>CM077597.1:56220000-58720000 GCA_039654915.1 Aquilaria yunnanensis
TTTTGGCAGCTTCACTGTGGTTTTCGGGGAGCGTATTGTCGGCGAGATATCTTTTTATCAGGACTTTCCAGCCTTTTCCCGAAGTTTATATGCCCAGTACTGTGATGCTCGGGTGGTTTAGCTCCTCGGTGCATGCTTTTGATTTTTCCAAGCAATCTGCCTCGGCATTATCTCACCGAGGCACGTTTTTGATTTGTACGGTGTCGAACTCCCGGATGAGTTTTGCCACCAATTCATGGTATTTTGCCAAGGTTGGGTCCTTTGCCCCGTAGTCTCCTGTCGTTTGTCGTACTACCAGCTAAGAATCGCTGTTGGCTTTCAGGTTTCTTATGCCGATTTTTCTGGCCAGGCGCAATCCTGCTATGAGGGCTTCATACTCCGCCATATTGTTGGTGACATCAAAGCCGAACTTGATAGCCTTCATCACTTCTAGACCTTCAGGACCCCTAAGGGTCATGCCAGCTCCCTGGTGTTAGGACGCTGAGGCTCCGTCGACATGCAAAGTCCATTCGGGCTCACCTTCGCCAGGATCCAGATGGCTGTCTTCGATGGTGGGTACTCCGGCGATGAAGTCTGCCAGTGCTTGGGCTTCTATGGCTTTCCGAGGTTCATAAGCGATGTCGTGTTCGCCAAGCTCTATACACCACTTGGATAGCCTTCCGGAATGAGCAACCATCCTCATGACATCCCGAAATGGTAGACTACTTCGGACGATGATAGGGTGAGCCTGAAAGTATGGTCGTAGCCTTCTCCCTGCCTGCACCAAGGCATATATAGCTTTTTGCAACAAAGGATACCTGACTTCGGTGCCATACAGGGATTTGCTTACATAATAGACCGGCCATTGCTTCGGCCCCTCTTCTTTCACAAGGACCGAGCTCACAGCCTTTTCCGTGATGGCGAGGTATAGCACAAGGGGCTCTCCCACGCGAGGTTGTCGCAGAGTGGGCAGGCTGGCTAAGTAGATTTTGAGTTCTTCCCAGGCCTTTTGGCAATCTTCATTCCAAGGGTGATCATTATTTCCGAGGTTGTTTTCCTCTTTTGTTGCCTTAGTGAAGACCTTGAAGAACGGTTGACACCTATCTCTATACCTGGAAATAAACCTGCTAAGAGAGGTTATCCTTCCGACGAGTCTCTACACATCCTTTATTGTGGCAGGTGTTCAGAACTTGAGTAGAGCCTTGATTTTTTCTGGGTTAGCATCAATGCCTCTTTCTGATACCATGTACCCAAGGAATTTTCTCGAGGTCACTCCGAAGATGCACTTTTCGGGATTGAGACGGATCCCGAAGGCTCTGAGCTGGTGGAAAGTTTCCTTTAGATCTGCGACGTGGTCGCCAGGCAGCTTGCTTTTGACTATCATATCGTCGACATACACTTCCATGTTTCTCCCTATTTGGTCGTTAAAGACCTTGCTCATCAACCTCTGGTAGGTGGCTCCTGCGTTTTTAAGCCCGAAGGGCATTCTGACGTAGCAGTATGTTCCTCCCTCGGTGATGAAGGCGGTTTTTTCCTCATCTTCGGGGTCCATCCTTATTTGATGATACCCACTAAAGGCGTCTAAGAAACTTAGGAGCCCGTAGTCGGCAGTTGAGTCTACCAATCGGTCTATCGGTGGGAGGGGGTATGAGTCTTTTGGGCAAGCATCGTTCAAGTTTCTGAAGTCGATGCACATCTGGAGCTTGCTGCTTCCTTCTTTTGTGGCAATAACCACATTGCTCAACCATTCAGGGTATTTGACCTCCTTGACGACACCAGCGTCTAACAAGCGCTGCACTTCGGTTTTGACAAAGTTACTTTTATGGACCGAGATGCTCCGTTTCTTTTGCCGGACAGGTTTTGCCTTGGGATTAACTTTAAGGCTATGCTGTATTACACTAGGGTTTATCCCTGGCATGTCTTTCGGTGAGAACTTTAAGGCTATGCTGTATTACGCTAGGGTTTATCCCTGGCATGTCTTTCAGCGAGTAGGCAAATAGATCTTTATTTTCTAGTAGAAAAGATACAAGTTTTTTCTTGTCACCTTCGGCCAAGCTCTTCCCTATTCAGGTAGATTGACCTGGGACAAGTTCTACTGTTTCCATTTCCGCTTTCACGGGATCTTCTTCCTTGCCCTTCTCTGGTGCCTTTGCCTCCATCGTTTGTTCGAAGTTATTTGCCGGAGCTTTTGATGCCTTTACGAACACCTTCCTTACTTCGCTTTAATCTATGAAGATCTCTGCATCTCCATCCTTGGTGGTGAAAGTGACAGTCAAGTACTTCACATCAGGGTGAATGTGTAGATTTCCCTGTGTCTGTCTCCCAAGGATAGCGTTGTACAATGAAGGGACATCCATGACAATAAACTTCACCATTGTGGAGGCGTAGAGTTTAGTAGTCCCTTCTACCAAAGTTCCTTTCATCATCAATGGGAGGTTGATCCATCTGAGGACAGGCAGTTCGGACGGTCCTACCCCGAAAGTAGGCGAGGTGACGGGCTTGAGGTCGCTGCTAGTTATGCCCAAGTTCAGCAATAAGTGCGAGAAGAGGACGTCGGGGTTCGATCCATCGTCGAGCAGCACTTTCTTGACGTACCAATTCCCTATCCTCGTCATGATCAGCAGCGGATCGTCATGGGCAAAGATGACGGTGGATCCATCCCTGCGGGCCAGTTTCTTTGTCAGATTCTGATATTCCATGACTGCTATTTCTCTGGCCTTCCTCTTTCTTTACAAGGATGGGAGCTCCGTCGTGATTGTTTGTATTACTCCTGCCGGAGGTGGGGGGCGTCTCTTCGGACTTCGGTTTCTTCGCCTGTCAGAGTCATAGTCCTCATCTTCGGCCTTTTCTTCCTCATCTTTTCTTCCCTTCAGGGAAGGTATCCGCACATATCGTCGAAGTTGGCCCAGTTTTATTAGTGACTCTATGTACTTCTTCAGTTGGAAGCAATCTTCGGTGTCATGGCCGTGGTCGCGGTGAAACTGGCAGAACTTCTTTATGTTTTTCTTGTTATCAGCGGTCATGGCCCTTGGCCGCCGAATCTGCGTCCCCTGCCTTTCCATCGTCATGAGGATGTTTGTTCGTGTAGTGTTCAGGGGTGTGAAAGCTGGGAGTTTCCTTCCCCGCATTCTCCGAGGTCAGCCCGCCTGTTTGGTTGGATGCCGAGTTTGCTGGTTGGACCCTTCGGCGCGGGCGTGATCGGACTTCGGCCCACCCATTCTCAGCTCCTCGGTGGTCATGTGCTGTTCGGCCCTTCGGTAAAATTCACCGAGGGTGTCCGGGGGGTCCTTAGAGAACTCGTAAAACAACTGCGAGTCCCTCCGAAGGCCCCGTGTCATGGCGAGAATGCGTATTTCGGGCCAAAAATCCGGGACGCTGAAAGCTTCCCTGTTAAACCTTTCGACATAGTCACGGATGGTTTCTCCATTTCTTTGCTCTATGTCGAACATCTATACAGGCATTTTCGCCGTTGGCCGACTTCCAATAAATTGCTGTGCGAAGGCCGTGGATAACTCCTGGAACCCCGTGATGGTTCCTGGAGCCAATGAGTTATACCATGCAATTGCTGGTCCTGTGAGGGTGACCTCAAAACATTTGCACAAGGTAGCATCATCGGCTCTGTGCATTATCATGCTGCGTCTGTACCTTGTCAGATGAGCTTGTGGGTCAGTGCGGCCATCACAGATCTCCAACCGAGGTACGCTGAAGTCGCCTGGCATGGCTGCCTCAACTACAGTTTGGGTGAACGGGGACTCATCCTTGCAGAAGGTTCTCGACAGCCTAGCCCAGACGGGTTTGCGGGCTACCTGTTTCTCCACCCTGTCTAGTCTCGCTAGTATCCTCTCCATAAGGATCATGGCGTTAGGCTCTTCCTCTGGGAAGGGAGATTGCCGGCGCCTCTTCGGGGAGCGAGCTCGGCGTCGAGGGGATAGGGACCTCACCTCAGGCGATGAACTCCTTCGTTGTGAGACTTTGGGTCGCTTGGACCTTGTTTGTCCCGCAGGCCGTTTCCCAAGGGGTATGTTTTTCGTAGAGGACTCTTCACGTGGGTCGCCGCTTCCCGAACTATGATGGGTTGATTTAGGGCTTTTCTCCCGAGGGCGTCCTGGTGAGGGAGGCCTTTGGGCCTGAGCTTGTTGTGGCCACCTTCGGTCTATCTGCTGTGTCATCTCAGCCACGACAGAATGATGAAAGTCCCGTAGAAAGCTCATAGTAATGACTAGAGGGCGGTCTTCCTCGGGCGCAGAAGTCCCTGGGCATGTTTGCTCAGAGGCCGGTTGATCCTCAGGCACAGATGTGGACCTCGGGAGTCCCTTGTCCTTAGAACGCCGAGTTTCAATGACGGCGACCTCAGAGTGGGTTCCCACAGACGGCGCCAAATGATGTCGGTCAGCATCTTCGTGGAGTGACATTGAGACTTCTAGAGGGACTTCTTGAGAGGGAGACCGCCCGAATGCCAGATTGCCCAGGGGAGCGTGCCTGAAAAGCTCAGAAGAGGGGGTCAGAAGGTCCCCGGGGTGTGTTTCCGGGGAGGAGCCTCCGACGCCCAAGTCAGTGTCCTGAAAGAAAATAATGGAGGAGCACTGAAAAGTAGAAAGGCCTTGCCTGTTTGTGTTTTCTCAAGGAAAGAAGTCTGCTCAAGGATCGATCCTTTGCCCAGGTTTATTTTCTGGTATTTATAGGAGTATCCAGCCCGTTCAGATCATGACACGTGTTCGGTCAGATCTTTTCTGAATTTCTGGGCGTAGGGGACAAGTAGCCGGTGGCAGGTTTCTTGAGCCTTGGTGTGTCAGACCGCCGTCTGGGGCGGCCTGTAACGTCTGTGGGCGACATGTCAGAGGCTCCTTAAATGCCCATGCCGTACTCCCGAAGTCCCTGGACGAGGTCGGCCTCTGGCGCAGACGATGCCCCTTCGGGAAATATGCCCGTAGTTCGAGGAGTTCCATGATTCAGGGTTCCGCCTTCAGGGAGATCCTCTTTGGCTTGCAATAGCTGATTCTCCATTCCAAAGGCGATCTGTTTAGTACCTCGGGGCGGCTAATAGTATCCTCGAGTTTCCTGATGCTCCGAGTTCGGGTCAGATAGAGGCGGTAGCCCTTCGGCTGTCACTAATGATGGATCTTAGTTGATATAAGTTGCTTCTTCTAAATGTATGGTATTTTCATACAATGAGATTGCCTTTACTAGTGTCCATTGGTATGTATTACGTTTGGGTGCATAAAAGTTTGAGATGTATGCACATAGTTGTTACTTGAAGATAAAGCAACTAAAGTTTTATGTCTTGGCTTGTTTAGAATTATGATTTTGTTAACCGCTGTGGCACTATTTTCAATGATATTTTAATTTAATTTTTATTGTATAGACCAAAGAATGCATGCATATTTCATATGCAGGGTAAGCTAAGTAACTAGTTGCACATAAAGATTTAAGATACTTCACAAGTAATAACTAGCCAATTATAACCTAAATGGGATCATAGTTCCCAACGAGCCTATCAGTGTTAGCAATTTAGGGCATTGGGGCCCTATTCTACTACAGTTGGTATTAGAGTAGCTCAATGGTCCTAGTAGAGGGAACAGGTGACTAAAATCCAAGTGTGTCCTTGCACTAAGTATGGTTAGTACTTCTTATAAGTATTCTTGGAGTTATTGTCTGGCTTCGGTTGTAGGTATATTGGTGGATACTTGGTAAGATTTTGGTGATGAGGCAAGGGACTATGCAAAGGTCTTGGTGGTTCTATGTAGGAAAGGTGGCCATTTTGTTGTACAATCCCAATAGCACTTTGGTGTGAGTAGCCCAAGGAGCATGCTCGACCTTCTAAGGAAGGGAGATCATGGTTTATGCCTAATGGTTAAGGGTTGAAGTGGGCTAAGGCCTACTAGTACACTGAGACCAACGAAAGAATCCTCACCCTAAGGACAGGACCATGTTCAAGGAAATGCCTACAGTTATGTGGATAAGGGCAGAGTCTGACGAACGATCAAAGAGCCCAAGGGTAAGGGCCAAGGAGCACTAAGTTATTTAGGGTGCACTGAGGCCAAACAAACCATCATTACCCAAGGGCCAGGGCAACAAGGATACCAAGATCGTAATAGACCATGGGGTAAGGGCTAAGGTGCACTAGAACCATGTGTGCACCATGGCCAAAAAAGTAACATCTCCACCTTAAGGTAAGTTGAGGCCTGAAGCAAGAAAGTAACTGTCGACCATGGTACTTGAACATCTAAGCATAGCAATAATGGCATTTACCACACCAAAGAGAGGGTGGAAAGACCATACAAAGGAATATCTGGCCAGTTTGTCCTTACCCCAGGATCCAAAGGACGCGGCAAAGGTGTGTAGATGCTCTAGAAGGTACTTCATGATTAGGGAAGAATTGTACCGGCAAGGGTATGGAAATCCACTGCAAAGGTCTATCAGTGAAGAAGACATCGAGACAGTTCACACAGAAGTCCACGATGGAGCCTGTGGATCTCACATCGGGACCGATGCCCTTGTTGGGGTACTACTTCGGCAAGGATATTTCTAACCTATTTTAAGGAAGGACGGAAGGAAGTTCTCTAAAAATGCAATAAGTGCCAGCGACACGTTCCCATCCAAAGAGTACCCTCAGAAGTGATAACCTCGGTGGACTATCCTTACGCTTTCGCTATTTAGGGTGTTGAACTCATTAGCCCTCTCTTGACAACTCCTGGAGGAGTAAAGTTCTACGTAGTTGTAATAGATTATTTCACCAAGTGGATTGAGATAGAGCCTCTACCAACAATTTTGGCAAAAGACATCCAGAAGTTTGTCTGGAAGAACATCATATGTAGATTCGGCGTGCCGAGAGTGATAGTAGTAGATAATGGTTCGCAATTCACTGATAGAGGATTTCAAGAATTTGCAACTAACCTTAGAGTAAAATTACACTTCACCCCAGTTGCCCATCCCCAAAGCAATGGACAAGTTTAGGTGTCTAATAGGACAAAAAATGATGGTCTCAAGAAGAGGTTGAAAGAAGCCAAGGGAAAATGGCCATGAGAACTCTTGAGTGTACTATGGAATTATCGAACAACTCCTAGAAGAGCTATTGGTTAAACACCTTTTTCACTCATATTTGGCACTGAGGCCATCATCCCTATCAAAGTCACACAACCGTCTATCAAAATACAGGTGTTCAATGAAGAAGGGAACAACCTCAGTTTAAGAACCAAGTTAAATATGGTTGACGAACATAGGGAGATGGCCAAACTCAGAAGAAAAGCTTTTTAGCTAAAGGTAGCCATTGCTATGAACTTGCATGTCAAACCTAGAAGGATTAAGAAGGGAGACCTTGTTCTCATAAAGGCTAAACTGAAATCCCAAAGACCATCTCATGGCATACTTTCGAAAAATTGGGAAGGACCATATTTGGTCCTCGAAGAAGTTCAGCTAAGAGTCTATAAACTTGGAAATACTGAAGGAGAAGAGTTGAAAAACATATGGAATTCAAACTATTTGAAAAAATTCTACACTTAGAATTTTCCAAGGAAGGAACCTTATTATGGAAAGCCTCCCCCAACAAATTAGTTGAATGTGGTGATCTCCTAAGTTGTCTAAAGTATTAGTAAGGAACCTTATCGAAGGAGGTTAACTAAATATGGTTGTTTCTGAAATTATTTTTATACATAGCAAGTGTCTTAAAAACATTGCTTGAATTCTATTCTAAAACACTTGGGAAAATACTCAACTTTCCAAAAAGAAAAGGCTAAGGCTTTGAACCCTTGGCAGTATTTTTGTCGAGGGTTGTACATGACTGAATTTGTTGAGCATTGCTAAATTGAAGTTCATATAGTCACCCGAAGGTGGTGAATCGAAACTAAAAAAACTTCATAATCAAGCAATACTCGCCAAAGATGGTACTAACCATGGACTTAGCCAAAATTTTGAGAAGTGAGGATAATTCTATTAGAGAATTGCAAAGTACAATAAAAAAACCTACAAAAATAGAGCCCTAAGGGTTATTTTCTCCATCTACAGGCTCCTAGGCATCAGCATCCTCGGCATCATCTTCATCATCATTTGTAGCATCTACAGGGAAAAGAGGATGCTCTTGTAGCTTGAGGAACTCCATTTTTTACCACAGCGAGGATGGTCCTTCAGGTATATCGAGAGCTCTTATGAAGGAGACATCAAGGTTGGGGAACCGTAAGAGCATCTGATGGCAAGCAAGGTAGAAATCATCTTGAAAAGAAGACTTCGCCACCTCCTTTACCCTAGCCTTCTAGGTTTTCAAATACCCCACCTCTTTCTTCGACGTCTCCATCTCATTCTCTGCCTTTCTGCTTGTTCTTCTTCTTCTTCCTTAACTGATCAATTTTAGCAAGAAGCTTAGCATCAATTTTTAGTTCCTTGGTGAAATCAACTATGGCTTCCTCATTTTCCTTCCGAAGGACCTCCTCTGCCGAGTTCAGTTCCACCATCTTCACCCCAAGGTTAGATATTTTTGAGGAGCGCTCATCAAGGAGCCCCCCTGGCTCTCCAGCACCTTCTTGCAAAACTGGGCTAAGTCCTCCTTAGCAATTTTTTTGAGCACACCATATTTCCTACGTGACCTCTTGAACATCTCCTTGGCCATGGTCAAGTTCTTCTCCAACTGACTTCAGATTGAGAACTACTTGGTCACCTAGGCCCGAAGGTAGCCCTCATTCGCTAACAACTACAAGGATAAAGGACTTGATGTGAGTTATAGTAATGTACACACCCAAAATTTTTCTAAGTACCTAAGAACCAAAGATTACCTGTGCAACGTGCTCAAAAATTTAGGCAGTAAGGATTTCCTCATTTGGGCAGTCCTTGATAAACATTCTAAAGGTGGCATTCGTGGTGATGGCCCTCATCATCTATGGGACCATTTTCTAGCAATCCTCTGGAAACAGGTCCATATCTTCAGCGAATGTCCAGAAGGGTTCCCTTGGCACTTTATCCCTTGGGATCTTCAAATCTCGAATAGCCTTTTTTCGAATATGGTCCATCATCCACTCGCTTAAGCCCGATCCTTTACAAAATCATGATGAAGTTCCTTCATCACATCATCTCTTAGCCATTCATCTACAAAATCTAAAATCCTAAAAAAGAAAAAATTCATAGATGAATGACTAAGAGGCAAACCTGCTAGAATTTCGGCACCTTCCCCAATAGAGTCATAAATGTCAAGCATGTCAGTAGAGATCTCTTTACCCTTTCTTCTTCACCTTTCTTCATATTCCTTAATAGAAACCTCCCTCAGTGAGGTCCCCAGGGTCTCTACGGTAGCATCAAGGCTCAGGGGGAAAAATAAGATTGCGGCTTCTCGCGAAGGGTCCACACTTTCCGCGGAATGGTCCAAACGTAAAGTCTAGTCTTTGAGCGGAGGAGGGAGTGAGTCCTATTTTGTTTTCTTTGTCTTCTTTGTCTTCGGCGCCCTCGAAGACTGCCCGTCAGTCTATTCTTCCTTTTTGGGGCCTTATTCTTTTGCTCCCTTTTGCTCGACTTGGTTGAGGAACATGCTCTTGTAGAAGGCTGCTGATATGTCGCCTATCTCTGTAAAATAGAAAACATTAGTATAAGTAACAAAGAATCCAAATAGACAAAATGGAAAGAAGCTTACTCTCTATAAGTACCGAATAAGAGAGTTCGCCCGAAAGAGCATGATCGGCCATGACTTCTTCCCATCCACTGATGGTTTGAGCATATTCTTGTCAATAACATGCTCGTAAATGACCACGAGCCCCCAAAGAACCTCTTCAGTCAAGAAGTTCCATCTGATTGGAAATGGTTGTAGTGGACAAGAAGGAGCTTGGTCTAACCAATCAGGTACCACCCGAATACAGCTGTTGAACTCCTCGAATTAAGACTCTAACTCGAAGGTAAGTAACTTCGATGGATCCATCACATCGATGTTAAGGGTACTCGAAGCCCATTTTGTAGGCATGTCCTTCTATTTCTTGCCCACCTCCATGAAGAAGTACTTCTTATACCACCCTCGCCAACTGTCCTTGATGCCGAAGGTGAAAGTTAATTTCTTACTCCTGGATCCTTAAGGAAGCAAGAAATAAAAACTGCCCTTCAGGACAAGAGAATGCTTGTGGTATTGCATGGAAAAAGATGAAGTGAGGGTCTATTTTGAAGACCCCACACATGTAGAGAAAGGCATTGGAGTAAGAATAAGAGTTTTGGGCTAGTTGGTTAACACCTATGCCATGGAATTGGCAAAAGTTGCTTACCATCTTCGATGGAGGATACTGAAGACCCACCTTCAGCTGAGCTCTGAAGACTATAACCTTGTTATAACGAGGAAGGTAGCTCGGTTCGGTAGGGCCAAGAAGCCTAGTCCTGGTGTAAGAAGGAAGGAAGAATTTGACTGACCACTTCTTCAGCTTTTTCGAAGTGGTGCAGCTCAAAAGAGAGTTTAGTGGAGCCTAACTCTCGGGAATGGATCAGACTTTGGCTTGTGAAGAAGACATATTCAAAAATTAGGACCCTAACCTTGAAAAGACTATTGGATGGGGAATCGAAGAGAAAAATTGACTTTGGAAGACACTAACCGCCATATATGATGGTTGGAAATTGCTCTACCACTAAGACACCGCTACAAGAGAAAGAAAGTTAAGAGGGCAGGAGAAAGCTAAAGGCAAATGAGTGAGGAGGCTTTGAGGAAGAATGGCTTTATATAGCTTGAAGAAGGTAGGTGAAGCGGCGCCATTATGTCCCTCTGTAGGCGAAGAAATGAAACCAATATAACGGACACTAAGGATGGCGAATAACCTGGTGACATGTGTCACACGGTGCGAGAAACAAGGGCACGCCTTCTAACCTAGTAGGTCTATGATGTATAACTCGAGATGACGCAACTACTCGATCAGAAGGTGGGACGATTCATTTGCAGAATGTGGGAACAAAAACCCTGTGGCAAAAGCAACTCCTTGCATGTTGAGGTGTGACTTAACCAAAAATAAGAAATTGGCTTGAAGTAACGTCCACACCAAGGGTTCAAATTCAGAAAAGAAAACACAAACAAAGGGTCCAAGAGAATGCTGAAAGTATAACATCGAAAAAAGAAAGCATCTCGAAGTGAAAAGCTAGCTACACTGAAGGAAAACCTTGGTAAAAAAAAGTTCTTTTACGAAGGACAGCTTCAACTTCCCGAAGGTAGGATTTTCACAACATGCTCCTAGATGATTAGTACCGATCACACAACATCAGTTTTCCAGAAAAGGGCAAGTAATAGCTGAAGGAGCATCGCCTACATGACTTCCTTACTGGCAGACCCCGCATCACCCTAAAAAAGATCACGACCAACCTTGGGAAATTTCTCCACACCACCCTCAAATATCTATACGACCAACTCTGAGAAAAAGATTCCCTGCTATCCTCGACAACGTAGGTCTATCACGCTTGATAGGAGAAATGTCTGCTGAAGATGGTCCGTTCACCCAAAGAGTTTTCTCTGGCTTTGGGGAAATCCTTGTCCGAAGGGATCTTTAATCCCTGAAGGGGTCTTAGGGAGAAATGACAAATACAGTTGGGGGATCTCTGACACAAACCACACACACGCCTTACCCTCTGAGCATAACCACCTATGTCTAGTTATAGACACCTCCCTCTGAAGGTACGGACCAAATACGGTTGAACACGTGTCCTAATCTACTGTGCTGGGCATGATGGCCTCCTCTTCCCAGCTTCCTATAAATACTTAGGGGAGGCTCCCAGCTAAAGCAAGAGGTACCCTTCTTTTTTGTTCTCTACTCTTAGACAACCTCTCCCTTCAAGTACTGACTTGGGCGTCGGAGATCCCTCCGTCTAAAAAACACTCCAGGGAGCTCCTAACCTTACATTCTTCAAGGTCTTGTAGATACCTTCTCACCGGAAGTCTCTCTCTTAAGCCCAACATGTCATACAACGAAGATGTCACCGGGCATCACTAGATATAAAAAATGTGAACCTTCCAATTACCATTTAGGAAAGTTCCAAATGTTAGCATATTTTCTAATTTTTTACCTTACTAATATTTTGTACAACTGTTCTAGGAAACCACCTCATTTCACTGTATTATTCTATACTAGGTAAGGGGGGAGTGGATTTCACCCATGTGGGATATGGGGGTGTTACAAACTTCCCCCTTACGTACTCTACTTCCTCGTTGGGGTTAGTCGGATTACTTAGTTCCTTGGACATAATCAGACTACTTAGGCCCTGGTCAAGTAGCCTCTAAAATCTAGGATCAGTCCTGACAGATGATGCATGTGCACACTCACTATGCCACATCATCATGGTCTTGGCTCATTTCAGTTGGTATTAGAGCCAACCTAGGACCATGATGGTGTGGCATAGTGGGTGTGCATATGCATCATCTACCGAGACTAATCCTGGATTTGAGAAGCTACTTGGCCAAGGGCTAAATAGTCTGGTTAGAAAGGTTACAGGTTTGAGGAACCAAATAATCTAACTAACCCCAACAAGGACATTGGGTACATAAGCAATGGAGTTTGTAACTCCCCCATATCGCACATGGGTGAAATCTAGGAAGCCTTATATGGATATATAAGCTCAAGTTCCAGAGCACAAATACTTAGCACTTATCCTTTTCATAAAGGATAGCCTAGGTAGTGTGGTTAGGTGTTTTGTTGACCAGTTCTGGACTTTAGTCGATCCATCATGTGCATTCCCAGATATGAGGCTATAGAGCTTGCCCAGCATAGGGGTGAGGCTATAGAGTTTGAAGGTCATACCCAAATCTCAAAACCAATCATTCCTGTCCCTCTACTCAGCCTCCCTGATTGTTCTTTTGACCTAGCAATAATTGATCATGGAGGCAAAAAGAATAGCTAGCTCATGGCTTAATTTGAGCGTTGTCAAAAGTTGTTGAAGTTTGAATTGATTGATTTGGTTCCAATTGGGAAACTGATGTAGGGTTTTGGGAGCCAAACAAGCTTAACAAAAAGTAATTGAAACTCTCAAGGATCCAAGTGAAACGGAGTAAATCTGGTATTCAAAATTTTTACCTTGTTGGCTAGGATCTTTCACCCAACTGCTTAGCCAAATCAGAAAAACTTGGATAGTTGACGTGTTCAAGCTCTCTATAGTTTCGAGACGAGCCTTTTGAATCACCACATGTCCACCAGATCCTAGCAGATGCATTCCTCTTACACCCGTAGTGCTAGTTTACGTCCTCCAATGAAAGGCAAGAAGAAAGTACGAATGGAAGGTTCTAAACCCTTCTAATTTCATCCTTCTTGGGAGGTTAAGATTAGGGTGTTAAAATCCTTACTATATGATGTATTTATAGTTAGGCTTAAATCCCAAGTCTAATGGATTTCAAAACCCTAATCCAATTACGTTTAATTTTAGGCTTAATAATGGCTCAACCTTTGGGCCAATTATTAATCCGAAATTATCATGAAACCAAAACCAAACAATTCGGCCCATGCACTTAAATAATCCAATTGGCTCTAAGTGTGTGACCCTATAGGCTCCTACCACGTTGGCAATCATCATAAATCACATTTATGATCATAAACATTAAGCGGTGTCTGGCAACACGTCATTGCTACGCAAGTGACGAGATAGTCAGTGATTCGACTAAACCCCTATGATCATTATTCGCATATGCCATTGTCCCTTTATCCAAGATATCAAGACAAAGCACAAGACATGGAATGTGTCACTCTCGTATAGCCCAATCTATGGTTTCTTGTTTCTCGAGTAGACTAACTTAAACTGATGATATTGATATCATATATCAACTTATTTAAGCATGGCCATGCATTTTCTTAGTCTCACTTTATCATGGGGCCCAAAGATATCACTCCCATATAGGATGAACAAATTCCGTCTTGACCAAACAAATCCTTTCGCATGATATGTAACTTACCCAATGACCACTTTTATGTTCACTCAATTGTGGGCAACATATAATAGTATCAAAGTATGTGACTCACATGTAGGGAATCTTGATGATCTTATGTCGTGCCCTAAACTGCCCCTGGCCCATCTGGGCCCAATTATCTAAAACATGCAGCGGAAGTTTAATTAAACCGAAGGGACTTTTATTACTCACTAAGACTTATGGGCACGAACCCCAGGATACTTACTGGTACTAGCTTGTTATGTTCTTATTAAAGGTTTAAGCTTAAATGCTCTTGGAAACAAACTAGCACCTATGTGGATTTCATGTGTTCATTTTCATGGTATTTACCAAGCTTTAGCCAAGATTATGCATGGCAACCAAAACACCAACTTAAGTTTGAAAACTTAATTTCATGCATATGCTTCGCATGCTTATGTATTTTGGTGTTCACTAGTGCACGAAATCTCTTAATGCTTTTAAAAGCAAACTAATGCTTAGGCATACATTAATTCACATATGTGCACCTATTCTTCTTATTAGCCATTCCTTACACATGCATCCAAATTTCATGCTTTTCTAAGTTTTCTTGCATGTTCTTTTTAGTGTGCACATACTTAACCAAACATAGCATGTTTTCACATAAACATGGGCTTATGGGCCTTTTCCATACTTAACATGCATATGGCCCAAAATTAACCAAGAATATATTCAAATTTTCTAATTTCTTATTTAAGCCCAAAACATGCATTTAAGCCCAATTTATACATGCTTCCGATTTTCATGAAAATCATACTTCCATAAAACATGCATGGGCCTTGGTAAGTCCACCAAGCAATAAAAGCACCCAAAGTGTCCATAGTCCATATTACAAGCCCAAAATACTAAGTTTGGCCAAATTTTAGCTAAGTCCATAAATTTGGTCATTTAACTAAGACCAACTATTACATGCTTAAAAGCAAGCCATAAGTCATAGTGCCAAGGAACACTAATTATCCACCTTAAGACGTTGTTCCCACAAACTCTAGACTCGTAGTCCTGCACACAAAGTCCACGCTTATTAGCTTGATTTTCAAGCAACTTTAAATACTTAGAATACTTAGTATAATTGAGCAATACCATACACATACCCAACCTTTATACCACAAAAAGAGTACTCAAGACTTTTAGCTCAATCTTTCGAGCACACTTTTACCTACAAAAGTAGAGTAGGGCGGGTGAGTTTTAAAACTCAATAAGGATTCCGTATGGCTTCCAAAGCCTAACATATGGCCTTTATGGCCTAACATATGCCAAGAATGTAATGGCAATAAATATTCCAAAAATCCTGCAAAGAAAACATAAAGACAAAGAAAACACAAAGATACATGTATATACAATAATAATCGAAATCGGGGGTTAGCATACACAACAAATTCATAGAAGCACACAAACACACGGCACTTAACACCTTGATTTACAGAAGGGCAGCAAGCATCCCTCAAGTTTTATTTCATTAATTTCATATACTTTTCATTTTCGGAGATCTCACTTAGCATAGGAATTTAAGGTGGCCTACTTAAATCCTAGCCCATAATGCTTGCTTACTTAACTTAGCTCATGAGCAAAACGGAATTGCCGAAGCAATAATTTAACTTAAGCCCTCATAGCACACCTAGGATCATATGGTTCTTTGACCATCACCTAGGGGCCCGAATACTCAAAGAGTATAGGAATCCTTACCAATACCGAAAGCTTCTTAGAAGCTTGTTTTCCTTCGATTTCCTCGCTTGTTGGTTTCTAGAAATGATTTTCTAGCACAAGAACCAAAATGGCCAAATAAATTAGTAATCCATAAAATACCAAGAACACTTGGTAATTATCTTAAAGAAATCAAAATACCAAGAATACTTGGTTCACACTTAAGAAACCTCGACTAGGAGGTGAGACCGAATTTTGTGTGCTTGATGTTCTTCAAATTTTCTTCTTGATTCTTCCTCCCAATGAGCTTAGAAGCTCATATACACAAAGAACTCCTTGAGAAGAGTTCAAAACCTCTAAGAAATGAAGATGGCCGAATTTCTCTCCTTGGTTTTCTTTGAATCTTTTACTTGATTCTTGCTCTTTGGGTGTTTAGAGCATGAATTCCACCAAGAACACTTGGTTTTAATTTATGGAAGGGTGATTTCTAGTGATGGCAGAATTTTTTGGAGGAAGGAGAAGAGTTAGAAATGTTCTTGGAGAGAAGAACAAGTGTTGGCCAAAACTAGAGAGAAGGGAGAGAGAGTTTGTAGAGAGAGATTGAAGAAAGAGAGTGAAATGGCTTGAATGAGGTGAGATGAGTGAAGAAATGTATTTTGTTGAATGGGGGAGTGTATGTACGGTTATGGGTGTCCAAAATGGGTGGGAATAATGCCTTAGTGGAGTAATAATTCAAATGGGAAGTGGGAGACAAAGTGGGGGGACAAATTGGAAGAGTTGGTGAAGTTAAATGATGAAATGGTGAAGGTGGGGGACAAAGGTGAGTGGAGGTGTGGGTGGAGGTGGAGGTGGCATAAAATATATTATTTTGAATGGACATGGCTAGCCATGGCATCCAAGGCCATGAAAATGGGTCAATTCCCCACTTAGTCCTCCAATCTTTTGAATTTGGGCAATTGAGCCCAACTTACAACAATTCCTTTGTTCAATTGAGTCCTTCATCTTTGAAATCCACCATTTTCACCATTATTTTTCTTGGCCTAAGCCAAGCTTAATTTCATGAATCCTTAACACTTAATTTAATGTCCCCTCACATTAATTCAGCTAAATTCCCAAATTAGGAAAATTCTTTGGCTCCCAATCCACTTACCCCGGGACCTAATCAGTTTGGATTTTCCGGGCATTACATCTTAGGTGAAAGGACTACATACACCATGATCACTATAAGAAACACCTATGACACTCATAGAATGATCCATGTAGCGTTCTCTTGATGAGTCGGTCCAATACACAAGTTCTCCAACTTATACCCATATGTAGACTACGTATCTCATATTATTCTCCACATATGCTCGTCTTTATGTATTATTGCAACCCACTCCACAATAATACTAGACCAGGGACATTTAAGAATATCATTATTATAGGGCTATAATTATGTTTGATTATGTTATACAGAAACAAACAACAAATACAGTTATTGGAATAATGCCTCAATAAAATATCACAACTCAATGTGAAAAACAAAATCATCTCATGATTGGATTCAGGCATAACACTAACAACTGATGGGAAAGAGAAGAACCAATATGAGCATAAACTATAGATTTAGAATTTTAAGGCCTAAAATTGTTAATTGAACAAGTTAGAGGGCTATAATTGTTATTTTTTATTTATTTTATTATTTTTTATGCCACATCAGCTATTTCTATTAGGTTTAACACTAGAATACATGAAAAGTAGCTTACTGGGACACACAACAAGCGAAAAGGTACATAACTAGGATAATATGAAGGTCAGGTACCCATTTAGGACAAGAAAATAATCTAAGGGACCCCAGTGGATTTTAACCATTATTAATGTCATCTTGATATTGAACTTGATTCCATATTCTACACACACGGTGGTCCTGTTTTTTCTAGTTCATGGAGTGGCAGCACAAATAATCACCTTACACTTGTTGAAGACCCATAGAATGAATTATTATATCAAAAATCTCAATTTTTTTGATGTTATGTGAGTATTATAACTTTGTTATCTATACTTATATCACAATATTTTTTGGGAAACATAATCTTTTGGTGTATCATAGTTGCAAGGAATTATGAATTCATCTAGTAACTTCAGTTACAAAGGCTTCACCTGTGCATGATGAATTAGTTAAGTCCTTGCACTGGTTCAAATGTTTTTACAAACAAACAAATTCAATACATAATTTTAAAAGTTTGTAAGATGTCTTTGACACATTCCTCTATATGAATAATTCTTGGAGTGCATTACTTAATGACCAAATAGAAGAAAAAATTTCACAAACAGATGTTATGCCTGCTTGGAATCTTTGTTAATTAAAACCTAAAAAGCTTGAATCAACATAAACATTTGTTAGTGCTATTATGTTGGGATTTTTTATTGTAACAGTTTTTTTTTAAGTTTTTGGTTTTATTGTAATATATTTTAAAGTAACACCATTTAAATATTTATGCATGCCTCCATTTAACTTGGAACCCAAGGTAACACCAAGTATGTATACTAATGTGTGTGTGTGTGTGTTTATGTATCATAAAACACGATACACTTTGAGGTGGTATGGTCTTTTCACTTAAGAGAGTTAATAGTAAAATGACATGTGGCACTTTTTTAATCTAAAGAAGGAAAATTTAGTTTTTTTTTATGTGTTTGAAATACCATTCTTGCTCTTGATTGCACCAAAATGCATTATATGTCATTTCTCTGTTGACCAAATTTGCTATAAGCCCATTGTGCCAAAATTTATGGCATTTTTTAAAGTGGAACATAAAACAATAGAATGACAAATGAAATTACAGTCAATCTTTGAATCTAAGCCATAATTATAATCCACAACACAGCATAAATGAAGAACAAATATACATCACTTCCACGTATTATAGTAGTGGTTTCGTTGGTGGAGACTACAGATGTTATGTCTAAATGTTATGCCAACATTGTAAGAGAAAATGGGACTTTGCTTGACTGCCTTTGTCACATATGGAGATAGAAAACGAGAGTGTTAATATTCTTCATAATGAAAATAAGAGGCTGAAACCACAAATCATTGAGCTTGAGGTGCAATTGGTAAGTAGAAAGCAATATTTTCCCATTGAAATGTATAATACAAACATGTTCACAATATTGGCTATCTTTGCCTCTTTTTTTTTTTTTATTACACAGTCAGAAGCAAAAGCTAACCCAAGCAGTGAGGCTTAACTTTGATTTGTTTCCCAAAAAATACAGCCTAGCTTGTTGTGGGACTCTCTTAGTTAGGGATGGCAATTGGGTGGGTCAGGTTAGGTTTGGGTCAGGTCATTCGGGTTCGGGTCTACTCGGGTTAACATGAATTCGGGTCCAGGTCGGGTTCAGGTCAGGTTATTTGGGTTCGGGTTGATTTCAAGTTGAGTTAATTTCGGGTTCGGGTTGGGTTGGGTCAGGTTTATTTGGGTTCGGGTTCACTTCAGGTTGGGTAATTTTAGTCTCGGGTAACTTCAAGCCAGCTTTCGGGTCAAATTCAGGTCAACCTTTGTGTTCATATGGATTACTAGTATGAAGTCAAAACGATTGAATCTATTCAATTTTTTTTTTAAATTTAAATCAAATAATTTAACTTTTTGTGTTATTTAATTTAAATTAAAATTTCATTTTTTAGTATATTTAATTAAAATATTCATAAAAATCTTACTCATTATAGTTTAGTACATATTTAAGTAATTTAACATTGATAGTAATAATTTATTATTTTTCTAAACTCATACCCTTTATTATACAGATTATTCAGATCTTTACCCAATTATCACTCAGGCATGCACAACGACAATTTTGTTATGCTTATGTTTCAATGAATTTTCTTTGAAATTACAACGAAATGCAAATCAAGTTCATTATCAGTGACTAAATTGTAAAATTTAAAAAAATTTGGGTGAAAGTGCAAAGATTTTAAAAAATTTAGGACCCATGTTGTAATTATTATGGGTGACTAAAATATAATTTTTTAAAATTTAGGTACCTTATTGCACTATACTTAAAAGTTTAGGGATGAATGTTGTTGTTTTAATAATTGCCTATTAAGATCATTAAGCTTACTAAATATAAAAATTACTTCTGTTGGAAAAATTCAAATTTTGGATTCACTAAATATGGATGTTTTTCCCCCAAATAATATACTTGTAATATATAAAAGTCCTAAAAAAAAAAAAGTTACTAAATATGAAAATCCTTTTTCAAAATATGAAAATTATTAAACATGAATATCTTAAAAAAAAAATGAAACTACTAAATATGAAAGTCTCATCTCCAAATATGAGACTTACTAAATATGGAAGTACCAAAAAAATGGAAGTTACTAATAATGGAAGTCACCATTCCTAAATATAAGACATACTAAATATGAACGTCTAAAAAACTAGAAGTTACTAAACATGGAAACCTTCATATTTATGACTGACTTAATATGAAAAATAATGAAAGAGAAAAGTTAAGGTTTAGGATTAGGATTAAAATCGGGTATTATCGGGTTTAGTTATCAGGTCATCTCGGGTTCAGGGCAAGTCAGTCTCGGGTTTGGGTCATTTCGGGTTCGGGTCAATTCAGGTTCGGGTCATTTTGGGTTCGGGTATTTCGGGTTTGGGTCATTTAGGTTCAGGTTTTCTCGGGTTTCCCTTTGATCGGGTTTGGGTTCAGGTCGGGTTGGGTACAGTAGGGTTCAGGTCGTTGATTTTTTTGGTCAAATCGGGTCAGGTCGGGTTTGGGTTGGTCCAGGTCATCAGGTCAGGTCCGATTTTGCCATCCCTACTCTTAGTACAAAAGGAAAAAGGTTTTTGGTCATGATAATGGAAACCCGAGCACTCAAAACTGAAGGTCGTAATATTAGCATGAATAACAAAAATGGTTTATAAAATCCAACTATGTTACATTGTTTATCTTTCTATAATTTTATGAACCAATCATTTCAAGTTTGGAATTATGATTTCAATGTCGAGTTATATGAAGATCACTCTATTAGTATTTTACCAAAACAATTTCTTACAAAAGTCTAGCACAAGTGATACACAACCTAATTTTGCTATTTTGTCTTAACAACTTCCTCCAAATGCATATTTGGTAAGAATAGGTTCTAAATCAAAATTTAGTAATGGGTAATGGCAAACATGGGCCGACTATTTGTAGTAAATGGTTGCCTAATTTTGCTAATTTGTCTTGAGAGTATCTAAAAATGCATATTCAGTGGTCAAAAGATCTAAATCAAAATTCAGTGATGACTAATGACAAATATTTACCAATAATTTACATCTAATTTTGCTAATTTTTCTTGTCAACTATCTCAAAATGAATATCGAGTGAGAATAATAGAAATGAAGAAATAGTAAAACCAAAATCCAATAATACACAAACGATTGATCTTATGCTAAAGAAATTTTGTTATTTCGATCATAACAATCATTGTACTTATTCAGTTTTGAAATTGCATTTCCCTTTTTAAAACCTATCTTATAGACTTATGAGAAAATTAATGAATATAATATTGGATAAAAAACTAATAATTAAAGGTTTCCATTTTTATGACTTATTGTGGAAGGATGCAATTTCCCTTTTTTATATGACTTAAAGAAAAGGATTGACACACAAGCTTATTATGGAATGACACCATATGTGGTTGGAAACAATATCAATTAGAATCTTATGATTCCGTTCAAAATAAAATCAGTGCAATTAAATAATTGAACTAAAAAAATTAATGGTTGATAGGCTACCCACCCTTGACACTATATAAATATACTGAATTGAAAAATAAGCCACATGTTTACAAAATATAGTAATCCTAATGGATGCAAGCACTCATCATCATGTAGTCAACTAAAAACTAAAAGCACATAGTGAGAAAGAATCAGAACAAAATCCAAGGGCGGCGGTAGAAGAAGAATGGGTATAAGCAAATTCGGATACAAATCCACAAGATCCAGAGGGCATGAAAGGGAAAGAAGTAGAAGTGATCACGATTTTCTTTTTAAAATTTATATTTTCAATTTGCAAGGGGAGTCAGATGAGGATGTTAATATAGATTTGATCTTAAGTTGGAAGGCATAGAAAAACCAAAGTAGGCTTCCACGACAATATTGGTTACAATTCAGACATAGAAATAGGATGATTGAATTTTATACAACACTTGATCAGGCTGGTAGGATGCACCCAGAATATGAACTAATCATAGATGAATGGGACAAGTTAGATGCCGACACTTGATCGTTGTCTTCTTTGCTTAGAGTTTATACTTTTGAGATATTTGAACTAATAAGGCCCATAACTATTTAAATTTTTTGTTGGGAGAAGGTAAATTTAATATTAATTTATTAGTCCTATAGATAAACCTTTTTATTGTTAGTCTAATTTTTTTGTCTTTCATTAGCCCACAATTGCAATTATATTCTAAATTTAACTACACTAAATATGGACAAACAGGACAGGAAAGATTCCTAGTGTTTTATCTACCTCATTTAAAATATTAATTTGCCATTATTAGACGTACTATCAAGAATGCACTGCAATTATTGCACGTAATTTACACAATAGCATTCCTAAATAAATACAAACCATTTTTAATGAATTAATTAATTAGAATCTTCTTATCATTTACCTAAATTTTTAAAGAGCACCGATTGTATAAATCGGGTGTATACCAAACACCCACCCTATATAATATGAGAAGCTACAATATAACCCAAAATATATAAAAAGAAGCAGACGCGCCACTAAACAACCTATTCTCCATAAAATTACAAAAAATGCCATCACATATTTCTAGATACCGTGACACGCAAAATTAAAAAAAGAAAACCCCAAATCGTCTCTTGCAACTCACCCTACTTTCAGAAACACCTCTCAACTGATTGCAATGTCGCAATTTTCATTCTTCGGCACAGATTATAGCATTGTGTTTTCGGTGATTTCCAGTTTCCGTTCATAAATTTTTACAATTTCTTCTACTCTTGTTTCAGTTCGGCAATTTCTTCTACTCCTATTTTCGTTCGCAATTTCTTTTTCTGGTGCAATTTTTGGGTAGAAATGGTAGATTCAACTGACAATTTGGTACTAGCACAGAAACTGTAAGTATGATTTCTTCAATTGTGATATTGAAACCCTAGCCCAGATAGCTTCTAATCCATAGTATTTCTGATGTAGAGATGAAATCAAATCTTTGAAGAGGAAGAACACCAAAACTGAAGAAGAAACTAAAAGATGTAGCAAGAAGAAAACTGAAAAAAAAACTGTAAGATATGAGAAGAAAACAAGTAACTTCAAACGGTTAGATATTAGTAAACAAAATGTTTTGGACATTTCATATATGTTTCTATATGTTCTCTTCTTGTGCTTTTGTTATTTTGTTCTGTTCTGTTATTATTTATTGTCTTATGTTTTATAATATGCATATTTTTTTTAACAAAATGGCATGTGTTCTTGCATTCATTATTGTATGTTTGTTTTTGTTTTTGGTTTTCTATATGTTCTATTTTATTTTTAGGTAAATATCTGTTCATTTTATGTGTTCTTATTCAATTGTTGCTATATGTTCCTTACTTTATAGCAGTTTGTTTATCATTTTGTACATAGCTAGTTGTTCATTTGACCATATATGTCCATTTGTTCTTTGTTAGGTGTTCATTTCTCATTCTTATATGTTCATATAAGTATGTTCATTGATGTCTGTTCCTCTATACTTATTATATGTTCTCTTCCTGTGCTTTCCTTATTTTGTTTTGCTCTGTTCTTAATGACTGTCTTGTATTTTTTAATATGTATATTTTCTTTGATCGAATAGCATGTGTTCTTGCATTCATTACTGTATATTTGTTTTTTTTTTTCTATATGTGCTTTTTTATTTTTCATTACGTGTCTATTCAATTGATATGTGTTCTTAGTGTAATTTGGCTATATATTCTTTACTTCATAGCTGTTTGTTCATCTTTCTATACATTGGTGGTTGTTACTTGATCATATATGTTCATGTGTTCCTATTTGGGTGTTATTTATCCAGTTCCAATATGTTCTTTTTAATCTTATTTCTACCATTATGTCATTTGAGCATATATGTTCATTTGTTCCTTCTTGGGTGTTATTTTTTTAGCTCTAGTATGATCCTTCTATTTAAAGTTCATATACTTTCTCTTATTGCCTCCTGCAACCAACTTCCTACTTTAAAATGCTCTGCTTCAAAAATAAGTGAAGTAATGCAACTTATTGCTAATAATGAAGATTAAAAAGAAGTTGCTATTGACATTGGATTTGAAAGCCATTTTCATTGACAGGTAATAACTGTTAGAAAGGAATTGCTACAATTCTTGATCCCTATTTTTTATTACAATTTGCTAACACTTTCCATTCCAAACAAGAAGGAAATTAAAATAGAAGCAGGGGATGCTAGTCTAATATTTGGCATCTCATTTGGACAAACAGAAGTTCAAACATATAACTTTGGCTAGCTCGATCCTGATGAGACCCCAGAATTTGTACAATGGAAACAATAGTTAGGAGAAAAACTACCACATCCATTAATCACAACAGAAGCATTACTTCAAGACAAAAAGCCGAAGATAACTTGAAGTGAAATTTCATTGTCTTCGTCACAACATACCTCATTGTACCAATAACAACACCAACAAAATGCAACTGAAAAGTTCTGAAGTCAATAGCTAATTTGTTAGCAGTAAAAAACTTAAATTAGTGTTAGTTCGTGGTAAGTAACATGGTTGTGACTGTATTGCCTTCATTTTCTCTATGATCTGTTCTATTTTTGTGTATGGTTTTTTCCTTTATTTATATGTTCTATTTTGTATATGTTCTTTTCCTATTTTTATATGGTTTTTTCTTCATTGATGTACGTTCATGGTTCTATTATGTTTTGTTCTTGATTGTTATCTTGATACATTAAAATTTAGTATTTTTATTTTGTTTTTCTGTATGTTGATTTTGCTTATATATATGTTTTTCCTTTATTGATGTGCATTTGTTCTTGCATTAATTTTTTTATGTTTTGTTCTATTTCTATAACTTCATTTTGTATTTGATACATTTATTTATTCATTAATGTATGTTCAATATTCTATTGTCTTATGTTCTTAGTTACTATATTGCATTTGCCCTGCCTTCATTTTCTTTATGTTTTATTCTATTTATATGTATGTTGATTTTGACTTTCAATGTGTTTTGTAGGTTCCTAAAGACCTGCTTAGATCATAAGTAAAAGAAAATAGACATCCAATGATGATGAACAAGCAGCAGAAACAGTAAAAGGAACAATCTAATATGCAAACTCAAATGCATCATATTGATGAATTCGAACAACTTATTGATTGTGTCTTACAGGCTACTAAGGTAGCAAGTAATGCGAACAAAGTCTTGTTCAAAAGAATGAACAAAGCATGCAGTAAATTCCCATAAAAAACAACAAAGATCACTAAATACATTAGTATTATGACACCAGCAAATGAAAGCCAGCTAGACACACAAATAGCACATAGACGATCTGAACTGACTATTGATAATCGCAAAGGAATGATGGCAAGGAAAATGTGTAATGCCCGGACAATCCAAAGTGATTAGGTCCTAGGGTAAGTGAATTAGGAGTCAAAGAATTTTCTTTAATTAAGATTAAAGCTCAACTAATGTGAGGGGACATTAAATTAAGTGTTAGGTATTCAGGAAATTAAGCTTGGCTTAGGCCAAGAGAAATAATGGTGGATTTCAAAGATGAGGGACTCAATTGAAGAAAGGAATTGTTGTAAGTTGGGCTCAATTGCCCAAATTCAAAAGATTGGAGGACTAAGTGGGGAATTGGCCCATTTTCATGCCCTTGGATGCCATGGCTGGCCATGCCCATTCAAAATAATATATTTTATGCCACCTCCACCTCCACTCACAAATAAATAATCCTCCACCCACACCTCAACTCACCTTTGTCCCCCACCTTCACTACTTCATCATTTAACTTCACCAACTCTTCCAATTTGTCCCCCCACTTTGTCTCCCACTTCCCATTAGAATTATTACTCCACTAAGGCATTATTCCCACCCATTTTGGACACCTATAACGGGCCATACACTCCTCCCACTCATTCAAACACATTCATTCACTTCCCAAGCCAATTTTGCTCTCAAACTTTCTCTTTCTCTCTCCAAATTTGGCCATCACTCTTTCTTTCTCTCTAAACACATTTCTAACTCTCTTCTTCCTCTAAAAATTCTTCCATATCAAGATCATAGCCTTCCTCAAATTAAAACCAAGTGTTCTTGGTAGAATTCATGCTCTAAAGCCATAAAGAGGAAGAATCAAGCAAAGAATTCTAAGAAATCCAAGGAGGAAGTTTCTGTTAGTATTGTGCCCAAAAAGCCAATCATGAGATGATTGTATTTTTGCACATTGAGTCATGATATTTTATTGAGGCATTAATCCAGCAATTTTGTTTGTTGTTTTGTTTCTGCGTAACGTAATAAACATAATTGTAACCCTAGAATAATGATATTCTTAAACGTCCCTAGTCTAGTATTATTGTGGAGCGGGTTGCAATACTACATAATGACTAGCATATGTGGAGACTAATATGAGATATGTAGTCTACATATGGGTACAAGTTGGAGAACTTGTGTACTGGACCGACCCACCATGAGAACACTTCATGGATCGTTATATGAGTGTCATAAGTGATTCTCATAGTGATCATGGTATATGTAGTCCTTCGACCTAAGATCAGCAAGGTTCCCTACATGTGACTCACATACTTTGACACTTTCCTTTGTTGCTCATAACTGAGTGAACTTGAAGGAGGTCATTGGGTATGTCACATATCATGCGGAGGGATTTGTATGATCAATATGGGATTTGTCCCTCCTATGTAACGGGAGTGATATCTTTGGGCCCCTTGATAGAGTGAGACTTAGAAAATGCATGGCCATGCTCCGATGAGTTGATATATGATATTAATGTCGTCAGTTTAAGTTGGTCTACTCGGTAATCAAGAAACCAAAGATTGGGCTATACGAGAGTGACACATTCCATGTCTCGTGCTTAGTCTTGATATCTTGGACAAAGGGACAATGGCATATATCGGTGATGATCATAAAGGTTTAGTCAATTCACCGACAATCTTGTCACTTGGGTAGCAATGATGTGTTGCTAGACACCACTCATTGCTTATGATCATAAATGTGATTTATGATCATTGCCAACATGGCAAGAGCCTATTGGGTCACACACATAGAGCTATTTGGATCATTAGAGTGCATGGGCTAATTATTTGGGTTATGGTTTCACTTTAATTTCGTATTAATAATGGGCCAAGGAGTTGAGCCATTATTAAGCCCGAAATTAAATCCTAATTGGATTAGGGCTTTGAAACCCATTAGGCCTGGAAGTTGAGTCTCATTATAAATACAACTTTTAAGTGAGAAATTCGTAGGTCTCCTTGCCCTAGCCTCCCAAAAGGACAGCGACACTCTTCTCTTGCAATTCCTTGGAGGACGCAAGCTAGCACTGCGAGCGCAAGAGAAACGCATCTGCCGGGACGTGGTGGAAGCGTGGTGATCCCGAGAGGCTCGTGTGGATACCATAGAGAGCCTGAACACGTTAACTGTTCAGGTTTTGTGATTCGACTCTACAGTTGAGTGAGAGATCTCAACCGAAAATTAGGTATGAAATTTTCGAACACCCGGTTTACCCCGTTTCACTTGGATCCTGGAGGGTTTCGGTTAAATTCCGCTGCGCTGTTTGGCTCCCGAAACCCAACAGTTTCGGCCACTCTCTTTCTTGGTGGGTTTGAGCTCTTCTCAAGGGGCTGTTTATATAAATGAGCTTCTAAGCTCATTGGGAAGAAGAATTAAGAAGAAAATTTGAAGAACATCAAGCACACAAAATTCAGTCTCACCTCATAGTCGAGGTTCCGTAAGTGTGAACCAAGTATTCTTGGTATTTTTCTTTCTTTAAGATAATTACCAAGTGTTCTTGATATTTTATGGGTTACTAATTTATTTGGCCATTTTGGTTCTTGTGCTAGAAAATCACTTCTAGAATCAACAAGCAAGGAAACCAAAGGAAAACAAGATTCTAAGAAGCTTTCAGTATTGGTAAGGATTCGTATACACTTTGAGTATTCGGGCCCCTAGGTGATGGTCGAAGAACCATATTTTTAGGTGTGCTAAGAGGGCATAAGTTAAATTATTGCTTTGGCAATTCTGTATCGCTCATGAGCTAAGTTAAGTAAGCAAGCATTATGGGCTAGGATTTAAGTAGGCCACCTTAAATTCCTATGCTAAGTGAGATCTCCGAAAATGAAAAGTATGTGAAATTAATGAAATAAAACTTGAGCGATGCTTGCTGCCCTTTTTTAAATCAAGATGTTAAGTGGCGTGTGTTTGCTTGCTTCTATGAATTTGTTGTGCATGCTAACCCCCAATTTCGATTATTATTGTATATGCTTGTATCTTTGTGTTTATTTTGTCTTTATGTTTTCCTTGCAGGAACTTGGAATAATTATTGCCATTACATTCTTGGCATATGTTAGGCCTTAAAGGCCATATGTTAGGCTTTGGAAGCCATACGGAATCCTTATTGAGTTTTAAAACTCACCCGCCCTACTATACTTTTGTAGGTAAAAGTGTGCTCGAAAGATTGAGCTTAAAGTCTTGAGTACTCTTTTTTGTGGTATAAAGGTTGGGTATGTGTATGGTATTGCTCAATTATACTAAGCATTCTAAGTATTTTAAGTTGCTTGAAAATCAGGCTAATAAGCATGGATTTTGTGTGCAAGACTATGAGTCTAGAAGTTGTGGGAACAATGTCTTAAGGTGGATAATTAGTGTTGTCACGCCCCGTACTGCCCCTGGCCCATCTGGGCCCAATTATCAAAGCTTGCAGCGGAAGTTATTCACATTTGAGGGGCTTTATTTAATACTACGAGCACCTACGGCGTGAGAGTCCAGGATCTAATCTGGTTCTAGCTTGATTGATTATTTACCTGCAATATGTTTCAGGGTGCTCTTTAAGGTCAAGCTAGCACCTATGTGGAATTTTAGTGTTCCAATTATGAGCTTTCTCAACTTAACAGATTTTCATGCGCATAATGCCCTTAGATGCCATCTTATCAAATCAGCAACCAACTCCATACAAATCTAGGTTCACTGGAGATCCTTCCTTAGGTACACATATTCAGCCAATCAATCTTGCAATTCAAGCAAAACAATCACTTAGTCCAGTAAGTGCATAGAATGTGTGCCCATCAAGTGTACTAGTCCAATGCATGGCAACAAAGAAGCCCATCTCATTTTCAAGTTTGAAAACACATTTGTATATCCATGAGCATCAGCCAAGTCTAGTACACATAACATGAATATCCATCATGGCATTATTCATCATAGTCATCCATCCAAGGCAAAGTTCATCATCATAAGTCAACCAGAACTATGCCTATCCATAGCACAGCAAACAAGCATCACCTACTTGGAAAACATACCAAGGAATGCTTTATGTCTAAGTTTATCTGGGTTCAAGTTTTACAGACCAAGTTTTCATGTCTACTTAATCTGTAACTCAAATAGACATGGAACACAATCCACCTTATAGACCTTGTTCCCACAACTTCTAGACTCCATATCCTGCACAGGTAAGTCCACAACATTAGCTTGTTCCACAAGCAATCTATACCACACAAGTCACTTTGAGCATATGATTTTACTGAGCATCACTATACACATACCCAACCTTTTAGTGTATCGTAACGAGTACTCTGGTACTCCTCGCTTGATCTATCAAGCCATCCATTTCCTGAAAAATGTTTAGCAGGGCGGGTGAGTTATAAAACTCAATAAGAATCCCGGCGTGAGGTAGGTATCTCATGACTTTCATAGTCATATCCGGCTTTTAAAGCCAAAGTGTGCCAAGAACGTAATGGCATTTTCCATATTCCTGCAAAGGAAAACACTAAAACAAGAAAACACACAGTATGGCATGATAGTAATAATAATAATAATAATCAGGGTCAGCATGCACAAACAATTTCAGAGAAGCACACAACTCAACGCACACACCACTGTTCCTCGTAACCTGTGGGCATCGCAAGCATTCGCATTTGCATAACCATTTCCGGTCGACCATTTTTCTTTTTTTTTATCTTATCTGAGCTCATTATCTTGGGACCGAGTTGGCCAAACTCGATACCAAGACCCAAATGCTTGCTATTCTACTCATGAGTATACCATCGTTGCCGAAGCAACACCACCTCGCCCAGTACGCACTTATGTGCCCAATTATCCATAGTTGCCGAAGCAACGATCCTCGTCCAATACGCACTTATGTGCCCAATTATTAAACTAAGAAAGTACATGAGACCTCACAAAAGTAACAACCACGTAGCCCTGACATGCACACCTATGGTCACTTGGTGCTTTGACCATCACATAGGGGCACTAATACTCACACTGAAAGGACATGGAAAATATACCATGGAGAGTGAGTATTGGGATTCTTACCACCATTTGTATAACCTTTTTGCTCATTGTCTTTGCCTTGCTTTGCTTTGTTTGTTGTTGTAACTTTGCCCTTGCCTTAATGGACCTATAAAGCCCAATACACTAGCAAGTTAATTTCTTACTTTTCATGAACCATGAGAACCATAATTTACCAAGGACTCTTGGTTTAACTTACTCAACCTTACTTAAAGAGGAAAGGCCCCATAATTACCCTTCTTGGTTAAAGTCCAATTCCAATTGTAGCCAATGTTGGCATTATAGCCAAGATGGCCAATGTAGCCACTGCTGCCAATTTAGCCCAAGTTTGCCTATGTAGCCCATGTAGTGAATTGTAGCCCATTTTCGCCTTGCTGTGAATTGAGGCCCAACTTGGCCTTTTCTGAAAGTTTAGGCCCAATTGGCCTCTTCTGGAAGTTTAGGCCCAATTGGCCTTTTCTGGAATCTTGGCCCAACTTGGGCTTTCCAGGAACTCAGGCCCACTTGGCCTTCTATGGAACCCAGGCCCACTTGGCCTGTTCTGGAACTCAGGCCCAACTGGCCTTTTATTAACTCAGGCCCACTTGGCCTTTTAATTCCTCAGGCCCACTTGGCCTTTTATCTTCTCAGGCCCACTTGGCCTTTTAATTCTCTTCTGGACTTGGGCCTATATTAACCTTTTCAGGATTTAGCCCAATTCAGCCTTTAGGCCCAATATACATCTTCAGGACTTGGGCCTATATTAACCTTTTCAGGATTTAGCCCAAGTGTTGAGTCAAAGTAGCCCACTTGCCAATAATGCCATTATGGTCCATTTGGCCAATATTACTCAAAACTCTGGGTTTTCCACTCAAGCACCTCAAGAACAATTGTTGACAGAATTGTTCTTGAATTCTTCTTTGCCACTTTAGTCCCAAATTTTCCTTGTGAACACTTTTGCCACCAAATTACTTGGTTAACACACATCCGCCAAAAATTGGCACCATGGCCGAATGCATGCTTCATTTCTTCTTTGTGATTTTTGCTTGTACAAGTCATCTAGGACTTAAAAATATGCCAAGAACACTTGGCTCCACATGGCTAACATGCCAAGATATTAAAATCAACATATGGCCGAATCTTTCAAGCTTGATTTTTTGCTCATAAAACTTCTACACATGGCTAACATGCCAAGATATTAAAATCAACATATGGCCGAATCTTTCAAGCTTGATTTTTGCTCATAAATCTTCTCTTTTTGCATCCAACTTTTGGCCATCAACATGCACACTCACAAGAACATCTTCACTACCAAGAACACTTGGTTTCAAGCTTGCATGCCAAAAATACCCATTTGGCCGAATATACTCCTTGCTTTTCTTTGCATCTTTTGTTTGTTTCTTTGCTTGGAAAGGCTATACAAGCCTCAAGGCACCAAGAACACTTGGTTTCAAGCCTCAAAATTCCATGGACATTCATGGCCGAAACTTCATCCTTGCTTTTCTTGGAGTTCTCCTCCATTTCCTTGCTTTTGATGGCTTAAAAGTGCCATGCATGCCTTGAACTCTCAAGTTGAGTCCAAGAGCACTATGATTCCTCCATGGCCGAATCTTCAAGAGTTTTTCCTTGCAAAAATCCAGCAAATACAAAGCATTAAAAAGTAATATCTAGCTCAAAACACAAGAAATTAACAATGAAAACATGATTCACTTACAACCTTGTTTATGGCCGAATCTTGAGCTTGTTCTTCCTTGACGTTTTCCTTGTTTTTCTTGCTCCTCATGGCTTAGAAATGCCATGCATGTTCATGAGCTCATGTGTGAAGCTCAAGAACAATAAGTTCCTCCATGGCCGAATCTTCAAGAGCTTGTTTCTTGATGTTCTTCTTCACTTCCTTGCTTCTCATGGCTTAAAAATGCCAAGCATGCTCATGAGCTCTTGAGATGAACTCAAGAACACCATTTTCTCACCATGGCCGAATATTCTCAAGCATTTTTCCATGGGTTTCCCTTGACATCTCTCTTCGATTTTGGTCTAGATGTGTTTAGGAGGTTGAAAGCTTCATGAAAATGTGTTTGCATGTGGGAAAAGCTTGGGTTTTGGTCATGGCCGAATTTGTTGAGGGAGGAAGAAGATGATGAACTTGGAAGAACACCATGGCTGGTTTTAGAGAGAAGGGAGAGCAAATGAGAGCACTTGGTGCTAGAGAGAGAGAGAATTAAGTGTTTGAATGGTAAAACAAGAGCATGGCCGAATTTAGTGCTTCCAATTAGAAGAAATGCAAGCCAAATGCATGTGAAATGCATATTTGGAAGCAATGGCCGGCCATTTAATTTCCAAGTGGTGGGAGAATGGTCAAATGGCAATTAAACAATTCATTAGACAAATGTGAGTGGGGGGGAAATAGTTTAATGGGATATCTTGGAGCCATTAAACAATAATAGACAAAGGATAATGGAGTTTGTAGTGGAGGAATTAATTTAATGGGTAATAAACAAATATGAGTGGAGCAAATAAACAATGATAGTGGAGCATAAGTGGGAGACAAGCATGTGATGGGCAAATAATAATTAATATGTGAGTGGGAGACATGGGTGGCCAAACAATAATAGTTTAATGGGAAGTGGGAGACAAGAATAGTGGAGGAATAAAATAAATGATGAGTGGAATGTGCAGTAGGCCAAATTACTCACTTGGTCCTCCATCTTTCTCCAACTTTGCAATTGAGTCCTCCCACCCAACTTTTCTTTGTGCAATTGAGTCCCTCAATTTCAATTTCCACCAATATCATCATCACAACTCTTGGCCTAAGCCAAGCATAATCCTTGGAGTGTCCAACACTCATTAATGCCCATTCCTTAATAAATTCCAAGTCTCCAAAATTTTTTTGCCAAGTTTCCAAATTTGGAAACTTTTTCTGTCTTTACTCCACTTAACCCGGGACTTAGTCATTTAGTCCTTTCCGGGTATGACAATACTCCCCCTCTTAAGAAATTTGGCCCTCCAAATTTCCTAGGAGTCCAAAATCATCCTGCTCAGGTAGCCTGTTTAATACCAGAACACTGGTGGCATACCTTTCTGTCAAGCAGCCTCCTCCACTGGCCATATAAGTACTCATCTCCCCTTTTTGTTTCAACTCTCTCTGTCAACTCCAGATTATACTGGATAACTCTCCTCATAAGGTCTTACTTGCCTTGATCCACAAGTCATAGCTTGTTTCCTTTTTTCACAACTCAGCCCATCCCATTAGTGAATATCTGACACTTCTCAGGGTCTGGTAAAACCAGTAGTGGGCTGCAGTCAATTTCTTCACAAGTCCCTCACACTGAGGTTGCTTCCATTCCAAGATATCTTCATCTGCTCGAGATCAATAGCTTAACTATGCTCATTGATCAACTGTCCGAGGATTTCAATTTTCCTTAGCCCAGATTTGGCACTTAGCTTGCCATACAACTGCTATTCCTTTTCAGGCTGGGCACCACTCTTGGGTGCTCCTTATGGGCTTTTTCATCCTTTTAGCACACCAATATGTCATCATTAGTAAGCCCAAATGGCATCACCATGTACTCAAAGGAACCACTCCTAGTCCTGCAGACTATCTTTAAGACATTGTCCTCCTCGATTCGCTGCTGGAAATATCCAGGTTCGAGGTTTACCTTCCTCCTTTACAAAAGTATAGATGCTTTCCAGGTAGATGTTCCTGGTTAATGAGTTCTCAAGCTTTATTTTAATGGGTTCTGACTTAGTCTTTGTCCTCCTTTGTATTAAATTGCCCTCGATACTTACTTAACTTCAGCTTCTTTTCATCCTTGGCAATCACCTTCTTCATGAACATAGGTTTTGTGCTTCAGCACCCTTAAATGATCCTCTGGGACTAACCCAGGAAAATTTCCATCATCAATGTCATTCCTTCCTGTCTTCCCCTGCTTGGTCCTGGTACTTGTAGTCTGTCATTTGGCTCATTAGCCAAACTACGCTCATTCTGAGCTACCTGCCTTTGGGCAGTTTCATCAGGTATCACCGACCTGGCATTTGGCTCTCTAGCCAAACCATGCTCACTTTGAGCTACCCGCCTCTCTGGTTCATTCCTACCATTACCATTTCTGGGGTGGCAGCAATATTATCTGTCATCAATTCATTTCTGGTATTTCTAACCAGGCGCACTTCAGTGCATACTTCTGTCATTCATCATTTCATTCCTCTGACTAACTTGGCAGTTTCCATAGACAATAATGCACTAGTATCAATTTAAAACTGATAATTCATATCTGCCAAATAAAATGTTACCTGTCAGGGTTCTTCTAACTCAATCCTGACCTGGTCCATTTCTTCATCAGTATCTTCAGTTCTTTGCCTTCATGGTCCTCTTGTGCCTTTCTTGATGTCTCAATCTGGAATACTCGTCCAGTATCCTCAATTTGCCTCTCCCTGCTCCAGGTATCTCTCAGAATGCCTGGTGGGGGCATAGCTAGCGTCTTTATGAAAATTCCAGTCTCTTCAATGAAGATGGGGCATGTCTTGCCCTTTATGGCAATTGCCCTCTATCATTAACCTCTCAGGGTCTTCATCTTTCTTTCTTGGCAAGTCACTGCCTTACCCAGTGATTTAACAATCTGGGCACAGTACTCAATACAACTCTCCACGAATATGTAACATGGCTTATTGCCATGGAATCTTCCTTGAGTCTCTCAGGGAAGGTTGTAGCGAGCTCAAGAAGACAGCTACCTTCTTTGTTGTTCTGCTTTTCTTGGCTAGTGTGCCAAGCTTTGACCATCCATTTTTTTTTTTTTATACCTTTCTTCTTTCTTCCCTTACTTTTTCTTAGCTCATATGCCAAGCTTTTGCTTTCTCTGCTTAGCTGGCTTCTACATCTTGCTACTCTTTCCAGATCCATTATGGCTTGTTTCTGGAATTGTTGCTCCAGGGCCATGGTTTTTGAAGTAACTTCTTAGGTCTAGGTATTCTTTACCTAAAGCCACTGAATCTCTACTCAAGCTCTAATGTTGAGAGCTACCTCAGCTCAAATAGGTAAGCTCAATCTGCTTCTGTCTCTGGATCACGACCACATCAAAAGATAGGAGGTTTTAGTGCCAGGAATCCACTCCATCTGGCCCTCCTTAAGTTCATTCTTTCTGTGCTTTCCCTTTCGGGCTCATCTCTGCTACCAGGTGCATTCCTGGTTTGGTCCTTGAACACCTGCTCCAATGCCAGGATATTCTGCATCATAGCATAGTAGCCCTTGGCTCTACTGCTTCTGAGAATCTATCTCAGCTCTGATTTCAGGCATCTCAAAGTTCCTTTTATTTACAGCTGCTCCTGCTTCTCATACTGTGGAGCATATCTGATTACTGAATCTTTGCTGGAGCATATTTGATTATTGAATCTCTCCTGGATCCAACTATTTGTAACCTGGCGTTTGGCTTTTGGGCCAAACTAGGTTCATTGGCCTCTGTCTCTGAACTTTCTTCTTTCATCATCATCAATTTCTATTGGCTTGGTCTTGTAGCACATATTCTCTTCCTGTCTTCTTTTCATTACTAACTCTCTTCACTGCCCAGCAGTTCTGGGATTTATACCTGACTTCTTGTCATGGTCTGAACGCTCGATGGTTGGCATGTACTCCTACATTGCTTCCAATTTTGCCTCCGGTTATCAAGACCCATTAATATTTGGCCTCATGGCTCAGCTTTCCCGCTGGGTATCAAGACCCAGAAATTAAGGGCTCAGTTCTTCCCCTGGGTATTAAGACCCAGTAATACTTGGCTAAATGGCTCAACAGCTCTGACTTGGACCTCTGGCACAAAGCCAGGACACCCCTTCCTATCAGAGGAAGTTTCATTTTCATTATGGGCCTCCTCATTACCTGGTTCTCATCCTGTTCACAACAACAAAGCAAAGCACAATACACATATATGCTCAATAATTCATAAGTGACTCAACCTAGTGGACTTAACCTATGTGGGAACAAGTCTATACTATAGCAGTCAATGACCAGAACACTGGTCCTTCCAAACAAAACATGCTGTCACACAATAAACATGCTCTGATACCACTTCTGTCACGCCCCGTACTGCCCCTGGCCCATCTGGGCCCAATTATCAAAGCTTGCAGCGGAAGTTATTCACATTTGAGGGGCTTTATTTAATACTACGAGCACCTACGGCGTGAGAGTCCAGGATCTAATCTGGTTCTAGCTTGATTGATTATTTACCTGCAATATGTTTCAGGGTGCTCTTTAAGGTCAAGCTAGCACCTATGTGGAATTTTAGTGTTCCAATTATGAGCTTTCTCAACTTAACAGATTTTCATGCGCATAATGCCCTTAGATGCCATCTTATCAAATCAGCAACCAACTCCATACAAATCTAGGTTCACTGGAGATCCTTCCTTAGGTACACATATTCAGCCAATCAATCTTGCAATTCAAGCAAAACAATCACTTAGTCCAGTAAGTGCATAGAATGTGTGCCCATCAAGTGTACTAGTCCAATGCATGGCAACAAAGAAGCCCATCTCATTTTCAAGTTTGAAAACACATTTGTATATCCATGAGCATCAGCCAAGTCTAGTACACATAACATGAATATCCATCATGGCATTATTCATCATAGTCATCCATCCAAGGCAAAGTTCATCATCATAAGTCAACCAGAACTATGCCTATCCATAGCACAGCAAACAAGCATCACCTACTTGGAAAACATACCAAGGAATGCTTTATGTCTAAGTTTATCTGGGTTCAAGTTTTACAGACCAAGTTTTCATGTCTACTTAATCTGTAACTCAAATAGACATGGAACACAATCCACCTTATAGACCTTGTTCCCACAACTTCTAGACTCCATATCCTGCACAGGTAAGTCCACAACATTAGCTTGTTCCACAAGCAATCTATACCACACAAGTCACTTTGAGCATATGATTTTACTGAGCATCACTATACACATACCCAACCTTTTAGTGTATCGTAACGAGTACTCTGGTACTCCTCGCTTGATCTATCAAGCCATCCATTTCCTGAAAAATGTTTAGCAGGGCGGGTGAGTTATAAAACTCAATAAGAATCCCGGCGTGAGGTAGGTATCTCATGACTTTCATAGTCATATCCGGCTTTTAAAGCCAAAGTGTGCCAAGAACGTAATGGCATTTTCCATATTCCTGCAAAGGAAAACACTAAAACAAGAAAACACACAGTATGGCATGATAGTAATAATAATAATAATAATCAGGGTCAGCATGCACAAACAATTTCAGAGAAGCACACAACTCAACGCACACACCACTGTTCCTCGTAACCTGTGGGCATCGCAAGCATTCGCATTTGCATAACCATTTCCGGTCGACCATTTTTCTTTTTTTTTATCTTATCTGAGCTCATTATCTTGGGACCGAGTTGGCCAAACTCGATACCAAGACCCAAATGCTTGCTATTCTACTCATGAGTATACCATCGTTGCCGAAGCAACACCACCTCGCCCAGTACGCACTTATGTGCCCAATTATCCATAGTTGCCGAAGCAACGATCCTCGTCCAATACGCACTTATGTGCCCAATTATTAAACTAAGAAAGTACATGAGACCTCACAAAAGTAACAACCACGTAGCCCTGACATGCACACCTATGGTCACTTGGTGCTTTGACCATCACATAGGGGCACTAATACTCACACTGAAAGGACATGGAAAATATACCATGGAGAGTGAGTATTGGGATTCTTACCACCATTTGTATAACCTTTTTGCTCATTGTCTTTGCCTTGCTTTGCTTTGTTTGTTGTTGTAACTTTGCCCTTGCCTTAATGGACCTATAAAGCCCAATACACTAGCAAGTTAATTTCTTACTTTTCATGAACCATGAGAACCATAATTTACCAAGGACTCTTGGTTTAACTTACTCAACCTTACTTAAAGAGGAAAGGCCCCATAATTACCCTTCTTGGTTAAAGTCCAATTCCAATTGTAGCCAATGTTGGCATTATAGCCAAGATGGCCAATGTAGCCACTGCTGCCAATTTAGCCCAAGTTTGCCTATGTAGCCCATGTAGTGAATTGTAGCCCATTTTCGCCTTGCTGTGAATTGAGGCCCAACTTGGCCTTTTCTGAAAGTTTAGGCCCAATTGGCCTCTTCTGGAAGTTTAGGCCCAATTGGCCTTTTCTGGAATCTTGGCCCAACTTGGGCTTTCCAGGAACTCAGGCCCACTTGGCCTTCTATGGAACCCAGGCCCACTTGGCCTGTTCTGGAACTCAGGCCCAACTGGCCTTTTATTAACTCAGGCCCACTTGGCCTTTTAATTCCTCAGGCCCACTTGGCCTTTTATCTTCTCAGGCCCACTTGGCCTTTTAATTCTCTTCTGGACTTGGGCCTATATTAACCTTTTCAGGATTTAGCCCAATTCAGCCTTTAGGCCCAATATACATCTTCAGGACTTGGGCCTATATTAACCTTTTCAGGATTTAGCCCAAGTGTTGAGTCAAAGTAGCCCACTTGCCAATAATGCCATTATGGTCCATTTGGCCAATATTACTCAAAACTCTGGGTTTTCCACTCAAGCACCTCAAGAACAATTGTTGACAGAATTGTTCTTGAATTCTTCTTTGCCACTTTAGTCCCAAATTTTCCTTGTGAACACTTTTGCCACCAAATTACTTGGTTAACACACATCCGCCAAAAATTGGCACCATGGCCGAATGCATGCTTCATTTCTTCTTTGTGATTTTTGCTTGTACAAGTCATCTAGGACTTAAAAATATGCCAAGAACACTTGGCTCCACATGGCTAACATGCCAAGATATTAAAATCAACATATGGCCGAATCTTTCAAGCTTGATTTTTTGCTCATAAAACTTCTACACATGGCTAACATGCCAAGATATTAAAATCAACATATGGCCGAATCTTTCAAGCTTGATTTTTGCTCATAAATCTTCTCTTTTTGCATCCAACTTTTGGCCATCAACATGCACACTCACAAGAACATCTTCACTACCAAGAACACTTGGTTTCAAGCTTGCATGCCAAAAATACCCATTTGGCCGAATATACTCCTTGCTTTTCTTTGCATCTTTTGTTTGTTTCTTTGCTTGGAAAGGCTATACAAGCCTCAAGGCACCAAGAACACTTGGTTTCAAGCCTCAAAATTCCATGGACATTCATGGCCGAAACTTCATCCTTGCTTTTCTTGGAGTTCTCCTCCATTTCCTTGCTTTTGATGGCTTAAAAGTGCCATGCATGCCTTGAACTCTCAAGTTGAGTCCAAGAGCACTATGATTCCTCCATGGCCGAATCTTCAAGAGTTTTTCCTTGCAAAAATCCAGCAAATACAAAGCATTAAAAAGTAATATCTAGCTCAAAACACAAGAAATTAACAATGAAAACATGATTCACTTACAACCTTGTTTATGGCCGAATCTTGAGCTTGTTCTTCCTTGACGTTTTCCTTGTTTTTCTTGCTCCTCATGGCTTAGAAATGCCATGCATGTTCATGAGCTCATGTGTGAAGCTCAAGAACAATAAGTTCCTCCATGGCCGAATCTTCAAGAGCTTGTTTCTTGATGTTCTTCTTCACTTCCTTGCTTCTCATGGCTTAAAAATGCCAAGCATGCTCATGAGCTCTTGAGATGAACTCAAGAACACCATTTTCTCACCATGGCCGAATATTCTCAAGCATTTTTCCATGGGTTTCCCTTGACATCTCTCTTCGATTTTGGTCTAGATGTGTTTAGGAGGTTGAAAGCTTCATGAAAATGTGTTTGCATGTGGGAAAAGCTTGGGTTTTGGTCATGGCCGAATTTGTTGAGGGAGGAAGAAGATGATGAACTTGGAAGAACACCATGGCTGGTTTTAGAGAGAAGGGAGAGCAAATGAGAGCACTTGGTGCTAGAGAGAGAGAGAATTAAGTGTTTGAATGGTAAAACAAGAGCATGGCCGAATTTAGTGCTTCCAATTAGAAGAAATGCAAGCCAAATGCATGTGAAATGCATATTTGGAAGCAATGGCCGGCCATTTAATTTCCAAGTGGTGGGAGAATGGTCAAATGGCAATTAAACAATTCATTAGACAAATGTGAGTGGGGGGGAAATAGTTTAATGGGATATCTTGGAGCCATTAAACAATAATAGACAAAGGATAATGGAGTTTGTAGTGGAGGAATTAATTTAATGGGTAATAAACAAATATGAGTGGAGCAAATAAACAATGATAGTGGAGCATAAGTGGGAGACAAGCATGTGATGGGCAAATAATAATTAATATGTGAGTGGGAGACATGGGTGGCCAAACAATAATAGTTTAATGGGAAGTGGGAGACAAGAATAGTGGAGGAATAAAATAAATGATGAGTGGAATGTGCAGTAGGCCAAATTACTCACTTGGTCCTCCATCTTTCTCCAACTTTGCAATTGAGTCCTCCCACCCAACTTTTCTTTGTGCAATTGAGTCCCTCAATTTCAATTTCCACCAATATCATCATCACAACTCTTGGCCTAAGCCAAGCATAATCCTTGGAGTGTCCAACACTCATTAATGCCCATTCCTTAATAAATTCCAAGTCTCCAAAATTTTTTTGCCAAGTTTCCAAATTTGGAAACTTTTTCTGTCTTTACTCCACTTAACCCGGGACTTAGTCATTTAGTCCTTTCCGGGTATGACAAGTGTTCCATGCCACTATGATTTATGGATTGCTTTTAAGCATGTAATTTGTTGGTCTAAGTTTAGTGACCAAATTATGGACTTAGCTAAAATTCGGCCAAACTTGTCTTTGGGCTTGTATTATGGACTTGGACATTTTTGGGTGTTTTTATTGCTTGGTGGACTTACCAAGGCCCATGCATGAATTTATGGGTTATGTTTTCATGAAACTTGAAGCATGTTGAAATTGGGCTTAAATGCATGTTTTGGGCTGAAATAAGAACTTAGAAAATTTGAATATGTTCTTGGTTAATTTTGGGCCATATGCATGTTAAGTACTAAAAGGCCCATAAGCCCATGTTTATGCTGAAAGCATGCTATGTTTGGCTATGTATGCGCACTTGGTAAAGAACATGCAAGTAAACTTAGAAAAGCATGAAATTGGATGCTTGTGTAAAGATTGGCTAATAAGGAAATTCAAGTGCAAGTTTGTGAATTAATGCATGCCTAAGCATTAGTTGCATCTAAAGGCATTAAGTGATTATGTGCACTAGTGAACACCAAAACGCATATGCATGAAAATAAGTTTTGAAACTCAAGTTGGTCTTTTGGTTGCCATGCATATTCTTGGCTAAGCTTGGTAAAGACCATGAAAATGAACACATGAAATCCACATAGGTGCTAGTTTGTTTCCAAGAGCACTTAAACTTAAACCTTTAATAAGAACACAACAAGCTAGTACCAGTAAGTATCCTGGGGTTCATGCCCGTAAGTCTTAGTGAGTAATAAAAGCCCCTTCGGTTTAATTGGGCCTAAATGGACTAGGGTCAGTTTAGGGCACGATAAAATGCCCTCAAGAGCTTGATCCAAAGATTCTGAAGGAAATAGTTTCTCTTACAAAGATGACATAAGTGATTTCGCATCTCTAGATGAAGTTGATGGTGTAAATCTTGAAAGCATTGATGATAATCTTATAAGGAAGCAACAAGGTTAAGTAATCATAAATTGCTTTCTGTTTGTTGTACTTTACTTTTTTTTTCATTTTGTGTTACTATATGTTCATTAGTTTATTCATGCATGTTATCCTGTCCTTTTACATAGAGAAAACAACAATAAGAAAGGAAAATGATGCTAATGAAACTGAACCTGATGCTGTGGATATGGCGGAACAGGGCCTCAGTACCCTAATTTTCTAACACTTGTAGCCTCTATGGGAACTATGATCCTACTTAGATTACAATTGACTAGTTATTACTTGTAAAGTATCTTAAAACATTACGTGCAACTAGTTCCTTAGCCTACCCTGCATAGGAAATATGCCTGCATTGTCCTATCTATGTGATAACAATAAATTAAAACTATAAAGAAAACTATGGTGCACCATTTTATAAAAAATAAGTGAAAATAAGCCAAGACATAAAAACTTTAGTTGCTTTAACATCAAGTAAAAACTATGTGCATACATCTAAATTTTATATGCACCTAATTGTAACCTTAGTGTTATACACACCAATGGACACTAGTAGAGGTAATCTCTTTATATAAAAATACCAGACATATAGAAGAAGCAACATATAACTACTAAGACCCATTCTTAGCTCTTAACCCAAGCAAGCTAGCTTCAAGTGATGAGCCACACTTTCCTTGTACTCACTTAGCCTTAAACTGTAAGGCAAACACTTGGTCAGCACTAGCTTATGCTATAAGTAGCTAAAAAATGTAAGGTTTCCTACTTAGAGAGTACATTCAAACCAATAAAACTTAGCCTTAACAATCGCCCTCTATTAACTGTTACGCATGACTAGCCTACTTGGTACCTACACAACACTTAAGGGGTGAGTACTCTAAAGTACTCAATAAGGGAATTGTTACTTGTAGGGGGAAACAAATGTCAATAAGCAAGCCATAACAAACACATACATATAAACATGTAGAACAAAACAAGCAATTCGCGTCACAACCAGAAACAAGAATAAGAACAACAACGAATGCAAAATAATGGGTGGATGAAATATGCACATGCAGATGCACTTAGGACTTTCTTACACCAGTAGGTGCTAGCCTTGCCATTAACTCATACGACTGGGGTACTTGGATGTTGGCCCTCATATCGTGTGCTAGCACTGAAATAACCACATGAAGTCCTCTTATGGGTGCCTTAGCATAAGCCATCACTTACTCAACCTTTGTCCACCTCTGATGAGTTACTTAGAGTAAGTCACCGCTTACTCCTACCTTACTTGTCTCTTGCCTTAACTTATTGTGCAGCACAATTGCCTTATATGGTTCAACTTACCAAGCTCTACAAGCTTAGCTTAGGGCTCCTTAATGACTTACTTATCAAACCACAAAGTTTGGTTAGGATCCTCTTAGGTTTCCTTCCCATTGCCCAAAGGTCTATGACCTCCCATTCGAGCCAAAAAAAGAATCTGAAACTTTACTTAATCCTCTTAGTGCTTCCATAGCAACTTAAGCACTTTAACCCCCTCAGCCACCATTGCTTACCCAACTCTAACCACACCACTTAACTACCACCTAAATAATGCATAATTCCTAAGTAAGAATAAGTTCTAGGAGCAACAAAGGCTATGAAACATCTTAAATTGGCTTTGGGATGATAATCGAGAGAATGAGACATTCATAGGATGCCCTAAGCTTGAGGGGCTTGTGCCTTGGAGACGTTGTCAATAATGCGTCACCAATGGCATCAAATTTTGGGTTTCTAGGAAGTCATTGGCAACATGTTGCCATTTCATGTCACCACAGCAACTTGTTACGTGTTGCCAATGCCTTCCAGTATTGCGCGATAGCATGCTATCTTGCACGAAACTTGCTTAATCTTTCAATCCCCAAAGCCCATTCACATGGGTCTTGTTTCTAAGCAAGCTATCTTGCACAAAACTTGCTTAATCTTTCAATCCCCAAAGCCCATTCACATGGGTCTTGTTTCTACTTCATTACCACATGTAATACTACCTTTCTATGCATTATTTAAGCTAAATTAATTTAAATCCCTTACCTCAAATCATCCTTAAAGGAAAAGTAAGCAACAAGCACACTTGAGCTCAATGGAGTTCCTTTAAGTTCCAGGCTTGAATTCAACCAAATTGGACACCAGGGGAAAAAATTAAGATCATTTCTAACAATTTAACAAGCTTAGAACTAACCAACAAGGATCAAAGATGCTTACATTTGGGTTTGAACCAAAACTTGCAAGAACAACTCCAAATGCACCAATTCAACAAAAAATGAGCTAAGGGCTTGTTGGGATGGCTTTGGGACCTTCAATTTTAATGGAATTTTGGGTGATTTTGGAGATTTGAAGATGGAGAGCTATGGAGGAGAAAGAGCCACGAAAATGGTGGATGAAGGAGATGATGAATGGTTTCCATCTCTATTAAATATAACCAACTACAACCACCTAGCCCAATTCTCTTCCACTTATCACTTTGCCCCTCAAACTTAACTTTCATTCACTTAGGCCACTTAAACTATTCATACACCATCATTCCTTGGTCCCATTGAATTTTTTTTCTTACCCACACACTTTGCCCTCAAGCCACTTAAGCCATTATAAGACTCAATAACTCCATTTCTCACTTAGTGCATTTTTCACCCTTAACTTTCAATTTTGGTTCAAATGGCTATAAGCACTTATGCTCTTAAATTATTTCTCCTAAATCACTTACGTGAACCTCATTTCATTGAAATTACAGTCATGTCACTAAGTTGGGCCAAAATTACCATTTTTCCATTTTACCATTTAGGTGCCAATTACACTTTAGAATACTGCCTAATGTTACTTAGGTTGCTTTCCTAGCTTAATAAAACTTATTTGAGGAAAATAAACTTGGGATTTACTTACCTCAACATTGAAGCTTAGGGGAGTACTTGGAGGGCCTTTACATTCTCTCCTCCTTAAAAAATTAGGTCCTCCAAATTTTGATTCTTAACTGAGCACAACACTTGGAAGATAATCCTCTTACATCCTGCTCAGTTTTCTTACTCATGGTCTTTTCCTTACTATGGTTGTCCATAGCTCGTTAACCATGATCTTATTCATGTCCTTAGCTTCTTGACTTGTTGGTCAAGAAGCTTCTTAAGGTACTTCTTAGGAGACCTCTTCATAGAGACATTACTTACGGGGTGGATATCTTACCTTGGTTCACAAGGCACAACCCCTACTCCCAATTTTCACTTAAGCCTATGTAACTTGGAGCTAACTTGCCCCTTTTGGCCATTCTCTACATTAGAGTACCTTTGGGAGTACTTAGCCTCCTATTTGAGTCTTTTCCTTTGGTTGGACTTATCACAATCTTACAACTTACTTAGGCTTTCAAGCCCGACTTAGGTGTTTCTTAGTTACTACCATTTAGCGCTCTTGCCACAATTCAAGTTGGTAACACTTCCACCTTGGGTGCATCACCCTTTTTATTGTCACTTAATTCCTTATAGTGCTCAGGACACATATTTTTTACTTTAACAACTCTTATGCCTAATTTAGGCACTCAAGCCAATTCTTAAGGGCATCTTTAATCTTGTTGCACCTTAATGCTGCAAGCACATACTTCTCATGTTAACATACCTTTAGCATCATTGCACTTTAGTCCCTTAAGTATGCTACCCTTTTGTGGCGACTTACCCTTTTCTTTTTTAGGTAGTTATTCACACTTTCTACCTTGGGCTTCCTTAGCCACTTTAGGCACTCATAAGCTTGACAGCCTTGATATGGTATAGACGCCTTAATTCATATAGACTTCTCATATTTTGGGTGTCCTTAGGTGTAACGTAGACTACACAATTATCCAACAGTTGACTCATCTAGGTAATCACTTAACATGCTCAGGTCCTTAGCTATTTCTTAGTTACTTAGCCATTTCTTGGCCCTTAATTTTTAAGATTCCCCTAGCATGCTCCTTCACTCTATATTACCTAGGAGTCATTCCCTAATCAGCTTGGCATCCTTTGGCAATAAGGTATCCTAGGCCATAATAGTCTTTCCCTAGGCCTCTTCAAATTACTTAAGACCAATCCTTAGTACCATTGATTAATTTAGTACCATTGATCAATTTTCTTTGGTACTTTAAATACCCCACACTACCCAACTGTTGGGTTTCGGGAGCCAACCAGCGCAGCGGAATTTAACCAAAACCCTCCAGGATCCAAGTGAAACGGGGTAAACCGGGTGTTCGAAAATTTCATACCTAATTTTCGGTTGAGATCTCTCACTCAACTGTAGAGTCGAATCACAAATCCTGAACAGTTGATGTGTTCAGGCTCTCTATGGTATCCACACGAGCCTCTCGGGATCACCACGCTTCCACCACGTCCCGGCAGATGCGTTTCTCTTGCGCTCGCAGTGCTAGCTTGCGTCCTCCAAGGAATTGCAAGAGAAGAGTGCGGCTGTCCTTTTGGGAGGCTAGGGCAAGAAGACCTGCGAATTTCTCACTTAAAGTTGTATTTATAGTGAGACTCAACTTCCAGGCCTAATGGGTTTCAAAGCCCTAATCCAATTAGGATTTAATTTCGGGCTTAATAATGGCTCAACTCCTTGGCCCATTATTAATACAAAATTAAAGTGAAACCATATCCCAAATAATTAGCCCATGCACTCTAATGATCCAAATAGCTCTATGTGTGCGACCCAAAAGGCTCTTGGCGTGTTGGCAATGATCATAAATCACATTTATGATCATAAGCAATGAGCGGTGTCTAGCAACACATCATTGCTACCCAAGTGACAAGATTGTCGGTGAATCGACTAAACCTTTATGATCATCACCGATATATGCCATTGTCCCTTTGTCCAAGATATCAAGACTAAGCACAAGACATGGAATGTGTCACTCTCGTATATCCCAATCTTTGGTTTCTTGATTACCGAGTAGACTAACTTAAACTGATGACATTGATATCATATATCAACTCATCGGAGCATGGCCATGCATTTTCTAAGTCTCACTCCATCAAGGGGCCCAAAGATATCACTCCCGTTACATAGGAGGGACAAATCCCATCTTGATCATACAAATCCCTCCGCATGATATGTGACATACCCAATGACCTCCTTCAAGTTCACTCAGTTACGAGCAACAAAGGAAAGTATCAAAGTATGTGACTCACATGTAGGGAACCTTGATGATCTTAGGTCGAAGGACTACATATACCATGATCACTATGAGAATCACTTATGACACTCATATAACGATCCATGAAGTGTTCTCATGGTGGGTCGGTCCAGTACACAAGTTCTCCAACTTGTACCCATATGTAGACTACATATCTCATATTAGTCTGCACATATGCTAGTCATTATGTATTATTGCAACCCACTCCACAATAATACTAGACTAGGGACGTTTAAGAATATCATTATTCTAGGGTTACAATTATGTTTATTACGTTACACAGAAACAAAACAACAAACATAATTGCTGGATTAATGCCTCAATAAAATATCATGACTCAATGTGCAAAAATACAATCATCTCATGATTGGCTTTTTTTGGGCACAACACTAACACCAACATGTCACTATCGTGACCTTTAAGCCTTAGCTTGATTACATCACCACCTTGGTTGTATACTTGGCACCAAGTTCTCTTAGGCCCCATGCCCAATTCCTAAATTTTCTTAGGAATCCTTTAGGACTCTTGGCATTCAACCTTTCATGGTCCTCCCTTAGCTTCCACACTTGGGTACACTTTGTGTCCCATAACTCATGCCACACTTTTGGCCTTTTCATGAATCTCAGTTTACCTGGTTCCAAAGTAGCATTTGGCATTTGCCTTCATGCTTATTTTGGTTGCTCATGGAATCCAAAGGGGTCTTTGTTAACACCCTAAACATATCGGGTTAAAATAATCCAATGATACCAACAAGTGCTCCTAACATACAAATGTGCTTGAATGAGACTTAAAAATCTTATGCCTTACTTGATGCCCTTTTGGTACCTATACCTTGCTTCCCAATACTTAGGCACATTCTTAGGTTAATGCCTCATTAGCCGAGCCTTACACATTAACCAGCATGACCACTTAGTAATATTTACACACCTATAGCCCATAGTGTGTACACCCTTAGGCTTAACTAAGACCTACAACCTCTTCATGCCCGAGCAAGTCTTACTTGGCACTAATTTGGCCCACATTTCACTTAGGCACTTGAAGTCTCTTCGAACATTAAGATTTACTAGAGTATTTAGTATGACTCATTCTCATGGGCTCTTAAGGAATCAAGGCTATTATTTAGTAGCTCAACTTTAAGGACTCATTAGGTAGTTCTAAGTACCTAGCTTCAACAATCTCACCTTAAGGTTTTGCTTCTTTTCTTGGCTACCTACTTGTTCAAGAGCCTTTCTTAGCCATCAATTGACCACACTTAGACTCTGAAACTACTTAGTAAGCTTCTTACTGTGATGGAACAAGTTCCCAAGGCCCTGAATTTACCACCACTAGTAGGCTCTTTGGGAACTATGATCCCACTCGGCTACAATTGGCTAGTTATTATTCGTGAAGTACCTTAAATCATTACATGCAACTAGTTACTTAGCCTACCCTGCATAGGAAATATGCATGCATCGTCCTGGCTGTACGAAAACAACAAATAAAAATAACATTGAAAATAGTGCTGCGGCAATTAATAAAAACACCTTTCAAAGCAAGTCAATATATAAAAACTTTAGTTGCTTTAACTTTAAATAACAACTATGTGCATACAACTTAAACTTATATGCACCCAAATGTAACCCTAGTGTTATACATACCAATGGACACTAGTAGAGGCAATCACTTTGTATGAGAATACCATACATCTAAAAGAAGTAACTTAAATCTACTAAGATCCATCCTTAGCTGTTTACCCAATCAAGCTAGATTCAAATGATGAGCCACACTTTCCTTACACTCACTTAGCCTTAAACTGTAAAGCAAACACATTGGTCAGCACTAGCTTATGCTACAAGTATATGGAGCTAAATTAACACCAATCCAACAAAACCCAAGCTTGATTAAGCTTAAGAAACAAGAAATTAACTTGGGCAAGAAGGCACCTCACGAATTCAACCATGCCCAAGCTTAAAAATGCCACCAAGCTCCAAAAGCATGAAACAACAAGCAAAACAAGGTTCCATTGACTTGGGCAATCCAAATGCCTTCCAATTCCATGAAGAATTCTTGATTTTGGTGAGGTTGGAGCAAGAATTGGAGAGGGTTGGAGGGAGCTACGAAAATGAAGTGGAAGGAATGAGGGAATAGTGACATCCTCATCCAACCATTTTTAAACAACAAAAACTCCCCCCCAAACTTTTATAAGCTTTACAAATTTACCCCACCTTCAAATAGTAACCAGGTAGTTAGAAACTTTGGCAAACTTTGGTAACTTGGGCTTTGGTTTAAAAAAAATCATTTTTACTCCTGGGAAATGTCCCGATCGAGGTGCAAAATGACCATTTTACCCTCGAGCAAACTTAGTGTCATAATCCACTCGGAACCAACTAACCTTTAGATAACTTACTTGATCTTGCTAATTCACCTTTAATTAGGGCATTTAAACTAGGGAATTATGAACTTACCTTACCCACCGAGTGTTCCGCTAGGAGGACTATGACATTGTCCCCACCTTGGAGAATTTGGTCATCCAAATTCAATCTCCCCACCATAAGTCACTATACTAGGAGACAGTGCCAACATATCCTGACCAAACTTAAAAAAGGGTGTCAGTCATACAACAACCCACTTGGTGACAAACTAACCGACTCATTCAACTAATGCCCCCAGAGCATTTGGGTCAGGCCTTATCTCATATAGGTACTATGGCCAATGCCATTCTTTGTGCTTACTCTTAACTGTAATCTAGTTACTGCTCGCTGTTCTCCCTACTTTAGCCTAACCTTGCTCATCCTGAACATGATATTGTAATTTTTTTTCTCATGAAGAGTATGGTATAGGCTCTCCCTAGCTTCAGGACATGGTACTGCTAAAGGATAGCTGATTGCTCCATGCTGTCCCAACCAATCCAGTGAACACGAATCCTCCACTGTAACCTATATGTTGAGTGCTCTAGTGTAAGATAACTTAACATGCTTTTAAAAGCCTTTTGACTACCCTTACACTGTTAGGGTTTTACTAAAAGTTCAACACCAATAGACCTCCTTCACCACCTCCTCAGTGCCAGAACCCATTGGTGTAAGCTAATTTAACCCTCACACTGAAAAAGTTCCACTCTAGGTTTCGCACCTATGCTCCTGTACCAGATCCTTTAGTTCAAGCTAGCTTAACGAGTATGAAACTGTTGGGTTTCGGGAGCCAAACAGTGCAGCGGAATTTAACTGAAACCCTCCAGGATCCAAGTGAAACGGGGTAAACCGGGTGTTCGAAAATTTCATACCTAATTTTCGGTTGAGATATCTCACTCAACTGTAGAGTCGAATCACAAAACCTGAACAGTTGACGTGTTCAGGCTCTCTATGGTATCCACACGAGCCTCTCGGGATCACCACGCTTCCACCACGTCCCGGCAGATGCATTTCTCTTGCGCTCGCAGTGCTAGCTTGCGTTCTCCAAGGAATTGCAAGAGAAGAGTGCGGCTGTCCTTTTGGGAGGCTAGGGCAAGGAGACCTGCAAATTTCTCACTTAAAAGTTGTATTTATAGTGAGACTCAACTTCCAGGCCTGATGGGTTTCAAAGCCCTAATCCAATTAGGATTTAATTTCGGGCTTAATAATGGCTCAACTCCTTGGCCCATTATTAATACAAAATTAAAGTGAAACCATAACCCAAATAATTAGCCCATGCACTCTAATGATCCAAATAGCTCTATGTGTGTGACCCAATAGGCTCTTGCCATGTTGGCAATGATCATAAATCACATTTATGATCATAAGCAATGAGCGGTGTCTAGCAACACAACATTGCTACCCAAGTGACAAGATTGTCGGTGAATCGACTAAACCTTTATGATCATCACCGATATATACCATTGTCCCTTTGTCCAAGATATCAAGACTAAGCACAAGACATGGAATGTGTCACTCTCGTATAGCCCAATCTTTGGTTTCTTGATTACCGAGTAGACTAACTTAAACTAACGACATTGATATCATATATCAACTCATCGGAGCATGGCCATGCATTTTCTAAGTCTCACTCTATCAAGGGGCCCAAAGATATCACTCCCGTTACATAGGAGGGACAAATCCCATCTTGATCATACAAATCCCTCCGCATGATATGTGACATACCCAATGACCTCCTTCAAGTTCACTCAGTTACGAGCAACAAAGGAAAGTATCAAAGTATGTGACTCACATGTAGGGAACCTTGCTGATCTTAGGTCGAAGGACTACATATACCATGATCACTATGAGAATCACTTATGACACTCATATAACGATCCATGAAGTGTTCTCATGGTGGGTCGGTCCAGTACACAAGTTCTCCAACTTGTACCCATATGTAGACTACATATCTCATATTAGTCTCCACATATGCTAGTCATTATGTATTATTGCAACCCGCTCCACAATAATACTAGACTAGGGACATTTAAGAATATCATTATTCTAGGGTTACAATTATGTTTATTACGTTACGCCGAAACAAAACAACAAACAAAATTGCTGGATTAATGCCTCAATAAAATATCATGACTCAATGTGCAAAAATACAATCATCTCATTATTGGCTTTTTGGGCACAATACTAACAATCTCCCACTTGCACTAAAAGCCAATCATCCATGTATCTAATACCGATGGACCTAGAATGGCTATCATGCTTCTGCTGCGTAAGGGGCTTTGTCAGTGGATCAGCAATGTTGCTGTCTGTCGAAGTCCTGCATATCCTTACATCACCCTTCTCGATGATCTCCCTGATGAGATGATAGCGTCGAAGTATGTGTTTGGATCGCTGGTGAGATCGAGGTTCCTTAGCCTGTGCGATTGCTCCATTGTTGTCACAATAGAGCTCTATCGGGTCAACAATGCTTGGAACCACTCCAAGTTCAGTGATGAACTTCTTGATCCAAACTGCCTCCTTCGCAGCATCAGAGGCGGCAATGTACTCAGATTCTGTTGTAGAGTCAGCTACTGTCTCTTGCTTTGAACTCTTCCAGCTCACAGCACCACCACCAATACAAAACACATATCCAGATTGCGATCTAAAATCATCCTTATCGGATTGGAAGCTTGCATCGGTGTAACCCCTTACAACGAGCTGATCTTCACCTCCAAAGACCAAGAATGCATCCTTAGTCTTTCGTAAGTACTTAAGGATGCTCTTAACAGCTGTCCAGTGACTTTCACCGGGGTTCGATTGGTACCTACTCGTCTTGCTCAAAGCATATGAGACATCGGGACGAGTACATATCATGGCATACATGATAGATCCAATTTCTGAGGCATATGGAATCTTACTCATGCGCTCTCTCCCCTCGGTTGTACTCGGACACTGAGATCTAGAAAGAGTGATACCATGTGACATGGGCAAGAATCCTTTCTTGGAATCTTGCATGCTAAACCTCTTTAGCACCTTGTCAATATATGTACTTTGACTTAGGCCAAGAAGCTTTCTAGATCTATCTCTATAGATCCTGATGCCTAACACATAGGCTACTTCACCCAAGTCCTTCATAGAGAAACATTTCCCTAGCCAAGTCTTCACAGACTGTAGCTCAGGAATGTCATTCCCGATGAGTAGTATGTCATCTACATACAACACCAAGAAGACAATAGCGCTCCCACTAACCTTCTTGTAGACACAAGGTTCATCTTCATTTTTGATAAAACCAAACTCTTTAATTGCATCACCAAAACGAAGATTCCAACTTCGAGAAGCTTGCTTCAGTCCATAAATGGACCTTTGCAATTTGCACACTTTATTGGCATTCCCAGGAGTGACAAAACCCTCAGGTTGTGTCATGTACACATCCTCAAGTAGCTTTCCATTTAGGAATGCAGTTTTGACATCCATTTGCCATATCTCATAATCATAGTGTGCAGCAATAGCAAACAAAATTCGGATGGATTTAAGCATAGCAACTGGTGAAAAAGTTTCATCATAGTCAATACCATGAATTTGCTTGAAACCTTTTGCGACCAATCGTCCCTTAAAGGTAATCACATTACCATCCATGTCAGTTTTCTTCTTGAAAACCCATTTGCACCCTATGGGTTTTACCCCTTCAGGTGGGTCAACCAAAGTCCATACTTGGTGATAGCCAAAGGCTATCGCCTCAATCTGGCCGAATACCCTGCCACGACAATGGCCAGAAGAACTGGCGCTTCCCGGGAATAGGTGGAATCATGCACCTCGGGAGATAGCCTGAGAGCTCCGAGCCTCGGCACGCCAGTAAAACTTGAGGACTCCATTCTCCCCCCAAGGTTGTGAACAGCACGCCTTCGGAAAAGTGGCACCAGACATTGCTGCCCGAATATGATATCCCCGAAGGCGGAACCCCCTGGAACTGGGAACCCCCGAACTGAGGGTAGGCTTCCCGAAGAGGCTCTGTCCGAACTAGAGGACGACCTCGCCCAGGGACCTCGGGAGTACGGCAGGCGCATTTAAGGAAGCATTTAAGGAAGCCTCTGACACGTCCCACCACAGACGTAAAAAGTCGCCCTGATGCGCAGACGCCATCAGAATCATAACATGGCCCGTCTCAGCACAAGGCTCGAGGCCATCTAGTCACCAACTATCTGTCCCCTACGCCCAGACATTCAGGAGCATCCGACCGTACACGTGTCATGATCTGAACGGGCTAGGTATTCCTATATATACAGGAAATAAATACTTGACAGGGGGTTGGCAGGCCGGATATACAGCTCCCACACCCTGAGAAAATACCAGGTACTCTCCTTGGGGCGATCCACCTTCCAGGCGTTCTTCCTCCTAGAAGTCTCCTCAACAGTCATCATGACTCACAACGATGAGGCCTTAGGCCATCATTTGGCGCCGTCTGTGGGAACCCGCTCGCAGATTGCCGTCGTTGAGACTCGGCGTTCTAAGGACAAGGGACTCCCAAGGTCCTCGTCCGCGCCTGAGATACAACCGGCTGCTGAGCAGACACTCCCAGAGACTTCTACGCCCGAGGAGGACCGCCCTCTGGTAATCACCATGAGCTTCTTGAGGGACTTTCAGAGCTCGGTCGTTGCTGAAATGACTCAGCAGATCGACCGAAGATGGCCACAGCAGTCACGGGCCCAGAAACCCTCCTCATCAGCACGCCCTCGGGAGAGAAGCCCCAAGTCTACACACCGCAGTTCAGGAAGTGGAGAGCCTCGCGGAGAATCATCCACAGAAGATATAGCCCTCGGGAAATGGCCTGTGGGACAAACCGGGTCCAAGTGACCGAGAGTCTCACAGCGAAGCAGTTCGTCGCCCGAGGCGAGGTACCTGACCCCTCCGCGCCGAACTCGCTCCCCGAAAAGGCGCCGTCGATCTCCCTCCCGCGAAAATGGTCCTAGCGCCACTGCGCTTATGGAAAGGATATTGGCATGGCTGGACAGAGTGGAGAAGCAAGTGACCAGAAAACCCGTTTGGGACAGGTTGTCGGGGGCATTATGCGAAGATGGCTCCCCGTTTATTCGCACTGTCGTTGAGGCAGCTATGCCAGGCGACTTCAGAGTGCCTAGGCTGGAGATCTATGATGGCCGGACTGATCCACAGGCCCATCTGACGAAGTACAGGCGGAGCATGATAATGCACGGAGCTGATGACGCTACCATGTGCAAATGCTTTGAAGTCACCCTCATGGGCCCAGCAACAGCATGGTACAATTCTTTGCCCCCAGGGACTATCACTGAGTTTCAGGAGTTGTCCACAGCCTTTACCCAGCAGTTCATTGGGAGCAGGCTGACGGCCAAAATGCCTGTGCAGATGTTCGACATAGAGCAGAGAAACGGAGAGACGATCCGAGACTATGTCGAACGATTCAACAGGGAAGCACTCAGCGTCCCGGACTTCCGGCCCGAAATCCGCATCCTCGCTATGACACGGGGCCTTCGGCGTGACTCACAGCTGTTCTACGAGTTCTCAAAGGACCCCCGGAGACCCTCGGAGAATTTTACCGAAGGGCAGAGCAGCACATGACAGCCGAGGAATTGAGGATGGCGGGGCCGAAGTCTGATCATCACCGCGCCGAAGGGTCCATCCAGCAAGCTCGGCATCTTTCTGAACACACAGGTCGATCACGGCGAATGCGAGGAAAGAAACCTCAAAGTTTCACACCCTTGAGCACGACACGGACCAACATTCTCATGGCGCTGGAAAGGCAAGGGACGCAGATTCGGCGGCCAAAGGCCATGGCCGCCGATAATAAGAAGAATGCCAAGAAGTTCTGCCAGTTTCATCGCGACCACGGTCATGACACCGAAGACTGCTTCCAGCTGAAGAAGTACATAGAGTCGCTGATCAAACAGGGCCAGCTTCGCAAATACCTGCGGATGCCCTCCCCAAAAGGCAGAAAAGAGGAGGAAGAGAGGGCCGAAAATGAGGACTATGACTCAGACAGGCGGAGAAACAGAAGTCCAAAAAGGCGCCTTCCACCTCCAGTAGGGGTCATCCAAACCATTACCACGGGGCTCCCATCCTCGGAAAGAAAGCGGAAGGCCAGAGAAATTGCGGTTATGGAGTATCAAAGTCCATCAAAGAAATTGGCTCGCAAAGATGGCTCCACCGTCGTCTTCCCCCACGACGACCCGCTGCTGATAATGGCGAGAATAGGGAACTGGGACGTCAAAAGAGTGTTGCTCGATGATGGCTCAAATACTGACGTCCTGTTCTCGCACTTACTGCCGAGCTTGGGCATCTCCAGCAGCGAACTTAAACCTGTCACCACGCCCACCTTCGGCGTTGGACCATCGGAACTACCCGTCCTCGGATGGATCGACCTCCCTTTAATGATAAAAGGCACTTCGGTAGACGGAGCGGCTGAGTTGTACGCGTCCACAATGGCAAGATTCATCGTCATGGAGGTCCCGTCTTCGTACAACGCCATCATTGGAAGGAAGACTCAGGGGAACCTGCACATTCGCCCCGATGTGAAGTACTTGACTGTCACATTCGCCACCAAGGATGGAGATGCAGAGGTCTTTATCGACCAAGCCGAGGTAAGAAAGGTGTTTGTAAAAGCACGAAAGGCTCCGGCAGACAACTCTACACAAATAGTGGAGGCAAAGGCGCAGGAGAAAGGCAAAGAAAGAGATCCCGCAGAAGCAGAAATGGAAGCAGTAGATCTTGTCCCACGACAATCTACCCAAATAGGGAAGAGCTTGGCCAAAGGTGATAAGGAAATTCTTGTATCTTTTCTGCTGAAAAATAAAGATCTGTTTGCCTACTCGCCGAAAGACATGCCAGGAGTGAACCCTGGCATAATACAGCACAGCCTCAAAGTAAACCCGGAAGCAAAACCTATCAGGCAAAAGAAACGAAGCGTCTCAGCCCACAAAAGCAACTTCGTGAGAACCGAAGTCCAGCGCCTATTGGATGCTGAAGTTATCAGGGAGGTCAAATACCCCGAATGGTTAAGCAACGTGGTCATTGCCACAAAAGAAGATAGCAGCAAACTCCGGATGTGCATTGATTTCAGAAACTTGAACGATGCTTGCCCGAAAGACTCATTTCCCCTCCCGCCAATAGATCAACTGGTAGATTCATCGGCCGAATACGGGCTCCTGAGCTTCCTAGATGCCTTCAGCAGCTACCATCAGATAAGGATGGACCCCGAAGATGAAGAGAAAACTGCCTTCATCACCGAGGGAGGAACGTACTGCTATATCAGAATGCCCTTCGGGCTGAAAAATGCAGGAGCCACCTACCAGAGACTGATGAACAAGGTCTTTAAGGACCAAATGGGGAGAAACATGGAAGTATATGTTGATGATATGATAGTAAAAAGCAAGCTGCCTGGCTACCACGTTGCAGATTTGGAGGAAACCTTCCAAAAGCTCAGAGCCTTCGGGATTCGCCTTAACCCCGAGAAGTGTATCTTCGGGGTGACGTCGGGAAAATTCCTTGGGTACATGGTATCCGAAAGAGGCATCGACGCCAATCCTGAGAAGATTAAGGCTCTGCTTGAGTTCCGGACTCCTGCCACAGTCAAAGATGTGCAGAGACTAACCGGAAGAATAACCTCTCTGAGCAGGTTCATTTCCAGGTACGGAGACAGGTGTAGACCTTTCTTCAAAGTCCTCACAAAGGCAGCAAAGATGGAAGGCGACCTCGGAAGAAACAATCATCCCTGGGATGAAGATTGCCAAAAGGCCTGGGAAGAACTCAAAGTCTACCTGGCCAGCCTGCCGACTCTGCGACAACCTCGGGAGGGAGAACCCCTCGTACTGTACCTCGCCGTCACAGTAAAGGCCGTGAGCTCGGTCCTGATAAAAGAAGAAGGGCCGAAACAATGGCCGGTCTACTACGTCAGCAAGTCCCTGCATGGCGCCGAAGTCAGGTACCCTTTGCTTCAAAAAGCTATATACGCCTTGGTGCTTGCAGGAAGAAGACTGCGACCATATTTCCAGGCTCACCCCATCATCGTCCGAAGTAGTCTACCACTACGGGATGTTATGAAGAGAGTTGATCATTCGGGAAGGCTCTCCAAGTGGTGCATAGAGCTTGGCGAACACGAAATCATGTATGAGCCTCGGAAGGCCATAAAAGCCCAAGCATTGGCAGATTTTATCGCCGAAATACCCACCACTGAGGAGAACCACTCAGATCCGAAAGAAGGTGAGCCAGAATGGACCTTGCATGTTGACGGAGCCTCGGGGTCCGAACACCAGGGAGCTGGAATAGTTATCAGAGGACCCGAAGGCCTAGAGGTGATGAAGGCTATCAAGTTCAGCTTCAACGTCACCAATAATGTGGCTGAGTATGAAGCCCTCATAGCGGGATTACGCTTGGCCAGAAAGATTGGCGTGAGAAACTTAAGGGCTCACAGCGATTCCCAGCTGGTAGTTCGGCAGACGGCAGGAGATTATGGGGCGAAGGACCCAATCTTGGCAAAATACCACGAGCTGGTAACAAAACTCATCCAAGAGTTTGACGCCGTGCGGATCGAAAATGTACCCCGGCGGAATAACACTGAGGCAGATTGCTTAGCGAAGTCCAAAACATACACCGAGGTGCTAGACCATCCAAGCATCTCCGTGCTAAGCGTAACGTCCTCGGGAACAGGGTGGAAGGACCCCATAAAGAAATACCTCGCAGAGAATGAGCTTCCCGAAGACGCTGGCAATGCTGCAAGACTGTGAAGACGTGCCGGAAGATTCTTCCTGATTGGTGAAGAGTTATATCGGCAAGGATATGCAAATCCGCTGCAGAGATGTGTGGGCGAAGAGGATACTGAGATGGTTCTCGAAGAAGTTCACGAAGGCATGTGCGGCTCGCACATTGGAACTGATGCCCTTGCAGCAGTGATACTCCGCCAAGGATACTTCTGGCCTACCCTAAGAAAGGACGCAAGGCAGTTCGTCCAGAAGTGCGGTAGTTGCCAGAGACATGCAAAAATCCAGAGGATACCCTCAGAAATGGTAACATCGGCAGACTATCCTTGGCCCTTCGCAGTCTGGGGTATAGACCTCATTGGGCCACTCCCCACAGCACCGGGAGGCGTGAAATTCTGCGTGGTAGCAGTGGACTATTTCTCAAAGTGGGTAGAGGCAGAACCACTAGCAACTATCTCGGCAAAAGAAGTGCAGAAGTTCGTATGGAAAAACATCGTATGCAGATTTGGCATACCGAGGGTACTAGTAGCTGATAATGGATCCCAGTTCATAGACAAAGGATTCCAGGAATTCATCAGCGACCTCGGAATAAAGATGCACTTCGCCCCAGTAGCTCACCCCCAAAGCAATGGGCAGGTGGAAGTATCAAACAGGACCATAAAAGATGGCCTGAAAAAGAGACTTGGGGAAGCCAAGGGGAAATGGCCAGGAGAACTCCAAAGTGTATTGTGGAGCTACCGAACGACGCCACGAAGAGCCACAGGGGAAACTCCCTTCTCACTCGTCTTCGGAACAGAGGCCATTATCCCAATAGAGATAGTTCAGCCTTCAATACGGGTGCAAGTATTTGATGAAGGCGGAAATGACTTCGGTCTGAGAACTAAGCTCGACCTTGTGACCGAACACAGAGAAATAGCCGGGCTGAGAAGAAAGGCTTTCCAGCAAAGAGTGGCCGCGGCTATCAACCTAAAAGCCAGGCCAAAAGAAATCAAAAAAGGAGACCTCGTTCTCCGAAAGGCCGACTTTGCACCCCGAAGGCCATCTCACGGCGTACTTCGCGCAAATTGGGAAGGACCTTATCTGGTTCTCGCCAAAGTACAGAAAGGCGTGTATAGGCTTGGCGATGCCGAAGGCGTAGAATTGAAAAACACTTGGCATTCAGACGCCTTGAAAAAATTCTACGCCTAAGGTTGGGCGGAAGAGATATATTGTACAAGAAATACTCTAAGTACAGAATGGTCTTGAGAAAAATCCTTAAGTATACCAAATTGTCCAAGACAGAATTCCGCGAAGGTGCTCGCCACGAAAAAAGCAGATGTGACTTCCCGAAGGCCCTTGAGCCACTATGCTCGGAAAAAAGGGAAAGCAAGAATCTCGTAATAGTGTACGCCAAAACAAAAGCAGAGATAATTTCCAAACACCCTTGAGCGTACATGCTCGGGAAAGAGGGAAATGAGCAATCTCGTGAGAATTTTCCTAAGTCCCTTGAGCAAATATGCTCAGGACAATAGGAAGACAGAAAAATTTGGCTGAAACTTCTCCGAAGTCCCTTGAGCAAACATGTTCGGGATAAAAGGAAACAAAAAGCCTGCAAAAGACTTAGCCAAATTTTTGCAAACTTTCCAGAAAGTCTCTTGAGCGAGCACACTCGGGACAAAGGAAGGTAAAAAGTTTCTTTGGTCGCAGGTTTTCCGAAGTCCCTTGAGCAAACATGTTCGGGATAAAAGAAAACAAAAAGCAGGCCACCTCGAGGACACCAAGAGACAGGCTATGGCTGAACAGCCCATGACTTTTGGGCAAGAGGTGTATCTTCGGTACAGGCTTTGCCTCGGAGACACCAAAGAATAGGCCAAGGCCGAACAACCCAGACCCTCGGGCAAAAGGTGCGACCTCGGAACAGGTTATGCTTCCCAACGAGACTCCCAACGGCAACCTCGGAAAGAGATGCAAACCGAAGTCTTCACTTCGGCTTTCCAGAGGAGGGCATGTGATAGCCAAAGGCTATCGCCTCAATCTGGCCGAATACCCTGCCACGACAATGGCCAGAAGAACTGGCGCTTCCCGGGAATAGGTGGAATCATGCACCTCGGGAGATAGCCTGAGAGCTCCGAGCCTCGGCACGCCAGTAAAACTTGAGGACTCCATTCGCCCCCCAAGGTTGTGAACAGCACGCCTTCGGAAAAGTGGCACCAAACATTGCTGCCCGAATATGATATCCCCGCAGGCGGAACCCCCTGGAACTGGGAACCCCCGAACTGAGGGTAGGCTTCCCGAAGAGGCTCTGTCCGAACTAGAGGACGACCTCGCCCAGGGACCTCGAGAGTACGGCAGGCGCATTTAAGGAAGCATTTAAGGAAGCCTCTGACACGTCCCACCACAGACGTAAAAAGTCGCCCTGACGCGCAGACGCCATCAGAATCATAACATGGCCCGTCTCAGCACAAGGCTCGAGGCCATCTAGTCACCAACTATCTGTCCCCTACGCCCAGACGTTCAGGAGCATCCGACCGCACACGTGTCATGATCTGAACGGGCTAGGTATTCCTATATATACAGGAAATAAATACTTGACAGGGGGTTGGCAGGCCGGATATACAGCTCCCACACCCTGAGAAAATACCAGGTACTCTCCTTGGGGCGATCCACCTTCCAGGCGTTCTTCCTCCTAGAAGTCTCCTCAACAGTCATCATGACTCACAACGATGAGGCCTTAGGCCATCACTTGGTTTTCATACATGGATTCCATCTCAGATTTCATGGCCACTAGCCACTTCTCAGAGTCAGGCCCCGACATAGCTTGTTGGTAGGTTGTGGGCTCATCTTGATCCATGAGCATCACATCACCGGTGTGAGTCATGAGAAATCCATATCTCTAGGGCTCACGCCGAATCCTACCAGTCCTACGTGGGCTTCGTGCTATAGGAACAGACTCTTGAACTACAACATCTTGTGGTGTCTGTTTAGGTTCCATTTCAGGTTCGATGTCTTCTTGTTGTTCTTGAATTTCTTCAAGTTCTACTTTCCTCCCACTAGTTCCTTTAGAGATAAACTTTTTCTCCAAAAAGACACCAGTTCGAGCAACAAACACTTTTTGCTCAGAGGGATTGTAGAAATAGTAACCCTTTGTTTCTTTGGGATACCCAACAAAAAGACATTTTTTAGATTTAGGCCCTAGTTTGTTAGAGGATTGACGTTTTACATAAGCGTCACAGCCCCAAATCTTCATAAAAGACAAATTGGGACGCCTCCCACTCCATATCTCATATGGTGTCTTTTGAACCGATTTAGATGGAACTCGGTTTAGTGTAAAAGCGGCTGTCTCTAGAGCATGTCCCCAAAAGGAGTTTGGAAGGTCAGCTTGACTCATCATGGAGCGAACCATGTCTAACAGAGTTCGATTTCTCCTTTCAGAAACACCATTCCATTGAGGTGTACCTGGTGGAGTGAGTTATGATATTATACCACACTCCTTCAGATAGTCAAGGAATTCTCGATCCAAGTACTCTCCACCTCGATCTGATCGAGGCACTTTGATACTCTTCCCGAGTTGATTCTCTACTTCATTCTTGAATTCTTTGAACTTTTCAAAGGATTCTGACTTGTGTCTCATAAGATACACATAGCCATATCTGCTGAAGTCATCAGTGAAAGTAATGAAGTATTGGAAACCTCCTCTAGCTTGTGTAGACATAGGGCCACATACATCACTATGTATGAGTCCTAGTAAGTCATTAGCCCTTTCACTTTGCCCTGTGAATGGGGCTCGTCATCTTGCCCAACAAATATGACTCACATGTCTCATATGATTCAAAATCAAATGAGTCCAAGAGTCCATCCTTATAGAGCTGGATATGCGGGTCTCATTTATATGGCCCAAACGACAGTGCCAGAGATAGGTCGAGTTTGAATCATTTAATCTGACCTTCTTGGTATTCACATTATAGATTGGACCTTCAAGGTCTAGAACATACAACCCATTGCTAAGTTGAGCACTACCATAAAAGATTTCATTCAAATAAATAGAACAACATTTGTCCTTTATTATAAATGAAAAACCTTTCTTGTCCAAACAAGAAACAGAAATCAAATTTCTACTAATAGTAGGCACAAAGTAGCAGTTGTCTAATTCTAAAACTAATCCACTAGGTAAAGTGAGAACATAAGTCCCTACGGCTAAGGCAGCAACCCTTGCTCCATTTCCAACACGTAGGTCAACTTCACCTCTGGCCAATCTTCTACTTCTACTTAGATCCTGCACATTTGCACAAATGTGAGATCCACATCCAGTATCCAATACCCAAGATGAGGAAGTAGAAAAGTTAGCCTCTATAACAAAAATACCTGAAGTGGAAGTCTTACTTCCCTTTTCCTTTGCAAGTTCTTCAAGATAGAGCTTACAGTTGCGCTTCCAGTGTCCAGGTTGCTTACAATGGAAGCACTCCCCTTCCTTTGCCACACCACCCTTTGGTTTCAGTGCAGCTGAAGAAGAACTAGCATTGGACTTTCCATTAGCTTTATCCTTCTTCTTGTTGGCTTTTCCTTTTCCCTTGCCCTTTTGAACCATCAAAATGGGCTTAGCCTTCTTAAGGTTTTGCTCCGCAGTTCTCAACATGTTGAGCAATTCAGGGAGGGACTTGTCAAGGTCATTCATGTTATAGTTCATGACGAACTGACTGTAGCTTTCAGGCAACGATTGCAAGACTACATCAATAGCCAACTCTTTCTGAAGAGCAAATCCCAAATTCTCAAGATTCTCAATGTACCCAATCATCTTGAGCACATGATGACCCATGGGACTTCCCTTAGACATCTTGCACTGAAACAATGCCTTAGAGGTCTCAAACCTCTCATGCCTAGCTTGCTCTTGGAAAAGCATTTTGAGATGTTCGATCATATCGAACGCCCCCATGTTCTCATGTTGCTTCTGAAGCTCAGATTCAATGGTAATAAGCATGAGGCATGCAACATCCAAAGCAACATCAGAATGCCTCTTGTGAGCATCCCTTTCAGCTCTTGGAGCAGTGGCAGCAGGCTCATTCGGAATGGGCTGCTCTAGGACATATGCCTTTCTCTCTTGTTTGAGGACTATCCTCAAGTTTCGGTACCATTTGAGAAAGTTGGTCCTATTCAGTTTTTCCTTCTCAAGGATCGATCGCAACGAAAGTGTCGATGTGTTTTGTGCCATGGTTATCTACAACAGTAAATATGCAGTGTAAGAGTCATGTATTTTAATTCATTTAATAAGGACTTTTATTAAACGATACTCCCACTATTTTCCTCAAAATAATAACCCTCGATATTATTTCGGAACACCTCGGCGCTAAGGTATTCTAGTGGGCCAAGATCCATATTTGACCACAACCTGAGTCAGCTTTGGCTTTTCTCTCAAGTTACAGCTATTTAGGTAGGCAACTCCTTGCCAATTGCATCTTATGCAACTCTTGGATAGTTGGGTGAACAACACTTGTCCAAGCTTATCTCATGAACTTAAGCCCAACTCTATGCCTCTAAGTCCCTAATCCTATTAGGGTGACTTAGTTAAGTCGAACCCAAAGTTAGCAGTTTGGATATCACTATTATCCCATTGCACCTTACCAAGATAAACATAGGTGCTTTGCTTTGGCAAACCCACCTAATGTTGATCAAGGTCTTGACGAGTGCCAACATTTGGAAGGCATCACATTTAATGACTTAATATTTGTTTGAGGGATTTTATCTTTTGATCTCACCAATTTGTTATCTCCGGTTGTTTTATACATGCATCACATACAAATATAAAACATGCATCTCATGCTTACAAGAAATAAACGTGACATGGTTATAGCCCAAACTATGCGATATTCTCAAGCCAATGAGAATATCATAAAAGCCTAAGAAAAGAAAAGAGTCTTCACAAGCTCCTTCTCTTCCTTTCTTGGCTGCCCTTTTGTTGTCACCTCCTTGGACATACCTCCTTGCATGATCCTTGGACATACCACCTTGGATGAGCCCATAATGCACCATTACATCAATAATAGAAACCTTGAGTTACATTCGAGGGGAGTAAGGTGAGAAGAGAATGTACAATGAGAGTGATAAGAAAAGGCACGACTTGCAGGCCGTATTTACAAGTACAACCAATCAAGGGCTATAACCATGCACCATGCTTCAAACACCAATCAGCATATCATGTCAAATCTCATTCAACAAAGATGCATGCCAATTTTTGCGCGTTGATTAACCAGTTTCTATTTATGTGGCGCTTCGCATACGGCGGTCCCGCTGGCCGGTCAGTGGACGGGGTCAAGGGGAGCCGCTCTTGCGGGGGGCGTGGGGGGCAGCGCCCCCGTCGAAAAAAATTGTCTTACAATTGCTTAGCCCGAAATCTTCTATTTTGAGAAAGTAGGCACCCGAGAGTCCTCCATTCGAGCCACCAAAAATACCTTACTTTCGGTGCCCGAACAGGCCGAATCCGAACAAACCTAGGGTTTTTGCAACTATTGCAGGAATCCTAATCCATATAGGTATCTCATACCTATCAATTTCGGGTTAATCTCATTAACCAATTTGTGTCGTTTCTTCATATATCTCATATGTTCATTACGAATTCCGGTTTCATGCATCATGAATCAATCTAATTAATCATGGCCGAATACCAATCGAACACATAGCAACATGCGATTCAACACTCAATCCCGATTTAGGGTTTCACCAGTAGCTCTGATACCACTGTTGGGTTTCGGGAGCCAAACAGCGCAGCGGAATTTAACCGAAACCCTTCAGGATCCAAGTGAAACGGGGTCAACCGGGTGTTCGAAAATTTCATACCTAATTTTCGGTTGAGATCTCTCACTCAACTGTAGAGTCGAATCACAAAACCTGAACAGTTGACGTGTTCAGGCTCTCTATGGTATCCACACGAGCCTCTCGGGATCACCACGCTTCCACCACGTCCCGGCAGATGCGTTTCTCTTGCGCTCGCAGTGCTAGCTTGCGTCCTCCAAGGAATTGCAAGAAAAGAGTGCGGCTGTCCTTTTGGGAGGCTAGGGCAAGGAGACCTACGAATTTCTCACTTAAAAGTTGTATTTATAGTGAGACTCAACTTCTAGGCCTAATGGGTTTCAAAGCCCTAATCCAATAAGGATTTAATTTCGGGCTTAATAATGGCTCAACTCCTTGGCCCATTATTAATACGAAATTAAAGTGAAACCATAACCCAAATAATTAGCCCATGCACTCTAATGATCCAAATAGCTCTATGTGTGTGACCCAATAGGCTCTTGCCATGTTGGCAATGATCATAAATCACATTTATGATCATAAGCAATGAGCGGTGTCTAGCAACACATCATTGCTACCCAAGTGACAAGATTGTCGGTGAATCGACTAAACCTTTATGATCATCACCGATATATGCCATTGTCCCTTTGTCCAATATATCAAGACTAAGCACAAGACATGGAATGTGTCACTCTCGTATAGCCCAGTCTTTGGTTTCTTGATTACCTAGTAGACCAACTTAAACTGACGACATTGATATCATATATCAACTCATCGGAGCATGGCCATGCATTTTCTAAGTCTCACTCTATCAAGGGGCCCAAAGATATCACTCCCGTTACGTAGGAGGGACAAATCCCATCTTGATCATACAAATCCGTCCGCATGATATGTGACATACCCAATGACCTCCTTCAAGTTCACTCAGTTAGGAGCAACAAAGGAAAGTATCAAAGTATGTGACTCACATGTAGGGAACCTTGATGATCTTAGGTCGAAGGACTACATATACCATGATCACTATGAGAATCACTTATGACACTCATATAACGATCCATGAAGTGTTCTCATGGTGGGTCGGTCCAGTACACAAGTTCTCCAACTTGTACCCATATGTAGACTACATATCTCATATTAGTCTCCACATATGCTAGTCATTATGTATTATTGCAACCCGCTCCACAATAATACTAGACTAGGGACGTTTAAGAATATCATTATTCTAGGGTTACAATTATGTTTATTACGTTACGCATAAACAAAACAACAAACAAAATTGCTGGATTAATGCCTCAATAAAATATCATGACTCAATGTGCAAAAATACAATCATCTCATTATTGGCTTTTTGGGCACAATACTAATAGAAACTTGTCCACTAACTCTTACACAGTTAGTTCCTTACTCTAGGATTGGTACTTGACAATTCCGAATGATCACTAGACCAAGTGTGTCACTAGTGTACTATAGGCCTTCCACATACACCACTAGCACCCCTTGGGATACTATACTCCAAGCTTCACTATACTCTAGGGGTCTTCCAAATGAATGAACTACCAAGAGTTGTAAGTCCCAACCCACCCTAGAGTACAAGTCTTCAAATGCTCTCCTCGGATGACCCCTATGCATCAGGTATACCAGTGCACTAGGCAGAATACCGATACACCACTTGAGCATGATGATCCTATTGCTTTCGCTATTCTGGAGCCTCTTACACCGACATGCCTACAAGAGAAAACCTCTTTGGCATGGGTGCCAAGACCTCTAAGTAGCTAGTAGCCCCCAGGTCTTACCCGTGCCCCCTCGGCTCAGGCCACCTAGCACTCAGCGACAAGTTGAAGGTCCTGACACTTTAACTACTCCACTTAGAGTATTCTAGGTGCCCAAAGCCTACACACTCAATCTCTTCACTTTCCAGTATTCTAAGTGCAATTCCCTTACGCAAGGCAGCTTAGCTCCTCAGGTGTGTCCTTAGTACTCTTGCTCCTTGACCACCAATACTTATCCTATGTCCCAAGCACTTATAGGGTCCTTATCCGAGTTGCAATGTACTACTGAATCTTAGGCCAACGTAGGCATCCATGGCTAGGTAGCCAACTAGGCACCTCAACTCATAGACTAGGCTCTAACGTGCCTTTAGTTTTACTCAACACCTGGACTACCTCTTAGCCCTTTCGACTCCTAACACTGTTAAGCGACTCCTCAATGACCACTAATCACTTAGCCTATGGTTACAAACAACCATCTCTACCTTTCATGCTAAACTACCATATCATACTACACCATGCTGACCTCTCATCGTTATGATGTACCCTCAGATTTTGCCATAACCACTCAACTTACTTGGTGGGAGAACTAACTTTAGTTGACTATCGAAAGGTGGTTGGCCATGGAAAATAGCTTGGGTGGCTCTTTTAGTACAATCCTGCTTAGTGAACTGCACTATGCACCTTAAGATTAGTTCTATCCCTAGGAGTTGTGAGCTTACCCTTCAGCCTTGACCAATCTTGCAGATCACAAGCCCTTCTTTTTGAAGGCACTAGGGTAATGTGAAATGCTCTAACTTTGGGTTTTAACTAGCACAACCAATATCCTCACCAACTAGGCTACCAACTCTTGACTCTCTATTCTCTGGTAATCACAACAACTGCTGGAGCCACAAAAAAAAATCCAGACCATAACTGTACCTATACTATACTTGGCACTTTGATTACTTAGTATAACACTCAACTAGGTGAGAGGTTACTTCACCTTATGGCTACTTCTGAGTCGACTCTTGACCAATCGTAGTGAACTCTCCCTTACAGGTGCTCCTTAAACACTACCCCGTAGGGTTATGGTAAAACATCCACATTCTGGCATCACTTGGTCATTTCTGACCTGATATTTCAATGTTCTACAAACTTACTTGTACTAACATAAAGTGTCAAATGATCACCATAGCATCCTTGGTTCCACTTAGGACTCAGTCCTTTACCTACTCAGCTACTTTGGCTAGTCGAGTGTTTCTTCTTCCATAAGTCAACTCGATGGCCCTGGATTCCACTTAACCTCAGCATGATGACCATAGGTCACCAACTATCCCTTGGTCCATGGTAGTCCTTCCTATTGCTTGGGTCCTCTTAATTCCTTCCGGGAAGTCAAGTCAAACCCTAGCAATGACTTTATTCCTACTGGCCATACCCGGCATATTCGTTGTATGACATGATGGGCCTGAGAGAAAGAGAGAGACTTTCAGTAAGATATCTGCAAGACCTTGAAGAATGTGGATTAAGAGCTCCGTGAAGTGTGTTTCTGGGGAGGGATCTCTAACGCCCAAGTCAGTATATGAAGGGAAAAGTTGTTTAAGAATAGAGAGCAAAAAAGAAGGGTACCTCTTTCTTTTTGTCCTTGACCTGGAAGCCTCCCCCGAGTATTTATAGGAGGCAGGGGGGAGGAGGCCGTTATGCCTAGCATTTGTAGACCAGGATATGTGTTTGGCCATATTCAATCCATACGTTCGGAGGGAGGTGTCTACAGCTGGACATATTCGGTTATGCTCAGAGGTTAAGGGTGTGTGCGAGGTTTTTATCAGAGATCCCCTAACTATATTTTTCATTTCTCCCAAAGACCCCTTTGGGGATCTAAGACCCCTTCAGATGAGGATTTCCTTAAGGGTGACTAAAGAAAGCCCTTCGGATGGGCGGTTCATATTCGGGTGTACACTACTGAGGTTGGTGATGTACATTGCCTAGGATGGTAAGGAGTGTATTACCAGAGTTAGTCGTATAGCCGATCCAAGGATGGCGTAGAGAGTTCTTCTAAGGTTGGTAATGTGTCAATCCGAGATTGGTGATAGGTCTTCCAAATGAGAAGGTTAGTTGGGTAATAACCCTTTGACTATCACATACCCCCCTCTGGAGTATCGAAGTTGTGTCTTCGGTACTAATCATCTGGGAGCATGTTACTAAAATCCTTCCCTTAGGAAGCTAAAGCTGTCCTTGGTAGAAGAACTTTGGGTTTGACTTAAGTAAGTCATCCTAATAGGATTAGGGACTTAGAGGCATAGAGTTGGGCTTAAGTTCATGAGATGAGCTTGGACAAGTGTTGTTCACCCAACTATCCAAGAGTTGCATAAGATGCAATTGGCAAGGAGTTGCCTACCTAAATAGCTGTAACTTGAGAGAAAAGGCAAAGCTGACTCGGGTTGTGGTTAAATATGGATCTTGGCCCACTAGAATACCTTAGCGCCGAGGTGTTCCGAAATAATATCGAGGGTTATTATTTTGAGGAAAATAGTGGGAGTATCGTTTCATAAAAGTCCTTATTAAATGAATTAAAATACATGACTCTTACACTGCATATTTACTGTTGTAGATAACCATGGCACAAAACACATCGACACTTTCGTTGCAATCGATCCTTGAGAAGGAAAAACTGAATGGGACCAACTTTCTCAAATGGTACCGAAACTTGAGGATAGTCCTCAAACAAGAGAGAAAGGCTTATGTCCTAGAGCAGCCCATTCTGAATGAGCCTGCTGCCATTGCTCCAAGAGCTAAAAAGGATGCTCATAAGAGGCATTCTGATGATACTTTGGATGTTGCATGCCTCGTGCTTATTACCATGGAATCTGAGCTCCAGAAGCAACATAAGAACATGGGGGCGTTCGATATGATCGAACATCTCAAAATGCTTTTCCAAGAGCAAGCTAGGCATAAGAGGTTTGAGACCTCTAAGGCATTGTTTCAGTGCAAGATGTCTAAGGGAAGTCCCGTGGGTCCTCATGTGCTCAAGATGATTGGGTACATTGAGAATCTTGAGAATTTGGGATTTGCTCTTCAGAAAGAGTTGGCTATTGATGTAGTCTTGCAATCGTTGCCTGAAAGCTACAGTCAGTTCCTCATGAACTATAACATGAACGACCTTGACAAGTCCCTCCCTGAATTGCTCAACATGTTGAGAACTGTTGAGCAAAACCTTAAGAAGGCTAAGCCCATTTTGATGGTTCAAAAGGGCAAGGGAAAAGGAAAAGCCAACAAGAAGAAGGATAAAGCTAATGGAAAGTCCAATGCTAGTTCTTCTTCAGCTGCACTGAAACCAAAGGGTGGTGTGGCAAAGGAAGGGGAGTGCTTCCATTGTAAGCAACTTGGACACTGGAAGCGCAACTGTAAGCTCTATCTTGAAGAACTTGCTAAGGAAAAGGGAAGTAAGACTTCCACTTCAGGTATTTTTGTTATAGAGGCTAACTTTTCTACTTCCTCATCTTGGGTATTGGATACTGGATGGGGATCTCACATTTGTGCAAATGTGCAGGATCTAAGTAGAAGTAGAAGATTGGCCCGAGGTGAGGTGGACCTACATGTTGGAAATGGAGCAAGGGTTGCTGCCTTTGCCGTAGGGACTTATGTTCTCACTTTACCTAGTGGATTAGTTTTAGAATTAGACAACTGCTACTTTGTGCCTACTATAAGTAGAAATTTGATTTTTGTTTCTTGTTTGGACAAGAAAGGTTTTTCATTTATAGTAAAGGACAAATGTTGTTCTATTTATTTGAATGAAATCTTTTATGGTAGTGCTCAACTTAGCAATGGGTTGTATGTTCTAAACCTTGAAGATCCAATCTATAATGTGAATACCAAGAAGGTCAGATTAAATGATTCAAACTTGACCTATCTCTGGCACTGTCGCTTGGGCCATATAAATGAGACCCGCATATCCAAGCTCCATAAGGATGGACTCTTGGACTCATTTGATTTTGAATCATATGAGACATGTGAGTCATGTTTGTTGGGCAAGATGACCAAAGCCCCATTCACAGGGCAAAGTGAAAAGGCTAATGACTTACTAGGACTCATACATAGTGATGTATGTGGCCCTATGTCTACACAAGCTAGAGGAGGTTTCCAATACTTCATTACTTTCACTGATGACTTCAGCAGATATGGCTATGTGTATCTTATGAGACACAAGTCAGAATCCTTTGAAAAGTTCAAAGAATTCAAGAATGAAGTAGAGAATCAACTCGGGAAGAGTATCAAAGTGCTTCGATCAGATCGAGGTGGAGAGTACTTGGATCGAGAATTCCTTGACTATCTGAAGGAGTGTGGTATAGTATCACAACTCACTCCACCAAGCACACCTCAATGGAATGGTGTTTCTGAAAGGAGAAATCAAACTCTGTTAGACATGGTTCGCTCCATGATGAGTCAAGCTGACCTTCCAAACTCCTTTTGGGGACATGCTCTAGAGACAGCCGCTTTTACACTAAACCGAATTCCATCTAAATCGATTCAAAAAACACCATATGTGATATGGAGTGGGAGGCGTCCCAATTTGTCTTTTATGAAGATTTGGGGCTGTGATGCTTATGTGAAACGTCAATCCTCTGACACACTAGGGCCCCAATCTCAAAAATGCCTTTTTGTTGGGTATCCCAAAGAAACAAAGGGTTACTATTTTGACAATCCCTCTGAGCAAAAAGTGTTTGTTGCTCGAACTAGTGTCTTTTTGGAGAAAGAGTTTATCTCTAAAGGAAATAGTGGGAGGACAGTAGAACTTGAAGAAATTCAAGAACAACAAGGAGACATCGAACCTGAAATGGAACCTGAACAGGCACCATAAGATGTTGTGGTTCAAGAGTCTGTTCCTGTAGCACAAAGCCCATGTAGGACTGGTAGGATTCGGCGTGAGCCCGAGAGATATGGATTCCTCATGACTCACACCGGTGATGTGATGCTCGTGGATCAAGATGAGCCCACAACCTACCAACAAGCTATGTCGGGGCCTGACTCTGAGAAGTGGCTAGTGGCCATAAAATCCGAGATGGAATCCATGTATGAAAACCAAGTATGGACTTTGGTTGACCCACCTGAAGGGGTAAAACCATAGGGTGCAAATGGGTTTTCAAGAAGAAAACTGACATGGATGGTAATGTGATTACCTTTAAGGGACGATTGGTCGCAAAAGGTTTCAAGCAAATTCATGGTATTGACTATGATGAAACTTTTTCACCAGTTGCTATGCTTAAATCCATCCAAATTTTTTTTGCTATTGCTGCACACTATGATTATGAGATATGGCAAATGGATGTGAAAACTGCATTCCTAAATGGAAAGCTACTTGAGGATGTGTAAATGACACAACCTGAGGGTTTTGTCACTCCTGAGAATGCCAATAAAGTGTGCAAATTGCAAAGGTCCATTTATGGACTGAAGCAAGCTTCTCGAAGTTGGAATCTTCATTTTGATGATGCAATGAAAGAGTTTGGTTTTATCAAAAATGAAGATGAACCTTGTGTCTACAAGAAGGTTAGTGGGAGCGCTATTGTCTTCTTGGTGTTGTATGTAGATGACATACTACTCATCGGGAATGGCATTCCTAAGCTACAGTCTGTGAAGACTTGGCTAGGGAAATGTTTCTCTATGAAGGACTTGGGTGAAGTAGCCTATGTGTGAGGCATCTGGATCTATAGAGATAGATCTAGAAAGCTTCTTGGCCTAAGTCAAAGTACATATATTGACAAGGTGCTAAAGAGGTTTAGCATGCAAGATTCCAAGAAAGGATTCTTGCCCATGTCACATGGTATCACTCTTTCTAGATCTCAGTGTCCGAGTACAACTGAGGAGAGAGAGCGCATGAGTAAGATTCCATATGCCTCAGTAATTGGATCTATCATGTACGCCAGGATATGTACTCGTCCCGATGTCTCATATGCTTTGAGCATGACGAGTAGGTACCAATCGAACCTCGGTGAAAGTCACTGGACAGTTGTTAAGAGCATCCTTAAGTACTTACAAAGGACTAAGGATGCATTCTTGGTCTTCGGAGGTGAAGATCAGCTCGTTGTAAGGGGTTACACCGATGCAAGCCTCCAATCCGATAAGGATGATTTTAGATCACAATCTGGTTATCTGTTTTGTATTGGTGGTGGTGCTGTGAGCTGGAAGAGTTCAAAGCAAGAGACAGTAGCTGACTCTACAACAGAATCTGAGTACATTGCCCCCCTTGATGCTGCGAAGGAGGCAGTTTGGATCAAGAAGTTCATCACTGAACTTGGAGTGGTTCCAAGCATTGTCGACCCGATAGAGCTTTATTGTGACAACAATGGAGCAATCGCACAGGCTAAGGAACCTCGATCTCACTAGCGATCCAAACACATACTCCAACGCTATCATCTCATCATGGAGATCATCGAGAGGGGTGATGTAAGGATATGCAGGACTACGACAGACAGCAACATTGCTGATCCACTGACAAAGCCCCTTACGCAGCAGAAGCATGATAGCCATTCTAGGTCCATCGGTATTAGATACATGGATGATTGGCTTTTAGTGCAAGTGGGAGATTGTTAGTGTTGTGCCCAAAAAGCCAATCATGAGATGATTGTATTTTTGCACATTGAGTCATGATATTTTATCGAGGCATTAATCCAGCAATTTTGTTTGTTGTTTTGTTTCTGCGTCACGTAATAAACATAATTGTAACCCTAGAATAATGATATTCTTAAATGTCCCTAGTCTAGTATTATTGTGGAGCGGGTTGCAATAATACATAATGACTAGCATATGTGGAGACTAATATGAGATATGTAGTCTACATATGGGTACAAGTTGGAGAACTTGTGTACTGGACCGACCCACCATGAGAACACTTCATGGATCGTTATATGAGTGTCATAAGTGATTCTCATAGTGATCATGGTATATGTAGTCCTTCGACCTAAGATCATCAAGGTTCCCTACATGTGAGTCACATACTTTGATACTTTCCTTTGTTGCTCGTAACTGAGTGAACTTGAAGGAGGTCATTGGGTATGTCACATATCATGCGGAGGGATTTGTATGATCAAGATGGGATTTGTCCCTTCTATGTAACAGGAGTGATATCTTTGGGCCCCTTGATAGAGTAAGACTTAGAAAATGCATGGCCATGCTCCGATGAGTTGATATATGATATCAATGTCGTCAGTTTAAGTTGGTCCACTCGGTAATCAAGAAACCAAAGATTGGGCTATACGAGAGTGACACATTCCATGTCTCGTGCTTAGTCTTGATATCTTGGACAAAGGGACAATGGCATATATTGGTGATGATCATAAAGGTTTAGTCGATTCACCGACAATCTTGTCACATGGGTAGCAATGATGTGTTGCTAGACACCACTCATTGCTTATGATCATAAATGTGATTTATGATCATTGCCAACATGGCAAGAGCCTATTGGGTCACACACATAGAGCTATTTGGATCATTAGAGTGCATGGGCTAATTATTTGGGTTATGGATTCACTTTAATTTCGTATTAATAATGGGCCTAGGAGTTGAGCCATTATTAGGCCCGAAATTAAATCCTAATTGGATTAGGGCTTTGAAACCCATTAGGCGTGGAAGTTGAGTCTCACTATAAATACAACTTTTAAGTGAGAAATTCGTAGGTCTCCTTGCCTTAGCCTCCCAAAAGGACAGCCGCACTCTTCTCTTGCAATTCCTTGGAGGACGCAAGCTAGCACTGCGAGCGCTAGAGAAACGCATCTACCGGGACGTGGTGGAAGCGTGGTGATCCCAAGAGGCTCGTGTGGATACCATAAAGAGCCTGAACACGTCAACTGTTCAGGTTTTGTGATTTGACTCTACAGTTGAGTGAGAGATCTCAACCAAAAATTAGGCATGAAATTTTCGAACACCCGATTTACCCCGTTTCACTTGGATCCTGGAGGGTTTCGGTTAAATTCCGCTGCACTGTTTGGCTCCCGAAACCCAACACAAGCTTTTTCACGTCAATTGTACCCTTTCTTGATCAGATGGAACCTTATGACCGAAGAAGTACTTCGGGAGCTTGGGGTTATCAAAGAGCATATCATTGACAAGAAAATGCCAAAACCAGTAGTGGACAGGAAGAAGTCCTGGCTGGTCATGCTTCTTCAAGGTGAACTCTCCTATTCAGCCCTTGTAAAGTGTAAGGTTTTTTCCAAATTGTTACTGGGATTCTCCGTACTTACACTGATATTTTTCTTTCTACAAAGATGGGTGATAAATCAGTAGCTTTTTACAATAGCCTTTTCCTCGGCCAAGCTGAGAAAGGTGAGTAGAAGAAAAAGGCCCTAAAAAGGAAGATGGGGCCAACTAGACAGTCTTCAGCTCCAAACAACAAAAAGTTAAAGGAGGACTCACTCCCTCCTTCCCCCAAAGAGCATACCATAGATTTGGGCCCTTCTACCAATGGCATGGATCCCTCTCGAGAAACAACGGTCTTATCTGTCCCACTGAGCCCTGATGCTTCCGTGAAGACCCTAGGGACCTCTTTGGAAAAATTTCAGTTGAAGAACTAGAGGAACACTAAAGGAAGAAGTCCATGAAGATTCTAACTGAGGTCCTCGATGTTAGTGACTCTGACGGAGATGACGCCGAGCTCCCAGCAAGTTTTTCTCTTAGCCATTCATCTATGAATTTTAGTTTTTTTGGCATTTTACACTTTATAGATGGATGGCTAAGAGACGACGTGATAAAGGAACTTTGACGCAATTTTGTAGAGGAACGGGCCTAGGTGGAGTGGATAATGGACCATCTTCGGAAGATGGTGAGAGGCATAATCACAAATGCCACTTTTCAGAAGAGTGCCTGAACGAGGAAATCCTTGTTGCTTAGATTTTTTAGCATGCTGCTTAGGTAAACCTTAGTTCCTTAGTACTTAGAAAAATTTTGGGTTTGTAAGTTGCTTGGAACTCACATCAAGTCTTTCTTCCTTGCAGTTGCTAGCATACGGGGGCTACGTTCGGGCCTGGGTGACCAAGCAGTCTTCCATCCGAAGTTAGTCGGAGGAGAACTTGGCCAAGGACAAGGAGATGTTCACGAGCTTGTGCATGAATTATGAAAGCTTAACAAGATCACCAAGGAGGACTTGGCAAAACTTTGTCAGGAAGTGTTGGAAAAGGTAGAGGGTGCTCCTCGATGAGTGCTCTTCCAAAATATCTAACCTCATGGCAAAGGTGGTGAAGCTTAGCTCGAAGTGGGAGGTTCTTCAGAAGGAAAAGGAGGAAGCCATAGCTGATTTTTCTAAGGTGCTAGAGATCAATGCCGACTTCTTGCCAAAATTGATCAACTAAAGAAGTATTAGTAGTAGTAGTAGTAGTAGTATTAGAAGAAGAAGAAGAAGAGAAAGGCAGAGAAGGAGATTGAGGCTCTGGAGAAAAAAGTCAAGCATCTGGAGGCTAAGAATGCCAAAGTAGAGGGGGTGACGAAGTCCTCATTTTAAGATGGCTTCTGCCTTGCTCAACATCAGATGCTTTTATGGCTTCCTGACCTCAATGCCTTCTTTTTAAGAGCCCTTGGTATACCCAAAGGACCATCCTCACCATGGTCAAAGATGGAGTTCCTGAACCTTCTAGAACTTCCTCCTTTGGCTGAAGATGTTGATGATGATGAGGAGGAGGATGTTAAGGACACAGATGTGAAGGAGCTCGATGGTGGGAGAAATAACCCATAGGGCTCCATTTTTTGTAGTTCCCTCTTTTTTGTTGTACTTTGCACTTTATAACGGAATTGCCTTCTTTTCTCAAAATTTTGGTTAAGTATATGAGAAGCACCATTTTTGTCAACTATTGTTTGATTGCAAAATGCTCAACAGATTCGGTCATGTACTACCCTCGACAAAAATACTATCAAGGGTTTAAAGCCCTAGCTTTTTCTTTTTAGAGATTTGGATATTTTCCAAGTGTTTGAATAGAATTCCAGCAACATTTTTGGGAAACTTGCTATGTACAATAACACTTAGGTATTTTTAGAATCAACCATATTCAGTTAACTCCTTCGGTAAAGCTTTGTAGTAGATCACTTAGGTACTTTCGAGGACAACCACATTCGGATATCCTCCTTTAGCTAAGCTTGTACAATATTAAATAGGTGTTTTCAGATTCAACCATATTTGGATACCCTCATTCGGCAAAGCTTCTCATAATAAGGCTCCTTCCTTGGAAATTTCTAAGTGTAAAATTTTTTCAAAGAGTCTGAATGCCATGTATTTTTCAACTCTTCTCCTTCAATATTTCCAAGCTTATAGACTCCTAGCCAAACTTCTTCAAGGACCAAATAAGGTCCTTCCCAATTTCCCTAAAGTACCCCATGAGAAGGTCTTCAGGGTTCAAGTTCCGCCTTTCGAAGAACAAGGTCTCCCTTCTTGATCCCTTTAGGTTTAACATGTGAGTTCATCGCAATGGCTACCCTTTGCTGAAAAGCTTTCCTTCTGAGTTCGGCCAACTCCCTATGTTACCCAATCAAATCTAACTTGGCTCTTAAACTAAGGTTGTTCCCTTCCTCGTCAAACACTATACTCTAATTGACCTTCGTGCCAAATACGAATAAAAAAGAGTGACTCCATAGTACGCTTGGGAGTTCACCATGCCGTTTCCCTTTGGCCTCATTTAACCTCTTCTTCAAGCCATCTTTCAATGTTCTGCTACACACCTCAACCTATCCATTACTCTGTGGGTGGGCTGCAAGCGCGAAGTGTAATTTCACTTCGAGAATAATGATGAATTCTTGAAATCCTTTGTTAATAAATTGGGAACCATTATCTGCCCCTATCACCCTCGAACAACTGAACCTGCATATTATATTTTTTCAAACAAATTTCTGGATGTCTTTTGCTGAAATCGCCGCGAAGGGCTCTGCCTCGATCCATTTTGTGAAATAATCTACTACAACTACACAAAATTTAACTCCCTCTTGGGCCATTGGAAGAAGACCAACGAGGTCAATTCCCCATACTGCAAAAGGGCAAGGTTAGTTAGCCAAGGAGATTCTTTCTGAAGTGCCCTTGGGATTGGTGCATGCCTCTGGCATTTTTTGCATTGTTTGACGAACTACCGAGTGTCTTTCCTTAGGGTAGGCCAGAAATATCCTTGCCAAGTAGTGCTCCTATAAGGGCATCAGTTCCAATATGGGATCCACATACTCCTTCATGAACCTCTTTTGGGACTTCTTCAGTCTCTCCTTCACTGACACATCTTGGGAGGGGGTTAGAGTATCCCTATCGGTATAATTCCTCCCCGATTAGGAAGTATCTACCTGAGCGCTTTCACACTTTTGCTGGTTCCACAAGGTCTTCAGGTAATTCTAAAATTGTGAGATACCTTTTTATAGGATCCTTCCATCCTTTGTCTGAAGTTTCGATAGCCATTATTGCTTTGCTCGGGTGATCCAGTACTTCGGTGGACTCTTTTGATTTTGTGAAAGTATCTGCTTCCATATTATCTCATTGGGATACATTTTCTATCTCTACCCTGTCGAATTCTTGGACAAGCCCTTTTACTAGATTGTGGTATTCTACCATGTTCGAATCTTTGGCATTGCAATCCCCGTCATCTGCCGACCACCAGCTAGGAATCACTGTGGGCCTTCAGATTTTTCACACCAACTTTTTTTACCAGTGACAAGCTTGCTATGAGGGCTTCATATTTGGCAAAATTATTGGTGACATTGAAACCGAATTTGGTGGCCTTTGAGGCTTCCATGCCTTTGGGCCTATGGAGAATTACTCTGGCTCCCTGGTGTTCAGATCCTGAGGTGGCATCGATGAATTACGTCCACTTAGGTTCATCATTTCCAAGGTCTTCTGAAATACCTTCAGTTTTAGACACCTTAGCAATGAAATCTGCCAATGCTTGGGCTTTTATTCCCCTCATTGGCTTATATGTGATATTGATCTCACCAAGCTCAATGCACCACTTTGATAGTCATCCTAAGTGATCTACTTTCTTCATGACATTCTGAAGAGGTAAGTTACTTCTCACTGTGATGGGATGCCCTTGGAAATAAGGCCAAAGTCTCCTGCTTGGTAGTACTAGGGCATAGATCATTTTCTGTAGTAGAGGGTACCTTACTTCCGCACCATGCAGGGACTTGCTTATATAGTACATCGGCCACTATTTTCCTCCCTCTTCCCTAATTAGTACCGAACTTACTGCTTTCTCAGTGACTGCTAGGTAGAGGATGAAAGGTTCTTCTTCTAGTCATTGCCAGAGTGTCGATAGACGGGTTAAGTAGCTCTTGAGTTCTTCCCAAGCCTTTTGGCAATCTTCATTCCAAGGATGTTCCTCAAGACCAAAGTTGCCTTCATTCTTTACTGCTTTGGTGAGCACTTTAAAGAATGGTTGGCTTTGATGTCCATATCTGGAGATGAATCTCCTAAGGGCCATAATTCATCCCATAAGCCTCTGCACATCCTTGGTCATTGTGGGAGTTCAAAATCCTAGAAAACCAATAATCTTTTCTGGATTAGCATCGATACCTCTTTCAGATACCGTACACCCAAGAAATTTGCCAGCAGTTACTTTAAACACACACTTTTCAGGATTAAGATGGATTCCAAATTTTCAAAGTTAGTAAAATGTTTCACCAAGCCCACGATATGACTACTAGGTATTTTACTCTTAACTATCATATCATCGACATAAACTTCCATATTTCTCCCAATTTGGGAGGCGAACACCCTGCTCATCAGCCTTTGATATGTGGCCCATGAATTTTTAAGGCTGAAGGGCATTCTGACGTAACAGTTGATCCCAACTTTGGTAATGAAGGCAGTTTTTTCCTCATCTTTTGGGATCCATCCGAATCTGGTGGTATCCGCTGAAGGCGTCCAATAAGCTAAGTAAACCGTATTTGGAAGTGGAGTCTACCAATTTGTCTATTGATGGCAAAGGATACGAATCCTTTGGACAGGCATCATTATTATTTTAAAAGTTGATGCACATTTGGAGTTTATCATTTCCTTCCTTCGTGGCAACAACAACAATGCTAAGCCATTCGGGGCACTTGACTTCCCTTATTATGCCTGCCTCTCTTAATCATTGGACTTCAATTTTAATGAAATTGTTCTTATGCACCGATAGGCTATTCCTTTTCTGTCGAACAGGCACCACCTCTGTGCATACTTTGAGGCTGTGCTAAATTATCCCTGGGTCTACTACAGGCATATCACTCAAAGAGTAAGCAAATAGATCTTTGTTCATTAATAGAAAGGATACAAGCTTTTCCTTGCCATTTTTAGCCAATTTTTTCCCCACTCAGGTACTTCAGCCAGGGACAAGTTTGACATCCTCTGTTTCTATGTTTTTCAATATCACTCTTTTCACTTTCTATGTTTTTCTTGTTGGACACACTCTTCTCTACCGAAGTTTGTATGTGAGCTTTCACCAGACTCTATCTTGCTTTGACAAAAACTTTTCTTACTTCGGGTTGATCGATGAGTATTTCTGCATCACCCTCCTTCATTCAAAATGTGATAGTCAGTTATTTTCACATCTAGATGAATGTGAAGATTGCCCTGTGTCTGCTTTCCAAGGATGGCATTATATGAAGATAGGACATCTATGATGATGAAGCTTTTCATAGTGGAAGCAAAGGGTTCTTCCTTGGTCTAGACCAAGCTGCCATTTAGCATTAGGGGTAGATCAATTCACCTGAGTACTGGGAGTTTAAAGGGACCAATGCCAAAGGTAGGTGAGGTAATGGGTTTAAGATTACCCTTAGAAATACCCAAGTTTGGCAACAAATGGGAGAACAACACGTTGACATTCGACCCATCATCAATGAGCACCCTCTTGACATCCCAACTTCCTATCCTTGGCATGATGATGAGGGGGTCATCGTGTGGAAACTTCACTGTAGACCCATCCTTCCGAACAAGTTTGTTCATTGGGTTGTCGAATTCCATCATCGCAATTTTTGGAGCTTTCCTTTTCCTTTCAGCCGAGGGTATTCAGTTGTGATTGTTTGGATTATACCCACAGGAGGTGGTGGGTGTTTCCTAGGACTTCAGTTTTGACGTCGGTCAGAATCATAATCCTCATCCTCTCCTTTTCTATCTTCTTCCTTTCTTTCCTAGGCTTTGGGCGATGGCATATGCAAGTAGCGATGAAGTTGCCCTTGCTTAGCCAAGGATTCAATATACTTTCTTAGTTGAAAGCAATCATCAGTATCGTACCTGTGGTCCCGATGAAATTGACAGAATTTCTTCATGTTCTTCTTGTTGTCCGAGGCCATGGCCTTCAGACGCTAGATTGCGATTCCTTGCCTTTCCAGGGCCATTAGGATGTTCATTCTTGTAGTTTTTATGGGGGTGAATGATACTGGCCTCTTCCCCCTTGTTTCCAAGGTCTGCCCCCTTCCTAAGCGGAATGTTGAGGTTGGTGACCCTCACCCTCGGAGTGATTATAGTAAAACTTTGGGCTGCCCATTCTTAGTTACTCGGCTATCATGTGTTGCTCGGTCCTTTGGTAGGGTTCTCTGAGGGTGTCAGGGGGATCCTTGGAGAACTCATAAAAGAGTTATGAGTCCCTTCTTAGCCCCCTGATCATAGTGAGGATTCAAATCTTGGGGCGAAAGTCTAGCACACTGAGGGCTTCTCAATTAAACCTCTTGACATAGTTTCGATTGGTTTCCCCATTCTTTTGTGCTATGTCAAACATCCGGATTGGCATCTTTGGCGTTGGCATGCTTTCGATGAACTGCTAGGTGAATGTGGTGGACAACCCCTAAAAACCCATTATGGTTCCGAGTGCCAGATAGTTATACCACATAGTCGCTAGTCCTAACAAAGTGACTTCGAAAGATTTGCAGAGGGTGGCGTTGTCAGCACCAAGCAATACCATGCTCTTCCTATACTTCGTTGGTGGGCCAGGGGTCACTACACCCATCGTATGTCTCCATACATAGTACTCGAAAATCGCTGGCCATTGGTGCCTCTACAATAATACAGATGAAAGAGGGCTCCTCTCCTGTGAAGGCCTCTAATAGCCTTGACCAGACAAGCTTTCAAGAGACCTATTTTTCCACCTTTTTCAACCTCTCCAGGATGTTCTCCATTAGGACGGCAGTGCCTTGGTCTTCGTGCGGCCCGGGAACCATTGGTAAGGGTGAATAGCATCATCTTGTTGGTGAGTAACTTCACTAGCACGAGGAGAGGGACTTCTCATCCGATGGTGGACTCCACCGGTTAGAGGTCCTAGGCTCTTTTGACCTTGCTTCTGTAGTGTGCCATCCCTGGGACGGTATGTTCTCCATTGAGGACTCATCATGAGGGCTTTCGCTATCGGAACTCCGGTGAGGTGACTTATGACTTTTCTCCGGGCAGGTGTCTGGAGAAGGTGCCCTTTTTGAAGGTGCTTGTGACCACCTTTGGCTGAGTTGTTATGTCATTTCAGGGATGATAGAGTGCTCTAAGTCATGTAGAAAACCCTCTATAGGCTGTTTAGCCATTACTTGAGTCTTTGGAGCAGACTGAGACCCTGGGAGTCCCTTGTCCTTTGAACACAGAGTCTCAACAACAGTGACTAGGTGGTGAGTTACCACAGATGGTGCAAAATGATGCCAAGAGGCATCTTCGTTGTATGACATGCTGGGCCTGAAAGTGAGAGAGACTTCTGATAAGATATCTGCAAGACCTTAAAGAACGTGGCTTAGAAGCTCCCCATAGTGTGTTTTAATTGGAGGGATCTCCAACGCCCAAGTCAGTATGTGAAGGGAGAAGTTGTTTAAGAATAAAGAGCAGAAAAGAGGGTACCTCTCTTTTCTTGTCCTTTACTTGTAAGCCTCCCCCGAGTATTTATAGGAGGTCGGGGGGAGGAGGTCGTTATGCCCAGCGTCTATAGATCAGGACACGTGTTTTGCTAGATTCGGTCCGTACCTTTAAAGGGAGGTGTCTACAGCTAGACATAGGTAGTTATGCTCAGAAGGTAGGGGCGTGTGTGAGGTTTCTGTCAGAGATCCCCTAACTATATTTGTCGTTTCTCCCAAATACCCCTTTAGGGATCTGAGACCCCTTCGTATGAGGATTTACCTAAGGGTGACTAGAGAAAGCCCTTCGAATAGGCGGTCCATATTCGGGTGTACACTACCGAGGTTGGTGATGTACACTGCCCAGGATGGTAAGGAATGTATTACTGAAGTTGGTCATATAGCCGATCCAATGATGGTGTACAGGTTGGTCATGTGTCAATTTCAGATTGGTGACAGGTCTTCCAATTAAAAAGGCCATTTGGGTGATAACCCTTTGGCTATCATGGTTACCTCCTACATTCAGTGACTAGAAAGAAAAATTAATACTTACCTGCTTACCTTTGCAGCATCTAACCTAATTGCTCCATTGCTTTATTACTCTAAGGAACTCGTCTATTCAGCTAGCCAGTCATTCGCTATCAACTACGCCATTGAACTAACTTGTGTAAGAAGACAACCTGTGGAACTTTAGATGTTTCCAACCTAAACCTTTTAGGCCTTTACTTATATGCTTTCATGCACTAGCAAGTGGGTCCCAGGGTGTCGGGAATTAACCCAATACTTGGTGCATCATTAGGTTCTTAATGCACTTAGATTAGCCCTTAACCCTGATCAAAACTGCTACCCAATAGCCAAAATAAAACTATGCCAGTAAACTAATGCCAGAACTTCAACAGAGTAACTAGACTAATAGTGAAAGGTTAAAGAGTTACCTCACACTTGCCATGCACTGCCTGCGAGTTCACTACGGCTACTAATCGCACTTGGCTACTGGTTACCTACTTTGACCACTGAACTAATCAAAGCAAAGCTTAAACTTCTGCTCAAGGGCACTAGGTTGACTCTTTGTGGCAATAACTGTTGGGGATAAACTTACTACGCTGGCTTTAACTTAGCCAAGCCCAAATATGAGACTAGACTGGTGACCACTCGGACCGTTGATGATTATTTCCTAGATGCAAAACTTAGAGCCATGTGCTCCTTACACCTTGGGTATCAGCCCCTATTCCTCATGATCCATTCTTGCTCCTCGGTCTTTGGTTAGCTTTTGCACTATGGGTATGTCACCCATGCTCCTAGTCAGTTGTGATAGCCAAAGTGCTATCACCTTTTAAACCTATAAGCTTCGGTCAGGCACCACACTCGGTAAAACAAGTGTCACCCGCAAAGAGTACAAGTGCCAACCTCGAAAAGAGGGAGTCTGACACGTCAAGCATACAACCTCGGTGGTCCCCCAACACCCCAGGGAACGATAGTACTGACCTCGGGAAAATAGCACATGGCTTGCGTCGGTAAGGAAACTAAACTAGCTTCGGGGGAGAAAGACTAGCCACCTTTGGCAGGAGAAAATGCCCCCGAAGGAGGAGCTTCAACACTAAGGGAACCCTCAAACTACTGAGATGACTTCAGGGGAAGGGCCCTTATTCCGAAGGATGACCTCAACCGAAGGAACCTCGGGAGTACAACAGTAACAATTAAGCAGCCTCTAACATGTCGCCCTCGTACGTAGCACGCCGCCCTCATATGCGCTCTGACACGCCACCGCCACATACGTCTTATCATGTAGGCCTACACCGGCCATTAGCCCATGACCCGAGCGGCCTACAGACGGCTAGAGGCCCCCACGCCCAAAGGTACAGGTTATATCTGACCGTACACATGTTATAATCTGAACGGGCCACCCCCTCCTTTATATACTACGGAAATGGGCTCAGTAAAGGCTCCCTCGATCTCTTCGGGAAAAAACACAAAAAAGGGAAGAATCTCTCAGCTCCATACTTTACCTTCACCTTCAAAATACTGACTTGGGCGTCGGAGGCTCCTCCCCGGAAAAATACTCCAGGGACCTCCTAACCTTTACTTTTTGGGTGTTTCAGGCAGATTCTCCTGGGAAATATCCACTTTAGACATTCTCCCTCACTGGAAGCCCCTCTCGATCTCACCATGTCACACAGCGAAGATGCTGAAGGGCATCATTTCGCGCCGTCTGTGGGATCCCAATCCCAAGTGGCCGTCGTTGAAACTCGGTGTTCCAAGGATAAGGGGCTCTCGAAGTCCCCGTCCGCGCCAAAGGTTCAACCGGCTACTGAACAGCCTGCAGCAGGGACTTCCTCGCTTGAGGATGAATGTCCTCTAACTATTACCATGAGTTTCCTACGTGATTTTCAGTGCTCCGTTGTGGCTGAAATGATGCAGCAACTGGACCGAAGATGGCCACAGCCGCCTCCGGGCCGAAGGCACTCTTCCCTGGCACCTTATCAGGAGAAAAGTCCAAAGTCAACTCACCGGAGCTTGGGAAGCGGGGACCAACGTGATGAGTCCTTGACAGAAAATATACCCCCAAGGTACGGCCTACTGGAGAAATGGGGCTCAAGCGGCCCAGGACTCCCCACCGAAGGAGTTCTTCGCTAGAAGAGAAATCGCAATCTCCTCGGTGCCAAAGTTACTCTAAAAAAAAAAGGAGTCGCTCTCCATTGCCAGAGGTCTTGAGGCAGCAATAAGAACAGCCCAGTGCCACACTCCTTATGGAAAAAATCCTAAAAAGGCTAGAAAGAGGGAGAGACAGGTAGCTCAAAAGCCCGTCTGCTCTAGGTTGTTAGAAACCTTCAGTGGAGACGAATCATCGTTCACCCGAGTTGTAGTCGAAGCACCATGCCGAGTGACTTTCGGGTGCCTCAGTTGGAAACCTACATTGGCCGGAGTGAACCCCAGGCTCACCTGACCAAATACAGGAGCAGCATGGTATTGCACGGTGCTGATGACGCCACTTTGTGCAAATGCTTTGAGGTCACTCTTGCTGGACCAGCAGCGGCATGTATAACTCGTTAGCCCTCGGAACCATCATGGCATTCCAAGAGTTGTCTATCGCCTTCACACAGCAATTCATTGGAAGCAAGCCAACGACAAAGATGCCAGTCCAAATGTTTGACATAGCACAGAAGAATGGAGAGACTACTTGCGACTATGTCGAAAGGTTCAACAGAGAAGCCCTGAGAGTTTCGGATTTTAGGCCAGAATACGGGGACTTTGGAGAGACTCACAGTTATTCTACGAGTTCTCTAAAGACACCCCGGACACCCTCTGCGACTTTTACCGGAGGGTGGAGCAGCATATTGTTGGCTTTCAGGAGCCAAACAGCGCAACGGAATTTAACCAAAACCCTCCAGGATCCAAGTGAAATGGGGTAAACCGGGTGTTCGAAAATTTCTTACCTAATTTTCGGTTGAGATCTCTCACTCAACTATAGAGTCAAATCACAAAACCTGAATAGTTGACATGTTCAGACTCTCTATGGTATCCACACGAGCCTCTCGGGATCACCACGCTTCCACCACGTCCCGGCAGATGCGTTTCTCTTGCGCTCGCAGTGTTAGCTTGCGTCCTCCAAGGAATTGGAAGAGAAGAGTGCGGCTGTCCTTTTGGGAGACTAGGGTAAGGACACCTGTGAATTTCTCACTTAAAAGTTGTATTTATAGTGAGACTCAACTTCCATTCCTAATGGGTTTCAAAGCCCTAATCCAATTAGGATTTAATTTCAGGCTTAATAATGGCTCAACTCCTTAGCCCATTATTAATACAAAATTAAAGTGAAACAATAACCCAAATAATTAGCCCATGCACTCTAATGATCCAAATAGCTCTATGTGTGCGACCCAATAGGCTCTTGCCACGTTGGCAATGATCATAAATCACATTTATGATCATAAGCAATGAGCGGTGTCTAGCAACACATCATTGCTACCCAAGTGACAAGAATGTCGGTGATTCGACTAAACCTTTATGATCATCTATTGGTCTCAGGGTACTAGTAGGCCTTAGCATACTTCAACCCTTACCCATTAGGCATGAACCACGATCTCCCCTCCTTCAACGATTGGGTATGCTCTTTGGGCTACTCACACTATAGTGCTATTGGGGCTGTACAACAAAATGACCACCTTTCTTCCATAGGGCCACTTGGACCTTTGCTTGGTCCCTTGCCTCACTACAAACACCCTATCAGGTTCTTGCTAACATACCTACAACCAAAGCCAAACGACAATTCCAGGAACACATATAAGTAGTACTAACAACACTTAACACAAAGACATACTTGGGTCTTAATCACCTACCACCTCTACTAGGATAATTGCCCTACTCTGATACCAAACTGTTGTGAAACAGGGCCTCAATGCCCTAGTTTGCTAACACTGGTAGGCTCTTTGGGAACTATGATCCCACTTGCGTTACAATTTCTAGTTATTACTCATGAAGTATCTTAAATTAATACGTGCAACTAGTTACTTAGCCTACCCTGCATAGGAAATATGTATGCATTGTCCTGGCTATATGATAAAAATAAATTAAACTATAAAGAAAACTATGGCATGCCATTTTATAAAACATAAGTGAAAACAAGCCAAGATGTAAAGACTTTAGTTGCTTTAACTTCGAGTAACAGCTATGTGTATACATCTCAATCTTATATGCACCCAAATGTAACCTTAGTGTTATACACATCAATTTACACCAGTAGAGGCAATCTCTTTGCATGAAAATACCATACATATAGAAAAAGCAACTTATAACTATTAAGATCCATCCTTAGCTTTTTCACCCAAGCAAGCTAGCTTCAAATGATAAGCCACACTTTCCTTGTAATCACTTAGCCTCAAACTGTAAGGCAAACACTTTGGTCAGTACTAGCTTATGCTATAAGTAGCTTAGAAACATAAGGTTTTCTACTTAGAGAATACCTTCAAACCAATAAAATGTAGGCTTAATAGTTGATAAGGAACAGTCACTCCTTATCAACTGTTAAGCCTGACTAGCCCACTTGGTACCTTCATAACACTTAAGGGGTGAGTACTCTAAAGTACTCAGTAAGGGATTTGGTACCACTTAGCTACCACCTAAATAATGCATATTTCCTAACTTAGGAATGAGTTCTAAACCCATGCGAGGCTATAAAACATCTTGAATTGGCCTAGGGATGATAACTGAGAGATTGGGACATTCTTAGGATGCCCCTACTTGAGGGACTTGTGCCTTGGAGACAGCATCAGCAACCTATCACCAAAGGCATCAGTTTTTAGTTTCTTGGGAATTCATCAGCGACACATCAACATTTCACATCACCACGGTGACACGTTATGTGTTGCCAATCCCTTCCAGCATTACATGACAATGTGCTAACTTGCGTGAAACTTGCTCAATCTTTCAATCCCCAAAGAAAATTCACTTGGGTCTTATTTCTACTTCATCCTTAGATGCAATACTATATTTATATGTGTTATTTGAGCTAAGTTAACTTAGATCCCTTACCTCAAATCATCCTTAATCCAAGAAGCAAGCAACAAGCACACTTGAGCTCAATGGAGTTCCTTTTAAGTTCCAAGCTTGAATTCAAGCAAATTGGACACCAAGGGCATGAAATTAAGATCATTTCTAATCATTTAACAAGCTTAGAACTAACCCACAAGGATTAAATACGCTTACCTTTGGGTTTGAGCTAAAAACTTGCAAGAATAACGCCAAATGCACCAATTCCACCAAAAATTAGCTAAGGGATTGTTGGGATGGTAGTTAGACCTTCAATTTTCATGGAATTTTGGGTGATTTGGGAGGTTTGAAGTTGGAGAGTTGTGGAGGTGAGAGTTCCATGAAAATGGTGGAAGGAGGAGATGATGAATAGTCCACATCTCTTCCAAATATAACCAACTACACCCACCTAGCCCAATTCTCTTTCACTTGTCACTTTGGCCCTCAAACTTAACTTTGATTCACTTAGGCCACTTAAAATCTTCATACACCATCACTCCTTGGTTCCATTGAATTATTTTTCTTACCCACACACTTTGTCCTTAAGCCAATTAAGCCATTATAAAACTTAATAGCTCAATTTCTCACATAGTGCATTTTTGACCCTTAACTTTCACTTGTGGTTCAAATAAACACTTGCGGTCTTAACTTATTTATCTTAACTCTCTTTCATGAAACTCCTCTCATTGAAATTATGGTCATGAAATTAACATGGTTGAAAATTACCATTTTGCCCTTTAGGTGCCAATTGCACTTTGGAGCTCAACTTAACCTTATTTAGCTTGCTTTCCTTGCTTAATAAAACTTATTTGAGGAAAATAACTTGGAATTTACTTACATTGGCATTCAAGCTTGGGGAAGTACTTGGAGAGCCTTTAGAGTGGATGCTGAAAAACAAGATCATTTTTCTAATGAGAAGAAAGAAGGCTAAATAATTTCATAGGTTCTTTCTACTTTTCTTTCTTTTATCTATGCCTATTCATCTTGAGTTTCATATGTTATTAGAGATGGAATTGTTCAAATGTACTTATCTTACTATTAATGTATGGTAAATATATTTCTTCTGTTATATTTTTCCTATTTCTATATGATCTTTGTATTGATTCCTTCCTGTTCAGACCAACCAAAAAAACATAAGGATACATGTCCCAGACCTTTTCAGAGTGAACGAGGTTAAGTAAGTACATTTCTTTTATTCTTTGCTCCTGTGTCTTTTCTATATCTATTCTTATATATTCTTTTAAGAAGACCAAGGAGTAAATGATGACAATGCATATCTCCCTACTGATAGGCATCAGCAATGCAAGATATGTTTATGTATTATATGTTTGTTCCTATGTATTCATTTATGTATTGCTTTTTGTTCCTTTTTTGTTTTCATATGTTCATTTAGTTGTTTCATTCCTATATCTTTTGTTTTCTTTTTCTTCTCTTCTTTTATACAAAGGTACGGCCAAAAATTAAGATTTTATTGCCCATTGATAATCAGTACAAACAAGGTAAGATAATCATATATGTTTAATCTCAAATCCTAAATGTTTATTTATTTAATCTTATCTATTCATTTCTACTTTTTCTATTTGTTCACTTAAGTAGGCCAACCAAAAGATGATAGGGATAGTTGTCTCCATCTATCCAATGACATGTTACTATTTTTACGGGGATTTGAGTCACCTAAAGTGGAAAAACATGTCATGTTACCAGTATAAAAAATTATAACAAAGCTTCCTCTCCTCCAGCCCTCTACAGTTGTAACTAAGAAAATTATTCATTTTGGAATGGATGTTAGCTTTGTGCACAACAAATTCATCAAGGAATTTGCTACTAAAGCATCAATTGAACATCTGAAAGATGAAAAAATCAAGGCTGCTGATATTACAACAAGAAGTGAGATTGAACTATTGTATGAATATTCAACTTCATATTATATGTATCACATAAATAAGAATTATGACTAACTTGTTTAATATGCAGATTAATTCTTATTCAGATTGATGGTGTATCACTTCCTTGGGCCTTCCTTCTAACCATGCTTGATTCTACATATGTTGAGACACAAGTTGTAAATGCATGGACATCACTGTTCAATCTGAAAGAAAATCAGAATGAGAACCAAATAAAGAGCTTTCATCACCCCTCTATCGTTGGTAATTTCCTAAAAGACCTTTAAAATATTTTTTTTGTGCATAGCCTATCTATTTTATTTTTTTCCACCGAATGTTCTTTTTTAATTGTTGTATATTTTGTTCCTCAAAGTACAATATCATGAGGAGCCTGAATAACAACAAAAATGCTAAACAAAGGAAAGAAAGAAAAAAGTGATCATTCAGGAAATTAGGGAAGCAGGGGTCGAAACTATTCAAGACTGGGTAGCATGCTAGCATCTTCACCCTCTAAATTAGTATAATCATGTAAGCAAAATATCAATTTATATATTATTCTATCATTCTATTTTTTTTCTCTCTCTATTCTCTTTTCCATTCCATATGTTTTTTTCTTTATTGATGCATGTTCATGCATCTATTAGGTTCTTTTCTTGATTCATGTTTCCATTTGTTATTGCAATCAAATTCTGTATGTTCTATTTTGTTTTTCTATATGTTCATTTTGCTTTTCTATATGTTTTTTGTTGATTGATGTAAGTTTTTTCTTCTATCATGTTCTTAATTCTTGTCTTGTATTGATTTTTTGTATGTTCTGTTATGTTTTCTATATGTTCATTTTCTCTTTTAATATGTTTGCTTCTTCATTGATGTATGTTCAAACTTCTGTTATATTCTATTCTTGCAATCATTTTTTCTACTATTCTTTTTCAGTATTTTCTTTTTTCTTTTCGATAAGTTTTTTTTCTTTATTGATGTGTGTTCATTCTTCTGTTATCTTATGTTTTTAATTCTTTTATTGCATTTGTCTTGCCTTTGATTTTCTATATGATCTGTCCAATTTTTGTATATGTTCTTTTCCTATCTTTATATGTTCAATTTTTTAGTTGTTATCTATTCTTTTTCAAATCATTACTCCCATCATCCAACATCAACACTTACTTGCTTTTGTATTTGATATTGAAAAGGAAGCTGTCAATTCAATGGACAATCTACCTACTAACTAGAAAAGATACAACACAGTTAGAGATGCCCTCATAAGTTATAGAAAATAAAACATTCGTAAGCTATCAAAAACACAATTTGATGCATTATTATTATTATTATTATTTTGTAGAAGATAAGCTTCAATGTATATTTCTAGTAGAATAAGTTCTACACCAAGAAGCATACATGTGAATTTGAAAATTCATATGTGTAGCTGAAGTGGAAATATGGTATGTCAAAGGCTGGATAAAAAGATGAATCTTTGAAAAATGTCATTGACCATGTAGTCTTTTTGATGAGGCAAATGAAGCTTTACCATGTAAGACAATTTGAGTCAGATTTAGGGCTAGCAGATGTCATGAAGATTCATCGTATAAAGATCACTACAGAGATGCTCTTTTCACAATACAATACTAAGAGAAATTTTGTGCTTAATGTCATCTCAAACAACTATTAACTCTGAATACACATTTGTTTATGTCAGATTTATATATGTTCATTTTTCTCTATGTTCTTCTCCATTTCTATATGTTCACTTCTTCATTTATTCATTTTCGTTTCCTATATATACACCTAAGATAAAAATATATGTAGTGAACATGCACAAAACATATACGTAAAAACATGTTCACAACAGGAAAAGAACATATCCTTTTGTTAGAATAAACATATGTGTCCAATCATTTGTCTTGATTCTTGTTTTTATAATTAACTATATGTTCTGTTCTGGTTTTTTAGATGTTCATTTAGTTTTTCTATATGTTCTTTTCATGAATTTGACTTTAATACCTACTAGAATGTAGAAATGAAAATCTACACATAATTGAACATATATATGAAAAAAAAAATCATATCCTAACACCAAGAGGAACACATTCAAATATAACTCTAAAACATTGTATAATGTATACTTTGTAAAATGTATCAAAAGTAACACTATCAAAAGATATACATCTTTCCTATTTCTCTTCCTTGTGTAACAATTTATGTATGTTCATTCTGCTATGGACAGTCATATAGAATAAAAAAGGAACATATATTTTTGAATAAATCAGCAAATGCATATGAGCAAAAGAACAGACCTATGAGCAAATCTATTTCCTTATTTTCTTTAACTATTTTTCAACACAACTTTGAATCTATTTCTTGCTCTGGCCATTTGTCTTAATAGGTAATGGGTTTTGGAATCCAACATCACCAACTGTAGACACACAACTACTACTGAATTCCTTTGAGTTCACAAGCAAAAAACCTCTAACCATTTTGCTCAAATCTATTACCAATTGTTAACATGTTTGCCTTACCTTTTCATTATCTTGGCATAAAATAACATCTTCATATATTTTCTTGATTACTTTATTCCAGCAAAATATGCTAACAAACTTATCACTACTTTCAGCTCGATTAGCATCAAAACACTTGTTTGCTTTAGCATTCTTTGTCCACCTTCTAACAACATAAGAATCAGGAATTGTAATAACATTTCTCACATTAAAAATTCTGAGTATATGAGAACAAAACCAGCCCATCTCCTCAAAGTGCTTACAAGAACAATTTACCATGATAGAATCACACTTTGTAAAAGATACCAACCAATAATGGCCTTCCCAATCTTGATTTGATACTTCATAATTGAAAACATCGTCAACTTCACTTACCAACATATAATCTACAAAGGAACCTATATCCAATTCATCCTCAAACTCTTTGTAAATATGAAATGTATAAATGTCAGCAGCATGCTTTAAGGGTGTACAATAGAACTTCATAGTTAATGAACCTTGGTTATGAAAATCTTCACCAAGCTCAGAATGGAGAATGTATAAATCTCAGCAGCATGCTTCAAGGGTGTACAACAGAACTTCACAGTTAATGAACCTTGGTTATGAAAATCTTCACCAAGCTCAGCATCTCTCCGTTCTCTAATTCCCTACTCAATAGAGTGAAACATTGACAAAAGTGAAGTCTGGTTGTGAATATCCCATTCAACATATGATTTGTACTTTTTCTTTTTGTGTTGACAATATTGCTACATACAGAAACAATCAAAAGAATGAACATACATTTACATTAAAATGGACATTGAAGAAATACACCAACGAACATATAGCAAAACCAAAAATCTATAGACCAATAGCAAAAGGAACAAACATCAGACAGTAAATGAACATAAAAAAGAACAAAAATGAATATACCAACTAACACATGATTGTTACACAAAGAGGACCAAATAAATCTTAACTATATCAATAAATAGAAGAACACACATAACTACATCATTGAACATATAGCAAAACCAAAAAAATATAAACCAATAACATACAAAACTAACACATGAATATAAAAAAAAAATAAGAATGAACATATAAACTAACACAACCAAAATAAATCACGATGAGCAAACACCAATATATAGATGAACGCACATAACTACGTAAATGAATACATAGTATACAGGAATAAAGGATGCATTATACATAAAATTGCTAAATGAAAAAACATCAAATAACTAAGGAGCATACACAAATATACAAATAAACATCTAAACACACAGGCTAAAAACACATCTCTACAGTAGGTAAGGCACTACTTCTCCCTTAATGCAAATATACCCTGCAGCCATCTGTAGCCCTCTAATTCAAAAGTCTCAATCATGTTTAACCATTTCCTGAACAGTAATATAACTATAAAAACACCTAGTCAAAGCTTTGGAAATTTTTTTGTTACTATTTAGTAACCATCCCAAATGTTTCCTTGCATTCTGTGAAAAATGCCATAGGCACAACCTATGCTTTGCACAAGCCAAATGCTTCTTAACAACCCACATAATTACAGGGTCTTAATCTATCATAAATGTTGATGGTTGTACACCTCCCATGCTGTTCAAAAAATGATCAAAAAACCAGCCAAATGTCTCATTCTCCTCATTAACAAAAAATCCACAAGCAAATATCAATATTTGTCCATGATTATTCTCCCCAACAAATGGAACACATATCAACCAGTACATATTAGTTCTATACGTTGTATCAAAGACTACAACAACACAAAAAATCTGATAATCCTCATACATGAGTGAATCCTTCCAGATAAAATTACTCAACCTACCATCAATAACTCGATATTCGTGATAAAAGTTCCCATCACAACCATTTCTTTTCTTAAAACAATCCATAGGTAACTGGACGTCAGTGCTCCCTATTTGGATTGCTTTCTCATGACTGGAAAAGTTATATAAATCTCTCTTTGTGAATCCAACAAATTAAATTCCCCAATATTCTTGATACATAATTCTAATTGAATCAATAACTCGAATGGCTATTCGCAGAAAGGACAACAACATGTTTTTCTTACTTTGATCTACATGTTTTGCAGTATATAATAAATGACTTTGATAATGTGGTATGAATGGATGACTATGCTGTCTATCATGTCTATCACATCTCCAAATGGAAGTAACATCAATATTAAACCGAACAAATGTTTTGTAATTTGTTCAGAAGCTTGCTCTCTCATAACTCCCTTCACTTCCATATTTGTGTTTTTTACCAGCACAAGTGATAGCCAAACGCTATCGCCTCTATCTGGCCGAACTCCCTGCCACAATGATGGCCAGAAGAAGCTGGCGCTACCCGAGAAAAGGTGCGATCAGGCACCTCGGGAGATAGCCGAAGAGCTCCGAGCCCGGCACGCCAGGAAACCCCGAAGACACTACTCGCCCCCCAAGGTTGTGAACATATCGCCTTCGGAAAAGCGGCACCAGACATAGCGAGCCGAACATGATATCCCCGAAGGCGGAACTCCCTGAAACTGGGAACCCCCGAACTGAGGGCTTGTTTCCCGAAGAGGCTCTGTCCGAACTAGAGGACGACCTCACCCAGGGACCTCGGGAGTACAGCAGGAGCATTTATGGAAGCATTTAAGGAAGCCTCTGACACGTCCTTTCACAGACGTCATAAAGTCGCCTGAATAGGCGCTCTGACATACGGACGCCATCAGAATCACATCATGGCCCATCTCAGCACGTGGCTCAGGACAACCTGCTACCAGTTATCTGTCTCATACGCCCAGAAACTCAGGGAACATCCGACCGAACATGTGTCGTGATCTGAACGGGCTAGGCGCTCCTATAAATACCAGGAATTAATACTTGGCAGGAGGCTGGTTGGTTGGCCAAACACTGCTCCCACACTCTGAGAAAACTACCAGGCGAGACTCTTCAGCCCTTTGTGCTATTTCCTCTGCCTTTTCTCAGCCACCACTGACTTGGGCGTCGGAGGCTCCCCCCCCGGAAAAACACTCCGGGGGCCTCCTAACCCTTTGTTTCTGAGCTTTCAGGCACTCTCCTTCGGGCTATCCATTCCACCAGGCGTTCTTCCTCCCAGAAGTCTCTCCACCAGTCACCATGACTATAAACGATGAGGCCCCTGGCCATCATTTGGCGCCGTCTGTGCGAACCCACTCTGAGATCGCCGTCGTTGAGACTCGGCGTTCTAAGGACAAAGGGCTCCCGAAGTCCCCGTCCGCACCTGAGATACAACCGGCTGCTGAGTAAACACTCCCAGGGACTTCTGCGCCTGAGGAAGACCGCCCTCTGGTAATCACCATGAGCTTCCTGAAGGACTTTCAGCGTTCGGTCGTGTCTGAAATGACCCAGTAGATCGACCGAAGGTGGCCACAGCAAGCATAGGCCCAGAGACCCCCCTCACCGACACGCCCTCGGGAGAAAAGCCCCAAGTCTACACATCGCAGTTCGGGGAGTGGAGACCCTCGCGAGGAATCATCCACAGAAAATATAGCCCTCGGGAAACGGCCTGTGGGACAAACCGGGTCCAAGCGACCGAGAGTCTCACAGCGAAGCAGTTCGACGCCTGAGGTGAGGTCCTTATCCCCTCAGCGCCGAACTCGCCCCCCGAAGAGGCGCTGGCGATCTCCATTCCCTGAAGAAGGCCCTAGCGCCACAGTGCTGATGGAGAGGATACTAGCACGGCTGGACAGAGTGGAGAAACAAGTGGCCAGAAAACCCGTTTGGGCCAGACTCTCGGGAACATGCTGCGAAGATGACTCGCCATTTATTCAAGCAGTTGTTGAGGCAGCCATACCAGGTGACTTCAGAGTACCTCGGTTGGAGATTTATGATGGCCGTACTGATCCACAGGCCCATCTGATGAAGTACAGACACAGCATGATAATACACGGTGCTGACGACGCTACCATGTGCAAGTGCTTCGAAGTCACCCTCACAGGGCCAACCACGGCGTGGTACAATTCCTTGCCTTCAGGAACCATCACTGAGTTCCAGGAGTTGTCCACGGCCTTCACACAGCAATTCATTGGGAGCAGACCTACGGCGAAGATGCCTGTGCAGATGTTCGACATAGAGCAGAGGAATGGGGAAACCATCCAAGACTATGTCGAAAGATTCAACAGGGAAGCTCTAAGTGTCCCAGACTTCAGGCCCGAAATCCGCATTCTTGCCATGACACGAGGCCTTCGGCGAGACTCACAGCTGTTCTACGAGTTCTCAAAGGACCCCCCGGAGACCCTCGGAGAATTTTACCGAAGAGCAGAACAGCACATGACCGCCGAAGAACTAAGAATGGCTGGGCCGAAGCCTGATCACCACCGCGCCGGAGAGTCCAGTCAACAAGCTCGGCATCCTACCGAATACGCAGGACGACCTCGGAGGATGCGAGGAAGGAAACCTCAAAGTTTCACACCATTGAGCACTTCACGGACCAACATTCTCATGGCGCTGGAAAGGCAAGGGACGCAGATTCGGCGACCAAGAGCCATGACCACCGATAACAAAAAGAATGCCAAGAAGTTCTGCCAGTTTCATCGCGACCACGGTCATGACACCGAAGACTGCTTCCAGCTGAAGAAGTACATAGAGTCGCTGATAAAAAATGGCCAACTTCGGAAATACCTGAGGATGCCATCCCCGAAAGGCAGAAAAATGGAGGAAGAAAGGGCCGAAGATGAGGACTATGACTCCGACAGGCGGAGAAATAGAAGTCCAAAAAAGCGCCCTCCACCTCCAGTAGGGGTTATCTAAACCATCACCACGGGGCTCCCATCCTCGGAAAGAAAGCGGAAAGCCAGAGAAATTGCAGTCATGGAGTATCAAAGTCCATCAAAGAAGCTGGCTCACAAAGATGGCTCCACCGTCGCCTTCCCCCACGACGATCCGCTACTGATTATGGCGAGAGTAGGGAACTGGGACGTCAAAAGAGTATTGCTTGATGATGGCTCAAATGCTGACGTCCTATTCTCGCACCTGCTGCCGAGCTTGGGCATCTCCGGCAGCGAACTGAAGCCTGTCACCTCGCCCACTTTTGGCTTGGACCACCCGAACTCCCCGTCCTCGGATGTATCGACCTCCTGCTGATGATGAAAGGGACTTCGGTGAACGGAGCAGCTGAGTTGAACCCCTCCAGAATGGCGAGATTCATCGTCATGAACGTCCCGTCCTCGTACAACGCCATCCTTGGAAGGCAGACAATGGGGAATCTGCATATTCGCCCTGATGTGAAGTACTTGACTGTCACATTCGCCACCAAGGATGGAGATGCAGAGGTATTCATAGACCAAGCTGAGGTAAGAAAGGTGTTTGTAAAAATGAAAAGCTCCGGCAAGCAACCTCGCGCAAACGATGGAGGCAAGGGCACCAGAAAAAGGCAAAGAAGAAGATCTCGCCAAAACAGAAATGGAAGCAATAGAGCTTGTCCCAGGTCAATCTACCCGAATAGGGAAGAGCTTGGCCGAAGGTGACAAGGAAAATCTTGTATCCTTTCTGCTGGAAAATAAAGATCTGTTTGCCTACTCGCCAAAAATATGCCGGGGGTGAACCCTGGCATAATACAGCATAGCCTCAAAGTAAGTCCGGAAGCAAGGCCTGTCCGGCAAAAGAAACGAAGCATCCCAGCCCACGAAAGCAACTTTGTCAAAACCGAAGTCCAGCGTCTCCTAGATGCTGAAGTTATCAGGGAGGTCAAGTACCCCGAATGGTTAAGCAACGTGGTCATCGCCACAAAAGAAGGCAGCAGCAAACTCCGGATGTGCATCGACCTCAGAAACTTGAACGATGCTTGCCCGAAAGACCCATACCCTCTGCCGCCAATAGATGAACTGGTAGATTCAACTGCTGAATATGGGCTCCTAAGTTTCCTAGACGCCTTCAGTGGCTACCATCAGATAAGGATGGACCCCGAAGATGAAGAGAAGACTGCCTTCATCACCGAGGGAGGAAGATACTGCTATATCAGGATGACATTCGGGCTAAAAAATGCAGGAGCCACCTACCAGAGGCTGATGAACAAGGTCTTCAAAGACCAAATGGGGAGAAGCATGGAGTTGTATGTTGATGATATGATAATCAAGAGCAAGCTACCTGGCTACCACGTTGCAGATTTAGAGGAAACCTTCCAAAAGCTCAGAGCCTTCGGGATCCGCCGCAAACCTAAAAAATGCATCTTCGGGGCGACTTCGGGAATTTTCCTTGGGTACGTAGTATCCGAAAGAGGCATCGACGCTAACCCCGAGAAGATTAAGGCCCTGCTTGAGTTCCGAACTCCTGGCACTGTCAAAGATGCGCAGAGACTCACCGGAAGAATAACCTCTCTGAGCAGGTTTATTTCCAGCTACGGAGATAGGTGTAGACCTTTTTCCAAAGTCCTCACAAAGGCAGCAAAAATGGAAGGCGACCTCGGAAGAAATGATCATCCTTGGGATGAAGATTGCCAAAAGGCCTGGGAAGAACTCAAAGTCTACCTGGCCACCCGGCCGACTCTGCGACAACCTCGGAAGGGAGAGCCCCTCGTACTGTACCTCGCCGTCACAGAAAAAGCTGTGAGCTCGGTCCTCGTGAAGGAAGAAGGGTCAAAGCAATGGCCGGTCTACTATGTCAGCAAGTCCCTGCATGGCGTCGAAGTCAGGTACCCTTTGCTTCAAAAAGCTATATACGCCTTGGTGCTTGCAGGGAGAAGGCTGCGATCATTCGGGAAGGCTCTCCAAGTGGTGCATAGAGCTGGGCGAACACGAAATCACGTATGAGCCTCGGAAGGCCATAAAAACTCAAGCCCTGGAAGATATTATCGCCGAAATACCCACCATTGAGGAGAGCCAGAATGGACCTTGCACGGAGACGGAGCCTCGGGGTCCGAACAGCAGGGAGCTGGAGTAATTATCAGGGGCCCCGAACGCCTGGAGCAGGATTGCGCTTGGCCAGAAAGATTGGCGTGATAAAGGCTCACAGCGATTCCCAGCTGGTAGTTCGGCAGACGGCAGGAGATTATGGGGCGAAGGACCCAATCTTGGCAAAATATCATGAGCTAGTAGAAAAGCTCATCCAAGAGTTTGACGCCGTTCGGATCGAAAATATACCTCGGTGGAATAACACTGAGGCAAATTGCTTGGCCAAGTCGAAAACATATACCGAGGTGCTAGACCATCCGAGCATCTCAGTGCTGAGCATGACGACCTCGGGAACAGGATGGAAAGACCCAATAAAAAGATACCTCGCAGAGAATTTGCTCCCCGAAGACCCCGGCGATGCTGCAAGACTGCGAAGACGCTCCGGAAGATTCTTCCTGATTGGTGAAGAGTTATATCGGCAGGGATATGTGAATCCGTTGCAAAGATGTGTGGATGAAAAGGATACTGAAATGGTCCTTGAAGAGGTTCACGAAGGCATGTGTGGTTCACACATTGGAACTAATGCCCTGGCAACAGTGATACTCCCCCAAGGATACTTCTGGCCTACCCTGAGAAAGGACGCAAGACAGTTCGCCCGGCAATGTGGTAGCTGCCAGAGACACGCGAAAAACCAGAGGACACCCTCGAAAATGGTAACTTCGGCAGACTGTCCTTGGCCCTTCGCAGTCTGGGGTATAGACCTTATTGGGCCACTCCCCACAGCACCCGGAGGCATGAAATTCTACGTTGTAGCAATGGGCTATTTCTCAAAGTGGGAGGAGGCAGAACCACTAACAACTATCTCGGCAAAAGAAGTGCAGAAGTTCCTATGGAAGAACATCGTATGCAGATTTGGCATACCGAGGGTACTAGTAGCTGATAATGGATCCCAGTTCACAGACAAAGGATTCCAAGAATTCATCAGCGACCTCGGAATAAAGATGCACTTCGACCCAGTAGCTCACCCCCAAAGCAACAGGCAGGTAGAAGTATCGAACAGGACCACAAAAGATGGCATGAAAAAGAGACTAGGGGAAGCCAAGGCGAAATGGCCAGGAGAACTCCAAAGTGTACTATGGATCTACCAAACGACGCCCCGAAGAGCCACAGGGGAAACTCCTTTCTCACTCGTCTTCGGAACAGAGGCCATTATCCCACTAGAGGTAGTTCAACCTTCAGTACGGGTGCAAGTATTTGATGAAGGCGGTAAGGACTTCGGCCTGAGAACCAATCTCGATCTTGTGGCCGAACACAGAGAAATAGCCGAGCTGACAAGAAAAGCTTTTCAGCAAAAGAGTGACCGTGGCTGTAAACTTACGGGCCAGGCCAAAAGAAATCAAGAAGGGAGACCTTGTTCTCCGAAAGGCCGACTTCGCACCCCAAAGGCCATCCCATGGCGTACTTCACGCAAACTGGGAAGGACCCTATCTGGTTCGCCACGAAGTATGAAAAGGCGTGTACAAGCTTGGCGACGCCGAAGGCGCAGAATTGAAGAACACTTGGCACTCAAATGCCTTGAAAAAATTATATGCTTAAGGTTGGGCGGAGGAGTTATGTTGTACAGAATGGCCTTGAGCTTAAGTGTACAGAAATTATGCAAAACAGAATTCCGCAGAGGTGCTCGCCATGATAAAGCGTAGATATGACTTTCCAAAGTCCCTTGAGCCATCACGCTCGGGAAAGATGGAAAACAAAAATCTCGCAGAAGTACTCGCCATAGCCAGCGCAGAGATAATTTTCCGAACTCCCTTGAGCGAACATGCTCGGGAAAATGGGAAGTGAAAAATCTCGCGAAAGGTTTTCCGAAGTCCCTTGAGCAAACATGCTCGGGACAATTGGAAAAACAAAAAAATTTGACTGAAGGTTTTCGAAGTCCCTTGAGCAATCATGTTCGGGGTAAATTGGAAATGCAAAAGCCTGCAAAAAGACTTAGTCAAATTTTTTCAGGCCTTCCAGAAAGTCTTACGAGCATGCGCACGCGGGACAAAGGAAGGTAAAAAAGTTTCTTTAATCGCAGGTTTTCCAAAGTCTCTTGAGCGAACGTGTTCGGGACAATGGAAATGAAGAAACTCGCAAGAAAAGACTTAGCCAAAAAATCCTCATTAAGAGCAAAGCTGCTTTAAAATAAAGAACTGCTCGAAGAAGGATTGCAAAATAGAAGGAAAGGAAAAGGGGCCCTAAAAATTGGCTAAGGGTTCGCGGCGTCCCGAGAGCCACTCGTCTGCCTGCCCTTTTCCATCACCTTCGGCGCTGGAATTGAAGGAGGAAGTTTTAAATGTTTGACCTTGGACCATTTCCACCGAGGTCCCCCAGGAATGTTTAGACCCTATAGAAAAGAGAGGTCCAGATCTGGGAACCTCTGGAGAACCTGGTGCCGAGCAAGGCAGAAGCCGTCCTGGAACGCGACCTTGCTCATCTGATCAGACTTGTTCTTCTCAAGCTCGAGGTCGTCAAGCTCGTCCTTCAGATCCTCGACCTCCTCCTCCAGCGCCTTTATCTGCTCCTCCTTCTTCAACGACTCGACCTCGGCCCGGAGAGCGTTATTCTCACACGTCAACGACACTATACGGCCGTCAGAACCAGCCTTGTGCTGGAGAAGATCCTCATTGGCGGCGAGCATCCCCTTTATTTGGTCACCGAGGTCAGCGATCTTCCTGGAGGAGTCTTTTTTAAGTTCTTCTTTTTCCTTCCGGAACTCCTCCCGAAGGGCAGCTACTTCTTTCTCAGCAGCCTCTTTCAGCTGATGGTTTTTGGCGACCGACTCCGCGAGTGCGGTCCTCGTCTCATTCATGGTTCGAGTGGCCGAAGTTCGAAAAGCAACCTCCCTGGCCACCCGAACTTGGAGAAAGGCGGTGTACCCCATCAGCTGCAAAAAATAAACACAAGGTCAGTAAGAGCCAAAAACTTAGGAAAAAATTGAAGGGAAAGAGCTGTGAAGGATATACCTGAGCAGCATGCTCGGTAATCTTTGCGGCGAGGGTGTTATCCCCCGGGTGGGCCGCCGCTATAGCCTTGAAGGAGGCCTCGGTGAGCACCCCCTTCGAAATTTCCTTAGCCATTTGAGGAACGTCCTCGGAGTACATATTCATGTCCTCCGTGAACGTCCAAAAAGGCTCCTTGGGTATCTTCCCTTGCTGGATTTTGGCATCCCGAAGAACTCGTTTCCGAGCATGATCGGCCACCCAGCCAGGGGTAGTCAACTCCCCTGCGTGATAAGAATGAGAAGGAGATTAAAGACAAAGAAGCCAATCCAGAAAAAACAAAGGAAGTACACTTTGTCTGGAAACAAACCTGGCGGAACCTCGACAACATCGTCCTCGGAGTCCTCGACCGAAATACCCTTGCCCTTCCGCTTGCGCCGCTCCTCGGTAGAAGGTACTTCTACCACTACATCAAGGAGGGCCTGTGACGCGGTAAGACTCTGAGGAGGGACGTCGGTTGAAGGGACCTCGGAAGCAGCAGCCTCAGACTCCGGAATCTCGGCTGCCCCAGGCTCCTCGGCAGTCTCCTCGGGATTTTCCTCTAAAGGAGCTTGGGCAGCTCTCTTTGCCCATTTCCTCGAAGGTCCCGCGCCAGTAGACTTCCGCCTTCGGGAAGACGCCTTGTTCGTCTGATCGCCCTTCTCCACCTGGCCGGTGAAAAGGGACTTGTAATAGGCGGCAGTCGCGTCGCCCATCTCTGAAAAAGCAGAGAAACATCAGCGTAAGTCCGAGGAAAGAACAGTAAAGGAGTAGAAGATAACTCACTTTCGGCAAGCGCTTCGAAAGAAATTTCCTCCTTAAGAAGCTTGACCAACCAGGAATCCTTCCCGGCGATGGCAGGAGCTGGCATCTCGAGGTCAGTCTCGTGCTCCTTTACCACCTTTAGCTCCCGAAGGACCTCTTCGGTCATCAACCTCCAGTTGATTGGAAAAGGGTAAAGGGCGAGCGGAACGACCTCGGGATCCCAGTCAGAGACAGCCCGAATGCGGGCGTCGAAATCCGTGAACAAGGAAGCTAACTCTGGGGTCAGCAGCATCCTCGGATCAGCAACGTCCACATCCAGTGTTCCCTGAGCCCATTTGGTCCGAACGTACGACCAGGCCTCGTCCATCTTCATGAAGAAAAACTTCTATTGCCACCCCCGCCAGCTATCTTTAGTGGCGAAGGTGAACATGAATTTCTTGCCCCCGGATCCCCGAGGTAGCATGAAATAGAAGCCACCCTTCGGGACCACAGAGAGCTTGTAATACTGCATAAAGATTCTGAAATTGGGTTCTATCCCGAAGATGCCACACATGCAGAGGTAGGCGTTAAAATAGTAGAACGAGTTCGGGGGAAGCTGGTTCACAGCAATGCCATGAAATTTGCAGAACTCGCACACCATCTTCGGGGGAGGATACCGAAGACCCGCCTTCAGCTGGGCTCGGAAAACGGTAACCTCCTTACTGCGGTTTGAAAAAGCATAATCGCTAGAACGAGGCAGCCTAGTAATGGCGTAAGAGGGAAGAAAGAATTTTTTCTTCCACCTCTCTAACTTTTCAGTGATGGTACAACAAGGATGGGCTAAAAGAGGCTGCCAGCTCTCAGGAAGGGGCATTTTCGACATAAAACGAGTTTGAAAATGGAAGAAAACAGTTTCCAGAGAAAAACTCGAAAGAACATAGGGATCAAAGCGCTCTGAAAAACAAATACCCACCGAAAGATTTGCCAAAATCTGAGGACGCCGTCGTCAAAGCTGGCTGGAAAAAAGCTCTGATTAAGGTAGCTCCGCCACACAAAGCAGAGAGAAGAGCAGAAGAGAAAGCAAAAGGAACTTATGGAAGAGTGGGCTATTTATAAGCCAGAGGTGGGTAACCGAAACATCGTCATAAGTACCGTTTGGAGGCGAACCGTTGCCGTAACTGCTCTCTGCACCTGAAAAGGCACGCCCTCTGTAACCGATGCGACTCTCCTCCAATGGCAAAGCGCCACGTGTCAACCGCTGCGCGCAAATGGGGGACACGTCCTCCAAACGTCCCTTGAAAGCTGGGACACGTCTTCTGACATCCCTGGAAAACTGGGACGAAACTGGGACGCGCCGCTCAGACTGACACGCTTGGCCAAACAGACCTGCAGAAACAAAGAGCAGGCCACCTCGAGGACGCCAAGAAACAGGCTATGGCTAAACAGCCCATGACCTTCGGGCAAGAGGTGTATCTTCGGCACAGGCTCCACCTCGAAGACACCAAAGAACAGGCCAAGGCCGAAGAGCCCATGATCTTCGGGCAAAAGGCGCATCCTCGGAACAGGTTAAGCTTCCAAAGAAACTCCCATACACAACCTCGGAAAGAGATGCAAAACCGAAGTCTTCACTTCGGCTTTCCAAAGGGGGGCATGTGATAGCCAAACGCTATCGCCTCTATCTGGCCGAACTCCCTGCCACAATGATGGCCAGAAGAAGCTGGCGCTACCCGAGAAAAGGTGCGATCAGGCACCTCGGGAGATAGCTGAAGAGCTCCGAGCCCGGCACGCCAGGAAACCCCGAAGACACTACTCGCCCCCCAAGGTTGTGAACATATCGCCTTCGGAAAAGCGGCACCAGACATAGCGAGCCGAACATGATATCCCCGAAGGCGGAACTCCCTGAAACTGGGAACCCCCGAACTGAGGGATTGTTTCCCGAAGAGGCTCTATCCGAACTAGAGGACGACCTCACCCAGGGACCTCGGGAGTACGGCAGGAGCATTTATGGAAGCATTTAAGGAAGCCTCTGACATGTCCTTTCGCAGACGTCATAAAGTCGCCTGAATAGGCGCTCTGACATACGGACACCATCAGAATCACATCATGGCCCATCTCAGCACGTGGCTCAGGACAACCTGCTACCAGTTATCTGTCTCCTACGCCCAGAAACTCAGGGAACATCCGACCGAACACGTGTCGTGATCTGAACGGGCTAGGCGCTCCTATAAATACCAGGAATTAATACTTGGCAGGAGGCTGGTTCGTTGGCCAAACACTGCTCCCACACTCTGAGAAAACTACCAGGCGAGACTCTTCAGCCCTTTGTGCTATTTCCTCTGCCTTTTCTCAGCCACCACTGACTTGGGCGTCGGAGGCTCCCCCCCCAGAAAAACACTCCGGGGGCCTCCTAACCCTTTGTTTCTGAGCTTTCAGGCACTCTCCTTCGGGCTATCCATTCCACCAGGCGTTCTTCCTCCCAGAAGTCTCTCCACCAGTCACCATGACTATAAACGATGAGGCCCCTGGCCATCAACAAGAATAGCAAAACTGTCTCCCACAGAGAGAACCATCGGCCCTCTTACATAACTTACTTTTCCTCTTACTAAAACCATGACTAAGTGCAAACTTCTTGTAATAATCATAAGCTACATCCTTACAACTAAAATCCATACCAGCCATATCAACACTCTCAAGTCCATACTCTTTAGAATAACCTAAATGTGACTCAAGCATAAGAACATATAATACCAATAAAAAAACATATACTTATACGCAAAGGAACATACAGTACTACATAAAGGAACACGCACATTTAGCTTATGAATACATATAACTTTTGTATATCAGAAAATACATATAAAGGGAACAAAGCCTAACAAAAAGAAGACAATATACTTCTAAATCAAGAACATAAAATACTTAATAAAGGAACATACACATTATACTAAAGGACATATATGACTTATATATACAAGAACATATATATCAAAGGATCAAACCTAACATGTAAAAGAACACACACTTCTCAAGAATTGAATTTGCGTTTCTTAAACAAGGAACAATTAATTACCTTAATGCTACTTAGTGAATGAACATATGTTTCTGAATGAAGGAACATAACAACATGCATAAATGAACATACAAGCATCTATGAAACAACATTATGAATGTTCAGAAATATATAAAGTACATTATGAATATACAAACATAATGAACATCTCCACATTAAGAATAAAACATATGAATACATCAAAAGGAACATATGTCTCTAATGACAATCCCTCATAATAAAACCAATGACTTAGATAACAAATTCAAATCACTACCATCTACAGCCACAACCAAAGACTCAACATTAATACCAGAGTCTAAACTATTGGAAACTACATCAGTAATGCCTAGAATCACAAAAAAATCAACCAAAACCATCACATCATATGAAATAAAACCAAAACATCAATCCAAGAAAGGAGATCATACGTTCAACCTCGCTTAACAATGAATCTACACTTTGCAAAATATTAGATGGAAGAGCATTCAAATCAAAATCAAGAGCATGATCCATCAAATAGAAGAAGCTTGAAATCCAAATCTAAAATATAAAACAAGATCGAACAACAAATTAATGCCAATTAAAGACCGAAAAAGAAGAATCATGGAAGAAGAACATCAAACAAAACAAACAGTACCTCAGATCTTTCCACCAGCAAGCTCCAAATTCAAATCTAAAAACACAAGAAGCCATCATAGAACAAATATGCACCACGAGAAGCCATCACCGTTTGCACTTTTCCTTACTCAAAATCAGAGAAGATCGAGCTAAAATTGGGAAGAGTAGAAATGCAATTACTAATAGAAACAAAATCACAAAAAAAAAGGAACATTTCCTTAAAAGATAGTTTTAAATAGGGGTAAAACTGTAATTTGCAAAAACCACCTGAAAGTGGGTTATGTCTAGGTGTATAGGTGAACCAGGTGCACATAAAAATTTCCCATTTTCAAATACCATTCATTACACATATTCGAGACGCACAAACTTAATGGCACATAAAATAAAGATCCACGAAGTAACGCATTAACTAATCAACGTAAATTGTTTTGCATTAGCTAAAAGCCTGAAAGGGCAATGACTACACATATTCTCATAAACTCAAATATTCTAGGTAGGAAGATTAAGATGTATATGGTTTATAATTTTTTCATTTTTTCCATGAAACTTTTTTAATTTTTTTTTGGGTTTTGTATAGTAAAAGTTTATATGAATATTAAAATAGAAAACATTCCTTATTCAATTTTATGTAGTGAGACTTTAATTGAAGGTAGTAAGGTAAATTAAAAGTTAAAAATTTTCCAAGAAGAAAAATATTTCAATCTTTTCAGGATAGTCAAAAAAGAATACGTTATATCATTTTTTGGATGGAGCAAGTATATATTAAGATCTATAGATGAATGAAGCATAAATTGGTTTGCATTAAAACTGTGCCTAAAAATTTTTATATTCCTGGTTAAACAAAATTATAATATGACAATTAGAATGAATATAAATCCAATGACAAGATTATTTTAACTTATAAAACCGATTATTCTTTCCAAAGTTTGGATGCGTGCATCAATTACATCCAATTAACGGTGCATAATTTAAGGGCCAATAAGCTTTAACAAACCTTGAATTGAAATATGAAATATTTTAAGAATCCATCTCAAAATGGATAGAATAAAATCATACCTACCAAAGGTGCATATTTTAAACAAAAGTTAAAAGTAACGTTTAAATTGGAAAACAAAATCAGTAAGGAATCAAGTTCTTATTTTATCATTGAATCTCAATATACCTAGACCAGCGAACCCTTCCCTACCCTATTTATATATGACTCCTTTTTCTATTTAACATGCTTTAGCTTCTGTATGGCAAAGGTTTGTGTTTAATAATTCTAATATATTACTCTCTCTGCCTCACTTTCTTTGCTCCATTTGACTTTTTACCTAGTTTGATTTGAATTTATTCATAATATTATTCATTAGAAAAAAAATTAAAAAATATATATATTTAGAAAATATATGTCAGAATTTATCATTTATATATAAAGATTTCTCATTTATATACTAAAATGTTGGAAATAAAAAATCAAAAATTAATTGCTAAAAGGTGAATCGTGGAAAGAATTTGAAGCAGAAGGAGTATCTCCATTCATATATTTACTGTAAATTTCTTGTCTTTTTCATGCCAAAACTGACAGATTCTATTTGTCTAATTTTTTAGCATTTCTCCAATTACAAACTAATGGCAAGTCATCACACAAAATTATATATAACAAATTTGTATTTTAGTTCCTATAATGGATCGAGATGCAAAAGAAGAGAAGCTTTTCCACCAAAAATCACCAGGTTAGTATGTTCTCTAATCTACTTCAAGTAACCAAGCATGAATTCTAACACTTAAGCTCTGTATTCTCTATCATTTAAAAACACAGCACCCTACTACAACAAATGTCATGCCTATAAAGGCATAGGCCGAGGGCTATGCAATTCATAAATATAAATTCATGAAAATAAAAAAGAATGGTGATAATGCTATTAGATGATTTAACTGGGTCTGAGAAAAATCACTCTACAAAGTGTTAATGTGTATATGTGTATATTGTGTCACAAGCATGTAATGTGAAAAAAGAAATCATGCAAATGTCTGCGATGTTAAGACCTAAGTTAAATGGAGATCAAATGGGCTAGAAAATATGGAAACATTAAATTAAAACAACAATGAGAACAAGAGTGCACAACCGGGTGTACTATAGTTCTAAATGACTTGTTATTTAGATCCATGCAACTGCCATGCACTTTCTAAATGACCTAATTGTGTGACTTGTGATGAAAGCAATTAAAAGAATTCTTTTGGGAGCTTGATGGCCAAATAATTGGCCAAAGATGGGACTTCAATATCATTCAGAAAGTGCATGGCAGTTGCATGGAAAGTGCATGGAAATTAAGAAGAAATGGAAGTGTAATATGGTTGACTAAGTCAATTAAAGTCAACAAAAATGGAAAGGATTTGTAGCCTGTACAAGCTCAAAAAATTGGCAATTTCTTGTGAATTTTGGGGATGAATTGCCAACAATAAAGGTTGGAAATGGTAGTCCAAAAAGTGGTTGCAAGTAAAGAGGAAATTTCATAGAAAAAAACAAAGAAAAAAAGTTTTAAACAAAAACTTGTTAACCGGCCATATACTTCAAGTTGACCAAGCTTCTAAAGGTTATTTCCTAGCAAGTTTATCATAGTTCCTGGGAGCTATGAGCCATGGAAAATGAAGGGCAAAGCTTCTAGAAAGTGCCAAAAATTTCCAATGAAATTAATGAGAAAAAGTTAAACAAAGATCAAGACAAAGCCCATGGTCTTGGCCAGTTGTTTGCTTCAATCTTCGACTAAGTTATGGAGATTTCATGGCAGGTTCTTAGACACTTTTTAATGCCTTTAAATCTTGGAAATTCATGGCAAAAAGGCTTCTATGGGCTGTGGTAATTTCCTAGAGAAATTAAGAAGCAAAAGCCAGACAAACAAGTCTTAAAGGCAACTGAATATAGTCTTGGTTTATCTCTTGACCAAGTGACATTTTTGGCTCTATAAATAGCTTGTTAAGAAGCCAAAAATTGGATTAAGGTGGCAAGACATAGCTGACACATACACATAAAGAAAGAGTAGGAAAGAAACAAGAAAGAGACAAGAAAGCCAAACAAAAGACAAAGTAGCTAAGCTTAGGTTTCAAAGAAATTATGTGACAACTCTCCTAGCCAACGATGAGTTTTGACCAGGTAAGTATTTTTATTTAAGTGTTTTTACTTAAGCACCTCAAGTTAGCACCTTGTTAAGCAAGAAATACAAGCTAAGTTAAATAAAAATGAGCTCCTAAGTGTGGTTTGGCACCTAAGAGTCAAAAAGGGCAAATTGGTAATTAGGACCAAGGAGGGAGGGATGGTTTTGGGTGAGTGTTTAATAACTAAAGTGAAACAATTGAGAACTAGAGGGCTAAGGGGCAAGAAATCAAGAAGTATGCCTTAGTGCCGGTGGTTAAGATATTTTTGGAAGTTTGACTCCCTTGTATCATTTGTTTCTTTCCCAAACTCGTAGCTTTCTCTCCCCACCAGAATTTCTCCCCCAAAACTCCCTAATTCCACAAGTTTCCATTGAATTTGAAGGCCCCAAGGTGAATCCAACAAACCTCTAACTTGTTCTTGGTGTTCTTGTTCCCAAATGGCTTTTTGATGCTTTGTTTTGAGCCTAAAACCTTCACATAAAAATGGGAGAATTACAAGTGTGGCAAAATGGTCAAAAAGCCATTATATTGTGTAATTCTATTCATAATGATTGAAGTATAAGGGGTAAAAGATATAATGAACACCTCTTTAAAACTGTTCCAAGTTGGTAACTTAGCCCCCAAGAAAAGCCTTAAGAGTTGCTTGTTTGTCTAGCAACCTATAGACTTTTTTGTAAGGTTTTGAAAATTAGGGTACTCAATAGCAAAACTCTCAAGAAAGAGCTTTGGAGAGTTATGGGAAGGATATGAATGGTATAAAGGTGATGTTGGAGGACCAAATTGCTCATGGAAGACAAGTTTGGACAAAGGAAACACTAATGGCATTAAAGACCTAAATGTCTTAGTGTAAACTTTAAGGTGTTCAAGCTTTTGACTTAAGTCAAAGTATGAGATTGTGGAATTATCCCAGCATGGGGGAGGCAGCCAAGACTTGATAAATGGGTAAAAAATGTTGGGCACATGTGTACCAATGAGTTTGAGATAAAGAAACCATAATTAGTGAAAAGGAAAATGACATAAAGCAAGGTTAAGCTAGTTTAAGTGTGTTTTGTGCCCTTAAGCTCATTTAAGGCCATTTAAGTGGCCAATTCACTTATCTCTCTCCCATTTTCAACCTCCTCCATCCCAAGAACACAACCACACCTCCTCCAGCCACCACACCTTCGAAATTGCAATTGATTGAAATTGAAGGCAAAAGGAAGCAATTGGAAGCAAACTAGAGCTATTGCTTGGATACTTCAAGGATCAAGCTTGATTTTTGGCCTACCCACTTTGGTAAGGGTTCTCTTGCTCTCCTGAGCTTTTTCTATATTTTCAACCAATGATGGAGCTAGGGCTAAGCTTGGAAGAGAGCTATGAGCTTGATGAACTAAGCTTAGTGAGGGGAGTGCACATATTGAAGGTTTTGTGACCTAGTGTGAAGAGCACAAAGATGACAGTGAAATGAGGGTTTCTAAAGCCCAAAGTTAGTACTAACTAGTGTTAAAATCCTCCTAAGACCAAGCATTAGCCTGAGGAGGGCTTCCATATTGATTTGGTTATGTTTATTATGTGTTTTATGGACTAATCTATGGTTATTGTTCCTGCTGCATTTCATGTGTTTGTTGGTTGTGAATGGCTGCTGTATTTGGATGCTATATCTTGTATACCTGCATTGTGGTTTTGTGTTTAGTGTCTTTGGATGCAAGTTTTGATGGTGGTCACATTGCCTATTGAATTCAAGTGTTACCCTTACTAAGTTTCTCAATGAAACTTACTCCCCTCAATTCTGTCATTTCAGGTCCAGCTGAAAGATCACCTTCAAACTAACCCTTGTGGTATGATTTTTGATCTGAATTTTCAGCTACACGAACTTCCATATGTCTATTCGTGATCTGGAAAGTTTGGAGATTTTAGGAGCACATTTGGTATTTTTAATGGTGGTACTTATTTTGTTGTGCAGCAGCTGTCTAGCATCCTATTCTGGAGTCCATTGTATCTCAGGCACTCCTGTAACCTAGGGTGCATATTTAGCTGAGTTAAGACTATTTTTTAGTGCATGTATGCATACACATGTATTGTATCTAAAATGAGACAAGTATGAGAACATTCGAGTAATGTTTTGGCTATGTAAGTGATGTGGTGCAAAGCTGCCTAAGTGTGAATGATGGGCTACTTACTTGTAAATTCTGTTTTAGCCACATATGGTTGTTAAATGCAAGAGAATGTATTTCCTACATGTAATGGACATATATGGGATAACCTTGGAGCATTTTTCCCTTGTGAAGGAAGTGTTTTTACACTTATGAAATTTTGTATGGCCAAAGTGGTCATAAAGTCACCAGAATTTTGATTCTGCACTTAAATTTTTATATCTCCCTATTTAGAAGGAATCTTGGTATGAAATTTTTATCACTCCTAAATAAAATCTAGTAGTTGAACTGGGATTTGAAATTTCTGAATTAGAGCCTTGTAGCCAAAGATATGACATTGCAAAATTGGCTAAGTTACTGTTCATTTAGTCAGAATTTTGTAACCAACTTCAAAAATCCATAACTTGATCCATAGGTGGGATATTGATGTAAAACAAAATTCCTTGATTTTTTCTAAGTCTCTAATTGGTAATGGAATAAAGAAAATAGTGGGTACATGGGTATAATGATACATTTTATTAGTGGAAGTTACAGGTGTAGTGGCTAGTCACTAGAACTTAATAAGATTGCCTAATGTGTCGTAGCCAAGATTAAGACTTGTGCCAGTGTTTTCCTTCTTTACTGCCATAGTGTGCATGAAATGTGAGTTTGTGTGTGATGATTGGACCAATAGGCATGTGTTTACATAGTGCCCAAGAGGGCCACTTGGGTATGCACACTAAAGGTATTGTTCTGATGGCCTATAGAACATTACAAATCCTGGGAGTCTAAATGCACGATTTTGGCATCATAATTGGACTACCCCGGAGTGGGTAAGAGTTGGAACTGGTTCTAAGTTGTTTTTGAAGCTATAAATGGTCTTGATTTGAGGTTCTTGGTGCCATATCATGTTGGTGTTAGGATTGAAACTCATGAGAGCTTGATTAAGCTCAAGTGAGCATGTGCTTTGATTCTTGATTTGTGGCTAATTTTGAGGTAAGGGTTCAAGTTAATTTAGCTCAAATAATGCATATAAATGTAGCATTTTGTGTGGCAATGAAGTAGAAACAAGACCCATGCGAATTGGACTTGGGATGGGAAAGTTTGAGCAAGTTTCGTGCAAGTTCATATGCTATCACACAATGCTGTAATGCATTGGCGACACGTAACTATTGGCAATGCCATTTGGCAACTAGCAACATGAATTGGAGACACATCACCATTAGACCTTGGGTATCCCGAGCGTTGATGCCTTTCACGATGCACTGCCGATGGCGTTGCGAAGGCATTAGTCCCTCGAACTCGGCTGATGTCTCAAACTTTCGATTATCATCCCTACGTTAATTTAAGATGTTTTGTAGCCTTGGTTGGGTCTAAGACTCATTCCTAAGTTAAGAATTATGCATTATTTAAGAGGTAGCTAAGTATTGTGGTTAAGGTAGAGCTAAGTAGAGTCGTGAAGGGCTAAAAGTGCTCAAGTTGTCAAGAGAGCACTAAGCGAGATTAGGTCGGTTTTAGAGCCTACATTGGCCTCGGAGAAAAAGGTCTTGGACCTAAGGAAATTGAATGAGAAACCTAAGAAGATCCTAACCAAACCATTTGGTTTGGTAAGTGAGCCACTAAGGAGTTCTAAGCTAGGCTTTAAGAGCTTGGCAAGTTAAACCACATAAGATGGCTACCATATATAATAAATCAAGGGTAAGAGGGGTAAATTTTGAGAGAAGGTGATGACCTACTCTGGGACCTGTAAGTAGGACTTAAGGGAGGTAAAGTATTTGGGATACGAGGGCCAGTGTCTTAAGTACCTTTGTCATCTGAGCTCACGGCAAGTTTAAGGCACTTAAAGTGCAAGAAGGCCCAAGGATTATGTGTGTTATGGACCTCCTAGTAGCAGGCACTCCCAAGGAAGGTAAAGTGTTCTAAATTAAGTTGGAACCGAGTTTCAAGTTTACATAGCAAGAATAGAGAAGTTTAGCAAAGTTCACTAAGTTCCAAGGAAGCTAAGGCACTAAATGCGGTTCAGGGGAAAAATGGTAATTGAGGTAAGGGAGTTATGACTTGAAGACCAATTAATGCTATTGACATGAGTTTTCTTGAAGAATTTGAGTAATTCTAGCAATAGCATTAGTTAGAGGATTTGGTTGAATTGTGGTGGACTATGAGGTTTGAGAGGACTTGGATGATGTTACAAGACATCGTAGATTGGCTTGTGATAGTTGGTTATGTTCTATGCAACATGGTCTATGTGTGTGTGAAATTTAGAGGCTTTCCAAGCATGTTTACTATGTTTGCTAAGTGCCCAAAGTTCATAGCAGTAAAATGCGTGCCAATTTTGCAGATTCGCAGATTGGTGACGCATCACCAATTTCGTGCACCAGTTCGCGATGCGTCGCCAATTGTGCAAATTTGGTCCTAACGTTAACAACTGTGGCGACGCGTCACCACAAGCAAGATGGCAGAATTTCTCACATTTTGCTAGGGTGATCGAGCTGAGACCTAAGGGAGTTCTTAGGGTACCTTGGGACCTAAGTATGCCGGGGGTACTCCAAGATTTCCGAAAGTACCTCAAGACTTAAGCATTTCCTTAAGGTTAGAAAGATTTTATGGTTGCTTGAACCATAAGCAAGGAAACTAGTTGCAAATGAGCATAACTAAGTACCATTAGCTCGGGTGAAAGGTTTAGAACCCTTGGCGACCTAGCCGTTCCATAGCCACGAGGTTGCAAGGTGAAACCTTAGTGCACCTAGTTTACAAGGTCTAAATGACCTAGTCTACAATAGTCCCACCATAATTCCCCTACATAACATACTAAGGGAGAGGTTGAACTGGTGATTTATGATGGGTTTCGGGAGCCAAACAGCGTAGCGGAATTTAACCGAAACCCTCCAGGATCCAAGTGAAACGGGGTAAACCGGTTGTTCGAAAATTTTCATACCTAATTATCGGTTGAGATCTCTCATTCAACTGTAGAGTCGAATCAAAAAACCTGAATAGTTGACTTGTTCAGGCTCTCTATGGTATCCACACGAGGCTCTCGGGATCACCACGCTTCCACCATGTCCTGGCAGATGCGTTTCTCTTGTGCTCGCAGTGGTAACTTGCGTCCTCCAAGGAATTGCAAGAGAAGAGTGCGGCTCTCCTTTTGGGAGGCTAGGGCAAGGAGACCTGCAAATTTCTCACTTAAAAGTTGTATTTATAGTGAGACTCAACTTCCAGGCCTAATGGGTTTCAAAGCCATAATCCAATTAGGATTTAATTTCGGGCTTAATAATGGCTCAACTATTGGGCCCATTATTAATACGAAATTATTGTGAAACCAAAACCCAAATTATTAGCCCATGCACTCTAATGATCCAAATAGCTCTATGTGTGCGACCCAATAGGCTCTTACCACGTTGGCAATTATCATAAATCACATTTATGATCATAAGCAATGAGCGGTGTCTAGCAACAAATCATTGCTACCCAAGTGACAAGATTGTCGATGATTCGACTAAACCTTTATGATCATCACCGATATATGCCATTGTCCCTTTGTCCAAGATATCAAGACTAAGCACGAGACATGGAATGTGTCACTCTCGTATAGCCCAATCTTTGGTTTCTTGATTACCAAGTAGACTAACTTAAGTTGATGACATTTGATATCGTATATCAACTCATCCAAGCATGGCCATGCATTTTCTAAGTCTCACTCTATCAAGGGGCCCGAAGATATCACTCCCGTTACATAGGAGGGACAAATCCCATCTTGATCATACAAATCCCTCCGCATGATATGTGACATACCCAATGACCTCCTTCAAGTTCACTCAGTTACGAGCAACAAAGGAAAGTATCAAAGTATGTGACTCACATGTAGGGAACCTTGATGATCTTAGGTCGAAGGACTACATATACCATGATCACTATGAGAATCACTCATGACACTCATATAACGATCCATGTAGTGTTCTCATGGTGGGTCGGTCCAGTACACAAGTTCTCCAACTTGTACCCATATGTAGACTACATATCTCATATTAGTCTCCCCATATGCTAGTCATTATGTATTATTGCAACCCGCTCCACAATAATACTAGACCAGGGATGTTTAAGAATATCATTATTCTAGGGTTACAATTATGTTTGTTAAGTTACGCAGAAACAAAACAACAAACATAATTGCTGGATTAATGCCTTAATAAAATATCATGACTCAATGTGCAAAAATACAATCATCTCATGATTGGCTTTTGGGGACAACACTAACAATTTATCACTAGTTAGGCTGGCAAGCACAACTTGCTAGGAGGCAAGGCAATGCCTTGTAGTTTAAGGACAAGGATGAGGAGAGGTCTCAAGGGACCTAAATATATGCATATATTAGACCCTCAGGCTGTATGAGCTCATAGCAGGTTACATATGTTATCATATGTTGTGTCCTTAGTAATTTTCTTAAAGGTACACTGAAGACCCCTTACTGAGAATGTTATGTTCTTACTCTCTAGTTATGTTGTGTAGATTTAGAAGTTGTTGGGTCGGGTAATTGTTGAGGATTATTGCAGTAGTGGCTTTTTGTGCACAGGTATTGCACTTGAGAATCCTTGTGATTCTAGTCTACATGAGTATGCTTGAGTAGTTTGTGGGTCAAGTAACAGTACTAACTAGAGTATTCCTTTGGCTGCAGAGCCTAGTAGCACTGGACAAGGGTTTTTGAGACTTGCCACCAGGATTCACATCCAAGGTGGGAATTAGTTAAAGAAGATCTCAGTTGAGGCTTGTATATATACAGTACTCTAGTTGCCTCCATAGTCTATGTTATGAAGAGTCCTAGACTTTAGGGTTGCTCTTGGGTGAGGGCATTAGTCTACTCTATGTATGAATGCTCCCATGAGTTGTTATGTGTAGTAAATTCACATAAATGTTGATTTTGTATGCTTTGGCTATTTGTACTTATTTTGTGTAGAAATTACTTGGCCAAGTTAATGCTTTATGTTTTTATTAATCCAAGTCAAAGCATAAAGAGCATGCATCTTGCATATTCTAGGATAATCAACTAGTATCATGGGGATTTAATCCGCACACATATTCAACTAGCCAATTGCAACCACCGTGAGACCAGCTCTCACAGGGCTTCATGGGCAGAGGCGAAGGATGACCTTGTCAATGTGAATTGCATATCATACATTCATGCATTACATATCTTCCATGTTGTTGTCTTATGTTGTTTGTTGGTTGATTACTTGAATGTTTATTTTTCATATCTGCATGCTTGCTTGCTATATTCTTTGCAAGTTCCCCAAGGGACCCTTACTGAGTTCATTCATGTTCTCACTCCCTTAAGTTTGTTGCGCAGGTTTTAACACTAGGCCTAATAACTAGTGGGTAGTTGTGGGCTAGGCTTTCCCTTTTTGCAGGTACTCTTTCACTAGAAAGGCTTGCACTTGGAGCTTTGATAGCTCAAAGGTGGGCCTAAAGTAAAGGATCTTAGTTAAGTTTTTGTCTTCTTTATATAGTACCTTGCATACTAAGATGTTGCCTTTATTAGGATACATTGTGGAATAAAACCATTGAGTTACTTTTAGGTGCATACTAGTGATGCGAAGTGTGGACAAACTATTACTTGAAGTCGAAGTAACTAGTATTTCATTGTCTTGGCATGGTTTAAGTAAGTTTTAAATGAAATGCTCGAGCAGTTTTTTGAAATAGTTTACTTAATTGTTTGCATTGCCAGGACGAAATCATGCATATCTTTTTGCAGGGTAGGCTAAAAAACTAGTTGCACATAAATTATTTTAATTTATTGACGAGTAATAGTTAGTCAATAGTAACTAAGTGGGATTCACAGTCCCTAAGAGCCTACAAGCTGAGTAATTTGGGGCGTTGGGACCCCGTTCCATGACAGTTTGGTAGCAGAGCAGGACAATGGTCCTAGTAGAGGCAATAAGTGAACTAAGATCTAAGTGTTCCTTGTGCTAAATGGAGTTAGTACTACTTATAAGTTGCTTTAGGTGTGGTCTTCTTGCATTGGTTACAGGAGTCATTGTTAATACTTGGTCAAGTGTTGTTACTAAGGCTCAGGCTCTTGGTGTGGGAACTAGTGATCCTAATGGGGAAAATTTGAGAGAAGTGGTTTCATTATTGAGGTGGATTAATAAGTCAATGCATCAGATGTTACATGGTATGGCTATCCTTCTTAAGGGGCATGCTCCACCTCCAAATAGAGAGGAGACCTTGGAAGACCTTAATGGGGTAATGGCCGATGTGCACCAAGGCCCAAGGTGCACCAAGGTCAGGGGAGAAATCCCCCTCCCCAAGGGCAAGTGTAGGGTCAAGAGCAAGTGTATCAGTGTACTCAAGTGGACTTCAAAAAGGAAAGTGAGGCAGAAGATGAGGAGGATATCCATCCACAAAGGAGAAGGAGGAAACCCGTTAATCCATACCATATGGGACTTGCTTTGCTATGCTAAGATATCAACACTCCAATGTTCAATGGTGCAGGAGATCCTGATCTGACCAAAGGATGGTTGTATTAGATTAATGAAATCTTTAAGAATATGAACTTGGATGACAAGGCCAAGATGGATTTGGTTCCTTTCTTCTTGGAAGCCAAAACTTCCTTGTGGTGGAAAGATGTCATGGAGAGACTTAATTCTTACAATGAAGGTAGACCTGGGCAAAAGGCCTAAAGAACTTGACTGGGCCAAATTTGAGGAGTTCTAGAATGAGTTCAATAGTGAGGTAGCCTAAGATCAAAAGAGGATTGAATTTGATGACTTGGTTCAAGGAAAGATTGACGGTCCATGAGTATGAGAAGAAGTTTAGTTCTTTTTTCTGGTTTGCTCTTCACTTGGTCGAGAAGGTTGAACTTAAGGCAAAAAAGTCCATTTGTGGACTTAAGGTGGAGTTAAGCAGTTTCTTGATGGTGATTGGAGTTCTAACCTATCATGAGGCTATTAAAAAGGCCTTGGCATTGGAAAGGGAATTGATGTAGGTGAAACGCAAGGATAAGGCCGTTGATCCAAGGGTCCTGGTGCATTCAAGGTTGTCAGGCAAGAGGCCTAACTGGGAGGAGACCAAGGTCGCTTTGAAAAAGTCAAGAAGATTAGGAAGGGCCATTGCCTTAAGTGTCAAAGGTTTCATGACAACAAACCTTGCAACCTAGGGACCAATCTTTGCAATTACTGCCGCCAACCGGGACATTAGGCTAATGAGTGCCCAAAGCTTAGGCAAGACCAAGGCTAAGGAAGATCGGGAGTCTCAGGACCTAGAAATGCATTTACTGGGGCATGGCTGTTAAGTTTGGGCTGCAAAGAACTTTGTTGGATGAGATGAGGCTTATTAAGACTGTTGGGAGAAATATCATTTTCACCAATGGAATGGTTATGGGGCATCCTTTGGAATTAGAAGGTCATAGATTTTTGTGTGACCTTGTTGTGAAATACAAGAGTTTAAAAATTTATAACCCTTTATCACTAACAAGCGTACAATTAATTTTGTTGTGTGCAAAGATGAGGAAGGGTATTATCCCAAGGGATAGTGTGAGCCTAGCAAGAAATGAGCATTGGTTACCTAAATTACCCAAACTATTAAAGTAAAAGTGACAAGTAAAACCTAAAACCAAATGAATGAATGAGTGGCTAAGGTGTAGAGGATAAGAACAAAAGACCCCACTAAGTACCTAGTCAACTCTAAGGTGGGTAGCTAAATAAAAACACGAGTTGCTAAAGGAATTTAAACTAACGAGGTTAAAGGGGAAAGGTCATCTCTCTAGGAATCCACCCGAGTACTTGCTATCCAAGTTAGTTTCACCCTAAAACATTTACCCCCTTATGTGGTATAGAGACCTAAGACTCAAAAACTCACTTTCTCAAGTTAAGTCTTTGATCACCTAAAATCAAACAAAACATTTCTGAATTCCATGATTAATCCTAGACGGGTTAAGCTATTTATCCCTTTTGAAAACCTAATAAGATTGTAGATTGTATGCAATCAACCATACCCATTACACCCTATTCTGATTTTCTAACCCCCTTCTTTCTCACTCAAGAACTAAGTAGGACTAGTGAGTGTGTGGGGAGGACAACCAATCATACAAGCATTAGGCTCAAGAATAGGAAACACAAGAGATAAACATCCATGAAAGAGCATCAACTAACCATCAGATATCAAGTAATAAAGGTTTCATCCTAGAGAGATACAAAGATCTACTTAGAATCCATACTTTCTTCCCACATTAAACCCATAAATAAATAATCCCTGAAAATACACAAATAAAGAAGAGTGGAAGAGGGAACCCAAGATGGATCTTAGTGGCCTAAGTCTCCTTGGCTCCTAGTTTCCTTCTCACAAGAAGAGATGAGAAGAAGAACATCCAAGGTTCTATATGGGCTCCTCCTTTCCTCTTGCTATTTATACCCAAGGGCTCTCCTCTTGGTTTGGTTAACATTCCAACCCTAAAAGGATAGAAACCCCTCCTCCAAGGATAGCTCATCAGGTGGGAAGACACGGGGGACCAGCAAAAAGTGAGGTTTGGGCGAAACAGGGGGATGAGTGGTGATACATCGCCACTGAGTTGAGTTAGCGGCGACACGTTGCCAAATGAGAAAAAATGGTAAAGTGCTCATAGTGCTGGCAATGCGCTCACTTTAGATGGAATTTTTGCACACCCAAAATCCATCTCATTCAATCCTACTCCAAATCGTCACAACCGCAATGTACTCTGACCTGTAGGAAACAAAGTGAAGCAAAAAAAATTAAGAGAGAAAAGAAGAAATGGAAGAAATTGGTGGTCAAAATTGCTGAAAGGTCAACCACTTTGACTGCTAAATTATGAGCTTAACAAACTCCCCTAAGCTTAAACTTAAGCTAGTCCTTAGCGTGCCTACCCTAGAAATAACTAAACACAACAAAACATAGAAACTACAATGTCAACCAATCATCAAACTTGAACTTTGATGATCCACTAGCTCTATTTCAGAAGAAAAAATGGTGATTGAGGAAAGAAGAGCTTTGCTCCTTAAGGTGGGACCTTGGAGGGGTCACACCCTTACCACTTACACTCAATTTTTTCTAGAGGAGTTATGCCATGCAACTTAAAACTTATACTATGTTTCTTTCCATAGGCTTGCAAGAGGATCCAACCTCCCCTACCACATTCCCCTAAGGGAGTTGTATAAAACTCAAAGCGTAAATGATTGTTCCAAAGGTTGTAATGAGGCTGGGCTAGGACAGGAATAGGAACCAGATGAAGGCTTTCTAAGTGGAGCTAAAGAGGTGATCAAATATAAACCAAGGGCTCTAAACCCAAAGTCCACTAGCACAATACACCACTTAACCAACTCAGAAGGCCCCTAAATTTTCAAAAGTACATTCTTCTTTTCTTTCTTTCTCTCTTTTTCTTTTTTAATAAATCCTATTCATGTATGTCACCGTTTAGCAAGTGTACAAATAGAAGCTCTATCTATACCCAAGCTACTAACTCAATACAATCTAAGGTGATTTTTCTTAAATTTTTTTTATCATACTAATGTTTCATGCATCTTTTCGAGCAATGATCAACTCTTGCCTTAGGAAAAAACTCCAACCTACTTCATTACTACAAAATAGTGAAATTTTTTTTTTTAAATAACAAAAATTAGGCACCCCAAAGATGAACATATAAACTGAAGGTGCCAGTTTCCCAATTTCTCCAAGTTCCCCCCCCCCCAAAAAAAAAACTTGCTCTTATTTCACAACCTCATTTAACCCAATGCATCCTCTTCTAAGCCATGATTTACACTTACCACCTTAGGTGGAGGATAGGATACAAAGATAGTGAAAGCTCAAAGTATGGATGAAACAAAGACATAGGCACTTAGGCACGAAGGGGCTTACTAATGGAAGGTATAATAGGGTTAGCCATCTAGGGAGGTAGTTCATCCTAAGAAACCAAATGAGCTTTAAATTCCATACAACTATTGTGGGATTGAATAGGTCCTCAAGCAAGTTCTAGATTGAAACATAGCATAAGTATCTCAAGAAGGAACAAGTCTATAGCATAATAAGTCAATGCTCAAGACATCACACCAGATAGGTTCCACTAGAAGTTTCAAAACTAATTTTCAAAATTCACCAAAACTGCAAGTAAAACTAGCAACCACATCCATCCACATGCAATGATGGTTTCCATTGGGTCCTTAGATAAAGAAAGAAAACAAAACAATCTACCTATAAGCTACACATGATGGCTTACAAATCCTACATGATCTGCAAGAAAGAAGAAAGCTACCAAGGATGAACTAAAGCAAGAGCATGCTAACAAAAAAAACCTAGGCTAACCCAAACAATGAACACTTAGAAGCAAAGAACGATGACATTGACAAAGCTTAACTTGCATGACTATCAAACAAGGCCCGCTAAACTTAAACATAAGCATTGTCCTCAATGGAAAAAAAGAAAGGGAAAGGGGCATCCAAGAACCATATCTAGGGGGGCGGATGGTCCCCTCGCCCAACTAATCCTCGCCCATGTCATCGTGGCCGAATGAGCCACTAGCCTGAGGGAAAGACGATGGACCTTCAGACGGGCATGGGAAGCACCAAAATGTGCGTAGAACGGAGAGGGATGACTGAAGGGAAGGGATATAGTGTGTACCATGGGTACATGGATGGGTGGAAAATGGGGAGGTATGAGATGGAAGGGGGTACTCCTAGGGTAAGCCCTACTGCTACTACTACTGCTGATAGCCCCAGTGAATTTCACTGGGGAGGGATTCTTGATTTCCGACAAAAAGGGCTATGCCCTCACACATTCACTCGCAAATGATGTGAAGCTACCACCAACTGACTCAAGCCGGGCTATCGATTCATTGTGCTCCTCCTTCATTAGGATGTACATCTTGTCCAGTACCACAGCTAAGGATGCTGGAGTTGCAGTGGTTGGGTTGATTAGCTACTCATACGTTTCCCCTTGGTCATCCCCTCATAGCTCTTGGTTCGGATAATGCTCTTGTTTTTCTTCTTCCTCTTGGACTTACGCTTGCTCATGTACCTGTTCTTCCTCTTCTTCTTCTAAAGCTACTTCCTGAATGCCCAATGGTGCTCCACCTAGCTTGTCCACTGAAATAGGTCTCATGACCAAAAACACTTGCAGAGCATCCTTCAAGTCAACCCAAGCCTTCGACATCATGGTCATAATCAATTACGAGAATGGTAGATTCCCCCGCTTTGACTTTGCAGCATGAACCATATTCTAGAAGATGAAGCATCCTAAATTCACTTGAAAATCACATGCAATGTAGTACAAAACCTCCAAATGGTCTTGGCTGACCTCCCAAATGTGATCTGTCAAGATGAGGCGGAAAGAGATCAGGTAGTTCCACACCTTCATCTCAGGAGAAAGAGCTGAAGAACTGAAGTACAGCTTTTTGTTCGCACCATCCTTACTCCCTCTCCAGTAAACAAGGTGCCCGCATACTATCTAAGCCATCTGATCAAACGAGGCCTCTTTGAACGATCCTCCAATGAGCGGGTTGATCTGAAGGAAGAAATAGTTGTGTCGTCATAATGCACACTGTGGGTCCTCACTAAACAGAATTTTTGTCGGCGATCCAGATAGTACGCCCCCATGAGGTTGGCATAGAATTCTGTAACCAGAGTTTTGGGTACCTTCACTCGAGGGTAGGCAACCCGGTGATGCCACCCACTCCTTTCAACCACTCTCAAATTGCCCTTGTTCTCTTTTTTGGAGAAGTCAAAGCCTTGCTTAGGTGTGAATTTACAGTTAACAAAACCCTCAAAGTAGTTGCATGCTCGAGTAGAGATGAAACGATTCTTTTCATAAGGACATTTGTGAGGCTCCTACTCACGGACCCTTTTGCCTCTTCCCTTTTCCTTAAGAAAGTGAACCAACACAGACTTGTGAGGCATGTTTCCTACAAAGCCACACAAAAAATTTAATGCCAAATTTCTTTGATTGAAAACAAAGAGAACAGGAAACAAGCATTCATAAACAAGGATACAAACTTCCAATTGGAGAAATACACAAGAAAGACTCATGCAAGGTTGTGGTATTTCATTGCCCAGTTCATGCTTACTGCATAGCATTTTCGAGCACTCTATGACAATTTTTTCTAAGTGTTATGAGGCAAGAGCAAGTTAGAAGGGAGCATATATATACAATACATACTTGCTAATTGAATAATTAGACATAAATAACAAAGCCTAGACACAGAGTTATGTGCCCATGAACATGTTATCACAAGAATCCCTAAAATAATTCATAACATAAATTTTCCCTTGCTACATATGGAAATCATGCTTCTGAGAGCAAACCAACAACACAAACTTGCAATAGGCTATACCAAGATACAACCCAAACAAAGAATTTAGATAAACAACAAGCACATGAGGCCACATTATCGCGTAAAGTACCTAAGGCAATAATTGAGCGACGCATTTCTTGAAATGTTCAAGAGTCAAAATCAAACAATAAAGAGAAAATTAGCATGAATTCTAACTTAACCCACTCCTAATTCATGTGAATTAAACTCTTGGAATCCATAAACCAACAACAATAAGCATCATCAAGAAATTAACATGAAAATTTCATGGCTCTCTTTGTGGGCAATTTTCTAACTATGATTCTCAAGCCATAAAACACTCACAATACATACATAAACTCAAGGTAAATAAAAAACAAGCAAGAAATCGATAAACCCAAAGCCCAATTGAACAAACTCACAACCCCCACAAGTAAGCATGATATGCACATAATCAGCCAAACAAAAGAACAAGAGAAAAAGGATAAGGAGGAGAATGACTTACTTGTTTCAGATTTGAGAGGAAAATCAACAAAAAAATTGAACTGTGAAGCTTACGAAAGGACTAGGGTTTGAAACTTCAGTGGTTTTTGGGGTTAGGGGTGAGATTAAAAGTGAGGAGAGGTGAAAAGAGATGAGTTAAAAACAACAGTTTCATCTCGCGGTGACATGTTGCCGCTAAGGTCAAATTATTGGTGACGCATCACCAATGTTGGGAATGCACTGTCATTTTTTCTCATCTAGTGCACGTAGCCAGCATCAACAACGAATCACCGATATGCATGAGCACTCCTTCAATTTTCATTTATTTTGCAATTTAGCTCTAAGCTTCTATACTTACTTACTTGGACCTTGACTTATATAGGAGTTATATTTCAAAATGTTGAACTTGTACCATCCATCTTATACTTTCTCCTACCTTTGGCTCTTCGAACCCGACAAAAAGACACCAAAACACAAAATAAAAATAGAGTAAAAAGGAAAGAACAAGAAAATCAAAAAAAACCTCATGAAATGAAAAGAAAAAGGAATTGGAAATCGGGTTACCTCTCGACTAGCACTTGGTTTTACGCCTCTAGCTAGGTGCCTTTGAATGCACCTTCAAAGGGTGGGTTTGACCAAGATTAATTGGCCAATGTGATGAAGTTCATCTCTATAATAAGCCTTCACTCGTTGTCCATTGACTTGAAATGTGGATCCATCTTGGCCCTTGAGCTCCACCACTCCATATGGCATCACCTTAACCACCTCAAATGGGCCAGACCACTAGGGCTTCAACTTTCCCAAAAAAAGTCTCAACCTTGAATTAAAAAGCAACACTTTTTAACCCGGTTGGAAATCCCTTTTTGCAAGCAACTTATCATGCCAAAGCTTCATTCTCTCCTTGTAAATCCTTACATTCTTAGAAGCATCAACACAGATTTCATCCAAATCATCTAATTGGAGGGCTATCTTTTCTTGGGCACTCTTTAAATCAAAATTCATCTTGTTCACCACCCAATATGACTTGTGCTCTAATTCCACCAGTAACTGGCAAGCCTTCCCAAACACAAGTTAGTATAGAGACATTCCAATTGGTGTCTTGAATGCCACTCGATATGCCCAGATTGCATCACTCAACTTTTGTGACCAATTTTTTTATTGATGCCCACCTTCTTCTCCAATATTTTCTTGATCTCATGATTTGAAATTTTAACTTGGCCATTCATTTTTGGATGATAAAGGAGGGACACTTTATGTTGCACACAATATTTTACCAAAGCTTGAGCCAAAGTCTTGATGATGAAGTGTGATCCTTCATCAGAGATAATAGCTCGAGGTACTCCAAATCTTGCAAAAATATTCCTTTGAAGCAACTTGACAACCACATTAACATCATAAGAAGGAGTGGCAATGGCCTCTACCCATTTGGAAACATAATCAATCGCAAGTAAGATATAATGATTTCCAACAGAAGGAGGAAAAAGACCCATAAAATCTATACCCCATAAATCAAACACTTCTACCTCAAGAATATTTTATAATGGAATTTCTTTTCTCCTAGAAATGTTTCCCAAGCATTGGCATCTATCAATGTTAAATAAAGATGACTACAAATAACTAATTTGCAATACCTTACATGCTGTCTTGGAAACTGCAAAGTGACCACCATACGGTTAAGAGTGACAATGGTGGAGAATATCCTTGGCTTCCTCATGTGGTATGCATCTCCTTATAATTTGATCGGTGCATTAATGAAAGAGAAAATGTTCATCCTAAAGATAATGTTTGACATCGGCTTGAAACTTCTTCTTTTCTTGGTAGGACAAATTTGGGGGCAAAACTCAACAAGCTAGAAAATTTACATAATTCGCATACCATGGCAACTTATCCTCCACTTTGAATGGACTTTCATCTGGGAAGTGCTCTTGAATTGGCCTCTCTAAAATTTGCCGTTGGCCTTCCAATCTAGATAAGTGGTCGACCACAAGGTTTTCACATCTTTTCTTGCCCTTCACCTCCAAATCAAACTCTTGTAGCAAGAGAATCGAAGTTATAAGTCCTGGTTTGGAACAAATATCTAATTGCCATATGATCAATGTAAACCACAACTTTAGAACCCACAATGTAAGATTGAAACTTGTCCACCGTAAAGACCACCACCAAGAGCTCCTTCTCTGTTGTGGTGTAATTTTGTTGAGCCCCATCCAAGGTCTTGCTAGCATAATAGATAACTCAAAATATCTTGTCCTTCATTTGACCAAGTACCCCTCCCATGAAAAAATTGCTAGCATTACACACGATTTCGAATGGATTTTCCCAATTGGGTGCTACCACCATCGGCGCGCTCAACAATTTTTCCTTCAAGATCTTGAATGTTTCCAAGCAACTTTCATCAAACTAAAATGACACATCCTTCTCAAGCAAGTTGTACAAGGGCTTGGCAATCTTGGAAAAATCCTTAATAAATCTCTAGTAGAAACTGGCTTGCCTTAAGAAACTTCTAACCTTTTCACATTGGAGGGTGAATTTTTTATGGCCACAATCTTGGCTCTATCCACCTCCATGCCCTTATAAGAAATTTTGTGACCAAGCTCTATACTGGAGCTAACCATGAAATGACACTTTTCCCAATTCAAATCCAAGTTGGGTTTTTGACATCTCTTCAAGACAAGAGCTACTTTATCCAAACATGCATCAAAAGAATCCCCAAACACTGAGAAGTAATCCATAAATACCTCCATGCATTTTTCCACCATGTCCAAAAAGGTGGGCATCATACATTGTTGAAAGGTTGCCGATGCATTGGAAAGATTGAATGGCATTCTTCAAAAGGCATATGTACCCCAAGAACTTGTAAAAGTAGTCTTCTCTTGATCATCCGAGTCTATAGCAATTTGGTTATATCCTGAATACCCATCCAAGAAACAATAAAACTCATGCCCTACTAATCTATCCAATATTTGATCATAAAATGGAGAGGGAAGTGATCTTTCCAGGTAGCCTTGTTGAGCATCCTATAATCGAAACAAACCCTCCATTTAGTGACTAACAGAGTAGAAATCCATTGATTGTTGTTATTGCCCACTACGATTGTTCCACCCTTTTTAGGCACCATTTGCACCGGGCTTACCCATTTAGAATCCGAGATTGGATAGATAATCCCGGCATTGAGCAACTTCACAATCTCTTCCTTCACTAACCCTTTCATCTTAGGATTTAACCTCCTTTGAGCTTTAATGGAATGCTTGTAGTCATCTTCCATAAGAATCTTATGCATGCAAATTTCCGGGCTAATCCCCTTGATGTCGGAGATGGACCAAGCTATTGCCCCTCTATGCTCCCTAAAGACTTGAATCAATTTTTCTTCCTCCAAAGTAGTTAATGTAGAGGAAATAATCACTGGGAGGGACCCTCTATGGCCAAGATAGACGTACTTAAGATCTTTCGGTAATCGCTTCAACTCTAACTTAGGCTCATCCTTAATATCACAAAATAAAAGTTGCTCTAAACCTCTCTTTTGAGTTTACAACTTACCACAAGAATCAAGGGTCTCCAAAGTGCTCATCACTTCATAGTCTTCCTCACCACTTGGATTCCGACAAACAAGTGCCTTTCTAAGTAAGTCCTCCATAAGCAATAAATCCCTTATCTCTTTAATGCAAGAATCAATCACATCAACCACAAAAAAATTGGCCATCTCATCATCAATAGATTTCATGGCTTGATCAAGATTGAAGGTAATTCCCTCATCATTAGTCCTTAAAGTAAGATTACCTTTTTCCACTTCTACAACGGCCTTCCCGGTAGCAAGGAATGGCCTCCCAAGTATGATTGGCATGTTTCGATCTTCTTACATATCCAACACCAAAAGTCTACCAGGAATATGAACTTGCCAACCTTAACCAACACATCCTCCAAAACACCTTTCAGAAAGGTGAAGGATCTATCCGCCAATTGGAGACAAATCGATGAATTCTTCACCTCTCCAAGACCAAGGCTCCTACAAATGGACAATGGAATCAAATTAATACTACCTCCAATATCACATAAAGCCTTGTTACAGTGGAAAGACCCAATGTCCAAAGGAACTGTGAAACTCCCCAGGTCCTTAAGTTTTTGAGGCATCTTTCATTGAATAATCGCACTTGCTTCTTCCTTCACCAAAATGAGTTCATTGTTAAGGAACTTCCTCATTTTAGTGATCAACTCCTTAAGGAACTTGGCATATGTAGACATTTGATTTATCACTTCCAAGAAGGGAATGTTGATCTCCAATTTTTTGAATATTTCAAAAAACCTCTTAAATTGAGTATCTTTCTTCTTGGGCTTGAACCTTTGGGGGTATGGGAAAGTAGGAACATGCTTTAATGCTTCCTCTTGCATGGCTGCATTTCTTCCCTCACCCTTTGAATGAGCGTCCTTACAACTTGGTGGTAACAGTTGAACATCTTCAACATTTTCCAATAGGGTGGGCCCCTGAGGAGGATAATCTTCTTAAGTAGGTGGCTCTTTAGGTTGTGTGACCATGTTCTTCCTACTTCTTAAAGTTATAGATTGACATGACTCCCTTGGGTTAACATCCATATCACTAGGTATAAACTTCCCCTTTTGGAGTTGTTGCATGGAAGTAGTTAGTTGACCCATTTGTGTTTCCAAATTTTTAATTGACACTTGGGTATTATCTTACATTGTCTTCATCTCCTCTTCCAATGCACAAATCTTTTGTTTTGCCCACTAGCCATCCCCCTCAGTTCAAGCATGAACTCTCCCACCATTCCCTCCATAAAGTCCTTCAAAGTGGCATCCGATTCATTAGAGGTCTCACCTTGTGGTTGTCTAGCACCTTTTGTATTTGAATGGTTAAACCCTTCATGTTGACGATTCCTTGGGAAAAAGTTTCCTCCTCCTTGCTTTGGTGGATAAGGATTCTAATACCCCACAAAATTCACATCTTTTACTTCTTCCACATCCTCACTAGCCATAGCTTGTTGCATCTTCATCCTATCTTTATTTTTTTCCAATTTGGACACCATGCTAATGAGTACCGAAAGTTATGCTTGGAGAGAGGTATCCCTGTCAACCTCATACAAACCACTCCCTTTTCTTGGAGCTCTTTTTCCACTAAGCTTAAGGTTCTTGGCCATGTTGTTTAGCAATTAAAAGCATTCCTCCACATCTTTCAGTTATAAGAAGCCACTGGCGGTGGCATCAACTTGTAACTAAGTATTTAAACTCAACCCATTATAGAAAAGATGAAGTTGATGAGCTTGATCAATATCTTGAGTCGGAACCCTCTTCACCATCCTTTTGAAGTGTACCCATGCCTTTACAAGTGATTTCAATTCATTTTACCTAAAGGCAACAACTAAGTATTTTGCCAAAACCTTTGCTGTGAAACACAAGATTTTAAAATTTTATAACCTTTTATCACTTGCAAGCGTACGATTAATTTCATTGTTTGCAAAGATGAGGAAGGGTATCATCCCAAGGGATAATGTGAACCTACCAAGAAATGAGCATTGGTTACCTAAATTACTTGAACTATTAAAGTAAAAGTGATAAGTAAAACCTAAAACCAAATGAATGAATGAGTGGCTAAAGTGTAGAGGACAAGAACAAAAGACCCCAGTAAGTACCTAGTCAAGTCTAAGGTGGGTAACTAAATAGAAACACAAGTTACTAAAGTAATTTAAACAAATGAGGTTTAAGGGGAAAGCTCATCTCTCTAGGAATCCACACAATTACTTGCTGTCCAAGTTAGTTGCACCCTAAAACATTTACCCCCTTGTGTGGTGTAGAGACCTAAAACTCAAAAAATCACTTTCTCAAGTTAAGTCTTTTCTCACCTAAAATCAAACAAAACATTTCTCAATTTCATTATTAATCCTAGATGGCTTAAGCTATTTATCCCTTTTCGACACCTAATAAGATTGTAGATTGTCTCCAATCAACCATACCCATTACACCCTATTCCGATATCCTATTCCCCTTCTTTCTCTCTCAAGAACTAAGTAGGACTAGTGAGTGTATAGAGATGTCAATCAATCACACAAGTATTAGGCTTAAGAATAGGAAACACAAGGGATAAACATCCATGAAATAGCATCAAATAACCATTAGGTATCAAGTAATAAAGGTTTCATCCTAGAGAGATACAAAGATCTACTCAAAATCCATGCTTTCTTCCCACATTAAACCTATAAACAAATAATCCATGAAAATACACAAATAAAGAAGAGGAAAAAAGGAAACTCAAGATGGATCCTAGTGGCCTAAGTCTCCTTGGCTTCTAGTTTCCTTCTTCAAGCTTTAAACCTTGCTCCAATGGTGGTTCTCACAAGAAGAGATGAGAAGAAGAGCATCGAAGGTTCCATATGGGCTCCTTCTTTCCTTATGCTATTTATACCCAAATTAGGTAGGAAGATGCGGGGGACAAGAAAAAAATAAGGTTCAGGAAAAACAGGGGGATGAATGGTGACACATTGCCACTAAGTCGAGTTGGTGGCGACACATCACCGGATGGGAAAAAAAGACAGAGCACTCGTAGCACTAGTGATGCGTTGCCAGCGCCTTTCACTTTAGCTGGAATTTTTGCAATCCCAAAATCCTTATCGATCGATCCTGCTCCAAACCGTCACAACCACATTGTACTCCCACATGCAGGAAACAAAGCAAAGTAAGAAAAACTAAGACAGAAAGGTAGAAATGAAAGAAATTGGTGGTCAAAGTTGCCAAAAAGTCAACAACTTTGACCACTAAATTATGCACTTAACAGACCTTTGGATTTTGGCTTCAGTCCCTTATGATGTTGTTCTTGGAATGGATTTGCTAAGTAGGTATAAAGCCCAGATCGACTCTGCAAGGACTAAGGTCGCCCTTGAGGATGCGTTAGAGGTAAATGTAACTTGCATGGAGGTTTTGCAAGTAGTGCTCAGAGTTTGCACCTCAAGTTGATGTAGTCCATTCCTATTGTGAGTGAGTAAATGTCTTACTCATTGAATGGGTTGGCAGTCAAGGAGCAACTCAAGGAAATTCCAATAGCCAATCTATTTCTAAATATTTTTCCTGTAGACCTCCTAGGATTACCTCCAAGTAGAGAGATCGAATTCTCCATACACTTACAGCCTGAGACAGAATCAATTTTCATACCATTATACTAAATGTTAGCACCTAAAATGGGTGAGCTAAAAAAGTAGTTTAAAGAACTGCTTGAGAAGGGCTTTATAAGGCCAAGTGTTTCCCTGTGGAGTACCCCGATGTTGTTTATGAATAAAAAGAATGGAACCTTACGGTTATGCATAGATTATAGGAAATTGAATGTAGTAACTGTAAAGAACAAATATCCGTTGCCTAGGATTGATGACTTATTTGATAGGTTAGGATGGGCAGAGGTCTTTTGCAAGATAGATCTAAGGTCTGGATATTTCTAGATAATAGTAAAGGATGAAGATATCTCGAAGACTGCATTGAGGACTAGGTATGGGCATTATGAGCACATGGTTATGCCTTTTGGAGTGACTAATGTTTCGGCAGTTTTCTTGCATGCCATGAATCAAATTTTTAGGCTGTACCTAGATCAGTTTTTTGAGGTGTTCATTGATGATATATTGGTGTACTCTAAGACTCCCCCCGAACATGAGGAACATTTAAAGATAGCTTTGCAAGTGCTTAAGGATAACCATTATTATGCAAAACTATCTAAGTGCCAATTCTAGGGAAGTGAAATTCCTTTCCTTAGGCATATCATAAATGCTCAGGGACTAAGTGTAGAACCAAAAAAGGTAAAGGCAGTGGTGGAGTGGAAACACCCAACAACTGCAACTGAAATTTGAAGTATCTTGGGTTTGTCAGGCTATTGCTGATGGTTCTTTGAGAAATTTTCTATGATAGCTTCATCATTGACTGTCTTGACAAAGAACGCATAGAAGTTCATCTGCACTTCTGATAGCCAAAGGCTATCGCCTCAATCTGGCCGAACACCCTGCCACAACAATGGCCAGAAGAACTGGCGCTTCCCGGGAACAGGTGGAATCATGCACCTCGGGAGATAGCCGGAGAGCTCCGAGCCTCGGCACGGCAGTAAAACTTGAGGACTCTATTCGCCCCCCAAGGTTGTGAACAGCGCGCCTTCGGAAAAGTGGCACCAGACATTGCTGCCCGAACATGATATCCCCGAAGGCGGAACCCCCTGGAACTGGGAACCCCCGAACTGAGGGTATGCTTCCCGAAGAGGCTCTGTCCGAACTAGAGGACGACCTCGCCCAGGGACCTCGGGAGTACGGCAGGTGCATTTAAGGAAGCATTTAAGGAAGCCTCTGACACGTCCCACCACAGACGTAAAAAGTCGCCCTGACGCGCAGACGCCATCAGAATCACATCATGGCCCGTCTCAGCACAAGGCTCGAGGCGAGCTGGTTACCAACTATCTGTCCCCTATGCCCAGAAGTTCAGGAGCATCCGACCGCACACGTGTCATGATCTGAACGGGCTAGGTATTCCTATATATACAGGAAATAAATACTTGACAGGAGGTTGGTTGGCCGGATATACAGCTCCCACACTCTGAGAAAATACCAGGCGAGACTTTTCTGCCTTTCTCTTTGAGCTAGTGACTTTCTCCTTTTTCCGGCCACCACTGACTTGGGCGTCGGAGGCTCCCCCCCCGGAAAAACACTCCGGGGGCCTCCTAACCCTGTTTACCAGCTTTTCAGGTACTCTCCTTAGGGCGATCCACCTTCCAGGCGTTCTTCCTCCTAGAAGTCTCCTCAACAGTCATCATGACTCACAACGATGAGGCCCCAGGCCATCAACTTCTAAGTGTGAGGAAACTTTCCAGGAGCTTAAGAAAAGATTAATTTCTGCTCTTATCTGAATGCTACCGGATCTGCATAAAACTTTTGTGGTGTACACTGATGCATCTGGGACGGGATTAGGATGTGTGTTGATGCAGGATAAACAAATGATTGCATATGGGTCTAGGCAGTTAAGGCCTAACGTGTTGAACTACCCGGTGCATGATCTTGAGTTAGTGGTGGTTGTGTTTGCTTTAAAGCTCTGGAGACACTACCTTATAGGAAGATCCTTTAAGATTTTTACGAACCATAAAAGTTTGAAGTATTTGCTTACCCAAAAGGACCTTAACAAGAAGAAAAGAAGATTGATTGAGTATTATGATTGCTTGATAGACTATTGTTCTAGCAAAGGCATTGTGGTTACTGATGCCTTGAGCTGTAAGTATTCTGGGGTAATTCTTTCTAAGAATTAGGTGGCAAGTACCTAAAAAAATTTCAATGTGGAATAGTTCAATGTTATTTAAAATATGGCGAGACTGGGAAATGGATCAACTTATAGTCCTTGAGATTTAGTTAGCGTGGCTGGCTAGGGTTAAGAAAGGTCAGGACAATGACCCAAACTTGAGGAGAGTTTCTAGGGAGGAAAAGCATAGTACTATACTAGAGGAATTTCAGTACAAGGATGGGTTGCTCTATTATGGTGACTAACTCTATGTGCCAAGTGACTTAAGGCAACAAGTGTTGCAAGATGCACATACAAGTAAACTCAATGTTCACCCTGGTGTGAATAAGATGTACGATGACCTTAAGACTCATTTTTAGTGGCCAAAGTTTAAGAGGGACATATATGAATATTTGTCTAAAAGCCTCACTTGTCAAATGGTGAAGGTAGAGCACCAAAAGCTATCAGGAATGTTGCAAAGTTTACCCCTCCTGAAAAGAAAGTGAGGATCCATCACCATGGACTTTTGTGTCGGCTTGCCCAACACAAGAAGTCAGCATGATTCAGTTTGGATGGTGGTGGATAGGTTGACAAAGTCTGCACACATTATCCCCATTAAGATTACTTATACCATGAAAAAGTTGGCCTAGTTGTATATCTAGGAAGTGGTGAGACTCCACAGAATCCTTGATTAGATTGTATCAGATAGAGACCCTTGCTTTATCTCAAGGTTTTGGAATGTCTTTCAAAAGGTTATGGGTTCCACTGTGAGCCTAAGTATTGCTTATCACCCCTAGATGGATGGGCAAACTGAGTGGGTGATCCAAACCTTGGAAGAAATGTTATAAAGTATGGATTTTAGAGGGGATTAGGACCAACATCTGCCTTTGATTGAGTTTTCTTATAATAATAGCTATCAAGAAACTATAAAGATGATGTCCTCTAAAGCTTTTTATCAGTGTAAGTGTGTGACACCTCATTGTTGGGTAGATAAGGCAGATGAAGTAATTGTTGGTTTGGAAATCATTGCCGAGACCACGGCAATGATTAAGTTGATCCAAGCAAGGATCAAGGCTACCTCAGACCGGTAAGCCAAGTACGCCAATGTGCAAAGGAAAGATTTTGAGTTTGATGTAGGAGACATGGTACTCCTTAAGGTTTTCCTAATGAAAGGTGTGGCTTGGTTTGGCCAAAGGGGTTAGTTGGCTCCAAGATATATTGGTCCTTTTGAAATCTTTAAGAGGGTGGGGAAAATGGCTTATCGGTTGGCTTTGCCACCAAGTTTTGCCCATGTTCACAATGTCTTTCATGTGAGTTTCTTATGGAAAAGCTTTGTGAATCCCGGGCAAGTGTTAACCCCATCCACCATCCCAATAAGAGAGGACATAAGTTATGAAGAACACCCCATCAAGTTTCTTGATCGCCAAGTCTAAAAACGAAGAACAAAGTGGATCCCAATGGTTAAGGTACTATGGTCTAACCATGGGAAGGAAGAGGGCAATTAGGAGACTGAGAAGGATATGCTAAGGAAGTGAGTTCGCCAAACTAAGTCAAACTTTGGAGGACCAAATTTTTGAAAGAGGGGAGGTTATGAAAACTCTGCTAATCAACGACAGGTTTTCACTGAGTAAGTATTTTTATTTACGTGTTTTTATTTAAGTACGTCAAGTTAACACCTTAGTAAGCAAGAAAGACAAGCTAAGTTAAATAAAAATGAGTTCCTAAGTGTGGTTTGGCACCTAAGAGTCAAATGGGGCAAATTGGTAATTAGGACCAAGGAGGGATGGTTTTGGGTGAGCGTTTAGTGACTAAAGTGAAATAAAGGAGAACTTGAAGGCTAAGGGGCAAGAGATCAATAAGTATGCCTTAGTGGTGGTGGATAAGATATTTTTGGAAGTTTAACTCCCTTGTAGCATTTTTTTCTTTCCCAAACTCGTAGGTCCCTCTCCTTACTAGAATTTATCCTGTAAAATTCCCCAATTCCACAAGTTTCCATTGAATTTGAAGGCCCCAAGGTGAATCCAACAAACCTCCAACTTTTTCTTGGTGTTCTTGCTCCCAAATGGCTCTTTGATGCTTGTTTTGAACCTAAAACCTAAGGTAAGCTTTTTGGTTTTGTTGGAGCAGGTTCTAAGTTGTTTGTGAAGCTAAAAATGGTCTTTATTTGGGGTTCCTTGTGTGATATCATGTTGGTTTTAGGATTGGAACCCAAGAGAGCTTGGTTAAGCTCAAGTGAGCTTGTGCTTTGATTCTTGCTTTGTGGCTGAATTTGAGGTAAGGGTTCAAGTTAATTTATCTTAGAAAATGCATAGAAAAGTAGTATTATGTGTCGGAATGAAGTAGAAATAAGACCCACATGAATTAGACTTGGGGTGGGAAAGTTTGAGCAAGTTTTCTGCAAGTTCGCACGCCGTTGCGCAATGCTGTAATGCATTGGCCACGTGCCTTTCACGACACATCACTGGTGGTGATGCAAATTGGAGATGTGTCACCATTAGACCTTGAGTATCCCGAGCATTGATGCCTTTGGTGACACGTCACCAACAACGTTGCGAAGGCATTAGTCCCCCAACCTTAGGGTATCCTAAGAATGTCTCAAACTCTCAGTTATCATCCCTAGGCTAATTTAAGACATTTTGTAGCCTGAGTTGGGTATAAGACTCATTCTGTTACCACCTCATAAAATGGGAGAATTACAAGTGTGTCATAATGGCTAAAAACCATTATATTGTGTAATTCTCACCATAGCGTTTGAAGTATGGGGGTTAAAAGGCATGATCAACACCTCCTTAAAAGTGTTCCAAGTTGGTAACTTGGTCCCCAAGAAAAGGCTTAAGGATTGCTTGTTTGTCAAGCAACCTATGGACTTTTTTGTAAGATTTTGGAAATTCGGGTACTCAATTGCAAAACTTTCACAAAAGAGATTTGGAGAGTTATGGGAAGGACATGAATGGTATGAAAGTGCTATTGGAGGACCAAATTGCTTATGGAAGACAACTAAGGACAAAGAAAACACAAAAAGGCATAAAGGACCTCAGTGTTCTAAGACTTAAGTCTATGACTTAAGATGTGTATGTCTATGACTTAAGTCAAATGGAAGTTTTGTGGGGTTATCCCACATAAGGAGGGCTGCTAAAGGAAGATAAGGATGGTGAAATGTGGGCCAAGAGATTAAGACGAAGAAACCATAGTATTGTAGCAAGGAAAATGACATAAGACAAGGTTAAGACTACTTAAGTGTGTTTAGTGTACTTTTGACTATTTAAGTAGTCAAGACCACCTTTGCTTCTCTAAATTTCAGCCTCCACCAACAAAAAGAAAGCCAGCCCTCTCCTCCACACTTCCTCCACAGCCACCATACCTTCAAACTCAAAACTACTTGCAATTGAAGTCAAGGAAGCACAATTGGAAGCTATTTGGTGCTATTGCTTCAGTGCACCTAGGCTCAAGCTCCAATTTCAGTCTCTTGCTCTCATGGGTTGCTTTCTGAAATTTTCAAACATCCATGGAGCTAGGGCTAAGCTTGGAAGAGAGCCATGTGCTTGATGAACCAAGCTTAGTGAGGGGAGTGCACTTATTGAAGGTTTTGTGACCTAGTGTGAAGTGCACAGTGATGCCAGCGAATTTCTGGGTTTCTAAAGCCAAAAAGTTAGTAGTAACTAGTGTTAAAATCCTCCTAAGACCAAGCATTAGCTTGAGGAGGTCTGCCATAGTGATTTGGTTATGTTTATTATGTGTTTTATGGACTAACCTATGGTATATGTTGCTGCGACATTTCATGTGTTTGCTGTTTGTGTTTGGCTGCTGCATTTGGTTGCTATATCTTGTATATACGCATTGTGGTGTTTTTTTTTAGTGTCTTTGGATGCAGGTTTTAATAAGGATCACATTACCTTAAGAAACCAAGTGTTACCCTTACTAAGTTTCTCAATGAAACTTACTCCCCTCAATTCTGTCATTTCAGGTCCAGCTGAAAGATCACCTTCAAACTAACCTTTTGTGGTTTGAGTTTTGATCTGAAATTTCAGGTACATAAACTTCCATATGTCTAGTTGTGATCTGGAAATTTTGGTGATTTTAGGAGCACATTTGGTATTTTTAATGGTGGTACTTACTGTGTTGTGCAGCAGCTGTCCAGCATCCTGTTTTTGGAGTCCATTGTGTCTCAGGACCTCCTGTAACCTAGGGTGCGTATTTAGCTGAGTTAAGACCATATTGTAGTGCATGTATGCATTTACATGTAGTGTATGTAAAATGAGACAAGTATGTGAACATTTGAGTAATGTTTTGGCTATGTAAGTGATGTGGTGCAAAGCTGCCTAAGTGTGAATGATGGGCTGCTTACTTGTCAATTTTGTTTTGGACACATAAAGTTGTTAATAGAAAGGTAATGTAATTCCTATGTGTAATGGACATACATGGGATAGCCTTGGAGGGCTTTCCCCTTGTGAATGAAGTGTTTGCATGGTTTGGAAAAATTGGATGGGCAAAATGATCCAAAAGTTGCCAGAATTTCGACTCTGGACATAAAGTTTAATATCTCCCTGTGTAGAATGAACCTTGGTATGAAATTTTGACCACACCTATAGGACATCTAGAACGTTAACTGGGATTTTGAATTTTTGGATTTAGAGCTCTGTATCCAAAGATATGACGTTACAAAGTTGGCTTAGTTACTGTTCATTTGGTCCGAATTTTGTAACCAACTTAAAAAATCCATAACTTGGTCCATAGGTGGGCTATTGATGTAAAGAAAAATTCCTTTGTTTGCTCTAAGTCTCTAACTGATAATGGAGCAAATAAAATAGGGGGCTATGTGGCAAGAATGATACATTTTGTTAGTGGAAGTTACAGGTGCAGTAGCTGGCCACTAGAACTTAAGAAGATTGCCTAATGTGTGGAAGCCAAAACTAAGAATATGTGTGTGATGGTTGGACCAATATGCATGTATTTACATAGTGCCCAAGAGGGCCACTTGGGTATGCACACTAAGGGTAGTGTTCTGATGGCCTACAGAACATTACCAATCCTGGGAGTCTAAATGCACAGTTTTGGCACCATAACTTGACTACCCCAGACTGGGTAACACATTCCTAAGTTAAGAATTATGTATTATTTAAGAGGAAGCTAAGTATTATGGTTAAGGTAGACCTAAGTAGAATGGCTAAGAGCTAGAAATATTCAAGTTATCAAAAGGGCACTAAGGGGGATTAGGTTGGTTTCAGAGGCTACATTTTCCTAGAAGAAAAAGGTCTCAAACCTAAGGGAATTGAATAAGAAACCTAAAAAGATCCCAATTGAACCATTTGGTTTGGTAAGTGAGCCAGTAAAGAGCTCTAAGCTAACCTCCAAAAGCTTGGTAAGTTAAACCACATAAGATGGATACACCGTATAATAAATCAAGGGTAAGATGGGTAAGTTTTGAGAGAAGGTGACGACCTACTCTAGGACCCATAAATCAGACTTAATTAAGGTAAAGTATTCAGGATACAAGGGCCAGTGTCTCGAGTACCTCCACTGTTTGTGACACGGCCATCCCTGGCCCCTGCCCAGGAAGCCCTGTGAGAACTGGTCTCACGGTGGTTGCAATTGGCTAGTTGTAGATGTGTGTGGATTAAATCCCATGATACTAGTTGATTATCCTAGAATATGCAATATGCATGCTCTTCATGCTTTGACTTGGATCAATAAAAACATAAAGCATTAACTTGGCCAAGTAATTTCATAAAAACTAAGTACAATAGCCAAAGCATATAAAATCAACATTTGTGTGAGTTTACTACACATAACAACTCGTGAGAACATTCATACATAAAATAGGCTAATGCCCTCACCTAAGAACAACCCTAGAGTCTAGGACTCTTCATAACATAGACTATGGAGGCAACTAGAGTACTATATATATACAAGCCTCAACTGAGATCTTCTTGATCTAACTCCCACCTTGGATGGAAATCCAAGTGGCGAGTCTCAAAAGCTCTTGTCCAGTGCTACTAGGCTCTGCAGCCAAAGGAATACTCTAGTTAGTACTGTTACTTGACCAACAAACCACTCAAACATATTCATGTAGACTAGAATCACAAGGATTCTCAAGTACAATACCTGTAAAAAAGCTACTACCGTGATAACCCTCAGTGGTTACCCGGCCCAACAACTTCAGTATCTGTACAACATAACTAGGGAGTGAGAACTTAACATTTTTAGTAAGGGGTCTTCAATGTACCTACAAGAAAATTACTAGGGACACCACATATGATAACATACGTAACCTACTGCGAGCTCACACAGCCTAAGGGTCTGAGTTATATGCATATAAACTAGGTCCCTTGAGACCTTTCCTCAACCTTGTCCTTGAAATACAAGGCATTGCCTTCTCCTCTAGCAAGCAAAGCTTGCTAGCCTAACTAGTGATAAATCATTAGTTAAACCTCTCCCATTTATGTTGTATAGGGGAATTATGGTGGGCCTATTGTAGACAAGGCCATAAAGACCTTGTAGACTAGGTGCACTAAGGTTTCACCTTGCAACTTCATGGCTAACGGCACGGCTAGGTCGCCAAGGGTTCTAAAACTTTCACCTGAGCTAGTGGTACTTAGTTATGCTCATTTGCAACCTAGTTTCCTTCCTTATTGCACAAGCAACCATGAAACCTCATAAAACTCAAGGAAACTCCTATATCTTGTGGGACTTTTGGAAGTCTCAGAGTACCCCCAGAATCCTTAGACCGCAAGATACCCTAAAAACCCCCTTAGGTCTCACCTTGATCATCCTAGCAAAATGTGAAAAATTCAGCCATTTTGTTTGTGGCGACACGTTGCCAATTGTGGTGACGCGTCGCCACAATTAGTAATGCTCTGCCAACTTTTTTTGAATTGGTGATGCGTCACGGGCCCTGACCTGTAATTGGCGACACGTCACCAATCTGCGTTTCTGCAGAATTTGGCACATTTTACTACTACGAACTTTGGACACTTAGCAAACATAGTAAACATGCTTGGAAAGCCTCCAAATTTCACACACTCATAGACCATGTTGCATAGAACGTAACCAACTATCACAAGCTAATCTATGATGCTCTATAACATCATCCGAATCTTCTCAAACTTCATAGTCCACCACAATTCAACCAAAATCTCTAATCAATGCTATAGCTAGAACCACTCAAATTCTTCAAGCAAACTCAAGCCAATAGCATTAATTGAACTTGAAAACATAACTCCCTTACCTCAACTCCAAGTAACAAGCAAGAATCAAACTCTTTCCCAATCCACTAAGCTCAACAAAGTGTTACCTAAGTTCCAAGCAAAAACATAAGCACTAAACATCAAAATCTTACTTTCTAACCAAAACCCAAACTCCAAAGTAACTAATTAACTTGAATTCAATCAAGAACACATTGGTTACCTCATTCTAAAAACAAGGGATGGGAGAAAACACACTTTCAAGCTCCAAAATCATGGTTTTGTGCTTGAAATACACTCTTCCTAGCTTATAAACCTTGATAGCTTCTTGTTCCACCAAGAAAACCTTGATTCCAAGGAGAATTAGAGAGCAAAATGAGGGTGGGAAGGTTGAAAACGTGGTTATGGCAGCCACACCCTCACTTTCCCCTTCTTAAACCCTCACTTAACACACAAGCCATCAAAGTATTAAGCTTAATTCACTTAAGTCCCCCATCTTTGGTAACTTAGTGATTCTTGATTAAATTCTTTTTTATTCTTCAAGCTTGAGTTAAGGTTGAAAGTTAAGTTATAAAAACTCATTTTAACTACTCGGAACTCATCCCGGCTATTCAGGATGCAAAATTACTATTTTGCCTCTGAACTTCGTTTGGTGCCTTATCAACCTCAGAACTTAGTAAACTTTGCTAAAATTCTCTATTCTTGCTATGTAAACTTGAATTAAGGTTCTAAACTTAATTTAAAACACTTTACCTTCCTCAAACATGCTTTCCACTAGAAGGGCCATAACAGTTTGAGTTCACAATAAGTTTAAGGAACTTAAAGTGCAAGAAGTCCCAAGGATTATGTGAATTGCATATTATACATTCATGCATTGCATGTCTTCCATGTTGTTATCTTGTGTTGCTTGTTGGTTGACTACTTGAATGTTTGTTTTTCATATTTGCATGCTTGCTTGCTTTCTATCTTCTTTGTAGGTACCCCAAGGGACCCTTACTGAGTACATTCATGTGCTCACTCCCTTAAGTTTGTTGTGTAGGTTCTAACACCAGGCCTAACAACTAGTGGATAGTTATGGGCTAGGCTTTCTCTTTTTGCAGGTACTCTTTCACTAGAATCCTTGTAATTCTAAGATTACTTGTGGACTAAGCTATGTACTAACTAAGTTTTATGCCTTTATAGTGTAGAGGCTAATTGGTGCACACGGATTAAGAACTGGCCCGAAAGGATGGTTCCACCGTCATCTTTCCCCATGACGATCCACTGTTGGTCCTGGCGAGAATAGGAAATTGGGACGTCAAAAGGGTATTACTTGATGATGGATCAAACGCCGACGTCATGTTCTCGCATCTGCTGCCGAGCTTGGGAATATCCAACACTGACCTCAAGCCTGTCGCTTCGCCAACTTTCGGGGTAGGGCCGTCCAAACTGCCTGTCCTTGGATGGATCGACCTCCCCTTGATGATGAGAGGAAGTTCGGTAAACGGGACAGACGAATTATTTGCCTCCACAATGACAAGGTTCATTGTCATGGATGTTCCTTCATCATATAACGCCATCCTTGGAAGGCAAACACAAGGAAATCTGCACATTCGCTCGGATGTAAAGTACTTAACCGTCACTTTCACCACCAAGGATGGGGACGCGAAAATCTTTATCGATCAAGGCGAAGTAAGGAAAGTGTTCATCAAAGTGCGAAAGGCCCCAGTAACCAACCTCGCACAAACTGTGGATGCAGAGGTTTTGTCAGATGGAAGGCCAAAAGAGGTGGAGGCAGAAGATCCCGCGAAGGTAGATATAGAAAAAGTAGAACTTGTCCCGGGCCTAAATACCCGAATAGGGAAAAACTTGGACGAAGGTGACAAGAAAAAACTTGTATCCTTTCTACTGATGAATAAAGACCTGTTTGCCTACTCGCCGAAAGATATGCCGGGGGTAGACCCTCGCATAATACAGCATAGCCTTAAAGTAAGTCCGGAAGCAAAACCTATCCAGAAAAAGAAGCGGGGCATCTCAGCCCATAAAAATGACTTTGTCAAAACCGATGTCCAGCGCTTATTAGGCGCAGATGTAATCAGGGAAGTAAAGTACCCCGAATGGTTGAGCAACGTGGTTATCGCCACAAAAGAAGGGAGCAGTAAGCTCCGAATGTGCATCAACTTCAGAAAATTGAATGATGCTTGCCCAAAAGATTCATACCCTCTCCCACCAATAGACCAGTTGGTAGACTCAACTGCCGAATACGGGATCCTGAGTTTCCTGGATGCCTTTAGTGGGTATCATCAAATAAGAATGGACCCCGACGATGAGGAGAAAACCACCTTCATCACCGAGGGTAGAACGTATTGTTACATCAGGATGCCCTTCGGGCTCAAAAATGCGGGAGCTACCTACCAGAGGTTGATGAGCAAGGTCTTTAAGGACCAAATAGGGAGGAACATGGAAGTTTATGTTGATGACATGATAGTCAAGAGCAAGCTGCCTTGTGACCACATCACAGATCTGAAGGAGACTTTCCACCCGCTCAAAACCTTTGAAATTTGCCTCAATCCTGAAAAATGCTTATTCAGCGTAACCTCGGGAAAGTTTCTTGGGTACATGGTATCAGGAAGAGGCATTGATGCTAACCCAGAAAAAGTTAAGGCTCTGCTTGAATTCCGAACTCCCGTCACAGTGAAAGACGTGCAGAGACTCACCGGAAGGATAACCTCTCTTAGCAGGTTCATTTCCAGGTATGGAGACCGGTGTTGAGCATTCTTCAAAGTCCTCACTAAGGCAGCAAAAAAGGAGGGCGCCCTCGGATGTGATGATCATCCTTGGAATAAGGACTGCCAAAAGGCTTGGGAAAAACTCAAAGCCTATGTGGCCCATCTGCTTACTCTTCGGCAACCTCGCGAGGGAGAGTCCCTCGTGTTGTACCTCGCAGTCACAGAAAAAGCAGTAAGCTTGGTCCTTGTGAAAGAGGAGGGGCTGAAGCAATGGCCGGTTTATTATGTAAGCAAGTCCCTGCATGGCGCCGAATTCGGATATCCCTTGCTACAAAAAGCTATATATGCCCTGGTACTGGCGGGAAGAAGACTACGGCCATATTTTCAGGCTCACCCAATCATCGTCCGAAGTAGTCTACCTCTATGGGATGTCATGAGGAAAGTTGATCATTCGGGAAGGCTTTCCAAATGGTGTGCAGAGCTGGGCGAGTACGACATTACTTATGAATCTCGGAAAGCCATAAAAGCACAAGCTCTGGCAGACTTCATTGCCGAAGTACCCATCACCGAGGATAGCCATTTGGATCCTGGCGAAGGTGAGCCAGAATGGACTTTGTACGTAGACGGAGCCTCAGGGTCTGAACACTAGGGAGCTGGGGTAATTATCAGAGGCCCCAAAGGTCTAGAAGTAATGAAGGCCATCAAGTTCGGCTTTAACGTCACCAACAATATCGCTGAATACGAAGCCCTCATAGCAGGGTTACGCCTGGCCAGAAAAATTGGTGTAAGAAACTTGAAAGCCCACAGCGATTCCCAGCTGGTAGTTCGACAAATAGCAGGCGACTATGGGGCGAATGACCCCACCTTGGCAAAATACCATGAACTGGTAGCAAAGCTTATCCAGGAGTTCGACACCGTATGAATCAAAAATGTGTCTCAACGAGATAATGCCGAGGCAGATTGTTTGGCGAAGTCAAAAACATGCACTGAGGTGCTAAACCACCTGAGCATCACAATGCTGAGCATAGTAACCTCGGGAAAAGGCTGGAAAGATCCGATAAAAAGGTATCTCGCAACCAGTGAGCTCCCCGAAGACCCCAGCGAAGCGACAAAAGTACGAAGGCATTCCGGTCGTTTCTTCCTAATCGGAGAAGAATTATATTGGCAGGGGTATGCAAATCCACTACAGAGGTGTGTTGGCAAAGAAGATACTGAAATGATCCTCGAAGAAGTTCACGAAGGCGCTTGTTGTTCGCACATTGGAACAGATGCCCTGGCAGTAGTTATACTTCGCCAAGGATACTTTTGGCCCACCCTAAGAAAAGACACTAGGCAGTTCGTCTAGAAATGTGGGAATTGCCAAAGACACATGAGTATCCAAAGGGCACCCTCGAAATTGGTAACTTCGGCTGACTATCCCTGGCCCTTCGCAGTTTGGGGCATAGACCTTATTGGGCCACTCCCAACAGCGCCTGGAGGAGTGAAGTTCTGCGTGGTCGTAGTAGATTATTTCTCAAAATGGGTTGAGGCAGAACCCTTGGCGACTATCTCGGCAAAAGATGTGCAGAAGTTCGTATGGAAGAACATTGTGTGCAGATTCGGCATACCGAGGGTGTTAGTAGCCGATAATGGATCCCAGTTTATGGACAAAAGGTTCCAAGAATTTATCAACAACCACGGAATAAAAATGAGATTTGCCCCAGTAGCTCACCCCCAAAGCAATAGGCAAGTAGAAGTATCTAATAGGACCATAAAAGAGGGTCTAAAAAAGAAGTTGGGGGAAGCAAAAGGGAAAAGGCAAGGAAATTTCTACCGAGGGGGTCCGGGACGCTGACGATGATGTCACCGAGGTGCCACCAGGTTCATTCTTTAGACAAGCTGTAGTATTTTTATTTTTTGAACTTTGAGAATTGCTTGCCTTAACAAGTTTCTTGTCTTGCTGTGCAGAGGAAGTCCCATCTTCGGGGTGGGTGGCCGAGCACGCCCGGAAATGGGCCATTCGGGATTCCCATATCCTGAAGGGGAAGATCCCGAGGGAGCCTTTCTGGTCGTTTACGGAGGACATGAACTTGTACTCCAGCGACTGCCAGCAAATGGCCAACCAAATTTCAAAGGGGATCCTCACCGAGGCCTCTTTCAAGGCTATTTCCGAGGTGTGTCCGGACGAAGAGTCCCTTGCTGCAAAAGTTTCCGAGCACGCTGCTCAGGTATACTTCGCGCCTTGTTTTCCTTTTTATTTCTTCTAAGTGTTTTGACTCATTTTTTGCCTTACTAACTTTGTTCTTACTTTGCAGCTGTTTGGGTACACCTGTTACCACCTCAAAAAATGGGAGAATTACAAGTGTGTCATAATGGCTAAAAAACCATTATATTGTGTAATTCTCACCATAGTGTTTAAAGTGTGGGGGGTAAAAGGTATGATCAACACCTCCTTAAAAATGTTCCAAGTTGGTAACTTGGTCCCCAAGAAAAGCCTTAAGGATTGCTTGTTTGTCAAGCAACCTATGGACTTTTTTGTAAGGTTTTGGAAATTCGGGTACTCAATTGCAAAACTTTCACAAAATAGATTTGGAGAGTTATGGGAAGGATATGAATGGTATGAAAGTGCTATTGGAGGACCAAATTGCTTATGGAAGACAACTAAGGACAAAGAAAACACAAAAAGGCATAAAGGACCTAAGTGTTCTAATGTAGGCCTTAAGACGTGTATGTCTATGACTTAACTCAAATGGAAGTTTTGTGGGGTTAGCCCACATAAGGAGGGCTGCTAAAGGAAGATAAGGTTGGTGAAATGTGGGCCAAGAGATTAAGACTAAGAAACCATAGTGTTGTAGCAAGGAAAATGACATAAGACAAGGTTAAGACTACTTAAGTGTGTTTAGTGTACTTTTGACTATTTAAGTAGTCCAGACCACCTTTGCTCTCTAAATTTTGGCCTCCACCAGAAAAAATAAAGCCAGCCCTCTCCTCCACACTTCCTCCATAGCCACCATACCCTCAAACTCAAAACTACTTGCAATTGAAGTCAAGGAAGCACAATTGGAAGCTAGTTGGTGCTATTGCTTTAGTGCACCTAGGATCAAGTTCCAATTTCAACATACTCATCAAGGTAAGGGTTCTCTTGCTGTCAGGGTTTGTTTTCTATATTTTCAAACATCCATGGAGCTATGGCTAAGCTTGGAAGAGAGCCATGAGCTTGATGAACCAAGCTTATTGAGGGGAGTGCACTTATTGAAGGTTTTGTGACCTATTGTCAAGTGCACAAAGATGGCAGTGAAATGAGGGTTTCTAGAGCTCAAAAGTTAGTACTAACTACTGTTAAAATCCTCCTAAGACCAAGCATTAGCTTGAGGAGGGCTGCCATAGTGATTTGGTTATGTTTATTATGTGTTTTATGGACTAACCTATGGTATATGTTGTTGCCACATTTCATGTGTTTGTTTTTTGTGTTTGGCTGCTGCATTTGGTTGCTATATATTGTATATATGAATTGTGGTTTTTTTGTTTTAGTGTCTTTGGATGCAGGTTTTAATGATGGTCACATTGCCTACTGAATCCAAGTGTTACCCTTACTAAGTTTCTCAATGAAACTTACTCCCCTCAATTCTGTCATTTCAGGTCCAGCAGAAAGATCACCTTCAAACTAACCTTTTTGGTTTGATTTTTGATCTGAAATTTTGGGTACATGAACTCCCATATTTCTAGTCATGATGTGGAAATTTTGGTGATTTTAGGAGCACATTTGGTATTTTTAATGGTGGTACTTATTGTGTTGTGCAGCAGCTGTCCAGCATCCTGTTTTTGGAGTCCATTGTGTCTCAGGACCTCCTGTAACCTAGTGTGCGTATTTAGCTGAGTTAAGACCATATTGTAGTGAATGTATGAATGTACATGTAGTGTATGTAAAATGAGACAAGTATGTGAACATTTGAGTAATGTTTTGGCTATGTAAGTGATGTGGTGCAAAGCTGCCTAAGTGTGAATGATAGGCTGCTTAATTTTAAATTCTGTTTTGGCGACATAAAGTTTCTAGATGCAAGAGAATGTAATTAATATGTGTATTGGACATGTATGGGATAGCCTTGGAGTGCTTTCCCCTTGTGAATGAAGTGTTTGCATGGTTTGGAAAAATTGTATGGACAAAATGGTCCCAAAGTTGCCAGAATTTCGACCATGTACCTAAACTTTAATATCTCCCTGTGTAGAATGAATCTTGCTATGAAATTTTGACTACACCTAGAGAACATCTAGAGACTGAACTGGAATTTGGAATTTATGGATTTGGATCCTTGTAGCCAAAGATATGACGTTGAAAAATTGGCTGAGTTACTGTTCATTTGGTCAGAATTTTGTAACCAACTTAAAAAATCCATAACTTTGTCTATAGGTGGGCTATTGATGTAAAAGAAAATTCCCTCATTTTCTCTAAGTATCTACTTCATAATGGAGCAAAGAAAAAATGGGGGTATGAGGCTATAATGATACAATTTATTAGTGGAAGTTACAGGTACAGTAGCTGGCCACTAGAACTTAACAAGATTGCCTAATGTGTGGAGGCCAAAACTAAGACTTGTGCTAGTGTTTTCCTTCTTTGATGCCATGGTGTGCATGAAATGTGAATATGTGTGTGATGGTTTGACCAATATGCATGTATTTACATAGTGCCCATGAGGGCCACTTGGGTATGCACACTAAGGGTAGTGTTTTGATAGCCTACAGAACATTACCAATCCTGGGAGTCTAAATGCATAGTTTTGGCACCATAACTGGACTACCCCGGAGTGGGTAACAACACTGGCCTCCTTAGGGTTCGAGCAGTGAAGCAAGCGGCATTTCGAGCCTAGGCCTTAGACGGTGTGGATAAATCCAAGGTCATGTGCTCCGACTTGGTCGCAAAGAATTTGGAGACGGCTCAAGTTGCAAAGAAGGAGGTTGCTGCTGTTCGGGAGGAGTTGTTGAAGGAAAAAGAGGAACTTCTGAAGGACTCCTACCAAAAGATATCTGACCTCGGTTCCAAGGTGGCGGAGCTGACTTCGGCAAACGAGGCATATCAAAAGGAGAAGTCAGAGTTTGAGGCTCTCCTGGCGAAGGTGCTTGCTGAGAAGGCCGCGCTCCAGGCCGAGGTTGAGTATTTGAAGAAGGAGCCAAAGAAGAAGAAGACGAAGGCATTGAAAAAGGAGATTGCTGATCTAGAGAAAGAGCTTGAGGACTTAGCTATTGTGAAGGAGAAGGCCGACCAAGCGACCAAGGTTGGTTTTCAGGACGGCTTTTGCCTCGCTCGTCATCAAGTTCTGTAGAGGTTCCCCGGTCTGGACCTCTCCTTTTTGGTGGCCCTGAACATCCCCGAGGGGCCTCGGTGGTCTTGGTAAAAAAGTGAGCACCTTAACTTGCCCTTTCCCCTTCCGGCGCTGAAGGCGGTGGACAAGGACGCAGGAGCTGGTGGCTCCCGAGACACCGAGGTCCCTTAGTCTCTTTTAGGGCCCTTTGCCTTTTTTTTCTCCTTTTTTGTACTTCTTCTTTTGGCAAGCTTTCTTCTTTGTACTCAGATTCATCTTTGTTAATAAAGACTCCTTCTTTCATGAATTTTTGGCTAAGCCTGTTGCGTAAAATCTTTTATTTCTCATTGTCCCGAACATGTTCGCTTAAGAGACTTCGGAAGGTCATAGCTAGACTTATCATGCCAATTAGCCTTGGAATCACCCTCGGGAAATTCTCTTAAGTGAATCTCCAATCTTCAGAGAAGGTTGATAAGCTTTCTTTCGGCGACGACTGTTCTGGTGAAAAGAAGCTTCTGTACTTAGAAAGAAATTTTCTAAGAAACTTTTGTACTTAGAAATTTTTCTAACTTGTACAATTTTCCCACCAAAATCCTAAGCATAGAATTTTTTCAAGGCATCCGAATGCCATGTATTTTTTAATTCTACGCCTTCGGCATCGCTGAGCTTGTAAACTCCTTTTCACACTTCGGCAAGTACCAGATAAGGACCTTCCCAATTTGCGCAAAGTACTCCGTGGGATGGCCTTCGGGGCCCAATTTCAGTCTTTCGGAGAACGAGGTCTCCTTTCTTTATTCCCTTCGGCTTGGCACGCAAGTTTATAGCTGCGGCCACCCTTTGCTGAAAAGCTTTTCTTCTCAGCTCGGCTATTTGTTTGTGTTCGCCGACGAGGTCCAGCTTGGCTCTCAGGCCGAGGTCATTTCCCGTTTCATCAAACACTTGTACTAGCACCGATGGTTGTACTTGTAATGCCCGGAAAATCCAAACTGATTAGGTCCCGGGGTAAGTGGATTGGGAGCCAAAGAATTTTCCTAATTTGGGAATTTAGCTGAATTAATGTGAGGGGACATTAAATTAAGTGTTAAGGATTCATGAAATTAAGCTTGGCTTAGGCCAAGAAAAATAATGGTGAAAATGGTGGATTTCAAAGATGAAGGACTCAATTGAACAAAGGAATTGTTGTAAGTTGGGCTCAATTGCCCAAATTCAAAAGATTGGAGGACTAAGTGGGGAATTGACCCATTTTCATGGCCTTGGATGCCATGGCTAGCCATGTCCATTCAAAATAATATATTTTATGCCACCTCCACCTCCACCCACACCTCCACTCACCTTTGTCCCCCACCTTCACCACTTCATCATTTAACTTCACCAACTCTTCCAATTTGTCCCCCCACTTTGTCTCCCACTTCCCATTTGAATTATTACTCCACTAAGGCATTATTCCCACCCATTTTGGACACCCATAACCGGACATACACTCCCCCATTCAACAAAATACATTTCTTCACTCATCTCACCTCATTCAAGCCATTTCACTCTCTTTCTTCAATCTCTCTCTACAAACTCTCTCTCCCTTCTCTCTAGTTTTGGCCAACACTTGTTCTTCTCTCCAAGAACATTTCTAACTCTTCTCCTTCCTCCAAAAATTCTGCCATCACTAGAAATCACCCTTCCATAAATTAAAACCAAGTGTTCTTGGTGGAATTCATGCTCTAAACACCCAAAGAGCAAGAATCAAGTAAAAGATTCAAAGAAAACCAAGGAGAGAAATTCGGCCATCTTCATTTCTTAGAGGTTTTGAACTCTTCTCAAGGAGTTCTTTATGTATATGAGCTTCTAAGCTCATTGGGAGGAAGAATCAAGAAGAAAATTTGAAGAACATCAAGCACACAAAATTCGGTCTCACCTCCTAGTCGAGGTTTCGTAAGTGTGAACCAAGTATTCTTGGTATTTTGATTTCTTTAAGATAATTACCAAGTGTTCTTGGTATTTTATGGATTACTAATTTATTTGGCCATTTTGGTTCTTGTGCTAGAAAATCATTTCTAGAAACCAACAAGCGAGGAAATCGAAGGAAAACAAGCTTCTAAGAAGCTTTCGGTATTGGTAAGGATTCCTATACTCTTTGAGTATTCGGGCCCCTAGGTGATGGTCAAAGAACCATATGATCCTAGGTGTGCTATGAGGGCTTAAGTTAAATTATTGCTTCGGCAATTGTGTTTTGCTCATGAGCTAAGTTAAGTAAGCAAGCATTATGGGCTAGGATTTAAGTAGGCCACCTTAAATTCCTATGCTAAGTGAGATCTCCGAAAATGAAAAGTATATGAAATTAATGAAATAAAACTTGAGGGATGCTTGCTGCCCTTCTGTAAATCAAGGTGTTAAGTGGCGTGTGTTTGTGTGCTTCTATGAATTTGTTGTGCATGCTAACCCCCGATTTCGATTATTATTGTATATACATGTATCTTTGTGTTTTCTTTGTCTTTATGTTTTCTTTGCAGGATTTTTGGAATATTTATTGCCATTACATTCTTGGCATATGTTAGGCCATAAAGGCCATATGTTAGGCTTTGGAAGCCATACGGAATCCTTATTGAGATTTAAATCTCACCCGCCCTACTCTACCTTTGTAGGAAAAAGTGTGCTCGAAAGATTGAGCTAAGAGTCCTAAGTACTCTTTCTGTGGTGTTGAGGTTGAGTATGTAAATACTATTTGCTCAATTTATTCTAAGTATTTACCTTTAGTTGCTTGAAAATCAAGCTAATAAAATGTGGACTTTGTGTGCAGGACTACGAGTCTAGAAACTGTGGGAACAACGTCTTAAGGTGGATTTGTGTTCTTTGGATTATGGCTTGCTTTTAAGCATGTAATAGTTGGTCTTAGTTAAATGACCAAATTTATGGACTTAGCTAAAATTTGGCCAAACTTAGTATTTTGGGCTTGTAATATGGACTATGGACACTTTGGGTGTTTTTATTGCTTGGTGGACTTACCAAGACCCATGCATGTTTTATGGAAGTATGATTTTCATGAAAATCGGAAGCATGTATAAATTGGGCTTAAATGCATGTTTTGGGCTTAAATAAGAAATTAGAAAATTTGAATATGTTCTTGGTTAATTTTGGGCCATATGCATGTTAAGTATGGAAAAGGCCCATAAGCCCATGTTTTTGTTGAAAGCATGCTATGTTTGGCTTTGTATGCGCACTCAAAGAAAAACATGCAAATAAACTTGGAGAAGCATGAAATTGGATGCATGTGTAAAGATTGGCTAATAAGGAATTCAAGTGCACGTACGTGAATTAATATATGCCTAAGCATTAGTTGCATCTAAAGGCATTAAGTGATTATGTGCACTAGTGAACACTAAAACACATAAGCATGCAAACCATATGCATGAAAATAAGTTTTCAAACTTAAGTTGGTGTTTTGGATGCCATGCATAATCTTGGCTAAAGCTTGGTAAATACCATGAAAATGAACACATGAAATCCACATAGGTGCTAGTTTGTTTCCAAGAGCACTTAAACTTAAACCTTTAATAAGAACATAACAAGCTAGTACCAGTAAGTATCCTGGGGTTCGTGCCCATAAGTCTTAGTGAGTAATAAAAGTCCCTTCGATTTAATTAAACTTCCGCTGCATGTTTTAGATAATTGGGCCCGGATGGGCCAGGGGCAGTTTAGGGCACGACAGCTTGGTATCAGAGCCAGGTTTGCTCTTAAGGACCAAAGTTTTGGTCTATGATTCTTAGTATAGACTTGTTCCCACATAGGTTAAGTCCACTAATGAATATTTATGAATATTGAGCAATTGTGTGCCTTGCTTGTTGTTAATTGTAGGATGAGAACCAGAAATATGAACCGAGGCCGAAATGGAAATGAAAATTCCCATCAAGGGAATGAAAATGCTGGCTTTGTGCCAGAGGCCCAAGTCAGGCCTTATGAGCCCATCAGGGCTAATGTTACTGGGCCTAGCATTAATGCCCAAGAAAGAAGAGAAGCAAGAATGGAAGCAATGATGGAAGCTATGCAGGCCAATATGGCCCAATTAGCAGCTAGCATGCAGATCCTGGCAAGGGGTCAAGCCCAAGTCCCAGAGCCTGCTGGGCAGCAAAGAGAGCCACCAATGAGAAGGAGGCCAGGAAAAGAACCTGTACTCGATGATCAAGCTAGCGAGAATGGCGATGATGAGGACGAAGAAAGAAGAAACCCACGAGCAAGAAGAATAAGATCTGAGATCCAACAAGAATTAAGAGAAGAAGAGGAAGAAAGTCCAGATGCAGAAGAGCTGGACATGGAGGATATTGATGGACCTACCCAACTCACTGCCACCACCAGGGCAGTGAGGGCGCAAAGAGGGAGGCCCAATATTGATAATGCTGGGGGCCTAAGAGAAGGCCAATTGGAGGGGTTCCTTGCCCTAAAACCTCCAGTATTTAAAGGAAGCTGTAACCCAGATGAAGCAGAATTTTGGAAAAACCAGATCGAAAAGATCTTTGAGAGAATGGAGGTTTCCGCTTCTCAGAAGGTCTTACTGGCAACCTTCAAACTAGAAGGAAATGCTGAGTTATGGTGGAGAGTAGTCCATAGGACATATGCTAGCAAAAATGCTAGGCGGCCTGCTCAAAGGAGAAGAGCAATGAGATGGCCCGAATTCGAAGAAGTGTTTCATCAACAATACATCGGTGAAGCACAGAAAGACCAAAAGCAGGTTGAGTTTGACCTGCTTGAGCAGAAAGAGCTCTCCGTACTAGAATATGAACAGAGGTTCAGTAACCTCATAAGATATGCACCACAGTACGATGATCGAGAGGATATAAAGGCCAAGAGGTTCCTTCGAGGACTTAGGCCAGAGCTGAGGCAAATACTCAGAGCAGTAGGAGCCAACAAATACCACGACATTGTACAGAAGGCTATGGCCCTAGAGCAAGAGTTCAGGGGACAATTCATGATTGGCTCCGGAAGTACCAGTAGACTACAAAAGCCCTCTAAAAAGAGAGGAAAAGATAGCTTGGCATATGAGCCAAGAATGGATAAGAGAATGAAGGCCACAGCCCCCTACGGGCCACAATGTGAAACGTGTGGTAAGTTCCATGGCCAAAAGCCATGCTACAGGCTCACTTCCGGATGCCTAAAATGCGGCGCCCAGGATCACTGGGTAAAAGACTGCCCTGCCAAGGGAGAAGATCAGAGGACCCCGGGAGGGTTCAATAACAGATGGGCACATAGACAATTGCCCATAAAGAGGCCCAATATACCTCCACCACCGAGGAGGGACCAGGGCCCTAGCATGCCCCAGGGCAGGAATAAACAAGCTCAAGCTGCTGGAAGAGTATTCCAGATTGAGAGTTCGAGAAAAGCACGAGAGGACCCAGAGGACAATAGAGCTGGGGACGATGAAGAAGAAATGGACCAGGCCGGGCTGGTCAGGCAAACTCTTGCAGGTACCATTATTATTAATGGTTATGAGGTATCAGTTTTATTTGATACTGGTGCATCTTTATCTATAGTATCCTCTAAGCTAGTTAAAGATATGAACCTAGAAGTATGCAATACGGATAAAATGTACCTGGTTAAAACTGCCGGGAACGAGGTCTTGATAACATACCATATGGTAAAAGATTGCATGCTTAGGCTAGGTGAGCTAGAGCTTAGAGCCGACCTAATAATCTTGGATACTAATGGATATGATATCATACTAGGTATGAACTGGCTTAGTACCAACCGGGTAGTCATAGACTGCCATGCCAGGCAACTTTATCTGCCTGGACACAAACCTCAATCTTTGAAAAAATCTTCTAGGTTAGTCCTAGAACATCTTTTGAAAGTGGTGGAACACAAACCCCTAATAATAAAAGGTGAATACCTAGGGTTAAATGGAACTGAAGTTGAAATAGAGCTGGGTAAAATACCCATAGCAAGAGAATTCCCTGAAGTGTTCCCCACTGATCTCCCAGGACTCCCTCCTGCAAGAGAGGTTGAGTTTGAGATCAAATTGGTGCCAGGAGCTGCACCAGCATCTATTGCTCCTTACAGGATGGCTATTCCTGAAATGGTGGAACTAAAGAAGCAACTAGATGAGTTGCTTGAGAAGGGTTTCATAAGGCCAAGTACATCTCCTTGGGGAGCACCTGTACTTTTTGTGAAGAAGAAAGATGGAACCCTTAGGTTGTGCATCGATTACAGGAAGCTCAATGCACTAACCATTAAGAATAAGTACCCCCTCCCAAGGATCGAGGATCTATTTGATCAGTTAAAGGGAGCTAAGGTCTTTTCCAAAATAGACCTCAGATCTGGATACTTCCAGCTGAGAGTCAGAGAAGAAGATGTCCCAAAGACAGCTTTCAGAACCAGATATGGTCACTTTGAGTACACAGTGATGCCATTTGGGCTCACAAATGCGCCAGCCTTTTTCATGGACCTCATGCAAAGAGTGTTCAAGGCTTATTTGGACCACTTTGTTGTGGTATTTATCGATGACATATTAGTGTACTCAAAGGATGAAGAAGCCCATAAGGAGCACCTGAAAAGGGTGCTAAGCCTGTTAAAGGAACATGAGTTATATGGCAAACTAAGTAAGTGCCAATTCTGGGCTAAGGAAATTGGGTTTCTCGGACATGTGATCAATGAGCATGGATTAGCTGTTGATCCTGAGAAAATCAAAGCTGTCTTGGAATGGAAGCAACCTCAGACTGTGAGGGACATAAGAAGCTTCCTAGGACTTGCTGGCTACTACAGGAGATTCGTGCCCAAGTTTTCTGTACTAGCAGCTCCGCTCACTCAATTGACAAGAAAGGACCAAAAGTTTGAGTGGAGTGAGCAATGTGAGGCTAGCTTCCAAGAACTTAAGGAAAGATTGACTACAGCCCCAATACTGGTTCTACCAGACCCTACTAAGGAGTATATAGTTTACACTGATGCTTCTCGGGTTGGGCTGGGCTGTGTCTTAATGCAAGGGAAGCAAGCAATAGCCTATGGGTCAAGACAATTAAGGCCTCATGAGAAGAATTATCCAGTTCATGATCTGGAGTTAGCGGCAGTGATCTTTGCTCTGAAGCAGTGGAGGCACTACCTACTTGGAGGCAGATTCCAAGTCTTCACAGACCACAAGAGTCTAAGGTACTTGTTTACACAAAAGGACCTGAACATGAGGCAAAGAAGATGGCTTGAGTACCTAAAAGATTTTGAGTGCGTCATCGAGTATACGGCCGGGAAGGCCAATGTGGTAGCTGATGCTCTCAGTAGGAAGTACACGGGAATACTCAAAGCCACTGGAGAGCCTACTAAGGCAGAGGTACTCAGTTTATCTGAATTGGCCCAGGAATGGAAACACTGGGAGATGGACCAAGTAAAGGTCCTAACTATTAGGTCTGAATGGAAAGACCTAATTCAGGAAGCTCAGCTTCAAGATGAGGAGATTCCCAGGATCTCTGGGCAAAAACGAGGGAAATTGTATCAAGGATTTTCCTTTAAGGCTGGAATATTATATTTCCAGAATAGGATTTATGTGCCAAATAGGAATGGAATTAGGCAACAAATCCTAGAAGAAGCCCACTCCAGCTTGATGAGTATGCATCCTGGAGCTCAGAAAATGTATAAGAATTTGAGATCCCATTTCTGGTGGCCATATATGAAGCAGGAGATTGGTGCTTCTGTGGCTAAGTGTATGACTTGTCAGCAAGTCAAAGTGGAACACCAGAGACCTGGTGGAAAATTACAGAGCTTACCTATACCAGAAAGGAAATGGGGATCCATATCCATGGACTTTGTAGTGGGTTTGCCACTGACCCGAAGAAAGAGTAATACAATCTGGGTCATAGTGGACAGATTGACTAAGGCAGCCCACTTCTTGCCCATAAACCTTACAGACTCCTTGGAGAAGTTAGCCCAACAATATGTTAAGGAGATAGTAAGGCTACATGGTGTACCAGACGACATTGTCTCAGATCGAGACCCAAGATTTGTTTCCAGATTCTGGAAGTCCTTGCACCATGCCATGGGCACTAAGTTAAAATTCAGTTCCGCATACCATCCTCAAACGGACGGACAGACTGAAAGAACCATTCAAACCTTGGAAGATATGTTGAGGTGTTGTATTATTGACTTCCAAGGAGAATGGGATAAACACTTGCCTTTAGTGGAGTTTTCGTACAATAATAGTCATCACTCAGTGATTGGCATGGCACCTTATGAGGCACTATATGGAAGGAGATGCATAACTCCACACTGCTGGCATGAGCCAGGTGATAAGTTGGAAATTGGCCCAGAACTCATAAGAGAGACTACTGGGAAAGTTAAGCTAATCCAGGAAAGGATTAAGGCTGCCAACAATATGCAAGAATCATATGCCAACCTCAAGAAAAGAAGAGACCTGGAGTTCCAGGCAGGAGACCAAGTGTGGTTGAAAGTATCTCCCATGAAGGGAGTAATGAGGTTTGGTAAGCGGGGAAAATTAGCCCCGAGGTATGTAGGACCATACCTAATACTCGCAAGAGTAGGAAATGTAGCCTACAAGTTAGAACTACCACCTGAGCTGGGACATGTACATGACACATTTCATGTAAGCTTGTTGAAGAAGTGTGTCTCCGACCCTAAACAAGTGGTACATGTCACTAGTGTGCCCATTACCCAAGATCTTACATATGAGGAAGAACCAATTCGGGTATTGGCAAGGGACACTAGAAAGCTCAGGAGTAAGTGGATATCGATGGTAAAAGTCCAATGGACTAACCATTCTGAGGAGGAGGCAACATGGGAGGTTGAAACTGAAATGCTTAAGAACTATCCGGATACCTTTCCTAAGCTCCTAGGAAATTTGGAGGACCAAATTTCTTAAGGAGGGGAGTGTTGTAATGCCCGGAAAATCCAAACTGATTAGGTCCCGGGGTAAGTGGATTGGGAGCCAAAGAATTTTCCTAATTTGGGAATTTAGCTGAATTAATGTGAGGGGACATTAAATTAAGTGTTAAGGATTCATGAAATTAAGCTTGGCTTAGGCCAAGAAAAATAATGGTGAAAATGGTGGATTTCAAAGATGAAGGACTCAATTGAACAAAGGAATTGTTGTAAGTTGGGCTCAATTGCCCAAATTCAAAAGATTGGAGGACTAAGTGGGGAATTGACCCATTTTCATGGCCTTGGATGCCATGGCTAGCCATGTCCATTCAAAATAATATATTTTATGCCACCTCCACCTCCACCCACACCTCCACTCACCTTTGTCCCCCACCTTCACCACTTCATCATTTAACTTCACCAACTCTTCCAATTTGTCCCCCCACTTTGTCTCCCACTTCCCATTTGAATTATTACTCCACTAAGGCATTATTCCCACCCATTTTGGACACCCATAACCGGACATACACTCCCCCATTCAACAAAATACATTTCTTCACTCATCTCACCTCATTCAAGCCATTTCACTCTCTTTCTTCAATCTCTCTCTACAAACTCTCTCTCCCTTCTCTCTAGTTTTGGCCAACACTTGTTCTTCTCTCCAAGAACATTTCTAACTCTTCTCCTTCCTCCAAAAATTCTGCCATCACTAGAAATCACCCTTCCATAAATTAAAACCAAGTGTTCTTGGTGGAATTCATGCTCTAAACACCCAAAGAGCAAGAATCAAGTAAAAGATTCAAAGAAAACCAAGGAGAGAAATTCGGCCATCTTCATTTCTTAGAGGTTTTGAACTCTTCTCAAGGAGTTCTTTATGTATATGAGCTTCTAAGCTCATTGGGAGGAAGAATCAAGAAGAAAATTTGAAGAACATCAAGCACACAAAATTCGGTCTCACCTCCTAGTCGAGGTTTCGTAAGTGTGAACCAAGTATTCTTGGTATTTTGATTTCTTTAAGATAATTACCAAGTGTTCTTGGTATTTTATGGATTACTGATTTATTTGGCCATTTTGGTTCTTGTGCTAGAAAATCATTTCTAGAAACCAACAAGCGAGGAAATCGAAGGAAAACAAGCTTCTAAGAAGCTTTCGGTATTGGTAAGGATTCCTATACTCTTTGAGTATTCGGGCCCCTAGGTGATGGTCAAAGAACCATATGATCCTAGGTGTGCTATGAGGGCTTAAGTTAAATTATTGCTTCGGCAATTGTGTTTTGCTCATGAGCTAAGTTAAGTAAGCAAGCATTATGGGCTAGGATTTAAGTAGGCCACCTTAAATTCCTATGCTAAGTGAGATCTCCGAAAATGAAAAGTATATGAAATTAATGAAATAAAACTTGAGGGATGCTTGCTGCCCTTCTGTAAATCAAGGTGTTAAGTGGCGTGTGTTTGTGTGCTTCTATGAATTTGTTGTGCATGCTAACCCCCGATTTCGATTATTATTGTATATACATGTATCTTTGTGTTTTCTTTGTCTTTATGTTTTCTTTGCAGGATTTTTGGAATATTTATTGCCATTACATTCTTGGCATATGTTAGGCCATAAAGGCCATATGTTAGGCTTTGGAAGCCATACGGAATCCTTATTGAGATTTAAATCTCACCCGCCCTACTCTACCTTTGTAGGAAAAAGTGTGCTCGAAAGATTGAGCTAAGAGTCCTAAGTACTCTTTCTGTGGTGTTGAGGTTGAGTATGTAAATACTATTTGCTCAATTTATTCTAAGTATTTACCTTTAGTTGCTTGAAAATCAAGCTAATAAAATGTGGACTTTGTGTGCAGGACTACGAGTCTAGAAACTGTGGGAACAACGTCTTAAGGTGGATTTGTGTTCTTTGGATTATGGCTTGCTTTTAAGCATGTAATAGTTGGTCTTAGTTAAATGACCAAATTTATGGACTTAGCTAAAATTTGGCCAAACTTAGTATTTTGGGCTTGTAATATGGACTATGGACACTTTGGGTGTTTTTATTGCTTGGTGGACTTACCAAGACCCATGCATGTTTTATGGAAGTATGATTTTCATGAAAATCGGAAGCATGTATAAATTGGGCTTAAATGCATGTTTTGGGCTTAAATAAGAAATTAGAAAATTTGAATATGTTCTTGGTTAATTTTGGGCCATATGCATGTTAAGTATGGAAAAGGCCCATAAGCCCATGTTTTTGTTGAAAGCATGCTATGTTTGGCTTTGTATGCGCACTCAAAGAAAAACATGCAAATAAACTTGGAGAAGCATGAAATTGGATGCATGTGTAAAGATTGGCTAATAAGGAATTCAAGTGCACGTACGTGAATTAATATATGCCTAAGCATTAGTTGCATCTAAAGGCATTAAGTGATTATGTGCACTAGTGAACACTAAAACACATAAGCATGCAAACCATATGCATGAAAATAAGTTTTCAAACTTAAGTTGGTGTTTTGGATGCCATGCATAATCTTGGCTAAAGCTTGGTAAATACCATGAAAATGAACACATGAAATCCACATAGGTGCTAGTTTGTTTCCAAGAGCACTTAAACTTAAACCTTTAATAAGAACATAACAAGCTAGTACCAGTAAGTATCCTGGGGTTCGTGCCCATAAGTCTTAGTGAGTAATAAAAGTCCCTTCGATTTAATTAAACTTCCGCTGCATGTTTTAGATAATTGGGCCCGGATGGGCCAGGGGCAGTTTAGGGCACGACAGTACTACCTCAATTGGGGTTGTACTACCTTAATTGGGATGATGGCCTCTGTACCGAAAACAAGTGAAAAAGTTGTTTCCCCTGTGGCTCTTTGGGGTGTTGTTCGGTAGCTCCATAACAAACTTGGGAGCTCTCCTGGCCATTTCCCTTTTGCTTCCACCAACCTCTTTTTCAGACCCTCTTTTATGGTCCTATTAGATACTTCTACTTGCCCATTCCTTTAGGGGTGAGCTACTGGGGCGAAGTGCATTTTTATTCTGAGGTTGTTGATAAATTCTTGGAACCTTTTGTCCGTAAACTGGGATCCATTCCGGACAAGCCTCGGAAAGAGCCTTGAAAGAGGCCTCGGTGAGGATCCCTTTTGAAATTTGGTTGGCCATTTGCTGGCAGTCGCCGGAGTACAAGTTCATGTCTTTCGTAAATGACCAGAAAGGCTCCATCGGGATCTTCCCCTTCGGGATATGGGAATCCCGAAGGGCCCGTTTCTGTGCGTGCTCGGCCACCCACCCCGAAGATGGTACCTCCTCTGCACGGCAAGACAAGAAACTTGTTAAGGCAAGCAATTCTCAAAGTTCAAAAAATAAAAATACTGCAGCTTGTCTAAAGAATGAACCTGGCGGCACCTCGGTGACATCATCGTCAGCGTCCCGGACCCCCTCGGCAGAAATTTCCTTGCCTTTTCCCTTCTGGCCCTCGTCGGCAAAAGGGACTTCCACCAAAGCGTCAGCAGCGACCTCGGTCGGTGGGGTAGCAGCGACATCAGGCTCCTCACCCGCCTCCTCGGGAATTTCGGGAAGAGGAGGAGAAGCGTCTTTCTTCGCCCGTTCTGCCGAGGATGGCCCGGCCCCAGACAATTTCTGCCTTCGGGAGATGGCCTTCTTTGTTTGCTCCCCTTTCTCGGCTTGACCGAGGAAGAGCACCTTGTAGTAAGGAGCGGACTCGTCGCCCATCTCTGAAAAAGAAGGAAAATATCAGTGTGAGTCTAAGTGGTATCTATAACAAAAAAAATTTTTGGATAACTTACTCTCACAAAAGGCCTCATAAGTAACCTCCTTCCGAAGGAGTTTCACCAGCCAGGAGTCTTTCCCAGCGATGGTAGGAGTCGGCATCTCGAGGTCCGTCTTATGCTCCTTCACTACCCCTAGTTCCCGAAGGACCACTTCGGTCATCAGTTTCCACATGATGGGGAAAGGGTAGAGGGAGCGTGAAGGGACCTCGGAGTCCCAGTCGAAGACTGCCCGGATCCATCTATAGAAGTCCGTGAACCTGGCCGCCAACTCAGGAGTCAGCAGCCTCTTCGGGTCTACAACATCCGTCTCCAGCCTTCCCGAAGCCCACTCGGTAGGAACGTACGACCAGGCCTCCTCCTTCTTCAGAAAAAAGAATTTTGCTTGCCACCCTCGCCAGCTGTCCTTAGTGGCGAAGGTGAACATATACTTTTTGCTCCCTGATCCTAGAGGCAGCATGACGTAAAAGCTTATAGTACTGCATAAAAAGAATGAAATGGGGTTCTATTTTGAAAACGCCGCACATGCAAAGGAAGGCGTTAAAATAGCAGAACAAGTTCGGGGGAAGTTGATTTACGGCAATGCCATGAAATTGGCAAAAGTCGCACATCACCCTCGAGGGAGGAAACCGAACTCCGGCCTTCAGTTGGGCTCGAAAAATGGTAACCTCATTACGGCGGTTCATAAAACTGACCACCTGAGGGCCAGGAAGTCTGGTGGTGGTGTAAGAAGGAAGAAAAAACTTTTTGGTCCATCTTTCTAATTTTTCTGAAGATGTACAGCAATTATGATTGAGAAGAGGAAGCCAGCTCTATGGGATGGGGGAAACAGACATAAGGAGAGTTGGCGAAGACATTTTCAAACAAAAAAGGACTTCGGGGGATGAAAAACTGACTTCGGGAAAGCTTTCAGAAAAGCAAAAGAGCATAGAAAATCAAAGGATTTTGAGAGTCAAAACCCACCAAACACTTTGCCAAAATTTGGGTTCGGAGTCGCTGTCATAAAAGGTGGTCGGAAATCACCTGAGAAAAAGCACCGCTGCGGAAAACGCGAAAATAGTTGAGAGCAAAAGTAGAACAAAAGGAACTTATAACAGAACAGGCTATATATAAGCCGAAGGCGGATAGGTGAACCGGCATCATAAGTACTCGACGAAGGCGAACAGTCGCCATAACTGCTCCCTGCGTCTAAAAAGGCGCGCCTGCCGAAACCGATGCAGTCCCCTGCAATGATAGCGTGCCACATGTCAGCCGTCGTGCCAAACAAGAGACACGCCTTCTAACACCCCTAAACCTTGGGCGCACCGCTCCAGACTGACACGCTTGGTTATGAGACGTGACGTTGCGCAGACCTGCAAAAGGAATGAAGTGGGTTACCTCAAAGGCACCAAAAGACAGGCTATGGTCGAACAGCCTATGTCTTCGGACAAAAGGGTGCATCTTCGGCACAGGTATTACACCCAATAGCCCCGAAGGGCGCCCTCAGAAAGCCTACAAACCGAAGTTTTCACTTCGGCCTTCCGAAGGGGGGCATGTGATAGCCGAAGGGCTATCGCCTCTGTCAGTACATACATCCTGCCAATAGTATGGTCAGGCAATACCCGAAAGAGGCGATATCACGGACCTCGAAAAGAGCAAAGTCAAATACCCCGAACTCTAGAACGTCAGGAATTCCAAGGATGCTACCGACTCCCTCGGGGGACCAAACGGATTGCCTTCGGAGATGAAGAACCACCTATTTCAAGTAGGAGAGAATCTCCCTGAAGGCGGAACCCCCGAACAAGGGAACTCCTCGAACTACAGGCATAATTCCCGAAGAAGGGCGTCCATACCGAAAGACGACCTCACCGGATAACCTCGGGAGTACGGCATGGGCATTTAAGGAGCCTCTGACATGTCGCCCACATGCGCTACATGCCGCCTTGAAGAGCGGTCTGATGCGCCGATGCCGTCCAAGTCTTGTCACGACTTGTCTCGGTCCCAGACCCGAGGAGCCTACAAATGGCTACCTGTCCCCTACGACCGTAAGTACAGATCGCATCTGACCGAACACATGTCGTGATCTGAACGGGCTAGGCACCACTATAAATACCAGGAAACAAGCCCTGGCAAAGGATCCAACCCCTCTCCCTGAGAAAACACGAACATGCAAGACCACCTAGCCTCTTAGTGCTCATCCTTTATCTCCTCTCACAACACTGACTTGGGCGTCGGAGGCTCCTCCCCGGAAAATCACTCTGGGGACCTCCTGACCTATTTTCTTCTGAGCATTTCAGGCACATTCGTCTGGGAAACCTTTGCTCCAGACGTCCTCCCTCACAGGAAGTCCATCCCGAAGTCATAATGTCACCCGACGAAGATGCTACCGGGCATCAGTAGCTAACTAATCCTAGGAAACTTCTGATTTCCTTCACAATCTTTGGTCTTTCCCACTCTTGCACTCCCTTGACCCTTTTCAAGGTCTTCCTTAAGGCCTTGTACATCTATAATGTGTCCTAGGAAAGTCACTTCTCTTATCTAGACTTCACACTTGGATGACTTGGCATAAAGCTGATGTTCCAATAAAGTCTTTAGGATAATCTTTAGATGATGTTGATTTTGATTTTCATCCTTGGAATACTTTAGGCTGTCATCATTGAACACAACCACAAAGTTGTCAAGATGTGGTTTGAGCACCCTGCTCATCAGGTCCATGAAAGCAGCTAGGGCATAAGTGAAACCAAATGGCATGACTGTGTACTCATAATGATCATATCTGGTCCTAAATGCAGTCTTACAAATGTCTTCTACTTTTACTCTTAATTGGAAGCCTCCAGATCTCAAATCTATCTTGGAGAAGATCTTAGGTCCCTTGAGTTGATCAAAAAGATCCTCAATACTAGGGAGTGGATACTTGTTCTTGATAGTCACTGCATTGAGCTTCCCGTAGTCAATGCATAGTCTCAAAGATCCATCCTTTTTTTTCACAAAGAGAACAATAGCTCCCCATGGTGAAACACTTGGCCTTATGAACCCTTTTTCAAGACGTTCATCCAGTTCTTTCTTGAGCTCATTCATCTTTGTGATTGGCATTCTGTAAGGAGGTATGGATATTAGACTAGCTTCTGGTTGCAACTGGATTTCAAATTTAATCTCCCTTAGTGGAGGAATACCTGGCAGGTCTTTAGGAAAGACTTGTGGAAAGTCTCTCACGACATGTATTTTGTCCACTTTTTCATCACAGTGCAATTCATTCAATGCATAGCAGTAATCATGCTCAGAAATCATAGGTATCTCATCTAGTATCTCTAGCTCCATGCCATGCATTTCATATACTAATTCTTTAGAATTCACCAATGCATGCACTTCACCACTAGACAACGTGATTTCCCTCTTAGCACAATCAATCCTTATGTTATGCATAGGAAGCCAATTCATACCTAGCCCTAAATCAAATTTAGGAATGTCCAACACTAGCAGATTAGTTATAACCTTAGTCTTTCCCACTACTAGCTCACAATTCTTAACTAGGTCATTAGTGAAAAGACATTGACTACCTACTGTTTTCATTAAAGATATCCTAGGCATGATTTCAGTAGGCAATTTTATGGCATCAACAAATTTCCTAGCCATTATAGACACAGATGCACTAGTATCAAACATAACACTAACAGGCTTACCATTAAAGTAAATGTTACCTCTTAGTGCTCCTCCCTGCTGTGATGTCTTTGGCCTCTCCACTTGGAAGACTCTACTAGATTTATGCACTAGAGGCCAAGGCACTAGAGGAACTGGACTTTGTTGCCCCTCCCTAGGTGCTCCCCCTCTAGGTCCTACCCCAATAGGCCTTGCTGGACCTTGGTCTTCTGACATCCTTTGAGCTTGTGGGTAGTCTTTGATCCAATGATCCATGGATCCACAGCTTAGACATGCTTGGGTGTCAAACTAGCAAGGTTTCTTTCGATGAAACTTCTTACATTCAGAGTAACTTAGGCCAGGGAACTTCCCCTTAACCATGCCCTCACCACCAAGATGAGAATTCTTGGCAATTCCCTTGCCATGTGGTGGCTTCTTCTGCTTGCCTCCTACCTGACTTCTTTCCCCTGGTCCACTGGGAAAATGCATAGTCTTATACTCCTCTTTCTCTACTAGTAGCATTTTCTACACTACTTCATAGTATGTAATTGCTTCAAAAGGTCAAACAGCCTTTTCAATGTCTGACTTTAGGCCTTTGACAAATCTTTTGGCCTTCAACTCCTCCAGTCCATGATACTGAGGAGCATCCCTCACCAACTAATTGAATTTGTGCTCACATTCTAGGACACTGAGGTTGGCTTGCCTTAGAGCATCAAATTCAGCTTGCTTCATATCCTTGATAGCATCACTGATGTACGACTCCTGAAGCAGCTGGGTGAACTCTGGCAAAGTCATTTCCATGTCTTCTTCTGGTGTTCTGCCCTTCTAGACAACATATCTATCTCTGGTGGTCTTCCACCATATCTCTGTACTACCTACCAGATTGTAGGTAGCCACTGGCACTCTCTTGGTGGAGCTAAGTGGCATCCTTTCAAACATTTTTTCAATGAAGATTAAACACTCCTCAGCTCTCTCTAGCAAAGCTCTTTCATCAAACTGTGGAGGTCTTAGGCCTTGGAACCTCTCCAACAGTTTGACTTCATCAAGGCCTTCAAGATCCTCTGATCTATGTTTCTTGGATCTGTGAGAGCCCTTTGTTTGGTGATACTCTCAATGAATTCTCTACCTTCTCCTGAATCTTCTCTAATGGCCATCCTCAATCTCGTTCCTACTGGAGGAATGGTCATAGACTAACGGATTGGGCCAGGACACCTGACCAATCTCGGACCATAGTCTTCTTCCTCTTGATTTCTCCTATCTTCATCTTCTGCCTCAACAGTTTCATCATTGGTATCTTCTATGCTTCCAGAAGGAACATATTGAGATGTGTTCCTAGTATTCTCTTCTGGTTGCTGCTATGCATCTTAAACTGGTTTTGCTGGAGCTACTTGGACTCCCTGCTATTGTGTGTGAATTAGCCTCATTAAGTTTTCATTGATTAAAGCTAAGTTCCTCTACAGCTTTAACGAAGCCTAAGTCACTTCAGGGTTTGGTACCTACTGTTGCCCCTGATTCCCTCTATTCTATCCATTTTTTTGTTTTCCAAAACTAGTAGGATGACTTCGAGGTGGTTCCCCTGTTCCTGCGGCAACTATGTTTACTTCTTGCATTGATGATTCACCATAGAGCAAATATAAAGATCATAGTGATAGCCAAAGCACTATTATCCTTCGGAACCCCAAGCTCTGGCAAAGCGTTAGCCTCAGTAAATGCGAGCATCACCCTCAAGAAATACGAGTGCCAACCTCGGGAAAACAAGGTCTGACCTCCCGACCCCCCGACCTCGGTGATCCATCCTCACCTTCAGGGAGTAATCGTATTAACTTCGGGAGCACGGTGCTCTACCACCCTCGGTATGATGACCTGCCAGCTTCGGGGGAGGTAGACTCACAATCCTCGGAAGAGGATAACATCATTCTAAAGGAGTCTTTCGTGCCAAGGGGACTTACAAATAACTGGAGGAACCTCGACAAGAAGCCCTCCCATCCCGAAGGGGTCTCTTTCACCGAAGGGGCCTCAAGAATACGACAAAAATGGTTAAGGAGCCTCTGACACGCCGCCCTCATACACGTCCTGACACGCTGCCCTCATCTATGTCCTAACACGTAGACCTCCCACGGGCCTAACTCCTGACCAAGATGGCCTACGGTCGGCTAGAGGTCCCCATATTTTAGGGTACGGACTGCATCAAACCAAACACGTGTCGTGATCTGAGCGGGCTGTCTCGAGCAGGCTTTTCTTGACACCTCCCTATAAATACTCAACAAAATGACCCTGGTAAAATACAACTCTAAAAAAAAAACATACTTTCTATTCTCTACTTATCACTCTTCATCTCCCTAAATACTGACTTGGGCAACGGAGGCTCCTTCATCGGAAAAATGCTCAGGGGACCTCCTGACCTTTTTTCTTTGAGTGTTTAAGGCAATCCCTCCCCGGAAATCACTTCTTCAGATGCCCTTCCCCCCGGAAGTACCTTCCAGGCTTACCATGTCATACAGCGAAGATGCCGATGGGCATCATTTGGCACCGTTTGTAGAAACTCACTCTCAGGTAGCCGTCATTGAGACTCGGCATTCTAAGGACAAGGGACTCCTGAAGTCCTCATCTGCGCCGAAAGCTCAACCGGCGACCAAACAAACTGCCTTAGGGACTTTCTTGCCTGAGGATGAACGTCCTCTAACGATTACGATAGGCTTTCTAAATGACTTTTAGTGCTCTGTTGTGGCTGAAATGACACGAAAATTGGACAAAAGGTGGTCACAAACAGATTCGGCCCGAAGGCCTCCTTCACCAGCACCCTGTTGGGAGAAAAGCCTGAAATTTACTCACCGGAGCTTGGGGAGTGGGGACCAACATGATGAATCCTTGACAGAGGACATACCCCCTAAAGTCCAACGTACTGGAGAAACATGGCCCAAAGGGGCTAGGACTTCCCACCGGTTAAGTTCCTCAGCAGAAGAAAGATCACAATCTCCCTGCCACTGAAGTTACTCCCCGAAAAGGAGGCATCGCTCTTCGTTCCAGGAGCCCTCCAATCAGTAAAAAGGGCCCAGGGCCACCATCCTTATGGAAAAATCCTAGAGAGGCTTGAAAAAGTAGAGACACAGATTGCCTAAAAGCCAGTATGGTCAAGGTTATCTGAGACCTTCATTGGAGAAGAGTCACCCTTAGTCTGGACGGTAGTTGAGGCACCAATGCCAAGCAACTTTTGAATCCCTTGCTTGGAAACCTATGATGGACGTAGTGACCCTTAAGCCCATTTAACCAAGTACAGACGCAGCATGGTGCTACACGGTGCTGATGATGCTACCCTTTGCAAATGCTTTGAGGTCACCCTCTCTGGTCCGGCAACTGCGTGGTACAACTCCCTCACCCCTGGGATTATAATGAGTTTCCAAGAGCTCTCCACAGCATTCACGCAGCAGTTCATCAGCAGCAGGCCGACAGCGAATCTCACATCTCACACAGGCCCTGGCCCATTCACTTAGTGTTACTCTCACCCAAACAGTAGTTTAGTTACCAACTTTCAATTCGGCCAACTAAAGTTTCTTAACCTTAAGTCTTATTTTCTTAAGGTGTTTAGCCTGGGAGGTGGCCTAAGAGGCTTATAAGTAAAACCCAATTAGTTACTTGCAGCAGAAGTAAGGCCCAATACCATTAACTGGCAAAACAAGCGAGGCTATAATAGGTAATTTGCATAATAAGCAAGGCAAACACTTAATGAAATTAAGTGCTTAGAATGTGTGCAAATCAAGTGAACTATTTTAGAATGCCAACCAAGAAGCCCAAGGTAGTCATTTAGTTTGAAAACTCAAGTTTATGTGCACATGAGCATTCGGCCATAAAAGTACAAGGGGGGTTCACAAGATGAACATACTTCTCATTCATACCAAAACACACATAAGCCCATAACCATTCTGATAGCCGAAGGACTATCGCCTCCACCTGGCCGAACTCCTTGCCACCAGAATGGCCAGGAGATCTGGCGCTACCGGGAAAAAGGTGGGATCACACACCTCGGAGAAAAGACGAAGAGCCCGAGCTCGGCACGCCAGGGAACTTGAGGATACTATTAGCCCCCGGAGGTAGTAAACAGACCGCCTTCGGAAAAGTGGCACCAGCTAGTGCAGGCCGAACATGATCTTCCCGAAGGCGGAACTCCCTGAATATGGGAACCCCCGAACTGGGGGCATGTTTCCCGAAGTGGCACGGTCCGTACTAGAGGACGACCTCACCCAGGAACCTCGGGAGTACGGCAGGAGCATTTAAGGAAGCCTCTGACATGTCGCCCACAGACGTCACAAGCCGCCTCAAACGACGCTCTGACACGCCGACGCGATCAAAGTCACATCATGGCCCGTCTCGGCTCAAGGCTCAAGGAAGCCTGCCACTAGCTACTTGTCCTCTACGCCCAGACATTCAGAGAACATCCGACCGAACACGTGTCACGATCTGAACGGGCTGGACACCTGTATAAATACCAGGGAATACACCCTGGCAAACGGTTGGCAAATATCCTGACTCTTCACTCTGAGAAAATACGACCAGGCGAGTTCACTGAACCCCTCAGTGTTATTTCCTCCGCCTTCTCTCAGCAGCACTGACTTGGGCATCGGAGGCTCCTCCCCAGAAAAACACCCCGGGGACCTCCTAACCCACTTGTTCTGAACATCTCAGGCACTCCCCCTTGGGCAAACCGGCCACCAGGCGTTCTTCCTCTCTGGGTGTCCCTCCATCAGTCACCATGACTACCAACGATGAAGCCCCTGGGCATCATTTGGCGCCGTCTGTGGGAACCCGCTCTGAGATCGCCGTCATTGAAACTCGGGATTTTAAGGACAAGGGACTCTAGAGGTCTCCGTCCGCGCCTGAGACACAACCGGCTGCTGAGCAAGCACTCCCAGGGACTTCGGCGCCTGAGGAAGACTGCCCTCTAGTAATCACTATGAGCTTTATGAGGGAGTTTCAGCGTTCGGTCGTGGCCGAAATGACACAGCAGATCGACAGAAGGTGGTCACAGCAAGCACAGGCCCAAAGACCTCCCTCACTTGCACGCCCTCGAGAGAAAAGCCCGAGGTCGACTCATCGCAGTTCGGGAAGCGGAGACCCGCGCGAAGGGTCGTCTATGGAGAATATACCCCTCGGGAAATGGCCTGTGGGACAAACTGGGGCCAAGCGACCAAAAGTCTCACAGCGAAGGAGCTGGTCGCCTGAGGCGAGGTCCCTGTCCCCTCAGCGCCAAACTCGCTCCCCGAAAAGGCGCCGACGGTCTCCTTTCCCAGAGGAAGAGCCTAACGCCATAGTTCTCATGGAAAGGATACTAGTGCGGCTAGACAGGGTGGAAAAGCAGGTAGCTCGCAAACCCGTCTGGGACAGACTAACGGGAGCCTTCTGCGAAGATGGGTCCCCATTCACCCGAGCCGTGACCGAGGCAGCCATGCCAGGCGACTTCAGGGTACCTCGGCTGGAGATTTATGATGGCCGCACTGATCCGCAGGCCCATCTGACCAAGTACAGACGCAGCATGATAATGCATGGTGCTGACGACGCTACCATGTGTAAATGCTTCGAGGTCACCCTAACGGGACCAGCAATTGCGTGGTACAACTCATTGCCCCCTGGAACCATCACTGAGTTCAAAGAGTTGTCTACGGCCTTCGCGCAGCAATTTATTGGAAGCCGGCCAACGGCGAAGATGCCTGTTTAAATGTTCGACATAGAGCAGAGAAACGGAGAAACCATTCGAGACTATGTCGAAAGATTCAACAGGGAAGCTCTAAGAGTCCCGGACTTTCGGCCCGAAATACGCATCCTCGCCATGACACGGGGCCTTCGGCGAGACTCACAGCTGTTTTATAAGTTCTCAAAGGACCTCCCGGACACCCTCGGAGAATTTTACCGAAGGGCCGAACAGCACATGACCGCCGAGGAGCTGAGAATGGCTGGGCCGAAGTCCGATCACAACCGCGCCGAAGGGTCCAATCAGCAAGCCCGGCATCCAACTAAACAGGCAGGCCGACCTCGGAGGATTCGGGGAAGCAAACTGCAAAGCTTCACACCCCTGAGCACTACACAGACAAACATCCTCATGGCGCTGGAAAGGCAGGGGACGCAGATTCGGCGGCCAAGGGCCATGACCGCTGATAACAAGAAAAACATCAAGAAGTTCTGCCAGTTTCACCGCGACCACGGCCATGATACCGAAGACGGTTTCCAACTGAAGAAGTACATTGAGTCACTGATAAAACTCGGCCAACTTCGGAAATATATGCGGATGCCTTCCCAAAAAGGAAGAAAAGATGAGGAAGAAAGGGCTGAAGACGAGGACTACAACTCCGACAGACGGAGAAACAGAAGTCCGAAAAAGCGCCCTCCTCCTCCTGCAGGAGTAATACAAACCATCCCCACGGGGCTCCCATCCTCGGAAAGAAAGCGGAAGGCCAGAGAGATTGCGGTCATGGAATATCAGCGTCTGGCAAAAGAACTGGCTGGCAAGGATGGATCCACTGTCATCTTCCCCCATGACGATCTGCTGCAAATCATGGCAAGGATAGGGAGCTGGGACGTCAAAAGAGTGTTGCTTGATGACCGATCAAATACTGACGTCCTATTCTCGCATTTACTGCCGAATTTGGACATCTCCAGCAGCGAGCTCAAGCCTGTCACCTCGCCCACCTTCGGGGTTGGACCTTCCGAACTACCTGTCCTCGGATGGATTGATCTCCCCCTGATGATGGAAGGAACTTCGGTCGACGGAACAACTGAGTTGTGCGCGTCCACAATGGCGAGATTTATCGTCATGGACGTTCCTTCTTCGTATAATGCCATCCTTGGAAGGCAGACACAGGCTTCCAAGATATCAAGGGTAAGCACGAGACATGGAATGTGTCACTCTCGTATAGCCCAATCTTTCGTTTCTTGATTACCAAGTAGACCAACTTAAACAGAGGACATTGATATCATATATCAACTCATCGGAGCATGGCCATGTATTTTCTAAGTCTTACTCTATCAAGGGGCCCAAAGATATCACTCCCGTTATATAGGAGGGACAAATCCCTCCGCATGATATGTGACATACCCAATGACCTCCTTCAAGTTCACTCAGTTACGAGCAACAAAGGAAAGTATCAAAGTATGTGACTCACATGTAGGGAACCTTGATGATCTTAGGTCAAAGGACTACATATACGATGATCACTATGAGAATCACTTATGCAATCATATAACGATCCATGAAGTGTTCTCATGGTGGGTCGGTCCAGTACACAAGTTCTCCAACTTGTACCCATATGTAGACTACATATCTCATATTAGTCTCCGCATGTGCTAGTCATTATGTATTATTGCAACCCGCTCCACAATAATACTAGACTAGGGATGTTTAAGAATATCATTATTCTAGGGTTACAGTTATGTTTATTACGTTACGCAGAAACAAAACAACAAACAAAATTGCTGGATTAATGCCTCAATAAAATATCGTGACTCAATGTGCAAAAATACAATCATCTCATGATTGGCTTTTTGGGCACAACACTAACAATTAACACTAGCAACTGACCACACCGAGTTCATGTATATAGCTAGCATGCAATGCAACTCTATGCTATGTACATGTGTAAACCATGCTCTGATACTAACATCCGTTACCCACTCTGTGGCAGTCCAGTTATGGTGCCAAAATTGTGCATTTAAAACTCCCAAGTTTTGGTATGTTCCATAGGCCATCAGAACAATACCCTTAGTGTGCATACCGAAGTGGCCCTCTTGGGCACTATGTAAATGCATGCATACTGGTCCAACCACTACACACATATTAACATTTTATGCACACCATGGTAGCAAGGATGGAAAACACTAGTGATAGCAGAAGTGCTATCGCCCTGACCACCTGCCGACCACGGGAAAGAGGGAGCCAGACACCTGAGGCATACGACCTCGGAAAGGACTCTGGAGTGAAGGAAGTCATACAATTGAGGCGCACGACCTCGGTAGCTCATCACATTCCAACTTCGGGAGCCAGTGTAGCGCATCCTTCGGGAGGGCGACCGAACGAGCTTCGGGGGAGAAAGACCAACCACCCCTTGCGGGGAAAAGCCCCCCGAAGACGTAGACACCGAAGTTCCAGCCCGACTCCGGGAAAGGGCCCCTCACCCCAAAGTGAGACATCAACCAAAGGGACCTCGGTTGTACAGCAAGAGCCATCTAGGAGTCTCTGACACTCCGTTCACATACGTCTCCAATACGCCACCTCACGACACGCTCTAGAACGCCACCTCCAGAAGAGTTCTGGGACGCCTCCTCCAGAAGCGCTCTAGCACGCCATCGCAGCATGCGTCCTGTCACACAGGGCTACACCTACTATGGCTCGAGGCCCAAGGAGCCTGGAGATGTCTAGGGGCCCCCATGCCCAAAAATACGAACACCATCCGTCCGAACACGTGTCACAATCTGAAGGGATCACCTCCTCCCTTATAGACCAGGGAAATGGTCACAGGCAGGGGGTTCTCCGCCCGGAGTACCAAAAGGAAAAGAGGACGCTCTCCTCACTCCGCTTGAATACTCTCCCTTCACCCCTCAGAAAAACACAGCAGGCAAGAGTCCCTCGTGCTTATTACTGAGTATCTCTCTTTCTCAGAGCATTGACTTGGGCGTCGTTGGTTCCCCCCCGGAAAACCACCCCGGGGGCCTCCTAACCCCTATTTTTTGAGTGTTTCAGCCAGGTCTCCCTAAAGGATCTCCGCTCTGGGTTCTCTCCAGTGCCGAAAGTCTTTCCCGTCCTCACCAACCATGGTACCAGGAAGCTGCCGGCCACCACTTAAGGTGACCCTCTCAAGGTACCTTCTTGCACCTTCAGGACCCCTGCAGCCCGCACCGCTGCACGCAGTGGAGATGCTGGCTCCGCCTAACCGAACTGCATCAGATGTTGGCTCCGCACCTCCGAACCACATCATCTGCCGCCGTCTGTGGGAACTCACTCCCAGGTTGCCAAAAGTTGAAGCTCGGCGTTCTAAGGAGAGGGGACTCCCGAGGCCCCATCCGCGCTAGAGATTCAACGGGCATCTAAATAATGGTAGTAGGGATTTCCCTACCCGAGGGTGAACATCCTCCGACTATTACCATAGGCTTCCTGTGCGAATTCCCACGCCCTGGTGACACGATCCCCGTGCCCCTGCCCGGGATACCTTGTGAGCGTTTGTCTCACGGTGGATTGTAATTGGCTAGCTGGTTATGTGTGTGGATTAAATCCAATGCTACTAGTTGATTAACCTAGAAATGCAATATGTATGCACTTATGCTTTGACTTGGTTTATTAAAACCATAAAACATTTAATCATTTAGACATTTAGCCGGCTAAGTAAAATTCTATATAAATAAATACAAAATGCCAAAGCATATCAAAATCAACCTTTGAGTGATTAACTACACATACACCGCTCGTGAAAGCATTTATACATAAGTAACTAATGCTCTCACCCAGAGAACAATCCCCTGAGTCAAGGACTCTTTATAACATAAATACCGGAGGCAAAATAAAGTACTGTATCAAAATACAAGACTTTGCTGAGATCTTTTACCCTAGCTCCCACTTTGGACTCCTGTCCCAGTGGCAAGTCTCACAAGTCCTTTGCCAAGTGCTACTAGGCTCTGCAGCCAAAGGAAGAAGCAAGTTAGTACCACAGCCTGACCAACAAACCAACTAATCACTTAAGCAAGCTAGAAACTTAAAGTTTCTCAACTACCGTACCTTTACAGACAAAAGGTACTACCGTGATAATCTTCAGCGATTATCCGGTCCTGCTGCTCCAGACTCTGCATAACAAACAGGGAGTGAGAATTCAACATTCTCAGTAAGGGTCTTCGATGTACCTGCAAGAAAAAGCTAGGACTCTGGCTGCGAGCTCACACAGCATGAGGGTACTAGTCATATATATATATACTAGGTCGGTAGACCTCTCCTCAAGTAGTCCTCTGTATCAGGCCAAGCGCAATCACTTAGCAACCTGACACATATACAGGCCAAGCGCAATCACTTAGCAACCTATCATATGGCTCAAGGGCGAACCTTAGCAAGCCTCATTCAAACATAGAACCTCTCACCTAGTTGTTATGCAGGGGAATTTATGATGGGACTTGTAGACTAGGCCGCAGGGCCTCTTTGATGTAAACTAGATGAACAAGGTTTCGCCTCGTGGCCTCGTGGCTCCGGCACGGCTAGGCCGACGAGGGTTCTAAACCTCTCACCTGAGCTATTGATAGCTAATTAAGTTCAATTGCAACATTTGTTTCCTTACTTGTTGCCTAAGCAACTTACTTACCTCAAACAGTTCAAGAAAACTCATACTTCCAGTGGGACTTTCGGAAGTTTCGGAGTACCATCGGGATCCTCGGACCCTTAGGCACGTTCCGAACCTTCCGTAGTCTCGGTCGGGTCAACGCAGCAAAAAGTCAAACCCCCCATTTTCTTGTGTTGGCGCCGCGTCGCCAAAGGCAAAAAGGAATTGGCGACGCGTCGCCGACGAACAAACGCTCTGTGAAGAAAAATTGAATTGGCGACGCGTCGCCAATTTTCGGGCCAATTGGCGCCGCGTCGCCAATTCTGCAGAAATGCAGAATTCGGCCGTTTGCTGCTACGAACTTTGGCAACCAAATACATATAGCAAACATGCATCAAAAGTTACCAAATTTCATACACATGAAGTACATGTTGCAAGGAACAAAACCAACTATCAAAGCCAAACTATGATGCATTAGAAGCATCAAACCAACCCTTCGAATTTAGCTAGTCCATCATAATTCCCAAAACATTTCTTCATACCATACCCAAAAATTACTCAACTTTCTCAATCCATTTCAATCCAAAAGCAATCCAACAACTTAAAAACACTTTCTCCCTTACCTTAACACCAAGAACAAGCAAGAATTCGAACCCTTCCTCTTCCAAACAAGCTTCCAAAGTTCTACACAAATTCAAACCAAAACAAAGCTCCTCAACATCAAAAACAACTCTTCCAACCAAAACCCAAGCTTCCAATCAATCAAATAACACGAATTCAATCAAGAACATGAATCATACCTCGTTCAAAAACAGGGGATGGAGAAAAACACCCTTTCAAGCTTCAAAAACATGGATTCAAGCTTGAAAATCACTTCTCCAAGCTTGAACATCCTTAATTGCGCCTCTTGACACCAAGATCACTTGATTCCAAGTTCAATTTAAGAGAGAAATGAGTGAGGGAAGCTTAAGAACGTGTTAATGGTAGCTTCTCCCCCTCTTTCCCTTCTTAAACCCTCACTTAGCAACCAAGATCACCAAGGTTTCAAGTTAAGTGCAATTAGGTCCCCCATCTTTGTAACTTAACAGTTCTTGATTAAATCCTTGTCTATTTATTGAGTTTGAGTTAAGGTTAAAAGTTAAGTTCTAAAAATTCATTTTAAAACACTCGGGACTCATCCCGGCCACTCAGGGTGCAAAATTACCATTTTGCCCCTGAACTTAGTTCAGAGCTTTATTCTTGTCGGAACTTAGTGAACTTTGGCAAACTTCTTAATTCTTGCTAGGCAAACTTAAATTAAACTTCTAAACTAAATTCTAAAGTCCTTACCTCCCTCTAGAAGGGCCGAACATTCTCCCCTCCTTCTGGAATTTGGTCCCCCAAATTCCGCTGCAACTCTGGAAAAACACCAGGATATCTTTTCAGCATATCCTGCTCTGTCTCCCAGGTAGCTTCCTCCTCACTATGGTTAGACCAAAGGATCTTAACCATCGGAATCCACTTAGTCCGCAGTTTCTTGACTTGCCTTTCCAAAATCTGAACTGGTTTCTCTTCATAAGTCAAGTCCTCCTAAATGGGTATCACTGAAGGATTTACTACCTGTCCGGGCTCAACTGTGCACTTCCTGAGTAAACTAACGTGAAACACATTATGCACTTGAGAAAGGTTAGGAGGTAAAGCCAACCGATAAGCAACTTTCCCAACTTTCTCTAACACTTCATACGGTCCAATGAATCTTGGAGCTAACTTGCCCCTCTGTCCAAAACGACTAACTCCTCTCATGGGCGACACTTTCAGAAGTACTTTGTCACCAACCTCAAAACTCAATTCTCTTCTTCTTCTGTTTGCATATTTAGTCTGTCTGTCATTAGCTGTCTTGATTCTCTGCTGAATCAACTTAATCTTAGCTGTAGTGTCAGCTATGATCTCAGGTCCAATAACCACTCTGTCTGTTGGATCTGCCCAACAATGAGGTGTCATACATCGTCTCCCATACAAAGCTTCATAGGGCGCCATTCCAATAACAGATTGATGACTGTTATTATAGGCAAACTCGATCAATGGTAAGTGCTGATCCCAATCACCTCTGAAATCAATGACACACATGCGTAGCATGTCCTCCAAAGTCTGAATCACCCTCTCTGATTGTCCGTCAGTCTGTGGATGAAAAGCAGTACTGAGGCTAACTTTACTGCCCAATGCTTCTTGAAAAGCATTCCAAAACCGTGATGTAAATCGTGGATCTCTGTCTGATATGATCTGATCCGGTATCCCATGGAGTCTCACAATCTCCCTGAGATATAACTGAGCCAACCTTTCCAATGTATAGGTGACTCTGATCGGTATAAAGTGTGCCGACTTCGTCAATCTGTCAACCACTACCCAAATAGCATCATGCTGACTCCGGGTGGTCGGTAACCCCACTAGGAAATCCATAGTAACGGATCCCCACTTCCTCACTGGTAGAGATAAACTCTGAAGTGTGCCTGCTGGTTTCTGGTGTTCAGCTTTCACCACCTGACATGTCAAACACTTTGCCACATGTCCTCGTACATCTCTCTTCAGTCCTGGCCACCAAAAATGTGTCTTCAGATCTTGATACATCTTACTAACACCAGGGTGAATACTCAAAGTACTGCTATGTGCCTCCTGTAGGACTTGCTGCCTAAGTCCCTCAACATTCGACACATAGAGTCGATCACCATAATGCAGTATTCCATCTTTGTACTTGAACTCTTTCTTCAAAGCACCAGTCTTAGCTTCACCTGAAATCTTCTTCAACAATGGATCTTTCAACTGAGCTTCTCTGACTCTGGCTAACCAAGCCGTCTGAATTTCCAAAACGTAGACTAAGGATTTTTCTCAACTTTGCCATAATTCATGCAAAGCTAAGAAACAATCCTTCAATGCTCCTTCTGAAGAATCTGTAGCCTGATCCTTGGACAAGATCACTCCTGTGTACTTCCGGCTCAAAGCATCTGCTACCACGTTCCCTTTACCAGCACAATACTCGATCGAACAATCATAGTCTTTAATGTACTCAATCCATCGCCGCTGTCTCATGTTCAGATCCTTCTGAGTAAACAAATACTTCAAACTCTTGTGATCAGTGAAGATTCTGAACGATCTTCCCATCAAATAATGTCTCCATAATTTCAGTGCAAAGTTCACTGCTGCAAGCTCAAGATCATGAACAGGGTAGTTCAACTCATTAGGCCTCAGCTGTCTCGAACCATAAGCAATCACCTGACTGTCCTGATGTAGAACACAACCCAAACCTGAACCTGACGCATCAGTATAAACTGTAAAGGCTCTGTCCGGGTCTGGTAACACAAGTATGGGTGCACTGGTCAACTTTTCCTTCAGCTTCATGTAGGCTTCTTCACACTTCGGTGTCCACTCAAATTTCTGAGCTTTCCTGGTCAATGCTGTCAACGGCGTAGCTATCACAGAGAATTTCTCTATGAAGCGTCTGTAGTAACCTGCTAGACCCAAGAAACTCCTGACCTCTGTAGCTGTAGTCGGTCTCTTCCAATCAACCACTGCTTGAACCTTTTCAGGATCAACTGACAAACCTTGAGCACTGATAATATGCCCCAAAAACTGAATCCTCTTGGACCAAAACTCACACTTAGAAAATTTTGCATAGTACTGATTATCCTTCAGCACTTGCAAAACCGTTCTAAGGTGCTCCTCATGCTCTGCTGTAGACTGTGAATAGATCAGAATATCATCGATGAAGACCTCAACAAACTGATCCAGAAATGGCTTAAAGATCCGATTCATAGCTTCCATAAATACTGCTGGAGCATTAGTCACACCGAAAGGCATAACCGTATACTCATAATGTCCGTACCTTGTCCTGAAGGCAGTCTTCGGAATGTCTTCCTCCTTAACTCTGATCTGAAAATACCCAGACCGAAGATCAATCCTGGAAAACACTCTCGCTCCTCTGAGTCTGTCAAACAAATCATCAATTCTAGGAAGTGGATACTTATTCTTAACTGTCACTGCATTCAACTTCCTGTAATCGATGCACAACCTGAAAGTCCCATCTTTCTTCTTCACAAATAACACTGGAGCTCCCCACGGTGATACACTCGGTCTTATGAAACCTTTCCCTAGCAGTTCCTCCAACTGCTTCTTCAACTCATCCATCTCAGGAGCCGACATCCTATAAGGTGGTACTGAAATAGGCTCAACCCCTGGTTGCAGATGGATAGCAAACTCAGTATCCCTCCTAGGTGGTAACCCAGGTAACTCAACTGGAAACACCTCAGGAAACTGATTAGCTACAGGAATGCTCCCCAATTCCTCCTCTATAGTTACTCCATTCAACGAGTAATACTCCTCTTCACCCACTACAGGGATGGTATCTACAAGTCTAAGGTGTAAACTCTTAGCACTAGATGCCAACCCTCCTGTGCAAATCACTCTAGCCCCCTGAGCATCAATGATGTCAACTGAGTGATTCGCACAGTTAATTTGTGCCTTGTGCTTACTCAACCAATCCATTCCCAGCACCAGGTCATAAGATTTCAACTCAATCACCCACAACTCACAACAAAAATCATGATCACCTAACTGCAAAGGATACCTAGTAACCACTTCATTGGTCACAATAAAACCTCTCCCTACAGTCCTGATGAGTCTCAACTCACCCGCAATTTCACGCTGTAAACTATGCTTATCTACCAAGGCAGAAGATATCACTGAAAGAGTAGCTCCCGTATCGAAAAGCACTCTAACACTACTGCTCAGAAAAGTAAAATTACCTCGAACAGCTGGCGGTTCTCTGGCCGCCTGGTTTGTCAAAGCGAAGACTCTCGGGTTCACTGCTGCAGCAACTACTCCAGGCCGGTTCCCAATAGCAAGCGGTACTGGAGGTAAAGCCCGAGACGGACCTGTAACTGATCGAACTCTTGGGCAATCCCTCGCCCAATGCCCTCTCTGACCACAGACATTGCAAATATCTGTACCCAGAGTACATGGTCTTCCACCATGGAACCGTCTGCACCTAGGACACACACCTGTCCTCCTCCTCTTAGATGGATCCTGGTTCCCTACCATTGGTCGCTTTCCAGCACTTTTCCCCAAGTTAGATGGCCCAGCTTCCACCTTTTTCACAGGTGCTCTGGAATCCTCGAATTCCCTTTCCAACGCCAATGCCTTCTGAACCATCTGGCGATAACTCCTGATGTCAACTGTCGCCATATACCTCCTGAAAATAGGCTTCAGGCCCTGGGAAAACTTCTTGGCTTTCAGCTCCTCATTACCCAACATATATGGAGCATACCGGATAAGTGAGTTGTATCGCTGCTCATACTCTCGTACTGACATCTCTCCCTGTGTCAGATTCTCAAACTGGATCCTCCTCTGATCCTGTGCAGCTTCACTAATATACTCCTGTCTAAACTTCTTCTCGAAGTCTGACCACTTGAGCACCTTTTTCTTGTGCTCTGGACGAGTGCCATTACTCTCCCTCAATAACTCCATCACGTCGTCCCACCAAAGACTGGCTCTCCCTCTCAGAAAGAAAGGTACTAGAACCATCCTCTGCTCTGTCTCATAGCCACCACAAGTGAAGAGTCTGTTCATAACAGACAACCAATCCTCTGCTCTATCAGGATCTCCTGTCCCGTCGAAACTAGGTGGATCAACTGTCTTGAATTTCTCTAACAGTCTCATCTGATGTGGAGTATCTCCCCTCCTTGGAGCCTCCATCATCTCTGGTTCCTCAACCTCCTCAAGAACTTGGTTTTTGGGTTCCTGAGCTCTAGGCACTTGCTGTTGCTCAGCATGCCTTTCCTGTTCCTGTTGTGGCTCAACTTCCTCCTGGGCAACACCTCTGTCCCCATAATCTCTGAACATCTCTGTTACAAGAGTGTTCATACCCTGTGCCACCTGAGCCATAGTCTCAGTCAAACTCTGTAGCACTCTGGATATCTCATCCAACCTCGCCACAACTGGGTCACTAGAACCTTCACCAGGTTCCCTAGTCCCCCTCGAAATTCCAGACCTAGTATCAACCATGATAACCTGCAACCACAGCCAGACGATAACACCAGATGTTGGTCAGTACTAACTTCCTAGCACTTGGACTTTACTACTAGATCTCAGTCTAAGCCTCCAATATCCATGAAATAAACCCTTAGCTCTGATACCAAAAACACTGACACGATCCCCGTGCCCCTGCCCGGGATACCCTGTGAGCGTTTGTCTCACGGTGGATTGTAATTGGCTAGCTGGTTATGTGTGTGGATTAAATCCAATGCTACTAGTTGATTAACCTAGAAATGCAATATGTATGCACTTATGCTTTGACTTGGTTTATTAAAACCATAAAACATTTAATCATTTAGACATTTAGCCGGCTAAGTAAAATTCTATATAAATAAATACAAAATGCCAAAGCATATCAAAATCAACCTTTGAGTGATTAACTACACATACACCGCTCGTGAAAGCATTTATACATAAGTAACTAATGCTCTCACCCAGAGAACAATCCCCTGAGTCAAGGACTCTTTATAACATAAATACCGGAGGCAAAATAAAGTACTGTATCAAAATACAAGACTTTGCTGAGATCTTTTACCCTAGCTCCCACTTTGGACTCCTGTCCCAGTGGCGAGTCTCACAAGTCCTTTGCCAAGTGCTACTAGGCTCTGCAGCCAAAGGAAGAAGCAAGTTAGTACCACAGCCTGACCAACAAACCAACTAATCACTTAAGCAAGCTAGAAACTTAAAGTTTCTCAACTACCGTACCTTTACAGACAAAAGGTACTACCGTGATAATCTTCAGCGATTATCCGGTCCTGCTGCTCCAGACTCTGCATAACAAACAGGGAGTGAGAATTCAACATTCTCAGTAAGGGTCTTCGATGTACCTGCAAGAAAAAGCTAGGACTCTGGCTGCGAGCTCACACAGCATGAGGGTACTAGTCATATATATATATACTAGGTCGGTAGACCTCTCCTCAAGTAGTCCTCTGTATCAGGCCAAGCGCAATCACTTAGCAACCTGACACATATACTGTCACGCCCCGTACTGCCCCTGGCCCATCTGGGCCCAATTATCAAAGCTTGCAGCGGAAGTTATTCACATTTGAGGGGGCTTTATTTAATACTACGAGCACCTACGGCGTGAGAGTCCAGGATCTAATCTGGTTCTAGCTTGATTGATTATTTACCTTCAATATGTTTCAGGGTGCTCTTTAAGGTCAAGCTAGCACCTATGCGGAATTTTAGTGTTCCAATTATGAGCTTTCTCAACTTAACAGATTTTCATGCACATAATGCCCTTAGATGCCATCTTATCAAATCAGCGACCAACTCCATACAAATCTAGGTTCACTGGAGATCCTTCCTTAGGTACACATATTCAGCCAATCAATCTTGCAATTCAAGCAAAGCAATCACTTAGTCCAGTAAGTGCATAGAATGTGTGCCCATCAAGTGTACTAGTCCAATGCATGGCAACAAAGAAGCCCATCTTATTTTCAAGTTTGAAAACATATTTGCATGTCCATGAGCATCAGCCAAGTCTAGTACACATAACATGAATATCCATCATGGCATTATTCATCATAGTCATCCATCCAAGGCAAAGTTCATCATCATAAGTCAACCAGAACTATGCCTATCCATAGCACAGCAAACAAGCATCACCTACTTGGAAAACATACCAAGGAATGCTTTATGTCTAAGTTTATCTAGGTTCAAGTTTTACAGACCAAGTTTTCATGTCTACTTAATCTGTAACTCAAATAGACATGGAACACAATCCACCTTATAGACCTTGTTCCCACAACTTCTAGACTCCATATCCTGCACAGGTAAGTCCACAACATTAGCTTGTTCCACAAGCAATCTATACCACACAAGTCACTTTGAGCATATGATTTTACTGAGCATCACTATACACATACCCAACCTTTTAGTGTATCGTAACGAGTACTCTGGTACTCCTCGCTTGATCTATCAAGCCATCCATTTCCTGAAAAATGTTTAGCAGGGCGGGTGAGTTATAAAACTCAATAAGAATCCCGGCGTGAGGTAGGTATCTCATGACTTTCATAGTCATATCCGGCTTTTAAAGCCAAAGTGTGCCAAGAACGTAATGGCATTTTCCATATTCCTGCAAAGGAAAACACTAAAACAAGAAAACACACAGTATGGCATGATAGCAATAATAATAATAATAATCAGGGTCAGCATGCACAAACAATTTCAGAGAAGCACACAACTCAACGCACACACCACTGTTCCTCGTAACATGTGGGCATCGCAAGCATTCGCATTTGCATAACCATTTCCGGTCGACCATTTTTCTTATCTTATCTGAGCTCATTATCTTGGGACCGAGTTGGCCAAACTCGATACCAAGACCCAAATGCTTGCTATTCTACTCATGAGTATACCATCGTTGCCGAAGCAACACCACCTCGCCCAGTACGCACTTATGTGCCCAATTATCCATAGTTGCCGAAGCAACGATCCTCGTCCAATACGCACTTATGTGCCCAATTATTAAACTAAGAAAGTACATGAGACCTCACAAAAGTAACAACCACGTAGCCCTGACATGCACACCTATGGTCACTTGGTGCTTTGACCATCACATAGGGGCACTAATACTCACACTGAAAGGACATGGAAAATATACCATGGAGAGTGAGTATTGGGATTCTTACCACCATTTGTATAACCTTTTTGCTCATTGTCTTTGCCTTGCTTTGCTTTGTTTGTTGTTGTAACTTTGCCCTTGCCTTAATGGACCTATAAAGCCCAATACACTAGCAAGTTAATTTCTTACTTTTCATGAACCATGAGAACCATAATTTACCAAGGACTCTTGGTTTAACTTACTCAACCTTACTTAAAGAGGAAAGGCCCCATAATTACCCTTCTTGGTTAAAGTCCAATTCCAATTGTAGCCAATGTTGGCATTATAGCCAAGATGGCCAATGTAGCCATTGCTGCCAATTTAGCCCAAGTTTGCCTATGTAGCCCATGTAGTGAATTGTAGCCCATTTTCGCCTTGCTGTGAATTGAGGCCCAACTTGGCCTTTTCTGAAAGTTTAGGCCCAATTGGCCTCTTCTGGAAGTTTAGGCCCAATTGGCCTTTTCTGGAATCTTGGCCCAACTTGGGCTTTCCAGGAACTCAGGCCCACTTGGCCTTCTATGGAACCCAGGCCCACTTGGCCTGTTCTGGAACTCAGGCCCAACTGGCCTTTTATTAACTCAGGCCCACTTGGCCTTTTAATTCTCTTCTGGACTTGGGCCTATATTAACCTTTTCAGGATTTAGCCCAATTCAGCCTTTAGGCCCAATATACATCTTCAGGACTTGGGCCTATATTAACCTTTTCAGGATTTAGCCCAAGTGTTGAGTCAAAGTAGCCCACTTGCCAATAATGCCATTATGGTCCATTTGGCCAATATTACTCAAAACTCTGTGTTTTCCACTCAAGCACCTCAAGAACAATTGTTGACAGAATTGTCCTTGAATTCTTCTTTTCCACTTTAGTTCCAAATTTTCCTTGTGAACACTTTTGCCACCAAATTACTTGGTTAACACACATCCTCCAAAAATTGGCTCCATGGCCGAATGCATGCTTCATTTCTTCTTTGTGATTTTTGCTTGTACAAGTCATCTAGGACTTAAAATATGCCAAGAACACTTGGCTCCACATGGCTAACATGCCAAGATATTAAAATCAACATATGGCCGAATTTTTCAAGCTTGATTTTTTTGCTCATAAGACTTCTACACATGGCTAACATGCCAAGATATTAAAATCAACATATGGCCGAATCTTTCAAGCTTGATTTTTGCTCATAAATCTTCTCTTTTTGCATCCAACTTTTGGCCATCAACATGCACACTCACAAGAACATCTTCACTACCAAGAACACTTGGTTTCAAGCTTGCATGCCAAAAATACCCATTTGGCCGAATATACTCCTTGCTTTTCTTTGCATCTTTTGTTTGTTTCTTTGCTTGGAAAGGCTATACAAGCCTCAAGGCACCAAGAACACTTGGTTTCAAGCCTCGAAATACCATGGACATTCATGGCCGAAACTTCATCCTTGCTTTTCTTGGAGTTCTCCTCCATTTCCTTGCTTTTGATGGCTTAAAAGTGCCATGCATGCCTTGAACTCTCAAGTTGAGTCCAAGAGCACTATAAATCCTCCATGGCCGAACCTTCACTTGATTTTCCTTGCAAAAATCCAGCAAATACAAAGCATTAAAAAGTAATATCTAGCTCAAAACACAAGAAATTAACAATGAAAACATGATTCACTTACAACCTTGTTTATGGCCGAATCTTGAGCTTGTTCTTCCTTGACGTTTTCCTTGTTTTTCCTGCTCCTCATGGCTTAGAAATGCCATGCATGTTCATGAGCTCATGTGTGAAGCTCAAGAACAATAAGTTCCTCCATGGCCGAATCTTCAAGAGCTTGTTTCTTGATGTTCTTCTTCACTTCCTTGCTTCTCATGGCTTAGAAATGCCAAGCATGCTCATGAGCTCTTGAGATGAGCTCAAGAACACTATTTTCTCATCATGGCCGAATATTCACAAGCATTTTTCCATGGGTTTTTCTTGACATCTCTCTTTGATTTTGGTCTAGATGTGTTTAGGAGGTTGAAAGCTTCATGAAAATGTGTTTGCATGTGGGAAAAGCTTGGATTTTGGTCATGGCCGAATTTGTTGAGGGAGGAAGAAGATGATGAACTTGGAAGAACACCATGGCTGGTTTTAGAGAGAAGGGAGAGCAAATGAGAGCACTTGGTGCTAGAGAGAGAGAGAATTAAGTGTTTGAATGGTAAAACAAGAGCATGGCCGAATTTAGTGCTTCCAATTAGAAGAAATGCAAGCCAAATGCATGTGAAATGCATATTTGGAAGCAATGGCCGGCCATTTAATTTCCAAGTGGTGGGAGAATGGTCAAATGGCAATTAAACAATTCATTAGACAAATGTGAGTGGGGGGGAATAGTTTAATGGGGTATCTTGGAGCCATTAAACAATAATAGACAAAGGATAATGGAGTTTGTAGTGGAGGAATTAATTTAATGGGTAATAAACAAATATGAGTGGAGCAAATAAACAATGATAGTGGAGCATAAGTGGGAGACAAGCATGTGATGGGCAAATAATAATTAATATGTGAGTGGGAGACATGGGTGGCCAAACAATAATAGTTTAATGGGAAGTGGGAGACAAGAATAGTGGAGGAATAAAATAAATGATGAGTGGAATGTGCAGTAGGCCAAATTACTCACTTGGTCCTCCATCTTTCTCCAACTTTGCAATTGAGTCCTCCCACCCAACTTTTCTTTGTGCAATTGAGTCCTTCAATTTCAATTTCCACCAATATCATCATCACAACTCTTGGCCTAAGCCAAGCATAATCCTTGGAGTGTCCAACACTCATTAATGCCCATTCCTTAATAAATTCCAAGTCTCCAAAATTTTTTTGCCAAGTTTCCAAATTTGGAAACTTTTTCTGTCTTTACTCCACTTAACCCGGGATTTAGTCATTTAGTCCTTTCCGGGTATGACAATACTCCCCCTCTTAAGAAATTTGGCCCTCCAAATTTCCTAGGAGTCCAAAATCATCCTGCTCAGGTAGCCTGTTTAATACCAGAACACTGGTGGCATACCTTTCTGTCAAGCAGCCTCCTCCACTGGCCATATAAGTACTCATCTCCCCTTTTTATTTCAACTCTCTCTGTCAACTCCAGATTATAAACTGGATAGCTCTCCTCATAAGGTCTTACTTGCCTTGATCCACAAGTCATAGCTTGTTTTCTTTTTTTCACAACTCAGCCCATCCCATTAGTGAATAACTAACACTTCTCAGGGTCTGGTAAAACCAGCAATGGGCTGCAGTCAATTTCTTCACAAGTCCCTCACACTGAGGTTGCTTCCATTCCAAGATATCTTCATCTGCTTGAGATCAATAGCTTAACTATGCTCATTGATCAACTGTCCTAGGATTTCAATTTTTCTTAGCCCAGATTTGGCACTTAGCTTGCCATACAACTGCTATTCCTTTTCAGGCTAGGCACCACTCTTGGGTGCTCCTTATGGGCTTTTTCATCCTTTGAGCACACCAATATGTCATCATTAGTAAGCCCAAATGGCATCACCATGTACTCAAAGCAACCGCTTCTGGTCCTACACACTAACTTTAGGACCTTTTCTTCCTCGATTCTCAGCTGGAAAAATATCCAGGTTCGAGGTTTACCTTCCTCCTTTACAAAAGTATAGATGCTTTCCAGGTAGATGTTCCTGGTTAATGAGTTCTCAAGCTTTATTTTAATGAGTTCTGACTTAGTCTTTGTCCTCCTTTGTATTAAATTGCCCTCGATACTTACTTAACTTCAGCTTCTTTTCATCCTTAGGCAATCACCTTCTTCATGAACATAGGTTTTGTGCTTCAGCACCCTTAAATGATCCTCTGGGACTAACCCAGGAAAATTTCCATCATCAATGTCATTCCTTCCTGTCTTCCCCTGCTTGGTCCTGGTACTTGTAGTCTGTCATTTGGCTCATTAGCCAAACTACGCTCATTCTGAGCTACCTGCCTTTGGGCAGTTTCATCAGGTATCACCGACCTGGCATTTGGCTCTCTAGCCAAACCATGCTCACTTTGAGCTACCCGCCTCTCTAGTTCATTCCTACCATTACCATTTCTGGGGTGGCAGCAATATTATCTGTCATCAATTCATTTCTGGTATTTCTAACCAGGCGCACTTCAGTGCATACTTCTGTCATTCATCATTTCATTCCTCTGACTAACTTGGCAGTTTCCATAGACAATAATGCACTAGTATCAATTTAAAACTGATAATTCATAACTGCCAAATAAAATGTTACCTGTCAGGGTTCTTCTAACTCAATCCTGACCTGGTCCATTTCTTCATCAGTATCTTCAGCTCTTTGCCTTCATGGTCCTCTTGTGCCTTTCTTGATGTCTCAATCTGGAATACTCGTCCAGTATCCTCAATTTTCCTTTCCCTGCTCCAGGTATCTCTCAGTATGCCTGGTGGGGGCATAGCTAGCCTTTTTATGAAAATTTCAGTCTCCTCAATGAAGATGGGGCATGTCTTGCCCTTCATGGCAATTGCCCTCTATCATTAACCTCTTGGGGTCTTCATCTTTCTTTCTTGGCAAGTCACTGCCTTACCCAGTGATTTAACACTTTGGGTACAGTACTCAATACAACTCTCCACGAATCTGTAGCATGGCTTATTGCCATGGAATCTTCCTTGAGTCTCTCAGGGAAGGTTGTAGCGAGCTCAAGAAGACAGCTACCTTCTCTGTTGTTCTACTTTTCTTGGCTAGTGTGCCAAGGTTTGACCATCCATTTTTTTTTTTTTTTTTTATACCTTTCTTCTTTCTTCTCTTACTTTTTCTTAGCTCATATGCCAAGCTTTTGCTTTCTCTGCTTAGCTGGCTTCTACATCCTGCTACTCTTTCCAGCTCCATTATGGCTTGTTTCTGGAATTGTTGCTCCAGGGCCATGGTCTTTGAAGTAACTTCTTAGGTCTAGGTATTCTTTACCTAAAGCCACTGAATCTCTACTCAAGCTCTAATGTTGAGAGCTACCTCAGCTCAAATAGGTAAGCTCAATCTGCTTCTGTCTCTGGATCACGACCACATCAAAAGATAGGAGGTTTTAGTGCCAGGAATCCACTCCATCTGGCCCTCCTTAAGTTCATTCTTTCTGTGCTTTCCCTTTCGGGCTCATCTCTGCTACCAGGTGTATTCCTGGTTTGATCCTTGAACACCTGCTCCAATGCCAGGATATCCTGCATCATAGCATAGCAGCCCTTGGCTCTACTGCTTCTGAGAATCTATCTCAGCTTTGATTTCAGGCATCTCAAAGTTCCTTTTATTTACAGCTGCTCCTGCTTCTCATACTGTGGAGCATATCTGATTACTGAATCTTTGCTGGAGCATATTTGATTATTGAATCTCTCCTGGATCCAACTATTTGTAACCTGGCGTTTGGCTTTTGGGCCAAACTAGGTTCATTGGCCTCTGTCTCTGAACTTTCTTCTTTCATCATCATCAATTTCTATTGGCTTGGTCTTGTAGCACATATTCTCTTCCTGTCTTCTTTTCATTACTAACTCTCTTCACTGCCCAGCAGTTCTGGGATTTATACTTGACTTCTTGTCATGGTCTGAATGCTCGATGGTTGGCATGTAGTCCTACATTGCTTCCAATTTTGCCTCCGGTTATCAAGACCCATTAATATTTGGCCTCATGGCTCAGCTTTCCCACTGGGTATCAAGACCCAGAAATTAAGGGCTCAGTTCTTCCCCTGGGTATTAAGACCCAGTAATACTTGGCTAAATGGCTCAACAGCTCTGACTTGGACCTCTGGCACAAAGCCAGGACACCCCTTCCTATCAGAGGAAGTTTCATTTTCATTATGGGCCTCCTCATTACCTGGTTCTCATCCTGTTCACAACAACAAAGCAAAGCACAATACACATATATGCTCAATAATTCATAAGTGACTCAACCTAGTGGACTTAACCTATGTGGGAACAAGTCTATACTATAGCAATCAATGACCAGAACACTGGTCCTTCCAAACAAAACATGCTGTCACACAATAAACATGCTCTGATACCACTTCTGTCACGCCCCGTACTGCCCCTGGCCCATCTGGGCCCAATTATCAAAGCTTGCAGCGGAAGTTATTCACATTTGAGGGGGCTTTATTTAATACTACGAGCACCTACGGCGTGAGAGTCCAGGATCTAATCTGGTTCTAGCTTGATTGATTATTTACCTTCAATATGTTTCAGGGTGCTCTTTAAGGTCAAGCTAGCACCTATGCGGAATTTTAGTGTTCCAATTATGAGCTTTCTCAACTTAACAGATTTTCATGCACATAATGCCCTTAGATGCCATCTTATCAAATCAGCGACCAACTCCATACAAATCTAGGTTCACTGGAGATCCTTCCTTAGGTACACATATTCAGCCAATCAATCTTGCAATTCAAGCAAAGCAATCACTTAGTCCAGTAAGTGCATAGAATGTGTGCCCATCAAGTGTACTAGTCCAATGCATGGCAACAAAGAAGCCCATCTTATTTTCAAGTTTGAAAACATATTTGCATGTCCATGAGCATCAGCCAAGTCTAGTACACATAACATGAATATCCATCATGGCATTATTCATCATAGTCATCCATCCAAGGCAAAGTTCATCATCATAAGTCAACCAGAACTATGCCTATCCATAGCACAGCAAACAAGCATCACCTACTTGGAAAACATACCAAGGAATGCTTTATGTCTAAGTTTATCTAGGTTCAAGTTTTACAGACCAAGTTTTCATGTCTACTTAATCTGTAACTCAAATAGACATGGAACACAATCCACCTTATAGACCTTGTTCCCACAACTTCTAGACTCCATATCCTGCACAGGTAAGTCCACAACATTAGCTTGTTCCACAAGCAATCTATACCACACAAGTCACTTTGAGCATATGATTTTACTGAGCATCACTATACACATACCCAACCTTTTAGTGTATCGTAACGAGTACTCTGGTACTCCTCGCTTCATCTATCAAGCCATCCATTTCCTGAAAAATGTTTAGCAGGGCGGGTGAGTTATAAAACTCAATAAGAATCCCGGCGTGAGGTAGGTATCTCATGACTTTCATAGTCATATCCGGCTTTTAAAGCCAAAGTGTGCCAAGAACGTAATGGCATTTTCCATATTCCTGCAAAGGAAAACACTAAAACAAGAAAACACACAGTATGGCATGATAGCAATAATAATAATAATAATCAGGGTCAGCATGCACAAACAATTTCAGAGAAGCACACAACTCAACGCACACACCACTGTTCCTCGTAACATGTGGGCATCGCAAGCATTCGCATTTGCATAACCATTTCCGGTCGACCATTTTTCTTATCTTATCTGAGCTCATTATCTTGGGACCGAGTTGGCCAAACTCGATACCAAGACCCAAATGCTTGCTATTCTACTCATGAGTATACCATCGTTGCCGAAGCAACACCACCTCGCCCAGTACGCACTTATGTGCCCAATTATCCATAGTTGCCGAAGCAACGATCCTCGTCCAATACGCACTTATGTGCCCAATTATTAAACTAAGAAAGTACATGAGACCTCACAAAAGTAACAACCACGTAGCCCTGACATGCACACCTATGGTCACTTGGTGCTTTGACCATCACATAGGGGCACTAATACTCACACTGAAAGGACATGGAAAATATACCATGGAGAGTGAGTATTGGGATTCTTACCACCATTTGTATAACCTTTTTGCTCATTGTCTTTGCCTTGCTTTGCTTTGTTTGTTGTTGTAACTTTGCCCTTGCCTTAATGGACCTATAAAGCCCAATACACTAGCAAGTTAATTTCTTACTTTTCATGAACCATGAGAACCATAATTTACCAAGGACTCTTGGTTTAACTTACTCAACCTTACTTAAAGAGGAAAGGCCCCATAATTACCCTTCTTGGTTAAAGTCCAATTCCAATTGTAGCCAATGTTGGCATTATAGCCAAGATGGCCAATGTAGCCATTGCTGCCAATTTAGCCCAAGTTTGCCTATGTAGCCCATGTAGTGAATTGTAGCCCATTTTCGCCTTGCTGTGAATTGAGGCCCAACTTGGCCTTTTCTGAAAGTTTAGGCCCAATTGGCCTCTTCTGGAAGTTTAGGCCCAATTGGCCTTTTCTGGAATCTTGGCCCAACTTGGGCTTTCCAGGAACTCAGGCCCACTTGGCCTTCTATGGAACCCAGGCCCACTTGGCCTGTTCTGGAACTCAGGCCCAACTGGCCTTTTATTAACTCAGGCCCACTTGGCCTTTTAATTCTCTTCTGGACTTGGGCCTATATTAACCTTTTCAGGATTTAGCCCAATTCAGCCTTTAGGCCCAATATACATCTTCAGGACTTGGGCCTATATTAACCTTTTCAGGATTTAGCCCAAGTGTTGAGTCAAAGTAGCCCACTTGCCAATAATGCCATTATGGTCCATTTGGCCAATATTACTCAAAACTCTGTGTTTTCCACTCAAGCACCTCAAGAACAATTGTTGACAGAATTGTCCTTGAATTCTTCTTTTCCACTTTAGTTCCAAATTTTCCTTGTGAACACTTTTGCCACCAAATTACTTGGTTAACACACATCCTCCAAAAATTGGCTCCATGGCCGAATGCATGCTTCATTTCTTCTTTGTGATTTTTGCTTGTACAAGTCATCTAGGACTTAAAATATGCCAAGAACACTTGGCTCCACATGGCTAACATGCCAAGATATTAAAATCAACATATGGCCGAATTTTTCAAGCTTGATTTTTTTGCTCATAAGACTTCTACACATGGCTAACATGCCAAGATATTAAAATCAACATATGGCCGAATCTTTCAAGCTTGATTTTTGCTCATAAATCTTCTCTTTTTGCATCCAACTTTTGGCCATCAACATGCACACTCACAAGAACATCTTCACTACCAAGAACACTTGGTTTCAAGCTTGCATGCCAAAAATACCCATTTGGCCGAATATACTCCTTGCTTTTCTTTGCATCTTTTGTTTGTTTCTTTGCTTGGAAAGGCTATACAAGCCTCAAGGCACCAAGAACACTTGGTTTCAAGCCTCGAAATACCATGGACATTCATGGCCGAAACTTCATCCTTGCTTTTCTTGGAGTTCTCCTCCATTTCCTTGCTTTTGATGGCTTAAAAGTGCCATGCATGCCTTGAACTCTCAAGTTGAGTCCAAGAGCACTATAAATCCTCCATGGCCGAACCTTCACTTGATTTTCCTTGCAAAAATCCAGCAAATACAAAGCATTAAAAAGTAATATCTAGCTCAAAACACAAGAAATTAACAATGAAAACATGATTCACTTACAACCTTGTTTATGGCCGAATCTTGAGCTTGTTCTTCCTTGACGTTTTCCTTGTTTTTCCTGCTCCTCATGGCTTAGAAATGCCATGCATGTTCATGAGCTCATGTGTGAAGCTCAAGAACAATAAGTTCCTCCATGGCCGAATCTTCAAGAGCTTGTTTCTTGATGTTCTTCTTCACTTCCTTGCTTCTCATGGCTTAGAAATGCCAAGCATGCTCATGAGCTCTTGAGATGAGCTCAAGAACACTATTTTCTCATCATGGCCGAATATTCACAAGCATTTTTCCATGGGTTTTTCTTGACATCTCTCTTTGATTTTGGTCTAGATGTGTTTAGGAGGTTGAAAGCTTCATGAAAATGTGTTTGCATGTGGGAAAAGCTTGGATTTTGGTCATGGCCGAATTTGTTGAGGGAGGAAGAAGATGATGAACTTGGAAGAACACCATGGCTGGTTTTAGAGAGAAGGGAGAGCAAATGAGAGCACTTGGTGCTAGAGAGAGAGAGAATTAAGTGTTTGAATGGTAAAACAAGAGCATGGCCGAATTTAGTGCTTCCAATTAGAAGAAATGCAAGCCAAATGCATGTGAAATGCATATTTGGAAGCAATGGCCGGCCATTTAATTTCCAAGTGGTGGGAGAATGGTCAAATGGCAATTAAACAATTCATTAGACAAATGTGAGTGGGGGGGAATAGTTTAATGGGGTATCTTGGAGCCATTAAACAATAATAGACAAAGGATAATGGAGTTTGTAGTGGAGGAATTAATTTAATGGGTAATAAACAAATATGAGTGGAGCAAATAAACAATGATAGTGGAGCATAAGTGGGAGACAAGCATGTGATGGGCAAATAATAATTAATATGTGAGTGGGAGACATGGGTGGCCAAACAATAATAGTTTAATGGGAAGTGGGAGACAAGAATAGTGGAGGAATAAAATAAATGATGAGTGGAATGTGCAGTAGGCCAAATTACTCACTTGGTCCTCCATCTTTCTCCAACTTTGCAATTGAGTCCTCCCACCCAACTTTTCTTTGTGCAATTGAGTCCTTCAATTTCAATTTCCACCAATATCATCATCACAACTCTTGGCCTAAGCCAAGCATAATCCTTGGAGTGTCCAACACTCATTAATGCCCATTCCTTAATAAATTCCAAGTCTCCAAAATTTTTTTGCCAAGTTTCCAAATTTGGAAACTTTTTCTGTCTTTACTCCACTTAACCCGGGATTTAGTCATTTAGTCCTTTCCGGGTATGACATATACAGGCCAAGCGCAATCACTTAGCAACCTATCATATGGCTCAAGGGCGAACCTTAGCAAGCCTCATTCAAACATAGAACCTCTCACCTAGTTGTTATGCAGGGGAATTTATGATGGGACTTGTAGACTAGGCCGCAGGGCCTCTTTGATGTAAACTAGATGAACAAGGTTTCGCCTCGTGGCCTCGTGGCTCCGGCACGGCTAGGCCGACGAGGGTTCTAAACCTCTCACCTGAGCTATTGATAGCTAATTAAGTTCAATTGCAACATTTGTTTCCTTACTTGTTGCCTAAGCAACTTACTTACCTCAAACAGTTCAAGAAAACTCATACTTCCAGTGGGACTTTCGGAAGTTTCGGAGTACCATCGGGATCCTCGGACCCTTAGGCACGTTCCGAACCTTCCGTAGTCTCGGTCGGGTCAACGCAGCAAAAAGTCAAACCCCCCATTTTCTTGTGTTGGCGCCGCGTCGCCAAAGGCAAAAAGGAATTGGCGACGCGTCGCCGACGAACAAACGCTCTGTGAAGAAAAATTGAATTGGCGACGCGTCGCCAATTTTCGGGCCAATTGGCGCCGCGTCGCCAATTCTACAGAAATGCAGAATTCGGCCGTTTGCTGCTACGAACTTTGGCAACCAAATACATATAGCAAACATGCATCAAAAGTTACCAAATTTCATACACATGAAGTACATGTTGCAAGGAACAAAACCAACTATCAAAGCCAAACTATGATGCATTAGAAGCATCAAACCAACCCTTCGAATTTAGCTAGTCCATCATAATTCCCAAAACATTTCTTCATACCATACCCAAAAATTACTCAACTTTCTCAATCCATTTCAATCCAAAAGCAATCCAACAACTTAAAAACACTTTCTCCCTTACCTTAACACCAAGAACAAGCAAGAATTCGAACCCTTCCTCTTCCAAACAAGCTTCCAAAGTTCTACACAAATTCAAACCAAAACAAAGCTCCTCAACATCAAAAACAACTCTTCCAACCAAAACCCAAGCTTCCAATCAATCAAATAACACGAATTCAATCAAGAACATGAATCATACCTCGTTCAAAAACAGGGGATGGAGAAAAACACCCTTTCAAGCTTCAAAAACATGGATTCAAGCTTGAAAATCACTTCTCCAAGCTTGAACATCCTTAATTGCGCCTCTTGACACCAAGATCACTTGATTCCAAGTTCAATTTAAGAGAGAAATGAGTGAGGGAAGCTTAAGAACGTGTTAATGGTAGCTTCTCCCCCTCTTTCCCTTCTTAAACCCTCACTTAGCAACCAAGATCACCAAGGTTTCAAGTTAAGTGCAATTAGGTCCCCCATCTTTGTAACTTAACAGTTCTTGATTAAATCCTTGTCTATTTATTGAGTTTGAGTTAAGGTTAAAAGTTAAGTTCTAAAAATTCATTTTAAAACACTCGGGACTCATCCCGGCCACTCAGGGTGCAAAATTACCATTTTGCCCCTGAACTTAGTTCAGAGCTTTATTCTTGTCGGAACTTAGTGAACTTTGGCAAACTTCTTAATTCTTGCTAGGCAAACTTAAATTAAACTTCTAAACTAAATTCTAAAGTCCTTACCTCCCTCTAGAAGGGCCGAACATTCTCCCCTCCTTCTGGAATTTGGTCCCCCAAATTCCGCTGCAACTCTGGAAAAACACCAGGATATCTTTTCAGCATATCCTGCTCTGTCTCCCAGGTAGCTTCCTCCTCACTATGGTTAGACCAAAGGATCTTAACCATCGGAATCCACTTAGTCCGCAGTTTCTTGACTTGCCTTTCCAAAATCTGAACTGGTTTCTCTTCATAAGTCAAGTCCTCCTAAATGGGTATCACTGAAGGATTTACTACCTGTCCGGGCTCAACTGTGCACTTCCTGAGTAAACTAACGTGAAACACATTATGCACTTGAGAAAGGTTAGGAGGTAAAGCCAACCGATAAGCAACTTTCCCAACTTTCTCTAACACTTCATACGGTCCAATGAATCTTGGAGCTAACTTGCCCCTCTGTCCAAAACGACTAACTCCTCTCATGGGCGACACTTTCAGAAGTACTTTGTCACCAACCTCAAAACTCAATTCTCTTCTTCTTCTGTTTGCATATTTAGTCTGTCTGTCATTAGCTGTCTTGATTCTCTGCTGAATCAACTTAATCTTAGCTGTAGTGTCAGCTATGATCTCAGGTCCAATAACCACTCTGTCTGTTGGATCTGCCCAACAATGAGGTGTCATACATCGTCTCCCATACAAAGCTTCATAGGGCGCCATTCCAATAACAGATTGATGACTGTTATTATAGGCAAACTCGATCAATGGTAAGTGCTGATCCCAATCACCTCTGAAATCAATGACACACATGCGTAGCATGTCCTCCAAAGTCTGAATCACCCTCTCTGACTGTCCGTCAGTCTGTGGATGAAAAGCAGTACTGAGGCTAACTTTACTGCCCAATGCTTCTTGAAAAGCATTCCAAAACCGTGATGTAAATCGTGGATCTCTGTCTGATATGATCTGATCCGGTATCCCATGGAGTCTCACAATCTCCCTGAGATATAACTGAGCCAACCTTTCCAATGTATAGGTGACTCTGATCGGTATAAAGTGTGCCGACTTCGTCAATCTGTCAACCACTACCCAAATAGCATCATGCTGACTCCGGGTGGTCGGTAACCCCACTAGGAAATCCATAGTAACGGATCCCCACTTCCTCACTGGTAGAGATAAACTCTGAAGTGTGCCTGCTGGTTTCTGGTGTTCAGCTTTCACCACCTGACATGTCAAACACTTTGCCACATGTCCTCGTACATCTCTCTTCAGTCCTGGCCACCAAAAATGTGTCTTCAGATCTTGATACATCTTACTAACACCAGGGTGAATACTCAATGTACTGCTATGTGCCTCCTGTAGGACTTGCTGCCTAAGTCCCTCAACATTCGACACATAGAGTCGATCACCATAATGCAGTATTCCATCTTTGTACTTGAACTCTTTCTTCAAAGCACCAGTCTTAGCTTCACCTGAAATCTTCTTCAACAATGGATCTTTCAACTGAGCTTCTCTGACTCTGGCTAACCAAGCCGTCTGAATTTCCAAAACGTAGACTAAGGATTTTTCTCAACTTTGCCATAATTCATGCAAAGCTAAGAAACAATCCTTCAATGCTCCTTCTGAAGAATCTGTAGCCTGATCCTTGGACAAGATCACTCCTGTGTACTTCCGGCTCAAAGCATCTGCTACCACGTTCCCTTTACCAGCACAATACTCGATCGAACAATCATAGTCTTTAATGTACTCAATCCATCGCCGCTGTCTCATGTTCAGATCCTTCTGAGTAAACAAATACTTCAAACTCTTGTGATCAGTGAAGATTCTGAACGATCTTCCCATCAAATAATGTCTCCATAATTTCAGTGCAAAGTTCACTGCTGCAAGCTCAAGATCATGAACAGGGTAGTTCAACTCATTAGGCCTCAGCTGTCTCGAACCATAAGCAATCACCTGACTGTCCTGATGTAGAACACAACCCAAACCTGAACCTGACGCATCAGTATAAACTGTAAAGGCTCTGTCCGGGTCTGGTAACACAAGTATGGGTGCACTGGTCAACTTTTCCTTCAGCTTCATGTAGGCTTCTTCACACTTCGGTGTCCACTCAAATTTCTGAGCTTTCCTGGTCAATGCTGTCAACGGCGTAGCTATCACAGAGAATTTCTCTATGAAGCGTCTGTAGTAACCTGCTAGACCCAAGAAACTCCTGACCTCTGTAGCTGTAGTCGGTCTCTTCCAATCAACCACTGCTTGAACCTTTTCAGGATCAACTGACAAACCTTGAGCACTGATAATATGCCCCAAAAACTGAATCCTCTTGGACCAAAACTCACACTTAGAAAATTTTGCATAGTACTGATTATCCTTCAGCACTTGCAAAACCGTTCTAAGGTGCTCCTCATGCTCTGCTGTAGACTGTGAATAGATCAGAATATCATCGATGAAGACCTCAACAAACTGATCCAGAAATGGCTTAAAGATCCGATTCATAGCTTCCATAAATACTGCTGGAGCATTAGTCACACCGAAAGGCATAACCGTATACTCATAATGTCCGTACCTTGTCCTGAAGGCAGTCTTCGGAATGTCTTCCTCCTTAACTCTGATCTGAAAATACCCAGACCGAAGATCAATCCTGGAAAACACTCTCGCTCCTCTGAGTCTGTCAAACAAATCATCAATTCTAGGAAGTGGATACTTATTCTTAACTGTCACTGCATTCAACTTCCTGTAATCGATGCACAACCTGAAAGTCCCATCTTTCTTCTTCACAAATAACACTGGAGCTCCCCACGGTGATACACTCGGTCTTATGAAACCTTTCCCTAGCAGTTCCTCCAACTGCTTCTTCAACTCATCCATCTCAGGAGCCGACATCCTATAAGGTGGTACTGAAATAGGCTCAACCCCTGGTTGCAGATGGATAGCAAACTCAGTATCCCTCCTAGGTGGTAACCCAGGTAACTCAACTGGAAACACCTCAGGAAACTGATTAGCTACAGGAATGCTCCCCAATTCCTCCTCTATAGTTACTCCATTCAACGAGTAATACTCCTCTTCACCCACTACAGGGATGGTATCTACAAGTCTAAGGTGTAAACTCTTAGCACTAGATGCCAACCCTCCTGTGCAAATCACTCTAGCCCCCTGAGCATCAATGATGTCAACTGAGTGATTCGCACAGTTAATTTGTGCCTTGTGCTTACTCAACCAATCCATTCCCAGCACCAGGTCATAAGATTTCAACTCAATCACCCACAACTCACAACAAAAATCATGATCACCTAACTGCAAAGGATACCTAGTAACCACTTCATTGGTCACAATAAAACCTCTCCCTACAGTCCTGATGAGTCTCAACTCACCCGCAATTTCACGCTGTAAACTATGCTTATCTACCAAGGCAGAAGATATCACTGAAAGAGTAGCTCCCGTATCGAAAAGCACTCTAACACTACTGCTCAGAAAAGTAAAATTACCTCGAACAGCTGGCGGTTCTCTGGCCGCCTGGTTTGTCAAAGCGAAGACTCTCGGGTTCACTGCTGCAGCAACTACTCCAGGCCGGTTCCCAATAGCAAGCGGTACTGGAGGTAAAGCCCGAGACGGACCTGTAACTGATCGAACTCTTGGGCAATCCCTCGCCCAATGCCCTCTCTGACCACAGACATTGCAAATATCTGTACCCAGAGTACATGGTCTTCCACCATGGAACCGTCTGCACCTAGGACACACACCTGTCCTCCTCCTCTTAGATGGATCCTGGTTCCCTACCATTGGTCGCTTTCCAGCACTTTTCCCCAAGTTAGATGGCCCAGCTTCCACCTTTTTCACAGGTGCTCTGGAATCCTCGAATTCCCTTTCCAACGCCAATGCCTTCTGAACCATCTGGCGATAACTCCTGATGTCAACTGTCGCCATATACCTCCTGAAAATAGGCTTCAGGCCCTGGGAAAACTTCTTGGCTTTCAGCTCCTCATTACCCAACATATATGGAGCATACCGGATAAGTGAGTTGTATCGCTGCTCATACTCTCGTACTGACATCTCTCCCTGTGTCAGATTCTCAAACTGGATCCTCCTCTGATCCTGTGCAGCTTCACTAATATACTCCTGTCTAAACTTCTTCTCGAAGTCTGACCACTTGAGCACCTTTTTCTTGTGCTCTGGACGAGTGCCATTACTCTCCCTCAATAACTCCATCACGTCGTCCCACCAAAGACTGGCTCTCCCTCTCAGAAAGAAAGGTACTAGAACCATCCTCTGCTCTGTCTCATAGCCACCACAAGTGAAGAGTCTGTTCATAACAGACAACCAATCCTCTGCTCTATCAGGATCTCCTGTCCCGTCGAAACTAGGTGGATCAACTGTCTTGAATTTCTCTAACAGTCTCATCTGATGTGGAGTATCTCCCCTCCTTGGAGCCTCCATCATCTCTGGTTCCTCAACCTCCTCAAGAACTTGGTTTTTGGGTTCCTGAGCTCTAGGCACTTGCTGTTGCTCAGCATGCCTTTCCTGTTCCTGTTGTGGCTCAACTTCCTCCTGGGCAACACCTCTGTCCCCATAATCTCTGAACATCTCTGTTACAAGAGTGTTCATACCCTGTGCCACCTGAGCCATAGTCTCAGTCAAACTCTGTAGCACTCTGGATATCTCATCCAACCTCGCCACAACTGGGTCACTAGAACCTTCACCAGGTTCCCTAGTCCCCCTCGAAATTCCAGACCTAGTATCAACCATGATAACCTGCAACCACAGCCAGACGATAACACCAGATGTTGGTCAGTACTAACTTCCTAGCACTTGGACTTTACTACTAGATCTCAGTCTAAGCCTCCAATATCCATGAAATAAACCCTTAGCTCTGATACCAAAAACACTGACACGATCCCCGTGCCCCTGCCCGGGATACCCTGTGAGCGTTTGTCTCACGGTGGATTGTAATTGGCTAGCTGGTTATGTGTGTGGATTAAATCCAATGCTACTAGTTGATTAACCTAGAAATGCAATATGTATGCACTTATGCTTTGACTTGGTTTATTAAAACCATAAAACATTTAATCATTTAGACATTTAGCCGGCTAAGTAAAATTCTATATAAATAAATACAAAATGCCAAAGCATATCAAAATCAACCTTTGAGTGATTAACTACACATACACCGCTCGTGAAAGCATTTATACATAAGTAACTAATGCTCTCACCCAGAGAACAATCCCCTGAGTCAAGGACTCTTTATAACATAAATACCGGAGGCAAAATAAAGTACTGTATCAAAATACAAGACTTTGCTGAGATCTTTTACCCTAGCTCCCACTTTGGACTCCTGTCCCAGTGGCGAGTCTCACAAGTCCTTTGCCAAGTGCTACTAGGCTCTGCAGCCAAAGGAAGAAGCAAGTTAGTACCACAGCCTGACCAACAAACCAACTAATCACTTAAGCAAGCTAGAAACTTAAAGTTTCTCAACTACCGTACCTTTACAGACAAAAGGTACTACCGTGATAATCTTCAGCGATTATCCGGTCCTGCTGCTCCAGACTCTGCATAACAAACAGGGAGTGAGAATTCAACATTCTCAGTAAGGGTCTTCGATGTACCTGCAAGAAAAAGCTAGGACTCTGGCTGTGAGCTCACACAGCATGAGGGTACTAGTCATATATATATATACTAGGTCGGTAGACCTCTCCTCAAGTAGTCCTCTGTATCAGGCCAAGCGCAATCACTTAGCAACCTGACACATATACAGGCCAAGCGCAATCACTTAGCAACCTATCATATGGCTCAAGGGCGAACCTTAGCAAGCCTCATTCAAACATAGAACCTCTCACCTAGTTGTTATGCAGGGGAATTTATGATGGGACTTGTAGACTAGGCCGCAGGGCCTCTTTGATGTAAACTAGATGAACAAGGTTTCGCCTCGTGGCCTCGTGGCTCCGGCACGGCTAGGCCGACGAGGGTTCTAAACCTCTCACCTGAGCTATTGATAGCTAATTAAGTTCAATTGCAACATTTGTTTCCTTACTTGTTGCCTAAGCAACTTACTTACCTCAAACAGTTCAAGAAAACTCATACTTCCAGTGGGACTTTCGGAAGTTTCGGAGTACCATCGGGATCCTCGGACCCTTAGGCACGTTCCGAACCTTCCGTAGTCTCGGTCGGGTCAACGCAGCAAAAAGTCAAACCCCCCATTTTCTTGTGTTGGCGCCGCGTCGCCAAAGGCAAAAAGGAATTGGCGACGCGTCGCCGACGAACAAACGCTCTGTGAAGAAAAATTGAATTGGCGACGCGTCGCCAATTTTCGGGCCAATTGGCGCCGCGTCGCCAATTCTGCAGAAATGCAGAATTCGGCCGTTTGCTGCTACGAACTTTGGCAACCAAATACATATAGCAAACATGCATCAAAAGTTACCAAATTTCATACACATGAAGTACATGTTGCAAGGAACAAAACCAACTATCAAAGCCAAACTATGATGCATTAGAAGCATCAAACCAACCCTTCGAATTTAGCTAGTCCATCATAATTCCCAAAACATTTCTTCATACCATACCCAAAAATTACTCAACTTTCTCAATCCATTTCAATCCAAAAGCAATCCAACAACTTAAAAACACTTTCTCCCTTACCTTAACACCAAGAACAAGCAAGAATTCGAACCCTTCCTCTTCCAAACAAGCTTCCAAAGTTCTACACAAATTCAAACCAAAACAAAGCTCCTCAACATCAAAAACAACTCTTCCAACCAAAACCCAAGCTTCCAATCAATCAAATAACACGAATTCAATCAAGAACATGAATCATACCTCGTTCAAAAACAGGGGATGGAGAAAAACACCCTTTCAAGCTTCAAAAACATGGATTCAAGCTTGAAAATCACTTCTCCAAGCTTGAACATCCTTAATTGCGCCTCTTGACACCAAGATCACTTGATTCCAAGTTCAATTTAAGAGAGAAATGAGTGAGGGAAGCTTAAGAACGTGTTAATGGTAGCTTCTCCCCCTCTTTCCCTTCTTAAACCCTCACTTAGCAACCAAGATCACCAAGGTTTCAAGTTAAGTGCAATTAGGTCCCCCATCTTTGTAACTTAACAGTTCTTGATTAAATCCTTGTCTATTTATTGAGTTTGAGTTAAGGTTAAAAGTTAAGTTCTAAAAATTCATTTTAAAACACTTGGGACTCGTCCCGGCCACTCAGGGTGCAAAATTACCATTTTGCCCCTGAACTTAGTTCAGAGCTTTATTCTTGTCGGAACTTAGTGAACTTTGGCAAACTTCTTAATTCTTGCTAGGCAAACTTAAATTAAACTTCTAAACTAAATTGTAAAGTCCTTACCTCCCTCGAGAAGGGCCGTAACACCTGGCGTGGTCAAAATGACGCAGTTGTCAAGCCAAAAAAGGCTGCACCAAAAAAGCCAAAATGCCCTCCTCATCAGTACCTCGTGGGGTGGAGAGTCCCATGCCAATTCACAGGAATTGGGAAAATGGAGATCAACGGGATGAGTCCTCGGCGGGAACCATGCTCCCCGAAGTATGACCATCGGGAAAAGCAGGGTCGGGATGACCCAGACCTCCCCGTCGAAAGAGTTCTGCACCCGAGGAAAAAATCACCATCTCCTCAGCAACGAAGTCAAAACCCATTGCCCCGAGAGGTCGTTTACGACTTGACTTGCGGGCAAAAGGCGCCGACTCTACTTCCCAGGACACAACCGCTGTCCGGAGTGACCCGCCTCCGCGTAACGCCGCGAAAAAAGAGTAGAGCATTCGGAAAAGACTATCGAAATGGTGCATCAAAGTCGGAGAGTACTACATCACGTATAAGCCTAGAAGGGCAATGAACGCCTAGGTACTGGCATACTGCATTGCCAAATTCCCAGAAGAAAGGAAGGTTGAAACCAACAGAGGAGACAGAGTGAAGGTAGATCCAGAGTGGAAACTCCTTGTCAATGGAACCCCAAGCGCAGAACATCAGGGCGCTGGGATAACCCCTTGGGGGCCCGAAGGCAAGGAGGGCACCAAGACGATCAAATTTGATTACTAAAAGCATTGGGCCATCCGAGCATGGCAACACTAGGTATAATAACCTCAGACAAAAGGTGGAAAGATCCTACAGAGAGGAATCTCGCAACCAAAGAAGTCCTGAAAATCCCCATGAGGAGGTAAGAAGTGTGATGACATCCCGGACAATATTTCCTGATTAAGGAAAAGCTATATAGGCAAAGGTACGCAATTCCGTTATTAAGATATATCAGTAAAATGGGTGCAGGACAATTCATCCAAAAGGTGTGAAAATGGCCAGAGACACGCCAGCACCTAAAGACTACCTTTGGAGCGGATAACCTCGAAAAGATTACACCGAGCCACTCCAGACAGCACCCGGAGATGTGAAGTTCTACGTGATAGCAGAGGACTACTTCACTAAGTGGGGTAAGGTAGAACTACTAGCAACCATGCCGGCAAAAGGTGCACAAAAAGTTCATTTGGAAGAACATAGTATGCTGATTTGGCATACCGGCGGTGACACCAGCCAGTAATGATTTCAAGTCTATGGACAGAGGATTTCAAGAATCCATCACCGACCTCGGAATAAAAACGCAGTCCATCCCACTAGCTCAGCCCCCGAGCAACAGACAAGTAGGGTTGCCAAAAGAGCTATAAAAGAGGGACTATAAGAGATTCAAAGGGAAAAGTGGCCAGGAGAACTTCCTATTGTACTAAGGAGTTGTCACTTATCTCCAGTACAGAAGCCATTATCCATTTGAAGTAGTTCGGCAATCATACAGATGTTTGACGAAGGATGGCCGACGAACGAAGCCAGAGAGAAGAGCCTTTTCGGCAAAAGATGGCCATAAGTGCAAACCTGCATGATAGGCCAAAAGGAATAAGGAAAAGGAGGCCTCGCCCCCGAAAGGCCAAATTAGAACCCCGAAAGCCGTTCTATAGGGTACTTCGGCCAAACAGGAAAGGACCTTATTTGGTCCTAAACGAGGTCCGAAAAGGAGTATACAAGCTCGGCAACACCGAAAAAGGAAAACTGAAAAATACAAGGCACTCGGGCGCCTTAAAGAAATTCTACACTTAGAATTTTTAGACAAGAAATGGTGAAAGCCAGAAATTTGTCTAAGTACAGAAAGTTTTCCCCTGTCTGAGAATGTTTGCCGAACAAAGCTGAAGTATGGACTCCTGAAAGTGTCCTATTCCTTCTGAAGTTAGTTGGGTTATATGCCCAAAAGAGGGCCAGTCTATCGAACACGGCTGATAAAGGGCGGGCTAAAATTTGCCTGAAAAGGGAACTTCACCAACTGCGAAAGACCTTCCGAAGAATGGCCGACGAAAATGAGCAAAGAAAGTACTAAAGTCCATTGACCGAAAGTGGCCGGGACAAGTAGGAAACAAAAATTGCTCAAAAAGACTTAGCCAAAATAGTGAAGGAAAATTCATTGAAGAAGGTCTTCATACAAGCAGAAAGATTACAAGAAGAAGAGTACAAAGAAAAAGAAGAAGGCAAAGGTCCTAGAATATCTAAGGGACCCCGGCACCATGGGAAGCTTTAGCTCCTGAATCTTTCACCGCCACCTTCGGTGCAGGAGGAGGAAACGGTAGGTTAAGGAACTCGACTCTTGACCACATCCACCGAGGCCCCCCGGGAATATCCAGGGAAGCCAGAAAGGAAGGATCGAGGTCTGGATACTTCTTCAGAAACTGATGTCAAGCTAGGCAGAAGCCGTCCTAAAAAGCAACCTTGGACGTCTGGACGGCTTTACCTCTTTCAACGTCCAACTCGTCCACCTCATGTTGAAGATCCGAAACCTCCTGCTGAAGGTCGGAAATATCCTTCTCCAACTCCTCGGTTTTCTTCTTCTTCTTCGAACCCTCATTCAGCAAGTCAACCTTGGCCTGGAGTTCGGCAATTTCAGCCATTGCCTTAGCCAGGAGGGTAGATTCCCCTCCCTTTTCCTTTTGAAAGGTCTTGTTGGCCGAAGTCAGGCTGATTAATTTGTCACCAAGGTTGGACATCTTCTAGGAAAAATCCTTCAAAAGCCCCTATTGGCCCTTCAAGAACTCCTCCCGAAGACTGGTAATCTTCTCCTTGCATATTTGGCTCAACTTGGTGTTCGTCAGCACCGAGTTGGCACAAAAAACTTTGGCCTTGTCCAATTTGTCTTCAGCCCAAGCTTGGGCCAAAGACTGCTTTGCTGCCCAAGCTCGGAGGTATCCACTATACCCCAAAAGCTACAACAAAAAAGAGAAGGTACTTAGCGAAATTTGCACAAGGAAAGCCAAAAACACTTAGGCAAAAAGTGAGAAGGAAAAGTGAAGAGCCTGAAGAGTTACCTGAGCAGCATGCTGGGAAACTTTTGCAGCAAGGGCATCCTTGGAGGCACACTCCTCAGCGACTGCCTTGAAGGATGCTTAAGTAAGCACGCCCCTCACCATTTGGGGAGCCATTTCCCGACAATCCTCGAAGAACAGATTCATGTCCTCTATGAAAGACCAAAATGGCTCCTGTGGGACTTTGTCCTTCAGGACACGAGAATCCCGAAGATCCCTCCTTCGGGCATGCTCAATATTCCAAGCCAGGGGCGCCGGATCCTCTGCAAAATGAAACATGTATCTTATCAGGTAAAAATTCCTTGATTATAAAAAATGTAAGTTGATTGCAGGGAAGATGAGACAAACCTGGCGCGACCTCGGCACAGTCGTCATCAAAGTCACCGACCTCCTCCACATCGGCAGGAACATGTTTGCCTTTGGCCCTTCGGCGCTTTTCTAAATCTTCGACAGAAAGATCCACGAAAGAGCCCAACAAATCCATCGACGTGGTAGGACTCGGAAGGGCAGGAACGGCTACCTCGGCAAGAACCCCCCCGGCAGTTTCAGGCTTGGACAAAGTTACAACCTCTGTAGAAGTTGCAATGACATCGCTGACCTTGGTGGAAGTAGCAATAACATCGTTGACTTCCGAAACGTCCTCCGGAGGGGGAAGAGGGGTGTCCTTCTTGGCCGAAGATGATCCGCTCCTAGAAGCCTTGCGCCTCGTCTTTTGTTCTCCCTTCTCGGCCTGACCAAGGAAGAGAGACCTGTAGTAGGCGGCAGACTCGTCGGCCATCTCTGAAAAAGAGGGAAGAAATCAGTGTAAGTCCACAAGCACTTATGCTGAAAAAACTTTGAAAGAAACTTACTTTCAAAAAAGGCTTTGTAAGTAAGCTCGCTCCAAAGGAGCTGCACTAGCCAAGAGTTCTTCCCCTTGGTAGCAGGAGCTGGCATGCCGAGATCCGTCTTGTGCTCCGTAACCACCCCCAACTCCTGAAGGACATCCTCAGTGATGAGTTTCCACATGATCGGGAAAGGGTAGAGAGAGTGTAAAGGGACCTCGGCATCCCAGTCGGTGACAGCACGGATTCGTCTATCAAAGTTCCCAAACCTTGCCGCCAACTTAGGAGTTAGCAGCTTCCTGGGATCCATGACATCCGGCTCCAGCTTTCCCCGAGCCCACTTAGTCGGGACGTGCGACCAAGCCTCCGCCACCTTCAGGAAGAAGAACTTCGTTTGCCACCCTCGCCAGCTATCCTTGGTAGTAAAGGTGAACATAAATTTCTTGCTCCAAGATCCCCGAGGTAGCATGAAATCAAAGCCACCCTTCGAAACCGGATAGAGCTTATAATAATGCATGAACGGGATGAAATGGGGTTCTACCCCGAAGATCCCTCACATGCAGAGAAAAGCGTTGAAATAGAAAAATGAGTTGGGAGGAAGCTGATTCACGACTATGCCATGAAATTGGCAAAAGTCACAAATCATCTTCGCAGGAGCAAAAGTCCGACCTTCAGTTGGGCTCGGAAAACGGTTACCTCGTCACCCTGATTCATAATGCTAAACAAGCCAAGGCGAGGTAACCTTGTGATGGCATACAAGGGAAGGAAAAATTTGGTCTTCCACTTTTCTAATTTTTCAGGAGTGGTGCAACAAGGGTGAGACATAAGAGGTTGCCACCTCTCGGGAATAGGCATGGTTGACCGAAAAACAACTTCAAAAAAAGGGGGAAAAATGATTTCGGAAAGAAGAAAAATGACTTCGAGAAGCGAAAAGAAAAGCAGGAACCGAAGGAACTCTAGAAATCAGAACCCACCAAAAGTCTTGCCGAAGTCTGGGTTTGAGGACGCCATCGTGAAAGATCGCCGGAAATCACTTCGCCGCTAAAGCCGACACAAAAGATGAGAAAAAGGCACAGAGCAAAATGAGAGCAAAGAAACACAAATAAAGAGTATGACAGGAGGAAGGCTTATATAGATCAAGGAAGGGCAGCCAAAAGGGCGTCATAAATGCTGCGCGAAGGTGAAATGTCGCCATAACGGCCCCTCACGCATGAAAAGGCGTGCCCATCCCAGCTGATGCCTGCCACGTGTTGCCCGTCACGAGAAACTAGGACGCATTTTCTGACATTTAGAAAACCCGGGCACGCTGATCGAGACTGGCATGACTAGTTTCAAGACACGACGGTTCACTAGCCTATGGCGGGAAAAATAAAAAAGTTGGCTATCTCGAGAACACCAAAGGATGGATAGATGACATCTATCTGAACAAGGCTTATCACCTAGGAGGCGAAGTGCCTCCCCAACCGACGTCATACTCCAAGTGTAAATCCATAAGGTTCGGGGTTCAAGGCTTCGTGCTGCCTTGTTTGACCGAAATGGACATACTACCACATGGGCCTCCGGGAGGCCACGGCGTCGTCCTGTCAAAACTGCCAATTGGGATATAGACGGACACCAAGAGGACTACTTGCCGAAGTCTCCACTCCGGCCTTTCCAAGGGGGGCATGTGATAGCCGAAGTGTTGGGTTTTAGGAGCCAAACAACGCAGCAGAATTTAACCGAAACCCTCCAGGATCCAAGTGAAACGGGGTAAACTGAGTGTTCGAAAATTTTCATTCCTAATTTTTGGTTGACATCTCTCACTCAACTGTAGAGTCGAATCAAAAAACCTGAACAGTTGACGTGTTCATGCTCTCTATGGTATCCACACGAGCCTCTCGGGATCACCACGCTTCCACCACCTCTCGGCAGATGCGTTTCTCTTGTGCTTACAGTGCTAGCTTGCGTCCTCCAAGGAATTGCAAGAGAAGAGTGCGGCTGTCCTTTTGGGAGGCTAGGGCAAGGAGACTTGCGAATTTCTCACTAGAAGTTGTATTTATAGTGAGACTCAACTTCCAGGCCTAATGGGTTTCAAAGCCCCAATCCAATTAGGATTTAATTTCGGGCTTAATAAGGGCTCAGCTCTTGGGCCCATTATTAATATGAAATTAAAGTGAAACCATAACCCAAATAATTAGCCCATGCACTCTAATGATCCAAATAGCTCTATGTGTGCGACCCAATAGGCTCTTATCACATTGGCAACGATCATAAATCACATTGATGATCATAAGCAATTAGCGGTGTCTAGCAACACATCATTGCTTCCCAAGTGACAAGATTGTCGATGATTCGACTAAACCTTTATGATCATGACCGATATATGCCATTGTCCGTTTGTCCAAGATATCAAGACTAAGCACGAGACATGGAATGTGTCACTCTCGTATAGCCCAATCTTTGGTTTCTTGATTACCGAGTAGACCAACTTAAACTGATGACATTGATATCATATATCAACTCATCTGAGCATGGCCATGCATTTTTCTAAGTCTTACTCTATCAAGGGGCCCGAAGATATCACTCCCGTTACACAGGAGGGACAAATCCCATCTTGATCATACAAATCCCCCCGCATGATATGTGACATACCCAACGACCTTCTTCAAGTTCACTCAGTTACGAGCAACAAAGGAAATTATCAAAGTATGTGACTCACATGTAGGGAACCTTGATGTTCTTAGATCGAAGGACTACATATACCATGATCACTATGAGAATCACTTATGACACTCATATAACGATCCATGTAGTGTTCTCATGGTGGGTCGGTCCAGTACACAAGTTGTCCAACTTGTACCCATATGTAGACTACATATCTCATATTAGTCTCCACATATGCTAGTCATTATGTATTATTGCAACCCGCTCCACAATAATACTAGACCAGGGACGTTTAAGAATATCATAATTCTAGGGTTACAATTATTGGGGGATTAATGCCTTAATAAAGTATCATGCCTCAATGTGCAAAAATACAATCATCTCGTGATTGGCTTTTGGGCACAACACTAACACAAAGTGCTATCGCCCTGACCTCCTGCCGACCACGGGAAAGAGGGAGCTAGACACCTGAGGCATACGACCTCGGAAAGGACTCCGAAGTGAAGGAAGTCATACACTTGAGGCGCACGACCTCGGTAGCTCACCACATTCCAACCTGCACGCCGCACCCATATGCCCTTTGACACGCCGCCACTGCCCACGTCCTTGTTATTGTTGTGCCCAAAAGCCAATCATGAGATGATTGTATTTTTGCAAATTGAGTCATGATATTTTATTAAGGCATTAATCCAGCAATTATGTTTATTGTTTTCTTTCTGAGTAACTTAACAAACATAATTGTAACCCTAGAATAATGATATTTTTAAACAACCCTGGTCTAGTATTATTGTGGAGCGGGTTGCAATAATACATAACGACTAGTATATGTGGAGACTAATATGAGATATGTAGTCTACATATGGGTACAAGTTGGAGAACTTGTGTACTGGACCAACCCACCATGAGAACACTACATGGATTGTTGTATGAGTGTCATAAGTGATTTTCGTTGTGATCATGGTATATGTAGTCCTTCGACCTAAGATCATCAAGGTTCCCTACATGTGAGTCACATACTTTGAAACTTTCCTTTGTTGCTCATAACTGAGTGAACTTGAAGGAGGTCATTGGGTATGTCACATATCATGCGGAGGGATTTGTATGATCAAGATGGGATTTGTCCCTCCTATGTAACGGGAGTGATATCTTCGGGCCCCTTGATAGAGTGAGACTTAGAAAAATGCATGGCCATGCTCAGATGAGTTGATATACGATATCAATGTCATCAGTTTAAGTTGGTCTACTCGGTAATCAAGAAACCAAAGATTGGGCTATACGAGAGTGACACATTCCATGTCTCGTGCTTAGTCTTGAAATCTTGGACAAAGGGACAATAGCATATATCGGTGATGATCATAAAGGTTTAGTCGAATCATCGACAATCTTGTCACTTGGGTAGCAATGATGTGTTGCTAGACACCGCTCATTGCTTATGATCATAAATGTGATTTATGATCATTGCCAACGTGGTAAGAGCCTATTGGGTCACACACATAGAGCTATTTGGATCATTAGAGTGCATGGGCTAATAATTTGGGTTTTCATTTCACAATAATTTGGTACTAATAATGGGCCCAATAGTTGAGCCATTATTAAGCCCAAAATTAAAGCCTAATTGGATTAGGGATTTGAAACCTATTAGGCCTGGAAGTTGAGTCTCACTATAAATACAACTTCTAGTGAGAAATTTATAGGTCTCCTTGCCCCAGCCTCCCAAAAGGACAGCCGCACTCTTCTCTTGCAATTCCTTGGAGGACGCAAGCTAGCACTACGAGTGCAAGAGAAACGCATCTACCGGGACGTGGTGGAAGCGTGGTGATCCTGAGAGGCTCGTGTGGATACCATAGAGAGCCTGAACATGTCAACTATTCAGGTTTTGTGATTCGACTCTACAGTTGAGTGAGAGATCTCAACCAAAAATTAGGTATGAAAATTTTTGAACACCCGGTTTAACCCATTTCACTTGGATCCTGGAGGGTTTCAGTTAAATTCTGCTGCGCTGTTTGGCTCCCGAAACCCATTAGTCCTGTCACGTAGGGCTACGCTTGTCGCAGCTCATGGCCCGAGGAGCCTTCAGGCGGCTAGGGGCTCCTACGCCCAGAAGTATGGATGACATCCGTCTATACACGTGTCATAATCCGAAGGGCTCACCCCCTCTTATATATTTCAAGGGAATGGCCATCATTTGGGGGGACTCTCTCTCCCTCTCCCTCTTCTTTCTGCCCTCAAGAGGACACAACAGGCAAGAAGCTTGGACCCTGACTACTCCCTCTCCACCGCCCAAAGCACTGACTTGGGCGTCGGAGGCTCCTCCCCGGAAATCACTCCGGGGGCCTCCTAACCCCTGTTTTCTATGTGTTTCAGGTAGGCCCTCCGGAGGAATCCCCGTTTCGGACTCTCTCTCCCATGCTGGATGTCCTTCTCGGCCTCACCGTGCCTCCCACACGAGGATGCTGCCGGCCATCACAAGTGACCCCCACAGAGCACCTTCCGCTGGTACTCACCCGTACCTCCTGAAGTCCCTGTCGCCTTCACCACGACACACAGTGGTGCTGATGCCCCCCCCGCCATTAGGAGGCAAACGCAGGAAACCTCCACATCCGCCCAAATGTGAAATACTTGATGGTCACCTTTGCCACAAAGGATGGAGATGTTGAGATCTTCATCGACTAAGGGGAGGTGAGGAAAGTATTTGTCAAAGAGAGAAAGGCCCTGGTGATAAATTGCGCACAGACTACGGGAGCGAAGATCGGACTCGTAGGAGTGCCAAAGGGAGAAAGAACTGAAGATTATGACAAAATAGAAATGGAAGATATAGAACTTGTCCCAGGCCGAAATACCCAAATAGGTAAAAAATTGGATGAAGGTGACAAGGAAAAACTTGTATCTTTCCTATTAATGAATAAAGATCTGTTTGCCTACTCACCGAAGGACATGCCTGGGGTAGACCCTCGCACAATTCAACATAGCCTTAAAGTACGCCCAGAGGCGAAGCCCATCCGTCAAAAAAAGTGAAGCCTCTTGGCGCACAAAAATAACTTTATAAAAACCGAAGTCCAGTACTTAGTAGACGCAGGTGTAATTAGAGAAGCCAAATACCCCGAATGGCTTAGTAATGTGGTTATCGCTACAAAAGAAGGGAGTGAAAAGCTTCGAATGTGCATTGACTTCTGAAACGTGAATTACGCTTGCCCCAAGGATTCGTATCCTCTGCCCCCAATAGACCAGTTGGTGGAATCGACCGCCTAGTATGGTCTCTTGAGTTTCCTTGACACCTTCAGTAGGTATCACCAAATCAGGATGGACCCATAAGATGAGGAAAAAATCTCCTTTATCATCGAATTTGGCACATATTGCTACATCAGAATGCCCTTCGGGCTTAAAAATGTAGGAGCCACCTACCAGAGGCTAATGAACAAGGTCTTCAATGACTAAATAGGGAGGAACATGGAAGTCTATGTCGATGATATGATAGTTAAGAGCAGAGTGCCTAGCAGTTACATCACAGACTTGGAGGAAACTTTCCGCCAACTGAGAACCTTCGGAATCCGCCTCGATCCCGAAAAATGCATCTTCGGTGTAAGCACGGGTAAGTTCCTCGGGCTTATGGTGTCGGAAAGGGGTATCAATGCCAATCCAAAAAAGGTCAAAGCGCTACTAGGATTTTGAACTCCCGCCACAACAAAGGACGTGTAAAGGCTCACAGGGAGAATAATGTCCCTTAGTAGGTTTATCCCCAGATATGGGGATCGATGCAGACCGTTCTTTAAGGTCCTCACCAAGGCAGCAAAAAATGGTGGCGACCTCAAAAACGATATGCATCCTTGGAACGAAGATTGCCAAAAGGCCTGGGAAAAGCTTAAGGTCTACCTGACTCATCTACCTACACTCTAGCAGCAATGGGAGTCGGAACCCCTCATACTGTACCTCACCGTTACTGAAAAGGCACTAAGTTTGGTTATAGTGAACAAAGAAGAGGTGGAACAATGGCTAGTATTGTCAGGACCACCAGTTAGTACTTGGCTATGGCCAAGAAGAGAATGATGAAGACATGAAATTAAGTACAAGAGGGACTTGTTTGAACATGGTCTTAGTGATGAGAATACAAGACTATGTGAATTATGTGTTTTAATTACACATACAAAAGTTCTATGTGAACTATGCCATGAAATAAAGTTCTAGTACCAAACTGGACTGGTAACTAGTGACTAACATGGAACTATGCAATACTATGGGCCAAATTGCACATACATGAAAAACTATGTATGACTTGGCAAGAAATAAAGTTTGAAGACTCAATTGAAAACCTTGGACTAGTGCTGGAATTAAAACTACAAACCAAGGATGGACAAATTTAGCCATGCAATTTTGTGAGATGGCTAAAGAGGAGGTAAGCCAATATTGTGGCTCTTGGTCAATGGGCAGCCAACTTGACTTAAATTAATTAATTGGAAGTGTTAGTGGAGCTATTAAAATATTGGAAGTTGCCTAGTGGAGCCATTAAAATAAGGTAAACCTTGGACAAAGATATGAATTGTTTATTCATGGTGGAGCATGATTGATTTGTTTATTGGTGATGATGGAAGATGGAATTAATTATTGCTAAAAGAATGGTGTGATGGACGAATTTTATATGGTATAATAATGCAATTATGTCCACATTTTGTGTACTTGGCATGTGGGCCAACAATTTAAAAAGAAATGCTGGAAATTGCATTGAATTTGGTGGCTAGAATGGAAGTATGGAGACATGGAGGGTTGGAGGCGCCATGCAATTTAGTTGGGGGATTTTCTTGGCATTTAAGCCAACTTGGGTAAATTAATTGAAGGCTGGAAGCCTTTGTCCGCCACCCAAATTGCAGCTCCCATTCTTTGACCAAATATTATATGGAAGGGTTTTTGGTGCTTGGGAGAATATTGCATTGTACAATGCTGAAATTTATTGTTTAATGGGCACTTGAGTGGGCGGCCTTCTTATGCAGCAAACATTCCTTGGAGTTGTCATTTAGTTGCTGCCTTCGTTGGTTTTGGAGAGCACTTGGCCGAAACACAAAGCTCTTCCATGTTCTTCCATGTTCTTGCTTGTTCTTCACTTGTTCATCTTGATTCTTGGCCGAAACTTGAGTGTTCTTGAGTGTACATCCAAATTTCCAGCAAAACTCTTGAAGATACCTTGTTGAGCGTCAAGATTTGAGCTTGTTCTTGAAGGAACAAGGCATGGCCGAATATGTTCATGCATGTTCATGAAGTTCTCTTGAAGTTTACTTGGTGTTCTTGGTGTTGCATGTTGATTTGGAGCTCGGTTGTGCAAGTCCAGAATTTTCAGCCTTGTTCTTGAGGTAAAGGCTCAAGAGTACTTAAATCCATGGTATGTTTTCCATGAATAAGAGTTATATTGACTAAAGGAAGGCTGTATTGTGTTAGGAGAACCTTGGACCGAAAGTTTGAAGCTAAACCACCAAAGAACACTAGTTGGCGGAATGGTGTGCATGTTTGTTCTTGAGTGTTCTTGGTGAGTTCATGGTGTTTTGGCATGGAAATGATGATTTCATGAGTTTATGTGAATGATATGTGAAACTCATGGTGGCTGTGTTTATGGCCGAAAATGAAAGGTAACTTGGACTTGGAGATTGAAGCTTGGATTAAGACATTCAAGCTTGTGTTGGACAAACTAACCAAAACACCATTGAAGTTGAAGTTTCAAACTTAACTTGGAAGAAATCCAACAAGGCCGAATTTACTCAAGCTAAAAAGTGTGGTAAGGATTCATGAATTACTTGTGCTTGGTATATTTTCCATGATTAATGACAAGTAATTGAAGCTACTAATTGATGGTCAAGATTTGCCAAGTGATGTTAGTATGCTTGAAGGGCAATATGGAATTAATGGTTCCATGGGTTGATTAGCTAATCAATGAATGGCAAGTGTAAAGTTCTTGGTGGGTTTGGCCAATCCATCAAGCACTTGAGAGCTCGAGGGGAATGGAGATGATTTCATGAAGAAATGGTGTGCAAAATTGTACATGAGCACTTGCTAGTGGCTATGGCCGAATTGAAGAAGTGGTGTGTGTGTGAGTTTGTGTGCTTTTGTTGATTGATTGTGCATGCTAACCAACTTATTATTGATATATGTTGAATATAGGCTTCGGCCAAATTGTATTTTCCTTGTCTTTGTGTCTTTGGATGTAGGTACTAGCTTGATTATGGAGGTTAAGCTTATGCTTAACAATATGAACTCCTTTGGAGTTGTGTGAATCCTTACTGAGTTTTAAACTCACTGCCCTTATTGGTTGAATTTTCAGGAAAAGGTAAAGAGCTTGAGTAATTGTGCTTCTGTTTGGACTTCTTGGTTTTTGTGTACCAAGTTTACTTATTGTCCAAGGTATGTGTGCCAACAAATTCTTGGCTTGAAATGTGCATTTTATTCCATGGTCTTATGTAGGCCGAATTTAATGGATTAAGTTTTGCAGGAGATTAGCTGTGGGACTTGAGCTAGGAGGTGTTGGTTGAGTGGGCTTTTGGCATTTGAGACTTGGTGGGCTTTGGAGACCAATAACTTGGTCTTTTGGACTTGTACCTATAGTGCACATTTTGTAGTACCCTTTGAGCATTATGGGTAGTTGTGTACATATGGGCTATGTGAGAATTGGGCTGCAAGTTTTGGGCCCATTTGCATCCTTGGCATGATTGCCATGTAGTTGTTGTTAAGTTGTGGACTTAAGCACTTTAGGGCCCATGTTGGACTTATGCATTTTGGGCCTTAGTGGACTTTGTATGTTGGACTTGTTGGCTGTATGTTAGCCAAGTTTCTTTGGACTTTATGACTATCAGCATGATGTTTTGATGTTGGCTTCCTTGTGTACTATACTTGGCCGAATGCTCATCATCATATATGTATGTGTTTTCAAGCTTGAAAATGGATATGGGCTTCTTTGTTGCCATGCATAAGACTAGTACACTTGATTGCACACAAGTTAAGCACTTAAAGGAAAAAGTGCAAGTGTTGCTTGTTTTGCAAGTAATGGGTTGGGCTTGCTTAAGCTGCAAGGTCTTGGTCTAAAATAAGCAGGGACATCCTGGGCCACCTCCCAGGCCAATAAAAAGAATGCCCAATAATCTACTTAATGAAGGTTAGGTAACTAAACTCTGATGATAACTCTTAAAGACCCAAGTATTCTGGACCTTCAGGGTAGTGGTTGGTGAGAGGCACAGAGTGTGCATGGGCTGGGGCCTGTGTGGGGTGTGACAGAGCAGACCTGCTGCGGTGGTATCAGAGCAGGATTTGAGAAGTAGTTAGCCTAGTCAAGTTCCCACATAGGGTCACATAAGACATGCATATGCATACATGGATATATATAAATGGCTGCAATTTTAAAGTGCAAGAATGAGAACTAGAGCCAGGGAAAGAAATACCCTGAGACAAGTTGCTCAAAAAGAGCATACCTTGGCCAGAGAGCCAAGTGCCAGGCAAGAGATGCCTGATGAAACTGCCCAAAGGCAGGATGCACAAGAAAATCATAACTTGGCAAGACAGCCAAATACCAGGTCCCAGATACCTGAACCCAGCAGAAACAGAGAAGACAGAATGGAACAGATGATGGAAAACTTACAGGTAACAATGACACAGATAGTGACTGGAATGCAACTCTTGGCTAGAGGCCAACCTCCAGTACAGGAAAACCCAGAACAGGTGCAAACAGGAGAAAATTCTAAAACAGAAGGTAGAAGAGTGGGAAGGAGACCTGGCAAAGAGCCAGTGGATTTGGATCAGCACAGCAATAATGGAGGTATTCCAGAAGAGGAAACTGATGAAGAGAAAAGACATCCCAGATCAAGGAGGATGAGGTCTGAAATCAGGCAGGAGCATAAAACTGAAGAGGAAAGTGATAGCCCAGACCTTGAGGAGCTAGATGCATATATATACAGCAGGAGGACTGAGCCTCTCCCTGAACACCCAGCTAGAGGAAGAACATATAGAGAAAGGACCAGAAATTCAACTGCCAACAGAGGAAGGCATAGAAGGAGTGAATTAAAGGAGGGCCAGCTGGAGGGATTCCTGGCATTGAAACCTCCTATCTACAGAGGTGGTTGTGAACCAGATGAGGCGGAGTTCTGGATTTATCAGTTAGAAAAGATTTTTGAAAGAATGGAGGTGACAGCTACTCAGAAGGTACTTCTGGCTACATTCAGGCTGGAAGGCCATGCAGAGCTGTGGTGGAGAACGGTTCAGAGGACACACCAGGAGAGGAACCGCAGGAAACCACTTTTGATGAGAAGATCCATGAGGTGGCTAGACTTTCTCAGAGTCTTCCACCAACAGTATGTGAGCGAGGCTCAAAAGGATAAGAAACATGTAGAATTTGATCAGTTAAAGCAAGGAAATCTCAGTGTTCTTGAGTATGAGCAGAGGTTTAATAGCCTGATCAGATATGCACCCCAATACAATGGTGAGGAGGAGCTGAAGACAAAGAGATTTGTGAGGGGTCTAAGACCTGAACTGAGGCAAATCCTCAGAGCAGTTGGAGCCAGAGACTATTATTCTGTGATGCAAAGTGCATTGGCATTGGAGCAAGAATTTCAGGAGCAGTATAGAAGTGGCCCTGGAAGTAGCAGCAGAGTTCAGAAAGGCCAGTTTCAGAAGAGGCCAAGAGAAGAGGCTGAGCATAATGGGAGCAGAAAAGGATTTAAGCAGGAGAAGGGACCACAGACACCTGGTCCCCAATGCTCCAAGTGTGGGAAGTTCCATGGCTATAAGCCATGCTATAAAGCTTCCAGTGGTTGCCACAAGTGTGGGGCCCAAGACCATTGGGTCAAGGATTGCCCAAAAAGAATTGGAGATAGAAGTATGCTGGGAAGGTATAATCCCAGAGTTCCATTTGGACAAGCTTCCATGCCCCAGAAAAGGGCACCTGTGCCATTTCAGGATGGAAGGCAGGCACAGAGAGCAGCACAGGACCAGAAAAGGACACATGTACCTCCTGGTAGGATATTCCAGTTGGAGACTTCCAGGAAAATACCTGGTACTCATGATGCTGATGCAGGATCTATGGACAAGGAAACTAGCCAGCAGAAGGCTAGAAGGGCCTTAAAAGGTACCATTTACCTTAATGGCCAGTTAACTATTGCCTTGTTCGATACTGGAGCTTCATTATCTGTGATATCTGCTAGCTTGGCTAAAGTCATGAACTTAGAAGTAAAACATATGACTGATGTGTATGTGGTTAGAACTGCTGGAAAAGAAGTATTATTTACATACCAGATGGTGGAAAATTGTGAAGTCCAGATAGACAAGCAGAAACTAAAAGCAAGATTTTTAGTACTGGACACCAATGAATATGGTGTAATACTGGGCATGGATTGGCTCAGTGGAAATAAAGCAGTTATAGACTGTCATCCTAGGCAGTTAGTGATACCTGGTTGCAAACCATACCAGCTAGATAAATCACTAGAGTTGCCTATGGATCACCAAATTGAAGTAGTGAAACTAATAACTCTGGATAATGAACATGAGTGCCTGGAACTTAATGACCAGGAAGCAGCTGAAGAACTTAGACAAATTCCTATAGTCCAGAATTTTCCAGGAGTGTTTCCTACTGACTTACCTGGATTACCACCCAAAAGAGAAGTAGAATTTGAGATTAAACTGGTACCTGGATCAACTCCAGCATTCGCTGCCCCATATAGGATGGCAGTGCCAGAAATGGTAGAATTGAAGAAGCAGTTGGATGAACTGCTTGAGAAAGGGTTCATCAGACCCAGTGTGTCTCCTTGGGGAGCACCTGTACTGTTTGTGAAGAAAAAGGATGGAACCCTTAGGCTCTGTATAGATTACAGAAAACTTAATGCCTTGACCATTAAGAACAAGTATCCTCTCCCCAGGATTGAGGACTTGTTTGACCAGTTGAAAGGAGCCAAGGTCTTTTCTAAAATAGACCTGAGATCTGGATATTTCCAGCTAAGAGTCAAGGAAGAGGACATACCTAAGACTGCATTCAGGACTAGGTATGGACACTTTGAATATACAGTAATGCCATTCGGGCTTACAAATGCACCTGCATTCTTTATGGATTTAATGCAGAGGGTGTTTAGAGCACACCTGGACCACTTTGTGGTTGTATTCATTGATGACATCTTGGTATATTCCAAGGATGAAGAAACTCACAAAGAACATCTGAGTATAGTGCTTGGTTTGCTCCAAGAGAATAAGCTTTATGGAAAGCTAAGTAAATGCAAATTTTGGACAAAGGAGATTGCATTTTTAGGTCACATAATTAATGACCAAGGGTTGGCTGTAGATCCTGAAAAGGTGAGCTCAATCCTGAATTGGAAACAACCTCAGAATGTGAGGGAAATTAGAAGTTTCCTTGGGTTGGCTGGCTATTACAGAAGGTTTGTGCCAAAGTTTTCTGTTATAGCAGCACCCATGACTCAATTAATCAGGAAGAACCAGAAATTTATCTGGGAAACAAAGTGTGAAGAAAGTTTCCAAGAGCTTAAAAGAAGGCTGACAACAGCCCCTGTACTAGTCCTCCCAGACCCTGAAAAGGAATATGAGGTGTATGCTGATGCATCTCATATAGGACTAGGATGTGTCCTAATGCAGGAAAAGCAAGCCATATCTTTTGGCTCTAGACAGTTAAGATCCCATGAAAAGAAATATCCAGTACATGACCTGGAATTGGCAGCAGTAGTCTTTGCCTTGAAACAATGGAGGCACTATCTTCTTGGTAATAAATTCCAAGTTTTTACAGACCACAAAAGTCTCAAGTACTTGTTCACTCAGAAAGACCTAAACATGAGGCAAAGAAGATGGTTAGAGTACTTGAAAGACTTTGACTGTGTGATTGAATACACAGTAGGAAAGGCCAATGTTGTGGCAGATGCCCTGAGCAGGAATTATACAGGAGTGCTCAAGGGTGGAGAAATAGAACAAAAGGCAGAAATCCTTAGCCTTACTTGTTTAGCAAGTCAATGGCTAACCTGGGAAGGTGACCTACTTAAGGTACTCACCATTACCCCAGAATGGAAGGAGCTCATTAAAGAAGCTCAGGCCAAAGATGAAAACCTGGGATTAATATCTGGGCAAAGTAAAGGAGAACTTTTCCAAGGGTTTTCTTACAAGCAAGGAATGTTGCATTTCCAGGGAAGATTATATGTACCTGAAAAGGAAAATCTGAGAATTCAGATCCTGGAGGAGGCACATTCCAGTAAACTAAGTATGCACCCAGGGGCTACCAAAATGTACCATGCCCTCAAAGCTTACTTTTGGTGGCCATACTTGAAGAAGGATATAAGTGCTCATGTAGCCAAATGTGAGGTGTGTCAGCAAGTAAAGGTTGAACACCAAAAGCCAGGGGGAAAGCTTCAAAGCTTACCCATACCTGAGAGAAAGTGGGGATCCATATCAATGGATTTTGTGGTAGGAATGCCATTGACAAGGAGAAAACATAATGCCATTTGGGTCATAGTGGACAGGTTGACCAAGGCAGCCCACTTTCTTCCCATGAATCTCACTGACTCCCTGGACAAGTTAGCCCAGCTTTATGTCAGAGAGATAGTCAGACTGCATGGGGTACCTGATGATATTGTGTCTGATAGAGACCCTAGATTTGTCTCTAGGTTTTGGAAATCTTTACATCAGGCACTGGGGACTGAGCTTAAATTTAGCTCTGCTTACCATCCACAAACAGATGGGCAGACCGAGAGAACTATCCAAACTCTGGAAGACATGTTAAGGTGTTGTGTCATAGATTTCCAGGGTGAATGGGATGTACATCTTCCACTTGTGGAGTTCTCATATAACAATAGCTATCACTCAGTGATAGGGATGGCCCCTTATGAAGCCTTGTATGGCAGGAAGTGTATAACTCCCCATTGCTGGCATCAGCCAGAGGATAAACTGGAATTGGGACCAGAAATTATCCAAGAAACCACTCAAAAGATCAAATTAATCCAAGCTAGGATCAAAGCTGCAAATGACAGGCAGCAATCCTATGCTAACCTGAAAAGGAGGAGAGACCTGGAATTCCAAGAAGGTGACTGGGTGTGGCTTAAAGTTTCTCCTATGAAAGGAGTGATAAGATTTGGGAAGAAAGGGAAACTGGCACCCAGATATATTGGGCCATTTCAAATACTGGCCAGAGTGGGAAATGTGGCATATCAGCTGGAATTGCCACCAGAGCTTGGACACATACATGATGTGTTTCATGTGAGCCTACTTAAGAAATATGTTCCCAGCTCTAAGCAGATAGAAATGCCTGCTAGTGTGCCTGTGGCACCAAACCTCTCTTATGAGGAAGAACCAACTCAATTCCTGGCCAGAGATACCAGAAAGTTGAGAAGCAGGTGGATCTCTATGATTAAAGTTCAGTGGAGTAACCACACTCCTGAAGAGGCAACCTGGGAAGTTGAACCAGAAATTGCCCAAAAGTACCCTCAATTGTATGAAAGACTGGTGAGGAATTTGGAGGACCAAATTCTTTAAGGAGGGAGGAATTGTCAGGACCACCAGTTAGTACTTGGCTATGGCCAAGAAGAGAATGATGAAGACATGAAATTAAGTACAAGAGGGACTTGTTTGAACATGGTCTTAGTGATGAGAATACAAGACTATGTGAATTATGTGTTTTAATTACACATACAAAAGTTCTATGTGAACTATGCCATGAAATAAAGTTCTAGTACCAAACTGGACTGGTAACTAGTGACTAACATGGAACTATGCAATACTATGGGCCAAATTGCACATACATGAAAAACTATGTATGACTTGGCAAGAAATAAAGTTTGAAGACTCAATTGAAAACCTTGGACTAGTGCTGGAATTAAAACTACAAACCAAGGATGGACAAATTTAGCCATGCAATTTTGTGAGATGGCTAAAGAGGAAGTAAGCCAATATTGTGGCTCTTGGTCAATGGGCAGCCAACTTGACTTAAATTAATTAATTGGAAGTGTTAGTGGAGCTATTAAAATATTGGAAGTTGCCTAGTGGAGCCATTAAAATAAGGTAAACCTTGGACAAAGATATGAATTGTTTATTCATGGTGGAGCATGATTGATTTGTTTATTGGTGATGATGGAAGATGGAATTAATTATTGCTAAAAGAATGGTGTGATGGACGAATTTTATATGGTATAATAATGCAATTATGTCCACATTTTGTGTACTTGGCATGTGGGCCAACAATTTAAAAAGAAATGCTGGAAATTGCATTGAATTTGGTGGCTAGAATGGAAGTATGGAGACATGGAGGGTTGGAGGCGCCATGCAATTTAGTTGGGGGATTTTCTTGGCATTTAAGCCAACTTGGGTAAATTAATTGAAGGCTGGAAGCCTTTGTCCGCCACCCAAATTGCAGCTCCCATTCTTTGACCAAATATTATATGGAAGGGTTTTTGGTGCTTGGGAGAATATTGCATTGTACAATGCTGAAATTTATTGTTTAATGGGCACTTGAGTGGGCGGCCTTCTTATGCAGCAAACATTCCTTGGAGTTGTCATTTAGTTGCTGCCTTCGTTGGTTTTGGAGAGCACTTGGCCGAAACACAAAGCTCTTCCATGTTCTTCCATGTTCTTGCTTGTTCTTCACTTGTTCATCTTGATTCTTGGCCGAAACTTGAGTGTTCTTGAGTGTACATCCAAATTTCCAGCAAAACTCTTGAAGATACCTTGTTGAGCGTCAAGATTTGAGCTTGTTCTTGAAGGAACAAGGCATGGCCGAATATGTTCATGCATGTTCATGAAGTTCTCTTGAAGTTTACTTGGTGTTCTTGGTGTTGCATGTTGATTTGGAGCTCGGTTGTGCAAGTCCAGAATTTTCAGCCTTGTTCTTGAGGTAAAGGCTCAAGAGTACTTAAATCCATGGTATGTTTTCCATGAATAAGAGTTATATTGACTAAAGGAAGGCTGTATTGTGTTAGGAGAACCTTGGACCGAAAGTTTGAAGCTAAACCACCAAAGAACACTAGTTGGCGGAATGGTGTGCATGTTTGTTCTTGAGTGTTCTTGGTGAGTTCATGGTGTTTTGGCATGGAAATGATGATTTCATGAGTTTATGTGAATGATATGTGAAACTCATGGTGGCTGTGTTTATGGCCGAAAATGAAAGGTAACTTGGACTTGGAGATTGAAGCTTGGATTAAGACATTCAAGCTTGTGTTGGACAAACTAACCAAAACACCATTGAAGTTGAAGTTTCAAACTTAACTTGGAAGAAATCCAACAAGGCCGAATTTACTCAAGCTAAAAAGTGTGGTAAGGATTCATGAATTACTTGTGCTTGGTATATTTTCCATGATTAATGACAAGTAATTGAAGCTACTAATTGATGGTCAAGATTTGCCAAGTGATGTTAGTATGCTTGAAGGGCAATATGGAATTAATGGTTCCATGGGTTGATTAGCTAATCAATGAATGGCAAGTGTAAAGTTCTTGGTGGGTTTGGCCAATCCATCAAGCACTTGAGAGCTCGAGGGGAATGGAGATGATTTCATGAAGAAATGGTGTGCAAAATTGTACATGAGCACTTGCTAGTGGCTATGGCCGAATTGAAGAAGTGGTGTGTGTGTGAGTTTGTGTGCTTTTGTTGATTGATTGTGCATGCTAACCAACTTATTATTGATATATGTTGAATATAGGCTTCGGCCAAATTGTATTTTCCTTGTCTTTGTGTCTTTGGATGTAGGTACTAGCTTGATTATGGAGGTTAAGCTTATGCTTAACAATATGAACTCCTTTGGAGTTGTGTGAATCCTTACTGAGTTTTAAACTCACTGCCCTTATTGGTTGAATTTTCAGGAAAAGGTAAAGAGCTTGAGTAATTGTGCTTCTGTTTGGACTTCTTGGTTTTTGTGTACCAAGTTTACTTATTGTCCAAGGTATGTGTGCCAACAAATTCTTGGCTTGAAATGTGCATTTTATTCCATGGTCTTTTGTAGGCCGAACTTAATGGATTAAGTTTTGCAGGAGATTAGCTGTGGGACTTGAGCTAGGAGGTGTTGGTTGAGTGGGCTTTTGGCATTTGAGACTTGGTGGGCTTTGGAGACCAATAACTTGGTCTTTTGGACTTGTACCTATAGTGCACATTTTGTAGTACCCTTTGAGCATTATGGGTAGTTGTGTACATATGGGCTATGTGAGAATTGGGCTGCAAGTTTTGGGCCCATTTGCATCCTTGGCATGATTGCCATGTAGTTGTTGTTAAGTTGTGGACTTAAGCACTTTAGGGCCCATGTTGGACTTATGCATTTTGGGCCTTAGTGGACTTTGTATGTTGGACTTGTTGGCTGTATGTTAGCCAAGTTTCTTTGGACTTTATGACTATCAGCATGATGTTTTGATGTTGGCTTCCTTGTGTACTATACTTGGCCGAATGCTCATCATCATATATGTATGTGTTTTCAAGCTTGAAAATGGATATGGGCTTCTTTGTTGCCATGCATAAGACTAGTACACTTGATTGCACACAAGTTAAGCACTTAAAGGAAAAAGTGCAAGTGTTGCTTGTTTTGCAAGTAATGGGTTGGGCTTGCTTAAGCTGCAAGGTCTTGGTCTAAAATAAGCAGGGACATCCTGGGCCACCTCCCAGGCCAATAAAAAGAATGCCCAATAATCTACTTAATGAAGGTTAGGTAACTAAACTCTGATGATAACTCTTAAAGACCCAAGTATTCTGGACCTTCAGGGTAGTGGTTGGTGAGAGGCACAGAGTGTGCATGGGCTGGGGCCTGTGTGGGGTGTGACAAGTATACTATGTGAGCAAGTCCTTTCTTAGCGCCGAAGTCAGATACCCCCTATTACAAAAAGCTATTTACGCCCTGGTGCTTGCAAGCAGAAGGCTACGTCCGTATTTCCAAGGCCATCCCATTATTGTCCGAAGTAACCTGCCTCTTTGGGACATTATGAAGAGGGTAGACCACTCGGGAAGGCTTTCCAAGTGGTGCATAGAACTCAGCGAGTACGATATCACCTATGACCTGAGGAAGGCTATAAAAGCTCAAGCCTTGGCGGACTTCATTGCCAAAGTACCCATTGTCGAGGAAAGCCAACTAGACCTCAGCAAAAATGAACCGGAGTAGACTCTGTTTGTAGATGGCACCTCCAGCTTTGAGCACCAAGGAGCTGGGGTAATCATTCGCAGTCCCGAGGGTATGGAGGTCATGAAAGCCATCAAGTTCAGATTTAGTGTCACCAACAATGTGGCAGAATATGAAGCCCTTATAGAAGGGTTACAGCTTGCTAGAAAAATTGGCGTGAAAAACTTGAAGGCCCACAACAATTCTTAGCTAGTGGTCCGACAGATGGCAGGGGACTATAGTGTGAAAGGCCCAACTCTGGCAAAATACCACGAGCTCGGACCAAAGCTCCTTCAAGAGTTTGACACGATGCACATCAAAAATGTGCCTCACTGAGACAATACTAAAGCAGATAGTCTGGCCAAATCAAGAAAGTCCACTGAAGTATTGAGCCATCCAAGCATAGCTATAATGAGCATAGTATGGAAAAATCCCATAAAGATGTATCTTACAACCTCGGAGCTTCCCGGTGACCCTCACGAAGCAGTAAAAGTGCGAAGACGCTTCCGACGATATTTCTTAATCGGGGAAGAATTGTACGGACAGGGGTATGCAAGTCCCCTACAAAGGTGCGTCAGTGAAGAGGACACTGAGGCAGTCCTTAAGGAAGTCCACGAGGGGGCTTCTGGTTCCCACATTGGAACTGACGCCTTGGCGAGAGTAATACTCCGCCAGGGGTACTTCTGGCCCACCCTAAGAAAGGACGCGATGCGGTTTGTCCAGAAATGTGATAATTGCCAAAGACACACCAACGTCTAAAGGTTACCCTCGGAGTTAATAACCTCGGGTAACTACCCCTGTCTGTTTGCAGTGTGGGGCATTGACCTCATCGGGCCACACCCGGCGGCACCCGGAGAAGTGAAGTTTTGCGTGGTCGCATTGGATTACTTCACTAAATGGGTCGAGGCAGAGCCCCTGGCGACCATTTTAGCAAAGGACATACAAAAATTCGTATGGAAGAACATTGTGTGCAGATTCGGCATACCGAGGATGATAGTGGCTGACAATGGTTCCCAGTTTATTGACAAGGGATTCCAAGAATTCATCACCGAACTCGGGATAAAAATGCACTTCGCCCGGGTAGCTCACCCTCAAAGCAACGGACAAGTAGAGGTATCTAACAGAACCATAAAAGATGGTCTGAAGTAGAGATTGAGGGAAGCAAAGGGAAAATGGCTAGGGGAACTTCCGAGTGTGCTATGCAGCTATCGAACAACACCCTGAAGGGCCACGGGTGAAACACCTTTCTCGCTCGTCTACGGCACAGAGGCCATTATCCCTATCGAGGTAGTCCATCCATCAGCCAGGATACAAGTGTTCGACAAGGATGGGAATGACCTCGGGTTAAGAGCCAACCTCAACCTAATCGATGAACACAGAAAAGTGGCTGAACTTAGAAGAAAAGCCTTTCAGCAAAGAATGGCTACAACTACGAACTTGCGTGTTAGGCAAAAAGGAATAAGGAAGGGATACCTCATTGTCCAAAAGGCTGAGTTCAAACCCCGAAGACCGTCTCACAGGGTACTTCGGGTGAACTGGGAAGGGCCTTATTTGGTCCTTGATGAGGTTTAGAATGGAGTCTATAAGCTCGGTGATACCGAAGGTGGAGAGCTGAAGCATACATGGCAGTCAGATGCCTTGAAGAAATTCTACACTTAGAATTTTGATAAGAAATTGTACAAGTTAGAAATTTTTTCTAAGTACAGACAATTTTTAGGAAAATAACTCCACCTTGGAGCTCTCGTCGAACAAAGTTCAAGTATGTACTTGTGAAAATCACATATTCCTTCCGAAGTTGATTGGGTATTTGTCAAAAGTTAGCATTCGCCTGAAGACGGTTGAGAAAAAGAGCAAAAAATATCTTCCCAAGGGCCCTAGACCGAAAGTGGTCGAAACAACTTTTGGAATGAAAGATTATTGCTCAAGGACTTGACCAAATTTTAAGGGAAGGAAACATGTCATTGAAAAGGCCTTATTACAAGGAGGAGATTACAAGAAGAATATTACAAAGAAAAAGATGAAGACAAAGTAAAAGCCCTAAAACATCAAAGGCACCCCGGCGTCATGAGATGCTCCATCCCCAGTGTCCTTAGCCGCCGCCTTCGGTGCGGGAGGAGGGGGAAATGGCAGGTTGAGGAGCTCAATCTTTGACCAAGTCCAGCGAGGCCTCTCGGGGATGTTAAGGGCAGCTAGGAAGGAAAGATTGAGATCTGGATATTTCTCCAAAACGTGGTATCGAGCTAGACAAAAGCCATCTTGAAAGCCAACCTTGGTCACCTGGTTAGCCTTGTCTAACTCGACAGACAGGTCTTCCACCTCACTTTGCAAGGCGGTGACCTCCTTCTTCAGCTCCGGTGTACGACTTCCTTCACTTCGGAGTCCTTTCCGAGGTCGTATGCCTCAGGTGTCTGGCGCCCTCTTTCCCATGGTCACAGGTGGTCAGGGCGATAGTAGTTGGGCTATCACATGCTCCCCTTGGAAAGGCCGAAGTGGAGGCTTCGGAAAGAAGTCCTTTTGGTGTCCGTCAATCCCTCAATTGGCAGTTTTGATAGGACGACCTCGTGGACTCCCGGAGGTCCACGTGGTAGTATGTCCATTTCAGTCGAACAGGGCGGCACGGAGCCTTGAACCCCAGACCTCATGGATTTACACTCGGAGTATGAGGTCGGTTGGGGAGGCGCTTTGCCTCCTAGGTGATAAGCCTTGTTTGGACAGATGTCATCTATCCATCCTTCGGTGCTCCTCGAGATACCCAACTTGTTTATATTTCCTGCCATAGGCTAGTGAACCATCTTGTCTTGAAACTAGTCGTGCCAGTCTCGAGCAGCATGCTTGGGTTTTCTTAAAGTCAGAAAATGTGTCCTAGTTTCTCGTGACGGGCGACACATGGCAGGCATCAGCTGGGGTGGGCACGCCTTTTCATGCGAGGGGCCATTATGGTGAAGTTTCACTTTTCGTGCAGCATTTATGATGCCCTTTTGGCTACCCTTCCTTGATCTATAGAAGCCTTCCTTCTGTCATACTCTTCATTTGTGTTTCTTTGCTCTCATTTTGCTCTGCGCCTTTTTCTCCTCTTTTATGGCGGTTTTAGCGGCGGAGCGATTTCCGGTGATTTTTTACGACAGCGTCCTCAAAGCCAGACTTCGGTAAGACTTTTGGTGGGTTCTGATTTCTAGAGTTCCTTCGGTTTTTGCTTTTCTTTTCGCTTCTCAAAGTCATTTTTCCTCTTTTCGAAATCATTTTCCCCCTTTTTTCTGAAGTCATTTTTGGGTCAACCATGCCTGTTCCCGAGAGCTGGCAACCTCTTATGTTTTACCCTTGTTGCACCACTCCTGAAAAATTAGAAAAAGGGAAGACCAATTTTTTCCTTCCCTCGTATTCCATTACAAGGTTACCTCGCCCTCGCCAGTTTAGCTTTATGAATCGAGGTGACGAGGTTACCATTTTTTGAGCCCAACTGAAGGCCGGAGTTCGGTTTCCTCCTATGAAGATGATTTGTGACTTTTGCCAATTTCATGGCGTAGCCGTGAATCAGCTTCCTCCCAACTCATTTTGCTATTTCAACGCCTTTCTCTGCATGTGCGGGATCTTCGGGGTAGCACCCCATTTCATCCTGTTCATGCAGCACTATAAGCTCTATCCGGTTCCAAAGGGTGGCTTTTATTTCATGCTGCCTCGGGGATCTGGGAGCAACAAATTTATGTTCACCTTCGCTACCAAGGATAGCTGGCGAGGGTGGGAAAAGAAGTTCTTCTTCCTGAAGGTGGCGGAGGCCTGGTCGCACATCCCGACTAAGTGGGCTCGGGGAAAGCTGGAGGCAGACGTCATGGATCCCAGGAAGTTGCTAACTCCGGAGTTGGCGGCGAGGTTTGGGGACTTTGACAGACGAATCTGTGCAATCGTCGACTGGGATGCCGAGGTCCCTTCATGCTCTCTCTACCCTTTCCCGATCATGTGGAAACTCATGACCGAGGATGTCCTTCGGGAGTTAGGGGTGGTTACGGAGCACAAGACAGATCTCGGCATGCCAGCTCTTGCTACCGAGGGAAAGAACTCTTGGCTGGTGAAGCTTCTTCGGAGCGAGCTTACTTACGAAGCCTTTTTTGAAAGTAAGTTTCTTTCAAAGTTTTTTCAGCCTAAGTGCCTATGGACTTACACTAATTTCTTCCCTATTTTCAGAGATGGGCGACGAGTCTGCCGCCTACTAGAGGTCTCTCTTCCTTCGTCAGGCCGAGATGGGAGAACAAAAGAAGAGGCGCAAGGCTTTTGGGAGCGGATCATCTTCGGCCAAGAAGGCCAAGAAGGACATCCCTCTTCCCCCTTCGGAGGACGTTTCTGAAGTCGGCGATGTCATTGTTACTTCCACCAAGGTTGGCAATGTCATTGCAACTTCCACCAAGGTTGGCGATGTCATTGCAAATTCTACAGAGGCTGCAACTTTGCCCCAGCCTAAAACTGCCGGGGGGGTTCTTGCCGAGGTTGCCGTTCCTGCCCTTCTGAGTCCCGCCATGTTGGCAGATTTGTTGGGCTCTTTGGTAGATCTTTCTATCGAAGATTTAGAAAAGCACTGAAAGGCCAAAGGCAAACATGTTCCTGCCGACGTGGAGGAGGTCGGTGACTCTGATGATGATTGTGCCAAGGTTGTGCCAGGTTTGTCCCTTTTTTCCCTATGATCAAAACTTACATTTTTTATAAACAAGGAATTTTTACCTGATAAGATGCATGTTCCCGAAGGACAAAGTCCCAAGGGAGCCATTCTGGTCTTTCACGGAGGACATGAATCTGTTCTCCGAGGATTGTTAGGAAATGGCTCCCCAAATGGCAAGGGGCGTGCTTACTCAGGCATCCTTCAAGGCATTGGCCGAGGAGTGTGCCTCCGAGGATGCCCTTGCTGCAAAAGTTTCCCAGCATGCTGTTCAGGTAACTCTTCAGGCTCTTCACTTTTCCTTCCCACTTTTTTCCTAAGCGTTTTTGGCTTTCCTTGTGCAAATTTCACTAAGTACCTTCTCTTTTTTGTTGCAGCTTTTGGGGTATAGTGGATACCTCCAAACTTGGGTAGCAAAGCAGTCTTCGGCCTGAGCTTGGGCTGAAGACAAATTGGAGAAGGCCAAAGTTTTTTGTCCCAACTCGGTGCTGACGAACACCAAGTTGAACCAAATATGCAAGGAGAAGATTGCCAGTCTTTGGCAGGAGTTCTTGAAGGGCCAAGAGGGGCTCTTGAAAGATTTTTCCAAGAAGATGTCTGACCTTGGCAACAAATTAATCAGCCTGACTTCGGCCAACGAGACCCTTCAAAAGGAAAAGGAAGGGGAGTATGCCCTCCTGGCGAAGGCAATGGCTGAAAATGTCGAACTCCAGGCCCAGGTCGACTTGCTGAAGGAGGCTTCGAAGAAGAAGAAGAAAACCAAGGAGCTGGAGAAGGAGATTTCCAACCTTCAGCAGGAGGTTTCGGATTTTCAACATGAGGCGGACGAGTTGGACGTTGAAAGAGGCAAAGCCATCCAAACGTCCAAGGTTGCTTTTCAGGAAGGCTTCTGCCTAGCTCGTCATCAGTTTCTGAAGAAGTATCCGGACCTTGATCCTTCATTTCTGGTTGCCCTGGATATTCCCAGGGGGCCTCGGTGGATGTGGTCAAGAGTCGAGTTCATCAACCTGCCGTTTCCTCCTCCTGCAGCGAAGGTGGCGGCGAAAGATTCAGGAGCCGAAGCTTCCCACAACGCCGGGGTCCCTTAGATATTCTAGGACCTTCGCCTTCTTCTTTTTCTTTGTACTTCTTCTTCTTGTAATCTTCTCCTTGTATCAAGACATTCTTCAATGAATTTTCCTTCATTTTTTTGGCTAAGTCTATTTGAACAGTTTTTGTTTCCCATTTGTCCCGACCACTTTCGGTTAAGGGACTTTGGTACTCTCTTTGCTCATTTTCGTCGGCCATTCTTCGAGAGGTCTTTCACAGTTGGTGAAGTTCCCTTAGGCAAAGTTTAGCCTACCCCTTGTCGGCCGTGTTCGGTAGACTTGCCCTCTTTTGGATCAACTCATCCCATTGATCTTCGTTTTCCCAATTCCTGTGAATTGGCATGGGACTCTGTTAGTGTTGTGCCCAAAATCCAATCATGAGATGATTGTATTTTTGCACATTGAGTCATTATATTTTATTAAGGCATTAATCCAGCAATTATGTTTGTTGTTTTGTTTCTGTGTAACTTAACAAACATAATTGTAACCCTAGAATAATGATATTCTTAAACATCCCTGGTCTCGTATTCTTGTGGAACGGGTTGCAATAATACATAACGACTAGCATATGTGGAGACTAATATGAGATATGTAGTCTACATATGGGTACAAGTTGGAGAACTTGTGTACTGGACCGACCCACCATGAGAACACTACATGGATCATTATATGAGTGTCATAAGTGATTCTCATAGTGATCATGGTATATGTAGTCCTTCGACCTAAGATCATCAAGGTTCCCTACATGTGAGTCACTTACTTTGATATTTTCCTTTGTTGCTCGTAACTAAGTGAACTTGAAGGAGGTCTTTGGGTATGTCACATATCATGCGGAGGGATTTGTATGATCAAGATGGGATTTGTCCCTCCTATGTAATGGGAGTGCTATTTTATGGCCCCTTGATAGGGTGAGACTTAGAAAATGCATGGGCATGCTCGGATGAGTTGATATACGATATCAATGTCATCAGTTTAAGTTGGTCTACTCGGTAATCAAGAAACCAAAGATTGGGCTATACGAGAGTGACACATTCCATGTCTCGTGCTTAGTCTTGATATCTTGGACAAACGGACAATGCCATGTATCGTGATGATCATAAAGGTTTAGTCGAATCATCGACAATCTTGTCACTTGGGTAGCAATGATGTATTGCTAGACACCGCTCATTGCTTATGATCATAAATGTGATTTATGATCATTGCCAACGTGATAAGAGCCTATTGGGTCGCACACATAGAGCTATTTGTGTGCTTTATGATCATGCTCTATGTGTGCGACCCAATAGGCTCTTGCCATGTTGGCAATGATCATAAATCACATTTATGATCATAAGCGATGAGCGGTGTCTAGCAACACATCATTGCTACCCAAGTGACAAGATTGTCAGTGAATCGACTAAACCTTTATGATCATCACCGATATATGGCATTGTCCGTTTGTCCAAGATATCAAGACTAAGAACGAGACATGGAATGTGTCACTCTCGTATAGCCCAATCTTTGGTTTCTTGATTACCGAGTAGACCAACTTAAACTGATGACATTGATATCGTATATCAACTCATCCGAGCATGCCCATGCATTTTCTAAGTCTCACCCTATCAAAGGGCCATAAAATATCACTCCCATTACATAGGAGGGACAAATCCCATCTTCATCATACAAATCCCTCCGCATGATATGTGACATACCCAAAGACCTCCTTCAAGTTCACTTAGTTAGGAGCAACAAAGGAAAGTATCAAAGTAAGTGACTCACATGTAGGGAACCTTGTTGATCTTAGGTCGAAGGACTACATATACCATGATCACTATGAGAATCACTTATGACACTCATATAACGATCCTTGAAGTGTTCTCATGGTAGGTCGGTCCAGTACACAAGTTCTCCAACTTGTACCCATATGTGGACTACATATCTCATATTAGTCTCAACATATGCTAGTCATTATGTATTATTGCAACCCGCTCCACAATAATACTAGACTAGGGACGTTTAAGAATATCATTATTCTAGGGTTACAATTATGTTTATTACATTACGCAGAAACAAAACAACAAACATAATTGCTGGATTAATGCCTCAATAAAATATCATGACTCAATGTGCAAAAATACAATCATCTCATGATTGGCTTTTTTTGGGCACAACACTAACAATGCCTTCCAAATGTTGGCACTCATCAAGACTTTGATCAACATTAGGTGGTTTTGCCAAAGCAAAGCACCTATGTTCATCTTGGTAAGGCGCGATGGGATAATAGTGATATCCAAACTGCTAACTTTGGGTTCGACTTAACTAAGTCATCCTAGTAGGATTAGGGACTTAGAGGCATAGAGTTGGGCTTAAGTTCATGAGATGAGCTTGGACAAGTGTTGTTCACCCAACTATCCAAGAGTTGCATGAGATGCAATTGGCAAGGAGTTGCCTACCTAAATAGCTGTAACTTGAGAGAAAATCCAAAGCTGACTCAGGTTGTGGTCAAATATGGATCTTGGCCCACTAGAATACCTTAGCGCCGAGGTGTTCCAAAATAATATCGAGGGTTATTATTTTGAGGAAAATAGTGGGAGTATCGTTTAATAAAAGTCCTTATTAAATGAATTAAAATACATGACTCTTACACTGCATATTTACTGTTGTACATAACCATGGCACAAAACACATCGACACTTTCGTTGCGATCGATCCTTGAGAAGGAAAAACTGAATGGGACCAACTTTCTCAAATGGTACCGAAACTTGAGGATAGTCCTCAAACAAGAAAGAAAGGCTTATGTCCTAGAGCAGCCCATTCCGAATGAGCCTGCTGCCATTACTCCAAGAGCTGAAAGGGATGCTCACAAGAAGCATTCTGCTGATGCTTTGGGTGTTGCATGCCTCATGCTTATTACCATGGAATCTGAGCTTCAGAAGCAACATGAGAACATGGGGGCGTTCGATATGATCGAACATCTCAAAATGCTTTTCCAAGAGCAAGCTAGGCATGAGAGGTTTGAGACCTCTAAGGCATTGTTTCAGTGCAAGATGTTTGAGGGAAGTCCCGTGGGTCCCCATGTGCTCAAGATGATTGGGTACATTCAGAATCTTGAGAATTTGGGATTTGCTCTTCAGAAAGAGTTGGCTATAGATGTAGTTTTGCAATTGTTGCCTGAAAGCTATAGTCAGTTCGTCATGAACTATAACATGAACAGCCTTGACAAGTCCCTTCCTGAATTGTTCAACATGTTAAGAACTGCTGAGCAAAACCTTAAGAAGGCTAAGCCCATTTTGATTGTTCAAAAGGGCAAGGGAAAGGGAAAAGCCAACAAGAAGAAGGATCAAGCTAATGGAAAGTCCAATGCTAGTTCTTCTTTAGCTGCACTGAAACCAAAGGGTGGTGTCGCAAAGGAAGGGGAGTGCTTCCATTGTAAGCAACCTGGACACTGGAAGCGCAACTGTAAGCTCTATCTTGAAGAACTTGCTAAGGAAAAGGGAAGTAAGACTTCCACTTCAGGTATTTTTTGTTATAGAGGCTAACTTTTCTACTTCCTCATCTTGGGTATTGGATACTGGATGTGGATCTCACATTTGTGCAAATGTGCAGGATCTAAGTAGAAGTAGAAGATTGGCCCGAGGTGAAGTGGACCTACGTGTTGGAAATGGAGCAAGGGTTGCTGCCTTAGCCGTAGGGACTTATGTTCTCACTTTACCTAGTGGATTAGTTTTAGAATTAGACAACTGCTACTTTGTACCTACTATTAGTAGAAATTTGATTTCTGTTTCTTGTTTGGACAAGAAAAGTTTTTCATTTATAATAAAGGACAAATGTTGTTCTATTTATTTGAATGAAATCTTTTATGGTAGTGCTCAACTTAGCAATGGGTTGTATGTTCTAGACCTCGAAGATCCAATCTATAATGTGAATACCAAGAAGGTCAGATTAAATGATTCAAACCTGACCTATCCCTGGCACTGTCGCTTGGGCCATATAAATGAGACCCGCATATCCAAGCTCCATAAGGTTGGACTCTTGGCCTCATTTGATTTTGAATCATATGAGACATGTGAGTCATGTTTGTTGGGCAAGATGACCAAAGCCCTGATGCCCGGGGTCTTCATCGTTGGTAGTCATGGTTACTGACGGAGGGACTCCCGGAGAGGAAGAACGCCTGGTGGCCGTTTCGCCCGACGGAGAATACCTGAGATGCTCAAAAAAAGTGGATTAGGAGGTCCCCGGGGTGTTTTTCCGGGGAGGAGCCTCCGATGCCCAAGTTAGTGGTGCTGAGAGAAGGCAGAGGAAATAGCACTGAGGGGTTCAGTGAACTCGCCTGGTAGTACTTTCTCAGAGTGGGGAGTCAGGATCTTTGCCAGCCCCCTGCCAGGGTGTATTCCCTAGTATTTATAGGAGTGCCTAGCCCGTTCAGATCTTGACACGTGTACGGTCAGATGTTCCTGAATTTCTGGGCGTAGGGGGCAAGTAGCCGGTGGCAGGCCCCTTGAGCCTTGGGCCAAGACGGGCCATGATTGGACTTTGATGGCGTCGGCGTGTCAGGGCGCCGTTTGAGGCGACTTGTGATGTCTGTGGGCGACATGTCAGAGGCTTCCTTAAATGCTCCTGCCGTACTCCCGAGGTCCCTCGGCGAGGTCGTCCTCTGGTACGGACGGTGCCTCTTCGGGAGACATACCCTCAGTTCGGGGGTTCCCAGCTTCAGAGAGTTCCACCTTTGGAAAGATCATGTTCGGCCCACAATAGCTGGTGCCTCTTTTCTGAAGGTGATCTGTTGACAACCTTGGGGGGCTAGTAGTATCCTCAGGTTTCCTGGCGTGCCAGGCTCGGTGCTCTTCGGCTATCTCCCGAGGTGTATGATCCCACCTTTTCTCAGGTAGCGCCAGTTTCCTTCTGGCCATTCTTGTGGCAGGGAGTTCGGCCAGATAGAGGCGATAGACTTTGGCTATCACATGCCCCCCTTCGGAAAGCCGAAGTGAAGACTTTGGTTTTGCATCTCTTTCCAAGGTTGTTCTGTGGGAGTCTATAGAGAGTAACACCTATGTCGAAGGTACACCTCTTGCCCGAAGGTACGGGTTGTTCGGCCATAGCCCGTCTTTTGGTGTCTTCGAGGCAACCTACTTCTTTGCTTTTGCAGGTCTGTGCAGAGTGGCATCTGATGGCCAAGCGTGTCAGTCTGAGTGACGCGTCCCAGTTTTTTAGGGATATCAGAAGACGTGTCCCCTATTTTGGCGCGGTGGTTTGACATGTGGCACTCTGTCATTGGAGGAGAGTCGCATCGGTTGCAAAGAATGCGTCTTTTCATGCACAGAGAGCAGTTATAGCGATGGTTCACCTTCAAAGGGAACTTATGACGACGTTTCGGTTACCCACCCTTGGCCTATAAATAGCCCATTTCGTCATAGGCCCTTCTACTTTTGCTTCTGCTTTTTTCCCTACTTGTCCTTTTCTCTGTGCTTTCTCTTGCTTCGGCGGAGCTGTCTTAACAGAGCTTTTTTCCGGCAACCTTTCACGACGGCGACCTTAGATTTTGGCAAATCTTTTGGTGGGTTTTTGTTGCCCAGAGTGTTTTGATCCCTCTGTTCTATCAATTTTTTTCCGAAAACTATTTTCTTGTCTTTTTCGAACTCGTTTTTCTGTCCAAAATGCCTATCCCTGAGAGCTGGCAGCCTCTTTTATCCCATCCTTGTTGCACTACCCTTAAAAAATTAGAGAGGTGGAAGAAGAAGTTCTTTCTTCCTTCTTACGCCATTACCCGGCTGCCACGACCTGACCACTATGCTTTTTCAAACCGTAGTACCGAGGTTACCATTTTCCGAGTGCAGCTGAAGGCCGGACTTCACTATCCTCCCCCGAAGATGGTTTGCGAGTTCTGCCAATTTCATGGCATTGCTGTGAATCAGCTTCCCCCGAACTCGTACTGCTATTTTAACGCCTTTCACTGTATGTGTGGCATCTTCGGGATAAAACCCCATTTTATAATCTTCATACAGTACTACAAGCTCTTCGTGGTCCCAAAGGGTGGCTTCTACTTTATGCTACCTCGGGGATCCGGGAGCAAAAAATTCATGTTCACCTTCGCCACCAAGGACAGCTGGCGGGGGTGGCAACAAAAATTCTTCTTCCTGAAGATGGAGGAGGCCTGGTCGTATGTTCTGACCAAATGGGCTCAGGGAAGGTTAGATGTGGACGTCGTTGATCCGAGGTTGTTGCTGACTCCAGAGTTGGCTTCCACTTTCGCGGACTTCGACGGCCGCATCCGCGCCGTCTCTGACTGGGCTCCCGAGGTCGCTCCGCGCTCTCTGTACCCCTTCCCTATCAACTGGAGGTTGATGACCGAAGAGGTCCTCCGGGAGTTAAAGGTGGTTAAGGAGCACGAGACCGACCTCGAGATGCCGGCTCCTGCCATCGCCGGGAAGGATTCTTGGTTGGTGCAGCTCCTTCGGGAGGAAATCTCTTTCAAAACGTTTGTCAAAAGTGAGTTATCTTCTACTCCCTTGTTGTTTTTCCCTCGGACTTACGCTGATATCTTTTTTCTTTTTAAGAGATGGGCGATGGGACTGCTGCATTTTACAAGTCCCTTTTCTCCCGCTAGGTGGAGAAGGGCGATCAGACAAAGAAGGCGGCTTCCCGAAGGCAGAAGTCCACTGGCGCTGGGCCTTCAGCGAAACGGGCAAAGAAAACTGCCCAGGTTCCTCTGGAGGAAATTTCCGAGGAGGCTGATGAGGAGCCTGGGGCAGCCGAGATTCCGCTGACCGAGGCTTCTGCCGAGGTCCCTACCGCTGTCGAGGTTCCTTCCGCCAACGTCCCTCCCCAGAGCCCTTTTGCGCCGCAGGCCCTTCTGGAGGCCGTGGCAGAGGCTCCTTCTGCCGAGGAGCGGCGCAAGAAGAAAGGCAAGGCGATTTTGACCGAGGAGTCTTAGGACTCCGAGGATGTCGTGGTCGAAGTACCGCCAGGTTTGTTGTTTTCAGAACAAGTATGGCTCTTTTGTTTTTCTGAATTTTCCTTTGTGTCTGACCTGCTTCTCATTTTCGCCATGCAGGGGAGTTGCTTACCCCGAACTGGGCAGCCGAACACGCGAAGGCACGGGCCCTTCGCAACGCCAAAGTCCCGTACGGGAAGATACCAAAAGAGCCTTTCTGGACATTCACGGAGGACATGAACTTGTACTTCGAAGACTGTCCTGAAATGGCGAAACAGATTTCGAAGGGGGTGCTTACAGAGGCCTCCTTCAAGGCTATTGCGACGGCCCATCCGAACGATGACACCCTTGCCGCGAAAGTCACCGAGCATGCTGCTCAGGTATGTTCTTCACACCTTTTTCCCTTCAAATTTTCCTAAGTGCTTGGCTCTTACTGACCTTCCGTTCATCTTTTTGCAGCTGCTGGGGTACGCCGGCTTTGTCTGAGTTCGGGTGGCCAGGCAGGCGGCGTTCCGAGCTTCGGCCTTAGTGACCTTAGAGAAAGCGAAGGTCACGCGCTCGGCATTGATCGCCAAGAACCAGCAGCTGTCAGATGCTGTGAAGAAAGAAGTTGCTGCCCTTCGGGAGGAGTTCCGGAAGGAGAAGGAAGATCTTGAGAAGACCTCCTCTCTGAAGATTGCTGACCTCGGCGATCAGGTGAAAGGGATGCTTGCTGCCAACCAAGACCTTCTCAAAGATAAGTCAGATTCTGACAATCTCATTCGGTCGTTGGTGAGTGAGAAAAAGGCTCTCGAAGCCGAGGTCCAGTCTTTGAAGAAGGAGCCCGATGCGAAGAAGAGGGTGAAGGCACTGAAGAAGGAGGTTGCAGACTTGAAGGACGAGCTCGAGGACCTTGAGGTTGAGAAGGACAAATCCGACCAAATGACCAAGGTCGCCTTCCAAGACGGATTCTGCCGTGCTCGGCACCAAGTCCTTGAGAGGTTCCCAGGTCTGGACCTCTCTTTTTTGGAAGCTCTCAACATTCCTGAGGGGCCTCGGTGGTCTTGGTCCAAAATCGAGCACCTGAACCTGCATTCCACAATTCCGGTGCCGAAGGTGGTGGAAAAGGGCACAGAGGCTGGTGGCTCCCGGGACGCCGAGAACCCTTAGGCTGTTTTATGGGCCTTTTCCTTTTTTCCTCTTCGTTTTTGTGTTCCTTCTTCAGGCACTTCTTCTTTGTAAGCCTGATCATTCTCAATGAATATATTTTTTGGCTAAGTCTTTTTACAAGATTTTGGATTTCCATTCTCCCGAACAAGTTCGCTCAAGAGACTTCGGGAAACCTGCAATCACCAAAATTTATTATCCGCTTTTTTCGACGAGTATTTTCGCAAGATTTTTGTTTCCCACTTTCCCGAGCATGATGGCTCAAGGGACTTCGGAAAATCACATCTGCGCTTTTTGCGGCGAGTACTTTCACAAAATTTTTGTTTTCCATTTTCCTGAGCATGATGGCTCAAGGGACTTCGGAAAATCACATCTGCGCTTTTTTATGGCAAACACCTTCGCGGAATTTTGTCTTGCACCATTTTGTACACTTAAGAATTTTTTCTCAAGGACATTCTGTACTTAGGATATTTTTTGCACAACACAATCCTTCCGCTCCATCTTAAGCGTGGAATTTCTTCAAGGCATCTGAGTGCCAAGTGTTTTTCAATTCTACGCCTTCGGTGTCACCAAGTTTGTACACGCCTTTTCATACTTTGGCAAAAACCAAATAAGGTCCTTTCCAGTTCGCGCGAAATACCCCGTGAGATGGCTTTTGGGGTGCAAAGTCAGCCTTTCGGAGAACGAGGTCCCCTTTTTTGATTTCTTTTGGCCTGGCTCGTAAATTTATGGCCGCGGCCACTCTTTGCTGGAAAGCTTTTCTTCTCAGCTCAGCTATTTCTCTGTGTTCGCCGACGAGGTCGAGCTTCGTTCTTAGGCCAAGGTTGTTTCCTCCTTCATCAATTACTTGCACCCGTACTGATGGTCTAACTATCTCGATAGGGATGATGGCCTCTGTTCCGAAGACAAGTGAGAAGGGAGTCTCCCCTGTGGCTCTTCGGGTCGTCGTTCGGTAACTCCATAACATGCTTTGGAGTTCTCCTGGCCATTTCCCTTTTGCTTCCCCCAGTCTCTTCTTCAGGCCATCTTTTATGGTCCTGTTAGATACTTCCACCTGCCCGTTGCTTTAGGGGTGAGCTACTGGGGCGAAGTGCATCTTTATTTCGAGGTTGCTGATAAATTCCTGGAATCCTTTGTCTATGAATTGGGATCCATTATCAGCCACTAGTACCCTTGGTATGCCGACTCTGCATACAATGTTCTTCCATACAAACTTCTGCACTTCTTTTGCCGATATAGTTGCTAGTGGCTCTGCCTCGACCCATTTGGAGAAATAGTCTACCGCTACCACGCAGAATTTCACACCTCCGGGAGCTGAGGGGAGTGGCCCAACAAGGTTTATACCCAAGACTGCGAAGGGCCAAGGATAGTCAGCCGAAGTTACCAATTTCGAGGGTGCCCTCTGGATGTTCACGTGTTTCTGGCAACTACCGCATTTCCGGACGAACTGCCTTGCGTCCTTTCTCAGGGTAGGCCAGAAGTATCCTTGGCGAAGTATCACTGCCGCCAGGGCATCGGTTCCAATGTGTGAACCACACATGCCTTCGTGGACTTCTTCAAGGATTATTTCAGTATCTTCTTTGTTCACACATCTTTGCAGTGGATTTGCGTATCCCTGTCGGTATCGTTTTTCACAATCAGAAAGAAACGCCTGGAGCGCCTTCGCAGTTTTGCAGCGTCACCGGGGTCTTCAGGGAGTACATTTTCCGCGAGGTACCTTTTTATTTGATCCCTCCAGCCTTTTCCCGAGGTTGATATGCTCAGTACTGAGATGCTCGGATGGTCTAGCACCTCGGTGTAGGTTTTTGACTTCGCCAAGTAGTCTGCCTCGGTGTTTTTCCGCCGAGGTACATTTTCTATCCGTACGGCGTCAAACTCTTGAATGAGTTTTGCTACCAGCTCGTGGTATTTTGCCAAGGTTGGGTCCTTCGCCCCATAGTCTCCTGCCGTCTGTCGAACAACTAGCTGGGAATCGCTGTAAGCCTTTAAGTTTCTCACGCCAATTTTTCGGGCCAGTCGTAATCCCGCTATGAGGGACTCATACTCAGCCACATTATTAGTGACGTTGAAGGTAAACTTGATAGCCTTCATTACCTATAGGCCTTCGGGGCCTCTGATAATTACCCTAGCTCCCTGGTGCTCGGACCCCGAGGCTCCGTCAACATGTAAGGTCCATTCTGGCTCACATTCGTTCAGATCCGGATGACTGTCCTCAGTGGTGGGTATTTCGGCAATGAATTCTGCCAGTGCTTGAGCTTTTATGGCCTTCCGAGGTTCATAGGTGATATCGTGTTCGCCAAGCTCTATACACCACTTGGAGAGCCTTCCCGAATGATCCACTTTCCTCATAACGTCCCGTAGTGGTAGGCTACTTCCGACGATGATGGGGTGAGGCTGAAAGTATGGTCGCAGCCTTCTCCCTGCAAGCACCAAGGCGTATATAACTTTTTGCAACAAAGGGTACCTAACTTCGGCGCCATGCAGGGATTTGCTTACATAGTAGACCGGCCATTGTTTTGGCCCTTCTTCTTTCACGAGGACCGAGCTCACAGCTTTTTCCGTGATGGCAAGGTATAATACGAGGGGTTCTCCCTCGCGAGGTTGTCGCAGAGTCGGCAGGCTGGCTAGGTAGATTTTGAGTTCTTCCCAGGCTTTTTGGCAGTCTTGATCCCAAGGGTGATCATCCCTTCCAAGGTTGCCTTCCTTTTCTGCTGCCTTAGTGAGGACTTTGAAGAAAGGTCGACACTTATCTCCGTACCTGGAAATGAACCTGCTAAGAGAGGTTATTCTTCCGGTGAGTTTTTGCACATCTTTTACTGTGGCAGGAGTTCGGAACTCGAGCAGAGCCTTAATTTTTTCGTGGTTAGCATCGATGCCTTTTTCGGATACCATGTACCCAAGGAACTTTCCCGAGGTCACCTCGAACATGCATTTTTCGGGATTGAGACGAATCCCGAAGGCTTTGAGCTTTTGGAAGGTTTCCTCTGGATTTGCAATGTGGTTGCGAGGGAGCTTGCTTTTGACTATCATATCGTCAACATACACCTCCATGTTTCTCCCCATTTGGTCCTTAAAGACCTTGTTCATCAACCTTTGGTAGGTGGCTCCTGCATTTTTAAGCCCGAAGGGCATCCTGACGTAGCAGTATGTTCCTCCCTCGGTGATGAAGGTGGTTTTTTCTTCATCTTTGGGGTCCATCCTTATTTGATGGTAGCCGCTGGAAGCGTCTAGGAAACTTAGGAGCCCGTATTCGGCAGTTGAGTCTACCAGCTGGTCTATTGGCGGAAGAGGGTATGAGTCTTTCGGGCAAGCATCGTTCAAGTTTCTGAACTCGATGCACATCCGAAGTTTGCTGCTGCCTTTTTTTGTGGCAATCAGCACGTTGCTTAACCATTCGGGGTATTTGACCTCCCTGATGACTTCAGTGTCCAACAGGCGTTGGACTTCAGTTTTCACAAAGTTGCGCTTATGGGCTGAGATGCTTCGCTTCTTTTGCCGGACAGGCTTTGCTTCCGGGCTTACTTTGAGGCTATGCTGTATTATGCCAGGGTGCACCCCTGGCATGTCTTTCGGCAAGTAGGCAAAGAGATCTTTATTTCCCAGTAGAAAAGATACATGGTTTTTCTTGTCACCTTCGGGCAAGCTCTTCCCTATTCGGGTAGATTGTCCTTGGACAAGTTCCACTGTTTCTGTTTCCGCTCTTGGGGGTTCTCCTTCTTTGCCCTTTTCTGGTGCCTTTGCCTCCATTGTTTGTGCGAGGTTATTTGTCGGAGCTTTTCGTGCTTTCACAAACACCTTCCTTACCTCGGCTTGATCTATGAAGACCTTTGCATCCCCATCCTTGGTGGCGAATGTGACAGTCAAGTACTTCACATCAGGGCGAATGTGCAGGTTTCCCTGTGTCTGCCTTCCAATGATGGTGTTGTACGAAGAAGGAACGTCCATGACGATAAATCTCGCCATTGTGGAGGCGTACAACTCAGCTATTCCGTCGACCGAAGTTCCTTTCATCATCAGGGGGAGGTCGATAAATCCGAGGACAGGGAGTTCGGACAGTCCAACCCCGAAGGTAGGCGAGGTGACAGGCTTGAGCTCGCTGCTGGAGACGTCCAAATTCGGCAGTAAATGTGAGAATAGGACATCAGTATTTGATCCATCATCCAGCAACACTCTCTTGACGTCCCAGTTCCCTATCCTTGCCATGATTAGCAGCGGATCGTCATGGGGGAAGATGGCGGTGGATCCGTCCTTGCGAGCCAGTTTCTTTGCCGGGCTCTCATATTCCATGACCGCAATCTCTCTGGCCTTCCGCTTTCTTTCCGAGGATGGGAGCCCCGTGGTGATGGTTTGTATTACCCCTGCAGGAGGAGGAGGGCGCTTTTTCAGACTTCTGTTTCTCCGTCTGTCGGAGTCATAGTCCTCGTCTTGGGCCCTTTCTTCCTCATCTTTTCTTCCTTTTGGGGAAGGCATCCGCAGATATTTCCGAAGTTGGCCGAGTTTTATCAGCGACTCAATGTACTTCTTCAGTTGGAAGCAGTCTCCGGTGTCGTGGCCGTGGTCTCGATGAAAATGGCAGAACTTCTTGACGTTTTTCCTGTTATCAGTGGTCATGGCCCTTGGCCGTCGAATTTGTGTCCCCTGCCTTTCTAGTGCCATAAGGATGTTTGTCCGTGTAGTGCTCAGAGGTGTGAAGCTTTGAAATTTGCTTCCCCGCATCCTCCGAGGTCGGCTCGCCTGTTCGGTTGGATGCCGGGCTTGCTGGTTAAACCCTTCGGCGCGGTTGTGACCAGACTTCGGCCCAGCCATTCTCAGCTCCTCAGCAGTCATGTGCTGTTCGGCCCTTCGGTAAAATTCTCCGAGGGTGTCCGGGGGGTCCTTTGAGAACTCATAAAACAGCTGTGAGTCTCGCCGAAGGCCCCGTGTCATGGCGAGGATGCGTATTTCGGGCCGGAAGTCCGGGACACTTAGAGCTTCCCTGTTGAATCTTTCGACATAGTCTCAGATCGTTTCTACGTTTCTCTGCTTTATGTCGAACATCTGAACAAGCATCTTCGCCGTTGGCCGACTTCCAATAAATTGTTGCGCGAAGGCCGTGGACAACTCCTGGAACTCAGTGATGGTTCCTGGGGGCAACGAGTTGTACCACGCAGTTGCTGGTCCCGTGAGGGTGACCTCGAAGCATTTACACATGGTAGCGTCATCAGCACCATGTATTATCATGCTGCGTCTTTACTTGGTTAGATGGGCCTGGGGATCAGTGCGGCCATCATAAATCTCCAGCCGAGGTACCCTGAAGTCGCCTGCCATGGTTGCCTCGGCCATGGTCCGGGTGAACGGGGACCCATCTTCGCAGAAGGCTCCCGTGAGCCTGTCCCAGACGGGTTTGCGAGCTACCTGCTTTTCCACCCTGTCTAGCCGCGCTATTATTCTTTCCATGAGAACTGTGGCATTAGGCTCTTCCTTTGGGAAGGGAGATTCTTGGCGCCTCTTCGGGGAGCGAGTTTGGCGCTGAGGGGATAGGGACCTCGCCTCAGGCGATGAACTCCTTCGCTGTGAGACTTTCGGTCGCTTGGACCCAGTTTGTCTCACAGGCCGTTTCCCGAGGGGTATATTCTCTGTGGACGACTCTTCGCGCGGGTCTACGCTTCCCGAACTGCGATGAGTCGACCTCTGACTCTTCTCCCGAGGGCGTGCAGGTGAGGGAGGTCTTTGGGCCTCTGTCTGCTGTGACCATCTTCGGTCGATCTGCTGTGTCATTTGGGCCACGACCGAACGCTGAAACTCCCTCATAAAGCTCATAGTGACTACTAGAGGACGGTCTTCCTCAGATGCAGAAGTCCCTGGGAGTGTTTGCTCAACAGCCGGTTGTGTCTTAGGCGCGGACGGAGACCTCGGGAGTCCCTTGTCCGTAGAACACCGAGTTTCAACGACGGCAGTCTCAGAGCGGGTTCCCACAGACGGTGCCAAATGATGCCTGGGGGCTTCATCGTTGGTAGTCATGGTGACTGACGGAGGGACTTCCAGCCCGAAATACGCATCCTCCCCATGACACGGGGCGTTCAGCGAGACTCACAGCTGTTTTATGAGTTCTCAAAGGACCCCCCGGACACCCTCAGAGAATTTTACCGAAGGCCCGAACAGCACATGACCGCCGAGGAGCTGAGAATGCCTGGGCCGAAGTCCGATCACAACCGCCTGAAGGGTCCAATCAGCAAGCCCGGCATCCAACTGAACAGGCAGGCCGACCTCGGAGGATGCGGGGAAGCAAACTGCAAAGCTTCAAACCCCTGAGCACTACACGGACAAACATCCTCATGGCGCTGGAAAGGCAGGGGACGCAGATTCGGCGGCCAAGGGCCATGATCGCTGATAACAAGAAAAACATCAAGAAGTTCTGCCAGTTTCACCGCGACCACGGCCACGACACCGAAGACTGCTTCCAACTGAAGAAGTACATTGAGTCGCTGATAAAACTCGACCAACTTCGGAAATATCTGCGGATGCCTTCCCCAAAAGGAAGAAAAGATGAGGAAGAAAGGGCCGAAGATGAGGACTACAACTCCGACAGGCGGAGAAACCAAAGTCCGAAAAAGCGCCCTCCTCCTCCTGCAGGGCTGATACAAACCATCACCACGGGGCTCCCATCCTCGGAAAGATAGCGGAAGGCTAGAGAGATTGCGGTCATGGAATATCAGAGTCCGGCAAAGAAACTGGCTCGCAAGGATGGATCCACCGTCATCTTCCCCCATGACCATCCGGTGCTAATCATGGCAATGATAGGGAACTAGGACGTCAAAAGAGTGTTGCTTGATGACGGATCAAATACTGACGTCTTATTCTCGCATTTACTGCCGAATTTGGACATCTCCAGTAGCGAGCTCAAGCCTGTCACCTCGCCCACCTTCGGGGTTGAACCGTCCGAACTACTTGTCCTCGGATGGATTGATCTCCCCCTGATGATGAAAGGAACTTCGGTCGACGGAACAGCTGAGTTCTACGCCTCCACAATGGTGAGATTTATCATCATGGACGTTCCTTCTTCGTACAACGCCATCCTTGGAAGGCAGACAAAGGGAAACCTGCACATTCGCCCTAACGTGAAGTACTTGACTATTACATTCGCCACCAAGGATGGGGATGGAGAGGTCTTCATAGATCAAGCCGAGGTAAGGAAGGTGTTTGTAAAAGCGCGAAAAGCTCCGCCAAATAACCTCGCACAAACAATGGAGGCAAAGGCACCAGAGAAGGACAAAGAAAGAGATCCCACGAGAGCGGAAATGGAAACAGTGGAACTTGTCCCAGGACAATCTACCCGAATAGGGAAGAGCTTGCCCTAAGGAGACAAGAAAAACCTTGTATCTTTTCTACCGGGAAATAAAGATCTCTTTGCCTACTCGCCGAAAGACATGCCAGGGGTGCACCCTGGCATAATACAGTATAGCCTCAAATTAAGCTTGGAAGCAAAGCCTGTCCGGCAAAAGAAGCGAAGCATCTCAACCCATAAGAGCAACTTTGTGAAAACCGAAGTCCAGCGCCTGTTAGACGCTGAAGTCATCAGGGAGGTCAAATACCCCGAATGGTTAAGCAACGTGGTGATTGCGAGAAAAGAAGGCAGCAGCAAACTCTGGATGTGCATCGACTTCAGAAACTTGAACGATGCTTGCCCGAAAGACTCATACCCTCTTCTGCCAATAGACCAACTAGTAGACTCAACTGCCGAATACGGGCTCCTAAGTTTCCTAGACGCCTTCAGCGGCTACCATCAAATAAGGATGGACCCCGAAGATGAAGAAAAAACTGCCTTCATCACCGAGGGAGGAACATACTGCTACGTCAGGATGCCCTTCGGGCTTAAAAATGCAGGAGCCACCTACCAAAGGTTGATGAACAAGGTCTTTAAGGACCAAATGGGGAGAAACATGGAGGTGTATGTTGACGATATGATAGTCAAAAGCAAGCTCCCTCGTAACCACATTGCAGATCCAGAGGAAACCTTCCAAAAGCTTAGAGCCTTCGGGATTCGTCTTAATCCTGAAAAATGCATGTTCGGGGTGACCTCGGGAAAGTTCCTTGGGTACATGCTATCCCAAAGAGGCATCGATGCTAACCCCAAAAAAATTAAGGCTCTGCTCGAGTTCCAAACTCCTGCCACAGTAAAAGATGTGCAGAGACTCACCGGAATAATAACCTCTCTTAGCAGGTTCATTTCCAGGTACGGAGTAGGTGTTAGCCTTTCTTCAAAGTCCTCACTAAGGCGGCAAAAAAGGAAGGCAACCTCGGAAAGGATGATCATCCTTGGGATCAAGACTACCAAAAAGCGTGGGAAGAACTCAAAATATACCTAGCCAGCCTGCCGACTCTGCGACAACCTCGCGAGGGAGAGCCCCTCGTGTTATACCTCACCGTCACGGAAAAAGCTGTGAGCTCGGTCGTCGTGAAAGAAGAAGGGCCAAAACAATGGCCGGTCTACTATGTAAGCAAATCCTTGCATGGCGCCGAAGTCAGGTACCCTCTGCTGCAAAAAGCTATATACGCCTTGGTGCTTGCAGGGAGAAGGCTGCGACCATACTTTCAGGCTCACCCCATCATCGTCCGAAGTAGCCTACCACTACGGGATGTTATGAGGAGAGTGGATCATTCGGGAAGGCTCTCCAAGTGGTGTATAGAGCTAGGCGAACACGAAATAACCTATGAACCTCGGAAGGCCATAAAAGCTCAAGCACTGGCAGAATTCATTGCCGAAATACGCACCACTGAGGACAGTCATCCGGATCTGAACGAAGGTGAGCCAGAATGGACCTTACATGTTGACGGAGCCTCGGGGTCCGAACACCAGGGAGCTGGGGTAATTATCAGAGGCCCCGAAGGCCTGGAAGTAATGAAGGCTATCAAGTTTAGCTTCAACGTCACTAACAATGTGGCTGAGTATGAGGCCCTCATAGCGGGATTACGACTGGCCAGAAAAATTGGTGTGAGAAACTTAAAGGACCCAACCTTGGCAAAATACCACGAGCTGGTAGCAAAACTCATTCAAGAGTTTGAAGCCGTACGGATCGAAAATGGACCTCAGCGGAAAAACACTGAAGCAGACTGCTTGGCGAAGTCAAAGACCTACACCGAGGTGCTAGACCATCTGAGCATCTCAGTACTGAGCATAGTGACCTCGGGAAAAGGATGGAGGGATCCAATAAAAAGGTACCTCGCGGAAAATGTACTCCCCAAACACCCCAATGACGCTGCAAAACTGCGAAGGCGCTCCGGCCGTTTCTTCCTAATCGGTGACGAACTATACCGACAAGGATACGCGAATCCGCTGCAAATATGTGTGAACGAAGAGGATACTGAAATGAGCCTTGAAGAAGTCCACAAAGGCATGTGTGGTTCACACATTGGAACCGATGCCCTGGCGGCAGTGATACTTCTCCAGGGATACTTCTGGCCTACCCTAAGAAAGGACGCAAGGCAGTTCGTCTGGAAATGCGGCAGTTGCCAGAAACACGCGAACATCCAGAGGGCACCCTCAGAAATGGTAACTTCGGCTGACAACCCCTGGCCCTTCGCAGTTTGAGGTATAGACCTTATTGGGCCACTCCCCTTAGCTCCCAGAGGTGTGAAATTCTGCGTGGTAGCAGTAGACTTTTTCTCCAAATGGGTCGAGGCAGAACCACTAGCAACTATCTCGGCGAAAGAAGCGCAAAAGTTTGTATGGAAGAACATCGTATGCAGATTCGGCATACCGAGGGTACTAGTGGCTGATAATGGATCCCAATTTACAGACAAAGGATTCCAGGAATTTATCAGCGACCTCGGAATAAAGATGCACTTCGCCCCAGTAGCTCACCCCCAAAGCAACGGGCAGGTGGAAGTATCTAACAGGACCATAAAAGATGGCCTGAAAAAGACACTGGGGGAAGCAAAAGGGAAATGGCCAGGAGAACTCCAAAGCGTATTATGGAGTTACCGAACGACGCCTCGAAGAGCCACAGGGGAGACTCCCTTCTCACTCATCTTCGGAACAGAGGCCATCATCCCTATCGAGATAGTTAGACCATCAGTACGGGTGCAAGTATTTGATGAAGGTGGAAACAACCTCGGCCTAAGAACGAAGCTCGACCTCGTCGGTGAACACAGAGAAATAGCTGAGCTGAGAAGAAAAGCTTTCCAGCAAAGAGTGGCCGCGGCTATAAATTTACGAGCCAGGCCAAAAGAAATCAAGAAAGGGGACCTCATTCTCCGAAAGGCTGACTTTGCACCCCGAAAGCCATCCCACGGGCTACTTCGCGCGAACTAGGAAGGACCTTATCTGGTTCTTGCCAAAGTACGAAAAGGTATGTACAAGCTTGGCGACACCGAAGGCGTAGAATTGAAAAACACTTGGCACTCAGACGCCCTGAAGAAATTCTACGCTTAAGATGGAGCCGAAGGATTGTGTTCTTCAAAAAATATCCTAAGTACAGAATGTGCTTGAGAAAAATTCTTAAGTGTACAAAATGGTGCAAGAAAAAATTCTGTGAAGGTGTTCGCCGTGAAAAAGCGCAGATGTGATTTTCCGAAGTCCCTTGAGCCATCATGCTCGGAAAAATGGAAAACAAAAATCTTGCGAAAGTACTCACCGCAAAAAGCGCAGATGTGATTTTTCGAAGTCCCTTGAGCTATCACGCTCGGAAAAATGGAAAAAATCTTACGAAAGTACACGCCGCAACAAGCGCAGAATATTTTTCTGAAGTCTCTTGAGCGAACGCGTTCGGGACGAATGGAAAATGCAAAATCTTGCAAAAAAGACTAAGCCAAAAAAAATATTGATTGAGAATGATCAGGCTTACAAAGAAGAAGTGCCCGAAGAAGGAGCACAAAAATGAAGAGGAAAAAAAGGAAAAGGCCCCTAAAACAGCGTAAGAGTTCTTGGCGTCCCGGGAGCCACCAGCCTCTGTGCCCTTTTCCACCACCTTCGGCGTCGGAATTTTGGAAGGCAGGTTCAGGTGCTCGATTTTTGACCAGGACCACCGAGGCCCCTCGGGAATGTTCAGAGCTTCCAAAAAAGAGAGGTCTAGACCTGGGAACCTTTGAAGGACTTGGTGCCGAGCAAGGCAGAACCCGTCCTGGAAGGCGACCTTGGTCATTTGGTCGGATTTGTCCTTCTCAACCTCAAGGTCCTCGAGCTCGTCCTTCAAATCTGCAACCTCCTTCTTCAGCGCCTTCATCCTCTTCTTCACGTCGGGCTCCTTCTTCAAAGACTTGACCTCGGCTTCAAGAGCTTTTTTCTCAGTCACCAACGACCGTATGAGATTGTCAGAATCTAACTTATCTTTGAGAAGTTCTTGGTTGGCAGCAAGCATCCCCGCCACCTGATCGCCGAGGTCAGCAATCTTCAGGGAGGAGTCCTTCTCAAGGTCTTCCTTTTCCTTCCGGAACTCCTCCCGAAGGGCAGCAACTTCTTTCTTCGCAGCATCTGCCAGCTGCTGGTTCTTGGCGGTCAATTCCGAGCATGTGAGTTTCGGTTTTTCTAAGGCCTCTAAGGCCGAAGCTCGGAACGCCGTCTGCCTGGCTACCCGAACTCGGAGAAAGCCGGCGTACCCCAGCAGCTGCGAAAAAATGAACGCAAGATCAGTAAGAGCCAAGCACTTAGGAAAAATTGAAGGGAAAAAGGTGTGAAGAGCATACCTGAGCAGCATGCTCGGTAACTTTCGCGGCGAGGGTGTCATCGCCCGGATGGGCCACCGCAATAGCCTTGAAGGAGGCCTCTGTAAGCACCCCCTTCGAAATCTGCTTTGCCTTTTCAGGACAGTCCTCGGAGTACAAGTTCATGTCCTCCGTGAATGTCTAGAAAGGCAATTTCGGTATCTTCCCTTGCGGGACTTTGGCATCGCGAAGGGCCCGCATCTTTGCGTGTTCGGCCGCCCAGTTTGGAGTAAGCAACTCCCCTGCATGGCGAAAATGAGAAGTAGGTCAGAGACAAAGGAAATATCAGAAAAACAAAAGAGCCATACTTGTTCTGAAAACAACAAACCTGGCGGCACTTCGGTCACGACGTCCTCGGAGTCCTGAGACTCCTCGGTTGAAATCCCCTTGCCTTTCTTCCTGCGTTGCTCTTTGGCAGAAGGAGCCTCTACCACGGCCTCCAGAAGGGCCTGCGGCGCGGAAGGGCTCTGGGGAGGGACGTCGGCGGAAGGAACCTCGGCAGCGGCAGGGACCTCGGCAGCAGCCTCAGGCGGCGGAATCTCGGTTGCCCCAGGCTCCTCGGCAGCCTCCTCGAAAATTTCTTGCTGAGGAAGCTGGGCAGTTTTCTTTGCCCGTTTCACCGAAGGACCAGCACCAGTAGACTTTCGCCTTCGGGAAGCTGCCTTCTTTGTCTGATTGCCCTTCTCCACTTGGTCGGAGAAAAGGGACTTGTAGAATGCAGCAGTCCCGTCCCCCATCTCTGAAAAAGAAAAAAGACATCAGCGTAAGTTCGAGGGAAAAACTGCAAGGGAGTAGAGGATAACTTACTTTTGAAAAGCGTTTCGAAAGTAACTTCCTCCCGAAGGAGCTGCACCAACCAGGAGTCCTTCCCGGCGATAGCAGGAGCTGGCATCTCAAGGTCAGTCTCATGCTCCTTGACCACCCCTAACTCCCGAAGGACCTCTTTGGTCATCAAGCTCCAGTTAATGGGGAAGGAGTACAGGGAGCGTGGAGCGACCTCGGGAGCCCAGTCGGAGACGGCTCGAATACGTCCGTCGAAGTCCTCGAACACGGGAGCCAACTCTGGAGTCAGCAGTATCCTCGGATCAATGACGTCCACATCCAGCTTTCCCCGAGCCCGTTTGGTCAGAACATACGACCAGGCGTCATCTATCTTCAAGAAGAAGAATTTCTGTTGCCACCCTCGCCAACTGTCCTTAGTGGCAAAAGTGAACATGAATTTTTTGCTCCCGGATCCCCGAGGTAGCATGAAATAGAAGCCACCCTGCGGGACCACGAAGCGCTTGTAGTACTGCATGAAAATTACAAAATGGGGTTTTATCCCGAAGACGCCACACATACAGAGGAAGGCGTTAAAATAGCAGTACGAGTTCGGGGGAAGCTGATTCACAGCAATGCCATAAAATTGGTAGAACTCGCACACCATCTTCGGGGGAGGATACCGAAGTCCGGCCTTCAGCTGGGCTCGGAAAATGGTAACCTCGGTACTATGGTTTGAAAAAGCATAGTGGTCAGGTCGTTGTAGCCGGGTAATGGCGTAAGAAGGAAGAAAGAACTTCTTTTTCTACCTCTCTAATTTTTTAGGGGTGGTGCAACAAGGATGAGATAAAAGAGGCTGCCAGCTCTCAGGGATAGGCATTTTGGACAGAAAAACGAGTTCGGAAAAAGGCAAGAAAACAACTTCCGGCAAAAATGCGAAAAAACAGAGGTATCAAAAGACTCTGGAAAGAAAAAACCCACCAAAAGACTTGCCAAAATCGGAGGTCGCCGTCGTAAAAGGTTGCCGAAAAAAGCTCTCTTAAAACAGCTACGCCGCAAAAGCAAGAGAAATCGCACAGAAAAGGGCAAGCAGGGAAAAAGCAGAAGCAAAAGCAAAAGGGCCTATGACGGAATGGGCTACTTATAGGCCAAGGGTGGGTAACCGAAATGATGTCATAAGTGCCCTTTGAAGGCGAACTGTCGCCGTAATTGCACTCTGCGCCTGAAAAGATGCGCTCTCTATAAACGACGTGACTCTCCTCCAATGACAGTGCGCCACGTGTCAACCATCGCGCCAAAATAGGAGACACATCTTCTGACATCCCTAAAAAACTGGGACGCGTCTCTCAGACTGACGCGCTTGGCCATCAGACGCGACGCTGCACAGACCTGCAAAAGCAAAGAAGCAGGTTGCCTCGAAGACACCAAAAGACGGGCTTTGGCAGAACAGCCCATACCTTCGGGCAAGAGGTGCTATGGCCGAACAGCCCATACCTTCGGGCAAGAGGTGTATATTCGGCACAGGCTTTGCCTTGGAGACACCAAAAAACAGGCCAAGGCCAAGCAGCCCACACCTTTAGGAAAGAGGTGTACCTTCAACACTGGTGTTACTCTCAATAGACTCCCAAAGAACATCCTCGGAAAGAAAACAAAACCGAAGTCTTCATTTTGGCTTTCTGAAGGGGGGCATGTGATAGCCGAAGGACTATCGCCTCCACTTGGCCGAACTCCCTACCACCAGAATGGCTAGGAGATCTGGCGCTACCCGGAAAAAGGTGGGATCACGTACCTCGAAGAAAAGCCGAAGAGCCCAAGCTCGGCACGCCAGGGAACCTAAGGATACTATTAGCCCCCCGAGGTAGTAAACAGGCCGCCTTCGGAAAAGTGGCACCAGCTAGGGCGGGCCGAACATGATCTTCCCGAAGGCGGAACTCCCTGAACCTGGGAACCCCCGAACTAGGGGCATGCTTCCCGAAGTGGCACGGTCCATACTAGAGGACGACCTCACCCAGGGACCTCAGGAGTATGGCAAGGGCATTTAAGGAAACCTCTGACATGTCGCCCACAGACGTCACAAGCCGCCTCAAACGGCGCTCTGACACGCCGACACCATCAAAGTCACATCATGGCCCGTCTCGACTCAAGGCTAAAGGAAGCCTACCACCAGCTACTTGTCCTCCACGCCCAGACATTCAGAGAACATCTGACCGAACACGTGTCACGATCTGAACGGGCTGGACACCTCTATAAATACCAGGGAATACACCCTGGCAAATGGCTGGCAAATATCCTGACTCCTCACTCTGAGAAAATATGACCAGGCGAGTTCACTTAACCCCTCAGTGCTATTTCCTCTGCCTTCTCCTAGCACCACTGACTTGGGTGTCGGAGGCTCCTCCCCGGAACAATACCCCGGGGACCTCCTAACCCACTTTTTCTGAACATCTCAGGCACTCTCCCATGGGCAAACCGGCCACCAGGCGTTCTTCCTCTCCGGGAGTCCCTCCATCAGTCACCATGACTACCAACGATGAAGCCCCTGGGCATCAGGAGGTCCCCGGAGTCTTTTTCCGGGGAAGAGCCTCCGACGCCCAAGTCAGTGTTTTGGAGGTGGAGAGCGAGTACTAAGGGCCAAAGATTCTTGCCTGTTCCATTTTCTTTTGAGGGAGGAGAAAAAGATCCCTTGCTGAGACCATTTCCCTGATATATATAAGAGGGTGTAGCCCGTTCAAATTGTGACATGTGTTCGGTCGGATGTAATCTATACTTCTGGGCGTGGGGGCTGCTAGCCACCTGCAGGCTCATTGGGCCACGAGCTAGGGCAAGCATAGCCCTACATGACAAGACGTAGGCGGCGTCGACGTGTCAGAGCGCATATGAGGGTAGCATGTAGCGTGTGCGGGCGACATGTCAGAGGCTCCTTAATTGCTTCTGCCGTACCCCCGAGGTCCTCTTGGTTGAGGTCGCCCTTCAGAGTGAGGACCCTTCTTCTGGAATCATACCAGTAGTTCGGGGGATTCCCTAGCTCTGAAGTTTCTCCTTCGGGGGGATTCTCTCCTGCCGAAGGTGGCTGGTCCTTCTCACCCGAAGCTGGTTCGGTCAGCTTTCTGAAGGAGGCAACACGCTAGTTTCCCTAGGTTGGCACTGTCATCCTTGGGAGCGCTGGCGGACTACTGAGGTCGTGTGGCCAAGGCGTCAGACTTCCTCCTTTCCGAGGTCGGTATTGGCTCACCTTGTGGGTGACATTGGATTTACCGAGTGTGATCCTAGCCGAAGTTCTCAGGTTACTGGGGCGATAGCACTTTGGCTATCACATGCCCCCCCCTTTCGGAAAGCTGAAGTGGAGACTTCGGCTAGCGGTCCTTTTGGGGGCACTTTTCGGGACTCGGAGTGGGATGTTCATGGAGAAGGTACTTCATCACCAGGAGACAAGCCTTGTCTGGAGAGGTGTCACTGTCTATCACTTGCTGTCCTCAAGATGCCCAATTTCTTTACGTTTTCTGCCGTAGGTCAGTGGACCATCGCATCTCGAAACTAAGCGTGTCAGTCTGGAGCGACGTGCCCGGGTTTTTGGGATGTCAGAAAGTGCATCCTAGTTTCTCGCATTGGGTGACATGTGGCAGGCACTGGTTGGGGGAGGTCATGTCGATTATACCGGGCACGTATTTTCACGCACAAGGGGTAATTATGGTGACGTTTCACCTTCACGGAGCAATTATGACGTCGATTCAGCTACCCTTCCTCGGTCTACATAAACCTCCTTCCATCATAATCTTCACTTGCTTTCTCTTTGCTCCCGCTTTGCTCTCGTCTGCTTTCGTGCCTTCTCTTCTCTCATTGCAACAGTGCAATTTCCAGCCACCATTCATGACGGCGTCCTCAAACCCTGATTTCGGCAAAACTTTTGGTGGGTTCTGATTCTAGAGGTCATTCGGTTTCTTCATTTTCTGCTTTCTTCTAGCTTCCCGAAGTCATTTTTTGCCAATCATGTCTTCACCTGTCCCCCTTGTGCCTGTCAAACCTGTCCCCCTTATGTCTGTTCAACCCATCCCCAAGAGTTGGCAACCTCTCATTTCTCACCCTTGTTGCTCCACTTTGGAGAAATTAGAGAAGTGGAGAACCAAATTTTTTCTTCCCTCCTATGCCGTCATGAGGTTACCTCGTCTCGGTCATTACAGTTTTATGAACTGAGATGATGAGGTTACCGTTTTTCGAGCCAAACTAAAGGCCGGACTTCGGTCCCCTCCCCCCGAGGATGATTTGTGACTTTTGCCAATTTCATGGCATGGCCGTGAATCAGCTTCCTCCGAACTCATACTGTTATTTTAACGCCTTCCTCTGCATGTGCGGGGTTTTTGGAATGGAGCCTCACTTCATCCTGTTCATGCAGTACTATAAGCTTTATCCGGTCCCGATGGGTGGCTTTTATTTCATGCTACCTCGGGGATCTAGGATCAAAAAGTTCATGTTCACCTTCGCTACTAAAGATAGCTGGCAAGGGTGGCAAAGGAAGTTCTTCTTCCTAAAGGTGGCAGAGGCCTGGTCATACGTCCCGACCAAGTGGGCTCGGGGACAGCTGGAGATGGATGTCATGCACAAGACGGACCTCGCCATGCCAGCTCCTGCCATCGACGGGAATGAGTCCTGGCTAGTGATGCTCCTTCGGGGGGAGCTCACTTATGAAGCCTTTTTTAAAAGTAAGTTTTCTTTGAAAATTTTTAGTATAAGTACCCGTTCGGACTTACACAGAGGTTTTCCTTCTTTTTTAGAGATGGGTGACGAGTTTGCTGCCTACTAGAAGTCCCTCTTTTTCGGCCAATCCGAAAAGGGGGAACAAACAAATAAGGGCGCCTTTAGGAGGCGCAAGACATCTGGGGGTGGGCCGTCTGTACGTAAGAAAGGGAACAAGGACGCCCTTCCCCCACCACCGAAGGACATCATGGAGGTTGGCAGTGAACCCGAGGTCCCAACCGTCCTGCCGACTGAGGTGGCCACCAGTGCAGCTTCTTGGAGTCCTGCCACCTCGGCAGATATTTTAGGTTCCTCGGCTACCGACCCTTTTGCTGAGGAACTCGAGGAGCGTTGAAGAAGCAGGGGCAAACACGTTCCTGCCAAGGTGGAGGAGGTCAGAGACACCGTTGACGATGTCACTGAGGTTGCGCCAGGTTTGTCCCTTAGACACTTTTTCTCTAAATCTTGTTGATGTATGACTAAGAGACTTTGCCTTAATGAGACTTGTCCTTTAATTTTGCAGGAGAACTGGTGCCCTCATCTTGGGTGGCGGACCACGCCCGAAGGTGGGCTCTTCGGGACTCCCATGTCCCGAAGGACAAGGTTCCGAGGGAGCCTTTCTGGTCATTCACGGAGGACATGAACTTGTTCTCCGAGGACTACCAGCAAATGGCTCCAGGGATGGGAGAGGCGTAATCACGCAGGCTTCCCTCAAGGCTGTTGCCGAAGAGTGTGCTAACGGGGAGACCCTCACCTCCAAAATTTCTGAGCATGCTGCCCAGGTACTTCTTCAGGCCCTTTATTTTTTCTCCCCACTTTTCTAAGTACTTTGCTCCCATTGTGCATTTTTTACTAAGTATCTTCTCCTTTTTTGCAGCTTCTGGGGTATAGTGGATACCTCCGGGCTTGGGTGGCAAAGCAAGCTTCAGTGCGAACTTGGGCCAAAGACCGACTGGAGAAGGCCAAGGTCTTCTGTGCCAACTCTGTTGTAAAAAACGTAGAGTTGAGTCGGATAGCCAAGGAGGAGGTCACAAAACTTCGGGAAGGATTCCTGAAGGGCCAAGAAGAGCTCTTGAAGGATTTTTCCCAGAAGATGTTCGACCTCGACGCGAAGGTGGTGAGTCTAACTTCAGCCAATGAGGCCTATGAAAAGGGGAGAGAGGAAGACTCTACTCTCCTGGTGAAGATGTTTTGTCACGCCCCGTACTGCCCCTGGCCCATCTGGGCCCAATTATCAAAGCTTGCAGCGGAAGTTATTCACATTTGAGGGGGCTTTATTTAATACTACGAGCACCTACGGCGTGAGAGTCCAGGATCTAATCTGGTTCTAGCTTGATTGATTATTTACCTTCAATATGTTTCAGGGTGCTCTTTAAGGTCAAGCTAGCACCTATGCGGAATTTTAGTGTTCCAATTATGAGCTTTCTCAACTTAACAGATTTTCATGCACATAATGCCCTTAGATGCCATCTTATCAAATCAGCGACCAACTCCATACAAATCTAGGTTCACTGGAGATCCTTCCTTAGGTACACATATTCAGCCAATCAATCTTGCAATTCAAGCAAAACAATCACTTAGTCCAGTAAGTGCATAGAATGTGTGCCCATCAAGTGTACTAGTCCAATGCATGGCAACAAAGAAGCCCATCTCTTTTTCAAGTTTGAAAACATATTTGCATGTCCATGAGCATCAGCCAAGTCTAGTACACATAACATGAATATCCATCATGGCATTATTCATCATAGTCATCCATCCAAGGCAAAGTTCATCATCATAAGTCAACCAGAACTATGCCTATCCATAGCACAGCAAACAAGCATCACCTACTTGGAAAACATACCAAGGAATGCTTTATGTCTAAGTTTATCTGGGTTCAAGTTTTACAGACCAAGTTTTCATGTCTACTTAATCTGTAACTCAAATAGACATGGAATACAATCCACCTTATAGACCTTGTTCCCACAACTTCTAGACTCCATATCCTGCACAGGTAAGTCCACAACATTAGCTTGTTCCACAAGCAATCTATACCACACAAGTCACTTTGAGCATATGATTTTACTGAGCATCACTATACACATACCCAACCTTTTAGTGTATCGTAACGAGTACTCTGGTACTCCTCGCTTGATCTATCAAGCCATCCATTTCCTGAAAAATGTTTAGCAGGGCGGGTGAGTTATAAAACTCAATAAGAATCCCGGCGTGAGGTAGGTATCTCATGACTTTCATAGTCATATCCGGCTTTTAAAGCCAAAGTGTGCCAAGAACGTAATGGCATTTTCCATATTCCTGCAAAGGAAAACACTAAAACAAGAAAACACACAGTATGGCATGATAGCAATAATAATAATAATAATCAGGGTCAGCATGCACAAACAATTTCAGAGAAGCACACAACTCAACGCACACACCACTGTTCCTCGTAACCTGTGGGCATCGCAAGCATTCGCATTTGCATAACCATTTCCGGTCGACCATTTTTCTTATCTTATCTGAGCTCATTATCTTGGGACCGAGTTGGCCAAACTCGATACCAAGACCCAAATGCTTGCTATTCTACTCATGAGTATACCATCGTTGCCGAAGCAACACCACCTCGCCCAGTACGCACTTATGTGCCCAATTATCCATAGTTGCCGAAGCAACGATCCTCGTCCAATACGCACTTATGTGCCCAATTATTAAACTAAGAAAGTACATGAGACCTCACAAAAGTAACAACCACGTAGCCCTGACATGCACACCTATGGTCACTTGGTGCTTTAACCATCACATAGGGGCACTAATACTCACACTGAAAGGACATGGAAAATATACCATGGAGAGTGAGTATTGGGATTCTTACCACCATTTGTATAACCTTTTTGCTCATTGTCTTTGCCTTGCTTTGCTTTGTTTGTTGTTGTAACTTTGCCCTTGCCTTAATGGACCTATAAAGCCCAATACACTAGCAAGTTAATTTCTTACTTTTCATGAACCATGAGAACCATAATTTACCAAGGACTCTTGGTTTAACTTACTCAACCTTACTTAAAGAGGAAAGGCCCCATAATTACCCTTCTTGGTTAAAGTCCAATTCCAATTGTAGCCAATGTTGGCATTATAGCCAAGATGGCCAATGTAGCCATTGCTGCCAATTTAGCCCAAGTTTGCCTATGTAGCCCATGTAGTGAATTGTAGCCCATTTTCGCCTTGCTGTGAATTGAGGCCCAACTTGGCCTTTTCTGAAAGTTTAGGCCCAATTGGCCTCTTCTGGAAGTTTAGGCCCAATTGGCCTTTTCTGGAATCTTGGCCCAACTTGGGCTTTCCAGGAACTCAGGCCCACTTGGCCTTCTATGGAACCCAGGCCCACTTGGCCTGTTCTGGAACTCAGGCCCAACTGGCCTTTTATTAACTCAGGCCCACTTGGCCTTTTAATTCCTCAGGCCCACTTGGCCTTTTATCTTCTCAGGCCCACTTGGCCTTTTAATTCTCTTCTGGACTTGGGCCTATATTAACCTTTTCAGGATTTAGCCCAATTCAGCCTTTAGGCCCAATATACATCTTCAGGACTTGGGCCTATATTAACCTTTTCAGGATTTAGCCCAAGTGTTGAGTCAAAGTAGCCCACTTGCCAATAATGCCATTATGGTCCATTTGGCCAATATTACTCAAAACTCTGGGTTTTCCACTCAAGCACCTCAAGAACAATTGTTGACAGAATTGTCCTTGAATTCTTCTTTGCCACTTTAGTCCCAAATTTTCCTTGTGAACACTTTTGCCACCAAATTACTTGGTTAACACACATCCGCCAAAAATTGGCACCATGGCCGAATGCATGCTTCATTTCTTCTTTGTGATTTTTGCTTGTACAAGTCATCTAGGACTTAAAAATATGCCAAGAACACTTGGCTCCACATGGCTAACATGCCAAGAGATTAAAATCAACATATGGCCGAATCTTTCAAGCTTGATTTTTTGCTCATAAAACTTCTACACATGGCTAACATGCCAAGATATTAAAATCAACATATGGCCGAATCTTTCAAGCTTGATTTTTGCTCATAAATCTTCTCTTTTTGCATCCAACTTTTGGCCATCAACATGCACACTCACAAGAACATCTTCACTACCAAGAACACTTGGTTTCAAGCTTGCATGCCAAAAATACCCATTTGGCCGAATATACTCCTTGCTTTTCTTTGCATCTTTTGTTTGTTTCTTTGCTTGGAAAGGCTATACAAGCCTCAAGGCACCAAGAACACTTGGTTTCAAGCCTCAAAATACCATGGACATTCATGGCCGAAACTTCATCCTTGCTTTTCTTGGAGTTCTCCTCCATTTCCTTGCTTTTGATGGCTTAAAAGTGCCATGCATGCCTTGAACTCTCAAGTTGAGTCCAAGAGCACTATGATTCCTCCATGGCCGAATCTTCAAGAGTTTTTCCTTGCAAAAATCCAGCAAATACAAAGCATTAAAAAGTAATATCTAGCTCAAAACACAAGAAATTAACAATGAAAACATGATTCACTTACAACCTTGTTTATGGCCGAATCTTGAGCTTGTTCTTCCTTGATGTTTTCCTTGTTTTTCTTGCTCCTCATGGCTTAGAAATGCCATGCATGTTCATGAGCTCATGCGTGAAGCTCAAGAACAATAAGTTCCTCCATGGCCGAAAATTCAAGAGCTTGTTTCTTGATGTTCTTCTTCACTTCCTTGCTTCTCATGGCTTAGAAATGCCAAGCATGCTCATGAGCTCTTGAGATGAGCTCAAGAACACTATTTTCTCATCATGGCCGAATATTCACAAGCATTTTTCCATGGGTTTTTCTTGACATCTCTCTTTGATTTTGGTCTAGATGTGTTTAGGAGGTTGAAAGCTTCATGAAAATGTGTTTGCATGTGGGAAAAGCTTGGATTTTGGTCATGGCCGAATTTGTTGAGGGAGGAAGAAGATGATGAACTTGGAAGAACACCATGGCTGGTTTTAGAGAGAAGGGAGAGCAAATGAGAGCACTTGGTGCTAGAGAGAGAGAGAATTAAGTGTTTGAATGGTAAAACAAGAGCATGGCCGAATTTAGTGCTTCCAATTAGAAGAAATGCAAGCCAAATGCATGTGAAATGCATATTTGGAAGCAATGGCCGGCCATTTAATTTCCAAGTGGTGGGAGAATGGTCAAATGGCAATTAAACAATTCATTAGACAAATGTGAGTGGGGGGGAATAGTTTAATGGGGTATCTTGGAGCCATTAAACAATAATAGACAAAGGATAATGGAGTTTGTAGTGGAGGAATTAATTTAATGGGTAATAAACAAATATGAGTGGAGCAAATAAACAATGATAGTGGAGCATAAATGGGAGACAAGCATGTGATGGGCAAATAATTAATATGTGAGTGGGAGACATGGGTGGCCAAACAATAATAGTTTAATGGGAAGTGGGAGACAAGAATAGTGGAGGAATAAAATAAATGATGAGTGGAATGTGTAGTAGGCCAAATTTAAATTGGTAACATGGGGTGGCTGCTCATGCATATATTTTTCATGCAAAATGGCCAAATTACTTACTTGGTCCTCCATCTTTCTCCAACTTTGCAATTGAGTCCTCCCACCCAACTTTTCTTTGTGCAATTGAGTCCCTCAATTTCAATTTCCACCAATATCATCATCACAACTCTTGGCCTAAGCCAAGCATAATCCTTGGAGTGTCCAACACTCATTAATGCCCATTCCTTAAAGAATTCCAAGGTCTCCACAATTTTTTTGCCAAGTTTCCAAATTTGGAAACTTTTTCTGTCTTTACTCCACTTAACCCGGGACTTAGTCATTTAGTCCTTTCCGGGTATGACAATACTCCCCCTCTTAAGAAATTTGGCCCTCCAAATTTCCTAGGAGTCCAAAATCATCCTGCTCAGGTAGCCTGTTTAATACCAGAACACTGGTGGCATACCTTTCTGTCAAGCAGCCTCTTCCACTGGCCATATAAGTACTCATCTCCCCTTTTTGTTTCAACTCTCTCTGTCAACTCCAGATTATAAACTGGATAGCTCTCCTCATAAGGTCTTACTTGCCTTGATCCACAAGTCATAGCTTGTTTCCTTTTTTCACAACTCAGCCCATCCCATTAGTGAATAACTAACACTTCTCAGGGTCTGGTAAAACCAGTAGTGGGCTGCAGTCAATTTCTTCACAAGTCCCTCACACTAAGGTTGCTTCCATTCCAAGATATCTTCATCTGCTCGAGATCAATAGCTTAACTATGCTCATTGATCAACTGTCCGAGGATTTCAATTTTCCTTAGCCCAGATTTGGCACTTAGCTTGCCATACAACTGCTATTCCTTTTCAGGCTAGGCACCACTCTTGGGTGCTCCTTATGGGCTTTTTTTTTTCATCCTTTGAGCACACCAATATGTCATCATTAGTAAGCCCAAATGGCATCACCATGTACTCAAAGCAACCACTTCTGGTCCTGCACACTAACTTTAGGACCTTTTCTTCCTCGATTCTCAGCTGGAAAAATATCCAGGTTCGAGGTTTATCTTCCTTCTTTACAAAAGTATAGATGCTTTCCAGGTAGATGTTCCTGGTTAAGGAGTTCTCAAGCTTTATTTTAATGGGTTCTGACTTAGTCTTTGTCCTCCTTTGTATTAAATTGCCCTCGATACTTACTTAACTTCAGCTTCTTTTCATCCTTAGGCAATCACCTTCTTCATGAACATAGGTTTTGTGCTTCAGCACCCTTAAATGATCCTCTGGGACTAACCCAGGAAAATTTCCATCATCAATGTCATTCCTTCCTGTCTTCCCCTGCTTGGTCCTGGTACTTGTAGTCTGTCATTTGGCTCATTAGCCAAACTACGCTCATTCTGAGCTACCTGCCTTTGGGCAGTTTCATCAGGTATCATCGACCTGGCATTTGGCTCTCTAGCCAAACCATGCTCACTTTGAGCTACCTGCCTCTCTGGTTCATTCCCACCATTGCCATTTCTGGGGTGGCAGCAATATTATCTGTCATCAATTCATTTCTGGTATTTCTAACCAGGCGAACTTCAGTGCATACTTATGTCATTCATCATTTCATTCCTCTGACTAACTTGGCAGTTTCCATAGACAATAATGCACTAGTATCAATTTAAAACTGATAATTCATAACTGCCAAATAAAATGTTACCTGTCAGGGTTCTTCTAACTCAATCCTGACCTGGTCCATTTCTTCATCAGTATCTTCAGCTCTTTGCCTTCATGGTCCTCTTGTGCCTTTCTTGATGTCTCAATCTGGAATACTCTTCCAGTATCCTCAATTTTCCTTTCCCTGCTCCAGGTATCTCTCAGTATGCCTGGTGGGGGCATAGCTAGCCTTTTTATGAAAATTCCAGTCTCTTCAATGAAGATGGGGCATGTCTTGCCCTTTATGGCAATTGCCCTCTATCATTAACCTCTTGGGGTCTTTATCTTTCTTTCTTGGCAAGTCACTGCCTTACCCAATGATTCAACACTTTGGGTACAGTACTCAATACAACTCTCCACGAATCTGTAGCATGGCTTATTGCCATGGAATCTTCCTTGAGTCTCTTAGGGAAGGTTGTAGCGAGCTCAAGAAGACAGCTACCTTCTTTGTTGTTCTGCTTTTCTTGGCTAGTGTGCCAAGCTTTGACCATCCATTTTTTTTTTATACCTTTCTTCTTTCTTCTCTTACTTTTTCTTAGCTCAATGCCAAGCTTTTGCTTTCTCTGCTTAGCTGGCTTCTACATCCTGCTACTCTTTCCAGATCCATTATGGCTTGTTTCTGGAATTGTTGCTCCAGGGCCATGGTTTTTGAAGTAACTTCTTAGGTCTAGGTATTCTCTACCTAAAGCCACCGAATCTCTACTCAAGCTCTAATGTTGAGAGCTACCTCAGCTCAAATAGGTAAGCTCAATCTGCTTCTGTCTCTGGATCACGACCACATCAAAAGATAGGAGGTTTTAGTGCCAGGAATCCACTCCATCTGGCCCTCCTTAAGTTCATTCTTTCTGTGCTTTCCCTTTCGGGCTCATCTCTGCTACCAGGTGTATTCCTGGTTTGATCCTTGAACACCTGCTCCAATGCCAGGATATCCTGCATCATAGCATAGCAGCCCTTGGCTCTACTGCTTCTGAGAATCTATCTCAGCTCTGATTTCAGGCATCTCAAAGTTCCTTTTATTTACAGCTGCTCCTGCTTCTCATACTGTGGAGCACATCTGATTACTGAATCTCTGCTGGAGCATATTTGATTATTGAATCTCTCCTGGATCCAGCTACTTGTAACTTAGCGTTTGGCTTTTGGGCCAAACTAGGTTCATTGGCCTCTGTCTCTGAACTTTCTTCTTTCATCATCATCAATTTCTATTGGCTTGGTCTTGTAGCACATATTCTCTTTCTAGTCTTCTTTTCATTTCTGACTCTCTTCACTGCCCAGCAGTTCTGGGATTTATACCTGACTTCTCGTCATGGTCTGAATGCTCGATGGTTGGCATGTACTTCTACATTGCTTCCAATTTTGCCTCCGGTCATCAAGACCCATTTATGTTTGGCCTCATGGCTCAGCTTTCCCACTGGGTATCAAGACCCAGAAATTAAGGGCTCAGTTCTTCCCCTGGGTATTAAGACCCAGTAATTCTTGGCTAAATGGCTCAACAGCTCTGACTTGGACCTCTGGCACAAAGCCAGGACACCCCTTCCTATCAGAGGAAGTTTCATTTTCATTATGGGCCTCCTCATTACCTGGTTCTCATCCTGTTCACAACAACAAAGCAAAGCACAATACACATATATGCTCAATAATTCATAAGTGACTCAACCTAGTGGACTTAACCTATGTGGGAACAAGTCTATACTATAGCAGTCAATGACCATAATACTGGTCCTTCCAAACAAAACATGCTGTCACACAATAACCATGCTCTGATACCACTTCTTCTGTCACGCCCCGTACTGCCCCTGGCCCATCTGGGCCCAATTATCAAAGCTTGCAGCGGAAGTTATTCACATTTGAGGGGGCTTTATTTAATACTACGAGCACCTACGGCGTGAGAGTCCAGGATCTAATCTGGTTCTAGCTTGATTGATTATTTACCTTCAATATGTTTCAGGGTGCTCTTTAAGGTCAAGCTAGCACCTATGCGGAATTTTAGTGTTCCAATTATGAGCTTTCTCAACTTAACAGATTTTCATGCACATAATGCCCTTAGATGCCATCTTATCAAATCAGCGACCAACTCCATACAAATCTAGGTTCACTGGAGATCCTTCCTTAGGTACACATATTCAGCCAATCAATCTTGCAATTCAAGCAAAACAATCACTTAGTCCAGTAAGTGCATAGAATGTGTGCCCATCAAGTGTACTAGTCCAATGCATGGCAACAAAGAAGCCCATCTCTTTTTCAAGTTTGAAAACATATTTGCATGTCCATGAGCATCAGCCAAGTCTAGTACACATAACATGAATATCCATCATGGCATTATTCATCATAGTCATCCATCCAAGGCAAAGTTCATCATCATAAGTCAACCAGAACTATGCCTATCCATAGCACAGCAAACAAGCATCACCTACTTGGAAAACATACCAAGGAATGCTTTATGTCTAAGTTTATCTGGGTTCAAGTTTTACAGACCAAGTTTTCATGTCTACTTAATCTGTAACTCAAATAGACATGGAATACAATCCACCTTATAGACCTTGTTCCCACAACTTCTAGACTCCATATCCTGCACAGGTAAGTCCACAACATTAGCTTGTTCCACAAGCAATCTATACCACACAAGTCACTTTGAGCATATGATTTTACTGAGCATCACTATACACATACCCAACCTTTTAGTGTATCGTAACGAGTACTCTGGTACTCCTCGCTTGATCTATCAAGCCATCCATTTCCTGAAAAATGTTTAGCAGGGCGGGTGAGTTATAAAACTCAATAAGAATCCCGGCGTGAGGTAGGTATCTCATGACTTTCATAGTCATATCCGGCTTTTAAAGCCAAAGTGTGCCAAGAACGTAATGGCATTTTCCATATTCCTGCAAAGGAAAACACTAAAACAAGAAAACACACAGTATGGCATGATAGCAATAATAATAATAATAATCAGGGTCAGCATGCACAAACAATTTCAGAGAAGCACACAACTCAACGCACACACCACTGTTCCTCGTAACCTGTGGGCATCGCAAGCATTCGCATTTGCATAACCATTTCCGGTCGACCATTTTTCTTATCTTATCTGAGCTCATTATCTTGGGACCGAGTTGGCCAAACTCGATACCAAGACCCAAATGCTTGCTATTCTACTCATGAGTATACCATCGTTGCCGAAGCAACACCACCTCGCCCAGTACGCACTTATGTGCCCAATTATCCATAGTTGCCGAAGCAACGATCCTCGTCCAATACGCACTTATGTGCCCAATTATTAAACTAAGAAAGTACATGAGACCTCACAAAAGTAACAACCACGTAGCCCTGACATGCACACCTATGGTCACTTGGTGCTTTAACCATCACATAGGGGCACTAATACTCACACTGAAAGGACATGGAAAATATACCATGGAGAGTGAGTATTGGGATTCTTACCACCATTTGTATAACCTTTTTGCTCATTGTCTTTGCCTTGCTTTGCTTTGTTTGTTGTTGTAACTTTGCCCTTGCCTTAATGGACCTATAAAGCCCAATACACTAGCAAGTTAATTTCTTACTTTTCATGAACCATGAGAACCATAATTTACCAAGGACTCTTGGTTTAACTTACTCAACCTTACTTAAAGAGGAAAGGCCCCATAATTACCCTTCTTGGTTAAAGTCCAATTCCAATTGTAGCCAATGTTGGCATTATAGCCAAGATGGCCAATGTAGCCATTGCTGCCAATTTAGCCCAAGTTTGCCTATGTAGCCCATGTAGTGAATTGTAGCCCATTTTCGCCTTGCTGTGAATTGAGGCCCAACTTGGCCTTTTCTGAAAGTTTAGGCCCAATTGGCCTCTTCTGGAAGTTTAGGCCCAATTGGCCTTTTCTGGAATCTTGGCCCAACTTGGGCTTTCCAGGAACTCAGGCCCACTTGGCCTTCTATGGAACCCAGGCCCACTTGGCCTGTTCTGGAACTCAGGCCCAACTGGCCTTTTATTAACTCAGGCCCACTTGGCCTTTTAATTCCTCAGGCCCACTTGGCCTTTTATCTTCTCAGGCCCACTTGGCCTTTTAATTCTCTTCTGGACTTGGGCCTATATTAACCTTTTCAGGATTTAGCCCAATTCAGCCTTTAGGCCCAATATACATCTTCAGGACTTGGGCCTATATTAACCTTTTCAGGATTTAGCCCAAGTGTTGAGTCAAAGTAGCCCACTTGCCAATAATGCCATTATGGTCCATTTGGCCAATATTACTCAAAACTCTGGGTTTTCCACTCAAGCACCTCAAGAACAATTGTTGACAGAATTGTCCTTGAATTCTTCTTTGCCACTTTAGTCCCAAATTTTCCTTGTGAACACTTTTGCCACCAAATTACTTGGTTAACACACATCCGCCAAAAATTGGCACCATGGCCGAATGCATGCTTCATTTCTTCTTTGTGATTTTTGCTTGTACAAGTCATCTAGGACTTAAAAATATGCCAAGAACACTTGGCTCCACATGGCTAACATGCCAAGAGATTAAAATCAACATATGGCCGAATCTTTCAAGCTTGATTTTTTGCTCATAAAACTTCTACACATGGCTAACATGCCAAGATATTAAAATCAACAAATGGCCGAATCTTTCAAGCTTGATTTTTGCTCATAAATCTTCTCTTTTTGCATCCAACTTTTGGCCATCAACATGCACACTCACAAGAACATCTTCACTACCAAGAACACTTGGTTTCAAGCTTGCATGCCAAAAATACCCATTTGGCCGAATATACTCCTTGCTTTTCTTTGCATCTTTTGTTTGTTTCTTTGCTTGGAAAGGCTATACAAGCCTCAAGGCACCAAGAACACTTGGTTTCAAGCCTCAAAATACCATGGACATTCATGGCCGAAACTTCATCCTTGCTTTTCTTGGAGTTCTCCTCCATTTCCTTGCTTTTGATGGCTTAAAAGTGCCATGCATGCCTTGAACTCTCAAGTTGAGTCCAAGAGCACTATGATTCCTCCATGGCCGAATCTTCAAGAGTTTTTCCTTGCAAAAATCCAGCAAATACAAAGCATTAAAAAGTAATATCTAGCTCAAAACACAAGAAATTAACAATGAAAACATGATTCACTTACAACCTTGTTTATGGCCGAATCTTGAGCTTGTTCTTCCTTGATGTTTTCCTTGTTTTTCTTGCTCCTCATGGCTTAGAAATGCCATGCATGTTCATGAGCTCATGCGTGAAGCTCAAGAACAATAAGTTCCTCCATGGCCGAAAATTCAAGAGCTTGTTTCTTGATGTTCTTCTTCACTTCCTTGCTTCTCATGGCTTAGAAATGCCAAGCATGCTCATGAGCTCTTGAGATGAGCTCAAGAACACTATTTTCTCATCATGGCCGAATATTCACAAGCATTTTTCCATGGGTTTTTCTTGACATCTCTCTTTGATTTTGGTCTAGATGTGTTTAGGAGGTTGAAAGCTTCATGAAAATGTGTTTGCATGTGGGAAAAGCTTGGATTTTGGTCATGGCCGAATTTGTTGAGGGAGGAAGAAGATGATGAACTTGGAAGAACACCATGGCTGGTTTTAGAGAGAAGGGAGAGCAAATGAGAGCACTTGGTGCTAGAGAGAGAGAGAATTAAGTGTTTGAATGGTAAAACAAGAGCATGGCCGAATTTAGTGCTTCCAATTAGAAGAAATGCAAGCCAAATGCATGTGAAATGCATATTTGGAAGCAATGGCCGGCCATTTAATTTCCAAGTGGTGGGAGAATGGTCAAATGGCAATTAAACAATTCATTAGACAAATGTGAGTGGGGGGGAATAGTTTAATGGGGTATCTTGGAGCCATTAAACAATAATAGACAAAGGATAATGGAGTTTGTAGTGGAGGAATTAATTTAATGGGTAATAAACAAATATGAGTGGAGCAAATAAACAATGATAGTGGAGCATAAATGGGAGACAAGCATGTGATGGGCAAATAATTAATATGTGAGTGGGAGACATGGGTGGCCAAACAATAATAGTTTAATGGGAAGTGGGAGACAAGAATAGTGGAGGAATAAAATAAATGATGAGTGGAATGTGTAGTAGGCCAAATTTAAATTGGTAACATGGGGTGGCTGCTCATGCATATATTTTTCATGCAAAATGGCCAAATTACTTACTTGGTCCTCCATCTTTCTCCAACTTTGCAATTGAGTCCTCCCACCCAACTTTTCTTTGTGCAATTGAGTCCCTCAATTTCAATTTCCACCAATATCATCATCACAACTCTTGGCCTAAGCCAAGCATAATCCTTGGAGTGTCCAACACTCATTAATGCCCATTCCTTAAAGAATTCCAAGGTCTCCACAATTTTTTTGCCAAGTTTCCAAATTTGGAAACTTTTTCTGTCTTTACTCCACTTAACCCGGGACTTAGTCATTTAGTCCTTTCCGGGTATGACATGTTTACTGATAACGCATAACTTCAAGCCGAGGTCGATGCTTTGAAGAATGAGCCGAAGAAGAAGAAGGTGAAGGTGCTGAAGAAGGAGGTTGCTGACCTTCAGGACGAGGTGGAGGAGCTATCCCTCGAAAAAGACAAGGTTGTCCAGGTGACCAAGGTTGCCTTCCAGGACGGCTTCTGTCTGGCTCACCACCATGTTTTGAAGAAGTACCCAAACCTTAACCTTTCCTTCTTAGCTGGCCTGGACATTCCCGAGGAGCCTCGATGGACTTGGTCAAAAATCGAGCACCTCAACCTGTCGTTTGCCCCTCCTCCGGCACCGAAGGCGGCGGCTAGGGACACAGGAACGGGAGTTTCCAATGACGACGAGGTCTCTTAGATGTTTTAGGACCTTTGCCTTATTTTTCTTTGTAATTTTTCTTCTTTTAACCTTCTTATTGTAATGAAGCCTTCTTCAATGAAATTTTTTCCCCTTTCCATAATTTGGCTAAGTCTTTGAGTAATAACTTTTATTTCCCAGTTATCCCGACCACTTTCGGTCAAGGGACTTCGGAAAATACTTTTTTGCCTTAATGAAAGTTTTGGCCTACTTGCAATGGAGTTACTTTTTGGGAGAATGACCCAATCATCTCCAGAAGGAATAAGTAAATTTCACAAGCTTCTAAGCCTTGTTCGGCGAGAGTTCTTTGGTGCAAGAAAAATTTTTGTACTTAGAAACTTTTTCTAACTCGTACAATTTCTTACCAAGATTCTAAGTATAGAATTTCTTCAAGGTGTCTGAATGCGATGTATTTTTCAATTCTCCACCTTCGAGGTCACCAAGCTTATACACTCCCTTTCGGACTTCGTCAAGGACCAAGTAAGGCCCTTCCCAGTTTGCCCGAAGTACCCTGTGGGATGGCCTTCGGGGCTCGAATTCAGTTTTTCAGATAACGAGGTCTCCTTTCCTTATTCCTTTTGGCCTAACACGTAGATTCGCAGCTGTGGCCACTCTTTGCTGAAAGGCTTTCCTTCTGAGTTCGGCCATCTCTCTATGTTCGTCACTTAAGTCGAGCTTAGTTCTTAATCCGAGGTCGTTTCCTCCTTCATCGAACACTTGTATTCTGACTGATGGCCGTACTACTTCGATAGGGATAATGACCTCTATGCCGAAGATGAGTGCAAAAGGTGTCTCCCCCGTAGCCTTTCGGGGTGTTGTCCGATAACTCCACAGCACACTAGGAAGTTCTCCTGGCCACTTTCCCTTTGCTTCCCCCAACCTCTTTTTCAGACCCTCTTTTATGGTTATGTTGGATACCTCTACTTGTCCGTTGCTCTAGGGATGAGCTACCGGCGCGAAGTGCATTTTTATTCCGAGGTTGGTGATGAATTCTTGGAATCCCTTGTCTATAAACTAGGAACCATTATCGGCCACTATCACCCTCGGTATGCCAAATCTGCATATAATGTTCTTCCAGATGAACTTTTGTATATTTTTTGCCGAAATAGTTGCTAGGGGTTCTGCCTCGACCCATTTAGTGAAATAATCCACTGCCACTACCCAGAACTTCACTCCTCCAGGTGCTGTTGGGAGCGGCCCGATGAGATCTATGCCCCAAACTGCAAAGGGACAAGGGTAGTCTACCAAGGTTATTATTTCCGAGGGCAGTCTTTGGATGTTGGCATGTATTTGGCAATTGTCACACTTCCTAACGAACTGCCTTGCGTCCTTTCTTAAGGTGGGCTAGAAGTACCCTTGGCGGAGTATTACTCCTGCCAAGGCATTAGTTCCGATATGGGAACCACAAGCCCCCTCGTGGACTTCCTCGAGAACCATCTTAGCGTCCTCTTCGCTGACACACCTTTGCAGCGGACTCACGTACCCTGCCGGTATAATTCTTCCCCAATTAGGAAATATTGTCCGAAATGTCTTCGCACTTTTTTTGCTTCGTAAGGATCCTCGGGAAGCTCTTCGTTTGTAAGTACCTCTTTATAGGATCTTTCCACCCTTTTTCCGAGGTTCTTATGCATGGCGTTGCTATGCTCAGGTGGCTCAACACTTCGGTAAAGCTTTTTTATTTAGCCAAGCTGTCCGCTTTGGCATTGTCTCAGTGAGGTACATTTTCAATATGTACTGCGTTGAACTCTTGGATAAGCCTTGATACGCACTCAAGATATTTTTCCAAAGTTGGGTCCTTTGTGCTATAGTCCCCTGCCATCTACTGTACCACTAGCTGGGAATCACTGTGGGCTTTTAGGTTTCTTACAGCAATCTTTCTGGCCAGGCGTAATCCTGCTATGAGAGCTTCGTATTCTGCCATATTGTTGGTGACGTTAAACCCAAATTTGATGGATTTCATGAATTCCAGGCCTTCGGGGACGCGAATGATTACCCCAGCTCCCTGGTGCTTGGAGCCGAAGGCCCCATCTACAAACAGAGTCCATTCTGGGTCACTTTTGCCGAGGTCCGATTGTTCACCTTTGGCAACAAGTACCTCAGCAATGAAGTCCGCTAAAGCTTAGGCTTTTATTGCTTTCCTTGGCTCATAAGTAATATCATACTCGCCGAGCTCTATGCACCACTTGGAAAGTCTTCCCGAATGATCTACTCTCTTCATGACATCCTGAAGAGGTAGGTTACTTCAGATAATAATGGGGTGAGCCCGAAAGTATGGACATAGTCTCCTGCTTGCTAGCACCAGGGCATAGATAGCTTTTTGTAATAGGGGATACCTAACCTTGGCGCCATGTAGGGACTTGCTCAGATAGTATATTGGCCATTGCTCTGCCCCCTCTTCCTTCATGAGAACCGAACTCAATGCTTTTTTGGTAACGGTGAGGTATAATATAAGAAGTTCTCCTTCTCATGGTTGCTGAAGAGTTGGTAGGCGAGCTAGATTAAGTTTGAGCTCTTCCCAGGCCTTTTGGCAATCCTCGTTCCAAGGATGGTCATCGTCTCTGAGGTTGCCACCACTTTTTGCTGCCTTGGTAAGGACCTTAAAGAATGCTTGGCAGCGATCCCCTTACCTAGAAATGAATCTGCTAAAGGATGTTATCCTCCCCGTGAGCCTGTTAGTATTGTGCCCAAAAAGCCAATCATGAGATGATTGTATTTTTGCACATTGAGTCATGATATTTTATTGAGGCATTAATCCAGCAATTATGTTTGTTGTTTTGTTTCTGCGTAACGTAATAAGCATAACTGTAACCCTAGAATAATGATATTCTTAAACGTCCCTAGTCTAGTATTATTGTGGAGCGGGTTGCAATAATACATAATGACTAGCATATGTGGAGACTAATATGAGATATGTAGTCTACATATGGGTACAAGTTGGAGAACTTGTGTACTGGACCGACCCACCATGAGAACACTTCATGGATCGTTATATGAGTGTCATAAGTGATTCTCATAGTGATCATGGTATATGTAGTCCTTCGACCTAAGATCAGCAAGGTTCCCTACATGTGAGTCACATACTTTGATACTTTCCTTTGTTGCTCGTAACTGAGTGAACTTGAAGGAGGTCATTGGGTATGTCACATATCATGCGGAGGGATTTGTATGATCAAGATGGGATTTGTCCCTCCTATGTAACGGGAGTGATATCTTTGGGCCCCTTGATAGAGTGAGACTTAGAAAATGCATGGCCATGCTCTGATGAGTTGATATATGATATCAATGTCGTCAGTTTAAGTTGGTCTACTCGGTAATCAAGAAACCAAAGATTGGGCTATACGAGAGTGACACATTCCATGTCTTGTGCTTAGTCTTGATATCTTTAACAAAGGGGCAATGGCATATATCGATGATGATCATAAAGGTTTAGTCGATTCACCGACAATCTTGTCACTTGGGTAGCAATGATGTGTTGCTAGACACCGCTCATTGCTTATGATCATAAATGTGATTTATGATCATTGCCAACATGGCAAGAGCCTATTGGGTCGCACACATAGAGCTATTTGGATCATTAGAGTGCATGGGCTAATTATTTGGGTTATGGTTTCACTTTAATTTCATATTAATAATGGGCCAAGGAGTTGAGCCATTATTAAGCCCGAAATTAAATCCTAATTGGATTAGGGCTTTGAAACCCATTAGGCCTGGAAGTTAAGTCTCACTATAAATACAACTTTTAAGTGAGAAATTCCCAGGTCTCCTTGCCCTAGCCTCCTAAAAGGACAGCCGCACTCTTCTCTTGCAATTCCTTGGAGGACGCAAGCTAGCACTGCGAGCGCAAGAGAAACGCATCTGCCGGGACGTGGTGGAAGCGTGGTGATCCCGAGAGGCTCGTGTGGATACCATAGAGAGCCTGAACACGTCAACTGTTCAGGTTTTGTGATTCGACTCTACAGTTGAGTGAGAGATCTCAACCGAAAATTAGGTATGAAATTTTTGAACACCCGGTTTACCCCGTTTCACTTGGATCCCGGAGGGTTTCGGTTAAATTCCGCAGCGCTGTTTGGCTCCCGAAACCCAACAGAGCCTTTGCACATCCTTTGTTGTAACCGGAGTTTGGAATTCGAGTAGCGCTTTGACTTTTTCTGAGTTGGCATCGATACCTCTTTCCGACACCATAACCCCGAGGAACTTGCCTGAGCTTACGTCGAAGACGCATTTTTCTGGATTAAGGCGAATTCCGAATGCTCTAAGTTGGTGGAAAGTTTCCTCCAAATCTGTGATATGACTGGTAGGCAACTTGCTTTTGACTATCATGCCATCAACATAGACTTCCATGTTTCTCCCCATTTGGTCTTTGAAGACCTTGTTCATCAGCCTCTGGTAGGTGGCTCCTGCATTTTAAGCCCGAAGGGCATTCTGACAAAGCAATATGTACCGACTTCGGTGATAGAGGTGGTTTTTTCCTCGTCTTTGGGGTCCATTCTGATTTGATGATACCCACTGAAGGCGTCGAGGAAGCTCAGGAGTCCATACTCAGTAGTTGAGTCTACCAATTGGTCTATTGGCGGGAGAAGATACGAATCCTTAGGCCAAGCATCATTTAAGTTTCGGAAGTCGATGCACATTCGGAGCTTGTCACTTCCTTCTTTTGTGGCGATAACCACATTACTTAGCCATTCAGGGTATTTGACCTCCTTGATTATGCTCGCCTCTATCAAGTGTTGGACTTCGGTTTTAATGAAGTTGTTTTTGTGTGCCGAGAGGCTTCACTTTTTTTGGTGAACAGGCCTTGCCTCTGGGCTCACCTTAAGGCTATGCTGTATTACACGGGGGTTTACCCCAGGCATGTTTTTCGATGAGTAGGCAAATAGATCTTTATTCATCAGTAGGGAAGATACAAGTTTTTCCTTGTCACCCTCGGCCAATTTTTTTCCTATTCGGGTGTTTCGACCTAGGACAAGCTCTATTTCTTCCGTTTCTACTTTCTCAGGATCTTCTGTTCCTTCTCCTTTTGACTCTTCTGTGGGTAAGACCTTCATTTCCGTAGTCTGTGCACAGTTTGTCACTGGGGCTTTCCTCGCCTTAACAAACACTTTCCTCACCTCACCCTGGCCGATGAAGATCTCAGCATCTCCATCCTTGGTGGCGAAGGTGACAGTTAGGTACTTCACTTCGGGGCTGATATGGAGATTCCCTTACATTTACCTTCCAAGAATGGTGTTGTATGAGGAAGGGACATTTATGAGGATGAACCTTGTCATTACGGAGGCAAAAGAATATCCTTGTTGTTCACCGAAGTTCCTCTTAGCATCAAGGGGAGATCAATCTAGCCGAGGACCGGGAGTTCGGACGGTTCTACTCCAAAAGTAGGATAAGTGATGGACTTGATGTTGCTCCTTGATATACCCAGACTTGCTAGCAAGTGTGACAATAGGACGTCCGCGTTTGAACCATCATCAAGCAATACTTTCTTGACGTCCCAGCTACCTATCCTTGCCATAACCAGCAGTGGATCATCATGGGAAATATGACGTTGGACCCATCTCTCCGAACCAGCTTTTTTGATGGGTTCGCATGTTCCATCACCGAAATCTCCGTAGCCTTTCTCTTCCTTTCTGCCGATGGTAGTCCTGTTGTGATCATTTGTATCACTCCTGCCGAGGGTGGTGGACGCCTTTTTAGGCTTTGGTTTCGACGTCTGTCTGAGTCGTATTCCTCATCATCTCTTTTCCCCTCCTCTTCTCTTCTCCTCTTCGGGGAAGGCATCTGTAGGTAACCTCGGAGTTGACCTTGCTTCATCAGGGATTCAATGTACTTCTTCAGCTGGAAGCAGTCCTCGGTATCATGCCCATGGTTTCGATGGAACTGGCAGAACTTCTTCATATTCTTTTCGTTGTCCGAGGTCATGCCTTTGGTCGTTGGATCTGAGCTCCTTGCCTTTGCATTGCCATAAGGATGTTCATCCTTGAGGTGTTCAGAGGGGTGAAAGTCAGTGGCTTCTTTCCCCTAAGCTTTCGAGGCCGTCCCCCTGACTCGGTTGGGTAGCAAGGTTGCTGGCTCGGCCCCTCGGTGCGAATGTGGTCGGGTTTTAGGCCTCCCATTCTTAGTTCTTCAGCAGTCATGTGCTGCTCAGCCCTTCGGTAAAATTCACCAGTCGTGTCGGGGGGATCCTTGGAAAACTCATAGAACAACTGAGAGTCTCTCCGAAGTCCTCGTGTCATGGCTAGGATACATTTTTCTGGCCTGAAGTCTGGAACACTTAAGGCTTCCTTGTTGAATCTTTCAACATAGTCGCAAATGGTTTCCCCATTTTTCTGCGCTATGTCAAACATTTGTATAGGCATCTTCGCCGTTGGCCAACTCCCAATGAACTGCTGCGTGAAGGCAGTAGACAGCTCTTGGAACTCCTTGATGGCTCAAGGAGCCAATGAGTAGTTCCACACCGTTGCTGGTCCGGCAAGGGTGACCTCAAAACATTTGCACAAGGTGGCGTCATCAGCACCGTGCTGCGCTTGTATTTGGTCAGATGAGCCTGGGGGTCAGTTCGGCCTTCGTAGGTCTCCAACCGAGGTACCCGAAAGTGTCTTGGCATGGGTGCTTTGACCACCGCTCGGGTGAATGGTGATTCATAACAACCTAGCCCAGACGGGCTTCCGAGCTACCTGCCTTTCCACTCTTTCTAGTCTCTTTAAGATTTTCTCCATAAGGAATGTGGCACTGGGCTCTTCTTCCTACTGTCTATATGCTTCCGGGAATGGAGACTAACGTCTCTTCTTCGGGGAGTGACTCCGGTGCCGAGGAGATGACGACTTCTCTTTAGGTGAAGAACTTATTCAGCGGGGAGTTCTGGGTCGTTCTGACCCTGTTTCTCTCACAGGTTACGTCACAAGGGGTATGTTTTCCATCGAGGACTCATCTCGTTGATCTCCGCTTCCCGAACTCCGATGAGTTGACCTGGGACTCTTCTCCCGATGAGGTACTGGTGAGGAAGGCCATCGACCCAGATTTGGCTACGGCCATCTTCGGTCTAACTACTTCAACATTTTGGCCACGATAGAGCATTGGAACTCGGGCAGGAAGCCCATGGTAATAGTCAAAGGACATTCATCCTCAGGCAAGGAAGTCCCTGCTGCAGTTTGTTCGGTTGCCGGTTGAACTTCTCGCACGGACGGGGACTTCAGAAGTATCTTGTCCTTAGAACGCCGAGTTTCAACGACGGTGACCTGGGACTGGGTTCCCACAGACGGCACCAAATGATGCCCAACAGCATCTTCATCGAGTGACATAGTGTGACCGAGAGGGACTTGGAGTGTGGGGGAACACCGGAAGTGGAGATTTCCCAGGAGGGTCTACCTGAAACACTCAGAAAATAGGGGTCAGGAGGTCCCCGGAGTCTTTTTCCGAGGAGGAGCCTCCGATGCCCAAGTCAATGTTTTAGAGGTGGAGAGGGAGTACTAAGGGCCAAAGATTCTTGCCTGTTCCATTTTCTTTTGAGGGAGGAGAAAAAGATCCCTTACTGAGACCATTTCCCCGATATATATAAGAGGGGGTAGCCCATTCAGATTGTGACACGTGTTCGGTCGGATGTAATATGTACTTCTGGGCATAGGGGCCTTTAGCAGCCTGCAGGCTCATCGGGCCACGAGCTAGGGCAAGTATAGCCCTACATGACAAGACGTAGGCGGCATCGGTGTGTTAGAGCGCATATGAGGGTAGCGTGTAGCATGTACGGGTGACATGTCAGAGGCTCCTTAATTGCTTCTGTCGTACCCCCGAGGTCCCCTTGGTTGAGGTCGCCCTTCGGAGTGAGGACCCTTCTTCTGGAATCGTACTAGTAGTTTGGGGGATTCCCTAGCTCTGAAGTTTCTACTTCATGGGGCTTCTCTCCTGCGGAAGGTGGCTGGTTCGGTCGGCTTTCCGACGGAGGAAACACGCTAGTTTCCCGTGCTTGGCACTGTCATCCTCGAGAATGTTGGCGGACTACCGAGGTCGTGTGCCCAAGGCGTCAGACTTCCTCCTTTTCGAGGTCGGTACTAGCTCTCCTTGTGGGTGACATCAGATTTACCAAGCGTGATACCTAGCCGAAGTTCTCAGGTTAATGGGGCGATAGCACTTCGGCTATCAAAGTGAATTTATGAATCTATACCTCTAATTTGAGCTTGAACAACTCTCGGCTAACCTTGTAATCTTCAAAATCAAGCTTTAAACTTCAGCTTCTTGGTCGCATAATGCCGAAATTGAGCATCCAAGCTTGATTCTTGCTTTAAAGCTTCAATTGCACCACAAATTGGCATCATTTCGGTAGGAAACATTCAAGAACACCAAGAACTATTTCGGTTTCGGCTAGCAAAGCAAAACGCACATAATGGCCAAAAATAGTAGTTTAATTCCCTAATGGGTGACATGGCAGTCGACCATGGACACATGTCCAAAAATTGGTTTAATGCTCTACTTAACCTTATACTAGTTTGCATGGTTCATTTAGCCCTTCAAGAATCCATGGCTTCATTTTGTCACTAAAATACATGTTCATTTCGGCATTAACGTTGATTCATGGCCAACATTGCCAAGCATTATTTAAAATGGCTGAAAATGGCCATTATCCCATCTGTGTTTCGGCCAAGTACCAAGGCAATTGTTCATTAAACAAACGAAAAAATGATGGCTTAAATCCTTGGTGAAGGACAAGGCTTGACCGGCCTTAAAAAGTCACCAAAAGTTGGTCTAATTCTCCACTTTTCCTTGTACTTGTTTGTATGGCCGAAATTGCTAGTTTAAGTTTCATAGTTTCACTTGTAGCACTAGTTTAAGTGTACAATATGCCCCTAAACTTTGTTTCATGCCATAAACATCAAAGTCTAATTTTTCATGTACACTTAAAACCCAAACTTTCTTAGGCTTGCACTTACACCTTTATCCACATTTTCAATCAAGCCCCTCATTTTTAATTGGTGTATTCTCTATATTCTTGGCCTAAGCCAAGTACTAAGGGATGGTGCTAACAATTCCCCCCCCCTCAAAGAATTTGGTCCTCCAAATTCTTCACCAATCTAGAGTATAGCTGAGGGTACTTGTTGGCAATTTCCTGTTCCACTTCCCAGGTTGCCTCTTCAGGAGAATGGTTACTCCACTGAACTTTAATCATAGAGATCCACCTGCTCCTCAATTTGCAGGTATTTCTTGCCAGGAACTGAATTGGCACTTCTTCATATGAAAGGTTTGGTGCCATATTTACACTAGCAGGTATCTCTATCTGCTTGGAACTTGGAACATATTTATTGAGTAAGCTCACATGAAACATGATAGCCGAAGGGCTATCGCCCCTGAAGGACTTCGCATGTGCGCGCCGCCACCGATCAAAACAGACACAACAAAACCCCAGCAAAGAAAGGGCCTCAGCACCCTCGAATAGGCCGAATAGGCGCTACCTTCAGGAAACCCATAGGACCAACCTCGGACAGAAGGAGTGACGACCCTTCCCGAGGGTGACCTCGTGCCAACCTTGTGTGCCCAAAAACCACCTTCGGATACTCTCTAGGCCACCCTCAGGACACACTCACGAAGTGCCATCATCAGGTACCCGAGCCTGACTTTGGGAAACCCCAACCAGAGGTGCCTCGTACAAAGAAGGGACCTCCCTCCAAAGGAGTTCACCTCCCCAAATGAGCTCTGTACCCCGAAGGAGTTTAGTCCCCCAAAAAGGCCACGCGGGCGTATGACGAAATGGCTGTGGAGTCTTTGACACATCGTACTCGTACGGCCACGACACACCACCCTCGGACACGCTCTGACACACCGTACTCATACGGTCCCTACACGTGACCCTCGGACACACTCTGACACGCCGTCCTAGGCTCCTGACCAGGCAGCCTATGGCCGGCCAGAGGCTCCCCCGCCTCTCCCGAGGTACGGGCCACATCCGACCGAACACGTATCACAGTCTGGGCAAGTTGTGGCAAATGAATTTCTCCTGTACGCCTCCCTTTAAATATTCGAGAAGTGCCCCAGGCAGGGGGATCTGACGAAAAAGGGAAAAAATATCTCTACTCCTTACTTACTCTCAATTTCCAAACACTGACTTGGGTGTTGGAGGCTCCTCCCCCGGAAAAACATTCCGGGGACCTCCTAACCCTTGTTTTTTGAACATTTTAGGTAGTCTCTCCGAGCTAGGCCCCTCATCCAGTTGTTCCCTCACCAAAAGTTTCTGCCCAGGCTCACCATGTTTCATGACGAAGATGGGGAAAGGCATCCTCTGGCACCGTCTGTGGTAATCCTTTCCCAGGTCGCCGTTATAGAGACTCGACGTTCCAAAGACAAGGGGCTCCCGAAGTCCCCCACTTTGCCAATTTTTCCAAGGTGGAGCAACAGGAGTGAGACATGAGAAGCTGCCAGTTCATGGGAATGGGTTGGATGGACATAAGAGGGATAGGGCAGGACATGTTCAGCAAGAGAAAATGACTTCGGAAGGGAGAATCAAAGGATTTCGGGAAAAAGAAAAGAAGCTTCGGGGATTAGAAAAAATAGAAACCAAGACGACAGAAGGACCTCTGGAAGAGAAACCCACCAAACATTTATCGAACTCGGGATTAGAAGATGCCATCATAATTGGTTGCCGGAAATCGCTCTGCCGCTTGCACCGCCGTGAAAAAAGAAGGAAGAGAAGGAAAGCTCAAAGATAGATGAGAGCAAGAGAAAGATCAAGGAAAGCAAATAAGGGGAAGGAGGGTTTATATAGACCAAAAAGGGGTAGCCAAATCGTCGCCATAACTACCCCGTGGAGGTGAATCGTTGCCATAATTGTCCCTAGAAGGTGAAAAGATGCGGCTGGTGTAACCGACGTGACTGCCTCCAACCATCGCATGCCATATGTCATCCAACACGAGAAACAAGGATGCGCTTTCTGACATCGTGAAAACCCAGGCACGCCTATCCAAATTGACACTCCTGGTTACGAGACGCGACAGTCCACTGACCTGCAGCAGAAAAAGTAAAAATGAACAGACTACGCACCTCGAGAGTACCCAGGGACTAACCAAAGGACAAGCAGTGACATCCCACTTTGAGTCCTATAGGGTACCTCCAGGAAGTCTACAAGTCGAAGTCTCCACTTCAGCTTATCGAGGGGGGGGCATGTGATAGCCGACGTGCTATCGCCCTTTAAACCTATAAGCTCGGGCAAAACACCAACCTCGGAGAAAGGAAGTCTGACACATTGGGCATCCGACTTCGGTGGCCCACCAACGTGCCTGGGATCGATAATGCTGACCCCAGGAACATGGTGCATCACCCCCTCGGCAAAGCAACCGACCCAGCCTCGGAGGAGAAAGACCCTCCACCTTCGATATCACCAAGAACGCGTCTGAAGAGGGAGCTTCAGTGCCAAGAGGACTCCCGGATTACTAAAGATGACTTCAGAAGAAAGAACCCTGTTTTGAAGAGCTCCCTTCTACCGAAGGGACGTCGGGAGTACAGCAGAAACAATTAAGGGGCCTTTGACATGTCACCCTTGTATGCAACACGCTGCCCTCAAATGTGCTCTGACATGTCGCCGCCACGCACGTCTTGTCACGCAGGGCTACTCTGGCCTTGGCCCCTAACTCGAGCGGCCGATAGTCTGCTAGAGGCCCCCACGCCCATGTGTACAGGTTACATCTGACCGAACACATGTCATAATCTGAACGGATCACATCCTCCTATATATATTAAGGAAGTGGCCTCAATAGAGGGGGACACGCGAAAAAATAGGGAAGAACCTCTCTGCCCCCTATTTACCTTTCACCTTCAAACATTAACTTGGGCATCGGAGGCTCCTCCCTGGAGAAATACTCTGGGGACCTCCTAACCTTTATTCTTTGAGTATTTCAGGTGGTCTCCCCTAGGAAATCTCCCCTCCAGACGTTCCTCCCACACCGGAAGTCCCTCATAGTCTCACCATGTCATACAGTAAAGGTGCTGTTGGGCATCACTAACCTTTGTGGTTTCATTTGTAGTCTAAAAATTTAGGTACATGAACTTCCATATGTCTAGTTGTGATCATCAAAGTTTGGTGATTTTAGGAGCACATTTGTTATTTTTAATGGTGGTACTTATTGTACTGTGCAGAACCTGTCCCGCATCCTGTTTCTAGAGTCCATTGCATTTCAGGCACTCTTATAACTTAGCTGCATATTTAGCTGAGCTAAGACCATTTTGTAGTGCATGTATGCATGTACATGTAGTGTATGCAAAATGGGTCAAGTATGTGAACATTTGAGTAATGTTTTGCTTATGTAAGTGATGTGGTGCAAAGCTGCCTAAGTGTGAATGATGGGCTGCTTACTTGTAAATTATGGTTTGGCCACATAAAGTTGTTAAAATAAACGGAATGTAATTTTTTTTTTAATGGACATATATGGGGTAGCCTTGGAGGGCTTTCCCCTTGTGAATGAAGTGTTTGCACACTTATGAAATTTTGTATGGGCAAAATGGTCATAAAGTGACCAGAATTTTGACTCTGCACTTAAAGTTTTATATCTCCTTTTTTAGAAGGAATATTTGTATGAAATTTTGACCACACCTAGAGAACATCTAGAGGTTGAACTGGAATTTTGAATTTCTGAATTTGGAGCCTTGTGCCCAGAGATATGACATTGCAAATTTGGCTAAGTTACTATTCATTTGGTCAGAATTTTGTAATCAACTTGGACTAACGTAATTGGACTACCATGGAGTGGGTAACATGGCTTATTGCCATGGAATTACCCAGAAGTGTGGCATTGTGGACCATACCGCTATGGCCCCTTTTCTTCCTTGCTTCTTTTTCTTACTCCACTAGCCTCTACCTCTTCTCTGGGTCTTTTCTGTGTCCCTTTTTGGGAGCCACTTCCCCTATCAGGTCCACTCCTGGCTTGTTCTTTGAACACCTGTTCCAGTGCAATAGCACTCTGCATCACACAGTAGTAGTCTCTGGCTCCTACTGCTCTGAGCATCTGTCTCAGCTCAGGCCTCAGGCCTCTCAAAAACCTCTTGGTTCTCAATTCTTCCTGTCCCTCATACTATGGGGCATATCTGATTAAACAGCTGAATCTTTGGTCATATTCCAGGACAGTGAGATCCCCTTGCTCTAGTTGATCAAACTCCACTTGCTTCTAATCTTTCTGAGCGTCACTGACATATTGTTGGTGGAAAACCTGCAAAAAATCTGCCCACCTCATGGACCTCTTTCTAGCTGGTGGTCTCCTATGATTTCTTTCCTGATATGTCCTCTGCACTGCCCTCCACCATAACTCTACATTTCCCTCTAGCCTGAAGGTAACTAGAAGTACGTTCTGGGTGGATGATACATCCATTATCTCAAAAATCCTTTCTACCTGATACACCCAAAATTCTGCTGCATCAGGGTCACAGCCATCCCTGAATACTGGAGGTTTTAGTGCCAGGAACCCCTCCAGCTAGCCCTCTTTAAGTCCACGCCTTCTGGACCTCTCTTCTCTTACTTCTGTACTTCCAATTCTATCTCTAGAGGTTCTCCCTCTTGCTGTACTCTCTGTAGGAGGCTCAGTGCTCCTTGAGTAAATATAAGCATCCAGCTCTTTAATGTCTGGGCTCTCCTCATCCTCTTCCTCTGTCCTAGGTTCTTGTCTAACCTCTGATCTCATCCTTCTGGCCCTGGGATGTCTTCTATCCTTATCACCTTCTTCTTCTTCCTGATTGCCTCCATTATTACTATGCTTGTTACCACCTCACAAAATGGGAGAATTACAAGTGTGTCATAATGGCTCAAAACCATTATATTGTGTAATTCTCACCATAGTGATTGAAGTGTAGGGGCTAAAAGGCATGATCAACACCTCCTTAAAAGTGTTCTAAGTTGGTAACTTGGTCCCAAAAAAAAGCCTTAAGGATTGCTTGTTTGTCAAGCAACCTATGGACTTTTTTGTGAGGTTTTGGAAATTCAGGTACTCAATTGCAAAACTCTCAAGAAAGAGACTTGGAGAGTTATGGGAAGGATATGAATGGTATGAAAGTGCTATTGGAGGACCAAATTGCTCATGGAAGACAAGTTTGGACAAAGGAAACACTAAAGGCAATAAGGACCTAAATGTCCTAGTGTAAACCTTAAGGTGTTCAAGCTTTTGACTTAAGTCTAAGGGTGGAATTGTGGGGTTATACCACCATGGGGGGAGGCATCCAAGACTTGATAATTAGTCAAAAATGTTGGGCACATGTGTACCAATGATTTTAAGACAAAGAAACTATAATTAGTGAGAAGGAAAATGACATAAAGCAAGGTTAGGCTTGTTAAGTGTGTTTTGGTGCCCTTAATCTCATTTAAGGCCACTTAAGTGGCCAAATCACTTATCCCTCTCTCATTTCGTCCTCCCCCAGCCCAAGAACACAGGCACACTTCCTCCATAGCCACCACACCTTCAAACTTGCAATTGATTGAAATTGAAGGCAAAAGGAAGCAATTGGAAGCAAACTAGAGCTATTTCTTGCGTACTTCAAGGATCAAGCTTCACTTTCGGCCTACCCACTTTGGTAAGGGTTTTCTTGCTCTCATGGGTTGTTTTCTGTATTTTCGAACATCCATGGAGCTATGGCCAAGCTTGGAAGAGAGCCATGAGCTTGATGAACCAAGCTTATTGAGGGGAGTGCACTTATTGAAGGTTTTGTGACCTATTGTCAAGTGGACAAATATGGCAGTAAAATGAGGGTTTCTAGAGCCGAAAATTAGTACTAACTACTGTTAAAATCCTCCTAAGACCAAGCATTAGCTTTAGGAGGGCTTCCATAGTGATTTATTTAAGTTTATTGCATGTTTTACGGACTAATCTATGGTTATTGTTGCTGCTGCATTTCATGTGTTTGTTGGTTGTGAATGGCTGCTGCATTTGGTTGGTATATCTTGTATATATGCATTGTGGTTTTTAGTTTTAGTGTCTTTGGATTCAGGTTTTAATGATGGTCACATTGCCTACTGAATCCAAGTGTTACCCTTACTAAGTTTCTCACTGAAACTTACTCCCCTCAATTCTGTCATTTCAGGTCCAGCAGAAAGATCACATTGAAATTGACCTTTTTCGTTTGATTTTTGATCTGAAATTTCAGGTACAGGAACTTCCATATGTATATTTATGATCTGGAAATTTTGGTGATTTTACGAGCACATTTGATATTTTGAATGGTGGTCCATTGTGTCTCAGGGCTCCTATAAACTAGGGTGCATATTTAGCTGAGTTAAGACCATATTGTAGTGTATGTATGCATTTAAATGTAGTGTATGTAAGATGAGACAACTATCTGAACATTTCAGTAATGTTTTGGCTATGTAAGTGATGTGGTGCAAAGCTGCCTAAGTGTGAATGATAGGCTGCTTACTTGTAAATTTTGTTTTGGCCACACAAAAATGCTAGATGCAAGAGCATGTAATTCCTATGTGCGATGGACATATATGGAATAGCCTTGGAGGGCTTTCCCCTTGTAAATGAAGTGTTTGCATGGTTTGGAAAAATTGTATGGGCAAAATGGTCCAAAAGTGACCAGAATTTCGACTCTACACTTAAAGTTCTATATCTCCCTATTTAGAATGGATCTAGGTATCAAATTTTGACCAAACCTAGAGGACATCCAGAGGATTAACTGGGCTTTGGAATTTCTGGAATTAGTGGACTGTAGAAAAAGATATGACATTGCAAAGTTGGCTGAGTTACTGTTCATTTGGTCAAAATTTCGTAACCAACTTAAAAAATCCATAACTTGGTCCATAGGTGGGCTGTTGATGTAAAACAAAATTACTTGGTTTGATCTAGGTCTATATTTGGTAATGGAGCAAATAAAATAGGGGGGTATGTGGCTACAATGATACAGTTTATTAGTGGAAGTTATAGGTGCAGTGGCTGGTCACTAGAACTTAACAAGATTGCCTAATGTGTGGAAACCAAAACTAAGACATGTGCTAGTGTTTTCCTTCTTAGCTGCCATAGTGTGCATAAATGTAAATATGTGTGTTATGGTTAGACCAATATTCATGTATTTGCATAGTGCTCAAGAGGGTCACTTGAGTATGTACACTAGGTGTCGTGCCCTAAACTGCCCCTGGCCCATTCGGGCCCAATTATATAAGACATGCAGCGGAAGTTTAATTAAACCGAAGGGGCTTTTATTACTCACTAAGACTTATGGGCACGAACCCCAGGATACTTACTGGTACTAGCTGTTGTGTTCTTGTTAAAGGTTTAAGCTTAAATGCTCTTGGAAACAAACTAGCACCTATGTGGATTTCATGTGTTCATTTTCATGGTATTTACCAAGCTTTAGCCAAGATTAGCATGGCAACCAAAACACCAACTTAAGTTTGAAAACTTAATTTCATGCATATGCTTCGCATGCTTATGTATTTTGGTGTTCACTAGTGCACGTAATCTCTTAATGCTTTTAAAATCAAACTAATGCTTAGGAATACATTAATTCACATATGTGCACCAATTCTTCTTATTAGCCATTCCTTACACATGCATCCAAATTTCATGCTTTTCTAAGTTTTCTTGCATGTTCTTTTTATTGTGCACATACTTAACAAAACATAGCATGTTTTCACATAAACATGGGCTTATGGGCCTTTTCTGTACTTAACATGCATATGGTCCAAAATTAATAAGAACATATTCAACTTTGTCCAAAATCTTAGTTAAGCCCATTACACACATTTAAGCCCAATTTACACATGCTTCCAGTTTTCATGAAAATCATACTTCCATAAAACATGCATGGGCCTTGGTAAGTCCACCAAGCAATAAAAACACCCAAAGTGTCCATAGTCCAAATTACAAGCCCAAAATACTAAGTTTGTCCAAATTGTAGCTAAGTCCATAAATTTGGTCATTTAACTAAGACCAACACTTACATGCTTAAAAGCAAGCCATAATCCAAAGAACACAAATCCACCTTAAGACGTTGTTCCCACAGTTTCTAGACTCGTAGTCCCGCACACAAAGTCCACATTTTATTAGCTTGATTTTCAAGCAACTAAAGGTAAATACTTAGAATAAATTGAGCAAATAGTATTTACATACCCAACCTCAACACCACAGAAAGAGTACTTAGGACTTTTAGCTCAATCTTTCAAGCACACTTTTTCGTACAAAGGTAGAGTAGGGCGGGTGAGATTTAAATCTCAATAAGGATTCCATATGGCTTCCAAAGAAAAACTTATGGCCTTTAAGGCCCAACATATGCCAAGAATGTAATGGCAATAATTATTCCAAAATTCCTGCAAAGAAAACATAAAGACAAAGAAAACACAAAGATACATGCATATACAATAATAATCGAAATCGGGGGTTAGCATGCACATCAAATTCATAGAAGCACGCAAACACACGCCACTTAACCCCTTGATTTACAGAAGAGCAGCAAGCATCCCTCAAGTTTCATTTTATTAATTTCACATACTTTTCATTTTCGGAGATCTCACTTAGCATAGGAATTTAAGGTGGCCAACTTAAATCCTAGCCCATAATGCTTGCTTACTTAACTTAGCTCATGAGCGATACAGAATTGCCGAAGCAATAATTTAACTTATGCCCTCTTAGCACACCTAGGATCATATGGTTCTTTGACCATCACCTAGGGGCCCGAATACTCAAAGAGTATAGGAATTGTTACCAACACCGAAAAGCTCTTAGGAGCTTGTTTTCCTTCGTTTTCCTTGCTTGCCGGCTCTAGAAATGATTTTCTAGCATAAGAACCAAAATGTCCATATTTATTAGAATCCATAAAAATACCAAGAATACTTGGTAATTAACTTAAAGAAATAAAAATACCAAGAACACTTGGTTCATACTTACGGAACCTCAATTATGAGGTGAGACCGAATTTTGTGTGCTTGATGTTCTTCGGACTTTCTTCTTGATTCTTCCTCCCAATGAGCTTAGAAGCTCATATACACAAAGAACTCCTTGAGAAGAGTTCAAAACCTCCAAGAAATGAAGATGGCCGAATTTCTCTCCTTGGTTTTCTTTGAATCTTTTACTTGATTCTTGCTCTTTGGGTGTTTAGAGCATGAATTCAACCAAGAACACTTGGTTTTAATTTATGGAAGGATGATTTCTAGTGATGGAAGAATTTTTGGAGGAAGGAGAAGAGTTAGAAATGTTCTTGGAGAGAAGAACAAGTGTTGGCCAAAACTAGAGAGAAGGGAGAGAGAGTTTGTAGAGAGAGATTGAAGAAAGAGAGTGAAAATGGCTTGAATGAGGTGAGATGAGTGGGGAAATGTGTTTTGTTGAATGGGGGAGTGTATGTCCGGTTATGGGTGTCCAAAATGGGTGGGAATAATGCCTTAGTGGAGTAATAATTCAAATGGGAAGTGGGAGACAAAGTGGGGGGACAAATTGGAAGAGTGGGTGAGGTTAAATGATGAAGTGGTGAAGGTGGGGGGAACAAAGGTGAGTGGAGGTGTGGGTGGAGGTGGAGGTGGCATAAAATATATTATTTTGAATGGACATGGCTGGCCATGGCATCCAAGGCCATGAAAATGGGTCAATTCCCCATTTAGTCCTCCAATCTTTTGAATTTGGGCAATTGAGCCCAACTTACAACAATTCCTTTGTTCAATTGAGTCCTTCATCTTCGAAATCCACCATTTTCACCATTATTTTTCTTGGCCTAAGCCAAGCATAATTTCATGAATCCTTAACACTTAATTTAATGTCCCCTCACATTAATTGAGCTAAATTCCCAAATTAGGAAAATTCTTTGGCTCCCAATCCACTTACCCCGGGACCTAATCAGTTTGGATTTTCCGGGCATTACAACACTCCCCTCCTTAAGAAATTTGGTCCTCCAAATTTCCTAGGAGCTTGGGGAAGGTATCCTGATAGTTCTTAAGCATTTCAGTTTCAACCTCCCATGTTGCCTCCTCCTCAGAATGGTTAGTCCATTGGACTTTTACCATCGATATCCACTTACTCCTGAGCTTTCTAGTGTCCTTTGCCAATACCTGAATTGGTTCTTCCTCATATGTAAGATCTTGGGTAATGGGCACACTAGTGACATGTACCACTTGTTTAGGGTCGGAGACACACTTCTTCAACAAGCTTACATGAAATGTGTCATGTACATGTCCCAGCTCAGGTGGTAGCTCTAACTTGTAGGCTACATTTCCTACTCTTGTGAGTATTAGGTATGGTCCTACATACCTCGGGGCTAATTTTCCCCGCTTACCAAACCTCATTACTCCCTTCATGGGAGATACTTTCAACCACACTTGGTCTCCTGCCTGGAACTCCAGGTCTCTTCTTTTCTTGAGGTTGGCATATGATTCTTGCCTATTGTTGGCAGCCTTAATCCTTTCTTGGATTAGCTTAACTTTCCCGGTAGTCTCTCTTATGAGTTCTGGGCCAATTTCCAACTTATCACCTGGCTCATGCCAGCAGTGTGGAGTTATGCATCTCCTTCCATATAGTGCCTCATAAGGTGCCATGCCAATCACTGAGTGATGACTATTATTGTACGAAAACTCCACTAAAGGCAAGTGTTTATCCCATTCTCCTTGGAAGTCAATAATACAACAGCTCAACATATCTTCCAAGGTTTGAATGGTTCTTTCAGTCTGTCCGTCCGTTTGAGGATGGTATGCGGAACTAAATTTTAACTTAGTGCCCATGGCATGGTGCAAGGACTTCCAGAATCTGGAAACAAATCTTGGGTCTCGATCTGAGACAATGTCGTCTGGTACACCATGTAGCCTTACTATCTCCTTAACATATTGTTGGGCTAACTTCTCCAAGGATTCTGTAAGGTTTATGGGCAAGAAGTGGGCTGCCTTAGTCAATCTGTCCACTATGACCCAGATTGTATTACTCTTTCTTCGGGTCAGTGGCAAACCCACTACAAAGTCCATGGATATGGATCCCCATTTTCTTTCTGGTATAGGTAAGCTCTGTAATTTTCCACCAGGTCTCTGGTGTTCCACTTTGACTTGCTGACAAGTCATACACTTAGCCACAGAAGCACCAATCTCCTGCTTCATATATGGCCACCAGAAATGGGATCTCAAATTCTTATACATTTTCTGAGCTCCAGGATGCATACTCCTCAAGCTGGAGTGGCCTTCCTCTAGGATTTGTTGCCTGATTCCATCCCTATTTGGCACATAAATCCTATTCTGGAAATATAATATTCCAGCCTTAAAGGAAAATCCTTGATACAATTTTGCTCGTTTTTGCTCAGAGATCCTGGGAATCTCCTCATCTTGAAGCTGAGCTTCCTGAATTAGGTCTTTCCATTCAGACCTAATAGTTAGGACCTTTACTTGGTCCATCTCGCAGTGTTTCCATTCCTGGGCCAATTCAGATAAACTGAGTACCTATGCCTTAGTAGGCTCTCCAGTGGCTTTGAGTATTCCCGTGTACTTCCTACTGAGAGCATCAGCTACCACATTGGCCTTCCCGGCCGTATACTCGATGACGCACTCAAAATCTTTTAGGTACTCAAGCCATCTTCTTTGCCTCATGTTCAGGTCCTTTTGTGTAAACAAGTACCTTAGACTCTTGTGGTCTGTGAAGACTTCGAATCTGCCTCCAAGTAGGTAGTGCCTCCACTGCTTCAGAGCAAAGATCACTGCCGCTTGATGGCCCTGGGCCTCATCGTTGTGAGTCATGATGACTGTTGAGGAGACTTCTAGGAGGAAGAACGCCTGGAAGGTTGATCGCCCCAAGGAGAGTACCTGAAAAGCTGGTAAACAGGGTTAGGAGGCCCCCGGAGTGTTTTTCCGGGGGGGGAGCCTCCGACGCCCAAGTCAGTGGTGGCCGGAAAAAAGGAGAAAGTCACTAGCTCAAAGAGAAAGGCAGAAAAGTCTCGCTTGGTAATTTCTCAGAGTGTGGGAGCTGTATCTCCGGCCTACCAACCTCCTGTCAAGTATTTATTTCCTGTATATATAGGAATACCTAGCCCGTTCAGATCATGACACATGTGCGGTCGGATGCTCCTGAACTTCTGGGCGTAGGGGACAGATAGTTGGTAACCAGCTCGCCTCGAGCCTTGTGCTGAGACGGGCCATGATGTGATTCTGATGGCGTCTGCACGTCAGGGCGACTTTTTACGTCTGTGGTGGGACGTGTCAGAGGCTTCCTTAAATGCTTCCTTAAATGCGCCTGCCGTACTCCCGAGGTCCCTGGGTGAGGTCGTCCTCGAGTTCAGACAGAGCCTCTTCGGGAAGCAGACCCTCAGTTCGGGGGTTCCCAGTTCCAGGGGGTTCCGCCTTCGGGGATATCATGTTCGGGCAGCAATGTCTGGTGCCACTTTTCCGAAGGCGCGCTGTTCACAACCTTGGGGGGCGAATAGAGTCCTCAAGTTTTACTGGCGTGCCGAGGCTCGGAGCTCTCCAGCTATCTCCCGAGGTGCATGATTCCACTTGTTCCCGGGAAGTGCCAGTTCTTCTAGCCATTGTTGTGGCAGGGTGTTCGGCCAGATTGAGGCAATAGCCTTTGGCTATCACATGCCCCCCTCTGGAAAGCCGAAGTGAAGACTTCGGTTTGCATCTCTTTCCGAGGTTGTTGTTGGGAGTATTGTTGGGAAGCATAACCTGTTTCGAGGTCGCACCTTTTGCCCGAGGGTCTGGGCTGTTCGGCCTTGGCCTATTCTTTGGTGTCTCCGAGGCAAAGCCTGTACCGAAAATACACCTCTTGCCCAAAAGTCATGGGCTGTTCAGCCATAGCCTGTCTCTCGGTGTCCTCGAGGTGGCCCGCTTTTTATTACTGCAGGTCTGATGGCCAGGCGTGTCAGACTGAGCGGCGCGTCTCCACTTTTCAGGGATGTCAAACGACGTGTCCCACTCAGGAGGTGTGTCCCGGTTTTCCAGGGACGTTTGGGGAGGCGTGTCCCCTATTTCTGCGCAGCGGTTGACACGCGGCTTCTTGCCATTGGAAGAGAGACGCGTCATTTACAGAGGGCGCGCCTTTTCGGGTGCAGTGAGCAGTTACGGCGACGGTTCACCTCCAATGGGTACTTATGATCTCTTTTCTGCTACCCACCTTTGGCCTATAAATAGCCCATTCCATCATAAGTCCCACTTACTGTTTTTCTGCTCTCTCTCTGCTTTGCCCTCTGTTCTTGCGTTTTATCTCGCTTTCTGTGGTGGAGCTTCTTTAATCAGAGCTTTTCCTACCAACTTTCATGACGGCGTCCTCAGGCAAATCTTTGGTGGGTTTTGATTTCCAGAGTACTCTGATTCCTCTGTTTTTCTGAGTTTTTCTGGAAAACTGTTGTTTTTTTTCCAAACTCGTCTTCTGAGTTTTTTCTGGAAACTATTTTCTTTTCCATCTCAAACTCTTTTTCATGTCTACGATGCCTGTTCCCGAGAGCTGGAAACCTCTTCTAGCCCATCCTTGCTGTACCACCCCCGAAAAACAAGAGAAGTGGAAGAAAAAATTCTTTCTTCCCTCTTACGCTGTGACCAGGCTGCCTCGTTCTAGCCATTTTGCTTTTTCAAACCGCGACAATGAGGTTACCGTCTTCCGAGCCCAACTGAAGGCCAGACTTCGGTATCCTCCCCCGAAGGTGGTTTGCGAGTTCTGCCAATTCCATGGCATTGCTGTGAACCAGCTTCCCCCGAACGCGTACTGCTATTTTAATGCCTACCTCTGCATGTGTGGCGTGTTCGGGATAGAACCCCACTTCATCATTTTCATGCAGTACTACAAGCTCTACGTGGTCCCGAAGGGTGGCTTCTATTTCCTGCTGCCTCGGGGATCCGGGAGCAAAAAATTCACCTTCACCTTCGACACGAAGGATAGCTGGCGGGGGTGGCAGCCTAAGTTCTTTTTCCTGAAAGTGGATAAGAACTGGTCTGGTGTCCCTACCAGATAGGCTCAGGGAGTGCTGAACGCAGACGTCGTTGATCCGAGGATGCTGCTGACCCCACCGTTGGCTTCCGTGTTCGCAGATTTCGACGCCCGCTTTCGGGCAGTCGCTGACTGGGCTCCCGAGGTCTCTCCTCGTGCTCTTTACCCCTTTCCTATCAACTAGAGGTTGATGACCGAAGAAGTCCTTCGGGAGCTGAAAGTGGTTAAGGAGCACGAGACTGACCTCAATATGCCCGCTCCCGCCATCGCCGGGAAGAACTCCTGGCTGGTCAAGCTCCTTAAGGGGGAGACTTCTTTCGAATCTTTTGCTGAAAGTGAGTAATCTTCCAGCCCTTTATATTTTTTCCTTGGACTTACGCTGATACTTCTTCTCTTTCTCAGAGATGGGCGATGGGGCTGCCGCCTATTACAAGGCCCTCTTTTCTGGCCAAGTGGAGAAGGGGGAGCAGACAAAGAAGGCGGCTTCCCGAAGAAGGAAGATGACAGGGGCGGGGCCCTCGGCAAAGCGAGCTAGGAAGGCTGTCCAGCTTCCTCAGCCAGAGCTTTCGGAAGAAGAAGCTGGCGAAGAGGCTGGTCTTGTTGAAATTCCACCGGCCGAGGTCCCCGCTACTTCCGCCGAGGTGCCTCCACCCGACCTCGAGGCCCCCAGAAACACTGTAGTGGTAGAAGTACCTACTGCCGAGGAGCGGTACCGGCAGAAGGGTAAGGGTCTTTCTTCCGAGGGGCCCGAGGATCCTCCAGGTATGCCTTCAGGCGAAGTTCAGCTCCTTTACTTTTCGTGAATTTTTCTTCTACTCCTAACTTCCTTCTCACTTTCAGAGGAGCCTCTTACTGCTGGCTGGAGGGCCATTCATGAGAGGAAATGGGCCCTTCGCGATGCCAAAATCCCTGAGGGGAAGATCCCCTTGGAGCCCTTTTGGACAATCACGGAGGATATGAATTTGTTCTCCGACGATTGTCCAAAAATGACAAAGGAGATTTGGAAGGGGATGACCACTGACGCCTCCTTCCGGGCCATTGCGGCGGCTCACCCGAGGGATCTTACCCTCGCCGCAAAAGTCACCAAGCATGCTGCTCAGGTATAGTCTTTACACTCTTTTTCCTCAATTTTCTAAGTGTTTAGACTTGTACTAACCTGGACTTTTGCCTTGCCGTAGCTGCTGGAGTACGCTGGTTACCTCCAAGTTCTGGTGGCCAGAGAGGCTGCCTCCAAGGATGCGACTTCGCGGGAACTCAGTGAAGCGAAGGCTTCGCTTGCGAACCTGGTCGCCAGCAACCAGCAGCTGGCAGCGGATTGTTCTCTGCAAGTCGCTGCCGTTCGGGAGGAGTTCACGAAGAAGAGAGAAGAACTTGAAAAGGACTCCTCCCGGAAGATTGCCGACCTCGGCGACCAAGTAAAGGGGCTGCTCGCTGCCAACGGAGATCTTGTCAAGGACAAGGCTGTTTCTGACAGTCTTGCGGCGAGGTTGACGGATGAGAACAATGCTCTCCGAGCCGAGGTCGAGGCTCTGAAGAAGGAGTCCGAAGGGACGCTGGGGATAAGCGAGCTGGAGGAGGAGATTGCTGAGCTGAGGGACGAGCTCAACGACCTTGGCGTTCAAAAACATACTTCTGATCAAATGGCCAAGGTCGCCTTTCAGGACGGCTTCTGCCTTGTTCGGCACCAAGTCCTGCAGAGGTTCCCAGATTTGGACCTCTCTTTTCTCGAGGGCCTAAATATTCCTGAGGGACCTCGGTGGCAGTGGTCCAAGGTCGAGCATCTGAAGCTTCCTGCTCTTCGTCCGCCCGGCTCTCCCTAGTTTGCTTTAGGGCTCCTCTCATTTTTCTCCTTTGTGCTCCTTCTTTGGGCACTTCTTTTGTAAGGCAGCGTTTGCTCTTAATGAACAATCTTTTGGCTAAGTCCTTTCTTGCAAGTTTCTTCATTTCCACTGTCCCGAACACGTTTGCTCAAGAGACTTTTGGAAAACCTGCAACCAAAGAAACTTTTTACCTTCCTTTGTCCCAAGTGTGCTCGCTCAAGAGACTTTTTGTAAAAATTTGGCTAAGTCTTTTGCAGGCTTTTTGTTCCCTTTTATCCCGAACATGTTCGCTCAAGGGACTTCAGAAAATCTTCAGCCAAATTTTTCTGTCTTCCTATTGTCCCGAGCATATTTGCTCAAGGGACTTAGGAAAATTTTCACGAGATTGCTCATTTCCCTTTTTCCCGAGCACGTTCGCTCAAGGGTGTTCGGAAATTACCTCCACTTTTGTTTTGGCGTGTACTTTTGCGAGATTCTTGCTTTCCCTTTTTCCCGAGCATGTTCGCTCAAGGGTGTTCGGAAAATTTTCTCTGCACTGATTATGCTGAGTACCTTTGCAAGATTCTTGTTTACCATTTTTCCCGAGCATAGTGGCTCAAGGGACTTCGGGAAGTCACATCTGCTTTTTTCGTGGCGAGCACCTTCGTGGAATTCTGTCTTGGACAATTTGGTATACTTAAAAATTTTTCTCAAGACCATTCTTCTCCAGACCATCTTGTACTTAGAATATTTCTTGTACAATATATCTCATCCGCTTAACCTTAGGCGTAGAATTTTTTCAAGGCGTCTGAATGCCAAGTGTTTTTCAATTCTACGCCTTCGGCATCGCCAAGCTTGTACACGCCTTTTCGTACTTCGGCGAGAACCAGATAAGGTCCTTCCCAATTTGCGCGAAGTACTCCGTGAGATGGCCTTCGGGGTGCAAAGTCGGCCTTCCGGAGAACGAGGTCTCCTTTTTTGATTTCTTTTGGCCTGGCTTTTAAGTTGATAGCTGCGGCCACTCTTTGCTGGAAAGCTTTTCTTCTCAGCTCGGCTATTTCTCTGTGTTCGGCCACAAGGTCGAGCTTAGTTCTCAGACCGAGGTCATTTCCGCCTTCATCAAATACTTGCACCCGTGCTGAAGGCTGAACTATCTCTATTGGGATAATGGCCTCTGTTCCGAAGACGAGTGAGAAGGGAGTTTCCCCTGTGGCTCTTCGTGGCGTCGTTCGGTAGCTCCACAATACACTTTGGAGTTCTCCTGGCCATTTCCCCTTGGCTTCCCCAAGTATCTTTTTCAGGCCATCTTTTATGGTCCTGTTTGATACTTCCACCTGCCCATTGCTTTGGGGGTGAGCTACTGGGGCGAAGTGCATCTTTATTCCGAGGTCGCTGATGAATTCCTGGAATCCTTTGTCTATGAACTGGGATCCATTATCAGCTACTAGTACCCTCGGTATGCCAAATCTGCATACGATGTTCTTCCATACGAACTTCTGCACTTCTTTTGCCGAGATAGTTGCTAGTGGTTCTGCCTCTACCCACTTTGAGAAATAGTCCACTGCTACCACGCAGAATTTCACGCCTCCGGGCGCTGTGGGGAGTGGCCCAATAAGGTCTATACCCCAGACTGCGAAGGGCCAAGGATATTCTGCCGACGTTACCATTTCCGAGGGTATCCTCTGGATTTTTGCATGTCTCTGGCAACTACCGCAATTCTGGACGAACTGCCTTGCGTCCTTTCTCAGGGTAGGCCAGAAGTATCCTTGGCGGAGTATCACTGCTGCAAGGGCATCAGTTCCAATGTGCGAGCCGCACATGCCTTCGTGAACTTCTTCGAGGACCATCTCAGTATCCTCTTCGCCCACACATCTCTGCAGCGGATTTGCATATCCTTGCCGATATAACTCTTCACCAATCAGGAAGAATCTTCCGGCGCGTCTTCGCAATCTTGCAGCATTGCCGGCATCTTCGGGAAGCTCATTCTCTGCGAGGTATCTCTTTATAGGGTCCTTCCACCCTGTTCCCAAGGTCGTTACGCTTAGCACGGAGATGCTTGGATGGTCTAGCACCTCGGTGTATGTTTTGGACTTCGCTAAGCAATCTGCCTCAGTGTTATTCCGCCGGGGTACATTTTCGATCCGCACGGCGTCAAACTCTTGGATGAGTTTTGTTACCAGCTCGTGGTATTTTGCCAAGATTGGGTCTTTCGCCCCATAATCTCTTGCCATCTGCCGAACTACCAGCTGGGAATCGCTGTGAGCCCTTAAGTTTCTCACGCCAATCTTTCTGGCCAAGCGTAATCCCGCTATGAGGGCTTCATACTCAGCCACATTATTGGTGACGTTGAAGCTGAACTTGATAGCCTTCATCACCTCTAGGCCTTCGGGTCCTCTGATAACTATTCCGGCTCCCTGGTGTTCGGACCCTGAGGCTCCGTCAACATGCAAGGTCCATTCTGGCTCATCTTCTTTCGGATTTGAGTCGTTCTCCTCAGTGGTGGGTATTTAAGCGATAAAATCTGCCAATGGTTGGGCTTTTATGGCCTTCCGAGGCTCATACGTGATTTCGTGTTCGCCAAGCTCTATGCACCACTTGGAGAGCCTTCCCGAATGACCAACTCTCTTCATCACATCCCGTAGTGGTAGACTACTTCAGACGATGATGGGGTGAGCCTGGAAATATGGTCGCAGTCTCATTCCTGCAAGCACCAAGGCGTATATAGCTTTTTGAAGCAAGGGGTACCTGACTTCGGCGCCATGCAGGGACTTGCTGACGTAGTAGACCGGCCATTGTTTCGGCCCTTCTTCTTTTACCAGGACCGAGCTCACGGCCTTTTCTGTGACGGCGAGGTACAGTACGAGGGGTTCTCCCTCCCGAGGTTGTCGCAGAGTCGGCAGGCTGGCCAGGTAGACTTTGAGTTCTTCCCAGGCCTTTTGGCAATCTTCATCCCAAGGATGATTGTTTATTCCGAGGTCGCCTTCCATCTTTGCTGCCTTTGTGAGGACTTTGAGGAAAGGTCTACACCTACCTCCATACCTGGAAATAAACCTGCTCTGAGCTTTTGGAAGGTTTCCTCCAAATCTGCAACGTGGTAGCCGGGCAGCTTGCTTTTGACTATCATATCATCAACATATACCTCCATGTTTCTCCCCATTTGGTCCTTGAAGACCTTGTTCATCAGCCTCTGGTAGGTGGCTCCCGCATTTTTGAGCCCGAAGGGCATTCTGACATAGCAGTACGTTCCTCCCTCGGTGATGAAGGCAGTTTTCTCTTCATCTTCGGGGTCCATTCTTATCTGATGGTAGCCGCTGAAGGCATCTAGGAAGCTCAGGAGCCCGTATTCGGCCGTTGAATCTACCAGTTGATCTATTGGCGGGAGGGGAAATGAGTCTTTCGGGCAAGCATCGTTCAAGTTTCTGAAATCAATGCACATCCGGAGTTTGCTGCTACCTTCTTTTGTGGCGATGACCACGTTGCTTAACCATTCGGGGTATTTTACCTCCCTGATAACTTCAGCATCCAATAGGCGCTGGACTTCGGTTTTCACGAAGTTGCTTTTGTGGGCTGAGATGCTTCGTTTCTTTTGCCTGATAGGTTTTGCTTCCGGGCTTACTTTGAGGCTGTGCTGTATTATGCCAGGGTTCACTCCTGGCATGTCTTTCGGCGAGTAGGCAAACAGATCTTTATTTTTCAGCAGAAAGGATACAAGATTTTCCTTATCACCTTTGGCCAAGCTCTTCCCTATTCGGGTAGATTGTCCTCGGACAAGATCTACTGCTTCCATTTCTGTTTCTGCGGGATCTCCTTCTTTGCCTTTCTCCTGCGCCTTTGCCTCCACCGTTTGTGTAGAGCTGTTTGCCGGAGCCTTTCGTGCTTTTACAAACACCTTTCTTACCTCGGCTTGGTCGATGAAGACCTCTGCATCTCCATCCTTGGTGGCGAATGTGACAGTCAAGTTCTTCACATCGGGGCGAATGTGTAGGTTCCCCTGCGTCTGCCTTCCAAGGATGGCGTTGTACGAAGACGGGACATCCATGACAATGAATCTTGCCATTGTGGACGCGTACAACTCAGCTGCTCCGTCTACCGAAGTGCCTTTAATCATCAAGGGGGGTCGATCCATCCGAGGACGGGTAGTTCGGATGGCCCAACGCCGAAGGTGGGCGTGGTGACAGGTTTAAGCTCGCTACTGGAGATGCCCAAGCTCGGCAGTAAGTGCGAGAATAGGACGTCAGCATTTGAGCCATCATCAAGCAACACTCTCTTGACGTCCCAGTTCCCTATTCTTGCCATTATCAGCAGCGGGTCATCGTGGGGGAAGACGACGGTGGAGCCATCTTTGCGAGCCAGTTTCTTTGATGGACTTTGATACTCCATAACTGCAATTTCTCTGGCCTTCCGCTTTCTTTCCGAGGATGGGAGCCCCGTGGTGATGGTTTGGATGACCCCTACTGGAGGTGGAAGGCACCTTTTTGGACTTCTGTTTCTCCGCCTGTCGGAGTCATAGTCCTCGTTTTCGGCCCTCTCTTCCTCCTCTTTTCTGCCTTTTGGCGAGGGCATCCGCAGGTACTTGCGAAGTTGGCCCTGTTTGATCAGCGACTCTATGTACTTCTTCAGCTGGAAGTAGTCTTCGGTGTCATGACCGTGGTCGCGATGAAACTGGCAGAACTTCTTGGCATTCTTCTTATTATCGGCGGCCATGGCCCTTGGCCGCCGGATCTGCGTCCCTTGCCTTTCCAGCGCCATGAGAATATTGGTCCATGTCGTGCTCAAGGGTGTGAAACTTAGAGGTTTCCTTCCTCGCATTCGCCGTGGTCGGCCTGTGTGTTCAGAAAGATGCCGAGCTTGCTGACTGGACCCTTCAGCGCGGTGATGATCAGACTTCGGCCCCGCCATCCTCAATTCCTCGGCTGTCATGTGCTGCTCTGCCCTTCGGTAAAATTCTCCAAGGGTCTCCGGGGGGTCCTTTGAGAACTCGTAGAACAGCTGTGAGTCACGCCGAAGGCCCCGTGTCATAGCGAGGATGCGAATTTCGGGCCGGAAGTCCGGGACGCTGAGTGCTTCCCTGTTGAATCGTTCGACATAGTCTCGGATTGTCTCTCCATTTCTCTGCTCTATGTCGAACATCTGCACATGCATTTTGGCCGTCGGCCTGCTCCCAATGAACTGCTGGGTGAAGGCTGTGGACAACTCCTGGAACTCAGTGATAGTCCCTGGGGGCAAGGAATTGTACCATGCTGTTGCTGGGCCCGTGAGGGTGACTTCAAAGCATTTGCACATGGTAGCGTCATCAGCTCCGTGCATTATCATGCTCCATCTGTACTTCGTCAGATGGGCCTGTGGATCAGTCCGGCCATCATAGATCTCCAGCCTAGGCACTCTGAAGTCGCCTGGCATAACTGCCTCAACGACGGCGTGAATAAACGGGGAGCCATCTTCGCATAATGCCCCCGACAGCCTGTCCCAAACGGGTTTTCTGGTCACTTGCTTCTCCACTCTGTCCAGCCGTGCCAATATCCTTTCCATAAGCGCAGTGGCGCTAGGACCAATTTCGTTGGAGGGAGATCGATGGCGCCTCTTCGGGGCGCGAGTTCGGCGCGGAGGGGTCAGGGACCTCGCCTCGGGCGATGAACTGCTTCGCTGTGAGACTCTCGGTCGCTTGGACCCGGTTTGTCCCACAGGCCGTTTCCCGAGGGCTATATCTTCTGTGGATGATTCTCCGCGAGGCTCTCCACTTCCTGAACTGCGGTGTGTAGACTTGGGGCTTCTCTCCCGAGGGCGTGCTGATGAGGACGGTTTCTGGGCCTGTGACTGCTGTGGCCATCTTCAGTCGATCTACTGAGTCATTTCAGCAACGACCGAGCGCTGAAAGTCCCTTAAGAAACTCATGGTGATTACCAGAGGGCGGTCCTCCTCGAGCGTAGAAGTCTCTGGGAGTGTCTGCTCAGCGGCCGGTTGTATCTCAGGCGCGGACGAGGACCTTGGGTGTCCCTTGTCCTTAGAACGCCGAGTCTCAACGACGGTGATTTGCGAGCGGGTTCCCACAGACGGCGCCAAATGATGGCCCTGGGCCTCATCGTTGTGAGTCATGATGACTGTTGAGGAGACTTCTAGGAGGAAGAACGCTTGGAAGGTTGATCGCCCCAAGGAGAGTACCTGAAAAGCTGGTAAACAGGGTTAGGAGGCCCCCGTAGTGTTTTTCCGGGGGGGAGCCTCCGACGCCCAAGTCAGTGGTGGCCGGAAAAAAGGAGAAAGTCACTAGCTCAAAGAGAAAGGCAGAAAAGTCTCGCCTGGTAATTTCTCAGAGTGTGGGAGCTGTATCTCCGGCCTACCAACCTCCTGTCAAGTATTTATTTCCTGTATATATAGGAATACCTAGCCCGTTCAGATCATGACACATGTGCGGTCGGATGCTCCTGAACTTCTGGGCGTAGGGGACAGATAGTTGGTAACCAGCTCACCTCAAGCCTTGTGCTGAGACGGGCCATGATGTGATTCTGATGGCGTCTGCGCGTCAGGGCGATTTTTTACGTCTGTGGTGGGACGTGTCAGAGGCTTCCTTAAATGCTTCCTTAAATGCGCCTGCCATACTCCCGAGGTCCCTGGGCGAGGTCGTCCTTTAGTTCGGACGGAGCCTCTTCGGGAAGCATACCCTCAGTTCGGGGGTTCCCAATTCCAGGGGGTTCCGCCTTCGGGGATATCATGTTCGGGCAGCAATGTCTGGTGCCACTTTTCCGAAGGCGCGCTATTCACAACCTTGGGGGGCGAATAGAGTCTTTAAGTTTTACTGGCGTGCCGAGGCTCGGAGCTCTCCGGTTATCTCCCGAGGTGCATGATTCCACCTGTTCCCGGGAAGCGCCAGTTCTTCTGGCCATTGTTGTGGCAGGGTGTTTGGCCAGATTGAGGCGATAGCCTTTGGCTATCACCGCTAACTCTAGATCATGAACTGGATAATTCTTCTCATGAGGCCTTAATTGTCTTGACCCATAGGCTATTGCTTGCTTCCCTTGCATTAAGACACAGCCCAGCCCAACTCGAGAAGCATCAGTGTAAACTATATACTCCTTAGTAGGGTCTGGTAGAACCAGTATTGGGGCTGTAGTCAATCTTTCCTTAAGTTCTTGGAAGCTAGCCTCACATTGCTCACTCCACTCAAACTTTTGGTCCTTTCTTGTCAATTGAGTGAGCGGAGCTGCTAGTACAGAAAACTCGGGCACGAATCTCCTGCAGTAGCCAGCAAGTCCCAGGAAGCTTCTTATGTCCCTCACAGTCTGAGGTTGCTTCCATTCCAAGACAGCTTTGATTTTCTCGGGATCAATAGCTAATCCATGCTCATTGATCACATGTCCAAGAAACCCAATTTCCTTAGCCCAGAATTGGCACTTACTTAGTTTGCCATATAACTCATGTTCCTTTAACAGGCTTAGCACCCTTCTCAGGTGCTCCTTATGGGCTTCTTCATCCTTTGAGTACACTAATATGTCATCGATAAATACCACAACAAAGTGGTCCAAATAAGCCTTGAACACTCTTTGCATGAGGTCCATGAAAAAGGCTGGCGCATTTGTGAGCCCAAATGGCATCACTGTGTACTCAAAGTGACCATATCTAGTTCTAAAAGCTGTCTTTGGGACATCTTCTTCCCTGACTCTCAGCTGGAAGTATCCAGATCTGAGGTCTGTTTTGGAAAAGACCTTAGCTCCCTTTAACTGATCAAATAAATCCTCGATCCTTGGGAGGGGGTACTTATTCTTAATGGTCAGTGCATTGAGCTTCCTGTAATCAATGCATAACCTAAGGGTTCCATCTTTCTTCTTCACAAAAAGTACAGGTGCTCCCCAAGGAGATGTACTTGGCCTTATGAAACCCTTCTCAAGCAACTCATCCAGTTGCTTCTTTAGTTCCATCATTTCAGGAATAGCCATCCTGTAAAGAGCAATAGATGCTGGTGCAGCTCCTGGCACCAATTTGATCTCAAACTCAACCTCTCTTGCAGGAGGGAGTCCTGGGAGATCAGTGGGGAACACTTCGGGGAATTCTCTTGCTATGGGTATTTTACCCAGCTCTATTTCAACTTCAGTTCCATTTAACCGTAGGTATTCACCTTTTATTATTAGGGGTTTGTGTTCCACCACTTTCAAAATATTTTCTAGGACTAACCTAGAAGATTTTTTGAAAGATTGAGGTTTGTGTCCAGGCAGATAAAGTTGCCTGGCATGGCGGTCTATGACTACCCGGTTGGTACTAAGCCAGTTCATACCTAGTATGATATCATATCCATTAGTATCCAAGATTATTAGGTCGGCTCTAAGCTCTAGCTCACCTAGCCTACGCATGCAATCTTTTACCATATGGTATGTTATCAAGACCTCATTCTCGGCAGTTTTAACCAGGTACATTTTATCTGTATTGCATACTTCTAGGTTCATATCTTTAACTAGCTTAGAGGATACTATAGATAAAGATGCACCAGTATCAAATAAAACTGATACCTCATAACCATTAATAATAATGGTACCTGCAGGAGTTTGCCTGACCAGCCCGGCCTGGTCCATTTCTTCTTCATCGTCCCCAGCTCTGTTGTCCTCTGGGTCCTCTCGTGCTTTTCTTGAACTCTCAATCTGGAATACTCTTCCAGCAGCTTGAGCTTGTTTATTCCTGCCCTGGGGCATGCTAGGGCCCTGGTCCCTCCTCGGTGGTGGAGGTATATTGGGCCTCTTTATGGGCAATTGTCTATGTGCCCATCTATTATTGAACCCTCCCGGGGTCCTCTGATCTTCTCCCTTGGCAGGGCAGTCTTTTACCCAGTGGTCCTGGGCGCCGCATTTTAGGCATCCGAAAGTGAGCCTGTAGCATGGCTTTTGGCCATGGAACTTACCACACGTTTCACATTGTGGCCCGTAGGGGGCTGTGGCCTTCATTCTCTTATCCATTCTTGGCTCATATGCCAAGCTATCTTTTCCTCTCTTTTTAGAGGGCTTTTGTAGTCTACTGGTACTTCCGGAGCCAATCATGGCTTGTCCCCTGAACTCTTGCTCTAGGGCCATAGCCTTCTGTACAATGACGTGGTATTTGTTGGCTCCTACTGCTCTGAGTATTTTCCTCAGCTCTGGCCTAAGTCCCCGAAGGAACCTCTTGGCCTTTAGGTCCTCACGATCATCGTACTGTGGTGCATATCTTATGAGGTTACTGAACCTCTGTTCGTATTCTAGTACGGAGAGCTCTTTCTGCTCAAGCAGGTCAAACTTAACCTGCTTTTGGTCTTTCAGTGCCTCACTATAGTATTGTTGATGAAACACTTGTTGGAATTCGGGCCATCTCATTGCTCTTCTCTTTTGAGCGGGCCGCCTAGCATTTTTGCTAGCATATGTCCTGTGGACCGATCTCCACCATAGTTCAGCATTTCCTTCTAATTTGAAGGTTGCCAATAAGACCTTCTGTGAAGCAGAAACCTTCATCCTCTCAAAGATCTTTTCAATCTGGTTCATCCAGAATTCTGCTTCGTCTGGATTACAGCTTCCTTTAAATACTGGAGGTTTCAGCACAAGGAACCCCTCCAGTTGGCCTTCTCTTAGGCCTCCAGCATTATCAATATTGGGCCTCCCTCTTTGGGCCCTCACTGCACTAGTGGTGTCAGTGAGTTGGGTAGGCCCATCAATATCCTCCATGTCCAGCTCTTCTGCATCTGGACTTTCTTCCTCTTCTTCTCTTAATTCTTGTTGGATCTCAGATCTTATTCTTCTAGCTCGTGGGTTTCTTCTTTCCTCGTCCTCATCATCGCCATTCTCGCTAGCTTGATCATCGAGCACAGGTTCTTTTCCTGGCCTCCTTCTCATTGGTGGCTCTCTTTGTTGCCCAGCAGGATCTGGGACTTGGGCTTGACCCCTTGCCAGGATCTGCATCCTAGCTGCTAATTGGGCCATATTGGCCTGCATAGCTTCCATCATTGCTTCCATTCTTGCTTCTCTTCTTTCTTGGGCATTAATGCTAGGCCTAGTAACATTAGCCCTGATGGGCTCATAAGGCCTAACTTGGGCCTCTGCCATAAAGCCAGCATTCTCATTCCCCTGATAGGAAGTTTCATTTCTGTTTTGGCCTCGGTTCATATTTCTGGTTCTCATCCTGTAATTATCAACAAGCAAGGTATACGATTGCTCAATATTCATAGATTTTCACTAGTGGACTTAACCTATGTGGGAACAAGTCTATACTAACAAATCATAGACCAAAACTTTGGTCCTTAAGAGCAAACCTGCTCTGATACCAAGCTGTCGTGCCCTAAACTGCCCCTGGCCCATTCGGGCCCAATTATATAAGACATGCAGCGGAAGTTTAATTAAACCGAAGGGGCTTTTATTACTCACTAAGACTTATGGGCACGAACCCCAGGATACTTACTGGTACTAGCTTGTTGTGTTCTTATTAAAGGTTTAAGCTTAAATGCTCTTGGAAACAAACTAGCACCTATGTGGATTTCATGTGTTCATTTTCATGGTATTTACCAAGCTTTAGCCAAGATTATGCATGGCAACCAAAACACCAACTTAAGTTTGAAAACTTAATTTCATGCATATGCTTCGCAAGCTTATGTATTTTGGTGTTCACTAGTGCACGTAATCTCTTAATGCTTTTAAAAGAAAACTAACGCTTAGGCATACATTAATTCACATATGTGCACCTATTCTTCTTATTAGCCATTCCTTACACATGCATCCAAATTTCATGCTTTTCTAAGTTTTCTTGCATGTTCTTTTTAGTGTGCACATACTTAACCAAACATAGCATGTTTTCACATAAACATGGGCTTATGGGCCTTTTCTGTACTTAACATGCATATGGCCCAAAATTAATAAGAACATATTCAACTTTGTCCAAAATCTTAGTTAAGCCCATTACACACATTTAAGCCCAATTTACACATGCTTCCAGTTTTCATGAAAATCATACTTCCATAAAACATGCATGGGCCTTGGTAAGTCCACCAAGCAATAAAAACACCCAAAGTGTCCATAGTCCATATTACAAGCCCAAAATACTAAGTTTGGCCAAATTTTAGCTAAGACCATAAATTTGGTCATTTAACTAAGACCAACACTTACATGCTTAAAAGCAAGCCATAATCCAAAGAACACAAATCCACCTTAAGACGTTGTTCCCACAGTTTCTAGACTCGTAGTCCTGCACACAAAGTCCACATTTTATTAGCTTGATTTTCAAGCAACTAAAGGTAAATACTTAGAATAAATTGAGCAAATAGTATTTACATACTCAACCACAACACCACAGAAAGAGTACTTAGGACTCTTAGCTCAATCTTTCAAGCACACTTTTTCGTACAAAGGTAGAGTAGGGCGGGTGAGATTTAAATCTCAATAAGGATTCCATATGGCTTCCAAAGCCTAACTTATGGCCTTTAAGGCCCAACATATGCCAAGAATGTAATGGCAATAATTATTCCAAAATTCCTGCAAAGAAAACATAAAGACAAAGAAAACACAAAGATACATGCATATACAATAATAATCGAAATCGGGGGTTAGCATGCACATCAAATTCATAGAAGCACGCAAACACACGCCACTTAACCCCTTGATTTACAGAAGAGCAGCAAGCATCCCTCAAGTTTCATTTTATTAATTTCACATACTTTTCATTTTCGGAGATCTCACTTAGCATAGGAATTTAAGGTGGCCTACTTAAATCCTAGCCTATAATGCTTGCTTACTTAACCTAGCTCATGAGCGATACAGAATTGCCGAAGCAATAATTTAACTTATGCCCTCTTAGCACACCTAGGATCATATGGTTCTTTGACCATCACCTAGGGGCCCGAATACTCAAAGAGTATAAGAATCCTTACCAACACCGAAAAACTCTTAGGAGCTTGTTTTCCTCCATTTTCCTTGCTTGCCGGCTCTAGAAATGATTTTCTAGCATAAGAACCAAAATGTCCATATTTATTAGAATCCATAAAAATACCAAGAATACTTGGTAATTAACTTAAAGAAATCAAAATACCAAGAACACTTGGTTCATACTTACGGAACCTCAATTAGGAGGTGAGACCGAATTTTGTGTGCTTGATGTTCTTCGGACTTTCTTCTTGATTCTTCCTCCCAATGAGCTTAGAAGCTCATATACACAAAGAACTCCTTGAGAAGAGTTTAAAACCTCCAAGAAATGAAGATGGCCGAATTTCTCTCCTTGGTTTTCTTTGAATCTTTTACTTGATTCTTGCTCTTTGGGTGTTTAGAGCATGAATTCAACCAAGAACACTTGGTTTTAATTTATGGAAGGATGATTTCTAGGGATGGCAGAATTTTTGGAGGAAGGAGAAGAGTTAGAAATGTTCTTGGAAAGAAGAACAAGTGTTGGCCAAAACTAGAGAGAAGGGAGAGAGAGTTTGTAGAGAGAGATTGAAAAAGAGAGTGAAATGGCTTGAATGAGGTGAGATGAGTGGGAAAGTGTATTTTGTTGAATGGGGGAGTGTATGTCCGGTTATGGGTGTCCAAAATGAGTGGGAATAATGCCTTAGTGGAGTAATAATTCAAATGGGAAGTGGGAGACAAAGTGGGGGGACAAATTGGAAGAGTGGGTGAGGTTAAATGATGAAGTGGTGAAGGTGGGGGGGACAAAGGTGAGTGGAGGTGTGGGTGGAGGTGGAGGTGGCATAAAATATATTATTTTGAATGGACATGGGCTGGCCATGGCATCCAAGGCCATGAAAATGGGTCAATTCCCCACTTAGTCCTCCAATCTTTTGAATTTGGGCAATTGAGCCCAACTTACAACAATTCCTTTGTTCAATTGAGTCCATCTTCGAAATCCACCATTTTCACCATTATTTTTCTTTGCCTAAGCCAAGCTTAATTTCATGAATCCTTAACACTTAATTTAATGTCCCCTCACATTAATTGAGCTAAATTCCCAAATTAGGAAAATTCTTTAGCTCCCAATCCACTTACCCCGGGACCTAATCAGTTTGGATTTTCCGGGCATTACACTAAGGGTGTTGTTCTGATGACCTACAGCACACACCAATCCTGGGAGTTTAAATGCATAGTTTTGGCACCATAACTGGACTATCCCGGAATGGGTAACAATGCTGATCATGATCCACTGGCCCTTTGCCCTACCTTCTCCTTCCTCTTCTACCTTCTACTTAAAAGTTCTCCCCTGCTCCCATCTGTTCTGGGTTTTCATGTATTGGAGGTTGGCCTCTAGCCGAGAATCTCATTCCCTCTACAATCTGTGCCCTAGTTAACTGTAGTGACTCCATCATCACTTCTATCCTGTCTGGCCTATCCCTGCTGGGTCCAGGAACAGGTATTGGGAACCTGGCATTTGGCTCTTTAGCCAAATTATGCTCAATAGCACCTATCTATATCTCAGGCACCTCTGTATGCATGCCATCTTTAGGATGGGCTATTATATCCTCTGTTTGCTTCAGGGATTCTCTTTCCCTGCCTCTTGTTCTCATCCTGCACTTTAAGATGCAGCTATTCACATATATCCAATAATACAAGTCTTATATAATCCTATGTGGGCACAAGTCTAGACTAATCTTTCCTCTATATCAGAAGCTTCTGAACCTTAAGCTCTAATACCAAACAAAGCCTGTCACACCCCACACAGGCCCCAGCTTGTGCACTCTCAGTGCCACTCACCATTTCTACCCAAGAGTTAGTTAAATACTCTTATGTTCAGGTGTTATTAACTACCTTTTATTTTGGCTATTGTTTGTTAGGTAGTTTTAAGTCTTATTTTCTTAAGCTGAGGGCTGGGAGGTGCCCTAGGAGGCTTATGAGTTATTTAGAACAATTACCTGCAGCTCAAGTAAGGCCCAACCACTAACTTGCAACACAAGGCAAGGCTGTAAATCAGTAACTTGCAATACAAGCAAGGCATACACTTAATCTGTTAAGTGTCTAGGATGTGTGCTCATCAAGTGTGCTACTCCAATGCATGTCAACAAAGATGCCCATCTCATCAAGTTTTGGAAATCATTTTCATGTTCATGAACACCAAAGATTCCATACATCAAATACACCCTTCCATATAACATAGCATAACTTGGCATTCAAGCATCCAAAGTACTTACACAAAACCATAATTCATCCGAGGCTAATATACACAAAAGTAGCCTACATACAAGTACTATTAACTTGGTAACCTACCAAGAGTACTCATTCTCCAAAATCAGCCAAAGTTATGCATTACATTCAAGTTCACCTATAGTACCCGAGAAGGATCTTAAAAACTATATACATGACCATAGTCTGAAGTACTAAACCTGTGAACAAGTTCAAAGTCATAAAGGCAAACCACCACACTAGAGCCCAAGAACACACATCCATCTCCTCTGCTAGACAAGTCCCACAATCTACTCTGTCTGCAAAACTTGTGCCTTAGGTTTCGAGCATAAACCATAACATAAGACTTGTAAGAATAATTTAATTAAGCCAAGTTCAGTTGGCACACATACCTCAAGCACAAAAGCACCATTAGCAGACAAAAGCTTGCAACTCAAGCAAAACTACTCAAGCTGAATATCCTTTCTTGAAACAAGAAATATATATGGGCAATGAGTAACAATTACTCAGTAGGATTCACAACCGGCCATATTTGGTCTATTTAGTTAAGTCCAAGACTTAACCTCCACTAGCTTACTTATCCTGCAAGAAAGACATTCAAAACGCAAAAACAAAATATACACATATAGTAACCGAGACATATTAAGCATAATTAATGATAGCCAAAGGCTATTGCCTCCTCGGTAGTAACTCCCTGCCATAATATTGGCCGAGGAGTCTGACGTCACCCAAGAGAGGATCTTTTTATGGACCTCGGAAGGTGCGAAGTCAAACACTATGAGCTCGAGACTTCGGTTAGCTCGTCAGGAATTCCAAGGACAACACCGTCTTCATCGAGGGGCCAAACTGACTGCCTCCGGGTAAGAGAGCCATCTCTCTGAAGCAAGGGAGAATCTCCCCGAAGGCAGAGGCCCCGAAGAGGATCTTCCCCGAACAAGAAACACCTGAGCAAGGGTATCCCCTAACTATGGGTGTGAGTCCCGAAGAAGGTGTTCATCAAGGGAACTCCCAGAACTATGGGATAGATCCCGAAGGAGGTGCTCGCACCAAAGGACGGATAGAATCCGAAGAGGGTGCACGCACTGAAGGGCGACCTCGCGCAGGGGACCTCGGGAGTACGGTATGAGCATTTAAGGAGCCTCTGACATGTCGCCCACAAGCCCTACACGTCACATCTGAACGGCGAACTGACACGCCGCAGCCGCCCCCGTCCTGACACAACCCATCCGGGTCCAGGGCTAAAGGAGGCTGCAAACGGCTGCTTGTCCCCTAGGTCCAAAACTACAGATCAAATCCGACTGAACACGTGTCATGATCTGAACGGACCATCTACTCCTATAAATACTAGGAAATGGGACTGGGCAAAGGATGGGCATTTTCCTCCCTCTGAGAAAACACAAAACAGGCAAGACACTTGATCCCTTAGTGTTCTTCCTCCACTTTCACTCAGAAAATTGACTTGGGCGTCGGAGGGTCCTTCCCGGAAAAGCAAACCGGGGACCTCCTAACCTCTTCTTTGAGCCTTTCAGGCACGCTCAGCTGGGAAACAAGAGCTCCAGGCGCTTGCCTCCTCAGGAAGTCTCTCCGCCTGTCAACATGACAGCAAATGAAGATGCCTTGGGGCATCATTTGGCGCCGTCTGTGGGAACTTACTCCTAGGTAGCTGTTGTCGAAACTCGGTGTTCGAAGGACAAAGGACTCCCGAAGTCCCCATCCGCGCCTGAAAACCAACCAGCTACCGAACAAAGTCCCCCGGAGACTTCCTCGCCTGAAGAGGAACGCCCTCTTGTCATCACCATGGGTTTTTTACGAGACTTTCAGAGGTCCGTTGTGGCTGAAATGACACAATAGATAGACCGAAGGTGGCCGCAACCAGCCCAGGCGCAAAAACCCACTTCGCCAGCACGACCTCGGGAGAAAAGCCCAAGGGCAACCCATCATAGCTCGGGAAGTGGGGAGCCGCGGGAAGAGTCCTCGACAGATAACTTGCCCCTCAGGGCACGGCTGGCGGAAAGAGCAAGGTCTGAACGACCTGAAGTCCCGTCCAGAAGAAGTTTGTCGCCAGAGGCAAAGTCCCCCTCACCCCGGTACCGAAGCCGCTCCCCGAAGAGACAGCAACAGTCCTCTTACCGAAAAACCTCTAAGCACCAAGAAGAGGAGCGCAGTGCTACACTCCTCCTGGAGAAAGTCTTGGCAAGACTCGAGAGAGTGGAACAGCAGGTGGCACGCAAGCCTGTTTGGGCCAGGCTAACTGAAACCGTCTCTGGAGATGAAACTCCTTTCGCCCGAACAGTGGTCGAGGCGGTCATGCCAAGTGATTTCAGGCTACCTCGGCTAGAGACCTATGAGGGTCGGACTGATCCCCAGGCCCACCTAACAAAGTACAAACGCAGCATGGTGCTACACGGGGCTGATGATGCTACACTCTGCAAGTGCTTCGAAGTCACCCTCGCAGGACCAGCAACTGCCTGGTACAATTCCCTGCTTCCCGAAAACATCAGGGGGTTCCAGGAGCTGTCCACAGCGTTCACCCAACAGTTCATTGGGAGCAAGCCGACGGCGAAGATGCCCGTCCAGATGTTCGACATAGCACAAAGAAACGGGGAGACCATCCGTGACTATGTCGAGAGGTTCAACAGAGAGGCCCTCAGTGTTCCGGACTTTCGTCCCGAAATCCGCATCCTCGCCATGATAAGGGGCCTCCGGAGGGATTCGCACTTGTTTTATGAATTCTCCAAAGATCCCCCGGACACGATGGGAGAATTCTACCGAAGGGCTGAACAACATATGACAGCCGAAGAGCTGAGAATGACAGGACCAAAGGCTGACCATGTTCACGCTCGTGGCGAAGGGTCCAGCCAGCAAGCCCGGTGTCCAACGGAACAGTTAGGCCGACCTCGGAGAGCGCGAGTAGGAGGAAGGAAACCCCAAAACTTTACACCTCTGAGCACCACGAGGGCTAACGTCCTCATGGCGTTGGAAAAACAGGGGGCTCAAATCCAACGACCGAGGGGCATGACTGCTGACAACAAAAGGAACATGAAGAAGTTCTGTCAGTTCCACCGTGATCACGGTCATCACACCGAAGACTACTTTCAGCTGAAAAACTACATCGAATCACTGATAAAGCAGGGCCAGCTTCGGCGTTATTTGAGAATGCCTTCCCCGAAGGGAAAAAAGGAGGAAGAAGGAAAGCCCGATGATGAGGATTACGATTCAGACAGGGGAAGGAACCGAAGTCCGAGAAGGCGTCCTCCACCTTCAGCAGGAGTAATACAGACGATCACAACCGGACTTCCATCCTCGAAAAGAAAAAGAAGGGCCAGAGAGATAGCGGTGATGGAATATCAGAGCCCAATGAAAAAATTGGCCCGCGAGGATGGCTCCACCATCGTATTTCCCCATGACGATCCATTGCTGATAATGGCGAGGATGGGAAATTGGGACGTCAAGAGGGTACTGCTGGACGATGGGTCAAACGCAGACGTCTTGTTCTCACATTTGCTGCCAAGCTTGGGCATATCCAGGAGTGACCTCAAGACTGTTACTTCACCCATGTTCGGCGTAGGACCATCTGAGCTACCTGTCCTCGGGTGGATCGACCTCCCCTTGATGATGAAAGGAACTTCAGAGAAAGGATGTGCTGAGTTGTTCGCCTCTACCATGGAAAGATTCATAGTCATGGACGTCCCTTCGTCATACAACGCCATCCTTGGCAGACAGACACAGGGAAATTTGCACATTCGCCCTGATGTAAAGTACTTGACCATCACCTTCGCCACCAAAGGAGGAGACGCAAAGATCTTCACTGATCAAGGCGAGGTGAGAAAGGTGTTCGTCAGAGCACGAAAGGCTCCAGCAAGCAACTTAGCACTTGCTGTAGAAGCAAAAGAGCTGGAAAGGGGCGAGGCAGAAGATCCCACAAAAGCGGAAACAGAAGAAGTAGAGCTTGTCCCAGGCCATAATACCCGAATAGGGAAAAGCATGGCCGAAGGAGACAAGGAAAAACTTGTATCTTTTCTGCTTGCAAATAAAGATCTGTTCGCCTACTCGCCGAAGGACATGCCAGGGGTAAACCCTTGTGTAATCCAGCATAGCCTCAAAGCGAGTCTGGAAGTAAAACCTGTCCGGCAAAAGAAACGGAGCATCTCGGCTCACAAAAATGACTTCGTCAAAATCGAAGTCCAGTGTCTAATAGACGCTAGCGTTATCCGGGAGGTAAACTACCCCGAATGGCTAAGCAACGTGGTAATTGCCACAAAAGAAGGAAGTAGTAAGCTCCGGATGTGCATCGACTTCAGAAATTTGAACGATGCTTGCCCGAAAGATTCATATCCTCTTCCACCAATAGACCAACTGGTAGACTCAACTGCCGAGTACGGGCTCCTAAGTTTCCTGGACGCTTTCAGTGGGTATCATCAGATAAGGATGAACCCCGAAGATGAAGAGAAGACTGCCTTCATCACTGAGGGAGGAACATATTGCTATATCAGGATGCCCTTCAGACTCAAAAATGAAGGAGCCAGCTACCAGAGGCTGATGAACAAAGTCTTCAAAGACCAAATGGGGAGGAACATGGAGGTGTATGTTGATGATATGATAGTCAAAAGCAAACTGCCTGGCTACCACGTTGAAGATTTAGAGGAAACCTTCCAAAAACTCAGAGCCTTCGGGATCCGCCTTAATCCTGAGAAATGCATATTCGGGGTGACCTCGGGAAAGTTCCCTGGGTACATGGTATCCGAAAGAGGCATCGATGCTAACCCCGAGAAGATTAAGGCTCTGTTCGAATTTCGAACTCCTGCCACAGTCAAAGACGTGCAAAGACTCACCGGAAGAATAACCTCTCTAAGCAGGTTTATTTCCAGGTACGGAGATAGGTGTCGACCCTTCTTCAAAGTGCTCACAAAGGCAGCAAAGATGGAAGGCGACCTCGGAAGGAATGGTCATCCTTGGGATGAAGATTGCCAAAAAGCCTGGGAAGAACTCAAAGTCTACTTGGCCGGCCTGCCGACTCTGCGGCAACCTCGGGAGGGAGAGCCCCTCGTATTATACCTCGCCGTCACACAAAAAGCTGTGAGCTCGGTCCTCGTGAAGGAAGAAGGGCCAAAGCAATGGCCATTCTACTATGTCAGCAAGTCCCTGCATGGCGCCGAAGTCAGGTACCCTTTGCTTCAAAAAGCTATATACGCCTTAGTGCTTACAGGGAGAAGGCTGCGGCCATACTTTCAGGCTCACCCCATTATCGTCCGAAGTACCCTGCCTCTACGGGATGTTATGAGGAAAGTTGATCACTCGGGAAGGCTTTCCAAGTGGTGTATAGAGCTTGGCGAACATGACATCACGTATGAACCCCGGAAAGCTATAAAAGCTCAAGCTTTGGCAGACTTCATCGCCGAAGTACCAAACACCGAGGAGGGACATTCGTTCTCTGGCGAAGACGAGCCAGAATGGACGTTATATGTTGACGGGGCCTCAAGATCCGAACACCAGGGAGCTGGAGTGATTATCAGAGGCCCCGAAGGCCTAGAAGTAATGAAGGCCATCAAGTTCAGTTTCAACGCCACCAACAACATGGCCGAGTATGAGGCCCTCATAGCAGGATTATGCTTGGCCAGAAAGATTGGCGTGAGAAACCTGAAAGCCCACAGTGACTCCCAGCTGGTGGTTTGGCAAATGGCAGGGGACTATGGCGCGAAAGACCCGACCTTGGCGAAATACCATGAGTTGGTAACAAAGCTTATTCGGGAGTTCGACGTCGTGAAAATCGAGAACATACCCCGACGGGAAAATGCTGAGGCAGACTGTTTGGTGAAGTCGAGAACTTGCACCGAGGTGCTAAGCCACCCCAGCATCATAGTATTAAGCATAGCGACCTCGGGGAAAGGATGGAAAGAACCAATCAAAATGTATCTCGCAACCAACACACTCCCCGAAGACCCCAGCGAAGCCGCAAAAGTGCGAAGGCGCTCGGGACGTTTCTTCTTAATTGGAGAAGAACTATATCGGCAAGGATATGCAAATCCACTACAGAGGTGTGTTAGTGAAGAGGATACTGAAATGATCCTCGAAGAAGTTCACGAAGGTGCCTGTGGTTCGCACATCGGAACGGACGCCCTGGCAGCAGTGATACTTCGCCAAGGATACTTCTGGCCTACCCTGAGAAAGGACGCCAAGCGGTTCGTCCGGAAATGTGGTAGTTGCCAGAGACATGCGAACATCCAAAGAACACCCTCGGAGTTCGTGACTTCGGCAGACTATCCTTGGCCCTTCACAGTTTGGGGCATAGATCTCATTGGGCCACTCCCAACGGCGCCTGGAGGCGTAAAGTTCTGCGTAGTAGCAGTTGACTATTTCTCTAAGTGGGTCGAGGCAGAACCTCTGACAACTATCTCGGCAAAAGAAGTGCAGAAGTTCGTATGGAAAAACATCGTATGCAGATTTGGCATACCGAGGGTGCTCGTAGTGGACAATGGATCCCAGTTCATAGACAAAGGATTCCAAGAGTTCATTAGCGACCTCGGGACAAAAATGCACTGCGCCCCAGTAGCTCACCCCCAAAGTAATGGGCAGGTAGAAGTATCTAACAGGACCATAAAAGATGGTCTGAAAAAGAGATTGGGAGAAGCAAAAGGGAAATGGCCAGGAGAACTCCAAAGCGTGTTATGGAGTTACCGAACAACACCCCGAAGAGCCACAGGGGAAACGCCCTTTTCACTCGTCTTCGGTACAGAGGCCATCATCCCTGTCGAGGTAGTACAACCGTCAATACGAGTCCAACTGTTCGATGAAAAAGGAAATGACCTCGGCCTGAGAACCAAGCTCGACCTCGTCAGCGAACACAGAGAAGTAGCTGAGCTGAGAAGAAAAGCTTTCCAGCAAAGAGTGGCAGCAGCCATAAACTTACGCGCCAGGCCAAAGGGAATAAAGAAGGGAGATCTCATTCCCCGAAAGGCTGAATTTGCACCCCGAAAGCCGTCCCACGGGGTACTTCGTGCAAATTGGGAAGGACCGTACCTGGTACTTGCCGAAGTACGAAGAGGAGTTTATAAGCTCGGTGATGCCGAAGGCATAGAATTAAAAAACACTTGGCACTCAGAGGCCTTGAAAAAATTCTATGCCTAAAAAGTTTCGTGGGAAAGTTGTATTGCACAAGTTGGACAAATTTGTCTTAATAAAAAGTTTTGAAGAAGTACAAAACAGGAGTCTCACGAAAGCAATAGCCGAGGAGAGCAAAAGTATCACTTTCCGAAGTCCCTTGAGCGAATATGTTCGGGAAAAAGGAAAGCAAGAGCATGGTTTTTCGAAGTTTCTTGAGCGAATATGTTCAGGACAAAGGAAAGCAAGAGCATGGTTTTCCGAAGTCCCTTGAGCGAATATGTTCGGGACAAAGGGAAACAAAGGGATCTGGCAAAAAATACTTAGCCAAATTTTTATCTATTGAGCCAAAGAGTGCTTACAGATAAGAAAGTTGCTGAAAGACTACAAAAAAGAAGAAGAAAATGAAGACAAAAGGCCCTAGTACAAACTAAGGAACCTCGGCGTCTTGAGAACTGCCAGCCTTTGTGCTTTTGTCAGCAACCTTCAGCGCCGAGAAAGAAGGAGGCAGTTTCAAGTGCTTGATCTTGGACCAAGTCCACCGAGGCTCCTTCGGGATGTTCATGCCTTCGAGGAAGGAGAGGTCGAAATCTGGGAACTTCTGCAGAATTTGGTGCCGAGCAAGACAGAAGCCGTCTTGAAAGCCCAACTTCATCATATCGTCGGACGCCCGCTTCTTGACCGCCAAATCTGCATAGTCCTTCTCCAGATCCGCGTAATCCTTCTCCAGATCCTTATGCTTTTTCTTCTCTTCTGAAGGCTTCTTCAGAGATGCAACCTCGGTTTCGTGCTGGGCCTTTTCCTCGAGCGTCTTCGCAAGGATTGCGTCACTTTCTGACTTATCCTTTTGAATAGCTTCTACGGCCGAAGTCAGCTCCGCCACCCGAGAGCCGATGTCGTAAAGTTTCTGGGAGGAGCCTTTCTCAAGTTCCTCTTTCTCTTTTATGAACCCCTCCCGAAGTTCAGCAATTTCCTTCTCCGAAGACTGCTTTAGCTGAGCATTGTCGGCGGCCAACGCCGAACACTGGGCCTTCGTCTTGGTGTAAAGGTCCCAGAGTGACGCCCTCCGTTCTGTCTCTCGCGCTACCCGAACACGGAGCAACGCGGCATACCCCATCAGCTACAAAAAAGGCAAAACAAAGAGAAAATGATGCTAAGTAAAAAGCAAAGGCGAAATCAGCACTAAGGAAACAGTGAAGCATACCTGGGCGGCATGTTCAGTGAGTTTGGCGGCCAAAGAGATGTCGCCAGGGTAAGCCTCCGTAAGGGCCTTGTAAGAGGCCTCAGTAAAAACCCTTTTGCACATCTGCCTGGCCATTTCCGGACAGTCCTTGGAGTACATGTTCATGTCCTCCGTGAACGTCCAGAAGGGCTCCTTCGGAACTTTCCCTGCCGGGACTTGGGCATCCCGAAGGGCCCTCTTGCGGGCGTGTTCGGCAACCCAGTCAGGAGCGGCCACCTCCGCTGCACAACAAGGCAGGAAAATTGGTTAAGGCCAGAAAAGTCTTAAGGATTCACAAGAGAAAAAAGGTTCTTCGACAAAATACAAACCTGCTGGCACCTCGGTAACGTCATCGTCAAGAATCGACGTCACCTCAGTAGAGACCCCCTTGCCTCTTATTCGGCGCCGTTCCTCTGCAGAAGGGGTCTCCTCCCCATCGCCCTCCAGAAGAGCATGCGAAGGCGTGGGGCTTTGAGGAACGACGTCGGAAGAAGGGACGTCAACAGGAAGAACCTTGGGCAAAGGGGCAGCAAGGTCTTCGGGCTCCTCGCCTGCCTCCTCCGGAATTTGTGGAAGAGAGGAAGGAGCAGCTTTCTTTGCCCGTTTGGGGGGAGGGCCGCCCGAAGTCTGCTTCCGCCTCCGAGAGGCGGCCTTCTTTGTCTGTTCGCCCCTCTGGGCCTGCGCGGTAAAAAGAGCCTTGTAAAAGGCAGCCGCGTCGTCGCCCTTCTCTGAAAAAAGAAAAAAGAAGATCAGTGTAAGTCCAAGATGAAGTTATGAAGGAAAAAATGAGAAAGTAACTTGCTCTCGTAAAAAGACTCATAAGTCTCCTTCCTCCGAAGGAGTTTCACGAGCCAGGAGTCCTTCCCCGAAGAAGCCGGTTTCGGCATATTGAGGTCTGTCACATGCTCCTTTACCACCTTAAGTTCCCGAAGGACCTCTTCGGTCATGAGCCTCCAGTTGATCGGAAAGGTGTAAAGGGCACGAGGAAAGACCTCGGCAGCCCAGTCAGAGACGGCCCGGATGCGCCTGTCGAAGTCCTCAAAGATAGGTGCTACGTCGGCGTCTAGCAGTATCTTCGGGTCAACAACATCCAGCTTGAGCCTCCCCTGAGCCCACTTGGTCGGGACGTGCGACCAAGCCTCCGACTTCTTCAGGAAAAAGAATTTTTGTTGCCACCCTCGCCAGCTGTCTTTAGTGGCCAAGGTGAACGTATACTTTTTGCTCCCGGATCCCCGAGGCAGCATGAAGTAGAAGCCACCCTTGGGGACCACGAAGAGCTTGTAGTACTGAAGAAAAACTACAAAGTGAGGTTTTATTTTGAAAACGCCGCACATACAGAGGAAGGAGTTGAAATAGCAGTACGAGTTCGGTGGGAGTTGGTTAACGGCAATGCCATGGAAGTTGCAGAATGCGCTAACCATCTCCGGGGGGGGATACCGAAGTCCGGCCTTCAGTTGGGCTCGGAAAACTGTGATTTCATCACTTGGGTTGGAGAAAGCAAATTGGTCAGGACGGGGCAACCTCGTCACAGAATAAGAGGGTAAGAAAAACTTTTTCTTCCACTTCGCTAGCTTTGCCGGAGTAGTGCAGCAGGGGTGAGAAAGAAGAGGTTGCCAACTCTCGGGAACAGGCATGATGAAAACGAGTTTGGGAAAAACAAGGAAAATGAGTTCGGAAAAAACAAGGAAGAATCTTTGAAAAAAGTAGAAGGACTAAAACCCACCAAAGGTCTTGCCGGAATCTGGATTCCTGGAAGCCGTCGTGAAGAGTGGTCGGAAAAGCGCCTGAAAAAGGAGAACCGCCGCGGAAAATCAGGAGAGAATTAGAAGGCAAAAGAAAGCAAAAGCAGAAGAAGAAAGAGGGTTATGACAGGACTGATATATATAGGCCGAGAAGGCCAGGAGAACCGTCGTCATTAGTACCCCTCGGAAGGCGAAGCGTCGCCATAACTGCTATGGGCGCCTGAAAAGTCGCGCCAGCCGTACTCAGTGCATTCTTACCCAATAAAAGTGTGCCATGTGTCGGTCATCGCGCAGCAAACGTGCCACGTGTCGTCCATCACGTCGAGCACGCCCTCTGACACCGTTTGGTCTAGAGGCGCCGCCCTAAACTGACTCTGCTGGATACAGGACGCGACGCATGAGCAGACCTATAAAGGCAAAAAAGTAGGTTACCTCGAAGACACCAAAAGACAGCCTGTGACTTCGGGCAAAACGTCTATCTTCGGTACAAGGTTATCCTATTTCCCCTTGCCACAAGGACACCAAGAGACAGCCTGTGACTTCGGGCAGAAGGTGTATCTTCGGCACAGGGACAGCCTATCTTCTAACGCCTTGAGGACGCAAAAGTGCTGCCCATCGGTACAAGCAGAAGAAGGCGTCTTCGGCACAGACATCACAACCACAGGACCCGAAAACCGATGAACCGAAGTTTCTCACTTCGGCTTTTCGGAGGGGGGCCTGTGATTGCCAAAGGCTATTGCCTCCTCGACAGTAACTCCCTGCCAGAATATTGGCCGAGGAGTCTGACGTCACCCAAGAGAGGATCTTTTTACGGACCTCGGAAGGTGCGAAGTCAAACACTATGAGCTCGAGACTTCGGTTAGCTCGTCAGGAATTCCGAGGACAACACCTTCTCCATCGAGGGGCCAAACTGACTGCCTCCAGGTAAGAGAGCCATTTCTCTGAAGTAAGGGAGAATCTCCCCGAAGGCAGAGGCCCCGAAGAGGATCTTCTCCGAACAAGAAACACCTGAGCAAGGGTATCCCCTAACTATGGGTGTGAGTCCCGAAGAAGGTGTTCATCAAGGGAACTCCCAGAACTATGGGATAGATCCCGAAGGAGGTGCTCGCACCAAAGGACGGATAGAATCCGAAGAGGGTGCACGCACCGAAGGGCGACCTCGCCCAGGGGACCTCAGGAGTACGGTATGAGCATTTAAGGAGCCTCTGACATGTCGCCCACAAGCCCTACACGTCACATCTGAACGGCGAACTGACACGCCGCAGCCGCCCCCGTCCTGACACAACCCGTCCGAGTCCAGGGCTAAAGGAGGCTGCAAACGGCTGCCTGTCCCCTAGGTCCAAAACTATAGATCAAATCCGACCGAACACATGTCATGATCTGAACGGACCAGCTACTCCTATAAATACTAGGAAATGGGACTGGGCAAAGGATGGGCATTTTCCTCACTCCGAGAAAACACAAAACATGCAAGACACTTGATCCCTTAGTGTTCTTCCTCCACTTTCACTCAGAAAACTGACTTGGGCGTCGGAGGGTCCTCCCCGGAAAAGCAAACCGGGGACCTCCTAACCTCTTCTTTGAGCTTTTCAGGCACGCTCAGCTGGGAAACCAGAGCTCCAGGCGCTTGCTTCCTCAGGAAGTCTCTCCGCTTGTCAACATGACAGCAAACGAAGATGCCTTGGGGCATCAATTAAGCTACCTACAATTGGTTAGCACACACAAAGAAACAATCAAGCACACAACTCACACACACACCACAAGTTCACAATAGGCCGAAACCACTAGCAAGCACCAAATTCACCACTTGCACTTCAAGCACTTCAAATGACCACCATAGCTCTAGTTCTCCAAGTTCACTAGTAAGTTGGCCTAACTTGCTAAGAACTCTAGGTGCTTGCCTTTACTCGGATTAGCTAGCAAATCCAATAAGAACCCAAAAGTTCATCATTTCAATTAGAACCCGAAAGTTCACTCAATATGCCCATCAAGCAACTAAGATCACACAGCACACATTGACTATCACTTAGCTACTCATAACTACTTGTTCATGGAATATTTACCAAGCAAGCAAGTAGAACATGAATCCTACCCCAACAATACAAAGCTTGAGTTCTCGGTTGAGCTTGAGTATCTAAGGCCCAAATCAATCTTCTAATTCAAAGTTGCCTAACACAACAGTGCCATCAATTAGCTATCATAATCACTTGATCATGGAATATTACCAAGAAAATAAGTGAATTTATGAATCTATACCTCCAATTTCAGCTTGAACAACTCTCGGCTAACCTTGTACTCTTCAAATTCAAGCTTTAAACATGAGCTTCTTGGTCGCCTATTGCCGAAATTGAGCATCCAAGCTTGATTCTTGCTTTCAAGCTTCAATTGTACCACAAATTGGCATCAATTCGGTAGCAAACATTCAAGAACACCAAGAACTATTTTGGTCTCAGCTAGCAAAGCAAAACACACACAATGGCCAAAAATACTACTTTAATTCCTTAATGGGAGACATGGCAGCCGGCCATGGACACATGCCTAGAAATTGGTTTAATGCTCTACTTAACGTTATACTAGTTTGCATGGTTCATTTAGCCCTTCAAGAATCCATGTGTTACAACCTCACAAAATGGGAGAATTACAAGTGTGTCATAATGGCTAAAAACCATTATATTGTGTAATTCTCACCATAGTGTTTGAAGTGTGGTGGGTAAAAGGCATGATCAACACCTCCTTAAAAGGGTTCCAAGTTGGTAACTTGGCTCCCAACAAAATCCTTAAGGATTGCTTGTTTGTCAAGCAACCTATGGACCTTTTTGTAAGGTTTTGGAAATTCGGGTACTCAATTGTAAAACTCTCAAGAAAGAAACTTGGAGAGTTATGGGAAGGACATAAATGGTATGAAAGTGCTATTGGAGGACCAAATTACTCATGGAAAAAAATTTTGGACAAAGGAAACACTAAAGGCAATAAGGACCTAAATGTCCTAGCGTAAACCTTAAGGTGTTCAAGCTTTTGACTTAACTCTAAAGGTGGAATTTTGGGGTTATCCCACCATGGGGGAGGCAGCCATGACTTGATAATTAGTAAAAAATGTTGGGCACATGTGTGCCAATGAGTTTAAGACAAAGAAACCATAATTAGTGAAAAGGAAAATGACATAAAGCAAGGTTAAGCTTGTTTAAGTGTGTTTTGGTGCCCTTAAGCTCATTTAGGGCTATTTAAGTGGCCAAATCACTTATCCCTCTCTCATTTTCGTCCTCCCCCAGCCCAAGAACACAGGCATACTTCCTCCATAGCCACCACACCTTCAAACTTGCAATTGATTGAAATTGAAGGCAAAAGGAAGCAATTGGAAGCAAACTAGAGCTATTTCTTGCATACTTCAAGGATTAAGCTTCAAATTCGGCCTACTCACTTTGGTAAGGGTTATCTTGCTCTCATTGGTTTTTTTATGTATTTTCAAGCAACCATGTAGCTAGGGCTAAGCTTGGAAGAGAGCCATGAGCTTGATGAACCAAGCTTAGCGAGAGGAGTGCACTTATTGAAGGTTTTGTGACCTAGTGTGAAGTGCACAATGATGGCAGTAAAGTGAGGGTTTCTAGAGCCCAAAGTTAGTACTAACTACTGTTAAAATCCTCCTAAGACCAATCATTTTATTGAGGAGCACTGCCATAGTGATTTGGTTTTGTTTATTATGTGTTTTATGGACTAACCTATGGTTATTGTTGCTGCCACATTTCATGTGTTTGTTGTTTGTGTTTGGCTGCTGCATTTGGTTCCTATATCTTGTATATATGCATTGTGGTTTTTTTGTTTTAGTGTATTTGGATGAAGGTTTTAATGAGGATCATATTACCTTAAGAAATCAAGTGTTACCCTTACTAAGTTTCTCAATCAAACTTGCTCCGCTCAATTCTGTCATTTCAGGTCCAGCTGAAAGATCACCTTCAACCTAACCTTTTTGGTTTGAGTTTTAACCTGAAATTTCAGGTACATGAAATTCCATATTTCTAGTTGTGATATGGAAATTTTGGTGATTTTAGGAGAACGTTTGGTATTTTTAATTGTGGTACTTACTGTGTTGTGCAGCAGCTGTCCAGCATCCTGTTTTTGGAGTCCATTGTGTCTCAGGACCTCTTGTAACCTAGGGTGCGTATTTAGCTGAGTTGATACCATATTTTAGTGCATGTATTCATTTACATGTAGTGTATGTAAGATGAGACAAGTATGTGAACATTTGAGTAATGTTTTGGCTATGTAAGTGATGTGGTGCAAAGCTGCCTAAGTGATGATAGTCTGCTTACTTGTAAATTCTGTTTTGGCCACATAAAGTCGCTAGATGCAAGAGAATCTAATTAATATGTGTATTGGACATGTATGGTATAGCCTTGGAGGGGTTTCCCCTTGTGAATGAAGTGCTTGCATGGTTTGGAAAAATTGTATGGGCAAAATGGTCCAAAAGTTGCCAGAATTTTGACTCCAGACCTAAAGTTTAATATCTCCCTGTGTAGAATGAATCTTGGTATGAAATTTTGACCACACCTAGAGAACATCCAGAGGTTGAACTTTAATTTTGAATTTATAGATTTGGAGCCTTGTAGCCAAAGATATGACGTTGCAAATTGGCTGAGTTACTGTTTATTTGGTCAGAATTTTGTAACCAACTTCAAAAATCCATAACTTGGTCCATAGGTTGGATATTGATGTAAAACAAATTCCTTGGTTTGCTATAAGTCTCTACTTCATAATAGAGCAAATAAGATGTGGGGGGGTATGAGGCTATAATGATACATTTTATTAGTAGAAGTTACAGGTGCAGTAGCTGGCCACTAGAACTTAACAAGATTGCCTAATGTGTGGAAGCCAAAACTAAGACTTGTGCTAGTGTTTTCCTTCTTTGCTGCCATGGTGTGCATGAAATGTGAATATGTGTATGATGGTTGGACCAATATGCATGTATTTACATAGTGCCCAAAAGGGCCACTTGGGTATGCACACTAAGTGTAGTGTTCTGATGGCCTACAGAACATTACCAATCCTGGGAGTCTAAATGCACAGTTTTGGCACCATAACTAGACTACCCCGGAGTGGGTAACACCATGGCTTCATTTTAGTCACTACAATACATGTTCATTTCGGCATTAACCTTGATTCATGGCCTACATTGCCAAGCATTATTTAAAATGGCTGAAAATGGCCATTATCCCACGTGTGTTTCGGCCAGGTACCAAGGCAATTGTTCATTAAACAAAACAAAAAATGATGGCTTAAATCCTTGGTGGGGGACAAGGCTTGACCGACAATAAAAAGTCACCAAAAGTTGGTCTAATTCTCCACTTTTCCTTGTACTTGTTTGCATGGCCGAAATTGCTGGTTTAAGTTTCATAGTTTCACTTGTAGCACTAGTTTAAGTGTACAATATGGCCCCTAAACTTTGTTTCATGCCATAAACATCATAGTCTAATTTTTTATGTACACTTAAAACACAAACTTTCTTAGGATTGCACTTACAGCCTTATCCACATTTTCAATCAAGTCCTTCATTTTTAATTGGTGTTTTCTCTATATTCTTGGCCTAAGCCAAGTACTAAGGGATGCTCGTCACATCATATTCTGTGACATTGTTGGTGACATTGAATCTGAATTTGATGGCCTTACTGGCTTCCATACCTTCAGGCCCGCGGAGGATTACTCTAGCTTCTTGGTGTTCGGAACTGGAGGCTCCATCAACAAAGACTGTCCACCCAGGTTCATCTTTCCCGAGGTTTTTCTGGGGTATCCTCAGTTTTTGGGGATTCAGGAATAAAGTCTACCAATGCTTGGGCCTTTATTGCCCTTCTCGGCTCATAGGTGATGTCGTATTCATCGAGCTTAATGCACCATTTTGACAATCTTCTCGATTGGTCCACCTTTCTCATGACATCTTGAAGACGTAGGTTACTTCATACTATGATAAGGTGCCCTTGGAAGTAAGGTCGCAACCTTCTACTTGCCAGTACTAAGGCATAGATGGTTTTGCAGAAGAGGGTACCTAACTTTGGCACCAAGCAGGGACTTACTAACATAATACACTGGCCATTGCTTTCCTCCCTCTTCCTTTACTAACACCGAGCTTACTAACTTTTCATTGATGGTGAGGTAGAGGATGAGTGGTTTACCCTCCCGTGGCTGCTGAAGTGTTGGAAGATAGGTTAGGTAGCTTTTGAGCTCATCCTAAGCCTTTTGGGAGTCTTCTTTCCAAGAGTGTTCCTTGGAACCGAAGTCACCTTCATTTTTTGCTACTTTGGTGAGCACTTTGAAGAATGGTCAGCACCTATCCTCGTATCTGGAGATGAATCTGCTAAGGGCCGTGATTCTCCCCATGAGTGTTTGCACGTCCTTTGTCATTATGGGAGTTCAGAATCCTAGTAGGGCATTAACCTTTTCTAGGTTGGCATCGATACCTCTTTCCGATACCATGAATCCAAGGAACTTGCCTGCATTCACCCCGAATACTCACTTCTCAGGGTTGAGACAGATTCTGAATTCCCGAAGTCGGTGGAATGTTTCCTTTAAGTCTAAGATATGATTACCAGGAAGTTTGCTCTTAACTATCATATCATTAACATATACTTCCATATTTCTCCCAATTTACGAGTCGAACACCCTGTTCATCCGCCTTTGGTACGTGGCCCCTGCATTCTTAAGGCCAAAGGGCATTCTGATGTAGCAGTAGGCCCCAACTTCGATGATGAAGGTGGTTTTTTCCTCATCTTCGAGATCCATCCGGATTTGGTGGTATCCACTGAAGGCATCAAGGAAGCTAAGCATACCATATTCGGTGGTTGAGTCCACCAATTGATCTATAGGTGGTAGAGGATAAGAATCCTTAGGATAGGCATCATTTATGTTTTGGAAGTTTATGCACATTCGGAGCTTATCACTCCCTTCCTTCGCGGCGATAACAAAATTGCTAAGCCATTCGGGGTACTTGACTTCTCTTATTACACCCGCCTTTGCTAACTGTTGGATTTAGGTTTTGAAAAAATTGCTTTTATACGCCGAGAGGCTACGCTTTTTTGTCCAACGGGTTTTACCTTCGAGCATACTTTAAGACTATGTTGAATTATACCAGGGTCTACCCGAGGCATGTCCTTCGGGGAGTAGGCAAACAGATCTTTGTTCATTAATTGAAAAGATACAAGCTTTTTCTTGTCACCTTCAGCCCACTCAGGTACTTCAGCCTGGGACAAGTTCTACATCTTCTGTTTCTATTTTTTCGAAGTCACCTACTCCTTCTCCTATTGCCTCGTCAGAAAGTATGCTATTTTCTTCAAAAGTCTGTGCATGAACTTTCATTGGACTTTGTCTTGCCTTCATGAAGACTTTCCTCACCTCAACTTGATCAATAAATATCTCCGCGTCCCCTTCCTTCACGCCGAAAGTGACCATTAGGTAGTTCACATTTGAACTAATGTGGAGATTTCCTTGTGTCTACCTTCCTAGGATGACATTGTATGAAGAAGGGACATCTATGACAATGAACCTCGTCATTGTGGAGCCAAAGAGCTTTTCCTTGTTCTGAATTGATGTTCCCCTTAGCATTAAGGGTAGGTCAATCCACCCAAGCACAGGGACTTCGGAGGGACCTACACCAAATGTAGGGAAGTAACGGGTTTGAGATCACCCTTAGGGATGCCCAAGTTTAGCAATAGGTGGGAGAACAAAACGTCGACATTGGAACCATCATCAATGAGCACTCTTTTGACGTCCCAACTATTAGTGTCGTGGCCAAAAGCCAATCATGAGATGATTGTATTTTTGCACATTGAGTCATGATATTTTATTAAGGCATTAATCCAGCAATTATGTTTGTTGTTTTGTTTCTATGTAACGTAATAAACATAATTGTAACCTTAGAATAATGATATTCTCAAACATCCCTAGTCTAGTATTATTGTGGAGCAGGTTGCAATAATACATAACGACTAGCATATGTGGAGACTAATATGAGATATGTAGTCTACATATGGGTACAAGTTGGAGAACTTGTGTACTCGACCGACCCACCATGAGAACACTACATGGATCATTATATGAGTGTCATAAGTGATTCTCATAGTGATCATGGTATATGTAGTCCTTTGACCTAAGATCATCAAGGTTCCCAACATGTGAGTCACATACTTTGATACTTCCCATTGTTGCTCGTGACTGAGTGAACTTGAAGGAGGTCATTGGGTATGTCACATATCATGCTAAGGGATTTGTATGATCAAGATGGGATTTTTCCCCCTTATGTAATGGGAGTTGTCACACCCTACATAGGCCCTAGCCCCTGCACTCTTACTACCACTCACCATCTTCTAACTAAAAAGTTGCCAAACTAATGAGATTCCATGTGTTATTAGGAGAAATCAATTTGGCCAACTTTCTAATGTGACTTTAAGTCTTATTTTCTTAAGTTAATGGGCCTGGGAGGTGGCCCAAGGGGCTTTTAAAAGACTTATAGTAGTTACTTGCAACAGAAGCAAGACCCCACTACCACTAACTTGCAATACAAGGAAGGCCGTAAAGGATAACTTGCAATTCAAGCAAGGCAAACACTTTTGTAATTAAGGATGTGTGCTAGTCAAGTGTGCTACTTAGTATATGACAACAAAGAAGCCCAAGATTCCACAAGGTTTGAAAATCAAAGTTTGGATTCAAATGAGCACTCAGCCATGAATAATGCGTAAGAGGTTCACAATATGAAACACATTTAACATTCACATAAGCATACCATAAAATGGCCCATAAGCATTCAACATGTACAATCCCCAAGGTCATCAACAACCAAGCATAACTTGGTAACAAAAACTCCAAGTACAACAAAACCTAGTGTACGTGAGACTACTTCTATAAACACAAAAACATAATCCAAAGCATACACTTAACTTGACCACATGACAAGACTAACCCACTTACAAACTCACCAAGTCATGCTTACTCCCCCCTCCCCCCAAGAACCTACTCTCCAAAGAGTACCTTGAATGTGCCATAAAGAAGCAAACACTACAAAACAAGGCCTATAGCCATGTTCATAGTCATGAAGGTGAAAACCACTATCAGAGCAACAGTCCACACTTCCATAGTTGCACTCCTAGAAGTATCCCACACTAATCAAGTCGGCAAAACTTAGAACATAAGTCTCGGCCAAACATTAACTACATAAGACTTGTGAGTGTATAATTATAATCATAAGCCAATCACTCATTGGCACTTACCTTGAACTCCAAGGTAACTAGTACTCAAGCAAAAGTCCACACGACCTCAACTACTTAAGCTGAAAGTCTTTTCCTGAAACACAAATGTGTGGGCAATGAGTAACAATTACTCAGTAGGGTTCACTACCACAACAACTCGTTTATGAGTTTATTTAGTTAAGCCGAGTATCAAACTCAACACTTAACCTCCTAAAGCTTGTAATGTCTTGCAAAAGAAAACAGAAAGACACCAAAACACCAACAATATACAAGATACAATGATAATCGAGGCATATAAGCGTGAACATAAATGTAATGGGTTAGCAAGCACAACAAATTCACTCAAGCACACAAGGTACACACTCACACACCACAATGTCCATTCGGCCAAAGCCTTAGCATGTGCCCTTGTCCATCATTGCATACAATCCTTCACAATTTAATCCACCATCCACTAGAGCTCCGAAACTTGTAACAAGTTGTCCTCATTAACTAGAGTTTCTAGCACATGCCATTACTTGATTAGCTAACCAATTCTCATAAAACCGAATCACCTCAATATGCCCATCAAGTAATGAAGGTCATTTAGCACATTCTAACTATCACTTAGCCACTCTACTACTTGAGTCATGGTACATCACCAAGCAAACAAGTAAACATGAACCCTACCTTTCCAAACAAAGTTTGAGTCTCCTCGGTTAATGCTTGAACATCCAAGCTCAACTTTAACTTCCAAACCGAGATTGCCTAGCACAACAAGGCCTTCATTCAGTCATCATAATCACTTGATCACGGAAATTTACCAAGAAATCCAAGTGAACTATGAATCTTACCTCAAATTGAGCTTGAGCAACTCTTGGCCAAACCTTGTTTCATCAATTCAAAGCTCCAAACTTGAAACTCAACGTTGCCTACCACCAAATTGAGGAATCCAAGCTTGATTTCGTTTCCAAGCTTCAATTCATCAACAATCTGGCATGAACTCGGCAGCAACACATTTGAGCTTTCAAGAACACACCAAACTTGGTTAAATCGAGACTAAGGATGGTAATGAGCACTAAGTTTTGAGTGGAAGCAAGCATTAGCCGGTTACACGCCAAATGGCACCCAAAATTGTCTAATGCCCACTCTCGGCCTCACAAACTTTGCATGGCGCCATTAAGCCTTTAAGACCTTATAGTCTCATTTAACTCGCTCGGTTAAGAGTACAAAATGGCCACAAAACTTTGTTTCACACCATTTACAACATAGTCATTTTTTTATGTGTACATCAAACCCGAGCCTTCTCGGTTTTACACACACATCACTTCTCCTAATTGCATCCAAGCCCTTCACCTTTATTTCCTTGCCATGATCTCATGGCTCTTTTTCCTTGTGCATTTAGAACCTGAAAGTTCATTGACTAGCACAAACACCATTTCATGTGTTAAATTTCACTCGAATGGCCTATAGCCATGTTCATAGTCATGAAGGTGAAAACCACTATCAGAGCAACAGTCCACACATCCATAGCTGCACTCCTAGAAGAATCCCACACTAATCAAGTTGGCAAAACTTAGAACATAAGTCTCGGCCAAACATTAACTACATAAGACTTGTGAGTGTATAATTATAATCATGAGCCAAGCACTCATTGGCACTTACCTTGAACTCCAAGGTAACTAGTACTCAAGAAAAAGTCCACACGACCTCAACTACTTAAGCTGAAAGTCTTTTCCTGAAACACAAATGTGTGGGCAATGAGTAACAATTTCTCAGTAGGGTTCACTACCATAACAACTCGTTTATGAGTTTATTTAGTTAAGCTGAGTATCAAACTCAACACTTAACCTCCTAAAGCTTGTAATGTCTTGCAAAAGAAAACAGAAAGACACCAAAACACCAACAATATACAAGATACAATGATAATCGAGGCATATAAGCGTGAACATAAATGTAATGTGTTAGCAAGCACAACAAATTCACTCAAGCACACAAGGTACACACTCACACACCACAATGTCCATTCGGCCAAAGCCTTAGCATGTGCCCTTGTCCATCATTGCATACAATCCTTCACAATTTAATCCACCATCCACTAGAGCTTCGAAACTTCTAGCAAGTTGGCCTCATTAACTAGAGTTTCTAGCACATGCCATTACTTGATTAGCTAACCAATTCTCATAAAACCGAATCACCTCAATATGCCCATCAAGTAATGAAGGTCATTTAGCACATTCTAACTATCACTTAGCCACTCTACTACTTGAATCATGGTACATCACCAAGCAAACAAGTAGACCTGAACCCTACCTTTCCAAACAAAGCTTGAATCTCCTCGGTTAATGCTTGAACATCCAAGCTCAACTTTAACTTCCAAACCGAGATTGCCTAGCACAACAAGGCCTTCATTCAGTCATCATAATCACTTGATCACAGAAATTTACCAAGAAATCCAAGTGAACTATGAATCTTACCTCAAATTGAGCTTGAGCAACTCTTGGCCAAACCTTGTTTCCTCAATTCAAAGCTCCAAACTTGAAACTCAACGTTGCCTACCACCGAATTGAGGAATCCAAGCTTGATTTCGTTTCCAAGCTTCAATTCATCAACAATCTGGCATGAACTCGGCAGCAACACATTTGAGCTTTCAAGAACACACCAAACTTGGTTAAACCGAGACTAAGGATGGTAATGAGCACTAAGTTTTGAGTGGAAGCAAGCATTAGCCGATTACATGCCAAATGGCACCCAAAATTGTCTAATGCCCACTCTCGGCCTCACAAACTTTGCATGGCACCATTAAGCCCTTAAGACCTTATAGTCTCATTTAACTCGCTCGGTTAAGAGTACAAAATGGCCACAAAACTTTGTTTCTCACCATTTACAACATAGTCATTTTTTTATGTGTACATCGAACCCGAGCCTTCTCAGTTTTGCACACACATCAATTCTCCTAATTGCATTCAAGCCCTTCACCTTTATTTCCTTGCCATGATCTCATGGCTCTTTTTCCTTGTGCATTTAGAACCTGAAAGTTCATTGACTAGCACAAACACCATCTCATGTGTTAAATTTCATTCGAATGGCAAAATTTCATCCGAGTGAATAATTAATTTCACCTGAATGGGCAGCATTCACTCGAATGAACCCGATTTTGCACATATACTCTTGTTTACCTTTCTAATTAAGTTCCTCAAGTTTGTTTTACACTTTTCTTGCATTCTTGGCCTAAACCAAGCACTGAGGGATGAACCTTACAACTCCTTCCTCCTTAAAGAATTTGGTCCTCCAAATTCTTCATCAAACTATGGTATAGATGAAGGTACTTGTTGGCAATTTCCTGTTCCACTTGCCAGGTTGCCTCTTTAAGAATATGGTTACTCCACTGAACTTTAATCATAGAGATCCACCTACTTCTTAATTTCCTGGTATCTCTTGCCAGGAAATGAATTGGTACTTCCTCATAAGAAAGGTTTGGTGCCACAGATACACTAGCAGGTATCTCCATTTGCTTAGAACTTGGAACATATTTCTTGAGTAGACTCACATGGAATACATTATGTATGTTACCAAGCTCTGGTGGCAAATCCAACTGATAAGCGACATTTCCAACTTTGTCCAGTATTTGATATGGTCTTAGGAGAAACCTTAAGCCACACCCATCCTCTTTCCTAGAATTCCACGTCTCTTCTCCTTTTCAGGCTGGCATAGGACTGCTGCATATCATTTACAGCCTTGATCCTAGCTTGGATCAGTTTTATTTTCTCAGTAGTCTCCTTAATAATGTCTAGCCCCAAGTCCATTTTATCTTCTGGCTGGTGCCAGCAATGAGGAGTAATACATCTTTCGCCATACAAGGCTTTACAAGGATCCATTCTTATCACTGAATGATAGCCATTATTATAGGAGAATTCTACTAGTGGAAGATGTACATCCCACTCACCCTGTACGTCAATTACACAGCTTAATTTGTCCATCCGTTTGTGGACGGATAAGCATAACTAAACTTGAGCTTAGTGCCCAATGCCTGGTGTATGGATTTCCAAAACCTACAAACAAACCTAGGATCCCTATATGACACTATGTCATCAGGCACTCCATGCAATCTCACAGTTTCTCTTATATAAACTTGTGCTAGTTTGTACAAAGAATCAGTGAGATTTATGGGAAGGAACTGAGCTGCCTTGGTCAATCTATTTATGATGACCCGTACAGCATTATGCTTCCTTCTAGTTAGTGGCATTCCCACCATAAAATCCATGATATGGATCCAAATTTTCTCTTAGGTATGGGCAAGCTTTGTAGCTTCCCTCCTAGTTTCTGGTGCTCAACCTTTACTTGTTGGCATACTTCACAACTAGCCACATGGGTACTAATATCTTTCTTCATGTATGGCCACCAAAAATATACTCTAAGAGTGTGATACATCTTTGTGGCCCCCGGATGCATGCTCAACTTACTAAAGTGAGCCTATTCCAGAATTTGAATTCTCAAGCTATTTTTTTCAGGCACATATAACCTATTCTGGAAGTATAGAATCCCTTGTTTAAAGGAAAAACCTTGGTACAGGTCTCCCTTTTTCTGCCCAAATATTGGTCCCATATTCTCATCACCAACCTGAGCTTCCCTGATAAGCTCCTTCGATTCTGGTGTAATGGTGAGTACATTCAGTTGCTCAATTTCCTTATTTAGCCATTGACTTTCCAAGCAAGTAAGGCTCAGGCCCTCGGCCTTATGCTTATTTTCACCACCCTTGAGCACTCCAGTATAGTTCTTGCTCAGGGCATTAGCCACTACATTGGCTTTCCTAGCTGTGTATTCAATTATACAGTCAAAAAAGTCCTTTAAATACTCCAACCACCTTTTGTGTCTCATATTCAAATCCTTTTGGGTGAATAAATACTTGAGACTTTTGTGGTCTGTGAAAACGTGGAATTTATTACCAAGCAGATAGTGCCTCTACTGCTTAAAGGCAAAGACCACTGTTGCTAATTCCAGGTCATGTACTGGATACTTCCTCTCATGTGGTCTTAGTTGTTTGGACCCAAAAGCAATCGCTTGTTTCTCTTGCATCAGGACACATCCTAGTCCTATATGAGATGCATCAGTGTACAGTTCATATTCCTTTTCAGGGTATGGTAGGACTAATACAGGAGCTGTGGTCAGTCTCCTCTTAAGCTCCTGGAAGCTCTCCTCGCATTTAGGTTCCCAGACAAATTTCTAGTTCTTTCTAATCAATTGGGTCATGGATGCTGCTATGACAGAGAACTTTGGTACAGAACCTCCTGTAATAGCCAGCCAACCCCAAGAAACTCTTGACTTCTCGCACATTTTGGGGCTGCTTCCAATCCAGTATTGACCTTACCTTTTCAGGATCCATGGCCAAACTTTGATCACTTATTACATGTCCCAAAAACTGAATCTCTTGAGTACAAAATCTACACTTACTTAGCTTTCCATAAAGCTTATGTTCTTGGAGCAAGCCAAGCACTATCTTCAGGTGTTCTTTATGAGTTTCCTCATCTTTTGAGTACACCAAAATGTCATCAATGAACACCACCACAAAGTGGTCTAGGTGTGCTCTGAACACCCTTTGCATTAAATCCATAAAGAATGCAGGTGCATTAGTAAGCCCAAATGGTATTACTGTATACTCAAAATTTCCATACCTAGTTCTGAAAGCAGTCTTAGGTATGTCTTCCTCCCTCACTCTTAGTTGGAAATATCCAGATCTTAGATCTATTTTGGGGACACCTTTGCTTATTTTAGCCGATCAAATAGATCTTCTATCCTCGGGAAAGGGTATTTGTTCTTTATGGTTAATGCATTCAGTTTTTTGTAATTAATACATAGTCTAAGTGTTCCATCCTTTTTCTTTACAAACAACACAAGTGCGCCCCAAGGAGACACCTTGGGTCTGATGAACCCTTTCTCAAGCAATTCATCTAATTACTTCTTTAGCTCCACCATTTCAGGTAGGGCCATTCTATATGGAGCAGTGAACACTGGTGCTGCTCCTGGTACCAGTTTAATGTCAAACTCCACCTCCCTCATGGGTGGCAATCTAGGTAGGTCTGTAGGAAAGACCTCTGGATAATCCTGAACTCTAGGTATCTGCCTAAGTTCATTTGCTGCTTCCTGGTCATTAACTTCCAGGCACTCATGTTCATTTTCTAGAGTTACTAGTTTCAAGATTTCCAGTTGATAATCCATAGCTAACTCAAGTGACTTATCTAAGTCATATGGTATACAACCAGGCATTATCAATTGTCTAGCATGACAATCAATAACTACTTTATTCTCTCTTAACCAGTTCATGCCTAGAATTACATCATAATCATATGTGTTTAGCACTATGAGATCTGTTCTCAGTTTCAACTTGTCTATTTGGATTTCATAGTTTTCAACCATGTGGTATGTGAATAAAACTTCATTGCTAGCTATCTTAACGAAGTACATGGTTGTCATATATTTTACTTCTAGATTCATGGCCTTAACCAAGCTATTAGAAATCACAGACAATGAAGCTCCGGTATCAAATAATGTAGATACTAAATGGCCATTAAGGTAAATGGTACCTTTTAAGGCCCTTCTGCTAGCCCTCTGTTGACTAGTCACTCTGCCTGCATTCTCGGCCTCTCGTGCTCCCTGCACCTTTCTAGAATTCTATAGCTGAAACACCCTACCAGGGGGTGCATTAGGCTTTTTCTGCTCTTGAGGTGGCCTTTGTGCCTGCCTCCCTCTTGCATTGGGCACAATGGTCCTAAACTGGGGGATTGGTATCTGCCCTCCTTGTCCTTTGGGATTGAAGCTTCCCAGTATTTTCCTTTCATCTCCCCTTCTTGGGCAGTCTCTGACATAATGGTCTGGTGCTCCACACTTGTAACACCCAGTGGAAGCCTTAAAACATGGCTTACTACCATGGAACTTCCCACAAGTCTGGCATTGAGGACCATACTGCTGTGGCCCTTTTTCTTTATTGTTTCCCTTTCTTCCTCCACTTAGGTCCCCTTCCTCTCTCAGGCTCTTTTGATATTGGCCTCTCTGGGTTCGACTTCCACATCCAGGCCTACTCCTGGACTGTTCCTGGAATTCCTTCTCCAATGCCAGGGCACTTTGCATAATAGAATAATAATCCCTAGCTCCTACTACCCTGAGGATCTGTCTTAACTCAAGCCTCAATCCCCTGATAAATCTCTTGGTTCTCAACTCCTCTTGTCCATCATACTGAGGGGCATATCTGATCAAGCTGTTAAACCTTTGCTCGTACTCCAGAACACTGAGATCCCTCTGCTCCAATTGATCAAATTATACCTGCTTTTGATCCATTTGAGCTTCACTGACATATTGTTGGTGGAAGACCTGAAGAATGTCTGCCCATCTCATTGAGCTTCTCTTGGCTGGGGGTCTCCCCTGATTCCTCTCTTGGTAATTTCTTTGTACTACCCTCCACCAGAGTTCAGCATTCCCTTCTAGCCTGAAGGCGGCTAGCAGTACTTTTTGACTGGATGTGACCTCCATTCTTTCAAAAATTTTCTCAACTTGCAATACCCAGAATTCAACCTCATCTGGGTCACAACCACCTCTGAACATAGGAGGTTTTAATTCCAGGAATTCCTCTAGCTGGCCCTCTTTTAGCCCTCCTCTCCTAGACCTCTCTTTTCTAACTTCCAGGCCTTTAGGTCTGTCCCTAGATAACCTACCTCTTGTTGTGGTCTCCTCAGTAGAAGGCTCAGTCCATCTAGAGTATATATATGCATCCAGCTCTTCCAAGTCTGGACTCTCCTCTTCATCCTTAGTTTTGGGCTCCTGCCTGATATCTGACCTCAGTTTTCTAGCTCTGGGATGTCTCCTCTCATCATCTCCTTCCTCTTCCTGGTTGCCTCCATTATTACTGTGCTGATCATGATCCACTGGCTCCTTTCCAGGCCTTCTCCTGATGGGTTTCGGGAATCAAATAGCGCAGCGGAATTTAACCGAAACCCTTCAGGATCCAAGTGAAACGGGGTAAACCGGGTGTTTGAAAATTTTCATACCTAATTTTCGGTTGAGATTTCTCACTCAACTGTAGAGTCGAATCACAAAACCTGAACAGTTGACGTGTTCAGGCTCTCTATGGTATCCACACGAGCCTCTCAGGATCACCACGCTTCCACCACGTCCCGACAGATGCGTTTCTCTTGCGCTCGAAGTCCTAGGTTGCGTCCTCCAAGGAATTGCAAGAGAAGAGTGTGGCTGTCCTTTTGGGAGGCTAGGGCAAGGAGACCTACAAATTTCTCACTAGAAGTTGTATTTATAGTGAGACTCAACTTCCAGGCCTAATAGGTTTCAAAGTACTAATCCAATTAGGCTTTAATTTCGGGCTTAATAATGGCTCAACTATTGGGCCCATTATTAATACGAAATTACTGTGAAACCAAAACCCAAATTATTAGCCCATGCATTCTAATGATCCAAATAGCTCTATGTATGCGACCCAATAGGCTCTTACCACGTTGGCAATGATCATAAATCACATTTATGATCATAAGTAATGAGCGGTGTCTAGCAACACATCATTTCTACCCAGGTGACAAGATTGTCGATGATTCGACTAAACCTTTATGATCATCACCGATACATGGCATTGTCCCTTTGTCCAAGATATCAAGACTAAGCACGAGACATGGAATGTGTCACTCTCGTATAGCCCAATCTTTGGTTTCTTGATTACCAAGTAGACCAACTTAAACTGATGACATTGATATCGTATATCAACTCATCCGAGCATGGCCATGCATTTTTCTAAGTCTTACTCTATCAAGGGACCCGAAGATATCACTCCTGTTACATAGGAGGGACAAATCCCATCTTGATCTACAAATCCCTCCGTATGATATGTGAGATACCCAATGACCTCCTTCAAGTTCACTCAGTTACGAGCAACAAAGGAAAGTATCAAAGTATGTGACTCACATGTAGGTAACCTTGATGATCTTAGGTCGAAGGACTACATATACCATGATCACTATGAGAATCACTTATGACACTCATATAACGATCCATGTAGTGTTCTCATGGTGGGTCGGTCCAGTACACAAGTTCTCCAACTTGTACCCATATGTAGATTACATATCTCATATTAGTCTCCACATATGCTAGTCGTTATGTATTATTGCAACCCACTCCACAATAATACTAGACTAGGGCCGTTTAAGAATATCATTATTCTAGGGTTACAATTATGTTTGTTAAGTTACGCAGAAACAAAACAACAAACATAATTGCTGGATTAATGCCTTAATAAAATATCATGACTCAATGTGCAAAAAATACAATCATCATATAATTGGCTTTTGCGCACAACACTAACATCTCCTTCCTCTTCTGCCTTCTAGTTCAAAGTTCTCCCCTGCTCCCATTTGTTCTCAGTCTTCCTGTATTGTTTTTGCCTCTAGCCAAGAATTGAGGGGAGTAAGTTTCATTGAGAAACTTAGTAAGGGTCGCACTTGGATTCAATAGGCAATGTAACCATCATTAAAACCTGTATCCAAAGACACTAAAGCACAAAAGCCACAATGCATATATACAAGATGTAGCAACCAAATGCAGCAGCCAATTATAAACAACAAACACATGAAATGTGGCAGCAACATACACCATAGGTTAGTCCATAAAACATGTAATAAACTTAACCAAATCACTATGGCAGCCGTCCTCAAGCTAATGCTTGGTCTTAGGATGATTTTAACACTAGTTAGTACTAGCTTTTGGGCTCTAGAAACCCAGAAATTCGCTGCCATCACTGTACACTTCACACTAGGTCACAAAACCTTCAATAAGTGCACTCCCCTCACTAAGCTTGGTTCATCATGCACATGGCTTTCTTCCGAGCTTAGCCCTAGCTCAATGGATGTTTTAAAATTGTGGAAAACAACCCATGAGGGCAAGAGAACCCTTACCTTGATGGGTATTGATAGCCAAAGGCTAACGCCTCCTCGGTAGTAACTCCGCGCCAGAATGTTGGCCGAGGAGTTTGACGTCACCCAAGAGAGGATCTTTTTACTGACCTCGGAAGGTGCGGAGTCAAAAACTATGAGCTCGAGACTTCGGTAGCTCGTCAGGAATTCCGAGGACAACACCGTCTCCATTGAGGGGCTAAACTGACCGTCTTCGGGTAAGAGAGCCATCTCCCTGAAGCAAGGGAGAATCTCCCCGAAGGAAGAGGCCCCAAAGAGGTCTTCCCCGAAGAAGAAACACCTGAACAAGGGAATCCCCGAACTATGGATGTGAGTCCCGAAGAAAGTGTTCATCAAGGGCGCTCCCAGAATTATGGGATAGATCCCGAAGGAGGTGCTCGCACCGAAGGACGGATAGAATCCGAAGAGGGTGCACGCACCGAAGGGCGACCTCGCCCAGGGGACCTCGGGAGTATGGTATGAGCATTTAAGGAGCCTTTGACATGTCGCCCACAAGCCCTACACGTCACATCTGAATGGTGAAATGACACGCCGCAGCCGCCCCAGTCCTGACACAACCCGTCCGGGTCCAGGGCTAAAAGAGGCTGCAAACGGCTGCCTGTCCCCTAGGTCCAAAGAGACAGATCAAATCCGACCGAACACGTGTCATGATCTGAACGGACCAGCTACTCCTATAAATACTAGGAAATGGGACTGGGCAAAGGATGGGCATTTTCCCCTCTCTGAGAAAACACAAAACAGGCAAGACACTTGATCCCTTAGTGTTCTTCCTCCACCTTCACTCAGAAAACTGACTTGGGCGTCGGAGGGTCCTCCCCGGAAAAGCAAACCGGGGACCTCCTAACCTCTTCTTTGAGCTTTTCAGGCACACTCAGCTGGGAAACCTGAGCTCCAGGCACCCGCCTCCCCAGGAAGTCTCTCCACCTGTCAACATGACAGCAAATGAAGATGCCTTGGGGCATCATTTGGCGCCGTCTGTGGGAACTCACTCCCAGGTAGCTGTTGTCGAAACTCGGCGTTCGAAGGACAAAGGACTCCCGAAGTCCCCAGCTGCGCCTGAAACCCAACCAGCTACCGAACGAAGTCCCCCAGAGACTTCCTTGCCTGAAGAGGAACGCCCTCTTGTCATCACCATGGGTTTTTTAAGAGACTTTCAGAGGTCTGTTGTGGCTGAAATGACACAACAAATAGACCGAAGATGGCCGCAACCAGCCCAGGCGCAAAATCCCACTTCGTCAGCAGGACCTTGGGGGAAAAGCCCAAGGGCAACCCGTCACAGCTCGGGAAGTGGGGAGCCACGGGAAGAGTCCTCCACAGATAACTTGCCCCTCGGGGCACGGATGGCGGAAAGAGCGAGCTCTAAACGAGCCGAAGTTCCGTCCAGAAGAAGTTTGTCACCAGAGGCAAGGTCTCAGTCACCTCGGTCCCGAAGTCGCTCCCCGAAAAGAAGGCCCCAGGAAGAAGAGCCTCGTGCCACGCTGCTCCTGGAGAAAGTCTTGGCAAGACTGGAAAGAGTGGAACAACAGGTGGCACGCAAGCCTGTTTGGGGCAGGCTAACTAAAACTGTCTCTGGAGATGAAAGTCCTTTCGCCCGAACAGTAGTCGAGACGGCCATGCCAAGCGACTTCAGGCTACCTCGGCTAGAGACCTATGAGGGCCGGACTGATCCCCAGGCCTACCTAACGAAATACAAATGCAGCATGGTGCTACACGGGGCTGATGATGCAACACTCTGCAAGTGCTTTGAAGTCACCCTCGCAGGACCAGCAACTGCCTGGTACAATTCCCTGCCTCCCGGAAACATCAGGGGGTTCCAGGAGCTGTCCACAGCGTTCACCCAACAATTCATCGGGAGCAAACCGACGGCGAAGATGCCCGTCCAGATGTTTGACATAGCACAAAGAAATGGGGAAACCATCCGTAACTATGTCGAGAGGTTCAACAAAGAAGCCCTTAGTGTCCCGGACTTTCGTCCCGAGATCCGCGTCCTCGCGATGACGAGGGGCCTCCGAAGGGATTCGCACTTGTTTTATGAATTCTCCAAAGATCCCCCGGACACGCTGGGAGAATTCTACTGAAGAGCTGAACAACATATGACAGCCGAAGAGCCGAGAATGACTGGGTCGAAGGCTGACCATATTCACGTTCGTGGCGAAGGGTCCAGCCAGCAAACCAGGTGTCCAACGGAACAGATGGGCCGACCTCAAAGAATGCGAGTAGGTGGAAGGAAGCCCCAAAACTTTACACCTCTGAGCACCACGAGGGCTAACGTCCTTATGGCGTTGGAAAAACAGGGGGCTCAAATCCAACGACCAAGGGGCATGACTGCTGATGGCCCAAGGCCTCATCGTTGTGAGTCATGATGACTGTTGAGGAGACTTCTAGGAGGAAGAACGCCTGGAAGGTGGATCGCCCCAAGGAGAGTACCTGAAAAGCTGGTAAACAGGGTTAGGAGGCCCCCGGAGTGTTTTTCCGGGGGGGGAGCCTCCGACGCCCAAGTCAGTGGTGGCCGGAAGAAGGAGAAAGTCACTAGCTCAAAGAGAAAGGCAGAAAAGTCTCGCCTGGTATTTTCTCAGAGTGTGGGAGCTGTATATCCGGCCTGCCAACCTCCTGTCAAGTATTTATTTCCTGTATATATAGGAATACCTAGCCCGTTCAGATCATGACACGTGTGCGGTCGGATGCTGCTGAACGTCTGGGCGTAGGGGACAGATAGTTGGTAACTAGATGGCCTTGAGCCTTGTGCTGAGATGGGCCATGATATGATTCTGATGGCGTCTGCGCGTCAGGGCGACTTTTTACGTCTGTGGTGGGACGTGTCAGAGGCTTCCTTAAATGCTTCCTTAAATGCGCCTGCCGTACTCCCGAGGTCCCTGGGCGAGGTCGTCCTCTAGTTCGAACAGAGCCTCTTCGGGAAGCCTACCCTCAGTTTGGGGGTTCCCAGTTCCAGGGGGTTCCGCCTTCGGGGATATCATATTCGGGCAGCAATGTCTGGTGCCACTTTTCCGAAGGCGCGTTGTTCACAACCTTGGGGGGCGAATGGAGTCCTCAAGTTTTACCGGCGTGCCGAGGCTCGGAGCTCTCCGGCTATCTCCCGAGGTGCATGATTCCACCTGTTCCCGGGAAGCGCCAGCTCTTCTGGCCATTGTTGTGGCAGGGTGTTCGGCCAGATTGAGGCGATAGCCTTTGGCTATCACATGCCCCCCTTTGGAAAGCCGAAGTGAAGACTTCGGTTTGCATCTCTTTCTGAGGTTGTCGTTGGGAGTCTTGTTGGGAAGCATAACCTGTTCCGAGGTCGCACCTTTTGCCCGAGGGTCTGGGCTGTTCGGCCTTGGCCTATTCTTTGGTGTCTCCGAGGCAAAGCCTGTACCGAAGATACACCTCTTGCCCAAAAGTCATGGGCTGTTCAGCCATAGCCTGTCTCTTGGTGTCCTCGAGGTGGCCTGCTTTTTATTTCTGCAGGTCTGATGGCCAAGCGTGTCAGACTGAGCGGCGCGTCTCCATTTCTCAGGGATGTCAAACGACGTGTCCCAATCAGGAGGCGTGTCCCAGTTTTCCAGGCACGTTTGGGGAGGCACGTCCCCCATTTCTGCGCAGCGGTTGACACGTGGCTTCTTGCCATTGGAGGAGAGGCGCGTCATTTACAGAGGGCGCGCCTTTTCGGGTGCAGCGGGCAGTTACGGCGACGGTTCGCCTCCAATGGGTACTTATGACGTTCTTTCGGTTACCCACCTTTGGCCTATAAATAGCCCATTCCATCATAAGTCCCACTTACTGTTTTTCTGCTCTTTTTCTGCTCTGCCCTCTGTTCTTGCGTTTTATCTTGCTTTCTGTGGCGGAGCTTCTTTAATCAGAGCTTTTTCCTACCAACTTTCACGACGGCATCCTCAGGCAAATCTTTTGGTGGGTTTTGATTTCCAGAGTACTTGATTCCTCTGTTTTTCTGAGTTTTTCTGGAAAACTGTTGTTTTTTCCAAACACGTCTTCTGAGTTTTTTCTGGAAACTATTTTCTTTTCCATCTCAAACTCTTTTTCATGTCTGCGATGCCTGTTCCCGAGAGCTGGAAACCTCTTCTGGCCCATCCTTGCTGTACCACCCCCGAAAAACTAGAGAGGTGGAAGAAAAAATTCTTTCTTCCGTCTTACGCTGTGACCAGACTGCCTCGTTCTAGCCATTTTGCTTTTTCAAACCGTGGCGATGAGGTTACCGTCTTCCGAGCCCAACTGAAGGCCGGTCTTCGGTATCCTCCCCCGAAGGTGGTTTGCGAGTTCTGCCAATTCCATGGCATTGCTGTGAACCAGCTTCCCCCGAACGCGTACTGCTATTTTAACGCCTACCTCTGCATGTGTGGCGTGTTCGGGATAGAGCCCCATTTCATCATTTTCATGCAGTACTACAAGCTCTATGTGGTCCCGAAGGGTGGCTTCTATTTCCTGCTGCCTCGGGGATCCGGGAGCAAAAAATTCACCTTCACCTTCGACACGAAGGATAGCTAGCGGGGGTGGCAGCCTAAGTTCTTTTTCCTCAAGGTGGATAAGAACTGGTCTGATGTCCCGACCAGGTGGGCTCAGGGAGTGCTGAACGCAGACGTCGTTGATCCGAGGATGCTGCTGACCCCACCGTTGGCTTCCGTGTTCGCGGATTTCGACGCCCGCATTCGGGCAGTCGCTGACTGGGCTCCCGAGGTCTCTCCTCGTGCTCTTTACCCCTTTCCTATCAACTGGAGGTTGATGACCGAAGAAGTCCTTCGGGAGCTGAAAGTGGTTAAGGAGCACGTGACTGACCTCAATATGCCCGCTCCCGCCATCGCCGGGAAAGACTCCTGGCTGGTCAAGCTCCTTAAGGGGGAGACTTCTTTCGAAACTTTTGCCGAAAGTGAGTAATCTTCCATCCCTTTATACTTTTTCCTCGGACTTACGCTGATATTTCTTCTCTTTTTCAGAGATGGGCGATGGGGCTGCCGCTTATTACAAGGCCCTCTTTTCTGGCCAAGTGGAGAAGGGGGAGCAGACAAAGAAGGCGGCTTCCCGAAGAAGGAAGACGACAGGGCCGGGACCCTCGGCGAAGCGAGCTAGGAAGGCTCTCCAGCCTTCTCAGCCAGAGCTTTTGGAAGAAGAAGCTGGCGAAGACGCTGGTCTTGTTGAAATTCCACCGGCCGAGGTCCCCGCTACTTCCACCGAGGTGCCTCCTCTCGACCTCGAGGCCCCCAGAAACACTGTAGTGCTAGAAGTACCCACCGCCGAGGAGCGGTACCGGCAGAAGGGTAAGGGTCTTTCTTCCGAGGGGCCCGAGGATCCCGAGGACACTGTCTCCGAGGTTCCTCCAGGTATGCCTTTAGGCGAAGTTCAGCTCCTTTTCCTTTCGCGAATTTTTCTTCTGCTCCTAACTTCCTTCTCACTTTCAAGGGACCCTCTTACTGCTGGCTGGAGGGCCATTCATGAGAGGAAACGGGCCCTGCGCGATGCCACAATCCCTGAGGGGAAGGTCCCCTTGGAGCCCTTTTGGACAATCACGGAGGATATGAATTTGTTCTCCGACGATTGTCCGAAGATGACCAAAGAGATTTGGAAGGGGATGACCACTGACGCCTCCTTCCGGGCCATTGCGGCGGCTCACCCGGGGGATAATACCCTCGCCGCAAAAGTCACCGAGCATGCTGCTCAGGTATAGTCTTTACACTTTTTTCCTCAATTTTCTAAGTGTTTAGACTTGTACTAACCTGGACTTTTGCCTTGCCGTAGCTGCTGGAGTACGCTGGTTATCTTCGAGTTCGGGTGGCCAGACAGGCTGCCTCCAAGGATGCGACTTCGCGGGAACTCAGTGAAGCGAAGGTGATCGCCAGCAACCAGCAGCTGACAGCGGATTGTTCTCAGCAACTTGCTGCCGTTCGGGAGGAGTTCTCGAAGAAAAGAGAAGAACTTGAAAAGGACTCCTCCCGGAAGATTGCCGACCTCGGCGACCAAGTAAAGGGGCTGCTCGCCGCCAACGAAGATCTTGTCAAGGACAAGGCTGTTTCCGACAGTCTTGCGGCGAGGTTGACGGACGAGAACACTGCTCTTCAAGCCGAGGTCGAGGCTCTGAAGAAGGAGTCCGGAGAGACGCTGGGGATAAGCGAGCTCGAAGAGGAGGTTGCTGAGCTGAGGGACGAGGTCAATGTCCTTGGCATTCAAAATCGTACTTCTGATGACATGGCCAAGGTCGCTTTTCAGGACGGCTTCTTCCTCGCTCGGCACCAGGTGCTGCAGAGGTTCCCAGATTTGGACCTCTCTTTTCTGGAGGGCCTAAATATTCCTGAGGGACCTCGGTGGCAGTGGTCCAGGGTCGAGCATCTGAAGCTTCCTGGTCTTCGTCCGCCCGGCTCTCCCTAGTTTGTTTTAGGGCTCCTCTTATTTTTCTCCTTCGTGCTCCTTCTTTGGACACTTCTTTTGTAAGGCAGCATTTGCTCTAAATGAACAATCTTTTCGGCTAAGTCCTTTCTTGCAAGTTTCTTCTTTTCCACTGTCCCGAACACGTTTGCTTCAAGAGACTTTCGGAAAACCTGCAACCAAAGAAACTTTTTACCTTCCTTTGTCCCGAGCGTGCTCGCTCAAGAGACTTTCTGGAAAGTTTGTAAAAATTTGGCTAAGTCTTTTGCAGGCTTTTTGTTTCCTTTTAACCCGAACATGTTCGCTCAAGGGCCTTCGGAAAACCTTCAGCCAAATTTTTCTGCCTTCCTATTGTCCCGAGCATATTTGCTCAAGGGACTTAGGAAAATTTTCACGAGATTGCTCATTCCCTTTTTCCCGAGCACGTTCGCTCAAGGGTGTTCGGAAATTACCTCTGCTTTTGTTTTGGCGTGTACTTTTGCGAGATTCTTGCTTTCCCTTTTTCCCGAGCATGTTCGCTCAAGGGTGTTCGGAAAATTTTCTCTGCACTGATTATGCCGAGTACCTTTGCAAGATTCTTGTTTCCCATTTTTCCCGAGCATAGTGGCTCAAGGGACTTCGGGAAGTCACATCTGCTTTTTTCGTGGCGAACACCTTCGCGGAATTCTGTCTTGGACAATTTGGTATACTTGAAAATTTTTCTCAAGACCATTCTTCTCTAGACCATTCTGTACTTAGAATATTTCTTGTACAATATATTTCTTCCGCTCAACCTTAGGCGTAGAATTTTTTCAGGGCGTCTGAATGCCAAGTGTTTTTCAATTCTACGCCTTCGGCGTCGCCAAGCTTGTACACGCCTTTTCGTACTTCGGCGAGAACCAGATAAGGTCCTTCCCAATTTGCACGAAGTACTCCGTGAGATGGCCTTCGGGGTGCAAAGTCGGCCTTTCGGAGAACGAGGTCTCCTTTTCTGATTTCTTTTGGCCTGGCTTTTAAGTTGATAGCCGCGGCCACTCTTTGCTGGAAAGTTTTTCTTCTCAGCTCGGCTATTTCTCTGTGTTCGGCCACAAGGTCGAGCTTAGTTCTCAGACCGAGGTCGTTTCCGCCTTCATCAAATACTTGCACCCGTATTGAAGGCTGAACTATCTCTATTGGGATAATGGCCTCTGTTCCGAAGACGAGTGAGAAGGGAGTTTCTCCTGTGGTTCTTCGTGGCGTCGTTCGGTAGCTCCACAATACACTTTGGAGTTCTCCTGGCCATTTCCCCTTGGCTTCCCCAAGTCTCTTTTTCAGGCCATCTTTTATGGTCCTGTTTGATACCTCCACCTGCCCATTGCTTTGGGGGTGAGCTACTGGGGCGAAGTGCATCTTTATTCCGAGGTCGTTGATGAATTCCTGGAATCCTTTGTCTATGAACTGGGATCCATTATCAGCTACTAGTACCCTCGGTATGCCAAATCTGCATACTATGTTTTTCCATACGAACTTCTGCACTTCTTTTGCCGAGATAGTTGCTAGTGGTTCTGCCTCTACCCACTTTGAGAAATAGTCCACTGCTACCACGCAGAATTTCACGCCTCCGGGCGCTGCGGGGAGTGGCCCAATGAGGTCTATACCCCAGACTGCGAAGGGCCAAGGATAGTCTGCCGACGTTACCATTTCCGAGGGTATCCTCTGGATTTTTGCATGTCTCTGGCAACTACCGCACTCCTGGACGAACTGCCTTGCGTCCTTTCTCAGGGTAGGCCAGAAGTATCCTTGGCGGAGTATCACTGCTGCAAGGGCATCAGTTCCAATGTGCGAGCCGCACATGCCTTCGTGGACTTCTTCGAGGACCATCTCAGTATCCTCTTCGCCCACACATCTCTGCAGCGGATTTGCATATCCTTGCCGATATAACTCTTCACCAATCAGGAAGAATCTTCCGGCGCGTCTTCGCAGTCTTGCAGCATTGCCGGCGTCTTCGGGAAGCTCATTCTCTGCGAGGCATCTCTTTATGGGGTCCTTCCACCCCATTCCCGAGGTCGTTACGCTTAGCACGGAGATGCTTGGATGGTCTAGCACCTCGGTGTATGTTTTGGACTTCGCTAAGCAATCTGCCTCAGTGTTATTCCGCCGGGGTACATTTTCGATCCGCACGGCGTCAAACTCTTGGATGAGTTTTCTTACCAGCTCGTGGTATTTTGCCAAGATTGGGTCCTTCGCCCCATAATCTCCTGCCGTCTGCCGAACTACCAGCTGGGAATCGCTGTGAGCCCTTAAGTTTCTCACGCCAATCTTTCTGGCCAAGCGTAATCCCGCTATGAGGGCTTCATACTCAGCCACATTATTGGTGACGTTGAAGCTGAACTTGATAGCCTTCATCACCTCTAGGCCTTCGGGTCCTCTGATAACTATTCCAGCTCCCTGGTGTTCGGAACCCGAGGCTCCGTCAACATGCCAGGTCCATTCTGGCTCACCTTCTTTCGGATCTGAGTGGTTCTCCTCAGTGGTGGGTATTTCGGCGATAAAATCTGCCAATGCTTAGGCTTTTATGGCCTTCCGAGGCTCATACGTGATTTCGTGTTCGCCAAGCTCTATGCACCACTTGGAGAGCCTTCCCGAATGATCAACTCTCTTCATAACATCCCGTAGTGGTAGACTACTTCGGACGATGATGGGGTGAGCTTGGAAATATGGTCGCAGTCTTCTTCCTGCAAGCACCAAGGCGTATATAGCTTTTTGAAGCAAAGGGTACCTGACTTCGGCGCCATGCAGGGACTTGCTGACGTAGTAGACCGGCCATTGTTTCGGCCCTTCTTCTTTTATCAGGACCGAGCTCACGGCCTTTTCTGTGACGGCGAGGTACAGTACGAGGGGTTCTCCCACCCGAGGTTGCCGCAGAGTCGGCAGGCTGGCCAGGTAGACTTTGAGTTCTTCCCAGGCCTTTTGGCAATCTTCATCCCAGGGATGATTGTTTCTTTCGAGGTCACCTTCCATCTTTGCTGCCTTTGTGAGGACTTTGAAGAAAGGTCGACACCTATCTCCGTACCTGGAAATAAACCTGCTCAGAGAGGTTATTCTTCCGGTTAGTCTCTGCACGTCTTTCACTGTGGCAGGAGTTCGGAACTCAAGCAGAGCCTTAATCTTCTCAGGATTGGCGTCGATGCCTCTTTCGGATACCATGTACCCAAGGAATTTTCCCGACGTCACCCCGAAGATACACTTCTCGGGGTTAAGGCGAATCCCGAAGGCTCTGAGCTTTTGGAAGGTTTCCTCCAAATCTGCAACGTGGTAGCCAGGCAGCTTGCTTTTTACTATCATATCATCAACATATACTTCCATGTTTCTCCCTATTTGGTCTTTAAAGACCTTGTTCATCAGTCTCTGGTAGGTGGCTCCTGCATTTTTCAGCCCGAAGGGCATTCTGATATAGCAGTACGTTCCTCCCTCGGTGATGAAGGCAGTTTTCCCTTCATCTTCGGGGTCCATCCTTATCTGATGGTAGCCGCTGAAGGCATCTAGGAAGCTCAGGAGCCCGTATTCGGCCGTTGAATCTACCAGTTGATCTATTGGCGGGAGGGGAAATGAGTCTTTCGGGAGAGCATCGTTCAAGTTTCTGAAATCAATGCACATCCGGAGTTTGCTGCTACCTTCTTTTATGGCAATGACCACGTTGCTTAACCATTCGGGGTATTTTACCTCCCTGACAACTTCAGCATCCAATAGGCGCTGGACTTCGGTTTTCACAAAGTTGCTTTTGTGGGCTGAGATGCTTCGTTTCTTTTGCCTGATAGGTTTTGCTTCCGGGCTTACTTTGAGGCTGTGTTGTATTATGCCAGGGTTCACTCCTGGCATGTCTTTCGGCGAGTAGGCAAACAGATCTTTATTTTTTAGCAGAAAGGATACAAGATTTTCCTTATCACCTTTGGCCAAGCTCTTCCCTATTCGGGTAGATTGTCCTGGGACAAGATCTACTGCTTCCGTTTCTGCTTCTGCGGGATCTCCTTCTTTGCCTTTCTCCTGCGCCTTTGCCTCCACCGTTTGTGTAGAGCTGTTTGCCGGAGCCTTTCGTGTTTTTACAAACACCTTTCTTACCTCGGCTTGGTCGATGAAGACCTCTGCATCTCCATCCTTGGTGGCGAATGTGACAGTCAAGTACTTCACATCGGGGCGAATGTGCAGGTTCCCCTGAGTCTGCCTTCCAAGGATGGCGTTGTACGAAGACGGGACATCCATGACGATGAATCTTGCCATTGTGGACGCGTACAACTCAGCTGCTCCGTCTACCGAAGTGCCTTTCATCATCAAAGGGAGGTCGATCCATCCGAGGACGGGTAGTTCGGATGGCCCAACGCCGAAGGTGGGCGTGGTGACAGGTTTCAGCTCGCTGCTGGAGATGCCCAAGCTCGGCAGTAAGTGCGAGAATAGGACGTCAGCATTTGAGCCATCATCAAGCAACACTCTCTTGACGTCCCAGTTCCCTATTCTCGCCATTATCAGCAGCGGGTCGTCGTGGGGGAAGACGACAGTGGAGCCATCTTTGCGAGCCAATTTCTTTGATGGACTTTGATACTCCATAACCGTAATTTCTCTGGCCTTCCGCTTTCTTTCCGAGGATGGGAGCCCCGTGGTGATGGTTTGGATGACCCCTACTGGAGGTGGAAGGCGCCTTTTTGGACTTCTGTTTCTCCGCCTGTCGGAGTCATAGTCCTCGTTTTCGGCCCTCTCTTCCTCCTCTTTTCTGCCTTTTGGGGAGGGCATCCGCAGGTACTTGCGAAGTTGGCCCTGTTTGATCAGCGACTCTATGTACTTCTTCAGCTGGAAGCAGTCTTCGGTGTCATGACCGTGGTCGCGATGAAACTGGAAGAACTTCTTGGCATTCTTCTTATTATCGGCGGCCATGGCCTTTGGCCGCCGAATCTGCGTCCCTTGCCTTTCCAGCGCCATGAGAATGTTGGTCCGTGTCGTGCTCAAGGGTGTGAAACTTTGAGGTTTCTTTCCTCGCATTCGCCGTGGTCGACCTGTATGTTCAGAAAGATGCCGAGCTTGCTGGCTGGACCCTTCGGCGAGGTGATGATCAGACTTCGGCCCCGCCATCCTCAATTCCTCGGCTGTCATGTGCTGCTCTGCCCTTCGGTAAAATTCTCCGAGGGTCTCCGGGGGGTCCTTTGAGAACTCCTAGAACAGCTGTGAGTCACGCCGAAGGCCCCGTGTCATAGCGAGGATGCGGATTTGGGGCCGGAAGTTCGGGACGCTGAGTGCTTCCCTGTTGAATCGTTCGACATAGTCTCGGATCGTCTCTCCGTTTCTCTGCTCTATGTCGAACATCTATACAGGCATTTTGGCCGTCGGCCTGCTCCCAATGAACTGCTGGGTAAAGGCTGCGGACAACTCCTGAAACTCAGTGATAGTCCCTGGGGGCAAAGAATTGTACCATGCTGTTGCTGGGCCCGTGAGGGTGACTTCAAAGCATTTGCACATGGTAGCGTCATCAGCTCCGTGCATTATCATGCTCCGCCTGTACTTCGTCAGATGGGCCTATGGATCAGTCCGGCCATCATAGATCTCCAGCCTAGGCACTCTGAAGTCGCCTGGCATAGCTGCCTCAACGACGGTGTGAATAAACGGGGAGCCATCTTCGAATAATGCCCCCGACAGCCTGTCCCAAACGGGTTTTCTGGTCACTTGCTTCTCCACTCTGTCCAGCCGTGCCAATATCCTTTCCATAAGCGCAGTGGCGCTAGGACCATTTTCGCGGGAGGGAGATCGACGGCGCCTTTTCGGGGAGCGAGTTCGGCGCGGAGGGGTCAGGGCCCTCGCCTCGGGCGACGAACTGCTTCGCTGTGAGACTCTCGGTCGCTTGGACCCGGTTTGTCCCACAGGCCGTTTCCCGAGGGCTATATCTTCTGTGGATGATTCTCCGCGAGGATCTCCACTTTCTGAACTGTGGTGTGTAGACTTGGGGCTTCTCCCCCGAGGGCGTGTTGATGAGGAGGGTTTCTGGGCCTGTGACTGCTGTGGCCATCTTCGGTCGATCTGCTGAGTCATTTCAGCAACGACCGAGCGCTGAAAGTCCCTCAAAAAGCTCATGGTGATTACCAGAGGGCGGTCCTCCTCTGGCGTAGAAGTCTCTGGGAGTGTCTGCTCAGCAGCCGGTTGTATCTCAGGCGCGGACGAGGACCTTGGGAGTCCCTTGTCCTTAGAACGCCGAGTCTCAACGACGGCAATCTGCGAGCGGGTTCCCACAGACGGCGCCAAATGATGGCCCAAGGCCTCATCGTTGTGAGTCATGATGACTGTTGAGGAGACTTCTAGGAGGAAGAACGCCTGGAAGGTGGATCGCCCCAAGGAGAGTACTTGAAAAGCTGGTAAACAGGGTTAGGAGGCCCCCGGAGTGTTTTTCCGGGGGGGGAGCCTCCGACGCCCAAGTCAGTGGTGGCCGGAAGAAGGAGAAAGTCACTAGCTCAAAGAGAAAGGCAGAAAAGTCTCGCCTGGTATTTTCTCAGAGTGTGGGAGCTGTATATCCAGCCTGCCAACCTCCTGTCAAGTATTTATTTCCTGTATATATAGGAATACCTAGCCCGTTCAGATCATGACACGTGTGCGGTCGGATGCTCCTGAACGTCTGGGCGTAGGGGACAGATAGTTGGTAACTAGATGGCCTTGAGCCTTGTGCTGAGACGGGCCATGATATGATTCTGATGGCGTCTGCGCGTCAGGGCGACTTTTTACGTCTGTGGTGGGACGTGTCAGAGGCTTCCTTAAATGCTTCCTTAAATGCGCCTGCCGTACTCCCGAGGTCCCTGGGCGAGGTCGTCCTCTAGTTCGGACAGAGCCTCTTGGGGAAGCCTACCCTCAGTTTGGGGGTGCCCAGTTCCAGGGGGTTCCGCCTTCGGGGATATCATATTCGGGCAGCAATGTCTGGTGCCACTTTTCCGAAGGCGCGTTGTTCACAACCTTGGGGGGCGAATGGAGTCCTCAAGTTTTACCGGCGTGCCGAGGCTCGGAGCTCTCCGGCTATCTCCCGAGGTGCATGATTCCACCTGTTCCCGGGAAGCGCCAGCTCTTCTGGCCATTGTTGTGGCAGGGTGTTCGGCCAGATTGAGGCGATAGCCTTTGGCTATCAACTGCTGACAATAGAAGGAACATGAAGAAGTTCTGTCAGTTCCACCGTGATCACGGTCATGACACCAAAGACTACTTTCAGTTGAAAATGTACATTGAATCACTGATAAAGCAGGGTCAGCTTCGGCGTTATTTGAGAATGCCTTCCCCGAAAGGGAAAAAAAAGGAAGAAGGTGACGAGGATTACGATTCGGACAGGCGAAGGAACCGAAGTCCGAGAAGGCGTCCTCCACCTTCGGCAGGAGTAATACAGACGATCACAACCGGACTTCCATCCTCGGAAAGAAAAAGAAGGGCCAGAGAGATAGCGGTGATGGAATATCAGAGCCCAACGAAAAAATTGGCCCGCGAGGATGGCTCCACCATCATATTTCCCCATGACGATCCATTGCTGATAATGGCGAGGATAGGAAACTGGGACGTCTAGAGGGTACTGCTGGACGATGGGTCAAACGCAGACGTCTTGTTCTCACACTTGCTGCCAAGCTTGGGCGTATCCAGGAGTGACCTCAAGGCTGCTACTTCACCCACGTTCGGCGTAGGACCATCTGAGCTACCTGTCCTCGGGTGGATCGACCTCCCCTTGATGATGAAAGGAACTTCGGAGAAAGGAACTGTTGAGTTGTTCGCTTCTACCATGGCAAGATTCATAGTCATGGACGTTCCTTCGTCATACAACGCCATACTGGGCAGACAGACACAGGGAAATTTGCACATTCGCCCTGATGTAAAGTACTTGACCGTCACTTTCGCCACCAAAGAAGGAGACGCAAAGATCTTCATTGATCAAGGCGAGGTGAGAAAGGTGTTCGTCAGAGCACGAAAGGCTCCAGCAAGCAACTTAGCACATGCTGTAGAAGCAAAAGAGCTGAAAAAGGGCGAGGCAGAAGATCCCACAAAAGCGGGAACAGAAGAAGTAGAGCTTGTCCCAGGCCATAGTACCCGAATAGGGAAAAATATGGCCGAAGGAGACAAGGAAAAACTTGTATCTTTTCTGCTTGCAAATAAAAATCTGTTCGCCTACTCGCCAAAGGACATGCCAGGGGTAAACCCTCGCGTAATCCAGCATAGCCTTAAAGTGAGTTCGGAAGTAAAACCTGTCCGGAAAAAGAAACGGAGCATCTCAGCTCACAAAAGTGAATTCATCAAAACCGAAGTCCAGCGCCTGATAGACGCTAGCGTTATCCGGGAGGTAAACTACCCCGAATGGCAACAAAAGAAGGAAGTAACAAGCTTCGGATGTGCATCGACTTCAGAAATTTGAACGATGCTTGCCCAAAAGATTCATATCCTCTGCCGCCAATTGGTCAACTGGTAGATTCAACTGCTGAGTATGGGCTCCTAAGTCCCCTAGACGCCTTCAGTGGCTACCATCAGATAAGAATGGACCCCGAAGATGAAGAGAAGTGCCCTTCGGGCTCAAAAATGCAGGAACCACCTACCAGAGGTTGATGAACAAGGTCTTCAAAGACCAAATGGGGAGAATCAAGAGCGAGCTGCCTGGCTACCACGTTGCGAACTTAGAGGAAACCTTCCAAAAACTCAGAACCTTCGGAATCCGCCCAAAACCTGAGAATTGCATCTTCGAGATGACCTCGGGAGAGTTCCTTGGGAACATGGTACCCGAAAGTGGCATCGACGCTAACCCCAAAGAAGATTAAGGCAGCAAAAATGCAAGATGACCTCGGAAGGAATGATCATCGTTGGGATAAAGAATGCCAAAAAACCGGGGAAGAACTCAAAGTCTACCTGGCCAGCCTGCCGTTACGGAAAAGGCTGTGAGCTCGGTCCTCCTGAAAGAAGAAGGGCCAAATCAATGGCCGGTCTACTATGTCAGCAAGTCCCTGCATGGCGCCGAAGTCAGGTACCCTTTGCTTCAAAAAGCTATATATGCCTTGGTGCTTGCAGGGAGAAGGCTGCGACCATACTTTCAGGCTCACCCCGTCATCGTCCGAAGTAGTCTGCCACTAAGGGATGTCATGAAGAGAGTTGATCATTCGGGAAGGCTCTCCAAGTGGTGCATAGAGCTGGGCAAGCATGAAATCACGTGTGAGCCTCGGAAGGACATAAAAGCCCAAGCACTGGCAGATTTTATCGCCGAAATACCCACCACTGAGGAGAGCTATTCAGATCCAAAAGAGGGTGAGCCAGAATGGACCTTGCACGTAGACGGAGCCTCGGGGTCCGAACACCAGGGAGCTGGAGTAGTTATCAGGGGCCCCGAAGGCCTGGAGAAAGATTGGCGTGAGAAACCTAAAGGCTCACAGCGATTCCCAGCCGATAGTTCGGCAGACAGCAGGAGATTATGGGTCGAAGGACCCAATCCTGGGAAAATATCATGAGCTAGTAGCAAAGCCCACTCAAGAGTCTGACGCCGTACGGATCGAAATGTACCACGGCGAAATGACAGTAAGGCGGATTGCTTGGCGAATTCGAAAACATATACTAAGATGCTAGACCATCCGAGCATCTCAGTGCTGAGCATGATGACCTCGGGAACGGGGTGGAAAGATCCAATAAAAGGATACCTCGCAGAGAATTTGCTCCCCGAAGACCCCGGCGATGCTGTAAGACTGCGAAGACACCCCGGAAGATTCTCCTTGATTGGCAAAGAGTTATACCAACAGGGATATGCGAATCCGCTGGAGAGATGCGTGGCTGAAAAGGATACTGAAACGATCCTTGAAAAGATCCACAAAGGCATGCGTGGTTCACACACTGGAACTAATGCCCTCACAGCAGTGTTACTTCGCCAGGGATACTTCTGGCCTACCCTGAGATAGGACGCAAGACAATTTGTCCGGAAAAGCGGTTGCCGCCAGAGACATGCAAAAATCCAGAGGACATCCTCGGAAACGGCAACTTCGGTAGACTTGATAGCCAAAGGCTATCGCCTCAATCTGGCCGAATACCCTGCCACAACAATGGCCAGAAGAACTGGAACTTCCCGGGAATAGGTGGAATCATGCACCTCGGGAGATAGCCTGAGAGCTCCGAGCCTCGGCACGCCAGTAAAACTTGAGGACTCCATTCGCCCCCCAAGGTTGTGAACAGCGCGCCTTCGGAAAAGTGGCACCAGACATTGCTGCCCGAATATGATATCCCCGAAGGTGGAACCCCCTGGAACTGGGAACCCCCGAACTGAGGGTATGCTTCCCGAAGAGGCTCTGTCCGAACTAGAGGACGACCTCGCCCAGGGACCTCGGGAGTACGGCAGGCGCATTTAAGGAAGCATTTAAGGAAGCCTCTGACACGTCCCACCACAGACGTAAAAAGTCGCCCTGACGCGCAGACGCCATCAGAATCATATCATGACCCATCTCAGCACAAGGCTCGAGGCCATCTAGTTACCAACTATCTGTCCCCTACGCCCAGACGTTCAGGAGCATCCGACCGCACACGTGTCATGATCTGAACGGGCTAGGTATTCCTATATATACAGGAAATAAATACTTGACAGGAGGTTGGCAGGCCGGATATACAGCTCCCTTACCCTGAGAAAATACCAGGCGAGTGCCTTTCTCTTTGAGCTAGTGACTTTCTCCTTCTTCCGGCCACCACTGACTTGGGCGTCGGAGGCTCGCCCCCCGGAAAAACACTCCGGGGGCCTCCTAACCCTGTTTACCAGCTTTTTAGGTACTCTCCTTGGGGCGATCCACCTTCCAGGCGTTCTTCCTCCTAGAAGTCTCCTCAACAGTCATCATGACTCACAACGATGAGGCCTTAGGCCATCATTTGGCGCCGTCTGTGGGAACCCGCTCGCAGATTGCCGTCGTTGAGACTCGGCGTTCTAAGGACAAGGGACTCCCAAGGTCCTCGTCCGTGCCTGAAATACAACCGGCTGCTGAGCAGACACTCCCAGAGACTTCTACGCCCGAGGAGGACCGCCCTCTGGTAATCACCATGAGCTTCTTAAGGGACTTTCAGCGCTCGGTCGTTGCTAAAATGACTCAGCAGATCGACCGAAGATGGCCACAGCAGTCACGGGCCCAGAAACCCTCCTCATCAGCATGCCCTCGGGAGAGAAGCCCCAAGTCTACACACCGCAGTTCAGGAAGTGGAGAGCCTCACGGAGAATCATCGACAGAAGATATAGCCCTCGGGAAATGGCCTGTGGGACAAACCGGGTCCAAGCGACCGAGAGTCTCACAACGAAGCAGTTCGTCGCCCGAGGCGAGGTCCCTGACCCCTCCGCGCCGAACTCGCTCCCCGAAAAGGCGCCGTCGATCTCCCTCCCGTGAAAATGGTCCTAGCGCCACTGCGCTTATGGAAAGGATATTGGCACGGCTGGACAGAGTGGAGAAGCAAGTGACCAGAAAACCCGTTTGGGACAGGCTGTCAGGGGCATTATGCGAAGATGGCTCCCCGTTTATTCGCACCGTCGTTGAGGCAGCTATGCCAGGCGACTTCAGAGTGCCTAGGCTGGAGATCTATGATGGCCGGACTGATCCACAGGCCCATCTGACGAAGTACAGGCGGAGCATGATAATGCACGGAGCTGATGACGCTACCATGTGCAAATGCTTTGAAGTCACCCTCACGGGCCCAGCAACAGCATGGTACAATTCTTTGCCCCCAGGGACTATCACTGAGTTTCAGGAGTTGTCCACAGCCTTTACCCAGCAGTTCATTGGGAGCAGGCCGACGGCCAAAATGCCTGTGCAGATGTTCGACATAGAGCAGAGAAACGGAGAGACGATCTGAGACTATGTCGAACGATTCAACGGGGAAGCACTCAGCGTCCCGGACTTCCGGCCCGAAATCCGCATCCTCGCTATGACACGGGGCCTTCGGCGTGACTCACAGCTGTTCTACGAGTTCTCAAAGGACCCCCCGGAGACCCTCAGAGAATTTTACCGAAGGGCAGAGCAGCACATGACAGCCGAGGAATTGAGGATGGCGGGGCCGAAGTCTGATCATCACCGCGCCGAAGGGTCAAGCCAGCAAGCTCGGCATCTTTCTGAACACACAGGTCGACCACGGCGAATGCGAGGAAAGAAACCTCAAAGTTTCACACCCTTGAGCACGACACGGACCAACATTCTCATGGCGCTCGAAAGGCAAGGGACGCAGATTCGGCGGCCAAAGGCCATGGCCGCCGATAATAAGAAGAATGCCAAGAAGTTCTGCCAGTTTAATCGCGACCACGGTCATGATACCGAAGACTGCTTCCAGCTGAAGAAGTACATAGAGTCGCTGATCAAACAGGGCCAGCTTCGCAAATACCTGCGGATGCCCTCCCCAAAAGGCAGAAAAGAGGAGGAAGAGAGGGCCGAAAACGAGGACTATGACTCAGACAGGCGGAGAAACAGAAGTCCAAAAAGGCGCCTTCCACCTCCAGTAGGGGTCATCCAAACCATTACCACGGGGCTTCCATCCTCGGAAAGAAAGCGGAAGGCCACAGAAATTGCGGTTATGGAGTATCAAAGTCCATCAAAGAAATTGGCTCGCAAAGATGGCTCCACCGTCGTCTTCCCCCACGACGACCCGCTGCTGATAATGGCGAGAATAGGGAACTGGGACGTCAAAAGAGTGTTGCTCGATGATGGCTCAAATACTGACGTCCTGTTCTCGCACTTACTGCCGAGCTTGGGCATCTCCAGCAGCGAACTTAAACCTGTCACCACGCCCACCTTCGGCGTTGGACCATCAAAACTACCCGTCCTCGGATGGATCGACCTCCCTTTAATGATAAAAGGCACTTCGGTAGACGGAGCGGCTGAGTTGTACGCGTCCGCAATGGCAAGATTCATCGTCATGGAGGTCCCGTCTTCGTACAACGCCATCCTTGGAAGGAAGACTCAGGGGAACCTGCACATTCGCCCCGATGTGAAGTACTTGACTGTCACATTCGCCACCAAGGATGGAGATGCAGAGGTCTTTATCGACCAAGCCGAGGTAAGAAAGGTGTTTGTAAAAGCACGAAAGGCTCCGGCAGACAACTCTACACAAATAGTGGAGGCAAAGGCGTAGGAGAAAGGCAAAGAAAGAGATCCCGCAGAAGCAGAAATAGAAGCAGTAGATCTTGTCCCAGGACAATCTACCCGAATAGGGAAGAGCTTGGCCAAAGGTGATAAGGAAATTCTTGTATCCTTTCTGCTAAAAAATAAAGATCTGTTTGCCTACTCGCCGAAAGACATGCCAGGAGTGAACCCTGGCATAATACAGCACAGCCTCAAAGTAAGCCCGGAAGCAAAACCTATCAGGCAAAAGAAACGAAGCATCTCAGCCCACAAAAGCAACTTCGTGAGAACCGAAGTCCAGCGCCTATTGGATGCTGAAGTTATCAGGGAGGTCAAATACCCCGAATGGTTAAGCAACGTGGTCATTGCCACAAAAGAAGGTAGCAGCAAACTCCGGATGTGCATTGATTTCAGAAACTTGAACGATGCTTGCCCGAAAGACTCATTTCCCCTCCCGCCAATAGATCAACTGGTAGATTCAACGGCCGAATACGGGCTCCTGAGCTTCCTAGATGCCTTCAGCGGCTACCATCAGATAAGGATGGACCCCGAAGATGAAGAGAAAACTGCCTTCATCACCGAGGGAGGAACGTACTGCTATATCAGAATGCCCTTCGGGCTGAAAAATGCAGGAGCCACCTACCAGAGACTGATGAACAAAGTCTTTAAGGACCAAATGGGGAGAAACATGGAAGTATATGTTGATGATATGATAGTAAAAAGCAAGCTGCCCGGCTACCACGTTGCAGATTTGGAGGAAACCTTCCAAAAGCTCAGAGCCTTCGGGATTCGCCTTAACCCTGAGAAGTGTATCTTCGGGGTAACGTCGGGAAAATTCCTTGGGTACATGGTATCCGAAGAGGCATCAACGCCAATCCTGAGAAGATTAAGGCTCTGCTTGAGTTCCGAACTCCTGCCACAGTCAAAGACGTGCAGAGACTAACCGGAAGAATAACCTCTCTGAGCAGGTTTATTTCCAGGTACGGAGACAAGTGTAGACCTTTCTTCAAAGTCCTCACAAAGGCAGCAAAGATGGAAGGCGACCTCGGAAGAAATAATCATCCCTGGGATGAAGATTGCCAAAAGGCCTGGGAAGAACTCAAAGTCTACCTGGCCAGCCTGCCGACTCTACGACAACCTCGGGAGGGAGAACCCCTCGTACTCTACCTCGCCGTCACAGAAAAGGCCGTGAGCTCGGTCCTGATAAAAGAAGAAGGGCCAAAACAATGGCCAGTCTACTACGTCAGCAAGTCCCTGCATGGCGCCGAAGTCAGGTACCCTTTGCTTCAAAAAGCTATATACGCCTTGGTGCTTGCAGGAAGAAGACTGCGACCATATTTCCAGGCTCACCCCATCATTGTCCGAAGTAGTCTACCACTACGGGATGTTATGAAGAGAGTTGATCATTCGGGAAGGCTCTCCAAGTGGTGCATAGAGCTTGGCGAACACGAAATCACCTATGAGCCTCGGAAGGCCATAAAAGCCCAAGCATTGGCAGATTTTATCGCCGAAATACCCACCACTGAGGAGAGCCACCCAGATCCGAAAGAAGGTGAGCCAGAATGGACCTTGCATGTTGACGGAGCCTCGGGGTCCGAACACCAGGGAGCTGGAATAGTTATCAGAGGACCCGAAGGCCTAGAGGTGATGAAGGCTATCAAGTTCAGCTTCAACGTCACCAATAATGTGGCTGAGTATGAAGCCCTCATAGCGGGATTACACTTGGCTAGAAAGATTGGCATGAGAAACTTAAGGGCTCACAGCGATTCCCAGCTGGTAGTTCGGCAGACAGCAGGAGATTATGGGGCGAAGGACCCAATCTTGGCAAAATACCACGAGCTGGTAACAAAACTCATCCAAGAGTTTGACGCCGTGCGGATCGAAAATGTACCCCGGCGGAATAACACTGAGGCAGATTGCTTAGCGAAGTCCAAAACATACACCGAGGTGCTAGACCATCCAAGCATCTCCGTGCTAAGCGTAACGTCCTCGGGAACAGGGTGGAAGGACCCCATAAAGAAATACCTCGCAGAGAATGAGCTTCCCAAAGACGCTGGCAATGCTGCAAGACTGCGAAGACGTGTCGGAAGATTCTTCCTGATTGGTGAAGAGTTATATCGGCAAGGATATGCAAATCCGCTGCAGAGATGTGTGGGCGAAGAGGATACTGAGATGGTTCTCGAAGAAGTTCACGAAGGCATGTGCGGCTCGCACATTGGAACTGATGCCCTTGCAGCAGTGATACTCCGCCAAGGATACTTCTGGCCTACCATGAGAAAGGACGCAAGGCAGTTCCTCCAGAAGTGCGATAGTTGCCAGAGACATGCAAAAATCCAGAGGATACCCTCGGAAATGGTAACGTCGGCAGACTATCCTTGGCCCTTCGCAGTCTGGGGTATAGACCTCATTGGGCCACTCCCCACAGCACCGGGAGGCGTGAAATTCTGCGTGGTAGTAGTGGACTATTTCTCAAAGTGGGTAGAGGCAGAACCACTAGCAACTATCTCGGCAAAAGAAGTGCAGAAGTTCGTATGGAAAAACATCGTATGCAGATTTGGCATACCGAGGGTACTAGTAGCTGATAATGGATCCCAGTTCATAGACAAAGGATTCCAGGAATTCATCAGCGACCTCGGAATAAAGATGCACTTCGCCCCAGTAGCTCACCCCCAAAGCAATGGGCAGGTGGAAGTATCAAACAGGACCATAAAAGATGGCCTGAAAAAGAGACTTGGGGAAGCCAAGGGGAAATGGCCAGGAGAACTCCAAAGTGTATTGTGGAGCTACCGAACGACGCCACGAAGAGCCACAGGGGAAACTCCCTTCTCACTCGTCTTCGGAACAGAGGCCATTATCCCAATAGAGATAGTTCAGCCTTCAATACGGGTGCAAGTATTTGATGAAGGCGGAAACGACCTCGGTCTGAGAACTAAGCTCGACCTTGTGACCGAACACAGAGAAATAGCCGAGCTGAGAAGAAAAGCTTTCCAGCAAAGAGTGGCCGCGGCTATCAACCTAAAAGCCAGGCCAAAAGAAATAAAAAAAGGAGACCTCGTTCTCCGAAAGGCCGACTTTGCACCCCGAAGGCCATCTCACGGCGTACTTCGCGCAAATTGGGAAGGACCTTATCTGGTTCTCGCCGAAGTACCGAAAAGGCGTGTATAGGCTTGGCGACGCCGAAGGCATAGAATTGAAAAACACTTGGCATTTAGACGCCTTGAAAAAATTCTACGCCTAAGGTTGAGCGGAAGAGATATATTGTACAAGAAATACTCTAAGTACAGAATGGTCTTGAGAAAAATTCTTAAGTATACCAAATTGTCCAAGACAGAATTCCGCGAAGGTGCTCGCCACGAAAAAAGCAGATGTGACTTCCCGAAGGCCCTTGAGCCACTATGCTCGGAAAAAAGGGAAAGCAAGAATCTCGTAATAGTGCACGCCAAAACAAAAGCAGAGATAATTTCCAAACACCCTTGAGCGTACATGCTCGGGAAAGAGGGAAATGAGCAATCTCGTGAGAATTTTCCTAAGTCCCTTGAGCAAATATGCTCGGGACAATAGGAAGACAGAAAAATTTGGCTGAAACTTTTCCGAAGTCCCTTGAGCAAACATGTTCGGGATAAAAGGAAACAAAAAGCCTGCAAAAGACTTAGCCAAATTTTTGCAAACTTTCCAGAAAGTCTCTTGAGCGAGCACACTCGGGATAAAGGAAGGTAAAAAGTTTCTTTGGTTACAGGTTTTCCGAAAGTCTCTTGAGCAAACGTGTTCGGGACAGTGGAAATAAAGAAACTTGCAAGAAAGGACTTAGCCGAAAAGATTGTTCATTTAGAGCAAACGCTGCCTTACAAAAGAAGTGTCCAAAGAAGGAGCACGAAGGAGAAAAATAAGAGGAGCCCTAAAACAAACTAGGGAGAGCCGGGCGGACGAAGACCAGGAAGCTTCAGATGCTCGACCTTGGACCACTGCCACCGAGGTCCCTCAGGAATATTTAGGCCCTCCAGAAAAGAGAGGTCCAAATCTGGGAACCTCTGCAGCACCTGGTGCCGAGCGAGGCAGAAGCCGTCCTGAAAGGCGACCCTGGCCATGTTATCAGAAGTACGTTTTTGAACGCCAAGGACATTGACCTCGTCCCTCAGCTCAGCAACCTCCTCTTCGAGCTCGCTTATCCCCAGCGTCTCTGCGGACTCCTTCTTCAGAGCCTCGACCTCGGCTTGAAGAGCATTGTTCTCGTCCGTCAACCTCGACGCAAGACTGTCAGAAACAGCCTTGTCCTTGACAAGATCTTCGTTGGCGGCGAGCAGCCCCTTTACTTGGTCGCCGAGGTCGGCAATTTTCCGGGAGGAGTCCTTTTCAAGTTCTTCTCTTTTCTTCGAGAACTCCTCCCGAACGGCAGCAAGTTGCTGAGAACAATCCGCTATCAGCTGCTGGTTGCTGGCGATCACCTTCGCAAGCGAAGCCTTCGCCTCACTGAGTTCCCGCGAAGTGGCATCCTTGGAGGCAGCCTGTCTGGCCACCCAAACTCGGAGATAACCAGCGTACTCCAGCAGCTACGGCAAGGCAAAAGTCCAGGTTAGTACAAGTCTAAACACTTAGAAAATTGAGGAAAAAAGTGTAAAGACTATACCTGAGCAGCATGCTCGGTGACTTTTGCGGCGAGGGTATTATCCCCCGGGTGAGCCGCCGCAATGGCCCGGAAGGAGGCGTCAGTGGTCATCCCCTTCCAAATCTCCTTTGTCATTTTTGGACAATCGTCGGAGAGCAAATTCATATCCTCCGTGATTGTCCAAAAGGGCTCCAAGGGGATCTTCCCCTCAGGGATTATGGCATCGCGGAGGGCTCGTTTCCGCTCATGAATGGCCCTCCAGCCAGCAGCAAGGGGCTCCTCTGAAAGTAGGAAGGAAGTTAGGAGCAGAAGAAAAATTCGCGAAAGGAAAAGGAGCTGAACTTCGCCTAAAGGCATACCTGGAGGAACCTCGGAGACAGTGTCCTCGGGATCCTCGGGCCCCTCGGAAGAAAGACCCTTACCCTTCTGCCGGTACCGCTCCTCGGCGGTGGGTACTTCTAGCACTACAGTGTTTCTGGGGGCCTCGAGGTCGAGAGGAGGCACCTCGGCGGAAGTAGCGGGGACCTCGGCCGGTGGAATTTCAACAAGACCAGCGTCTTCGCCAACTTCTTCTTCCAAAAGCTCTGGCTGAGAAGGCTGGAGAGCCTTCCTAGCTCGCTTCGCCGAGGGTCCCGGCCCTGTCGTCTTCCTTCTTCGGGAAGCCGCCTTCTTTGTCTGCTCCCCCTTCTCCACTTGGCCAGAAAAGAGGGCCTTGTAATAAGCGGCAGCCCCATCGCCCATCTCTGAAAAAGAGAAGAAATATCAGCGTAAGTCCGAGGAAAAAGTATAAAGGGATGGAAGATTACTCACTTTCGGCAAAAGTTTCGAAAGAAGTCTCCCCCTTAAGGAGCTTGACCAGCCAGGAGTCTTTCCCGGCGATGGCGGGAGCGGGCATATTGAGGTCAGTCACGTGCTCCTTAACCACTTTCAGCTCCCGAAGGACTTCTTCGGTCATCAACCTCCAGTTGATAGGAAAGGGGTAAAGAGCACGAGGAGAGACCTCGGGAGCCCAGTCAGCGACTGCCCGAATGCGGGCGTCGAAATCCGCGAACACGGAAGCCAACGGTGGGGTCAGCAGCATCCTCGGATCAACGACGTCTGCGTTCAGCACTCCCTGAGCCCACCTGGTCGGGACATCAGACCAGTTCTTATCCACCTTGAGGAAAAAGAACTTAGGCTGCCACCCCCGCCAGCTATCCTTCGTGTCGAAGGTGAAGGTGAATTTTTTGCTCCCGGATCCCCGAGGCAGCAGGAAATAGAAGCCACCCTTCGGGACCACATAGAGCTTGTAGTACTGCATGAAAATGATGAAATGGGGCTCTATCCCGAACACGCCACACATGCAGAGGTAGGCATTAAAATAGCAGTACGCGTTCGGGGGAAGCTGGTTCACAGCAATGCCATGGAATTGGCAGAACTCGCAAACCACCTTCGGGGGAGGATACCGAAGTCCGGCCTTCAGTTGGGCTCGGAAGACGGTAACCTCGTCGCCACGGTTCGAAAAAGCAAAATGGCTAGAACGAGGCAGTCTGGTCACAGCGTAAGACGGAAGAAAGAATTTTTTCTTCCACCTCTCTAGTTTTTCGGGGGTGGTACAGCAAGGATGGGCCAGAAGAGGTTTCCAGCTCTCGGGAATAGGCATCGCAGACATGAAAAAGAGTTTGAGATGGAAAAAAAATAGTTTCCAGAAAAAACTCAGAAGACGAGTTTGGAAAAAACAACAGTTTTCCAGAAAAACTCAGAAAAATAGAGGAATCAGAGTACTCTGAAAATCAAAACCCACCAAAAGATTTGCCGGAGGACGCCGTCGCGAAAGTTGGTAGGAAAAGCTCTGATTAAAGAAGCTCCGCCACAGAAAGCAAGATAAAACGCAAGAACAGAGGGCAAAGCAGAGAGAGAGCAGAAAAACAGTAAGTGGGACTTATGATGGAATGGGCTATTTATAAGCCAAAGGTGGGTAACCGAAAGAACATCATAAGTACCCATTGGAGGCGAACCGTCGCCGTAACTGCCCGCTGCACCCGAAAAGGCTCGCCCTCTGTAAATGACACGCCTCTCCTCCAATGGCAAGAAGCCACGTGTCAACCGCTGCGCAGAAATGGGGGACGTGCCTCCCCAAACGTGCCTGGAAAACCGGGACACGCCTCCTGATTGGGACACGTCGTTTGACATCCCTGAGAAATGGAGACGCGCCGCTCAGTCTGACACGCTTGGCCATCAGACCTGCAGAAATAAAAAGCAGGCCACCTCGAGGACACCAAGAGACAGGCTATGGCTGAACAGCCCATGACTTTTGGGCAAGAGGTGTATCTTCGGTACAGGCTTTGCCTCGGAGACACCAAAGAATAGGCCAAGGCCGAACAGCCCAGACCCTCGGGCAAAAGGTGCGACCTCGGAACAGGTTATGCTTCCCAACGAGACTCCCAACGGCAACCTCGGAAAGAGATGCAAACCGAAGTCTTCACTTCGGCTTTCCAGAGGGGGGCATGTGATAGCCAAAGGCTATCGCCTCAATCTGGCCGAATACCCTGCCACAACAATGGCCAGAAGAACTGCCGCTTCCCGGGAATAGGTGGAATCATGCACCTCGGGAGATAGCCTGAGAGCTCCGAGCCTCGGCACGCCAGTAAAACTTGAGGACTCCATTCGCCCCCCAAGGTTGTGAACAGCGCGCCTTCGGAAAAGTGGCACCAGACATTGCTGCCCGAATATGATATCCCCGAAGGCGGAACCCCCTGGAACTGGGAACCCCCGAACTGAGGGTATGCTTCCCGAAGAGGCTCTGTCCGAACTAGAGGACGACCTCGCCCAGGGACCTCGGGAGTACGGCAGGCGCATTTAAGGAAGCATTTAAGGAAGCCTCTGACACGTCCCACCACAGACGTAAAAAGTTGCCCTGACGCGCAGACGCCATCAGAATCATATCATGACCCGTCTCAGCACAAGGGTCGAGGCCATCTAGTTACCAACTATCTGTCCCCTACGCCCAGACGTTCAGGAGCATCCGACCGCACACGTGTCATGATCTGAACGGGCTAGGTATTCCTATATATACAGGAAATAAATACTTGACAGGAGGTTGGCAGGCCGGATATACAGCTCCCTTACCCTGAGAAAATACCAGGCGAGTGCCTTTCTCTTTGAGCTAGTGACTTTCTCCTTCTTCCGGCCACCACTGACTTGGGCGTCGGAGGCTCGCCCCCCGGAAAAACACTCCGGGGGCCTCCTAACCCTGTTTACCAGCTTTTTAGGTACTCTCCTTGGGGCGATCCACCTTCCAGGCGTTCTTCCTCCTAGAAGTCTCCTCAACAGTCATCATGACTCACAACGATGAGGCCTTAGGCCATCAAGACTATCCTTGGCCCTTCACGGTCTGGGGCATAGACCCCGGAGGCGTGAAATCCTGCGTGGTAGCAGTGGACTATTTCTCAAATTGGGTAGAAGCAGAACCACTGGCAACTATCTTGGCGAAAGAAGTGCAGAAGTTCGTATGGAAGAACATCGTACGTAGATTCAGCATACCGAGGGCGCCGGTAGCTGATAACGGATCCCAGTTCATAGGCAAAGGATTCCAACAATTCATCACCGACCTCGGAGTAAAAATGCACTTCGCCCCAGTAGCTCACCCCCAAAGCAACGGGCAGGTGGAAGTATCGAGCAGGACCATAAAAGATGGCCTGAAAAAGAGACCAGGGGAAGCCAAGGGGAAATGGCCGGCAGAACTCCAAAGTGTATTATGGAGTTACCGAACGACCCCCCGAAAAGCCGCAGGAGAGACTCTTTTCTCACTCGACTTCGGAACAGGGGCCATTATCCCAGTGGAGATAGTTCAACCTCCAGTACTGGTGAACTGATGAGCGTGGTAACGACCTCGGTCTAAGAACCAATCTCGATCTTGCGGCCCAACACGGAGAAACGGCCATCATGCCCAACTGAGAAGTCAAGAAGGGAGACCTCGTTCTCCGAAAGGCTGACTTCGCACCCCGCGGGCCACCCCATGGCGTATTTTACCCAAACTGGGAAGGACCCTATCCGGTTCTCGCCGAAGTACGAAAAGGTGTGTACAAGCTTGGCGACGCCAAAGGCGTAGAATTGAAGAACACTCGGCATTCAGACGCCTTGAAAAAAAAAAAAAAAAAATTTTAGCGGAGGAGTTATGATTGCACAGAATGGCCTTGAGAAAAGTACTTAAGTGTACAGAAATTGTGCAAGAAAGAGTTCCGCAAAGAAGCTCGCCATGATAAAGCGTAGATATGACTTTCCGAAGTCCCTTGAGCCATCACACTCGGGAAAGATGGAAAACAAAAATCTCGCAGAAGTACTCGCCATACCCAACGCAAAGATAATTCGCCGAACTCCCTTGAGCGAACATGCTCGGGAAAATGGAAGTAAAAAATCTCTCGAAAGATTTTCCGAAGTCCCTTGAGCAAACATGCTCGGGACACCTGGAAAAACAAAAATTTGACTGAAGGTTTTCCGGAGTCCCTTGAGCGATCATGTTCGGGACAAATTGGAAATACAGAAGCCTGCAAAAAGACTTAGTCAAGTTTTTTCAGAATCTCCCAAATGTCTCTTGAGTAAACGCACTCGGGACAAAGGAAGGTAAAAAAGTTTCTTTGATTGCAGGTCTTCCGAAGTCTCTTGAGCGAACGTGTTCGGGGAAATAGAAATAGAGAAACTTGAAGAAACACTTAGCCAAAAAAATAAAAAATAAAAAATAAAAAAAAATAAAAAAAAAAATCTTCTTCATTAAGAGCAAAGCTGCCTCACAATAAAGAAGTGCCCAAAGAAGGAGTACATAATAAGGGAAGGAAAAGGGGGGCCCTAAAAAAGCCTAAGGGTTCCCGGCGTCCTGAGAGCCACTCGTTTGTCCACCCTTTTCCGCCACCTTCCGCGCTGGAATCGAAGGAGGAAGCTTCAGATGTTCGATCTTGGACCATTTCCACCGAGGTCCCCCAGGAATATTTAGACCCTCTAGAGAAGAGAGGTCCAGACCTGGGAACTTCTGGAGAACTTGGTGCCGAGCGAGATAGAAGCTGTCCTGAAATGCGACCTTGTTCATTTGATCAGACTTGTTCTTCTTAAGCTCAAGGTCGTCGAGCTCGTCCTTCAGATCCTCGACCTCCTCTTCCAGCACCTTTATCCGCTCCTCCCCCTTCGGCACCTTCTTTAAAGACTGGACCTCGGCTTGAAGGGCTTTCTTCTCAGACAAGAGCGTGACTATGATATTCTCTTTTCTTGCCTTGTCTTGAAGAAGGTCTTGGTTTGCAGCAAGCAGCCCCGCCACGTCATTACGGAGGTCGGCAATCTTCCGGGAAGAGTCCGCCATCAAGAATTCCTTCTCCTTTCGGAACCCCTCCCGAATGATGGCAGCTTCCTTCTTCGCAGCATTTGCCAGCTGCTGGTTCTTGGCGGTCAATTCCGAGCACGTCGCTTTCGCCTTTCCTAGGGCTTCTAAGGCCGAAGCTTGGAATGCCGTCTGCTTAGCTACCCGAACTCGGAGAAAGCCGGCATACCCCAGCAGCTGCAAAGAAGATCAAACGCAAGGTCAGTAAGAGCCAAACACTTAGGATAAAATTGAAGGAGAAGAGCGGTGAAGGATATACCTGAGCAGCATGCTCGGTGATCTTCGCAGCAAGGGTGTTATCCTCCGGATGCGCCGCCGCTATAGCCTTGAAGGAGGCCTCGGTGAGCACCCCCTTCGTAATCTGCTTGGCCATTTCAGGATAGTCCCCGGAGTACAAGTTCATGTCCTCCGTGAATGTCCAGAAAGGCTCCTTCGGTATCTTCCCTTGCGGGACTTTGGCATCACGGCGGGCCCTCACCTCCGCATGTTCGGAAGCCCAGTTCGGGGTAAGTAGCTCCCCTGCAGGGCGAAAAAGAGAAGCAGGTCAGAAAAAACAAAGGAAAAACACTTTGCCTAGAAACAAACCTGGCGGGACCTCGACAACAACGTCCTCGGCCTCCTCGGCCGAAGTACCCTTGCCCTTCCGCTTGCGCCGCTCCTCGGCAGAAGGTACTTCTACCACTACATCAAGGAGGGCCTGTGACGCAGTAGGACTTTGAGGAAGGACGTCGGGTTGAGGGACCTCGGAAGCAGCAGCCTCAGGCGCCGGAATTTCGGCTGTCCCAGGCTCCTCGGCAGTCTCCTCAAAAATTTCTTCTAGAGGAACCTGAGCAGCTCTCTTTGCCCGTTTCCCCGAAGGACCCGTGCCAGTAGACTTCCGCCTTCGGGAAGCCGCCTTCTTCGTCTGATCGTCCTTCTCCCCTTGGCCGGAGAAGAGGGACTTGTAATAGGCAGCAGTGTCGTCGCCCATCTCTGAAACACGAGAGAAACATCAGCGTAAGTCCGAGGAAAAAGCAGCAAAGGAGTAGAAGATAACTCACTTCCGGCAAGCGTCTCAAAAGAAATCTCCTCCTTAAGAAGCTTGACCAACCAGGAATCTTTCCCGGTGATGGCAGGAGCTGGCATCCCGAGGTCAGTCTAGTGCTCCTTTACCACCTTTAGTTCCCGAAGGACCTCTTCGGTCATCAACTTCCAGTTGATTGGAAAAGGGTAAAGGGCGCGCAGAGAGACCTCGGGATCCCAGTCAGAAATAGCCCGAATACGGGCGTCGAAATCCGCGAACACGAGAGCCAACTCTGGGGTCAGCAGCATCCTCGGATCAGCAACGTCCGCATCCAGTGTGCCCCGAGCCCATTCGGTCGGAACGTACGACCAGGCCTCAGCCTTCTTCATGAAGAAGAACCTCTGTTGCCACCCCCGCCAGCTATCCTTAGTGGCGAAGGTGAACATGAATTTCTTGCTCCCGGATCCCCGAGGTAGCATGAAAAAGAAGCCACCCTTCGGGACCACAGAGAGCTTGTAGTACTGCATAAAAATCCTGAAATGGGGTTCTATCCCGAAGACGCCACACATGCACAGGAAGGCGTTAAAATAGCAGTACGAGTTCGGGGGAAGCTGGTTCACCGCAATACCATGAAATTGGCAGAACTCGCACACCATCTTCGGGGGGGGTACCGAAGACCGGCCTTCAGTTGGGCTCGAAAAATGGTAACCTCCTTTCTATGGTTTGAAAATGCATAATGGCTAGAACGAGGCAGCCTGGTAACGGCGTAAGAGGGAAGAAATAATTTTTTCTTCCACCTCTCTAACTTCTCAGGGGTGGTGCAGCAAGGATGGGCTAAAAGAGGCTGCCAGCTCTCAGGAATGGGCATTTTCGACATAAAAATGAGTTTGAAAATGGAAGAAAATAGTTTCCAGATAAAAACTCAGAAGAACAGAGGGATCAAAACGCGCTGGCAAACAAAAACCCACCGAAAGATTTGCCAAAATCTGAGGACGCCGTCGTGAAAGTTGGCTGGAAAAAGGCTCTGATTACGGAAGCTCCGCCCCAGAAAGCAAGAAAAAAAAAATGCAAGAACAGAGGCAAAGCAGAGAAAAGAGCGAAAGGAACTTATGATGGAATGGGCTATTTATAAGCCAGAAGTGGGTAACCGAAACATCATCATAAGTGCCCTTTGGAGGCGAACCGTCACCGCAACTGGTCTCTGCACCTGAAAAGGCGCGCCCTCTGTATCAGACGCGACTCTCCTCCAATGGCAAAGCACCACGTGTCAACCGCTGTGTAAAAATGGGGCACACGTCCTCCAAGCGTCCCTCGAAATCCGGGACACATCCCCTGATGGGGAGACGTCTTCTGATATCCCTAGAAAACTGGGGCGCACCGCTCAGACTGACACGCTTGGCCAAACAGACCTGCAGAAACAAAGAGCAGGTTACCTCGAAGACACCAAAAGACAGCCTGTGACTTCGGGCAAAAGGTCTATCTTCGGTACAAGGTTATCCTATTTCCCCTCGCCACGAAGACACCAAGAGATAGCCTGTGACTTCGGGCAGAAGGTGTATCTTTGGCACACGGACAGCCTATCTTCTCGCGCCTCGAGGACGCAAAAAGGACTGCCCATCGCTTCAGGCAGAAGAAGGCGTCTTCGGCACAGATATCACAACCACAGGACCCGAAAACCGATGAACCGAAGTTTCTCACTTCGAATTTTCGGAGGGGGGCCTGTGATAGCCAAAGGCTAACGCCTCCTCGGTAGTAACTCCGCGCCAGAATGTTGGCCAAGGAGTTTGACGTCACCCAAGAGAGGATCTTTTTACTGACCTCGGAAGGTGCGAAGTCAAACACTATGAGCTCGAGACTTCGGTAGCTCGTCAGGAATTCCAAGGACAACACCATCTCCATCGAGGGGCTAAACTGACCGTCTTCGGGTAAGAGAGCCATCTCCCTGAAGCAAGGGAGAATCTCCCCGAAGGAAGAGGCCCCAAAGAGGTCTTCCCCGAAGAAGAAACACCTGAACAAGGGAATCCCCGAACTATGGATGTGAGTCCCGAGGAAAGTGTTCATCAAGGGCGCTCCCAGAATTATGGGATAGATCCCGAAGGAGGTGCTCACACCGAAGGACGGATAGAATCCGAAGAGGGTGCACGCACCGAAGGGCGACCTCGCCCAGGGGACCTCGGGAGTACGGTATGAGCATTTAAGGAGCCTCTGACATGTCGCCCACAAGCCCTACACGTCACATCTGAACGGCGAAATGACACGCCGCAGCCGCCCCAGTCCTGACACAACCCGTCCGGGTCCAGGGCTAAAAGAGGCTGCAAACGGCTGCCTGTCCCCTAGGTCCAAAGAGACAAATCAAATCCGACCGAACACGTGTCATGATCTGAACGGACCAGCTACTCCTATAAATACTAGGAAATGGGACTGGGCAAAGGATGGGCATTTTCCCCTCTCTAAGAAAACACAAAACAGGCAAGACACTTGATCCCTTAGTGTTCTTCCTCCACTTTCACTCAGAAAACTGACTTGGGCGTCGGAGGGTCCTCCCCGGAAAAGCAAACCGGGGACCTCCTAACCTCTTCTTTGAGCTTTTCAGGCACACTCAGCTGGGAAACCTGAGCTCCAGGCACTCGCCTCCCCAGGAAGTCTCTCCACCTGTCAACATGACAGCAAACGAAGATGCCTTGGGGCATCAGGTATGCTGAAATTGGAGCTTGATCCTAGGTGCACTCAAGCAATAGCACCAAATAGCTTCCAATTGTGCTTCCTTGACTTCAATTGCAAGTAGTTTTGAGTTTGAAGGTATGGTGGCTATGGAGGAAGTGTGGAGGAGAGGGCTGGCTTTCTTTTTGCTGGTGGAGGCTGAAATTTAGAGAGCAAAGGTGGTCTTGACTACTGAAATAGTCAAAAGTACACTAAACACACTTAAGTAGTCTTAACCTTGTCTTATGTCATTTTCCTTGCTACAAGACTATGGTTTCTTTGTATTAATCTCTTGGCCCACATTTGACCATCCTTATCTTCCTTTAGCAGCCCTCCTTATGTGGGATAACTCCACAAAACTTCCATTTGACTTAAGTCATAGACATACACATCTTAAGGCCTACATTAGAACACTTAGGTCCTTTATGCCTTTTTGTGTTTTCTTTGTCCTTAGTTCTCTTCCATAAGCAATTTGGTCCTCCAATAGCACTTTCATACCATTCATATCCTTCCCATAACTCTCTAAATCTCTTTTGTGAAAGTTTTGCAATTGAGTACCCGAATTTCTAAAATATTACAAAAAAGTCCATAGGTTGCTTGACAAACAAGCAATCCTTAAGGCTTTTCTTGGGTACCAAGTTACGAACTTGGAACACATTTAAGGAGGTGTTGATCATAACTTTTACCCCCCACACTACAATCACTATGGTGAGAATTACACAATATAACAGTTTTTAGCCATTATGACATTTGTAATTCTCACATTTTGTGAGGTGGTAACAATTTTTTTTCTATCTGCAAGACCCCTTCGGAGAATGATACCCCTTCGGGGTATAAGGCTCCTTTGGAATAGAACACCCCCTTCAGATTCAATATAGCCACCAAGGGCTATTAGGAGAGGCCCTTCGGTAGAGTGGGGCACTCTCAGAAGATGTACGTCCTTGCCGAGGATGGGGATATACATTTCCAAACTTGGTGACTTCGCTAGTCCGAAGGTGAAAGTATATAGATTTTTTGAGGTTGGTTCTGTTACCTACCAAGGGTGGTTGTCATTCATCGAGGTTGGTGCTAGGTCCTCCTCGAGGGTGGTTTTGGCTAGGTGATTTGGAGATCTCGTTGATCATGGCCCCTCGGTTATAAAGTGATGTTCTTCCTGAGGATGGTAAGGGCACCTCTTTCCCGAGGTTGGTCACTCATGTTTCCTGAGGGTGGTCCTTCTCAGGTCACTTTGGCAATTCTAGAAGGGTTAATAACCCTTTAGCTATAACTTTTGTCACTCAAAACTGAGTGAACTTGAAGGAGGTCATTGGGTATGTCACATATTATGCGGAGCGATTTGTATGATCAAGATGGGATTTGTCCCTCCCATGAATGGGAGTGATATCATTGGGCCCCTTGATAGAAAAAGACTTAGAAAATGCATAGCCATGCTCGGATGAGTTGATATACGATATCAATGTCATCAATTTAAGTTAGTCTACTCGGTAATCAAGAAACCAAAGATTGGGCTATATAGGAGTGACACATTCCATGTCTCGTGCCTAGTCTTGATATCTTGGACAAAGGGACAATGACATATATGAGTAATGATCATAAAGGTTTAGTCAAATCACCAACAATCTTGTCACTTGGGTAGCAATGGTGTGTTGCTAGACACCGCTCATTGCTTATGATCATAAATGTGATTTATGATCATTGCCAACGTGGTAAGAGCCTATTGGGTCACCCACATAGAGCTATTTGGATTATTAGAGTGCATGGTCTAATTATTTGGGTTATGGTTTCATAATAATTTCATGTTAATAATGGGCCCAAAAGTTGAGCCATTATTACGCCCAAAATTAAAGCCTAATTGGATTAGGGCTTTGAAACCCATTAGGCCTAGAAGTTGAGTCTCACTATAAATAAAACTTTTAGTGAGAAATTCATAGCTTTTTGCCCTAGCCTCCCAAAGAGGATGGCCGCACTCTTCTCTTGCAATTCCTTGGAGGACACAAGCTAGCATTACGAGTGCAAGAGAAATGCATCTGCTGGGACGTGGTGGAAGCGTGGTGATCCTGAGAAGCTCGTATGGAAACCATAGAGAGCTTGAACATGTCAATTATTTAGGTTTTTGTAATTTGACTCTATAGTTGGGCGAGAGATCTCAACTAAAATTAGGTATGAAAAGTTTTGAACAGCCGGTTTACTTCATTTCATATGGATCCTAGAGGGTTTCGGTTAAAGTCCACTGTGCTTGTTTGGCCTCCGAAACCCTACATATTCAACTTACGTCCAAGCTATTGCAATGAAAACATGAAAACAAAGAAAACTACAAGTATAAACATATCAAAACATCTAACTAAAATGGGTTAGCATGCACAAATAAGCACAGAAGCACACATTAACTCACACACCATTAAACACCGACCGAATAGGCCTATCAAGCATACTCTAGGTTTTCTCTTAGATTTGGTTAACCTTATAAAGATCTCTACTAAGTCCGATAGCTCTCTAGCTTTGGAATTGAGTTCGCCTACTCAATTCCTAGACCTAATGCTTGTGAACATAGCTAATTAGCATAAATCTCATAATTGCATAGCAACCCTAGCCCACATAGTTACCTAGGATGCCTTGGCCGAAATTACTGTCACCAAAGCATACATAATTCACTAATGCACATAGTCTAACTATGAATTGATTAATGATTCCTTAATACCTTACCTCTACTTATGAGTCTTTGCTGGCTGATGCTCACAAGCTTCAATTGTGCCCTTCTTAGCTTGTTGTTGCTAGAACTTGCCTTCTTAGTTCAAATGGTGCATTAAAATGTCAAGACCCACAACATTTCACTTGATTCCAGCTTTGGTTGCTCTTAGAAGCTCAAGATCATCAAGGAAGCTTCAAACTCGACCTCAAGCCTTCATCCATGAAGTTAGCAACTAGTTGGAGAAGACACAAGTCAGTCGAAGCATGTGTGTGGCCGGATGAGGGCAAGTGGTATGAAAAGTGTGGTAACACTAGCCAAGTTGTAACATAAGTTTGCATGGTGCATTTGAGCCACTAGAATAAATATTTTTCCACTTAAACCTTGTGATATGTGTGAAATTGAGTCCTTCAGCTTCCAACATCATCATTTGCATATTTATTCTTCTTGGCCAAGTCAAGTTTAAATCTGAGAGTGTTCAACACTCACAATTCACTTAAGCTTCACTCATAATATCACTTCCTAGGTTTAATGAGCATAAGAACCAAATGATTCACATTTCTTAAGCCTTTAATCTTCAATGGCCCATGGCCTATCACTTAGAAATTTAAGCGCAATACAACTAATAACCACCTTAAGGCATGAAACATATGAGGACATACTTATTCATGCAAATGAAGATATACATGCTAACACATGAACATCTTCATCGTACCACAGCTCATACACCATATATACACAAGTATCCAACCCACACGATATAATATAACATCTGATGCGGGGCTTCGGGATGTGCGGAGCAAGCATCTGATGCAGTCCGGTTAGGCGGAGCCAGCATCTCCACTGTGTGCAGCGGTGTGGGCAACAGGGGGTCCTGGAGGTGCAAGAAGGTACCCTGAGAAGGTCACCTTAAGTGGTGGCCGGCAGCTTCCTAGTACCGAGACTGGTGAGGACGGGAAAGACTTTCAGTCTGGGAGATAGTCCAGAGCGGGGATCCTTCAGGGAGACCTGGCGGAAACACTCAGAAAATAGGGGTTAGGAGCCCCCGGGGTGGTTTTCCGGGGGGGAACCTCCGACGCCCAAGTCAGTGCTCCGAGAAAGAGAGATACTCAGTAATAAGCACAAGGAACTCTTGCCTGGTGTGTCTTTCTGAGGGGTGAAGGGAGAGTATTCAGGCGGAGAGAGGAGAGCATCCTCTTGTCCTTTCTGGTCCTCCGGGCGGACCACCTCTGGGCGGACCACCCCCTGCCTGTGACCATTTCCCTGGTCTATAAGGGAGGAGGTGATCCCTTTAGATTGTGACACGTGTATGGACGGATGGTGTTCATACTTTTAGGCGTGGAGGCCCCTAGTCATCTACAGGCTCCTCGGGGCACGAGCCGTAGTAGGTATGGCCCTGTGTGACAGGACGCCTGCTGCGATAGCGTGTTAGAGTGTGTTTGGGGGTGGCGTGTCGGAGACGTATATGAGCAGACTATCAGAGACTCCTTGATGGCTCTTGTCGTACAACCGAGGTCCCTTTGGTTGATGTCTCACTTCGGGGTGATGGGTCCTTTTCCGGAGTCGGGCTGGAATTTCGGTGCCCACGCCTTCGGGGAGTTTTCTCCCGTAGGAGGTGGTTGGTCTTTCTCCCCCGAAGCTGGTTCAGTCGCCCTCCCGAAGAAGGCACTTCACTGGCTTCTGAAGTTGGCATTTGCTGATGTACCGAGGTCATGCGCCTCAGGTGTATGACTTCCTTCACTCCGGAGTCCTTTCTGAGGTCGTATGCCTCAGGTGTCTGGCGCCCTCTTTCGCGTGATCAGCAGGTGGTCAGGGCAATAGCACTTTGGCTATCACATGCCCCCCTTGGAAAGGCCGAAGTGGAGACTTCGCCAAGCAGTCCTTTTGCTGTCCGTCTATCGCTCAATTGGCAGTTTTGACAGGATGACCTCGTGAAATCCCGGAGGTCCATGTGGGAGTACGTCCATTTCGGTCGAACAGGGCGGCACGGAGCCTTGAACCCCGGACCTCATGGATTTACACTCGGAATATGATGTCGGTTTGAGAAGCGCTTCGCCTCCTAGGTGATAAGCCTTGTCCAGACAGATGTCATCTATCCATCCTTCGGTGCTCCTCGAGATACCCAACTTGTTTATTTTTCCTGCCATAGGCTAGTGAACCGTCATGTCTTGAAACTAGTCACGCTAGTCTCGAGCAACTTGCTCGGGTTTTCAGAATGTCAGAAAATGTGTCCTAGCTTCTTGTGACGGGTGACACGTGGCAGGCATCAGCTGGGATGGGCACGCCTTTTCGCGTGAGGGGCCATTATGGCGACGCTTCACTTTTCACGCAGCATTTATGACACCCTTTTGGCTGCCCTTCCTCGATCTATATAAGCCTTCCTTTTGTCATACGCTTTATTTGTGTTTCTTTGCTCTCATTTTGGTCTATGCCTTTTTCTCCTCTTTTGTTGCGGTTTTAGCGGCGGAGCGATTTTCGGTGATCTTTTACGATGGCGTCCTCAAACCCAGATTTCGGCAAGACTTTTGGTGGGTTCTGATTTCTAGAGTTCCTTCGGTTTCTGCTTTTCATTTTGCTTGCCGAAGTCATTTTTCCTCTTTCCGAAATCATTTTCCCCCCTTTTCCGAAGTCATTTTTGGGTCAACCATGCATGTTCCCGAGAGCTGGCAACCTCTTATGTCTCACCCTTGTTGCACCACTCCTGAAAAATTAGAAAAATGGAAGACCAAATTTTTCCTTCCCTCGTATGCCATTACAAGGTTACCTCGCCTTGGCCAGTTTAGCTTTATGAATCGGGGTGATGACGTTACCATTTTCCGAGCCTAACTAAAGGCCGAACTTCAGTTTCCTTCTACGAAGATGATTTGTGACTTTTGCCAATTTCATGGCATAGCCGTGAATCAACTTCCTCCCAACTCATTTTTCTATTTCAACGCCTTTCTTTGCATGTGTGGGATCGTCGAGGTAGAACCCCATTTCATCCTGTTCATGCAGTACTATAAGCTCTATCCGGTTTCGACTGGTAGCTTTTATTTCATACTGCCTCGGGGATCTGGGAGCAAGAAATTTATGTTCACCTTCACTACCAAGGATAGCTGGTGAGGGTCGCAAAAGAAGTTCTTCTTCCTGAAGGTGGCGGAGGCCTGGTCGCACATCCCAACTAAATGGGCTCGGGGAAAGCTGGAGGCGGATGTCATGGATCCCAAGAAGCTGCTAACTCCCGAGTTGGCGGTGAGGTTTGGGGACTTCGACAGATGTATCCGTGCTGTCGCCGACTGGGATGCCGAGGTCCCTTCACTGTTGGCTCACCTCCTAAGTGCTTGGCTTAGACCAAGGAACAAAGAAGATTGATGTGGAGGACTATGGGAACTAGTACAATGGTCTATGTGCAAAGATGGAAACTTTTAGGGCTTAACTGCACATAGAAACTGGACTATGGAAAAATATACAGAAATCCAAGAAAGGGGATCAAATTGTACACTTAGATGAGTGGTACAATTAAAACTATAAACTTTAAGATGGTAATTTTGGCCATGCAAGTTTATTTGATGACTAATGCAAGACTAGACCAAATCTAGTGGACAACAATGATTACTAGTCATGTCTTGTCTACCACTAAGGAACTATTCACTATTTAACTAGTTAAACTAACCAGTTTTTATACTAGACTTATGGCCGGTTTTATAAGGGAATTATGGCACTTTGGTACTTGTGTTTGATATGTGCATGGCATTATAGGCCATGAAGTGACTTAAATGTCAAGTTAGACACATGTTTTAGTGGCAGCATTATGGTCATGTGAAGTTGAAGGCCACAATGAACCATGCAAATTAATGGAAGACAAAAGTTAGCATATTTGCCAACTATTGCACATGTGTCCTATGCCCGGACTAGTCAAGGCCATTTGTTTTTCCATTTCGGGTTTTCTTGCTCTTGACTTGGCCGAGAGCTGTCCTTGAGCTTCTCCTTAGAAATTGGTCTAGAATTCAAGCAAACATTGAAGGCACTTGAAGGATTCAAGCTTGGAAGCTAGTTTCGGCACAAGACAACTTGGAATCAAGCTTTGTTCTTGAAGGAACATTGAAGGGCCGAGCCATTCATGCTAGGGTTCCAAGGTAACTTGTATATTTCCTTGATTACATGGTCTTTCTTCCATCAACAAGGAGCTAAAAGGTTGAATTGATGGAATAATGAGCCAATTTGGTGAAGAACACTTTGGCTTGAAAGTTTAGTGTTGGCCGAAAGAGTTGGATGGAATAATTTGGTGTTCTTCTTTGTTTACATTGAAATTAATCCATGATTAAGGTTTATTGATGCCTATTTAATCTTGTGGTAGGCTAAATTGAGTGAAGAACATCAAAGTGTGAAAGTTGGTGTTTGGCCGAAAGCTCAATTTGAGGTAATTCCATGTTCTTCCCTTGATTACATGGTAATTATGCCATGAACAAGGGTTAATGATGCTTAGATGGTTATATGTTGGGTTAATTTAGTGAAGAACATCAATGCATGGAATTGGGCATTTGGCCGAGAGTATGAACTATAGTAATTTAGTGTTCTTCTTGGAATACATGGTAGTTGATCCATGAATAAGTGTTGTTGATGCCTATTTGTTGTTATGGTAGGCTATTTGAGTGAACAACACTTGGGCATTGGAAGTTGATATCTTGGCCGAAAGCATTGTGAGGTAGGGTTCACTAACACTTGATTATGCTTGGTGAATTACCATGGTTCAAGTGTTTAGAGTAGCTAAGTGATGGTTAAAATTTGCCAAATGGCCTTAGTTGCTTGATGGGCTATTGAGAATACATTCGGTCTACTTGTTGATTAGCTAATTAACTAATGTACATGTACTAGAAATGCTAGTAAATGTGGCCTATTTGCTTAGCATTTCGGAGCTCTAAGTGGAAGTGGAGTGTTTGATGGTGTTTTGTGTGCAAAGTGCACATGGGTACATGTATGGTATATTGGCCGAGAACCTTATGTGGTGTGTGTGTATGTGTTACTGTGTGCTTGGGTGAATTCTATGTGCTTGCTAACCCTTAGTCATTATTGTTACTCATATTCCGTGGCTATTTAGCATGTATATGTATATGCTTGGTTTTCTTGGTCTTTGTGTTTGTTTTGCAGGTATGTTAAGCTAATGGGAGGTTAAGCTTTGAGTTGTATACTCAGCTTAACTAAATGGACTCATAATTGAGTTGTATATTAAAGTGAACTCTACTGAGTTTTATACTCACTGCCCATCCTACTTGTTTTACAGGAAAAGACATACGGCCTGAGTAGTGCTAACTTGCTTTGTGCTTGCGTTTAGTACTAGCTTGCTTATTTCCCAAGGTATGTGCCAATGTATGCTTGGCTTATGAAATTTAGTTCATTACAAGTCTCATATCTTGTTGGCTGAGACTTATAAGATAAGTTTGGAGGCTGTAGTGTGGGGGACCTATCTAGGAAAGCACTATGGATACTTGGACTTTGGCTCTGATTGTAGTCTTTACTTTTATGACAATGAACATGGCAATTGGGTTGGTGCTGCAGTGTGTGCTTCTGTATGGGATCCTTAAGGTTCTTTTTGACCATTAATGGTCTCGGTCTGTATTTAACTTGGCATGGACAACTTATGGGTTCTTGGCATGTAGCCATGTTGGATGCTAGGTAGACTACCTTTTTGGAGTGTACATATATGTAGTCTTTGATGCCTAGGTTGGTGTCGGTTTTGTTGGACTTAGATGCCAAGTTATGTGTATGGACTTATGGATGGTTTTGTGCTTGTATATATGTTAAATGTTATGGGCCAAGGTTTGGCACCCTTATAAATGGTTATGGGCTTATGTATGTGTATGTAAATGTGAACCTCCATGTGTTTCCTTTGTTGGCCGAGAAGGACATATGCATATGAACATGTGTTTTCAAATCAAAGTAAACACTGTGGGCTTCTTGGTTGCCATATAAATAGCGCACTTGATTGCACACCATATATGCACTTAAAATTTCATTAAGTGTTGCCTTGCTTGATATGCAAGTAATCTATTAAAACCTTGCTTGTTTTGCAAGTTAGTTTTATTGGGCCTCGCATCTGCTGCAAGTAGTTAAAGGACTTGTTTCAAAGCCTCCTAGGCCACCTCCCAGGCTTCTCAACTTAAGAAAATGAGACTTAATGTTGCCATTGCTTGCTTGGGCGAATTAGAGAATTAGAATTTTGAGTTCTAGGTTGAGAGTTAAACTAGAAACTTATAGGCCAGGGCCTGTGTGAGGTATGACATTCACGCTCTCTCTACCATTTCCCGATCATGTGGAAACTGATGACCAAGGATGTCCTTCGGGAGTTGGGGGTGGTTACAGAGCACAAGATGGATGTCGGCATGCCAGCTCTTGCTACCGAGGGGAAGAACTCTTGGCTGGTGAAGCTCCTTCGAAGCGAGCTTACTTACGAAGCCTTTTTTGAAAGTAAGTTTCTTTCAAATTTTTTTCAGCCTAAGTGCCTGTTGACTTACACTGATTTCTTCCCTTTTTTTCAGAGATGGGCAACGAGTCTGCCGCCTACTATAGGTCTCTCTTCCTTGGTCAGGCCGAGATGGGAGAATAAAAGAAGAGGCGCAAGGGTTCTGGGAGCGGATCATCTTCGGCCAAGAAGGCCAAGAAGGACATCCCTCTTCCCCCTCCGGAGGACGTTTCGAAAGTCGGCGATGTCATTGCGACTTCCTCCAGGGTTGGCGATGTCATTGCAACATCGACCAAGGTTGGCGATGTCATTGCAACTTCTACAGAGGTTACAACTTTGCCCCCGCCTGAAACTGCCGAGGGAGTTCTTGTCGAGGTGGCCGTTCCTGCCCTTCTGAGTCCCGCCACATCAGCGAATTTGTTGGGCTCTTTGGTGGATCTTTCTGCAGAAGACTTAAAAAAGCACTGAAGGGCCAAGGGCAAACTTGTTCCTGCCGATGTGGAGGAGGTCGGTGACCCTGATGACGACTGTGCCAAGCTCGTGCCAGGTTTGTCTCTTTTTCCCTGCAATCAACCTTACATTTTTTATAATCAAGGAATTTTTACCTGATAAGATGCATGTTTCTTTTTGCAAAGGATGCAGCGCCCCTGGGTTGGAAGATTGAGCATGCCCGAAGGAGGGATCTTCGGGATTCTCATGTTCCGAAGGACAAAGTCCCAAAGGAGCCATTCTGGTCTTTCACGGTGGACATGAATCTGTTCTCCGAGGATTGTCGGGAAAGGGCTCCCCAAATGGCGAGGGGCGTGCTTACTCAGGCATCCTTCAAGGCAGTCGCCGAGGAGTGTGCCTCCGAGGATGCCCTTGCTGCAAAAGTTTCCCAGCATGCTGCCCAGGTAACTCTTCAGGCTCTTCACCTTTCCTTCCCACTTTTTCCCTAAGTGTTTTTGGCTTTCCTTGTGCAAATTTCACTAAGTACCTTCTCTCTTTTTTTGCAGCTTTTGGGGCATAGTGGATACCTCGAAGCTTGGGCAGCAAAGCAGTCTTCGGCCCGAGCTTAGGCTGAAGGCGAATTGGAGAAGGCCAAAGTTTTATATGCCAACTCGGTGCTGACGAACACCAAGTTGAACCAAATATGCAAGGAGAAGATTGCCAGTCTTCAGGAGGAGTTCTTGAAGGGCCAAGAGGGGCCCTTGAAGGATTTTTCCAAGAAGATGTCCGACCTTGGCAACAAATTAATCTGCTTGACTTCGGCCAACGAGAACCTTCAAAAGGAAAAGGAAGGAGAGTTTGCCCTCCTGGCGAAGGCAATCGCTGAAAATGCCGAACTCCAGGCCCAAGTTGACTTGCTGAAGGAGGGTTCGAAGAAGAAGAAGAAAACTGAGGAGCTGGAGAAGGAGATTTCCGACCTTCAGCAGGAGGTTTCGGATCTTCAACATGAGGCAGACAAGTTGGACGTTGAAAGAGGCAAAGTTGTCCAGACGTCCAAGGTTGCTTTCCAGGATGGCTTCTGCCTAGCTCATCATCAGTTTCTGAAGAAGTATTCAGACCTCGATCCTTCCTTTCTGGCGGCCCTAGATATTCCCAGGGGGCCTCGGTGGATGTGGTCAAGAGTTGAGTTCCTCAACCTACCGTTTCCTCCCTCTGCACCGAAGGTGGCGGCGAAAGATTCAGGAGCCGAAGCTTCCCACAATGCCGGGGTCACTTAGATATTCTAGGACCTTCGCCTTCTTCTTTTTCTTTGTACTTCTTCTTCTTGTAATCTTCTCCTTGTATCAAGACCTTCTTCAATGAATTTTCCTTCATTTTTTTTTGGCTAAGTCTTTTTGAGCAATTTTTGTTTCCCATTTGTCCCGACCACTTTTGGTCAAGGGACTTCGGTACTCTTTTTGCTCGTTTTCATCGGCCATTCTTCGGGAGGTCTTTCGCAGTTGGTGAAGTTCCCTTAGGCAAAGTTTAGCCTACCCCTTGTCGGCTGTGTTTGGTAGACTTGCCCTCTTTTGGGTCTATAACCCAACTAACTTCGGAAGGAATAGGAGACTTTCGGGAGTCCATACTTCAGCTTTGTTTGGTGAACATTCTGAGACAGGGGAAAACTTTCTATACTTAGATGAATTTCTGGCTTTAACCATTTCTTGTCTGAAAATTCTAAGTGTAGAATTTCTTTAAGGCGCCCGAGTGCCTTGTATTTTTTAGTTTTCTTTCTTCGACGCTGCCGAGCTTGTATACACCCTTTCGGCCCTCGTTTAGGACCAAATGCTGAAGTACCCCATAGGACAGCTTTCGGGGTTCTAATTTGGCTTCTCGAGGGTGAGGTCTCCTTTTCCTTATTCCTTTTGGCCTATCATGCAGGTTTGCACTTATGGCCACCTTTTGCCGGAAAGGCCTGCTTTCGGGCTTGGTTCGTCAGCCATCCTTCGTCAAACATCTGTATGATGGCCGAACTACTTCAAATGGATAGTGGCCTCTGTACTGGAGATAAGTGAAAACTCCTTAGTACAATAGGAAGTTCTCCTGGCCACTTTCCCTTTGCATCTCTTGTAGTCCCTCTTTTGTAGCTCTTTCGGCAACTCTACTTGTCTGTTGCTTGGGGGCTAAGCTAATGGGCTGAAGTGCCTTTTAATTCTGAGGTCGGTGACAGATTCTTGAAACCCTCTTTTGTGCACCTTTTGCTGGCATGGTTGCTAAGAGTTCTGCCTTACCCCACTCAGTGAAGTAGTCATCTGCTATCACGCAGAACTTCACATCTTCGGGAGCTGTCTGAAGTGGCTCGGTGCAATCTTTCTGAGGTTATCAGCTCCAAAGGCAGTCTTTAGGTGTTGGCGTGTCTCTGGCCATTTTCACACCTCTTGGATGAATTGTCCTGCACCCATTTTAGCGATATATCTTAATAACGGAATTGCATACCTTTGCCTGTATAGCTTTTCCTTAATCAGGAAATATCGTCCGGGATGTCTTCGCACTTCCTGCCTCTTCATGAGGATTTTTGGGACTTCTTTGGTCGCAAAATTCCTCTTTGTAGGATCTTTCCGCCTTTTGTGCGAGGTTATTATACCTGGCGTTGCCATGCTCGGATGGCCCAACGCTTTTGGTAATCAAATTTGAACGTCTTGGTGGCCTCCTTGCCTTCGGGTCTCCGAGGGGTTATCCTAGCGCCCTGATGTTGTGCACTTGGGGTTCCACTAGCAAGGAGTTTCCACTCTGGATCTAGCTTCGCTATGTCTCCTTTGTTGGTTTCAGCCTTCCTTACTTTTGGGATTTTGGTGATCTAGTCTGCCAGTACCTAGGGGCTTACTACCCTTCTAGCCTCATGCGCGATGTAGTACTCTTTGAGTTCAATGCACCATTTTGATAGTCTTTTTCGAATGCTGTACTCTTTCTTACGGTGTTGCGCAGAGGCGGGTCACTTCGAACAGCGGTCGTGTCCTGGGAGGTAGAGTCGGTGCCTTCTGCCCGCAAGTCAAGTCGTAAACTACCTCTCGGGGCTATGGATTTTGACTTCATTGCCGAGGAGATGGCGATTTTTTCCACGGGTGCAGAACTCTTTCGGCGGGGAGGTCTGGGTAATCGTGACCCTACTTTTCCCGTAGGTCGTACTCCGGCGTGCATGGTCCCCGCTGAGGACTCATCCCGCTGATCTCCATTTTCCTAATTCCTGTGAATTGGCATGGGACTCTCCACCTTACGAGGTACTGAGGAGGAGGGCCTTCGGCCCGAATTTTTGCTACGGCGTTCTTTAGCTTGACTACCGCATCATTTCGACCACGCCAGGGTGTGGGAATTCGTGCAGGAAGCCTATGGTAATAGTCAGAGGACGTTCACCTTCCGGCAGGGAAGTCCCTGCTGCCATTATTTGGTTGCCCGTTGAATCTCTAGTGCAGACGGGGACCTCGGGAGTCCCCTCTCCTTAGAACGCCGAGGTTCATCTTTCAGCAACCTAGGAGTAACTTCCCATAGATGGCGCTAGATGATGCCGGGCTTTGAGATGTGCAGAGCCAGCATCTAATGCGGTCCAGTTTGGCAGAGCCAACATCTCCACTGTGTGCAGTGGTGTGGGCAGCAGGGGTCCTAGAGGTGCAAGAAGGTACCTTGAGAGGGTCACCTTAAGTGGTGGCCGGCAGCTTCCTGGTACGTCAGCTGGTGATGACGGGAAAGACTTTCAGTCTGGGAGAGAGTCCGGAGCGGGGATCCTTCAGCGAGACCTGGCTAAAACACTCAGAAAAAGGGGTTAGGAGGAACCTCCGATGGCCAAGTCAGTGCTCTGAGAAAGAGAGATACTCAGTAATAAGCACAAGGAACTCTTGTCTGGCGTGTCTTTCTGAGGGCTGAAGGGAGAGTATTCACACGAAGAGAGGAGAGCGTTCTCTTGTCCTTTTTGGTCTTCCAGGCGGACCACCTTTGGACCACCCCTTGCCTGTGACCATTTCCCTGGTCTATAAGGAAGGAGGTGATCCCTTTAGATTGTGACACGTGTATGGACGGATGGTGTTTGTACTTTTGGGCGTGGAGGCCCCTAGTCATCTACAGGCTCCTCGGGCCACGAGCCGTAGTAGGTGTAGCCCTGTGTGATAGGACGCATGCTGCGATGGTGTGTTAGAGTGTGTTTGGGGGTGGCGTGTCGGAGACATACATGAGCAGAGTGCCAGAGACTCCTTAATGGCTCTTGCTGTACAACCGGGGTCCCTTTGGTTGATGTCTCGCTTCGGGGTGATGGGTCCTTTTTCGAAGTCGGGCTGGAATTTCGGTGCCTACGCCTTCGGGGAGTTTTCTCCCGTAGAGGGTGGTTGGTCTTTCTCCCCCGAAGCTGGTTCAGTCGCCCTCCCGAAGGAGGCGCTTCACTGGCTTCTGAAGTTGGCATTTGGTGATGTTCCGAGGTCATGCGCCTCAGGTGTATGACTTCCTTCACTCCGGAGTCCTTTCTGAGGTCGTATGCCTCAGGTGTCTGGCGCCCTCTTTCTCGTGATCAGCAGGTGGTCAGGGCAATAGCACTTTCACTATCAACATCCACAGAAGTCTTGGTGAGCCTACCAAGGCCACCCTAGTGCACAACATAACCTAGATCATACATACATCCGTAAGTGAATATAAATGCACATAAGTCTTGCCTACCATAGGCCCTTAATGTACACATAACTTTCGATAGTGCATATACAAGTCCTAATGCACTTAAGTGTACCTGAAAGTGATCAAGATTGACTCAAGCATGCATATACATTCTCAAACAAGTCCAACCAACATCCACATGATCAACCACACAATCCATAACATATGTGCCATTTATGCTCATCCGACCTTACTAGGACTTTGTTCCCTCAACTCTAGACATGAAAGGCATACAAGTCATAAAATTACATACATTAGCTTGGTACACAGGTAATCCATAGTACTTACAAAATTAAGCAAATCCACATTCTATAACAATGCCTCTCCAAAACCCAAAAGAGTGTATACTACTCTTAGCTTCCTTGCCTCTCAAGCAAGCCTTTTTTTTACAAAGATAAGAAGTGGGGCAATGAGTATTACAAGTCAATAAGCACTTAACATGGCCTCCAAGTCCTAAACTTAGGTTAAGGTCAAGCTTAACTGAATTACATCCAAGCTCTTGCAAAGAAAATACAAAAACAAGGAAAACCGCACACATATACATAATAAAATCACTATCTAAAATCGGTTAGCATGCACAAACAACCATAGAAGCACACAAATATAAACACACCACTAACACCAGCCAAAAACGGCCTAGCAAGTATAATCTCACATTCACCTAGTTGATAGCCAAAGGGCTATTACCCTTCGGAACCCCAAGCTCTGGCAAGTCGTTACCCTCGGTAAGGGCGAGCATCACCCTCGAGAAATACGAGCGTCAACCTTGGGAAAAAAGGGTCTAACCTCTCGACCCCCGACCTCAGTGATCCATTATCACCTTCGGAGGAGTGATCGTATTAACTTTGGGAACACGGTGCTCTACCACCTTCAGTATGATGACCTGACCAGCTTCGGGAAAGGTAGACTCACCATCCTCAGAAGAGGAGAACATCCTCCGAAAGGAGTCCCCCGTGCCAAGGGGACTTGCGAATAACTGGAACAACCTCGGCAAAAAGCCCTCCCATCCCGAAAGGGTCTCTTTCACCGAAGGGGCCTTAGGAATACAACAAAAATGGTTAAGGAGCCTTTGAACGCCGCCCTCGTACTCATCCTGACACGCCGCCCTTGTCTATGTCCTGACACGCAAACCTCCTGCGGCCCTAACTCCTGACCAAGACTGCCCACGGCCGACTAGAGGTCCCCATTTCCAAGCGTACGAACTACATCCAACCAAACACGTGTCGTGATCTGAGCGGGTTGTCTCGAGCAGGCTTTTCCTGACACCTCCCTATAAATACTTGGGAAACAACCTTGGTAAGGGAAAACTCTAAAAAAAAAACATACATTCTATTCTCTACTGATCACTCTTCATCTCCCGAAATACTGACTTGGGCGTCGGAGGCTCCTTCCCCAGAAAAATGCTCCGGGGACCTCCTGACCTTTGTTCTTTGAGTGTTTCAGGCAAACGTTCCCCGAAAATCACTTCTTCAGACGCCCTTCTCCTGGAGAGTCCCTTCCAGGCTTACCATGTCATACAACGAAGATGTTGACGGGCATCATTTGGCACAGTCTGTGGGAACTCACTCTCAGGTAGTCGTCATTGAGACTCGGCATTCTAAGGACAAGGGACTCCCGAAGTCCTCGTCCGTGCTGGAAACTCAACTGGCAACCGAACAAACCGCGGCAGGGACTTCCTTACTTGAGGACAAACATCCTCTAACGATTATGATTGGCTTCCTACGTAACATTCAGCACTCTGTTGTGGCTGAAATGATGCGACAATTGGACCAAAGGTGGTCACAACCACATTTAGCCCGAAGGCCACTTTCACCGGCACCCCGTCGGGAAAGAAGCCTGAAATCTACTCACCGGAGTTCGGGGAGTGGGGACCGACAAGATGAATCCTCGATAGAAGACATACCCCTAGAGTCCAACGTACGGGAGAAATGGGGTCCAAAAGGGGCTAGGACTTCCCACCGGCGAAGTTCCTCAGCGGAAGAAAGATCACAATCTCCCTGCTACCAAAGCTACTCCCCAAAAAGGAGGCATCGCTCTCCGTTGCCAGAGCCCTCCAATAAGCAAACAGAGCCCAGGGCCACCATCCTTATTGAAAAAATCCTGGAGAGGCTTGAAAAAGTAGAGACACAGATTGCCCAAAAGCCAGTATGGTCAAGGTTATCTGAGACCTTCACTAGAGAAGAGTCACCCTTCGTCCTGACGGTTGTAGAGGCACCAATGCCAAGCGAATTTTGAGTCCCTCGCTTGGAAACCTATGATGGACGTAGTGACCCCCAACCCATTTAACCAAGTACAGATGCAACATGGTGCTACACGGTGCCAATGATGCTACCCTCTCCAAATGCTTTGAGGTCACCCTCTTTGATCTGGGAACTGTGTTGTACAACTCCCACACCCCTGGGACCATAATGAGTTTCCAAGATCTGTCCACAGCATTCACACAACAGTTCATCTGTAGTAGGCCGACAGCGAAGATGCCCGTCCAAATGGTGGACATAGCCCAAAGGAATGGAGAAACCATTCGCGACTATGTCGAAATGTTTAACCGAGAGGCTCTGAGTGTGTCAGACTTCCGCCCTAAAATATGCATCCTCGCCATGATACGAGGACTTCGATGTGACTCACAACTCTTTTACGAGTTCTCGAAAGACCCTCCGGACACCCTTGGTGACTTCTACCGTAGAACCGAACAGCACATGAAAGCCGAAGAGCTAAGAATGGGAGGACTGAAGTCTAATGACCATCAGCTCGACGGTGAAAGCCATCAATCCCGGTATCCGGCCGAGGGCAGGTGAAAGACTCGGAAGCAGAAGGGGAAAAGACCCGTGTCATTTACTCCCCTAAATACCTCTCGAACAAACATACTGTTGGCCATGGAAAGGCAAGGGAACCCAATCCAGCGTCCAAAGGCCATGACTTCCGAAAATAAGAAAAATATGAAGAAGTTTTGCCAATTCCATCAGGCTCATGGGCATGACACCGAGTATTGCTTCCAACTAAGGAAGTACATAGAGTCCCTAATAAAGCAGGGCCAACTTTGGTGCTACCTGCGAATGCCCTCTCCGAAAGGGAGGAGGGAAAAGGAAATGACGAGTCGAATGATTTCGATAGGCGCCAGAACCGATGTCCCAAAAGACATCTGCCACCTCCGGCTGGAACAGTACAGATGATCACCATTGGACTACCTACGGCAGAAAGAAAAAGAAAAGCCAGGGAAATCTCGATGATGGAGTTCGGTAACCCATCGAAAAGGCTTGTTTGGAAAAATGGGTCTATTGTAGTATTCCCTCATGACAACCCACTTCTAATCATGGCAAGGATAGGGAGTTGGGATGTCAAAAGAGTACTCCTTGATGATGGTTCTAACACTGACATCTAAATCTCTCATCTAATGCCGAATTTGGGTATTCTGAAAGGCGATCTGAAGCCTGTCACCTCCCCTACCTTCAGAGTAGTGATGGGTTTCAGGAGCCAAACAGCGCAGCAGAATTTGACCGAAATCCTCCAGGATCCAAGTGAAACAGGGTAAACCGGGTGTTCAAAAATTTTAATACCTAATTTTTGGTTGAGATCTCCCATTGAACTGTAGAGTCGAATCACAAAACTTGAACAGTTGACGTGTTCAGGCTCTCTATGGTATCCACACGAGCCTCTCGGGATCACCACGCTTCCACCACGTCCCGGCAGATGCGTTTCTCTTGCGCTCGCAGTGCTAGCTTGCGTCCTCCAAGGAATTGCAAGAGAAGAGTACGGCTGTCCTTTTGGGAGGCTAGGGCAAGGAGACCTGCGAATTTCTCACTAGAAGTTGTATTTATAGTGAGACTCAACTTCCAGGCCTAATAGGTTTCAGAGCCCTAATCCAATTAGGCTTTAATTTCGGGCTTAATAATGGCTCAACTATTGGGCCCATTATTAATACGAAATTATTGTGAAACCAAAACCCAAATTATTAGCCCATGTACTCTAATGATCCAAATATCTCTATGTGTGTGACCCAATCGGCTCTTACCACGTTGGCAATGATCATAAATCACATTTATGATCATAAGCAATGAGCGGTGTCTAGCAACACATCGTTGCTACCCAAGTGACAAGATTGTCGATGATTCGACTAAACGTTTATGATCATCACAGATATATGCCATTGTCCCTTTGTCCAAGATATCAAGACTAAGCACGAGACATGGAATATGTCACTCTTCTACAGCCCAATCTTTGGTTTCTTGATTACCGAGTAGACCAACCTAAACTGATGACATTGATATCGTATATCAATTCATCTGAGCATGCCCATGCATTTTTCTAAGTCTTACTCTATCAAGGGGCCCGAAGATATCACTCCCGTTACATAGGAGGGACAAATCCCATCTTCATCATACAAATCCCTCTGCATGATGTGTGACATACCCAATAACCTCCTTCAAGTTCACTCAGTTACGAGCAACAAAGGAAAGTATCAAAGTATGTGACTCACATGTAGGGAACCTTGATGATCTTAGGTCGAAGGACTACATATACCCTGATCACTATGAGAATCACTTATGACACTCATATAACGATCCATGTAGTGTTCTCATGGTGGGTCGGTCCAGTACACAAGTTCTCCAACTTGTACCCATATGTAGACTACATATCTAATATTAGTCTCCACATATGCTAGTCGTTATGTATTATTGTAACCCGCTCCATAATAATACTAGACCAGGGTTGTTTAAGAAGATCATTATTCTAGGGTTACAATTATGTTTGTTAAGTTACGCAGAAACAAAACAACAAACATAATTGCTGGATTAATGCCTTAATAAAATATCATGACTCAATGTGCAAAAATACAATCATCTCATGATTGGCTTTTGGGCAAAACACTAACACGACTATGGGAAGGCTACATGATTGCATCTAGTAAGCTTCAGCTTGCTAGGAGCGGGTTAGTGATTAGAACTCGCTAGGCACGGAGTGATGCACGGTGAGGAAGACTGGTTGAGGAGAGGGCTTTATGACCTAGTTATATGTGCATATAATAGATCCTCATGCTGTGTGAGCTCATAGCAAGTTTATATATGTTCACCATATGTCCAGTCCTAGTAATTTTCTTACAGGTACACTGAAGACCCCTTACTGAGAATTGTTGAATTCTCACTCCCTAGTTTTGTTATGTAGAGCCTGAAGTTGCTGGACTGGGTAATCGTTGAGGATTATCGCAGTAGTGCTCTTTTGTGTGTACAGGTATGGCATTTGAGAATCCTTGTGATTCTAGTCTACATAGGTATAGTTAGTTGGCTTGTTGGTTAAGTACAGTACTAACTTAAGTCTTCCTTTGGCTGCAGTGCCTAGTAGCACTTGGCAAGGACTTTTGAGACTCACCACTGGGACATGTACGCAAGGTGGGAGTTAAGTCAAAGAGATCTCAGTAGAGGCTTGTATTTATACAGTACTTTTAGTTGCCTCCAAAGTCTATGTTATGACGAGTCCTTGACTCTAGGATTGCTCTTGGTTGTGGGCATTAGTGTATTTTATGTATGAATGTTCTCACGAGTTGTTATGTGTAGTAAACTTACACAAAAGTTGATTTTGTATGCTTTGGCTATTTGTATTTATTTTGTGTAGAAATTACTTGGCCAAGTTAATGTTTTATGGTTTTAATAAACCAAGTCAAAGCATAAAGAGCATGCAGATTGCATATTCTAGGATAATCAACTAGTATCAGGGGATTTAATCCAGACACATACACAACTAGCCAATTGCAATCCACCGTGAGACCAGCTCTCACAGGGTTTCCTGGGGAGGGGCACAGGCGGCCGTGTCACCCAACTTTGACAAAGTATCACGAGCTTGTTTCAAAGCTCATCCAAGAGTTCAACGCAGTACACATTAAGAATGTGCCTCAATGAGACATTACTGAAGCAGATGCTCTGGCAAAGTAAAAAAAGTCCACTGAAGTACTAAGTCACCCAACCATAGTGATGATAAGCATAGCAACCCCGGAAAGAGCATGGAAAAATCCCATAAAAAAGTATCTTACAACCTCGGAGTTTCCCGAAGACCTTTGCGAAGCAGCAAAAGTGTGAAGATGTTTCGGACGATATTTCCTAATCGGAGGAGAGTTATACCGAATAGGGTACGCGAGTCGACTACAAAGGTGTGTCAACGAAGAGGACATAGAGACAGTCCTCAAAGAAGTCCACGAGGGAGCCTTTGGTTCCCACATAGGAACTGACACCTTGGCAGGAGTGCTACTCTGCCAGGGGTACTTCTAGCCCACCCTAAGAAAGGACGCGAGGCAGTTTGTCCAGAAATGTGATAATTGGCAAAGACACGCCAACGTCCAGAGGCTACCTTTGGAAACGATAACTTTGACTGACTACCCTTGTCCCTTTGTAGTGTAGGGCATTGACATTGTCGGGCCACTCCCGCCTGCACTTGGAGGAGTAAAGTTTTGCGTGGTCGCAGTAGATTACTTCACTAAATGGATAGAGGCAGAGCCCCTAGCAACCATTTCGGTCAAGGACATACAGAAATTCATCTGGAAGAACATCGTATGCAGGTTTGGCATACCGAGGGTGATAGTGGCCGACAATGGTTTTCGGTTCATTGATAAGGGGTTCCAAGAATTCATCATCGACCTCGGGGTAAAAATGCACTTCGCCCCGGAAGCCCATCCCTAGAGCAACGGACAGGTAGCGGTTTCTAACAGAACCATAAAGGGTGGCTTGAAAAAGATATTGAGGGAGGCAAAAGGAAAATGACTGGGAGAACTTCCTAGTGTGCTATGGAGCTATCGGACAATGCCCCAGAGAGACACAGGTGAGACACCTTTTTCGTTCGTCTTCAGCACAGAGGCCATTATTCCTATCGAGGTAGTCCGGCCATCGGTCAGGATACAAGTGTTTGATGAAGAAGGAAACAACCTCGGGCTGAGAATTAAGGTCAACCTAATTGATGAACATAGAGACGTGTTTGAGCTCAGAAGAAAAGCCTTTTAGCAAAGGGTAGCTATAGCTACGAACCTACATGTTAGGCAAAAAGGAATCAGGAAATGAGACCTTGTTGTCTTAAAGGCTGAGTTTGAGCCCCGAAGACCATCTCACAGAGTACTTCAGGCAAACTGGGAAGGGCCTTATTTGGTCCTTGACCAGGTTTGGCCAGGGTTCTATAAGCTCGGCGACACCGAAGTTGGAGGGCTGAAAAATACATGGCATTCAGATGGCTTGAAGAAATTCTACACTTAGAATTTTTTCAAAAAATTGTACACTCAGAAATTTTTCTAAGTACAGAAAAATTCTCTGGGAAAAATAGCCCTACCTAAGCAATCTTCCCGAACAAGGAGCGAGTATTTACTTGCTAAAAACACACATTTTTTCTAAAGGAGCATCAACCGAACATGGCTAGTAAAAATAAGCAAAGCTTTCCCAAAAGATATTCGCCGAAGCTAGTGTTGTACCGAAGATGGTTGATAAAAAGCACAAAAAATATCTTCCCGAGGGTCCTAGACCGAAAGTTGATGCCAACCCCGATGGTATAACGACCATGAAACTCGCCCAAGATGTTTTTCAAGCTCCACAAGACATCAAAGAGACTGGGTTTGAAGACCCCCACCCCTAATCAACCTGTGAGTAGAAACGAGAAGTATAGAACTCCAAGAACACAAGCATACTTGTGCACCAAGGCAGTCCGCCAAGAACCAAAGAGAAAACCTCTCCAAAGAGCAATATTATTTCGGCAATAATCTGTATGTTTACATCCAGAATATGTGCCTTTATATAGGCCTAAACTAGGGTTAAAATCTGGGCAAAATTCGCAGCCCAAGTCACCTAGGAAACCTAGTTACAAAGGACTCAAGAAAACCTAGTCAAACTAGGACTCTAACACACTTTTAACACATGTTTAAGGTGTGCAGCGAATTCCTTTTATCCTAAATGACCTGAATCAATTCCATGGCCTAAATAACATCCTAAATAATGTAAATAAATACAAAAATAAAATAAAATACGTTACAAAACAAGATTGCCCATAAAAACTCCAAAATAGCCTTCTTGGGTGATTCTGGCTTGTGTCTCCAACTTCAAGCTGAAATTCGAACTTGATGCAGCAATGATTTCTCAAAATTCAAAGCGTGAAAGTTGTATATCTCTTTCTTAGCTTCGAAACCACACCTGAATCACACAAAATGGACTACTAAATCGAAAGATATTCCCAAAATACTGCAACTGCTTCTGAACCAGCGATAACTCGTAAATCGTGACTTTGAAGCTAAATTGGACCTCCTTATCATGCAAAATGGGTTTTATGGTCTTCATATGACTTGTAGCTTCAGATGTTATCTTTCCAATGAATCAAGAATTACTCAATTCTGATCTGTTTAGCTCAAGATATGATTTTTCTACCAGAACATCACCAATCTGTCAACATCCGAGCTTGAAGTGCACTAGTGAGCTCCTTAGCCTTTTTCCTTGTCAATGGTCCACTAGAAACTTTCAGTGGGTCCTTGCCTTCCTTGGTTGTGCCTTATTTTTTCAAAAAATTGTACACTTAGAAATTTTTCTAAGTACAGAAAAATTCTCTAGGAAAAATAGCCCTACCTAAGCAATCTTCCCGAACAAGGAGCGAGTATTTACTTGCTAAAAACACACATTTTTTCTAAAGGAGCATCAATCGAACATGGCTAGTAAAAATAAGCAAAGCTTTCTCAAAAGATATTCACCGAAGCTAGTGTTGTACCGAAGATGGTTGATAAAAAGCACAAAAAATATCTTCCCGAGGGTCCTAGACCGAAAGTGGTCAAACTAACTCTTGAAATCGGAGATTATTTAAGGAGAAGCTTGCCTAGAGACTTAGCTGAATTTTGGAAGAAAAAAGAAATTTTATTAAAAGGGGCCTTATTACAAGGAAGAGAATACAAAGAAAAAGAAAAAGTAAAGCCCTGAACACCTAAGGGACCTCGCCATCGTGAGATGCTCCATCCCCAACATCCTATGTTGCAACCTTCGACGCAGGAGGAGGAGCAAATGGCAGATTAAGATGATCAATCTTTGACCAGGTCCAGCGAGGCCCCGTGGGGATGTCCAAAGCAGTTAAGAAGGAAAGGTCGAGGTTGGGATACTTTGTCAAGACATGGTGCCGAGCCAGACAAAAGCTGTCTTGAAAAGTGACTTTGGTTGCTTAATCTGCCTTGCCTTTCTCGGCGGACAAGTCATCCAGCTCCCTCCTCAACTCAGCGACCTCCTTCTCGAGCTTCTTCATCTTCTTTTTTTTCTTTGTCTCTTTCTTCAGTGCATCGAGCTCGGCCTGAAAATCTGCATTATTAGCAAGGGCCTTCGTCAGCTGGGCAGAGTCTTCCTCATTCTCCTTTTGGTAGGCCTCATTGGCCGAAGTCAGCTCAACGACCTTTGACCCGAGGTCAGACATCTTCTGGGAGAAATCCTTTAAGAGCTCCTCCTGACCCTTCAAGATCTCCTCCCGAAGTTTGGCAACCTCCTCATTGGCTATTTTGCTCAGCTTGGCATTCTTGACGACCCAGTTGGCATAAAATACCTTGGCTTTCTCCAGATGCTCTTTGGTCCAAGATCGGACCAAAGACTGTTTTGCTGCCTAAGCTCTGAAATATCCGCTGTACGCCAAGAGCTACAAAAAAGAAGGACATTTGGAGAAGTTTTACAAAGAAAACCAAACACTTAGAAAAATTTGGAGAAAAGATGAAGAGTCTGAAGAATACTTGGGCAGCATGTTGGGACATCCTCACAATGAGGACCTCCTCATTCGGGCAAGGAGATGGCAATTTTTTCCTCGGGTGCAGAACTCTTTCGGTGGGGAGGTCAGGGTCGTCATGACCCTGCTTTTCCCGTACGTTACCGGGTAGCATGGTTCCCGCCGAGGACTCATCCCGTTGATCTCCGTTTTCCCAATTCCTATGAATTGGGATGGGATTCTCCACCTCACGAGGTACTGATGAGAAGGGCCTTTGGCCCGAATTTTTGCTGCGGCCTTCTTTGGCTTGACTACAGCGTCATTCCGACCATGCCAGGACGTGGGAATTTGCGCAGGAAGCCTATGGTAATAGTCAGAGGACGTTCACCTTCCGACAGGGAAGTCCCTGCAGCCATTATTTGGTTGCCCGTTGAATGTCATGCACGGACGGGGACCTTGGGAGTCCCCTCTCCTTAGAACGCCGGCTTCATCTTTCTGCAACCTGGGAGTGAGTTCCCACAGATGGCGCCAGATGATGGCGAGCTTCGGGAGGTGCAGAGCCCAGCATCAGATGCGGTCCGATTAGGCGAAGCCAGCATCTGCACTGTGTGCAGCAGTGGAGGCAGCAGGGGGTCCTGGAGGGGCAAGAAGGTACCCTGAGAGGGTAACCTTATGTGGTGGCTGGCAGGTTCCTGGTACCATGGTTGGTGAGGACGGGAAAGGGTTCCGGTGTGGGAGAGAGCTCGGAGTGGAGATCCTTCAGGGAGACCTAGCTGAAACACTTAGAAGACAGGGGTTAGGAGGCCCCCGGGGTGGTTTTCCGTGGGGGAACCTCCAACGCCCAAGTCAGTGCTCCGAGAAAGAAAGATACTCAGTAATAAGCACAAGGAACCCTTGCTTGACGTGTCTTTCTGAGGGCTGAAGGGAGAGTATCTAGACGGAGAGAGGAAAGCGTCCTCTTGTCCTTTTAGTCCTTCGGGCGGAGAACCCCCTACCTGTGACCATTTCCCTGGTCTATAAGGGATGAGGTGATCCCTTCAGATTGTGACGCGTGTATGGATGGATGGTGTTCGTACTTTTGGGCGTGGAGGCCCCTAGTCATCTACAGACTCCTCGGTGCATGAGCCGTAGTAGGTGTAGCCCTGTATGACAGGACGCATGCTGCGATGGCATGTTAGAGTGTGTTTGGGGGTGGCGTGTCAGAGACGTATATGAGCAGAGTGTCAGAGACTCCTTGATGGCTCTTGCCGTACAACCGAGGTCCCTTTGGCTGATGTCTCACTTCGGGGTGATGGGTCCTTTTTTGAAGTATGGCTGGAACTTCGGTGCCTACGCCTTCGGGGAGCTTTCTCCTGTAGAGGGTGGTTGGTCTTTCTCGCCCGAAGCTGGTTCGGTCGCCCTCCCGAAGGAGGTGCTACACTGGCTTCTGAAGTTGGCATTTGGTGATGTACCGAGGTCGTATGCCTTAGGTGTCTGGCGCCCTCTTTCCCGTGATCGGCAGGTGGTCAGGGCGATAGCACTTCGGCTATCAGAGGGCTTAACACTTCTGAAAGAAGTGTTTGCACGCTTATGAAATGTTGTATGGGCAAAATGGTCATAAAGTGGACAGAATTTTGACCCTGCATTGAAAGGTCTATAGCTCCCTGTGAAGAATGAATCTTTGTATGAAATGTTGACCATAAGTAGAGCACATATAGAGGATTAATTGAGATTTGGTAGTTCAAAAATTTCAGTAGCCAAAGCTATGACCTTGCAAATTTGGCCAAGTTACTATTCATTTGGTCAGAATTTTGTGACGAACTTAAAAAATCTATAAGTTAGTCCATAGGTGGGCTATTGATTCAAAACCAAATTCCCTGGTTTGGTTTAAGTCTCTACCTGATATGGAAGCAAAGAAAATAAGGGGTACATGGATAGGTTAATATAGTTTTTTGGAGGAAGTTTCGGGTACAGTGGCTGATTACTTATAACAAGATTGCCTAATGTGTGGTAGCCAAGATTAAGACTTGCGCTGGTGTTTTTGTTACCCACCCTGGGGTAGTCCAATTATGGTGCCAAAATTGTGCATTTAGGCTCCTAGGATTGGTAATGTTCTGTTGGCCCTCAGAACACTACCCTTAGTGTGCATACCCAAGTGGCCCTCTTGGGAACTATGTAAACACATGCATACTAGTCCAATCATCACACACACTTTCACATTTCTTGCACACCATGGTAGCAAAGAAGGAAAACACTAGCACAAGTCTTAATCTTGGCTACCACACATTAGGCAATCTTGTTAAGTTCTAGTGGCCGGCCACTGTACCTGTAACTTCAACTAACAAAATGTATCATTCTAGCTGTGTACCCCTTCTTTTGTTTGCTTCATTATAAAGTAGAGACTTAGAGAAAACCAAGGAATTTTTTTTTACATCAATGCCCTACCTATGGACCAAGTTATGGATTTTTGAGGTTGGTTACAAAATTCTGACCAAATGAACAGTAACATAGCCAACTTTGCAACATCATATCTTTGGCTACAGGGCTCCAAATTCATAAATTACAAATCTTGGTTCAACCCCTAGATGTTATCTAGGTGTAGTCAAAATTTCATACTGAAATTCCCTCTACACAGGGAGATATAGAACTTTAAGTGCAGAGTCAAAATTCTGGTCACTTTATGACGATTTCGCCCGTACAAAATTTCATAAGTGTGCAAAAAGTTCATTCACAAGGGTAAAGCCCTCAAAATCTATCCCATATATGTCCATTACGCATGGGAATTACATTCCCTTGCTTTTAACAACTTTATGTGGGAAAAACAGAATTTACAAGTAAGCAGCCCATCATTCACACTTAGGCAGCTTTGCACCACATCACTTACATAGCCAAAACATTACTCAAACGTTCACATACTTTTGTCATTTTACATGCACTCCATGTACATGCATACATGCACTAAAAAATGGTCTTAACTCAGCTAAATACAGACCCTATGTTACAGGAGTACCTGAGACACAATGGATTCCAGAACAGGATGCTGGACAGCTGCTGCACAAGACAATAAGTACCACCATTAAAAATACCAAATGGGCTCCTAAAATCATCAAAATTTCCAGATCATAACTAGACATATGGAAGTTCATGTACCTGAAATTTCAGATCAAAAATCAAACAAAAAATTTCATTTTGAATGAGATCTTTCTGCTGGACCTGAAATGTCAGAATTGAGGAGACTAAGTTTCATTGAGAAACTTAGTAAGGGTAGCACTTGGATTCAATTGGAAATGTAACCATCATTAAAACCTGCATCCAAAGACACTAAAATTCAAAAACCACAACACATATATACAAGATATAGTAACCAAATGCAGCAGCCATTCACAACCAACAAACACGTGAAATGCAGCAGCAACAATAACCATGGGTTACTCCATAAAACACATAATAAACATAATCAATTCATTACGGCAGTCTGCCTCAAGCTAATGCTTCATCTTAAGAGGATTTTAACACTAGTTAGTACTAACTTTGGGCTCTACAAACCCTGATTTCACTATTATCTTTGTGCACTTGACAATAGGTCACAAAACCTTCATTAAGTGCACTCCCCTTACTAAGGTTGGTTCATCAAGCTCATGGCTCTCTTCCAAGCTTAGCCCTAGCTCCATAGTTTCCTAAAAATACAGAAAAGAACCCATGAGAGGCAGATAACCCTTACCAAAGTGGGTAGGCCGAAAACCAAGCTTGATCCTTGAAGCATCCAAGCAATAGCTCTAGTTTGCCTCCAATTGCTTCCATTTGCTTTCAATTTCAATCAATTGCAAGTTTGAAGGTGTGGTGGCTATGGAGGAAGTGTGGCTGTGTTCTTGGGTTGGAGGAGGATGAAAATGAGAGAGGGATAAGTGATTTGGCCGCTTAAATGGCCTTAAATGAGCTTAAGGAAACAAAACACACTTAAACAAGCTTAACCTTGCTTTATGTCATTTTCCTTCTCACAAATTATGGTTTCTTTGTCTTAAAATCATTGGTACACATGTGGCCAAAATCTTGGCTGCCTCCTCCATGGTGGCATGACCCCACAATTCAACCCTTAAACTTAAGTCAAAAGCTTGAACACCTTAAGATGTACACTAAGACATTTAGGTCCTTGATGCCTTTAGTGTTTCCTTTGTCAAAACATGTCTTCCATGAACAATTTGGTCCTCCAATATCACTTTCATACCATTCATGTCCTTCCCATAACTCTCCAAGTCTCTTTCTTGAGAGTTTTGCAATTGAGTACCCGAATTTCCAAAACCTTACAAGAAAGTTCATAGGTTGCTTGACAAACAAGAAATCCTTAAGGCTTTTCTTGGGGGCCAAGTTGCCAACTTGGAACAATTTTAAGAAGGTGTTGATCATGCCTTTTACCCCCCACACTTCAATCACTATGGCCAGAATTACACAATATAATGATTTTTAGCCATTATGACACTTGTAATTCTCCCATTTTTGTGTGGTGGTAGCAGTTTTCCTTCCTTTCTACCATGGTGTGAATAAAATGTGAAAATGTGTGTAATGGTTAGACCAATATGCATGCATTTACATAGTTCTCATGAGGGCAACTTGGGTATGCACGCTAAGGGTATTGTTCTGATGCCCTACAGAACAAACCATCCCTAGGAGTTCTCAATGCACAATTTTGGCACCATAACTAGGCTACCCTAGAGTGGGTAAGAGATGTTGGTGTTAGAGCATGGTTTACACATGTACATGTACATATAGTTGCATTTTGCTTGCTAGCTATATACATCAACTTAGTTTGGTCAGCTGCTAGTTTCAAGTACCATTAAAATACCTATGATCTTTATATATGCTCTCTGATGAATCATGAACAGTAAGTAAATATGGTAAGCACATGGTGAGGGGAAGCACCCCTAAGGCCTCCTACTAAATGTGGGCAATAAAGAAATGGACAGGAATGGGGGAATCAGGGGCAACAGGGCACACCAACCCCTGATGTGCAACAGGCTTGGTTAGAGCTTTCGAGAAACTTAGCTCTAATCAATGAACAATTCGTAAGACTAATTCAAACACAAAATCAAGAAGCCCGTTAGTGCCAGCTGAAGTAGTTCAAAATGTATAGTAGAAACCAAAAGAGGAGGCTAGGAACACATCTGAACATGTTCCTTCTAGAAGATTGGGAAACAGAAATCATGAAGTTGATGAGGTGGAAGATGATGATAGGAGAAACCCTAGATGAAGAAGAGTGAGATCTAAGATTGGTCAGGTGTCGTGGGCCAATCCCTTAGTCTATGACCATTCTTCCACCAGGAATGAGATTGAGGAAGATCATGAAAGAAGGAGTAGGAAAAGGTATAGAGAGCAACAACATTATGAGGAGTCTCATAGATCTAGGAGACAAAGGGCAGAGGATCTGGAAGGACTAGATGAGGTTAGACTGCTGGAGAGGTTGCAAGGACTAAGTCCTCCACAGTTTGATGGAAAAGTAGGACCAGAAAGAGCTGAGGAGTGGTTAATCTTCATAGAAAAGATGTTTGAGAGGATACCACTTAGCTCCACTAAGAAGGTGTCATTGGCTACTTACACTTTGGTAAGCAGTGCAAAGATGTGGTGGTGAAACACCAGAGATAGAAGTGTTATCCAGAAGGGCAAAAGGCCAGGAAGAGATATAAAGATAAGCTGGATAGAGTTCATTTAGTATTTTCAGGAGCAGTACACCAGTCATGCTTTCAAGGACATGAAGCAAGCTGAATTTGACGCTCTAAGGTAGGACAACTTGAGTGTCCTGGAGTATGAGCACAATTTCAATCAGTTAGTGAGATATGCTCATCAATATCATGGACTAAAGGAGTTGAAAGCAAAGAGATTTGTTAGATGCCTAAGATCGGATGTCAAAAAGGCTATAAGACCTTTTAGAATAGTGAAAAACTATGAAGCAGTGCAGAAAGCTCTATTAGTAGAGCAAGAAGAGTATGAGACTAGGTACTTTCCCAGTGGACTAGGGGAAAGTAGCCAAGTAGGAGGCAAGGAGATAGAGCCACTATATGGCAAGGGAATTGCCAAGAATTCTGATTCTAGTGGTGAGGGCAAGGTTAAGGGGAAGTCCCCTAGCCTAACATTCCCTAAGTGCAGGAAGTTTGATGGAAAGAAACCTCGGTATTTTGATACTCAAGCTTGCCAAAGGTGTGGTGCAATGGATCATTGGATCAAAGATTGCCCACAAGTGCAAGTAAGAAGGTCAAAACACCAAGGTCTAGTGAGACCTACTGGAGCAAGGCCCAGAGAGGCAGGACCTAGGGAGGGACGTTGAAGACTAATTCCTGCAATCCAAAGAGCTATCAGAGTGTTCCAAGTGGGAAGGCCAAAGACATCACAGTAGAAAGGAGCACTAAAAGGTAACATTTAAATTAATGGTCTACCTATTAGTGTTCTGTTTGATACTGGTGCTTTTGTGTGTATAGTGGCTAGGAAATTTGTTGATGCCATGTATTTGCCTACTGAAATCAAACCTAGGATATCCTTAGTGAAAATAGCAGCTAGTCAATGTCTTTTCGCTAATGACCTAGCTAAGGATTATGAGCTGGTAGTAGGAAAGGCTAAGGTTTTGACTAATCTACTAGTATTAGACATTCCTAAGTATGATATAGTGGTGGGTATGAATTGGCTTGCTATGCATAACATAAGAATTGATTGTGCTAAGAGAGAATTCACATTGCCTGATGGTGAAGAGCATGCATTAGTGAATTCTAAGGAATTAGTGTATGAAATGCATGCCATGGACCTAGAGGTGCTAGATGAGATACCAATGATTTCTGAGCATGATTATTGTTATGCATTTAATGAATTGTTGTTATGACCCTTCTTGAGGAAGGTAAAGAGTTTTGAATTAAGTTTAGAAGTTTAATTTAAGTTTACTTAGCAAGAATAAAGGAGTTTACCGAAGTTCACTATGTTCCGACAAGAATAAAGCTCTGAACTAAGTTCAGGGGCAAAATGGTAATATTGCACCTTGAGTAGCCAGGACTAGTCCCGAGTGTTTTAAAATGAATTTTTAGAACTTAACTCTTAACTATAACTCAAACTTGACAAATAGACAAGAATTGAATCAAGAACTGTTAAGTTACAAAGATGTGGGACCTAATTGCACTTAACTTGAAACCTTGGTGATCTTGGTGTTAAGTGAGGGTTTAAGAAGGGAAAGAGGAGGAGAAGCTGCCATTAACACGTTCTTAAGCTTCCCTCACTCATTTCTCTCTCAAATTGAACTTGGAATCAAGTGATCTTGGTGTCAGGAGGTGCAATTAAGGGTGTATAAGCTTGGAGGATGCATTTTCAACCTTGAATTCATGTTTTTTAGGCTTGGAGAGGCATTTTTCTCCATCCCCTATTTTTGAACGAGGTAACAGTTGTGTTCTTGAATGAATTCTTGGTATTTGGTTGATTGGAAGCTTGGGTTTTGGTTAGGAGGCAAGAATTTGATGTTTAGAGCTTTGTTTTTGGTTTGGAATTGTGTAGAACTTTGGGAGCCTGTTTGAGGGAGGAGGAGCTTGATCCTTGCTTGGTTCTTGGAGTTAAGGTAACAGAGTTGTGTTTTTAAGTTCATGGAATGCCATTAGCTTGGATTTGCTTGAGAAATTCGAGTGGTTTTAGCTAAGGCATTAAGGAAACGTTTTGGTGAATTATGGTGGACTAGCGGGATTGAGAGGAATTGTTTGATGTTACGATACATCATAGCTTAGCTTTTGATAGTTGGTTATGTTCCTTGCAACATGTACTTTGTGGGTATGAAATTTGGTAGCTTTCTATGCATATTTGATATGTGTAATTGGTTGCCAAAGTTCGTAGCAGTAAAACGCGCCAATTTTGCATTTCTGCAGATTGGAGACGCGTCGCCAATTTCAGGTTGAAACCAGCAACAAGTCGCCAATCCAGTGAAACTGTCTCAGAACGTCGACAACTGTGGCGACGCGTCGGCACGGTTGGCGACGCGGCGCCGAGACAGCATCCGACACCCAATTTTGTTTTCAGCATAACTTTTCGCTCGGGTGTCCGATTGAGGTGATTCAAGATTCCACTCGAAGCTAAGAGGGAGTATGATCACCTCAGTGTTTTAAAAACACTTAAATTGTCCCATTTTTAGATTTATATTAACTCAAAGTGGAGGCAAGTTTTTAAGGAAACTATGCTGCGTTTGAACATAATTAGCTACCACTAGTTCAGGTGAGAGGTTTAAAACACTCGTCTGCCTAGCCGTGCAATAGCCATGAGGCCATGAGGCAAAACCTTGTTCATCTAGTCTACATCAACGAGGCCCTGCGGTCTAGTCTACAAAGTCACACCATAATTCCCCTGCATAACAACTAGGTGAGAGGTCTTATGATTGTTTGTGGCTTGCTAAGGTTTGCCCTTGGGCCGACTGCCAGGTTGCTAAGTGGTTGCGCTTGGCCTGGTTGCCAGGTTGCTAAGTGGTTGCGTGTGGCCTGGTGAGGAGGACTACTTGAGGGGAGGTCTACGGACCTGGTTATATGCATATATACTAGTACCCTCATGCCGTATGAGCTCACAGCCAGAGTCCTAGGTTTTTCTTGCAGGTACTTGGAAGACCCTTTTCTGAGAATTATTGAATTCTCACTCCCTGTTTGTTATGCAGAGCCTGGAGTAGCTAGACCGGATAATCGCTGAGGATTATTGCGGTAGTACCTTTTTGGTGTGTAAAGGTAAGGTAGTTGAGAAACCTTGATTTTCTAGTTTGCCTAAGTGCTCAGTTGGTTTGTTGGTCAGGTTGCAGTACTAACTAGTTTCTTCCTTTGGCTGCAGAGCCTAGTAGCACTTGGCAGAGGACTTGTGAGACTCACCACTAGGACAGGTGTCCAAAGTGGGAGCTAGGGTAAAGAGATCTCAGCAAAGTCTTGTATTTAGATACAGTACTTTCTTTTGCCTCCATAATCTATGTTATAAAGAGTCCTTGACTCAGGATTGTTCTTGGGTGAGAGCATTAGTTACTTCATTGTATGAATGCTTTCACGAGTTGTTTATGTGTAGTTAACCACACAAATTGTTGATTTTGATATGCTTTGGCAGTTTGTATATATTTGTGCAGAAATTACTCGGCCGAGTTCTTGTTTTAATCTTTTATGGTGTTAATAAACCAAGTCAAAGCATAAGATCATACATATTGCATTTTTAGGTTAATCAACTAGTAGCATCGGATTTAATCCAAACACATACTCAACTAGCCAATTACAATCCACCGTGAGACATACGCTCACAGGGTATCCCGGGCAGGGGCACGGGGGATCGTGTCAGTGTTTTTGGTATCAGAGCTAAGGGTTTATTTCAAAGATATTGGAGGCTTAGACTGAGATCTAGTTTAGAAAGTCCAAGTGCTAGGAAGTTAGTACTGACCAACATCTGGGGACTGTCGTCTGGCTGTAATTGCAGGTTACCATGGTTGATACTAGATCCGGAGCTTCAAGGGGAACTAGAGAACCTGGTGAGGGTTCTAGTGACCCAGTTGTGGCGAGGCTAAATGAGATATCCAGGGTGCTACAGGGGTTGACTGAGACTATGGCTCAGGTGGCACAGGGCATGAACACTCTTGTGACAGAGATGTTCAGGGATTATGAGGATAGAGGTGCTGTCTAGGAGAAGGATGAACCACAACAGGAGCAGGAAAGGCATGCTGAGCCACAGCAAGTGCCTATAGCTCATGAACGCAGAAATCAAGTTCATGAGGAGGTTGGGGAACCAGAGATGATGGAGGCTCCAAGGAGGGGAGACACTCCACATCAGATGAGATTATTAGAGAAATTCAAGATAGTTGATCCACCTAGCTTCGACGGGACAGGAGATCCTGACAGAGCAGAGGACTGGTTGTCTGTTATGAACAGACTCTTCACTTGTGGTGGTTATGAGTCAGAGCAGAGGATGGTTTTGGTACCATTCTTTCTTAGAGGGAGAGCCAGTCTTGGGTGGGATGACGTGATGGAGTTATTGAGGGAGAGTAATGGTACCCGTCCAGAGCACAAGAAAAAGGTGCTCAAGTGGACAGACTTTGAGAAGAAGTTCAGACAGGAGTATATCAGTGAAGCTGTACAGGATCAGAGGAGGATCCAGTTTGAGAATCTGACTCAGGGGGAGATGTCAGTACGGGAGTATGAGCAGCGCTACAATTCACTTATCCGGTATGCTCCGTACATGTTGGGTAATGATGAGTTGAAAGCTAAGAAGTTTTCCCAAGGTTTGAAACCTGTATTCAGGAGGTATATGGCGACAGTAGACATTAGAAGCTATCGCCAGGTGGTTCAGAAGGCATTGGCCTTGGAAAGGGAATTTGAGGATTCCAGAGCAACTATGAAAAAGGTGGAAGCTAGACCATCCAACTTGGGAAAGAGTGCTGGGAAGCGACCGATGGTGGGGAACCAGGATCCATTTAAGAGGAGGAGGACAGGTTTATGTCCAAGGTGCAGACGGTTTCATGGTGGCAGACCATGAACACTGGGTACAGATACCTATAATATCTGTGGCTAGAGAGGGCAATGGGCGAGGGATTGCCCAAGAGTTCGATCGATGACAGGACCGCCTCGGACCATACCTCCAGTACCGCTTGCCGTTGGGAATCGGCCTGGTGTGGCCGTAGCAGCAGTAGAGCCGAGGGTTTTCGCCCTGACGAGTCAAGTGGCCAGAGAACCGCCCGCCGTTCGAGGTAATTTTATTTTTCAGAACGGTAGTGTTAGAGTACTTTTCGATACGGGAGCTACTCTTTCAGTGATATCTTCTGCCTTGGTAGATAAGCTTAGTTTGCAGCGTGAAATTTCGGGTGAGTTGAGACTCATCAGGACTGCAGGGAGAGGTTTTATTGTGACCAATGAAGTGGTTACTAGGTACCCCTTGCACTTAGGTGATCATGGCTTTTGTTGTGAGTTGTGGGTTATTGAACTGAGATCTTATGATCTAGTGTTGGGAATGGACTGGTTGAGTAAGCATAAAGCACAAATTAACTGTGCGAATCACTCAATTGACATCACTGATGCTCAAGGAGCTAGAGTGACTTGCACAGGAGGGTTGGCATCTAGTGCTAAGAGTTTACACCTTAGACTTATAGATACCATCCCTGTAGTTGGTGAAGAAAAGTATTATTCGTTGAATGGAGTGGCTATAGGGACGAGTTGGGGAGAATTCCTGTAGCTAATCAGTTCCCTGAGGTGTTTCCAATAGAGTTACCTGGGTTACCACCTAGGAGGGATACTGAGTTTGCTATCCATCTGCAACCAGGGGTTGAGCCTATTTCAGTACCACCTTACAGGATGTCAGCTTCTGAGATGGATGAATTTGAGAAGCAGTTGGAGGAACTGCTAAGGAAGGGCTTTATAAGGCCAAGTGTATCGCCATGGGGAGCTCCAATGTTATTTGTGAAGAAGAAGGATGGAACTTTAAGGTTGTGCATCGATTATAGGAAGTTGAATGCAGTAACAGTTAAGAATAAGTATCCACTTCCTAGAATTGATGATTTGTTTGACAGACTCAGAGGAGCGAGAGTGTTTTCCAGGATTGATATTCGGTCTGGGTATTTTCAGATCAGAGTTAAGGAGGAAGACATTCCGAAGACTGCCTTCAGGACAAGGTACGGGCATTATGAGTATACGGTTATGCCTTTCGGTGTGACTAATGCTCCAGCAGTGTTTATGGAAGCTATGAATCGGATCTTTAAGCCATTTCTGGATCAGTTTGTTGAAGTCTTCATCGATGATATTCTGGTTTATTCACAGTCTGCAGCAGAGCATGAGGAGCACCTTAGAATAGTTTTGCAAGTGCTGAAGAATAATAAGTACTATGCAAAATTGTCTAAGTGTGAGTTTTGGTTCGAGAGGATTCAGTTTTTGGGGCATATCATCAGTGCTCAGGGTTTGTCAGTTGATCCTGAAAAAGTTCAAGCAGTAGTTGATTGGAAGAGACCAACTACAGTTACAGAGGTCAGGAGTTTCTTGGGTTTAGCAGGCTACTACAGACGCTTCATAGAGAAATTCTCTATGATAGCTACACCATTGACAGCATTGACCAGGAAGGCTCAGAAGTTTGAGTGGACACCGAAGTGTGAAGAAGCTTACATGAAATTGAAGGAAAAGTTGACTAGTGCACCTATACTTGTCTTGCCAGATCCAGACAGAGCTTTTGCAGTTTATACTGATGCATCAGGTTCAGGTTTGGGATGTGTACTGATGCAGGATAGTCAGGTGATTGCTTATGGTTCGAGACAGTTGAGGCCTAATGAGTTGAACTATCCTGTTCATGATCTTGAGCTTGCAGCAGTAATTTTTGCACTGAAGTTGTGGAGGCATTATTTGATGGGAAGGTCATTCAGAATCTTCACTGATCACAAGAGTTTGAAATATTTATTTACCCAGAAGGATCTGAACATGAGACAGCGGCGTTGGATTGAGTACATCAAGGATTATGATTGCTCAATCGAGTATTGTGCTGGTAAAGGAAATGTGGTAGTAGATGCTTTGAGCCGAAAGTACACAGGAGTGATATTGTCTTAGGATCAAGTTACAGACTCCTCTGAAGGAGTGTTGAGAGATTGTTTCTTAGCTTTGCATGAATTATGGCAAAGTCGAGAAAAATCCCTAGTCTACATTTTGGAAGTTCAGTCGGCTTGGTTAGCCAGAGTCAGAGAAGCTCAGATGAAAGATCCACTATTGAAGAAGATTTCAGGTGAAGCTAAGTCTAGTGCTTTGAAGAAGGAGTTCAGATACAAAGATGGAATACTGCACTATGGTGATCGACTCTATGTACTGAATGTTGAGGGACTTAGGCAGCAAGTCCTACAGGAGGCACATAGTAGTACTTTGAGTATCCACCCTGGTGTTAGTAAGATGTATCAAGATCTGAAGACACATTTTTGGTGGCCAGGATTGAAGAGAGATGTACAAGGACATGTGGCAAAGTGTTTGACATGTCAGGTGGTGAAAGCTGAACATCAGAAACCAGCAGGAACACTACAGAGTCTATCTCTACCAGTGAAGAAGTGGGGATCCGTTACTATGGATTTCCTAGTGGGGCTACCGGCCACCCGGAGTCAGCATGATGCTATTTGGGTGGTGGTCGATAGATTGACGAAGTCCGCACACTTTATACCAATTAGAGCCACCTACACATTGGAGAAGTTGGCTCAGTTGTATCTCAGGGAGATTATGAGACTCCATGGGATACCGGATCAGATTATATCTGACAGAGATCCACGATTTACATCACGGTTCTGGAATGCTTTTCAAGAAGCATTGGGCAGTAAAGTTAGCCTCAGTACTGCTTTTCATCCACAGACTGACGGGCAATCCGAGAGGGTGATTCAGACTTTGGAGGACATGTTACACATGTGTGTCATTGACTTCAGAGGTGATTGGGATCAGCACTTACCACTGATCGAATTTGCTTATAATAACAGTCATCAATCTGTTATTGGAATGGCGCCCTATGAAGCTTTGTATGGGAGACGGTGTATGACACCTCATTGTTGGGCAGATCCAGCAGACAGAGTAGTCATTGGACCTGAAATCATAGCTGACACTACAGCTAAGATTAAGTTGATCCAGCAGCGGATCAAGACAGCCAATGACAGGCAGACCAAGTATGCGAACTTGAGGAGAAGAGATTTAAGTTTTGAAGTTGGAGATAAGGTGCTTTTGAAAGTGTCACCCATGAAAGGAGTTAGTCATTTTGGGCAAAGGGGCAAGTTAGCTCCTAGGTTTATTGGACCTTATGAAGTGTTGGAGAAAGTCGGAAAAGTTGCTTATCGGTTGGCATTACCACCTAACTTATCTCAGGTGCATAACGTATTTCACGTTAGTCTACTCAGGAAGTGCACAGTGGAACCGGGACTGTTAGTAAATCCTTCAGTAATACCTATTCAGGAGGACTTGACCTACGAGGAGAAACCAGTTCAGATATTGGATAGGCAAGTCAAGAAACTGCGGACTAAGTGGATTCCGATGGTTAAGATCCTTTGGTCTAATCATAGTGAGGAAGAAGCTACCTGGGAGACGGAGCAGGATATGCTGAAAAGGTATCCAAGTGTTTTTCCAGAGTTACAGCGGAATTTGGGGGACCAAATTCCAGAAGGAGGGGAGAATGTTATGACCCTTCTTGAGGAAGGTAAAGAGTTTTGAATTAAGTTTAGAAGTTTAATTTAAGTTTACTTAGCAAGAATAAAGGAGTTTACCGAAGTTCACTAAGTTCCGACAAGAATAAAGCTCCGAACTAAGTTCAGGGGCAAAATGGTAATTTTGCACCTTGAGTAGCCGGGACGAGTCCCGAGTGTTTTAAAATGAATTTTTAGAACTTAACTCTTAACTATAACTCAAACTTGACAAATAGACAAGAATTGAATCAAGAACTGTTAAGTTAAAAAGATGGGGGACCTAATTGCACTTAACTTGAAACCTTGGTGATCTTGGTGTTAAGTGAGGGTTTAAGAAGGGAAAGAGGAGGAGAAGCTGCCATTAACACGTTCTTAAGCTTCCCTCACTCATTTCTCTCTCAAATTGAACTTGGAATCAAGTGATCTTGGTGTCAGGAGGTGCAATTAAGGGTGTATAAGCTTGGAGGATGCATTTTCAACCTTGAATTCATGTTTTTTAGGCTTGGAGAGGCGTTTTTCTCTATCCCCTATTTTTGAACGAGGTAAGAGTTGTGTTCTTGATTGAATTCTTGGTATTTGGTTGATTGGAAGCTTGGGTTTTGGTTAGGAGGCAAGAATTTGATGTTTAGAGCTTTGTTTTTGGTTTGGAATTGTGAAGAACTTTGGGAGCCTGTTTGAGGGAGGAGGAGCTTGATTCTTGCTTGGTTCTTGGAGTTAAGGTAAGGGAGTTGTGTTTTTAAGTTCATGGAATGCCATTAGATTGGATTTGCTTGAGAAATTCGAGTGGTTTTAGCTAAGGCATTAAGGAAATGTTTTGGTGAATTATGGTGGACTGGCGGGATTGAGAGGAATTGTTTGATGTTATGATACATCATAGCTTAGCTTTTGATAGTTGGTTATGTTCCTTGCAACATGTACTTTGTGGGTATGAAATTTGGTAGCTTTCTATGCATATTTGATATGTGTAATTGGTTGCCAAAGTTCATAGCAGTAAAACGCGCCAATTTTGCATTTCTGCAGATTGGAGACGCGTCGCCAACTTCAGGTTAAAACCAGCAACGAGTCGCCAATCCAGTGAAACTGTCTCAGAACGTCGACAACTGTGGCAACGCGTCGGGACGGTTGGCGACGCGGCGCTGAGACAGCATCCGACACCCAATTTTGTTTTCAGCATAACTTTTCGCTCGGGTGTCCGATTGAGGTGATTCAAGATTCCACTCGAAGCTAAGAGGGAGTATGATCACCTCAATGTTTTAAAAACACTTAAATTGTCCCATTTTTAGATTTATATTAACTCAAAGTGGAGGCAAGTTTTTAAGGAAACTATGTTGCATTTGAACATAATTAGCTACCACTAGGTCAGGTGAGAGGTTTAAAACGCTCGTCAGCCTAGCCGTGCCATAGCCACGAGGCCATGAGGCAAAACCTTGTTCATCTAGTCTACATCAACGAGGCCCTGCGGTCTAGTCTACAAAGTCCCACCATAATTCCCTTGCATAACAACTAGGTGAGAGGTCTTATGATTGTTTGTGGCTTGCTAAGGTTTGCCCTTGGGCCAAGTGCCAGGTTTGCTAAGTGGTTGCGCTTGGCCTGGTTGCCAGGTTGCTAAGTGGTTGCGCTTGGCCTGGTGAGGAGGACTACTTGAGGAGAGGTCTACGGACCTGGTTATATGCATATATACTAGTACCCTCATGCTGTATGAGCTCGCAGCCAGAGTCCTAGGTTTTTCTTGCAGGTACTTGGAAGACCCCTTTCTGAGAATTATTGAATTCTCACTCCCTATTTGTTATGCAGAGCGTGGAGTAGCTAGACCGGATAATCGCTGAGGATTATCGTGGTAGTACCTTTTTGGTGTGTAAAGGTAAGGTAGTTGAGAAACCTTGATTTTCTAGTTTGCCTAAGTGCTCAGTTGGTTTGTTGGTCAGGTTGCAGTACTAACTAGTTTCTTCGTTTGGCTGCAGAGCCTAGTAGCACTTGGCAGAGGACTTGTGAGACTCACCACTGGGACAGGTGTCCAAAGTGGGAGCTAGGGTAAAGAGATCTCAGCAAAGTCTTGTATTTATATACAGTACTTTCTTTTGCCTCCATAATCTATGTTATAAAGAGTCCTTGACTCAGGATTGTTCTTGGGTGAGAGCATTAGTTACTTCATTGTATGAATGCTTTCACGAGTTGTTTATGTGTAGTTAACCACACAAATTGTTGATTTTGATATGCTTTGGCAGTTTGTATATATTTGTGCAGAAATTACTCGGCCGAGTTCTTGTTTTAATCTTTTATGGTGTTAATGAACCAAGTCAAAGCATAAGATCATACATATTGCATTTTTAGGTTAATCAACTAGTAGCATCGGATTTAATCCAAACACATACTCAGCTAGCCAATTACAATCCACCGTGAGACATACGCTCACAGGGTATCTCGGGCAGGGGCACGGGGGATCGTGTCAATTGTACTATGAAGCAGAAATGGATAGAATACCTATAGTGGGAGACTTTACACAAGTCTTTCTTAAAGTCCTACCAGGTATTCCACCCCAAAGGGAGATTGAGTTTGAAATCAAGTTGCAACAAGGAGCTAGTCCAACATTCATTCCTCCCTAGAGAATGCCTACCACAGAGATGAATGAGCTCAAGAATCAACTTGATGAACTTCTTGAAAAAGGGTTCATAAGGCCAAGTCTTTCACCATGGGGAGCTCCAGTTCTCTTTGTGAAAAAGAAGCATGGATCATTGAGACTATGCATTGATTAGAGGAAGCTTCACGCAGTGACAATCAAGAACAAGTATCCACTCCCTTGGATTAAGGATCTATTTGATGAACTCAAGGGAGTTAAGATCTTCTCCAAGATAGATTTGATATCTAGATACTTTCAGTTGAGAGTAAAGGAAGAGGACATTCTTAAGACTGCATTTAGGACAAGATATGGGCATTATAACTATACATTCATGCCATTTGGTTTGACTAATGCCTAGCTTCTTTCATGGACCTGATGAACAAGGTGTTTAGACAACATCTGAACAAAATTGTGGTTGTGTTCATTGATGACATCCTAGTGTGTTCCAATGATGAAAATGAACATGAACATCATTTGAAGATTGTCTTCAAGACTTTGTTGGAACATCAACTTTATGCCAAGTTATCCTAGTGCCAATTCTAGATAAAGGAAGTCTTTCCTAGGACACATTATAGATGCACAAGGCCTTAAGGTAGACCCTAAAAAGGTCAAAGCAGTGTAAGATTGGGAAAGACCAATGACTATAAAGGAAATCAGAAGTTTACTAGGATTAGCTAGATGCTACAGAAGATTTGTCTCAAGCTTCTCCATGATTGCTTAGATCTTACTCATTTGACCAAGAAAGGTCAATGGTTTGAGTGGACTAAGAGGTGTGAAAGAAGTTTCCTTGAGCTCAAGAAGAGGTTGATTGAAGCTTTAATATTGATTCTTCCTGATCCAAGGAAGCCCTACACCATCTATACAGATGCATCTAGATCTGGGTTAGGTTGTGTACTTATGCAATACATAAATGTCATTGCACATAGGTCAATGTAGTTGAGACCCCATAAGCAAAATTATCCTACCCATGCACTAGAGCTGGAAGTAGTGATTTTTGCTTTGAAGCAATTGAGACACTACTTGATGGGTAGTTCCTTTTTGATCTCCTCTGACCATAAAAGCCTAAAGTACTTGTTCACTTAGAAATAGTTGAACAAGAGGCAAAGGAGATGGTTAGAGTACATTAAGGACAATGACTATAGTATAGAGTACACAAAGGGCGAAAGCAATCTAGTAGCAGATGCCTTGAGCAGGAAGTACAAATGTCTTTTGAAAGGAGGATCCATAGTGATCAAGATGAGAAGAATAGTCTGCTATGCTTATGGCATAAGTGGCATAAGTTAGATGAAGCCCAAATTTGCACAATGACAATCCAATCAGGATGGATTAAAGAGGTCAGAAAGGCATAGGAGACAGATCCTATTTTGAAAAGAATATCAGGAGTAGAGAAAGGTTCCTTGTATGAATCCTTTGCCTACAAGCGAGGATTCTATACTTCAAGGACCAAATCTATATGCCTAAAGGATGAAATTTCAAGGATGAAATACTTGAAAAAGCTCATACAAGCAAGTTGAACATACATCCAAGAAATGAGAAAATGTATAAAGACTTGAAGACTCACTGCTGGTGGTCAAAGATGAAGAGAGACATACACATGGTAAGGAGTACTCTCACTCTCATTGATGATTTACTATATTATTCAAACATCCATGGAGGTAGGGCTAAGCTTGTAAGAGAGCGAAGTGCTTGATGAACCAAGCTTAGTGGGGGGCGTTTTGTGACCTAGTGTGAAGTGCATAGTGATGGTAGCAAAAAGTGGGGTTTCTAAAGCCCAAAGTTACTATTAACTAGTGTTAAAACACTCATAAGGCCAAGCTTATGCGTGATGAGGGCTGCCACAGTGATTTGGTTGTGTTTATTACTTGTTGTATGGACTAACCAATGCATATTGTTGCTGCTGCCATTTATGTGTTTGTTGTTTGCATGTTGGCTGCTACATTTGGATGCTTTATGTTGGATATATGCATTGTGTTTCTTGTGCTTTAGTGTTTTTGGATGCATGTGATACTAAGGGTTACAATACCTTAAGAGTATAAGAGCTCTCCTTACTAAGTTTCATAATGAAACTTAGTCCACTCAAATCTACCTATTTCAGGTCCAGTAGAAAGATCACAGTCAAACTGACCTTTTTGGTTCGATTTTTTATCTGAAATTTCACAAATTTAAACTTCCATGTATCTAGTTGTGATCTGGAAATTTTTTTTGGTTTTAGGGGCAGATTTCGTATTTTTAGTGATGGTGCTAATTGTGTTTTGCAACACCTGTCCAGCATCCTGTTTCTGGAGTGCATTATGTCTGAAGCTCACCTGTAACATGGGTGTGTGTTTTAGCTAAGTTAAGGACATTGTGTAGTGTATCGATGCTTGTACATGTAATACATGTAATGTTGAGACAAGTATGTGAACATTTGAGGACTGTTTTGCTATGTATGTGAATGTGGTGCACAAGCTATCTAAGTGTGAATGATAGGCTGCTTGTTTATAAATTTTGTTTTGACCACATAAAGTTGCTAGATGCAAGAGCATACAATTCCTATGTGTATTGGACATGTATGGGATAGCCCTGGAGGGCTTACCCCTGTGAATGAAGTGTTTGCACACTTATGAAATTTTGTATGGGCAAAATGGTCGTAAAGTAGATAGAATTTTGACCCTACGCTCAAAGTTTTATATTTCCCTATGTAAAATGATTCCTGGTATGAAAATTTGACCATATGTAGAGCATATATAAGGGTTTCACTTGGATTTGTTAGTTCTTCAATTGGAGCCCTGTAGCCAAAGTTCTGACATTGCAAAGTTGTCTAAATTATTGTTCATTTGGTTAGAATTTTGTAACCAACTTAAAAAATCTATAACTTTGTCCATAGGTGGGCTATTGATGTAAAACCAAATTCCCTGGTTTGTTTTAAGTCTCTAATTGCTATTGAAGCAAATAAAATAGGGTTATACATGGCTCGATTAATATAGTTTTTTGGAGGAAGTTTCAGGTATAATGGCTAGTTACTTAAACTTAACAATAGTGCCTAATGTGTGGTAGCCAAGATTAAGACTTGCGCTAGTGTATTCATCCCTTACTGCCAAGGTGTGCATAAAATTTGAATATATGTGTAACGGTTAGACAATATGCATGGATTAACATAGTGCCCAAGAGGGCCAGTTGGGTATGCACACTAAGGGTTTTATTCTGATGGCCTACAAAACATACCAACGTTGTGAGTTTTAAATGCACAATTTTGGCACCATGACTAGACTACCCCAGAGTGGGTAACAAAATTGATACTTCATAACCTTTAAAAGAAATGGTAACTTTCAAAACCTTATTGTTTAGCCTGGATTGGCCTAACTCTTCCTCCTCAGCCTTGGGTTCCTTGGCTTCCTAGGTCCTCATTGATGCCTCCAGCTGGAATACCCGTCCAAGAGCTTGATTCTACCTTTTTCTATCTAAAGGCACACTAGGGCCTTGGTTCTTCTTTAGTGGAGGCACATTCTGCCTCTTCATTGGCAGTTGTCCCTACGCCCATCTATTTACCAATCTTTCCATCAACCTCCGCTTTTCCTTTACGATAGGGTTGTCTCTCACCTAATGATCATGGGCCCTACACTTGAAGCATCCCTCAGTCAATCTATAGCAGGGCTTCTAAACATGGTACTTGCCACAAGTCCTTCACTAAGGTCCACATTGGCTTGACCTCTTCACACTCTAGGCTTCCTTTCTTGCCTCAAGAATTTCCACCTCCTCTCAGCCTCTCTTCTTTTGTAGCTTCAACACCTCATCTGTACCTCCTAGGCCACCTTGAACTTGGCCTCTAAACTCATGCTCCAAGGCCATAGCCCTTTGTGCCACCACATAGTACCCTCGGGCTCCCACAACCCTGACTATCTACCTTAGCTCGAGCCTTCATCCCCTCAAGAATCACTTGGTATTTAGGTCTTTTTGGCCTTCATAATAAGGAGTATAGTGTATGAGGTTGTTAAACCTCTATTCGCTCTCCAAGATAGTAAGCTCCCCCTGCTTAAGGAGGTCAAACTCCACCTATTTCTAGTCCTTCAACACATCACTAATGCATTGCTGCTGAAAGACTTGTAGAAACTCTGCCCATCCCATTACCCTTCTCCCTAAAGCTGGCCTCTTAGCATTCTTGTTGCTATAGTTCCTCTACACTATCCTTCACCACAATTCTACATTGCCCTCCAACCTAAATTTGGCAAGCAGAACCTTTTGAGAAGAAAAAATGTCCATTCTCTAAAAAATCTTCTCTACTTCATTGATCTAGAACTTTGTCTCTTTCGTAACACATCCTCCTCTGAAAACTAGAGGTTTCAAGGGAAGAACCACCCCAGTTGACCTTCTCTCAATTCTCCACTTCTCGACCTATGAGCTCTTTCATGGCTATCTCTTTGCCTTCCCCTCTGTGCCTTCACTGCCTTTGTGTTGATAGTTAGTTGGGTTGTCTCTTGATCTCCTCTATGTCCAGCTCTTCTACTTCTGGACTTACATCCTTCTCAAGTCTCACTTTCTGTCTTACTTCTGACCTCACCCTTCTAGCTCTAGGTTACCTCCTGTCCTCATCAGCATCCTTATCATTTTCCTTTCAATTTCCACTAGATTGGTCACCAAGCGTAGCTTCCTGTCCTAGTCTCCTCCAAACTTCTACATCTCCATCTTAGCTGGCATGCCCTAGGACTTATGCCTAATCTAGTCACGCCTGTATGCCAACTACCAGTTCGGCAATGGCTCCCTATGTAACGTACATCATGTGCTCCATCCTTCCTTGACCACCCATGCTTGACCTAGGCATATTGGCCCTTAACTCAGACTCTGTGGCCCTAACATGCTATACAGCCCTAGCTTGTTCTTAGGCACAAAAGCTAGCAGCTTATGCCTTGGATGGCTAGCCCTATTCTTATTTTAGTCTCTACCCTCTCTTTTTATGTGTTGAGTCCTCATCCTAAACATAGAAACAAGCAAGGCACACATATGCCCAATATCCAAAAGGGGACACAACCTAGTGTGGGAACAAGTCTATACTTCAAAAAGACCAAACTTGTCCTAAAAGCAAACTAGTTGTGATAACAACAAAGGACTGTTCTGCGCAACATAGCCCCTTGGTGTACTAGACTTACAAACTTACTTCTTAAATATCTAAGGTGTACTAGACTTTTGGGCATATACACCTTAGGTGCACCAGGACATAGTTGTCAGGGCACTAGGGCATACCCTAGACATGCTAGGACACATGGGCAGATAGATACCAGGGCACGTACAACCCTAAGCTTGTTAAACTTGTTCAGTTCATGTTCATATCATGCTATCAGAAACAAAGCCAAGCACCTAAGTGTATTAACAAGCACTTTCATCATAGTTGATGTTCAACCAACAAGTGTATACCCATGGCAACCAAAACACCAGCTCAAGTTTGAAAAAATTACTTTAATGCTCATGGCATACACTCATTGTGTCTTAATAGGCCTACTAATAACCACCCCACGGCATCAAACATCCGAGGACATACTTATTCATGCAAATAAGCACATACATGCTAACACATGAACATCTTCATCATACCATAGCTCATACACCATATATGCACAAGTATCTAACCCACACCATATCATCTAACATCCACGCAAGTCTTGGTGAACCAACCAAGGCCACCTTAGTACACACCTTAACTAATATCACACATACATCAACAAGTGAATATAAATGCACATAAGTCTTGCCTACCATAGGCCCTCCATGTACACATGACTTCTGAGAGTGCATATACAAGTCCTAATGCACTTAAGTGTACGCTAAAGTGATCTAGATCAACTCAAGCATACACATACACTCTAAAATAAGCGCAACCAACACGCACATAACCAACCACACAATCCATAAAACATGAGCCATTTATGCACATCCAACCTTACTAACACTTTGTTCCCACAACTCTAGACACACAAGGCCTACAATTCATAAAATTGCATACATTAGCTTGGTACACAAGCAATCCATAGCACTTAGAATATTCAGCAAATCCACATTCTAACACAATACCTCTCAAAAACCTGAAAGAGTATATACTACTCTTTGTTTCCTTACCTCACACATTGATATGATCAAAGAAGGCATAGCCAAGGAAGGCAAGGAACCACTGAAGATATCTAGTGGACCAATGACAAGGAAGAAAGCTAAGGAGCTAACTAGCGCACTTCAAGTTATTGTCTCAAGCTTCTTCATGGAGAATGGGCATGGAATTTTGCAAGGAGCTACTGGAAAATTCAAGGACTCATATAGAGATGATGGTCAAGATTGGTACTCAGTCCTAGAGTTCTTAGCCAAGTAACAAGACAAGGAACCCCAAGGGCACCCCACAAGTGCACCCTTGGAGCCTCCATGAAGTGTTTCAAGGCCATTTTTCTTCTACAAGCTAGATCTTTGAGCTCTAACCTTTCAAGACCACCTTCCAACATCTAAGAGAAATAATCACACCAAATTAGCTCAAATATTCAAGGTTGGACCTAAAGATACAAGCAAAAACCCTAAAGTGCCGACAAGTGCACCCGAGAAGACATTTTGGGGTTTTTATGGCAAAACTTGTATTTGCACTTTATTTTATTTACTTTCATGATTATTTACATTATTTAGGATGTTATTCAAGCTATGGAATTGATTTAGGTCACATAGGATAAGTGGCATACGCTGCACACCTTAAACATGTGTTAAAAGGGTGTAGGAGTCCTAGTTTGACTAGGTTTTGTTTAGTCCTTTGTACCTAGGTTTCCTATGTGACTTGGGCTACGAATTTTGCTAAGTCTTTTACCCTAGTTTAGGCCTATAAATAGGCACAAATTATGGTTATAAAACACAGCCTTTTACATGAATAATATTGCTACTTTGAAGAGCAAAATCTCTTTGGTTCTTTGATGACTACCTTGGTGCACAAGTTGCTTGTGATCTTGGTTTTCTTATACTTTCTATTTCTAATCACGAGTTGATTAGGAGTAGAAGTTTAAATCTTATCTTGTTGATGTCATGTACATCTTGAAAAATATCTTAGGTCAGTTTCTCATTATATGCTACCACCTCACAAAAAAGCGAGAATTACAAGTGTGTCATAATAGCTAAGAACCATTATATTGTGTAATTCTCACCATAGTGATTGAAGTGTGGGGGGTAAAATGCTTGATCAATACCTCCTTAAAAGTGTTCCAAGTTAGTAACATGGCCCCTAAGAAAAGCCTTAAGGATTGCTTGTTTGTCAAGCAACCTATGGACTTTTTTGTAAGGTTTTGGAAATTCAAATACTCAGTTGCAAAACTCTCAAGAAAGAGACTTGTAGAGTAATGGGAAGGATATGAAAGGTATGAAAGTACTATTGGATGACCAAATTATTCATGGAAGACAAGTTTGGACAAAGGAAACACAAAAGACATTCAGGAATTAAATGTCTTAGTGTAAACCTTAAGGTGTTCAAGCTTTTGACATAGGTCAAGGGGTGGAATTGTGGGGTTATCCATCATGAGGGAGGGAGAAAAGACTTGATAAATAGTAAAAAATGTTGGGCACATGTGTACCAATGTGTTTAAGACAAAGAAACCATAATTAGTGAGAAGGAAAATGACACAAAGCAAGGTTAAGCTAGTTTAAGTGTGTTTTGTGCCCTTAAGCTCATTTAAGGCCACATAAGTGGCCAAATCACTTATCTCTCTCCCATTTTCAACCTCCTCCAACCCAAGAACATAGCCACACTTCCTCCATACCCACGACACCTTCAAACTTGCAATTGATTGAAATTGAAAGCAAGAAAGGGCAATTGGAATCTATTTGGTGCTAAGACTTGAGTGCACCTAGGATCAAGCTCCAATTTTAGCATACCCATCAAGGTAAGGGTTTCCTTGCCCTCATGGGTTTTTTTTTTAATTTTCAAGCAACCATGGAGCTAGGGCTAAGCTTGTAAGAGAGGCATGAGCTTGATGAACCAAGCTTAGTCAGGGGAGTGCACTTATTGAAGGTTTTATGACCTAGTGTGAGGTGCACAAAGATGGTAGTGAAATGAGGGTTTCTAGATCCCAAAGTTAGTACCAAGTACTATTTAAATCCTCCTAAGACCAAGCATTATCTTGAGGATGGCTGCCATAGTGATCTATTTATGTTTATTGCATGTTTTATGGACTAATCTATGGTTATTGTTGCTGCTGCATTTCCTGTGTTTGTTGGTTGTGAATGGGTGCTGAAAAAGGTTGGTATATCCTGTATATCTGTATTATGGTTTTGTGTTTTAGTGTCTTTGGATGTAGGTTTTTATAATGGTCACATTGCCTATTGAAACCAAGTGTTACCCTTACTAAGTTTCTCAATGAAACTTACTCCCCTCAATTCTGTCATTTCAGGTCCAGTAGAAAGATCACATTCAAACTGACATTTGTGGTTTGATTTTTGATCTAAAATTCTGGTTACTTTAACTTCCATATGTCTAGTTGTGATCTGGAAAGTTTGGTGATTTTAGGTGAAAATTTGCTATTTTTAATGGTGGTACTTATTATGTTGTGCAGTAGCTATCCAGCATCCTATTCTGGAGTCCATTGTGCCTCAGGCACTCCTGTAACTTAGGGTGCGTATTTAGCTAAGTTAAGACCATTGTGTAGTGCATGTATGCATGTACATGTAGTGTATGTAAAATTAGACAAGTATGTGGACATTTGGGTGAAGTGGTGCAAAGCTGCCTAAGTGTGAATGATGGGCTGCTTACTTGTAAATTCTATTTTGGAAACATAAACTTGTTAAAAGCAAGGTAATGTAATTTCTATGTGTAATGGACATATATGGGATAGATTTGGAGGGTTTTTCTCTTGTGAAAGAAGTTTTTGGACTCTTATTAAATTTTTTATGGGCAAATGGTCATGAAGTGACTGGAATTTTGACTCTAAACTTAAAGTTCTATATCTCCCTGTGAAGAAGGAATCTTGGTATGAAATTTTGAGCATACCTAGAGAACATCAAGAGGTTGAACTAGGATTTAAAATTTATGAATTTGGAGCCCTGTTTCCAAAGATAAGACATTGCAAATTTGGCTAAGTTATTTTTCATTTGGTCAGAATTTTGTAAACAACTTAAAAAATCCATAACTTAGTCCATAGGTGGGCTATTCATGTAAAAAAAAATTCTTGGTTTGCTCTTAGCCTCTACTTGATAATGGAGCAAAGAAAATAGGGGTTAGATGGTAGAATGATGTAGTTTGTTAGTGGAGTTATAGGTGCAGTGGTTCGTTAGTAGAACTTAACAAGATTGCCTAATGTGTGGAAGCCAAAATTAAGACTTGTGCTAGTGTTTTCCTTCTTAGCTGGCATAGTGTGCATAAATGTAAATATGTGTGTTATGGTTAGACCAATATGCATGTATTTACATAGTGCTCAAGATGGTCACTTGAGTTTGTACACTACACTAGGGGTGTTGTTTTGATGACCTACAGGACACACCAATCCTGGGAGTTTAAATGCACAGTTTTGGGACCATAACTGGACAACCCTAGAGTGGTGAACAGAAGTTGGTATCAAAGCCAAGTTTCGATCCTAGGACCTATGGGTTATGGGCCCACCATGCTACCGCTGCGCCCTAACTCCATGTTTGCTTGAAAATACAGAAAACCACCCATGAAAGCAAGAAAACCCTTACCTTGATAGGTATGCTAAAATTGGAGCTTGATCCTAGGTGAACTCAAGTCTTAGCACCACATAGCTTCCAATTGCCCTTTCTTGCTTTCAGTTTCTATCAATTCCAAGTTTGAAGGTGTGGTGGCTATGGAGGAAGTGTGGTTGTGTTCTTGGGCTGGAGGAGGATGAAAATGGGAGAGAGATAAGTGATTTGGCCACTTAAATGCCCTTAAATGAGCTTAAGAGGACAAAACACACTTAAACAAGCATAACTTTACTTTATGTCATTTTCCTTCTCACTAATTATGGTTTCTTTGTCTTGAACTCATTGGTACACATGTGCCCAACATTTTTTACTATTTCTCATGTCTTTGCTCCCTCCCCCATGATGGATAACCACACAATTGCACCATTTGACTTAAGTCAAAAGCTTGAACACCTTAAGGTTTACACTAAGACATTTAGGTCCTTAATGCCATTAGTGTTTCCTTTGTCCAAACTTGCCTTTCATGAATAATTTGGTCCTCCAATAGCACTTTCATACCATTCATATTCTTCCCATAACTCTCCAAGTCTCTTTCTTAAGAGTTTTGCAATTGAGTACCCGAATTTCCAAAACCTTACAAAAAATTTCATAGGTTGCTTGACAAACAAGCAATACTGAAGGATTTTCTTGGGGGCCAAGTTACTGACTTGGAACACTTTTAAGGAGGTATTGATCAAGCCTTTTACCCCCCACACTTTAGTCACTATGGTGAGAATTACACAATATAATGGTTTTTAGCCATTATGACACACTTGTAATTCTCCCAGTTTTGTGAGGTGGTAACATTATACCAAAGGGGTTCGTGTCAGTTGGCATCAGAGCCACAAGTTCCATCCAAAGGACATATATTTGTGTTCTTGTTTCTCTTCATTTTTCTTTCAATTTTTTTCCAGTAATTTTATGTTTTAGTTCTTTATTTTAATCCTTTTTCATCTTGTTTCAAGTCTGCTATTTTTGTTTCCAGTTGAGTTTCAAATCAAAACCAACAAAACAACAAAAACAAGCCAACTCGTGTTACCTTGTGTTTTAGTTTTCATCCCTTTGTTTTCATTTCTTTCTTATCTTTGTATTTCCTATCTAGCCATATTCATCATCGTTGTTCTCATTGTTTCCAGGATCTAAGAGTCAAGAGAGCATCAAAAAAAGAAGGACCCAGGTTCAGGAAGTTTTGGTACCAAAGAGTTGTTTCAAATTTTGCTAGTTTCCAATACTTTCTTGTCTTGGCCGAGAAGCAAACTAACTTTTTTTCTTTGGTAGGAAGGAACTTCAAGAAGAAATTTGTTCTAGCATCAAAACAGAAAGCAAGAAAAAGGGAAGTTAAAAAAAAAAGGAAGGAAATAAAGAATAGAGAAAGAAAAAACTTTGCGAAGAAGATTGCACAAAGTGTTTTGGTTTTTGCGCCCACAAATCCTAACCCTTTGTTTTGAGCCAAAAGCTTTTCGTTATGGTTCTTGTAATCATCTATTGCAAGGGCTTCCTAGAGTATTTTAAAGTTTGTTTAGCCCACCTCTCCTTTGGAGTCAAATTTGCTTTCAAGAATTCAAGTTTTCTTGTGTGCCTTGAGGAAAGTTTTCTTAAAACTTTTGAGGACTCTTTAACAGCAATATTCTCACTAACAAATTGAGTGTTTTGAGTGTTTATCTTGGAGTGAAACATGTGAGGAGAGTGTGTGAGGATCTTTGATTTCAGGAGTATGGAGGGCTAGGAGGATAGGAGGATGGAATTGAGACACAATGAGAAATGTACTATGAGAGAACTTCAAGAAACTCTCAATAAACTTGTGGTGAGGATTCAGGACACTGATTTGAGGTTACCAAGGAGACCTAATCCCATCTTGCAACCAAGGAGAGGCCCAATGAGGGAAGAGCCTAAGGAGGAAGAAGAATTTTGGCATGACCATGGGCTTCAAAGGAGGGGGGAGCCAAGAGAGGACAACAATCTCAACTCCATCAAGCTTACCATTCCATCCTTCCAAGGGAGGAGTGATCCAGATGCCTATCGTGAATGGGAACAAAAGATTGAGATGGTGTTTGATTGCCATCATTACTCTAAGGAAAAGAAGGTTAAATTGGCTGCACTTGAGTTAACTGACTATGCTCTTGTATGGTGGAATCAGGTTGTCACTTCTAGGAGAAGGAATGAGGAGGAGCCCATAAACATATGAAGGGCCCTTAAACGCTTTATGAGGAGGAGATTTGTGCCTAGCTACTACTATAGAGATCAACACCTCAAGATTCAAAGGCTTGTGCAAGGCCAATGGAGTGTGGAGGACTACCACAAGGACTTGGAGATGACCTTGACTCGAGCCAACATCATTAAGGTTGAGGAACCACCACTACTAGATTCATCAATGGCCTTAACCATGAGATTGCCAACAAAGTGGAGATGGTGCCATATGTCAACATGGAGGATTTGCTTCACCATGCCACTAAGGTCGAAAGGATCATCAAGAGGTCTAAGGCATCCAAGATGCTCAAGAAGGAATCTCTACATGGAGGGCAGCATGGAATAAGGAAAAACCTAACCCAAGAATGGATGCCACAAAAGGAGGCTTGTCTCGGCCTTAACAAGACAAGTCCAAAGCTCCACCTAAAGAAGTACCTCAGGCAAAGGAGATAGAGTACTTCAACTGTATAGGCAACGGGCACTATATGAGGGACTGCCCAAACGAAAAGGTGATGATTCTTAAAGATGATGGAGAGATCACATCGAGGATGAAGATGCCATGGATGAGAAACCACCCTTGGAGGATAAGGAGCAAAACACACTTGAGCCTGAGAGGGAGACTTTGCATTTGTGGCAAGGAGAGCTTTAAGTGTGCAAGCCAAAGAGGAAGCTAATCAAAGAGAACACATCTTTCACACTAGGTGCTGAATCAAAGACCAAGTGTGCAACCCCATTGTTGCTTGGAGGAAGTTGCACCAATGTAGCAAAGCTCAACCACGGTGCAGAAGTTGAAGCTTCCTACACAAAAGCACCTCCAACCATATAGGCTTCAATGGTTGAATGATGCAGGAGAGGTAAAGGTGGTAAAGCAAGTTTCAATTCACTTTAAGATTAGTACTTACCATGATCAAGTTCTTTGTGATGTTGTTCCTATGCATGCTTGTCACATTTTGCTTGGGAGGCCATGGCAATTTGCTAAGAAGATCACAAATGATGGAGAGAAGAACTTGTGCTCTTTTGTCCATGAATGAAAGCCACTCACACTTGCTCCACTTTCACCACAATAAGTCTTGGAGGATCAAAGAAAGCTTCAAAGTAAGGTTGAGAAAAAAGAAAATGAGGGGAAAGTTGAGCGCAAGAGTAAAGAGGGGAAAGCTGAGAGAACAATTAAGAGATCAAGTAAGAAGAGTGAACATGAGGGAAGTAGAGTAGAGAGTTCCCAAGAGAAAAAAAAAAAGGAAGTTGAGAGGAGAGAAAGAGTGCTACATTGCAAAAATGAGTGAAGTGAAGAAAGCCATTCAAACATAGAGACCAGTGCCCCTTTTACTTTACAAAGAGTCTTTATTTGTTATCAATGATCTAACACATCTTCCTAGTGTTCTTTTGTCTTTGTTGAAGGATTTTGAGGATGTGTTCCCTAAGGACCCGAGAGGACTACCAACCATAAGAGGCATTGAGCGTGAATTTGGCTTAGTCCCGGGTGCACCTATTCCAAATACGCTAGCTTATAGAACCAACCTCGAGGAGAATAAGGAGATTAAGAAGCACATGGAGGATTTGTTACGTTAAGGCTTTGTAATGGAAAGCATGAGCCCTTGTGTTGTACCTGTCCTTTTAGTGCCAAAGGAGGATGGTTCATGGCACATGTGCATGAATTGTAGGCCAGTCAGCAAAATCACTATAAAGTATAGGCATCCTATCCCTAGACTTGATGACATGCTTGATGACTTGCATGGTTCTAGTTTGATTTCGAAACCTGTTTTAAAAATGGATACCATCAAATTTGGATGAGGGAGCAGGCTGAACGGAAAACTACTTTTAAAAAAAAATTTGGACTCTATGAATGGTTAGTCTTTCCTTTTGGGTTAACTAATGCTTCTAGTACTTTCATGAGACTTATGAATCATGTCTGTTACCACCTCACAAAAATGGTAGAATTACAAGTGTGCCACAATGGCTAAAACCATTAAATTGTGTAATTCTCACCATAGCGATTGAAGTGTAAGGGGTAAAAGGCATGATCAACAGCTCATTAAAAGTGTTCCAAGTTGGTAACTTGGCCCCCAAGAAAAGCCTTAAGGATTTCTTGTTTGTCAAGCAACCTATGGACTTTTTTTTGTAAGGTTTTGGAAATTCGAGTACTTAGTTGCAAAACTCTCAAGAAAGAGACTTTGGGAGTTATGGGAAGGACATGAATGGTATGAAAGTGCTATTGGAGGACCGAATTGTTCATGGAAGACAAGTTTGGACAAAGGAAATGATAAAGGTACCATGAGGTGTTCAAGCTTTTGACCTAAGTCAAATGGTGGAATTGTGGGGTTATCCCATTTATTGGGTTTCGAGAGCCAAACAGCGCAGCAGAATTTAACCGAAACCCTCCAGGATCCCAGTGAAACGGGGTAAACCAGGTGTTCAAAAATTTTCATACCTAATTTTTGGTTGAGATCTCTCACTCAACTGTAGAGTCGAATCACAAAACCTGAACAGTTGACGTGTTCAAGCTCTTTATGGTATCCACATGAGCCTCCCGAGATCACCACGCTTCCACCACACCCCGACAGATGCGTTTCTCTTGCGCTCGCAGTGCTAGCTTGCGTCCTCCAAGGAATTGCAAGAGAAGAGTGCGGCTGTCCTTTTGGGAGGCTAGGGCAAGGAGACCTGTGAATTTCTCACTAAAAGTTGTATTTATAATGAGACTCAACTTCTAGGTCTAATGGGTTTCAAAGCCCTAATCCAATTAGGCTTTAATTTTGGGCTTAATAATGGCTCAACTCTTGGGCCCATTATTAATACAAAATTATTGTGAAACCTTAACCCAAATAATTAGCCCATGCACTCTAATGATCCAAATAGCTTTATGTGTGCGGCCCAATAGGCTTTTACCATGTTGGCAATGATCATAAATCACATTTATGATCATAAGCAATGAGCGGTATCTAGCAACACATCATTGCTACCCAAGTGACAAGATTGTCAATGATTCGACTAAACCTTTATGATCATCACCGATATATGCCATTGTCCCTTTGTCCAAGATATCAAGACTAAGCATGAGACATGGAATCACTCTCGTGTAGCCCAATCTTTGGTTTCTTGATTACTAAGTAGACCAACTTTAACTGATGACATTGATATCGTATATCAACTCATCAGAGCATGGCCATGCATTTTCTAAGTCTAACTCTATCAAGGGGCCCGAAGATATCACTGCCGTTACATAGGAGGGACAAATCCCATCTTGATCATACAAATCCCTCCGCATGATATGTGGCATACCCAATGACCTCCTTCAAGTTCACTCAGTTATGAGCAACAAAGAAAAGTATCAAAGTATGTGACTCACTTGTAGGGAACCTTGATGATCATAGGTCGAAGGACTACATATACCATGATCACTATGAGAATCACTTATGACACTCATATAACGATCCATGTAGTGTTCTCATGGTGGGTCGGTCCAATACACAAGTTCTCCAACTTGTACCCATATGTAGACTACATATCTCATATTAGTCTCCTCATATGCTAGTCATTATGTATTATTGCAACCCGCTCCACAATAATACTAGACCAAGGACGTTTAAGAATATCATTATTCTAGGGTTACAATTATGTTTATTACGTTATGCAGAAACATAACAACAAACATAATTGCTAGATTAATGCCTTAATAAAATATCATGACTCAATTTGCAAAAGATACAATTACCTCATGATTGGCTTTTAGGCACAACACTAACACCATCATGGGGGAGGCAGCCAAGGCTTGACAAATAGTTAAAAATGTTGGGCACATGTGTACCAATGATTTTAAGACAAAGAAACCATAATTAGTGAGAAGAAAAATGACATAAGGCAAGGTTAACCTTGTTAAGTGTATTTTGTGCCCTTAAGCTCATTTAACGGCATTTAAGTGGCCAAATCACTTAACCCTCTCTCATTTTCATCCTCCTCCACCCCAAGAACACAACCATACTTCCTCCATAGCCACCACACCTTCAAACTTGCATTTGATGAAAATTGAAGGGAAAAGGAAGTGATTGGAAGCAAACTAGTGCTATTGCTTGGATACTTAAAGGATCAAGCTTCACTTTCGGCCTACCCACTATGGTAAGGGTTCTTGATATGATCAAAGAATGCACAACCAAGGATGGCAAGGATCCATTGAAGATAGCTAGTGGACCATTGACAAGGAAAAAGGCTAAGGAGCTCACTAGTGCACTTCAAGCTTTTGTCTCAAGCTTTGTCATGGAGAATGGGCTTGTAATTTAAAAATGAGCTGCTGGAACATGCAAGGAATGATATGGAGATGATGGCCAAGCTTGGAAGTTGACGGATTGGTGATGTTCTGGTAGAAAAATCATATCTTGAGGTAAATAGATCAGAATTGAGTTATTCTTAACTCATTGGAAAGCTAACATTGGGAGCTACAAATAATATGCAGACCATTAAACCCAGTTTTCACGTTAAGGAGGTCCAATTTAACTTCAAAGTCGCGATTTTTGAGTTATCGCTGGTTCAAAAGTAGTTACAGTATTTTGCGTATATCTTTGGCTTTAGATGTCAGTTTTGTGTGGTTCAGGTGTCATTTCAAAGCTAAGAAAGAGATATACAACTTTCATCCTTTACATCTTGAGAAATCATGGATGTATCAAGTTTGAATTTCAGCTTGAAGTTGAAGACACAAGCAAGACTCACCCAAGAAGACTATTTTGGGGTTTTTATGGCCAATCTTGTGTTGTAATGTATTTTATTTTATTTCACTGGTTATTTACATTATTTAGGATGTTATTTAGGCCATGGAAATGATTTAGGTCACTTGGGATAAATGAAATTCTCTGCACACCTTAAACATGTGTTAAAAGGGTGTAGGAATCCTTGTTTGACTAGGTTTTCTTGAGTCCTTTGTAACTGGGTTTCCTAGGTGACTTGCGCTGCAAATTTTGCTGAGTCTTTTACCCTAGTTTAGGCCTATAAATAGGCACATATTCTAGTTGTAAAACAGCCTTGACATGAAATAATATTGCTACTTTGGAGAGAATTTCTCTTTGGTTCTTTGTGGACTACCTTGGTGCACAAGTGTGCTTGGGTTCTTGGTGTTCTTATACTTCTCATTTGTAGTCACAGGTTGATTAGTGGTGGGGTCTTCAAATCCAGTCCCTTTGATGTCTTGTGGAGCTTGAAAAATATCTTGGGCACGTTTAATGGTCTTTATACCATCGGGGTTCACATCAGTTGGTATCAGAGCCAGAAGCTCCATTGAAGGACATATCTTTGTGTTCTTGTTTCTGTTCATGTTTCTTTCAATTTTTTCCAGTAATTTTGTGTTTTAATTCTCTGTTTTAATTTAGTGTTACCTTGTGTTCTTAGTTTCAATTTGTTTGTTGTTGTTTGTTTCTCATCTTTCTGATTTGTGTCCAGCCCTGTTAATCTTTCTTGTTTTCATTGTTTCCAGAATCCTAGAGTTAAGAAAACACCAAAAACAAGAAGGATCCAAGTTCAGGAAGTTTTGGTATCAAAGAGTTGTTTCAAATTGTGCATGTTTTCATAGTTTCTTGTCTTGGCCAAATAGAAAACTAACTTTTTGTCTTTGGCAGCAAGGAAATTCAAGGAGAAATTTTTTTTAGCATCAAAACAGTAAGCAAAAAAATAAAAAGAAAGGAAAAAAAAGAAAAGAAAAAGAAAAGAAAAGTGCTTGCAAAGAAGTTTACACAAAGTGTTGAAATTTTTGCGCCTACAAAACCTATCCCATTGTTTTGAGCCAAAAAGCTTTTCTTTGTGGTTGTTGTGATCATCAATTGCAAGAGCTTCCTAGAGTCTTTTAAAAGCTTGTTTAGCCCACCTCTTTTAGAGTCAAATTTGTTTTCAAGAATTTAAGTTTTCTTGTATTCTTTGAGGACAGTTTTCTTAGAACTTTTGCGAACTCTTTGAATAGCAATATTCTCACTAACAAATTGAGTGTTTGAGTGTTCATCTTTTGAGTGAAACACGTGAGGTGAGTGTGTGTGAGGATCTTTGTTTTCAGGAGTATGGAGGGCCAGGAGGATAGGAGAATGGAAGTAAGACACAATGAGGAGCCTACCATGAGAGAACTTCAAGAAACTCTCAACAGACTTGTGGGGAGGATTGAGGACATTGATTTGAGGTTGCCAAGGAGACTAGATCCCATCTTGCAACAAGGAGAGGTCTAAGGAGAAAAGAACCCAAGGAGTAAGAAAGAGTTTGGCATGACCAAGGGTTTCCAAGGAGGTGTGAGTCAAGGGAGGACAACAATCTCAACTTCATCCAACTCACCATTCCATCTTTCCAAGGGAGGAGTGATCCTGATGCATATTGGGAATCGGAGCAAAAGTTGAGATGGTGTTTGATTGCCATCATTACCCCGAGGAAAAGAAGGTTAAATTGGCTACCATATAGTTCACTGATTATGCTCTTGTATGGTGGAATCAGGATGTTACTTCTAGGAGAAGGAATGAGGAGGAGCCCATACACACATGGAGAGCCCTTAAAGCCTTGATGAGGAGGAGATTTGTACCTAGCTACTACACTAAAGATCAACGCCTCAAGCTTCAAAAGCTAGTGCAAGGCCAAAGGTGTATAGAGGACTACCAAAAAGAGTTGGAGATGACCTTGACCCGAGCCAACATCATTAAGGATGAAGAGACCACCATTGCTAGATTCATCAATGGTCTTAACCATGAGATAGCTAACAAATTGGAAATGGTGCCTTATTTCAATATGGAGCACTTGCTTCACCATGCCACCGAGGATGAGAGGAGCATTAAGAGAGCAAAGGCATCCAAGATGTCTCAAGGAGGAATCTCTACATGGAGAGGAGCATGGAGCAATGATGTAAGAGAAACACCCAAGCCAAAAGTGGAGGCCGTAAAAGGAGACTTGTCTCGGCCTCAACAAGAAAAGTCAATCATGCTTGTACCAATTTCACCACAACAAGTCTTCGAGGATCAATGAAAAATTCAAAGTGAGGTTGAGGGAAAAGAAAAAGAGGGGAAAGTTGAGGGCAAGAGTAATGAGGGGAAAGCCGAGAGAACAACTGAGAGATTAACTGAGAAGAGTGAACATGAGGGGAAGAAGACTGAAGAGTTCCCAAGAGAAGAAATTAAGTGCAAAGTTGAGAGAAGACAATAGTGCAATGAACCCAAGCTGAGTGAAGAGAGAAAAACCTACAGAAAAGCCATACTTTCATCTAACATAACAAAGTCTTTTTCTAGTGTTGTGTTGTCTTCTTTTCAGGACTTAAGTGGAGAAAAGTTACAAGAATCAAGTGAGTTGCTGCCCATTAAAAAGTTGGTCTTCCTAATATTCTAAGTCATGTCCCATGCATCAAACTAATGAAGAAGGTTGAAAAGGAACAATTTGAGGTAAGTCCAAGTGATTTCATATGCAAAAGTTTGCCTAACATTGTTTCTTATCCTATGGTTCAAGAGGATGAAATTGTTGCAACTCTACCCGAAGTCATTGAGTGCAAAGGTGAAAATTTTGTGGTTCCTACACCAAAGGAAGATACTTGGAGACTAAGTCCCACCACTGTAATGTATTTCTTCCTTACACTTAGATATGATGTGGTTTTGCATGAAAATCTCAAACAATGTGTGTTTGCTTGCAATGTTATTTTGAATAATGGTTTTCACGAAACTAGATTAAGAAAAGGAAGTAAGCATGAAACTTTGACAAAATATGGTTTTAAAGCTTCTAATTCTTTGGTTTTGTCAAATCCTCTTTGAAATTGCTTGAGTTTCTCTAAAGAAAAATCTATTTTGGTGTCTTTTGTTTTTGATTTTGTTTGTTTTGCATCAATCTCAGATTGTTTTGTTTTACCCCAAGTTAAATCCACTTCTTTGGATTTTTTCATGCATAAATTTGTTCTTACACACACATTATATACTTCTTTGATTTCCATTTATTTTAAGCCCATTTTTGTGTGTCCATCTTTAATTTCCAGCAAGCATTTTTTTGTCATGACATATGCATTACACAAACTTTTGACCATTGATTTTTTTGCTTTATGTCCAATCCTAAAAGTTTTTATTTTAAGTGAAAATTCTGGTTTTAAATTCAGTCTTTTGAGGAGATGTGTTGAGTCCTTTGTTTTATGTCACATCCCATTCACAAATTTCATGCATTGTGGTGCATAAACATACAAAAATAAGTTTGTTCTTGTTTCATTTAAAATGCTTAGGATTTTTGTGAAATTTATGCATCCTTGTTTGGTTATTAGTTTAGGTTGCATTGTGTTCAATTCTTGTTTGTTTGAATTGCCTATGCAAATTATTGTCTTGACATGCATAACTTGTGTTTTTCATAACCATAACACTTGTGTGAGTTTAGGTCCATTTGTTTTGAGTGCATACAGCATCCCTAAGGTAAATTATTCCTACAATTTTACTTGTTGTGAGAGTAATGTTTTTGAGATGGCAAAGGCAATGAAAGTGATTCCTAGAGTTAAGATAAAAATTATGCAAACTTTCAAATTTTTTGTGGTAATTGCTTCTAACTTTGTTTTTGAACCTGGAGGTATCAATGCATTTGGATATTGGTTCAGGTTTTTCACAAGATTAAAGCTCCATACACAAGCATTCAATGCTATTGGTGTTTATGTAAAAGGTAAGTTCTTATGTGTTGATTATTTCATTGTTATTGATTCAATTCCCTTTTCTAATGCAGGTTTTGATTTGAGGATAAATCCTTCAAAGAAGGGGGGAGCTGATATGATCAAAGAAGGCACAACCAAGGATGGCAAAGATCCATTGAAGATAGCTAGTGGACCATTGACAAGGATGAAGGATAAGGAGCTCACTAGTGCACTTCAAGCTTCTGTCTCAAGCCTTGTCATGGAGAATGGGCTTGTAATTTAAAAATTAGCTGCTGGAAGATGCAAGGAATGATATGGAGATGATGGCCAAGCTTGGATGTTGATAGAGTGGTGATGTTCTGGTAGAAAAGTCATATCTTGAGGTAAATAGATCAGAATTGAGTGATTCTTGATTCATGGGAAAGCTCACATCAGGATCTACAAATAATATGCAGACCATGAAACCCATTTTTCACGTTAAGAAGGTCCAATTTATCTTCAAAGTCGCGATTTGTGAGTTATCGCTGGTTCAAAAGTAGTTTTAGTATTTTGCACATATCTTTGGCTTTAGATGTCACTTTTGTGTGGTTTAGGTTTCATTTCAAAGCTAAGAAATAGATCTACAACTCTCATCATTTTCATTTTGAGAAATCATGGCTCCATCAAGTTCTAATTTCAGCTTGAAGTTGAAGACACAAGCAAGAACCACCCGAGAAGACTATTTTGGGGTTTTTATGGCCAATCTTGTGTTGTAACGTATTTTATTTTATTTCCCTGTTTATTTAAATTATTTAGGATATTATTTAGGCCATGGAAATGATTTAGGTCACTTAGGATAAATTAAATTCGCTGCACACCTTAAACATGTGTTAAAAGGGTGTAGGAATCCTAGTTTGACTAGGTTTTCTTGAGTCCTTTGTAACTAGGTTTCCTAGGTGACTTGGGCTGCGAATTTTGCTGAGTCTTTTACCCTAGTTTAGGCCTATAAATAGGCACATATTCTAGTTGTAAAATAGCCTTGACATGAAATAATATTGCTACTTTGGAGAGAATTTCTCTTTGGTTCTTTGTGGACTACCTTGGTGCACAAGTGTGCTTGTGTTCTTGGTGTTCTTATACTTCTCGTTTCTAGTCACAAGTTGATTAGGGGTGGGGGTCTTCAAATCGAGTCTTTTTGATGTCTTGTAAAGCTTGAAAAACATCTTGGGTGCATTTCATGGTCTTTATACCATCGGGGTTCACATCAGTTCTCCTATTCCCATGGATTGTTTTCTATATTTTCAAGCAACCATGGAGCTAGGGCTATGCTCGGAACAGAGCCATGAGCTTGATGAACCAAGATTAGTGAGAGGAGTGCACTTATTGAAGGTTTTGTGACCTAGTGTGAAGTGCACAAAGATGGCAGTGAAATAAGGGTTTCTAGAGCCCAAAGTTAGTGCTAACTACTATTAAAATCCTCTTAAGACCAAGCATTAGCTTGAGGAGGGCTTCCATAGTCATTTGGTTATATTTATTATGTGTTTTATAGACTAATCTAAGGTTATTGTTACAGCTGCATTTCATGTGTTTGTTCGTTGTGAATGGCTGCTGCATTTGGTGCTATATCTTGCATATATGCATTATGGTTTTTGTGTTTTATTTTTTGTTTATGCAGGTTTTAATGATGGTTACATTGCCTATTGAATGCAAGTGCTACCCTTACTAAGTTTCTCAATGAAACTTACTCCCCTCAATTCTGTCATTTTAGGTCCAGCCAAAATATCTCATTCAAACTGATGTTTGTGGTTTGCGTTTTGATCTGAAAGTTTGTGTACATGAACATCCATATGTCTAGTTATGATCTGGAAATTTTGGTGATTTTAGGAGTGCATTTGGTAGTTTTAGTGATGGTACTTATTGTGTTGTGCAGCAGCTGTCCAGCATCCTGTTTATGGAGTCCATTGTGTCTCAGGCACTCCTGTAACCTAGGGTGTGTGTTTAGCTGAGTTAAGACCATATTGTAGTGCATGTATTCATGTACATGTAGGGTATGTAAAATGAGAGAAGTATGTGAACATTTGATTAATGTTCTGGCTGTGTATTTGATGTGGTGCAAAGATGCCTGAGTGTGAATGATGGGCTGTTTACTTCTGAATTCTGTTTTAGCCACATATGGTTGTTAAATGCAAGGGAATGTATTTCCTACATGTAATGGACATATATGGGGTAGCCTTGGATGGCTTTCCCCATGTGAATGAAGTGTTTGCACACTTATGAAATTTTGTATGGGCAAAATGGTCATAAAGTGGCCAAAATTTTGACTCTACACTAAAAGTTGTATATCCCCCTATGCAGAAGGAATCTTCATATGAAATTTTGACCAAACCTAGATAATATCTAGAAGTTGAATTTGGATTTGTAATTTATGAATTTGGAGCCCTGTACCCAAAGATATGACGTTGTAAATTGGCTGAGTTACTGTTCATTTGGTCAGAGTTTTGTAACCAACTTCAAAAATTCATAACTTGGTCCATAGGTGGGCTATTGATGTAAAACAAAATTCCTTGGTTTGATCTAAGTCTCTAATTGATAATGGAGCAAATAAAACATGGGGTTACATGGCTAGAATGATACAGTTTATTAGTGGAAGTTGTAGGTACAATGGCTAGTCACTTTAACTTAACAATATTGCCTAATATGTGGTAGCCAAGATTAAGACTTGTGCTAGTTTTTTCCTTCTTTTCTGCCATAGTGTGCATGAAACATGAATATGTGCATGATGGTTTGACCAATATGCATGTGTTTACATAGTGCCCAAGAGGGCCACTTGGGTTTGCACACCAAGGGTAGTGTTTTGATGGCCTACAAAACATTAACACACCAAGGGGGTCAAAATCCACAATTTTGGCAGCATAATTGGACTACCCCGGAGTGGGTAAGAATGTCTTGTGTGACTTCATTGGTATTTTTGCTATTGTTTACTTTGATGATATCTTAGTATATAGCAAGAACCTAGAAGAGCATGTTGGACACCTCACACAAGTACTAAGCACTTTGAGAGAGCAAAAGTTGTATGTTGACTTAAAGAAGTGCTCTTTTTGTGTTGACAAAGTTGTTTTCCTTAGTTTTGCTGTGAGTTCCCAAGGAATTGTGGTGGATCAAGAAAAGGTAAAGGCGATACAAGAATAGCCGACCCTAACTTCTATCACTGAGGTAAGATCATTCCATAGGTTAGGTAGCTTCTATAGGAGGTTTGTAAGGAAATTTTCTTCCATCGTTGCACCTCTAACCAAAGTTATCAAGAACAATGTAGGATTTAAGTTAGGAAAAGCTCAAGAGGAGGCTTTCAAGTTACTAAAGAAAAGGTTATGTAATGTACCACTTCTAGTTTTGCCTAACTTTGCTAATACTTTTGAGGTTGAATGTGATGCTTCAGGTATAGGCATTGGAGTTATGTTGATACAAGGAGGCTGCCCCATTGCATACTTTAGTCAGAAGTTAAATGGTGTAACTTTGAACTATCCCTCTTATGACAATGAGCTTCATGCTTTGGTAAGAGCTTTGGAGACTTGGCAACATTATCTTTGACCAAGGAAGTTTGTCATTCATACTGGCCATCAAGCCCTTAAGTTTGTTAATAGGCAAGGTAAGTTGAATAAAAGACTTGCTAAGTGGGTAGAATTCATTGAGTCATTCCTGTATCTTATCAAATACAAGCAAGGTAAGGATAATGTAGTGGCGGATGCACTTTCTAGGAGGTATGCTTTACTTCCTGCCTTGGATGTTAAAGTGTTGGGTTTTGAGCACTTGAAGGATTTATATGCTTCGGATCATGACTTTGGTGAGATTTATGCTAAGTGTTCTAAATTTGCTTTTGAGAAGTTTTATCAAGTTAATGGGTTTCTTTCCAAGAAAAATAGGTTATGTATTCCCAAGACATCTTTAAGGGAACTACTCATAAAGAAAGCTCATTGTGGAGGACTTAGGGGACACTTTGCAAAAGCCAAAACCTTCCATACTTTGGAATATGGAAAGGATGTAAAGAAGGTTTGTGATCAACGTATAGGATGTTGGAAGGCGAAGTCCACTCACACTTCACAAGGTTTATACACACCACTTCCAACACCCACTCATCCATGGGTTGATGTTTCAATGGATTTTATTGTTGGATTGCCTAGAACTAAAGGAAATGGAGACTCAATCTTTGTTGTAGTTGATAGGTTTTCAAAAATGACTCACTTTATTCGATGTAATAAGATTGATGATGCTATACATGTGGCTGAGTTATTTTTCAGGGAAGTTGTTAGACTACATGGAGTTCTAAGGACCATAGTTTTGGATAGGGACTCTAAGTTCCTAAGCCATATTTAGGGACTTTGTGAGGAAAGCTTAGCACTATGCTTTTGTTTTCTACTTCTTGCCACCCGTAAACTGATGGGCAAACTAAGGTAACCAATAGGACCTTACATTCTATGCTTAGGGCTACCATTGGTAAGAACTTGAAATCTTGGGAAGATTTTTTGTCTAATGTAGAGTTCGCTTACAATGGGTCCATCCATTCTACTACTGGATTTTCACCTTTTGAGATTGTGAATGGTTTGAATCCTTTAACTCCGTTAGATCTTTTTCCATTACCTACTCATGAGGTTTCTAGTTTGGATGGTAGTAAAAGGGCTGAGAGCATCAATTGGTTGAATGAGAAGGTTAAGCAACAAATTGAGCACAAAAATCAACAAGTTGCTAAGAAAGCCAACCAAGGCCGAAGGAGAGTTGTCTTTGACCCTGGAAATGGGTTTCATTGCACATAAGGGAGGAGTGATATCCAGCCATAAGAAGAACTAAGCTTCATCAAAGAGGAGATGGTTCATTTCAAGTGACCAAGAAAATCAATGACAATGCATACATGCTAGACTTGCCAGGTGAGTAAAATGTGAGTGCCACTTTGAATGTTTTTTATTTATCTTTGTTTGAACATGCAGATTCAAGGATGAATCCTTTTAAGGAGGGTGGACATGATATGATCAAGGAAGGCACAACAAGGAATGAAAGGACCCATTGAAGATATCTAGTGGACCACTGACAAGGAAGAAAGCTAAGGAGCTCACTAGTGCACTTCAAATTTTTGTCTCAAGCTTCTTCATGGAGAATGGAAATGGAATTTCACAAGGAGCTACTGGAACATTTAAGGAATCATATGGAGATGATTTTCAAGCTTGTTACTTAGTCCTAGAGTGCCTAGGGCACCCTTCAAGTGCACCCTTGGAGCCTTCTTGAAGTGTTTCAAGGCCATTTTCTTCTACAAGCTAGATTTTAGGCTTTTTACTTAGTCCTAGAGTGCCTAGACAAGTCACAAGATAAAGAACCCCAGGGGCACCCTTCAAGTGCACCCTCGGAGCCTCCTTGAAGTGTTTCGAGACCATTTTTCTTTTACAAGCTTGATCATTGAGTTGTAACCTTTCAAGACCTCTTCCCAACATCTAATCGGAAGAATCACAACAATGGAACTCAAATATTAAAGCTTGGACCTAAAGATACCAGCAAAAACCCTAAAGTGCACATAACTACACCCGAGAATAGATTTTGCAGTTTTTAGGGCCAAACTTGTATTTAAACTTTATTTTATTTATTTTCTTGATTATTTACATTATTTAGGATGTGATTTAGGCTATGGAATTGATTCATGTTATATTGGATAAGTGGCATATGCTGCACACCTTAAACATATGTTAAAAGGGTGTTGGAGTCCTAGTTTGACTATGTTTTCTTTAGTCCTTTGTACCTAGGTTTCGTATGTGACTTGGGCTGTGAATTTTGCTAAGCCTTTTACCCTATTTTAGGCCTATAAATAGGTACATATTATGGTTATAAAACACAAGTTGCTTGTGTTTTTGGTTTTCTTATAGTTCTTGTTTCTAATGACAAGTTGATTAGAGGTAGGGGTTTAAATCCAGTCTCTTTGATGTTTTGTGGAGCTCAAAAAACATCTTGGGAGGGTTTCTTGGTAATTATACCGAAAGGGTTTGCATCACAAGCAAGCCTTTTCCTTCAAACATAAGAAGTAGGGCAATGAGTATTATATGTCAATATGGACTTAACATGGCCTCCAAGGCCTAAGCTTAGGTTAAGCTCAAGCATAACCAAATTACATCCAAGCTCCTACAAAGAAAACAAAAAAACAAGGAAGCCACAAGCATACGCATAATAAAGTCACTATCTAATGGGGGTTAGCATGCACAAATAAGCATAGAAGCACACAAATACACACACACACCACTAACACCAGCCAAAAGTGTCTAGCAAGCATAATCTCAGTTTAACCTTGTTTTGGTTAACCTCTAAGGAAATCCAATCAATTCGAGAGCTCCCTAGCTTAGAAATTGAGTTGGCCTTCTCAATTCCTAGGCCTAATGGTTTCAAAAGATAGCTAATTAGCATTAACTCCATGGTTACCAAGCAACCCTAGCCCTCATAGCTACTTAGGATCCCTTGGCTTAACTACCATCACCTAAGTGCACATAATTCACAAACATCACATGGTCTAACTATGAACTACTTAGTGAATACTTAAGTCTTTGCCTGCATTTATGAATCCTTGATGGCTGAAGCTTAGTAAAGTTGAATTGTACTCTTTATAGTTCTTTGTTCTAAACCTCTTCCTTAGCTTAAATGGCACATGAATTCACTTCCTTCACCAAAAATTTGCCTTGATTTATCTCAGTTGCACATAGAACTCCCTTTAGGTCCTTAATAACATGAGTTTGACTGTTCAACCATGGAGGATACAACCGGTTGGAGGAGGAAGAAGGCTTAGTGGAGCATGCATAGGCCAGAATTTGCCAAGTGGCAGTATAAATGGGTTAATGGCTCACTTAAGCAAGCTACTAACTTGCATGGATCATTCTAGTCATTACACAAAAGATTCCTAGAAATTAACCACTCGATAGACTTTACAACTAAGTCCCTGAACTTCTTAAATCATCATTTGCATGTTCCTTCTTCACCAAGTAATTTATGAACCTAAAAGGTTTAAACACTCAAATCATAATCATGCTTCATTCAAAACTCTATGTTTCAAGTTCGAAGAGCTCAATCATAGTGTCTCTAACTTCACTCTCCCTATTTCTCCTAGCCTATGCCCTACGTTCAAGAGTTTTGAGGGATATAATCTTAGTATTGTGCCCAAAAAGCCAATCATGAGATGATTGTATTTTTGCACATTGAGTCATGATATTTTATTGAGGCATTAATCCAGCAATTTTGTTTGTTGTTTTGTTTCTGCGTAACGTATAAACATAATTGTAACCCTAGAATAATGATATTCTTAAACGTCCCTAGTCTAGTATTATTGTGGAGCGGGTTGCAATAATACATAATGACTAGCATATGTGGAGACTAATATGAGATATGTAGTCTACATATGGGTACAAGTTGGAGAACTTGTGTACTGGACCGACCCACCATGAGAACACTTCATGGATCGTTATATGAGTGTCATAAGTGATTCTCATAGTGATCATGGTATATGTAGTCCTTCGACCTAAGATCATCAAGGTTCCCTACATGTGAGTCACATACTTTGATACTTTGCTTTGTTGCTCGTAACTGAGTGAACTTGAAGGAGGTCATTGGGTATGTCACATATCATGCGGAGGGATTTGTATGATCAAGATGGGATTTGTCCCTCCTATGTAACGGGAGTGATATCTTTGGGCCCCTTGATAGAGTGAGACTTAGAAAATGCATGGCCATGCTCCGATGAGTTGATATATGATATCAATGTCGTCAGTTTAAGTTGGTCTACTCGGTAATTAAGAAACCAAAGATTGGGCTATACGAGAGTGACACATTCCATGTCTTGTGCTTAGTCTTGATATCTTGGACAAAGGGACAATGGCATATATCGGTGATGATCATAAAGGTTTAGTCGATTCACCTACAATCTTGTCACTTGGGTAGCAATGATGTGTTGCTAGACACCGCTCATTGCTTATGATCATTGCCAACATGGCAAGAGCCTATTGGGTCACACACATAGAGCTATTTGGATCATTAGAGTGCATGGGCTAATTATTTGGGTTATGGTTTCACTTTAATTTCGTATTAATAATGGGCCAAGGAGTTGAGCCATTATTAAGCCCGAAATTAAATCCTAATTGGATTAGGGCTTTGAAACCCATTAGGCCTGGAAGTTGAGTCTCACTATAAATGCAAGTTTTAAGTGAGAAATTCGTAGGTCTCCTTGCCCTAGCCTCCCAAAAGGACAGCCGCACTCTTCTCTTGCAATTCCTTGGAGGACGCAAGCTAGCACTGTGAGCGCAAGAGAAACACATCTGCCGGGATGTGGTTGAAGCGTGGTGATCTCGAGAGGCTCGTGTGGATACCATAGAGAGCCTGAAGACGTCAACTGTTCAGGTTTTGTGATTCGACTCTACAGTTGAGTGAGAGATCTCAACCGAAAATTAGGTATGAAATTTTCGAACACCCGGTTTACCCCGTTTCACTTGGATCCTGGAAGGTTTCGGTTAAATTCCGCTGCGCTGTTTGGCTCCCGAAACCCAACAGTGGTATCAGAGCTACTGGTCAAACCCTAAATCGGGATTGAGTGTTGAATCGTATGATGCTATATCTTCGATTGGTTTTCGGCCATGATTAATTAGATTGATTCATGATGCATGAAACCGGAATTCGTAATGAACATATGAGATATATGAAGAAATGACACAAATTGGTTAATGAGATTAACCCGAAATTGATAGGTATGAGATACCTATATGGATTAGGATTCTTGCAATAGTTGCAAAAACCCTAGGTTTGTTCGGATTCGGCCTGTTCGGGCACCGAAAGTAAGGTATTTTTGTTGGCCAGCGGGACCGCCATATGCGAAGCGCAACATAAATAAAAACTGGTTAATCAACACGCAAAAATTGGCATGCATCTTTGTTGAATGAGATTTGACATGATATGCTGATTGGTGTTTGAAGCATGGTTCATGGTTATAGCCCTTGATTGGTTGTACTTATAAATACGGCCTGCGAGTCGTGCCTTTTCTTATCACTCTCATTGTACATTCTCTTCTCACCTTCCTCTCCTCGAATGTAACTCGAGGTTTCTATTATTGATGTAATGGTGCATTAAAGGATCATACAAGGAGGTATGTCCAAGGAGGTGACAACAAAAGGGCAGCCAAGAAAGGAAGAGAAGGAGCTTGTGAAGACTCTTTTCTTTTCTTAGGCTTTTATGATATTCTCATTGGCTTGAGAATAACGCATAGTTTGGGCTATAACCATGTCACGTTTATTTCTTGTAAGCATGAGATGCATGTTTTATATTTGTATGTGATGCATGTATAAAACAACCGGAGATAACAAATTGGTGAGATCAAAAGATAAAATCCCTCAAACAAATATTAAGTCATTAAATGTGATGCCTTCCAAATGTTGGCACTCGTCAAGACTTTGATCAACATTAGGTGGGTTTGCCAAAGCAAAGCACCTATGTTCATCTTGGTAAGACACGATGGGATAATAGTGATATCCAAACTGCTAACTTTGGGTTCGACTTAACTAAGTCACCCTAATAGGATTAGGGACTTAGAGGCATAGAGTTGGGCTTAAGTTCATGAGATGAGCTTGGACAAGTGTTGTTCACCCAACTATCCAAGAGTTGCATAAGATGCAATTGGCAAGGAGTCGCCTACCTAAATAGCTGTAACTGGAGAGAAAAGCCAAAGCTGACTCAGGTTGTGGTCAAATATGGATCTTGGCCCACTAGAATACCTTAGCGCCGAGGTGTTCCGAAATAATATCGAGGGTTATTATTTTGAGGAAAATAGTGGGAGTATCGTTTAATAAAAGTCCTTATTAAATGAATTAAAATACATGACTCTTACACTGCATATTTACTGTTGTAGTTAACCATGGCACAAAACACAACGACACTTTCGTTGCGATCGATACTTGAGAAGGAAAAACTGAATGGGACCAACTTTCTCAAATGGTACCGAAACTTGAGGATAGTCCTCAAACAAGAGAGAAAGGCTTATGTCCTAGAGCAGCCCATTCCGAATGAGCCTGCTGCCACTGCTCCAAGAGCTGAAAGGGATGCTCACAAGAGGTATTCTGATGATGCTTTGGATGTTGCATGCCTCATGCTTATTACCATGGAATCTGAGCTTCAGAAGCAACATGAGAACATGGGGGCGTTCGATATGATCGAACATCTCAAAATGCTTTTCCAAGAGCAAGCTAGGCATGAGAGGTTTGAGACCTCTAAGGCATTGTTTCAGTGCAAGATGTCTGAGGGAAGTCCCGTGGGTCCTCATGTGCTCAAGATGATTGGGTACATTGAGAATCTTGAGAATTTGGGATTTGCTCTTCAGAAAGAGTTGGCTATCGATGTAGTCTTGCAATCGTTGCCTGAAAGCTACAGTCAGTTCGTCATGAACTATAACATGAACGACCTAGACAAGTCCTTTCCTGAATTGCTCAACATGTTGAGAACTGCTGAGCAAAACCTTAAGAAGGCTAAGCCCATTTTGATGGTTCAAAAGGGCAAGGGAAAGGGAAAAGCCAACAAGAAGAAGGATAAAGCTAATGGAAAGTCCAATGCTAGTTCTTCTTCAGCTGCACTGAAACCAAAGGGTGGTGTGGTGAAGGAAGGGGAGTGCTTCCATTGTAAGCAACCTGGACATTGGAAGCACAACTGTAAGCTCTATCTTGAAGAACTTGCTAAGGAAAAAGGAAGTAAGACTTCCATTTCAGGTATTCTTGTTATAGAGGCTAACTTTTCTAGTTCCTCATCTTGGGTATTGGATACTCGATGTGGATCTTACATTTGTGCAAATGTGCAGGATCTAAGTAGAAGTAGAAGTTTGGCCCGAGGTGAAATGGACCTACGTGTTGGAAATGGAGCAAGGGTTGCTGCCTTAGCCGTAGGGACTTATGTTCTCACTTTACCTACTGGATTAGTTTTAGAATTAGACAACTGCTACTTTGTGCCTACTATTAGTAGAAATTTGATTTCTGTTTCTTGTTTGGACAAGAAAGGTTTTTCATTTATAATAAAGGACAAATGTTGTTCTATTTATTTGAATGAAATCTTTTATGGTAGTGCTCAACTTAGTAATGGGTTGTATGTTCTAGACCTCGAAGATCCAATCTATAATGTGAATACCAAGAAGGTCAAATTAAATGATTCAAACACGACCTATCTCTGGCATTGTCGCTTGGGCCATATAAATGAGACCCGCATATCCAAGCTCCATAAGGATGGACTCTTGGACTCATTTGATTTTGAATCATATGAGACATGTGAGTCATGTTTGTTGGGCAAGATGACCAAAGCCCCATTCACAGGGCAAAGTGAAAGGGCTAATGACTTACTAGGACTCATACATAGTAATGTATGTGGCCCTATGTCTACACAAGCTAGAGGAGGTTTCCAATACTTCATTACTTTCACTGATGACTTCAGCAAATATGGCTATGTGTATCTTATGAGACACAAGTCAGAATCCTTTGAAAAGTTCAAAGAATTCAAGAATGAAGTAGAGAATCAACTCGGGAAGAGTATCAAAGTGCTTCGGTCAGATCGAGGTGGGGAGTACTTGGATCGAGAATTCCATGACTATCTGAAGGAGTGTGGTATAGTATCACAACTCACTCCACCAGGTACACCTCAATGGAATGGTGTTTCTGAAAGGAGAAATCGAACTCTGTTAGACATGGTTCGCTCCATGATGAGTCAAGCTGACCTTCCAAACTCCTTTTGGGGACATACTCTAGAGACAGCCGCTTTTACACTAAACCGAGTTCCATCTAAATCGGTTCAAAAGACACCATATGAGATATGGAGTGGGAGGCGTCCCAATTTGTCTTTTATGAAGATTTGGTGCTGTGACGCTTATGTAAAACGTCAATCCTCTGACAAACTAGGGCCCAAACCTAAAAAATGTCTTTTTGTTGGGTATCCCAAAGAAACAAAGGGTTACTATTTCTACAATCCCTCTGAGCAAAAAGTGTTTGTTGCTCGAACTGGTGTCTTTTTGGAGAAAGAGTTTATCTCTAAAGGAACTAGTGGGAGGAAAGTAGAACTTGAAGAAATTCAAGAACAACAAGGAGACATCGAACCTGAAATGGAACCTGAACAGACACCACAAGATGTTGTGGTTCAAGAGTCTGTTCCTGTAGCACAAAGCCCACATAGGACTGGTAGGATTCGGCGTGAGCCCGAGAGATATGGATTTCTCGTGACTCACACCGGTGATGTGATGCTCATGGATCAAGATGAGCCCACAACCTACTAACAAGCTATGTCGGGGCCTGACTCTGAGAAGTGGCTAGTGGCCATGAAATCCGAGATGGAATCCATGTATGAAAACCAAGTATGGACTTTGGTTGACCCACCTGAAGGGGTAAACCCCATAGCGTGCAAATGGGCTTTCAAGAAGAAAACTAACATGGATGGTAATGTGATTACCTTTAAGGGACGATTGGTCGCAAAAAGTTTCAAGCAAATTCATGGTATTGACTATGATGAAACTTTTTCACCAGTTGCTATGCTTAAATCCATCCGAATTTTGTTTGCTATTGCTGCACACTATGATTATGAGATATGGCAAATGGATGTCAAAACTGCATTCCTAAATGGAAAGCTACTTGAGGATGTGTACATGACACAACCTGAGGGTTTTGTCACTCCTGGAAATGCCAATAAAGTGTGCAAATTGCAAAGGTCCACTTATGGACTGAAGCAAGCTTCTCGAAGTTGGAATCTTCATTTTGATGATGCAATCAAAGAGTTTGGTTTTATCAAAAATGAAGATGAACCTTGTGTCTACAAGAAGGTTAGTGGGAGCGCTATTGTCTTCTTGGTGTTGTATGTAGATGACATACTACTCATCGGGAATGACATTCCTGAGCTACAGTCTGTGAAGACTTGGCTAGGGAAATGTTTCTCTATGAAGGACTTGGGTGAAGCAGCCTATGTGTTAGGCATCAGGATTTATAGATATAGATCTAGAAAGCTTCTTGGCCTAAGTCAAAGTACATATATTGACAAGGTGCTAAAGAGGTTTAGCATGCAAGATTCCAAGAAAGGATTCTTGCCCATGTCACATGGTATCACTCTTTCTAGATCTCAGTGTCCGAGTACAACCGAGGAGAGAGATCGCGTGAGTAAGATTCCATATGCCTTAGCAATTGGATCTATCATGTATGCCATGATATGTACTCGTCCCGATGTCTCATATGCTTTGAGCATGACGAGTAGGTACCAATCGAACCCCGGAGAAAGTCACTGGACAGCTGTTAAAAACATCCTTAAGTACTTACGAAGGACTAAGGATGCATTCTTGGTCTTTGGAGGTGAAGATGAGCTCGTTGTAAGGGGTTACACCGATGCAAGCTTCCAATCCGATAAGGATGATTTTAGATCGCAATTTGGTTATGTGTTTTGTATTGGTGGTGGTGCTGTGAGCTGGAAGAGTTCAAAGCAAGAGACAGTATCTGACTCTACAACAGAATTTGAGTACATTGCCGCCTCTGATGCTGCGAATGAGGCAGTTTGGATCAAGAAGTTCATCACTGAACTTGGAGTGGTTCCAAGCATTCTCGACCCGATAGAGCTCTATTGTGACAACAATGGAGCAATAGCACAGGCTAAGGAACCTCGATCTCACCAGCGATCCAAACACATACTTCGATGCTATCATCTCATCAGGGAGATCATCGAGAGGGGTGATGTAAGGATATGTAGGACTTCGACAGACAGCAACATTGCTGATCCACTCACAAAGCCCCTTACGCAGCAGAAGCGTGATAGCCATTCTAGGTCCATCGGTATTAGATACATGGATGATTGGCTTTTAGTGCAAGTGGGAGATTGTTAGTATTGTGCCCAAAAAGCCAATCATGAGATGATTGTATTTTTGCACATTGAGTCACGATATTTTATTGAGGCATTAATCCAGCAATTTTGTTTGTTGTTTTGTTTCAGCGTAACGTAATAAACATAATTGTCACCCTAGAATAATGATATTCTTAAACGTCCCTAGTCTAGTATTATTGTGGAGTGGGTTGCAATAATACATAATGACTAGCATATGTGGAGACTAATATGAGATATGTAGTCTACATATGGGTACAAGTTGGAGAACTTGTGTACTGGACCGACCCACCATGAGAACACTTCATGGATCATTATATGAGTGTCATAAGTGATTCTCATAGTGATCATGATATATGTAGTCCTTCGACCTAAGATCATCAAGGTTCCCTACATGTGAGTCACATACTTTGATACTTTCCTTTGTTGCTCGTAACTGAGTGAACTTGAAGGAGGTCATTGGGTATGTCACATATCATGCGGAGGGATTTGTATGATCAAGATGGGATTTGTCCCTCCTATGTAACGGCAGTGATATCTTTGGGCCCCTTGATAGAGTGAGACTTAGAAAATGCATGGCCATGGTCCGATGAGTTGATATATGATATCAATGTCATCAGATTAATTTGGTCTACTCGGTAATCAAGAAACCAAAAGATTGGGCTATACGAGAGTGACACATTCCACGTGTCGTGCTTAGTCTTGATATCTTGGACAAAGGGACAATGGCATATATCGGTGATGATCATAAAGGTTTAGTCGATTCCCCGACAATCTTGTCACTTGGGTAGCAATGATGTGTTGCTAGACACCGCTGATTGCTTATGATCGTAAATGTGATTTATGATCATTGCCAACATGGCAAGAGCCTATTGGGTCGCACACATAGAGCTATTTGGATCATTAGAGTGCATGGGCTAATTATTTGGGTTATGGTTTCACTTTAATTTCATATTAATAATGGGCCAAGGAGTTGAGCCATTATTAAGCCCGAAATTAAGTCCTAATTGGATTAGGGCTTTGAAACCCATTAGGCCTGGAAGTTGAGTCTCACTATAAATATAACTTTTAAGTGAAAAATTCGTAGGTCTCCTTGCCCTAGCCTCCCAAAAGGACAGCCGCACTCTTCTCTTGCAATTCCTTGGAGGACGCAAGCTAGCACTGCGAGCGCAAGAGAAACGCATCTGCCGGGACGTGCTGGAAGCGTGGTGATCCCGAGAGGCTCGTGTGGATACCGTAGAGAGCCTGAACAGGTCAACTGTTCAGGTTTTGTGATTCGACTCTACAGTTGAGTGAGAGATCTCAACCGAAAATTAGGTATGAAATTTTCGAACACCCGGTTTACCCCGTTTCACTTGGATCCTGGAGGGTTTCGGTTAAATTCCGCTGCCCTGTTTGGCTCCCGAAACCCAACAAAGGGTTGCTACCTTAGCCGTAGGGACTTATGTTCTCACTTTACCTAGTGGATTAGTTTTAGAATTAGACAACTGCTACTTTGTGAATACTATTAGTAGAAATTTGATTTCTGTTTCTTGTTTGGACAAGAAAGGTTTTTCATTTATAATAAAGTACAAATGTTGTTCTATTTATTTGAATGAAATCTTTTATGGTAGTGCTCCACTTAGTAATGGGTTGTATGCTCTAGACCTCGAAGATCCAATCTATAATGTGAATACCAAGAAGGTCAAATTAAATGATTCAAACCCGACCTATCTCTGGCACTGTCGCTTGGGCCATATAAATGAGACCCGCATATCCAAGCTCCATAAGGATGGACCCTTGGACTCATTTGATTTTGAATCATATGAGACATGTGAGTCATGTTTGTTGGGCAAGATGACCAAAGCCCCATTCACAGGGCAAAGTGAAAGGGCTAATGACTTACTAGGACTCATACATAGTGATGTATGTGGCCCTATGTCTACACAAGCTAGAGGAGGTTTCCAATACTTCATTACTTTCACTGATGACTTCAGCAGATATGGCTATGTGTATCTTATGAGACACAAGTCAGAATCCTTTGAAAAGTTCAAAGAATTCAAGAATGAAGTAGAGAATCAACTCGGGAAGAGTATCAAAGTGCTTCGATCAGATCGAGGTGGGGAGTACTTGGATCGAGAATTCCTTGACTATCTGAAGGAGTGTGGTATAGTATCACAACTCACTCCACCAGGTACACCTCAATGGAATGGTGTTTCTGAAAGGAGAAATCGAACTCTGTTAGACATGGTTCGCTCCATGATGAGTCAAGCTGACCTTCCAAACTCCTTTTGGGGACATACTCTAGAGACAGCCGCTTTTACACTAAACCGAGTTCCATCTAAATCGGTTCAAAAGACACCATATGAGATATGGAGTGGGAGGCGTCCCAATTTGTCTTTTATGAAGATTTGGTGCTGTGACGCTTATGTAAAATGTCAATCCTCTGACAAACTAGGGCCCAAACCTAAAAAATGTCTTTTTGTTGGGTATCCCAAAGAAACAAAGGGTTACTATTTCTACAATCCCTCTGAGCAAAAAGTGTTTGTTGCTCGAACTGGTGTCTTTTTGGAGAAAGAGTTTATCTCTAAAGGAACTAGTGGGAGGAAAGTAGAACTTGAAGAAATTCAAGAACAACAAGGAGACATCGAACCTGAAATGGAACCTGAACAGACACCACAAGATGTTGTGGTTCAAGAGTCTGTTCCTGTAGCACAAAGCCCACGTAGGACTGGTAGGATTCGGCGTGAGCCCGAGAGATATGAATTTCTCATGCCTCACACCGGTGATGTGATGCTCATGGATCAAGATGAGCCCACAACCTACCAACAATCTATGTCGGGGCCTGACTCTGAGAAATGGCTAGCGGCCATGAAATCCGAGATGGAATCCATGTATGAAAACCAAGTATGGACTTTGGTTGACCCACCTGAAGGGGTAAAACCCATAGGGTGCAAATGGGTTTTCAAGAAGAAAACTGATATGGATGGTAATGTGATTACCTTTAAGGGACGATTGGTCGCAAAAGGTTTCAAGCAAATTCATGGTATTGACTATGATGAAACTTTTTCACCAGTTGCTATGCTTAAATCCATCCGAATTTTGTTTGCTATTGCTGCACACTATGATTATGAGATATGGCAAATGGATGTCAAAACTGCATTCCTAAATGGAAAGCTACTTGAGGATGTGTACATGACACAACCTGAGGGTTTTGTCACTCCTGGGAATGCCAATAAAGTCTGCAAATTACAAAGGTCCATTTATGGACTGAAGCAAGCTTCTCGAAGTTGGAATCTTCATTTTGATGATGCAATCAAAGAGTTTGGTTTTATCAAAAATGAAGATGAACCTTGTGTCTACAAGAAGGTTAGTGGGAGCGCTATTGTCTTCTTGGTGTTGTATGTAGATGACATACTACTCATCGGGAATGACATTCCTGAGCTATAGTCTGTGAAGACTTGGCTAGGGAAATGTTTCTCTATGAAGAACTTGGGTGAAGTAGCCTATGTGTTAGGCATCAGGATCTATAGAGATAGATCTAGAAAGCTTCTTGGCCTAAGTCAAAGTACATATATTGACAAGGTGCTAAAGAGGTTTAGCATGCAAGATTCCAAGAAAGGATTCTTGCCCATGTCACATGGTATCACTCTTTCTAGATCTCAGTGTCCGAGTACAACCGAGGAGAGAGAGCGCATGAGTAAGATTCCATATGCCTCAGCAATTGGATCTATCATGTATGCCATGATATGTACTCGTCCCGATGTCTCATATGCTTTGAGCATGATGAGTAGGTACCAATCAAACCCCGGTGAAAGTCACTGGACAGCTGTTAAGAACATTCTTAAGTACTTACGAAGGACTAAGGATGCATTCTTGGTCTTTGGAGGTGAAGATGAGCTCGTTGTAAGGGGTTACACCGATGCAAGCTTCCAATCCGATAAGGATGATTTTAGATCACAATCTGGTTATGTGTTTTGTACTGGTGGTGGTGCTGTGAGCTGGAAGAGTTCAAAGCAAGAGACAGTAGCTGATTCTACAACAGAATCTGAGTACATTGTCGCCTCTGATGCTGCGAAGGAGGCAGTTTGGATCAAGAAGTTCATCACTGAACTTGGAGTGGTTCCAAGAATTCTCGACCCGATAGAGCTCTATTGTGACAACAATGGAGCAATCGCACAGGCTAAGGAACCTCGATCTCACCAGCGATCCAAACACATACTCCGACGCTATCATCTCATCAGGGAGATCATCAAGAGGGGTGATGTAAGGATATGCAGGACTTCTACAGACAGCAACGTTGCTGATCCACTGACAAAGCCCCTTACGCAGCAGAAGCATGATAGCCATTCTAGGTCCATCGGTATTAGATACATGGATGATTGGCTTTTAGTGAAAGTGGGAGATTGTTAGTATTGTACCCAAAAAGCCAATCATGAGATGATTGTATTTTTGCACATTGAGTCATGATATTTTATTGAGGCATTAATCCAGCAATTTTGTTTGTTGTTTTGTTTCTTCGTAACGTAATAAACATAATTGTAACCCTAGAATAATGATATTCTTAAACGTCCCTAGTCTAGTATTATTGTGGAGCGGGTTGCAATAATACATAATGACTAGCATATGTGGAGACTAATATGAGATATGTAGTCTACATATGGGTACAAGTTGGAGAACTTGTGTACTGGACCGACCCACCATGAGAACACTTCATGGATCGTTATATGAGTGTCATAAGTGATTCTCATAGTGATCATGGTATATGTAGTCCTTCGACCTAAGATCATCAAGGTTCCCTACATGTGTGTCACATACTTTGATACTTTGCTTTGTTGCTCGTAACTGAGTGAACTTGAAGGAGGTCATTGGGTATGTCACATATCATGCGGAGGGATTTGTATGATCAAGATGGGATTTGTCCCTCTTATGTAATGGGAGTGATATCTTTGGGCCCCTTGATAGAGTGAGACTTAGAAAATGCATGGCCATGCTCCGATGAGTTGATATATGATATCAATGTCGTCAGTTTAAGTTGGTCTACTCGGTAATTAAGAAACCAAAGATTGGGCTATACGAGAGTGACACATTCCATGTCTTGTGCTTAGTCTTGATATCTTGGACAAAGGGACAATGGCATATATCGGTGATGATCATAAAAGTTTAGTCGATTCACCGACAATCTTGTCACTTGGGTAGCAATGATGTGTTGCTAGACACCGCTCATTGCTTATGATCATAAATGTGATTTATGATCATTGCCAACATGGCAAGAGCCTATTGGGTCGCACACATAGAGCTATTTGGATCATTAGAGTGCATGGGCTAATTATTTGGGTTATGGTTTCACTTTAATTTCGTATTAATAATGGGCCAAGGAGTTGAGCCATTATTAAGCCCGAAATTAAATCGTAATTGGATTAGGGCTTTGAAACCCATTAGGCCTGGAAGTTGAGTCTCACTATAAATACAAGTTTTAAGTGAGAAATTCGTAGGTCTCCTTGCCCTAGCCTCCCAAAAGGACAGCCACACTCTTCTCTTGCAATTCCTTGGAGGACGCAAGCTAGCACTGCGAGCGCAAGAGAAACGCATTTGCCGGGATGTGGTGGAAGCGTGGTGATCTCGAGAGGCTCGTGTGGATACCATAGAGAGCCTGAACACGTCAACTGTTCAGGTTTTGTGATTCGACTCTACAGTTGAGTGAGAGATCTCAACCGAAAATTAGGTATGAAATTTTTGAACACCCGGTTTACCCCGTTTCACTTGGATCCTGGAGGGTTTCGGTTAAATTCCGCTGCGCTGTTTGGCTCCCGAAACCCAACATATAACACAAGGAGCTAGAGTAGGAGAAAAAGGGGATGGGGGAGCAGTTACAGAAGATTACTATCATCACGATTTGTAGACTCGAGGATGGGTTCTATTTAGCCCATTACCAAGTCCAAGAGAGCCACCCTAATCTTGATGTTTCTTTCTTGAATGCCTTCCAAAGACTTGAAGGGAAGATGGTAAAGTGGCAAGGGATGAGTACGTCGAGGACCCTAATGGCCTGGCTATGGATGAAGTGGTTGAGGAGGAAGAGGAGGAGGAGGAAGAGAGTAGGGACAGCGTGGGATGTAGCCCTTGAATTCGTTGTCCTTTGATATGTTAGTGTCGTGCCCAAAAGCGAATAATGAGATGATTGTATTCTTTTTCAACATTGAGACATGATATTTTATTAAGGCATTAATCCAGCAATTATGTTTGTTGTTTTGTTTCTGTGTAATGTAATAAACATAATTGTAACCCTAGAATAATGATATTCTTAAATACCCCCAGTCTAGTATTATTATGGAGCAAGATTCAATGATACATAACGACTAGCATATGTGGAAGCTAATATGAATTATGTAGTCTACATATGGGTACAAGTTGGAGAACTTGTGTACGGGACTGACCTACCATGAGAACACTACATGGATCGTTATATGAGTGTCATAAGTGATTCTCATAGTGATCATGGTATATGTAGTTCTTCGACCTAAGATCATCAAGGTTCCCTACATGTGAGTCACATACTTTGATACTTCCATTTGTTGCTCGTAACTGAGTGAACTTGAAGGAGGTCATTGGGTATGTCACATATCATGCGAAGGGATTTGTATGATCAAGATGGGATTTATCCCTCCTATGTAATGGGAGTGATATCTTCAGGCCCTTTGATAGAGTGAGACTTATAAAATGCATGGCCATGCTTGGATGAGTTGATATATGATATCAATGTCATCAGTTTAAGTTGGTCTACTCGGTAATCAAGAAAACAAAGATTGGGGTATATGAGAGTGACACATTCCATGTCTCGTGCTTGGTCTTGATATCTTGGACAAAGGGACAATGGCATATATCGATGATGATCATAAAGGTTTAGTCGAATCACCGACAATCTTGTCACTTGGGTAGCAATGATGTGTTGCTAGACACAACTCATTGCTTATGATCATAAATGTGATTTATGATCATTGCCAATGTGGTAAGAGCCTATTGGGTCGCACACATAGAGCTATTTGGATCATTAAAGTGCATGGGCTAATAATTTGGGTTTTTGTTTCACAATAATTTCGTATTAATAATGGGCCCAATAATTGAGCCATTATTAAGCCTGTAATTAAAGCCTAATTGGATTAGGGCTTTGAAATCCATTAGGCCTAGAAGTTAAGTCGCACTATAAATACAACTTTTAGTGAGAAATTCATAGCTTCTTGCCCTAGCTTCCCAAAAGGACAGCCGCACTCTTTCCTTGCAATTCCTTGAAGGATGCAAGCGAGCATTGTGAGCACAAGAGAACCGCATCTGCCTGGACGTGGTGGAAGCATAATGATCCCGAGATGCTCGTGTGGATACCATTGATAGCCGAAGGGCTATCGCCTCTATCTGAGCCGAACTCGGAGCGTCAGGAAACGTGAGGATACTATTAGCCCCCCCGAGGTACTAAACAGATCGCCTTCGGAGATGGAGAATCAGCTATTGCAAGGTGAAGATGATCTCCCCAAAGGCGGAACCATGAATCAGGAACTCCCCGAACTACGGGCACACTTCCCGAAGGGGCACCGTCCGCTTCAGAGGACGACCTCGTCCAGGGACTTCGGGAGTACGGTATGAGCATTTAAGGAGCCTCTGACATGCCGCCCACAGATGCTACATGTCACCTCAAACGGTGATTTGACACACCGATGCCGTCCAGGTGTTGTCAAGACCTGTCTTGGTCCAAGACTCAAGGAGCCTGCCACCGGCTACTCGCCCCCTACGCCCAGAAACTCAGAGAACATCCGACCGAACACGTGTCGTCATCTGAACGGGCTGGGCTTCTCTATAAATACCAGGGAACAGACCTTGGCAAGGGGTTGGACTCCTCGTCCTCGAGAAAATATAGGCAAGGCCACTAAAAACTCTAGTGCTTCCCCCTTTACCTTCTCAGGAAACTTACTTGGGCGTCGAAGGCTCCTCCCCGGAAAAGCACCTCGGGGACCTCCTAACCCTATTCTCTGAGCTTTTCAGGCATATTCCCCTGGGAAACCTCAACTCTAGACGCTCTCCCTTATAGGAAGTCCTCCCGGAAGTCACCATGCCTTCCAGTGAAGATGCATCAGGGCATCATTTGGCGCCGTCTGCGGGAATCCATCCTCGGGTCGCCGTCGTTGAGACTCGGTGTTCTAAGGACAAGGGACTCCCGAGGTCCCCGTCCGCGCCTGAGGTCCAACCGGCCACTGAGCAAGCCCTTCCAGGGACTTCCACGCCTGAGGAAGAGTGCCCTCTGGTTATAACCATGAGCTTTCTACGCGACTTTCAACGTTCTGTTGTGGCTGAAATGGCACAACAGATAGACCAAAGGTGGCCGCAACAAGCTCAAGCCCAAAGGCCTCCTTTGCCAGCACACCCTCGAGAAAAAAGCCCCAAACCAACCCACCGTAGTTCGGGATGCGGAGACCCACGAGAGGAGTCTTTAACAGAAAACATGCTCCTCGGGGCACGGCTCGCGGGACAAGCGGGGTCAAGATGACCAAAAATCACACACAGGAGGAGCCAGTCACCTGAGGCGAGGTCCCCATCCCCTCAGCGCCAAACTCACTCTCCGAAGAGGCACCGACAATCTCCCCTGCCAGAAGAAGAACCTAGCCCCACGATCCTCTTGGAGAAGATATTGGCGAGGTTGGACAGAGTGGAGAAACAGGTGGCCCGCAAACCCGTCTGGGCTAGGCTGTCCGGAACCTTTTGTGGGGATGAGTCCCCATTCACCCAAGACATAGTTGAGGTAGCCATGCCAGGTGATTTCAGAGTACCTCGGCTGGAAACTTATGATGATGGCCGTACTGATCCACAGGCCCATCTAACCAAGTACAGACGCAACATGATGATGCACGGTGCCGACGATGCTACCTTGTGCAAATGCTTCGAGGTCACTCTCACTGGGCCAGCAACAGCCTGGTATAATTCATTGGCCCCAGGAACCATCACGGAGTTCCAGGAGTTATCCATAGCCTTCATGCAGCAGTTTATCGGAAGTCGGCCAACGGCGATGATGCCGGTTCAGATGTTCGACATAGCGCAAAGGATTGGATAGACTACCCACGACTATGTCGAGAGATTTAACAGAGAGGCCTTAAGTGTCCCAGACTTTAGACCCGAAGTACGCATCCTCGCAATGACATGAGGCCTTCGAAGAGACTCGCAGCTGTTTTACGAATTCTCCAAAGACCCCCCGGACACACTGGGCGAATTTTACTGAAGGGCCAAACAGCACATGACAGCCGAAGAACTGAGAATGGGCGGACTGAAGTCCGATCACACCTGGGCCGAAGGGTCCAGCCAGCAAACCCGGTATCCCACCGAACAGCCAGGCCGACCTCGGAGAACGCGAGGAAGGAAACTCCCCATTTTCACACCCCTGAACACCACAAGGACCAACATCCTCATGACAATGGAAAGGCAGGGAACTCAGGTTCAGCGGCCAGGGGCCATGACTGCCGACAACAGAAAGAATATGAAGAAGTTCTGCCAGTTTCATCGCGACCACGGCCACGACACCGAAGACTGCTTCCAATTGAAAAAGTATATAGAGTCGCTGATAAAACAGGGCCAACTTTGGCGTTATCTGCGCATGCCTTCCCCGAAAGGGAGAAAAAAGGAGGAAGGAAAGGCAGAAGATGAGGACTACGACTCCGACAGGCGGAGAAACCGAAGTCCGAAAAGGCGCCCCCCACCTCCAGCAGGAATCATACAAACAATTACGACGGGACTGCCATCCTCGGAAAGAAAGATGAAGGCCAGAGAAATAGCAGTCATGGAGTATCAAAGTCCAACAAAAAAGTTGGCCCGAAAGGATGGTTCCGCAGTGATTTTCCCCCATGACGACCCATTATTGATCATGGCGAGAATAGGAAACTGGGACGTCAAGAGAGTGCTGCTTGACGACGGATCAAATGCCGACGTCTTGTTTTCACACTTGTTGCCGAGGTTGGGTGTATCTAGCAGCAACCTCAAGCCTGTCACCTCGCCTACCTTCGGGGTAGGTCCGTCCGAGCTGCCCGTCCTCGGATGGATCGATCTCCCTTTGATGCTGAAAGGGACTTCGGTTATTGGGACAGCAGAGTTGTACGCCTCCACAATGGCAAGGTTCATTGTTATGGATGTCCCTTCATCATACAGCGCCATCCTTGGAAGATAGACACAGGGAAACCTACACATTCGCCCTGATGTTAAGTACTTAACCGTCACTTTTGCCGCCAAGGATGGAGATGCGCAAATCTTCATAGATCAAGGCGAAGTAAGGAAGGTGTTCGTCAAAACACGAAAGGCTCCAGCAAAAAACTTCGTGCAAGCTGTGGAAGCAAAAGCACCAAAAAAGGGCGAGGCAGAGAATCCCGCGAAGGCGGAAATGGAAGAAGTAGAACTTGTCCCAGGCCAAAATACCCGAATAGGGAAAAACTTGGCCGAAGGTGACATGGAAAAACTTGTATCTTTCCTACTGACAAATAAAGATCTATTTGCCTACTCGCCGAAAGACATGCTAGGGGTAAACCCTGACATAATTCAACATAGCGTCAAAGTAAGTCCGGAAGCAAAACCTGTCCGGCAAAAGAAGTGAGGCATCTCAGTTCATAAAAGTAACTTTGTCAAAACCGAAGTCCAACGAATATTAGAAGCCGATGTCATCAGGGAGGTCAAGTACCCTGAATGGTTAAGCAATGTGGTAGCTGCCACAAAAGAAGGAAGCAACAAACTCCAGATGTGCATCGACTTCAGAAACTTGAACGATGCTTGCCCGAAAGATTCATACCCTCTGCCACCAATAGACCAATTGGTAGATTCAACTGCCGAATACGGGCTCCTGACTTTCTTAGATGCCTTTAGCGGGTATCACCAAATAAGGATGGACCCTGAAGATGAAGAAAAAACCGCCTTCATCACCGAAGGAGGAACATACTGCTACATCAGGATGCCCTTCGGGCTCAAAAACGTAGGAGCCACCTACCAAAGGTTGATGAGCAAGGTATTCAACGACCAAATAGGGAGACATATGGAAGTATATGTGGACGACATGATAGTCAAAAGCAAACTGCCTGGCGACCACGTCACAGATCTAAAGGAAACTTTCCACCAGCTCAGAGCCATCTGGATCCGCCTTAATCCCGAAAAATGCATCTTTGGAGTGACCTCGGGAAAATTCCTTGGGTACGTGGTATCAGAAAGAGGTATTGATGCCAACCCAGAAAAAATTAGGGCTCTACTCGAATTCTGAACTACTGCCACAATAAAAGACATGCAGAGGCTCACCGGAAGGATAACCTCCCTCAGCAGGTTTATTTCCAGATATGGAGACCGGTGTTGACCGTTCTTCAAAGTCCTCACTAAGGCAGCAAAAAAGGAGGACAACCTCGGGAGTAATGACCATCCTTGGGGTGAAGACTGCCAAAAGGCCTGGGAGGAACTCAAAATCTACTTACCTGGTCTGCCCACTTTGCGGCAACCACGCGAGGGAGAGCCCCTCGTGTTATACCTCGCCTTCACAGAAAAAGCAGTAAGCTCGGTCCTTGTGAAAGAAGAGGGGGCGAAGCAATGGCTAGTCAACTATGTAAGCGAGTCCCTGCATGGCGCCGAAATCAGGTACCCTCTGTTGCAAAAAGCTATATATGCCTTGGTGCTAGCAGGAGGAAGGCTGCGACCATATTTTCAGGCTCACCCTATCATTGTCCGAAGCAGTCTACCCCTATGCGATGTCATGAGAAAAGTTGATCATTCGGGAAGGCTTTCCAAATGGTGCATAGAGCTTGGCGAACACGACATCACTTATGAACCTCGAAAAGCCATAAAAGCTTAAGCTCTGGCAGACTTCATTGCCGAAGTACCCACCACCGAAGATAGCCATCCAGTTCCAAGTGAAGGTGAGCAAGAGTGGACTTTGCACGTCGACGGATCCTCGGGGTCCGAACACCAGGGAGCTGGGGTAGTTATCAGAGGTCCCGAAGGCCTTGAAGTAATGAAGGCTATTAAGTTCAGCTTTAACGTCACCAACAATGTGGCTGAGTATGAAGCCCTCATAGCAGGATTGCACCTAGCCAGAAGAATTGGCATGCGAAATCTAAAAGCCCACAGTGATTCCCAGCAAGTAGTTCGGCAAACGGCAGGAGACTATGGGGCGAAGCACCCAATCTTGTCAAAATATCACGAACTGGTGACAAAGCTCATTCGAGAGTTTGACACCATACGGATCGAAAACATACCTCGACGAGATAACGCCGAAGCAGACTACTTGTCGAAGTCAAAAACATACACCGAGGTACTAAGCCACCCGAGCATTGAAGTACTGAGCATAGCAACTTCAGAAAAAGGCTGGAAAGACCCGATAAAAAGGTATCTTGCGAACAACGCACTCCCCGAAGACCCCATCGAAGCTACAAAAGTTTGAAGATGCTCCGGGTGATTCTTCCTAATAGGCGAAGAACTGTATCGGCAGGGATATGCAAATCCTTTACAAAGGTGTGTTGGCGAAGAGGATACTGAAATGATCCTCGAAGAAGTCCACGAAGGCGCTTGTGGTTCACACATTGGAACCGACGCCCTAGCGGCAGTAATACTGCGCCAAGGATACTTTTTTCCTACCCTGAGAAAGGACGCTAGGCAGTTCGTCCGAAAATGTGTTAACTGCCAAAAACACGGAAATATCCAGAGGACACCCTCGGAAATAGTGACTTCGGCTGACTATCCCTGGCCCTTCGCAGTCTGGGGCATAGACCTCATCAGACCACTCCCAACAGCGCCCAGAGGCGTGAAATTCTGCGTAGTAGTAGTAGACTATTTCTCCAAATGGGTCGAGGCGGAACCGTTGGCTACTATCTCGGCAAAAGAAGTGCAGAAGTTCGTATGGAAGAACATCGTATACAGATTCGGCATACTAAGGATACTAGTAGCTGATAAAGGATCCCAGTTCATAGACAAAGGGTTCCAAGAATTTATCAGTGACCTCGGAACAAAAATGCACTTCGCCCCAATAGCTCACCCCCAAAGCAATGGGCAAGTAGAAGTATCTAACAGGACCATAAAAGATGGTCTGAAAAAGAGGCCGGGGGAAGCAAAAGGGAAATGGCCAGGAGAGCTCCAAAGTGTACTATGGAGCTACCGAACAACACCCCGAAGAGCAATAGGGGAAAAGACTTTTTCACTCGTCTTCAGTACAGAGGCCATCGTCCCAGTCGAAGTCGTGCGACCATCAATATGGGTACAAGTATTCGATGAAAGTGGAAATGACCTCGGCCTAAGAACCAAGCTCAACCTCGTCGGTGAACATAGAGAAATAGCGGAGCTGAGAAGAAAAGTTTTTCAGCAGAGAGTGGCCACGGCTATAAACCTGTGTGTCAGGCCAAAGAGAATAAAGAAAGGAGACCTCGTTCTTCGAAAGGCTGAATTTGCACCTCGTAGGCCATCCCACGGGGTATTTCGCGCGAACTGGGAAGGTCCCTATCTGATCCTTGCCGAAGTACGAAAAGGGGTGTACAAACTAGGCGATTCCAAAGGTATAGAATTAAAAAATACGTGGCATTCAGACGCCTTGAGAAAATTCTATACTTCGGATCTCGGCAAAAAAAGATTGTGCTGTACAAGTTGGGAAAAATTCTCTAAGTACGAAAGTTTCTTAGACAAAAAGTCTTAAGCATAAGAGGTGCAAATTCCACAAAAAGATGCCGACCAGATAAGGTTTTCCGAAGTCTCTTGAGCAAACGTGTTCGGGACAACGGAGAAAATCTGGCAAAAGACTTAGCCAAAATTCTTGAGAGCAGATAAGGTTTTTCGAAGTCTCTTGAGCAAATGAGTTCGGGACAAATGGAAACGGAAAATCTTGCAAAGATACTTAGCCAAATTTTCCAAAAAAGTCTTTTATTAAGATAAATTTGCTTACAAAGAAGGAAGATTGCCAGAAGAAGAACCACAAAAGAGAAGGAAAATAAAGCAAAGTGCCCTAGAAAAAACTAAGGATTCCCAGCGTCCTGGGAGCCACCAGCTCCAGCGTCCTTCTCCACAACCTTCGGTGCCGAAAGCGAAGGGGGCAGGTTCAGATGCTCGATCTTGGACCAAGACTACCAAGGCCCCTCGGGAATGTTCAGAGCCTCCAAAAAAGAAAGGTCCAGATATGGGAACCTTTGAAGAACTTGATGCCGAGCGAGGCAAAACCCGTCTTGAAAACAACCTTTGGTCATCTGGTCAGATTTGTCCTTCTCGACACCGAGGTCTTCAAGGTCCTCCTTCAGATCCGCGACCTTCTTCTTCTGCGCCTTCATCTTCTTCTTCTCCGGCTAGTTCTTCAAAGACTTGACCTCAGCTTGAAGCATGGCTTTCTCCTCAAGCACCTTCGCCAGGAGAGCCTCTGATTCTGACTTCTCCTTTTGAACTGCCTCGTTCGCCGAAATTAGCTCCGCCACTTGGGAACCGAGGTCAGAAATATTATGGGAGGAGTGCGTCAAAAGTTCTTCCTTTTCCTTCAGGAACTCCTCCCGAACAGCAGCAACCTCCTTTTCTACAGCTTGAGCCAGCTGCGTGTTCTGGGTGGCCAGGTCCGAGCACTTGGCCTTATATTGGTCTATGGTGCTTAAGGTCGAGCTCGAAACAACGCCTGCCTTGCCACCCGAACTCTGAAGAAACTGGCGTACCCCAGCAGCTGCAGAGAAACAAAGACAAGGTTAAAAGTGGCAGACATTTGGAGGAAATCAAAAGGAAAAGCATAAAGGCGAGAGGTGTACTTGGGCAGCGTGCTCAAAAACCTTCGTGGCAAGAGAGTCATCGTCAGGATGAGCCTCCGCGATCGCCTTGAAGGAGGCCTCAGTAAGCACCCCCTTCGAGATCTCCTTAGCCATTTGCTGGCAGTCTCCGAAGTACAAATTCATGTCCTCCGTAAACATCCAGAAAGGCTCCTTCGGGACCTTCCCCTTCAGGATATGGGCATCCCAAAGGGCCCGCTTTCGGGCGTGCTCAACCACCCAACCCAGAGATGATATCTCCCCTGCATGGCAAAAAGAAAAAATCGGTCAAGGCAAGAAAATCTCGAAAAACCCATAAAAAAAGAAGGCACCTCAGTTTGTTAGAAAAACAAACCTGCGGGCACCTCGGCGACGTCATCATCTGAAGCCTCCTCGGTAGAAATCCCTTTGCCCTTGCATTTACATCGCTCTTCGGCGGAAGGGGCCTCTACCAAAGTATCTAGGAGAGTCACCGAAGGAGTGGGACTCTGAGCAGTGAGGTCAGCAACGACCTCGGCCGGTGGGACAGCAGCAGCGTCGGGCTCTTCGCCCACCTCCTCGGGAATCTCTGGGAGAGGAGGGGGCGCATCCTTCTTCACCCGTTTGGCCACAGATGGCCCGGCCACAGATGTTTTCCGTCTTCGAGAGACGGCTTTCTTTGTCTGCTCACCCTTCTCAACTTGTCCAGTGAAAAGGGATTTGTAGAAGGCAACAGTACCGTCGTCCATCTTTGGAAAAGAAAGAAGATATCAGCGTGAGTCCAGAATGAAAACCGTAACAAAGGAAGCCAGAGATAACTTACTCTCAAACAAAGTTTCGAAAGAAACTTCCCCCCGAAGGAGTTTCACCAACCAAGAATCCTTCTCGGCGATGGCAGGAGCTGGCATCTCGAGGTCAGTCTTGTGCTCCTTAACTACCCCTGGCTCCCGAAGAACCTCATCGGTCATTAACCTCCAATTAATGGGGAAGGGGTAGAGAGAGCGTGAGGAGACCTCGGGACCCTAGTCAGGGACAGCCCGAATACGTCCGTCGAAGTCCACGAAGACAGAAGCCAACTCTGGAGTTAGCATTATCTTCGGATCTACAACGTCCATCTCCAGCTTTCCCTGAGCCCACTTGGTCGAAACATGCGACCAGGCCTCCTCCATCTTCAGAAAGAAAAATTTTTGTTGCCACCCTCGCCAGCTGTCCTTGGTTTCAAAGGTGAACATATATTTTTTGCTCCCGTATCCCCGAGGTAGCATGAAATAAAAGCCACCCTTTGGGACCACGAAAAGCTTGTAGTACTGCATAAAAATAACAAAGTGGGGTTCTATCCCGAAGACGCCATACATGCAGATGAAGGCGTTAAAATAGCAGTATGAGTTCGGCGGAAGTTGATTTACGGCAATGCCATGGAATTGGCAGAACTCACAAATCATCTTCGGAGGAGGGTACCGAAGTCCGGCCTTCAGTTGGGCTTAGAAAACGGTAACCTCATTACTATGGTTCGAAAAACAAAATTGGTCAGAACGTGGCAACCTCGTAACGGCATACGAAGGAAGAAAGAACTTTTTCTTCCATCTTGCTAGTTTTTTGGCGGTGGTGCAGCAAGGGTGAGACAAAAGGGGTTGCCAGCTCTCGGGAATAGGCATGTTGGTTGAGAAACGAGTTCAAAAAAAGGAAAAAAAACAACTTTTGGAAGTACTCTAAAAATCAGAAGATTCTAGAAATAAAAAACCCACCAAATGACTTGCCAAAATCTGGGTTTGAAGTCACTGTCATGAAAGATTGCCGAAAAAAGCTCTATCAAAAAGCACTGCCGCAGAAAACAGGGGAGAAGGCAGTTGAAAGCAGGGTAAAAAGCAGAAGCAAAACCAAAAAATGAACTTATGATGGAATGGGCTATATATAGGCCGAAGGTGGGTAGACGAACCGGCATCATAAGTACCCCTTGAAGGCAAACAGTCACCATAACTGTTCCCTGCATCCGAAAAGATGCGCCCTCTGTAACCGACGTGACTCTCCTTTAATGACAATGTGCCATGTGTCAGCTGTCGTGTCAAAATAGGGGACACGACTTCTGACACCCCTAAAAAATTAGGACGCGCCGCTCTAGACTGACACGCCTGGTCATGAGACGCGACATTGCACAGACCTACGAAAGGAAAAAGGAAAGAAGTAAGTTGCCTCGAAGACACCAAAAGACAGGCCATAGCCGAACAGCCCATATCTTCGGGCAAAATGTGTAGCTTCGACACAGGTTTTACTCCCTAAAAACTCCCAAAGAACATCCTCGGAAAGACTACAAACCGAAGTGTCCACTTCGGCTTTCCAAAGGGGGGCATGTGATAGTCGAAGGGCTATTGCCTCTATCTGAGCCGAACTCGGAGCGTCAGGAAACGTGAGGATACTATTAGCCCCCCCGAGGTACTAAACAGATCACCTTCGGAGATGGAGAATCAGCTATTGCAAGCCGAAGAGGATCTCCCCGAAGGCGGAACCATGAATCAGGGAACTCCCCGACCTACGGGCACACTTCCCGAAGGGGCACCGTCCGCGTTAGAGGACGACCTCGTCCAGGGACTTCGGGAGTACGGTATGAGCATTTAAGGAGCCTCTGACATGCCACCCACAGATGCTACATGTCACCTCAAATGGCGATTTGACACGCCGACGCCGTCCAGGTCTTGTCACGACCTGTCTCGGTCCAAGACTCAAGGAGCTTGCCACCAGCTACTCGCCCCCTACGCCCAGAAACTCAGAGAACATCCGACCGAACACGTGTCGTCATCTAAACGGGCTGGGCTTCTCTATAAATACCAGGGAACAGACCCTGGCAAGGGGTTGGACCCCTCCTCCTCGAGAAAATACAGGCAAGCCCACTAAAAACTCTAGTGCTTCCCCCTTTACCTTCTCAGGAAACTGACTTGCGCGTCGGAGGCTCCTCCCCGGAAAAGCACCCCGGGGACCTCCTAACCCTCTTCTCTGAGCTTTTCAGGCATATTCCCCTGGGAAACCTCAACTCCAGATGCTCTCCCTCACAGGAAGTCCTCCCGGAAGTCACCATGCCTTCCAGTGAAGATGCATCAGGGCATCAACCATTGAGAGCTTGAACACGTCAACTGTTCAGGTTTTGTGATTTGATAATATAGTTGAGTGATAGATCTTAACCGAAAATTAGGTATGGAAATTTTTGACCACCTTGTTTACCCTGTTTCACTTGGATCCTGGAGGGTTTTGGTTAAATTCCGCTGTGCTGTTTGGCTCCCGAAACCTAACACGATATTCCTTCCTTCTTATATGTTTGTAGACAATCCCCCGTGTTTTTTTTAGAACATGTACTTTAGCCATATATCAAACTTTTGAATGTTAATATACCTTTGCTTTTCCTTCCCCCCGCTCTGTCATCTTCTTTTGGACCATTTCCATTCTTTGCTTCATCAGCATTAGCACTTAGGGTTATTTATTGGTAGGTCCACCTAGTCCGGTGGTACATTGTCATTCTATAGCTTTTTAAAAGTTGGAAGAGCCTTTCGAGACACTACAGATTTGGCTATTTCTTTTGCCAAACTGACCAAGGTTCATTCAAACATCTGATATCTTCTCTATCCCTTTTACCCATTTTTTTTATTCTTTTGATAATAGTAATGGCCTTCACAATTCTCTTAATTTTTTTAAGTACAAGACTTAATTCATGAGTTCGGGGAGAAACATCTGGTGAAAGCTTTTCATTGCCAAATATTTCTTACATAGTGTTTATTGCCAATGGTGAGTACCACGACTATATTAAGGGAAGTATCTTTCTAAGCAATCTGCATGCCATCTGTTCATCTGTTCATTTTCCAAGTAGTCTTTTAATTTGCAAAATCCAGGTCTGACTTCGACGGTAACCATATAAGATCCTTCCCAATTTGCTCTCAGAACACCATGTGCTGGCTTTCGGGGCTCTACCTCAGCCATACTAACTACTAGATTCCCCACTTTGATTCCTTTCAGATTAGCCTTTCTATTTGCTGAAGCAGGTACTCTCTACTGAAAATGCCTTTCTTTACAGTTTTGTAAGCTCCCTGTGTTCATCCAACAGATCCAGTTTGATCCTCATGCCTTCATCATTGGAGTCTTTATTGAAAACTTGCACTCTTAAGGATGAATGAGCCTTTTCTATTAGGATCAGTGCCTTTATACCCTAGGCGAGTGAAAATGGAGTTTCTTGACTAGCCCTCCTCGGGTTCATTCAGTAGCTCCACAAAACACTAGGGAGTTCTCCTGGCCATTTTTGTCGAGGCTCAATTCACCCCTACCCTAAACCCTTTTAAGAGGTTCATACCAACTGATTGTTTTTAGTCACTCAGCTGATTTTCATATGGTGAATTAGACTCTGACTCCTAGGATTCTTAACCCCAAGTTTATTACTCACCAAAGTGGGAATCTCAAGCTTTTGAACCTTTGGTAGGGATAACTTAATTTTACTTAATTAGTGGACTTTCAACCAGTTATGTTTACTTAGGGGTTTAAGCATGTGCATGAAGCTGTGTTTTAGTGAAATTAGGGGTTTATTAGGACCTGCCTAAAGCTAACATACACACACACTCAAGTATAAATACATGCATACACAATAAGTTACAAACCATGCATGCCTTTTTTTTCACATACCATGCTTAGTGCCTTATGGCCTGCCCAGGCCCAAAAATACATATAGGGCACAGGCTATGTTTTATTCTAAGCCTAGTTCCCTTGCCCTCAATATGTACAAATATGTATATGCCAAAAATTACAAGTATGGACTACATGGATGAAAACATATACATTAAAAGTTTGATATACTAAGTGTTCTCATGCATGGTAGATCTTTTAGTTCAGATAGTCTCTAGGCCTTCAGAGACTTTAAATTCTACTTTAACATGGCACTTAGGCCATAGATTTCACATAACCTTCCTAATCCAAACCCATACTAGGATTGAACAAAAAATAGCAACTCCCACTATAACCGTTAGGGCCTACAATCATAACAAGAGAATATAATCATCAGTTCAAATTGATGAAGTTTTCATGCATCCTTTTCATGAGCTATAATTTATAGAGTATACCTCTCTGTACATAGACCTCCTTGGAGGTTCCCTAGCCCTTAGTCCACCATTTTTTGACCTGAAATGGGAAAAAGAGAGTGTGAGTACATAGGTACTCAATGAAGAAGTCAATATAGCACCTGTTGCCTACACAATGTTTATAACATTGTTATGCTTAAAACCTCCAAATTTCCTTAGTAACCTACATCCAAAGACATAAAAGACACCAAAAACAAAAAGTAAAAGATAATACAAAATAAAACTAAACAATAAAGGGGTTAGCACATGCATGGAAATACAGAAGCACACAAACATACACACCACACACATAGGGTTTCCTAACATAGCAAGCATGATTTCTTAGCAATTTCCTCATGTGATTACTTTGATTAAATTCATTTAATGTAGATCTCCAAGTTAATGGTCATGTTTGGCCAAACTTAAGCAAAAGCTCTATAGTTGCTTAAAGCAATCTAGCTAGCTTACTATAGTGCTTTATGTACACATAGTCCACTACATAGCCTCTAAGTTCCTTTGGCTTAAGCACCACATAGGGAAGATTTTCCCCTTCAAAATATAAGAGAAGAAGCCTCATATCAGTCTTCACCTTTGGTTGAAATAAAAGCAAGGAATCTTGATCGCACGTCCATAAACATAAGCACCAACATAATTAACACCATGAGCTAATCTTGCGTTATCTTGTCTTAGATTCAGCTTGTTTCCATCCTTCTCCAATTATTTTCTTACCAAAAACTTTAGGATGTTTAGGTAGGTGTATGGCTAGGTAGGAAATGGTAAGAAAATAAGAAGAAAGGAATATGAAAGTAGCTCATGAAGGACACCAAAATTGGTGCACTAGCTTGCCCTCAGTTTTGGCTTCGGTTTGTTCTTTCTGTGCATTTGTTTTTTTTCTTTGCTTTTGGTACTCATTGGTAGGTCTTGGGATATAAGTAAACGTAGTAAATAAGGTATGAAATTGCTAGGAAGTAGATAGTAGGCTACCTTGGATGACTAGGTTGCGTTCGGTGGTCAAATGACTTTGGCATCAAAGTCTTGACCAGTTTTGTCTTTGATTTGCTATGTTTTTGTTTTACCAATTGGTAGGTTCTTAGCTTAAATTAATGAGCCCATGAAGCTACAAATAAATACCTAGGAAATTGCGATAGATTGGCCTTAAAGACCAAAGATCAAACGGTGGCCGAATTATTCAAGCTGCCATGACTTTTGACCATGTCTTTGATCAAATCTTCTTCCAAGTAGCTCAAATATTTTTTGACATTGTTTTATCCTTCTTAGATTCTCATGTGCCACATATTGACCACCCACGTTTCCAAATTATTTGTAATGCCCGCAAAATCCTAAGTGATTTAAGCGTCGGGCTATGAAGAAAATTTCTTTCCCAATTTGGGAATTGAGCTCATTGACCTCGGGAGACACTAAATTAAGTGGGACTAGAGAGTTTGATGAGTGTTGGACACTCTCATAATTTAATCTTGGCTTAGGCCAAGTACAATGATGAAAATATAAGGTGAGGGACACAATTGGACAAAGGGGACTTTTGGTGGTTGGGCTCAATTGCCCAAATACGAGGAATTTAGGGACTAAGGGGGATTTTAGCCAATTTGAAAGGCTTTCGATGCCATCGCTGCCACCTTCCTCCATTTCCCATTATTTTAATCCACCTCCCATCCAACTCATCACTTAGGATTCCTTCCTCCACCTACTTGTCAACTACTTTTGACAAATTCACCCAACTTTCACCAAAGTCTTCCAATTTGTCTCCGACTTTGTCTCCCACTCACCCGATATGAATCACATGATTTCCCTCACTCTCCCCTCCATATGGATGACCATTACATGCCCAAAAACACTCCAATTACTTCATTTAACTCTCCTCCATCTCTCTCTACAATCTCTCACTAAAACTCCCTAAGCTACAAAACACTATTCCAAACTTCTTCTTCCTTCTAAATTCGGACAAGACTCATTCTTGAGCATCCTTGAGATTTTACTAAGTGTTCTTGGTGTCTACAAACTCTTAAGAACACCTCGAACAAGAATCAAGAAGCATATTGAAGAAAGGAGACATTTTTGCAAGTCATCAACCAGGAGGATTTTTGGCCAAGTCTTGTTCTTGGCATTCTTATGTTTGAAATTTGTGTTCTTGATACACATAAGCTTTTAAGCTCTTCCAAGGTAAGGAATCAAGTGGTAGATTCAAGAAAAGATGAATGGGAGCTCTAAGGAAATCAAGCCAGAGGATTCGTTTATACCTCTTTTGGTTGAGGTATTGTGTGTTCTACCAAGTGTCCTTGGTATTTCCTATGTTTTTAAGTTATGTCAAGCAAGAATATGGCTTGCTAACTTTATGCACTTGTAGGATCTTAAGATAGAACACAAGTTCTAGTTGCAACAAGCAAGGAAAAAAAAAGAGCCAAGCAGCTAAAGCTTTCGGGCAACAAAAGTGTATGACTTGTCTACAAGTCGAAGTAAAGCACCAGAGACCTGGTGGTAAGCTACACTTGCCTGTACTAGAAAGGAAGTGGCGATCCATATATATGGACTTTGTAGTGGGTATGCCGCTGACTCGAAGGAAGGGTAATGCAATCTAGGTAGTGGATAGATTAACCAAGGCAGCCCACTTCTTGCCCATAAACCTTATAGACTCACTGAAGAAATTGCCTCAGTTATATGTTAAGGAGATTGTAAGATTGCATGGTGTACAAGATGACATTGTCTCAGACAGAGGCCCAAGATTTGTTTCCAAATTCTGGAAGTCCTTGCACCACGCCTTGGGCACTAAGCTAAAGTTCAGTTCTGCATACCATCCTCAAATAGATGGATAGACTGAAAGGACCAATCAAACCTTGGAGGATTTGTTAAGATGTTGTGCCATAGACTTTGAAGGAGAATGGGATAGACATTTAACTTTAGTAGAGTTTTTGTACAACAACAACCATCACTCGATGATTAGCATGGCACCTTATGAAGCACTTTATGGAAGAAGGTGAGTAATTGCACATTGTTGGCATGAGCCGGAAGATAAATTGCAAATAGGCCGAGAGCTCATAAGGGAGACCACTGGGAAGATTAAATTAATCCAAGAAAGGATTAAGGCTGCCAACAATAAGCAAGAATCATATGCCAACCTCAAGAAAAGAAGGGACTTGGAGTTCCACGTAGGAGACCGAGTATGATTAAAAGTGTCTCCTATGAAAGGAGTAATGAGGTTTGGCAAGAGGGGGAAGTTGGCCCCGAGGTATGTGGGACCATACCTAATACTCTCAAGAGTTGGAAACGTAGCCTACAAGTTAGAGCTACCCCCTGAGCTCGAACATGTACATGACACCTTCCATGTAAGCTTGTTAAAGAAGTGTGTCTCCGGTCCTAAACAAGTGGTACATGTCATTAGTGTTCCCATTACCCAAAATCTCACATATGAAGAACAACCAATTCGGGTATTGGCAAGAGACACTAGGAAGGTTAGGAGTAAATGGATACCTATGGTAAAAGTCCAATGGACTAACCATTCTGAGGAATAGGCCACACGGGAAGTTAAAACTGAAATGCTTAAGAGCTATCCTGATATATTCCCTAAACTCCTAGGAAATTTGGAGGACCAAATTTCTTAAGGAGGGGAGTGTTGTAATGCCCACAAAATCCTAGGTGATTTAAGCCTCGGGCTATAAGGAGAATTTCTTTCCCAATTTGGGAATTGAGGTCATTGAGCTCGGGAGACACTAAATTAAGTGGGATTGGAGAGTATGATGAGTGTTGGACACTCTTAGAATTTAATCTTGGCTAAGCCCAAGTAAAATGGTGAAAATATAAGGTGAGGTACTCAATTGGACAAAGGGGACTTTCGATGGTTGGGCTCAATTGCCCAAATACGAGGAATTAAGGGACTAAGGGGGATTTTAGCCAATTTGAAAGGCTTTCGATGCCATGCCTGCCACCTCCCTCCATTTCCCATTATTTTAATCCACCTCCCATCCAACTCATCACTTAGGATTTCTTCCTCCACCAACTTGTCCCCTACTTTTGACAAATTCACCCAACTTTCACCAAAGTCTTCCAATTTGTCTCCCACTTTGTCTCCCACTCACCCCATGCAAATCACATGATTTCCCTCACTCTCCCCTTCATATGGAAGACCATTACATGACCAAAAACACTCCAATTACTTCATTTAACTCTCCTCCATCTCTCTCTACAATCTCTCACTAAAACTCCTTCATTTTCTCTCTCAAATTTTGCCTTAAACTCTAAAACACTCTTCCAAATGTCTTCTTCCTTCTAAATTTGGGCAAGACTCATTCTTGAGCATCCTTGAGATTTTACCAAGTGTTCTTGGGGTCTACAAACTCTTAAGAACTCCTAGAACAAGAATCAAGAAGCAAATTGAAGAAATGAGACGTTTTTGGAAGTCATCAGTCGGGAGGAGTTTTGGCCAAGTCTTGTTCTTGGCATTCTTATGTTTGAAATTTGTGTTCTTGATACACATAAGCTTCTATGCCCTTCCAAGGCAAGGAATCAAGTGGTGGATTCAAGAAAAGATGAACGGGAGCTCTAAGGAAATCAAGCCAAAGGATTCGGTCATACCTCCTTTGGTTGAGGTATTGTGTGTTCTACCAAGTGTTCTTGGTATTTCCTATGTTTCTAAGTTATGTCAAGCAAGAATATGGCTTGCTAACTTTCTATCCTTGTAGGATCTTAAGCTAGAACACAAGTTCTAGTTACAACAAGCAAGGAAAAATAAAGAGCCAAGCTTCTAAAGCTTTCGGGCAACAAAAGTTGTTAACGGTTTTGGTAAGAATTCTTGTACTCTTTGAGTATTTGGGCCCTTGGGTGATGGTTATTGGATGCCATGTGATCCTAAGAAGGCTATAGAGGGCTATGTTTTGTTGCTTAGGTAACTCCGTGCTAGCTAGCTCTGTGCAAGCATTATGGCTAGGAATTGAGTCGGCCAACTCAATTCCCAAGCATAAAGTGCTCATATTTTAAAATGGATTAATAAAATGGTTAACCTAAGAAATGAGAAATATGGATCATGCTTGCTCTGCCTTTCAAAGGGATAAGGTGTTAAGTGGTGTGTGTGTTGTATGCTTCTATGTTTAGTTGTGTATACTAACCCCCGATTATTATGTTATTGTTATATGCATGTACCTGTATCTTCTTTATCTTAGTGTTTTCTTTGCAGGAGCATGGAATATTTGTTGCCATGTTATTCTTGGCTATATTAGGCTTTGGAAGCCATATGTTAGGCTTTGGGAGCCATACATAATCCTTACTGAGTTTTACTTACCCGCCCTTCTCTACTTCACGTAGCAAAAGGAGCACTTGAAAGGCACTAAGGTCAAGAGTATTTTATACTCTTTCTGTGGTAAAGGTATTATGCATATGTGTGGTATTTGCTCAACATTCTAAGTATTCTAAGTGTTATGGGTTCCTTGTGTAATAAGCTAATAAGTGTGAACTTTATGTGCAGGATTTGGAGTCTAGATTGTGGGAACAAAGTTTCTAAGGTGGAAATGTGTTCTATGTGTGATTTGCCATGTATAAGCATGTGCTATGTATTTTGGTTTGTCTTAAAAACCAAATTTGTGATTTTAAGTGCTTATGGACACTTTCGGGTACTTAAGTAAAATGGCATGCTAAATTCAAATATAAGTATATTTGGCCATGTAGTATGTCTATGGCATATATATGAACTCTTGGACATTTTGGTTGATAGTCATCTTTGGGCCTAAGTAAAAAGTTAATATATATGCATGATTATGTGTTCTAAGCACATATTGAAATATGGAATCATGTATATCTCATCCTTATATGTATGTTTAAAGATGAAAATTAAGTAATCATGAACTAGAAAGGAAATGCATGCCTATAACAAGCTAAAATGCTAACGAATGAAACTAAAGACATGTATGTGTTTATGTGCAATAGTGGGTTACCAAGACACAAATGAGTATGCAAGAAGTATGCATCATAAACAAGTTTCTTTTTCAAAACTTGAATCTTGTGTTTTGGTTGCCATGCATGTACTTGGCTATATTGGATAACAAGCTTGAAATGAACACACAAGTTCCACATAAGTACTAGCTTGTTTTTGAGAGCACAATATAAACCTGAAGTAAATACTTGATGAGCTAGTACTAGTAATGTCCTGGGAACATGTCCATATGTTTTACAAATAAATAAATGTCCCTTCTATGAACTTCTGCTACATGATTACGTAACTGGGCCCAAAATGGGCTAGGGGCTAAGTTGGGCATGACATTATTTGGCCAATTAAGCCCTCAAACATTGCATTGAACCTAAGTTCACTTTAGAGTGCATCTAAGAGCACTTTGGTGTTTCTCGAGGTGTCTCCATGGTTCCCTATTGTTTTTAACCTTTTATTGCCCAACATTGTAGCTCTTATTGTCATTCAAAATGTAGGTATTATTCTTGTACATTGCCTTTTAAGGCAGTAGGCTTTAGAGTCTCCATAAGGACATGTCACACACAACAGTGCACTTAAGAGTATTCTAGTGCACTCTAGTGTGTGTTGGTTAATTTCCATGAGCCAACACATTTTTGAGCTTGTGCAGTTGCCCTCATTGGTATCACCACCTTAGGCATGGTGCTCATACAGTGTGCCTTAGTGACTTAGGCTTTGAAGCCCTTAAATTCTTCTTGATGTGCACTAGAGTGTACTTAAGGGTCCCCTTTTTATGCCTTAACTTAAAGCACTTTTTTTATTTGGTTTCTTATCCAAGCTTGCTCTCACTTTTGAGTCCCATCCTTACAATGCACATAGCATTTAAAACTTAGCCTTATTTGGCTCACCATTACGCCACTTTTCATTAGATTCCACCTGAAGTTTAGATAGAGTGCCTCTAGGGCACTCTCATGGAGTACTAATACTATGTAGCCCATATTCCTATTCTTGTGACTTCTATTACTCATATATTCACAAAATGTACCTTATGTGAACATCTCATTATAGCCCATGGCATATACAAGTTACAGGCATGGCATTCTCCTCCCCTTAAAGAATTTCGTCCTCCAAATTCAAAAGCAGTGTAGCCAATTGCCTTGGCTGCTTTTTGAGCATTTCAACCTCTATTTCCCAAGTAGATTCTTGTTTAGAATGGTGAGCCCATTGTCTTTTTACCATGTTTATCCACTTACTTCTTAACTTTTATCTAGAACCTTTACAGGTTCCTCATACGAAAGGATGGGGGTTACTGAAATTTCATATGCTGGTATAGTTTGTTGTGGGTTAGATAGGTATTTTTTAAGCATACTGACTAGAAAAGTACCATGTATATGACCCAATTCATGAGCTAACTCTAGCTTGTATGCCACATTACCAAGTCTAGCCACTATTGGAAATGGTCCAATATATTTGGGGGCTAGCTTTCCCTTCTTTTATATGAGAGACTTTAATCCACACATAGTCCCTACTTGGAACTCTAAGTCTCTTCTCCCTACTTGGAACTCTAAGTCTCTTCTCTTTCTTTGATTGCCATAGGCTTGCTCTTTATCATTGACAGCCTTAATCCTTTCTTGGATTATATTGATCTTTTTAGTAGTATCTTGGATCAGTTCTAGTCCTATTTCAACTATATCTTTAGGATCCTCCCAATAGTGAGAGGTAACACACCTCCTCCCATATAGAGCTTCCTAAGGTGCCATTCTGACCATGAAGTGATAACTATTGTTGCATGAGAATTCTATCATGGGTAGAAGTTGGTCAAATTATTTTTTAAAGTCTAGTACATAGCACCTTAACATATCTTCCAAAATCCATATGGTTCTTTTAATTTGTCCATCAGTTTGAGGATGGTAAGCTGAACTCAGTTTAAGTTGAGTATCCAATGCTTGCCATAGTGATCTCTAGAATCTAGACACAAACCTTGGGTTTCTATCTAAAACTATATCATTTGGGATGCCATGTAATCTCACTATTTCGTTAATTTACAACTGTGCCAGCCTATCCAAGAGATATGTGAGATTAATGCGCAAAAAGTGTGCTAACTTTGTAAGTCTATCCACAATCACCCAAATAATATCATGTTTCCTTTTTGTCAAAGGCATGCCTACCAGGAAGTCCACAGATATGCATGCCTAGTTTCTTTCAAGTATGGGCAAGCTTTCTAAGTTGCCTCCTGGTTTCTATTGCTCAACTTTCACTTGCTAGCATACCACACATTTGGACACAAATGTGTAAATTTCTCTTTTCATATTAAGCCACTAGAAATGTTCTCTTAAATCCTGATACATCTTCATAGTTCTACGTTGTTTGTTCATCTTACAAAAATGGATTTCTTTCAAATTTTGTTCTCTTTGTTCATACCCTTGGGTACATAAATTCTGTCTTGAAAATATAGCAGCCCCTCCCTATAAGAAAACCTTTGGAGGATTTTTCAATGCCTCTGTCCAGATACTCTAGTAAGATCTTCATCCTATTCTTGTGCTTTCGGTATCTCTATTTTCTAGGTTGACTAAATAGTCACTACCATCAACAGCTAAACAAGCTAGACTATTAAGTTCATTTGGCTTTTCTTCTCCATGTTTCACTTTGTTGGCCTTGCCTTCAATGTACCTAATGGTACAGTCAAAATCTTTAAGGCATTCAAGCCATCTTCCCTATCTCATATTTAACTCTTTATGAGCAAAAAGATATTTGAAACTTTTATGATTAGTGAAGATATAAAACATTTTACCTTGTAAGTAATGTCTCCACTATTTCAAGGCAAAAATCACAGCTACAAGTTCTAAGTCATACTATGGCTTGTTTTTCTTGCATTAACACAGTTCCCAATCCCACAATGGAAGCATTTGCATAAACCGCAAAGGGTTTATTGGGATTATGTAGTATTAGTGTGTGAGTGGAAGTGAGCTTGTCTTTAAGCCCCTAAAAGCCCTCTTCACATTTCTTACCCACTCCAGGGTAGCCCAGTTATGGTGCCAAAATTGTGCATTTAAAACTCCCAGGGTTGTTATGTCTGTAGGCCATCAGAACAATACCCTTACGGTACATATCCAAGTGGCCCACTTGGGCACTATGTAAATGTATGCATATTCATCCAATGATTATACACATATTCACATTTTATGCACGCCATGGCCATAGGGAAAGAAAACACTAGCATAAGTCTTAATCATGGCTACCACACATTAGGCAATCTTACTAAGTGTAAGTGACCAGCCACTACACCTAAAATTTTTTCCAAAAATTGTATTAATCTATCCATATACCACCATGTTTTCTTCACTTCATTATTAGGTAGAGTCTTTAATCAAACCAAGGAATTTGGTTTTACAACAATAGCCCACCTATGGACCAAGTTATGCATTTTTTAAGTTGGTTGCAAAATTCTAACCAAATGAACAATAACTTAGCCAACTTTTGCAACATCATATCTTCGTCTACAGGGCTCCAAATTCAGAAATTCCGAATCCTAGTTCTATGTCAAATGTTCCCTAGTTGTGGTCAAAATTTTATATCAATATTTATTCTACACAGGGAGATATAGAACTTTGAGTGCAAAGTCGACATTCTACTCACTTTATGACCATTTTTCCCATACAAAATTTCATAAGTGTGCAAACACTTCATTCACTAGGGGTAAGCCCTCTAAGGCTATCCCATACATGTCCAATACACATAGGAAATTCATGATCTTCCATCTAGCAACTTTATGTGGCCAAAATAGAATTTACAAGAAAACAGCCTATCATTCACACTTAGGCAGCTTTGCACCAGGTCACATACATAGCCAAAATATTACTCAAATGTTCGCATACTTGTCTCATTATACATGTACTACATGTACATGCATACATGAACTAAAAAATGGTCTTAACTTGGGTAAACACGTACCCTAAGTTGAAGGAGTGCCTGAGACACAATCGACTCCAGAATAGGATGCTTGACAGCTACCGCATGACACAGTAAGCACTATCACTAAAAATACCAAACGTACTCCTAAAATCACTAAACTTTCCAGATCACAACTATACATACAGAAGTTTAAGTACTTGAAAATTTTGAGCAAAAATCAAACAACAATGGTTAGTTTGAAGGTGATCTCTCAGTTGGACCTGGAATGATAGAATTGAAGGGAGTAAGTTTCATTGAGAAACTTAGTAAGGGTAACAGTTGGATTTAATAGGCAATGTAACCATCATCAAAACCTACATCCAAAGACACTAAAATAAGAAACCACAATTCATATATACAACATATAGCAACCAAATGAAGCAGCCATTCACAACCATCAAAGACATGAAATGAAGCAACAACATATACCTTAGGTTAGTCCATAAAACACATAACAAACATAACCAAATCACAATGGCAGCCCTCCTTAAGCTAATGCTTGGTCTTAGCAGCATTTTAACACTAGTTAGTACTAACTTTGGGCTCTAGAAACTCTTATTTCACCGCCATTTTAGTGCACTTCACACTAGGTCACAAAACCATCAATAAGTGAACTCTCCTTACTAAGCTTGGTTCATCAAGCTCATGGCTTTTTTCCAATGTTAAGCCCTAGCTCCATGGTTGCTTGAAAATATGTAAAACAACCCATGAGAGCAAGAGAACCCTTACCAAATTTGGTAGGCCAAAAATCAAGCTTGATCCTTGAAGAATCCAAGCAATAGCTCTAGTTTGGTTGCAATTGTTTCCTTTTGCCTTCAATTTCAATCAATTGCAAGTTTGAAGGTGTGGTGGCTATGAAGGAAGTATGGCTGTGTTCTTGGGCTGGAGGAGGCCAAAAATGGGAGAGATATAAGTGAGTTTGCCACTTAAATGGGCTTAAATGAGCATAAGTGCACAAAATACACTTAACGAGCTTAACCTTGCTTTATATCATTTTCCTTGTTGCAAAACCTTGATTATTATGCTTAATTTCTTGGCCCACATTTGACCATATCCCTACCATGCCTTAGCTGTCCTCCCTTGAGTGGGATAACCCCAAAATTACTCCATTTGACTCAAGTCGAAAGCATAAACAACCAAAGGCCTACATTAGGACACTTGGGTCCTTAAGCCCTTTTTGTCTTTTCTTTGCCCTTACTTGTCTACCATAAGCAATTTGGTCATCCAATAGCACTTTCGTACCTTTTATATCCTTCCCAAAACTCTCCAAATCTCTTTTGTGAAATTTTTGTAATTAAGTACCCGAATTTTGAAAATCTTACAAAAAAGTCCATATGTTGCTTGACAAACAAGCAACCCTTAAGGCATTTCTTGGGGGCTAAGTTACCAACTTAAAACACTTTTAAGGAGGTGTTGATCATGCCTTTTACCTCCCATAATTCAATCACTGTGATGAGAATTACATGATATAATGGTTCTTGACCATTAAGCCACACTTTGTAATTCACCCATTTTTGTGAGGTGGTAGCAATTCTCTCCCAGCCCCCACCCCCCCCCCCCTCCGTTTCAAAATTTTGGTCCCCCAAAATATAATTTAGCTTCAAGTATTCTTCAGGATATCTTTCCATAAGGTCTTTCTTAGTTTCCCAGGTTGCTTTTCTCAGAGTGGTGTGACCACAGAGCTTTAACCAAGAGAATCAGGTTGTTTCTTAACCTTTTAGTTTAAAAATTATGAACACTTGACATGCTTTGCGGTAGAGCTAACCTGTATGGTACCTTGCAGACTTTGTCCAATATCTCATAAGGACCTACGTATCTTGGAGCTAACTTGGTTCTTCTGTCAAATCTGATAGCACCTTTGGTTGGTGCAACTTTTAGCCAAACATTGTCACCAACCTCAAATTCCAAGTCTCTTCTTTTTTTATTCACATAGGTTGTGGTTCTTTCATTGGATGCCTTAAATCTTTCTTGAATTTTCTTGATTTTGGTAGTAGTCTCTTCAATAATTTTGGGACACAACTCTAGCTTGTTTGAGGCTTCCACCCAACAGTGGGGTGTCATGCACCTTCTTCAATATAATGCTTCATAAGGTACTATGCCAATGGTGCTTTGGTAACTATTGTTATATGAGAATTCCACCAATGGAAAGTGTTGGTCCTATTCTGTTACCCACTCCAGGGTAGTCCAGTTATGGTGCCAAAATTGTGCATTTAGATTCCTAGGATTGGTAATGTTCTGTAGGCCAACAGAACACTACCCTTACTGTGCATACCCAGGTGGCCCTCTTGGGCACTATGTAAACACATGCATATTGGCCCAACCATCACACACATATTCACATTTCATGCACACCATGGAATCAAAGAAGGAAAACACTAGCAGAAGTCTTAATCTTGGCACCCACACATTAGGCAATCTTGTAAAGTTCTAGTGACCAACCACTGCACCTGTAACTTCTGCTAATAAATTGTATCATTCTAGCCACATACCCCCCTGTTTTCTTGGATCCATTACCAAGTAGAGACTTATAGAAAACCAATGAATTTTTTTTTACATCAATAGCTCACCTATCGACCAAGTTATGGATTTTTTAAGTTGGTTACAAAATTCTGACCAAATAAACAGTAACTTAGCCAACTTTGCAACGTCATATCTTTTGCTACAAGGATCCAAATTCAGAAATTCCAAATTCCAGTTCATCCTATAGATTTTATCTAGGTGTGGTAAACATTTCATACAAATATTCCTTTTACACAGGGAGATATATAACTTTTAAGTGCAGAGTCAAAATTCTGGTCACTTTATGACCATTTTGCCCATACAAAATTTCATAAGTGTGCAAACACTTCATTCACAAGGGAAAAGCCCTCCAAGGACACTCAATATATGTCCATTACACATAGGAAATACATTCCCTTGTATTTAACAACTTTATGTGGCCAAAACAGAATTTACAAGTAAGCAGCCCATCATTCACACTTAGGCAGCTTTGCACCACATCACTTACATAGCCAAAACATTACTCAAATATTCACATACTTGTCTCAAGTTACATACACTACATGTATATGAATACATGCACTACAATATGTTCTTAACTCAGCTAAATACGCACCCTAAGTTACAGGAGTGCCTGAAATGCAATGGACTCCATAAACAGGATGCTGGACAGCTGCTGCACAACACAGTAAGTACCACCATTAAAATTACCAAATGTGCTCCTAAAATCACCAAAATTTCCAGATCATAACTAGACATATGGAAGTTCATGTACCTGAAATTTCAGATCGAAACTCAAACAAAAAATGTTTTTTCGAAGGTTATCTTTCTGCTGAACCTGAAATGACAGAATTGAGGGGAGTAAGTTTCATTGAGAAAGTTAGTAAGGGTAACACTTGGTTTCTTAAGGTAATGTGATCCTCATTAAAACCTGAATCCAAAGACACTAAAAAAAAAAAACCACAATGCATATATACAAGATATAGCAACCAAATTCAGCAGCGATTCACAACAAACAAACACATGAAATGCAGCAACAACAATAACCATAGGTTAGTCCGTAAAACATGCAACAAACATAAATAAATCACTATGGCAGCCATCCTCAAGCCAATGCTTCACCTTAGGAGGATTTTAAAAGTAGTTAGTACTAACTTTGGGCTCTAGAAACCCTTCTTTCTTGCTGCCATCTTTAGCATGGTAACACTAAGGCCAAAACCTTGCCATGCTTCTTTCCTCTTAACCAATACTTGGTTCCTAGAGGTTTTTGCTCTCTTCCAAGCATGGTCTTAGCTTCATGGATGTTTGGAAATAAAGTAAAAAATCCAGAAAACTTTAGAAAACTGTTATTTCGCTGCCATCTTCGTGCACTTCACACTAGGTCACAAAACCTTCAGTAAGTGCACTCCCCTCACTAAGCTTGGTTCATCAAGCTCATGGCTCTCTTCCAAGCTTAGCCCGAGCTCCATGGATGTTCAAAAATACAGTAAACAATCCATGAGAGCAAGAGAACCCTTACCATGAGTGTATACTGAAATTGGAGCTTGATCCTAGGTGCACCCAAGCCTTAGCACCACATGGCTTCCAATTGCCCTTTCATGCTTTCTTTTGCCTTCAATTTTAATCTTGGAGGTATGGTGGCTATGGAAGAAGTGTGGGGGTGGAGATGCTGCATTTTTTTCTGCTAGAAAAGACCAAATGTGGGAGATAAAGACAAAGATAACTACTTATAAAGACTTTAGTGCACAAAACACACTTAATAGCCTTAATTAAGCTTTATGTCATTTTCCTTGCTACAATACCGTGGCTTCTTAGTCATAATTTCTTGGGCCACATTTGACTTTCTTTCCATGATTTGGGCAGCCATCCCTTGAGTGGGATAAGTGATTTGGCCACTTAAATGGCCTTAAATGAGCTTAAGGGCACAAAAGACACTTAACAAGCTTAACCTTGCTTTATGTCATTTTCCTTCTCATTAATTATGGTCTCTTTGCCTTAAACTCATTGGTACACATGTGCCCACCATTGTTGACTAATTCTCATGCCTTGGCTGCCTCCCCCATGGTGGGAAAACTCCAAATTGCTGCATTTGACTTAAGTAAAAAATGTACAAATCATAAGGCTTACACTAGGACACTTAGGTCCTTTATGCCTTTTTGTGTTTTCTTTATCTTTAGTTGTCTTCCGTGAGCAATTTGGTCCTCCAATAGCACTTTCATTCCATTCATATCCTTCTCATAACTCTCCAAATCTCTTTCTTGAGAGTTTTACAATTGAGTACCCGAATTTCCAGAATCTTAAAAAAAAGTCCATAGGTTGCTTGATAAACAAGCAATCCTTAAGGCTTTTATTGGGGGCCAAGTTACCAACTTGGAACACTTTTAATGAGGTGTTGATCAGGCATTTTACCCCCCACACTTCAATCACTATGGTGAGAATTACACAATATAACGGTTTTTAGCCATTATGACACACTTGTAATTCTCCCATTTTTGTGTGGTGGTAACATATTCACCCTTGAAATCCAACACACAGCTACAAATCATGTTGATAGCCAAAGGGCTATTACCCTTCAAACTCCCAAGCTCTGACGAGCATCACCCTCGGAGAATAGTAGGCCTGACCTCGGGAGTGCGGTGCGCTACCACCCTCGGTAAGATGACCTTGCTAACATTGGGAAAAGTAGACTCACCATCCTCAGCAAGGGAAAACAACCTCCGAAGGGGATCCTCTGTGCTGAGGGGTATTCCAAATGACCGAAGCAACCTCGGCAAAAACCTTTCATATCCCGAAGAGGTCTTTTTATCCCAAAGGGGTCTCTTTCACCGAAGGTCGACATAAAAAATGGTTAAGGAGCATCTGACACAGAAACCTCGCATACGCCCTTGACACACAAGCCTCCCATGGCCCTGACTTCTGGCTAGAATGGCCTATGGCCAACTGGAGATCCCCATTCCCGAAAGTATGGACCGCATCTGGCCGAACACGTGTCATGATCTAACCGGGCTATCTCAAACAAACTTTTCCCAACGCCCTCCTATAAATACTTGGGGAACGACCTTGGTAAGAGGACATGCTGAACTCTTAAGAGAATTCTACCCTTTACTCTCCAATCGCTACTCCTTACTTGCCAAATACTAATTTGGGCGTCAGAGGCTCCTTCCCCAGAAACACACTCTGAGGACCTCCTAACCCCTATTCTTTTGAGCGTTTCAGGCAATCTCACAATAGAAGTCTCCTCTACCAGCATCTCCATACTAGAACTCCCTATCAGGCCTACCATGTCGTACAACGAAGATGCTGTCTGGCATCATTTGGCGCCGTCTGTGGGAACTCACCCCTAGGTCACCATCGTTGAAACCCAATGTTCTAAGGACAAGGGACTCCTGAAGTCCCCGTCCTCGCCGAAAACTCAACCGGCGACCGAACACCCCGCCGCAGGGACTTCCTTGCCTGAGGATAAACGTCCTCTAACGATCACGATGAGCTTCCTATGTGATTTTTAGCGCTCTGTTGTGGCTGAAATGATGCAACAATTGGACCAAAGGTGACCACAACCACCTTCGGGCCGACGGGCATCTTCACCAACTCCCCGTCGAGAGAGAAGCTCAAAGTCCACTCACCGGAGCTCGGGGAGTGGGGACTTCTGTGACGAGTCTTCAACAGAGGACGTACCCCCCAGAGGCCGACATACTGGAGAAACATTGTCCAAAGGGGTTAGGACTTCCCACTGGTGACGTTCATCACCATAAGAGAGATCACAATCCCTCTGCCGCCGAAGAGTCTCCCCAAAAATGAGGCATCATTCTCCATTCCCGGAGGCCTCTAGGCAGGGAGAAGAGCTCAGCACCAGCATCCTCATGGAAAATATCCTAGAGAGGTTGGAGAAAGTGGAAAGGTAGGTGGCTCGGAAACCTGTCTAGTCAAGGTTGTCAGAGACCTTTACCGGAGAAGAGTCACCCTTTATCCGAGCAATAGTTGAGGCACCTATGCCAAGCGACTTCCGGGTGCCATGCTTGGAGACGTATGATGGGCGCAGTGACCCCCAAGCCCACCTCACTAAGTACAGACGCAGCATGGTGCTACACGGTGCTGATGATGCCACCCTTTACAAATGCTTTGAGGTCACCCTCTCGTGGTTGGCAACTGCCTGGTACAACTCCTTGGCCCCCAGAACCATAATGGGTTTCCAGGAGTTGTCCAGTGCCTTCAGTCAGCAGTTCATCGGGAGTAGACCAATTGCGAAAATGCCCATCTAGATGTTGGACATAGCCCCAGAGAGTGGGGAGACCATTTGAGACTATATCGAAAGGTTCAACCGAGAGGCTCTAAGCGTGCCGGACTTCCGTCCTGAAATTCATATCCCTGCAATGATCAGAGGACTTGGGAGGGACTATCAGCTTTTCTATGAATTCTCCAAGGATCCCCCAGACACCCTGAGCGAATTCTACAGAAGGGCTAAGCAGCATATGACAGCTGAAGAGCTGAGAATGGGGGAACCGAAGTCTGATCACCATTAGCCCGAAGGTCAGAGTCACCAACCTCGGTACTCAGCCAAGGGCGGGGGAAGACCTTGGAAGCAAAGGGGGAAAAACCCATGTCATTCACTCCCCTAAACACCTCTAGAACAAACATACTACTAGCCATGGAAATGCAAGGCAACCCAATCCAGGATCTGAAGGGCATGACTACGGCAAACAAGAAAAATATGAAGAAATTCTGCCAGGTCCATCAAGACCATGGGCATGACACAGAGGATTGCTTCCAGCTGAGAAAGTACATCGTGTCTCTAATAAAGTAGGGCCAACTTCAGCGCTACTTGTGGATGCCCTCCCCAAAAGGGAGGAAGGAAGAGGAGAGGAAAGGAGATGATGATGACTATGATTCCGACAGATGTTAGAATCGAAGTTCCAAAAGGCATCCACCACCTCCGGCAAGAGTAATCCAGACAATCACCACGGGGATACCGTTGGCCGAAAGGAAGAGAAAGTTACGGGAGATCTCAGTGATGGAGTTCGGTCACTAGTCGAACAAGCTTGTTCGGAAAGATGGATCCACCGTGATGTTCCCTCATGACGACCCACTCGTAATCATGGCAAGGATAGGGAGTTGGGATGTCAAGAAAGTACTCCTCAGTGATGGTTCCAACGCTGACGTCTTATTCTCTCATCTGCTGCCGAATTTGGGTATCTCAAAAGGTGATCTCAAGCCTGTCACCTCCTCTACCTTTGAGGTAGGTCCATCTGAACTCCCTGTCCTCGGATGGATCGACCTACCTCTGATGCTAAGAGAAACTTTGCTACAAAACAAGGATGAACTCGTTGCTTCCATAATGACAAGGTTCATCATCATAGATGTGCCTTCATCATACAATGCCATCCTTGGGAGGCAGACATAAGGGAATCTCCACATTTTTCCAAATGTTACTTGACTGTCACCTTCACAACGAAGGATGGGGATGCTGAGATCTTCATTGACCAAGCCGAAGTAAGGAAGGTCTTTGTGAAAGCAAGACAGGGTCCAGCAAAGATCCACGCACAGACTTTGGGAGACCGTGCTCGAAGAAGAGGCTAAGGGAGAAGAAATAGTAGACCTCAAAAAAATAGAAACTGAAGATGTAGAATTGGTCCTAGGCCGAAGTACCCGAGTGGGGAAAAAACTAGCTGAAGGTGACAAGGAGAAATTTGTATCTTTTTTGAAAATGAACAAAGACCTGTTTGCCTACTCGCTGAAGCACATGCCTGGGGTAGACACTCGCATAATCCAACATAGTCTTAAAGTGCGCCCAGAGGCAAAGCCTGTTCAACAAAAAAATGGAAGCCTTTCGGTGCATAAGAACAACTTCATCAAAATCCAAGTCCAACGCTTAATGGAAGCAAGCGTAATAAGGGAGGTCAAGTACCCCGAATGGTTGAGCAATGTTGTCATTGCTATGAAAGAAGGGAATGACAAACTCCAACTGTGCATAGATTTCTGAAACATAAACGATGCTTCCCCTAAGGATTCTTATCCTCTACCACCAATAGATCAGTTGGTGGACTCTACTACCGAGTACTGCCTACTCAGCTTCCTCGACGCCTTCAGTGGATACCACCAAATTCAGATGGATCCCAAAGATGCGAAGAAAACTGCCTTCATCACCGAAGTTGGGACTTACTGCTACATTAAAATGCCCTTCGATTTAAAGAATGCTTTAGCCACATACCAAAGGTTAATGAACAGGGTGGTCAACACCCAAATTGGGAGGAAAATGGAAGTGTATGTCGATGATATGATACTTAATAGCAAATGGCCAAGTAGTCATATCTTAGACTAAACAGAAACATTCCACCAACTTTGGGAATTTGGAATTCATCTCAACCCGGAGAAATGCGTGTTCGGGGTAAATGCAGGCAAATTCCTTGGATTCATGAAATTGAAAAGAGGTATCAATGCCAATCCGAAAAAGGTCAAGGCCCTGCTTGGATTTTGAACTCCCACAACAGTCAAGGATGTACAAAGGCTAACTAGGAGAATCACTTCTCTTAGTAGATTTATCTCCAGATATGGGGATTGGTGCCGACCGTTCTTCAAAGTGGTCACCAAAGTCACAGAAAATGACGGTACCTTTGGCTCTAAAGAACACTCTTTGAACAAAGATTGCCAAAAAGCCTAGGATAAGCTCAAAACCTACTTAACCCATTTGCCGACACTTCGGCAGCCGAAGGATAAAGAACCCTTCATCTTTTACCTCACCGTCAGTGAAAAACTGGTAAGTTCCGTGCTTGTAAAAGAAGAGGGAGGAAGATAGTGGCCGGTACACTATGTAAGTAAGTCACTACATGGAACCGAAGTCAGGTACCCTCTTCTACAGAAGGCCATCTATGCCTTAGTGTTCGCAAGTAGAAGGTTACAACCTTACTTCCAAGAACACCCTACTACTGTCCAAAGTAACCTACCTCTTCAGGATATCATGAGGATGGTTGATCACTCAGGAAGACTGTCAAAATGGTGCACTAAGCTCGGTGAATATGACATCACCTATGAGCCAAGAAAGGCCATAAAGGCCCAAGCATTGGCAGACTTCATCGCGGAGGTCCCAAAAACTGAAGATACCTCGAAAGACCTTGTAAAAGATGAACCTGAGTGGACGCTATTTGTCGATGGAGCCTCGGGTTCCAAACACCAGGGAGCTGAAGTAGTCCTCCGAGGTCCTGAAGGAATGGAGGCCATGAATGCTATCAAGTTCAGATTCAATGTCACCAACAATGTCATCGAATATGAAGCCCTCATAGCAGGCTTACGGCTAGCAGAGAGGGTGGGTGTGAGAAATCTTAAGGCCCACAGTGATTCTCAGCTGGTGGTCCGGCAAATGGCAGGAGATTATGGTGCAAAGGATCCAACCTTGGCAAAATATCATAACCTTGTTAAAGAACTCATCCAAGAGTTCGACACGGTGCATATAGAAAATATACCTTGATGAGATAACATGGAGGCTGACACACTGACGAAGTCAAGAGAGTCAACAGAAGTACTGTAGCAGCCGAGCGTAGTGATAATGTGCGTGACAACCTCGGGAAAAGGGTGGAATGACCCTATCAAAAAATAGCTCTCAGCCTCGGAACTCCCTGAGAACTTACTCGAAGCAGCTAAAATGTGAAAACATTCCGGAAGATACTTCTTGATAGGGGAAGAGCTGTACCGACAAGGGTACACCACCCCATTACAGAGGTGTATCGGTGAAGTGGACGTCAAAGCGATCCTCAAAGAAGTCGATAAGGGAGCCTGTGGTTGGCACATAGGAACCAACACCCTTGCCGGGGTTCTCATTCGGCAAGGGTATTTCTGGCCCACTCTGAGAAATGACACAAGGCAGTTCGTCCAAAAGTGCTATAATTTCCAAAGGCATGCTCCTATCCAGAGACTACCCTCAGAAAAGATAACTTCGGCCAACTATCCCTGTCCCTTCGCCGTATGGGGCATTGACCCCATTGGACCTCTCCCGACTGCTCTCGAAGGAGTGAAATTTTGTGTAGTCGCCATACACTACTTCACCAAATGGATTGAGGTAGAGCCCTTAGAAATGGTATCGACCAAGATATACAAAGATACATCTGGAAAAGCATCGTATGCAAATTCGATATTCCAAGGGTAATAGTGGCCGATAATGGCTCCCAATTCACCGATAAAGGTTTCTAGGAATTCAAAATCGACCTCAGAATTAAAATGCACTTTGCCCTATTGGCCCATCCTTAAAGCAATGGACAAGTTAAAGTGTCCAACAGGACAATAAAGGATGGCATGAAGAAGAGGCTAAAATAAGTAAAGGGAAACTGGCCAGGAGAGCTCCCAAGTGTGTTGTGGAGCTACCAAACCACTCCGAGGAGAGCCACAGGTGAAACACCCTTCTCACTCATATTCGATTTAGAGGGCATTATTCCTGTAGAAATCATCCAACCATCGATTAGGATATAGGTGTTCGACGAAGAAGGGAACAACCTTGGTTTGAGAACTAAATTGGACCCATTGACGAACATAGAAAAATGGCCGAGTTGAGAAGAAAAGCATTCCAACAGAGACTAGCCGTTGCTACCAACCTACATGTAAAGTGGAAAGGAATAAAAAAGGGAGACCTCATTCTCCGAAAAGCTGAGTTCGAACCCCGAAGACCATCGCATGGAGCACTTCGTGCAAACTGGGATGGGCCCTATTTGGTTCTCGAAGAAATTCAACCGGGAGTGTAAAAGCTCAGTGACACCAACTGTGGAGAATTGAAAAATACATGGCATTCAGATTCTTTAGAAAATTCTATACTTAGAAATTTCTGAGGAAAAGGAAAATTTGTATTGTTCTCCCTGTAGGTAACTGACCGAGCAAGGTGTAATGAGATTTTTCCCGAAGGCATCTGAGCAAAACTTGACCAAACATGCCCGCTCCCGAACAACAACAACACCCGATTCCACGGTGGAAGACCAAACATGGGCGCGCTGAAGCAATAAGCTTGTAAAAAGTGGCCAGCCTTCGGCAAGCGTACGATGTTTGTTGGCGCCAAAGGCATTTATCCCCTAAAAGTGCCTAAATGGACACTGGGAAAATATTTTCAAAAACACCAAGGAAGCATGACTGAGGACGGTTATTCCTGAAGATAGGTGTTTCCCTCAGTCAAACATTGTTCTTGAAGGAGAATTTCCCCAAGTGCGTGGCTGGAACTGTTGGGTTTCGGGAGCCAAACAGCGCAGCAAAATTTAATCGAAACCCTCCAGGATCCAAGTGAAACGGGGTAAACCGGGTGTTCAAAAATTTTCATACCTAATTTTCAGTTAAGATCTCTCACTCAACTGTAGAGTCGAATCACAAAACCTGAACAGTTGACGTGTCCAAGCTCTCTATGGTATCCACACGAGCCTCTCGGGATCACCACGCTTCCACCACGTCCCGGCAAATGTGTTTCTCTTGCGCTCGCAGTGCTAGCTTGCGTCCTCCAAGGAATTGCAAGAGAAGAGTGTGGCTGTCCTTTTGGGAGGCTAGGGCAAGGAGACCTGTGAATTTCTCACTAGAAGTTGTATTATAGTGAGACTCAACTTCCAGGCCTAATGGGTTTCAAAGCCCTAATCCAATTAGGATTTAATTTTGGGCTTAATAATGGCTCAACTCTTGGGCCCATTATTAATATGAAATTAAAGTGAAACCATAACCCAAATAATTCGCCCATGCACTCTAATGATCCAAATAGCTCTATGTGTGTGACCTAATACGCTCTTATCACGTTGGCAATGATCATAAATCATATTTATGATCATAAGCAATAAGCGCTGTATAGCAACACATCATTGCTACCCAAGTGACAAGATTGTCGATGATTTGACTCAACCTTTATGATCATCACCGATATATGCCATTGTCCCGTTGTCCAAGATATCAAGACTAAGCACAAGACATGGAATGTGTCACTCTCGTATAGCCCAATCTTTGGTTTCTTGATTACCGAGTAGACCAACTTAAACTGATTACATTGATATCGTATATCAACTCATCCGAGCATGGCCATGCATTTTTCTAAGTCTTACTCTATCAAGGGGCCCGAAGATATCACTCTCGTTACATAGGAGGGACAAATCCCATCTCGATCACACAAATACCTCCGCATGATATGTGACATACCCAATGACATCCTTCAAGTTCACTCAGTTACGAGCAACAAAGGAAGGTATCAAAGTATGTGACTCACATGTAGGGAACCTTGATGATCTTAGGTCGAAGGACTACATATACCATGATCACTATGAGAATCACTTATGACACTCATATAACGATCCATGTAGTGTTCTCATGGTGGGTCGATCCAGTACACAAGTTCTCAAACTTTTACCCATATGTAGACTACATATCTCATATTAGTCTCCACATATGCTAGTCGTTATGTATTATTGCAACCCGCTCCACAATAATACTAGACCATGTATGTTTAAGAATATCATTATTCTAGGGTTACAATTATGTTTATTACGTTATGCAGAAACAAAACAACAAACATAATTGCTAGATTAATGCCTGAATAAAATATCATCACTCAATGTGCAAAAATACAATCATCTCATGATTGGCTTTTGGGCACAACACTAACAGGAACATAGAAATTTTTTTGAAAGAAAACGCTAGATATGCCGAAGCTAGTCATCTAAACGTGTATATTATCGAGCCGTACCTTTGTATAAAAAATGTTGATCTGAGATGATTCGAACAAAGGTTGAGTTTCGCTAAAGGCGGCGCTTTTTGAAGAAGTACTAATCGGCGTAGTCCAATTATGATGCCAAAATTTTGCAGTTCGACACCCCGGATTGCTAATGTTCTATAGGCCATCAGAACACTACCCTTAGTGTGCATACCCAAGTGGCCCTCTTGGGCACTATGTAAAAACTGTTAGTGTTGTGCCCAAAAGCCAATCATGAGATGATTGTATTTTTGCACATTGTGTCATGATATTTTATTGAGGCATTAATCCAGCAATTTTGTTTGTTGTTTTGTTTCTGCGTAACGTAATAAACATAATTGTAACCCTAGAATAATGATATTCTTAAACGTCCCTAGTCTAGTATTATTGTGGAGCGGGTTGCAATAATACATAATGACTAGCATATGTGGAGACTAATATGAGATATGTAGTCTACATATGGGTATAAGTTGGAGAACTTGTGTACTGGACCGACCCACCATGAGAACACTTCATGGATCATTATATGAGTGTCATAAGTGATTCTCATAGTGATCATGGTATATGTAGTCCTTCAACCTAAGATCATCAAGGTTCCCTACATGTGAGTCACATACTTTGATACTTTCCTTTGTTGCTCGTAACTGAGTGAACTTGAAGGAGGTCATTGGGTATGTCACATATCATGCGGAGGGATTTGTATAATCAAGATGGGATTTGTCCCTCCTATGTAACGGGAGTGATATCTTTGGGCCCCTTGATAGAGTGAGACTTAGAAAATGCATGGCCATGCTCCGATGAGTTGATATATGATATCAATGTCATCAGTTTAAGTTAGTCTACTCGGTAATCAAGAAACCAAAGATTGGGCTATACGAGAGTGACACATTCCATGTCTTGTGCTTAGTCTTGATATCTTGGACAAAGGGACAATGGCATATATCGGTGATGATCATAAAGGTTTAGTCGATTCACCGACAAGCTTGTCACTTGGGTAGCAATGATGTGTTGCTAGACATCGCTCATTGCTTATGATCATAAATGTGATTTATGATCATTGCCAACATGGCAAGAGCCTATTGGGTCGCACACATAGAGCTATTCGGATCATTAGAGTGCATGGGCTAATTATTTGGGTTATGGTTTCACTTTAATTTCGTATTAATAATGGGCCAAGGAGTTGAACCATTATTAAGCCCGAAATTAAATCCTAATTGGACTAGGGCTTTGAAACCCATTAGGCCTGGAAGTTGAGTCTCACTATAAATACACCTTTTAAGTGAGAAATTCACAGGTCTCCTTCCCTAGCCTCCCAAAAGGACAGCCGCACTCTTTTCTTGCAATTCCTTGGGGGACGCAAGCTAGCACTGCGAGCGCAAGAGAAACGCATCTGCTGGGATGTGGTGGAAGCGTGGTGATCCCGAGAGGCTCGTGTGTATACCATAGAGAGCCTGAACACGTCAACTGTTCAGGTTTTGTGATTCGACTCTACAGTTGAGTGAGAGATCTCAACCGAAAATTAGGTATGAAATTTTTGAACACCCGGTTTACCCCGTTTCACTTGGATCCTGGAGGGTTTTGGTTAAATTCCACTGCACTGTTTGGCTCCTGAAACCCAACAAAAACATGCATATTGGTCCAACCATCACACACATATTCATATTTCATGCACACCATGGTAGCAAAGAAGGAAAACACTAGCACAAGTCTTAATCTTGGCTACCACACATCAGGCAATCTTGTTAAGTTCTTGTGACTAGCCACTACACCTATAACTTCCACTAATAAACTTTATCATTCTAGCCATGTACACCCATATTTTCTTTGATCCATTATCAAGGAGAGACTTAGATCAAACTAGGCAATTTTGTTTTATAACAAAATGAACAATAACTTAGAAAAATTTACAACATCATATGTTTATCTACAGGGCTCCAAATTCAGAAATTACCAATTCCAGTTCAACCTCTAGATGTTCTCTAGTTATGGTCGAAGTTTCATACCAATATTCATTCTACACAGGGAGATATAGAGCTCTAAATGCATAGTCAAATTTCTCATCACTTTATGACCATTTTGCCCATACAAAATTTCATAAGTCTGCAAACACTTCATTCACAAGGGGAAATCCCTCCACAGCTATGCCATATATGGCCATTACACGTAGAAATTAAATTCCCGTGCTATTAACAACTTTATGTGGCCAAAACAGAATTTACAAGTAAGCAGCCCATCATTCACACTTAGGCAGCTTCGCACCACATCACTTACACAGCCAAAACATTACCCAAATGTTCCCGTACTTGTCTCATTTTACATACACTATGTACATACATACATGCACTACAAAATGGTCTTAAGCAGCAAAATACACACCCTAGGTTACAGGAGTTCTTCAGACACAATGGACTCCAGAACAGGATACTGGACAGCTACTGCATAACACAGTAAGTACCACCATTAAAAATACCAAATGTACCCCTAAAATCACCAAAATTTCCAGATCATAACTAGACATATGGAAGTTCATGTACGTGAAATTTTAGATCCATACTCAAACCACCAATATCAGTTTGAATGAGATCTTTCCGGTGCACCTGAAATGAAAAAAGTGAGGGGAGTAAGTTTCATTGAGAAACTTAGTAAGGGTAGCACTTGGATTCAATAGGCAATGTCACCATCATTAAAAACTGCATCCTAAGACACTAAAACAAAAAAATCACAATGCATATATACAAGATATGGAAACCAAATGCAGCAGCCATTCACAACCAACAAACACATGAAATGCAGCAGCTACAAAAACTGTAGCTTAGTCCAGAAAACACATAGTAAACATAACCAAATCTCTATGGCAGCCCTCCTGAAGCTAATGCTTGGTCTTAGGAGGATTTTAACACTAGTTAGCACTAACTTTGGGCTCCAGAAACCCTCATTTCACTGCCATCTTTATGCACTTGACAATAGGTCACAAAACCTTCAATAATTGCACTCCCCTCACTAAGCTTGGTTCATCAAGCTCATGGATCTCTTCCAAGCTTAGCCCTAGCTCCATGGTTACTTGAAAAATGTAGAAAACAACCAATGCGAGCAAGAGAACCCTTACCAATGTGGGTAGGCCAAAAATCAAGCTTGATCCTTGAAGCATCCAAGCAATAGCTCTAGTTTACTTCCTTTTGCCTTCAATTTCAATCAATTATAAATTTGAAGGTGTGGTGGCTATGGAGGTAGTATGGCTATGTTCTTGGGCTAGAAGGGGAAGAAAATGGGGGAGACATAAGTCAATTGGCCACTTAAATGGGCTTAAATGAGCTTAAGGGCACAAAACACACTTAACAAGCTTAACCTTGCTTTAGGTCATTTCCCTTATCACTAATTATGGTTTCTTTGTCGTAAACTCATTGGTACACATGTGCTTAACATTTTTGACACATTTATCAAACGTTGGCTGCCTCCCCCATGGTAGGATAACCCCAGAATTCCACCTTTTGACTTAAGTCAAAAGCTTGAACACCTTAAGGTTTACACTAAGACATTTAGATCCTTAATGCCTTAAGTGTTTCATTTGTCCAAGATTGTCTTCCATGAGCAATTTGGTCCTCTAGTAACACTTTTATAACATTCATATCCTTCCCATAACTCTCCAAAGCTCTTTTATGAAATTTTTCCAATTGAGTACCCGAATTTCCAAAACCTTACAAAAAAAGTCCATAGGTTGCTTGACAAATAGAGGGCTCTCACAGATCTAAGTGATATAGATCAGAGGATCTAGATGGCCTAGATGAAGTCAGACTACTAGAAAGGTTTCAAGGCCTAAGAGCTCCACAGTTTGATGGAAGAGCTAGGCCAGGGAAAGCTGAGGAGTGGTTAATCTTCACTAAAAAAATGTTTGAGAGCACTCCACTCAACTCAACTAGGACAGTGTAACTAGCTACCTACAATCTTGTAGGCAGTGCAGAAATGTGGTGGAGAAATAGCAGAGATAGATATGCTGCCTAGAGGGGTAGAAGGCCAAAAGAAGACATAGAAATGACTTGGCCAGAATTCACCTAGTTGTTCTAGGAGCAGTACATCAATGATGCCATCGAGGATATGAAGCAAGCTGAATTTGTTGCTCCAAGGCAGGACAACCTCAATGTCCTAGAGTATGAGCACAAATTCATTCAATTGGTAAGGTATGCTCCTCAATATCACGGACTGGAGGAGTTAAAGGACAAATGATTTGTCATGCATGTTACCACCTCACAAAATGGGAGAATTACAAGTGTGTCATAATGGCTAAAAACCATTATATTGTGTAATTCTCAACATAGTGATTGAAGTGTGGGGGGTAAATGGCATGATCAACACCTCCTTAAAAGTGTTCCAAGTTGGTAACTTGGTCCCCAAGAGAAGCCTTAAGGATTGCTTGTTTTCAAGCAACCTATGGACTTTTTTGCAAGGTTTTGGAAATTCGGGTACTCAATTGCAAAACTCTCAAGAAAGAGACTTGGAGAGTTATGGGAAGGATATGAATGGTATGAAAGTGCTATTGGAGGACTAAATTACTCATGGAAGACAACTTCAGACAAAGGAAACAATAAAGGCAATAAGGACCTAAATGTCCTAGTGTAAACCTTAAGGTGTTCAAGCTTTTGACTAAAGTCTAACGGTGGAATTGTGGGATTATCCCACCATGGGGGAGGCAGCCAAGACTTGATAATTAGTCAAAAATGTTGGGCACATGTGTACCAATGATTTTAAGACAAAGAAACCATAATTAGTGAGAAGGAAAATGACATAAAGCAAGGTTAAGCTTGTTAAGTGTGTTTGGTGCCATTAAGCTCATTTAAGGCCATTTAAGTGGCCAAATCACTTATCCCTCTCTCATTTTCGTCCTCCTCCTACCCAAGAATACAGCCACACTTCCTCCATATCCACCATACCTCCAAGATTGAAATTGAAGGTAAAAGAAAGCAAGAAAGGGCAATTGGAAGCTATGTGGTGCTAAGTCTTGAGTGCACCTAGGATCAAGCTCCAATTTCAGCATACCCATCAAGGTAAGGGTTATCTTGCTCTCATGGACTGTTTTCTTCAATTTTCAAACATCCATGGAACTTTGGCTAAGCATGGAAGAGAGCCATGAGCTTGATGAACCAAGCTTATTGAGGGGAGTGCACTTATTGAAGGTTTTGTGACCTAGTGTGAAGTGTACAAAGATGGCAGTAAAGTGAGGGTTTATAGAGCACAAAGTTAGTAATAACTAGTGTTAAAATCCTCCTAAGACCAAGCATTAGCTTGACGAGGGCTGCCATAGTGATTTGGTTATGTTTATTATGTGTTTTATGGACTAACCTATGGTATATGTTGCTGCCACATTTCATGTGTTTGTTGTTTGTGTTTGGCTGCTGCATTTGGTTGCTATATCTTGTATATATGCATTGTATTTTTTGTGTTTTAGTGTCTTTGGATGTAGGTTTTAATGAGGATCACATTACCTTAAGAAACCAAGTGTTACACTTACTAAGTTTCTCAATGAAACTTACTCCCCTCAATTCTGTCATTTCAGGTCCAGCTGAAAGATCACCTTCAAACTAACCTTTTTGGTTTGAGTTTTGAACTGAAATTTCAGGTACATGAACTTCCATATGTCTAGTTGTGATTTGGAAATTTTGGTGATTTTAGGAGCACATTTGGTATTTTTAATGGCGGTACTTACTTTGTTGTGCAGCAGCTGTCCAGCATCCTGTTTTTTGAGTCCATTGTGTCTCAGGACCTCCTGTAACCTAGGGTGCGTATTTAGCTGAGTTAAGACCATATTGTAGTGCATGTATTCATGTACATGTATTGTATGTAAGATGAGACAAGTATGTGAACATTTGAGTAATGTTTTGGCTATGTAAGTTATGTGGTGCAAAGCTGCCTAAGTGTGAATGATGGGCTGCATACTTGTAAATTCTGTTTTGGCCACATAAAGTTGTTAAAAGAAAGGGAATGTAATTCCTATGTGTGTTGGACATGTATGGGATAGCCTTGGAGGGCTTTCCCCTTGTGAATGAAGTGTTTGCATAGTTTGGAAAAATTGTATGGGCAAAATGGTCCAAAAGTTGCCAGAATTTTGACTCTGGACCTAAAGTTTAATATCTCCCTGTGTAGATTGAATCTTGGTATGAAATTTTTATCACACCTATAGAGTTAACTGGAATTTGGAATTTCTGGATTTGGATCCTTGTAGCCAAAGATATGATACTGAAAATTTGGCTGAGTTACTGTTCATTTGGTCAGAATTTTGTAACCAACTTAAAAAATCCATAACTTGGTCCATAGGTGGGCTATTGATGTAAAAAAAAATTCCTTGGTTTACTCTAAGTATCTAATTCATAATGAAGCAATGAAAATAGGGGGGTATGAGGCTAGAATGATACAGTTTATTAGTGGAAGTTACAGGTGCAATAGCTGGCCACTAGAATTTAACAAGATTGCCTAATGTGTGGAAGCCAAAACTAAGACTTGTGCTAGTGTTTTCCTTCTTTGCTGCCATGGTGTGCATGAAATGTGAATATGTGTGTGATGGTTGGACCAATATGCATGTATTTACATAGTGCCCAAGACAGCCACTTGGGTATGCACACTTAGGGTAGTGTTCTGATGGCCTACAAAACATTACCAATCCTAGGAGTCTAAATGTACAGTTTTGGCACCGTAACTGGACTACCCCAGAGTGGGTAACAAGACGCCTAAAGTTGGACATTAGGAAAGCCATAAGACATTTTGGAGTAGTCACATACTATGAAGCAGTGTAGAAAGCTCTATTAGTAGAGCAAGAGGAGTTTGAGACTAAGTAGTTTCCCAGTGGACCAGGTGAAAGTAGTCAAGTAGGAGGCAAGAAGAAGAAGCCGCCACATGGCAAGGGAGTTGCCAAGAATTCTCATCTTGGTGGTGAGGTGATGTGAACCCCGATGGTATAAATACCATGAAACGCGCCCAAGATGTTTTTCAAGCTCCACAAGACATGAAAGAGACTGGGTTTGAAGACCCCCACCCCTAATCAACCTGTGATTAGAAACGAGAAGTATAGAATACCAAGAACACAAGCAATCTTGTGCACCAAGGTAGTCCACCAAGAACCAAAGAGAAAACCTCTCCAAAGAGCAATATTATTTCATGTCAAGGCTGTTGTTTTACAACCAGAATATGTGCCTATTTATAGGCCTAAACTAGGGTAAAACACTCAGCAAAATTCGCAGCCCAAGTCACCTAGGAAACCTAGTTACAAAGGACTCAAGAAAACCTAGTCAAACTAGGATTCCTACACCCTTTTAACACATGTTTAAGGTGTGCAGTGAACTCCATTTATCCTAAGTGACCTGAATCACTTCCATGGCCTAAATAACATCCTAAATAATGTAAATAAATAGGAAAATAAAATAAAATATGTTACAAAACAAGATTGGCCATAAAAACCCCAAAATAGTCTTCTTGGGTGGTTATTGCTTGTGTCTTCAACTTCAAGCTGAAATTCAAACTTGATGCAGCCATGATGTCTCAAAATTGAAAACATGAAAGTTGTAGATCTCTTTCTTAGATTTGAAATGACATCGGAGTATCGCCAATCCATCAAAATCTAGGCTTGGCCATCATCTCCATATGATTACTTGCATTTTCCAGCAGCTCCTAGCGAAATTCCATGTCCATTCTCCATGAAGAAGCTTGAAACAAAGGCTTGTAGTGCACTTGAGAGCTCCTTAGCTTTCTTCCTTGTCATTGGTCCACTAGAAACCTCCAATGGGTCCTTGCCTTCCTTGATTGTGCCTTATTTGATCATATCATGAGGGCAAGGTTAAGGGGAAGTTCCTTAGGCTAAGGTGCCGCCTAAAATGCAAGAAGTTTGACGGAAAGAAACCTTGCTTTTTTTACACCCAAGCGTGTCTAAGATGTGGATCCATGGATCATTGGATCAAAAACTGCCCACAGGCTCAAAGAAAGCCAAAACGCCAAGGTCCAGTAAGGCCTATTGGGGCAGGACCTGGAGGGGGAGCACCAAGGGAGGGACAGCAGAGGCTAGTTCCTCTAGTGCCTCGGCCTTTAGTGCAGAAAGCTAGTAGAGTCTTCCAAACGGAGAGGTCAGAGACATCACAGCAGGGAGGTGAACTAAGAGGTAACATTTATCTTAGTGGCATGCTTGTTAGTGTACTATTTGATTTTGGCGCATCTGTGTCTATAGTGGCTGGGAAATTTGTTGAAGCCATGAAATTGCCTACTGAAGTCATGCCTAGGATATCCTTAGTGAAAACAGTAGGTAGTTAATGTCTTTTCACTAATGACCTAGCTAAGGATTGTGAGGTAGTAGTTGGAAAGACTAAGGTTATGACTAGTCTAATAGTGTTGGACATTCCTAAGTATGATTTAGTGGTGGGTATGAATTGGCTTGGTATACATAACATAAGAATTGATTGTGCTAAAAGAGTAATCACATTGCCTGATGGTGAAGCGCATGCATTACAGAATTCTAAGGAATTAGTGTATGAAATGCACTGCATGGAACTAGAGGTATTATATGAGATACCTGTGATTTCTAAGCATGATTACTATTATGCGTTGAATGAATTGCACTGTGATGAGAAAGTGGATAGAATACCTGTAGTGAGAGACTTTCCACAAGTCTTTCCTAAAGACGTGCCAGGTATTCCTCCACTAAGAAAAATTGAGTTTGAGATCAAGTTCCAACTAGGAGCTAGTCCAATATCCAGACCTCCTTATAGAATGCCTATCACAGAGATGAATGAGCTCAAGAAACAACTTGATGAACTTCTTGAAAAAGGGCTCATAAGGCCAAGTGCACCATTGGGAGCTCATATTCTCTTTGTGACAAAGAAGGATGGATCTTTAAGACTATCCATCGACTACAGGGAGCGCAATGTACTGACTATCAAGTACAAGTATCCACTCCCTAAGATTGAGGATCTATTTGATCAACTCAAGACTGCTAAGATCTTCTCCAAGATGGATTTGAGATCTGGATACTTTTAATTGAGAGTAAAGGAAGAAGATATTCCTAAGACTGCATTCAGGACCAGATATGGGCATTATGAGTACACAGTCATGCCAATTGGTTTCACTAATGCCCCAGTTGCTTTTATGGACTTGATGAACAAGGTGTTCTGACCATATCTGGACAAATTTTTGGTTGTGTTCATTGATAACAACCTAGTGTATTCCAAAGATGAAAATGAACATGAACATAAACTTAAGATTATCTTAAAGACTCTATTAGAACATTAGCTTTATGCCAAGTTATCCAAGTGCCAATTCGAGATAAAGAAAGTGTCTTTCCTAGGACACATCATAGATGCACGAGGCCTTAAGGGCGACCTTGAAAAGGTCAAGGCACTGCAAGACTGGGAAAGATGAAAGACTATAAAGAAAATCATAAGTTTCCTAGGATTAGCTCGATACTATATGAGATTTGTGTCAGGCTTTTCCATGATTGCCTTAGTTCTTACTCATCTAACCAAGATGGGTCAAATATTTGAGTGGACTAGAAAGTGTGAAAAGAGTTTCCAAGAGCGTAAGAAGAGGTTGATTGAAGCTCCAGTATTGATTCTTCCTAATCTAAACAAACCCTACATCATCTATACATATACATCTAGATCTAGGTAACGTTGTGCGCATATGCAAGATAGAAATGTCATTGCTTACGGCTCAAGGTAGTTGAGACCCTATGAGCAAAATTATCCTACCAATCACCTAGAACTGGCAGGAGTGATTTTTTTTCTAAAGCAATTGAGGCATTACTTGATGGGTAGTTCCCTTGTGATCTAGACTGACCATAAGTCTTACCCACTCCGGGGTAGTCCATTATGGTGCCAAAATTATGTATTTAGACTCCCAGGATTGGTAATGTTCTTTAGGCCATAAGAACAATACCCTTAATGTGCATACCCAAGTCGCCCTCTTTGGCACTATGTAAATACATGCATATTGGTCCAACCATCACACACATATTCACATTTCATGCACACCAGGGTAGCAAAGAAGGAAAACACTAGCACAAATCTTAATCTTGGCTACAACACATTAGGCAATCTTGTTAAGTTCTAGTGACCAGCTACTGCACCTGTAACTTCCACTAATAAACTCTATCATTCTAGCCATGTAACCCCCTATTTTCTTTGCTCCATTATCAAGTAGAACTTAGAGCAAACCAGATATTATTTTTTTACTTCAATAGCCAACCTATGGACCAAGTTATGGATTTTTTAAGTTGGTTACAATATTCTAACCAAATGAACAGTAACTTAGCCAAATTTGCAGTGTCATGTCTTTAGGTATAGGGCTCCAAATTCAAAAATTTAAAATCCCAGTTCAACCTCTTGATGTTCTCTAGGTGTAGTTAAAATCTCATACCAAGATTCTTTCTACACAGGGAGCTATAGAGCTTAAGTCCATAGTCGAAATTCTGGTCACTTTATGACCATTTTGCCCATACAAAATTTCATAAGTGTGCAAACACTTCATTCCCAAGGGGAAAGCCCTCCAAAGCCCTCCAAAGCAAACTTGGTTTTACTTATAACCCCTCTTTAAAGAGGTAATGGCTGAAACTTGAGCTTCATCCTTCTTGAAGTTCTTCTTGATTTTCTTGCTTCTCATGTCTTGAAAATGCCATGCATGTTCATGTGCTCTTGAGTTGAGCTCAAGAACACTAAAATCTCCATATGGCCAAAACTTCATAGTCAGCTTTCTTGGACATCTCACTTGATTTCTTGCTCTAGATGTGTTTAGAAGCTTGAAATCACTAAGAAAATGGATTGGAAGTGCAAGAACATGTATTTTCTGTATAGGCCGAGAGTTAGATGAAGAAGAAGATGATGGAAGCTTGGAGAAGTAGACATGGCCAAAACTTGGGGGAGAGGAGAGAGTTTGAGAGAGTTTGGCTTGTGATGGGTGAGTTGAAGTGTTGAATTGAAAGAATGAAATGATGGCCGGCTACCTTAACTCAAAGGGAGTAGGAGACACACTTAGTGGAGCCATTAAACAAATGTAAATGGGGGGAACAAGTCCAAGTGGAGCCATTAGACAATTCATAGTGGAGACAAGAGTGGGAGACAAAGCATGGGCAATATAATAGTTTAAGGTGGAAGTGGGAGACATGTCTAAGTGGGCTAATATAATATTGTGAGTGGAGGATGTAGTAGCCTAATATTTTAATGGCAACATAGGGATGGCCAGCCATGGCTTAAAATGCCATGAAAAGTGGACTAATCCCCATTTGGTCCTCCAACTTTATCAATTTGTGCAATTGAGTCCTCCCACAGAAATTTCCTTTGTGCAATTGAGTCCTTCAACTTCAAATTTCACCATTTTCATCACCAATTCTCTTGGCCTAAGCCAAGTTTAATTCCAAGAGTGTCCAGCACTCATTTATGCCCATTCCTCAATTAATTCAAGGTCTCCTGAGCTTATTGAGCTCAATTCCCAATTAGGAAAAATTTCCATGTCTTGAATCCACTTAACCCAGGACTTAGTCATTTAGCACTTTCCGGGTATTACAGATTGCATGTTCTTAAAGATGTGTTAAATAATGAAGCATGCTATGTGTTAGTGTTGTGCCCAAAATCCAATCATGAGATGATTGTATTTTTGCACATTGAGTCATGATATTTTATTAAGGCATTGATCCAACAATAATGTTTGTTGTTCTATTTCTGCGTAATGTAATAAACATAATTGTAACCCTAGAATAATGATATTCTCAAACATCCCTGGTCTAGTATTATTGTGGACCGGGTTGCAATAATACATAACGACTAGCATATGTGGAGACTAATATAAGATATATAGTCTACATATGGGTACAAGTTGGAGAACTTGTGCACTGGACAGACCCACCATGAGAACACTACATGGATCGTTATATGAATGTCTTAAGTGATTCTCATAGTGATAATGGTATATGTAGTCCTTCGACCTACGATCATCAAGGTTCCCTACATGGGAGTCACATACTTTGATACTTCCCTTTGTTGCTCATAACTGAGTGAACTTGAAGGAGGTCATTGGGTATGTCACATATCATGCGAAGGGACTTGTATGATCAAGATGGGATTTGTCCCTCCTATGTAACGGGAGTGATATCTTCGGGCCCCTTGATAGAGTAAGACTTAGAAAAATGCATGGCCATGCTTGGATGAATTGATATATGATATCAATGTCATCAGTTTAAGTTGGTCTACTCGGTAATCAAGAAAACAAAGATTGGGCTTTACGAGAGTGACACATTCCATGTCTTGTGCCTAGTCTTTATATCTTGGACAAAGGGACAATGGCATATATCGGTAATGATCATAAAGGTTTAGTCAAATCATCAACAATCTTATCACTTGGGTAGCAATGATGTGTTGCTAAACACCACTCATTGCTTATGATCATAAATGTGATTTATGATCATTGCCAATGTGGTAAGAGCCTATTGGGTCGCACACATAGAGCTATTTGGATCATTAGAGTGCATGGGCTAATAATTTGGGTTTTGGTTTCACAATAATTTCGTATTAATAATGGGCCCAATAGTTGAGCCATTATCAAGCCCAAAATTAAAGCCTAATTGGATTAGGGCTTTGAAACCCATTAGGCCTAGAAGTTGAGTCTCACTATAAATACAACTTTTAGTGAGAAATTCCTAGCTTCTTGCCCTAGCCTCCCAAAAGGACAGCCGCACTTTTCTCTTGCAATTCCTTGGAGGACACAAGGTAGCACTGCGAGCGCAAGAGAAACGCATCTGCCGGGACATGGTGGAAGTGTGGTGATGCCGAGTGGCTCGTGTGGATACCGTAGAGAGCTTGTATACATCAATTATTTAGGTTTTGTGATTCGACTCTACAGTTTAATGAGAGATCTCAATCAAAAATTAGGTATGAAAATTTTTAAACACCCGATTTACCCCTTTTCACTTGGATCCTAGAGGGTTTCGGTTAAATTCTGCTGCGCTGTTTGGCTCCCGAAACCCATCACTTTGTTGGGATTGTATGTACGCCTAAGGAAGAATTTTCAGTGAACCTGGAATTATATGGAATTGGTTGCTTGTATGTTAAGATGGCATCTAAGGATATTAAGTGCACGTAGTTGGATATATGTGCTTTTGGATGATTGAGTATGTGAACAAGAGTCCATAAACAAGTTTTCAAAAATATGGATACGGTGTTTTGGTTGCCATGCAAATTCCTAGCTAAGTATAATGAAGATCATGAATGGAACACTAAAATTCCACATAGGTGCTAGCTCATTTATTAGGAGCACCCCCAACATCACCTTGAAAGTAAAGAATTAACGAGCTAGTACCAGTATTAATCCTGGAGTCGCACGCAAAAATGCTAATAAGAGTTAATAAAGTCCCTTCTGTGTGAATAACTTCCGCTGTATTACATTGATAATCGAGCCCAGATGGGCCTGGGGCGGTGCGGGGCGTAACAACCGTCATTAAAACCTACATCCAAAGGCACTAAAACACAAAAACCACAATGCATATATACAAGATATAGCCACCAAATGCAGCAGCCATTAACAACAGACAAACACACGAAATGTGGCAGCAACAATAACCATAGATTAGTCCATAAAACACATAATAAACATAACCAAATCATTATCGTAGCCCTCCTCAAGCTAATGCTTGGTCTTAGGAGGATTTTAACGCTAGTTAGTACTAACTTTGGGCTTTAGAAACCCTCACCTTACTACCATTTTTGTGCACTTCACACTAGGTCACAAAACCTTCAATAAGTAGACTCCCCTCACTAAGCTTGGTTCATCAAGGTCATGGCTCTCTTCCAAGCTTAGCCCTAGTTCCATGGATGTTTCAAAATCACAAAAAAGAGTCCATAAGAGCAAGAAAACCCTTACCAAAGTGGGTAGGCCGAAAATCAAGCTTGATCCTTGAAGTATCCAAGCAATACCTCTAGTTTGCTTCCAATTGCTTCCTTTTGCCTTCAATTTTAATCAATTGCAAGTTTGAAGATGTGGTGGCTATGGAGGAAGTGTGGCTGTGTTCTTGGGCTGGAGGAGGAGGATGGAAATGAGAGAGCGATAAGTGATTTTTCCACTTAAATGGCCTTAAATAAGCTTAAGGGCACAAAACACACTTAACAAGCCTAAGCTTGCTTTATGTCATTTTCGTTCTCACTAATTATGGTTTCTTTGTCTTAAAATCATTGGTAACATGTGTCCAATATTTTTTACTAATTATCAAGTCATGGCTGCCTCCCCTGAGGTGCGATAACCCCACAATTCCACCCTTAGACTTAAGTCAAAAGCTTGAACACTTTAAGGTTTACGCTAGGACATTTAGGTTCTTATTGCCTTTAGTGTTTCCTTTGTCAAAACTTGTCTTCCATGAGCAATTTGGTCCTCCAATAGCACTTTTATACCATTCATATCCTTCTGATAATTTGGACTCTTTCTTAACAGTTTTGCAATTGAGTACCCAAATTTTGAAAACCTTACAAAAAAGTCCATAGGTTGCTTGACAAACAACCAATCCTTAAGGCTTTTCTTGAGGGCCAACTTACTAACTTGGAACACCTTTAAAGAGGTGTTGATCATGCCTTTTACCCCCATACTTCAATCAGTATCGTGAGAATTGCACAATATAATGGTTTTTTGACCATTATGCTACACTTGTAATTCTCCCATTTTTGTGTGGTGGTAAAAATAAGAGCCTAAAGTACTTGTTCACTTAGAAATAGTTGAACATGAGGCTAAGGAGATGGTTAGAATACATCAAGGACTCTGACTGCTATATAGAGTAAAGTGAGGGCAAAGGCAATCTAGTAGCAGATGCCTTGTGCAGGAAGTACACGGGTCTTCTGAAAGGAGGATCCATAACTGATTATGATGAGCAAAAAAGTTTGCTATGGCTATGGCATAAGTGGCATGAGTTAGAGGAAGCCCAAATCTATAGATTGACAATTCAGTTTGCAAGCATTGAAGAAGTTAGAAAGGCACAGAGACAGATCTTGATCTGAAAAAGATTTCAGGAGAGGAAAAATGTACTTTAAGGACCAAATCTATGTGCCTAAAGGAGCTAAGCTTAGGGATGAAATACTTGAAGAAGCTCACACAAGCAAGTTGAACATCCATCCAGGAAGTGAGAAAATGTATAAAGACCTGAAGGCTCACTTCTGGTGGCCAAATATGAAGAGAAACATAGCTATTTATGTCTCCAAATATGCCACATACAAGAAGGTAAAGGTAGAGCACCTGAAGCCATCTGGTACACTATAGACTCTACCTTTACCAGTGAGGAAATGGGGCAACATAACCATGGAATTTTTGGCTGGGTTGCTTATGAGTAGATTATGGCATGATACAATCTAGGTCATTGTGGAGTGCTTTTCATAAAGTACTAGGAACCAAAATCCACCTAAGTACTGCTTACCACCTTCAGACTGATGGTCAAACTAAAAGGGTAATACAAATATTGGAAGACATGCTTAGGAGTCATGTGTTGGATTTCGAAGGTGAATGGGACCAACACTTGCCATTGGTAGAATTCTTATACAATAATAGCTACCAAAGCACCATTGGTGACACGGCCGTCCTTGGCCCCTGCCCCGGAAGCCCAGAGAGAACTGGTCTCATGGTGGATTGCAATTGGCTAGTTGTGTATGTGTGCGGATTAAATCCCCTGATACTAGTTGATTATCCTAAAATATGCAATATGCATGCTCTTCATGCTTTGACTTGGTGTATTATAACCATAAAACATTAGCTTGGCCAAGTAATTTCTACACAAAAATAAGTACAAATTGCCAAAGCATACAAAATCAACATTTGAGTGAGTTTACTACACATAACAACTCGTGAGAACATTCATACATAAAGTAGACTAATGCCCCCACCCAGGAGCAACCCTAGAGTCGAGGACTCCTCATAACATAGACTATGGAGGCAACTAAAAGTACTATATAAATACAAGACTCTACTAAGATCTCTTTGACTTAACTCCCACCTTGGATACACATCCCAGTGGCAAGTCTCAAAAGTCCTTGCGAAGTGCTACTAGGCTTTGCAGCCAAAGGAAGATACTAGTTAGTACTGTTACTTGACCAAACAAGCCAACTGAATATACTCATGTAAACTAGAATCACAAGGATTCTCAAATTCCGTACTTGTATGCACAAAAGATCACTACCGCGATAATCCTCAACGATTACCCGGTCCAATAGCTTCAGTCTCTGCATAACATAACTTGGGAGTGAGAATTCGACAATTCTCAGTAAGGCGTCTTTAGTGCACTTGCAAGAAAATTACTAGGACTGCATATATGATAAACATATGTAAACTTGTTGCAAGCTCACACAGCATGAGGGCCTGATATGTGCACATATAACTAGGCCATAAAGACCTCTCCTCAACTAGTCCTCCTCATGGTGCATCACTCTGTGCCTAGCGAGTTCTGATCACTAACCCGCTCCAAGTAAGCCGTAGCTTACTTGATGCAGTAATGTAGCCTTCCCTTAGTCGTTATGTTGGGGAATTATGGTGGAACTTTGTAGACTAGTCCATAAGACCTCCTTGTAGACTAGATGAACAAGGTTTCACCTTGCAACCTCGTGGCTACGGCACGGCTAGGTCGACAAGGGTTCTAAACCTTTCACCTGAGCTAGTGGTACTTTGTTATGTTCATTTGCAACCTAGTTTCATTGCTTGTGGCGCAATAAACCTTAAAACCTTACAAAACTCAAGGAAACTCTTATGTCTTGTGGGACTTTTGGAAGTCTCAGAGTACCCCCGGAATCGTTAGACCCCTCGGTAAGCTAATAACCCCCTTAGGTCTCATTTGGATCATCCTAGCAAAATGTGAGAAATTTGGCATTTTTGTTTGTGGTGACACGTCGCCACATTTGGTAACGTTCTGTGAACTTTTTCTGGATTGGCGACGCATCGATGACGTTGACATGTATTTGGCGACGCGTAACCAATCTGCAGAAATGCAAAATTTGGAGCATTTTGCTGCTATGAACTTCGGATGATTCCTACACATATCAAACATGCATGGAATGCCTCCGAATTTCATACACTCATAGAACATGTTGCATAGAACATAACCAACTATCACAAGCTAATCTATGATGTCTTGTAACATCAATCCAATCCTCCTAAATCTCTTAGTCTACCACAATTCAACCAAAACCTTTAACTAATGCCATAGCTAAACTACTCAAATTCTTCAAGCAAACTTAAGCTAATGGCATTAAATGAACTTGAAAACATATCTCCCTTGCCTTAACTTGAAGTAACAAGCAAGAATCAATCTCCTTTCCAATCAACCAAGCTCACCAAAGTTCTACACAAGTTCCAATCCAAAAACAAAGCACTAATCATCAAAACTTGACTACCTAACCAAAACCCAAGCTCCAAACCAAGTAAATAATATGAATTCAATCAAGAACACTTTGCTTACCTCGCTCAAAAATAGGGCATGTGGAAAAAGGCCCTTCCAAGCTTCAAAATCATGGTTTCAAGCTTGAAATTAGCTTCTCCAAGCTTATATGCTTTGAATTGCACCTCTTGATACCAAGAACACTTGATTCCAAGCTTAATCTGAGAGCAAAATGAGGGTGAGAAGGCTGGAAACGAGATTATGGCAGCCATAGCCTCACTTTCCTTTCTTAAACCCTCACTTAACCCCAAAGCCATCAAAGTATTAAGCTTAATACAATTAAGCCCTTATCTTTGTAACTTAGTCATTCTTGATTAAATTCTTGTTTATTCTTCAAGTTTGAGTTAAGGTTGAAAGTTAAGTTATAAAAATTCATTTTAAAACACTTGGGACTCGTCCCCGATATTCAGGATGCAAAATTACCATTGATGGCGCTGGGTCGCCATCGTAGATGTTCCCGCCGTGGCTCCATGACGGGAGTAACAGGGACCTCCTGAGGAGTGTTACGCGTGGCCGTCTATGATGGATAGCGGTGGCCGAGAAAGGTTTTTGGTGCTAGAAAGAGCCTAAAACGGGGATGTCCCCAAGTAGTCTGGCCTGAAACATGCAGAAAACAGGGGTTAGGAGGTCCCCGGAGTGGTTTTCCGGGGAGGAGCCTCCGACGCCCAAGTCAGTGCCTCTAAATGGTGACGAAGAGTAAGCACAAAATAGACTTGCCGGGAGTGTTTCTCTGGTATGCACAGAAGGGAAAGAATCTTGCCGGAGGCATTTTTCTGACATGTCTAGAGGAAAAAAAAAGGGGGAAGCTAGACCCTGGACCCCAAAAAAACCCCTGTCCCACCCACCTTACCGAGAGCCTCCCCTACTGTAAATAGGAGAAAATGAGCCCCTTGGATTGTGATACGTGTATGGATGGATGCCGCCCATACCTCTGACCAGAAGAGTGGCCAGCCCCCTGCAGGCTTTCTCGGGCAGTGGCTTATCGAGAAGTGTGTCTGAGCAGGTCAAAGTGCAGACTGCAGTGGCCTGTCAGAGTGCTTGAGGTCGACGTCTAGTGCGTACGGGCGAATATGTCAGAGACTCCTTTGTGGCACCCATCACTCCTCCGAGGTCCCTTCGTCTGACGTTACCTTTTAGGGGGACGAACAAGGATCTCTCCCCGGGGTGATACTGTTTCTTCGGGGTGTTCTCATTCTTCCGAAGTCGGTTCATTCGTCCTCTAATGGAGAGGCGATATGGTAACTTTCTGAGGTTGGTACGATGGGGCTTCCGAGGTCGTATACCACATGTGTTTGGCTCCCTTTTTCTCCAAAGTCAGTGGACAGGGCGATAGCACTTCGGCTATCAACCATTTTGCCCCTGAACTTCGTTCGGTGCTTTATTCTTCTTGGAACTTAGTGAACTTTACTAAACTTCTCTATTCTTGCTTTGTAAACTTGAATTAAGGTTCTAAACTTAATTTAAAACACTTTACCTTCCTTAATTTCGCTTCCCACTAGAAGGGCCATAATATTCTCCTCTCCTTCTTGAATTTGGTCCCCCAAATTCCGCTGCAACTCCGGAAAAATACTAGGATATCTTTTCAGCATATCCTGCTCTGTCTACCATGTAGCTTCCTCCTCACTATGGTTAGACCAAAGGATCTTAACCATCGGAATCCACTTAGTCCGCAATTTCTTGACTTGCCTATTTAGTATCTGAATAGGTTTCTCCTCGTAGGTCAAGTCATCCTGAATGGGTATCACTGAAGGATTAACTACTTGTCCTGGTTCCACTATGCATTTTCTGAGTAGAATAACATGAAACACGATATGCACTTGGGATAGGTTAGGTGGTAATGCTAACCGATAGGCAACTCTGATAGAGGTAAACTCTGAAGTGTCCTTGTTGGTTTCTGTTGTTCAGCTTTAAGCATCTGACATGTCAAACATTTTGCCACCTGTCCTCTTACATCCCTTTCCAATCCTGGCCACCAAAAACGTGTCATCAAATTTTGATACATCTTACTAACACCAGGGTGAATATTCAAAATGCTACTATGTGCCTCCTATAGGACTTGCTGTCTAAGTCCATTCACATTCGGTACATAAAAATGATCTCCATAATGTAATATTCCATCTTTGTATATGAATTCCTTCCTCATAGTGCCAAGCTTCACTTCTCCTGAAATTTTATTGAACAATGAGTCTTTCATCTGAGTTTCTTTAACTCTGATCAACCAAGTTGACTGCACCTCCAAAATGTTGACTAGGGATTTTTCTCGACTTTGCCATAATTCATGCAAAGCTAAGAAACAGTCCCAATAATTCTTCAAAGGAGTCCGTAGCCTGATCCTTAGATAGGATCACTCCCGTGTACTTCCGACTCAACGCATTTGCTACCACATTTCCCTTACTAGCACAGTACTCAATCGAGCAGTCATAATCTTTTATATATTCAATCCATCGCCGCTACCTCATGTTGAAATCCTTCCGTGTAAACAAATACTAAAACTCTTGTGATTGGTGAAGATCCTGAATGACCTCCCCATCAAATAATGCCTCCATAACTTCAATGCAAAAATTACTGCTGCTAGCTCAGGATCATGAACGAGATAGTTCAATTCGTTAGACCTTAGCTGTCTTGAGCCATAAGCAATCACCTGACTGTCTTGCATTAATACACATCCCAAACCAGAACCAGATGCATCAGTATAAACTGCAAAAGCTCTGTTCGAATCTGCAAAACATGTATAGGTGCACTAGTCAATCTCACCTTCAATTCCATATAAGCTTCTTCACACTTCGGTGTCCACTCAAACTTCTGAGTCTTCTTGGTCAACGCTGTCAATGGTGTGGCTATCATAGAGAATTTCTCTATGAAGTGCCTATAGTAACCTGCCAAGCCCAAGAAACTCCTAACTTCTGTAACTATAGTTGGTCTCTTCCACTCAACTACTGCTTGAACCTTTTCAGGATCATCTGACAACCCTTGGGCATTGATGATGTGCCCCAAAAACTGAATCCTCTCGGACCAAAACTCACACTTAGACAACTTTACATAGTACTGTTTATCCTTCAACAGTTGCAAAACTGTTCTAAGGTGCTTCTCATGCTCTGATGTAGACTGTGAATATACCAAAATATCATCGATAAAAACTTCAACAAACTGATCCAGAAATGGCTTAAAGATCCGATTCATAGCTTCCATAAATACTGTTGGAGCATTCATCACACCAAAAGGCATAACTGTATATTCATAATGTCCATACCTCATCCTGAAAGCAGTTTTCGAAATATCTTCCTCCTTAACTCTGATCTGAAAATACCCAAACTGAAGATCAATTATGGAAAACACCTTTACTTCCCTAAGCCTGTCAAACAGATCATCAATTCTAGGAAGCGAATATTTATTCTTGATTGTCACTGCACTCAACTTCCTATAGTCGATGCACAATCTGAAAGTTCCATCTTTCTTCTTCACAAATAACACCGGAGCTCCCCACGGTGACACACTAGGTCTTATAAAGCCTTTTCCTAGCAGTTCCTTCAACTGCTTCTTTAACTCATCCATCTCAAGAGCTGACATCCTATAAGGTGGTATTGAAATAGGCTCAACCCCTAGCTGTAAATGGATTGCAAACTCAGTATCCCTCTTAGGTGGTAACCCAGGTAACTCTACCAGAAACACCTCAGGAAACTGTTTGGCTACTGGAATTTTCCCAAGTTCTTCCTCTATAGCAAGTCCGTTCAATGAATAATACTCTTCTTCACCAACTATGGGGATGGCATCCACAAGTCTAAGATGCAAACTCTTAGCACTAGACGCCAATCCTCCTGTGCAAGTCACTCTAGCTCCTTGAGCATCAGTAATGTTGACTGAGTGATTCGCACAGTCAATTTGTGTCTTATGCTTACTTAGCCAATCCATTCCCAACACTAGGTCATAAGACCTCAATTCTATCACCCATAACTCACAACAGAAATCGTGGTTGCCTAACTGCATGGGATACCTAGTAACCACTTCATTGGTCACAATAAAACCCCTCCCCGCAGTCCTTATGAGTCTCAACTCACCCGAGATTTCTCGCTGCAATTTAAAATTATCTACCAAGGTAGAAGATATCACTAAAAGAGTAGCTCCCGTATCAAATAGCACTCTAACACTACCATTCTGAAAAGTAAAATTACCTCGAACAGCGGTTAGTTCTCTGGTCACCTGACTCGTCAAGGCGAAAACCTTCGGCTCAACTGCTGCTGTGGCTACACCAGGCCGATTCCCTATGGCAAGGGGGTATAGTGGGTAAATTCTGGGACGGACCTGACATCGGTCGAGCCCTTGGGCATTCCGTCAACCAATGTCCTCGCTGACCACAAACATTGCAAACATCTGTCCCCAGAGTAGATGGTCTTCCACCATGAAACCGTCTGCATCTAGGACATAAACCCGTCTTCTTTTTCTTGGATGGACCTTTATTTTCCACCATTGGTCGCTTCTCGGAACTTTTTCCAAAGTTGGCTGGTCCAACCTCCACCTTTTTGCTAGGTGTTCTGGAATCCTCAAATTCCCTTTCTAAGGCCAACGCCTTCTGAACCACCTGGCGATAGCTCCTAATATCCATTGTCGCCATACACCTCCTGAATACAGGCTTCAAACCTTGGAAGAACTTCTTAGCTTTCAATTCATCATTGCCCATCATGTACGGAGCATATCGAATAAGAGAATTATAGTGCTGTTCATACTCCCGCACAGACATCTTTCCCTGTGTCAGATTCTCAAACTGAATCCTCCTCTGGTCCTGTGCAGCTTCACTGATATACTCCTGTCTGAACTTCGTTTGAAGTCTAACCACTTGAGCATCTTCTTCTTATGCTTTGGGTGGGTACCATTACTTTCCCTCAACAACTCCATCACATCATCCCACCATAAACTAGCTCTTCCCCTCAGAAAGAAAGGCACTAGAGTCATCTTCTGCTCCGACTCATAACCACCACAAGTGAATAGTCTATTCACCTTGGAGAACCAGTCCTCTGCTGTGTCGAGATCACTTGTCCCATCAAAGCTCGGTGGATCAACAGTCTTAAATTTCTCCAACAATCTCATCTGATGTGGAGTGTCTCCCCTCCTTGGAGCCTCCATCACCTCTGGTTCCTCTTGCTCCTCATGAACATGATTTCTATGTTCATGAGCCCTAGGCACTTGCTGAGCAGCATGCCTCTCCTGATCCTGATGTGGGTCATTCTTCTCCTGGACAACATCTCTGTCCTCATAATCTCTGAACATCTCAGTCACAAGGGTGTTCATACCCTGTGCCACTTGGGCCATTGTCTATGTCAACCCCTGTAGTACCCTGGATATCTCATCCAGCCTTGCCACAATTGGGTCACTAGAACCCTCACCAGGTTCCTTAGTTACCCTTAAAGCTCTTAACCTAGTGTTAACAATAGTAACCTGCAACCACAGCCAGACAAGATTCCCCAGATGTTTGTCAGTACTAACTTCCTAGCACTTGAACTTTCCAATCTAGATCTCATTCTTAGTCTCCAATATCTATGAAATGAGTCCTAGCCTCTGATACCAAAAACACTAAGACGGCTGTCCTTGGCCCTTGCTAGGAAGCCCTGTTAGAGCTGGTCTCATAGTGGATTGCAATTGGCTAGTTATGTATGTGTGGAGATTAAATCCCATGATACTAGTTGATTATCCTAAAATATGCAATATGCATGCTCTTCATGCTTTGACTTGGTTTATTAAAACCATAAGACATTAACTTGGCCAAGTAATTTCTACACAAAAATAAGTAAAAATTGCCAAAGCGTACAAAATCAACATTTGTGTGAGTTTATTACACATAACAACTCATGAGAACATTCATACATAAAGTAGACTAATGCCCTCACCTAGGAGCAACCCTAGAGTCGAGGACTCCTCATAACATAGACTATGGAGGCAACTAAAAGTACTGTACAAATACAAGCCTCTACTGAGATCTCTTTGACTTAACTCCCACCTTGGATACACGTCCCAGTGGCGAGTCTCAAAAGTCCTTGCCAAGTGCTACTAGGCTCTGCAGCCAAAGGAAGATACTAGTTAGTACTGTTACTTGACCAACAAGCCAACTGAATATACTCATGTAGACTAGAATCACAAGGATTCTCAAATGTTGAACCTCTATACACAAAAGATCACTACCGCAATAATCCTCAATGATTACCCGGTCCAACAGCTTTAGTCTCTGCATAACATAACTAGGGAGTGAGAATTCAACAATTCTCAGTAAGCGGTCGTTACTGTACCTGCAGGAAAATTACTAGGACTGGACATATGATAAACATATGTAAACTTGTTGCAACCTCACATAGCATGAGGGACTAATATATGCACATATTACTAGGCCATCAAGACCTCTCCTCAACTAGTCCTCCTCATGGTGCATCACTCCGTGCCTAGCGAGTTCTGATCACAAACCCGCTCCTAGTAAGCGATAGCTTACTTGATGCAATCATGTAGCCTTCCCTTAGTCGTTATGCATGGTAATTATGGTGGAGCTTTGTAGAGTAGGCCATAAGACCTCCTTGTAGACTAGATGAACAAGGTTTCAGCTTGTAACCTCGTGGCTACAGCACGGCTAGGTTGACAAGGGTTCTAAACATTTCACCTGAGCTAGTGGTACTTAGTTATGTTCATTTGCAACCTAATTTCCTTGGTTGTGCCACAAGCAACCTTAAAACCTTACAAAAATCAAGGAAACTCTTATGTCCTGTGGGACTTTTGGAAGTCTCGAAGTACCCTTAGAAACCTTAGACCCCAAGGTACGCCAAGAACCCCCATAGGTCTCATTTGGAATATCCTAGCAAAACGTGAAAAATTTGGCATTTTTGTTTATGGCAACGTGTCGCTACAGTTGGTAACGTTCTGTGAACGTTCGCTGGATTGGCGATGCGTCGCTGGCGTCGACATGTAATTGGCGACGCGTCACCAATCTGCAGAAATGCATAATTTGGCGTATTTTGCTGCTATCAACTTTGGACGATTCCTACACATATCAAGAATGCCTCCAAATTTCATACACTCATAGAACATGTTGCATAGAACATAACCAACTATCACAAGCTAATCTATGATGTCTTGTAACATCAATCCAATCTTCCTAAATCTCTTAGTTCACCACAATTCAACCAAAACCTTTAATTAATGCCATATCTAAAAGTACTTGAATTCTTCAAGCAAACTTAAGCTAATGGCATTAAATGAACTTGAAAACATATCTCCCTTACCTCAACTCAAAGTAACAAGAAAGAATCAATCTCCTTTCCAATCAACCAAGCTCAAAAAAGTTCTACACATGTTCCAATCCAGAAACAAAGTACTAATCATCAAAACTTCACTCTCTAACCAAAACCCAAGCATCAAACCAAGTAAATAACATGAATTCAATCAAGAACACTTTGCTTACCTTGCTAAAAAATAGGGGATGTGGAAAAATGCCTTTCAAGCTTCAAAATCATGGTTTCAAGCTTGAAATTAGCTTCTCTAAGCTTATATACTTTGAATTGCACCTCTTGATACCAAGGACACTTGATTCTAAGCTTAATTTGATAGCAAAATGAGGGTGAGAAGGCTGGAATGTGATTATTGTATCCATAGCATCACTTTCCTTTCTTAAACCCTCACTTAACCCCAAAGGCCATCAAAGTATTAAGCTTAATACAATTAAGTCCCTATCTTTGTAACTTACTCATTCTTGATTAAATTCTTGTTTATTCTTCAAGTTTGAGTTAAGGTTGAAAGTTAAGTTATAAAAATTCATTTTAAAACACTCGGGACTCGTCTTGGCTATTCAGGATGCAAAATTACCATTTTGCCCCTGAACTTTGTTTAGTGCTTTATTCTTCTCGGAACTTAGTGAACTTTACTAAACTTATCTATTCTTGCTATGTAAGCTTGAATCAGGGTTCTAAACTTAATTTAAAACACTTTAGCTTCCTCAATTTCGCTTCCCACTAGAAGGGCCATAACAATTAGCATGGCACCTTATGAAGCATTATGTCGAAAAAGGTGCATGACACCTCACTATTAGGTAGAAGCCTTAGACAGACGAGAGTTATGTCCTAAAATTATTGAAGAGGCTACTGCCAAAATCATGAAAATTCAAGAAATATTAAAGGCAGCCAATGAAAGAACCACAGCCTACGTGAATAAAGGAAAGAGAGACTTGGAGTTTGAGGTTGGTGACAATGTTTGGCTGAAAGTTGCACCAACCAAAGTCACTATCAGGTTTGGCTGAAGAACCAAGTTAGGTCCAAGATACATAGCTCCTTATGAGATCTTGGGCAGAGTTGGCAAGGTAGCATATAGGTTAGCTCTACCGCCAAGCATGTCAAGTGTTCATAATGTTTTTCACATCCGTATGCTTAAGAAGTGTCTACTGGACAGAAAGCATGGTATTGTAGTTGAAGACATACAATTGGAACCAAACTTCACATATGAACAGAAACCTATATCTATCTTAGCCAAGGATATCAGATCGTTAAGAAACAAGCTCGTTCCCATGGCTAAAGTTCAGTGGTCACACAACTCTAAAAGAGAAGCAACCTGGGAAACTTAAAAAGACCTTATGGAAAGGTATCTTGATGAATATCCGAAGCTAAAGGCTATTTTGGAGGACCAAAATTTTTAAGGCGGGGAGGATGGTTACCGCCACATAAAAATCGGAGACATATAAGTGTGGCATAATGGTCAAAAAGCCATTATATTGTTTAATTCTCTTCATAGTGATTGAAGTGTGAGGGGTAAAAGGTATAATGAACACTTCCTTAATAGTGTTCCAAGTTGGTAACTTGGCCTATAAGAAAACTCTTAAGGGTTGCTTGTTTCTCAAGCAACCTATGGAGTTTTTTGTAAGGTTTTGGAAATTCGGGTACTCAATTGCAAATCTTTCATAAAAGAGCTTTGGAAAGTTATGGGAAGGATATGAATGGTATAAAGGTGCTGTTGGAGGACCAAATTGCTCATGGAAGACAAGTTTGGACAAAGGAAAGACTAAAGGTGTTAAGGACCTAAATGTCTTAGTTTAAACCTTAAAGAGTTCAAGCTTTTGACTTAAGTCAAAGGGTGGAATTGTGGGGTTATACCACCATGGGGGAGGCAGCCAATGCTTGATAAATGGTTCCAAAATATTGGGCGCATGTGTACCAATGAGTTTGAGACAAAAAACCACAATTACTGAAAAGGAAAATGACATAAAACAAGGTTAAGCTTGTTAAATGTGTTTTGTGCCCTTAAGCTCATTGAAGGCCATTTATGTTGGATTTTGGGAGCCAAACAGCGCAGCGGAATTTAACCGAAACCCTCCAGGATCCATGTGAAACGGGGTAAACCGGGTGTTCAAAAATTTCAAAGCTAATTTTCGGTTGAGATCTCTCACTCAACTGTAGAGTCGAATCACAAAACCTGAACAATTGATGTGTTCAGGCTCTCTATGGTATCCACACGAGCCTCTCGGGATCACAATGCTTCCACCACGTGCCAGCAGATGCGTTTCTCTTGCGCTCGCAGTGCTAGCTTGCGTCCTCCAAGGAATTGCAAGAGAAGAGTGCGATTGTCCTTTTGGGTGGCTAGGGCAAGGAGACCTACGAATTTCTCACTTAAAAGTTGTATTTATAGTGAGACTCAACTTCCAGGCCTAATGGGTTTCAAAGCCCTAATCCAATTAGGATTTAACTTCGGGCTTAATAATGGCTCAACTCCTTGGCCCATTATTAATACGAAATTAAAGTGAAACCATAACCCAAATAATTAGCCCATGCACTCTAATGATCCAAATAGCTCTACGTGTGCGACCCAATAGGCTCTTGCCATGTTGGCAATGATCATAAATCACATTTATGATCATAAGCAATGAGCGGTGTCTAGCAACACATCATTGCTACCCAAGTGACAAGATTGTCGGTGAATCGACTAAACCTTTATGATCATCACCGATATATGCCATTGTCCCTTTGTCCAAGATATCAAGACTAAGCACGAGACATGGAATGTGTCACTCTCATATAGCCCAATCTTTGGTTTCTTGATTACCGAGTATACCAACTTAAACTGACGACGTTGAGATCATATATCAACTCATCGGAGCATGGCCATGCATTTTCTAAGTCTCACTCTATCAAAGGGTCCAAAGATATCACTCCCGTTACATAGGAGGGAAAAATCCCATCTTGATCATACAAATCCCTCTGCATGATATGTGACATACCCAATGACCTCCTTCAAGTTCACTCAGTTACGAGCAACAAAGGAAAGTATCAAAGTATGTGACTCACATGTAGGGAACCTTGATGATCTTAGGTCGAAGGACTACATATACCATGATCACTATGAGAATCACTTATGACACTCATATAACGATCCATGAAGTGTTCTCATGGTGGGTCGGTCCAATACACAAGTTCTCCAACTTGTACCCATATGTAGACTACATATCTCATATTAGTCTCCACATATGCTAGTCATTATGTATTATTGCAACCCGCTCCACAATAATACTAGACTAGGGACGTTTAAGAATATCATTATTCTAGGGTTACAATTATGTTTATTACGTTACGCAGAAACAAAACAACAAACAAAATTGCTGGATTAATGCCTCAATAAAATATCATGACTCAATGTGAAAAAATACAATCATCTCATGATTGGCTTTTTGGGCACAACACTAACAATCTCCCACTTGCTCTAAAAGCCAATCATCCTTGTGTCTCATACCGATGGACCTAGAATGGCTCTCATGCTTCTGCTGTGTAAGGGGCTTTGTCAGTGGATCACAATGTTGCTGTCTATCGAAGTCCTGCATATCCTTACATCACCCCTCTCGATGATCTCCTTGATGAGATGATAGCATCGAAGTATGTGTTTGGATCGCTGGTGAGATCGAGGTTCCTTAGCCTGTGCGATTGCTCCATTGTTGTCACAATAGAGCTCTATCGGGTCGACAATGCTTGGAACCACTCCAAGTTCAGTGATGAACTTCTTGATCCAAACTGCCTCCTTCGCAGCACCAGAGACGGCAATGTACTCAGATTCTGTTGTAGAGTCAGCTATTGTCTCTTGCTTTGAACTCTTCCAGCTCACAGCACCACCACCAATACAAAACACATAACCAGATTGCGATCTAAAATCATCCTTATCAGATTGGAAGCTTGCATCGGTGTAACCCCTTACAATGAGCTGATCTTCACCTCCAAAGACCAAGAATGCATCCTTAGTCCTTCGTAAGTACTTAAGGATGCTTTTAACAGCTGTCCAGTGACTTTCACCGGGGTTCGATTGGTACCTACTCGTCATGCTCAAAGCATATCAGACATCGGGACGAGTACATATCATGGCATACATGATAGATCCAATTGCTGAGGCATATGGAATCTTACTCATGCGCTCTCTCTCCTCGGTTGTACTCGGACACTGAGATCTAGAAAGAGTGATACCATGTGACATGGGCAAGAATCGTTTCTTGGAATCTTGCATGCTAAACCTCTTTAGCACCTTGTCAATATATGTTCTTTGACTTAGGCCAAGAAGCTTTCTAGATCGATCTCTATAGATCCTGATGCCTAACACATAGGCTGCTTCACCCAAGTCCTTCATAGAGAAACATTTCCCTAGCCAAGTCTTCACAGACTGTAGCTCAGGAATGTCATTCCTGATGAGTAGTATGTCATCTACAAACAACACCAAGAAGACAATAGTGCTCCCACTAACCTTCTTGTAGACACAAGGTTCATCTTCATTTTTGATAAAACCAAACTCTTTGATTGCATCATCAAAATGAAGATTCCAACTTCGAGAAGCTTGCTTCAGTCCGTAAATGGACCTTTGCAATTTGCACACTTTATTGGCATTCCCAGGAGTGACAAAACCCTCAGGTTGTGTCATGTACACATCCTCAAGTAGCTTTCCATTTAGGAATGCAGTTTTGACATCCATTTGCCATATCTCATAATCATAGTGTGCAGCAATAGTGAACAAAATTCGGATGGATTTAAGCATAGCAACTGGTGAAAAAGTTTCATCATAGTCAATACCATGAATTTGCTTGAAATGTTTTGCGACCAATCGTCCCTTAAAGGTAATCACATTACCATCCATGTCAGTTTTCTTCTTGAAAACCCATTTGCACCCTATGGGTTTTACCCCTTCAGGTGGGTCAACCAAAGTCCATACTTGGTTTTCATACATGGATTCCATCTCGGATTTCATGGCCACAAGCCACTTCTCAGAGTCAGGCCTTGACATAGCTTGTTGGTAGGTTGTGGGCTCATCTTGATCCATGAGCATCACATCACCGGTGTGAGTCACGAGAAATCCATATCTCTCGGGCTCACACCGAATCCTACCAGTCCTACGTGGGCTTTGTGCTACAGGAACAGACTCTTGAACCACAACATCTTGTGGTGTCTGTTCAGGTTCCATTTCAGGTTCGACGTCTCCTTGTTGTTCTTGAATTTCTTCAAGTTCTACTTTCCTCCCACTAGTTCCTTTAGAGATAAACTCTTTCCCAAAAAGACACCAGTTCGAGCAACAAACACTTTTTGCTCAGAGGGATTGTAGAAATAGTAACCCTTTGTTTCTTTGGGATACCCAACAAAAAGACATTTTTGAGATTTGGGCCCTAGTTTGTTAAAGGATTGACATTTTACATAAGCGTCACAGCCCCAAATCTTCATAAAAGACAAATTGGGACGCCTCCCACTCCATATCTCATATGGTGTCTTTTGAACCGATTTAGATGGAACTCAGTTTAGTGTAAAAGCGGCCGTCTCTAGAGCATGTCCCCAAAAGGAGTTTGGAAGGTCAGCTTGACTCATCATGGAGCGAACCATGTCTAACAGAGTTCGATTTCTCCTTTCAGAAAACACCATTCCATTGAGGTGTACCTGGTGGAGTGAGTTGTTATATTATACCACACTCCTTCAGATAGTCAAGGAATTCTCGATCCAAGTACTCTCCACCTCGATCTGATCGAAGCACTTTGATACTCTTCCCGAGTTGATTCTCTACTTCATCTTTGAACTTTTCAAAGGATTCTGACTTGTGTCTCATAAGATACACATAGCCATATCTGCTGAAGTCATCAGTGAAAGTAATGAAGTATTGGAAACCTCCTCTAGCTTGTGTAGACATAGGGCCACATACATCACTATGTATGAGTCCTAGTAAGTTGTTAGCCCTTTCACTTTGCCTTGGTCATCTTGCCCAACAAACATGACTCACATGTCTCATATGATTCAAAATCAAATGAGTCCAAGAGTCCATCCTTATGAAGCTTGGATATGCGGGTCTCATTTATATGGCCCAAGCGACAGTGCCAGAGATAGGTCGAGTTTGAATCATTTAATCTGACCTTCTTGGTATTCACATTATAGATTGGATCTTCAAGGTCTAGAACATACAACCCATTGCTAAGTTGAGCACTACCATAAAAGATTTCATTCAAATAAATAGAACAACATTTTTCCTTTATTATAAATGAAAAACCTTTCTTGTCCAAACAAGAAACAGAAATCAAATTTCTACTAATAGTAGGCACAAAGTAGCAGTTGTCTAATTCTAAAACTAATCCACTAGGTAAAGTGAGAACATAAGTCCCTACGGCTAAGGTAGCAACCCTTGCTCCATTTCCAACACGTAGGTCCATTTCACCTCGGGCCAATCTTCTACTTCTACTTAGATCCTGTACATTTGCAAAAATGTCAGATCCACATCCAGTATCCAATACCCAAGATGAGGAAGTAGAAAAGTTAGCCTCTATAACAAAAATACCTGAAGTGGAAGTCTTACTTCCCTTTTCCTTAGCAAGTTCTTCAAGATAGAGCTTACAGTTGCGCTTCTAGTGCCCAGGTTACTTACAATGAAAGCACTCCCCTTCCTTTGCCACACCACCCTTTGGTTTTAGTGCAGCTGAAGAAGAACTAGCATTGGACTTTCCATTAGCTTTATCCTTCTTCTTGTTGGCTTTTCCTTTTCCCTTGCCCTTTTGAACCATCAAAATGGGCTTAGCCTTCTTAAGGTTTTGCTCAGCAGTTCTCAACAGTTGAGCAATTCAGGGAGGGACTTGTCAAGGTCGTTCATGTTATAGTTCATGACGAACTGACTGTAGCTTTCTGGCAACGATTACAAGACTACATCAATAGCCAACTCTTTCTAAAGAGCAAATCCCAAATTCTCAAGATTCTCAATGTACCCAATCATCTTGAGCACATGAGGACCCACGGGACTTCCCTCAGACATCTTGCACTGAAACAATGCCTTAGAGGTCTCAAACCTCTCATGCCTAGCTTGCTCTTGGAGAAGCATTTTGAGATGTTCGATCATATCGAACACCGCCATGTTCTCATGTTGCTTCTGAAGCTCAGATTCCATGGTAATAAGCATGAGGCATGCAACATCCAAAGCATCATCAGAATGCCTCTTGTGGGCATCCCTTTCAGCTCTTGGAGCAGTGGCAGCAGGCTTATTTGGAATGGGCTGCTCTAGGACATAAGCCTTTCTCTCTTGTTTGAGGACTATCCTCAAGTTTCGGTACCATTTGAGAAAGTTGGTCCCATTCAGTTTTTCCTTCTCAAGGATCGATCGCAACGAAAGTGTCGATGTGTTTTGTGCCATGGTTATCTACAACAGTAAATATGCGGTGTAAGAGTCATGTATTTTAATTCACTTAATAAGGACTTTTATTAAACGATACTCCCACTATTTTCCTCAAAATAATAACCCTCGATATTATTTCGGAACACCTCGGCGCTAAGGTATTCTAGTGGGCCAAGATCCATATTTGACTACAACCTGACTCAGCTTTGGTTTTTCTCTCAAGTTACAACTTTTTAGGTAGGCAACTCATTGCCAATTGCATTTTATGCAACTCTTGGATAGTTGGGTGAACAACACTTGTCCAAGCTCATCTCATGAACTTAAGCCCAACTCTATGCCTCTAAGTCCCTAATCCTATTAGGATGACTTAGTTAAGTCGAACCCAAAGTTAGCAGTTTGGATATCACTATTATCCCATCGCGCCTTACCAAGATGAACATAGGTGCTTTACTTTGGCAAACCCACCTAATGTTGATCAAAGTCTTGACGAGTGCCAACATTTGGAAGGCATCACATTTAATGACTTAATATTTGTTTGAGGGGTTTTTTTTTTTCTTTTGATCTCACCAATTTGTTATCTGCGGTTGTTTTATACATGCATCACATACAAATATAAAACATGCATCTCATGCTTACAAGAAATAAACATGACATGGTTATAGCCCAAACTATGCGATATTCTCAAGCCAATGAGAATATCATAAAAGCCTAAGAAAAGAAAAGAGTATTCACAAGCTCCTTCTCTTCCTTTCTTGGTTGCCTTTTTGTTGTCACCTCCTTGGACATACCACCTTGGATGATCCCATAATGCACCATTACATCAATAATAGAAACCTCGAGTTACATTCGAGGGGAGTAAGGTGAGAAGAGAATGTACAATGAGAGTGATAAGAAAAGGCACGACTTGCAGGCCGTATTTACAAGTAAAACCAATCAAGGGCTATAACCATGCGCCATGCTCCAAACACCAATCAGCATATCATGTCAAATCTCATTCAACAAAGATGCATGCCAATTTTCGCATGTTGATTAACCAGTTTTTATTTATGTGTCGCTTCGCATACGGCGGTCCCGCTGGCCGGTCAGCGAACGGGGTCAAGGGGAGCTGCCCTTGTAGGGGGTGTGGGGGGCAGCGCCCCCCGGCGTAAAAAATTCTCTTACAATTGCTTAGCCTGAAATCTTCTATTTCGAGAAAGTAGGCACCTGAGACTCCTCCATTTGAGCCACCAAAAATACCTTACTTTCGGTGCCCGAACAGGTCGAATCCGAACAAACCTAGGGTTTTTGCAATTATTGCAAGAATCCTAATCCATATAGGTATCTCATACCTATCAATTTCGGGTTAATCTCATTAACCAATTTGTGTCGTTTCTTCATATATCTCATATGTTCATTACGAATTCTGGTTTCATGCATCATGAATCAATCTAATTAATCATGGCCGAAAACCAATCGAACACATAGCATCATGCGATTCAACACTCAATCCCGATTTAGGGTTTCACCAGTAGCTCTAATACCACTGTTGGGTTTCGGGAGCCAAACAGCGCAGTGGAATATAACCGAAACCCTCCAGGATCCAAGTGAAACGGGGTAAACCGGGTGTTCAAAAATTTCATAGCTAATTTTCGGTTGAGATCTCTCACTCAACTGTAGAGTCGAATCACAAAACCTGAACAGTTGACATGTTTAGGCTCTCTATGGTATCCACACGAGCCTCTCGGGATCACCACGCTTCCACCACATCCCGGCAGATGCGTTTCTCTTGCGCTCGCAGTGATAGCTTGCGTCCTCCGAGGAATTGCAAGAGAAGAGTGCGGCTGTCCTTTTGGTAGGCTAGGGCAAGGAGACCTACGAATTTCTCACTTAAAAGTTGTATTTATAGTGAGACTCAACTTCCAGGCCTAATGGGTTTCAAAGCCCTAATCCAATTAGGATTTAATTTCGGGCTTAATAATGGCTCAACTCCTTGGCCCATTATTAATACAAAATTAAAGTGAAACCATAACCCAAATAATTAGCCCATGCACTCTAATGATCCAAATAGCTCTATGTGTGCGACCCAATAGGCTCTTGCCATGTTGTCAATGATCATAAATCACATTTATGATCATAAGCAATGAGCGGTGTCTAGCAACACATCATTGTTACCCAAGTGACAAGATTGTCGGTGAATCGACTAAACCTTTATGATCATCACCGATATATGCCATTGTCCCTTTGTCCAAGATATCAAGACTAAGCACGAGACATGGAATGTGTCACTCTCGTATAGCCCAATCTTTGGTTTCTTGATTACCGAGTAGACCAACTTAAACTGACGATATTGATATCATATATCAACTCATCGGAGCATGGCCATGCATTTTCTGAGTCTCACTCTATCAAGGGGCCCAAAGATATCACTCCCGTTACATAGGAGGGACAAATCCCCTCTTGATCATACAAATCCCTCCGCATGATATGTGACATACCCAATGACCTCCTTCAAGTTCACTCAGTTACGAGCAACAAAGGAAAGTATCAAAGTATGTGACTCACATGTAGGGAACCTTGATGATCTTAGGACAAAGGACTACATATACCATGATCACTATGAGAATCACTTATGACACTCATATAACGATCCATGAAGTGTTCTCATGCTGGGTCGGTCCAGTACACAAGTTCTCCAACTTGTACCCATATGCAGACTACATATCTCATATTAGTCTCCACATATGCTAGTCATTATGTATTATTGCAACCCGCTCCACAATAATACTAGACTAAGGACGTTTAAGAATATCATTATTCTAGGGTTACAATTATGTTTATTATGTTACGCAGAAACAAAACAACAAACAAAATTGCTGGATTAATGCCTCAATAAAATATCATGACTCAATGTGAAAAAATACAATCATCTCATGATTGGCTTTTTGGGCACAACACTAACAATTTAAGTGGCCAATTCAAATATCTCTCTCTCATTTTTAGCCTCCTCTAGGCCAAGAACACAGGTACACATTCTCCATAGCCACTACACCTTCAAATTTGCAATTGATTGAAATTGAAGGCAGGCAGAAGGAAGCAATTGGATGCAAACTAGAGCTATTGCTTGGATACTTCAAGTATCAAGCTTGATTTTCAGCCTACCCACTTTGGTAACGGTTTTATTGCTCTCATGGATTATTTTCTGTATTTTTAATCAACCATCGAGCTAGGGCTAAGCTTTGAAGAAAGTCATGAGCTTGATGAACCTAGCTTAGTGAGAAGGTGCACTTATTAAAGGTTTTGTGACCTAGTGTGAAGTGCACAAAGATGGCAGTGAAATGAGGGTTTCTATAGCCCAAAGTTTCTACTAACTAGTGTTAAAACGCTCCTAAGGCCAAGAATTAGGTTGAGGAGCTCTGCCATCGTGATTCATTTATGTTTATTCTGTGTTTTATTGACTAATCTGTGGTATATGTTGCTGCTGCATTTCATGTCTTTGTTGGTTGTGAATGGCCGCTGCATTTGGTTGCTATTGTTACTGTCGTGCCCAAAAAGCCAATCATGAGATGATTGTATTTTTTGCACATTGAGTCATGATATTTTATTAAGGCATTAATCTAGCAATTATGTTTGTTGCTCTGTTTTTGTGTAACGTAATAAACATAATTGTAACCCTAAAATAATGATATTCTTAAATGTCCCTGGTCTAGTATTATTGTGGACCGGGTTGCAATAATACATAACGACTAGCATATGTGGAAACTAACATGAGATATGTAGTCTTCATATGGGTACAAGTTGGAGAACTTGCGTACTGGACCGACCCACCACGAGAACACTACATGGATCGTTATATGGGTGTCATAAGTGATTCTCATAGTGATCATACTATATGTAGTCCTTCGACCTAAGAACATCAAGGTTCGCTACATGTAAGTCACATACTTTGATACTTTCCTTTGTTGTTCGTAACTGAGTGAACTTGAAGGAGGTCATTGGGTATGTCACATATCATGCGGAGGGATTTGTATGATCAAGATGGGATTTGTCCCTCCTATGTAACGGGAGTGATATCTTCGGGCCCCTTGATAGAGTAAGACTTACAAAAATACATGGCCATGCTCGGATGAGTTGATATACGATATCAATGTCATCAGTTTAAGTTGCTCAACTCGGTAATCAAGAAACCAAAGATTGAGCTATATGAGAGTGACACATTCCATGTCTCGTGCTTAGTCTTGATATCTTGGACAAAGGGACAATGGCATATATCGGTGATGATCATAAAGGTTTAGTCGAATCATTGACAATCTTGTCACTTGGGTAGCAATGATGTGTTGCTGACACCGCTCATTGCTTATGATCATAAATGTGATTTATGATCATTGCTAACGTGTTAAGAGCCTATTAGGTCGCACACATAGAGCTATTTGGATCATTAGAGTGCACGAGGTAATAATTTGGGTTTTGGTTTCACAATAATTTCATATTAATAATGGGCCCAACAGTTGAGCCATTATTAAGCTCGAAATTAAAGCCTAATTGGATTAGGGTTTCGAAAGCCATTAGGCCTGGAAGTTAAGTCTCACTATAAATACAACTTTTAGTGAGAAATTCACAGGTCTCCTTACCCTAGCCTCCAAAAAGGATAGCCGCATTCTTCTCTTGTAATTCCTTGGAGGATGCAATCTATCACTGCGAGCGCAAGAGAAACGCATCTGCTGGGACGCGGTGGAAGCGTGGTGATCCTAAAAGGCTCGTGTGGATACCGTAGAGAGCTTGAACACATTAACTGTTTAGGTTTCGTGATTCGACTCAATAGTTGAGTGAGAGATCTCAACCAAAAATTAGGTATCAAAATTTTTGAACACCCAGTTTACCCCGTTTCACTTGGATCCTGGAGGGTTTCGATTAAATTCCGCTGTGCTGTTTGGCTCCCGAAACCCAACAGCTATATCTTGTATATATGCATTATGGTTTTGTTTTTTAGTGTCTTTGGATGCAAGTTTTAATGATGGTTACATTGCCTATTGAATCCAAATGCTACCCTTTCTAAGTTTCTCCATGAAACTTACTCCCCTCAATTCTGTCATTTAATGTCCAACAAAAATATCACATTCAAACTGACATTTTGGGTTTGATTTTTGATCTAAAATTTTAGGTACATGAACTTCCATATGTCTAGTCATGATCTGGAAAGTGTGACGATTTTGGGAGCACATTTTGTATTTTTAGTGATGGTACTTATTGTGTTGTGCCACAGCTGTCCAGCATCCTGTTCTGGAGTCCATTGTGTGTCAAGCACTCTTGTAACTTACTGTGTGTATTTAGCTGAGTTAAGACCATATTGTAGTGCATGTATGCATGTACATGTATTGTATGTAAAATGAGAGAACTATGTGAACATTTTAGTAATGTTTCGGTTATGTAAGTGATGTGGTGCAAAGCTGCCTAAGTGTGAATGATGGGCTGCTTACTTGTAAATTCTATTTTAGCCACATATGGTTATTAAATGTAGAATAATGTATTTCCCATGTGTATTGGACATGTATCAGATAGCCTTGGAGGGCTTACCTCTTGTGAATGAAGTGTTTGCACACTTATGAAATTTTGTATGGGCAAAATGGTCATAAAGTGAGCAGAATTTTGACTTTACCCTTAAAGTTCTATATCGCCTTGTGTAGAAGGAATCTTGGTATGAAATTTGACCACACCTAGAGAACATCTACAAGTTGAACTGGGATTTGGGATTTCTAAATTTAGAGCCCTGTAACCAAATATATGATGCTGCAAAATTGGCTAAGTTACTGTTTATTTTGTCAGAATTTTGTAACCAACTTAAAAATCCATAACTTGGTCAATAAGTCTTTACTTGATGTAAAAAAATAAAAAGAATCCTTGGTTTACTCTAAGTCTCTGCTTGATATTGGGGCAAATAAAATATGGGGTACATGGCTAGAATGGTATAGTTTATTAGTGGAAGTTACGGGTGCAGTGTCTGGTCACTAGAGCTTAATAAGATTGCCTAATGTGTGGTAGCCATGATTAGGACTTATGCTAGTGCTTTCCTTCCTTGCTACCATGGTGTGCATGAAATGTGAATATGTGTGATGGTTGGACCAATATCCATTTGTTTACATAGTGCCCAAGAGGGCCACTTGGGTATGCACACTATGGGTAGTGTTTTGATGACCTACCGAACATTACCAATCTTGGGAGTATAAGTGCATAATTTTGGCACCATAATTGTACTACGTAGGAGTGGGTAACAGTAATCCTTGCTTCTAGCCAAAGGATTCATATAGGGAACTTTTTTTGTCTCCAGAAATCCTTTTCAATTCAGGATTTGTCTCCTGTGCCTTTCTGACCTTTTGAATCCATTATGGTTGGATTATCAATGTGTAGATTTGGACTTTGTCCCACTTATTTCATTTATGCAATAAGCATAGCAGACTATTCTGTTCAACATGATCAGTTATGGATCCTCATTTCGGAAGACTAGTGTACTTCCTGCTCAAGGCATCTACTACTAGATTGCCTTTGCCCTCTGTGTACTCTATACATCAGTTACAGTCCTTGATGTATTCTAACCATCTCCTTTGCCTCATGTTCAACTCTTTCTGAATGAACAAATACTTTAGGATCTTATGGTCAGTGTACATCACAAAGGAACTACTCATCGAGTAATGCCTCCATTGCTTCCAACCAAAAATCATTGCTGCTAGTCCTAGGTCATGGGTAGAAAAATTTTGCTCATGAGGTCTCAACTACCTTGACCCATAAGCTATGACATTTCTGTCTTGCATAAGTACACAACCTAACCTAGATCTAGATGCATCTATATAGATGATGTAGTGCTTGCTTGGACCAGGAAGAATCAATACTAGAGCTTCATTCAACCTCTGCTTGAGCTGCTAGAAACTCAATTCACACTTCTCAGTCCACTCAAACCTTTGACCCTTCTTGGCCAAATGAGTAAGAACTGAGGCAATTATGGAAAATCCTAATACAAATCTTCTGTAGTAGCCAGCTAATCCTAGGAAACTTCTTATTTTCGTTACAGTCTTTGGTCTTTCCCGTTCTTGCACTGCCTTTACCTTTTTAGGGTCTACCTGAATCCCTTGTGCATGTATGATGTGTGCTAGGAAAGTCACTTCCCTTATCCAAAATTACAATTAGATAGCTTGGCATAAAGTTGATATACCAACAGAGTATTTTAGACAATCTTCAAATGATGTTCATGTTCATTTTCATCCTTCAAATACATAAGGATGTCATCAATGAACACAACCACAAATTTGTCCAGATGTTGTTTGAACACCTTGTTCATCAGGTCTATGAAAGCAGTTGGGGCATTAGTTAAACCAAATGGCATGATTGTGTACTCATAATGCCCATTTTGGTCATAAATGTGGTCTTAGTATTGTTCTTTTCCTTGACTCTCAACTGGAAGTATCCATATCTCAAATCTATCTTGGAGAAGATCTTAGCTCCCCTGAGTTGATAAAAAAATCCTGAATCCTAGCGAGTGGATACTTGTTCTTGACAGTCACTACATTGAGCTTCCTATAGTCAATCCATAGTTTCAATGATCCATCCTTTTTCTTCAAAAAGAGAACAGGAGCTCCCCATGGTGAAACACTTGGCCTTATGAACCCTTTTTCAAGAAGTTCAACAAGTTGATTCTTGAGTTCATTCATCTCTATGATAGGCATTCTGTAAGGAGGAATTGATATTGGACCAGCTCCGGGTTACAACTTGATCTCAAACTCAATCTCCTTTAGTGGTGGAATACGTGGCAGGTCTTTAGGAAAGACTTGCGGAAAGTCTCTTACTACAGGTATTCTAACCACTTCTTCTTCACAGGACAATTCATTAAACGCATAACAATAATCATGCTAAAAAATCACAAGTATCTCATCTAGGACCTCTAGGCCCATGCCATGCATTTCATACAGTAATTCCTTAGATTTTATTAATGCATGCACTTCACCATTAGGCAATGTGATTTCTTTTCTAGAACAATCAATTATTATGTTATGCATCAGAAGCCAGTTCATGTCTAGCACTAAATAATACTTGGGAATGCCCAACACTAGTGGATTCATCATAACCTTAGTCTTTCCTACTACTAGCTCATAATCTTTAGCAAGGTCATTAGTGAAAAGACATTGACTACCTGCCATTTTGCACTAAGGATATCCTAGGCATGATTTCAACAGGCAATTTCATGGCATCAAAAAATTTTCTAGCCACTATAGACATGGATGCACCAGTATCGAACAGAACACTAGCATGCATACCATTAAGGTAAATGTTACCTCTTAGTGCTCCTCCCAGCTATGGTGTGTCTAGCCTCCCCACTTAGAAGACTTTGCCAGCTCTCTACACTAAAGGATGAGGTGCTAGAAGAACTGGCCTCTACTATCCCTCCTTAAGTGCTCCCCTTCCAGGTCCTAGGTCTTCTGGCCGGCTTAGAGCCTGTGGGCATTCTTTGATCCATGGATCCACATCTTAAATACGCTTGGGTGTCAAAATAGCAAGGTTTCTTTCCGTGAAGCTTCTTGCACTTAGGGCACCTTAGGCCAGGGGACTTCCCCTTTACCATGCCCTCACCACCAAGATCGATACTCTTGGAAATTCCCTTATCATGTGGTGGCTTTTTCTGCTTGCATCCTGCATGCCTACTTTCCCCCAGTCCACTGGAAAAGCACCTAGTCTCATACTCCTCTTGCTTTATTGGTAGAGCATTCTACACTACTTCATGGTATGTGACTGATCCAAAATGTCTTACAGCCTTTCTGATGTCTAACCCTAAATCTCTGACAAATCTTTTGGCCATTAACTCCTCTAGTCCATGTAAGTGTTGTGCCCAAAAAGCCAATCATGAGATGATTGTATTTTTGCACATTGAGTCATGATATTTTATTGAGGCATTAATCCAGCAATTTTGTTTGTTGTTTTGTTTCTACGTAACGTAATAAACATAATTGTAACCCTAGAATAATGATATTCTTAAACGTCCCTTGTCTAGTATTATTGTGGAGCGGGTTGCAATAATACATAATGACAAGCATATGTGGAGACTAATATGAGATATGTAGTCTACATATGGGTACAAGTTGGAGAACTTGTGTACTGGACCGACCCACCATGAGAACACTTCATGGATCGTTATATGAGTGTCATAACTGATTCTCATAGTGATCATGGTATATGTAGTCCTTCGACCTAAGATCATCAAGGTTCCCTACATGTGAGTCACATACTTTGATACTTTCCTTTGTTGCTCGCAACTGAGTGAACTTGAAGGAGGTCATTGGGTATGTCACATATCATGCGGAGGGATTTGTATGATCAAGATGGGATTTGTCCCACCTATGTAACGGGAGTGATATCTTTGGGCCCCTTGATAGAGTGAGACTTAGAAAATGCATGGCCATGCTCCGATGAGTTGATATATGATATCAATGTCGTCAGTTTAAGTTGGTCTACTCGGTAATCAAGAAACCAAAGATTGGGCTATACGAGAGTGACACATTCCATGTCTCGTGCTTAGTCTTGATATCGTGGACAAAGGGACAATGGCATATATCGGTGATTATCATAAAGGTTTAGTCGATTCACCGACAATCTTGTCACTTGGGTAGCAATGATGTGTTGCTGGACACCGCTCATTGCTTATGATCATAAATGTGATTTATGATCATTGCCAACATGGCAAGAGCCTATTGGGTCGCACACGTAGAGCTATTTGGATCATTAGAGTGCATGGGCTAATTATTTGGGTTATGGTTTCACTTTAATTTCGTATTAATAATGGGCCAAGGAGTTGAGCCATTATTAAGCCTGAAATTAAATCCTAATTGGATTAGGGCTTTGAAACCCATTAGGCCTGGAAGTTGAGTCTCACTATAAATACAAATTTTAGGTGAGAAATTCGTAGGTCTCCTTGCCCTAGCCTCCCAAAAAGACAGCCGCACTCTTCTCTTGCAATTCTTTGGAGGACACAACCTAGCACTGCGAGTGCAAGAGAAACGCATCTACCGGGACGTGGTGGAAGCATGGTGATCCCGAGAGGCTCGTGTGGATACCATAAAGAGCTTGAACACATCAATTGTTCAGGTTTTGTGATTCGACTCTACAGTTGAGTGAGAGATCTCAACCGAAAATTAGGTATGAAATTTTCGAACACCCGGTTTACCCCGTTTGACTTGGATCCTGGAGGGTTTCGGTTAAATTCCGCTGCGCTGTTTGGCTCCCAAAACCCAATAGTCCATAATACTGAGGAGCATACCTCATCAACTAATTAAATTTGTGGTCATGCTCTAGGACACTAAGGTTGTCCTACCTTAGAGCATCAAATTGAGCTTGGTTCATATCGTTTATGGAATCACTGATGTACTACTCCTGGAACAGTTAGGTGAACGTCGGCCAGGTCATTTCCATGTCTTCTCCTAGCCTTCTGCCCCTTTGGAAGCATATCTATCTCTGGTGCTCCTCAACCATTTCTTTGCACTGCCTACCAGATTGTAGGCAGCCAGTGACACTCTCCTAGTGGAGCTGAGTGGCATCCTCTCAAACATTTCTTAATGAAGATTAACCACTCTTTAGCTCTCTCTGGCCCAGCTCTTCCATCAAATTATGGAGGTTTTAGGCCTTCAAACCTCTCCAATAGTCTGACTTCATCTACGCCTTTTAGATCCTCTTATATATGTCTCCTGGGTCTGTGAGACCCCTCTGTGTGGTGTTGCTCTATATGATCTCTCTACCTTCTCCTGGTTCTTCTCTCATGGATTTCCTCAATATCATTCCTAGTAGAGGAATGGTCATAGATTGAGGGATTGGTACTGGATACCTGGCCAATCTCAGACCTTAGTCTTCTTCCTCTTCGATTTCTCCTATCTTCATCTTCTTCCTCAATGGTCTCATCGTTTGTGTCTTCTATGCCTCCAAAATGAAAATATTTAGATGTGTTCCTACTATCCTCTTCTGGTTACTACTATGCATCCTGAAGTAGTTCTACTGGAGCAAATTAGAGTCCTTCTTGTTGTGCTTGAATTAGACTTACTATGTTTTAATTGATTAGAGCTAAGTTCCTCTAAAGCTCTAACCAAACCTAAGGCAGTTCAGGGTTTGGTAGCCCCTGTTGCCCCTGATTCCCTCTATTCCATCCATTTTCTTGTTGCCCAAAATCAGTTGGAGGCCTTTGGGGTGGTTCCCCGCCCCTTGTGGCAACCATGTTTACTTCCTGCATTGATGATTCATCATAGAGCACACATAAAGGTCATAGGCATTTCAATGGTACTTGACACTAGCAGCTCACCAAATTGAGTTCATGTATGTAGATGCATGCAATACAACTGTATGCTATGTACATGTACAAACCATGCTCTGATACCAACATCTGTTACCCACTCTAGTGTAGTCCAGTTATGGTGCCAAAATTGTGCATTTAAAACTCCCAGGGTTGGTATGTTCTGTAGGCTGTCAGAATAATGCCCTTAGTGTGCATACCCAAGTGGCCCTCTTGGGCACTATGTAAATGTATGCATGTTTGTCCTACCATTACACACATATTCACATTTTATGCAAACCATGGAAGTAGGGAAGGAAAACACTAGCACAAGTCTTAATCTTGGCTACCACACATTAGGCAATCTTGTTAAGCGTAAGTGACCAGCCACTGCACCTAAAACTTCTTCCAGAAACTGTATTAATCAAGCCATGTACCCCCTATTTTAATCACTTCATTACCAAGTAGAGTCTTTAATCAAACCAAAGAATTTGGGTTATGTCAGCAGCACACCTATGGACTAAGTTATGAATTTCTGAAGTTGGTTACAAAATTCTTACCAAATGAATAGTAACTTAGCCAAATTTTCCATGTCATAATGTTGGCTACGAGACTGCAAATTCAAAAATTCTAAGTGTCAGTTCAACATCCATATGTGCTCTAGGTGTGGTCAAAATTTCATACCAAGATTCATTCCACACAAGAATATATAGAACTTTAAGTACAGAATTAAAATTTTGGTCCCTTTATGACCATTTTGCCCATATCAAATTTCATAAGTGTGCAAACACTTCAGTCACAAGTGGTAAGCCCTCCAAGGCCATCCCATACATGTCTAATACACATAGGAATTTCATGCTCTTGCATATAGCAACTTTCTATGGCTAAAACAGAATTTACATTTAAGCAGCCTATCATTCACACTTAGGTAGCTTTGCACCACATCACATACATAGCAAAAACATTACTCAAATGTTCACATAATTGTCTCATTCTATGTACACTACATGTACATGGATACATGAACTATAAAATGATCTTAACTTGGCTAAATTTTCATCCTAACTTATAAGAGTGCCCGAGACATAATCGACTCCAGAATAGGATGCTAGAGAGTTGTTGCAAAACACAGTATGCACCATCACAAAAAATACTAAATGTACCCTTAAAATCACCAAAATTTCCATATCACAACTAGACATATGGAAGTTTAAGTACCTAAAAATTTAGGGAAAAAATCATATGAAAAAGGTTAGTTTGAATGTGATCTTTCAGCTAGACCTGAAATGACAGAATTCAGGGGAGTAAGTTTCATTGCGAAACTTAGTAAGGGTAACACTTGGATTCAATAGGCAATGTAACCATGACCAAAACTTACATCCAAAGACACTAAAACAATAACCACAATTCATATATACAATATATAGCAACCAAATGCAGTAGCCATTCATAACCATCAAACAAATGAAATGTGGCAACAACATATACCGTAGATTAATCCATCAAACACATAATAAACATAACAAAATCACAATGGCAACCATCCTCAAGCTAAGGCTTGATCTTAGGAGGATTTTAACACTTGTTAGTGCTAACTATGCGCTCTAGAAACCCCAATTTTCTTTGCCATCATTATGCACTTCACACTAGGTCACAAAACCTTCAATAAGTGCACTCACCTCACTAAGCTTGGTTCATCAAGCTCATGGCTCTCTTCTAAGCTTAGCCCTAGCTCCATGGTTGCTTGAAAATATAGAAAACAACCCATGAGTGCAAGAGAACCCTTACCAAAATGGGTAGGCCAAAAATTGTGCTTGATCCTTGAAATATCCAAGCAATAGCTTTAGTTTGCTTCCAATTGCTTCCTTTTGCCTTCAATTTCAATCAATTGCAAGTTTGAAGGTGTGGTGGTTATGGATGAACTGTAGCTGTATTGTTAGGTTGGAAGATGCCAAAAATGGGCGAGATATAAGTGAGTTGGCCGCTTAAATGGGCTTAAGATTAACCTTCCTTTATGTCCTTTTCCTTACTACAAAACCTTGGTTTGTTATGCTTAATTTCTTGGCCCACAATTGACCATATCCCTACCATGCCTTAGCTATCCTCCCTTGAGTAGGATAACCCCAAAATTTCTTCATTTGACTCAAGTCAAAAGCATACACAACCAAAGGGCCTACACTAGGACACTTAGGTCCTTAAGCCCTTTTTGTGTTTTCTTTGTCCTTAGTTGTCTATCATAAGCAATATGGTCCTCCAATAGCACTTTTATGCCATTTATATCTTTCTCATAACTCTTCGAATCACTTTTGAGAAATTTTTGCAATTGTGTACCCAAATTTCCAAAATCTTACAAAAAGTCCATAAGTTGCTTAACAAACAAGCAATCTTTAAGGCATTTCTTGGGGGCCAAGTTACCGACTTAAAACACTTTTAAGGAGGTGTTGATCATTCCTTTTACCCCCCACACTTCAATCACTATGATGAGAGTTACACAACATAATGGTTTTTTACCATTATGCCACACTTTGTAATTCTCCCATTTTTGTGAGGTGGTAACAACATTCCCTAAACCATTCAAACTTTTGCCCATTCCTTGTCAACTTTGTCGAAGAAGCTACCATTATAGAAAATTTTGGCATAAACCTTCTATAATATCCAGCTACTCCCAAGTAGGTTATTATTTCTCTAACATTCTGTGGTTGCTGCCACTATAATATAGCTTTAATTTTGTTGGGTCTACTACCATTCCTTGCCCACTTATTAACTGGCCTAAGAATTCAATTTGATTTGTCTAGAATTGGCATTTATTTAGCTTGCCATAAAATTTATGTTTTCTTAACACATCTAATTTTGTTCTCTAGTGCTTTTCATGCTCCTTTTTATCTTTGCAATATACCAGGATATCATCTATAAAGATTACCTTAAAGTGGTCTAGATAAGGTTTGAATATCCTTTGCATCAAATCCATAAAGAAAGCTGGGGCATTAGTAAGCCCAAATGGCATTACTGTATAGTTAAAATGCCGATATCTAATTCTAAAAGTAGTCTTAGGATTGTCTACTTCTTTAACTCTCTATTGAAAATATCTTGATCTAAGATTAATCTTTGAGAACACTGTGGTTTCCTTAAGTTGATTAAATAAGTCATCAATTCTATGGAGAGGATACTTGTTCTTCATAGTCGTAACATTGAGCTTTCTGTTGTCAATGCACAACCTAAGCATCCCATATTTCTTTTTCACAAACAGCACTAGTGCTCCCCAAGGGGAGACACTAGGCCTAATGAATCCTTTTTCAAGGACTTCTTCCAATTGCTTTTTAGCTCATTAATTTCAGGAATTGCCACCCTGTAAGGTGTAGTGGATATAGTAGTCAATTTGATTTCAAACTCTATCTCCCTCAAAGGGGGTAGACTTGGTAAATCAGAAAGGAATACTTAATACTTCTAGAAATTCTTTCACTACAAGAATTCTTTCTAATTCAGTCTTGGACTTTTTGTCATTCAAGCCCATATCTTTTTCTATAGAAAGTATAAGTATGCAATCCATTACCTTTACTTGTCCAACATCACATTTTTTTTAGTCTTTCAAGGAGTGTTCTACTGGTCCTGGAAATATTAGCTTCTTATCTCAACAATTTTTGATAACATTATTTTCAACTAACCAATTCATGCCCAATACGATATCATAACCAATTATTTCCAGAATGATCAAATTAGCCTTTAGTTCTAGCTCATTTAGCCTAGTAACACAGTCTTTGACTATGTGATGTGAAAACATCAATTCATTTACATCTGTTTTGATCATATACATTTGAAGCAACGATGTAACCTCTAAGTGCAATCCACTTACTAAATTAGCTGTAATAATATATATGGAAGCACCAGTATCATAAAGCACTAAAATAAGCTTATGAAAAAGGTAAAGGTTACCTTTTAGTGCTTTCTTCCCTAGCTTGTTGTGCCTTATAGCCTCTTCTTGAAGGCTTGTTTCATTTTTTCTCCTTGATCCTTCAATCAGATATACTCTTCCAGTTGAGGGCTAGACTCTAATGGGCACAAGTTCACCTAGCCCCTTCTATATCTGTTTGGGAGGCAGAGGTGTTGCCATCCGATTTTCATTACTTTGCTAGATCCTTGGCCAACGACCGCCAAACCTGTAGAGCACTTTCCTTTATTCTTTCTCAACTGGGCAATCTCTGACCCAGTGGTCCTGAGAGGCACACTTCCGACATCCTTTAATGATCTTATAACATGGTTTAAAACCATGATACTTTCCACAAGTTTGGCACTGTGGTCCAAACCTCTGGGCTTCTTTTGTTCTTTGCCAAAATTAACTTGGCACTTGGGCCACAGATTTCTCATAACCCTCATGGTCCTACCATATACCAGGATTGAGGCAAAAATAGCAACTTCCACTGTAGCAACCAAGGCCTACAATCATAATAACAGAACACAATCATCAATTCAAATTGATGAACTTTTCATGCTTCATTTTCATAAGCCAAAACTTAAAGAGTATACCTCTCTATACATAAACCTACCTGGAGGTTCTCTCATGCCTCAATCTTCCACTTCTTTGCCTGAAATGGCCAAAAGAGGGCTTGAGTACATAGGTACTCAGTGAAGAACACAATACAACACCTAGTGCCTGCATAATATTTATGACCATCTTATACCTAAAAAATTCCAAATTTCCTTAGTAACCTACATCTAAATACATAAAAGACACCAAAAACAACAAGTACAAGACAATATGTGGTATATATATAAACAATAAAGGGATTAGCACACGCATGGAAATAGCGAAGTGCACAAACCATTATATTATGTAATATTCTTTATAGTGGTTGAAGTATGAAAGGTAAAAGGTATAACGAACACCTCCTTAAAAGTGCTCTAAGTTGGTAACTTGGCCCCCAAGAAAAGTCTTAAGGCTTGCTTGTTTTTCAAGTGACCTATGGACCTTTTTCTAAGGTTTTGCAAATTCGAGTAGTTAATTGCAAAACTCTCAAGAAAGAGCCTTGGAGAGTTTTGTGAAGAATATGAATGGTATGAAAGTGCTATTGGGGGACCAAATTGCCCATGGAAGACAAGTTCGGAGAAAGGAAACACTAAAGGCATTAAGGACCTAAATGTCTTAGTGTAAACCTTAAAGTGTTGAAGCTTTTAACTTAAGTAAAAAGGTGGAATTGTGGGGTTGTCCCACCATGGGGGAGGCTGCTATGGCTTGATAAATAGTCAAAAAGGTGGGAAAAATGTGGACCAATAAGTTTAGGACAAAGAAATCATGCTTATGGGCAAAGAAAATGACATAAAGCATGATTAAGGCTAATAAGAATGTTTAGTGTCCTAAACCTAATTTAAGAAGCCAAACTCATTTTTTCTTCTCTCATATTCAACCCAAATAGCAACCACTCTCCTCCATACTTCTTCCATAGCTCCTCCATAGTCGCCATACCTCCAAGATTGAAATTGAAGGCAAAAGAAAGAAATTGGAAGCAAACTAGAGGTATTGCTTGAATACTTCAAGGATCAAGCTTCAAATTCAGCCTACTCATCTTTGTAAGGGTTCTCTTACTCTCATGGCTTGTTTAATGTATTTTCAAGCACCCATGGACCTAGGGCTATGCTTGGAAAAGAGCTATGAGCTTGATTAACCAAACTTAGTGAGGGGAGTGCACTTGTTGAAGGTTTTGGGACCTAGTGTGAAGTGCACAATGATGGCAGTGAAGGGATGATTTCTAGAGCTCAAAGTTAGTACTAACTAGTGTTGAAATCCTCCTAAGACCAAGCATTAGATTAAGGACGGCTGCCATAATGATTTGCTTAAGTTTATCGCATGTTTTATGGACTAACCTATGGTTTATGTTGCTGTTGCATTTCATGTGTTTGTTGGTTGTGAATGGCTGCTGCATTTGGCTGCTATATCTCATATATATGAATTAAGATTTTGTGTTTTATTGTCTTTAGATTCAGGTTTTAATGAGGGTCACATTTCCTTAAGAAACCAAGTGTTTACCTTAATAAATTTCACAATGAAACTTCCTCCCTTCAATTTTTCCATTTCATGTCCAGCAGAAAGATCAGATTCAAACTGACCATTTTCATTTGATTTTTGATTTGAAATTTTATTTATTTTAACTTCCATGTATCTAGTTGTGAACTGGAAATTTTGGTGATTTTAGTAGCACATTTGGTATTTTTAGTGATGGTCCTTATTGTGTTATGCAGCAGCTATCCAGCATCCAGTTTCAGGAGTCCATTGTGTGTCAGGCACTCCTATAACTTAGGATCCATATTTAGCTGAGTTAAGACTATTATGTAGTGCATGTATGCATGTGCATGTAGTGTATGTAAAATGAGACAAGTATGTGAACATTTCAGTAATGTTTTGGCTGTGTATGTGAGATGGTGCAAAGCTGCCTAAGTATGAATGATAGGCTGCTCACTTGTAAATTCTGTTTTGGCTAAATAAAGTTACTAGATTCAAGAGCATGAAATTCTTGTACATTGGACATGTATGGGATAGCCTTGGACAGCTTACCCCTTGTGGATGAAGTCTTTGCACACTGATGAAATTTTGTATTGGCAAAATGGTCAAAAAGTGACCAGAATTTTTACTTTGCCCTCAAAGTTCTACATCTCCCTATGTAGAGTGAATCTTGGTATGAAATTTTGATGACACCTATAGAACATCTAGAGGTTGAACTTTGACTTCGAATTTCTAAATTTGGAGCCCCATAGCCAAAGATACAACATTACAAAGTTGGCTAAGTTACTGTTTATTTGGTTAGAATTGTGTGATGAACTTTAAAAATCCATAACTTGGTCCATAGGTGGGCTATTGTTGTAAAAACAAATTTCTTGGTTTACTTAAGGACTCTACTTGATAATGAAGTAAATAAAACAGGGGGTTACATGGCTATAGTAATACAGTTTTTTGGAACAAGTTTCAGGTGCAGTGGCTGGTCACTTACACTTAATAAGATTGCCTAATGTGTGGTAGCTAAGATTAAGACTTATGCTAGTGTTTTCCTTGCTTGCTACCATGGTGTGCATAAAATGTTACCACCTCATAAGGACCTAAATGCCCTAGTGTAAACCTTAAGGCATTCAAGCTTTTGACTTAAGTCAAAGTGTGGAATTGTGGAATTATCCCACCACGGGGGTGGTAGCCAAGCCTTGATAAATAGTCAAATATTTTGGGCACATCTGTACCAATGATTTTAATATAAAGAAACCATAATTAGTGAGAAGGAAAATGACATAAAGCAACGTTAAGCTTGTTAAATGTGTTTCGTGCCTTTAAGCTCATTTAAGATAATTTAAGTGGCCAAATCATGTATCTCTCTCATTTTCGGCCTCCTCCAACCCAAGAACATAGCCACACTTCCTCCACAGCCACCACAACTTCAAAACTTGTGATTGATTGAAGCTGAAGGCAAAAGGAAGCAATTGGAAGCAAACTAGAGCTATTGCTTGGATACTTCAAGGATGAAGCTTGATTTTTGGCATACCCAATTTGGTAAGGGTTCTCTTGCTCTCATGGTTTATTTTCTATATATTCAAGCAACTATGGAGCTAGAGCTAAGCTTGGAAGTGGGCCATGAGCTTGATGAACCAAGCTTAGTGAAGGGAGTGCATTTATTAAAGGTTTTGTGACATAGTATGAAGTGCACAAAGATGGCAGTGAAATGAGGGTTTATAGAGCCCAAAGTTAGTACTAACTAGTGTTAAAATTGTCCTAAGACCAAGCATTAGCTTGAGGAGGGCTGCCATAGTGATTTGCTTATGTTTATTGCATGTTTTATGGACTAATCTATGGTATATGTTGCTGTAGCATACATGTGTTTGTTGTTTGTGTTTGGCTGTTGCATTTGGATTCTCTATATTGGATATTTGCATTTCAATTTTTGTGTTTTAGTGTTTTTGGATGCAGGTTTTAATGATGGTCACATTGCCTATTGAATCCAAATGTTACCCTTACTACGTTTCTCAATGAAACTTACTACCCTTAATTCTATCATTTCAGGTCCAGCAGAAAGATCTCATTGAAACTAACTTTTGTAGTTTGAGTCTAGACCTAAAATTTTAGGTAGATGAACTTCCATATGTCTTGTTATGAGCTGAAAATTTTGGGGATTTTATGAGCACAAGTGGTATTTTTAAAGGTGGTACTTATTGTGTTGTTCAGCAACTGTCCAGCATCCTGTTCTGGAGTACATTGTGTCTCAGGCACTCCTATAACTTAGGGTGTGTATTCAGCTGATTTAAGACCATTACACAATGCATGTATGCATGCACATGTAGTGCATGTAAAATGAGACATGTATGTGAAAATTTGAGTATTGTTTTGGCTGTGTAAGTGATGTGGTGCAAAGCTGCCTAAGTGTGAATGATGGGTTGCATACTTGTAAATTCTGTTTTCGCTGCATAAAGTTGTTAAAAGCAAGGGAATATAATTCCTATGTGTAATGGACATATATGGGATAGCTTTGGAGGGTTTTCTCCCTATGAATGAAGTGTTTGCACACTTACGAAATTTTGTGTGGGCAAAATGATTATAAAGTGACCATAATTTTGACTTTATACTTAAAATTTATATCTCCCTGGGTAGAAGGAATCTTCACGTGAAATTTTGACCACAACTAGAAAACATCTAGAGGATGAACTATGATTTAGAATTTTTGAATTTAGGGCTTTATAGCCAAAGATATGACATTGCAAATTTGGCTAAGTTACTATTCATTTGGTAGGAATTTTGTGACAAACTTCAAGAATCCATAACTTGGTCCATAGGTGGGCTATTGGTGTAAAAAGAATTATTTTTCTTGCTCTAAGTCTCTGCTTGATAGTGGAGCAAAGAAAATAGGGGGTACATGGTTAGAATGATACAGTTTATTAGTGGAAGTTACAAGTGTAGTGGCTGGTCACTAGAACTTAGCAAGATTGCCTAATGTGTGGTAGCCAAGATTAAGACTTCTGCTAGTGTTTTCCTTCTTTGTTGCCACAATTTGCATGAAATGTGAATATGTGTGTGATGGTTGGACCAATATGCATGTGTTTACATACTGCCCAAGAGGGCCACTTGTGTTACCACCTCATAAAATGGGAGAATTACAAGGGCGTCAGAATGGCTAAAAACCATTATATTGTGTAATTCTCACCATAGTGGTTGAAGTGTGGGCACTAAAAGGCATGATCAACACCTTCTTAAAAGTGTTCCAAGTTGGTAACTTGGCCCCCAAGAAAAGCCTTAAGGATTGCTTGTTTGTCAAGCAACCTACGGACTTTTTTGTAAGGTTTTGGAAATTCAGGTACTCAATTGCAAAACTCTCAAGAAAGAGACTTGGAGAGTTATGGGAAGGATATAAATGGTATGAAAGTGCTATTGGAGGACCAAATTACTTATGGAAGACAATTTTGAACAAAGGAAATACTAAAGGCAATAAGGACCTAAATGTCCTAGTGTAAACCTAAAGGTGTTCAAGCTTTTGACTTAAGTCTAAGGGTGGAGGTTTGGGGTTATCCCACCATGGGGGAGGCAGCCATGAATTGATAATTAGTAAGAAATGTTGGGCATATGTGTACCAATGAGTTTAGGACAACGAAACCATAATTAGTGAGAAAGAAAATGACATAAAGCAAGGTTAAACTTGTTAAGTGTGTTTTGGTGCCCTTAAGCCCATTTAAGGCCATTTAAGTGGCCAAATCACTTATCCCTCTCTCATTTTCGTCCTTCCCCAGCCTAAGAACACATCCATACTTCCTCCATAGCCACCACACCTTCAAACTTGCAATTGATTGAAATTGAAGGAAAAAGGAAGCAATTGGAAGCAAACTAGAGCTATTTATTGCATACTTCAAGGATTAAGGTTCAAATTCGGCCTACTGACTTTGGTAAGGGTTCTATTGCTCTCATGGACTGTTTTCTACAATTTTAAAACATTTATGGAGCTAGGGCTAAGCTTGGAAGAGAGCCATGTGTTTGATGAACCAAGCTTAGTGAGGGGAGTGCACTTATTGAAGTTTTTGTGACCTAGTGTGAAGTGCACAATGATGGCAGTAAAGTGAGGGTTTCTAGAGCCCAAAGTTAGTACTAACTACTATTAAAATTCTCCTAAGACCAAGAATTAGCTTGAGGAGGGCTGCCATAGTGATTTGGTTATGTTTATTATGTGTTTTATGGACTAACCTATGGTATGTGTTGCGGCCACATTGCTTGTGTTTGGCTGCTTTATTTGGCTGCTATATCTTGTATATATGCAGTATGGTTTTTGTGATTTAGTGTCTTTAGATGCAGGTTTTAATGAGGATCACATTACCTTAAGAAACCAAGTGTTACCCTTGCTAAGTTTCTCAATGAAACTTACTCCCCTCAATTCTGTCATTCCAGGTCCAGATGAAAGATCACCTTCAAACTAACCTTTGTAGTTTGATTTTTGATCTGAAATTTGAGGTACATGAACTCCCATATGTCTAGTTTTGATATGGAAATTTTGGTGATTTTAGGAGCACATTTGGTATTTTTAATGGTGGTACTTACTGTGTTGTGCAGCAGCTGTCCAGGATCCTGTTTCTGGAGTCCATTGTGTCTCAGGCACTCCTGTAACCTAGGGTGTGTATTTAGCTGAGTTGAGACCATATTGTAGTTCATGTATGCATTTAAATGTAGTGTATGAAAAATGGGACAAATATGTGAACATTTGAGTAATGTTTTGGCTATGTAAGTGATGTGGTGCAAAGCTGCCTAAGTGTGAATGATGGGCTGCTTACTTGTAAATTTTTTTTTTGCCACATAAAATTTCTAGATGCAAGAGAATGTAATTAATATGTGTATTGGAAATGTATGGGATAGCCTTGGAGGGCTTTCCCCTTGTGAATGAAGTGTTTGCATGGTTTGGAAAATTTGTATGGGCAAAATGGTCCAGAACTTGGCAGAATTTCGACCATGTACCTAAAGTTTAATATCTCCCTGTGTAGAATGATTGGTATAAAATTTTGACCACACCTAGAGAACATCTAGAGGTTGAACTAAAATTTGGAATTTCTGGATTTGGATCCTTGTAGCCAAAGATATGACATTGAAAAGTTGGCTGAGTTACTATTCATTTAGTCAGAATTTTGTAACCAACTTCAAAAATCCATAACTTGGTCAATAGGTGGGCTAATGATGTAAAACAAAATTCTTTGGTTTGCTCTAAGTATCTACTTAATAATGGAACAAATAAAATAGGGGGTATGAGGGTAGAATGATACAGTTTATTAGTGGAAGTTACAGGTGCAGTAGCTGGTCACTAGAACTTAACAAGATTGCCTAATGTGTGGAAGCCAAAACTAAGACTTGTGCTAGTGTTTTCCTTCTTTGATGCCACGGTGTGCATGAAATGTGAATATGTGTATGATGGTTGGACCAATATGCATGTATTTACATAGTGCCCAAGAGGGCCACTTGGGTATGCACACTAAGGGTAGTGTTCTGATGGCCTACAGAACATTACCAATCCTGGGAGTCTAAATGCACAGTTTTGGCACCATAACTGGACTACCCTGGAGTGGGTAACAACTTGGGTATGCACACTAAGGGTAGTGTTCTGATGGCCTACAGAACATTAACAATCCTGGGAGTCCAAATTCACAATTTTCACGCCATAATTGGACTATGTCGGAGTGGGTAACAGAAGTTGGTATCAGAGCATAGTCAGAGCATGGTTTATACATGTACATAGCATATAGTTGCATTGCATGAATCTACAAACATGAACTCAGTTAGGTCAGCTGCTAGTGACAAGTACCATTTAAATACGTAGGATCTTTATGTGTGGTCTATGATGAATCATCATTGAAGGTAGTAAACATGGTTGCCACAAGGAGAAGGAAACCACCCCGAAGGCCTCCTACTGATTTTGGGCAGTAAAGAAATGGACAGAATAGAGGGAATCAAGGACAATAAGGGTTCCCAAACCTTGAAGTGCCTCAGGTTTGGTTAGACCTTTAGAAGAACTTAGCTCTAATCAATGAAAACTTAATGCAGCTAATTCAAGCACAATGGTAGGGAGTCCAAGTAGCTCTAGCATAACTAGTTTAGGATGAATGGCAGCAACTAGAAGAGGATACTAGGAACACATCTGAATATGTTCCTTTCGAAGGCTTAGAAGATACAAATGATGAGACAATTAAGGATGAAGATGAGGATAAGAAAAATCCAAGAGGAAGAATACTAAGCTCTGAGATTGGTCAGGTGTCCAGGACCAATCCCTCAGTATATGACCATTCCTCCACTAGGAATGAGATTGAGGAAGGCCATGAGAGAAGATCCAGGAGAAGGCAGAGAGATCATAGAGAGCATCACTGTACAGAGGGCTCTCACAGATCTAGGAGACATAGATTAGAGGATCTAGAAGGTCTCGAAGTAGTCAGACTTTTGGAGGTTCCAAGGCCAAAGACCCCCATAGTTTGATGGAAGAGCTGGTCAAGAGAGAGCTGGGCAGTGGTTAATCTACATAGAAAAGATGTTTGAGAGGATGCCACTCTGCTCCAGCAAGAAGGTGTCATTAGCTACTTACAACTTAGTAGGCAGTGCAGAGATGTGGTGGAGAAACACCACAGATAGGTATGCTTTCCAGAAGGCCAGAAGGCCAGGAAGAGATATTGAGATGAGCTAGCCAAAGTTAACACAGCTGTTCCAGGAGCAGTACATCAGTGATGCCATCAAGGATATGAAGCAAGCTGAATTTGATGCTCTAAGGCAAGACAACCTCAGTGTCCTACAGTATGAGAACAAATAAAATCAGTTGGTGAGGTACGCCCCTCATTATCAGGGACTAGAGGAGTTAAAGGCCAAAAGATTTGTCAGAGGCCTAAACTCAGACATTAGAAAGGCTGTTCGACCTTTTGTTGCAGCCATATACTATGAAGAAGTGCATAAAGCTCTATTAGTATAGCGAGAGGAGTATGAGACTAAGTACTTTCCCAGTGAACCAGGGGAAAGTAGTTAGGTAGGAGGCAAGCAGAAGAAGCCACCACATGGCAAGGGAATTGCTAAGAATTCTCATCTTGGTGGTGAGGGCACGGTTAAGGGGAAGTTCCCTGGCCTAAGGTTCCCTAAATGCAAGAATTTTCATGGAAAGAAACCTTGCTATTTTGACAGACAAGCCTATCTAAGATGTGGATCCATGGATCATTGGATCAAAGACTACTCACAAGCTCAAAGGAGGCCTAAAGACCATGGTCCAGTAAGGCCTATTACAGTAAGACCTAGGGGAGGAGCACCTAGGGATGGAGAGCAGAGGCCAATTCCTCGAGTGCCTCAGCCTCCAGTGTAAAAAGCTGGCAGTGTCTTCCAAGTGGAAAGGCCAGAGACATCACAGTAGGGAGGACCACTAAGAGGTAGCATTTACCTTAGTGGTATGGCTGTTAGTTTTTTGTCTGCTACTAGTGCATTTGTGTCTATAGTGGCTAGGAAATTTGTTGAAGTGATGAAATTGCCTATTGAAATCATGCCTAGGATATCCTTAGTGAAAACCGCAGGTAGTCAATGTCTTTTCGCTAGAGACCTAGCTAAGGATTGTGAGCTAGTAGTAGGAAAGACTAAGGTTATCACTAATATGCTAGTGTTGGACATTCCAAAGTAAGATTTAGTGCTGGGATGAATTGGCCTGCTTTGCATAATGTTAGAATTGATTGTGCTAAGAAGGGAATCACATTGCTGATGGGTTTCGGGAGCCAAACAACACAGTGGAATTTAACCGAAACCCTCCAGGATCCAAGTGAAACGGGGTAAACCAGGTGTTCGAAAAATTTCATACCTAATTTTCGGTTGAGATCTCTCACTCAACTGTAGAGTCGAATCACAAAACCTGAACAGTTGACGTGTTCAGGCTCTCTATGGTATCCACACGAGCCTCTCGGGATCACCACGCTTCCACCACATCCCGGCAGATGCGTTTCTCTTGCGCTCGCAGTGCTAGCTTACGTCCTGTAGGGAGTTGCAAGAGAAGAGTGCGGCTGTCCTTGTGGGAGGCTAGGGCAAGGAGACCTGCTAATTTGTCACTAGAAGTTGTATTTATAGTGAGACTCAACTTTCAGGCCTAAAAGGTTTCAAAGCCCTAATCCAATTAGGCTCTAATTTCGGGCTTAAAAATGGCTCAACTATTCGGCCCATTATTAATACGAAATTATTGTGAAACCAAAACCCAAATTATTAGCCCATACACTCTAATTATCCAAATAGCTCTATGTGTGCGACCCAATAGGCTTTTACCACTTTGGCAATGATCATAAATCACATTTATGATCATAAGCAATGAGCGCTGTCTAGCAACACATCATTACTACCCAAGTGACAAGATTGTCGATGATTCGACTAAACCTTTATGATCATCACCGATATATGCCATTGTCCCTTTGTCCAATATATCAAGACTAAGCACGAGAGATAGAATGTGTCACTCTCGTATAGCCCAATCTTTGGTTTCTTGATTACCGAGTAGACCAACTTAAACTGATGACATTGATATCGTATATCAACTCATCCGAGCATGGCCATGCATTTTTCTAAGTCTTACTCTATCAAGGGGCCTGAAGATATCACTCCCGTTACATAGGAGGGACAAATCCCATCTTGATCATACAAATTCCTCCGCATGATATGTGACATACCCAATGACCTCCTTCAAGTTCACTCAGTTACGAGCAACAAAGGAAAGTATCAAAGTATGTGACTCACATGTAGGGAACCTTGATGATCTTAGGTCGAAGGACTACATATACCATGATCACTATGAGAATCACTTATGACACTCATATAATGATCCATGTAGTGTTCTCATGGTGGGTCGGTCCAGTACACAAGTTCTCCAACTTGTACCCATATGTAGACTACATATCTCATATTAGTCTCCACATATGCTAGTCGTTATGTATTATTGCAACCCGCTCCATAATAATACTAGACCAGGGATGTTTAAGAATATCATTATTCTAGGGTTACAATTAGGTTTGTTAAGTTACGTAGAAACAAAACAACAAACATAATTGCTGGATTAATGCCTTAATAAAATATCATGACTTAATGTGCAAAAATACAATCATCTCATGATTGGCTTTTGGGCACAACACTAACAATTGCCTGATGGTGAAGTGCATGCATTAGTGAATTCTAAGGAATTAGTGTATGAAATGCCCTGCATGGAACTAGAGGTGTTATATGAGATACCTATGATTTCTGAGCATGATTACTGTTATGCATTGAATGAATTGCAGTGTGATGAGGAAGTGGACAAAATACCTGTAATGAGAGACTTTAGACAAGTCTTTCCTAAAGACCTGCCAGGTATTCCTCCATTAAGGGAAATTGAATTTGAGATCAAGATGGAACAAGGAGCTAGTCCAATATCCATACCTCCTTACAGAATGCCAATCACATAGATGAATGAGCTCAAGAAACAACTTGATGAACTTCTTGAAAAATTGTTTATAGGGCCAAGTGTTTCACCATGGGGAGCTCCTATTCTCTTTGTGAAAAACAAGGATGGATATTTGAGACTATGCATTTGCTACAGGAAGCTCAATGTAGCGACTATCAATAACAAGTATCCACTCCCTCAGATTGAGGATCTTTTGGATCAACTAAAGGGAGCTAAGATCTTCTCCAAGATAGATTTGAGATCTGGATGCTTTCAATTGAGAGTAAAGGAATAGGATATTCCTAAGACTACATTTAGGACTAGATATAGGCATTATGACTACACAGTCAAGCCATTTGGCTTGACTAATGCCCCAGTAGCTTTCATCGACCTGAGGAACAGGGTGTTCAAACCACATCTGGACAAATTTGTGGTTGTGTTCATTGATGACATCCTAGTGTATTCCAAGGATGAAAATGAACATGAACATCATCTAAAGATTGTCCTAAAGACTCTATTGGAACATTAGCATTATGCCAAGTTATCCAAGTGTGAATTATGGATAAGAGAAGTGTCTTTCCTAGCACACAACATAGATGCACAAGGCCTTAAGGCAAATCCTGAAAAGGTCAAGGCAGTGCAATAGTTGGAAAGACTAGAGACTGTGAAGGAAATTAGAAGTTTGTTAGGATTAGCTGGATACTAGAAGAGATTTGTATCAGGCTTTTCCATGATTGCCTCAATTCTTACTTATCTGACCAAGAAGGGTCAAAGATTTGAGTGGACAGAAAAGTGTCAAAACAGTTTCCAAGAGCTCAAGCAGAGGTTGATTAGAGCTCCAGTGCTGATTACTCCTGATCCAAGTAAGCCCTACACCATATATACAGATGCATTTAGATCTGGGTCAGGTTGTGTGCTTATGAAAGATAGAAATGTCATTACTTATGGATCAAGGCAGTTAAGACCCCATGAGCAAAATTATCCTACCCATGACCTATAATTAGGAGCAGTGATTTTTTCTCTAAAGCAATAGAGACATTACTTGATGAGTAGTTCCTTTGTGATCTACACTAACAATAGGAGCCTAAAGTACTTGTTCACTCAGAAAGAGTTGAACATCAGGCAAAGCAGATGGTTAAAGTACATCAAGGACTATGACTGCAGTATAAAGTACATAAAGGGCAAAGGCAATCTAGTAGCAGATGCCTTGAGCAGGAAGTACACAGGACTTTTGAAAGGAGGATCCATAATCGATCATGATTAGTAGAATAGTCTGCTATGCCTATGACATAAATGGCATAAGTGGGAGGAGGCCCAAATTTACACATTTACAATTCAGTTTGGATGGATTGAAGAAGCCAGAAAGGCACAGGAGATAGATCTTGATCTGAAAAAGATTTCAGGAGAGGAAAAAAGTTCCTTTTATCAATCCTTTGCCTACAAGCAAGGATTATTGTATTTCAAGGACCTAATCTATGTGCCTAAAGGAGAAAACCTTAGGGATGAAATACTTGAAAAGTCTTACACATGCAAGTTGAACATCCATCCAGGAAGTGAGAAAATGTATAAAGACCTGAAGACTCACTTTCGATGGCCAAATATAAAGAGAGACATAGCTACTTATGTCTCCAAATGTGCCACATGCCAGAGGGTAAACATAGAGCATTAGAAGTCAGCTAGTACCCTACAGACTCTACCTATACCAGTGAGAAAATGGGGCAACATAACCATGGACCTTTTAACTATGTTGCCTATGACCAGATTAAGGCATGATACAATTTGGGTCATTGTGGATAGGCTAATAAAGTGTGCCGACTTCTTACCTATGAAACTCACAGACTCCTTGGAGAAGTTAGCTCAAAAGTATCTCCAGGAGATAGTGAGACTACATGGAGTGCCAGACTCCATTGTATCTGATAAAGATCCAAGATTTATAGCTCAGTTTTGGAGTGCTTTTCATAAAGCACTAGGAACAAAAGTCCATCTAAGTACTGCTTATCATCCTTAGACAGATGGGCAATCTGAAAGGGTGATACAGATATTAGAAGACATGCTCAGGAGCTGTGTGTTGGATTTCAAAAGTGAATGGGATCAACACTTGCCGTTGGTTGAATTCTCATATAACAATAGTTACCAAAGCACCACTGGCATGGCACCTTATGAAGCATTATAAGAAAAAAGGTGCATAACACCCCACTATTGGGTGGAAGCCTTAGACAGGCTAGAGTTAGGTCTTGAAATTATTGAATAGACAACTACCAAAATCAAGAAAATTCAAGAGAGTTTAAAGGCAGCCAATGAAAGGAACACAGCCTATGTGAACAAAAAAAAGGAGAAACTTGGAATTTGAGGTTTGTGACAATGTTTGGTTAAAGTTGCACCAACCAAAGGCACTATCAGATTTGCAGAAGAACCAATTTAGCTCCATGATATGTAGGTCTGATGGCCTGGGGCCTCATCGTTGTGAGTCATGATGACTGTTGAGGAGACTTCTAGGAGGAAGAACGCCTGGAAGGTGGATCGCCCCAAGGAGAGTACCTGAAAAGCTGGTAAACAGGGTTAGGAGGTCCCCGGAGTGTTTTTCCGGGGGGGGGAGCCTCCGACGCCCAAGTCAGTGGTGGCCGGAAAAAGGAGAAAGTCACTAGCTCAAAGAGAAAGGCAGAAAAGTCTCGCCTGGTATTTTCTCAGAGTGTGGGAGCTGTATCTCTGGCCTACCAACCTCCTGTCAAGTATTTATTTCCTGTATATATAGGAATACCTAGCCCGTCCAGATCATGACACGTGTGCGGTCGGATGCTCCTGAACTTTTGGGCGTAGGGGACAGATGGTTGGTAACTAGATGGCCTCAAGCCTTGTGCTGAGACGGGCCATGATGTGATTCTGATGGCGTCTGCGCGTCAGGGCGGCTTTTTACGTCTGTGGTGGGACGTGTCAGAGGCTTCCTTAAATGCTTCCATAAATGCTCCTGCCGTACTCCCGAGGTCCCTGGGCGAGGTCGTCCTCTAGTTCGGACAGAGCCTCTTCGCGAAGCATACCCTCAGTTCGGGGGTTCCCAGTTCCAGGGGGTTCCGCCTTCGGGGATATCATGTTCGGGCAGCAATGTCTGGTGCAACTTTTCCGAAGGCGCGCTGTTCACAACCTTGGGGGGCGAATAGAGTCCTCAAGTTTTACTGGCGTGCCGAGGCTCGGAGCTCTCCGGCTATCTCCCGAGGTACATGATTCCACCTGTTCCCGGGAAGTGCCAGTTCTTCTGGCCATTGTTGTGGCAGGGTGTTCGGCCAGATTGAGGCGATAGCCCTTTGGCTATCACATGCCCCCCTCTGGAAAGCCGAAGTGAAAACTTCGGTTTGCATCTCTTTCCGAGGTTGTCGTTGGGAGTCTTGTTGGGAAGCATAACCTGTTCCGAGGTCGCACCGTTTGCCCGAGGGTCTGGGCTGTTCGGCCTTGGCCTATTCTTTGGTGTCTCCGAGGCAAAGCCTATACCGAAGATACACCTCTTGCCCAAAAGTCATGGGCTGTTCAGCCATAGCCTGTCTCTTGGTGTCCTCGAGGTGGCCTGCTTTTTATCTCTGCAGGTCTGATGGCCAAGCGTGTCAGACTGAGTGGCGCGTCTCCACTTTTCAGGGATGTCAAATGACGTGTCGCACTCAGGAGGTGTGTCCCGGTTTTCCAGGGACGTTTGGGGAGGCATGTCCCCTATTTCTGCGCAGCGGTGGACACGCGGCTTCTTGCCATTGGAAGAGAGACGCGTCATTTACAGAGGGCGCGCCTTTTCGGGTGCAGCGGGCAGTTACGGCGATGGTTCGCCTCCAATGGGTACTTATGATCTCTTTTCGGCTACCCGCCTTTGGCCTATAAATAGCCCATTCCATCATAAGTCCCACTTACTATTTTTCTGCTCTCTCTCTGCTTTGCCCTCTGTTCTTGCGTTTTATCTCGCTTTCTGTGGCGGAGCTTCTTTAATCAGAGCTTTTCCTACCAACTTTCACGACGGCGTCCTCAGGCAAATCTTTTGGTGGGTTTTGATTTCCAGAGTACTCTGATTCCTCTGTTTTTCTGAGTTTTTCTGGAAAACTGTTGTTTTTTTCCAAACTCGTCTTCTGAGTTTTTCCTGGAAACTATTTTCTTTTCCATCTCAAACTCCTTTTCTTGTCTACGATACCTGTTCCCGAGAGCTGGAAACCTCTTCTGGCCCATCCTTGCTGTACCACCCCCGAAAAACTAGAGAGGTGGAAGAAAAAATTCTTTCTTCCCTCTTACGCTGTGACCAGGCTGCCTCGTTCTAGCCATTTCGCTTTTTCAAACTGCGGCGATGAGGTTACCGTCTTCCAAGCCCAACTGAAGGCCGGACTTCGGTATCCTCCCCCGAAGGTGGTTTGCGAGTTCTGCCAATTCCATGGCATTGCTGTGAACCAGCTTCCCCCGAACGCGTACTGCTATTTTAACGCCTACCTCTGCATGTGTGGCGTGTTCGGGATAGAGCCCCACTTCATCATTTTCATGCAGTACTACAAGCTCTACATGGTCCCGAAGGGTGGCTTCTATTTTCTGCTGCCTCGGGGATCCGGGAGAAAAAAATTCACCTTCACCTTCGACACGAAGGATAGCTGGCGGGGGTGGCAGCCTAAGTTCTTTTTCCTGAAGGTGGATAAGAAATGGTCAGATGTCCCGACCAGATGGGCTCAGGGAGTGCTGAACGCAGACGTCGTTGATCCGAGGATACTGCTGACCCCACCGTTGGCTTCCGTGTTCGCGGATTTCGACGCCCGCATTCGGGTAGTCGCGGACTGGGTTCCCGAGGTCTCTCCTCGTGCTCTTTACCCCTTTCCTATCAACTGGAGGTTGATGACCGAAGAAGTCCTTCGGGAGCTGAAAGTGGTTAAGGAGCACGAGACTGACCTCAATATGCCCGCTCCCGCCATCGCCGGGAAGGACTCCTGGCTGGTCAAGCTCCTTAAGGGGGAGACTTCTTTCGAATCTTTTGCCGAAAGTGAGTATTCTTCCACCCCTTTATATTTTTTCCTCGGACATACGCTGATATTTCTTCTCTTTCTCAGAGATGGGCGATGGGGCTGCCGCCTATTACAAGGCCCTCTTTTCTGGCCAAGTGGAGAAGGGGGAGCAGACAAAGAAGGCGGCTTCCCGAAGAAGGAAGTCGACAGGGGCGGGGCCCTCGGCGAAGCGAGCTAGGAAGGCTGTCCAGCCTCCTCAGCCAGAGCTTTCGGAAGAAGAAGCTGGCGAAGAGGCTGGTCTTGTTGAAATTTCACCGGCCGAGGTCCCCGCTACTTCCGCCGAGGTGCCTCCTCTCAACCTCGAGGCCCCCAGAAACACTATAGTGGTAGAAGTACCTACTGCCGAGGAGCGGTACCGGCAGAAGGGTAAGGGTCTTTCTACCGAGGGGCCCGAGGATCCCGAGGACACTGTCTCCGAGGTTCCTCCAGGTATGCCTTCAGGCGAAGTTCGGCTCTTTTTCTTTTCGCAAATTTTTCTTCTACTCCTAACTTCCTTCTCACTTTCAGAGGAGCCTCTTACTGCTGGCTGGAGGGTCATTCATGAGAGGAAACGGGCCCTCCGCGATGCCACAATCCCTGAGGGGAAGATCCCCTTGGAGCCCTTTTGGACAATCACGGAGAATATGAATTTGTTCTCCGACGATTGTCCAAAAATGACAAAGGAGATTTGGAAGGGGATGACCACTGACGCCTCCTTCCGGGCCATTGCGGCGGCTCACCCGAGGGATAATACCCTCGCCGCAAAAGTCACCGTGCATGCCGCTCAGGTATAGTCTTTACACTCTTTTTCCTCAATTTTCTAAGTGTTTAGACTTGTACTAACCTAGACTTTTGCCTTGCCGTAGCTGCTGGAGTACGCTAGTTACCTCCGAGTTCGGGTGGCCAGAGAGGCTGCCTCCAAGGATGCGACTTCGCGGGAACTCAGTGAAGCGAAGGCTTCGCTTGCGAAGGTGGTTGCCAGCAACCAGCAGCTGACAGCGGATTGTTCTAAGCAAATCGCCGCCGTTCGGGAGGAGTTCTCGAAGAAGAGAGAAGAACTTGAAAAGGACTCCTCCCGGAAGATTGCCGACCTCGGCGACCAAGTAAAGGGGCTGCTCGCCGCCAACGGAGATCTTGTCAAGGACAAGGCTGTTTCTGACAGTCTTGCGGCGGGGTTGACGGATGAGAACAATGCTCTCCGAGCCGAGGTCGAGGCTCTGAAGAAGGAGTCCGAAAGGACGCTGGGGATAAGCGAGCTGGAGGAGGAGATTGCTGAGTTGAGGGACGGCTTCTGCCTTGCTCGGCACCAAGTCCTGCAGAGGTTCCCAGATTTGGACCTCTCTTTTCTGGAGGGCCTAAATATTCCTGAGGGACCTCGGTGGCAGTGGTCCAAGGTCGAGCATCTGAAGCTTCCTGCTCTTCGTCCGCCCGGCTCTCCCTAGTTTGCTTTAGGGCTCCTCTTATTTTTCTCCTTTGTGCTCCTTCTTTGGGCATTTCTTTTGTAAGGCAGCGTTTGCTCTAAATGAACAATCTTTTGGCTAAGTCCTTTCTTGCAAGTTTCTTCATTTCCACTGTCCCGAACACGTTTGCTCAAGAGACTTTCGGGAAACCTGCAACCAAAGAAACTTTTTACCTTCCTTTGTCCCGAGTGCGCTCGCTCAAGAGACTCTCTGGAAAGTTTGTAAAAATTTGGCTAAGTCTTTTGCAGGCTTTTTGTTCCCTTTTATCCTGAACATGTTCGCTCAAGGGACTTCGGAAAACCTTCAGCCAAATTTTTCTGTCTTCCTATTGTCCCGAGCATATTTGCTCAAGGGACTTAGGAAAATTTTCATGAGTTTGCTCATTTCCCTTTTTCCCGAGCACGTTCGCTCAAGGGTGTTCGGAAATTACCTCTGCTTTTGTTTTGGCGTGTACTTTTGCGAGATTCTTGCTTTCCCTTTTTCCCGAGCATGTTCGCTCAAGGGTGTTCGGAAAATTTTCTCTGCACTGATTATGCTGAGTACCTTTGCAAGATTCTTGTTTCCCATTTTTCCCGAGCATAGTGGCTCAAGGGACTTCGGGAAGTCACATCTGCTTTTTTCGTGGCGAGCACCTTCGCGGAATTCTGTTTTGGACAATTTGGTATACTTGAAATATTTTTCCCAAGACCATTCTTCTCCAGACCATTCTGTACTTAGAATATTTCTTGTACAATATATCTCCTCCGCTCAACCTTAGGCATAGAATTTTTTCAAGGCGTCTGAATGCCAAGTGTTTTTCAATTCTACGCCTTTGGCGTCGCCAAGCTTGTACACGCCTTTTCGTACTTCGGCGAGAACCAGATAAGGTCTTTCCCAATTTGCGCGAAGTACTCCGTGAGATGGCCTTCGGGGTGCAAAGTCGGCCTTTCGGAGAACGAGGTCTCCTTTTTTGATTTCTTTTGGCCTGGCTTTTAAGTTGATAGCCGCGGCCACTCTTTGCTGGAAAGCTTTTCTTCTCAGCTCGGCTTTTTCTCTGTGTTCGGCCACAAGGTCGAGCTTAGTTCTCAGACCGAGGTCGTTTCCGCCTTCATCAAATACTTGCACCCGTATTGAAGGCTGAACTATCTCTATTGGGATAATGGCCTCTGTTCCGAAGACGAGTGAGAAGGGAGTTTCCCCTGTGGCTTTTCGTGGCGTCGTTCGGTAGCTCCACAATACACTTTGGAGTTCTCCTGGCCATTTCCCCTTAGCTTCCCCAAGTCTCTTTTTCAGGCCATCTTTTATGGTCCTGTTTGATACTTCCACCTGCCCATTGCTTTGGGGGTGAGCTACTGGGGCGAAGTGCATCTTTATTCCGAGGTCGCTGATGAATTCCTGGAATCCTTTGTCTATGAACTGGGATCCATTATCAGCTACTAGTACCCTCGGTATGCCAAATCTGCATACGATGTTCTTCCATACGAACTTCTGCACTTCTTTTGCCGAGATAGTTGCTAGTGGTTCTGCCTCTACCCACTTTGAGAAATAGTCCACTGCTACCACACAGAATTTCACGCCTCCGGGAGCTGTGGGGAGTGGCCCAATAAGGTCTATACCCCAGACTGCGAAGGGCTAAGGATAGTTTGCCGACGTTACCATTTCTGAGGGTATCCTCTGGATTTTTGCATGTCTCTGGCAACTACCGCACTTCTGGACGAACTGCCTTGCGTCCTTTCTCAGGGTAGGCCAGAAGTATCCTTGGCGGAGTATCACTGCTGCAAGGGCATCAGTTCCAATGTGCGAGCCGCACATGCCTTCGTGAACTTCTTCGAGGACCATCTCAGTATCCTCTTCGCCCACACATCTCTGTAGCGGATTTGCATATCCTTGCCGATATAACTCTTCACCAATCAGGAAGAATCTTCCGGCGCATCTCCGCAGTCTTGTAGCATTGCCGGCGTCTTCGGGAAGCTCATTCTCTGCGAGGTATCTCTTTATGGGGTCCTTCCACCCTGTTCCCGAGGTCGCTACGCTTAGCACGGAGATGCTTGGATGGTCTAGCACCTCGGTGTATGTTTTGGACTTCGCTAAGCAATCTGCCTCAGTGTTATTCCGCCGGGATACATTTTCGATCCGCACGGCGTCAAACTCTTGGATTAGTTTTGTTACCAGCTCGTGGTATTTTGCCAAGATTGGGTCCTTCGCCCCATAATCTCCTGCCGTCTGCCGAACTACCAGCTGGGAATCGCTGTGACCCTTAAGTTTCTCACGCCAATCTTTCTGGCCAAGCGTAATCCCGCTATGAGGGCTTCATACTCAGCCACATTATTGGTGACGTTGAAGCTGAACTTGATAGCCTTCATCACCTCTAGGCCTTTGGGTCCTCTGATAACTATTCCAGCTCCCTGGTGTTCGGACCCCGAGGCTCCGTCAACATGCAAGGTCCATTCTGGCTCACCTTCTTTCGGATCTGGGTGGTTCTCCTCAGTGGTGGGTATTTCGGCGATAAAATCTACCAATGCTTGGGCTTTTATGGCCTTCCGAGGCTCATACGTGATTTCGTGTTCGCCAAGCTCTATGCACCACTTGGAGAGCCTTCCCGAATGATCAACTCTCTTCATAACATCCCGTAGTGGTAGACTACTTCGGACGATGATGGGGTGAGCCTGGAAATATGGTCGCAGTCTTCTTCCTGCAAGCACCAAGGCGTATATAGCTTTTTGAAGCAAAGGGTACCTGACTTCGGCGCCATGTAGGGACTTGCTGACGTAGTAGACCGGCCATTGTTTCGGCCCTTCTTCTTTCACCAGGACCGAGCTCACGGCCTTTTCTGTGACGGTGAGGTACAGTACGAGGGGTTCTCCCTCCCGAGGTTGTCGCAGAGTTGGCAGGCTGGCCAGGTAGACTTTGAGTTCTTCCCAGGCCTTTTGGCAACCTTCATCCCAAGGATGATTGTTTCTTCCAAGGTTGCCTTCCATCTTTGCTGCCTTTGTGAGGACTTTGAAGAAAGGTCTACACCTATCTCCGTACCTGGAAATAAACCTGCTCAGAGAGGTTATTCTTCCGGTTAGTCTCTGCACGTCTTTGACTGTGGCAGGAGTTCGAAACTCAAGCAGAGCCTTAATCTTCTCAGGATTGGCATCGATGCCTCTTTCGGATACCATGTACCCAAGGAATTTTCCCGAGGTCCCGCCGAAGATACACTTCTCGGGATTAAGGTGAATCCCGAAGGCTCTGAGCTTTTGGAAGGTTTCCTCCAAATCTGCAACGTGGTAGCCGGGCAGCTTGCTTTTGACTATCATATCATCAACATATACCTCCATGTTTCTCCCTATTTGGTCCTTGAAGACCTTGTTCATCAGTCTCTGGTAGGTGGCTCCTGCATTTTTGAGCCTGAAGGGCATTCTGACATAGCAGTACGTTCCTCCCTCGGTGATGAAGGCAGTTTTCTCTTCATCTTCGGGGTCCATCCTTATCTGATGGTAGCCGCTGAAGGCATCTAGGAAGCTCAGGAGCCCGTATTCGGCCGTTGAATCTACCAGTTGATCTATTGGCGGGAGGGGAAATGAGTCTTTCGGGCAAGCATCGTTCAAGTTTCTGAAATCAATGCACATCCGGAGTTTGCTGCTACCTTCTTTTGTGGCGATGACCACGTTGCTTAACCATTCGGGGTATTTTACCTCGCTGATAACTTCAGCATCCAATAGGCGCTGGACTTCAGTTTTCACGAAGTTGCTTTTGTGGGCTGAGATGCTTCGTTTCTTTTGCCTGATAGGTTTTGCTTTCGGGCTTACTTTGAGGCTGTGCTGTATTATGCCAGGGTTCACTCCTGGCTTGTCTTTCGGCGAGTAGCCAAACAGATCTTTATTTTTCAGCAGAAAGGATACAAGATTTTCCTTGTCACCTTTGGCCAAGCTCTTCCCTATTCGGGTAGATTGTCCTGGGACAAGATCTACTGCTTCCATTTCTGCTTCTACGGGATCTCCTTCTTTGCGTTTCTCCTGCGCCTTTGCCTCCACCGTTTGTGTAGAGTTGTTTGCCGGAGCCTTTCGTGCTTTTACAAACACCTTTCTTACCTCGGCTTGGTCGATGAAGACCTCTGCATCTCCATCCTTGGTGGCGAATGTGACAGTCAAGTACTTCACATCGGGGCGAATGTGCAGGTTCCCCTGAGTCTGCCTTCCAAGGATGGCGTTGTACGAAGACGGGACGTTCATGACGATGAATCTTGCCATTGTGGACGCGTACAACTCAGCTGGTCCGTCTACCGAAGTGCCTTTCATCATCAAGGGGAGGTCGATCCATCCGAGGACGGGTAGTTCGGATGGTCCAACGCCGAAGGTGGGCGTGGTGACAGGTTTAAGCTCGCTGCTGGAGATGCCCAAGCTCGGCAGTAAGTGCGAGAATAGGACGTCAGCATTTGAGCCATCATCAAGCAACACTCTCTTGACGTCCCAGTTCCCTATTCTCGCCATTATCAGCAGCGGGTCGTCGTGGGGGAAGACGACGGTGGAGCCATCTTTGCGTGCCAGTTTCTTTGATGGACTTTGATACTCCATAACTGCAATTTCTCTGGCCTTCCGCTTTCTTTCCGAGGATGGGAGCCCCGTGGTGATGGTTTGGATGACCCCTACTGGAGGTGGAAGGCGCCTTTTTGGACTTCTGTTTCTCCGCCTGTCCGAGTCATAGTCCTCGTTTTTGGCCCTCTCTTCCTCCTCTTTTCTGCCTTTTGGGGAGGGCATCCGCAGGTATTTGTGAAGTTGGCCCTGTTTGATCAGCGACTCTATGTACTTCTTCAGCTGGAAGCAGTCTTCGGTGTCATGACCGTGGTCGCGATGAAACTGGCAGAACTTCTTGGCATTCTTCTTATTATCGGCGGCCATGGCCTTTGGCCGCCGAATCTGCGTCCCTTGCCTTTCCAGCGCCATGAGAATGTTGGTCCGTGTCGTGCTCAAGGGCGTGAAACTTTGAGGTTTCCTTCCTCGCATTCATCGTGGTCGGCCTGTGTGTTCAGAAAGATGCCGAGCTTGCTGACTGGACCCTTCGGCGCGGTGATGATCAGACTTCAGCCCCGCCATCCTCAATTCCTCGGCTGTCATGTGCTGCTCTGCCCTTCGGTAAAATTCTCCGAGGGTCTCCGGGGGGTCCTTTGAGAACTCGTAGAACAGCTGTGAGTCACGCCGAAGGCCCCGTGTCATAGCGAGGATGCAGATTTCGGGCCGGAAGTCCGGGACGCTAAGTGCTTCCCTGTTGATTGTTCGACATAGTCTCGGATTGTCTCTCCGTTTCTCTGCTCTATGTCGAACATCTGCACAGGCATTTTGGCCGTCGGCCTGCTCCCAATGAACTGCTGGGTGAAGGCTGTGGACAACTCCTGGAACTCAGTGACAGTCCCTGGGGGCAAGGAATTGTACCATGCTATTGCTGGGCCCGTGAGGGTGACTTCGAAGCATTTGCACATGGTAGCGTCATCAGCTCCGTGCATTATCATGCTCCGTCTGTACTTCGTCAGATGGGCCTGTGGATCAGTCCGGCCATCATAGCTCTCCAGCCTAGGCACTCTGAAGTCGCCTGGCATAGCTGCCTCAACGACGGCGCGAATAAATGGGGAGCCATCTTCGCATAATGCCCCCGACAGCCTGTCCCAAACGGGTTTTCTGGCCACTTGCTTCTCCACTCTGTCCAGCCGTGCCAATATCCTTTCCATAAGCGCAGTGGCGCTAGGACCATTTTCGCGGGAGGGAGATCGACGGCGCCTCTTTGGGGAGCGAGTTCGGCGCAGAGGGGTCAGGGACCTCGCCTCGGGCGACGAACTGCTTCGCTGTGAGACTCTCGGTCGCTTGGACCCGGTTTGTCCCACAGGCCGTTTCCCGAGGGCTATATCTTCTGTGGATGATTCTCCATGAGGCTCTCCACTTCCTGAACTGCGGTGTGTAGACTTGGGGCTTTTCTCCCGAGGGCGTGCTGATGAGGAGGGTTTCTGGGCCTGTGACTGCTGTGGCCATCTTCAGTCGATCTGCTGAGTCATTTCAGCAATGACCGAGCGCTGAAAGTCCCTCAAGAAGCTCATGGTGATTACCAGAGGGCGGACTTCCTCGGGCGTAGAAGTCTCTGGGAGTGTCTGCTCATCAGCCGGTTGTATCTCAGGTGCGGACGAGGACCTTGGGAGTCCCTTGTCCTTAGAACGCCGAGTCTCAACGACGGCGATTTGCGAGCGGGTTCCCACAGACGGCGCCAAATGATGGCCTGGGGCCTCATCGTTGTGAGTCATGATGACTGTTGAGGAGACTTCTAGGAGGAAGAACGCCTGGAAGGTGGATCGCCCCAAGGAGAGTACCTGAAAAGCTGGTAAACAGGGTTAGGAGGTCCCCGGAGTGTTTTTCCGGGGGGGGGAGCCTCCGACGCCCAAGTCAGTGGTGGCCGGAAAAAGGAGAAAGTCACTAGCTCAAAGAGAAAGGCAGAAAAGTCTCGCCTGGTATTTTCTCAGAGTGTGGGAGCTGTATCTCCGGCCTACCAACCTCCTGTCAAGTATTTATTTCCTGTATATATAGGAATAACTAGCCCGTCCAGATCATGACACGTGTGCGGTCGGATGCTCCTGAACTTCTGGGTGTAGGGGACAGATAGTTGGTAACTAGATGGCCTCGAGCCTTGTGCTGAGACGGGCCATGATGTGATTCTGATGGCGTCTGCGCGTCAGGGCGGTTTTTTATGTCTGTGGTGGGACGTGTCAGAGGCTTCCTTAAATGCTTCCATAAATGCTCCTGCCGTACTCCCGAGGTCCCTGGGCGAGGTCGTCCTCTAGTTCGGACAGAGCCTCTTTGGGAAGCAGACCCTCAGTTCGGGGGTTCCCAGTTCCAGGGGGTTCCGCCTTCGGGGATATCATGTTTGGGCAGCAATGTCTGGTGCCACTTTTCCGAAGGCGCGCTGTTCACAACCTTGGGGGGCGAATAGAGTCCTCAAGTTTTACTGGCGTGCCGAGGCTCGGAGCTCTCCGGCTATCTCCCGAGGTGCATGATTCCACCTGTTCCCGGGAAGCGCCAGTTCTTCTGGCCATTGTTGTGGCAGGGTGTTCGGCCAGATTGAGGCGATAGCCCTTTGGCTATCAAGGTCCTTATGAGATCTTGTACAGAGTTGGCAAGGTAGCATATAGGTTAGCTTTACCCCCAAGCATGTCAAGTGTTCATAATGTTTTTCACATCAATATGCTTAAGAAGTGTCTATTCCACACAAAGCATGCTATTGTAGTTGAAGACGTATAGTTAGAACCTAACTTGTCATATAAAGAGAAACCTATAGCTATATTAGGCAAGGATACCAAAAGGTTAAGAAACAAACTCATTCCCATGGTTAAAGTTTAGTGGTCACACCACTCAGAAAGAGAAGTAACCTGGGAAACTGAAAAAGACCTTATGGAAAGGTATCCTTAAGAATACCTGAACCTAGAGGCTATTTTGGAGGACAAAAATTTTTAAGGGGGTGAGGATTGTTACCACCTCACAAAAACAGGAGAATTACAAATGTGTCATAATGGCTAAAAACCATTATATTGTGTATTTCTGATCATAATGATTGAAGTGTGGGGGCTAAAAGGCATGATAAACACCTCCTTAAAATTGTTCCAAGTTGGTAACTTGGCCCGCAAGAAAAGCCTTAAGGATTATTTGCTTGTCAAGTAGCCTATGAACCCTTTTCTAAGGTCTTGGAAATTTGGGTACTCAATTGCAAAACTCTAAAGAAAGAGACTTGGAGAGTTATGGGAAGGATATGAATGGTATGAAAGTGCTATTGGACAACCAAATTGCTCATGGAAGACATGTTTGGACAAAGGAAACACTAAAGGCATTAAGGACCTAAATGCCCTAGTGTAAACCTTAAGGTGTTCAAGCTTTTGACTTAAGTGAAAGGGTGGAATTGTGGAATCATCCTACCATGGGAGAGGCAGCCAAGGCTTGATAAGTAATAAAAAATGTTGGGCACAAGTGTATGAATGATTTTAAGACAAAGAAACAATAATTAGTGAGAAAGAAAATGACATAAAGCAAGGTTAAGCTTGTTTAGTGTGTTTTGTGCCTTCAGCTCATTTAAGGCCATTTAAGTTGGCAAACCACTTATGTCTATCTCATTTTTGGCCTCCACTAGCCAAAGAACATAGCCACACTTCCTCCATAGCCACCACACATTCAAACTTGCGATTGATTCAAATTGAAGGCAAAAGGAAGCAATTGGAAGCAAACTAGAGCTATTGCTTGGATACTTCAAGGATCAAGCTTGATTTTTGGTCTACCCACTTTGGTAAGGGTTTCTTGCTATCATGGGTAGTTTTCTATGTTTTCAAGCAACCATGGAGCTAGGGCTAAGCTTGGAAGAGGGCCATGAGCATGATGAACCAAGCTTAGTGAGGGAAGTGCACTTATTGAAGGTTTTGTGACCTAGTGTGAAGTGCACAGAGATGATAGGGAAATGAGGGTTTCTAGAGCCCAAAGTAAGTACTAAATAGTGTTAAAATCATCATAAATCCAAGCATTAGTTTAAGGAGGGCTGTCATAGTGATTTGGTTCTGTTTATTACATGTTTTGTGGACTAATCTATGTTACATGTCGCTGCCGCATACATGTGTTTGTTGTTTGTGTTTCATTTGGATGCTCTATATTGGATATTTTCATTATGGTTTTTTTGTTTTAGTTTCTTTGGATTCAGGTTTTAATGATGGTCACATTGCCTATTGAATCCAAGTGTTACCTTACTAAGTTTCTTAATGAAAGTTACTCCTCTCAATTCTGTCATTTCAGGTCGAGCAGAAAGATCTCATTCAAACTAAAATTTGTGGTTTGAATTTTTATCTTAAATTTCAGGTACATGAACATCCATATGTCTGGTTATGATTTGGAAAATTTGGGGATTTTAGGAGCACATTTGGTATTTTTAATGGTGGTACTTATTTTGTTGTGTAGTAGTTGTCCAGTATCTTATTCTAGAGTTTGTATTTAGCTGAGTTTAGACCATTATGTAGTGTATGTATGCATGTAGATGTAGTGTATGTAAAATGAGACAACTATGTAAACATTTGAGTAATGTTTTGGTTGTGTAAGTGATATGGTGCAAAGCTGCCTAAGTGTGAATGATGGGCTGCTTACTTGTAAATTCTGTTTTGGCCACATAAAGTTGTTAAAAGAAAGGGAATTTAATTCCTATGTGTAATTCACATATATGGGATAGCTTTTCAGGGTTTTCACTGTTAGTATTGTGCCCAAAAAGCCAATCATGAGATGATTGTATTTTTGCACAATGAGTCATGATATTTTATTGAGGCATTAATCTAGCAATTTTGTTTGTTGTTTTGTTTCTGCGTAACGTAATAAACATAATTGTAACCCTAGAATAATGATATTCTTAAACGTCCCTAGTCTAGTATTATTGTGGAGCGGGTTGCAATAATACATAATGACTAGCATATGTGGAGACTAATATGAGATATGTAGTCTACATATGGGTACAAGTTGGAGAACTTGTGTACTGGACCGACCCACCATGAGAACACTTCATGGATCATTATATGAGTGTCATAAGTGATTCTCATAGTGATCATGGTATATGTAGTCCTTCGACCTAAGATCAGCAAGGTTCCCTACATGTGAGTCACGTACTTTGATACTTTCCTTTGTTGGTCGTAACTGAGTGAACTTGAAGGAGGTCATTGGGTATGTCACATATCATGCGGAGGGATTTGTATGATCAAGATGGGATTTGTCCCTCCTATGTAACGGGAGTGATATCTTTGGGCCCCTTGATAGAGTGAGACTTAGAAAATGCATGGCCATGCTCCGATGAGTTGATATATGATATCAATGTCGTCAGTTTAAGTTGGTCTACTCGGTAATCAAGAAACCAAAGATTGGGCTATACGAGAGTGACACATTCCATGTCTCGTGCTTAGTCTTGATATCTTGGACAAAGGGACAATGGCATATATCGGTGATGATCATAAAGGTTTAGTCGATTCACCGACAATCTTGTCACTTGGGTAGCAATGATGTGTTGCTAGACACCACTCATTGCTTATGATCATAAATGTGATTTATGATCATTGCCAACATGGCAAGAGCCTATTGGGTCGCACACATAGAGCTATTTGGATCATTAGAGTGCATGGGCTAATTATTTGGGTTATGGTTTCACTTTAATTTCGTATTAATAATAGGCCAAGGAGTTGAGCCATTATTAAGCCAGAAATTAAATCCTAATTGGATTAGGGCTTTGAAACCCATTAGGCCTGGAAGTTGAGTCTCACTATAAATATAACTTTTAAGTGAGAAATTCGCAGGTCTCCTTGCCCTAGCCTCCCAAAAGGACAGCCGCACTCTTCTCTTCCAATTCCTTGGAGGACGCAAGCTAGCACTGCGAGCGCAAGAGAAACGCATCTGCCGGGACGTGGTGGAAGCGTGGTGATCCCGAGAGGCTCGTGTGGATACCATAGAGAGCCTGAACACGTCAACTGTTCAGGTTTTGTGATTCGACTCTACACTTGAGTGAGAGATCTCAACCGAAAATTAGGTATGAAATTTTCGAACACCTGGTTTACCCCGTTTCACTTGGATCCTGGAGGGTTTCGGTTAAATTCCGCTGCGCTGTTTGGCTCCCGAAACCCAACATTCACCGTGTGAAATAAGTGTTTGCAAACTTACGAAATTTTGTATGGGCAAAATGGTCATAAAGTGACCAGAATTTTGACTCTACACTTAAAGTTCTATATTTCTTTGTGTAGCAGGAATCCTGGTATGAAATTTTTACCACACCTAGATAACATCCAAAGGTTGAACTAGGATTTGGAATTTCTGAATTTAGGGCCCTGTAGCTAAAGATATGATGTTGCAAATTTGGCTAAGTTACTGTTCATGTGGTCAGAATTTTGTAACCAACTTCAAAATCCATTACTTGGTCCATAGGTGGGCTATTGGTCTTAAACAAAATTATTTGGTTTGCTTTAAGTCACTAATTGATAATGGAGCAAAGGAAACATGTGGGTACATGGATAGAATGCTACAGTTTATTAGTGGAAGTTACAGGTACAGTGGCTGATCACTAGAACTTAACAAGATTGCCTAATGTGTGGTAACCAAGATTAAGACTTGTGCTAGTGTTTTCATTCTTTGTTGCCATAGTGTGCATGAAATGTGAATATGTTTGTGATGTTTGGACCAATATGCTTTTGTTTACATAGTGCCCAGGAGGGCCACTTGGGCGTACACACTAAGGGTACTATTCTGATGGCCTACAAAACATTACCAATCCTAGGAGTCTAAATGAACAATTTTGGCACCAGAGTTGGACTACCCCAGAGTGGGTAACATGAAATGTGAATATGTGTGTAATGGTTGGACCAATATGCATGCATTTAAATAGTGCCCAAGATGGCCCCTTGGGTATGCACATTAAGGGTATTGTTCTAATGGCCTGCAGAACATACCAATCCTCAAAGTTTTAAATGCATAGTTTTGGCACCGTAACTGGACTACCCTAGAGTTGGTAATGAAAATGGCAACATGGAAGCTTGATCACACATCCATGAGCATAAGCACCAATGTGGGTAACACCATGAGCTAATCTTGCTTGATATTTGTCTCAGGTTTACCTTGTTTCCATCATTCTCCACACTTTTTTGTTACCAACAGCTATAGGGTGTTTAGGCAGAGGTATGCCTAGGTAGGAGATGGCATGAAAATAAGAAGAAAGGAGAAAAAATTAGCTCATGAAGGATACAAAGTTGGTGTGCTAGCTTGGCTTTACTTTTGGCTATCTTACTCGTTTTGCCTTCGATTTGTTCTATCTTGGCTTTGTTTCATTTCTTTCCTTTTGGTACTCTTTGGCAGGCCTTGGGCTATAAGTAAGGGTAGTAAATGAGGTATGAATTTTCTTGAAAACATCTAGGAAGTTACCTTCGATGACTAGGTTGCATTTAGTGGCCGAATGACTTTCACATTAATGTCTTGACTAGTTTAGTCTTTGATTTGCTTTGTTTTTGTTTTGGCCTTTGGCAAGTTCTTAACGTAACTTAATAAAACCATGAACCTACTAAGAAATAGCTAGGAAACTACCTTATATTGCCCTTAAAGACCAAAGATCAAATGGTCGTAGAATTGTTCAAGCTGCCATGACTTTTGAACTTGTTTTTGGTGAAATCTTCTTCCAGGTAGCTCAATTCTTTTTGGACTTCGTTTCATCTTGCTTAGCATCCCCATAGAGATGTACTTGGCCTTATGAAACCCTTCTCTAGCAGTTCATCCAATTGCTTCTTTAGGTCAACCATTTCAGGTATAGCCATACTATAAGGAGCAGTGGACACTAGTACAGCTCCTAGCACCAACCTGATCTTAAACTCAACTTCTCTTGCAGGAGGGAGTCTGAGAAGATCTATGGGGAACACTTCAGAGCATTCCTGGACTATGGGAATCCTACCTAGTTCATTGGTCACCTCAGTTCCATTTAAGCCTGAATATTCACCTTCACCCATTAAGGGCTTGTGTTCCACCACCTTTACACCTTTCTTTGATATTAGCTCATATAAGCTTTTCACAAACTATGGTTCACATCCTGTTACTCTTTCTCACCCCACACATGCCCTACCCTATTACCACCTCACAAAAATGAGAGAATTACAAGTGTGTTATAATGGCTAAAAACCATTATATTGTACAATTCTCACCATACTGATTGAAGTGTAGGGGTTCAAAGGCATGATCAACACCAACTTAAAAGTGTTCCAAGTTGGTAACTTGGCCCCCAAGAAAAGCCTTAAGGATTGCTTGTTTTTCAAGCAACCTATGGACTTTTTTGTAAGGTTTTGAAAATTTGGGTACCTAATTGCAAAACTCTTAAGAAAGAGACTTGGAGAGTTATGGGAAGGATATGAATGGTATCAAAGTGCTATTGGAGGACCTAATTGCTCATGGAAGACAAGTTTGCACAAAGGAAACACTAAAGGCAATAAGGACCTAAATGTCCTAGTGTAAATCTTGACTTAAGTCAAAGGGTGGAATTGTGGAATTATCCCACCATGGGGAAGGCAGCCAAGGCTTGATAAATAGTTGAAAATGTTGGGCACATGTATACCAATGATTTTAAGACAAAGAAACCATAATTAGTGAGAAGGAAAATGACATAAAGCAAGGTTATGCTTGTTTAAGTGTGTTTTGTGCCCTTAAGCTCATTTAAGGCCATTTAAGTGGCCAATTCACTTATCTCTCTCTCATTTTTGACCTCCTACAGCCGAAGAACACAGCCACACTTCCTCCACAGCCACCACACCTTAAAACTTGCAATTGATTCAAATTGAAGGCAAAAGGAAGCAATTGGAAGCAAACTAGAGCTATTGCTTGGATGCTTCAAGGATCAAGCTTGATTTTCAGCCTACCCACTTTGGTAATGGTTCTCTTGCATTCATGGATAGTTTTCTACAATTTTCAAACATCCATGGAGCTAGGGCAAAGCTTGGAAGAGAGCCTTGAGCTTGATGAACCAAGTTTTGTGAGGGGAGTGCACGTATTGAAGGTTTTGTGGCCAAGTGTGAAGTTCACAATGATGGCAGTGAAGTGAGGCTTTCTAGAGCCCAAAGCTAGTACTAACTAGTGTTAAAATCCTCCTAATACCAAGCATTAGCTTGAGGAGGGCTGCCATAGTGATTTGGTTATGTTTATTACATGTTTTATGGACTAATCTATGGTTATTGTTGGTGCCACGTACATGTGTTTCTTGTTTGTCTTTGGTTGCTGCATTTGGATGCTCTATATTGGATATTTTCATTATGGTTTTATTATTTTAGTGTCTTTGGATGCAGTTTTTAATGATGGTTACATCGCCTATTGATTCCAAGTGCTACCCTTACTAAGTTTCTCAATGAAACTTACTCCCCTCAATTATGTCATTTCAGGTCCAGCAGAAAGATCTCATTCAAACTGACATTTTTGGTTTGAGTTTTGATCTGAAATTTGGGGTACATGAACTTTCATATGTCTAGTTATGATCTGGGAACTTTTGTGATTTTAGGAGCACATTTGGTATTTTTAATGCTGGTACTTATTTTGTTGTGCTGCAGCTGTCCAGCATCCTGTCCTGGAGTCCACTGTGTCTCATGCACTTCTGTAACTTAGGGTGCGTATTTAGCTGAGTTAAGACCATATGTAGTGCATGGATGCATGTACATGTAGTGTATGTAAAATGAGACAAGTATGTGAACATTTGAGTAGTGTTTTGGCTATGTAAGTGATGTGGTGCAAAGCTGCCTAAGTGTGAATGATGGGCTGCTTACTTGTAAATTCTGTTTTGGCCACATAAAGTAGTTAAAATCAAGGGAATGTAATCCCAATGTGTAATGGACATAAATGGGATAGCTTTGGATGGTTTTCTCCTTGTGAATGAAGTGTTTGCACACTTATGAAATTTTGTATGGGCAAAATGGTCATAAAGTGACCAGAATTTTGACTCTACACTTGAATTTCGATATCTCCATGTGTAGAATGAATCATGGTATAAACTTTTGACCACACCTAGATAACATCTAGAGGTTTAACTGGGATTTAGAATTTCTAAATTTGGAGCCCTGTAGCCAAGGATATGACAATGTAAAATTGGCTAAGTTACTGTTCATTTGGTCAGAATTTTGTAACCAACTGAAAAAAATCCATAACTTGGTCCATAGGTGGGCTATTGATGTAAAAAAAAATTCCTTGGTTTTTTATAAGTATGTATTTGATAATGGAGTAAATGAAAGAGTGTTTTACATGGCTAGAATGATACAGTTTATTTGTGGAAGTTACAGGTGCAGTGGCTGGTCATTGGAACTTCGCAAGATTGCCTAATGTGTCGTAGCCAAGGTTAAGACTTGTGCTAGTGTTTTCCTTCTTTGCTGCCATAGTGTGCATGAAATGTGAATATGTGTGTGATGGTTGGACCAATATGCATGTGTTTACGTAGTGCCCAAGAGGGCCACTTAGGCATGCACACTAAGGGTAGTGTTCTGATGGCCTATGGAACCTTACCAATCCTGGGAGTCTAAATCCACAATTTTTGCACCATAATTGGACTACCCTGGAGTGGGTAACGTACCCTAACTGTACCTTTTTCAAACTATGAGTACTTACCTAGGTACCTACCGTGTACACTTAAGGCAGTAACATATGGTGCACTAGGTCACACACACACAAGCATAGACAGGGCAATTGGGAGGACCACAGGAGTCTGCTAGGAAAATCTTAGGTCTAGCTTGTGGAACAAGGCATGCTTTTCAAACTATTTTCCATGTATTGCACTCTTGTGCATATCCAGTGTGCATACAAGATGCATGACATCCAAGATACCCATTCTCAAGTTTTGAAACTCATTTTCATATGCAAGGAGGTTAACTAGTCATGCATTTCTGAGCTCACACAAGATATACCACACTTATGCACATAACCAAAAACTACATAGGCATTTACATAAATAGGCCTACCCAAGGCCTAGTTCAAAACATACATTCCAACTAGTGCAATATTCCTTGGAAACTACCAAGAGCACTCAAAACATACAAACATCCAAGATACATACTACATGCCATTGAACTTAGTAGTACCCGAAAGCCACCTTAAAGACATAATACATAATGGTGCTTTGTAAAACAAGTCCTACCACTACTCCCATAATCAAAAGTGCCATTCACAAGGCTAAAACCCAAGAGCATACATCCATGGTTCTAGCCTTTTCCCACAATGTGATCACAAGGCCTCCAAGCACTCAAACATGTGAGCTTGCCTTTACAAAAGACTTCTACTTTGTACTTAGTTAGCTTTCTTTCAATTTTTGGTACATACCTTAATACGATCAAACCCAACCTTAACACAAAAGTTACTCAAGCTCAATTTTCTTTCGTATAAACACATAAATAAGGGGCATCAGTTATATACACAACTCAGTAAGTATTCACACAGCTCTTATGAGCTTATTTAGTTAAGTACGAGAAGTTAACCTCCAATAAACTAGCTCAACCTGCATAAAAAGACACGAAGACACGAAAAAGCAAGTATACACAAGTATATCAATTGACTAACAAATAAAGGTCAGCAAGCACAAACAAGGCACCAAAGCACATAACTCACACACCACACACAAGCTTCTTGGTCTCGGCCAAACATAATACTAGGAAGTACACACCGTATCATTTCAGTTTCACACATCCTCCAATCACCAGTGCACAACGAGCTCCAGATTCACCCATAGGCTAGCCTACCTATGTTAGAACGTTATTACTTGTCTTTACTTAGCTAGCTAGCAGACATATTATGCATATACCCAAAGGTAGAACATAGCCCCTACAGCATTCTAAGCTCATCTAGTTCAATAAACCATCACTTAGATGCCTAACGCTCTGTTGAACATGGAACAATACCAAAATCAAGTAGAGTATAGCAAATCCTTACCAATTCCTATCCTTAGCACTCGGCCAACACTTGAATGCAAGAATTAAACTTTCAATCCAAGCCACCTTGGTCATCTATAGCTGAACATAACAAGTGTGAGCATAATTCTTCAAACTTCGCTCAAATCATCAAGAATTCACCATGGATCATTAAGAAACCGACACTTCTCCATGAAGAACACTAGCTTTGACTTCAATTGGAAGTTTTGACCCAGTTAAACAATCGACCAACTAGTGGAGAGATGCATAATTCATCCATGAGCCACATGGCATGAAAATGGCAAAATGCTAGCCTCAATAGTGCCATTTTCTTGCATGGCACCGTGTAGTACACCAATAATAACTAGTGTCATTCACGACCCCTGAAATTATAACTATTTGGTCCCAAAAGTTACAATTTCACCCCTACAACCTGAAGTCATTTAAATGATTGTTCTTGTGTTCTCGGCAGATAAATTTCAATGTACTAACATGTACCCACTTGGCTTGTTACATGAACCTTACAATCATGCATATGAATTAGTCCTCCACTTCAATTTTTTTTCAAACTTTTCACATAAGCAGGGAATTGAGGGTTATGACAACCTCCACTCCTTAATCAATTTAGTCCTCCAAATTCTTCATTAGCTTTGGGTACACATCTGGGTAATTCTTTGTGATCTCCTCTTCCACTTCTCAAGTAGCCTCTTCTTAAGTGTGGTTACTCCACCAAAATTTTCCCATGGAAATCCATCTACTTTTCAACTTTCTTGTGTCTTTTGCTAAGATTTGGATATGCACCTCCTCATAAGACAAATTTGGTGTTATAGGCGCTCTAATAGGTAAAACCACTTGCATAGAACTTGGAACGTACTTATTGAGTAGGCTTATATGAAAAGTATCATGAATATGTCCAAGTTCAGGTGGTAGGTCCAACTTCTGTTACCCACTCCGGGGTAGTCCAGTTATGGTGCCAAAACTGTGCATTTAGACTCCCAGGATAGGTAATGTTCTGTAGGCCATCAGAACACTACCCTTAATGTGCATACCCAAGTGGCCCTCTTGGGCACTATGTAAATACATGCATATTGGCCCAACCATCACACACATATTCACATTTCATGCACACTATGGCAGAAAAGAAGGAAAACACTAGCACAAGTCTTAATCTTGGCTACCACACATTAGGCAATCTTGTTAAGTTCTATTGACCAGCTACTGCACCTATAACTTCCACTAACAAACTGTATCATTCTAGCCTCATACCCCATATTTTATTTGCTCCATTATGAAGTAGAGACTTAAAAAAAACCAAGTTATGGATTTTTAAAGTTGGTTACAAAATTCTGACCAAATGAACAGTAACTCAGCCAATTTTGCAACGCCATATCTTTGGATACAAGGATCCAAATCTAGAAATTATAAATTCCAGTTCAACCTCTAGATGTTATCTAGGTTTGATCAAAATTTCATTTCAAGATTTAATCTACACAGGGAGATATTAAACTTTAGGTACAGGGTCGAAATTCTGGCAACTTTTGGACCATTTTGCCCATACAATTTTTCCAAACCATGCAAACACTTAATTCACAAGGGGAAAGCCCTGGAAGGCTATCCCATACATGTACAATACACATATTAATTACATTCTCCTACATCTAGCAACTTTATGTGGCCAAAACAGAATTTACAAGTAAGCAGCCTATCATTCACACTTAGGCAGCTTTGCACTACATCACTTACATAGCCAAAACATTGCCAAAATGTTCACATACTTGTCTCATTTTACATACACTACATGTACATGCATACATGCACTAAAATATAGTCTTAACTCAGCTAAATACACACCCTAGGTTATAGGAGTGCCTAAGAGACAATGGACTCCAGAAATAGGATGCTGGACAGCTGCTGCACAACACAATATGTACCACCATTAAAAATACCAAATGTGCTCCTAAACTAACCAAAATTTTCAGATCATAACTAGACATATGGAAGTTCATGTACCTGAAATTTCAGATCAAAACTCAAACGAAAAAGGTTAGTTTGAAGGTGATCTTTCTGCTGGACTTGAAATGACAGAATTGAGGGGAGTAAGTTTCATTGAGAAACTTAGTAAGGGTAACACTTGGTTTCTTAAGGTAATGTGATCCTCATTAAAACCTGCATCCAAAGACACTAAAACAAAAAAACCACAATGCATATATACAAGATATAGCAACCAATTGCAGCAGCCAAACACAAACAACAAACACATGAAACGCAGCAGCAACATATACCATAGGTTAGTCCATAAACCACATAATAAACATAACGAAATCACTATGGAAGCCCTCCTCAAGCTAGTGCTTGGTCTTAGGAGGATTTTAAAAGTAGTTAGTACTAACTTGGGCTCTAGAAAGCCTCATTTCACTGCCATCTTTGTGTACTTGACAATAGGTCACAAAACCTTCAATAAGTGCACTCCCCTCAATAAGCTTGGTTCATCAAGCTCGTGGCTCTCTTCCAAGCTTAGCCATAGCTCCATGGATGTTTAAAAATATAGAAAACAACCCATGAGAGTAAGAGAACCCTTACCAAAGTGGGAAGGCCAAAAATTAAGATTGATCCTTGAAGTATGCAAGAAATAGCTCTAGTTTGCTTCCAATTGCTTCATTTTGCCTTCATTTTCAATCAATTGCAAGTTTGAAGGTGTGGTGGCTATGGAGGAAGTATGGCTGTGTTATTAGGCTTGGGGGAGGACGAAAATGGGAGAGGGGTAAGTCATTTGGCCACTTAAATGGCCTTAAACGAGCTTAAGGGCACAAAACACACTTAAACAAGCTTAACCTTGCTTTATGTCATTTTCTTTCTCACTAATTATGGTTTCCTTGTCTTAAACTCATTGGTACTCATGTGCCCAACATTTTTGACTAATTATCAAGTCATGGCTGCCTCCCCATAGTGGGATAACCTCACAATTCCACCTTTAGACTTAAGTCAAAATCTTGAACACCTTAAGGTTTACACTAGGACATTTAGCTCCTTGTTGCCTTTAGTGTTTCCTTTGTCCAAACTTGTCTTCCATAAGTAATTTGGTCCTCCAATAGCACTTTCATACCATTTATATCCTTCCCATAACTCTCCAAGTCTCTTTCTGGAGAGTTTTGCAATTGAGTACCCGAATTTCCAAAACCTTACAAGAAAGTCCATAGGTTGCTTGACAAACAAGCAATCCTTAAGGCTTTTCTTAGGGGTCAAGTTACCAACTTGGAAAACTTTTAAGGAGGTGTTGATCATGCCTTTTACCCCCCCACTCAATCACTATGGTGAGAATTACACAATATAATGGTTTTCAGACATTATGACACACTTGTAATTCTCCCATTTTATGAGGTGGTAACAACTTGTATGCCACATTTCCAATCTTAGCCAACACTTTGTATGGCCCAACGTATCTTGGGGCTAGTTTCCCTTTCCTACCAAATCTTACTACCCTTATCACAGGAGAAACCTTGAGCCAAACCAGTCTCCTTCCTGAAATTCTAGTTATTTTCTCCTTTTCAAGTTTGCATAGGACTACTGCCTATCATTAGCAACTTTGACCCAAACCTGGATCAGTTTCATCTTTTTAGTGGTCTCCCTGATGAAAGTCGAAGCGCTATTTCCCCTTCGGATCCACAAAGCTCGGGAAAAGCACCACCCTCGAAAAAGGCAGGCATCACCTTCGAGGGATAAAACACCAACCTCGGAAAGGTAGGGTTTGATACTTTGACCTCTCGACCTCATTGGTCCATCGCCACCCAGAATAGTGACAGTACTGACCTCAGGAATATGGTGCACTATCACCCTCGGAAGTATGACCTAACCAACTTCGTGGGAGGTAGACTCACCATCTTCGGCAGGAGAAAACACCCCCAAGGGGTATCCTCCACGTCGAGGGGACTCGCGAATAACTGAAGCAACCTCGGCGAAAAACCCTCCTATCCCGAAGATGTCTCTTCTATCAAGGGGATCTCCAGAATACAACAAAAATGGTTAAGGAGCCTCTGACACGCCGCCCTCGCATACGTCCTAACATGATGCCCCCGTACACGTTCTGACACGCAGACCTACTACGGTCCTGGCTTCCGGTGCGGATGGCCTATGACCAGCTAAAGGTCCCCGTTCCTGAAGGTACGGACTACATCCGACCGAACACGTGTCATGATCTAAATGGGTTATGTCAGCTGGACTTCTCCTTACATCCTCTTATAAACACTTGGGAAATTACCTCAGTAAGGGGGGGATTATCCAGGGAGGCATATTTACTATTCTTTACTCCTCACTTTTCATCTCCCTAAATACTGACTTGGGCATCAGAGGCTCTTCCGCCGGAACAACACTTCAGGGAGGCATATTTACTATTCTTTACTCCTCACTTTTCATCTCCCTAAATACTGACTTGGGCGTCAGAGGCTCTTCCGCCGGAACAACACTTCGGGGACCTCCTAACCATTGTTCTTTGAGTGTTTCAGGCAATCTCTCCCAACTAGTCCCATCTTTAGACGTTCCTCCCTTACCGGAAGTCCCTTCCAGGCTCACCATGTCATACAGCGAAGATGCCAACGAGCATCATCTGGTGTCGTCTGTGGGAAACCACTCTTAGGTGGCTGTCGTTGAGACCCGATGTTCTAAGGACAAGGGACTCCCAAAGTCTCCATCCGCGCCGGAAGCTCAACTGGCAACCCAACAACCCACCACAGGGACTTCCTTGCTCAAGGGCGACCATCCTCTAAAAGTTACGATGAGCTTCCTACATGATTTTTAATGCTCCATTGTGGCTGAAATGACGCAACAACTGGACCAAAGGTGGTCACAACAGCCTTCGGGACGAATGGCACCCTCGGTAACACCCCGTCGAGAGAAAAGCCCGAAATCTACTCATCAAAGTTTGGGCAGCGTGGACATCCGTGATGAATCCTCAATGGAGGACGTGCCTCCTAGAGTCCAACGTACTGGAGAAACGGGGCCCAAAGGGGCTAGGACATCTCACCGCCGAAGTTCCTCAGCGGAAGAAAGATCACAATTTCCCTGCTGCCGAATTTACTCCCCGAAAAGGAGGCGTCGCTCTCCGTTGCTAGAGGCCTCCAGGCCGAAAGAAGAGCCTAGGACCACCGTTCTTATGGAAAAAAATACTTAAAAGATTGGAGAGGGTGGAAAGGCAAATGGCTCGGAAGCCCGTCTGGTCAAGGTTGTCGCGGAAACCTTCACTGGAGATGAGTCACCATTTATCCGAACAATAGTCGAGGCACCAATGCCGAGCAACTTTCGAGTGCCTCGTTTGGAAACCTATGTCGGGGTAGTGACCCCCAAGCCCACCTAACCAAGTACAGACGCAACATGGTGCTACATGTTGCCAATGGTGCCACGCTTTACAAATGCTTTGAGGTCACCCTTTCCGGTCCTGTGACTGCGTGGTACAACTCCCTCAGCCTTGGAACAATAATAAGTTTCCAAGAGTTGTCCACAGCATTCACGCAGCAGTTCATCGGCAGCAGGCCGATAGCAAAGATGCCTGTCCAGATGTTCGATATAGCGCAGAGGAATGGGGAAACCATTCGTGACTATGTCGAAAGATTCAACCGAGAGGCCCTGAGTGTGCTAGACTTTTGCCATGAAATACGCATCCTCGCCATGATACGGGGACTTCGGCGAGACTCACAGCTCTTCTACGAGTTCTCGAAAGAACCCTTGGACACCCTGGGCAAGTTCTACCAAAGAGCTGAACAGCATATGACAGCTGAAGAGCTGAGAATGGGAAGATTAAACCCTAATCACCATTACGACGAAGGTGAAAGCCGCTTATCCCGGTATCTAGCCGAGGGCGGGGGAAAGACTCGGAAGCAGAAGGGGAAAAGACCCATGTCATTTACTCCCCTAATCAACTACCGAACAAACATACTGCTGGCCATGGAAAGGCAAGGAAACCCGATCCAGCGTCTGAAGGCAATGACTTCCGAAAACAAGAAAAATATGAAGAAGTTTTGCCAATTTCGTTGGGATCATAGGCATGACACTGAGGATTGCTTCCAGCTGAGGAAGTACATTGAGTCTCTAATAAAGCAGGGCCAACTTCGGAGCTACCTGCAGATGCCCTCCCCGAAGGGAAGGAAGGAAGATGAAAGGAAAGGAGATGACGAGGAATTTGACTCCGACAGGCGCCGGAACCGAAGTCCCAGAAGACATCCGCCCCCTCCAGCAGGAGTAATCCAGACAATCACCACCGGACTACCCTCGGTAGAAAGAAAAAGTAAAGCCAGCGAGATCTTGTTGATGGAATACAGTAACCTTTCAAAAAAGCTTGTTCGGAAAGATGGGTCTACCATAGTATTCCTTCATGACGACCCACTTCTAGCCATGGCAAGGATAGGGAGTTGGGACGTCAAAAGAGTACTCCTCGACGACGGTTCTAACACTGATGTCTTATTCTCTCGTCTGCTGCTGAATTTGGGTATCCCAAAGGGCGATCTCAAGCCTGTCACCTCCCCTTCATTCAGAGTAGGTCCGTCTGAACTCCCTTTCCTCGGATGGATTGACCTTCCTCTGATGTTAAGGGGAACTTCACTATAGAACAAGGATGAGCTTTTTGCTTGCACAATGACAAGGTTCATCGTCATGCATGTCCCTTCATCATACAATGCCATCCTTGGGAGACAGACACAAGGAAACCTCCACATTCTCCCAGATGTGAAATACTTGACTGTCACCTTCACCACAAAGGATGTAGATGCTGAGATCTTCATTGACCAAGGGGAAGTGACAAAGGAGTTTGTCAAGGCAAGAAACGCCTAGCAAAAAGCTGCACACAGACTGTGGAAGCAAAAGCCATGCTCACAGGGGAGGCAAAGAGAGAAAAAATAGAAGACCCCGAGAAAATAGAAACAGAAGATCTAGAACTTCCCCCGACCAAAGTACCCGAATGGGGAAAAAATTGGCAGAAGGTGACAAGGAAAAACTTGTGTCTTTGCTATTAATGAAAAAAGATATGTTTGCCTACTTGCCGAAGGACATGCCTGGGGTAGACCTTCGCATAATCCAACATAGCCTTAAGGTGCGCCCAAAGACAAAGCGCATAAAAAAAAAAGTGAAGCCTCTCGGCGCATAAGAACAACTTCGTTAAAACCGAAGTCCAACATCTAATAGAAGCAGGTGTAATCAGGGAGGTCAAATACCTCGAATGGCTTTATAACGTGGTTATCGCCACAAAGGAAGGGAGTGACAAAGTCCAAATGTGCATCGACTTCTGAAATGTAAATGATGGTTTCCCTAAAGATTCATATCCACTATCGCCAATAGACTAGTTGGTGGACTCAACTACCGAGTATGGCCTCCTAAGTTTCCTCAATGCCTTCAGTGGGTGTCATCAAATCAGGATGGACCCCGAAGATGAGGAAAAAAACCGCCTTCATCACAGAAGTTGGTACATACTGCTACATTAGAATGCCCTTCGGCTTAAGAATGCAAGAGCCACGTACCAGAGGTTAATGAACAGGGTCTTCAACTCCCAAATAAGGAGGAACATGGAAGTCTACATCGATGATATCATAGTTAAGAGCAAACTACCTAGTATTCATATCACGGACTTGGAGGAAACATTCCACTAGCTGAGGACCTTCAAAATCTGTTTTCACCCTGAAAAATACGTGTTCGGGGTGAATGCGAGTAAGTTCCTCAGATTTATGGTGTCAGAAAAAGGTATCGACACCAATCCAGAAAAGGTCAAGGCCCTACTAGGATTCCAAACTCCCACGATGACAAAGGATGTACAAAGACTCATAGGAAGAATCACGTCCCTCAGCAGATTCAGCTCCAGATATAGGGATCACTGTTGACCATTCTTCAAGGTCCTCACTAAGGTGGCAAAAAAAGGTGGTGACCTCGGGAGTGAGGTACATCCTTGGAACGAAGACAGCCAAAAGGCCTAGGAAGAGCTTAAGGTCTACCTGACTCGCCTGCCAACACTCCGGCAGCAACGGGAAGGGGAACCTCATACTATACCTCACTGTCACCGAAAAGGCGCTAAGTTTGGTCCTTGTGAAGGAAGAGGGGGCGAAGCAATGGCCAGTATATTATGTGAACAAGTCCTTGCATGGTGCTGAAGTCAGGTACCCCTCACTACAAAATGCTATTTATGCTCTGATACTTGCAAGCAGAAGGCTACGTCTGTATTTCCAAGGCCACACCATTATTGTCCGAAGTAACCTGCCTTTTCAAGATGTCATGAAGAAGGTAGACCACTCGGGAAGGCTTTTGAAGTGGTGCATAGAGCTCAGCGAGTATGATATTACCTATGAGCAGAGGAAGGTAATAAAAGCTCAAGCTTTGGCGGATTTCATTGCCGAAGTACCCATTGCCGAAGAAAGTCAACCCGACCTCAGGAATAACGAACCTAAGTGGACTTTGTTCATCGATGGGGCCTCCGGCTGAGAACATCAAGGAGCTGGAGTAATTCTTTGATGTCCCAAGGGTATGGAAGTTCTGAAAGCCATGAAATTCGGGTTTAACGTCAACAACAACATGGCAGAATATGAAGCCCTTGTAGCAGGGTTACACCTTGCTAGACGAATTGGTGTGAAAAATATGAAGGCCCACAGCGACTCTCAGCTAGTGGTCCGACAAATGGTAGGGGACTATACTGCGAAGGACACAACTTTGGTGAAATATCAGGAGCTTGTTTCAAAGCTCATTCAAGAGTTTGACACAGTACACATCGAGAACGTGCCTCGCCAAGACAATACTGAAACAGATGGTCTGGCCAAGTAAAAAAAGTCACTGAAGTACTAAGCCACTCAAGCATAGCAATAATGAGCATAGCGACCTCGGAAAAAGGATGGAAAAATCCTTCAAAAAAGTATCTTACAAGCTTGAAGCTTCCTGAAGACCCTCGCAAAGCGGCAAAAGTGCGAAGACATTCTAGACGATATTTCCTAATCGGGGAAGAGTTATACTAACAGGGGTATGCAAGCCCGCTACAAAGGTGCGCCAGCGAAGAGGACATAGAGACAGTCCTCAAAGAAGTCCACGAGGGGGCCTGTGGTTCCCACATAGGAACTGATGCCTTGGCAGGAGTAATACTCCCCCAGGGGTACTTTTGGCCCACCCTAAGAAAGGACGTGAGGCAGTTTGTCCAGAAATGTGATAATTTCCAAAGACACGCCAACATCTAGAGGTTACCCTCGGAATCGATAACCTCGGCTCACTACCCCTATCCCTTTACAGTATAGGGCATTGACCTCATCGGGCCACTCCCGACTGCACCCGGAGGAGCAAAGTTCTACATGGTCGCAGTAGATTACTTCACTAAATGGGTCAAAGCAGAGGCCCTGGCAACCATTTCAGCAAAGGACATACAAAAATTCATCTGGAAGAACATTGTATGCAGATTCGGCATATCGAGGGTGATAGTGGCCGACAATGGTTCCCAGTTTGTTGACAAGGGTTCCAAGAGTTCACTGCCGACCTCGAGATAAAAATGCACTTCACCCCGGTAGTTCATCCTCAGAGCAACGGATAGGTAGAGGTGTGCAACAGAACCATAAAAGATGGTCTGAAAAAGAGATTGAAGGAAGCGAAGGGAAAATGGCCGGGAAAACTTCCTAGTGTGCTACGGAGTTATCGGACAATGCCCCGAAGGGGCACAGGTGAGAAACCTTTCCCACTCATCTTCGGCACGGAGGCCATTATTCCTACCGAGGTGGTTCGGCTATCGGTCAAGATACAAGTGTTTGACAAAAAGGAAAATGACCTCAGGCTGAGAATTAAGCTCGACCTGATTTCCGAACATAGAGAAGTGGCTCAGCTCAGAAGAAAAACTTTTCAGTAAAGGGCAGCTATAACTGCGAACTTGCATGTTAGACAAAAAGGAATCAGAAAGGGGGATCTTGTTCTCTGAAAAGCAGAGTTTAAGCCTCGAAAACCATCTCACGGGGTACTTCGGGCAAACTGGGAAGGGCTTTATCTAGTCCTTAACAAGGTTCGGAAGGGAGTCTATAAGCTTGGTGATAGCAAAGGTGGAGAACTGAGAAATACATGGCATTCAGATGCCTTGAAAAAATTCTACACTTAGAATCTTGTCAGGAAATGTAAAGTTAGAAATTTTTCTAAGTACAGAAATTTTTCTGGAAAAATAATCCCACTTAAGAAATCTCGCTAAACAAGGTTCAAGTAAGTACTTGCGAAAATTACACGTTTCCTTTGGAGGCGCGTCTACCGAACATGGCTGATAAAAACAGGCGCAACTTTGCCAAAAGATATTCACCAAAGCTAGCGTTTCGCCGAAGATGATCGATAAAAAATGTAAAAAATATCTTCCTGAGGGTCCTAGACCGAAAGTGGTCAAGATAACCCTTGGAAACAAAGATTATTTAAGGAGAAACTTGCCTTGGGACTTAGCCAAATTTTTTTAGGGAAGAAAAAATTTCATTAAGAAGCCTTATTACAAGGAGGAGATTACAAGAAGAAGAGCACAAAGAAAAAGAAGAAGAAAAAGTAAAGCCCTAGACACCTAAGGGACCCCGCCATCGTGAGATGCTCCATCCCCTGCATCCTTTGTTACAGCCTTTGATGCTGAAGGAGGCGCAAAGGGCAGGTTTAGATGATCAATCTTTGACCAAGCCCAGTGAGGCCCCTAGGGGATGTCCAGAGCAGCTAAGAAGGATAAGTCGAGGTTAAGGTCCTTCTCCAAGACTTGGTGCCGAGCAAGACAAAAGCAATCTTGATAAGTGACCTTGGTAGCTTGATCTGCCTTGTCTTTTTGGACGGACAAGTCATCCAGCTCGTTATTCAACTTAGCAACCTCCTTCTTGAGCTTCTTTGTCTTCTTCTTCGTCTTTTTCTCCTTCTTCAGCACCATGACCTCGGCCTGAAGCTCAGCATTGTCAGCAAGGGCCTTCGTCAGGAGAGCAAAGTCTTCCTCCTTCTCCTTTTGATAGGCATCGTTGGCCGAAGCCAGCTCCACAACCTTCGCGCCGAGCTCAGACATCTTCTTGGAGAAATCCTTCAAGAGCTCCTCCTGACCCTTCAAGAACTCCTCCCGAAGTTTGGCATTCTTCTCCTTGGCTATTCTGCTCAACTCGGCATTCTTAAAGACCGAGTTGGTGCAAAACACCTTGGCCTTCTCCAGACGATCTTCGGCCTAAGATCGAACCAAAGACTGTTTTGCTGTCCAAGCTCTGAAATATTCGCTATACGCGAAGAGCTGGAAAAAAGGGGGGAAGGACATTTGGTAAAGTTGCACAAGGAAAACAAAATACTTAGAAAAATTTGGAAGGTCTGAAGAGTACCTAGGTAGCGTGCTCGGACATCCTTACTACGAGGATCTCCTCGTTCGGCCACTCATCTGCCACGGACTTAAAGGTGGCTTCGGTGAGCACGCCCCTCGCCATATGGGGAGCCATTTGCTGACTGTCTTCGGAGAACAAATTCATGTCATTCGTGAAAGACCAGAAAGGCTCCCTCGGAATCTTATCCTTCTAGATATGAGAGTCCCGAAGGGCCCATCTCCGGGCGTGCTCCACCGTCCACGCTGAAGGTGCCAGTTCTTCTACAAAGTCATGACGCAGTTCTATCAGTACATTATCCCTTAGCCATATATCTATGAGGTTAAGAGTGCTAAAGATGTCTAAGTTTATAAAGAAATGGCTAAGGGGCCTGGCGAAACCTTGGCAACGTCATCATCAGAGTCATGGACCTCTTCCACTTCGGCAGGGACGTGTTTGCCCTTGCTTCTTCTGCGCTCCTCGAGCTGTTTAACAGAAGGGCCTCTTGCCGAAGAACCCAAGAGGTCCGCAAAAGTGGTAGGACTCCGGGGAGGTGGGGGAAGGAGGTCCTTCTTCACCTTTTTAGCCAAAGATGGCACACCTCCAAATGTCTTTCACATTTTTGGGGCCACCTTCTTCTTCTGTTCCCCCTTCTCGGCCTGACCGAGGAAGAGGGATTTGTAGAAGATGGCTGACTGGTCACCCATCTTTGAAAAATGGGAAAAAATATCAGTGTAAGTCCAAAGGGATACTTATACCAAAAATTTGGAAAGTAACTTACTCTTAATAGGAGCTTCGTAAGTGAGCTCCCCCTGAAGAAACATCACCAGCCAGGACTTCTTCCCGTCGATGGCAAGAGCTGGCATCCCGAGATCAGTTTTACGCTCCTTGAGCACCCATAGCTCCCGAAGAACATCTTCGGTCATAAGGTTCCACCTAATGGGGAAGCGATAGAAGGAGCGTGGCGGGACCTCGTCATCCCAGTCGGCAACAGCTTGGATACAGCTGTTGAAATCCTCAAACCTCACTGTCAACTCAGGAGTTAGCAACTTTTTGGGATCAACAACGTCCATCTCCAGCGTCCACCAGGCCCACCTAGTCAGCACGTGCGACCATGCCTCTGCCACTTTCAGGAAGAAGAACTTCTTTTGGCACCCTCGCCAACTATCACTAGTGTCAAAGGTGAACATATATTTTTTGCTCCCAGATCCCCGAGGTAGCATGAAATAAAAGCCACCCTTTGGGACCGGATAAAGCTTATAGTACTGCATGAAAATGATGAAGTGGGGTTCTATCTTGAAAACCCCACGCCTGCAGAGAAAAGCGTTGAAGTAATAATAGGAGTTGGGAGGAAGCTGATTCACTACTATGGCCCGGATTTGGCAAAAGTCACGAATCATCTTCGGCGGGGGAAACCAAAGTCTGGCCTTCCGTTGGGCTCAGAAAATAGTAACCTTGCCACTATTATTCATGAAGATGAAATGGCTGAGATGGGGTAGTCTGGTGGTGGCATAAGAAGGAAGAAAAAACTTAGTTGTCCACTTCGCTTATTTTTTCGAAGTGGTACAACATGGGTGAGACGTGAGAGGCTGCCAGGTCTCGGGGATAGTTTGGGCGGACATGAGGGGGACAGGGGAAGACATATTTGGCTAAAAGAAATGACTTCCGAGAAAAGTGTCAGGTTACTTAGGGAACAAGAAGAAAATGACTTCGGAACCTATAAAAAATGGAAACTGAATAAACCGAGGGACCTCTGGAAGGGAAACCCACCAAAATGTTTGCTGAAGTCGGGATTATTAGACGCCATCATAAAAGGTTGCCAGAAATTGCTCCGCCGCTTACACCGCTGTAAAAGAGAAAGAAGAGCTCGAGAGCAGACGAGAATAGGATAGAACCAAAGGAAAACAAATAAGGGCCATGAGGGGAAGGAAGGTTTATACAAACTGAAGAGGGGTAACCGAATCGTTGCCATAACTACCCTGTGAAGGTGAATCATCGCCATAATTACCCCTCGAAGGTGAAAAGACGCAGCTGCTGTAACCGACGTGAGTACCCCCAATCACCACACGCCACGTGTCATCCAATCCGGGAAATGAGGGCACGCTTTCTGACACCATGAAAACCTACGCACGTATATTCGAACTAATGCTCCTGGTTACGAGACATGATGGTCCACTGACCTACAGCAGAAAAAGTAAAAATAAAGAGAGTGCGCACCTTGAGAACACCAAGCGACCAACCAGCGGACAAGTAGTGACACATCAGCTGGGAAGGCATGCCTTCGGGTGGCGAAGTGTCTCCTTACACGGTGTCCCACTCTGAGTCCTATGAGGTGCCCCCAAAGATTCTACAAGCTGAAGTCTCGACTTCGACTTTCCAGGGGGGGATGTGATAGCCAAAGCGCTATTTCCTCTTCGGATCCACAAAGCTCGGGTAAAGCGCCACCCTCGGAAAAGGCAGGCATCACCTCCGAGGGATAAAACACCAACCTCAGAAAGGTAGGGTCTGATACTTTGACCTCTCGACCTTAGTGGTCCATCCCCACCCCAGATAGTGACAGTACTGACGTCGGGAATATGGTGCATCATCACCCTCGGAAGTATGACCTAACCAACTTCGGGGGTGGTAGACTCACCATCTTCGAAAAGAGAAAACACCCCTGAGGGGTACCCTCCACGCCGAGGGGACTCGCATATAACTGAAGCAACCTCAGTGAAAAGCCCTCCTACCCAGAAAAAGTCTCTTCTATCAAGGGGATTTCCAAAATACGACAAAAATGGTTAAGGAGCCTCTGACACGCTGCCCTCACATACGTCCTGACATGATGCCCCCGTACACGCTCTGACATGTAGACCTACTACGGTCCTAGCTTCTGGCGCGGATGGCCTATGACTAGCTAAAGGTCCCCATTCCCGAAGGTACATACTACATTCGACCAAACACGTGTCATGATCTGAGCGGGTTATGTCAGGCGAACTTCTCCTTACATCCTCCTATAAATACTTGGGAATGACCTCAATAAGGGGGGGACTCTCCAGGGAGGCAGATTTATTATTCTTTACTCCTCACTTTTCATCTTCCTAAATACTGACTTGGGTGTCAGAGGCTCTTCCCCCTGAACAACACTCTGGGGACCTCCTACCCTTGTTCTTTGAGTATTTCAAGCAATCTCTCCCAGCCAGTCCCATCTTCAGACATTCCTCCCTTACCGAAAGTCCCTTCTAGGCTCAGCATGTCATACAGCGAAGATGCCGAGGGGCATCACCTGATGATTTCTAGCCCTAACTCCAACTTATCCTCTAGTTCATGCAGGTAGTTGGGAGTGATACATTTTCTTCCATAGAGAGTCTGATAGGGTGCCATTTTTATCATTGAATGGTACCCATTGTTGTATAAAAATTCCACTAAGGGTTGATGCACATCCCATTCTCCTTGGAAATCAATCACACAACATCTCAACATGTCTTTCAGAATTTGAATTGTCTTTTCTATTTGTCCATCAATCTATGGATGGTATGCTGACCTAAATTTGAGTTTAGTGCATAGGGCATGATGAAGGGATTTCCAGAACCTAGAAACAAACCCAGCATCGCTATGTGAAACAATATCATCAAGTGCTCCACAAAGCCTCACTATCTCCTTTGTGTATAGTTAGGCAAGTTTATCTAGGGAATTTGTGAGGTTCATTGCCAAAAATTGGGCTGACTTCGTCAGTCTGTCCACTACAACCCAAATGGCACTATGGTTCCTCCTTGTTAGTGGCATTCCCGCGACAAAGTCCATAGATATGGACCCCCAGTGTTACCCACTACGGGGTAATCTAGTTATGGTGGCAAAACTATGCATTTAAACTCTCTGGATTGGTGTGTCCTGTAGGTCACCAGAACATGTTAGCACCTCATAAAAATGGGAGAATTACAAATGTGTCATAATGGCTAAAAACCATTATACTGTGTGATTCTCACCATAGTGATTGAAGTATGGGAGGGTAAAAGGCATGATGAACACCTCCTTAAATGTGTTGCAAGTTAGTAAGTTGGCCCCCAAGAAAAGCCTTAAGGATTGCTTGTTCGTCACGCAACCTATGGACTTTTTTATAAGGTTTGGAAATTCGGATACTCAATTGCAAAACTCTCAAGAAAGAGCCTTGGAGAGTTATGAGAAGGATATGAATGGTATTAAAGTGCTACTAGAGGACCTAATTGCTCATGGAAGACAAGTTTGGACAAAGGAAACACTAAAGCCATTAAGGACCTAAATGTCTTAGTGTAAACCTTAAGGTGTTCAAGCTTTTGACTTAAGTCTAAGGGTGGAATTGTTGGGTTATCCCACCATGGGGGAGGTAGCCAAGACTTGATAATTAGTCAACAATGTTGGGTACATGTGTACCAATGAGTTTAAGACAAAGAAACCATAATTAGTGAGAAGGAAAATGACATAAAGCAAGGTTAAGCTTTTTTAAGCGTATTTTGTGCCCTTAAGCTCATTTAAGGCCATTTAAGTGGCCAAATCACTTATCCCTCTCTCATTTTTGTCCTCCCCCAGCCCAAGAACATAGCCATATTTCCTCCATAGCCACCACACCTTCAAACTTGCAATTGATTGAAATTGAAGGCAAAAGGAAGCAATTGGAAGGAAACTAGAGCTATTCTTGGATGCTTCAAGGATCAAGCTTGATTTTTGGCCTACCCACTTTGGTAAGGGTTCTCTTGCTCTGATGGAATGGTTTCTGCAATTTTCAAACATCCATGGAGCTAGAGCTAAGCTTGGAAGAGAGCCATGAGCTTGATGAACCAAGCTTAGTGAGAGGAGTGCACTTATTGAAGGTTTTGTGACTTGGTGTGAAGTGCACAATGATGGCGGTAAAGTGAGGGTTTCTAGAGCCAAAAGTTAGTAATAACTAGTGTTAAAATCCTCCTAAGACCAAGCACTAGCTTGAGGAGGGCTTCCATAGTGATTTGGTTATGTTTATTGTGTGTTTTATGGACTAACCTATGGTTATTGTTGCTGCTGCATTTCATGTGTTTGTTGGTTGTGAATGGCTGCTGCATTTGGTTGCTATATCTTGTACATATGCATTGTGGTTTTTTTGTTTTAGTGTCTTTGGATGCAGGTTTTAATGAGGGTCACATTGCTTAGTGAATCCAAGTGTTACCCTTACTAAGTTTTTCAATGAAACTTACTCCCCTCAATTTTGTCATCTCATGTCCAGCAGAAAGATCACCTTCAAACTAACCTTTTTAATTTGTTTTTTGATCTAAAATTTTAGGTACAAGAACTTCCATATGTCTAGTTATGATCTAGAAATTTTGGTGATTTTAGGAGGACATTTGCTATTTTTATTGGTGGTACTTATTGTGTTGTCCAACAGTTGTCCAGCATCTTGTTTTTGGAGTCCATTGTGTCTTAGGCCCTCCTATAACCTAAGGTGCCTATTTAGCTGAGTTAAGACCATATTGTAGTGCATGTATTCATGTACATGTAATGTATGTAAAATGAGACAAGTATGTGAACATTTGAGTAATGAGACAAGTATGTAAGTGATGTGGTGCAAAGCTGCCTAAGTGTGAATGATGGGCTGCTTACTTGTGAATTCTGTTTTGCCGACATAAAGTTGTTAAAAGAAGGGGAATGTAATTCCTATGTATAATGGACATATATGAGATAGCCTTGGAGGGCTTTCCCCTTTTGAATGAAGTGTTTGCACACTTATGAAATTTTGTATGGGCAAAATGGTCATAAAGTCTCCATAATTTTGACTCTGTACTTAAAGTTCTATATCTCCCTGTGTAAAAGGAGTATTTGTATGAAGTTTTGACCACACCTAGATAAAATTTAGATGGTTAACTAGGATTTGAAATTTCTTGATTTGGATCCCTTTAGCCAAAGATATAAAATTGCAAAGTTGGCTGAGTTACCGTTCATTTGGTCAGAATTTTGTAACCAACTTCAAAAATCCATAACTTGGTCCATATGTGGGCTATTGATGTGCTCTAGGCGTGGTCAAAATTTTATACCAAGATTCATTCTACACAAGGAGCTATAGAACTTTGAGTGTAAAGTAAAAAATTCTGATGATGTTATGACCATTTTGCCCATACAAAATTTTATAAGCTTGCAAACACTTCATTCACAAGGGGTAAGCCACTCAAGGCTATTCCATACATATCCAAGACACCCAGGAATTACATCCCCTTATAGCTAGCATCTTTACGTAGCCAATTCCAAAATTTACAAACAAGCAGCCTATATTGCACACTTAGGCAGCCTGTGCATAGCATCCTTATACATAGCAACAGAAAGGGGGTAAGTTTCTGGAATGAAACTTAGTAAGGGCTTATCAATAAAATCTTCAAACTCCAGTCATATACCTGAAATCAACAGGCACTAAAACACAAAATTAAAATATCAATACTCAAACAAAGCCATTCAAATGTAGAAACAACACAGCAACAAACAAATGTAATGCTAGCAACAATAAACACATTAGGGTTAGTTCATAAACAATCAAATAAACATTATCTAATCAGTATGGCAGCCCTCTTCAAGCTAATGCATAGCCTTAGGAGATTAATTGGTCTTAGTTAGTACTAACTTGGGCTCTAGAAACCCCTGTAAACACTGCCATCTTAGTGCATGAAAAACATTAAGGCTGTAACCTTGTTCATGCACTCCTCCTTAACCCATACTTGGTTCCTTGAGCTTTTTTGCTCTCTCCCAAGCATGATCTTAGCTTCATGGATTCTTGATCATCATCTTAGGACAGTAAAGAACCATGAAAGATGAAGATAAAACCCTTACCTAAGCTGTGAAAGCTGAAAATACCAAAGGAAGCTCAATAAACCTGAAAACTAGGGTTTTCGTGTCTCCTATTGAATCTGATTGCTTTCCTCTATGATTTCTTGGGAGATTGAGCTATTGTGGCTCTGGAAGGTTATGGGGGAGATAAGGGAGGAACTCTAGCTGGTGAGGGCTGAAAATGACCAAGGAAAGGTAAAGAAATAAAGATATTTACTTAACTTGATTAGTTTAACCTTAATGTTCACTTAGGTCACTATAAGTATGTCTTAAGCTGGGATAATGCTAGAAATGACCGTCTTTGACTCTTATAAAAAATCATCCCACCCTTAAGTTATTTTTGTGAACATGTGTAAACCTAGTTGTCCTAGGTTCTTGAATAATAGTCCTTTTGAGTGAAAAGGTACTTAACGCTTTTATGGTCTATATAGACAATGCTTTTATGGTCTGCACAGACTTGAAACTTGTTACCCAAAAATTAATGCCTCCATTGCTTAATAGCAAAGACCACAGCTGCTAATTCAAGGTCATGCATTGGATAGTTTTTTTCATGTGGTAGGTATACATCATAAGCCTTTTCAGGGTTTGGCAACACCAATATAAGAGCCATAGTCAACCTTTAGCTCTTAGGAACTATTCTCACATTCACTTCCTTAGGAAAAATTATCGTCTTTCCTGGTTAATTATGTCATTGGAGCTACTAGTACAGAAAACTTAGGTACAAACCTGTAAGGTTTTGGGAGCCAAACAAGTGCAGTGGAATTTAACCGAAACCCACCAGGATGTAAGTGAGACGAGGTCAACTGGGTGTTTGAAAATTTTCATACCTAATTTCAGTTGAGATCTCTCATCCAACTGTACAGTCGAATTACAAAACCTAAACAGTTGACATGTTCAAGCTCTCTATGATATCCACATGAGCCTCTCGGGATCACCATGCTTCCACCACGTCCCAGCAAATGTGTTTCTCTTATGCTCGAAGTGCTAGCTTATGTCCTCCAAGGAATTGCAAGATAAGAGTGTAGTTGTCTCTTTTTGGGAGGCTGGCAAGGTTGTGAATTTCTCACTAAAAGTTGTATTTATAGTGAGAATCAACATCTAGACCTAATGGGTTTCAAAACCCTAATGCAATTAGGCTTTAATTTTGGGCTTAATAATGGCTCAAAATTTGGGCTAATAATTAACATGAAATTATCATGAAAGCATAACTCAAGCAATTAGCCCAAGCAATATAATAATCCAAATAGCTCTATGTGTGCGACCCAATAGGCTCTTCCCACGTTGGCAATGATCATAAATCACATTTATGATCATAAGCAACGAGCGGTGTCTAGCAACACATCATTGCTACCCAAGTGACAAGATTGTTGGTGATTTGACTAAACCTTTATGATCATTACCCATAAATTCCATTATCCCTTTGTCGAAGATATCAAGACTAGGCACAAGACATGAAATGTGTCACTCCCGTATAGCCCAAAACTTTGGTTTCTTGATTACTGAGTACACTAACTTAAATTGATGACATTGATATCTTATATTTACTCATTGGAGCATGGCCATGCATTTTCTAACTTTCACTTTATCAAGGGGCCCAAATATATCACTCCCGTTACATAGGAGGTACAAATCCCATCTTGATCATTCAAATCCCTCTACATGATATGTGACATACCCAATGACCTCCTTCAAGTTCACTCAGTTATGAGCAACAAGGCGAAGTATCAAAGTATATGACTCACATGTAGGGAACCTTGATGACCTTAGGTCAAAGGACTACATATACCATGATCACTATGAGAATCACTTATTGTTAGGCACCTCCTAAACGCTTGGCTTAGGCCAAGGAGAACCAAGAAAATAAGAGAAAACAGAAAGGGAGAGTAAGAGGAACTATGGAGTCTAGTGCAGTGGTCTATAAGTAAAGCTGGAGACTTTCAGGGCCAAAATGCACATGGGAAAGGAACTATGGAAAAACAGGCAGAAATCTAAAAAAGGGGATCAAATTGGACACTTGTGTAAGTGATACAATTAAAACTACAAACTTGGAATTGGAAGTTTCGGCCATGCAAAAGTTATGTGGACTAGTAGTGTACTAAGCCAAATTGTGGGAGACAACAATGATTACTAGTCAAATTATTGTCTACCACTAGTGTACTATTCACTAGTTACTAGTTAAGCTAACTAGTCTTTATTTAGTTACATGGCCGGTTTACAAGGGAGATTTTGTGGCCTTGGTACTTGTGTTGTGTTATGCTTGGCATAATGAGCCAAGAAATGACTTGAATGACATTTTGAACACAAGTTTTAAGGGCGGCATTGAGCACATGGGGAATGGGAAGCCACATTGCACCATCCAAACTTTTGGAAGGCCAAAGTTAGCATTTTAGCTAACTAGACTTTAATACTTTCGGCCGAAACTAGCCAAGACCATTTCCTTAGTTCATTTTTGGGTTTCCTTGTTCTTGTTGGCCGAGAGTTCTTCCTTGAGTGCTCATCCAAATTTCTCATTGAAGTCAAGCTAATCTTGGAAGCTTTTGAAGAATTCAAGCTTGGGAGACTTGTTTCGGCCCTAGTTCACTTGGAAATCAAGCTTGTTCTTGAAGATTGAAGGAAGGCCGAGCAAAATTAAGCTAGGTTTGAGGTAACTTTGGAATCTCCTTGAATTCATGGTAGTTTTTCCATGTACAAGGGGCCTTAGTGCTCAATTGAAGATATATTGAGTGAATTGAGCATTGGTTATGCTATTGTGGAAAACCTAGTCTCGGGCGAAAGTAATGGCTAAGTAATCTTGGTGTTCTTCATGAGTTCTATGGAAATTAGTCCATGATTGAAGTTAATTGTTGCCTATTGATCTTGTGCTAGGCAAATTGGAGAGAAGAACATCAAGTTGAGCAAGGTTGTGCTTGGCCGAAAAGTATACCTTGAGGTAATTCATGTCAACTATTCATTACATGGCATTGATGCCATGAACCTTGATTAATGATATGTTGGTAAGTGTATGTTGGCTTAGAATTATGAAAAACATTAGTGTGTGAAGTTGAGCTATATGGCCGAGAGTGAACATTACTTGAATATATGGTGATGGTACTATAAAACCATAGTCATTGATGATGTGATGTTTATGTGTGGAGTTAGTTGATAAAGAACATGGTTATGTGAAAAAGGGGCATTTGGCCAAGAGCCTGAACTATTGAAGTTAAATGTTCTTTACTTAATGCATGGTAATTGTACCATGAGCAAGTCTTATAGATGATTGGAAGGTAATATAGTGAATAAAATGATGGGTGACCCATATGTATGTGAAAGTGAGCATCATGGCCGAAAGCTTGATTTAGAGTGAGATGGTGCATTTCACTTGTTACTTGGCAATAATGCCATGGATGATGTTCGTTGATGATTAGAATATCATGTGGTATGTTAGAATGATGGGCAGCACATGTATGGATATATTGGGCCTCTTGGCCAAGAGCTTAAATGTGTGCAGTGTAGTGTCCTTCATAGAAATCATGGTAGTTAATCCATGGGTTTGTGTTGTTAATGTCTATGTATTGTTATGGTAGGCATTGTGGTTGAAGGGCACTTGGAAATTTGAAGTTGGCTTGAGACCGAGAGCTATTGAGGTAGGGTTCACTGGCACTTGACTTTGCTTGGTAATGTACACCATGATTCAAGTGTCTAGAGTGGCTAAGTGATGGTTAAATGTGCCATATGACCTTAGTTACTTGATGGGCTTAATGGTTATACTTGGTTGTTCTGTTGATTAGCTAATTAACTATGGTACATGTACTAGAAATGCAAGTGAATGTGGCCTGTTTGCTTGGCATTTTGGGAGCTCCAAATGGAAATGGTGTATTGGTAAGTTTCTGTGCAAGAAATGCACATGGGTACATGTATGGCTTATATGGCCGAGAGCAACATTGTGGGGTGTGTGTGTGTACTTGTGTGCTTTGGTGTTTCCTTGTGCATGCTAACCCCACTTATGAAATATTTGACTTATTTATCTGTCTTGTATATGTATATGCCTGTTTTTCTTGTCTTGGTGTTTGTTTTGCAGGTTGAGCTAACTAATGGGAGGTTAAGCTTTGAGTGATTACTCAGCTTAACTAAATAGACTCAATATGAGTTTGTATATGTTTTAAGTGAATCCTACTGAGTTATATGCTCACTGCCCATCCTTTATTTTTCAGGCAAGGATATTCGGCCTGAGTAGTGCTAAGCTGCCTTGTGTGTGTGCTTAGTGTTTATTTGCTTAGTTACCAAGGTATGTGCCAATGTGTGCTTGGCGTAGCATTTTGGTTTCATTACAAGTCTTATTGTTTGTTGGCCGAGACTTATGTTTTAAGTTTGCAGGCTGTAGAGTTGGAACTATCTAGGAGAGCATGGATACTTGGACTTTAGCTCTGATTGTGGTATTCACCTTTATGACCATGAATATGGCCATAGGTTTGGTGTTGCAGTGTGTACTTTTGTATGTGATTCTCAAGGTTTTGTTTGACCATTAGGAGTATGGTCTCGGGTTGTATGTAACTTGGCATGAACAACTTATGGATGCTTCAAATTTATAGCCATGGTAGATACTAGGTAGACTACCATTTTGATTTGTACATATATGTAGTCTTGGATACCTACATTGTGGATGCTTTGTGGATTTTGGATGCCAAGTTATGTATGGACTTATGGATGGCATTATGCTTGCCTATGTATGCTGGATATTATGGGCCAAAGTTGCCACTTTTATGTGAATGGTTATGGACCTAGTTATGTGGAATTGTGGTGCATAATGGCATGTACATTAGTAGGCCGAGAGCATCATGCATTTTTACTTGTTGTTTTCAGAAATCTAAACCAACCTTGTGGGCTTCTTGGTTGCCATATAGTTAGTACACTTGATGCACACCATGTATGCACTTAAATTGCATTTAAGTGTTGCCTTACTTGTTATGCAAGTTATTAATTGAAACCTTGCTTGTTGTGCAAGTTAGGGGTTTTGGGCCTTGCCCTTACTGCAAGTTGTTAATGGGTCTTGTTAAAGCCACCTGGGCCACCTCCCAGGCCTCTTAACTTAAGAAAATAAGACTTAAAAGTTGCCATTACTTGCTTGGCCGAACCAAACACTTTGAGATTAAATATTGGGTTTGGGAGTTAAATTAGCAAATGATAGGCCAGGGCCTGAGTGAGGTGTGACAGGCTTTGTTTGGTATCAGAGCCTGCTTTGTTATTACAATCAGAGCTAAGCCTAGGCAGTGTTCCCTTTGGGGCTAACTCATATAAGACTTGTATTATTTGGATATTTGTGAATATCTGCAATTGAAAGTGCAGGATGAGAACCAGAGGCAGGGATAAGAGTTCCCTGAGACCAAAAGAAGAAACTGCAGCCCATCATGTAGAGGGATTGCAGGAAAATGTGCCTGAGACCCAGGCAGAAGAAATGGGTCATATTGGGGCTGAAGAGCCCACTGCCAGGTAACAAGCACCTGGGCCAAGCAGAGACAGACAAGAGAGAATGGAAGTGTTGATGGAGTCACTACATGCCACAGTGGCTCAGTTAGTGCTGGGAATGCAATCCTTGGCTAGAGGGCAAGCCCAGAATCAGGAAGAAGTGGAACCAGCAGAAGCAGTAGGCAGGCGAAGAAGGAGGCCTGGCAAAGAGCCAGTGGGCTATGATCAGTCCAGTAGAGCTGGAGGAAACCAAAAGGAGGAAGAGGCAGATGAAGAAAGGAGACACCCTAGGGCCAGAAGGATGAGGTCAGAGGTGAGGCAGGAGCCCAGAATTGAGGAAGAAGAGGAGGATGACAGCCCAGATATTGAGGAGAGAGATGCATACATATACTCCAGAAGGACTGAACCCTCTACTAAGGAAACCACACTCAGGAGCAAGTCAATCAGATCATCCAAGGGTAAATCCAGTAGCAGAGAAGAGAGTAAGAGAAGGCATAGTTGAGGAGGACTAAAGGAGGGCCAGTTGTAAGGGTTTCTGGCACTGAAACCTCCAGTCTTCAGAGGAGGATGTGACCTAGAGGAGGTAGAGTTCTGGGTATACCAGTTAGAGAAGATACTGGAAAGGATGGAGCTTACTTCCGCACAGAGAGTTTTGCTAGCCACCTTTAGGCTAGAAGGGAATGCAGAACTCTGGTGGAGAGCAGTACAGAGGAGTTACCAAGAGAGGAACCTGAGAAGACATCCAGACAGGAGGAGGTCTATGAGGTGGGCTGATTTTCTTAGAGTATTCAGGCATCAGTATGTTAGTGAAGCACAAAGAGACTAGAAGCAGGTTGAATTTGATCAACTAGAGCAGGGGAACCTCAGTGTGCTGGAGTATGAGAAGACGTTCAATAGTTTGATCAGGTATGCCCCTCAGTATGAAGGACAGGAGGAGCTGAGAACTAAAAGGTTCATTAGAGGGCTGAGACCAGAACTGAGGCAGATCCTCAGAGCAATTGGAGCTAGAGACTATTATACAGTCATGCAGAGTGCTTTGGCTCTGGAGCAGGAATTCCAGGAACAATTCAAAAGTGGGCCTGGAAGTGGTAGTGGAACAAAGAAGGGCCAAATGTCAAAAAGGCCGAGAGAAGAGAGGGGTACAGGAGGAAGCAGAAAGGAAAACAGGAAGGGCAGAGGACCACAGTCACAGCCGTATGGCCCTCAGTGTAGCACTTGTGGGAAGTTTCATGGCAACAAGCCATGCTTTAAGGCTTCCATAGGGTGCCATGGGTGTGGTGCCCCAGACCATTGGGTGAAGGATTGCCCAAAAAGGGGTGGAGGCAACAAGAGATTGCTGGGAGCTTTTAGTCCCAAAGGACTTAGGGGGCAGTTGCCCATGCCCCAGCTGAGGACTCAGGGGCCAGCCCAAGGTGGGAGGCCAGTGTCCAGAGTTCCTCAGGAGCAGAGAAGGCCTGGTACTCTTCCAGGAAGGGTGTTTCAACTGGAATCTTCCAAGAGAGGACAAGAAACACCAGAGGCTGAGAATGCTGAGAGAGAGGCTAGTCAGCAAAAGACTAGCAGAAGGGCCTTAAAAGGTAAGATTTACCTTAATGACCAATTAGTATCTGTTCTATTTGATACTGGAGCTTCATTGTCTATAATAGCAACAAGCTTGGTTAAGGCCATGAATTTAGAAGTAAAGTATATGGACAACATGTACTTGGTAAGAACAGCAGGCAATGAAATTCTGTTTGCCTACTACATGGTAGAAAACTGTGAAATACAGATAGGCAAGCTGAAACTGAGAACTAACCTCATGGTGTTGGAGACACATGGCTATGATGCGATTTTGGGCATGAACTGGTTAGAAGAGAATCAAGTCATTATTGATTGTCAGGCCAGACAATTATTATTGCCTGGTGGAACAGTATATGATTTGAATAAGCCCTTAGAGTTGGCTATGGACTGCCACATAAAAGTGCTGGAGATGACAACTCCAGAAGGTGAGCAGGATTGCCTGGTACTGAATGACCAGGCAATATCTGATGAACTTAGGAAAATACCTATAGTTCAAGATTTTCTAGGGGTCTTCCCTACAGACTTACCTGGATTCCTACCCTTAAGGGAGGTGGAATTTGAAATTAAGCTGGTACCAGGAGCAGCACCAGTATCTACTGCTCCTTATAGAATTGCAGTGCCTGAGATGGTAGAACTCAGGAAACAGTTGGATGAATTACTGGAGAAAGGATTCGTTAGACCCAGTGTGTCTCCTTGGGGAGCACCTGTGTTATTTGTGAAAAAGAAGGATGGAACCCTTAGACTCTGTATAGATTACAGGAAGCTGAATGCATTGACCATAAAGAATAAATATCCTCTCCCAAGGATAGAGGATTTGTTCGATCAATTAAAAGGAGAAAGAGTGTTCTCCAAAATTGATCTAAGGTCTCGGTATTTCCAGCTAAGGGTAAAGGAGGAGGACATACCTAAGACTGCTTTCAGGACTAGGTATGGTCATTTTGAATATACAGTGATGCCATTTGGGCTCACTAATGCACCTGCATTCTTTATGGACTTGATGCAGAGGGTGTTCAGGGCACACCTGGGCCACTTTATGGTGGTGTTCATTGATGATATCTTGGTATATTCCAAGGATGAGGAAACTCATAAAGAACATCTTGAAGTAGTGCTTGGATTGCTCCAAGAACATCAGCTTTACGGGAAGCTGAGTAAATGTAAATTTTGGACAAAGGAAATTGGTTTCTGGGTCATATAATAAGTGACCAAGGATTGGCTGTAGATCCTGAAAAGGTAAGATCAATCCTTGATTGGAAGCAGCCCCAGTGTGTAAGGGAAGTCAGAAGCTTCCTGGGGTTAGCTGGCTACTACAGAAGATTTGTGCCAAAGTTTTCTGTATTAGCAGCTCCTATGACTCAGTTAACTAGAAAGAACCAAAAATTTGTCTGGGAGCCTAAATGTGAGGAAAGTTTTCAAGAGCTGAAAAGGAGGCTAACCACAGCTCCTGTACTAGTCTTGCCTGATCCTGAAAAGGAATATGAGGTATTTACAGATGCCTCTCATGTAGGACTAGGCTGTGTGTTGATGCAAGAAAAGCAAGCCATTGCTTTTGGGTCCAGACAGTTGAGACCACATGAAAAGAAATATCCAGTGCATGACCTGGAACTGGCAGCAGTGGTCTTTGCTCTTAAGTAGTGGAGACACTATCTTCTTGGTAATAAATTCCAAGTGTTTACAGACCACAAAAGTCTCAAGTACCTATTCACTCAGAAGGACCTGAATATGAGACAAAGAAGGTGGTTGGAGTATTTAAAGGATTTTGACTGTGTAATTGAGTAAACAGCTGGAAAGGCCAATGTAGTGGCAGATGCCTTGAGTAGAAACTATACTGGGATACTCAAAGGCGGAGAAACTGAGCATAAGGCCGAAAGCCTGAATATTACTCCACTAGCAAACCAATGGTTGGCTAAAGAAATTGAGCAGCTGAAGGTACTCACTATTACACCAGAGTGGAAAGAGCTTATTATGGAAGCTCAAGCTGGTGATGAAGGGCTAGAGTTGATTTCTGGCAAAAGTAAGGGAGAACTATTCCAGGGTTTTTCCTTCAAGCAGGGAATGTTATATTTCTAAAATAGGTTGTATGTGCCTGAAAACGACAACCTAAGAGTTCAAATACTGGAGGAGGCTCACTCTAGTAAGTTGGGTATGCACCTAGGGGCCACAAAAATGTATCATGCACTCAGAGCATATTTTTGGTGGCCATATTTAAGGAAGGATATAAACACACTTGTGGCTAGTTGTGAAACCTGCCAACAAGTGAAAGTGGAGCACCAGAAACCAGGGGGGAAGCTACAAAGCTTACCTATACCTGAGAGGAAATGGGGATTCATCTCTATGGATTTTGTAGTGGGTATGCCACTAACAAGGAGGAGGCATAATGCCATTTGGGTCATTGTGGATAGATTGACCAAGGCAGCCCATTTTCTTCCTATGAACCTTACTGATTCCTTGGATAAATTGGCACAACTCTATGTAAGAGAAATAGTAAGATTGCATGGGATACCAGATGATATAGTGTCAGATAGGGATCCTAGATTTGTCTCTAGGTTTTGGAAATCCCTGCACCTGGCACTGGGTACTAAACTTAAGTTTAGCTCTGCTTACCATCCTCAAACAGATGGACAGACAGAGAGAACTATACAAACTCTGGAAGATATGTTAAGGTGTTGTGTGATTGACTTCCAGGGTGAATGGGATGTACATCTCCCATTGGTAGAGTTTTCCTATAACAATGGCTATCATTCGGTGATAGGAATGGCTCCTTATGAGGCCTTATATGGCAGGAGATGTGTTACTCCTCACTGCTGGCATCAGCTAGAAGACAAGTTGGAATTAGGGCCAGACATTATTAAGGAAACCACTGAGAAAATTAAGTTGATCCAAGCTAGGATCAAGACTGCAAATGATAGGCAGCAAGCCTATGCCAACCTGAAAAGGAGAAGGGACCTGGAGTTCCAGGAAGGAGACTGGGTGTGGCTCAAAGTTTCTCCAATGAAAGGAGTAATCAGATTTGGAAAAAAAGGGAAACTAGCACCTAGGTATGTGGGGCCATATCAGATACTAGCCAAAGTGGGAAATGTGGCATATCAACTGGACTTGCCTCCAGAACTTGGAAACATACACAATGTATTCCATGTGAGTTTGCTCAAAAAGTATGTTCCAAGTTATAAGCAGATAGAAACACCTACAACTGTGGTTGTGGCACCCAATCTTACTTATGAAGAAGTACTAATTCAGTTCCTGGCCAGAGATACCAGGAAGTTAAGGAGTAGGTGGATTTCTATGATTAAGGTGCAGTGGAGTAATCATACTCCTGAGGAGGCAACCTGGGAAGTGGAATAAGAAATTGCCTCTAAGTATCCTCAACTGTACCTTAAGTTAGTGAAGAATTTGGAGGACCAAATTCTTTAAGGAGGGAGGAATTGTTAGGCACCTCCTAGGTGCTTGGCTTAGGCTAAGGAGAACCAAGGAAATAAGAGAAAACAGAAAGGGAGAGTAAGAGGAACTATGGAGTCTAGTGCAGTGGTCTATAAGTAAAGCTGGAGACTTTCAGGGCCAAAATGCACATGGGAAAGGAACTATGGAAAAACAGGCAGAAATCTAAAAAAGGGGATCAAATTGGACACTTGTGTAAGTGATACAATTAAAACTACAAACTTGGAATTGGAAGTTTCGGCCATGCAAAAGTTATGTGGACTAGTAGTGTACTAAGCCAAATTGTGGGAGCCAACAATGATTACTAGTCAAATTATTGTCTACCACTAGTGTACTATTCACTAGTTACTAGTTAAGCTAACTAGTCTTTATTTAGTTACATGGCCGGTTTTACAAGGGAGATTTTGTGGCCTTGGTACTTGTGTTGTGTTATGCTTGGCATAATGAGCCAAGAAATGACTTGAATGACATTTTGAACACAAGTTTTAAGTGCGGCATTGAGCACATGGGGAATGGGAAGCCACATTGCACCATCCAAACTTTTGGAAGGCCAAAGTTAGCATTTTAGCTAACTAGACTTTAAGACTTTCGGCCGAAACTAGCCAAGACCATTTCCTTAGTTCATTTTCGGGTTTCCTTGTTCTTGTTGGCCGAGAGTTCTTCCTTGAGTGCTCATCCAAATTTCTCATTGAAGTCAAGCTAATCTTGGAAGCTTTTGAAGAATTCAAGCTTGGGAGACTTGTTTCGGCCCTAGTTCACTTGGAAATCAAGCTTGTTCTTGAAGATTGAAGGAAGGCCGAGCCAAATTAAGCTAGGTTTGAGGTAACTTTGGAATCTCCTTGAATTCATGGTAGTTTTTCCATGTACAAGGGGCCTTAGTGCTTAATTGAAGATATATTGAGTGAATTGAGCATTGGTTATGCTATTGTGGAAAACCTAGTCTCGGGCGAAAGTAATGGCTAAGTAATCTTGGTGTTCTTCATGAGTTCTATGGAAATTAGTCCATGATTGAAGTTAATTGTTGCCTATTGATCTTGTGCTAGGCAAATTGGAGAGAAGAACATCAAGTTGAGCAAGGTTGTGCTTGGCCAAAATGTATACCTTGAGGTAATTCATGTTCAACTCTTGATTACATGGCATTGATGCCATGAACCTTGATTAATGATATGTTGGTAAGTGTATGTTGGCTTAGAATTATGAAAAACATTAGTGTGTGAAGTTGAGCTATATGGCCGAGAGTGAACATTACTTCAATATATGGTGATGGTACTATAAAACCATAGTCATTGATGATTTGATGTTTACGTGTGGAGTTAGTTGATAAAGAACATGGTTATGTGAAAAAGGGGCATTTGGCCAAGAGCCTGAACTATTGAAGTTAAATGTTCTTTACTTAATGCATGGTAATTGTACCATGAGCAAGTCTTATAGATGATTGGAAGGTAATATAGTGAATAAAATGATGGGTGACCCATATGTATGTGAAAGTGAGCATCATGGCCGAAAGCTTGATTTAGAGTGAGATGGTGCATTTCACTTGGTTACTTGGCAATAATGCCATGGATGATGTTCATTGATGATTAGAATATCATGTGGTATGTTAGAATGATGGGCAGCACATGTATGGATATATTGGGCCTGTTGGCCGAGAGCTTAAATGTGTGCAATGTAGTGTCCTTGATAAAAATCATGGTAGTTAATCCATGGGTTTGTGTTGTTAATGCCTATGTATTGTTATGGTAGGCATTGTGGTTGAAGGGCACTTGGAAATTTGAAGTTGGCTTGAGACCGAGAGCTATTGAGGTAGGGTTCACTGGCACTTGACTTTGCTTGGTAGTGTACACCATGATTCAAGTGTCTAGAGTGGCTAAGTGATGGTTAAATGTGCCATATGACCTTAGTTACTTGATGGGCTTAATGGTTATACTTGGTTGTTCTGTTGATTAGCTAATTAACTATGGTACATGTACTAGAAATGCAAGTGAATGTGGCCTGTTTGCTTGGCATTTTGGGAGCTCCAAATGGAAATGGTGTATTGGTAAGTTTGTGTGCAAGAAATGCACATGGGTACATGTATGGCACATATGGCCGAGAGCAACATTATGGGGTGTGTCTGTGTACTTGTGTGCTTTGGTGTTTCATTGTGCATGCTTACCCCACTTATGAAATATTTGACTTATTTATCTATCTTGTATATGTATATGCCTGTTTTTCTTGTCTTGGTGTTTGTTTTGCAGGTTGAGCTAACTAATGGGAGGTTAAGCTTTGAGTGATTACTCAGCTTAACTAAATAGACTCAATATGAGTTTGTATATGTTTTAAGTGAATCCTTCTGAGTTATATGCTCACTGCCCATCCTTTATTTTTCAGGCAAGGATATTCGGCCTGAGTAGTGCTAAGCTGCCTTGTGTGTGTGCTTAGTGTTTATTTGCTTAGTTACCAAGGTATGTGCCAATGTGTGCTTAGCGTAGCATTTTGGTTTCATTACAAGTCTTATTGTTTGTTGGCCGAGACTTATGTTTTAAGTTTGTAGGCTGTAGAGTGGGAACTGTCTAGGATAGCATGGATACTTGGACTTCAGCTCTGATTGTGGTATTCACCTTTATGACCATGAATATGGCCATAGGTTTGGTGTTGCAGTGTGTACTTCTGTATGGGATTCTCAAGGTTTTGTTTGACCATTAGGAGTATGGTCTCGGGTTGTATGTAACTTGGCATGAACAACTTATGGATGCTTGGCATTTATAGCCATGGTAGATACTAGGTAGACTACCATTTTGATTTGTACATATATGTAGTCTTGGATACCTACGTTGTGGATGTTTTGTGGATTTTGGATGCCAAGTTATGTATGAACTTATGGATGGCATTATGCTTGCCTATGTATGCTGGATATTATGGGCCAAAGTTGCCACTTTTATGTGAATGGTTATGGACCTAGTTATGTGGAACTATGGTGCATAATGGCATGTACATTAGTACGCCGAGAGCATCATGCATTTTTACTTGTTGTTTTCAGAAATCTAAACCAACCTTGTGGGCTTCTTGGTTGCCATATAGTTAGTACACTTGATGCACACCATGTATGCACTTAAATTGCATTTAAGTGTTGCCTTGCTTGTTATGCAAGTTATTAATTGAAACCTTGCTTGTTGTGCAAGTTAGGGGTTTTGGGCCTTGCCCTTGCTGCAAGTTGTTAATGGGTCTTGTTAAAGCCACCTGGGCCACCTCCCAAGCCTCTTAACCTAAGAAAATAAGACTTAAGAGTTGCCATTACTTGCTTGGCCGAACCAAACACTTTGAGATTAAATATTGCGTTTGGGAGTTAAATTAGCAAATGATAGGCCAGGGCCTAAGTGAGGTGTGACACTTATGACAATCATATAACGATCCATGTTAGCATTTTCGTGGTGGGTCGGTCCAGTACATGAGTTCTCCAACTTGTACCCATATGTAGACTACATATCTCATATTAGGCTCTACATATGCTAGTCATTACGTATTATTGTAACCCACTCCACAATAATACTAGGCCAGGGACATTTCCGAATATCATTATTCTAGGGTTATAATTATGTTCATTACATTACGCAGAAATAAAACAACAAACGTAATTGCTGGATTAATGCCTTAAAAAAATATCATGACTTAATGTGCAAAAATACAATCATCTAATGATTGGCTTTTGAGCACAACACTAACAAAACCTTCTATAGTAGCCGGCAATCCCAAAAAGATTTTAACTTCTTTAACATTTTAGGGTTGTTTTTAGTCCAAGATGGCTTTAACCTTTTCAGGATCCATAGCCAGCCCTTGCTCGTTGATTACATGGCCTAGAAAGCCAATCCGCGGGTCCAAAACTTGCACTTACTCAACTTCCCATACAATTTGTGTTCTTGAAGTAGCCCAAGTACAAGTCTCAAGTGTTCTTTACGAGTTTCTTTATTTTTTGAGTATACTAGAATATCATCAATGAAGACTACCACAAACTGGTCTAACTATGCTTTAAACACTCTTTCTATATGGTTCATAAAGAATATAGGTGCATTAGTGAGCACAAATGGCATCATAGTGTACTTAAAGTGTCCATCCTTTGTTCTAAAAGCTGTTTTAGGTATGTCTTCTTCCTTGACCTTTAATTGGAAGTAACCTGACCTGAGGTCAATTTTGCATAACACTTTTGGTCCTGTCAGCTGGTCAAACAAATCCTTAATCCTTGGGAGAGGATGCTTGTTCTTAATAGTTAAGGCATTGAGTTTCCTGTAATCTATACAGAGTCTGAGGGTCCCATCCTTTTGCCTAACAAACAACACAAGTGCTGCCCATGGAGACACACTAGGTCTTGTGAAACCCTTCTTAAGCAACTCATTCAATTGCTTCTTTAGTTCCACCATCTCAGGTATGGCCATTCTACGTGGAGCTGTAGACACAGGAATTGCTCCTAGTACAAGTTTAATTCCAAACCCCACTTTTTCACAGGTGGCAGTCCAGGTAAGTCTATAGGAAAAACTTTTGGATACTCTTGCACAATTGGTATTCTACCCAGTTCATCCTTTCTTCCATCTTCATTTGGTCCCATAAACTCTTGTTGATTCAACACCATATCAAGTGTACTTTCAAGGTTATAAGGTTCACCCTTAGGTAATATATGTTGCCTTGCATAGCAATCTATTACCACTTTAAGTTCACTCAACCAATTCAATCCTAGTATCATGTTAAAATCATACACTTCCAAGACTACTAGGTTGGTTTTAAGTTTAAGTTCACCAAGTATTATCACATAGTTCTCAACAATATGGTTAGTGAGCATGCTTTCATTAGTAGCCGTGTTGACTTGGTACATACTTGTCATGTTTCTTATTTCCACGTTTAATTCTTTGCAAGCTTAGAAGAAACAATAGACAATGAAGCTCTAGTATCAAACAATGCAGAAACTAGATGGCCATTAAGGTAAATGGTGCCTTTTAAGGCATTTTAGTTTAGCCTTTGGTGGCCAGCCTGTTCCTCTGCTGCCTTTACTTGTAGTGCATCCTACACCCTCTTAGATGTTTCAAGCTAAAACACCCTACCTGGAGGTGGGTTCTGCCTCCTTTGGTCATGTGGCAGCTTAGATAGTTGATCCCTTCTCGGGTTAGGCACATTCAGCCCACTCATTGGTGGCTACCCCCTACCCCACCTGGAGTTAAAGCCCCAATTATCTTCCTATCATCTCTCTTAGCTGGGCGGTCCTTCACCCAATGGTCTTGAGATCCACACTTGAGGCAACCATTGGAAAGTCTAAAGCATGGTTTGTTTCTATGGAACTTCCCATAAGTGATACACTGGGGGTCCATACTACTAAGGTTCCCTTTCTATTTTGGCCTCCCTTATCCAATTTGAAGATTTGACCTCATCTGCTACCCACTCTGGGGTAGTCCAATTATGATACCAAAATTGTGGATTTAGACTCCTAAGATTGGTAATGTTCTGTAGGCCACTGGAACACTACCCTTAGTATGCATACCCAAGTGCCCCTCATGCGCACTATGTAAACACATGCATATTGGTCCAACCATCATGCACATATTCACATTTTTTGCGCACCATGGCAGTAAAGAAAGAAAACACTAGCACAAGTCTTAATCTTGGCTACCACACATTAGGCAATCTTGCTAAGTTCTAGTGACCAGCCACTGCACCTGTAACTTCAACTAATAAACTGTATTATTCTAGCCGTGTAATCCACGTTTTCTTTGCTCCATTATCAAGTAGAGACATAGATAAAACCAAGGAATTTTTTTTTACACCAATAGCCCACCTATGGACCAAGTTATGGATTTTTTAAGTTGGTTATAAAATTCTAACCAAATGAACAGTAACTTAGCCAAATTTGCAACATCATATATTTGGGTACAGGGCTCCAAATTCTAAAATTCAAAATCTCGGTTAAACCTCTAGATGTTCTCTAGGTTTGGTCAAAATTTTGTACCATGATTCCTTCTACATAGGGAGATATAGAACTTTAAGTACAAAGTTAAAATTCTGGTCACTTTACGACCATTTTGCCCATATAAAATTTCATAAGTGTGCAAACACTTCATTCACAAGGGGAAAGTGCTCCAAGTCTACCAGTTATATGTCCATTACAGATGGGAAACACATTCTCTTGCATTTAACGACCAAATGTGGTTAAAAACGAATTTACAAAGCAGCCCATCATTCACACTTAGGTAGCTTTGCACCACATCACTTACATAGCCAAAACATTACTCAAATGTTCACATACTTTTCTAATTTTACATACACTACATGTACATGCATACATGCACTACAAAATGGTCTGAACATAGCTAAATATGTACCCTAGGTTATAGGAGTGCCTAAGACACAATGGATTCTAGAACAGGATGCTAGACAACTGCTCCACAACACAATAAGTACCACTATTAAAAATACCAAATGTGCTCCTAAAATAAAGAAAATTTCCAGTTCATAACTAGACATATGGATGTTCATGTACCTGAAATTTCAGATCAAAACTCACACTAAATATGTCAGTTTCAATGAGATCTTTCTATTGGACCTGAAATGACAGAATTGAGGGGAGTAAGTGTCATTGGGAAACTTAGTAGGGGTAGTGCTTGTATTCAATAGGTAACATAACAATCATTAACACTTGTATCCAAAGACATTAAAATAAAAAAACCACAATGCATATATACAAGATATAACAACTAAATGCAGTAGCCATTCACAACCAACAAATACATGAAATGCGGCAGCAACATAAACCATAGGTTAGTCCATAAAACATGCAATAAACATAAGTGTTGCCTCACAGCATCTTTGTTGTATGACATGGTAGGCCTGGGAGGGACTTCCGGCATAGAGATGCTGGTAGAGGAGACTTCCGGCGTGAGATTGCCTGAAACGCTCAAAAGAACAAGGGTTAGGAGGTCCCCGGAGTGTTACCGGGGAAGGAGCCTCCAACACCCAAATTAGTATTTGGCAAGTAAGGAATAGTCATTAGAGAGTAAAGAATAGAATTCTCCAAAGAGTTTAGCCTGTCTGCTTACTGAGGTCATTCCCCAAGTATTTATAGGAGGCATTGGCAGAAGTCCGTTTGACACAGCCCGCTCAGATCATAACACATGCTCGAGCAGATGCGGTCCGTACCTTCGGGAATGGGGATCCCCAGCTGGCCATAGGCCGTTCTGGCTAGAAGTTAGGCCCGTGGGAGGCCTGTGTGTTAGGGGCGTGTGCGAGGTCTCTCTGTCAGAGGCTCCGTAACCATTTTTGTCGTGTCCACAAGACCCTTTCGGTGAAAGAGACCTCTTTGGGATATGGGAGCTTCTTGTCGAGGTTGCTTCAGTCATTCGGAAGGCCCCTCGGCACAGAGGATTGCCTTTGGAGGATGTTTTCCCCTGCCGAGGATGGTGAGTCTGGATCTCCCAAAGTTGGTCAAGCCATCTTACCGAGGGTGGTAGTGTACCTTGTTCCTGAGGTCAATTTTGTTATTCCCCGAGGGTGATGCTTGTCTTTACTGAGGGTGGTGCTCGCCAGAGCTTGGGAGTTTGAAGGGTAATAGTCCTTTGGCTATCACATGCCCCCCTCGAAAAGCTGAAGTTATAACTTCAGTGAGTGGAGTCTCAGAACATTTCGTGAAGCTCGTTATGGAAGCTAGCAGTTACCATAGATGTAGCTTATTGGCCTTTTTAGGCAGGGGACACTTCGTACTCCGAGGGTGTGTCTTTTCAGCTGAGGTAGCTTGTAAGTGTTACTCCTCATTTCTTGGCTACGTCCATGGTATTTCCAAAGTGTGGATTCCCCTTTTAATTTTCTGCTGCAGGTTAGTTAATCATCACGTCTTGTAATCAGACAAACGCATCACTTCGAGCCTAGGCCTCCGTGCTGTAAGGAGGCGTGTCCTCATTTTCTATGTCAACTGACACGTGTCACGTCGCAATTGGTGGACAGTTGTGTCGGTTGCATCAACCGCGTCTCTTTGCCTTTGAGGGGTAATTATGGTGATGATTTGCCTACCCCCTTCAGCCTATATAAACCTTTCTCTCCTCAGAGTTCTCCTCCCTTTGCTTTCTTTTGCTTCCGTTTTGCTCTCGTTTGCTCTTAATCTTCTCTCTCTTTTCTATGATGGTGCTAGCGGTGGAGCAATTTCCGACTAGTTTTCACTACAGCATTCACAAATCCCAACTTCGGCAAGAGTTTTGGAGGGTCCTCCTTTCCAAAGTCCTTCGGTTATCTGTGTTTCTACTCTTTTCTACTTTTCTAAAGTCATTTCCTTCTTCCAAAGTCCCTCAGTTTTATTTTCCGAAGTCGTTTCCATTCTTTGAACATGTCTTCTCCGACCCCACTCTTAACTATTGATCCCATTCCTGAGAGTTGGGCTCCTCTCGACTCTCACCCGTGCTGCACCACTTCGGAGAAAATGTAGAAGTGGGCAGCTAAGTTCTATCTTCCCTCTTACGCTATGACTAGGCTACCTACTGCAGGACTGCTTAGTTACATGTATTATTCGGATGAACTTACCATTTTTGGAGCCCAACTAAAGGCCGAACTTCGGTACCCTCCCTCGAAGATGGTTTGCGAGTTATGCCAATTCCATTGCATAGCTGTGAACCAACTTCCCCCAAACTCCTATTCTTACTTCAATGCGTTCCTTTGCATGTGTGGGGTCTTCGGGATAGAGCCCCACTTCATCATCTTTATGCAGTATGACAAACTTCACCCCATGCCAAAGGGCAGGTTTTACTTCTTGCTCCCTAAGGGTTTCGGGAGTAAGAAGTATACGTTCAGCTTCGGGATGAAGGATAGTTGGCAGGGTTGGCAGAAGAAGTTTTTCTTTTTCAAGGTGGCTGAGGCATGGAAGTATGTGCCGACCAAATGGGCCTCGGGGACTCTGGATTTCGATGTGGTTAATGCCAGAAAGCTACTAACCCCTGAGTTAGAGGCAAAGTTTGAGGATTTTGACAGCCGCATTCGCGTTGTCACGGACTGGGACCCCGAGGTCCCTCATTCTTCCCTGTACCCTTTTCCCATCAAGTAGAACTTCATGAACGAGGAGGTTCTTCAGGAGTTAGGGGTAATCCAGGAATATAAAACTGACCTAGACATGCCGAAGCCTGCCTTTGACTTAAAAATGGCGTTGCTAATGATGCTCATTCGGGGCAAACTAACATACGAAAGCCTTGCGGAGAGTAAGTAATTTTCCCTGGATTCCTCATGAGTTTTCTTTTGTACTTACACTGATGTCCTTCCTTTTTCAAAAATGAGTGATCAATCCCCTGCCTTCTACAAGTCCCTTTTCCTTGGGTAGACTGAAAAGGGGGAGTAGCAAAGGAAGAAAGCTGCCACGAAGAGGAAGAAGATGACTGGTGGAGGGCCATCTTCGGCGAGGAAGAAGGCCAATGAGGACTTTCTTCCTCCCCCTCCCAAAGGCGACGTGGAGGTGGAGGATCAATCCTCGGTTTGCGCCTACCCACCCTCGGAGCCGGCCCTCAACTCGACTCCTCAGAGCCCATCACTGCGGTGGAGGCTTTAGGTACTTCGGCAGTGGTCCTTTTTGCTGAGGAGCTCGAGGCGCACTGAAGGAGGAAGGGCAAGCAAGTCCCTGATGATGTTCAGGAGGTCAGTGACTCCGAGGACGACGTCCCCTTAGCCATTTTTTTGTGAGTTTGGGAATTTTTGGCATTTTCTATCTTATAGACGAAGGGCTAAGGGATAATGTATTGACAGAACTTTGACGTGATTTTGTAGAGGAGCAAGCGCCTGCTACGTGGATGGTGGAGCATGACCGGAAGTAGGCCCTTCCAGACACCCACATCCCAAGTGACAAGATGCCAAAGGAGCCTTTCTAGACCTTCACGTAGGACAGCCAGAAAATGGCTCCTCAAATCACTAAGGGCGTCCTCACCAACGCTACCTTCAAGTCCCTCAGTGAGAAGTGCCCAAATGAGGAGGTCCTTATAGTGAGGATGTCCGAACACACTGCCCCGGTAAATTCTGAGCTTTTTGGGACTTAGGAAATTTTTCTAAGCTGTTATAGCCTTCTGATGCTTGGTCGAAGTCTTTCTTTTTGCAGCTCTTGGTGTACAGTGGTTACTTTAGAGCTTGGGCAGTGAAGTAGTCTTCAGTCCGATCTCGGACTAAAGAGCGCATGGTGAAAGCCAAGGTATTTTATGCCAGCTCGGTCGTTAAGTAAGCTGAGCTGAACAAGATAGCCAAGGAGGAGATGGCTAAACTTTGAGAGGAGTTCTTGAATAGTTAGGAGGAGCTCTTTCAAGATTTCTCCAAGAAGGTGTCTGACCTCGGTGCGAAGGTCATTAAGCTAAGTTTGGCTAATGAGGCCTACCGAAAGGAGAAAGAGGAGGACTCTGTACTCCTCATGAAGGCCCTCACAGACAATGCCAAACTTCAGGTCGAGGTCAACACGCTGAAGAATAAGAAGAAGAAGTAGAAGAAGATGAAGAAGCTAGGGAAGGAGTCGCTGAGCTGAGGGGCGAGCTGGACGACTCGGCTGTCGAGAAGGACAAAGTTGATCAAGCAACCAAGGTTGCATTCCAAGACTGCTTCTGTTTGGCTCGACACCAAGTTCTGGCCAAGTACCCAGACCTCGACGTCTCCTTTTTGGCAGGTCTAGACATCCCCGGAGGGCCTTGCTGGACATGGTCGAAGATAGAGCACCTCAATCTTCCCTTTGGCCTTCCTCCGACACCGAAGGTTGTGATAGAGGAGGTTGGTGGTGAAGTAGCTCATGATGGCGAGGTCCCCTAGGTGTACCCAAATAGGCTTTCTTTTTTCTTCTTCTTTTTCTTTGTAAACTTCTCCTCATTGTACAAAGGCATAAATGAAATTTCTTTTTTCCTCCAAAGCTTCTCCTCGTTGTACAAAGGCATGAATTAAAATTTTCCTATACTACCTTCGGTGCCGAGGGTCAGGTCAACCATTTTTGGTCTAGGTCCCTCGGAAAGATAGTAAGTATCCTTCACCCCTGTTATTCGGATAACCACCTTCGGCATATATAGCACCAGTTTCGGCCAATATCTTTTGGCAAAGCTTTGCCTATTTTTATCAGCCATGTTCGATTGTTGCTTCTATAGAGGAAATGTTTCACCTTTGTATATAGGTACTTACACCCTGTTCGGCTAGACTCATTTAGTGGGCCTATTTTCCTTAGAAAAATTTCTAAGTGTAGAATTTTTTCAAAGCATCTGAATGACATGTGTTCCTTAGTTCTCCACCTTCGGTGTCACCGAGCTTGTAGACTCCCGGCCAAACTTCATCAAGGACCACATAAGGCTCTTCCCAGTTTACCCGAAGTACTCTGTGAGATGGTATTCAGGGCTCAAACTTAGCCTTTCGGAGGACAAGGTCCCCCTTCCTGATTCCTTTTCGCTTGAGATATGAGTTTGCAGTGATAGCCACCCTTTGCTAAAAAGCTTTTCTTCTAAGCTCAGCCACTTCTCTATGTTCGTCAATTAGGTCCATCTTGGTTCTCAACCCAAGGTCATTCCCCTATTCGTCGAACACTTGTATCCTTATGGATGGCTGAACCACTTCAATAGGAATAATGGGCTCCGTGTCGAATATGAGAGAGAAAGGCGTCTCAGCTGTGGCCCTTTGCGGGGTTGTCCGATAGCTCCATAGCACACTAGGAAGTTCTCCTGGCCATTTTCCTTTTGCTTCCTTCAATCTCTTTTTCAAACCATCCTTTATGGTTCTGTTTGACACCTTTACCTGTCCATTGCTCTAAGGATGAGCTACCGGGGCAAAGTGCATTTTTATCTCAAGGTCAATAATGAATTCTTGGAACCCCTTGTCAATAAACTGGGAACCATTATCAGCCACTATCACCCTCGGTATGCCAAATTTGCATACGATGTTCTTCCAAAGAAATTTATGTACGTCCTTCACCGATATGGTTGCCAGAGGCTCTGCCTCTATCCATTTAGTGAAGTAATCCACTGCAACTACACAGAACTTCACTCCTCAGGGTGCAGTTGGGAGAGGCCCAATGAGGTCAATACCCCATACTATGAAGGGCCAAGGGTAGTTAGCCAGAGTTACCATTTCCGAGGGTAGGCTCTGGATGTTGGTGTGTTTTTGGCAATTGTCACATTTCTGGACAAATTGCCTTGCGTCTTTCCTTAAGGTGGGCCAGAAGTATCCCTGGCGGAGTAGTACTCCTGCAAGAGTGTCAGTTCTTATGTGGGAACCACAAGCCCCCTCATGGACTTCTTTGAGGACTGTCTCTACATCTTCTTCACTGACACACCTTTGCAATGGACTCACATACCCTTGTTGGTATAACTCCTCCCTGATCAGGAAATATTGTCCAGAACGTCTTCGCACTTTTGCCGCTTCAAGAGGGTCTTCAAGAAGCTCCACAGTCGTAAGGTACTTTTTTATGGGATTTTTCCATCCTCTTTTCGAGGTTGCTATGCTCATTATTGCTCTGCTAGGCTGACTTAGCACTTCGGTGTACTTTTTTGACTTGGCCAAAGTATCTGCTTCAGTATTGTCTCGACGAGGCACGTTCTCGATGTGTACCCTGTTGAACTCTTGTATGAGCTTTGGTACGAGGTCATGATACTTTGCCATGGTTAGGTCTTTCCTGTCGTAGTCCCCTGCCATCTGTGGAACCACTAGCTGAGAATCACTGTCCGACTTTAGGTTTCTTACACCAACTCTTCAGGCCAGGCGTAATCTTGCTATGAGGGCTTCATATTCTGCCACATTGTTGGTGACATTAATCCCGAATTTGATGGCCTTCATGGCTTCCATACCTTTGGGACCAAGAAGAATTACTCTAGCTCCTTGATGTTTGAAGCCGGAGGCTTTGTCAAAAAACAGAGTCCACTTAGGTTCATCTTTTTTGAGGTTAAGTGGACTGTCTTCGGCAACGGGTACCTCAGTAATGAAATCTGCCAATGCCTGTGCTTTTATTGCCTTCTTTAGCTCATAGGTGATATCATACTCACCGAGCTCGATGCACCACTTCGATGGCCTTCCCAAGTGGTCTACCTTCTTCATGATATCCCAAAGAGGTAGGTTACTTTGGACGACAATGGGGTGCCATTGGAAATAGGGTCGTAACCTTCTGCTTGCAAGTACCAGGGCATAAATAGCCTTTTGTAATAGGGGGTACCTGACTTGGGCACCATATAGAGACTTGTTCAGATAATATACTGGCCATTGCTTTGCCCCCTTTTTCCTTACAAGGACCGAGCTTACCACCTTATCGGTGACAACGAGGAGAGTATGAAGGGTTCTCCTTCTCAGACTTTAAGATCTTCCTAGGACTTTTGGCAGTCTTCATTCTAAGGGTGCACCTCGGTTCCGAGGTCACCTCCATTTTTTGCTACTTTAGTGGGGACTTTGAAGAACGATCGACAGCGATCCCCATATCTGGAGATGAATCTGCTGAGGGACGTGATTCTCCCCGTGAGTCTTTGCACATCCTTCATCATTGTGGGAGTTCAAAATCCTAGCAGGGCCCTGAATTTTTTTGGATTGGTGTAAATTCCTCTCTCCAACACCATGAATCTGAGGAACTTACCCGCATTCACCCCGAACATGCATTTTTCGGGGTTGAGATGAATTCCGAATGTCCTTAGTTGGTGGAATGTTTCCTCTAAGTCTATGATATGACTACTAGGCAGTTTGCTCTTAACTATCACATCATCAAGGTAGACCTCCATGTTTATCTCGATTTGGGAGTCGAAGACCCTATTCATCAACCTCTGGTATGTGGCTCTTACATTCTTAAGCTCGAAGGGCATTCTAATGTAGCAGTATGTACCGACTTTGGTGATGAAGGCAGTTTTTTCCTCATCTTCACGGTCCATCCTGACTTGATGATACCCACTGAAGGCATCGAGGAAGCTAAGGAGACCCTACTTGGCGGTTGAGTCCACCAACTAGTCTAATGGTGGCAGAGGATATGAATCCTTACGGCAAGCATTGTTCACGTTTCAGAAGTTGATGTACATTTGGAGTTTGTCACTCCCTTCTTTCGTGGCGATAACCATGTTACTAAGCCACTCGGGATATTTGACTTCCTTTATTATGTCTACCTTCATCAACCGTTGGACTTCAGATTTAATGAAGTTGTTGTTGTGTGCCAAAAGGCTTTTCTTTTTTTGGCGAACAGGCTTTGCATGAGGGCGTATCTTATGACTGTGCTGAATTATGTGAGGGTCTACCCCAAGCATGTCCTTCAGAGCGTAGGCAAATAGATCTTTGTTCATTAAAAGAAAAGATACAAGTTTTGTCTGTCACCTTCGGCCAAATGTTTTCCCATACAAGTGCTTCGGCCCGTGACAAGCTCCACATTTTCAGTTTCAATTTTTTCCAAGTCACTTTTCTCTCATTCTATAGACTCTTCGATCGATGTACCCTTCTCTCCCAAGGTCTTTGTGTGTACTTTCACAGGTTTTACCTTGCCCTTATTAAGACCTCCAGACTTCAGCTTGATCAATGAATATTTCAGCGTCCCCATCCTTTGTCCCGGAAGTGACCGTCAGGTACTTCACATATGGTCGGATGTGAAAGTTCCTTTGAGTTTGCCTTCCAAGGATGGCATTATATGAACAAGGGACGTTGATGACAATGAATCTGGTCATGGCGGAGGCGAAGAGCTCTCTATTGTTCTGAGAAGAAGTTCCTCTTAACATCAGAGGTAGGTCAATCCACCTGAGGATAGGGAGTTCGGAAGGACCTACCCCGAAGGTAAAAGATGTGACAGGCTTGAGATCAGTTTTTTTGATGCCCAAGCTTGGCAACAAGTGGGAGAATAGGACATCGGCGTTGGACCCGTCGTCCAGGAGCACCCTTTTTACGTCCCAACTCCCAATCCTTGCCATAATAAGGAGTGGGTCATCATGTAGGAACACTACGGTAGACCCATTTTTCCGAGAGAGCTTGTTCAATGGGTTGCCGATTTCCATCACTGAGATCTCCTTGCCTTTCCTCTTCCTCCCTGCTGAAGATAGTCCCATGGTGATTGTCTAGATTACTCTAGCTGGAAGTGGAGGATTCTTTTTGGGACTTCAGTTCTGACGTCGGTCGGAATCGTAGTCCTCATCTTCTTTTCTTTCCTCTTCTCTCCTTCCCCTAGGAGAGGGCATTCGTAGGTACCGGCGAAGTTGACCCTGCTTGATCAAGGATTCGATGTACTTCATGAGTTGGAAGTAATCCCCAGTGTCATTACTGTGAACCTGATGGAATTGGCAGAATTTCTTCATATTTTTCTTATTTTTTGAAGTCATGGCCTTCGTACGCTGGATTGGATTAGCTTGCCTTTCTGTGGCCAGCAGTATGTTTGTTCTGGAGGTCTTCAGGGCAGTGAATGAAATTGGTTTTTCCCCTCCTCTGCTTCCGGGGTCTTCCACAACCCTCGGCTAAATATCGAGGTTGGTGACTTTGACCTTCGGGCTGATGGTGATCAGACTTCGGTCCTCCGATCCTCAGCTCTTTAACCATCATATGCTGGTCGGCCCTTCGGTAGAATTCTCCTAGGGTGTTCAAGGGATCCTTAGAGAACTCATAGAAGAGTTGTGAGTTTCTCCAAAGTCCCCTTATCATTGCAAGGATACCAATTTCGGGACGGAAGTCTGAAACGCTTAGAGCCTCTCGGTTGAACATTTTGAAATAGTCCCGAATGGTCCCCCCATTCTTTCAGACTTTGTCAAACACTTGGATAGGCATGTTCACTGTCAGCCTGCTCCCGATGAATTGCTGAGTGAAGGCAGTGGACAACTCCTTGAAACCCATTATGGTTCTGGGGGCCAGGGAGTTCTACCAGGCAGTCGCCGGCCCTGAGAGGGTGACCTCAAAGCCTTTGCAGAAGGTGGCATCATCAGCGCCGTGTAGCACCATGCTACATCTGTACTTCGTGAGGTTGGCTTGGGGGTCACTGTGCCCATCATACATCTCTAAGCGCGGCATCTGAAGGTCGCTTGGCATAGGTCCCTTAACTATTGCTCAGATAAAGGGTGACTCTTCTCCGGTGAAGGTCTCCGACAAGCTTGACCAGATAGGCTTCCGAGCCATCTGCCTTTCCACTTTCTCCTACCTCTCTAGGATCTTCTCCATAAGGATGGTGGTTCTGAGCTCTTGTCGCTACTTGGAGGCCTCCGGCAACGGAGAACGACGCCTTCTTTTCGGGGAGTAACTTCGGCGGCAGGGGGATTGTGATCTTTCTTCCAGTGATGAACTTCACCGGTGGGAAGTCCTAGCCCCTTTGGTCACCATTTCTCTAGTATGTCGGCCTTTGAGGGGTACATCCTCCATTGAGGACTTGTCATGGAAGTCCCTACTCCCTGTGTCACGCCCAAAACTGCCCTTGGCCTACCTGGGCCCGATTATCAGATTAATGCAGTGGAAGTTACTTAAACAGAAGGGCTTTACTAAATAATATGAGCACCTACGGCGTGACTCCAGGATCTAATCTGGTACTAGCTTGTTACTTAAATACTTTCAATGCGTTGTCAAGGTGCTCTTCAAGGACGAGCTAATACCTATGTGGAATTCTAGTGTTCCATCAAGTGTACTAATCCAATGCATGGCAACAAAGAAGCCCATCACATTTTCAATTTTGAAAACCACATTTATATGTCCATGAGCATTTAGCCAGGTCTACTACACATAACATAATCATCCATCATGGAATTCCATCAAAAATCATCTAAGGCTAATCATGATCACAATGTTCATCAAACAAGCATCATCTACTTGGAAAATGTACCAAGGATGCTATATGTCCATGATTAGTTAAGTTCAGGTTTTACAGACCAAAACCTTATTTCTACCCAAACTTCAACTCATAAAAACCGGGAACACATTCCACCTTAATAGACCTTGTTCCCACAACTTCTAGACTCCATAAGCCTGCACAAGGAAGTCCAAACCATTAGCTTGATTCCCAAGCAATCTATACCACATAAGTCACTTAGAGTCAAATGAATATAATGCGCAATACCAAACAGATACCCAACCCTTTATCAATTTAAAATGAGTACTCCAGTACTCCTAGCTTGACCCTTGAAGCAATCGATTACCTACAAAATATATATCAAGGTGGGTGAGTTATAAAACTCAGTAAGAATCCTGACGGCATCCAATGCCTAACATAGTGAGGTAATTATCTCATGACTTTCAAAGTCATCATATGGCTTCTAAAGCCTAAACTTGTGCCAAGAATGTAATGGCAATTAATCCATGTTCCTGCAAAGGAAAACATTAAAACAAAGAAGATATAGATATAGCATGATAGCAATAATAAATATAATAAGGTCAGCATGCACAAACAATTTCAGAGAAGCACACAACACAACACACACACACCACCACTGTCCTCGTATCATCATGGTCCATGTCACCGTGGGCATCGCAAGAATTAGCATAATCCATACCACTAATCCCGGCATGCCATTTATAACCTACTGAGCGCTCTTTAGCTTGGGAATTGAGTTGGCCAAACTCAACTCCTAGCCCTAAATGCTTGCTAATTACTCATGAGTAAACCCTAACCATAGTTGCCCAAGCAACGATACCTCATCCATTATGCACTTATGTGCCCAATTATTCCCCTAAGAAAGTATCATGATTCCTCACAAAAAGAACAACCACTTAGCCCTGTCATGCACACCTATTATCACTTGGTTCATTGACCATCACATAGGGGCACTAATACTCACTATGGAATTTATGGAAATGTAGCATGTAATAAGTGAGTTTAGGAATCCTTACTTAAACTTTGCAACCTTTGCTCAATGTCCTTGCCTTTCTTTTCTCTGTTATTGTTGGAACTTATCCTTTCCTTAATGGACCTATAAAGCCCAAAACATCTAGCAAATTAATAATTTGCTTTACATTAAACAAGAGAACCATAACTTACCAAGCATACTTGGTTTAACTTACTCAACCTCTACTTAAGGAGGTAAGGCCCAATTCTGCCTTTTTCTGAACTTGAGGCCCACTTCTTGAAACTTAGGCCTAATTGGCCTTTCTTTTAATCCTAGGCCCAACTTGGCCTTTATTCTCTGAATTTGGGCCTAACTTGCCCTTTCTCTGAATTCAGGCCCACTTGGCCTTTTATTCTTTCCCAGGCCCATTTGGCCTTTTATTTTCTCAAGCCCGCTTAGCCCATTTTGCCAATTTCACCAATATGGCCCAAAATAGCCCATTTAGGAGTTTCTGGACCATTTACCACCAAGAACACTTGGTTTTCAATTTGGGCCTTCAAATTTATCTCTTGGCCGAATTTGCCCTATTATTTCTTTCTTTTGTTCAATTTAGTCCCACAAGTTTTCTAAGGACCATTTATGCCAAGAATACTTGGCTAACACCAATTTTTCACAAACTTGTCATCATGGCCGAATTCATCATTCACCTTTTCTTTACCATTTTGGCTTCACTTTTTACTAGGAACACCTAGATACCATGAACACATGGTTTACACAAACAGCCACCAAAAATGGCACTAAGGCCGAAACTTCTCTTTATTTCTTTCTTGGATATTTTGTTCCACATACATCAAGGAACTCAAAAATGCCAAGATTCCCACTTGGCCGAATCTCACCATGCATGTGCCCTTCATGGTATTTGCTTGCATGACCTCCAAGACTTCAAAACTTGCCAAGAACACTTGGCTTTCTTCCATAAACCTCCATGGCCGAATCCTCAAGGGCTTTCCTTGCAAAAATCCCAAAAATGGCCAAATATAATGGTAAGTAAAATCTTACTTTTCTAAGCACAAAAATCACGAACTACCAAGAAAATCTTGGTTCTACTTACAACCCCTCTTTGGCCGAATTTGAGCTTTACCTTTCCTTGAAATTTTCCTTGATTTACTTGCTCCTCATGGCTTAAACATGCCATGTATGTTCATGAGCTCTTGAGTTGAGCTCAAGAACACCATCATCTCTTCATGGCCGAATCTCCAACTCCATGTTTCTTGATGTTCTTTTTCATTTTCTTGCTTCTCATGGCTTAGAAATGCCATGCATGTAAGGAGCTCTTGAGTTGAGCTCAAGAACACCAAAATCTCTTCATGACCGAATCTCCAACTCCATCTTTCTTGATGTTCTTCTTCATTTTCTTGCTTCTCATGGGTTTACGAGCTTGAAATCACTAAGGTAACGTGTTTGCATGTACAAGGAAAGGTGGTTTCAGCCATGGCCAAATGCTAGAATGAAGGAAGAAGATGAAGCTTGGAAAGTTAAACATGGCCGGATATGAGTTCTAGAGAGAAGGGAGAGCATTCTTGGCTAGAGAGAGAGTGAGAGATGTGAAATGGGATTGAAATGATGGGCATGGCAGGTCACTTGAGTGTTTAGAGAAATGTGATTGAAATGCATCACAATTGCATATTAAATGGCAATTTCATGAGGTGGCCGGTTATGTCATGCTAAATGGAGAGAGATGTAACTCAAATGTCATCCAAATGCACATTTCATGTGTGATGGCCGACAATTTGATTTCAAATGGGGAGGGAATTAGTCAAATGGCCATTAAAATATTGATTGGACAAGTGATGGTGGGGAGAATTAAATAATGTAAAGTGGGAGACAAAGAATAGTCAATATATTATATTATATGGCAAGTGGGGGACAAGGTAAGTGGAACGATTTAAATAATGCAAGTGGAGGCTTATGTGGCAATTTATTTTAATGGCTAAATGGGGGTGGGCGGCCAATTTTTTTCTATTCAATTAAATGGGATGGCCGGCCATGGACTATATTCCATGCAATAATGGCCAAATCCCTCCTTTAGCCTTCCATCTTTCTCCAATTGTTCAATTGAGTCCTCCCACAAACTTTTCTTTTGAGCAATTGATTCCTTCAACTTTAATTTCCACCATTTACATCACCAAATCTCTTGGCCTTAGCCAAGTTTATTCCAAGAGTGTCCAACACTCATTTATGCCCATTCATTAATTAATTCCATGTCTCCTCAATTTAATTGCTAAGTTTCCAAATTAGGAAACTTTTCATGCCGCTAATCCACTTAACCTGGGACTTTATCAATTAAGGTTTTCCGGGTATAACACCCTGAGCTCTGGTGAGTGGACTTCGGGTTTCTCTCCCGATGGGGAGTTGTTGAGGATGCTCATCATGATTGTTAGAGGATGTTAGTCCTCAGGCAAGGAAGTCCCTGCGACGGGTTGTTCGGTTGCCGATTGGGTTACCAGCATGGACGGGGACTTCGGGAGTCCCTTGTCGTTAAAACGTCAGGTTTCAACAATAGCAACTTGAGGGTGAGTTCCCACAGATGGTGCCAAATGATGCTCGGTAGCATCTTCATTGTATGACACGGTAGGCTTGAGAAGGACTTCCGGCATGGAGACGCTGGTAGAGGAGACTTCCGACGTGAGATTGCCTGAAACACTCAAAGGAACAGGGGTTAGGAGGTCCCCGGAGTGTGTTTCTGGGGAAGGAGCCTCCGACGCCCAAATTAGTATTTGGCAAGTAAGGAGTAGTGATAGCCAAAGTGTCCATCACCTTCTGGACCCCCAGACTCGGACAAAGTACCAACCTCGACAGAGAAACTACCCGCCACGGAAAGAAGGATGTTCGACCTCCCTAATTCGACCTCGGCAATCCTCCGTTCCAGGAAACGACAGTGCCAACCTCGAGGGGACGATTAAACCATCTTCGGAAGTTGGGGTATCCCTGAGGAGGACCACCCTTGGGAAACATACTCCTGTGATACTAGAGTAACCTCGGAAAGTATGATAGGAGCAGTTAAGGAACCTTTGACACATCCCCGACACGCCATCCCCAGACACAATCTGACACGCCGCTTGCAGAGACACCCTAGCACGCCACTCTCGGGTTCCCAAGGATCCTAGCCAGGCGGCCTATGATCGGCTAGGTGTCCCCTTGTTCCCCGAAAATGTGAATTGCATCCGACCGAACATGTGTCACGATCTGGGACAGCCACATGAGGAGAACTACTACTATTCGCTCCTCCATAAATACTCGAAAAACACCCCAGGTAAAGGGGTGGGGCACTAGAGACCATAATTCTCCACCCTCTATTACCTCCATATCTCCTAAGTACTGACTTGGGCGTCGGGGGCTCCTCCCCGGAAACACACGCTAGGGACCTCCTAACCTCTGTCTTCCAAACATTTCAGGTACCCTCCCCTAGGGAATCTCCTCCTCAGGCGCTCTCTTCCACCAGAAGTCCCCCTCGCTCCTACCATGTCACATGACGAAACTACTGCCGGGCACCATTTGGCGCTATCTGTGGGAACTCTTTCCCATGTTGCCATTGTAGAGACTCAGCGCTCAAAGGACAAAGGGATTCAAAGATCCCCCCTGCACCCGAGGCTCAGTCGGTGACCACTCCGCCTGTGGCAGAGACTTCTGTGCTGGAGGATGACCGCCCTGTAACGGTGATGATGGGCTTCCTATGAGACTTCCAATTCTCCATCGTCACCGAAATGACTCAACAGCTTGATCAGAGGTTGCCCCAACCTCCTCTGGCCCGAAGGGCCTCGCGCCCAGCTGGTCGTCGAGAAAGGAGTTCTAGGTCCACCAACCGAAGTTCAGGGAGCGGAGACTCCCTTGATGCCTCCTCAATAGAAAATGAACTCGTTGAGGTACAGCCTACCAGGAGGGGAGCCCTAAAAGAGACTAGGGCCTCCTGCCAACAGAGTGCGTCCCCCTACCGAAGCTCCTCGTCTCCTCCCCGTCGAAGTCGCTCCCCAAGGAAAAGGAGGAATTCACCATTACCGGCGAACACGCGGCAGCAGGGAGAAGTCAACACGGCTGTCCTTATGGAAAAAATCCTGGGAATACTGGAGAAGGTCGAGAGACAGATGTCCCGAAAACCAGTCTGGTCCAGGATGTCTGACTAGTACACTGGAGAAGAGTCACCCTTCGTGCGCGAGGTGGCAGAGGCACACATGCCCAGCGATTTCTGGGTACCTCACCTAGAAACGTATGACGGACGAAGTGACCCTCTGGTGCACCTGACAAAGTACAAGCGAAGCATGGTACTCCATGGCGCAGATGATGCTACGCTCTGTAAGTTCTTTGAGGTAACACTTTCGGGTCCAGCAACGGCATGGTATAACTTTCTGGCCCACGGAAGCTTGCTAAGCTTTCAAGAGCTATCCACTGCCTTTACTCAGCAGTTCATCGGTAGCAAACCAACTGCCAAAATGCCAGTACAAATGTTTGACATAGCTCAGCGAGGGGGGGAGACCATTCGCGACTACATTGAGAGGTTTAACTGAGAAGCGCTGAGCGTGCCTGAGTTTTGACCAGAAATTCGCATCGTCGCGATGGTCAGAGGACTTCGGAGGGACTCCCAATTGTTCTATGAGTTTTCCAAAGACCCCCCAGAAACTCTTGGGGAGTTCTATAGGAGGGCCGAATGGCATATGACGGCTGAAGAACTCAGGATGTGAGGATCCAAAGGAGAACACCCTCGCATCGAAAGGCCCAGCCATCAGCCTCGACATCAGAACGAGGGAGAAAGGCCCCAAAAGTATAGGGGGAAAAGGCCCATGACATTCACCCCCTTGAACACCACAAGAGCTAGAATCCTTATGGCACTAGAAGGGCAAGGGACCACAGTCCCAAGACCAAAGGCCATGACCTCGGAAAACAAAAGAAACATGAAGAAATTCTGTCAGTTTCACCGGGACCATGGCCATGACACCGAAGATTGTTTCCAGCTGAAGAAATATATCGAGTCCCTAATCAAACAGGGTCAACTTCATCGATACTTGCGGATGCCTTCCCAAAAGGAAGGAAGGAAGAACAAAGGAGGGGGGACGACGAAAAATATGACTCGGACAGATGTCGGGACCAAAGTCCTCAAAAGAATCTGCCACCATCAGCAGGGGTTATCCAAACCATCACTACCGAGATACCCTTGGCTGAGAGAAAGAGGAAGATAAGAGAAATCTCCGTAATGGAGTACGGGAACTCCCCAAGTAGACTAACTCGTAGAGATGGGCCTACAGTAAAGTTCCCCCACGACAATCCACTCCTTGTCATGGCAAGGATAGGAAACTGGGACATCAAAAGGGTACTCCTCGATGACGGCTCAAACACTGATGTCATCTTTTCTCATCTGCTGACTAAGTTAGGCATTCTGAGAAGCGATCTCAGCCCAGTCAGCTCCTCCACCTTCGGCGTCGGACCTTCCGAACTTCTAGTCCTCGGATATGTAGACCTTCCTTTGATGCTAAAAGGGGTATCACGCCATAGCCAGGAAGAGTTAATTGCCTTCGACAAGATGAGATTTATAGTCATTGATGTGCCGTCAGCTTATAATGCTATCTTCGGAAGGCAGACTTAGGGCAACTTCCACATTCACACGGACGTAAAGTACTTAACGGTCACCTTCGCTACCAAAGACAGAGACGCAGAAATATTCATTGACCAAGCCGAAGTCAGAAAGGTCTTCGTAAGGGCCAGACAAAGCCCAACAAAGATCCAAGTACAGACTTCGGCAAAAGAAAAAGCGGTCTCGATGGATGGGGAAACAATAGAGGAGGAAACTGAAAGCCTTGGAAAAATACAAACAAAGGATGTAGAGTTGATCGTTGTCCAAAACACCCGAATCGGGAAAAAACTGGCTGAGAAAGACAAAAAGAGGCTTGTATCCTTCTTGTGTGTGAACAAAGATCTATTTGCCTACTCGCCGAAGGATATGCCTAGGGTCGACCCCAGCATAATCCACCACAATCTTATAGTGCAACCAAACGCCAGACCAGTTCGGTAGAAAAAATGGAGTCTATCGGCTCACAAGAATTCCTTTGTTAAAGTCGAAGTTAATCGCCTCATTGAGGCCGGGGTAATAAGAGAGGTAAAATACCCCGAATGGCTCAGTAACATGGTTATTGCCACGAAAAAAGGAAGTGAAAAACTCTGAATGTGCATCGACTTCTAAAATTTGAATGACGTCTGCCCAAAAGATTCTTACCCCTTGCCAGCCATAGACCAGCTGGTAGATGCAACCGCCGAATACGGGCTTCTCAGCTTCCTCGATGCCTTTAGCAGTTATCATCAGATTCGGATGAACCCTGAGGACAAAGAAAAAATAGCCTTCATCATGGAAATGGGTACCTACTGCTACATCAGAATGCCCTTTCGAGCTTAAAAATGTAGGGGCCACCTATCAAAGGTTGATGAACAAGGTTTTGATTCACAGAATGGGAGAAATATGGATGTATACGTTGATGGTATGATAGTCAAGAGCAAAATGCCTGGTAATCATATCACCGACCTAGCCGAAACCTTCCAATGGCTTCGAGAGTTCGGCATATGTCTTAATCCCGAAAAATGTGTGTTCGGAGTAAGTGTAGGAAAGTTTCTCGGGTTTATGGTATTAGAAAGGGGAATAGATGATAGCCCTGAAAAAGTCAAAGCCCTGCTAAAATTCCGAACACCTACATCCATCAAACACATACAAAGGCTTACCGGAAGAATCACCTCCCTTGGTAGATTCATCTCCAGGTACGGCGACCGATGTCATCCATTTTTCAAAGTACTCACCAAAGTCCCCAAGGGCGATGACACCTCTGGGACCTAGGAGCATCCATGGAACACAGAATGCCAAAAAGCTTGGGATGAGCTTAAAAGCTTCCAGAGTTACCTGCCAACACTTCTGCAACCTTGGGGGGGAGAGCCTCTCATCCTCTACCTCACAGTCACTGAAAAAGTGGTGAGTTCAGTCCTAGTAAAAGAAGAAGGTGGGAGGCAATGGCCAGTATATTATATAAGCAAGTCCCTACATGGTACTGAGACTAGATACCCATTGCTCCAAAAGGCTATCTACGCCTTAGTACTCGCAGGCAGAAGATTGCGACCCTACTTTCAAGGACACACCATCACCGTCTGAAGTAAACTACCCCTACACGATGTGATGAAAAAAGTGGAGCATTCGGGAAGACTATCAAAATGGTGCATCGAACTCGGAGAATACGACATTACTTACGAACCTAGAAGGGCAATAAAGGCCCAGGCACTAGCAGACTTCATTGCCGAAATTCCTGAGATCGAAAATGCTGAAGCCGTCACGAAGGATCGAACAGAGGCTGATCCAGAATGGAAGCTCTTTGTCGATGGAGCATCAGGCACAGAGAATCAGGGAACTAGAATAGTCCTTCGGGGGCCTGAAGGCATGGAAGCCTCTAAAGCAATCAAGTTCGATTTTAATGTTACCAATAACATCGCCGAGTATGAGGCCCTCATAGCCGGACTAAAGATTGCCAGAAAAGTCGGCGTAAAGAACCTTATGGCCCATAGTGATTCACAGTTAATAGTCCGGTAGATGAAGGGATAGTATGCGGCAAAGGATCCAACCTTGGCAAAATATCACGACCTTGTCCAGAAACTCATTGGAGATTTTGACTCGGTACACATAAAGAACATGCCCCGAAGTGATAATACCCAAGCCGACGCCTTGGCCAAATCCAAGGAACCCATCGAAGTGCTGAAGCAACCCAGTACAGAATTAATGTGCGTAGAAACCTCAGGGGAAGGATGGCAGGATCCCATCAAGAAATATCTAGCAACCTCGGAACTCCCTGAGGACCCTAAAGAGGCCGCAAAAGTACGGAAGCGCTCGGGAAGGTAGTTCCTCATTGGAGAAGAACTATACAGGCAAGGGTATGCGAGCCCCCTGAAGATGATGTCAGAACAATACTTGAAGAAGTCCACGAAGGAGCGTTTGGCTCCCATATAGGAAGAGACGCCCTTCATGGAGTACTACTTCACCAAGGTTACTTTTGGCCTACCTTGAGGAAAGATGCAAGGCAATTTGTCCGAACATGTGACAATTGCCAAAAGCATGCCAACATCCAAAGGTTACCTTCCAAAAGAATAACTTCAGCGAATTATCCTTGCCCCTTTGCCATATGGGGTATTGATCTCATCGGACCTCTTCCAAATGCGCCCGGTGGGGTAAAGTTGTGTGTAGTTGCGGTGGACTACTTCACTAAGTGGATAGAAGCAGAACCACTAGCATCAATCTCGGCAAAGCATGCCCAAAAGTTTGTATGGAAAAACATCATATGCCGATTTGGCATACCGAGGGTAATAGCGGCCGACAATGGAACTCAGTTTACGGATAGAGGATTCCAGGAATTCATGGCTGACCTCGACATAAAAATGCATTTTGCTCCAGTAGCCCACCCTCAAAGTAACAGGCAGGTCAAAGTATCCAACCGGACAATAAAGGATGGCTTGAAGAAAAGACTAAAGGAGGCAAAGGGGAAATGGCCAGGAGAGCTCCCGAGTGTGCTGTGGAACTACCGTATGACTCCTCGAAGAGCTACAGGGGAAACTCCCTTCTCACTCGTTTACGGGACAGAGGCCATTATCCCCATTGAGGTCATACAGCCTTCGATAAGAATACAAGTGTTCAACAAGGGAGGAAATGATCTCGGCTTGAGGAAAAAACTAGACCTCACCGAGGAGCCCCGCAAAAATGGCCGAACTAAGAAGGAAGGCTTTCCAACAAAGAATAGCTCACGCTGCTACCTTGCACATAAGAAGAAAATAGATCAAAAAAGGAGACCTTGTTCTCCGAAAGGCCGAATTTGAGCCACGAAGGCCATCAGAAGGGGTACTTCGGGCCAACTGGAGTGGACCTTATTTGGTCCTCGATGAAGTTCGCCCAGGGGTCTATAAATTGGGTGACACCGAGGGAGTAGAGCTGAAAAATACTTGACATTCAAACTCTCTAAAAAAATTCTATACTTAGACATTTTTTCAAAGAAAACTTGTAACTACTCATGCCCGAAGTCGTCAATAAAAATACATGCCGAATATGGCCGCATTACTGGAGAAATGTTCCTTAATGGTTTGCCTTTTGGAACAAACTCCTTGATGGAGTCTAAAAACTCGACAGAATACGAAAAAAGTCTAAAATGACTTTTTCTGAAAATGTAGGCACAGGCGTCCGCCAAAGATGCAAACTCAGAATTACACTAACTTCTGATGACTCACATTCGAAAGAAAGAATGGAGATTGGAGAAAAAATCTTCATTAAAAATCTTAAGGCAAAAAAGTACAAAGCAGCAATAGTACAAGAAAGAAAGAAGAAGCCTATGGCTGAGCAGGGGCATCCGGCATCTCTTCGGCGTTATCATCTTTAGGTAGCTGAGTCGGAGGCACAGGCCCAACCGGAAGGAGATTAAGAAACTCAATCTTAGACCATGTGCACCTGGGCTCTTTGGGGAAGTCTAGGGCAAACAGGTAAGAGAGGTCAAGCTCTGGATGGCGAGCAAGGACCTGGTGGTGCGCCAAGCAGAAGCCATCTTGCGAATCAACCTTAGCTTGGAGCTCAGAATTCAAAGTTAGCGCCTTCATAAATTTCTCGCTATCTTCAGCATTCTCCATCCGAAGGGCCTCGTTCTCCGAAGAGAGAGCGGCACACTTTGAGCCGAGGTCTTCAACCTTGGCTGAGAAGTCAAGAAGAAGCTCCTGCTTGCTAGCCACGAGCTCGGCCTGAAGATTCACAATGTCCTCCTTCGCAATCTTGTTCAACTCGCCGTATTTGAGGACATATTTGGCACAGAACTCCTTCGTCTTGCACAAAGAATCTTCAAACCGAGAACGGGACTCCGTTTGCTTTGCCGCCCAGGCACAAAAGTATCCTCTATATGCCAAAAGCTGCAAAAAAAAGGGGCCCTAGATGAGTATCAGAAGACGACAGAAACTTACAAGAAAATTTTTTCTAAGTAAAAAAGAAGAGAGAACAACCTGGGCAGTATGCTCGGTCATCCTCGCTGTGAGGATCTCTTCCTTGGGGCATTCAGTGACAAGTGACTTGAAAGTGGCATTAGTCATCAACCCTATCGCCATCTGGGGAGCCATCAGTTGGCTATCCTTAGAGAACAAATTCATGTCCTCTGTGAACTTCCAGAAGGGCTCCCTCGGAACCTTATCCTACGGGATCCGCTTATCCCGAAGAGCCCTCCGATGGGCGTGAGTCTCCATCTAGAGAGCAGTAGGCAGGTCCTCTGGAATATCACGCCGAAGTTTCGTCAGTACGTCATCCCTTAGCCATTCTTCCAAAAAATTGTAGATGCGAAAAATACTAAGATTTGTGGAGGAATGGCTAAGGAACCAACCTGGTGGAACTTCGGCGACGTCATCTTCAGACTCACCGTCCCGGACTTCGCTGGGAACATCCTTCCCCTTCCTTCTTCTGCTCTCTTCGAGCTCCTGAGCAGATCTTTGCTCAGCCGAAGTCTCGGCAATGAGAACGGGGCTTAGTACTGCCCTGAGGAGGGTAGGATCCGAAGATGGATCAACGGGGGTCGGAGGTTGGGCAGGGGACCGATCTTGCACCTCAACCACATCTTCGAGGGAATGAGGAGTGGCAGCCTTAGCCTTCCTGGACTTGGAAGGTCCGCCGGCCATTTTATTCCTCTTGGCAGGCGCCTTCTTGCGCGTTTACTCCTCCCTTTCGGCCTGCCCAAGGAAGAGGGACTTGTAGAAGTCAGCGGATTGATCGCCCATCTCTGCAAAAGGAAAAAATATCAGTGTAAGTCCAAAAGGAAAACAGATATCAAGCCATGAAAAGTGACTTACTCTCGGCAAAAACCTCATATGAAATTTCACACCGAAGGAGCATGGCTATCCAAGCCTTCTTCCCCAGAAGAACGGGCACGGGCATACCAAGGTCACTCTTGTGCGCCTTCACTACTCCCAGTTCCCGAAGGACCTCCTCGGTCATGAGGTCCCACTTGATGGGAAAAGGGTAAAATGAACGTGGAGGGACCTCGGGGTCCCAGTCTGCCACAGCCCGGATAAGTCTATCAAACTTATCAAACTTGATAGATAGCCCCAGAGTTAGGAGCTTCCGAGGATCAACGACCTCAATCTTCAAGGTCCCCGAAGCCCATCTGATCGGCATGTGGCTCCAGAGTTCGGGGACCGGCAGGAAGAAAAACTTATTCTGCCACCCTCACCAGCTGTCCTCGTTGTCGAAGGTGAAGGTAAATTTTTTACCCCTGGACCCTCAGGGAAGCAGGAAGTAACAGCCGCCCTTCGGGACCGGGTGGAGTTTGTAGTACTGCATGAAGAAGAGAAAGTGGGGGATTATCTTGAAAACCCCACACATGCAGAGGAAAGAGTTGAAGTAAGAATAAGAATTTGGAGGGAGTTGATTCACGAAAATCCCGTGGAATTTACAAAACTCGCATATCATCCGATGGGGAGGATACCGAAGACCAGCCTTCAGCTGAGGTCGGTAAACGGTAACCTCACCCGAAGGGGCCGAATAACCGTACGAACCCGGGATAGGTAACCTCGGCACGACGTAGGAAGGAAGGTAATATTTGGCCACCCACTTCATCATCTTTTCCGAAGTGGTGGAACAAGGGTGAGATTCGAGAGGAAGAAAGCTTTCAGGTAGAAGCCGGATAGTCATCAACGGGGTCAGATTTGACATTTTTTGAAAGAAAAGAAGGATGACTTTGGGAAAGAAGGAGGAAGGAAATAAAAAGGCTTCGGAAAAGCAACCTCGGAGGAAAAAAGAAAGAGAACTACAAAGGGGAACACCCACCAAAAGCTTTGCCGAAGTCGGGGTTCCGCCATAGAAACCATAGCCGTAGAGAACTACAAGATGCCGGAAATCACTCCGCCGTAGAAATCGTTGCCGGAAAAAGGAAAAAGACAAGAGAAGGCTCTAGAAAATATGAGAGCTAAAGCAAAGAGTGAGGCAAAAATGAGGCGAGAGGTGCTTATATAGCGTGTGTTGGGTTTCGGGAGCCAAACAGCGCAGCGGAATTTAACCGAAACCCTCCAGGATCCAAGTGAAACGGGGTAAACCGGGTGTTCAAAAATTTCATACCTAATTTTCGGTTGAGATCTCTCACTCAACTGTAGAGTCAAATCACAAAACCTGAACAGTTGACGTGTTCAGGCTCTCTATGGTATCCACACGAGCCTCTCGGGATCACCACGCTTCCACCACGTCCCGGCAGATGCGTTTCTCTTGCGCTCGCAGTGCTAGCTTGCGTCCTCCAAGGAATTGCAAGAGAAGAGTGTGGCCGTCCTTTTGGGAGGCTAGGGCAAGGAGACCTACGAATTTCTCACTTAAAAGTTGTATTTATAGTGAGACTCAACTTCCAGGCCTAATGGGTTTCAAAGCCCTAATCCAATTAGGATTTAATTTCGGGCTTAATAATGGCTCAACTCCTTGGCCCATTATTAATACGAAATTAAAGTGAAACCATAACCCAAATAATTAGCCCATGCACTCTAATGATCCAAATAGCTCTACGTGTGCGACCCAATAGGCTCTTGCCATGTTGGCAATAATTATAAATCACATTTATGATCATAAGCAATGAGCGGTGTCTAGCAACACATCATTGCTACCCAAGTGACAAGATTGTCGGTGAATCGACTAAACCTTTATGATCATCACCGATATATGTCATTGTCCCTTTGTCCAAGATATCAAGACTAAGCACGAGACATGGAATGTGTCACTCTCGTATAGCCCAATCTTTGGTTTCTTGATTACCGAGTAGACTAACTTAACCTGATGACATTGATATCATATATCAACTCATCGGAGCATGGCCATGCATTTTCTAAGTCTCATTCTATCAAGGGGCCCAAAGATATCACTCCCGTTACATAGGAGGGACAAATCCCATCTTGATCATACAAATCCCTCCGCATGATATGTGACATACCCAATGACCTCCTTCAAGTTCACTCAGTTACGAGCAACAAAGGAAAGTATCAAAGTATGTGACTCACATGTAGGGAACCTTGATGATCTTAGGTCGAAGGACTACATATACCATGATCACTATGAGAATCACTTATGACACTCATATAACGATCCATGAAGTGTTCTCATGGTGGGTCGGTCCAGTACACAAGTTCTCCAACTTGTACCCATATGTAGACTACATATCTCATATTAGTCTCCACATATGCTAGTCATTATGTATTATTGCAACCCGCTCCACAATAATACTAGACTAGGGACATTTAAGAATATCATTATTCTAGGGTTACAATTATGTTTATTACGTTACGCAGAAACAAAACAACAAACATAATTGCTGGATTAATGCCTCAATAAAATATCATGACTCAATGTGTAAAAATACAATCATCTCATGATTGGCTTTTTGGGCACAATACTAACAATCTCCCACTTGCACTAAAAGCCAACCATCCATGTATCTAATACCGATGGACCTAGAATGGCTATCATGCTTCTGCTGCGTAAGGGGCTTTGTCAGTGGATCAGCAATGTTGCTGTCTGTCGAAGTCCTGGATATCCTTACATCACCCCTCTCGATGATCTCCCTGATGAGATGATAGCGTCGGAGTATGTGTTTGGATCGCTGGTGAGATCGAGGTTCCTTAGCCTGTGCGATTGCTCCATTGTTGTCACAATAGAGCTCTATCGGGTCAACAATGCTTGGAACCACTCCAAGTTCAGTGATGAACTTCTTGATCCAAACTGCCTCCTTCGCAGCATCAGAGGCGGCAATGTACTCAGATTCTGTTGTAGAGTCAGCTACTGTCTCTTGCTTTGAACTCTTCCAGCTTACAGCACCACCACCAATACAAAACACATAACCAGATTGCGATCTAAAATCATCCTTATCGGATTGGAAGCTTGCATCGGTGTAACCCCTTACAACGAGCTCATCTTCACCTCCAAAGACCAAGAATGCATCCTTAGTCCTTCGTAAGTACTTAAGGATGTTCTTAACAGCTGTCCAGTGACTTTCACCGGGGTTCGATTGGTACCTACTCGTCATGCTCAAAGCATATGAGACATCGGGACGAGTACATATCATGGCATACATGATAGATCCAATTGCTGAGGCATATGGAATCTTACTCATGCGCTCTCTCTCCTCGGTTGTACTCGGACACTGAGATCTAGAAAGAGTGATACCATGTGACATGGGCAAGAATCCTTTCTTGGAATCTTGCATGCTAAACCTCTTTAGCACCTTGTCAATATATGTACTTTGACTTAGGCCAAGAAGCTTTCTAGATCTATCTCTATAGATCCTGATGCCTAACACATAAGCTGATTCACCCAAGTCCTTCATAGAGAAACATTTCCTTAGCCAAGTCTTCATAGACTGTAGCTCAGGAATGTCATTCCCGATGAGTAGTATGTCATCTACATACAACACCAAGAAGACAATAGCGCTCCCACTAACCTTCTTGTAGACACAAGGTTCATCTTCATTTTTGATAAAACCAAACTCTTTGATTGCATCATCAAAACGAAGATTCCAACTTCGAGAAGCTTGCTTCAGTCCATAAATGGACCTTTGCAATTTGCACACTTTATTGGCATTCCCAGGAGTGACAAAACCCTCAGGCTGTGTCATGTACACATCCTCAAGTAGCTTTCCATTTAGGAATGCAGTTTTGACATCCATTTGCCATATCTCATAATCATAGTGTGCAGCAATAGCAAACAAAATTCGGATGGATTTAAGCATAGCAACTGGTGAAAAAGTTTCATCATAGTCAATACCATGAATTTGCTTGAAACCTTTTGCAACCAATCTTCCCTTAAAGGTAATCACATTACCATCCATGTCAGTTTTCTTCTTGAAAACCCATTTGCACCCTATAGGTTTTACCCCTTCAGGTGGGTCAACCAAAGTCCATACTTGGTTTTCATACATGGATTCCATCTCGGATTTCATGGCCATTAGCCACTTCTCAGAGTCAGGCCCCGACATAGCTTGTTGGTAGGTTGTGGGCTCATCTTGATCCATGAGCATCACATCACCGGTGTGAGTCACGAGAAATCCATATCTCTCGGGCTCACGCTGAATCCTACCAGTCCTACGTGGGCTTTGTGCTACAGGAACAGACTCTTGAACCACAACATCTTGTGGTGTCTGTTCAGGTTCCATTTCAGGTTCGATGTCTCCTTGTTGTTCTTGAATTTCTTCAAGTTCTACTTTCCTCCCACTAGTTCCTTTAGAGATAAACTCTTTCTCCAAAAAGACACCAGTTCGAGCAACAAACACTTTTTGCTCAGAGGGATTGTAGAAATAGTAACCCTTTGTTTCTTTGGGATACCCAACAAAAAGACATTTTTGAGATTTGGGCCCTAGTTTGTTAGAGGATTGACGTTTTACATAAGCGTCACAGCCCCAAATCTTCATAAAAGACAAATTAGGACGCCTCCCACTCCATATCTCATATGGTGTCTTTTGAACCGATTTAGATGGAACTCGGTTTAGTGTAAAAGCGGCTGTCTCTAGAGCATGTCCCCAAAAGGAGTTTTGAAGGTCAGCTTGACTCATCATGGAGCGAACCATGTCTAACAGAGTTCGATTTCTCCTTTCAGAAACACCATTCCATTGAGGTGTACCTGGTGGAGTGAGTTGTGATACTATACCACACTCCTTCAGATAGTCAAGGAATTCTCGATCCAAGTACTCTCCACCTCGATCTGATCGAAGCACTTTGATACTCTTCCCGAGTTGATTCTCTACTTCATTCTTGAATTCTTTGAACTTTTCAAAGGATTCTGACTTGTGTCTCATAAGATACACATAATCATATCTGCTGAAGTCATCAGTGAAAGTAATGAAGTATTGGGAACCTCCTCTAGCTTGTGTAGACATAGGGCCACATACATCACTATGTATGAGTCCTAGTAAGTCATTAGCCCTTTCACTTTGCCCTGTGAATGGGGCTTTGGTCATCTTGCCCAACAAACATGACTCACATGTCTCATATGATTCAAAATCAAATGAGTCCAAGAGTCCATCCTTATGGAGCTTGGATATGCGGGTCTCATTTATATGGCCCAAGCGACAGTGCCAGAGATAGGTCAGGTTTGAATCATTTAACCTGACCTTCTTGGTATTCACATTATAGATTGGATCTTCAAGGTCTAGAACATACAACCCATTGCTAAGTTGAGCACAACCATAAAAGATTTCATTCAAATAAATAGAACAACATTTGTCCTTTATTATAAATGAAAAACCTTTCTTGTCCAAACAAGAAACAGAAATCAAATTTCTACTAATAGTAGGCACAAAGTAGCAGTTGTCTAATTCTAAAACTAATCCACTAGGTAAAGTGAGAACATAAGTCCCTATGGCTAAGGCAGCAACCCTTGCTCCATTTCCAACACGTAGGTCCACTTCACCTCGGGCCAATCTTCTACTTCTACATAGATCCTGCACATTTGCACAAATGTGAGATCCACATCCAGTATCCAATACCCAAGATGAGGAAGTAGAAAAGTTAGCCTCTATAACAAAAATACCTGAAGTGGAAGTCTTACTTCCCTTTTCCTTAGCAAGTTCTTCAAGATAGAGCTTGCAGTTGCGCTTCCAGTGTCCAGGTTGCTTACAATGGAAGCACTCCCCTTCCTTTGCCACACCACCCTTTGGTTTCAGTGCAGCTGAAGAAGAACTAGCATTGGACTTTCCATTAGCTTTATCCTTCTTCTTGTTGGCTTTTCCCTTTCCCTTGCCCTTTTGAACCATCAAAATGGGCTTAGCCTTCTTAAGGTTTTGCTCAGCAGTTCTCAACATGTTGAGCAATTCAGGGAGGGACTTGTCAAGTTCGTTCATGTTATAGTTCATGACGAATTGACTGTAGCTTTCAGGCAACGATTGCAAGACTACATCGATAGCCAACTCTTTCTGAAGAGCAAATCCCAAATTCTCAAGATTCTCAATGTACCCAATCATCTTGAGCACATGAGGACCCACGGGACTTCCCTCAGACATCTTGCACTGAAACAATGCCTTAGAGGTCTCAAACCTCTCATGCCTAGCTTGCTCTTGGAAAAGCATTTTGAGATGTTCGATCATATCGAACGCCCCCATGTTCTCATGTTGCTTCTGAAGCTCAGATTCCATGGTAATAAGCATGAGGCATGCAACATCCAAAGCATCATCAGAATGCCTCTTGTGAGCATCCCTTTCAGCTCTTGGAGCAGTGGCAGCAGGCTCATTCGGAATGGGCTGCTCTAGGACATATGCCTTTCTCTCTTGTTTGAGGACTATCCTCAAGTTTCGGTACCATTTGAGAAAGTTGGTCCCATTCAGTTTTTCCTTCTCAAGGATCGATCGCAACGAAAGTGTCGATGTGTTTTGTGCCATGGTTATCTACAACAGTAAATATGCAGTGTAAGAGTCATGTATTTTAATTCATTTAATAAGGACTTTTATTAAACGATACTCCCACTATTTTCCTCAAAATAATAACCCTCGGTATTATTTCGGAACACCTCGGCGCTAAGGTATTCTAGCGGGCCAAGATCCATATTTGACCACAACCTGAGTCAGCTTTGGCTTTTCTCTCAAGTTACAGCTATTTAGGTAGGCAACTCATTGCCAATTGCATCTCATGCAACTCTTGGATAGTTGGGTGAACAACACTTGTCCAAGCTCATCTCATGAACTTAAGCCCAACTCTATGCCTCTAAGTCCCTAATCCTATTAGGATGACTTAGTTAAGTCGAACCCAAAGTTAGCAGTTTGGATATCACTATTATCCCATCGCGCCTTACCAAGATGAACATAGGTGCTTTGCTTTGGCAAACCCACCTAATGTTGATCAAAGTCTTGACGAGTGCCAACATTTGGAAGGCATCACATTTAATGACTTAATATTTGTTTGAGGGATTTTTCTTTTGATCTCACCAATTTGTTATCTCCGGTTGTTTTATACATGCATCACATACAAATATAAAACATGCATCTCATGCTTACAAGAAATAAACGTGACATGGTTATAGCCCAAACTATGCGATATTCTCAAGCCAATGAGAATATCATAAAAGCCTAAGAAAAGAAAAGAGTCTTCACAAGCTCCTTCTCTTCCTTTCTTGGCTGCCTTTTTGTTGTCACCTCCTTGGACATACCACCTTGGACGATCCCATAATGCACCATTACATCAATAATAGAAACCTCGAGTTACATTCGAGGGGAGTAAGGTGAGAAGAGAATGTACAACGAGAGTGATAAGAAAAGGCACGACTCGCAGGCCGTATTTACAAGTACAACCAATCAAGGGCTATAACCATGCACCATGCTTCAAACACCAATCAGCATATCATGTCAAATCTCATTCAACAAAGATGCATGCCAATTTTCGCGTGTTGATTAACCAGTTTTTATTTATGTGGCGCTTCGCATACGGCGGTCCCGCTGGCACCCGAGACTCCTCCATTCGAGCCACCAAAAATACCTTACTTTCGGTGCCCGAACAGGCCGAATCCGAACAAACCTAGGGTTTTTGCAACTATTGCAAGAATCCTAATCCATATAGGTATCTCATACCTATCAATTTCGGTTAATCTCATTAACCAATTTGTGTCGTTTCTTCATATATCTCATATGTTCATTACGAATTCCGGTTTCATGCATCATGAATCAATCTAATTAATCATGGCCGAAAACCAATTGAAGACATAGCATCATGCGATTCAACACTCAATCCCGATTTAGGGTTTCACCAGTAGCTCTGATACCACTGTTGGGTTTCGGGAGCCAAACAGCGCAGCGGAATTTAACCGAAACCCTCCAGGATCCAAGTGAAACGGGGTAAACCGGGTGTTCGAAAATTTCATACCTAATTTTCGGTTGAGATCTCTCACTCAACTGTAGAGTCGAATCACAAAACCTGAACAGTTGACGTGTTCAGGCTCTCTATGGTATCCACACGAGCCTCTCGGGATCACCACGCTTCCACCACGTCCCGGCAGATGCGTTTCTCTTGCGCTCGCAGTGCTAGCTTGCGTCCTCCAAGGAATTGCAAGAGAAGAGTGTGGCTGTCCTTTTGGGAGGCTAGGGCAAGGAGACCTTCGAATTTCTCACTTAAAAGTTGTATTTATAGTGAGACTCAACTTCCAGGCCTAATGGGTTTCAAAGCCCTAATCCAATTAGGATTTAATTTCGGGCTTAATAATGGCTCAACTCCTTGGCCCATTATTAATACGAAATTAAAGTGAAACCATAACCCAAATAATTAGCCCATGCACTCTAATGATCCAAATAGCTCTACGTGTGCGACCCAATAGGCTCTTGCCATGTTGGCAATGATCATAAATCACATTTATGATCATAAGCAATGAGCGGTGTCTAGCAACACATCATTGCTACCCAAGTGACAAGATTGTCGGTGAATCGACTAAACCTTTATGATCATCACCGATATATGTCATTGTCCCTTTGTCCAAGATATCAAGACTAAGCACGAGACATGGAATGTGTCACTCTCGTATAGCCCAATCTTTGGTTTCTTGATTACAGAGTAGACTTACTTAAACTGATGACATTGATATCATATATCAACTCATCGGAGCATGGCCATGCATTTTCTAAGTCTCATTCTATCAAGGGGCCCAAAGATATCACTCCCGTTACATAGGAGGGACAAATCCCATCTTGATCATATAAATCCCTCCGCATGATATGTGACATACCCAATGACCTCCTTCAAGTTCACTCAGTTACGAGCAACAAAGGAAAGTATCAAAGTATGTGACTCACATGTAGGGAACCTTGATGATCTTAGGTCGAAGGACTACATATACCATGATCACTATGAGAATCACTTATGACACTCATATAACGATCCATGAAGTGTTCTCATGGTGGGTCGGTCCAGTACACAAGTTCTCCAACTTGTACCCATATGTAGACTATATATCTCATATTACTCTCCACATATGCTAGTCATTATGTATTATTGCAACCCGCTCCACAATAATACTAGACTAGGGACATTTAAGAATATCATTATTCTAGGGTTACAATTATGTTTATTACGTTACGCAGAAACAAAACAACAAACATAATTGCTGGATTAATGCCTCAATAAAATATCATGACTCAATGTGTAAAAATACAATCATCTCATGATTGGCTTTTTGGGCACAATACTAACAGCGTGAAGAGGGTAAGTGAAATGTCATCATTATTATCCCTCGAACACGCAACAACCTCATTATTACTTCTTGAAGGTGAACAGATGCAGTTAGCAGTTAGCGTGAGCAGTGTAACTATTTCGCCATCCACTAGTGGTCACGTGTCACCCAACGCGAAGAACTAGGGCATGCCCCTCTGACATTACGAAAACCCAGGCACGATTATCCATAACTGACATGTTTGACCAAAGGATGCGATGATTCACAAACCCGCAGCAAAAAGAGTGAAAAAAAAGTTGCATGCATACCGAGGTTACCAAGGGAACTAGGGAAGGGTACCTCATCTATGAAGGAACACCTTCCAGAGAAGAGCAATTCCTTGAGTGGACTTCCGACCGCGAATTCGACAAAAAATCCTTCCCGGAAGCATAAAGCCAAAGTCTCCGCTTAGACTTCTCAGGTGGGGGCATGTGATAGCCGAAGTGCCCATCACCTTCCGGACCCCCAGACTCGGACAAAGTACCAACCTCGGCAGAGAAACTACCCACCACGAAAAGAAGGATGTTCGACCTCCCTAATCCGACCTCGGCAATCCTCCGTTCCAGGAAATGACAGTGCCAACCTCGGGGGGATAATTAAACCATCTTCGGAAGTGGGGGTATCCCTGAGGAAGACCACCTTCGGGAAACATACTCCTGTGATACTAGAGTAACCTCAAAAAGTATGATAGGAGCAATTAAGGAGCCTCTGACACATCCCCGACACGCCATCCCCAGACACAATCTGACACGCCGCTTGCAGAGACACCCTAGCACGCCACTCTCGAGTTCCCTAGGCTCCTAGCCAGGCGGCCTATGATCGGCTGGGTGTCCCCTTGTTCCTCGAAGATGTGGATCGGATCCCACCGAACACGTGTCACGATCTGGGACAGCCACATGAGGAGAACTACTACTGTTCGCTCCTCCATAAATACTCGAAAAACTACCCAGGTAAAGGGATGGGGCACTAGAGACCATACTTCTCCACCCTCTATTACCTCTATATCTCCTAAGTACTGACTTGGGCGTCGGAGGCTCCACATCGGAAACACACTCCGGGGACCTCCTAACCTCTATCTTCCAAACATTTCAAGTACGCTCCCCTGGGGAATCTCCTCCTCAAGCACTCTCCTTCGCTGGAAGTCCCCTTCGCTCCTACCATGTCACATGACGAAACTACTGCCGGGCACCAAGTAGTGATTAGAGAGTAAAGAGTGGAATTCTCCTAAGAGTTTAGCCTGTCTCCTTACCAAGGTTGTTCCCCAAGTATTTATAGGAGGGCGTTGGGAGAAGTCTATTTGACATAGCCCAGTCAGATCATAACACTTGTTCGGCCAGATGCGGTTCGTACGTTCGGGGATGGGATAACCAGCTGGCCATAGGCCGTTCTGACCAGAAGTCAGGGCCGTGGGAGGCCTGCGTGTGAGGGGTGTGTGTGAGGTCTCTATGTTAGAGGTTCTTTAACCATTTTTGTCGTGTCCACAAGACCCCTTCGGTGAAAGAGACCTCTTTGGGATATGGGAGCTTCTTGTCGAGGTTGCTCCAGTCATTCGGAAGGCTCCTCGGCACCGAGGATTCCATCCGGAGGATGTTTTCCCCTGCCGAGGATAGTGAGTCTACTTCTCCTAAAGTTGGTCAGGCCATCTTACCGAGGGTGGTAGTGTACCAAGTTCCTGAGGTCAGTTCTATTATTCCCTGAGGGTGATGCTTGTCTTTACTGAGGGTGGTGCTCGTCAGTGCTGGTCAGTGCTTGGGACTTTGAAGGGGAATAGTCATTTGGCTATCAATAAGTAAATTGTTAGTGTTGTGCCCAAAAAGCCAATCATGAGATGCTTGTATTTTTGCATACTCAGTCATGATATTTTATTGAGGCATTAATCCAGCAATTATGTTTGTTGTTTTGTTTCTGCGTAATGTAATAAACATAATTGTAACCCTAGAATAATGATATTCTTAAACATCCCTAGTCTAGTATTATTGTGGAGTGGGTTGCAATAATACATAATGACTAGCATATGTGGAGACTAATATGAGATATGTAGTCTACATATGGGTACAAGTTGGAGAACTTGTGTACTGGACCGACCCACCATGAGAACACTTCATGGATCGTTATATGAGTGTCATAAGTGATTATCATAGTGATCATGGTATCTGTAGTCCTTCGACCTAAGATCATCAAGGTTCCCTACATGTGAGTCACATACTTTGATACTTTGCTTTGTTGCTCGTAACTGAGTGGACTTGAAGGAGGTCATTGGGTATGTCACAAATCATGCGGAGGGATTTGTATGATCAAGATGGGATTTGTCCCTCCTATTTAATGGGAGTGATATCTTCGGGCCCATTGATAGAGTGAGACTTAGAAAATGCATGGCCATGCTCGGATGAGTTGACATATGATATCAATGTCATCAGCTTAAGTTAGTCTAATCGGTAATCAAGAAACCAAAGATTGGGCTATACAAGAGTGACACATTCCATGTCTCGTGCTTAGTCTTGATTTCTTGGATAAAGGGACAATGGCATATATCGGTGATGATCATAAAGGTTTAGTCGAATCATCGACAATTTGATCACTTGGGTAGCAATGATGTGTTGCTAGACACCGCTCATTGCTTATGATCATAAATGTGATTTATGATCATTGCCAACATGATAAGAGCCTATTGGGTCGCACACATAGAGCTATTATTAAAGTGCATGGGGTAATTATTTAGGTTATGGTTTCACTTTAATTTCGTATTAATAATGGGCGAAAGAGTTGAGCCCTTATTAAGCCTGAAATTAAATCCTAATTGGATTAGGGCTTTGAAACCCATTAGGCCTGGAAGTCGAGTCTCACTATAAATACAACTTTTAGTGAGAAATTCGCAGCTCTCCTTGCCCTAGCCCCCTAAAAGGACAGCCGCACTCTTCTCTTGCAATTCCCTGGAGGACGCAAGCTAGCACTGCGAGCGCAAGAGAAACGCATCTTCCTGGCCATGGTGGAAGCATGGTGATCCCGAGAGGCTCGTGTGGATACCATAGAGAGCCTGAACACGTCAACTGTTCAGGTTTTGTGATTCGACTCTACAGTTGACTGAGAGATCTCAACCAAAAATTAGGTATGAAAATTTTTGAACACCCAGTTTACCCCGTTTCACTTGGATCCTGGAGGGTTTCGGTTAAATTTCATTGCGCTGTTTGGCTCCCGAAACCCATCAGTGGTATCAGAGCTACTGTTGAAACCCTAAATCGGGATTGAGTGTTGAATCGCATTATGCTATGTGTTCGGATGCTTTTCGGCCATGATTAATTAGATTGATTCATGATGCATGAAACCGGAATTCGTAATGAACATATGAGATATACGAAGAAATGACACAAATTGGTTAATGAGATTAACCCGAAATTGAAAGGTATGAGATACCTGTATGGATTAGGATTCTTGCAATAGTTGCAAAAACCCTGGCTTTGTTCTGATTCAGCCTGTTCGGGCACCGAAAGTAAGGTATTTTTGGTGGCTCGAATGGAGGAGTCTCCGGTGCCTTGTTGATCAAAATAGAAGATTTCGGGCTAAGCAAATGTTAGACAATTTTTTGCGTCGAGGGGTGCTACCCCCCACAAGGGCGGCTCCCTTTGACCTCGTCCGTTGACCGGCCAGTGGAACCACCACCCGCTGACCGGCCAGCAGGACCGCCGTCTGTGAAGCGCCACATAAATAAAAACTGGTTAATCAATGCGTGAAAATTGGCATGCATTTTTGTTGAATGAGAGTTGACATGATATGCTGATTGGTGTTTGAAGCATGGTGCATGGTTATAGCCTTTGATTGGTTGTACTTGTAAATACGGCCTTCGAGTCGTGCCTTTTCTTATCACTCTCATTGTACATTCTCTTCTCACCTTACTCCCCTCGAATGTAACTCAAGTTTTCTATTATTGATGTAATGGTGCATTATGGGTCTCATCCAAGGTGGTATGTCCAAGGATCATGCAAGGAAGTATGTCCAAGGAGCTGAAAAGAAAAGGGCAGCCAAGAAAGGAAGAGAAGGAGCTTGTGAAGACTCTTTTCTTTTCTTAGGCTTTTATGATATTCTCATTGGCTTGAGAATATCGCATAGTTTGGGCTATAACCATGTCACGTTTATTTCTTGTAAGCATGAGATGCTTGTATAAAACAACCAGAGATAACAAATTGGTCAGATCAAAAGAAAAAATCCCTCAAACAAATATTAAGTCATTAAATGTGATGCCTTCCAAATGTTGGCACTCGTCAAGACTTTGATCAACATTAGGTGGGTTTGCCAAAGCAAAGCACCTATGTTCATCTTGGTAAGGCGCGATGGGATAATAGTGATATCCAAACTGCTAACTTTGGGTTCGACTTAACTAAGTCATCCTAATTGGATTAGGGACTTAGAGGCATAGTGTTGGGCTTAAGTTCATGACATGAACTTGGACAAGTGTTGTTCACCCAACTATGCAAGAGTTGCATAAGATGCAATTGGCAAGGAGTTGCCTACCTAAATAGCTGTAACTTGAGAGAAAAGCCAAAGCTGACTCAGGTTGTAGTCAAATATGGAACTTGGCCCACTAGAATACCTTAGCGCCGAGGTGTTCCGAAATAATATTGAGGGTTATTATTTTGAGGAAAATAGTGGGAGTATCGTTTAATAAAAGTCCTTATTAAATGAATTAAAATACATGACTCTTACACTGCATATTTGCTGTTGTAGATAACCATGGCACAAAACACATCGACACTTTCATTGCGATCTATCCTTCAGAAGGAAAAACTGAATGGGGCCAACCTTCTCAAATGGTACCGAAACTTGAGGATAGTCCTCAAACAAGAGAGAAAGGCTTATGTCGTAGAGCAGCCCATTCCGAATGAGCCTACTGCCACTACTTCAAGAGCTGAAAGGGATGCTCACAAGAGGCATTCTGATGATGCTTTGGATTTTGCGTGCCTCATGCTTATTACCATGGAATCTGAGCTTCAGAAGCAACATGAGAACATGGGGGCGTTCGATATGATCGAACATCTCAAAATGCTTTTCCAAGAGCAAGCTAGGCATGAGAGGTTTGAGACCTCTAAGGCATTGTTTCAGTGCAAGATGTCTGAGGGAAGTCCCGTAGGACCTCATGTGCTCAAGATGATTGGGTACATTGAGAATCTTGAGAATTTGGGATTTGCTCTTCCGAAAGAGTTGGCTATTGATGTAGTCCTGCAATCCTTGCCTGAAAGCTACAGTCAGTTCGTCATGAACTATAACATGAATGACCTAGACAAGTCCCTCCCTGAATTCCTCAACATGTTGAGAACTGCTAAGCAAAACCTTAAGAAGGCTAAGCTCATTTTGATGGTTCAAAAGGGCAAGGGAAAGGGAAAAGCCAACAAGAAGAAGGATAAAGCTAATGGAAAGTCTAATGCTAATTCTTCTTTAGTTGCACTGAAACCAAAGGGTGGTGTGGCAAAGGAAGGGGAGTGCTTCCATTGTAAGCAACCTGGACACTGGAAGCGCAACTGCAAGCTCTATCTTGAAGAGCTTGCTAAGGAAAAGGGATGTAAGACTTCCACTTCAAGTATTCTTGTTATAGAGGCTAACTTTTCTACTTCCTCATCTTGGGTATTGGATACTGGATGTGGATCTCACATTTGTGCAAATGTGCAGGATCTAAATACAAGTAGAAGATTGGCCCGAGGTCAAGTGGACCTACATGTTGGAAATGGAGCAAGGGTTGTTGCCTTAGCCATCGGGACTTATGTTCTCACTTTACCTAGGGGATTAGTTTTAGAATTAGACAACTGCTACTTTGTGCCTACTATTAGTAGAAATTTTATTTTTGTTTCTTGTTTGGACAAGAAAGGTTTTTCATTTATAATAAAGGACAAATGTTGTTCTATTTATTTGCATGAAATCTTTTATGGTAGTGCCCAACTTAGCAATGGTTGTATGTTCTAGACCTCGAAGATCCAATCTATAATGTGAATACCAAGAAGGTCAGATTAAATGATTCGAACCCGACCTATTCTGGCACTGTCGCTTGGGCCATATAAATGAGACCCGCACATCCAAGCTCCATAAGGATGGACTCTTGGACTCATTTGATTTTGAATCATATGAGACATGTGAGTCATGTTTGTTGGGCAAGATGACCAAAGCCCCATTCACAGGTCAAAGTGAAAGGGCTAATGACTTACAAGGACTCATACATAGTGATGTATGTGACCCTACGTCTACACAAGCTAGAGGAGTTTTCCAATACTTCATTACTTTCACTGATTACTTCATCAGATATGGCTATGTGTATCTCATGAGACACAAGTCAGAATCCTTTGAAAAGTTCAATGAATTCAAGAATGAAGTAGAGAATCAACTCGGGAAGAGTATTAAAGTGCTTCGATCAGATCGAGGTGGAGAGTACTTGGATCAAGAATTCCTTTACTATCTGAAGGAGTGTGGTATAGTATCATAACTCACTCTACCGGGTACACCTCAATGGAATGGTGTATCTAAAAGGAGAAATCGAACTCTGTTAGACATGGTTCACTCTACGATGAGTCAAGCTGACCTTCAAAACTCCTTTTGGGGACATGCTCTAGAGACAGCTGCTTTCACACTAAACCGAGTTCCATCTAAATCGGTTCAAAAGACACCATATGAGATATGGAGTGGGAGGCGTCCCAATTTGTCTTTTATGAAGATTTAGGGCTGTGACACTTATGCGAAACGCCAATCCTCTGACAAACTAGGTCCCAAATCTAAAAAATGCCTTTTTGTTGGGTATCCCAAAGAAAAAATGGGTTACTATTTCTACAATCCTTCTGAGCAAAAAGTGTTTGTTGCTCGAACTGGTGTCTTTTTGGAGAAAGAGTTTATCTCTAAAGGAACTAGTGGGAGGAAAGTAGAACTTGAAGAAATTCAAGAACAACAAGGAGACATCGAACCTGAAATGGAACCTGAACAGACACCGCAAGATGTTGTTCAAGAGTTAGTTCCTGTAGAACAGAGCCCATGTAGCACTGGTAGGATTCGGCATGAGCCCGAAAGATATGGATTTCTCGTGACTCACACCGGTGATGTGATGCTCATGGATCAGGATGAGCCCACAACCTACCAGCAAGCTATGTTGGGGCCTGACTCTGAGAAGTGGTTAGTGGCCATGAAATCCGAGATGGAATCCATGTATGAAAACCAAGTATGGACTTTGGTTGACCCACCTGAAGGGGTAAAACCCATAGGGTGCAAATGGGTTTTCAAGAAGAAAACTGACATGGATGGTAATGTGATTACCTTTAAGGGATGATTGGTTGCAAAAGGTTTCAAGCAAATTCATGGTATTGACTATGTTGAAACTTTTTCACCAGTTGCTATGCTTAAATCCATCCGAATTTTGTTTGCTATTGCTGCACACTATGATTATGAGATATGGCAAATGGATGTCAAAACTGCATTCCTAAATGGAAAGCTACTTGAAGATGTGTACATGACACAACCTGAGGGTTTTGTCACTCCTGAGAATGCCAATAAAGTGTGCAAGTTGCAAAGGTCCATTTATGGACTGAAGTAAGCTTCTCGAAGTTGGAATCTTTGTTTTGATGATGCAATCAAAGAGTTTGGTTTCATAAAAAATGAAGATGAACCTTGTGTCTACAAGAAGTTTAGTGGGAGCGCTATTGTGTTCTTGGTGTTGTATGTAGATGACATACTACTCATCGGGAATGACATTCCTGAGCTACAGTCTGTGAACACTTGGCTAGGGAAATGTTTCTCTATGAAGGACTTGGGTGAAGCAGCCTATGTGTTAGGGCTCAGGATCTATAGAGATAGATCTAGAAAGCTTCCTGGACTAAGTCAAAGTACATATATTGACAAGGTGCTAAAGAGGTTTAGCATGCAAGATTCCAAGAAAGGATTCTTGCCCATGTCACATGGTATCACTCTTTCTAGAACTCAGTCTCCGAGTACAACCGAGGAGAAAGAGCGCATGAGTAAGATTCCATATGCCTCAGCAATTGGATCTATCATGTACGCCATGATATGTACCATCCCGATGTCTCATATGCTTTGAGCATGACGAGTAGGTACCAATCGAACCCCAGTGAGAGTCACTTGATAGCTGTTAAGAACATCCTTAAGTACTTACGAAGGACTAAGGATGCATTCTTGGTCTTTGGTGGTGAAGATGAGCTCGTTGTAAGGGGTTACACTGATGCAAGCTTCCAATCTGATAAGGATGATTTTAGATCGCAATTTGGTTATGTGTTTTGTATTGGTGGTGGTGCTGTGAGCTGGAAGAGTTCAAAGCAAGAGACAGTAGCTGACTCTACAACAGAATCTGAGTACATCGTTGCCTCTGATGTGGCGAAGGAGGCAGTTTGGATCAAGAAGTTCATCACTGAACTTGGAGTGGTTCCAAGCATTACCAACCCGATAGAGCTCTATTGCGACAAAAATGGAGCAATCGCACAGGCTAAGGAACCTCGATCTCACCAACGATCCAAACATATACTCCGACGCTATCATCTCATCAGGGAGATCATCGAGAGGGGTGATGTAAGGATATGCAGGACTTCGACAGATAGCAACATTGCTGATCCGCTGACAAAGCCCCTTACGCAGCAAAAGCATGATAGCCATTCTAGGTCCATCGGTATTAGATACATGGATGCTTGGCTTTTAGTGCAAGTGGGAGATTGTTAGTGTTTTGCCCAAAAAGCCAATCATGAGATGACTGTATTTTTGCACATTGAGTCATGATACTTTATTGAGGCATTAATCCAGCAATTATGTTTGTTGTTTTGTTTCTGCGTAACGTAATAAACATAATTGTAACCCTAGAATAATGATATTCTTAAACGTCCCTAGTCTAGTATTATTGTCGAGCGGGTTGCAATAATACATAATGACTAGCATATGCGGAGACTAATATGAGATATGTAGTCTACATGTGGGTACAAGTTGGACAACTTGTGTACTGGACCGACCCACCATGAGAACACTTCATGGATCGTTATATGAGTGTCATAAGTGATTCTCATAGTGATCATGGTATATGTAGTCCTTCAACCTAAGATCATCAAGGTTCCCTACATGTGAGTCACATACTTTGATACTTTCCTTTGGTGCTTGCAACTGAGTCGACTTGAAGGAGGTCATTGGGTATGTCACATATCATGCAGAGGGATTTGTATGATCAAGATGGGATTTGTCCCTCCTATGTAACAGGAGTGATATCTTCGGGTCCATTGATAGAGTGAGACTTAGAAAATGCATGGCCATGCTCCGATGAGTTGATATACGATATCAATGTCATCAGCTTAAGTTAGTCTACTCGGTAATCAAGAAACCAAAGATTGGGCTATACAAATGTGACACATTCTATGTCTCGTGCTTAGTCTTGATATCTTGGATAAAGGGACAATGGCATATATCGGTGATGATCATAAAGGTTTAGTCGAATCATCGACAACCTTGTCACTTCGGTAGCAATGATGTGTTGCTAGACATCACTCATTGCTTATGATCATAAGTGTGATTTATGATCATTGCCAACATGATAAGAGCCTATTGGGTCGCACACATAGAGCTATATGGATCATTAGAGTGCATGGGCTAATTATTTGGGTGATGGTTTCACTTTAATTTCGTATTAATAATGGGCCCAAGAGTTGAGTCCATTATTAAGCCCGAAATTAAATCCTAATTGGATTAGGACTTTGAAACCCATTAGTCCTGGAAGTTGAGTCTCACTATGAATACAACTTCTAGTGAGAAATTCGCAGCTCTCCTTGCCCTAGCCTCCCAAAAGGACAGCCGCACTCTTCTCTTGCAATTCCTTGGAGGACACAAGCTAGCACTGCGAGTGCAAGAGAAACGCATCTACCGGGACGTGGTGGAAGCGTGGTGATCCCGAGAGGCTCGTGTGGATACCATAGAGAGCCTGAACACGTCAACTGTTCAGGTTTTGTGATTTGACTCTACAGTTGAGTGAGAGATCTCAACCAAAAATTAGGTTTGAAAATTTTTTAACACCCGGTTTACCCCGTTTCACTTGGATCCTGGAGGGTTTCGATTAAATTCCGCTGCGCTGTTTGGCTCCCGAAACCCATCATAAATCACTATGGCAGTCCTCCTCAAGTTGATCCTTGGTTTTAGGATGATTTTAACACTAGTTAGTACTAACTTTGGGCTCTAGAAACCGTCATGTGTTAGTGTTGTGCCCAAAAAGCCAATCATGAGATGATTGTATTTTTGCACATTGAGTCATGATATTTTATTGAGGCATTAATCCAGCAATTTTGTTTGTTGTTTTGTTTCTGCGTAACGTAATAAACATAATTGTAACCCTAGAATAATGATATTCTTAAACGTCCCTAGTATAGTATTATTGTGGAGCGGGTTGCAATAATACATAATGACTAGCATATGTGGAGACTAATATGAGATATGTAGTCTACATATGGGTACAAGTTGGAGAACTTGTGTACTGGACCGACCCACCATGAGAAGACTTCATGGATCGTTATATGAGTGTCATAAGTGATTCTCATAGTGATCATGGTATATGTAGTCCTTCGACCTAAGATCAGCAAGGTTCCCTACATGTGAGTCACATACTTTGATACTTTCCTTTGTTGGTCGTAACTGAGTGAACTTGAAGGAGGTCATTGGGTATGTCACATATCATGCGGAGGGATTTGTATGATCAATATGGGATTTGTCCCTCCTATGTAACGGGAGTGATATCTTTGGGCCCCTTGATAGAGTGAGACTTAGAAAATGCATGGCCATGCTCCGATGAGTTGATATATGATATCAATGTCATCAGTTTAAGTTAGTCTACTCGGTAATCAAGAAACAAAAGATTGGGCTATACGAGAGTGACACATTCCATGTCTCGTGCTTAGTCTTGATATCTTGGACAAAGGGACAATGGCATATATCGGTGATGATCATAAAGGTTTAGTCGATTCACCGACAATCTTGTCACTTGGGTAGCAATGATGTGTTGCTAGACACCGCTCATTGCTTATGATCATAAATGTGATTTATGATCATTGCCAACATGGCAAGAGCCTATTGGGTCGCACACATAGAGCTATTTGGATCATTAGAGTGCATGGGCTAATTATTTGGGTTATGGTTTCACTTTAATTTCGTATTAATAATGGGCCAAGGAGTTGAGCCATTATTAAGCCCGAAATTAAATCCTAATTGGATTAGGGCTTTGAAACCCATTAGGCCTGGAAGTTGAGTCTCACTATAAATACAACTTTTAAGTGAGAAATTCGAAGGTCTCCTTGCCCTAGCGTCCCAAAAGGACAGCCGCACTCTTCTCTTGCAATTCCTTGGAGGACGCAAGCTAGCACTGCGAGCGCAAGAGAAACGCATCTGCCGGGACGTGGTGGAAGCGTGGTGATCCCAAGAGGATCGTGTGGATACCATAGAGAGCCTGAACACGTCAACTGTTCAGGTTTTGTGATTCGACTTTACAGTTGAGTGAGAGATCTCAACCGAAAATTAGGTATGAAATTTTCGAACACCCGGTTTACCCCGTTTCACTTGGATCCTGGAGGGTTTGGTTAAATTCCGCTGCGCTGTTTGGCTCCCGAAACCCAACATCATGTCCCTGCTATCTTTGTGCACTTCACACAAGGTCATAAAGCCTTCAATAAGTGCACTCCCCTCACTAAGCTTGGTTCATCAAGCTCATGGCTTTCTTCCAAACTTAGCCCTAGATCCATGGTTGCCTAAAAATATAGAAAACAACCCATGAGACCAAGAGAACCCTTACCAAAGTGGCTAGGCCAAAAATCAAGCTTGATCCTTAAAGTATCCAAGCAATAGCTCTAGTTTGCTTCCAATTGCTTGCTTTTGCCTTCAATTTGAATCAATTGAAAGTTTGGTGGTTTGGTGGCTATGGAGGAAGTGTGGCTATATTCTTGGGCTGGAGGAGGCTAAAAATGGGAGAGAGATAAGTCAATTGACCACTTAAATGGCCTTAAATGAGCTTAAGGGCACAAAACACACTTAAACAAGCTTAACCTTTCTTTATGTCATTTTCCTTCTCACTAACTATGGTTTCCTCATGTTAAACTCATTCGTCCACATGTGCCCAACATTTTTGTCCAATTTTCAAGCCATAGTCGCCCCTTTGTAGGTGGGAAAACTCCGAATTGCTTCGTTTGACTTAAGTCAAAGACATACACATCTTAACGCCTACATTACAACATTTAGGTCCTTCATGCCTTTTTGTGTTTTCTTTGTCCTTAGTTGTCTTTCATAAGCAATTTGGTCCACCAACAACACTTTCGTATCATTCATATCCTTCCCATACCTCTCCAAAGCTCTTTCTTGAGAGTTTGCAATTAAGTACCCGAATTTCCAAAACCTTACAAAAAGGTCCATAGGTTGCTTGATAAACAAGCAACCCTTAAGGCTTTTCTTGGGGGCCAAGTTACCAACTTGGAACACTTTTAAGGAGGTGTTCATTAGACCTTTTACCCCTCACACTTCAATATTTATGAAGAGAATTACACAATATAATGGCTTTTTAACCATTATGCCACACTTGTAATTCTCCTATTTTTGTGTGGTGGTAACAATCCTCCCCCCCTTAAAACTTTTGGTCCTTCAAAATAGCCTTTAGCTTTAGATGTCCTTCAAGATACCTTTCCATAACATCTTTTTTAGTTTCCTAGGTTGCTTTTCTTTCAAAGTGTTGTGGCCACTGAACTTTAACACTGAGAAGAAGTTTTTTTCTTAACCTTCTGGTATCCTTGGCTAAGGTAGCTATAGGTTTCTCTTCATATGTCAAGTTAGGTTCTAACTGTATGTCTTCCACTACATTAGCATGCTTTGTGTCTAATACACACTTCTTAAGCATACTGATGTGAAGAACATTATGAACACTTGACATGCTTGGCAGTAGAGCTAACTTGTATGCTACCTTGCCAACTCTGTGCAAGATCACATAAGGACCTATGCATCTTGGAGCTAACTTGGTTCTTCTGCCAAATATGACAGTGCCTTTGGTTGGTACAATTTTCAGCCAAACCTTGTCACCAACCTTAAATTCCAAGTCTCTCCTTCTTTTGTTCATATCAGCAGTTCTCCTTTCATTTGCTGCCTTTAATCCTTCTTGAATTTTCTCAATTTTGGTAGTAGTCTCTTCAATAATTTTGGGACCCAACTCTAACCTGTCTGAGGCTTCCACCCAACAGTGGGGTGACATGCACCTTCTTCCATCTTTGATAATGATTGTTATATGAGAATTCCACCAATGGCAAGTGTTGCACCCATTCACCTTTGAAATCCAAAACACAGCTTCTGAGCATGTCTTCCAATATCTGTATCACTCTTTCAGTTTGCCCATCAGTCTGAGGGTGGTAAGCAGTACTCAGGTGGATTTTGGTTCCTAGTGCATTATGATAAGCACTCCAAAACTGAGCTGTAAATCTTGGATCTCTATCAGATACAATGGAATCTGGCACTCCATGTAGTCTCACTATCTCCTGGACGTACATCTAAGCTAACTTCTCCAAGGAGTCTGTGAGTTTTATAGGTAAGAAGTGGACACATTTGGTCAGCTTATCTACAATGACCCAGATTGTATAATGCCTTAATCTAGTCATAGGCAACCTACTCAAAAACTCCATGGTTATGTTACCCCACTTCCTCTGTGGTATAGGTAGAGTCTGTCGGGTACCACCCTCTAGCATGTGGCACATTTTGAAACATAAGTAGCTGTGTCTCTCTTCATATTTGCCCACTAGAAGTGAGTCTTCAAGTCTTTATACATTTTCTCACTTCCTGGAAGGATGTTCAACTTGCTTGTAGAGCTTCTTTAAGTATTTCATCCTTGAGCTTTGCTACTTTAGGCACATAGATCCAGTCCTTGAAATATAGTAATCTTTGCCTATAGGTGAAGGATTGATACAAGGAACTTTTTTTCCTTGCCTGAAATCTTTTTCACATCAAGATCTATCTCTTGTGCCTTTCTGGCTTCTTCAATCCATCCAAATAGAATTGTCAATGTGTAAATTTGGGCTTCCTCCCACTTATGCCACTTATGCCATAGGCAAAGTAGACTATTCTGCTCATCATAATCAGTTATGGATCCTCCTTTCAGAAGATCCGTGTACTTCCTGCTTAAAGCATTTGCTACTAGATTGCGTTTGCCTTCTGTGTACTCTATATAGCAGTCATAGTCCTTGATGTATTCTAACTATCTCCTGTGCCTCATGTTCAACTCTTTTTGAGTGAACAAGTACTTTAGGCTCTTTTGGTCAGTGTAGATCACAAAGGAACTACCATCAAGTAATGCCTCCACTGCTTCAGAACAAAAATCATTGCTGCCAATTCTAGGTCATGGGTAGAATAATTTTGCTCATGGGGTCTCAACTGCCTTGACCCATAGGCAATGACATTTCTGTCTTGCATAAGCACACAACCTAACCCAGATCTAGATGCATCTGTATAGATGATGTAGGGCTTACTTGGATCAAGAAGAATTAATGCTGGAGCTTCAATCAACCACTGCTTGAGCTCCTGGAAACTCTTTTCACACTTTTCAATCCAATCAAATCTTTGACCCTTCTTGGTGAAATGAGTAAGAACTGAGGCAAACATGGAAAACCTTGATACAAATCTCCTGTAGTATCCAACTAATACTAGGAAACTTCTAATTTCCTTCACAGTCCTTGGTCTTTCCCACTTTTATACAGCCTTTACCTTTTCAGGGTCTGCCTTAAGGCCTTCTGCATCTATGATGTGCCCTAGGAACGACACTTCCTGATGCGAACCCCGATGGTATAAAGTCCATGAAACTTGCCCAAGATGTTTTTCAAGCTCCACAAGACATCAAAGAGACTGGGTTTGAAGACCCCCACCCCTAATCAACCTGTGACTAGAAACGAGAAGTATAGAACTCCAAGAACACAAGCATACTTGTGCACCAAGGCAGTCCGCCAAGAACCAAAGAGAAAACCTCTCCAAAGAGCAATATTATTTCAAAATTTTTCTGTATGTTTACATCCAGAATATGTGCCTTTATATAGGCCTAAACTAGGGTAAAAATCTGGGCAAAATTCGCAGCCCAAGTCACCTAGGAAACCTAGTTACAAAGGACTCAAGAAAACCTAGTCAAACTAGGATTCCTACACCCTTTTAACACATGTTTAAGGTGTGCAGCGAATTCCATTTATCCTAAGTGACCTAAATCACTTCCATGGCCTAAATAAAATCCTAAATAATGTAAATAAACAGGAACATAAAATAAAATACTTTACAAAATAAGATTGGCCATAAAAACCAGAAAATAGTCTTCTCAGGAGGTTCCTGCTTGTGTCTTCAACTTCAAGCTGAAATTCAAACTTGATGCAGCAATGATTTCTCAAAATTCAAAGCATGAAAGTTGTATATCTCTTTCTTAGCTTCGAAACCACACTTGAATCACACAAAATGGACTTCTAAATCGAAAGATATTCCCAAAATACTGCAACTGCTTCTGAACCAGCGATAACTCGTAAATCGTGACTTTGAAGCTAAATTGGACCTCCTTAACGTAAAAAATGGGTTTCATGATCTTCATATGATTTGTAGCTCCAGATCTTATCTTTCCAATGAATCAAGAATCACTCAATTATGATCTGTTTAGCTCAAGATATGATTTTTCCACAAGAACATCGCCAATCTGTCAACATCCGAGCTTGAAGTGCACTAGTGAGCTCGTTAGCCTTCTCCCTTGTCAATGGTCCACTAGTTATCTTCAATGGGTTCTTATCATCACTGGTTGTGCCTTCTTTGATCATATCAACTCCCCCCTTCTTAGAAGGATTCGTCCTCGAATCAAAACCTACATTAGAAAATGGAATTGAATCAATAACAATGAAATGATCAACACATAAGCACTTACCTTTCACATAAGAACCAATAGCATGGAATGCTTGTGTATGGAGCTTTAATCTTGTGAAAAACCTGAACCAATATCCAAATACAATGATACCTCCTGGATCAAAGACAAAGCTTGAAACAATTAGCACAAAAAATCTGAATGTTTGCACAATTTTTATCTTAACTCTAGGCATCACTTTCATTGCCTTTACCATCTCAAAAACATTATTCTCACAACAAGTAAAAGTGTAGGAATAATTTACCTTAGGGATGCTGTATGCACTAAAAACAAATAGACCTAAACTCACACAAGTGTTATGGTTATGAAAAACACAAGTTATGCATGTCAAGACAATAGTTTGCATAGGCCATTCAAATAAACAAGAATTGAACACAATGTGGCCTAAACTAATAACAAAACTAGGATGCAACAATTCGACAAAAATCCTTAGCATTTTAAATGAAACAAGGTTGGAGTAGATAGGATTAAGTGAAACCAATTCAGTAGCAAACTTATTTTTGCATGTATATGCACAACAATGCATGAAATTTGTGCATGGGATGTGACACAAAACAAAGGATTCAACATACCTCCATAAAAGGCTGAATTTAAATCTAGAATTTTCACTCAAAATAAAAACTTTCAGGTTTAGACATAAAGCAAAAAGATCAAGACTCAAAAGTTTGTGTAACGCATGTGTCATGACAAAAAGATACTTGCTGGAAATTAAAGATTGACATAGAAAAATGGGCTGAATATAAATGGCAATCAAAGAAGTATGTAATGCATGTGTAACAACCAATTTATGCATGAAAAATTCCAAAGAAGCAGGTTTAACTTGAGGCAAAACAAAACAATGTGACATGGATGCAAAGTAAACAAATTCAAAAACAAAAGACAACAAAACAGATTTTCCTCTAGAGAAACTCAAGCAACTCCAAAGATGATTTGACAAAACCAAAGAATTTGAAGCTTGTAAACCATATTTTGTCAAATTTCCATGTTTACTTCCTTCTCTTAATCTAGTTTCATGAAAACCATTCTTCAAAATAACATTGCAAGCAAACACACATTGTTTGAGATTTTCATGCAAAACTACATCAAATCTAGATGTTAGGAAGAAATACATTACAGTGGTTGGACTTAGTCTCCAAGTATCTTCCTTTAGAACCACAAAATTTTCACCTTTGCACTCAGTGGCTTCGGATGGAGTTGCATTAATTTCATCCCCTTGAAACATAGGATAAGAAACAATGTCAGGCAAATTTTTGCATATGAAATCACTTAGGCTTACCTTAACTTGTTCCTTCTCAACCTCATTTTTTGTTTTAATGCATGGGACATGGCTTAGAATATTAGGAACACCAACTTCTTGGATGGGCAGCAACTCACTTGATTCTTGTAGCTTATCCCCACTTAAGTCCTGAAAAGAAGACAACACAACACTAGAAAAAGACTTTGTTATGTTAGATAAAAGTATGGCTTCTCTGTAGGTCTTTCTCTCTTCACTCGGCTTGGGTTCATTGCACTCTTGTCTTCTCTCAACTTTGCACTCAATTTCTTCTCTCGGGAACTCTCCACTCTTCTTCCCCTCATGTTCACTCTTCTCACTTAATCTCTCGATTGTTCTCTCAGCTTTCCCCTCATCACTCTTGCCCTCAACTTTCCCCTCTTTTACTTTTCTGTCAACCTCACTTTGAAGTTTTCTTTGATCCTCCAAAACTTGTTGTGGTGAAAGTGGAACAAGCATGATTGACTTTTCTTGTTGCGGCCGAGACAAGTCTCCTTTTGTGATCTCCATGTTTGGCTTGGGTACTTCTCTTACATCTTTGCTCCATGCTCCTCTCCATGTGGAAATTCCTCCTTGACACGTCTTGGATGCCTTGGACCTTTTGATGATTTTCTCGGCCTTGGTGGCATAATAAAGCAAATCCTCCATGTTCAAATAAGGTGCCATTTCCACTTTGTTGGCAATCTTAGGATTGAGACCATTAATCAATCTAGCAATGGTGGTCTCCTCATCCTCCATGATGTTGGCTCGGGTCAAGGTTATCTCCAAGTCTTTATGGTAGTCTTCCACACTCCTTTGGCCTTGCACTAGCTTTTGAAGCTTGAGGCGTTGATCTTTAGTGTAGTAGTTAGGAACAAATCTCTTCCTCATCAAGGCTTAAGGGATCTCCATGTGTGTATGGGCTCCTCCTCATTCCTTCTCCTAGAAGTAACATCCTGATTCCACCATACAAGAGCATAATTAGTGAACTTTATGGTAGCCAATTTAACCTTCTTTTCGTTGGGGTAATGATGGCGATCAAACACCATCTCAATCTTTTGCTCCCACTCCCAATATGCATCGGGATCACTCCTCCCTTGGAAGGATTGAATGGTAAGCTTGATGGAGTTGAGATTGTTGTCCTCTCTTGGCTCCCCCCTCCTTGGAAGCCCATGATTATGCCAATGCCCTTCTTCCTCCTTGGGTTCTTCTCTCCTTGGACCTCTCCTTGGTTGCAAGATGGGATTTGGTCTCCTTGGCAACCTCAAATCAATGTCCTCAATCCTCCCAACAAGTCTATTGAGAGTTTCTTGAAATTCTCCCATGGTAGGCTCCTCATTGTGTCTCACTTTCATCCTCCTATCCTCCTGGCCCTCCATACTCCTGAAAATAACAAAGATCCTCACAACCACTCACCTCACGTGTTTCACTCAAAAGATGAACACTCAAACACTCAATTTGTTAGTGAGATATTGCTATTCAAAGAGTTCTCAAAAGTTCTAAGAAAACTATCCTCAAAGCACACAAGAAAACTTGAATTTTCGAAGAACTATTTTGACTCCAAAAGAGGTGGGCTAAACAAGCTTTAAAAGACTCTAGGAAGCTCTTGCAATTGATGATCACAAGAACCACGAAGAAAGATTTTTGGCTGGAAAACAATGGGATAGGTTTTGGGCATGAAAACTTTCAACACTTTGTAAAAAAAAAACCTTCTTTTCAGCAAGCTCTTTCCTTTGTACTTTTCTTTTCCTGTCTTTGTTCTTTTCTTTCCTTTGCTTTGTTCTTTTTCTCTTTTCTCTCCTTTTTTTTTTTCCTTTTTTTTTTTCGCCTCTTTTTGCTTGCTGTTTTGATGCTAAACAAACGTTCTCCTTGAAATTCCTTGCTTCCAAAGACAAAAAGTCAGTTTTCAATTTGGCCAAAACAAGAAACTATTGAAACTTGCACAATTTTGAAACAACTTTTGATACCGAAACTTCCTCAACTTGGATCCTTCTTTTTTTTTTTGGTGTTTTCTTGACTCTAGGATGCTGGAAACAATGAAAACATAAGAGATTAACATGGCTGGGTACGAAACAGAAAGATAAGAATTGAACAAGAACAAACAAATTGAAACCGAGAAAACTAGACAACACGGATTGACTTCTTTTTGTTGTTTTTGTGATTTTCGGACTTGAACAAGGATGGAATAAAAAGAACAGACCTGAAACAAGAAGAAAACAGATTAAAACAGAGAATTAAAACACGAAAATTACTGGACAGAATTGGAAGAAAAACGAAGGGAAACAAGAACACAAGATATGTCCTTCAATGGAACTTGTGGCTCTGATACCAACTGATGCGAACCCCGATGGTATAAAGACCATGAAACTCGCCCAAGATGTTTTTCAAGCTCCACAAGACATCAAAGAGACTGGGTTTGAAGACCCCCACCCCTAATCAACCTGTGACTAGAAACGAGAAGTATAGAACTCCAAGAACACAAGCATACTTGTGCACCAAGGCAGTCCGCCAAGAACCAAAGAGAAAACCTCTCCAAAGAGCAATATTATTTCGAAATTTTTCTGTATGTTTACATCCAGAATATGTGCCTTTATATAGGCCTAAACTAGGGTAAAAATCTGGGCAAAATTCGCAGCCCAAGTCACCTAGGAAACCTAGTTACAAAGGACTCAAGAAAACCTAGTCAAACTAGGATTCCTACACCCTTTTAACACATGTTTAAGGTGTGCAGCGAATTCCATTTATCCTAAGTGACCTAAATCACTTCCATGGCCTAAATAAAATCCTAAATAATGTAAATAAACAGGAACATAAAATAAAATACGTTACAAAATAAGATTGGCCATAAAAACCAGAAAATAGTCTTCTCAGGAGGTTCCTGCTTGTGTCTTCAACTTCAAGCTGAAATTCAAACTTGATGCAGCATTGATTTCTCAAAATTCAAAGCATGAAAGTTGTAGATCTATTTCTTAGCTTCGAAACCACACTTGAATCACACAAAATGGACTTCTAAATCGAAAGATATTCCCAAAATACTGCAACTGCTTCTGAACCAGCGATAACTCGTAAATCGTGACTTTGAAGCTAAATTGGACCTCCTTAACGTGAAAAATGGGTTTCATGATCTTCATATTATTTGTAGCTCCAGATGTTATATTTCCAATGAATCAAGAATCACTCAATTCTGATCTGTTTAGCTCAAGATATGATTTTTCCACCAGAACATCGCCAATCTGTCAACATCCGAGCTTGAAGTGCAGTAGTGAGCTCGTTAGCCTTCTCCCTTGTCAATGGTCCACTAGTTATCTTCAATGGGTTCTTATCATCACTGGTTGTGCCTTCTTTGATCATATCACTTCCTTTATCCAGAATTCACAATTCGATAACTTGGCATAAAGCTGATGTTGCAATAGTATCTTTAGAACAACCTTTAGATGATGTTCATGTTCATTTTTATCCTTGGAGTACACTAGGAGGTCATCAATAAACACAACCAAAAATTTGTTTAGATGTGATTTGAACACCCTGTTCATTAGGTCCACAAAAGCAACTGGGCCATTAGTGAAACCAAATGGCATGACTGTGTACTCATAATGCCCATATCTGCTCCTAAATGCAATCTTAGGAATGTCCTGTTCCTTTACTGTCAACTGGAAGTATCCAGGTCTTAAATCTATCTTGGAGAAGATCTTAGCTCCCTAGATATGATTAAAAAGATCCTTAATCCTAGGGAGTGGATACTTGTTCTTGATAGTCACTACATTGAGCTTCCTATAGTCAACGCATAATCTCAAAGATCCATCCTTCTTTTTCACAAAAAGAACAGGAGCTCCCATGGTGAAACACTTGGCCTTATGAACCCTTTTTCAAGAAGTTCATCAAATTGTTTCTTGAGCTCATTCATCTCTGTGATTGGCATTCTATAAGGAAGTTTGGATATTGGACTAGCTCCTGGTTGCAACTTGATATCAAACTCAATTTCCCTTAGTGGAGGAATACCTAACAGGTATTTAGGAAAGACTTGTGGAAAGTCTCTCACTACGGTTATTCTGTCTACTTCCTCATCCCAGTGCAATTCATTCAATGCATAACAGTAATCATGCTTAGAAATCACAGGTATCTCATCTAATACCTCTAGTTTCGTGCCATGCATTTCATATGCCAATTACTTAGAATTCACTAATGTATGCACTTCACCATCAGGCAATGTTATTTCCCTCTTAGTACAATAAATTCTTATGTTATGCATAGCAAGCCAATTCATACCTAGCACTAAATCATACTTAGGAATGTCCAACACTAGCATACTAGTCATAACCTTAGACTTTCCTACTATTACCTCACAATCATTAGCTAGGTCATTAGTAAAAAGGCATTTACTACCTGCTGTTTTCACTAAGGATATCCTAGGCATGATTTCAATAGGCAATTTCATGTCATCAACAAATTTCCTAGCCACTATTGACAAAGATGCACCAGTATCAAATAGAACACTAATAGGCATACCATTAAGGTAAATGTTACCTCTTAGTGCTCCTCCCTACTGTGATGTCTCTAGCCTCTCCACTTGGAAGAATCTGCCAGCTCTCTGCACTAGAGGCCGAGGCATTAGAGGAATTGGCCTCTACTGTCCCTCCCTAGGTGCTCCCCTTCTAGGTCCAACCCGAATAGGCCTTACTGGACGTTGGTCTTCTAGCCTCCTTTGAGCCTGTGGGCAGTCTTTGATCCAATGATCCATGGATCTACATCTTAGACATGCTTAGGTGTCAAAATAACAAGGTTTCTTTCCATGGAACTTCTTGCATTTACGGCACCTTATGCTAGGGAAGTTCCCCTTAACCTTGCCCTTACCACCAAGATGAGAATTCTTGGCATTTCCCTTGCCATGTGCTGGGTTTTTCTACTTGCCTACTACCTGACTACTTTCCCTTGGTCCACCGAGAAAGTACTTAGTCTTATACTCCTCTTGCTCTACTAATAGAGCTTTCTACACTGCTTCATTGTATGTGACTGCTCCAAAAGGTCTTACAGCTTTTCCAATGTCTGACTTTAGGCCTGTAACAAATCTTTTGGCCTTCAACTCCTCCAGTCCATGATACTAAGGAGCATACCACACCAACTGATTGAATTTGTACTCATACTCTTGGACATTGAGGTTGTCCTGCCTTAGAGCATCAAATTCAGCTTGCTTCAAATACTTGATAGCATCACTAATGTACTGCTCCTGCGACAACTGGGTGAACACTGGCCAAGTCATTTCCATGTCTTCTTCTGGCCTTCTGCCCTTCCAGATAGCATATCTATCTCTGGTGCTCCTCCACCATATCTCTGCACTGCCTACCAGATTGTAGGTAGCCAGTGACACTCTCTTGGTGGAATTGAGTGGCATCCTTTCAAACATTTTTTCAATGCAGATTAACCACTCCTTAACTCTCTTTGGCCCAGTTCTTGCATCAAACTGTGGAAGTCTTAGCCCTTGAAACCTCTCCAACAATCTGACTTCAACAAGGCCTTTTCGATCCTTTGATCTATGTCTCCTGGATCTGTGAGAGCCCTCTGTATGGTGATGCTCTCTATGATCTCTCTACCTTCTCCTGGATCTTCTCTCATGGCCATCCTTAATCTCATTGCTAGTGGAGGAATGCTCATAGACTAAAGAATTGGTCCTAGATACCTGACCAATCGCAGACCTTAGCCTTCTTCCTCTTGGATTTCTCCTATCTTCATCTTCCTTCTTAACAGTTTCATCATTTGTATCTTTGATGCATCTAGAAAGAACATATTCAAATGTGTTCCTAGTACCCTGTTCTAGTTGCTATTGTGCATCCTGAACTGGTTCTACTAGCGCTACTTAGGCTCTTTGCTGTTGTGCTTAAATCAGCCTCATTAAGTTTTCATTGATTAGAGCTAAGTTCCTCTAAAGCTCTAACCAAACCTAAGGCACCTCAGGGTTTGGTGCCCCTTGTTGCCCCTAATTCCCTCTATTCTGTCCATTTTTTTGTTGCCTAGAATCAGCAGGAGGCTTTCATGGTAGTTCCCCTCTCCTTGTGGCAACCATGTTTATTTCCTACACTGATGATTCATCATAGAGCACATATAAAGATCATAGGTATTTCAATGGTACTTGATACTAGCAGCTGACCAAACTGAGTTCATGTATGTAGATGCATGCTATGTAACTATATGCTATCTACATGTACAAACCATGCTCTAATACCAACTTCTATTACCCACTCTAGGGTAGTTCAATTACGGTGCGAAAATTGTGCATTTCGACTCCTGGATTGGTAATGTTCTGTAGGCCATCAGAACACTATGCTTAGTGTGCATACCCAAGTGGCCATCTTGGGCAATATGTAAACATAGGCATATTTGTCCAACCATCACACACATATTCAAATTTCACGCACACCATGGCAGGAAAAAAGGAAAACACTAGCACAAGTCTTAATCTTGGCTACCACACTTTAGGCAATCTTGTTAAGTTCTAGTGACCAGCCGGTGCACCTGTTACTTTGACTAACAAACTATATAATTCTAGCCATGTACCCCTCATTTTCATTTCTCCATTATCAAGTCAACGCTTAGAGAAAACTAAAGAATTTTTTTTTACATCAATAGCCCACCTATGGACCAAGTTATGGATTTGTGAATTTGGTTACAAAATTCTAACCAAATGAAGAGTAACTTAGCCAAATTTGCAATATCATATCTTTGGCTATAGAGCTCCACATTTAGGAATTCCAAATCCCAGTTCAACCTCTACATGTTCTCTAGGTATGGTCAAAATTTAATACCAATATTCCTTCTACACAGGGAGATATAGAACTCTAAGTGCAAAGTTGAAATTTTAGTCATTTTATGACCATTTTGCCCATACAAAATTTCATAAGTGTGCAAACACTTCATTCACAAGGGAAAAGCCCTCCAAGGCTACCCCATATGTGTCCATTACACATGGGAAAGAAATTATCTTTAGTTTAACAACCATATGTGGCTAAAATAAAATATACAAGTAAGCAGCCCATCATTTACACTTAGGCAGCCTTGCACCACATCACTAACACAGCCAAAACATTACTCAACTGTTCACATACTTATCTTATTTTGAATACACTACATGTACATGCAGCCATGCACTAAGAAATGGTCTGAACTCAGCTAAATATACACCATAGGTTATAGGAGTGCCTGAGACACAATGGACTCCAAAACAGGATGCTGGACAGCTGTTACACAACATAATAAGTACCACTACTAAAAATACCAAATGTGCTCTTAAAATCACCAAACTTTCCAAATCATAACTAGACATATGGAAGTTCATGTACCTAAAATTTTGAATCAAAAATCAAACCAAAATTTCATTTTGGATGAGATTTTTCTGCTGGACCTGAAACGACAGAATTGAGGGGAGTACGTTTGATTGAGAAACTTAGTAAGGGTAGCACATGGATTCAAAAGGCAATGTAACCATCATTAAAACTTGCATCCAAACACACTAAAACACAAAAACCACAATGTATATATACAAGATATAACAAGTAAATGCTGCAGCCATTCACAACCAACGAACACATGAAATGCGGCAGCAACATAAACCATAGGTTAGTTCATAAAACATGCAATAAACATAAGTAAATCGCTATGGCAGCCCTCCTCAAGCTAATACCTGGTCTTAGGAGGATTTTAACACTAGTTCATACTAACTTTTGGCTCTAGAAACCCTCATTTCACTGCCATCCTAGTGCACTTCACACTAGGTCACAAAACCTTCAATAAGTGCACTCCCCTCACTAAGCTTGGTTCATCAAGATCATGGCTCCCTCCAAAACTTAGCCCTAGCTCCATGGTTTCTTGAAAATATAGAAAACAACCCTGATAGTAAGAGAACCCTTCGCAAAGTGGGTAGGCCAAAAATCAAGCTTGATCCTTGAAATATCCAAGCAATAGCTCTAGTTTGCTTCCAATTGCTTCATTTACCCTTCAATTTCAATCAATTGAAAGTTTGAAGGTGTGGTGGCTTTGGAGGAAATGTGCCTATGTTCTTGGACTAGAGGAGGTTGAAAATGGGAGAGAGATAAGTGTATTGGCCACTTAAATGACCTTTAATGAGCTTAAGGGCACAAATCACACTTAAGCAAGCTTAACCTTGCTTTATGTCATCTTCCTTCTCACTAATTGTGGTTTCTTTGTCTTAAACTCATTGCTACACATGTGCCCAAAATTTTTAACCCATTTACCAGCAATAGCCGCCCCTCCCTAGGTGGGAAAACTCCAAATTGCTTCATTTGACTTAAGTGAAAGCCATACACATCCTAACGCCTACATTAGAACACTTAGGTCCTTTATGCGTCTTTGTGTTTTCATTGTCCTTAGTTCTCTTCCAAAAGTAATTTGGTCCTCCAATAGCATGTCCATATTATTCATATCCTACCCATAACTCTGCAAAGCTCTTTCTTGAGAGTTTGCAATTAAGTACATGAGTTTTCAAAGCCTTACAAAGAAGTCAATAGGTTGCTTGAAAAGCAAGCAACCCTTAAGGCTTTTCTTGGGGACCAAGTTACCATTTTAACACCTCACAAAATGGGAGAATTACAAGTGTGTCATAATGGCTAAAAACCATTACATTGTGCAATTCTCACCCTAGTGATTGAAGTGCGGGGGGTAAAAGGCATGATCAACACCTCCTTAAAAGTGTTCCAGGTTGGTAACCTGGCCCCCAAGAAAAGCCTTAAGGATTGCTTGTTTTCCAAGCAACCTATTGACTTTTTTGTAAGGTTTTGGAAATTCGGGTACTTTGACATGGCCCTCCTTGGGCCCTGCCCAGGAAGCCCTGTGAGAACTGGTCTCACGGTGGATTGCAATTGGCTAGTTGTGTATGTCTGCAGATTAAATCCCATGATACTAGTTGATTATCCTAGAATATACAATATGCATGCTCTTCATGCTTTGACTTGGTTTATTAAAACCATAAAACATTAACTTGGCCAAGTAATTTCTACACAAAAATAAGTACAAATAGCGAAAGCATAGAAAATCAACATTAGTGTGAGTTTACTACACATAACAACTCGTGAGAACATTCATACACAAAGTAGACTAATGCCCTCACCCAAGAGGAATCCTAGAGTCAAGGACTCCTCATAACATAGACTATGGAGGCAACTAAAAGTACTGTATAAATACAAGCCTCTACTAAGATCTCTTTGACTTAACTCCCACCAATGATAGATGTCCAGTGGCGAGTTTCAAAAGTCCTTTGCCAAGTGCTACTAGGCTCTGTAGCCAAAGGAAGATACTAGTTAGTACTGTTACTTGACCAACAGGCCAACTGAATATACTAGAATCATCAAGATTCTCAAATGTCGTACCTGTACACACAAAAGAACACTACCGCGAGAATCCTCAACGATTACCTGGTCTAGCAACTTTAGTCTCTGCATAACATAACTAAGGAGTGAGAATTTGATAATTCTCAGTAAGGGGTCTTTAGTGTACCTGCAGGAAAATTACAAGGACTAGACATATGATAAACATATGTAAACTTGCTGTGAGCTCACGTAGCATGAGGGTCTGATATATGCACATATAACTAGTAAGGGTTGGTTTGAAGGTGATCAAAACAAGACATAATGAAGTTGATGTACCTAAAATTTCAGACTAAAACTCAAACCACAAGGGTTGGTTTGAAGGTGATCTTTCAGCTGGACCTGAAATGACAGAATTGAGGGGAGTAAATTTCATTGAGAAACTTAGTAAGGGCAGCACTTGGTTTGTTAAGGTAATGTGATCCTCATTAAAACATGAATCCAAAGACACTAAAACATAAAAACCACAATGCATATATACAAGATATAGCAACCAAATGCAGCAGCCAATCACAACAAAGAAACACATGAAATGCAGCAGCAACAATAACCATAGATTAGTCCGTAAAACATGCAATAAACTGAAATAAATCACTATGGCCGCCCTCCTCAAGCTAATGCTTGGTCTTAGGAGGATTTTAACACTAGGTAGTACTAACTTTGGGCTCTAGAAATCCTCATTTTACGGCCATCTTTGTGCACTTCACACTAGGTCACAAAACCTTCAATAAGTGCACTCCCCTCACCAAGCTTGGTTCATCAAGCTCATGGCTCTCTTCCAAGCTTAGCCCTAGCTCCATGGATGTTTGGAAATTACAAAAAACAGTCCATGAGAGTATGAGAACCCTTACCAAAGTGGGTAATCTGAAAATCAAGCTTGATCCTTGAAGTATGCAAGAAATAGCTCTAGTTTGCTTCCAATTGCTTCCTTTTGCCTTCAACTTCAATCAATTGTAAGTTTGAAGGTGTGATGGCTATGGAGGAAGTATGGCTATGTTCCTGGATTGGGGGAGGACGAAAATGAGAGAGGGATAAGTGATTTGGCCACTTAAATGACCTTAAATGAGCTTAAGGGCACCAAAACACACTTAACAAGCTTAACCTTGCTTTATGTCACTTTCCTTCTCACTAATTATGGTTTCTTTGTCTTAAAATCATTGGTACACATGTGCCCAAGATTTTTGACTAATTATCAAGTCTTGGCTGCCTCCCCCTATGGTGGGATAACCCAACAATTCCACCCTTAGACTTAAGTCAAAAGCTTGAACACCTTAAGGTTTACATTAGGACATTTAGGTCCTTCTTGTCTTTAGTGTTTCCTTTGTCCAAACTTGTCTTCCATGACCAATTTGGTCCTCCAATAGCACTTTCATACCATTCATATCCTTCCCATAACTCTCCAAGTCTTTTTCTTGAGAGTTTTGCAATTGAGTACCTGAATTTCCAAAACCATACAAAAAAGTCCATAGGTTGCTTGACAAACAAGCAATCCTTAGGCTTTTCTTGGGGACCAGGTTACCAACTTGGAACACTTTTAAGGAGGTGTTGATCATGCCTTTTAATCCCCACACTTCAATCACTATGTTGAGAATTACACAATATAATGGTTTTTTGCCATTATGATACACTTGTAATTCTCCCATTTTGTGAGGTGGTAAAAATCCTCCCCCCCTTAAAACTTTTGGTCCTCTAAAATAGCCTTTAGCTTCGGGTATTCTTCAGGATACCTTGTGATAAGGTCTTTTTTAGTTTCCTAGGTTGTTTCTCTTTCAAAGTGTTGTGACCATTGAACTTTAACCATGGGAATATGTTTCTTTCTTAACCTTCTGGTATCCTTGGCTAAGATAGATATAGGTTTCTATTCATATGTCAAGTTAGGTTCCAATTGTATGATTTCCACTACAATAGCATGCTTTGTGTCCAGTAGATACTTCTTAAGCATACTGATGTGAAAAACACTATCAACACTTGACATCCTTGGTGTTAGAGCTAACCTGTATGCTACCTTGCCAATTCTGTCCAAGATCTCATAAGGACTGATGTATCTTGGAGCTAACTTCGTTCTTCTACCAAATTTGACAGTGCCTTTAGTTGGTGCAACTTTCAGCCAAACATTGTCACCAACCTCAAATTTCAAGTCTCTCCTTCTTTTGTTGGCATAGGCTGTGGTCCTCTCATTGGCTGCCTTTAATCTCTCTTGGATCTTCTTGATTTTGGCAGTAGTCTCTTCAATAATTTCGGGACCCAACTCTTGTTACGACGTCATAAAATGGGAGAATTACAAGTGTATCATAATGGCTAAAAACCATTATCTTATGTACTTCTCACCATAGTGTTTGAAGTGTGGGGGATAAAAGGCATGATCAACACCTCCTTAAAAGTGTTCCAAGTTGGTAACTTGGTCCCCAAGAAAAGCCTTAAGGATTGCTTATTTGTCAAGCAACCTATCAACTTTTTTGTAAGGTTTTGGAAATTCGGGTACTCAATTGCAAAACTCTCAAGAAAGAGACATGGAGAGTTATGGGAAGGATATAAATGGTATGAAAGTGCTATTTGAGGACCAAATTGCTCATGGAAGACAAGTTTGGAAAAAGGAAACACTAAAGGCAGTAAGGACCTAAATGTCCTAGTGTAAACCTTAAGGTGTTCAAGTTTTTGACTTAAGTCTAAGGGTGGAATTGTGGGGTTATCCCACCATGGGGGAGGCAGCCATGACTTGATAATTAGTCAAAAATGTTGGGCACATGTGTACCAATGAGTTTAAGACAAAGAAACCATAATTAGTGAGAAGGAAAATGACATAAAGCAAGGTTAAGCTTGTTAAGTGTGTTTTGGTGCCCTTAAGCTCATTGAAGGCCATTTAAGTGTCCAAATCACTTATCCCACTCTCATTTTCATCCTCCCCCAGCCCAAGAACACAGCCATACTTCCTCCATAGCCACCACACCTTCAAAATTGCAATTGATTGAAATTGAAGGCAAAAGGAAGCAATTGGAAGCAAACTAGAGCTATTTCTTGCATACTTCAAGGATTAAGCTTCAAATTCGGCCTACTCACTTTGGTAAGGGTTCTCTTGCTCTCATGGGTTTTTTTTTGTATTTTCAAACATCCATGGAGCTATGCCTAAGCTTGGAAGAGAGCCATGAGCTTGATGGACCAAGCTTATCGAGGGGAGTGCACTTACTGAAGGTTTTGTGACCTACTGTCAAGTGTATAGAGATGGTAGTGAAATGAGGGTTTCTAGAGTCCAAAGTTAGTACTAACTACTGTTAAAATCCTCCTATGACCAAGCATTAGCTTGAGGCGGGCTGCCATAGTGATTTGGTTATGTTTATTATGTGTTTTATGGACTAACCTATGGTATATGTTGCTGCCACATTTCATGTGTTTGTTGTTTGTGTTTGGCTGTTGCATTTGGTTGCTATATCTTGTATATATGCATTGTGATTTTTTTGTTTTAGTGTCTTTGGATGCAGGTTTTAATGAGGATCACATTACCTTAACAAACCAAGTGTTACCCTTACTAAGTTTCTCAATGAAACTTACTCCCCTCAATTCTGTCATTTCAGGTCCAGCTGAAAGATCACCTTCAAAATAAACTTTGTAGTTTGAGTTGTGATCTAAAATATTACTTACATGAGCTTCCATATGTCTAGTTGTGATCTGGAAATTTTGGTGATTTTAGGAGAACATTTGGTATTTTTAATGGTGGTACTTACTGTGTTGTGCAGCAGCTGTCCAGCATCCTGTTTTTGGAGTCCATTTTGTCTCAGGACCTCCTGTAACCTAGGGTGCGTATTTAGCTGAGTTGAGACCATATTGTAGTGCATGTCTTCATGTAAGATGAGACAAGTATGTGAACATTTGAGTAATGTTTTGGATATGTAAGTGATGTGGTGCAAAGCTGCCTAAGTGTGAATGATAGGCTGCTTACTTCTAAATACTGTTTTGGCCACGTAAAGTTGCTAGATGCAAGAGAATATAATTAATATGTGTATTGGACATGTATGGGATAGCCTTGGAGGGCTTTCCCCTTGTGAATGAAGTGCTTGCATGGTTTGGAAAAATTGTATGGGCAAAACGGTCCAAAAGTTGCTAAAATTTTGACTCTGTACCTAAAGTTTAATATCTCCCTGTGTAGAATGAATCTTGGTAAGAAATTTTTACTACACCTAGAGAACATCCAGAAGTTGAACTGGAATTTATAATTTCTGGATTTGGATCCTTGTAGCCAAAGATATCACGTTGCAAAATTGGCTGAGTTACTGTTCATTTGGTCAGAATTTTGTAACCAACTTAAAAAATCCATAACTTGGTCCATAGGTGGGATATTGATGTAAAAAATAATTCCTTGGTTTTCTATAAGTCTCTAATTCATATTGGAGCAAAGAAAATAGGGGTTATGAAGCTAGAATGATACAGTTTATTAGTGGAAGTTACAGGTGCAGTAGTTGGCCACTAGAACTTAACAAGATTGCCTAATGTGTGGAAGCCAAAACTAAGACTTGTGCTAGTGTTTTCCTTCTTTGCTGCCATGGTGTGCATAAAATGTGAATATGTGTGTGATGGTTGGACCAATATGCATGTATTTACATAGTGCCCAAGAGGGCCACTTGGGTATGCACACTAAGGGTAGTGTTCTGACGGCCTACAGAACATTACCAATCCTGGGAGTCTGAATGCACAGTTTTGGCACCATAACTGGACTACCCCGGAGTGGGTAAGAACTCTAGCCTATCTGAGGCTTCCACCCAATAGTGTGGTGTCATGCACCTTCTTCCATATAATGCTTCATAAGGTGCCATGCCAATGGTGCTCTGTTAACTATTATTATATGAGAATTCGACCAATGGAAAGTGTTGGTCCCATTCACCTTTGAAATCCAAAACACAGCTCCTGAGCATGTCTTCCAGTATATGTGTCACCCTTTCAGATTGCCCATCTGTCTGAGGATGAGAAGTAGTACTCACATGGATTTTGGTTCCTAGTGCTTTATGAAAAGCACTCCAAAACCGTGCTGTAAATCTTAGATCTCTATCAGATACAATAGAGTCTAGCACTCCATGTAGTCTCACTATCTACTGGACATACATCTGGGCTAACTTCTCCAAGGAGTCTGTGAGTCTCATAGGTAAGAAGTGGGAACATTTGGTTAGCCTATCCATAATGACCCAGATTGTATCATGCCTTGGGTTCTCATCCTGCACAATAGCTCACATATACACACATCTGCTCAATAAGTACAAGTCAACTTAAACTTAAGTGGGAACAAGTATAGACAGACCCTTAGGTCCTAACCTGCTCTAATACCAACAAAGCTGTCACGCCCCACACATGCCCTACCTTAATTGTACCTTTTTCAAACTAGGAGTACCTACCGAGCACACTTAGGGCACTAACATATAGTGCACTAGGTCACAACGCACAAGCATAGACAGGCCACTTGGGAGCACCACAGGATTCTACTAGGCTAATCTTACGTCTAGGTTGTGCCACAAGGCATGCTTTTCAAACAATTTTCCATGTATTGTGTTGTTGTGCATATCAAGTGTGCATACAAGATGCATGACATCCAAGATACCCATTATCATGTTTTGAAACTCATTTTCATATGCAAGGAGGTTAACTAGTCATGCATTTCTGAGCTCACACAAGATATACCACACTTATGCACATAACCGAAACTACATAGGCATTTACCTAAGTAAGCCTACCCAAGGCCTACTTCAAAACATACATACCAACTAGTACAATATTCCTTGGAAAGTACTAAGAGCACTCAAAACGTACAAACATCCAAGATACATACTACATGCCACTAAAATTGGTAGTACCCAAAAGGCACCTTAAACACATAATACATAATGGTGGTTTGCAAAACAAGTCCCACCACTACTCCCATAATCAAAAGTTCCATCCACAAGGTTAAAGCCCAAGAGTATACATCCATAGTTCTAGACTTGCTGCACAATCTAATCACAAGGCCTGCAAGCACTCAAACATGTGAGCTTGCCCTTACATAAGACTTGTACTTTGTACTAATGAGCTTTCTTTCAGTTTTTAGTACATACCTTAATACAACCGAACATAACCTTAACATACAATTTACTCAAGCTCAATTCCCTTTCCTGTAAACACATAAATATTGGGCATGAGTTATAGACACAACTCATTAAGGATTCACACAGCTCTTATGAGCTTATTTATTTAAGTCTAAAGAGTTAACCTCCCATAAGCTAGCTCAACCTGCACAAAAAGACATGAAGACATGAAAACACAAGTATGTACATGTATATCAACTAACTAACTAACAAAGGTCAGCAAGCACAAACAAAGCACCAAAGCTCACAACTCACACACCACACACAAGATTCTTGGTCTCGGCCAAACACAATACTAGCAAATAAACACCATATCATTTCGATTTCACACTTCCTCCAATCACCATTGCATATAGAGCTCCAGATTCACCCATAGGCTTGCTTACCTATGTTAGAGCCTTAGTACTTACCTTTACTTACCTAGCAGCAAACATATTACACATATACCCAAAGGTAGAACATAGCCCCTATGGCACTCTAAGTTCATCTAGTTCAATCAGCAATCACTTAGAAGCCTAATGCTCACTTGAATATGGAATAATACCAAAATCAAGTATAGTATAGTGAATCCTTACCAATTCCCATCCTTAACTCTCGACCAACACTTGGATGCAAGAATCAAACTTTTAATCCAAGCCTTCTTGGTCACCTATGGCCGAACACAACAAGTGTGAGCTTAATTCTTCAAACTTGGCTCAAATCATCAAGAATTCACCATGGATCAATTGGAAGTTTTGACCTTATTAATCAATCGGCCAACTTGTGGAGACATGCATAATCCAGCCATGAGCCACATGGCATGAAAATGGCAAAATGCTAGCCTCATTAAGACCATTTTCTTGTATGGTGCCATGTAGTCCTCAAAGAACACCTAGTGTCATTCATGACACCAAAAATTATGAGCAATTTGGTCCCCAAACTTACAATTTCACCACTACAACCTGAAGTCATTTAAACGATTTTTCTTGCATTCTTAGTAGACAAAATTTCAATGTACTCGCATGTACCCACTAGGCTTGTTACATGCACCCTATAATCATGCACATGAATTTGTCCTCCACTTCAAATTTTATTCAAAATTTTCACATAAGCCTAGTAGGAAAATGAGGGTTATGACATACCTACTCTAGGGTAGTCCAGCTATGGTGCAAAAAATGTGCATTTTAAACTCCCGGGATCGGTATGATCTATAGCCCATCAGAACAATACCGTTAGTGTGCATATGGAAGTGGCCCTCTTGGGCACTATGTAAATGCATGCATATTAGTCCAACCATCACACACATTCACATTTTACAAACACCATGGTAGCAAGGAAGGAAAGCACTAGCACAGGTCTTAATCTTGGCTACCACACATTAGGCAATCTTATTAAGTGTAAGTGACCAACCACTACACCTAAAACTCCTTCCAAAAAATTGTATTAATATAGCCATGTAACCTCATAGTTTGTTTACTTCATTACCAAGTAGAGTATTTAATCAAACCAAGGAATATGATTTTGCATCAATAGCCCACCTATGGACCAAGTTATGGATTTTTTAAGTTGGTTACAAAATTCTGACCAAATGAACATTAACTTAGCCAACTTTGCAACGCTTATCTTTGGCTACAGAACTCCAAATTCAGAAATTCAAAATCCTAATTAAACATCTAGATGTGATCTAGATGTGGTCAAAACTTCATATAAGGATTCATCGTACATAGGGAGATATTAAACTTTGTGTGCAGTGTAAAAAATCTAGCCACTTTATGACCATTTTGCCCATACAAATTTTCCAAACCATGCAAACACTTCATTCACAAGGGGTAAGCCCTCCAAGGCTATCCCATATACGTCCAATACACATTTCAAGTACATGATCTTGCATTTAACAACAATATACAGCCAAAACAGAATTTACAAGTAAGCAGCCTATCATTCACACTTAGGCAGTTTTGCACCACATCACATACATAGCCAAAACATTACTAAAAAATTCACATACCTGTCTCATTTTACATACACTACATGTACACGCACACATGCACTACATAATAGTCTTAACTCAGCTAAATACGCACCCTGAGTTATAGGAGTGCCTAAGACACAATGGACTCCAGAAATAGCATGCTAGACAGTTGCTACATAACTCAATAAGCACCATCACTAAAAATACCAAATGTGCTCCTAAAATCACCAAAATTTCTAGATCACAACTAGATATATAGTGGTTTAAGTAACTGAAATTTTAGATCAAAACTCAAACTACAAATAGTTTGAATATGATCTTTTTGTTGGACCTGAAATGGACAGATTTGAGGGGAGTAAGTTTCATTGTGGAACTTGGTAAGGGTAACACTTGTACTCTTAAGGAAATTTGACTCTCATTAAAACTTGCATGCAAAGTCATTAAAATATAACACCATAATTGTTACTACCTCACAAAAATGGGAGATTTACAAGTGTTTCATAATGGCTAAAAACCATTATATTGTGTAATTCTTACCATAGTAGTTGAAGTGTGGGGGCTAAAAGGCATGATCGACACCTCCTTAAAAGTGTTCCAAGTTAGTAGCTTCACCCCCAAGAAAAGCCTTAAGAATTTCTTGTTTGTCAAGCAACCTATAACTTTTTTCTAGGAGTTTGGAAATTCGGGTACTCAATTGCAAAACTTTCACAAAAGAGAATTGGAGAGTTGTGGGAAGGATATGAATGGTGTGAAAGTGCTATTTGAGGACAAAATTTGATATGGCCATCCTTGGCCCCTGCCCAGGAAGCTTGTGAAAGCAGGTCTCACGGTGGTTGTTGTAATAACCTAAAAATCCTGAGTATTTAAGTCTTAGATTATGAAGATAAAAAGGGCTCAGAAAATTTTTCTAAAATGGGAATTTAGCTCATTAAGCTCGGCATACATTAAATTAAGTGAGGAATGGGTATATGTGAGTGTTGGACACTCTTGGAAATAAACTTGGCTTAGCGCAAGAGAATTATTGATGAAAATGGTGTAATTCAAAATTTGAGGGACTCAATTGGACAAAGGGATTTTTGTGGAAGGACTCACTTGCGTAAAATCAGAAGATAGAAGGACTAAAGGGGGAATTAGGCCATTTTAAATGGCCTAGGATGCTTGGCTGGCCATACCCCCCTAAAATACTAATATTTTATGTTACCTTCCACCATCTCCCATTATTTTAATCCACCTCCCACCATTAGTCATCACTTAGGATTCTACTTGTCACCTACTTTTGACTATTTCTACCAACTTACCCAAAAGTCTTCCAATTAGTCTTCTTTACATTCAATCTTGTCTCCCACTCATTTCAAACACATTATTCACCCCATTTGGCCAAGCATGGCCGGCCATTCAACATTCACTCCCATTTTCATTTCATTCCATCACACAAACACTAAAACACTCTCAACTCCTCTCTCATCTCTCTCCATTTTCAGCCATGCTTTTTCTCCAAGTTCTAACTCTTTCTTCTCATTCTAACTTTCAACCATAGCAATAAACATACATCAATGAAGGTCAACCAAGTTTGATTGGTATTTTATCTTATTTGAGCTAAGAAAATAAGGTTTATTACTTACTAATGATTTGGCCATCTTTGGCTTTTGTGCTAGAAAAAAAAGTTCTTGAAGTTTTGGCAAAGTTCATATCTTGAACTTTCTGTCAATGTACCAAGTGTTCTTGGTGATTTTGGAGCGTTAAGAGGACTACAAAGAAAAGAGCAAGTGAAGGCTCCAAGAACAAAGAAAGAATTTGGCCCTGTTTATTCTTGCCTTTATGGAGCTCTTAACCAAGTGTTCTTGGTACTTTGGAGCTCATATGGACATCCAAAGCAAGAAAACAAGCAAAAGATGCAAGAAAAACAAGGGTATAAATTCGGCCAGCCTTTATTTTGGCATTAGTGAGTTTAAACCAAGTGTTCTTGGTAGTAAACAAGCTCTTATGGATGTTCATGGCAATAACCAAAAAGTTGGTTGCAAAAAGAGTAAGTTTTGTAAGCTAAGAAAATCAATAAATATTTGGCCATGTGTTGTTTTTGGTGATTGTGTATGTTAACCAAGTGTTCTTGGTATTTATGTGTTCCTAGAGATATATGGAACTAAAATAAGAAAGAAGAAATAAAGCATAAATTCGGCCAAGGATTCATTTTGAATTCTTTAAGTGAAAACCAAGTGTTCTTGGTATATGTAAGTTCATTTGGGCCTATGTGGCTCCTAAGTTCATTTGGGCCTAAATACAAGAATGGCTATGTTGGGCCTAAATACAAGAAAGGCTAAGTTGGGCCTAAATACAAGAAAGGCTAATTTGGGCCTAAGTTCAAAGAAGGGCTAAATTGGGCCTTACCTCCTTAAGTTGAGGTTATGTAAGTTACACCAAGTATTCTTGGTACATTATGGTTTTTAAGTTAATGAAAAGCAAGTAAAAAACTTGTTAGTGTTTTGGGCTTTATAGGTCCATTAAGGAAACGACAAGTTCTAACAAACAACAAAGCAAGGAAAGGCAAAGGAATTAAGCAACAAGAGGTTACAAAATTTATGGTAAGGATTTCCTATACTCACTTTGTTCCATGGCTTTGTGTGTGAGTATTTGGGCCCGTAGGTGATGGTCAAAGAACCATGTGATCCTAGGAGTGCTAAGAGGGCTAAGCTGTTTCTGTTGCTTCGGCAACTCTGTGTGAGGATTTCTCATACTCACTTTGTGAGTATTTGGGCACATAGTGCTAAGTGCACTAAGTATCGTTGCTTCGGCAACTCTATTTACTCATGAGTTATGTGCAAGCATTACGGCTAGGAATTGAGTTTGGCCAACTCGATTCCCAAGCTAATGCGCTCGGTACGGTATAAAATAAAGGTCGATCAAAATTGTGTGTAATGGAATATGTTCATGCTTGCTCTGCCTATACGGAATTGTGTGATGTGGTGTGTGTGTTTTTTTGTGCTTATATGAATTGGTTGTGCATGCTGACCCCGATTATTATTATATTTGTTATTGCTATATGCCTGTGTTTTCTTTGTCTTAGTGTTTTCTTTGCAGGACTATGGAATAATTGCCATTATGTTCTTGGCATAAGTTAGGCTTTGGAAGCCATATGTTAGGCCTTCGAGGCCATAAGTTGGCCTTGGAAGCCATAAGAAATAGCTCACTAGGTTAGGCATTAGATGCCATCGGATTCCTTACTGATTTTTATAACTCACCCACCCTCATCTACTTTTGTAGGAAAAGGATTTCTTGAAAGATCAAGCTAAGAGTATTGGAGTACTCTTTCTGTTGTGTTAAAAGGTTGGGTGTGTGTATGGTATTGCTCAATATATTCATATGTTCTAAGTGACTTATGTGGTATAGATTGCTTGTGAATCAAGCTAATAGCGTGGACTTGTGCAAGCTTATGGAGTCTAGAAGTTGTGGGAACAAGGTCTATTAAGGTGGAATGTGTTCCATGATATTATAAGTTGATTGCCATGTATCATGCTTTTGGATATCCTGGCTAAGTTTTAAGTAATTTCATTTACTTTTAGTATAACACCATTTTTATGACTTGTAAATATGGACTCATGGACTATCGTATGTTTTTGCATGCTTGGTGTTTCTACCATGTGCTTGGCATGTGCCAGGAATGATATACAAGTATGAAAGATAAGATGTTTATGATCAAATGAGAATGATCTCACATGTTAAGTACCAACATCATTGCATGTCCATAAAGATGTGTTCAATAATGAAGCATGCAACATTCGGCCTTGTATGTGCACCTAAGGAGGAATTGCAAGAGATCTTGGAATTGTATGGAATTGGTCACATATATACTAAAATGGCATCTAAGGACATTAAGTGCAAGTAACTGGTTATATGTACTTTTGGGTGAATTAAGTACGTGAAGTGATGCCTATGATATTGTGTGCACAAGTGGAGAAAATACTGGAAGAGGCTTATGTTTGACTATGTGCTATGGAATGATGTATGTATGTTTCTAAGTCATATAAGAGTATGCAAGACATGAGCTCATAAACAAGTTTTCAAAATATCGATATGGTGTCTTGGTTTCCATGCATGTACTTGGGTAAGAATGATAAAGATCATGAAAGGAACACTAAAATTCCACATAGGTACTAGCTTGTTTTTTAGAGCACCTAAAACTTCACCTTAAATAAGAACTTAACGAGCTAGTACCAGTAAGTATCTTGGGGTTTGTGCCCATATGTTTTGATAAGAATTATTAAATGCCACTTATGTATGAAAACTTTCACTCTGTGTCTGAATAATCAAGCCCGAATGGGCCAGCCGCTAAGTTGGGCATGACAGTGGTAATTGGCTAGTTGTATATGTGCGTAGATTAAAATTTTCATGATACTAGTTGATTAACCTAGAATATGCAAGATGCATGCTCTTCATGCTATGACTTGGAATAACAAAAATCCATAAACCATTGACTTGGCCAAAACAATTCCAAAGAAAACAAGTTCAAGTAGCCAAAGCAGGCAAAATCAATATTTATGTGAGTTTACTACATATAACAACTATGTGTGAGCATTCATACATAAAGTAGACTAATGCCCTTACCCAAGAGCAACCCTATAGTCTAGGACTCCTCAAAACATAGACAATGGAGGCAACTAGGAGTACAACATTTACAAGCCTCAGCTGAGACTTTCTTGAACTAATTCCCACCTTGGATCCAAGTCCCAGTCACAAGTCACAAAAGTCCTCGTCCAAGTGCTACTAGACTATGCAGGCAAAGGAATACTATAGTTAGTACTATTACTTGACCAACAAGTTACCCAAGTAGACTAGAATCATAAAGATTCTCAAGTAAAATACCTACAATAAAAACAATTACCATGACAACCCTCAATGGTTACCTAGCCCAACAACTTAGAATTTGCACAACATAACTAGGGAGTGAGAATTCAACAATTCTCAATAAGGGTCTTCACTGTACCTAAAGGTCTAAGATATGCATATACCTAGGTCCCTTGAGACCTTTCCTCAATTCGTAATGATCTGCCAATTTTTCCTATCTTGACGATGCGTCGGAAGTACTGGCAATGATTGGCAACATGTCACCAATACTTGCGACAGCCTAGAAAATTCCTAGTGATGCCCAACAGCATCTTCGTCGGATGACATTGCGACTTGTGGAAGGACTTCCTGAGGGGGAGAATGCCCAAATGCTAGATTGCCCAGGGGAGCGTGCCTGAAAAACTCAAAAAAGAGGGTTAGGAGGTCCCCGGGATGTCGGTCCGGGGAGGAGCCTCCGACGCCCAAGTCAGTGTCCGGAGCGGTAAAAGAGGGGAACAGCAGGAGGTTTAGGTGCCTTGCCTGTTTTTGCTTTCTCAAGGAGGAGGAGTACAACCATTTGCCAGGGCCTGTTCCCTGGTATTTATAGGGGTGCCCAGCCCGTTCAGATGACGACACGTATTCGGTCGGATGTTCTCTGAGTTTCTGGGCGTAGGGGACAAGTAGCCGGTGGCAAGCTCCTTGAGCCTTGAACCGAGACAGGTCGTGACAAGACCTGGACGGCATCGGCGTGTCAGACCACCGTTTGGGGCGGCATGTAACGTCTGGGGCGACATGTCAGAGGCTCTTTAAATGCTCATGTCGTACTCCCGAAGTCCTCTGGGCGAGGTCACCCTTTAGTACGGATGCCCTTCTTCGGGAGTTATGCTCGTAGTTCGGGGAGTCCTTTATTTTGGTGGTTCTGCCTTTGGAGGATTCTCTCCTACTTGTAAGGGCTAGGCCTCTGTCCCAAAGACGATCCGTTTGGTCCCCCGAAGGAGCAGGCCATGCCTTTGGATTTTCTGGCGTATTAGCCGAAGTCCTGACTTCATGGTGCTTGACTTCGCACATGCCGAGGTCAAATGATGGTGCTTCTTTCCAAGCTACACCGAGCTTCCCGAATACACCTTCGGCAGGAAGCTCGTACTGAGATGCGATAGCCCTTCGGCTATCACATGCCCCCCTTCAGAAGGCCGAAGTGGAGACTTCGGTTTGTAGGCCTTCTAGGGGCGTCCTTCGGGGTCTTGGGTTTAATACTTGCGTCGAAGATGCACCTTTTGTCCGAAGACATAGGCTATTCAACTATAGCCTGTCTTTTGGTGTCTTCGGGGTAACCTACTGCTTTCCTTCTGCAGGTCTGCGAAACGTCGTGTTCCCTAACCAGGCGTGTCAGTTTAGAGCAGCACGCCCAGGATTTAGGGGTGTCAGAAAGCATGTCCCCCTTCTGGCGCGATTGCTGACACGTGGCGGGTTTGCCATTGGCAAGGGCTGTATCGGTTACAACAGGCGCATTTTTTCGTGTGCAGTAATCAGTTACGGCGACTGTTCCCCTTCGTGGGGTATTTATGATGCCGGTTCGCCTACCCCCCTCGGCCTATATATACTCTTGTTCCCTCATAACCCCTTTTTTGCTTCTGCTTTTGCTCTCTTCTGTTTTTGAGCCATTTTTGCGTTTTTTCCTGCTGTTCGCGGCGGTGCTGTTTGACAGAGGTTTTTCCGGCCACCTTTCACGACGGCGTCCTCAAACCCAGATTTTGGCAAAGCATTTGGTGGGTTTTAACCTTCTGAGTTTTTCTATTTTTCAAGCTCTTTTTCCCGAAGTCATTTTCCAGCCAATCATGCCTATTCCCGAAAGCTAGCAACCTCTTTTGTCTCAACCTTGCTGCACCACCCCTGCAAAACTTGAAAAATGGAAGAAGAAATTCTTCCTTCCCTCATATGCCATTACAAGGTTGCCACGCCCTGACCAATTTAGCTTTTCAAACCGTAGTATCGAGGTTACCGTTTTCTGAGCCCAGCTGAAGGCCGGGCTTTGATACCCTCATCCGAAGATGATTTGTGACTTTTGCCAATTTCATGGCATTGCTGCAAATCAACTTTCGCCGAACTCGTATTGCTATTTTAATGCCTTCCTCTGCATGTGTGGCGTGTTCGGGATAGAACCCCACTTTGTTATTTTCATGCAGTACTATAAGCTCTTTGTGGGCCCAGAGGGTGGCTTTTATTTTATGCTACCTTGGGGATCCGGGAGCAAAAAATATATGTTCACCTTTGCCACTAAGGACAGCTGGCGAGGGTGGCAACAAAAATTTTTCTTTCTGAAGATGGAGGAGGCTTGGTCGCTTGTTCCGACCAAGTGGGCTCAAGGAAAGCTGGAGATGGACGTCGTCGATCCGAAGATAATGCTAACTCCAGGGTTGGCTCCTGTCTTCGCGGACTGCGACGGACGTATCAGCGCTGTCTCGGACTGGGGTCCCGAGGTCCCCTCACGCTCTCTCTACCCCTTCCCCATTAATTAGAGGTTAATGATCGAGGAGGTTCTTCGGGAGTTAGGGGTAGTGAAGAAGCACAAGACTGACCTCGAGATGCCAGCTCCTGCCATCGCCGGGAAGGATTCTTGGTTGGTGAAACTCCTTCAGGAGGAAGTTACTTTCGAAACTTTCTTCGAGAGTAAGTTATCTTTGGCTCCCTTTGTTATGGTTTTCATCTTCGACTCACGCTGATATCTTCTTTCTTTTCCAGAGATGGGGGACGACACTGCTGCCTTCTACAAATCCCTTTTCACTGGTCAAGTTGAGAAGGGGGAGCAGACAAGGAAGGCCATCTCCCGAAGGCGGAACACGACTGGGGCTGGGCCTTCTTCCAAAGGGGCGAAAAAGACCATTCCGCCCCCTCAGCCGAAAGTTGTTGAGGAGATAAGCGGAGAGCCCGAAGCTGCTGCCGTTCCGCCGACCGAGGTCACTGCCGATGTCCTTCCGACCGACGTCTCTCCTCGGAGCCCCACTTCGTCACAAGCCCTTCTGGATGCCTCGGTAGAGGCCCCTTCTGCCGAGGAGCGGCGCAAGATCAAAGGCGAGGGGATTTCTGCCGAGGAGGTTTTGGGTTCGGACGACAACGTGGCAGAAGTGCCACCAGGTTCGTTTTCTAACGAACTATGATGTCTTCACCTTTCTTGAATGTTTGAGATGGACTTGCCTTAACTATCTTTTTGTTTTGCCGCGCAGGGGAGTTACTTACTCCGGGTTGGGCAGCCGATCACGCCTAGAGGCGAGCCCTTCGGGATGCCCGTATCCTGAAGGGTAAGATCCCGAAGGAGCCTTTCTGGTCATTTACGGAGGACATGAATTTGTACTCCGAAGACTGCCAGCAAATGGCTAAAGAAATCTCGAAATGGATTCTTACCGAGGCCTCCTTCAGGGCGATTGCGGAAGCTCACCCGAGCAACGATTCCCTCGCCGTGAAAATTTTCGAGCACGCTGCCCAGGTATGCCTCGTTCCTTTCTTTTTCCTTTTGATTTCTGCTAAGTATTTGACCCTCTTTTTTGCCTTGCTGATGTTGCCTTTACTTTTCTGCAGCTACTGGGGTACGCTGGCTTCCTCAGAGTTCGGATGGCGAGGCAGACGGCGTTCCGATCCTCGGCCTTAGAAGTTATAGAAAAAACTAAGGCCATGTGCTTGGAGTTGGCTGTTCGGAACACGCAGCTGGCTGATGCTGCCGAGAAGGAGGTGGCTGCCCTTCGGGAAGAAATTCTGAAAGAAAAAAGAAGAACTTTTGAAGGATTGCTCCCAGAAGATTTCTGACCTCGACTCCCAGGTGGCGGAGCTGGTCTCGGCGAACGAGGCGCATAAAAAGGAGAAGTCAGAGGCTGAGGCTCTCCTGGCGAAGGCGCTTGCTGAGAAGGCTGCACTCCAAGCCGAGGTTGATTCTTTCAAGAAGGAGCCAAAGAAGAAGAAGATGAAGGCACTGAAGAATGAGGTCGCGGATCTGAAGAATGACCTTAAGGAGCTTGAGGTTGAGAAGGATAAATCCGACCAGATGACGAAGGTCGCTTTTCAGGATGGGTTTTGCCTTGCTCGTCACCAAGTTCTTCAGAGGTTTCCAGATCTGGACCTTTCTTTCTTGGAGGCCCTAAACATTCCCGAGGGGCCTCGGTGGTCTTGGTCCAAGATCAAGCACCTAAACCTGCCTTCTTCATTCCCGACGCCAAACGTGGTGGAAAAGAACGCGGGAGCTGGTGGCTCTCGGGACGCCGAGATTCCTTAGTTTGTTCTTTAGGGTTCTTTGCCTTTTCTTTTTCTTTTTTGTACTTCTTCTTTGGGCACCTCTTCTTCTCTGTAAACAAATTCATATTAATGAAGACTCTTTTTAGAAAATTTGACTAAGTCTTTTTGCGAGATTTTTCATTTCCCATTGTCCCGAACACGTTTGCTCAAGAGACTTCAGGAAACCATATCTGCGCTTGTTGCAGTGATCACCTTCGCGGAATTCTGGCTTGTACTTAAGAATTTTTTTCTAAGAAACTTGTGTACTTAGAATATTTTTCTAATTTGCACAACACAATTCTTTCGCGACATCTTAAGCATAGAACATTTTCAAGGCATCTGAGTGCCAAGTGTTTTTTAATTCTACGCCTTCGGGATCGCCAAGCTTGTATACCCCTTTTCGCACTTCGGCAAGTACCAGGGAAGGTCCTTCCCAATTTGCGCGAAGTACTCCGTGGGATGGCCTTCGGGGTGCAAAGTCAGCCTTTCGGAGGATGAGGTCTCCTTTTTTGATTCCTTTTGGCTTGGCCTGTAAGTTTATGTCCGCGGCCACTCTCTGCTGAAAAGCTTTTCTTCTCAGCTCAGCTATTTCTCTGTGTTCGCCGACGAGGTCAAGCTTGGTTCTTAGGCCGAGGTCATTTCCAGTTTCATCGAATACCTGTACCCATACTGATGGTCGCACGACTTCGACTAGGATGATGGCCAAGTACCAAAGATGAGTGAAAAGGGGGTCTCCCCCATGGCTCTTCGGGGTGTCGTTCAGTAACTCCATAATACGCTTTGGAGCTCTCCCGGCCATTTCCCTTTTGCTTCCCCCAGTCTCTTTTTTAGACCATCTTTTATGGTCCTGTTAGACACTTCTACCTGCCCATTTCTTTGGGGGTGAGCTACTGGGGCGAAGTGCATTTTTGTTCCGAGGTTACTGATAAATTCCTGGAATCCCTTGTCTATGAACTAGGACCCATTATCTACTACCAGTACCCTTGGTATGCCAAATTTGCATACAATGTTTTTCCAAACGAACTTCTGCACCTCTTTTGCCGAGATAGTTGCTAGTGGTTCTGCCTCGACCCATTTGGAGAAATAGTCTACTGCTACCACACAAAATTTTACGCCTCCAGGAGCTGTTGGGAGCGGTCCAATGAGGTCTATGCCCCAGACAGCGAAGGGCCAAGGATAGTCAGCCGAAGTTACCAATTCCGAGGGTGTCCTCTGGATATTCGTCTGTCTTTGGCAATTACCGCATTTTCGGACGAACTGCCTAGCGTCTCTTCTCAGGGTAGGCCAAAAGTATCCTTGGCGAAGTATTACTGCTGCAAGGGCGTTGGTTCCGATGTGTGAACCACAAGCGCCTGCGTGTACTTCTTCGAGGACCATTTCAGTGTCGTCTTCGTCAACACACCTCTGCAGTGGATTTGCATATCCCTGCCGATATAATTCCTCGCCAATTAGGAAGAATCAGCAGGAGCGTCTTCGCACTTTGGCAGATTCACTGCGGTCTTTGGGGAGCGTATTGTCTGCGAGATAACTTTTTATCGGGTTTTTCCAGCCTTTTCCCGAAGTTGCTATGCTCAGCACTGTGATGCTCGGGTGGTTTTGCACCTCGGTGCATGCTTTTGATTTTGCCAAGCAATCTGCCTCGGCATTATCTCGTCGATGCACGTATTCAATTCGTACGGTGTCGAACTCCCGGATGAGTTTTGCCACCAATTCATGGTATTTTTCCAAGGTTGGGTCCTTTGCCCCGTAGTCTCCTGCCATTTGTCGTACTACCAACTGGGAATCCCTGTGGGCTTTCAAGTTTCTCATGCCAATTTTTCTGGCCAGGCGCAATCCTACTATGAGGGCTTCATACTCCGCCATGTTGTTGGTGACGTTAAAGTTGAACTTGATAGCCTTCATTACTTCTAGGCCTTCAGGACCCCTAATGATTACGCCAGCTCCCTGGTGTTCGGACCTCGAGGCTCCGTCAACATACAGAGTCCATTCGGGGTCACCTTCGCCAGGATCTGGATGGCTATCCTCAGTGGTGGGTACTTCGGCGATGAAGTCCGCTAGTGCTTGAGCTTTTATGGCTTTCCGAGGTTCATATGTGATGTTGTGTTCGCCAAGCTCTATACACCATTTGGAGAGTCTTCCGGAATGATCAACCTTTCTCATGACATCCCGTAGTGGTAGACTACTTCGGATGATGATAGGGTGAGCCTGAAAGTTGTTAGTGTTGTGCCCAAAAAGCCAATCATGAGATGATTGTATTTTTGCAAATTGAGTCATGATATTTTATTGAGGCATTAATCCAGCAATTTTGTTTGTTGTTTTGTTTCTGCGTAACATAATAAACATAATTGTAACCCTAGAATAATGATATTCTTAAACGTCCCTAGTCTAGTATTATTGTGGAGCGGGTTGCAATAATACATAATGACTAGCATATGTTAAGACTAATATGAGATATGTAGTCTACATATGGGTACAAGTTGGAGAACTTGTGTACTGGACCGACCCACCATGAGAACACTTCATGGATCGTTATATGAGTGTCATAAGTGATTCTCATAGTGATCATGGTATATGTAGTCCTTCGACCTAAGATCATCAAGGTTCCCTACATGTGAGTCACATACTTTGATACTTTCCTTTGTTGCTCGTAACTGAGTGAACTTGAAGGAGGTCATTGGGTATGTCACATATCATGCGGAGGGATTTGTATGATCAAGATGGGATTTGTCCCTCCTATGTAACGGGAGTGATATCTTTGGGCCCCTTGATAGAGTAAGACTTAGAAAATGCATGGCCATGCTCCGATGAGTTGATATATGATATCAATGTCGTCAGTTTAATTTGGTCTACTCGGTAATCAAGAAACCGAAGATTGGGCTATACGAGAGTGACACATTCCATGTCTTGTGCTTAGTCTTGATATCTTGGACAAAGGGACAATGGCATATATCGGTGATGATCATAAAGGTTTAGTCGATTCACCGACAATCTTGTCACTTGGGTAGCAATGATGTGTTGCTAGACACCGCTCATTGCTTATGATCATAAATGTGATTTATGATCATTGCCAACATGGCAAGAGCCTATTGGGTCGCACACGTAGAGCTATTTGGATCATTAGAGTGCATGGGCTAATTATTTGGGTTATGGTTTCACTTTAATTTCGTATTAATAATGGGCCAAGAAGTTGAGCCATTATTAAGCCCGAAATTAAATCCTAATTGGATTAGGGCTTTGAAACCCATTAGGCCTGGAAGTTGAGTCTCACTATAAATACAACTTTTAAGTGAGAAATTCGCAGGTCTCCTTGCCCTAGCCTCCCAAAAGGACAGCCACACTCTTCTCTTGCAATTCCTTGGAGGACGCAAGCTAGCACTGCGAGTGCAAGAGAAACGCATCTGCCGGGACGTGGTGGAAGCGTGGTGATCCCGAGAGGCTCGTGTGGATACCATAGAGAGCCTGAACACGTCAACTGTTCAGGTTTTGTGATTCGACTCTACAGTTGAGTGAGAGATCTCAACCGAAAATTAGGTATGAAATTTTTGAACACCCGGTTTACCCCGTTTCACTTAGATCCTGGAGGGTTTCGGTTAAATTCCGCTGCGCTGTTTGGCTCCCGAAACCCAACAAAAGTATGGTCGTAGCCTTCTCCCTGCCGGCACTAAGGCATATATAGCTTTTTTCAACAAAGGATACCTGATTTCTACACCATGCAGGGATTTGCTTACATAATAGACCGGCCATTGCTTCAGCCCCTCTTCTTTCACAAGGACCGAGCTCACAGCTTTTTCCGTAACGGTGAGGTATAACACAAGGGGCTCTCCTTCGCGAGGTTGCCGCAAGGTGGGCAAGCTGGCCAAGTAGGTTTTGAGTTCTTCCCAGGCCTTTTGGCAGTCTTCATTCCAAGGATGATCATTATTCCCGGGGTTGTTCTCCTTTTTTGTTGCCTTGGTGAGGACTTTGAAGAATGGTTGACACCGGTCTCCAAACCTGGAAATGAACCTGCTAAGAGAGGTTATCCTTTCGGTGAGTTTCTGCACATCCTTAATTGTGGCAGGAGTTCGGAACTCGAGCAGAGCCTTCATTTTTTCTGGGTTAGCGTCAATGCCTCTTTCTGATACCATGTACCCAAGGAATTTTCCCGAGGTCACTCTGAAGGTGCATTTTTCGGGATTGAGATGTATCCCGAAGGCTCTGAGCTGGTGGAAAGTTTTCTTTAGATCTGTGACGTGGTCGTCAGGTAGCTTGCTTTTGACTATCATATCGTCAACATATACTTCCATGTTTCTTCCTATCTAATCGTTAAAGACCTTGCTCATCAGCCTCTGGTAGGTGGCTCTTGCGTTTTTGAGCCCGAAGGGCATTCTGACGTAACAGTATGTTCCTCCCTCGGTGATGAAGGTGGTTTTCTCCTCATCTTTGGGGTCCATCCTTATTTGATTATACCCACTGAAGGCGTGTAATAAACTTAGGAGCCCGTATTCGGCAGTTGAGTCTACCAATTGGTCTATCGGTGGGAGAGGGTATGAGTCTTTTGGGCAAGCATCGTTCAAGTTTCTGAAGTCGATGCACATTCGGAGCTTACTGCTTCCTTCTTTTGTGGCAATAACCACGTTGCTCAACCACTCAGGGTATTTGACCTCCCTGACGACACCAGCGTCTAACAGGCGCCTCACTTCGGTTTTGACAAAGTTACTATTACGGACCGAGATGCTCCGTTTCCTTTGCCGGACAGGTTTTACCTCCGGACTTACTTTAAGGCTATGTTGTATTACGCCAGGGTTTACCCCTGGCATGTCTTTCGGTGAGTAAGCAAATAGATCTTTATTCGTCAGTAGAAAAGATACAAGTTTTTTCTTGTCACCTTCGGCCAAGTTTTTCCCTATTCGGGTATTTTGGCCAGGGACAGGTTCCACTTCTTCTATTTTCGCCTGTGCGGGGTCTTTTGCCTCAGCCTTCTTTGGCGCCTTTTCCTCCATCGTTTGTGCGAAGTTGCTTACTGGAGCTTTTCGTGCTTTGATGAACACCTTTCTTACCTCGCTCTGATCGATGAAGATTTCCGCGTCTTTATCCTTGGTGGCGAAAGTGACTGTTAAGTATTTCACATCAGAGCGAATGTGCAGATTTCCCTGTGTCTGCCTTCCGAGGATGGCGTTGTACGATGAAGGGACATTCATGACAATGAACCTTGCCATTGTGGAGGCGAATAATTCAGCAGTCCCATCTACCAAAGTTCCTTTCATCATTAAGGGGAGATCGATCCATCCGATGACGGGTAGTTCGGATGGTCCTACCCCGAAAGTAGGCAAGGTGACAGGCTTGAGGTCACAGCTAGATATGCCCAAGTTCGGCAGCAAATGCGAAAACAGGACGTCAGCGTTCGATCCATCGTCAAGCAACACTCTCTTGACGTCCCAGTTTCCTATCCTTGCCATGATCAACAGCGGATCATCATGGGAAAAGATGATGGCGGAACCATCCTTGCGGGTCAGTTTCTTTGTTGGACTCTGATATTCCATGACTGCTATTTCTCTGACCTTCCTCTTTCTTTCCCAGGATGGGAGCCCCGTCGTGATTGTCTGTATTATTCCCGCTGGAGGTGGAGGGCGCCTTTTCGGACTTCGGTCCCTCCGCCTGTCAGAGTCGTAATCCTTATCTTCTGCCTTTTCTTCCTCATCTTTTCTCCCTTTTAGGGAGGGCATCCGTAGATATTGTCGAAGTTGGCCCAGTTTTATCAGCGACTCTATATATTTCCTCAATTGGAAACAGTCTTCGGTGTCGTGTCCGTGGTTGCGGTGAAACTGGCAGAACTTTTTGACGTTCTTCTTGTTATTAGCGGTCATGGCCCTTGGCCGCTGAATCTGTGCCCCCTGTCTTTCCATTGTCATGAGGATGTTGGTTCTCATGGTGTTCAGGGGCGTGAAAATTGGGGTTTCCTTCCTCTCATTCTCCGAGGTCGGTCTGCCTGTTCGGCTGGATATCTGGTTTGTTGGTTGGATCCTTTAGTATATGGGTGTGATCAGACTTCGGTCCGCCCATTCTCAGCTCTTTGGCGGTCATGTGCTGTTCGGCTCTTCGATAAAATTCACCAAGCGTGTCTGGGGGGTCCTTGGAGAACTCGTAAAACAGTTGCGAGTCCCTACAAAGGCCCCGCGTCATGGCTAGAATGCGTATCTCGGGCCGAAAGTCCGGGACACTCAAAGCTTCTCTATTGAACCTTTCAACATAGTCACGGATGGTTTCTCCATTTCTTTGTGCTATGTCGAAGATTTGGACAGGCATATTCACCATTGGTCGACTTCCAATAAATTGCTGCGTGAAGGCCGTGGATAACTCCTGGAACTCCGTAATGGTTCCTGGACCCAATGAATTATACCACGCAGTTGCTGGTCCTGTGAGGGTGACCTCGAAACATTTGCACATGGTGGCGTCGTCGGCACCGGGCATCATCATGATGCGTCTGTACTTGGTCAGATGGGCTTGGGGATCAGTGCGGCCATCATAAACCTCCAGCCGAGGTACCCTGAAGTCACCTGGTATGGCTGCCTCTACTACAGCCTGGGTGAACGGGGACTCATCCTCACAAAAGGTTCCCGACAGTCTAGCCTAGACGGGTTTGCGGGCTACGTGTTTTTCCACCCTGTCTAGTCTCACTAGTATCCTTTCCATAAGGATCCTGGCGCTAGGTTCTTCCTCCGGGAAGGGGGATTGTCGGCACCTCTTCGGGGAGTGAGTCCGGGATTGGGGAAACAGGGACCTTACCTCAGTCGACGAACTCCTTCCTCGTGGGACTCTGGGTCGCTTGGACCTTGTTTGTCCCATGGAGCGTACCCCAAGGGGTATGTTTTCCATGGGAGGCGCCTCACGTGGGCCTCCACTTCCCGAACTACGGTGGGTTGATTTGGGGCTTCTCTCCGGAGGGTGTGCTGGTGAGGGAGGCCATTGGGCCTGAGCTTGTTGTGGCCACCTTCAGTCTATGTGCTGTGTCAGTTCAGCCACGACAGAACGCTGAAAGTCGCGTAGAAAGCTCATAGTAATGACTAAAGTGCGCTCCTCCTCGGGGGCAGGAGTCCCTGGGAAGGTCTGCTCAGTAGCCGTTTGAGTTTCAGGCACGGACGGGGACCTTGGGAGTCCCTTGTCCTTCGAGCGCCGAGTTTCAACAACGGCGACCTCAGAGTGGGTTCCCACAGACGACGCCAAATGATGCCCAACAGCATGTTCGTCGGATGACATTGCGATTTGTGGAGGGACTTCCTAAGGGGGAGAACGCCTGAATGCCAGATTGCCCAAGGGAGCATGCCTGAAAAACTCAAAAGAGAGGGTTAGGAGGTCCCCGGGATGTCATTCCGAAGAGGAGCCTCCGACGCCCAAGTCAGTGTCCGGAGCCGCAAAAGATGGGAACACCAGGAGGTTCAGGTGCCTTGCCTATTTTTGTTTTCTCAAGGAGGAGGAGTCCAACCGTTTGCCAAGGTCTGTTCCCTGGTATTTATAGGGGTGCCCAGATGCCCAACAGCATCTTCGTCGGATGACATTGTGACTTGCGGAGGGACTTCCTGAGGGGGAGAACGCCCGAATGCCAGATTGCCCAGTGGAGCGTGCCTGAAAAACTCAAAAAAGAAGGTAAGGAGGTCCCCGGGATGTCGTTCCGGGGAGGAGCCTCCAACGCCCAAGTCAGTGTCCGGGCGGTAAAAGAGGGGAACACCAGGAGGTTCAGGTGCGTTGCCTGTTTTTGTTTTCTCAAGGAAGAGGAGTCCAACCGTTTGCCAGGGTCTGTTCCCTATAATTTATAGGGGTGCCCAGCCCGTTCAGATGACGACACGTATTCGGTCGGATGTTCTCTGAGTTTCTGGGCGTAGGGGACAAGTAGCTTGTGGCAGGCTCCTTGAGCCCTGAACCGAGACAGGTCGTGACAAGACCTGGACGGCATCGGCGTGTCAGACCGCCGTTTGGGGCGGCATGTAACGTCTGGGGCGACATGTCAGAGGCTCTTTAAATGCTCATGTCGTACTCCCGAAGTCCTCTGGGCGAGGTCACCCTTTAGTACGGATGCCCTTCTTCGGGAGTTATGCTCGTAGTTCTGGGAGTCCTTTATTTCAGTGGTTCTGCCTTCGGAGGATTCTCTCCTGCTTGTAAGGGCTAGGCCTCTGTCCCGAAGATGATCCATTTGGTCCCTCGAAGGAGCAAGCCATGCCTTCAGATTTCCTAGCGTATTAGCCAAAGTCCTGACTTCGTGGTGCTTGACTTCGAACATGCCGAGGTCAAATGACGGTGCTTCTTTCTGTGCTACGCCAAGCTTCCCGAACACACCTTCGGCAGGAAGTTCGTACTGAGAGGCGATAGCCCTTCGGCTATCACCCAGCTTCACTGTTACGAACTTTGGACACTTCCCAAACATATCAAACATGCTTGGATAGCCTCCAAACTTCACGTATATGTAAAATGTGTTGCATATATCACAACAAACTATCATAAGCCAATCTATGATGCATTATAACATCATTCCAGTCATCACAAACCTCATAGTACATAATAATTAAACCTTGCCCACTAACTAATGCTATTGCTAGAACTACTCAAATTCATCAAGCAAACTCATTCCAATAGCATTTATTGAACCTGAAAACATAAATTCCATACCTCAACTCCAAGCAAGAAACAAGAATTATCCAACTCTTTTGCACCAACCAAGTTCCACAAACTCCAACCTAAGTTCCAAGCAAATATGGGTGCAAAACATCAAGTTACAAACTCCTGACCAAAACCCAAGCTCCCAATCAACTAATAAACATGAAATTAATGAAGAACACATTGATTACCTCTTATCAAAAATAGGGGATAGAAGGAAACGTGCTTCCAAGCTCCAAAACCATGACTTTATGCTTGAAATAAGTTTCCAATGGCCTATATACTTATAGTAGCTCCACTTTTCACGAAGAACTCTTGATTTTGAGCTCAATTGGATGTAGAAATGATGGTGTGAAGGATGAACTCCGGTTATGGTAGCCACCCTTCACTTTACCACCTTATAAACCTTATAAACCATATTTAAAATTCAAGCCACCAAAGTATTAGACATGGAACACTTAAACCCCCTTCTTTTGATAGCCTTAGTCATTCCTGATCAATTTTTGTTTATTTCAACTAAGTTTGGGTGAAAGTTAAAATTTAGATTAGAAAAACTCATTTTAACCACTTGGGACCTACTCTGACTCATCAGGATGCAAAATTACCATTTTTCACCTGGACCTTACTTAGTTCCTTTACTTCCTTGCAACTTAGCGAACTTTTCCAAACTTTCCTATTCTTGCTACGTAAACTTGAATTAAGGTTCCAAAATTAATTTGGAGCAATTTACCTTCCTTGAGCAAGCTTTCAACTAGGAGAGCCATAACAAAATTGCTTATAAAAGACAAGTATGGACAAAGGAAAACACAAAAAGGATTCAAGGAGTTAAGTGTCCTATTGTGTGCCTTTGGTTGTCTGTGCTTTTGACTTAAGTCAAATGGAAGTTTCATGGGGTTATCCTACATAAGGAAGGGCTCCTATGGCATAGCATAAGGAAGTCAAATGTGTGCCAAGAGATTAAGGTAAAGAAACCATGGTCATGTAGCAAGGAAAATGACATAAAGCTTGGTTAAGCTTGTTAAGTGTGTTTAGTGCACTTAAGGCCATATAAGTGTCCATTCTTGTACTTATCCCCCAAATTTTAGCCTCCACTAGCAAAAAGGAAGCCATCCCTCCCCTCCAAACTTCCTCCATAGCCAACATACCTTGAAACTAAAAACTACATGCAATTGAAGTCAAGGAAGCACAATTGGAAGCTATTGCTTGAGTGCACCTAGGATCATGCTCCAATTTTAGCATGCCCATCAAGGTAAGGGTTCTCCTACTCTCATGGGTTTTTTTCTATATTTTTAAGCAACCATGGAGCTAGGGCTAAGCTTGGAAAGGAGCCATGAGCTTGATGAATGAATCCTAGTGAGGGAAGTGCACTTATTTAGGTTTTTGTGACATAGTGTGAAGTGCATAGTGATGGCAACGAATTGAAGGGTTTCTAGGGAATAAAGTTAGTACTAACTAGTGTTGAAATCCTCCTAAGACTAAGCATTAGCTTGAGGAGGGATGCCATAGTGATTTGGTTCTGTTTACTATGTGTTTTATGGACTAACCTATGGTATATGTTGCTGCCACATTTCATGTGTTTGTTGGTTTTGAATGGCTACTACATTTGGTTGCTATATATTCTATATATGCATTGTATTTTTAGTGTTTTAGTGTCTTTGCATGCAATTTTTAATGATGGTTACATTTCCTATTGAATCCAAGTGCTACCCTTACTAAGTTTCACAATCAAACTTACTCCCCTCAATTCTGTCATTTTAGGTCCAACTGAAAGATCACCTTCAAACTAACCCTTGTGGTGTGATTTTTGTGTTGAATTTTTAGGTACTTAAACTTTCATATGTCTAGTTGTGATTTGGAAATTTTAGTAATTTTAGGAGCACATTTGGTATTTTACCAGTGGTACTCATTGTGTTGTGCAGCAGCTGTCCAACATCCTGTTCTGGAGTCCATTGTTTCTCAGGCACTCGTATAACCTAAGGTGCGTATTTAGCTGAGTTAAGACCATTTTGTAGTGTGTGTATGCATTTACATGTATTTTATGTAAAATGAGACAATTATGTGAACATTTGAGTAATGTTTTGGCTATGTAAGCAATGTGGTGAAAAGCTGCCTAAGTATGAATGATGGGCTGCTTACTTGTGAATTTTATTTTAGCCATATATGGTTGTTAAATGTGAGGGAATGTATTTCTTATGTGTAATGGACATATTTGCGATAGATTTGGAGGGCTTTCCCCTAATAAATGAAGTGTTTGTACACTTATGAAATTTTGTATGGGTAAAATGGTCGTAAAGTGACCAAGATTTTGACTCCACACTCAAAATGTTGTATGTCCCTGTGTGTAGTGAATCTTAGCATGAAATTTTGAAAAAAACTATAAAACATCTAGAGGCTGAACTGGAATTTAGAATTTCTGAATTTGGAGCCCTGTAACCAAAGATATGATGTTGCAAAATTGGCTAAGTTACTATTCATTTTATCAGAATTTTGTTACCAACTAAAAAAATCCATAACTTGGTCCATAGGTGGGCTATTGATGTAAAAAAAAATTCCTATAGTTTTTTGTAAGTCTAAAGTTGATAATGGAGTAATGAAAATAGGGTGGTAGATGGCTATGATGATAGAGTTTATTAGTGGAAGTTAGAGGTGCAATGGCTGGTCAGCAGAACTTAACAACATTGCCTAATGTGTGGAAGCCAAGATTAAGACTTGTGCTAGTTTTTTCCTTTTTTGCTACCATGGCGTGCATGAAATGTGAATATGTGTGTGATGGTGGGGCCAATACGCACATGTTTACATAGTGCGGAAGAGGGCCATTTGATTACACACTAAGGGTAGTGTTCTGATGGCCTACAGAACATTACCAGTCCTGGGAATGTAAATGCACAATTTTGGCACCATAATTGGACTACCCAAGAGTGGGCAACAACACTGCATATGCAGAAGATATAGAAACCAAATGAAGTAGCCATTCACAACCAACAAACACATGAAATGTGGCAGCAACATAAACCATAGGTCAGTCCACAAAACATGCAATAAACTTAAGTAAACCACTATGGCAGCCCACCTCAGCTTAAGCTTGGTCTTAGGAGAGTTTCAACACTAATTAGTACTAACTTTGGGCTCTAGAAACCATTCAATTTGCTGCCATCACTGTGCACTTCACACTAGGTCACAAAACCTTCAATAAGTGCACTCCCCTCACTAAGCTTGGTTCATCAAGCTCATGGCTCTCTTCCTATCTTACCCCTAGCTCCATGGATGCTTGAAAATATAGTAAACAATATATGAATGCAAGAAACCCCTTACCATGATGGGCAGGCCAAATTTTAAGCTTGATCATTGAAGCACCCAAACAATAGCTCTAGTTTGCTTCCAATTGCTTCCTTTTGCCTTCAATTTGAAGTAGCTTTAAGTTTGGAAGTGTGGTGGCTATGGAGGAAGTATGGAGGGGAGAGATGGATTTCTTTTTGCTGGTGGAAGCTGAAATTGTGGAAAGATAAGGAGCGAGATGGGCCTTAAATGGTCTTTAGTGCATAAATACACTTAACTACTCTTAACCATGCTTTATGTCATTTTCCTTGGTACAACACCATGGTTTATTAACCTTAATTTCTTGGCCCACATTTGACTTCTTTATCCCATGCCTTTGCTTCCCTCCCTAGTGTGGGATAACCCTATAATTTCACCATTAGACTTAAGTCAAAGCCAAACACATCTTAAGGCCTATGTTAGAACACTTAGGTCCTTTATGCCTTTTTGTGTTTTCTTTGTCCTTGTTGTCTTCCATAAGCAATTTAGTCCTCCAATAGCACTTTCATACCATTCATATTCTTCTCATAACTCTCCAAATCTATTTTTTGAATGTTTTTCAATTGAGTACCCTAATTTCAAAAATCTTACAAAAAAGTCCATAGGTTGCTCAACAAATAGGCAATTCTTAAGGCTTTTCTTTGGGGCCAAGTTACCAACTTGAAATACTTTTAAGGAGGTGTTGATCATGCCCTTTATCCCCACACTTTAATCACTATGATAAGAATTACACAATATAATGTTTTTGATCATGATGCCACACTTTGTAATTCTCCCATTTTTGTAAGGTGGGAACACATCTAGGTAAGCAAAGTTGCATGGCATGGCAGTCTATCACTACCCTATTGGCACTAAGCTAGCTCATTCCTTGTATGATATCATACCCACTAGTCTCTAAGACTATTAAGTCAGCTTTGAGCTCTAATTCATCAAGCCTAAGAATGCAATCCTTTACTACATGGCATGTGAACATAGTCTCATTCCTAGCAGTTCTAACTAGATACATTTCATTCATAGTGCATACTTCAAGATTCACAGGTTTTATAAACTTAGAAGATATTACAAACAAGGATGCACCAACATCAAATAAGACTAATACTTCATAACCATTAAAAGAAATGGTAACTTTTTGCAAGTTCCTTGGCCTCTAGGGACCTCCTTGAGGTATCTAAATAGAATACTTTTCCAGAAGCTTGATTTTGTCTCTCTCAATCCACAGGCATGCTAAGTCTTTGAACATTCTTCAGTTGTGGCACATTCTACCTCTTCTTAGGTAGTTGTCCCGGTGCCCAACTGTTCCCAAACCCTCTTATTGTTACCCACTCCGAGGTAGTCTAGTTATGGTGCCAAAACTGTGCATTTAACTCCCAGGATTGGTGTGTCCTGTAGGTCATCAGAACAACACCCCTAGTGTGCATACTCAAGTGACCCTCTTGAGCACTATGCAAATACATGCATATTGGTCTAACCATAACACACATATTCACATTTATGCACACTATGGCAGCTAAGAAGGAAAACACTAGCACAAGTCATAGTTTTGGCTTCCACACATTAGCCAATCTTGTTAAGTTCTAGTGACCAGCCACTGCACCTGTTACTTCCACTAATAAACTGTATCATTCAAGCCATGTACCCCCTATTTTATTTGCTCCATTATCAAATAGAGACTTAGAGAAAACCAAGGAATTTTTTTTTACATCGATAGCCCATCTATGGATCAAGTTATGAATTTTTGAATTTGGTTACAAAATTCTGACCAAATAAACAGTAACTCAGCCAACTTTGCAATGTCATATCTTTGGCTACAGGGATGTAAATTCATAAATTCTAAATCCCAATAAAACCTCTAGACATTCTCTAGGTTGCCAAAATTTCATACCCAGATTCATTATACATAGGCAGATATTCAACTTTAGGTACAGGGTCAAAATTCTGGTCACTTTATGACCATTTTCCCCATACAAAATTTCATAAGTGTGCAAACACTTCATTCAAAAGGGGAAAACCATCCAAAGACATCCCATACATGTCCATTACACATAGGAATTACATTCCCTTTCTTTTAACAACTTTATGTCGCCAAAACAGAATTTACAAGTAAGCAGCCCATCATTCACACTTAGGCAGCTTTGCACCACATCACTTACATAGCCAAAACATTATTTAAATGTTCACATACTTGTCTCATTTTACATACACTACAAGTACATGCATACGTACACTACAATATGGTCTCAACTCAGCTAAATACGCACCTTAGGTTACAGGAGGTCCTGAGACACAATGGACTCCAAAAATAGGATGCTGGACAATTGCTGCACAACGCAATAAGTACCACCATTAAAAATACCAAATGTGCTCCTAAGAACACCAAACTTTCCAAATCATAAATAGACATATGGAAGTTCATGTACCTAAAATTTCAGATCAAAACTAAAACCACAAAGGTTAGTTTCAAGGTGATATTTCAGTTGGACCTGAAGTGACAGAATTGAGGGGAGTAAGTTTAATTGAGAAAATTAGTAAGGGTAGCACAGGGATTCAATAGGCAATGTAACCATCATAATAAATCATTATGGCAGTCCCCCTCAAGCTAATGCTTGGCCTTAGGAGAATTTTAACAGTAGTTAGTACTAACTTTGGGCTCTAAAAACCCTCATTTCATTGCCATCTTTGGACACTTGACGGTAGGTCACAAAAGCTTCAATAAGTGCACTCCCCTCACTAAGCTTGCTTCATCAAGCTCGTGCCTCTCTTCCAAGCTTAGCCCTAGCTCCATGGATGTTTGAAAATTGTAGAAAATAGTTCATGAGAGTAAGAGAACCTTTACCAAAGTGGGTAGGCCAAAAATCAAGCTTGATCCTTGAAGTATCCAAGAAAAAGCTCTAGTTTGCTTCCAATTGCTTCTTTTTTCCTTCAATTTCAATCAATTGCAAGTTTGAAGGTGTGGTGGCTATGGAGGAAGTATGGCTGCATTCTTGGGCTAGGGGAGGATGAAAATGAGAGAGGTATAAGTGATTTGGCCACTTAAATGACCTTAAATGAGCTTAGGGGCACAAAACACACTTAAGAAGCTTAACCTTGCTTTATGTCATTTTCCTTCCCACTAATTACGATTTCTTTGTCTTAAAATCATTAGCACACATGTGCCCAACATTTTTTACTAATTATCAAGTCTTAGCTACGTCCCCCATGATGGGATAACCCCACAATTCCACCCTTAGACTTAAGTCAAAAGCTTGAACACCTTAAGGTTTACAATAGGAAATTAAGGTCCTTAATGCCTTTAGTGTTTCCTTTGTCCAAACTTGTCTTCGATGGGCAATTTGTGTTAGTCTTGTGCGCAAAATCCAATCATGAGATGATTGTTTTTTTTGTACACTGAGTCATGATATTTTATTAATGCATTAATCCAGCAATTATGTTTGTTGTTCTGTTTCTGCGTAACGTAATAAACATAATTGTAACCCTAGAATAACGATATTCTTAAACATCCCTGGTCTAGTATTATTATGGAGGGGGTTGCAATAATACATAATGACTAGCATATGTGGAGACTAATATGAGATATGTACTCAACATATGGGTACAAGTTGGAGAACTTGTGTACTGGACTGACCCACCATGAGAACGCTACATGGATCATCATATGAGTGTCATAAGTGATTCTCATAGTGATCATGGTATATATAGTCCTTCGACCTAAGATTATCAAGGTTCCCTACATGTGAGTCACATACTTTAATACTTTCCTTTGTTACTCGTAACTGAGTGAACTTGAAGGTGGTCATTGGGTATGTCACATATCATGTAGAGGGATTTGTATGATCAAGATGGGATTTGTCCCTCCCATGTAACGGGAGTGATATCATTGGGCCCCTTGATAGTGTAAGACTTAGAAAATTGCATGGCCATGCTCGGATGAGTTGATATATGATATCAATGTCATCAGTTTAAGTTGGTTTACTCGGTAATCAAGAAACCAAAGATTGGGCTATACGAGAGTGACACATTCCATGTCTCGTGCTTAGTCTAGATATCTTGGACAAAGGGACAATGGCATATATCGATGATGATCATACAGGTTTAGTCGAATCATCGACAATCTTATCACTTGGGTAGCAATGATGTGTTGCTAGAGACCGCTCATTGCTTATGATCATAAATGTGATTTATGATCATTGCCAACGTGGTAATAGCCTATTGGGTCACACACGTAGAGCTATTTGGATCATTAGAGTACATGGGCTAATTATTTGGGTTATAGTTTCACTTTAATTTCATATTAATAATGGGTCCAAGAGTTGAGCCATTATTAAGCCCAAAATTAAAGCCTAATTGGATTAGGGCTTCGAAACCCATTAGGCCTGGAAGTTGAGTCTCACTATAAATACAACTTTTCGTAAGAAATTCGCTGGTCTTCTTGCCCTCTCATCCCAAAAAGGAGAGTCGCACTCTTCTCTTGCAATTCTTTGTAGGATGCAAGTTAGCATTGCGAGCACAAGAGAAACGCATCTGCCGGGACGTGGCGGAAGTATGGTGATCCCGAGAGGCTCGTGTGGATACCATAAAGAGCTTGAACACGTCAACTGTTCAGGTTTTCTAATTCGACTCTACCATTGGTGAGAGATCTAAATCGAATATTAGGTATGAAAATTTTTGAACACCCGATTTACCCCGTTTGACTTGGATCCTGGAGGGTTTCGGTTAAATTATGCTGCACTGTTTGGCTCCCGAAACCCAACAATTTGGTCCTCCAATTTCACTTTACTACCATTCATTTCCATCCCATAACTCTTCAAGTCTCTTTCTAGAGAGTTTTGCAATTGAGCACCCGAATTTCCAAAACCTTACAAAAGAGTCCATAGGTTGCTTGACAAACAAGCAATCCTTAAGGCTTTTCTTGGGGCCTAAGTTACCAACTCGGAACACTTTTAAGGAGGTTTTGATCATGTCTTTTACCCCCCTCACTTCAATCACGGTGAGAATTACACAATATAATGGTTTTTAGCCATTATGACACACTTGTAATTCTCCCTTTTTGTGAGGTGGTAACAATCCTCCCCCCCTCAAAAATTTTGGTCCTCCAAAATAGCCTTTAGCTTCAGGTATTCTTCAGGATACCTGTCCATAAGGTCTCTTTCAGTTTCCCAAGTTGCTTATCTTTCAGAGTGGTGTGCCACTGAACTTTAACCATGGGAATATGTTTGTTTCATAACCTTCTGGTATCCTTGGCTATGATAGCGATAGGTTTCTCTTCATATGTCAAGTTAGGTTCCAACTGTATGTCTTCCACTATAATAGCATGCTTTGTGTCCAATAGACACTTCTTAAGCATACTAATGTGAAAAACATTATGAACACTTGAAATGCTTGGCGGTAGAGCTAACATGTATGCTACCTTGCCAACTTTGTCAAAGATCTCATAAGGAATGATGTATCTTGGAGCTAACTTTGGTTCTTCTACCAAATCTGATAGTGTCTTTGGTTGGTGCAACTTTCAACCAAACTGTTACCACCTCACAAAATGGGAGAATTACAAGTGTCATAATGGCTAAAAACCATTATATTGTGTAATTCTCACCATAGTGATTGTAGTGCGGGGGGTAAGAGGTATGATCAACAGCTCCTTAAAAGTGTTCCAAGTTGGTAACTTGGTCCCCAAGAAAAGCCTTAAGGATTGCTTGTTTGTTAAGCAACCTATGGACTTTTTTGTAAGATTTTCGAAATTCGGGTACTCAATTGCAAAACTTTCACAACAGAGATTTGGAGAGTTATGGGAAGGATATGAATGGTATGAAAGTGCTATTGGAGGACCAAATTGCTTATGGAAGAGAACTAAGGACAAAGAAAACACAAAAAGGCATAAAGGACCTAAGTGTTCTAATGTAGGCCATAGATGTGTATGTCTATGACTTAAGTGTTCTCCCACATAAGGAAGGCTGCTAAAGGAAGATAAGGATGGTCAAATGTGGGCCAAGAGATTAAGACTAAGAAACCATAGTCTTGTAGCAAGGAAAATGACATAAGACAAGGTTAAGACTACTTAAGTGCGTTTAGTGTACTTTTGACTATTTAAGTAGTTAAGACCACCTTTCCTCTCTAAATTTTGGCCTCCACCAGCAAATAGAAATCCAGCCCTCTCCTCCACACTTCCTACATAGCCACCATACCTTCAAACTCAAAACTACTTGCAATTGAAGTTATGGAAGCACAATTGGAAGCTATTTGGTGCTATTGCTTGAGTGCACCTAGGATCAAGCTTCAATTTCTGCATACCCATCAAGGTATGGGTTCTCTTGCTCTCCTGGGTTGTTTTCTATATTTTCAAACATCCATGGAGCTATGGCTAGGCTTGGAAGAGAACCATGAGCTTAATGAACCAAGCTTATTGAGGGGAGTGCACTTATTGAAGGTTTTGTGACCTATTGTCAAGTGCACAAAGATGGCAGTAAAATGAGGGTTTCTAGAGCCCAAAGTTAGTACTAACTATTGTTAAAATCCTCCTAAGACCAAGCATTAGCTTGAGGAGGGCTGCCATAGTGATTTGGTTAAGTTTATTACATGTTTTATGGACTAACCTATGGTATATGTTGCTGCCACATTTCATATGTTTGTTGTTTGTGTTTGGCTGCTGCATTTGGTTGCTATATCTTGTATATATGCATTGTGGTTTTTGTGTTTTAGTTTATTTGGATGCATTTTTTAATGATGGTTACTGATGCCCCAAGGCATCTTCGTTTGCTGTCATGTTGACAGGTGGAAAGACTTCCTGAGGAGGCGAGCGCCTGGAGCTCTGGTTTCCCAGCTGAGCATGCCTGAAAAGCTCGAAGAAGAGGTTAGGAGGTCCCCGGTTTGCTTTTCCGGGGAGGACCCTCCGACGCCCAAGTCAGTTTTCTGAGTGAAAGTGGAGGAAGAACACTAAGGGATCAAGTGTCTTGCCTGTTTTGTGTTTTCTCAGAGGGAGGAAAATGCCCATCCTTTGCCCCGTCCCATTTCCTAGTATTTATAGGAGTAGCTGGTCCGTTCAGATCATGACACGTGTTCGGTCGGATTTGATTTGTAGTTTATGACCTAGGGGACAGGCAGCCGTTTGCAGCCTCCTTTAGCCCGGGACCTGGACAGGTTGTGTCAGGACTGGGGCGGCTGCGGCGTGTCAGTTCGCCGTTCAGATGTGACGTGTAGGGCTTGTGGGTGACATGTCAGAGGCTCCTTAAATGCTCATACCGTACTCCCGAGGTCCCCTGGGCGAGGTCGCCCTTCGGTGCGTGCACCCTCTTCGGATTCTATCCGTCCTTCGGTGCGAGCACCTCCTTCGGGATCTATCCCATAGTTTTGGGAGTTCCCTTGATGAACACCTTCTTCGGGACTCACACCCATAGTTAGGGGATTCCCTTGTTCAGGTGTTTCTTGTTCGGGGAAGATCCTCTTCGGGGCCTCTGCCTTCGGGGAGATTCTTCCTTGCTTCAGAGAGATGGCTCTCTTACCCGAAGGCGGTCAGTTTGGCCCCTCGATGGAGACGGTGTTGTCCTCGGAATTCCTGACGACCTAACCGAAGTCTCGAGCTCATAGTGTTTGACTTCGCACCTTCCGAGGTCAGTAAAAAGATCCTCTCTTGGGTGACGTCAGACTCCTCGGCCAATATTCTGGCAGGGAGTTACTACCGAGGAGGCAATAGCCTTGGGCTATCACAGGCCCCCCTCCGAAAAGCCAAAGTGAGAAACTTCGGTTCATCGGTTTTTGGGTCCTGTGGTTGTGATATCTGTGCCGAAGACACCTTCTTCTGCTTGTACCGATGGGCAGCATTTTTGCGTCCTCAAGGTGCGAGAAGATAGGCTGTCCCTATGCCGAAGATACACCTTCTGCCCGAAGTCACAGGCTGTCTCTTGGTGTCCTTGTGGCGAGGGGAAATAGGATAACCTTGTACCGAAGATAGACGTTTTGCCCGAAGTCACAGGCTGTCTTTTGGTGTCTTCGAGGTAACCTACTTTTTTGCCTTTATAGGTCTGCTCATGCGTCGCGTCCTGTATCCAGCAGAGTCAGTTTAGGGCGGCGCCTCTAGACCAAACGGTGTCAGACGGCGTGCTCGACGTGATGGACGACACGTGGCACGTTTGCTGCGCGATGACCGACACATGGCACACTTTTATTGGGTAAGAATGCACTGAGTACGGCTGGCACGACTTTTCAGGCGCCCATAGCAGTTATGGCGACGCTTCGCCTTCCGAGGGGTACTAATGACGACGGTTCTCCTGGCCTTCTCGTCCTATATATATCAGTCCTGTCATAACCCTCTTTCTTCTTTTGCTTTTGCTTTCTTTTGCCTTCTAATTCTCTCCCGATTTTCCGCGGCGGTTCTCCTTTTTCAGGCGTTTTTTCGACCACTTTTCACGACGGCTTCCAGGAATCCAGATTCTGGCAAGACCTTTGGTGGGTTTTAGTCTTTCTGCTTTTTTTCAAAGATTCTTTGTTTTTCCCGAACTCATTTTCCTTGTTTTTCCCGAACTTGTTTTCATCATGCCTGTTCCCGAGAGTTGGCAACCTCTTCTTTCTCACCCCTGCTGCACTACTCCGGCAAAACTAGCGAAGTGGAAGAAAAAGTTTTTCTTACCCTCTTACTCTGTGACGAGGTTGCCCCGTCCTGACCAATTTGCTTTCTCCAATCGAAGTGATGAAATCACCGTTTTCCGAGCCCAACTGAAGGCCGGACTTCGGTATCCCCCCCGGAGATGGTTAGCGCATTCTGCAACTTCCATGGCATTGCCGTTAACCAACTCCCACCGAACTCTTACTGTTATTTCAACGCCTTCCTCTGTATGTGCGGCGTTTTCAAAATGAAACCTCACTTTGTAGTTTTTCTTCAGTACTACAAGCTCTTCGTGGTCCCGAAGGGTGGCTTCTACTTTATGCTACCTCGGGGATCCGGGAGCAAAAAGTATACGTTCACCTTCGCCACCAAAGACAGCTGGCGAGGGTGGCAACAAAAATTCTTTTTCCTGAAGAAGTCGGAGGCTTGGTCGCACGTCCCGACCAAGTGGGCTCAGGGGAGGCTCAAGATGGATGTTGTTGACCCGAAGATACTGCTAGACGCCGACGTAGCACCTATCTTCGAGGACTTCGACAGGCGCATCCGGGCCGTCTCTGACTGGGCTGCCGAGGTCTCTCCTCATGCCCTTTACCCCTTTCCGATCAACTGGAGGCTCATGGCCGAAGAGGTCCTTCGGGAACTCAAGGTGGTAAAGGAGCATGTGACAGACCTCAATATGCCGAAACCGGCTTCTTCGGGGAAGGACTCCTGGCTCGTGAAACTCCTTCGGGGGAAAGAGACTTACGAGTCTTTTTACGAGAGTAAGTTACTTTCTCATTTTTTCCTCCATAACTTCATCTTGGACTTACACTGATCTTCTCTTCCTTTTTTCAGAGATGGGTGACGACGCGGCTGCCTTCTACAAGGCTCTTTTTACCGGGCAGGCCCAGAGGGGTGAACAGACAAAGAAGGCCGCCTCTCGGAGGCGGAAGCAGACTTCCGGCGGCCCTCCCCCCAAACGGGCAAAGAAAGCTGCTCCTTCCTCTCTTCCGCAAATTCCGGAGGAGGTAGGCGAGGAGCCCGGAGACCTTGCTGCCCCTTTGCCCGAGGTTCCTTCTGTCGACGTCCCTTCTTCCGACGTCCTTCCTCAAAGCCCCACGCCTTCACTTGCTCTTCTGGAGGGCGATGGGGAGGAGACCGCTTCTGCCGAGGAACGACGCCAAATAAAAGGCAAGGGGATCCCTACTGAGGCGACGTCGATTCTTGATGACGTCGTTACCGAGGTGCCAGCAGGTTTGTACTTTGTTGAAGAACCCTTTTCTTCTCTTGTAAATCCTTAAGGGTTTTCTGGCCTTAACGAATTTTCCTGCCTTGTTGCGCAGCGGAGGTGGCCGCTCCTGACTGGGTTGCCGAACACGCCCGCAAGAGGGCCCTTCGGGATGCCCAAGTCCCAGCAGGGAAAGTTCCGAAGGAGCCCTTCTGGACGTTCACGGAGGACATGAATATGTACTCCAAGGACTGTCCCGAGATGGCCAGGCAGATGTGCAAAGGGGTTTTTACTGAGGCCTCTTACAAGGCCCTTACGGAGGCTTACCCTGGCGACATCTCTTTGGCCGCCAAACTCACTGAACATGCCGCCCAGGTAGGCTTCACTGTTTCCTTAGTGCCAATTTCGCCTTTGCTTTTTACTTAGCATCATTTTCCCTTTGTTTGCTTTTTTTGCAGCTGATGGGGTATGCCGGGTTGCTCCGTGTTCGGGTGGCAAGAGAGACAGAAAGGAGGGCGTCACTTTGGGACCTTTACACCAAGATGAAGGCCCAGTGTTCGGCGTTGGCTGCCGATAGTGCTCAGCTGAACTAGTCTTCGGAGAAGGAAGTTGCTGAACTTCGGGAGGGGTTCATAAAAGAGAAAGAGGAACTTGAGAATGGCACCTCCCAGAAACTTTCCGACCTCGGCTCTCGGATGGCGGAGCTGACTTTGACCGTAGAAGCGATTCAAAAGGATAAGTCAGAAAGTGACACAATCCTTGCGAAGACGCTCGAGGAAAAGGCCCAGCTCGAAGCCGAGGTCGCATCTCTGAAAAAGCCTTCAGAAGAGAAGAAGAAGATGAAGGCATTGAAGAGAAAGCTTAAGGATCTGGAGAAGGATTACGCGGATCTGGAGAAGGACTATGCAGATTTGGCGGTCAAGAAGCGGGAGTCCGATGATATGACGAAGTTGGGCTTTCAAGACGGCTTCTGTCTTGCTCGGCACCAAATTCTGTAGAAGTTCCCAGATTTTGACCTCTCCTTCCTGGAAGGCATGAACATCCCGAAGGAGCCTCGGTGGACTTGCTCCAAGATCAAGCACTTGAAACTGCCTCCTTCTCTCTCGGCGCCGAAGGCTGCTGACAAAAGCACAGAGGCTGGCAGTTCTCAAGACGCCGAGGTTCCTTAGTTTGTACTAGGGCCTTTTGTCTTCATTTTCTTCTTCTTTTTTGTAGTCTTTCAGCAACTTTCTTCTCTGTAAGCACTCATTGGCTCAATAGATAAAAATTTGGCTAAGTATTTTTTGCCAGATCCCTTTGTTTCCCTTTGTCCCGAACATAATTCGCTCGAGAGACTTCGGAAAACCATACTCTTGCTTTCCTTTGTCCCGAACATATTCGCTCAAGGGACTTCGGAAAACCATACTTTTGCTTTCCTCGGCGATTGCTTTCGTGAGACTCTTGTTTTGTACCTCTTCAGAACTTTTTGTTGGGTTTCGGGAGCCAAACAGCGCAGCGAAATTTAACCGAAACCCTCCAGGATCCAAGTGAAACGGGGTAAACCGGGTGTTCGAAAATTTCATACCTAATTTTCGGTTGAGATCTCTCACTCAACTGTAGAGTCGAATCACAAAACCTGAACAGTTGACGTGTTCAGGCTCTCTATGGTATCCACACGAGCCTCTCGGGATCACCACGCTTCCACCACGTCCCGGCAGATGCGTTTCTCTTGCGCTCGCAGTGCTAGCTTGCGTCCTCCAAGGAATTGCAAGAGAAGTGTGTGGTTGTCCTTTTGGGAGGCTAGGGCAAGGAGACCTGCGAATTTCTCACTTAAAAGTTGTATTTATAGTGAGACTCAACTTCCAGGCCTAATGGGTTTCAAAGCCCTAATCCAATTAGGATTTAATTTCGGGCTTAATAATGGCTCAACTCCTTGGCCCATTATTAATACGAAATTAAAGTGAAACCATAACCCAAATAATTAGCCCATGCACTCTAATGATCCAAATAGCTCTACGTGTGCGACCCAATAGGCTCTTGCCATGTTGGCAATGATCATAAATCACATTTATGATCATAAGCAATGAGCGGTGTCTAGCAACACATCATTGCTACCCAAGTGACAAGATTGTCGGTGAATCGACTAAACCTTTATGATCATCACCGATATATGCCATTGTCCCTTTGTCCAAGATATCAAGACTAAGCACGAGACATGGAATGTGTCACTCTCGTATAGCCCAATCTTTGGTTTCTTGATTACCGAGTAGACTAACTTAAATTGATGACATTGATATCATATATCAACTCATCGGAGCATGGCCATGCATTTTCTAAGTCTCACTCTATCAAGGGGCCCAAAGATATCACTCCCGTTACATAGGAGGGACAAATCCCATCTTGATCATACAAATCCCTTCGCATGATATGTGACATACCCAATGACCTCCTTCAAGTTCACTCAGTTACGAGCAACAAAGGAAAGTATCAAAGTATGTGACTCACATGTAGGGAACCTTGATGATCTTAGGTCGAAGGACTACATATACCATGATCACTATGAGAATCACTTATGACACTCATATAACGATCCATGAAGTGTTCTCATGGTGGGTCGGTCCAGTACACAAGTTCTCCAACTTGTACCCATATGTAGACTACATATCTCATATTAGTCTCCACATATGCTAGTCATTATGTATTATTGCAACCCGCTCCACAATAATACTAGACTAGGGACGTTGAAGAATATCATTATTCTAGGGTTACAATTATGTTTATTACGTTACGCAGAAACAAAACAACAAACAAAATTGCTGGATTAATGCCTCAATAAAATATCATGACTCAATTTGCAAAAATACAATCATCTCATGATTGGCTTTTTGGGCACAACACTAACAATCTCCCACTTGCACTAAAAGCCAATCATCCATGTATCTAATACCGATGGATCTAGAATGGCTATCATGCTTCTGCTGCGTAAGGGGCTTTGTCAGTGGATCAGCAATGTTGCTGTCTGTCGAAGTCCTGCATATCCTTACATCACCCTTCTCGATGATCTCCCTGATGAGATGATAGCGTCGGAGTATGTGTTTGGATCGCTGGTGAGATCGAGGTTCCTTAGCCTATGCGATTGCTCCATTGTTGTCACAATAGAGCTCTATCGGGTCAACAATGCTTGGAACCACTCCAAGTTCAGTGATGAACTTCTTGATCCAAACTGCCTCCTTCGCAGCATCAGAGGCGGCAATGTACTCAGATTCTGTTGTAGAGTTAGCTACTGTCTCTTGCTTTGAACTCTTCCAGCTTACAGCACCACCACCAATACAAAACACATAACCAGATTGCGATCTAAAATCATCCTTATCGGATTGGAAGCTTGCATCGGTGTAACCCCTTACAACGAGCTGATCTTCACCTCCAAAGACCAAGAATGCATCCTTAGTCCTTCGTAAGTACTTAAGGATGTTCTTAACAGCTGTCCAGTGACTTTCACCGGGGTTCGATTGGTACCTACTCTTCATGCTCAAAGCATATGAGACATCGGGACGAGTACATATCATGGCATACATGATAGATCCAATTGCTGAGGCATATGGAATCTTACTCATGCGTTCTCTCTCCTCGGTTGTACTCGGACACTGAGATCTAGAAAGAGTGATACCATGTGACATGGGCAAGAATCCTTTCTTGGAATCTTGCATGCTAAACCTCTTTAGCACCTTGTCAATATATGTACTTTGACTTAGGCCAAGAAGCTTTCTAGATCTATCTCTATAGATCCTGATGCCTAACACATAGGCTGCTTCACCCAGGTCTTTCATAGAGAAACATTTCCTTAGCCAAGTCTTCATAGACTGTAGCTCAGGAATGTCATTCCCGATGAGTAGTATGTCATCTACATACAACACCAAGAAGACAATAGCGCTCCCACTAACCTTCTTGTAGACACAAGGTTCATCTTCATTTTTGATAAAACCAAACTCTTTGATTGCATCATCAAAACGAAGATTCCAACTTCCAGAAGCTTGCTTCAGTCCATAAATGGACCTTTGCAATTTGCACACTTTATTGGCATTCCCAGGAGTGACAAAACCCTCAGGCTGTGTCATGTACACATCCTCAAGTAGCTTTCCATTTAGGAATGCAGTTTTGACATCCATTTGCCATATCTCATAATCATAGTGTGCAGCAATAGCAAACAAAATTCGGATGGATTTAAGCATAGCAACTGGTGAAAAAGTTTCATCATAGTCAATACCATGAATTTGCTTGAAACCTTTTGCAACCAATCTTCCCTTAAAGGTAATCACATTACCATCCATGTCAGTTTTCTTCTTGAAAACCCATTTGCACCCTATAGGTTTTACCCCTTCAGGTGGGTCAACCAAAGTCCATACTTGGTTTTCATACATGGATTCCATCTCGGATTTCATGGCCATTAGCCACTTTTCAGAGTCAGGCCCCGACATAGCTTGTTGGTAGGTTGTGGGCTCATCTTGATCCATGAGCATCACATCACCGGCGTGAGTCACGAGAAATCCATATCTCTCGGGCTCACGCCGAATCCTACCAGTCCTACGTGGGCTTTGTGCTACAGGAACAGAGTCTTGAACCACAACATCTTGTGGTGTCTGTTCAGGTTCCATTTCAGGTTCGATGTCTTCTTGTTGTTCTTGAATTTCTTCAAGTTCTACTTTCCTCCCACTAGTTCCTTTAGAGATAAACTCTTTCTCCAAAAAGACACCAGTTCGAGCAACAAACACTTTTTGCTCAGAGGGATTGTAGAAATAGTAACCCTTTGTTTCTTTGGGATACCCAACAAAAAGACATTTTTGAGATTTGGGCCCTAGTTTGTTAGAGGATTGACGTTTTACATAAACATCACAGCCCCAAATCTTCATAAAAGACAAATTGGGATGCCTCCCACTCCATATCTCATATGGTGTCTTTTGAACCGATTTAGATGGAACTCGGTTTAGTGTAAAAGCGGCTGTCTCTAGAGCATGTCCCCAAAAGGAGTTTGGAAGGTCAGCTTGACTCATCATGGAGCGAACCATGTCTAACAGAGTTCGATTTCTCCTTTCAGAAACACCATTCCATTGAGGTGTACCTGGCGGAGTGAGTTGTGATATTATACCACACTCTTTCAGATAGTCAAGGAATTCTCTATCCAAGTACTCTCCACCTCGATCTGATCGAAGCACTTTGATACTCTTCCCGAGTTGATTCTCTACTTCATTCTTGAATTCTTTGAACTTTTCAAAGGATTCTGACTTGTGTCTCATAAGATACACATAGCCATATCTGCTGAAGTCATCAGTGAAAGTAATGAAGTATTGGGAACCTCCTCTAGCTTGTGTAGACATAGGGCCACATACATCACTATGTATGAGTCCTAGTAAGTCATTAGCCCTTTCACTTTGCCCTGTGAATGGGGCTTTGGTCATCTTGCCCAACAAACATGACTCACATGTCTCATATGATTCAAAATCAAATGAGTCCAAGAGTCCATCCTTATGGAGCTTGGATATGCGGGTCTCATTTATATGGCCCAAGCGACAGTGCCAGAGATAGGTCAAGTTTGAATCATTTAATCTGACCTTCTTGGTATTCACATTATAGATTGGATCTTCAAGGTCTAGAACATACAACCCATTGCTAAGTTGAGCACTACCATAAAAGATTTCATTCAAATAAATAGAACAACATTTGTCCTTTATTATAAATGAAAAACCTTTCTTGTCCAAACAAGAAACAGAAATCAAATTTCTACTAATAGTAGGCACAAAGTAGCAGTTGTCTAATTCTAAAACTAATCCACTAGGTAAAGTGAGAACATAAGTCCCTACGGCTAAGGCAGCAACCCTTGCTCCATTTCCAACACGTAGGTCCACTTCACCTCGGGCCAATCTTCTACTTCTACTTAGATCCTGCACATTTGCACAAATGTGAGATCCACATCCAGTATCCAATACCCAAGATGAGGAAGTAGAAAAGTTAGCCTCTATAACAAAAATACCTGAAGTGGAAGTCTTACTTCCCTTTTCCTTAGCAAGTTCTTCAAGATAGAGCTTGCAGTTGCGCTTCCAGTGTCCAGGTTGCTTACAATGGAAGCACTCCCCTTCCTTTGCCACACCACCCTTTGGTTTCAGTGCAGCTGAAGAAGAACTAGCATTGGACTTTCCATTAGCTTTATCCTTCTTCTTGTTGGCTTTTCCTTTTCCCTTGCCCTTTTGAACCATCAAAATGGGCTTAGCCTTCTTAAGGTTTTGCTCAGCAGTTCTCAACATGTTGAGCAATTCAGGGAGGGACTTGTCAAGGTTATTCATGTTATAGTTCATGACGAACTGACTGTAGCTTTCGGGCAACGATTGCAAGACTACATCAATAGCCAACTCTTTCTGAAGAGCAAATCCCAAATTCTCAAGATTCTCAATGTACCCAATCATCTTGAGCACATGAGGACCCACGGGACTTCCTTCAGACATCTTGCACTGAAACAATGCCTTAGAGGTCTCAAACCTCTCATGCCTAGCTTGCTCTTGGAAAAGCATTTTGAGATGTTCGATCATATCGAACGCCCCCATGTTCTCATGTTGCTTCTGAAGCTCAGATTCCATGGTAATAAGCATGAGGCATGCAACATCCAAAGCATCATCAGAATGCCTCTTGTGAGCATCCCTTTCAGCTCTTGGAGCAGTGGCAGCAGGCTCATTCGGAATGGGCTGCTCTAGGACATATGCCTTTCTCTCTTGTTTGAGGACTATCCTCAAGTTTTGGTACCATTTGAGAAAGTTGGTCCCATTCAGTTTTTCCTTCTCAAGGATCGATCGCAATGAAAGTGTCGATGTGTTTTGTGCCATGGTTATCTACAACAGTAAATATGCAGTGTAAGAGTCATGTATTTTAATTCATTTAATAAGGACTTTTATTAAACGATACTCCCACTATTTTCCTCAAAATAATAACCCTCGATATTATTTCGGAACACCTCGGCACTAAGGTATTCTAGTGGGCCAAGATCCATATTTGACCACAACCTGAGTCAGCTTTGGCTTTTCTCTCAAGTTACAGCTATTTAGGTAGGCAACTCCTTGCCAATTGCATCCTATGCAACTCTTGGATAGTTGGGTGAACAACACTTGTCCAAGCTCATCTCATGAACTTAAGCCCAACTCTATGCCTCTAAGTCCCTAATCCTATTAGGATGACTTAGTTAAGTCGAACCCAAAGTTAGCAGTTTGGATATCACTATTATCCCATCACGCCTTACCAAGATGAACATAGGTGCTTTGCTTTGGCAAACCCACCTAATGTTGATCAAAGTCTTGACGAGTGCCAACATTTTGAAGGCATCACATTTAATGACTTAATATTTGTTTGAGGGATTTTTCTTTTGATCTCACCAATTTGTTATCTCCGGTTGTTTTATACATGCATCACATACAAATATAAAACATGCATCTCATGCTTACAAGAAATAAACGTGACATGGTTATAGCCCAAACTATGCGATATTCTCAAGCCAATGAGAATATCATAAAAGCCTAAGAAAAGAAAAGAGTCTTCACAAGCTCATTCTCTTCCTTTCTTGGCTGCCTTTTTGTTGTCACCTCCTTGGACATACCACCTTGGATGATCCCATAATGCACCATTACATCAATAATAGAAACCTCGAGTTACATTCGAGGGGAGTAAGGTGAGAAGAGAATGTACAATGAGAGTGATAAGAAAAGGCACGACTCGCAGGCCGTATTTACAAGTACAACCAATCAAGGGCTATAACCATGCACCATGCTTCAAACACCAATCAGCATATCATGTCAAATCTCATTCAACAAAGATGCATGCCAATTTTCGCGTGTTGATTAACCAGTTTTTATTTATGTGGCGCTTCGCATACGGCGGTCCCGCTGGCCGGTCAGCGGGCGGTGGTTCCGCTGACCGGTCAGCGGACGGGGTCAAGGGGAGCCGCCCTTGCGGGGGGCAGCACCCCCTGGCGCAAAAAATTGTCTTACAATTGCTTAGCCCAAAATCTTCTATTTTGAGAAAGTAGGCACCCGAGACTCCTCCATTCGAGCCACCAAAAATACCTTACTTTCGGTGCCCGAACAGGCCGAATCCGAACAAACCTAGGGTTTTTGCAACTATTGCAAGAATCCTAATCCATATAGGTATCTCATACCTATCAATTTCGGTTAATCTCATTAACCAATTTGTGTCGTTTCTTCATATATCTCATATGTTCATTACGAATTCCGGTTTCATGCATCATGAATCAATCTAATTAATCATGGCCGAAAACCAATCGAAGACATAGCATCATGCGATTCAACACTCAATCCCGATTTAGGGTTTCACCAGTAGCTCTGATACCACTGTTGGGTTTCGGGAGCCAAACAGCACAGCGGAATTTAACCGAAACCCTCCAGGATCCAAGTGAAACGGGGTAAACCGGGTGTTCGAAAATTTCATACCTAATTTTCGGTTGAGATCTCTCACTCAACTGTAGAGTCGAATCACAAAACCTGAACAGTTGACGTGTTCAGGCTCTCTATGGTATCCACACGAGCCTCACGGGATCACCACGCTTCCACCACGTCTCGGCAGATGCGTTTCTCTTGCGCTCGCAGTGCTAGCTTGCGTCCTCCAAGGAATTGCAAGAGAAGAGTGTGGCTGTCCTTTTGGGAGGCTAGGGCAAGGAGACCTGCGAATTTCTCACTTAAAAGTTGTATTTATAGTGAGACTCAACTTCCAGGCCTAATGGGTTTCAAAGCCCTAATCCAATTAGGATTTAATTTCGGGCTTAATAATGGCTCAACTCCTTGGCCCATTATTAATACGAAATTAAAGTGAAACCATAACCCAAATAATTAGCCCATGCACTCTAATGATCCAAATAGCTCTACGTGTGCGACCCAATAGGCTCTTGCCACGTTGGCAATGATCATAAATCACATTTATGATCATAAGCAATGAGCGGTGTCTAGCAACACATCATTGCTACCCAAGTGACAAGATTGTCGGTGAATCGACTAAACCTTTATGATCATCACCGATATATGCCATTGTCCCTTTGTCCAAGATATCAAGACTAAGCACGAGACATGGAATGTGTCACTCTCGTATAGCCCAATCTTTGGTTTCTTGATTACCGAGTAGACTAACTTAAACTGATGACATTGATATCATATATCAACTCATCGGAGCATGGCCATGCATTTTCTAAGTCTCACTCTATCAAGGGGCCCAAAGATATCACTCCCGTTACATAGGAGGGACAAATCCCATCTTGATCATACAAATCCCTTCGCATGATATGAGACATACCCAATGACCTCCTTCAAGTTCACTCAGTTACGAGCAACAAAGGAAAGTATCAAAGTATGTGACTCACATGTAGGGAACCTTGATGATCTTAGGTCGAAGGACTACATATACCATGATCACTATGAGAATCACTTATGACACTCATATAACGATCCATGAAGTGTTCTCATGGTGGGTCGGTCCAGTACACAAGTTCTCCAACTTGTACCCATATGTAGACTACATATCTCATATTAGTCTCCACATATGCTAGTCATTATGTATTATTGCAACCCGCTCCACAATAATACTAGACTAGGTACGTTTAAGAATATCATTATTCTAGGGTTACAATTATGTTTATTACGTTACGCAGAAACAAAACAACAAACAAAATTGCTGGATTAATGCCTCAATAAAATATCATGACTCAATTTGCAAAAATACAATCATCTCATGATTGGCTTTTTGGGCACAACACTAACACTTTTTACTTAGACAAATTTGTCCAACCTGTGCAATACAACTTTCCTACCAAACTTTTTAGGCATAGAATTTTTTCAAGGCCTCTGAGTGCCAAGTGTTTTTTAATTCTATGCCTTCGGCATCGCCGAGCTTATAAACTCCTTTTCGTACTTCGGCAAGTACCAGGTAGGGTCATTCCCAATTTACGCGAAGTACCCCGTGGGACGGCTTTCGGGGTGCAAATGCAGCCTTTCGGAGAATGAGATCTCCCTTCTTTATTCCTTTTGGCCTGGCACGTAGGTTTATGGCTGCTGCCACTCTTTGCTGGAAAGCTTTTCTTCTCAGCTCAGCTACTTCTCTGTGTTCGCTGACGAGGTCGAGCTTGGTTCTCAGGCCGAGGTCATTTCCTTTTTCATCGAACACTTGGACTCGTATTGAAGGTTGTACTACCTCGACAGGGATGATGGCCTCTGTACCGAAGACGAGTGAAAAGGGCGTTTCCCCTGTGGCTCTTCGGGGTGTTGTTCGGTAACTCCATAACACGCTTTGGAGTTCTCCTGGCCATTTCCCTTTTGCTTCCCTCAGTCTCTTTTTCAGACCATCTTTTATGGTCCTGTTAGATACTTCCACCTGCCCATTACTTTGGGGGTGAGCTACTGGGGCGAAGTGCATTTTTGTCCCAAGGTCGCTAATGAACTCTTGGAATCCTTTGTCTATGAACTGGGATCCATTGTCCGCTACGAGTACCCTCGGTATGCCGAATCTGCATACGATGTTTTTCCATACGAACTTCTGCACTTCTTTTGCCGAGATAGTTGTCAGAGGTTCTGCCTCGACCCACTTAGAGAAATAGTCAACTGCTACTACGCAGAACTTTACGCCTCCAGGCGCCGTTAGGAGTGGCCCGATGAGATCTATGCCCTAAACTGTGAAGGGCCAAGGATAGTCTGTCGAGGTCACGAACTCCGAGGGTGTTCTTTGGATGTTCGCATGTCTCTGGCAACTACCACATTTCCGGACGAACTGCTTCGCGTCCTTTCTCAAGGTAGGCCAGAAGTATCCTTGGCGAAGTATCACTGCTGCTAGGGCGTCGGTTCCGATGTGCGAACCACAGGCACCTTCGTGAACTTCTTCGAGGATCATTTCAGTATCCTCTTCACTGACACACCTCTGTAGTGGATTTGCATATCCTTGCCGATATAGTTCTTCTCTAATTAAGAAGAAACGTCGGGAGCGCCTTCGCACTTTTGCGGCTTCGCTGGGGTCTTCGGGGAATGTGTTGGTTGCGAGATATGTTTTGATTGGTTCTTTCCATCCTTTCCTCGAGGTCGCTATGCTTAACATCGCGACGCTGGGGTGGCTTAGCACTTCGGTGCAAGTTTTGGACTTCGCCAACCAGTCTGCCTCAGCATTTTCTCGTCAGGGTACGTTCTCGATTTTCACGACGTCGAACTCCCGAATAAGCTTTGTTACCAACTCATGGTATTTCGCCAAGGTCGGGTCTTTCGCGCCATAGTCCCCTGCCATTTGCCGGACCACCAGCTGGGAATCACTATGGGCTTTCAAGTTTCTCACACCAATTTTTCTAGCCAGGCGTAATCCTGCTATGAGGGCCTCATACTCGTCCATATTGTTGGTGGTGTTGAAATTGAACTTGATGGCCTTCATTACTTCTAGACCTTCGGGGCCTCTGATAATCACTCCAGCTCCCTGGTGTTCGGATCCTGAGGCCCCGTCAACATATAACGTCCATTCTGGCTCGTCTTCGCTCGAAAACGAATGTGCCTCCTCAGTGTTTGGTACTTCGGCGATGAAGTCTGCCAAAGCTTGAGCTTTTATAGCTTTCCGGGGTTCATACGTGATGTCGTGTTCGCCAAGCTCTATACACCACTTGGAAAGCCTTCCCGAGTGATCAACTTTCCTCATAACATCCCGTAGAGGCAGGGTACTTCGGACGATAATGGGGTGAGCCTGAAAATATGGCCACAGCCTTCTCCCTGCAAGCACTAAGGCATATATAGCTTTTTGAAGCAAAGGGTACCTGACTTCAACGCCATGCAAGGACTTGCTGACATAGTAGACTGGCCATTGCTTTGGCCCTTCTTCTTTCACGAGGACTGAGCTCACAGCTTTTTCTGTGACGGCGAGGTATAATACGAGGGGCTCTCCCTCCTGAGGTTGCCGCAGGGTCGGCAGGCTGGCCAAGTAGACTTTGAGTTCTTCCTAGGCTTTTTGGCAATCTTCATCCCAAGGATGACCATTCCTTCCAAGGTCGCCTTCCATCTTTACTGCCTTTGTGAGGACTTTGAAGAAGGGTCGACACCTATCTCCGTACCTGGAAATAAACCTGCTCAGAGAGGTTATTCTTCCGGTGAGTCTTTGCACGTCTTTGACTGTGGCAGGAGTTCGGAATTCAAGCAGAGCCTTAATCTTCTCGGGGTTAGCATCGATGCCTCTTTCAGATACCATGTACCCAAGGAACTTTCCCGAGGTCACCCCGAAGATGCATTTCTCAAGATTAAGGCGGATCCCGAAGGCTCTGAGTTTTTGGAAGGTTTGCTCTAAATCTGCAACGTGGTAGCCAGGCAGTTTGCTTTTGACTATCATATCATCAACATACACCTCCATGTTCCTCCCCATTTGGTCTTTGAAGACTTTGTTCATCAGCCTCTGGTAGGTGGCTCCTGCATTTTTGAGTCCGAAGGGCATCCTGATATAGCAATATGTTCCTCCCTCAGTGATGAAGGCAGTCTTCTCTTCATCTTCGGGGTTCATCCTTATCTGCTGATATCCACTGAAAGCGTCCAGGAAACTTAGGAGCCCGTACTCGGCAGTTGAGTCTACCAGTTGGTCTATTGGCGGAAGCGGATATGAATCTTTCGAGCAAGCATCGTTCAAATTTCTGAAGTCGATGTACATCCGGAGCTTACTACTTCCTTGTTTTGTGGCAATTACCACGTTGCTTAGCCATTCGGAGTAGTTTACCTCCCAGATAATGCTAGCGTCTATCAGACGCTGGACTTCGGTCTTGACGAAGTCACTTTTGTGAGCTGAGATGCTCTGTTTCTTTTGCCGGACAGGTTTTATTTCCGGACTCGCTTTGAGGCTATGCTGGATTACGCGAGGGTTTACCCCTGGCATGTCCTTCGGCGAGTAGGCGAACAGATCTTTATTTGCGAGCAGAAAAGATACAAGTTTTTCCTTGTCTCCTTCGGCCATGCTTTTCCCTATTCGGGTATTATGGCCTGGGACAAGCTCTACTTCTTCTGTTTCCGCTTTTAAGGGATCTTCTGCCTCGCCCCTTTCCAGCTCTTTTGCTTCTACAGCATGTGCTAAGTTGCTTGCTGGAGCCTTTCGTGCTCTGACGAACACCTTTCTCACCTCACCTTGATCAATGAAGATCTTTGCGTCTCCTTCCTTGGTGGCGAAGGTGACGGTCAAGTACTTTACATCTGGACGAATGTACAGATTTCCCTGTGTCTGTCTGCCGAGGATGGCGTTGTATGACGAAGGAACGTCCATGACTATGAATCTTGCCATGGTAGAGGCGAACAACTCAGCAGTTCCTTTCTCCGAAGTTCCTTTGATCATCAAGGGGAGGTCGATCCACCTGAGGACAGGTAGCTCAGATGGTCCTACGCCGAACGTGGGTGAAGTAACAGCCTTGAGGTCACTCCTGGATACGCCCAAGCTTGGCTGCAAATGTGAGAACAAGTCGTCTGCGTTTGACCCATCGTCCAGCAGTACCCTCTTGACGTCCCAGTTTCCTATCCTCGCCATTATCAGCAATGGATCATCATGGGGAAATACGATGGTGGAGCCATCCTCGCGGGCTAATTTTTTCGTTAGGCTCTGATATTCCATCACCGCTATCTCTCTGGCCCTTCTTTTTCTTTCCGAGGATGGAAGTCCGGTTGTGATCGTCTGTATTACTCCTGCCGAAGGTGGAGGACGCCTTCTCGGACTTCGGTTCCTTCGCCTGTCTGAATCGTAATCCTCATCATCGGGCTTTCCTTCTTCCTCTTTTTTCCCCTTCGGGGAAGGCATTCTCAAATAACGCCGAAGCTAGCCCTGCTTTATCAGTGATTCAATGTACTTTTTCAACTGAAAGCAGTCTTCGGTGTCATGACCGTGATCACAGTGGAACTGACAGAACTTCTTCATGTTCCTTCTGTTGTCAGCAGTCATGCCCCTCGGTCGTTGGATTTGAGGCCCCTGTTTTTCTAACGCCATGAGCATGTTAGCCCTCGTGGTGCTCAGAGGTGTAAAGTTTTGAGGCTTCCTTCCTCCTACTCGCATTCTCCGAGGTCGGCCTAACTGTTCCGTTGGACACCAGGCTTGCTGGCTGGATCCTTCGCCACGAGTGTGAATATGGTCAGCCTTCGGTCCAGTCATTGTCAGCTCTTCAGCTGTCATATGTTGTTCAGCCCTTCGGTAGAATTCTCCCAGCGTGTCCGGGGGATCTTTGGAGAATTCGTAAAACAAGTGCGAATCCCTCCGGAGGCCCCTCGTCATGGCGAGGATGCGGATTTCGGGACGAAAGTCCGGAACACAGAGAGCTTCTCTGTTGAACCTCTCGACATAGTCACGGATGGTCTCCCCGTTTCTTTGTGCTATGTCAAACATCTGGACGGGCATCTTTGCCGTGGGCTTGCTCCCAATAAACTGTTGGGTGAACGCTGTGGACAGCTCCTGGAACCCCCTGATGTTTCCGGGAGGCAGGGAATTGTACCAGGCAGTTGCTGGTCCTGCGAGGCTGACTTCAAAGCACTTGCAGAGTGTAGCATCATCAGCCCCGTGTAGCACCATGCTGCGTTTGTACTTTGTTAGGTGGGCCTGGGGATCAGTCCGACCCTCATAGGTCTCTAGCTGAGGTAGCCTGAAGTCACTTGGCATGGCCGCCTCGACCACTGTTCGGGCGAAAGGAGTTTCATCTCCAGAGACGGTTTCAGTTAGTCTGGCCCAAACAGGCTTGCGTGCCACCTGCTGTTCCACTCTCTCCAGTCTTGCCAAGACTTTCTCCAGCAGGAGCGTAGCACTGGGCTCCTCTTCCTGGTGCTTGGAGGTTCTTTGGTAAAAGGACTGTTGCCGTCTCTTCGGGGAGCGACTTCGGTGCCGAGTTGAGGGGGACCTTGCCTCTGGCGACAAACTTCTTCTGGACGGGACTTCGGGTCGTTCAGTCCTCGCTTTTTCCGCCAGCCGAGCTCCGAGGGGCAAGTTATCTGTCGAGGACTCTTCCCGTGGCTCCCCGCTTCCCGAGCTATGATGGGTTGCCCTTGGGCTTTTCTCCCGAGGTCGTGCTGGCGAAGTGGGTTTTTGCGCCTGGGCTGGTTGCGGCCACCTTCGGTTTATCTGTTGTGTCATTTCAGCCACAACAGAAAGCTGAAAGTCTCGTAAAAAACCCATGGTGATGACAAGAGGGCGTTCCTCTTCAGGCAAGGAAGTCTCTGGGGGACTTTCTTCGGTAGCTGGTTGGGTCTCAGGCGCGGACGGGGACTTCGGGAGTCCTTTGTCCTTCGAACGCCGAGTTTCGACAACAGCTACCTGGGAGTAGTTTCCCACAGACGGCGCCAAATGATGCCCCAAGGCATCTTCGTTTGCTGTCATGTTGACAGGTGGAGAGACTTCCTGAGGAGGCGAGCGCCTGGAGCTCTGGTTTCCCAGCTGAGCGTGCCTGAAAAGCTCAAAGAAGAGGTTAGGAGGTCCCCGGTTTGCTTTTCCGGGGAGGACCCTCCGACGCCCAAGTCAGTTTTCTGAGTGAAAGTGGAGGAAGAACACTAAGGGATCAAGTGTCTTGCCTGTTTTGTGCTTTCTCAGAGGGAGGAAAATGCCCATCCTTTGCCCCGTCCCATTTCCTAGTATTTATAGGAGTAGCTGGTCCGTTCAGATCATGACACGTGTTCGGTCGGATTTGATCTGTAGTTTTGGACCTAGGGGACAGGCAGCCGTTTGCAGCCTCCTTTAGCCCGGGACCTGGACAGGTTGTGTCAGGACTGGGGCGGCTGCGGTGTGTCAGTTCGCCGTTCAGATGTGACGTGTAGGGCTTGTGGGCGACATGTCGGAGGCTCCTTAAATGCTCATACCGTACTCCCGAGGTCCCCTGGGCGAGGTCGCCCTTCGGTGCGTGCACCCTCTTCGGATTCTATCCGTCCTTCGGTGCGAGCACCTCCTTCGGGATCTATCCCATAGTTCTGGGAGTTCCCTTGATGAACACCTTCTTCGGGACTCACACCCATAGTTAGGGGATTCCCTTGTTCAGGTGTTTCTTGTTCGGGGAAGATCCTCTTCAGGGCCTCTGCCTTCGGGGAGATTCTTCCTTGCTTCAGAGAGATGGCTCTCTTACCCGAAGGCGGTCAGTTTGGCCCCTCGATGGAGACGGTGTTGTCCTCGGAATTCCTGACGACCTAACCGAAGTCTCGAGCTCATAGTGTTTGACTTCGCACCTTCCGAGGTCAGTAAAAAGATCCTCTCTTGGGTGACGTCAGACTCCTCGGCCAATATTCTGGCAGGGAGTTACTACCGAGGAGGCAATAGCCTTTGGCTATCAGTTACATTGCCAATTGAATCCAAGTGCTACCATTACTAAGTTTCTCCATGAAACTTACTCCCCTCAATTATGTCATTTCAGGTCAAGCAGAAACATCACCTTCAAACTAACCTTTGTGGTTTGATTTTTCATCTGAAATTTCAGGTACATGAACTTCCACATTTCTAGTTGTGATATGGAAATTTTGGTGATTTTAGGAGCACATTTGGTATTTTTAATGGTGGTACTTATTGTGTTGTGCAGCAGCTGTCCAGCATCCTGTTTTTGGAGTCCATTGTGTCTCAGGACCTCCTGTAACCTAGGGTGGGTATTTAGCTGAGTTAAGACCATATTGTAGTGAATGTATGCATGTATATGTAGTATATGTAAAATGAGACAAGTCTAGGAACATTTGAGTAATATTTTGGCTATGTAAGTGATGTGGTGCAGAGCTGCCTAAGTGTGAATGATTGGCTGCTTACTTGTAAATTATATTTTGACCACATAAAGTTGTTAAAAGAAAGGGAATGTAATTCCTATGTGTAATGGACATATATGGGATAGCCTTGGAGGGCTTTCCCCTTGTGAATGAAGTGTTTGCATGGTTTGGAAAAATTGTATGGGCAAAATGGTCCAAAAGTTGCCAGAATTTCGACTCTAGACATAAAGTTTAATATCTCCCTGTGTAGAATGAATCTTGGTATGAAACTTTGACCACACATCGAGGACATCTAGAGGGTTAACGGGGATTTGGAATTTCTGGATTTAGACCGCTGTAGCCAAAGATATACTGTTCGTTTGGTCAGAATTTTGTAACCAACTTAAAAAATCCATAACTTGGTCCATAGGTGGGCTATTGATGTAAAAAAAAATTCCTTGGTTTTATCTAAGTCTCCAATTAATAATGGAGGAAAGAAAAAATGGGGTTATGAGGCTAGAATGATACAGTTGATTAGTGGAAGTTACAGGTGCAGTAGCTGGCCACTAGATCTTAACAAGATTGCCTAATGTGTGGAAGGCAAAACTAAGACTTGTGCTAGTGTTTTCCTTCTTTGCTGCCATGGTGTGCATGAAATGTGAATATGTGTGTGATGGTTGGACCAATATGCATGTATTTACATAGTGCCCAAGAGGGCCACTTGGATATGCACACTAAGGGTAGTGTTCTGATGGCCTACAGAACATTACCAATCCTGGGAGTCTAAATGCACAGTTTTGGCAGCATAACTGGACTACCCCGGAGTGGGTAATAGAAGTTGGTATCAGAGCATGGTTTATACATGTACATTGCATATAGTTGGCATTCCATGCATCTACATATATGAACTCAGTTTGGTCAGCTGCTAGTGTCAAGTACCATTGAAATACCTATGATCTTTATATGTGCTCTATGATGAATCATCAATGTCGGAAGTAAACATGGTTGCGACAAGGAGAGGGGAACCACCCCGAAGGCCTCCTACTAATTCTAGGAAATAAGGAAATGGACAGAATAGAGGGAATCAGGGGCAACAGGGGGTACCAAACCCTGAAGTGCCTCAGGTTTGGTTAGAGCTTCAGAGGAACTTAGCTCTAATCAATGAAAACTTAATGAGGCTGATTCAAGGACAACAACATGGAGTCCAAGTAGCTCCAGCAGAACCAGTTCGCAATGTATAGCTACAGCCAGAAGAGGATACTAGGAACACATCTGAATATGTTCCTTCTGGAAGCTTAGAAGACACAAATGATGAGACCATTGAGGTGGAAGATGAGGATAGGAGAAATCCAAGAGGCAGAAGAGTAAGATCTGAGATTGGTCAGGTGTCGAGGACCAATCCCTCAGTCTATGACCATTCCTGCACTAGGAATGAGATTGAGGAAGGTCGTGAGAGAAGATCCAGTAGAAGGCAGAGAGATCATAGATAGCATCACCATACAGAGGACTCTCATAGATCCAGGAGACATAAATCAGAGGATCTAGAGGGCCTAGATGAGGTCAGACTGTCGGAGAGGTTCCAAGGCCTAAGACCTCCACAGTTTGATGGAAGAGCTGGGCCAGAGAGAGCTGAGGAGTGGTTAATCTTCATAGAAAAGATGTTTGAGAGGATGCCACTCAGCTTCACCAAGAAGGTGTCACTGGCTACTTACAACTTGGTAGGCAGTGCAGAGATGTGGTGGAGAAACACTAGAGACAGGTATGCTTTCCAGAAAGGCAGAAGGTCAGGAAGAGATATTGAGATGAGCTGGCTAGAGTTCAAACAGCTATTCCAGGAACAGTACATCAGTGATGCCATCAAGGATATGAAGCAAGCTGAATTTGATGCTCAAAGGCAGGGCAACCTCAGTGTCCTAGAGTATGAGCACAAATTCAATCAGTTGGTGAGGTATACTCCTCAATATCATGGATTGGAGGAATTGAAGGCCAAAAAATTTGTCAGAGGCCTAATGTCAGACATTAGAAAGGCTGTTAGACCTTTTGGAGTAGTTACATACTATGACGCAGTGCAGAAAGCTCTATTAGTAGAGCAATAGGAGTATGAGACTAAGTACTTTCCCAGTGGACCAGGGGAAAGTAGTCAGGCAGGAGGCAAGCAGAAGAAGGCACCACAAGGCAAAGGAATTGCCAAGAATTCTCATCTTGGTGGTGAGGGCATGGTTAAGGGCAAGTTCCCTAGCCTAAGGTGCCCTTAATGCAAGAAGTTTCATTGGAAGAAACCTTGCTATTTTGACACCCAAGTGTGTCTAAGATGTGGATCCATGGATCATTGGATCAAAGACTGCCCACAGGTTCCCACAGGTTCAAAGGAGGCTAGAAGACCAAGGTCTAGTAAGACCTATTGGGGCAGGACCTAGAGAAGGAGCACCAAGGGGGCGACAGCAGAGGCCAATTCCTCCAGTGCCTCGGCCTCCAGTGCAGAGAGCTGGCAGAGTCTTCTAAGCGGAGAGGCCAGAGACATCAGACTAGGGAGGAGCACTAAGAGGTAACATTTACCTTAATGGTATGCCTGTTAGTGTTCTATTTGATACTGGTGCATCTGTATCTATAATGGCTAGGAAATTTGTTGATGCCATGAAATTGCCTACTAAAATCATGCCTAGGATATCCTTAGTGAAAATAGCAGGTAGTCAATGTCTTTTCACTAATGACCTAGCTAAGGATTGTGAGCTAGTAGTGGGAAAGACTAAGGTTATGACTAATCTGCTAGTGTTCGACATTCCTAAGTATGATTTAGTGCTGGGTATGAATTGGCTTGTTATGCATAACATAAGAATTGATTGTGCTAAGAGGGAAATCACATTGCCTGATGGTGAAGTGCATGCATTAGTGAATTCTAAGGAATTAGTCTATGAAATGCATGGCATGGAGCTAGAGGTATTGGATGAGATACCTGTGATTTCTGAGCATGATTTCTGTTATGCATTGAATGAATTGCACTGTGATAAGGAAGTGGACAGAATACCTATAGTGAGAGACTTTCCAAAAGTCTTTCCTAAAGACTTGCCAGGTATTCCTCCACAAAGGGATATTGAATTTGAAATCAAGCTGCAACCAGAAGCTAGTCCAATATCCATACCTCCTTACAGAATGCCAACCACAGAGATGAATGAGCTCAAGAAACAACTTGATGAACTTCTTGAAAAAGGGTTCATAAGGCCAAGTGTTTCACCATGGGGAGCTCCTGTTCTCTTTGTGAAAAAGAAGGATGGATCTTTGAGACTATGCATTGATTACAGGAAGCTTAATGTAGTGACTATCAAAAACAAGTATCCACTCCCTAGGATTGAGGCTCTATTTGATCAACTCAAGGGAGCTAAGATCTTCGCCAAGATAGATTTGAGATCTAGATACTTCCATTTCAGAGTAAAGGAAGAGGACATTCCTAAGACTACATTTAGGACCAGATATGGGCATTATGAGTACATAGTCATGCCGTTTGGTTTGACTAATGCCCCAGCTACTTTCATGGACTTGATGAACAGGGTGTTCAGACCACATCTGGACAAATTTGTGGTTGTGTTCATTGATGACATCCTAGTGTATTCCAAGGATGAAAATGAACATGAACATCATCTAAAGATTGTCTTAAAGACTTTGTTGCAGCATCAGCTTTATGCCAAGTTATCCAAGTGTGAATTCTGGATAAGGGAAGTGTCTTTCCTAGGACACATCATAGATGCACAAGGCCTTAAGGCGGACCCTGAAAAGGTCAAGGCAGTGCAAGAGTGGGAAAGACCAAAGACTGTGAAGGAAATCAGAAGTTTCCTAAGATTAGCTGGATACTATAGAAGATTTGTATCAGGCTTTTCCATGATTGCCTCAGTTCTTACTCATCTGACCAAGAAGGGTCAAAGATTTGAGTGGACTGAGAAGTGTGAAAATAGATTCCAGGAGCTCAAGCAGAGGTTGATTAAAGCTCCAGTGTTGATTCTTCCTAATCCAAGTAAGCCCTACATCATATATACAGATGCATCTAGATATGGGTTAGGTTGTGTGCTTATGCAAGACAGAAATGTCATTGCTTATGGGACAAGGCAGTTAAGACCCCATGAGCAAAATTATCCTACCCATGACCTAGAACTGGCAGCAGTGGTTTTTGCTCTAAAGCAACGGAGGCATTACTTGATGGGTAGTTCCTTTGTGATCTACACTGACCAAAAGAGCCTAAAGTACTTGTTCACTTAGAAAGAGTTGAACATGAGGCAAAGGAGATGGTTAGAGTTCATCAAGGACTATGATTACAGTATACAGTACACAGAGGGCAAAGGCAATCTAGTAGCAGATGCCTTGAGCAGGAAGTACACAGGACTTTTGAAGGGAGGATCCTTAGCTAATCATGATGAGCAAAATAGTCTGCTATGCCTATGGTATAAATGGCATAAGTGGGAGGAAGCCCAAATTTACACATTGACAATTCAGTCTGGATGGATTGAAGAAGCCAAAAAGGCACAGGAGACAGATCCTAATCTGAAAAAGATCTCAGGAGAGGAAAAAGGTTCCTTGTATCAATCCTTTGCTTACAAGCAAGGATTACTGTACTTCAAGGACCGAATATATGTGCCTAAAGGAGCAAAGCTCAGGGATGAAATACTTGAAGAAGCTCACACAAGCAAGTTGAACATCCATCTAGGAAGTGAGAAAATGTATAAAGATTTGAAGAGTCACTTCTGGTGCCCACATATGAAGAGAGACATAGCTACTTATGTCTCCAAATGTGCCACATGCCAGAGGGTAAAGGTAGAGCACTAGAAGCTAGCTGGTATCCTACAGACTCTACCTATACCAGTGAGGAAGTGGGGCAACATAACCATGGACTTTTTGACTGGGTTGCCTATGACAAGATTAAGGCATGACACAATCTGGGTCATTGTGTATAGGCTAACCAAATGTTCCCACTTCTTACCTATGAAACTCACAGACTCCTTGGATAAGTTAGCCCAGATGTATGTCCAGGAGATAGTGAGACTACATGGAGTGCTAGACTCCATTGTATCTGATAGAGATCCAAGATTTACAGCTCGGTTTTGGAGTGCTTTTCATAAAGCACTAGGAACCAAAATTGACCTGAGTACTGCTTAACATCCTCAGATAGATGGGCAATCTGAAAAGGTGATACAGATACTAGAAGACATGCTCAGGAGCTGTCTGTTGGATTTCAAAGGTTAATGGGACCAACACTTGCCGTTGGTAGAATTCTCATATAACAATAGTTACCAAAGCACTATTGGCATGAAACCTTATGAAGCCTTATATGGAAGAAGGTGGATGACACCCCACTGTTGGGTGGAAGCCTCAGACAGGCTAGAGTTGGGTCCCCGAATTATTGAAGAGACTATTGCCAAAATCAAGAAAATTCAAGAGAGATTAAAGGCAGCCAATGAAAGGACCATAGCCTATGTGAACAAAAGAAGGAGATACTTGGAATTTGAGGTTGGTGACAATGTTTGGCTGAAAGTTGCACCAACCAAAGGCACTGTCAGATTTGGAAAAAGAACGAAGTTAGCTCCAAGATACATTGGTCCTTATGAGATCTTGGATAGAGCTAACAAGGTAGCATACAGGTTAGCTCTACCGCCAAGCATGTCAAGTGTTCATAATGTTTTTCACATCAGTATGCTTAAGAAGTGTCTACTAGACACAAAGCATCCTATTGTAGTGGAAGACATACGATTGGAACCTAACTTGACATACGAAGAAAAACCTATAGCTATCTTAGCCAAGGATACTAGAAGGTTAAGAAACAAACATATTCCCATGGTTAAAGTTCAGTGGTCGCACCACTCTGAAAGATAAGCAACCTGGGAAACTGAAAAAGACCTTATCGAAAGGTATCCTAAAGAATACCTGAAGCTAAAGGCTATTTTGGAGGACCAAAATTTTTAAGGGGGGGAGGATTGTTACCACCTCACAAAATGGGAGAATTACAAGTGTGTCATAATGGCTAAAAACCGTTATATTGTGTAATTCTCACCACAGTGATTGTAGTGTAGGGGGTAAAAGGTATGATCAACATCTCCTTAAAAGTGTTCCAAGTTGGTAACTTGGTCCCCAAGAAAAGTCTTAACGATTGCTTATTTTTCAACCAACCTATGGACTTTTTTGTAAGATTTTGGAAATTCGGGTACTCAATTGCAAAACTTTCACAAAAGAGATTTGGAGAGTTATGGGAAGTATATGAATGGTATGAAAGTGCTATTGGAGGACCAAATTACTTATGGAAGAGAACTAAGGACAAAGAAAACACAAAAACGCATAAAGGACCTAAGTGTTCTAATGTAGGCCTTAAGATGTGTATCTTTATGCCTTAAGTCAAATGGAAGTTTTGTGGGGTTATCCCACATAAGGAGGACTGCTAAAGGAAGATAAGGATGGTCAAATATGGGCCAAGAGATTAAGACTAAGAAACCATAGTCTTGTAGGAAGGAAAATGACATAAGACAAGGTTAAGACCTTAGTGTGTTTAGTGTACTTTTGACTATTTAAGTAGTTAAGACCACCTTTGCTCTTTAAATTTCAGCCTGCACCAGCAAAAAGAAATCCAGCCCTCTCCTCCACACTTCCTCCATAGCCACCATACCTTCAAACTCAAAACTACTTGCAATTGAAGTCATGGAAGCACAATTGGAAGCTATTTGGTGCTATTGCTTGAGTGCACCTAGGATCAAGCTCCAATTTCAGCATACCCATCAAGGTAAGGGTTCTCTTGATCTCCTGGGTTGTTTTCTGTATTTTCAAACATCCATGGAGCTATGGCTAAGCTTGGAAGATGATAGCTGAAGGGCTATCGCCTCTCTTAGTACATACATCTGATAGCCGAAGGGCTATCGCCTCTATTTGACCCGAACTCGGAGCATCAGGGAACGCGAGGATACTATTAGCCCCCCGAGGTACTAAATGGATCACCTTCGGACATGGAGAATCAGCTATTGCAAGCCGAAGAGGATCTCCCCGAAGGAGGAACCCTGACTCAGGGAACTCCCCAAACTACGGGCATATTTCCCGAAGAGGCATCGTCCGCGCCAGAGGACGACCTCGTCCATGGACTTCGGGAGTATGGCATGAGCATTTAAAGAGCCTCTGACATGTCACCAACAGATGTTACAGGCCACCCCAAACGGCGATCTGACACACCGACGCCATCCAGGTCCCATCATGACCTGTCTCGGTTCAAGGCTCAAGAAACCTGCCACAGGCTACTTGTCCCCTACGCCCAGAAGTTCAAGAAAGATCTGACCGAACATGTGTCATGATCTAAACGGGCTGATTACTCCTATAAATACCAGGAAATAAACCTGGGCAAAGGATCGATCCTTGAGCAGACTCCTTTCCTTGAGAAAACACAAACAGGCAAGGCCTTTCTACTTTTCAGTGCTCCTCCCTTATTTTCTTTCAGGACACTGACTTGGGCGTCGGAGGCTCCTCCCCGGAAATGCACCCCGGGGACCTTCTGACCCCCTCTTATGAGTTTTTCAGGCATGCTCCCTTGGGCAATCTGGCATTCGGGCGGTCTCCCTCTCAAGAAGTCCCTCTACAAGTCTCACTGTCACTCCACGAAGACGCTGACCGACATCAACATCCTTCCAATAGTATGGTCAGGAAACCTAGCGTTACCCGAAAGAGGCGATATCACGGACCTTGAAAGGAGCGAAGTCAAATACTCCGAACTCTAGAACGTCAGGAATTCCAAGGATGCTACCGGCTCCCTCGGGGGACCAAACGAATTGCCTTCGGAGATGAAGAACCAGCTATTTCAAGTAGGAGAGAATCTCCCCGAAGAAGGGACCCACAAACCAGGGAACTCCCCGAACTACAGGCATAATTCCCGAAAAAGGGCGTCCGTACCGAAAGACGACCTCACCGGAGAACATCGGGAGTACGACATGGGCATTTAAAGAGCCTCTAACATGTCGCCCACATGCGCTACACGCCGCCTTGATGAGCGGCCTAATGCGCCAACGCCGTCCAAGTCTTGTCACGACCTGTCTCGGTCCTAGACCCGAGGAGCCTACAAACGGCTACCTGTCCCCTACGCCCGGAAGTACAGATCGCATCTGACCGAACACGTGTCGTGATCTGAACGGGCTAGGCACCACTATAAATACAAGGAAACAAGCCCTGGCAAAGGATCCGACCCCTCTCCCTGAGAAAACACGAACAGGCAAGACCACCTAGACTCTTAGTGCTCTTCCTTTATCTCCTCTCAGAACACTGACTTGGGCGTCAGAGGCTCCTCCCCGGAAAAACACTTCGGGGACCTCCTGACCTCTTTTCTTCTGAGCATTTCAGGCACATTCCTCTGGGAAACCTTTGCTCCAGACATCCTCCCTCATAGGAAGTCCCTCCCGATGTCATAATGTCACCCGACGAAGATGTCACCGGGCATCATTTGGCGCCGTCTGTGGGAACTCACCCTTAGGTCGCCGTTGTTGAAACTCGGCATTCAAAGGACAAGGAACTGACGAAGTCCTCGTCCACGCCTGAAGCTCAATCAGCTACTGAGCAAACCCTTCCAGGGACTTCTTCGCCTGAGAAAGAACGTCCTCTAGTCATACCTATGAGTTTTCTGCGCGACTTCCAGCGCTCTATTCTGGCCGAAATGATGCAGCAAATAGACCGAAGCTAGCCGCAACCAACGTAGGCCCAAAGGCCTTCCTCGCCAGCACTCCCTCAGGAGAAAAGCCCGAGATCAGCTTACCGGAGTTCAGGAAGTGCGGATCCGCGTGATGAGTCCTCAACGGAAAACATACCCCTCTGGGGATGACCTAACGTGCCAGTAGGGCCTAAACGGCCTAAAAGCCCACGCCAAAAGAGTTCATCGCTTGAGGCAAAGTCACCATCCCTTCGGCGGCGAAGTCCGTCCCTGAAAAGGCACTGGTAATCTCCTTTCCCCGAGACTTACAAGCACCAGGACGAAGAGCCCAGTGCCGCGCACCTCATGGAAAAGATATTAGCAAGGTTGGAAAAGGTAGAAAGATAGGTAGCTCGGAAACCAGTCTGGGCTAGGCTATCTGAAACTTTTAGTCGGGATGAATCGCCGTTCATCCGAACAGTAGTAGTTGCGCCCATGCCAAGTGAATTTCGGGTGGCTCGGCTCGAAACCTATGATGGCCGAACTGACCCACAGGCTCATCTAACTAAATACAAACGTAGCATGGTGTTACACGGTGCTGATGATGCTACTTTGTGCAAATGCTTTGAGGTCACCCACGCAGGGCCCGCAACGGCGTCGTATAACTCATTGGCCCCTGGAACCATCAGGGAGTTTCAGGAGCTGTCCACGGCCTTTACGCAATAGTTCATTGGAAGTTGTTCGATGGCGAAGATGCCGGTCCAGATGTTCGACATCGCGCAAAAGAATGGAGAAACCATCCGCAATTATGTCGAAAGATTTAATAGAGAGGCCTTAAGTGTCTCGGACTTTTGGCCCGAAATATGCATCCTCGCCATGACACGGGGCCTTCGGAGGGACTCACAGCTGTTCTACGAGTTCTCCAAGGACCCCCCGGACACGCTTGGCGAATTCTTCCGAAGGGCCGAGCAGTACATGACAGCCGAAGAGCTGAGAATGGGCGGACCAAAGATTGATCACACCCGTCCCGAAGGGTCCAGCCAGCAAACAAAGTACCTGGCTGAACAGGCAGGGCGACCTCGGAGGTTTAGGGAAAGCAAACCTCCTCTGAGCATCACACCCCTGAACACTACAAGAACCAATATCCTCATGACAATGGAGAGGCAGGGGACCCAAATTCAGCGGCCAAGGGCTATGACCGCTGACAACAAGAAGAATATGAAAATGTTCTGCCAGTTTCATCGCGACCACGGGCACGATACTGAAGATTGCTTCAAACTGAAAAAGTATATTGAGTCACTGATAAAACAAGGCCAACTCCGGCGTTATCTGTGAATGCCTTCCCCGAATGGAAGAAAGGATGAGGTAGGGAAGGCTGATGATGAGGAGTATGACTCCGACAGACGGAGGAACCGAAGTCCAAAAGGCGTCTCCTGCCCCCGGCGGGAGTGATACAAACAATCACGACGGGACTGCCATCCTCGGAAAGAAAGAGGAAAGCTAGAGAAATATCAGTGATGGAATATCAAAATCTGTCGAAGAAACTGACCCGAAAGGATGGTCATCGTCATCTTTCCCCATGACGATCCACTATTGGTCATGGCGAGAATAGGAAATTGGGACGTCAAAAGGGTATTACTTGACGATGGATCAAACGCCGACGTCCTGTTCTCGCATCTGCTGCCGAGCTTGGGAATATCCAACACCAACCTCAAGCCCGTCAATTCACCAACTTTCGGGGTAGGGCCGTCCGAACTGCCTGTCCTCGGATGGATCGACCTCCCCCTAATGATGAGAGGAAGTTCGGTAAACGGGACAGATGAATTATTTGCCTCCACAATGACAAGGTTCATTGTCATGGATGTTCCTTCATCATATAACGCCATCCTTGGAAGGCAAACACAAGGAAATCTGCACATTCGCTCAGATGTAAAGTACTTAATCGTCACTTTCGCCACCAAGGATGGAGACGTGGAAATCTTTATCGATCAAGGCGAAGTAAGGAAAGTGTTCATCAAAGCGTGAAAGGCCCCAGTAACCAACCTCGCACAAACTGTGGATGCAAAGGTTTTGTTAGATGGAAGGCCAAAAGAGGGAGAGGCAAAAGATCCCACGAAGGTAGAAATAGCACATTCGCTCGGATGTAAAGTACTTAATCGTCACTTTCACCACCAAGGATGGAGACGCGGAAATCTTTATCGATCAAGGCGAAGTAAGGAAAGTGTTCATCAAAGCGCGAAAGGCCCCAGTAACCAACCTCGCACAAACTGTGGATGCAGAGGTTTTGTTAGATGGAAGGCCAAAAGAGGGAGAGGCAGAAGATCCCACGAAGGTAGAAATAGCACATTCGCTCGGATGTAAAGTACTTAATCGTCACTTTCACCACCAAGGATGGAGATGCGGAAATCTTTATCGATCAAGGCAAAGTAAGGAAAGTGTTCATCAAAGCGCGAAAGGCCCCAGTAACCAACCTCGCACAAACTATGGATGCAGAGGTTTTGTTAGATGGAAGGCCAAAAGAGGGAGAGGCAGAAGATCCCGCGAAGGTAGAAATAGAAGAAGTAGAACTTGTCCCGGGCCAAAATACCCGAATAGGGAAAAACTTGGATGAAGGTGACAAGAAAAAACTTGTATCCTTTCTACTGGTGACTAAAGACCTGTTTGCCTACTCGCCGAAAGATATGCCGGGGTAGACCCTCGCATAATACAGCATAGCCTTAAAGTAAGTCCAGAATCAAAACCTGTCCAGCAAAATAAACGGGGCATCTCAGTCCATAAAAATAACTTCGTCAAAACTGAAGTCCAGCGCTTATTAGACACAGATGTAATCAGGGAAGTCAAGTACCCCGAATGGTTGAGCAACGTGGTTATCGCCACAAAAGAAGGGAGCAGTAAACTCCGAATGCGCATCGACTTCAGAAACTTGAATGATGCTTGCCCAAAAGATTCATACCCTCTCCCACCAATAGACCAGTTGGTAGACTCAACTGCTGAATACGGGCTCCTGAGTTTCCTGGATGCCTTCAGTGGGTATCATCAAATAAGAATGGACCCCGAAGATGACGAGAAAACCGCCTTCATCACCGAGGGTGGAACGTATTGCTACATCAGGATGCCCTTTGGGCTAAAAAATGCGGGAGCTACCTATCAGAGGTTGATGAGCAAGGTCTTTAAGGACCAAATAGGGAGGAACATGGAAGTTTACGTTGATGACATGATAGTCAAGAGCAAGCTGCCTTGCGACCACGTCGCAAATCGGAAGGAGACTTTCCACCAGCTCAGAACCTTCGGAATTCACCTCAATCCCGCAAAATGTATCTTTGACGTAACCTCGGGAAAGTTTCTTGGGTACATGGTATCAGAAAGAGGCATTGATGCTAACCCAGAAAAAGTTAAGGCTCTGCTTGAATTTCGAACTCCCGTCACAGTGAAAGATGTGCAGAGGCTCACCGGAAGGATAACCTTTCTTAGCAGGTTCATTTACAGGTATGGAGACCGGTGTCGAGCATTCTTCAAAGTCCTCACTCAGGTAGCAAAAAAGGAGGGCGAGCTCAGATGTGATGATCATCCTTGGAATAAGGACTGCCAAAAGGCTTGGGAAGAACTCAAAGCCTATGTCGACCGTCTGCCTACTCTTCGGCAACCTCGCGAGGGAGGGTCCCTCATGTTGTACCTCACAGTCACAGAAAAAATAGTAAGCTCGGTCCTTGTGAAAGAGGAGGGGCAGAAGCAATGGCCGGTTTATTATGTAAGCAAGTCCCTGCATGGCGCCGAAGTCAGAAATCCCTTGCTACAAAAAGCTATATATGCGCTGGTACTGGCGGGAAGAAGACTACGGCCATATTTTCAGGCTCACCCAATCATCGTTCGAAGCAGTCTACCTCTATGGGACGTCATGAGGAAAGTTGATCATTCGGGAAGGCTTTCCAAATGGTGTATAGAGTTGGGCGAGTACGACATTACTTATGAACCTTGGAAAGCCATAAAAGCGCAAGCTCTGGCAGGCTTCTTTGCCGAAGTACCCATCACCGAGGACAGCCATTCGGATCCTGGTGAAGGTGAGCCAGAATGGACTTTGTACGTAGACGGAGCCTCAAGGTCTGAACATCGGGGAGCTGGGGTAATTATCAGAGGCCCCGAAGGTCTAGAAGTAATGAAGGCCATCAAGTTCAGCTTTAGCGTCACCAACAATATGGCTGAATATGAAGCCCTCATAGCAGGGTTACGCCTGGCCAGAAAAATTGGTGTAAGAAACTTGAAAGTCCACAGCGATTCCCAGCTGGTACTTCAACAAATAGCATGGGACTATGGGGTGAAGCACCCGACCTTGGCAAAATACCATGAACTGGTAGCAAAGCTTACCCGGGAGTTCGACACCGAATGAATCGAAAATGTGCCTTGATGAGATAATGCAGAGGCAGATTGCTTGGCGAAGTTGAAAACATGCACCGAGGTGCTAAACCACCCGAGCATCACAGTGCTAAGCATAGTAACCTCAGGGAAAGGCTGGAAAGATTCGATAAAAAGGTATCTCGCAACCAGTGAGCTCCCCGAAGACCCCAGCGAAGCGACAAAAGTGTGAAGGCATTCCGGTCATTTCTTCCTAATCGGAGAAGAATTATATCGGCAGGGGTATGCAAATCCACTACAGAGGTGTGTTGGCGAAGAAGATACTGAAATGATCCTCGAAGAAGTTCACGAAGGCGCTTGTGGTTCGCACATTGGAACCGACGCCCTGGCAGCAGTTATACTTCGCCAAGGATACTTTTGGCCTCCCCTAAGAAAAGACGCTAGGCAGTTCGTCCAGAAATGTGGGAATTGCCAAAGACACACGAGTATCCAAAGGGCACCCTCAGAATTGGTAACTTCGGCTGACTATCCCTGGCCCTTCGAAGTTTGGGGCATAGACCTCATTGGGCCACTCCTGACAGCGCCTGGAGGCGTGAAGTTCTGCATGGTCGCAGTAGATTATTTTTCCAAATGGGTTGTGGCAGAACCCTTGGCGACTATCTCGGCAAAAGATGTGCAGAAGTTTGTATGGAAGAACATTGTGTGCAGATTCGGCATACCGAGGGTGTTAGTAGCCGATAATGGATCCCAATTTACGGACAAAAGGTTCCAAGAATTTCTCAACAACCTCGGAATAAAAATGCACTTCGCCCCAATAGCTCACCCCCAAAGCAATGGGCAAGTAGAAGTATCTAATAGGACCGTAAAAGAGGGTCTGAAAAAGAGGTTGGGGGAAGCAAAAGGGAAATGGCTAGGAGAGCTCCCAAGTGTGTTATGGAGCTATCGAACAACACCCCGAAGAGCCACAGGGGAAACACCTTTTTCACTTGTTTTCGGTACAGAGGCCATCATCCCAATTAAGGTAGTACAACCATCAGTGCAAGTACAAGTGTTTGATGAAAGGGGAAATGACCTCGGCCTGAGAGCCAAGCTGGACCTCGTCGGCGAACACAGAGAAATAGCCGAGCTGAGAAGAAAAGCTTTTCAGCAAATGGTGGCTGCGGCTATAAACTTGCGCGCCAGGCCGAAGGGAATAAAGAAAGGAGACCTCATTCTTCGAAAGACTGAATTTGGGCCCCGAAGGCCATCCCACGGAGTACTTCCCACAAATTGGGAAGGTCCTTATCTGGTACTTGCCGAAGTGCGAAAAGGAGTTTACAAGCTCGGTGATGCCGAAGGCGTAGAATTAAAAAATACATGGCATTCGGATGCCTTGAAAAAATTCTATGCTTAGGATTTTGGTGGGAAAATTGTACAAGTTAGAAAAATTTCTACCTACAAAAGTTTCTTAGAAAATTTTTTCTAAGTACAGAAGCTTCTTTTCACCAGAGCAGTCATCGCTAAAAGAAAGCTTATTTATAAAGGTTATCAACCTTCTCTGAAGATTGGAGATTCACTTGAAAGAATTTCCCAAGGGTGATTCCAAGGCTAATCGGTGTGATAAGTCTAGCTATGATCTTCCGAAGTATCTTAAGCGAACGTGTATGGGGCAATGAAAAATAAAAGATTTTACGCAACAGACTTAGCCAAAAATTCATGAAAGAAGGAGTCTTTATTAACAAAGATGAATCTAAGTTCAAAGAAGGAAGCTCGCCAAACGAAGAAGTACAAAAAAGAGAAAAAGAAGGCAAAGGGCCCTAAAAGAGACTAAGGGACCTCGGGGTCTCAGGAGCCACCAGCTCCTGCGTCCTTGTCCACCGCCTTGGGCGCCAGAAGAGAGAAGGGCAAGTTAAGGTGCTCAATTTTTGACCAAGACCACCGAGGCGCCTCGGGGATGTTCAGGGCCACCAAAAAGGAGAGGTCCAGACCGGGGAACCTCTGAAGAACTTGATCACGAGCGAGGCAAAAGCCGTCCTGAAAACCGACCTTGGTCACTTGGTCGGCCTTCTCCTTTGCAACAGCTAAGTCCTCAAGCTCTTTCTCTAGATCAGCGATCTCTTTTTTCAGTGCCTTCGTCTTCTTCTTCTTTGGCTCCTTCTTCAAAGACTCGACCTCGGCCTGGAGCTCGGCCTTCTCAATTAGCACCTTTGCCATGAGAGCCTCAGACTCTGACTTTTCCTTCTTATATGCCTCGTTTGCTGAAGTCATCTCCGCCACCTTGGAACCGAGGTCAGATATCTTTTGGGAGGAGTTGTTCAGAAGTTCCTCTTTTTCCTTCAACAACTCCTCCCGAATGGCAGTAACCTCCTTCTTTGCAGCTTGAGCCGTCTCCAAATTCTTTGCGACCAAGTCAGAGCACATGACCTTGGATTTCTCCACACAGTCTAAGGCCCAGGCTCGGAACGCCGCTTGCTTCACAGCCCGAACCCTAAGGAGGCCGATGTACCTCAACAGCTGCAAAGTAAGAACAAATTAGTAAGGCAAAAAATGAGTCAAAACACTTAGAAGAAATAAAAAAAAAAAAACAAGGCGCAAAGTATACCTGGGCAGCTTGCTTGGAAACTTTTGCAGCAAGGGACTCTTCGTCTGGACAAGCCTCGGAAATAGCCTTGAAAGAGGCCTCGGTGAGGATCCCCTTTGAAATTTGGTTGGCCATTTGCTGGCAGTCACCGGAGTACAAGTTCATGTCCTCCGTAAACGACCAGAAAGCCTCCTTCGGGATCTTCCCCTTCGGGATATGGGAATCCCGAAGGGCCCATTTCCGGTCGTGCTCGGCCACCCACCCCGAAGATGGTACCTCCTCTACACGGCAAGACAAGAAACTTGTTAAGGCAAGCAATTCTCAAAGTTCAAAAAATAAAAATACTGCAGCTTGTCCAAAGAACGAACCTAGCGGCACCTCGGTGACATCATCGTCAGCGTCCCGGACCCCCTCGGTAGAAATTTCCTTGCCTTTTCCCTTCCGGCGCTCCTCGGCAGAAGGGACTTCCACCAAGGCGTCCAGAAGAGCCACCGAGGAAGTAGGACTCCGAGAAGGAGTGTCAGTGGCTACTTCGGTCGGTGGGGCCGCAGCGGCATCATGCTCATCACCCGCCTCCTCGGGAATTTCCGGAAGAGGAGGAGAAGCATTTTTCTTCACCTGTTTTGCCGAGGATGGCCCGGCCCCAGACTATTTCCGCCTTCGGGAGACGGCCTTCTTTGTTTGCTCTCCCTTCTCGACTTGACCGAGGAAGAGCGCCTTGTAGTAAGCAGCGGACTCGTCGCCCATCTCTGAAAAAGAAGGAAAATATCAGTGTGAGTCTAAGTGGTATCTCTAACAAAATTTTTTGGATAACTTACTATCACAAAAGGCCTCGTAAGTAACCTCATTCCGAAGGAGTTTCACTAGCCAGGAGTCTTTCCCAGCGATGGCAGGAGCCGGCATCCCGAGGTCCGTCTTATGCTCCTTCACTACCCCTAGTTCCCGAAGGATCTTTTCGGTCATCATTTTCCACATGATGGGGAAAGGGTAGAGGGAGCGTGAGGGGACCTCGAAGTCCCAGTCGGACACTGCCCGGATCGGTCTGTCAAAGTCTGTGAACCTGGCCGCCAACTCAGGAGTTAGCAGCCTCTTCGGGTCTACAACATCCGTCTCCAGCCTTCTCGAAGCCCACTCAATCGGAACATACGACCAGGCCTCCTCCATCTTCAGAAAAAATAATTTTTCTTGCCACCCTCACCAGCTATCCTTAGTGGCGAAGGTGAACATATACTTTTTGCTCCCTGATCCTCGAGGCAGCATGAAGTAAAAGCCACCCTACGGGCCCGCGTAGAGCTTATAGTACTACATAAAAAGAATGAAATGGGGTTCTATTTTGAAAACACCGCACATGCAAAGGAAGGCATGAAAATAGCAGTACGAGTTCAGGGGAAGTTGATTTACGGCAATGCCATGAAATTGGCAAAAGTCACAAATCACCCTTGAGGGAGGAAACCGAAGTCCGGCAACAAAATTACTAGGACTAGACATATGATGAACATATGTAAATTTGCTGCGAGCTCACACAGCATGAGAGTTTATTATATGCACATATAACTAGCCCCTAAAGACCTCTCCTCAACTAGTCCTCCTCACGGTACATCACTCCGTGCCTAGCGAGTTCTGATCACTAACCCACTCCCAGCAAGCCGAAGCTTATTGGATGCAATCATGTAGCCTTCCCATAGTCGTTATGCCGGGGAATTATGGTGGAACTTTGTAGACTAGGTCACAGTACCTCTTTGTTGTAGACTAGATGAACAAGGTTTTGCCTTGCGACCTTGTGGCTACGACACGGCTAGGCCGACAAGGGTTCTAAACCTCTCACCTGAGCTAGTGGTAGCTAATTATGCTCATTTGCAACATAGTTTCCTTGCTTCTTGCACAACCAACCTCAAAACTCTACAAAACTCAAGGAAACTCTTATATTTTGTAGGAATTTCGGAAGTCTCGGAGTACCCCTGCAATCCTTAGACCCTTAGGCACGCTAAGAACCCCCTTAGGTCTCTCCTGGATCAAGCTAGCAAAATGTGAAAATTTTGGCACTTTTGTCTGTGGAGACACGTCACCAACTGTGGCGACGTGTCACCACAGTTAGAGACGTTCAGTGAAAATTTTCTGGATTGGCGACGCGTCGCTGGGTACGACCTGTAATTGGCGACGTGTCGCCAATTTGCAGAAATGCAGAAATTTGCACATTTTGCTTCTATGAACTTTGGATGATTCCTACACATATCAAACTTGCATGGAATGCCTCCAAGTTTCATACACACCTAGAACATGTTGCATAGAACATAACCAACTATCACAAGCTAAGCTATGATGTCTCGTAACATCAATCCAATCCTCCTAAATCCTCTAGCCCACCACAATTCAACCAAAACCTTTAACTAATGCCATAGCTAAAACCACTCAAATTCTTCAAGCAAACTCAAGCTAATGGCATCAAATGAACTTGAAAACATATCTCTCTTACCTCAACTTGAAGTAACACATAAGAATCAAGCTCCCTTTCAATCAACCATGCTCACCAAAGTTCTACACAAGTTCCAATCCAAAAACAAAGCACTAATCATCAAAACTTCATTCTCTAACCAAAACCCAAGCTTCAAACTAACTAACAAACATGAATTCAACCAAGAACACATCTCTTACCTCGTTCAAAAAATAGGGGATGTGGAAAAATGCCCTTGCAAGCCTCAAAATCATGGTTTCAAGCTTGAAAATGGCTCCTCCTAGCTTATATACTTTGATAACCTCTTGTTCCACCAAGAATTTCTTGATTCCAAGGAGAATTGGATGGAGAAATGAGAGTGGGGAGGATGAACACGAAAATATGGCAGCCACTCTCACTTTCCCCTTCTTAAACCATCCGTTAACACACAAGCCATCAAAGTATTAAGCTTAATACAATTAAGTCCCCCATCTTTGTAACTTAGTGATTCTTGATCAAATTCTTGTTTATTCTTTAAGTTTGAGTTAAGGTTGAAAGTTAAGTTATTAAAATTTCCTTTTAAAACACTCGGGACTCGTCCTGGCTATTCAGGATGCAAAATTACCATTTTGCCCCTGAACTTCGTTCAGTGCTTTATTCTTCTTGGAACTTAGTGAACTTTGCTAAACTTCTCTATTCTTGCTATGTAAACTTGAATTAAGGTTCTAAACTTAATTTAAAACACTTTACCTTCCTCAATTTAGCTTCCCACTAGAAGGGCCATAACATTCTCCCCTCCTTCTTGAATTTGGTCCCCCAAATTTCGCTGCAACTCCAGAAAAATACTAGGATACCATTTCAGCATATCGTGCTCCATCTCCCAGGTAGCTTCCTCCTCACTATGGTTAGACCAAAGGATCTTAACCATCGAAATCCAGCTAGTCCGCAATTTCTTGACTTGCTTATCAAGTATTTGGACGAGTTTCTCCTCGTAGGTTAAGTCTTCTTGAAAAGGTATCACTGAAGGATTAACTACCTTTCCCGGTTCCACTGTGCATTTTCGAAGTAGACTAACGTGAAGCACGTTATGCACTTGGGATAGGTTAGGTGGTAATGCCAACCGATAAGCAACTTTCCCTACCTTCTTCAACACTCCATATCGTCCAATATATCTAGGAGCTTATGGAGTCTCACAATCTCCTTGAGATACAACTCAGCCAACTTCTCCAATGTATAAGTGATCTTGATAGGTATGAAGTGTGCCAACTTCGTCAGTCTATCAACCACTACCCATATAGCATCACATTGACTCCGGGTATTCGGTAACCCCACTAGGAAATCCATAGTAACGGATCCCCATTTCCTCACTAGCAGAGGTAAACTCTGAAGTGTACCTGCCATATAGCTTCTGATGTTCTGTTTTAACCATCTGACATGTCAACACTTTGCCACATGTCCTCATACATCCCTTTTCAATCGTGGCCACCAAAAATACATCTTCAGATATTGATACATCTTACTAACACCAGGTTGGATATTCAAAGTGTTATTATGTGCCTCCCGTAGGACTTCCTGCCTAAGTCCATTCACATTCGGGACATAGAGACGATCTCCATAATGTAATACTCCATCCTTGTATCTAAATTCCTTCCTCATAATGCCATGTTTCGCTTCTCCTGAAATTTTCTTCAACAATGGATCTTTCATTTCAGCTTCCTTAACTCTGACTATCCAAGTTGACTGCACTTCCAGAACGTAGACTACGGATTTTTCTCGACTTTGCCATAATTCATGCAAAGCTAAGAAACAGTCCCTCAATACTCCTTCAGAGGAGTTCGTAGCCTGATCCTTAGATAAGATCACTCCCGTATACTTCCGACTCAACGCATCTGCTACCACATTTCCCTTACCAGCACAATACTCAATCGAACAGTCATAATCCTTGATGTATTCAATCCATCGCCGCTGCCTCATATTCAGATCCTTCTGGGTAAACAAATACTTCAAACTCTTGTGATCGGTGAAAATTCTGAATGATCTCCCCGTCAAATAATGCATCCAGAACTTCAGTGCAAAAATTACTGCTGCTAGCTCAAGATCATGAACAGGATAGTTCAACTCATTAAGCCTCAGCTGTCTTGAACCATAAGCAATCACCTGACTGTCCTGCATCAATACACATCCCAAACCAGAACCAGATGCATCTGTATGAACTGTAAAAGCTTTGTTCAGATCTGCCAAAACAAGTATAGGTGCACTAGTCAATCTCTCCTTCAACTCCAAATAAGCTTCTTCACACTTCGGTGTCCACTCAAACTTCTAAGTCTTCTTGGTCAAAGCTGTCAACGGTGTAGCTATCACAGAGAATTTCTCTATGAAGCGTCTGTAGTAACCCAAGAAACTCCTGACCTCTGTAATTGTAGTTGGTCTCTTCCACTCAACTACTACTTGAACCTTTTCAGGATCAACTGACAAACCCTGAGCACTGATGATATGCCCTAAAAACTGGATCCTTTTGGACCAAAACTCACACTTAGACAACTTTGCATAGTACGGATTATCCTTCAGGACTTGCAAAACTGTTCTAAGGTGTTTCTCACGCTCTGATGTAGACTGTGAATACAGAAAAATGTTATCAATGAAGACTTCAACAAACTGATCCAGAAATGGCTTAAAGATCCAATTCATAGCTTCCATAAATACTGTTGGAGCATTCATCACACCAAAAGGCATAACTGTATATTCATAGTGTTCATACCTCGTCCTGAAAGCAGTTTTCGAGATATCTTCCTCTTTAACTTTGATATGAAAATACCCAGACCGAAGATCAATTCTGGAAAACACCTGTGCTCCTCTAAGTCTATCAAACCAATCATCAATTCTAGGAAGTGGATATTTATTCTTGATTGTCACTGTATTCAACTTCCTATAATCAATGCAAAATCTGAAAGTTCCATCTTTCTTCTTCATAAATAACACCGGAGCTCCCCATGGTGACACACTAGGTCTTATAAAGCCTTTCCCTAGTAGTTCCTCCAATTGCTTCTTTAACTCATCCATCTCAGGAGCTGACATCCTATAAGGTGGTACTGAAATAGGTTCAACCCATGGTCGCAGATGGATTGCAAACTTAGTGTCCCTCTTAGGTGGTAACCCAGGTAACTCTACTGGAAACACCTCAAGAAACTGATTCGCTACAGGAATTTTCTCAAGTTCCTCTTCTATGGCTACCACATTCAACGAATAGTAGTCTTCTTCACCAATTACGGGGATGGTATCCATAAGTCTAAGATGCAAACTCTTACCACTAGATGCCAATCCTCCTGTACAAGTCACTCTTACTCCTTGAGCATCGGTATTGTCGACTGAGTGATTCACACATTTAATTTGGGCCTTACGTTTACTTAGCAAATCCATTCCCAACACTAGGTCATAAGACCTCAGTTCTATCACCCATAACTCATAGCAGAAATCATGGTCGCCTAACTGCAAGGGATACCTAGTAACCACTTCATTGGTCACAATAAAACCCCTCCCCGCAGTCCCGATGAGTCTCAACTCACCTGAGATTTCTCGCTGCAATTTAAACTTATCTACCAAGGTAGAAGATATCACTGAAAGAGTAGCTCCCGTATCAAATAGCACTTTAACACTACCATTCTGAAAAGTAAAATTACCTCAAACGGCGGCTGGTTCTCTAGTCACCTGACTCGTCAGGGCAAAAACACTCAGCTCAACTGCTGCTGCGGCTACACCAGGCCGATTCCTTATGGCAAGCGGTATAGGGGGTAAATTCTGGGGTGGACCTATCATCAGCCGTGCCCTTGGGCATTGCCTCGCCCAATGTCCTCTCTGACCACAGATATAGCAAACATCTGTCCCCAGAGTACACAGTCTTCCACCATGAAACTGTATGCATCTAGGACATAATCTTGTCCTCCTTCTCTTGGATGGATCTTGGCTTTCCACCATTGGTCGCTTCCCGACACTCTTTCCTAAGTAGGCTGGTCCAACCTCCACCTTTTTGCTAGATGCTCTGGAATACTCAAATTCCCTTTCTAAGGCCAACGCCTTTTGAACCAGCTGGCGATAGCTCCTGATATCCACTGTGGCCATATACGTCCTGAGTACAGGTTTCAAACCTTGAAAGAACTTCTTAGCCTTCAACTCATCATTGCCCATCTTGTACGGAGCATACCGGATAAGAGAATTGTAATGCTGCTCATACTCCCGCACAGACATCTCTCCTTGTGTCAAATTCTCAAACTGAATCCTCCTCTAATCCTGTGCAGCTTCACTGATGTACTCCTATCTGAACTTCTTTTTGAAGTCTAACCACTTGAGCACATTTTTCTTGTGCTCTGGGCAGGTACCATTACTTTACCTCAGCAACTCCATCACATCATCCCACCATAAACTAGCTCTTCCCCTAAAAAAGAAAGGCACTTGAATCATTTTTTGCTCTGACTCATAACCACCACAAGTGAAAAGTTTGTTCATTCTGGACAACCAGTCATCTACTCTGTCGGGATCACCTGTCCCATCAAAGCTTGGTGGATCAACAGTCTTAAACTTCTCCAACAATCTCATCTGATGTGGAGTGTCTCCCTTGCTTGGAGCCTCCATCACCTCTGGTTCATCTTCCTTCTTATGAACATGATTTCTATGTTCATGAGCCCTAGGCACTTGATGTTGCTCAGCATGCCTTCCCTAATCCTGATGTGGGTCATTCTCCTCCTGGACAACATCTCTGTCACAAGGGTGTTCATACCTTGTGCGACTTGGGCTATAGTCTGTGTCAACCCCTGTAATACCTTGGATATCTCATCTAGCCTTGCCACAACTGGGTCACTAGAACCCTGACCAGGTTCCCTAGTTCCCTTTGAAGCTCCTGACCTAGTGTCAACCACAGCAACCTGCAACCACAACCAGACAACATTCCCCGAATGTTGGTCAGTACTAACTTCCTAGCACTTGGACTTTCCAATCTAGATCTCAGTCTTAGCCTTCAATATCTATGAAATGAGTCCTAAGCTCTGATAACAAAAACTGACATGGCCATCCTTGGCCCCTGCCTAGGAAGCCCTGTGAGAGCTGGTCTCACAGTGGATTGCAATTGGCTAGTTGTGTATGTGTGCAGATTAAATCCCATGATACTAGTTGATTATCCTAGAATATGCAATATGCATGCTCTTCATGCTTTGACTTGGTTTATTAAAACCATAAAAAATTAACTTGGCCAAGTACTTTCTACACAAAATAAATACAAATAGCCAAAGCATACAAAATCAACATTTGTGTGAGTTTACTACACATAACAACTCGTGAGAACATTCATACATAAAGTAGACTAATGCCCTCACCGAAGAGCAATCCTAGAGTCAAGGACTCCTCATAACATAGACTATGAATGCAACTAAAAGTACTATATAAATACAAGCCTCTACTCAGATCTTTTTGACTTAACTCCCACCTTGGATACACGTCCTAGTGGCGAGTCTCAAAAGTCCTTTGCCAAGTGCTACTAGGCTCTGCAGCCAAAGGAAGATACTTGTTAGTACTATTGCTTGACCAACAAGCCAACTTAACATACTAGAATCATCAAGATTCTCATGATTACAATATCTGTACAAAAGCTACTACCGTGATAACCCTCAGCGGTTACCGAGCCCAGCAACCTCAGTATCTACATAACAAAACTAGGGGGTGAGAATTCGACAATTCCCAGTAAGGGGTCTTCAGTGTACCTGCAAGAAAATTACTAGGACTGGACATATGATGAACATATGTAAACTTGCTGCTTTATTATATGCACATCCAACTAGGCCATAAAGACCTCTCCTCAACTTGTCCTCCTCACGTTGCATCACTTCATGCCTAGTGTGTTCTGATCACTAACCCGCTCCTAGCAAGTCGAAGCTTACTGGATGCAATCATGTAGCCTTCCCATAGTCATTATGCAGGGGAATTATGGTGTAACTTTGTAGACTAGGTCACAGGACCTCTTTGTTGTAGACTAGATGAACAAGATTTTACCTTGCGACCTCGCGGCTACAGCCCGGCTAGGCTGACAAGGGTTCTAAACCTTTCACCTGAGCCAGTGGTATCTAATTATGCTCATTTGCAACATAGTTTCCTTTCTTCTTGCACAAGCAACCTCAAAACTCTACAAAACTCAAGGAAACTATTATATTTTATGGGAATTTCGGAAGTCTTGGAGTACCCCCGGAATCCTTAAACCCCTAGGCATGCTAAGAACCCCCTTAGGTCTCACTTGGATCAAGCTAGCAAAATGTGAAAATTTTGGCACTTTTGTTTGTGGCGACGCGTCGCCAACAATGGCGATGCGTCGCCACAGTTAAGGACGTTCGGTGACAATTTTCTGGATTAGCGATGTTGGGTTTTGGGAGCCAAACAGTAAAGCAGAATTTAACTGAATCCCTCCAGGATCCAAGTGAAACGGGGTAAACTGAGTGTTCAAAAATTTTCATACCTAATTTTCGGTTGAGATCTCTCACTCAACTGTAGAGTCGAATCACAAAACCTGAACAGTTGACGTGTTCAGGCTCTCTATGGTATCCACACGAGCCTCTCAGGATCACCACGCTTCCACCACGTCCCGACAGATCCATTTTTCCTGCGCTTGCAGTGCTAGCTTGCGTCCTCCAAGGAATTGCAAGAGAAGAGTGCGGCTGTCCTTTTGGGAGGCTAGGTCAAGGAGACCTCTGAATTTCTCACTAGAAGTTCTATTTATAGTGAGACTCAACTTCCAGGCCTAATGGGTTTCAAAGCCCTAATCCAATTAGGCTTTAATTTTGGGCTTAACAATGGCTCAACTATTTGCCCCATTATTAATACGAAATTATTGTGGAACCAAAACCCAAATTATTAGCCTATGCACTCTAATGATCCAAATAGCTCAATGTGTGTGATGGCCGGGGGCCTCATCGTTTGAGTCATGGTGACTGGTGGAGAGACTTCTAGGAGGAAGAACGCCTGGAGGATGGTTTGCCCTTGGGAGTGTGCCTGAAAGTCCAGAAATAAAGGGTTAGGAGGCCGCCTCCGACGCCCAAGTCAGTGGTGGCTGAGAAAGGCAGAGGAAATAGCACAAAAGGGGCTGAAGAGTCTCGCCTGGTGATTTTCTCAGAGTCTAGGAGTCAGACCTTTGCCAACCAACCTCCTGCCAAGTATTTATTTCCTGGTATTTATAGGAGTACCTAGCCTGTTCAGATCACGACACGTGTTCGGTCGGATGTTCCCTGAGTTTCTGGGCGTAAGGGACAGATAGCTGGTAGCAGGTTGCCTTGAGCCTTGTGCCGAGATGGGCCATGATGTGATTTTGATGGCGTCAGTGTGTCAGAGTGCCTTCTGAGGTGGCTTATGACGTCTGTGAAAGGACGTGTTAGAGGCTTCCTTAAATGCTTCCTTAAATGCTCCTGCCGTACTCCCGAGGTCCCTGGGCGAGGTCGTCCTTTGGTACAGACGGTGCCTCTTCGGGAAACACGCCTTCAGTTTGGGGGTACCCAGCTTCAGGGAGTTCCGCCTTCGGGGAGATCATGTTCGGCCCGCAATAGCTGGTGCCTCTTTTCCGAAGGCGATCTGTTTGCAACCTCGGGGGGCTAGTAGTATCCTTAACTTTCCTGGCGTGCCGGGCTTGGAGCTCTTCGGCTATCTCCCGAGGTGTATGATCCCACCTTTACTCGGGTAGCGCCAGTTTCTTCTGGCCATTCTTGTGGCAGGGAGTTCGGCCAGATAGAGGCGATAGCCTTTGGCTATCAGTGGGCGACCCAATAGGCTCTTACCACGCTGGCAATGATCATAAATCACATTTATGATCATAAGCAATGAGTTGTGTCTAGGAACACATCATTGCTACCCAAGTGACAAGATTGTCGGTGATTTGACTAAACCTTTATGATCTTCACCGATATATGCCATTGCCCCTTTGTCCAAGATATCAAGGCTAAGCACGAGACATGGAATGTGTCACTCTCGTATAGCCCAATCTTTGGTTTCTTGATTACCGAGTAGAGCAACTTAAACTGATGACATTGATATCGTATATCAACTCATCCGAGCATGGCCATGCATTTTTCTAAGTCTTACTCTATCAAGGGGCCCGAAGATATCACTCCCCTTGGATAGGAGGGACAAATCCCATCTTGATCGTACAAATTCCTCCGCATGATATGTGACATACCCAATGATCTCCTTGAAGTTCACTCAGTTACGAGCAACAAAGGAAAGTATGAAAGTATGTGACTCACATGTAGGGAACCTTGATGATCTTAGGTCAAAGAACTACATATACCATGATCACTATGAGAATCACTTATGACACTCATATAACGATCCATGAAGTGTTCTCATGGTGGGTGAGTCCAGTACACAAGTTCTCCAACTTGTACCCATATGTAGACTACATATCTCATATTAGTCTCCACATATGCTAGTCATTATGTATTATTGCAACCCGCTCCACAATAATACTACACTAGGGATGCTTAAGAATATCATTATTCTAGGGTTACAATTATGTTTATTACGTTACGCATAAACAAAATAACAAACATAATTGCTGGATTAATGCCTCAATAAAATATCATGACTCAATGTGCAAAAATACAATCATCTCATGATTGGCTTTTTGGGCACAACACTAACAAGCGAAGCGTCGCTGGGGTCGACCTGTCATTGGCGACGCGTCGGCAATCTATAGAAATGCAGAAATTTGTGCATTTTGCGGTTATGAACTTTGGACGATTCCTACTCGTATCAAACATGCATGGAATGCCTCCAAATTTCATGCACACCTAGAACATGTTCCATAGAACATAACCAACTATCACAAGCTAAGCTATGATGTCTCGTAACATTAATCTAATCCTCCCAAATCCTCTAGTCCACCACAATTCAACCAAAACCTTTAACTAATTCCATAGCTAAAACCACTTGAATTTTTCAAGTAAACTCAAGCTAATGGCATCAAATGAACTTGAAAACATATCTCCCTTACCTCAACTCAAAGTAACATGCAAGACTCAAGCTCCCTTTCAATCAACCAAGCTCACCAAAGTTCTACGCAACTTCCAATCCAAAAACAAAGCACTAATCATCAAAACTTCATTCTCTAACCAAAACCTAAGCTTCAAACTAACAAACAAACATGAATTCAATCAAGAACACATCTCTTACCTCGTTCAAAAAATAGGGGATGTGGAAAGCGCGCTTCCAAGCCTCAAAATCATGGTTTTAAGCTTGGAATTGGCTCCTCCTGGCTTATATACTTTGATAACCTCTTGTTCCACCAAGACTTTCTTGATTCCAAGGAGAATTGGATGGAGAAATGAGAGCGGAGAGGATGAACACAAAAATATGGCAGCCACTCTCACTTTCCCCTTCTTAAACCCTCCCTTAACACACAAGACATCAAAGTATTAAGCTTAATACAATTAAGTCCCCTATCTTTGTAACTTAGTGATTCTTGATTAAATTCTTGTTTATTCTTTAAGTTTGAGTTAGGGTTGAAAGTTAAGTTATAAAAATTTCCTTTTAAAACACTCGGGACTCGTCCCAGCTATTCAGGATGCAAAATTACCATTTTGCCCCTAAACTTCGTTCAGTGCTTTATTCTTCTCAGAACTTAGTGAACTTTGCTAAACTTCTCTATTCTTGCTATGTAAACTTAAATTATGGTTCTAAGCTTAATTTAAAACACTTTACCTTCCTCAATTTAGCTTCCCACTAGAAGGGCCATAACATCTTAGGCCTTGGAACCTCTCCAATAGTCTGACTTCATGTAGGCCTTCCAGATCCTCTGATCTGTGTCTCCTGGATCTGTGAGAGCCCTATGTTTGGTGATGCTCTCTATGATCTCTCTGCCTTCTCCTGGATCTTCTATCATGGACTTCCTCAATCTCATTCCGAGTGGACGAATGGTCATGGACTGAGCGATTGGTCCTGGACACCTGACCAATCTCAGATCTTACTCTTCTTCCTCTTGGATTTCTCCTATCCTCATCTTCCTCCTCAATGGTCTCTTCATTTGTATGTTCTAAGCTTCCAAAAGGAACATATTCAAATGTGTTCCTAGTATCCTCTTCTGGTTGTTGCTATGCATCCTAAACTAGTTCTGCTGGAGCTACTTGGACTCCCTGCTGTTGTCCTTGAATCAGTCTCATTAAGTTTTCATTGATTAGAGCTAAGTTCCTTTCAAGCTCTAACCAAACCTGAGGCACTTCAGGGTTTGGTACCCCCTGTTGCCCTTGATTCCCTTTATTAAGTCCATTTCTTTATTGCTTAGAATCAATAGGAGGCCTTCAGGGTGGTTCCCCTCTTCTTGTGGCAACCATGTTTCCTTCTTGCATTGATGATTCATTAGAGAGCACATATAAAGATCATAGGTATTTCCATGTTACTTGACACTTGCAGCTGACCGAACTGAGTTCATATATGTAGAAGGATGCAATGCAACTATATGCTATGTACATGTACAGACCATGCTCTGACCATGCTCTGATACCAGCTTCTGTTAACCACTCTAGGGTAGTCCAGTTATGGTGCAAAACTGTGCATTTAACTCCCAGGATTGGTGTGTCCTGTAGGTCATCAGAACAACACCCCTAGTGTGCATACTCAAGTGACCCTCTTGAGCACTATGCAAATACATGCATATTGGTCTAACCATAACACACATATTCACATTTATGCACACTATGGCAGCTAAGAAGGAAAACACTAGCACAAGTCATAGTTTTGGCTTCCACACATTAGCCAATCTTGTTAAGTTCTAGTGACCAGCCACTGCACCTGTAACTTCGACTAACAAACTGTATCATTCAAGCCATGTACCCCACTTTTTCATTGCTCCATTATCAAATAGAGACTTATAGAAAACCAAAGAAATTTAATTTACATCAATAGCCCATCTATGGATCAAGTTATGAATTTTTTAAGTTAGTTACAAAATTCTGACCAAATAAACAGTAACTCGGCCAACTTTGAAACATCATATCTTTGGGTACAGGGACCTAAATTCATAAATTCTAAAGCTCAGTTAAACCTATAGATGTCCTCTAGATGTAGCCAAAATTTCATACCAAGATTCATTATACACAGGGAGATATTCAACTTTAGGTACATGGTCGAAATTCTGGTCACTTTATGACCATTTTCCCCATACAAAATTTCATAAGTGTGCAAACACTTCATTCACAAGGGGAAAACCATCCAAAGACATCCCATACATGTCCATTACACATAAGAATTAAATTCCCTTTCTTTTAACAAATTTATGTGGCCAAAACAGAATTTACAAGTAAGCAGCCCATCATTCACACTTAGGCAGCTTTGCACCACATCACTTACATAGCCAAAACATTACTCAAATGTTCACATACTTGTCTCATTTTACATACAATGCATTTAAATACATACATGAACTACAATATGGTCTTAACTCACCTAAATACGCACCCTAGGTTACAGGAGGTTCTGAGACACAATGGACTCCAAAAAACAGGATGCTGGACAGCTGCTGCACAACACAATAAGTACCACCATTAAAAATATTAAATGTGCTCCTAAAATCACCAAAATTTCCAGATCATAACTAGACATATGGAACTTCATGTATCTGAAATTTCAGATCAAAAATCAAACCACAAAGGTTAGGTCAAAGGTGATCTTTCTGCTGGACCTAAAATGACAGAATTAAAGGGAGTAAGTTTCATTGAGAAAGTTAGTAAGGGTAGCACTTGGATTCAATAGGAAATGTAACCATCATTAAAAACTGAATCCAAAGAAACTACAACATAAAAACCACAATGCATATATACAAGATATAGCAACCAAATGCAGCAGCCATTTACAACCAACAAACACATAAAACACATAATAAAAATAAATAAATCACTATGGGAGCCCTCTTCAAGCTAATGCTTGGCCTTAGGAGGATTTTAACAGTAGTTAGTACTAACTTTGGGCTCTAGAAACCCTCATTTCACTTCCATCTTTGTACACTTGACAGTAGGTCACAAAACCTTCAATAGGTGCACTCCCCTCACTAAGCTTAGTTCATCAAGCTCATGCCTCTCTTCCAAGCTTAGTGCTTGCTCCATGGATGTTTGAAAACTGGAGAAAATAATCCATGAGAGAAATAGAACCCTCACCAAAGTGGGTAGGCCAAAAATCAAGCTTGATCCTTGAAGTATCGAAGAAATAGCTCTAGTTTGCTTCCAATTGCTTCCTTTTGCCTTCAATTTCAATCAATTGCGAGTTTGAAGGTGTGGTGGCTATGGAGGAAGTATGGCTGTGTTCTTGGGCTGGGGGAGGACGAAATGAGAGAGGGATAAGTGATTTGGCCGCTTAAATGGACTTAAATGAGCCTAACGGCGCAAAACACACTTAACAAGCTTAATGTTGCTTTATGTCATTTTCCTTCTCACTAATTATGGTTTCTTTGTCTTAAAATCATTGGCACACATGTGCCCAACATTTTTGACTAATTATCAAGTCTTTGCTGCCTCCCCCATGGTGGGATAACCCCACAATTCCACCCTTAGACTTAAGTCAAAAGCTTGAACACCTTATGGTTTACATAGGACATTTAGGTCCTTAATGCCTTTAGTGTTTCCTTTGTCCAAACTTGTCTTCCATGAGCAATTTGGTCCTCCAATAGCACTTTCACACAATTCATGCCCTTCCCATAACTCTCCAAGTCTCTTTCTTGAGAGTTTTGCAATTGAGTACCCAAATTTCCAAAACCTTACAAAAAAGTCCATAGGTTGTTTTGACAAACAAGCAATCCGTAAGGCTTTTCTTGGGGGCTAAGTTACCAACTTAGAACAGTTTTAAGGAGGTGTTGATCATGCCTTTTATCTCCCACACTTCAATCACTATGGTGAGAATTACACAATATAATGGTTTTTAGCCATTATGACACTTGTAATTCTCCCATTTTGTGAGGTGGTAACACTTATCACCTTTTGTTATTGCTTCCTAATGGGGCAGTCTTTTACTCCGGTGATCTTCGGCACCACATTTGAGGCATTCCTCAATGAACCTATAACGTCATTTGTGGCCATGGTACTTCCCACATGTTTTTTATTGAGGCCCATACTACCCTAACCTCCTCTCTTTCTTGCCCTCTTTCTTTCAATCATGTATCAAATCCTCTCAGCCTCTCTTCTTGGGTGGCTTCTACACCCCACTACCATCGCTAGGGCCACTCATAGTCTGCCCCTTAAATTCCTGCTCTATGCCCATGGCTCTCTATACAACTTCATAGTACTCTCTAGCTCCCACAACCCTGAGTATTTGCCTAACTTAGGTTTAAGCCCCCTAAGGAATCTATTGGTCTTCAACTCTTCTTGACGTTCATACTAAGGAGCATAGCTTATGAGGTTGTTAAACCTTTGCTCATACTAGCAAACTGTGAGCTCCCCTTGCTCAAACAGGTCAAATTCCACCTACTTTTGATCTTTCACTGCTTCTCTAATGTACCACTATTGGAAGACATGTAGAAACTCTACCCATCTCATGGCCCTTCTTCCAAAAATTTGGCCTTCTAGCATTCTTTCTACTATAAGTTCTATGGACTACCCCCCACCATAATTCTACATTACCCTTAAGTCTAAAGGTAGGCAATAGTACTTTCTAAGAATAGGAGACCTCAACTATCTCAAAAACCTTCTCAACATAATTGATACAGAACGCTGCTTCCACTTGATCACATGCTCCTTTAAAGGTTGGGGGTTTTAAGGCAGGAAAACCCATGAGTTGGCCTTCCCTCAAGCCTCTACCTCTTAGCCTAGAAGCCCTTTCATGATCATCTTTATGCCTTTTGTTATAGCCCTCCTAATGGGACGCTCATTTAAACTATATAAATTAATAAATCCCTGGTGGAATACCTCATTTTGAGTTCATTTTGCAAGGTCAAGCAAGTTAGATAAGGTTTCCTTAGTTCTAAGGAGACTATGACTTCAAAAGAGGTGTGGGCAAAAAATTTTAATTTTTCATCCCAAGGTGTCGGGCTAAGTCCTGAGAGTCAAAAGCATGTTTAAAAGCCTAACCCTTCCTTGGAACCCAAGAATTTTATTAAGTGTTGTAAGATTTGACCAAAATTTGACCAAAGGTTACTGTTGTGGGAAGGGGTTCTTTTTGACAACTTAATAAAAGTTTTGGGGACTTATTGGAATGAAGGGCTTTAAAACTTAGTAAGGGTGGATTTGGCAGCCACTATTTACTCTTTTCCCATCTAAGCCCGAGCACTCTCCTGCCCACTTGATTTCTACCTCAATTCTTGCACAAATTCAAGAGTTCTTAGTGAAAATTAAAGGTTCCATTGGTGTATAAGCTTTGGGTGACTTCTTTCATGGAAGTTTTCTATTTTTCAAGCTTGGAATCATGTTTTCTTGCTTGGTGCTTTGTTTGTATGTGAGGTACTTGATGCTTGATGACATCTTCATTGTATGACTTACTGGGCCTGAACAAAAGACTTTCAGTGAGAAGGTATATGCAAGACTTTGAAGAATGTGGGTTAAGAGCTCCTTGGAGTTTTTTTTCGGGGGAGGGATCTCTGATGCCCAGGTCAGTATACAAGAGAGAAGTTACTAAGAGCAAAGAGTAGGAAGGAGAAAGTCCCATGTTTGTTATTACTTGGGAGCCTCCCAAGTATTTATAGGAGGACTGGGGAACAAGGTCGTTGTGCCTAGCCTGAGTAGATTAGGACACATGTTCGGTTAGATCAAGTCCATGCCTAGCCTGGGTAGAGATGTGTGCGAGGCTTCTTTTCAAAGCTCCCTCAACTGTATTTGTCATTTCTCCATAAGACCCTTTATAGGATCTGAGACCCCTTTGGACAAGAATCTCAACTGAGGGTGACAAGAGAAGGTCCTTCAGATAGGTAGACGTATCTTCAGAAGACATTTCCTCTATCAAGGATGATAGACCTATGTTCCCGAGGTTGGAAATGTACATTCCCGAGGAAGGTAAAGAACCTTTATCTTGAGTTGGTCGTATATACTTTCGAGGGTGGTGATGAAGATTCTTCCATTGTTGGTTGTATGAATCCCCTGAGGGTCGTGTCAGGTTTGCCAATAAAAATGTTCTATGCGCAACAGCCCTTCGGTTTTCATATGCCCCCTCCAAAATATTGAAGTTGTGTCTTCGGTGTTAATCATTTGGGAGCATGTTACGAAAACCCTGGCCCTGGGAAGCTAAAGCCATCATTGGCCAAAGGACTTCCTTCTGCTGAGGTTGACCCTTCGGCATAACAAGCTTTTCGGTCTGAGAGCCTTCCTTTTGCCGATGTTGTACTTTCAACATTATCTTGGACCCTTTGTGTTCCATTTTCTGAATTTGGACCCTTGGTAGGGTCGTTTCTTCATGCAAACTTCTTGCTTTTGGTAAAGTCACACTTTCAGAATCTAAGAAGTTGTTTTATACCCTCAAGCCAGATTCCTAATTCTGGCAAGGTTACATCTTTGCAATGCAAGCAGTAATTTTTGTGTTCGGGTTTTTATTCCTACCCATTTGCAAGTGAATCATCCTATCTTCTGACTGAATAGTCACATCACCCTAGGCTTCATGACATAGATCCACTAGATTAGCAGGTGTACCCATGTTTCTCGCACTATGTGACACGTGTGATTGGGTCATTCATCAATCTTCACATTCGTTACATCGGTTACGTCACTTCATTTGCAAAGGGTCATAATGTCGCCCTTTCACCTGCCTTCTTCAGGCTATAAAAAGCCATCTTGCTTTAAGGTTTCCTCTTTCTTCTACTTCTGTTCCCCTTGCTTTCTAACTTCCTCTTGCTTTCAATCTGTTTCCTACAGCAGTGTTAGCAAAGGGGTGATTTTCGGCAATCTTTTACGGTGGTTTTCATAGGTTAGTGTCTCTGAGATTGATTTGTTTCTCTAGTCCCCTTTTCTCCCACTAATTTTGAGGTTAGGGTTCTTCTTCTATGAACATGTCTTCTTCTCAAGGTGAGGTTCATTTGGTTCCCGAGATTTGGGTTCCTTTCAACTCTTATCTAAGCGATGCCACTTCAGAAAAATTGAGGAAGTGGTTAGGAAAATTTTTCCTTCCTTCTTATGCCATCACCAAACTCCCACCCCTGGTGAATGGAGCGACCTTTCTCGAAAGAATGAGGTCACTGTCTTCAGGGCACAACTGAAGGTGGGACTTCGGTATCCTCCATCAAAGATGGTGAGTGTCTTTTGCCAATTTCATGGCATACTTGTTAACCAGTTGCCACCGAACTCTTATTCTTATTTCAACGCCATTCTCTACATGTGTAGGCCTTTTAAGATAGCCCCTCAATTCATCATTTTCATGCAATACTATAACCTTCATTCTACTCCAAAGCTACTTCTTGCTTCCTCGAGGATCCGGGAGTAAGAAATTCGCTTTCACCTTCGGCACCAAGGATAGTTGCCGAAAGTACTTTTTCATGAAAGTAGATGAGAAATGGAAGGACATGCCTACGAAGTGGGCTTCTGGGGTGCTTGACTTTGGCATGATCGATCCATCGAAGTTGTTTACCCTTGAACTTGAATCTCAGTTCGATGTATTCGATACCTGTATTTCGGCAGTAGTCGACTAGTCAGACCAACCTTCTTCATGTCCACTATACCCCTTTCCCAATCAGATGGAACCTTATTACCGAAGAGGTTCTTTGGGAGCTCGGGGTCATCAAGGAGCATAACATTGATGTTAAAATGCCAAAAGTAGCAATGGATGGGAAGAAGTCCTGGCTGGTCATGCTTCTTCAGGGCGAACTCTCCTATTCAGCCCTTGTAAAGGGTAAGGTTCTTTCCAAATTGCTACTTGGGATTTTTCTATACTTACATTGATATCTTTCTCTTTGCAAAGATGGGTGAGAAATCAGCAACTTTCTACAAGAGCCTTATCCTTGGCCAAGCTAAGAAAAGTGAGCAGAAAAAGAAGGCCCAAAAAAGAAAAAAAAAGGCCAACTGGGAAATCTTTAGCACCGAAGATGAAGAAAATGAAGGAGAACTCCATCCTTACTCCTCCTAAAGACTATACTGCGGATCTAAACCAGTATGTCAAGGGTATTAATCCTTCTCGAGAGGCAGCAATCTTATCCACCCGCTTGAGCACCGATCCGACAATCAGGACCCTGGGGACTTTATTTAGGGAGGTTACGGCCGAGGAGGCCAAAGAATGGTGAAGAAGGAAGGGGAAAGAGATCCCTGCCAAAGTGCTTGACCTCAGTGACTCTGATGTAGAAGACACCAAAATATGACTAGGTTTGTCTCTTAGTCATTCATCTATGAATTTCAGATTTTTTGACATTTTAGACTTTGTAGATGAATGGCTAAGAGATGACATGATAAAGGAACTTTGTCACGATTTTGTAGAGGACCCAACTCAGGCAGGGTGGATGATGGACAACATCAGGAAAAGGGTTACTCGGGATTCCAAGATCTTTAAAAGGACAAAGTGTCGAGGGAACCCTTATGGACTTTCACCAAAGACATGGACCTATTTTCGGAGGATTGCCAGAAAATGGTCCCACAGATCATCAGGGGCATCATGACAAATGCCACCTATCAGACCTTGACTGAGGGCTACCCGAATAAGGAGATCCTTGTTGCTCAAATTTCTAAGCACGCTGCTCAAGTAAACCTTAGCCCTTGAGTACTTAGAATAATTTTGGGTCCACGAGTTGCTACAATTCACGTTCAGTCTTTTTTTTTTTTGTAGCTGTTGGTGTACAGAGGCTACCTTCGAGCATGGGCATCTAAGCAATTCTCCATCCAAAGTCAATCAAAGGAGCACTTGGCTAAGGCGTAGGAGATGTTCACGACCTCGTCCATGAAATATGGCGAGCTCAATAAGATTGCCAAGGAAGACCTGGCCAAGCTTCGCCAGGAAGTGCTGGAGAGTGAGAGGGGGTTCTTTGAGGAGTGTTCCTAAAAAATATCAGACCTTGGTGTGAAGGTGGCAGAGCTAGTTCGACAGGCAAGGTCCTTCGAAGGGCGAAAGAAGACACCATAGCTGATTTCACCAAGGCATTGGCAATCAATGTTGAGCTTCTCACCGAGGTTCATCATTTGAAGGAGGCGAAGAAAAAAGAGAAGAAGGAAGAGAAGGAGATGGAGGCACTAAAGAGGGAGGTGGAGCACCTGAAGGCCAAAACGGAAAAGGTGGATGAGTCCATAAAGTCCTCATTTCAAGACGATTTCTGCCTTGCCCACCATGAAGTTCTCTCCCAATACCTTGACATCGACATCTCTTTCCTAAGGGCGCTCAATATTCCCAAAGGACTTTCCTCACCTTGGTCAAAGAGTGAGTACCTCGACCTCCCTGAGCATATTCCTTCAGCTGAAGATGTGCCTGATGAAGATGACGAGGATGATGCCAAAAATGCTAATGCCGAGGAGCATGAGGATAAGCAAAATAACCCTTAGGTCTCTATTTTTGAACCCTCTTCTCTCTTTTTGTACTACCTTTCTTAATGGAATAACTTTTATTTCCAAAAATTTGGTTACATCCATAACTAGCACCATCTTTGGCGAGCATGGCTTGACTACGAAGATTTTTTGGTTTTGGCTTACCACCTTTGGGTGACTTATAATCTTTGATTCAGCAATGCTCAATAGATTCGGTCATATACGACCCTCGATAAAAATACTATCAAGGGTTCAAAGCCTTAGCCTTTTCTTTTTAGAACTTAAGCAATGTTTTCAGGAAACTTGCTATGTACAAAAACACATAGGCACTTTCGGGATCAACCATATTAGTCGACCTCATTTGGTAAACCTTGTACAATGGCACTCATGTACTTTTAAAAGCAATCATATTCAATTAATTTCCTTCGGTAAAATTTGTACAGCTTAAAAGATCACCATATTTAGTTGATTTCTTTTTTTGCCAATTGTAATCCTACTATGAGGAGTACATATTTGGCAACATTATTGGTGATGTTGAAATCTATCTTAAAGGCCTTCGAAGCTTCCATACCTTCAGGTCCATGGAGAATTACTCCAACTCCCCGGTCTTTGGATCTTGAGGCGCCATCGATGAATAATCTCCACTCAAGTTCTTCATTTTTTAGGTTCCCTGGAGTACCTTCAGTTTTGGGCACCTCAGCAATGCAATCTACCAATGCTTGGGCTTTGGTTGCCCTCCTTGCCTCATAAGTGATATTAAATGCACCACTTTAATAATCATCCTAAGTGGTCTACCTTCCGTATGACATCTCGGAGAGGTGAGTTACTTCAGACTCTGATGGGATGTCCTTGGAAATAAGGTCAAAGTCTCCTGCTTGCCAGTAATAGGGCATTTATGGCTTTTTCTAGTAGAGGATACCTAACTTCGGCACCATGCAGTGACTTTCTTACATAGTACACCGGCCACTACTTCCCTCTTTCCTCCCTAACCATAACTGAACTTACGGCCTTTTCAGTTACTATGAGGTAGAGTATGAGTGGCTCTCCTCCCCTCGGTTGTCGAAGTGTCGGCAAAAGGGTCAAGTAATTTGTTAGCTCCTCTCATCCTTTCTGGCATTCCTTGTTCCAAGGGCATTCCTTTTCCCTGAGTTTGCCTTCATTTTCTACTGCTTTTGTAAGTACTTTGAAGAATGGTCGGCACCAATTTCCATATCTGGATATGAATCTACTAAGGGAAGTTATTCTTCTAGTAAGCCTTTGTATATCCTTTGTTGTTGTTAGAGTTTGGAATGCTAGTAGGGCATCAACCTTGTCGGGGTTAGCGTTTATACCTTTTTTGGATACATGAAGTTGAGGAATTTCCCCGATGTTACCCCGAAGACACATTTTTTACGGTTAAGACGGATTCTGAATTTTCAAAGTTGGTGGAATGTTTCTCCCAAGTCTACAATATGACTACCAGGTATTTTACTATTACCTATCACATCATCGACATACACTTCCATATTTCTCCTAATTTGGGAGCCGAACACCCTTTCATCAGCCTTTGATATGTGGCTCCTGCATTTTTAAGGCCCAAAGGCATTCTGATGTAACAGTAGGTCTCAGCTTTGGTAATGAAAGTGATTTTTTCTTGTATTTGGGATCCATCTGAATTTGGTGGTATCCACTATAAGCGTCGAGGAAGCTAAGTACATCATATTTGGTAGTGGAGTCTACTAATTGGTCTATTGATCGCAGAGGATACGAGTCCTTTGGACAAGCATCATTGATATTTCAGAAGTCGATGGACATTCGAAGTTTATCGCTCCCTTCCTTTGTGGCAGCAACAATGTTGCTAAGCCATTCGGGGTACTTGACCTCCCTTATTATGCTTACCTTCGTTAGTCATCGGACTTTCATTTTAATGAAATTGTTCTTATGCACCGAGAGGCTACACTTTTTCTGTCGAACATGCTTCACCTTCAGGTGTACTTTAAGGTTGTGCTGAATTATACCTGGGTCAACTCAGGGCATATCCTTCGGAGAGTAGACAAATAGATATTTGTTCATTAATAGGGGGATACAAGTTTTTCCATGCCACTTTCAGCCAGTTATCTCCCCACTCAGGTTCTTTGCCTAGGGACAAGTTCTACATCCTCTATTTGTATCTTTTCAATATCAGTCATTTCACTTTCTATCTGTTCTTCATCAGACATGTTGTTCACCGCTGAGCTCTGTATGTGAACTTTCACTGGACTTTATCTTGCTTTGATAAAAACTTTTCTTAGTCTAGCTTGATCGATGAGTATTTTTGCGTTACCCTCTTTTGCACCGAACATGACAGTCAAGTATTTCACATGTGGTCAGATGTGAAGATTGCCCTCCGTCTTTCTTACGAGGATGGAATTATATGGTGATGGGATGTCAATGATGATGAACCTTGTCATAGTGGAAGCGAAGAGTTCTTCCTTAGTCTAGACTGAGTTGCCCCTTAGCATTAGGGGTAGATCAACCTACCCGAGCACTAGGAGTTTTGAGGGACCAATGCAAAGGTAGGCAAGGTAACGAGTTTAAGATGACCCTTGGAAATACCCAAGTTTGGCAAAAAATGGTAGAAAAAAATGTCAGCATTCAAACCATCATCAATGAGCACCCCTCTTGACATCTCGGCTTCCTATCCTTGCCATGATCAGGAGAGGGTCATCGTGTAGAAACTTCACTGTAAACCCATCTTTTTGAACAACCTTGTTCGTTGGGTTTTCAAATTCCATCATCATGATTTCTTGAGCTTTCCTTTTCCTCTCAGCCAAGGGTATTCTAGTTGCGATTGTCTAGATTATACCCATCAGAGGTGGTGGGTCTTTCATAGAACTTTGATTTTGACATTAATTAGAATCCTAGTCCTCATCCTCTCATTTCCTATATTATTCCCTTCTTTCTTAGGCTTTGGGCGACGACATCTACAAGTAGTGATGAAGTTGTCCTTGCTTGATCAAGGATTCAATATACTTTCTTAGTTGAAAGCAATCCTTGGTATCGTGCCCGTAGTCTTCATGAAATTGACAAAATTTCTTCATGTTCTTCTTCTTGTTTGAGGTCATGGCCTTCGAATGCTGGATTGCAATTCCTTGCCTTCCTAGAGCCATCAAGATGTTCATTCTTGTAGTATTTAGGGTGGTGAATGATACTGGCTTCTTCCCCTTCCCTCCAAAAAATACCAAGGTTGGTGGCTATGACCCTCAGAGCGATAGTGGTTGAACTTTGGGCCACTCATCTTTAGTTCCTTGGCTGTCATGTGTTGCTCAGCCCTTTGGTATAATTCTCCAAGGGTGTTAGGAGGATCATTGGACAATTAATAGAAGAGCTGTGAGTCCTTCCTTAGCCCCCTAATCATTGCAAAGATTCAAATTTCAAGGCAAAAGTCCAATACAATGAGGGCTTCTCAGTTAAACCTTTTGACATAGTCGGGAATGGTCTCCCTATTCTTTTGGGCTATATCGAACATTTGGACCAGCATCTTCGCCGTTGGCCTACTTCCAATGAACTGCTGGGTGAAGGCGATGGACAATTCCTGCAAATCCACTATGGTTCTGGGTGCTAGAGAGTTGTACAACACTGTCACAGGTCCTGACAGAGTGACTTCAAAACATTTGTAGTGGGTGGCATCATCGTAACAATGCAATACCATGCTCCTCCTGTACTTTGTTAGATGGGCCTAGGGGTCGCTGTGCCTATCATATGTCTCTAGATGTGGTACTCAGAAATCACTAGGGATTAGTTCCTCTACAATAGTACGAATAAAGGGGGACTCCTCCCCGGTGACGGTCTCCAATAGCCTTGACCAAATAGGCATTTAAGATGCCTGTTTTCCCACCTTTCCCAACCTTTCTAGGATTTTCTCCCTCAGGACAATAGTACCCTTGTTTATTTGCTGCCTGAGAACTACTGGTATAGGAGAATAGTGTCATCTTCATAGTGAGTAACTTCACCGGCACGGTGATAAGGACTTCTCATGCGAGGATGGACTTCACCGAAGGGAGGTTTTATGCACTTTCGACCCTGCTCTCAAAAGGTGACGTCCTAGGGCAGTATGTTTTCCATTAAGGACTCATCATGAGGGCTTCGGCTACTAGAGCTCCGGCGAGGTCATTTATGACTTTTCTCTGAACGCGAATCTAGAGAAGATGCAATTTTTTAAGGTGCTTGAGACCATCTTTGGTCAAGTTGTTGTGGTATCTCAGCTATGATAGAGAGTTGGAAGTCATGTAGAAAACCCATTGTGATTGTTAGAGGATGCTCATCCTCTGGTATAGAAGTCTCCGCTGCAGGTTGTTCAGTCGTTGCTTAAGTCTGCAGCGCAAACTTGGACTTCAGGAGTCCCTTGTCCTTTGAAAGCCAAGTCTCAACCATAGTGACTTGGGGTGAGTCCCCACAGACGTAGCCAAATGATGCCCGGTGACATCTTCATTGTATGACATGCTGGGCTTGAGTGAGAGACTTGCAGTGAGAAGGTATCTACAAGACCTTGAGTAATGCGGGTTAAGAGCTCCCCGGAGTGTTTTTCCAAGGGAGGGATCTCTGATGCCTAAGTCAGTATACGGGAAAGAAGTTACAAAGAGCAAAGAGTAGGAAAGAGAGAGTCCCATGTCCGTTATTGCCTGGGAGCCTCCCTAGTATTTATAGTAGGATTAAGGAAGAAGGCTGTTGTGCCTTGCCTGAGCAAAGCAGGACATGTGTTTGGTTGGATCTAGTCCATACCTTCAGAAAGTAGAATCTCTAGTTGGCCATAGGTAGTTCCAACCAGAGGGTAAGGTCATGTACAAGGCTTCTTGTTAGAGATCCCTCAACTGCATTTGTTTTTTCTCCATAAGACCCATTCTGGGATCTGAGACTGCGTCGAACAGGAATCTCAATCGAGGGTGACTAGAGAAGGTCCTTCGGATGGGCGGACTTATCTTTGGGAGACATTTCCTCTGTTAGGGATGATAGGCACTATGTTCCCCAGGTTGGTAATGTACACTCTCAAGGAAGGTAAAGAACCTTTTTCCATATTTGGTCACATATACTCCCAAGGGTGGTGTTCAGGATTCTTCTAAGGTTGGTTGTATGAATCTACTGAGGGTGATGTCAGGTCTGTCAATAAGAAGGTTTTGTGGGTGATAGCCCTTCATCTATTAGTACTCTCAATTCCTCAGTCTTTTCTTGATTGTTTGGTCTTTTGAGGCATGGGTTTTGCTTATTTGTTGTTGTTTTGGTGCCATAAACCTCTGACTGTTTGGAACCTGGGAAAAATCATTGGATGCGATTCATAGCTTGTTTGATTGTTAAATTCAACTAGTTTGATAAATGGCTTTAGTTGGTGGGTTGTGTTGACCATGGTGCACGAGGATTGGTTTTTTTACTTGTCTGATATTTTTATGCATGATAGGAAGGTTGTGATGGTGTATTTATGGCCTATGCAAGTTGTTTTATAGGTTTAAGGTGAGTTTGGGCATCCCTTGTTTGCCTCAAAGCCATAAGATGCCTTCAAATGTGCTCAGGAGGGTGTTTTTTAGGTTTAGGACACGGGGTCCTGGTGCCTAGGTGCCATCTGGCGCTACAGTGCTTAGGGTGCATTTTTCCGTCTATAGAGCAGGGCGCTTTTGGTTCCTAGGCCCTATCTAGCTCCTAGGGCTTAGGTGCTCTTGCCACCTAGGCCTCAAAAGCACGTATCCTAATGCCTTCGTCCCAATGGTCTTTTACAGCAAATTTTAGCTTTAGAAAAAAAAACAAGGATCCAGGGGAGGGCAGGAATGGTCCTAGGGGTACCTAAGGGTTGTAATGGTACGATGGCACTCGGGAACATCCAAAAAATCTCTCATGATCTTGGAGTTTTCTCATAGTTTGTGAATCATAAGTGCACCTCATAAGAAAACTAGTTAATGGGCCTTAACAAACACACCATCAGATGAGGTGGAAGGTTTAGTACCATCGAGACCTTAGTTGTACCTTCTGGTTCAAGGCCTCAATGGGGAAACCTTAGTACACCTAGTGGGTTTTTCGGGACCTAGGAATTATGAGTCTAACCATGGTCATTGCTACTCCACTAGTGTGAACCAAGTAACGGTGGTTAGGTATGTGCCTAGAGTGAAGGTTTTGTTCACTTGTTGGCCAGCCAAGATTACTTGAGGCACAAGTAAAAGCCTAATGCACTCTTGGTAAGGGTTTTAAGTGGGAGCTTAGTACACAAGTGACCTAGACAAGTCTAAGGACTTGAGGCACTATGTGGAGGTTTAGTGCACCTAGAGGGTTCCTTAGACATACATAGAAGTACATCACTAACATAAGCTCGGCACCATAGGTGCACATCATCTATAACCCATACATAGGACTTGATAAGCCTACCAAGAACACCAAAACACACTACCATCCGAGGGTATACCTATACATGTAATTGCACTTAAGCATGGCCAAGAGTGATCACAATCACTTGAAACATAACTATGGTCTCTAAGACAAGACCAACTACCAAGCACATGATCAACAAGGCAAGGCACGACATATATGTTAGCGAACACATTTCCACCTTACTAGACCTTGCACCCACAACTCTAGACACACACTGCCTGCAAGAATGAAGTTCACACACATTAGCTTGATACACAAGCAACTCATACCACCTAGAATATTGAGCCAAACTACACACTAACACAATACCATTCATAACCTAAAAGAGTTCAATTCACTCTTAGCTTTCCTACTTCTCAAATAAACCTTTCCCTACACACATAAAAGGCAAGGCAATGAGTATAAAACTTAGAAAGGACCTAACATAGCCTCCAAGGCATAAACATAGGTTAAGCTCATGCTTAATTGAGACAAACCTACAAGCACCTATAAAGCAAGACATGAAACCACAACACAATACATGCATGTACATAACGACTAAGTAATATAAGAAGGGTTAGCATGCACTTGTAAGCATAGAAGCACACAATAACATACACATCCTTTAAACACCAATTGAAAGGCATAACAATCATGATTCCACAAAAACTTAGTTTTGGTTAACCTCATTGAAGAATAATAATTGTATTTGAAAGCTCCTTAGCTTGGGAATTAAGTTGGCCATCTCAATTCCTAGCCTTAACACTTGCCAACATAGCTAATAAGCATAAAGAACATAGTTGCCAAAGCAACCCTAGCCCTTATAGCTACTAAGCATCCCATGGAAAAACTATCATCACCTAAATGCACCTAGCTGACTAATACACATAGCCCAACTATGAATTGATTTGTGAACCCTTAAGTCCTTGCCTTCATTTAGAAACCTTGTTGGCCGAGACTTATACAAGCTTGAAATATGTCCTTTTTAGCTTGTTGTTCTTAGAGCTTATGTTCCTAGCTTAATTGGTTCATGAATCTGCTGAGACCTATAATCTTTTACTTGATTTTTGCTTCGGTTGCTCTTAAAAGTTCAAGATTTCCATGAGGGCTTTAAACCCAAATTCAAGCCTTCATCCATGGAGTTAGCAACTAGTTGAAGAAGACACAATTGAGTGGAAGCGTGGCAAGGGTGAATGGAAGTAGGTGTGAGGCCGGATGTGTCCAAGTGGTGCAAAAAAAGGGCTAACACTAGCCTAGTCATAGCATAAGTTTACATGGTGCATTTGAGCCACTACAAGAAAGATTCTTTGACTCAAACCTTGTGATAGGTGTTCAAATGAGTCCCTTAACTTTGCAAATCATCATTTGCATCTCCTTTCTTCTCAGCCAAGTCATGTTTGAGTCTGACAGTGTCCAACACTCAACATGCATTACAGCTTCAGTCACAACATTATTTTCCAAGTTCAAAGAATCTATATCCTAATGTTAGTGTTGTGCCTAAAAGCCAATCATGAAATGATTGTATTTTTTGCACATTAATTTATGACATTTTGTTAAGGGATTAATCCAGTAATTATTTTTCTTATTTCATTTCTATGTAAGGTAATAAACATAATTATAACTCTAGAATAATGATATTCTTAAATGTCCCTGGTCTAGTATTATCGTGGAGCGGGTTACAATAATACATAATAACTAGCATAAGTGGAAACTAATATGAGATATGTAGTTTACATATGGGTACAAGTTGGAGAACTTGTGTACTAGACTGACCCACCATGAGAATGATACATGGATCATTATATGAGTGTCATAACTAATTCTTATAGTGATCATGGTATATGTAGTCCTTTGACCTAAGATCATCAAGGTTCCCCACATGTGAGTCACATACTTTGACTCTTCCCTTTGTTGCTCGTAACTGAGTTAACTTGAAGCAGGTCATTGGCTATGTCACATATCATGCAGAGGTTTTGTTTGATCAAGATGGAATTTTTCCCTCCTATGCAATGGGAGTGATATATTCGGTCCTTGATAGAGTAAGACTAAGAAAATGCATGTCCACGCTCGGATGAGTTGATATATCATATCAATGTGATTAGTTTAGGTTTTTCTACTTAGTAATCAAGAAACTAAAGATTGGGCTATATGAGAGTGACACATTCCATGTCTCATGCTCAGTCTTGAAATCTTGGACAAAGGGACAATGACATACACGGATAATGATCATAAAAGTTTAGTTGAATCACCAACAATCCTGTCACTTAGGTAGCAATAATGTGTTGCTAGACACCATTCATTGCTTATGATTGTAAATGTGATTTATGATCACTGCTAATGTGGTAAGAGGCTATTAGGACGCACACATAAAGCCAATTTGGATTATTTGAGTGCATGGCCTAATTTATTTGGGTTATGGTTTCATGATAATTTCGTATTAATAATTGGCCCAATAGTTGAGCCATTTTTAAGCTTGAAAGTAAACCTAATTGGATTAGGGCCTTGAAATGCATTAAGCATTGAAGTTGAGTCTCACTATAAATACATCATATAGTGAGAAATTCGCAAGCCTTGCCCTAGCCTCCCAAAAGCAACAGCCACACTCTTCTGTTGCTATTCCTTGGAGGACGCAAGCTAGTACAGCGAGCCTAAGAGATGAAGATTTCAGGATCTCATGATAACATATCTTTATGTTATCAACTCATGTACATGCCACATGCATTTTGATCATTTGAGTTCAACATGAATACAAGCATGCATCATTCTAATTTCTTTAACATATTTTATGTATTTGATATAGCATGTTAGTTTTACATACATATTGTGGTAAACAAATCCTAGCATGCTACTAAGAACATTCACGTAAATAATGAATGAATCCTAGCATGCTACTAAATCAAGAAAGAATGTGTACCTTCCTTCTTGGTTATGTGTGAAGAAAAGAGGAAGAACTTGATCTTGGAGGAGCACCTTGAGGCTTGAATTGAGATGAACAATCTGAATGTAAATCCACCACAGTGCTCTCAAAAAGTGTTTAATATTTCGGCCTCAAAAGGAAATAGGAGGAGAATAATTTTCTCTCAAGAAAATGGAGCAAATGGAGTGCCAAATTCGTGCTTCAAATGGCCAGCCACTAAAGGCTATTTATAGATGACCAAAAGGCACACCTTTACACCAAGAAAGCTGTCTTTTAAGCCAAAGAACACTTCCTTTGGCTAAGGGTCATGTATGGTGGCGAAAATACATGTCTTTTACCCACGGAACACTTACTTTGGCCTATAACCACCCCATAACTACCTTATGGCGAAAATACATGTCTTTTTGCCAAGGAATACTTCCTTTGGCCTATGACCACCCCATAACTACCTTATGGGAAAAAATACATGTCTCTTTTTGTCAAAAGACATCATTCTTGGTGCAATAACCACCCCAACCACCTCATGGGCGAATATACATGTCTATTCACTCAAGCAACACTTCCTTTGGATGAAAGGACACGTTCTTTTAGCCAATAGTCATCTCTTTTGATGAAGAGTCATACCTTTACATAAAAGATGTGTCTCTTGGTGGTTTTGAGCTAAAAGCAAGGTGAGCTGGCACAAAGCTAGCTCACTATACTACTTATGCACCATTGAGCTCCTTTGAGCTCCAACCAAGCACCGTGAACTGAGGTCCAGCTCCTAGAGCTGACCTAGAGCTGGAGTTAGCTGCTCTCAGCTGAAGTGAACTGAAGTCCAGCTACACTCAGCTACCAAAAGCTGAAATGAGCTGACTTGAGCTGACTTGAGCTAACTTGAGCTATCTTGAGCTGAAGTCCTGCTACTTTGAGCTACTTATAGCTGAAGTAAGCTGACTTGAGCTGAAGTCTAGCTACATTCAGCTACCAGAAGCTGAAGTGAGCTGACTTGAGCTGACTTGAGCTGAAGTCCAGCTACTTTGAGCAACTTATAGCTGAAGTGAGCTGACTTGAGCTGAAGTCCAGCTACTTTGAGCTACTTATAGCTTAAGTGAGCTGACTTGAGCTACAGGGAGCTACTTCTAGCTGCCTTAGATAGCTATTCAAGCTAGAGTTAGCTCAATGAGCTCAAATCCTATCTTAAAAGGATCTCGGTGCGCCAAGAATTCCAACAAACTCCCACTCGTACTAAGATGCTTTTAAACTTCCAGCTCCCACTCAAAACAAAACTCCTTAATCCTTATAGCTGAAATAATCCAAACACTTCTACATATTTAGAGTTGTGGGTGCGACCTCAGGCACACACACTAAGTCTCTTCCATTGAGGTTGTTAGACTCTCAATAGAAGATTGTCCTCTCCTCATAGTTTGAACTTCTTCAAACTTTCCTTTGAACACATCAAATTCAAGTGTGTTGCTTAAACACATCAAGCTTGCTTGAACACATCAAGTGATGCCTTTCAGACCCCAGACATATGATACACTTCTTAATCACAATCAGTCTCTTTCTTGGAAATTCAACTCCTTGAAATCCATGATTGTATTAAGCATTGAGTACTTATTTCAATCACTTGTCATTCAATCTAGCATACTACTCACAATAATATGTGGGCCCAAGATTGAATTTAGTGAACGTGTATCATCTTAATGTCTTTCCTTTTAGCTTCAACTACTTAGGTCAATGAGTTAACATGATTACCCAAAAGGAGGATACTCCAGTCTCATTTCTCTAAGACCTTCGACAACCAATCAAAGTAATCATAATTAACTCAACTTCCTAACAGCAAGCCATAGTCACTAAGAGTCTGATTTGAAGAATCTCACACTAAGCAAGAACAGAGACAACTTGCTTAAATTCTTCTCTGGTCATATTTCATGGTCATGGAACACTTGAAAACACATCCATTAAAGTTCCATAATACACTTCTAAGGTGTTTTACTCATGTCACTCCCACTTGGAGTGACTTCCATTCCAATTGAGGAGTGTGTCATTTCTCCCTCTTAAAACACCATGAAGTGTACTCCTCTTAACACATAAATGGAGGACATTTCAATAACCATGAAATTTCTCCATGTAAGCCTTAGCTTACATTTAACATAGGCTAGGATGTATGAATGGTCATACAAACTGAATGCACCAAAGCATTGAATCTTGATTACTCATAATCAAGGAGACCATAAAAGCTAAAGTGTCATGTGTTGGAGCATGACTCCCACTTAAATGTATCTTTCACTTAAGTTTCATTTAAGTCTTTAGCCAGCCTCATCCTTAATCTTACACAAAGATCAAGGGCGGATGACTTGTGTGAGAAAGTCATCCTCTGCCTATGTTTGACATGTTCATTTGTTCGTTGTGTTTCATAAAATTGAACTGAGTATTTCATAAAATAATCGGTATTATTTCAAAGAAAAACATAACATGTGTGACACCAAAGAGGTGAAGTACATCCAACATTCACAATCTTCTAAGACCCATTGCTCAAACATGTCGAGCAAATGCAAGTGGTGGCAATGGCTTAGTGAGAGGATCTGCCACCATCAGGTCTGTAGAAATGAACTCAATCCTAACTTCACCCTCTTCAATTGCATCCCGCACAAAGTTATATTTCATGCTAATGTGCTTGGTTTTTCCATGGTATTTGGGGTCCTTGGTATAAGCCATGGCCGCCATACTATCACTGTAGATAGTAATAGGTTTCTCAATAGAAACCCTGGACTCCAAATTTTTAAGGAAATAACCTAGCCAAAGGGCTTCTTGTACAGCTGAGGCACATGAAACAAATTCAGCCTCCATTGTGGACAATGCTGTACAAGTTTGCTTTTTACTACACCAAGTAGTAGCCCCACCATTTACATGAAAATATAACCAGATGTAAACTTGTTGGAGTCTCTATCTCCTCCCCAATCAGCATCAGAATAGCCACGTAAACCAAGGTCATTACCTTGGTAACAAAGCCAATAATCCTTACTACCCTTGAGGTACCTTAGGATCCTCTTGACACTCTTCCAATGCTCCAGACTAGGGTTGGAAGAATATCTTGCTAGAAGTCCAACCGCTTGGCTGATGTCTGGCCTTGTACATAACATGGCATACATTAAGCTACCAATGGCACTTAGGTAGGGGATCTGAGCCATCTCTTCCTTCTCCTTTGGAGTCTTAGGACACAAGTCCTCTCCAATCTTGCAACCATATGCAAGAGGTGTACTCATGGGCTTTGCGTTTGTTAAGTTGAACCTTGCAAGAATCTTATCAATATAAGGTTCTTGAGAAAGGGCCAACAACCTTGCCTTTCTATCCCTCAGGATTTTAACCCCTAGGATAAAGGCCGCCTCTCCCATGTCCTTCATGTCAAAGGTGGAAGACAACCATCTCTTGATGGTACTTAACAACGCAAGCCCATTACTTGCAATCAGTATATCATCTACATATAGAGTCAATACTGTAAAACTAAACCCAGAAGAGTACAAGTATACACAATGGTCTTCATACATCATCACAAAGCCATAGCTTGTGATTGCATGGTGAAACTTCAAGTACCACTGTCTTGAAGCTTGCTTAAGACCATAGATAGACTTCTTCAGTCTACATACCTTGTCCTCTTGACCCTTTTGGACAAACCCCTCAGCTTGTCTCATATATATCTCCTCACTCAAATCACCATTGAGAAAGGCGGTCTTTACATCCATCTGATGTAACTCTAGGTCAAGATTTGCCACGATGGCAAGTAATATCTTGATGGAAGTGAATTTTACAATAGGAGAGAAGGTGTCTTTGAAATCAACACCCTTCTTCTATGTAAAACCCTTGGCCACCAAATGGGCCTTGTATCTTTCGATACTTCCATCAGAGTTCACCTTGATCTTGAGAACCCACTTGTTCCCAATTGCCTTACGGCCTAGCGGAAGATCACTTAGCACCCAAACCCCATTGAGATGCATTGAATGCAACTCATCCTTCATTGTATTTAGCCACTCTTCCCTCTGTGCACCCTCAAGAGCCTCCTTAATGTTACTTGGCTCATCTATCTCAGATGCAACCAAATTTGCCTCACTATCCAAGATCCACCATTCTTTAGGTGGTCCAAATTTCCTCATTCATCTTCTCAATGTAGGCTGAGATGGAGGCATCTCATGCTCCATCTCTTGAGGCTCAGCATTTTGCTCTTGAGTATCCTCAACTCCCTCTTGAACAAAACTTTCCTCTTGGAGGTCTTGCTCATGTTGGTCCATAACAACAGGCATTTCTGGAGCCATTGCTCCATGTGGTTGAGGTACTCGCTCTAGAGTAGGTGCATGTGTCCCGGGTGTCCTTATGACACTTGGTTGATCCTCATCTAGGATCTGGCTTAATGAGGTTAAGTCACCACGCTCACCAACTTTGGGGAACTCATCCTCCACAAAGTTAGCATTCCTTTCATCAATGATGTTCCCAGTTTTGTAACTTATATCTAAGAACACATAACCCCTAGATTGTTCAGCATAACCAAGGAAGGCACACCTCCTCCCTCTTGGACCCAACATTCCCAAAGGATGGTCCGTTATGTGAACATAAGCCAAACAACCCCAAGGGCGTAAATAGCTTAGATTAGGAGTTTTCTTCTTCCATAACTCACATGGAGAAGAGTTCATATTCTTGGTGGGTACTCTATTATGGACATGAACTGCACATAACAGTGCATCACTCCAATAAGTGATGTCTAAGTTGGCCTTTGCCATCATGGAATGTACCATGTCCATAATAGTTCTATTCTTCCTCTCAGACACTCCATTCTGTTGGGGTGTCCAAGGAAGAGTGAACTCCCTTTCAATACCTTTCAAGTCACAAAATGCCTTGAATGCATTTGATGTATACTCTCCACCCCTATCTGTCCTCAAGGACTTAACCTTCTTACCTACTTGGTTCTCAACCAAGTGTACATACTTCTCAAAGCATGCCAAGGCCTCTGCCTTGTTTCAACCCTCATTGGCCCACATAGGTCAGAGTGAACTAAACTTAGTGCCTCACCTCTCCTAGTTGCTTTGCCTTCTAGGCTTTCTTGTGGCTTTGCCTTCTAGGCATGATTGGCAACTTGGAAGGACAACCTTGGTCAAGGAACCTAGCAAGCCACTCTTGGCTAGCTTGTCCATTCTATCTTGACCAATATGACCTAACCTCTCATGCCATCTTATTTCATTTGTGACCTCTGTCACATAGCAACTAGGACGTACAACAGAATGGTTAGTTGACTTCAACTCATAAAGCCCATTATTAACTGAACAAGTGCATACTATTCAACCATCTTTAATGATAGACACATTATTATTAAAGAAATTAAAGCAATAATTGCACTTCAACATACAACTTATAGATATCAAATTTCTACAAATGTTTGTTACATACAATACATCTATTAGATACAAATATCCAATATCTATAGGAATTTTACATGTTCCTATGCCTTCTACTTCCAGCCTGGCATCATTCCCTACTGAAACATGCTTAGCTCCTTTTGAGAGCTTCCTGTAGGCCACAAACCAAGACCTGTCCCGGGCTATGTGGTCTGTTGCTCCCGAGTCTACAATCCACAAAGAATTGCACTCAGTTAGTAATATACATGACACAACATGTAGAAAGGAAGTAGAAGGGTATGTATGTACCTAGGGTGGACCCTTGCAATCTTTTGCAAAGTGTCCTTTATACCCACAGTTGAAGCACTTTAGCTTGCTTTTGTCCCGTTTCTTGCTGAACCTTTTCTTGGAAGCAGGACCTTTTCCCTTGCCCTTCCCTGGCCCTCCTTTGCCACCACTCTTCTTCCATCCCTTCTGGATAGAGGATGAGGCAACATATGCCTTAGAATGGTCCTTAAGGGTCATCACCTCAGCCTCAAGCAGGAGGTGACGAGCAATGTAATCAAATGACATTATCTGAGGGTTATGGCGTAAGTTGGCCTTCATCAACTGCCATTCCTCATCGGGCAGGGAACAGATTATTGCTTGCACTTGTTGCTCATCAGTGAGCACGTGCCCTGTTGTCTTGAGTTGGTGGATCATGTGTGACATCTCACGCAAGTGAGCACTCATAGAGTGATCAGCATGCTTCACATAATTCTCAAACCTGAGAATCATTGAGCGTTGTTTCTCTACAGAAACATCTCCATACTTGGCCTTGATTGAGTCCTATATGGCCTTAGCCCCTTCAACCATGGGGAATTCCACCATAATCTCATCCCCATAGTCGAGAGGAGAGTGACTCTACACATAGAGTTCTTCCTAAGGAATGCCTCATAGGCAGTCCTATCCTATCCCTCAGCAGGAGGCATGATCTCTTGAGTGAGCACATCAAGAGTGTCTTGCTCAGTTAAAATGAATTTCACCTTCTGTTGCAAAATTCAATAGTTTTCACCATCCAATTTGAGGTCACGATTTAATTCAGTAACTATATTCTTACAAGCCATCTACATTGATGCAATTCACATGTTTTAGTTCAATTTACACAAAAAGACTCAACAAAGCAACATGTGTATGAAACAACTTCTAACATGCTCATACATGGCAAAAGAGATGCATATAGCATTCAATTAGAAATACACAAGCATGCCTTTATTGCTCCATACACATATCCTTCATTAGCCTACCACAATCATACACATATGTATGATCCTAAATCATGCTCACTACATGTAACATATACATATTCATGACCTAGGCTCTGATACCAATTGAAGATTTCAGGATCTCATGACAACATATCTTTATGTTATCTACTCATGTACATGCCACATGCATTTTGATCATTTGAGTTCAACATGAATACAAGCATGCATCATTCTAATTTGTTTAACATATTTTATGTATTTGATATAGCATGTTAGTTTTACATACATATTGTGGTAAACAAATCCTAGCATGCTGCTAAGAACATTCATGTAAATAATGAATGAATCCTAGCATGCTACTAAATCAAGAAATAATGTGTACCTTCCTTCTTGGTTATGTGTGAAGAAAAGAGGAAGAACTTGATCTTGGAGGAGCTCCTTGAGGCTTGAATTGAGATGAACAATCTCAATGTAAATCCACCCACAATGCTCTCAAAAAGTATTTAATATTTTGGCCTCTAAAGGAAAGAGGAGGAGAATAATTTTCTCTTAAGAAAATGGAGCAAATGGAGTGCCAAATTCGTGCTTCAAATGGCCAGCCACTAAAGGCTATTTATAGATGACCAAAAGGCACACCTTTACACCAAGAAAGCTGTCTTTTAAGCCAAAGAACACTTCCTTTCGCTAAGGGTCATGTATGGTGGCGAAAATACATGTCTTTTAGCCAAGGAACACTTCCTTTGGCCTATAACCACCCCATAACTACCTTATGGTGAAAATACATGTCTTTTTGCCAAGGAACACTTCCTTTGGCCTATAACCACCCCATAACTACCTTATAGGCGAAAATACATGTCTCTTGATGTCAAAAGACATCATTCTTGGTGCAATAACCACCCCAACCAACTAATGGGCGAATATACATGTCTATTCACTCAAGGAACACTTCCTTTGGATGAAAGGACATGTTCTTTTAGCCAATAGTCATCTCTTTTGATGAAGAGTCATACCTTTACACAAAAGATGTGTCTCTTGGTGGTTTTGAGCTAAAAGCAAGGTGAGCTGGCACAAAGCTAGCTCACTATACTACTTATGCACCGTTGAGCTCGTTTGAGCTCCAACCAAGCACCATGAACTGAGGTCCAGCTCCTAGAGCTGACCTAGAGCTGGAGTTAGCTGCTCTTAGCTGAAGTGAACTGAAGTCCAGCTACACTCAGCTACCAAAAGCTGAAGTGAGCTGACTTGAGCTGACTTGAGCTAACTTGAGCTGAAATCCTGCTACTTTGAGCTACTTATAGCTGAAGTAAGCTGACTTGAGCTGAAGTCTAGCTACATTCAGCTACCAGAAGCTGAAGTGAGCTGACTTAAGCTGAAGTCCAGCTACTTTGAGCTACTTATAGCTGAAGTGAGCTGACTTGAGCTATAGGGAGCTACTTCTAGCTGCCTTAGATAACTATTCAAACTAGAGTTAGCTCAATGAGCTCAAATCCTATCTTAAAAGGATCTTGGTGCGCCAAGAATTCCAACAAGAGAAACGCGTCTACTAGGACATGGTGGAGGTGTGGTGATCCCGAGAGGCTCGTGTGGATACCATAGAGAGTTGAACATGTCAACTATTCAGGTTTTTGTGATTTGACTCAATAGTTGGTTGAAAGATCTATACCGAAATTTGGTTTGAAAATTTTGAACACCCGGTTTACCCCATTTTACTTGGATCCTGGAGGGTTTCAGTTATATTCTGCTGCACTTCTTTGGCTCCCAAAACCCTACATCTAAGTCCTTCAAAATTCCCAAATCTAAAATCTTCATAGCCCATGGTTTAAACGCTTAGAAACTAGAGGTCATTACAACTTCCACTCTTTAAGAAATTTGGTCCTTCAAATTTCTCAGAAGTCTAGGTATTAGAGTTAGGTAGTTCTTAAGCATTTTAACTTCTACATCCCATGTGGCTTCTTCTTTAGAATGATTAGTCCATTGGACTTTAATCACATGTATTAGTCAACTTCTATGCCTTTTAGTGTCCTGTGCTAATAGCTTAATTGGTTCTTTTTCATAAGTAAGGTTTGGAGCTATAGGAACACTTGTGACATGGATTACTAGCTTAGGATTTGAGACACATGTCTTTAGTAAACTTACATGAAATGTGTCATGGACATACCCTAATTAAGGAGGTAGCTCTAGCTTGTAGGCTATATTTCCAATCCTTGCCATTTATTTGGTATGGACCTACATGCCTTAGAGCCAACTTTCCTTGTTGCCAAAACTCATCACTTATTTCATGTAAGATACTTTCAACCACACCCAATCTCCTTTTTGGAACTCAAGGTCTCTTCTCTTTTTTTGGTTACTATAGGATTCTTGCTTATTGTTGGCAGCTCTAATGCTTTCTTGGATGAGATTGTTCTTCCTAGTAGTTTCTGCTATGAGTTCTGGCCCTATTTCCAACCTATCTCTAGGTTGATGCCAAAAATGTGGAATGATGCACCTCTTATCGTACAATGCTTCCTAGGGTGCCATGCTAATTATTAAGTGATGGTTATTACTGTAAGAAAAATCTGCTAAAGGTAAGTGTTTGTCCTATTCTTCCTGGAAGTCTATTACTCAACACCTTAACATATCTTCCAAGACTTGAATGGTTCTCACAGTGTACCCATCTATTTGTGCATGGTAAGCTGAGCAAAACTTTAACTTAGTGGCTAAAGCATGGTGCAAGGACCTCCAAAATCTAGATACAAATCTAGGATTTCTATTTGAGACAATGTTATTTGGTATACCATGCAACCTTACTGTTTCCTTAATGTCGAGTTGAGCTAGTTTATCCAATGATTTTGTTAGGTTTGTAGCCAAAAAGTGGGTTAGCGTAGTCAAACTATCCACTATGACCCAAATTGTGTTATGCTTTCTTTTGGTGAGTGGCATACCCACTACAAAATGCATAGAGATGATATGCACTTCCTTTTCAGTATGGACAAGCTTTGAAGCTTACCTCCAGGCCTCTGGTGCTTAAACTTGACTTGTTGGCAAGTGATACACTTAGCCACATAAGCAGCTATCTCTTGCCTCATGTATGGCCACCATAAATAGGATCTCAAATCCTTGTACATCTTTTGAGCTCAAGGATGTAGATTCATTAAGCTAGGGTCACCTTCCTCTAGGATTTGTTTCCTAATCCCATCCTTGTTAGACACATATATCCTATCATGGAAGCATAGTATCCCATGCTTAAAGGAAAAGCCCTGATACAACTTTTGTTGTTTCAATCTAGAAACCTTAGGAACCTCTTCATCTTGCAACTATGCTTCCTATATTAGGTCTTTTCACTCTGACCTAATAGTTAGGACTCTCACTCGGTCCACTTCCCATTGCCCCTAGTATCATGTTAATGTAGTTAAACTAAGTACTTCTACCTCAGTAGGCTCTCTAGTGGCTTTGAGTACTCTAGTGTACTTCTTTCTAAGAGCATTAGCTACTACATTAGCTTTCCCAGTTGTATACTCAATGATGCACTCAAAACCTTTTATGTACTCAAGCCACCCCTTTAGCCTCATCTTCAAGTCTTTATGTGTAAATAGATACTTCAGACTCCTGTGGTTTGTAAAGACTATAAACTTGCTTCTTAATATATAGTGGCTCCACTGCTTGAGTGCAAACATTATTATTGCTAACTCCAGATCTTGAACTAGATAATTGTTTTCATTAGGCCTTAGTTGCCTTGAGCCGTAGGCTATTGCTTGTTTCCCTTGCATTAGGACACAGCCTAGCCATATCTAAGAAGAATCGGTGTACACCTAATACTCCTTAGTAGGGTCAGGTAGAGCTAGTATTAGGGATGTAGTCAGCCTCTTTTTGAGCTCTTGGATACTAGCCTTACATTGCTCAACCCACTCAAACTTTTGATCTTTCCTTGTCAACCGAGTGAGTAGAGCTGCTATTACAAAAAATTTAGGCACAAATCTTCTTCAATAGCCAGCAAGCCCTAGGAAGCTTCTTATCTCCCTCATATTCTGACATTGCTTCCATTCCAAGAGAGCCTTTATCTTCTTAGGATCAACAACTAAACCATGATCATTGATCACATGTCCAGGACATCCAACTTCCATAGATCAGAATTGGCATTGACTTAGCTTGTCAAACAATCTATGTTCCTTTAGCAAGCATAGTACCAATCTTAAATGCTCCATATGGGCTTCTTCATCTTTTGAGTGCACTATTATATCATCTATGAATACCACAACAAAGTGGTCCAAGTAAGCCTTGAATACTCTTTGCACAAGGTCCATGAAGAATGCTAGCGCATTAGTGAGCCCAAATGGCATCACTATGTACTGAAAGTATCCATATCTAGTCTTGAAAGCTATCTTGATATATCCCCATCCTTGAATTTTAGCTCGAAGTATCCAAATTGGAGGTCTATCTTGGAGAAAACCCTAGCTCCCTTCACCTGATCGAATAAGTCTTTTATACTTGGGAGGGGTATTTGTTCTTGATGGTTTGTACATTGAGCTTCCTTTAGTCAATATAGAATTTAAACATCATTTTTCATTACAAATAATACAAGTGCTCCCCAAGGAAATGTACTTAGCATATGAAACCCTTCTCTAGCAATTTGTCCAATTACTTCCTTAGCTCAACCATTTTAGGTACAACCATCCTATAGGGAGCAATGGACACTGGTCCAGCTCCTAGCACCAACCTGATCTCAAACTCAACCTTTCTTGAATGAGGGAGTCCTAGAAGATTTATGCGGAACACTTTAGGGACTTCCTGCACTATGGGAATCTTGCCTAGTTCACTTGTTACCTCAGTTCCATTTAACCCTAAATATTCACCTTCAATCATTAAGGGTTTATTTTCCACCACCTCTAGACCTTTCTCTGATATTAGCTCAAATGAGCGTTCCACAAAGTGTAGTTCACATCTAGGCAAGCAAAGTTGCCTGGCGTGGTAGTCTATCACTATCCTATTGTCACTAAGCTAGTTCAGACCCAATATGATGCTGCTAGTCTTTAAGACTATTAAGTCAGCTCTAAGTTCTAGTTCACCAAGCCTAAGTATACAATCCTTCACTATATAGCATGTGAAAATAATCTCATTCCCAGCAGTTCTAACTAGGTAAATTTTATTCATAGTGCATACTTCAGGATTCATAACTTTTACAAGCTTAGAAGTATTACCAACAAGGATGCACTAGTGTCAAAAAGACCAATACTTCATAACCATTAACAGACATGGTCCTTTTAGAGCTTTCTTTATCATCCTGGCTTGACCCATCTCTTCCTCCTTAGCTTCAGGTTCCTTGGCCTTTTGGGGCCTCTATGAGGTCTTTCACTAGAATACTTTTCCAGAAGCCTGATTTGGTCTCTTTCTATCCACATGCATGCTAGGGCCTTCATCCTTCTTTAGTGATTGGACATTTTACCTCTTCATGGGCAGCTGTCCCTAGGCCCAAGTGTTCCTAACCTTCTTATCACCTTCTGCTCTTCTTTCCTAATGGAGCAGTCTTTTACCCAGTGATCCTAGGCACCACATTTGAGGCACATTTAGTTAACCTATGGCATGGTTTATGGCCATGGCACTTCCCACATGTTCTACATTAAGGCCTATACTGCCCTGATGTCCTCTCTTTCCTGCCATCTTTCTCTGACTCATTTATCAACTCCACACAGCCTCTCTTATTTGGTGGCTTTTGCACCCCACTAGCACCTCCAGGGCCACTCACAGTTCATCCTTTGAATTCCTGGTCTAAAGCCATGGCTCTCTATACAACTTCATAGTACTCTTTGGCTCCCATAGCCCCGAGTATCTGCCTTAACTCATGTCTGAGCCCCTTGAGGAATCTTTTGGTCTTCAGCTCTTCCTAACCTTTATACTACTATAAGCTCCCCTCACTAAGCATGTAAAATTCCACATGGTTCTAATCCTTCAGTGCTTCGCTGATGGACTACTATTAGAAGACATGTAGAAATGTTGCTAATCTCATGGCCTTTCTTCTAAAAGCTGGCCTTCTAGTATTCTTGCTAGTATGAGTTCAATGGACTACCCTACACCATAATTCTGAATCACCCTTATGTCTAACGGTAGCCAGTAGAACTTTCTGAGAAAAAGATACCTCCATTCTTTCAAAAATTGTCTCAACTTGATTGATCTAGAACTCTGCTTCCTTTGGATCACATCCTCCTCTAAAGGTTGGTGATTTCAAGGTAAGGAAGCCCTCCAGTTGGCCATCCCTCAGGCCTCCACCTCTCTACCTAGAAGCCCTCTCATGATCATCTTTATGCCTTTCCTTTTGTGCCGTCACTGCCTCAGTGGTCATAATGAGTTAGGTAGGCCTTTTAATTTCCTCTATATCCAACTCTTCAACTTCTAGAGTTACGCCTGTTAAAAATTTGTCCTCTTCTCTCACCTTTGACCGTAGTCTTCCTATTCTTAGGTTCCTTCTATCTTCATCTCCATTATCATCAAAATCCCCTCCATTTCCACTTGCTTGATCACTTAGCACAGGTTCTTTCTTGGGCCTCTTTCCTATTTTACACTCCCTAGCTAGTTCCCTAGCTTGCCCTGTAGGTTATGGGACTAGTGCTTGACCCCTAGTTAAGGCCTGTATGCCCTCCACCAAATAGGCTAAATTAACATGCATTACTTCCATTATCTACTCTATTCTCCCTTGGCCATCCATACTTGGCATAGGTACATTAACCCTAACAGGCTCTGTAACCATCGCCTGCCCCTCAGGCACTAACTCAGGCTACTCATCCCCTAGATGGGTAGCCCTGCCCACATCTTGGCCTTTAGCCTCTCTTTCCACATTTCGGGTGTTACCACTCTGAGAGCTTAAATACAGTGACAATATTTAATGTGTCAATCTGCTAGGAGCTATGCATGTTCTGTAGGGCATCAGAATAATCTCTCTATATTACCCAAGTGGCCCTCTTGGTCTTTATGCAAATATATGTATATTGGTCAAACCATAACACGCATATTTACATTTATGCACACTATGGCAGCTAAGAAGGAAAACACTAGCACTATTCTTAGTTTTGGGCTTTCACACATTAGGCAATCATGTTAAGTTCTAGTGAGCAACCACTACACCTGTAACTTTCACCAATAAATTGTATCATTCTAGCCGTGTAACCCCCTATTTTCATTGTTCCATTATCAAGTAAAGACTTAGAGCAAACCAATAAATTTTTTTTACATCAAAAGCCCACCTTGGACCAAGTTATGGATTTTTTTAGATGGTTACCAAATTCTGACCAAATAAACAGTAACTTAGCCAACTTTGGAATGTCATATCTTTGGCTACCGGGCTCGAAATTTAGAAATTCCAAATTCTAGTTCAACCTCTGTAAGTGATTTAGTTGTGGTAAAAATTTAATACCGATATTATTTCTACACAGTAGGTTATAGAACTTTAAGTGCAGAGTCAAAATTCTGGTCACTTTATAACCATTTTGCCCATACAAAATTTCATAAGATTCATACACTTCATTTCCAGGTGCAAAACCAACATGGGCAAGTTCTTACATGTCTTAAACACTTGGGAAGGTCATTCCCATGAATTTAGAGGCATGCCATAGACATTTAACATAGTTTTCTTTGTAACAGCTAATGAGTTGCAAAATGGACAGAATTGAACATTCAACCTCAAACATCACTTTATTGCTTCATATATCATCCATACACCATCCATAGTGTATTTACGTGCATAGATGCATCATACATATGTCCTAGCTTAGTTGGGTATGTACATTAGCTTCTTGGAGAGCCTCACAAACACAATGCACTCCAGAAACTTCAAAAGGCAGCTGCTGCGTAAGGCAGAAAGTACAAACACTAAAATTAGAAAATGTACTCTAAAAATCATGAAACACTCCATGTTAATACTAGACATATTGAAGTTCATGTGCCTAAAATTTTAGGGAAGAAATCAAAATAGGACCATTAGTTTGAACATTATCTTTCAGGTGTTCCCGAAAATGGACAGAAAGGGGAGTAAGCTTTTTGTAAATAACTTAGTAAGGGTTTTCAATGTAAAGGCTTCCATAGCAACGTACCACCTGAAATAAAAAGACATAAATACATACAAAAACAATACATGCACACAAATATGGCAATCATATGCACCAACAAACACAACACAAACACATGTAATGCTGGCAATAATAACACATTCGGGTTAGTCCATAATCATTCAACAAAACAATAAGTTATCACTTTAGTAACACTATGGAAGCCCTCCCCAACCTTTGTCTTGGTCTTAGGAGTCTTTTAGGTCTTAGTTAATACTAACTTGGGCTTTAAAAGCCCTTCTTTCTTGCTGCGATATTTAGCATGGTAACACTAAGGCCAAAACCTTGCCATGCTTCTTTCCCCTTAACCCATACTTGGTCCATTGAGATTTTTGCTCTCTTCCAAGCATGGTCTTAGCTTCATGGATGTTTGAAAATATAGTAGAAAATCCAAGAAACTTTAGAAAACCCTTACCTTTGCTATGAAATCTGAAAACCCAAATAGAACCAAAATTAGGTTTTCTTGCACTCTTTGATGTCTTCTTTGCTTTCTCTTCCTTCCTCTTGTTTTCTTATGGTATGGTGGCTATGGAGGATGATGGAAGAGCTAATGGAAGAGGTCCTTCCTGCTGGAGGCCGGAATTTAAGGAAAATGGCAATGAAATGAAGATTTTTCTTCATTTATACATTATTTTGACCAAGGTGGCATGTATGCAAAATTTTGAAACTTTGGCCAATACTTGGACAGATTATTTCCAGCCATTTTTTGTTGGGAAAATGACAGATTTTGGACTTTTTTAACCTTGTCAAAAAATCATTTTGACTTTAGGAAAAAATGTGGACACTTGGATCCTTAGTTGGCATTATGCCATAAATGATCAACTTTGCCTTCTTAAGCACTTTGGTCCCCAACAATATCCTTAAATCCATCCATGTCCTTTCTTTATAATTCCATCCAAGTCCTTTCCATAGCCATGTTTAGAGATTTGTGCAATTGAGTACCCAACTTTTGTAACCTTACAATTTAGTCCATAGGGCCAATGCTTTCTTAAGGACCAAGATATCATTGTTTTTGCCACTTGAGGGGGTGTATATTGAATACTTTACACTTCAAAAATCTTACACTATTGTGAAAATTAAAGTATATAAGTTTAAGTCCTTATGCTATATTTTCCCATTTTGTGAAGGTGGTAACATCGGGCCTGCATCCTACACATAGCAACAAGAAAGGCACACACATGCTCAATATTCATTAGTGGACATATCCTAGTGTGGTAACAAGTCCATACTTCAAACAGACCAAATTTTGGTCCTAAGAACAACCAGCTCTGATGCCAACAGAAGCTATCATGCCCAACATAGTGCCTGGCCCATTTGGGAGGTTTTGAACCTCAAATGAAGGGTTTTGATGTTCCAATATGTGTATCAGATTTGATTTAGAAGTTTGATTCATAAGTATGTAATGCATACTAGTCATAAGGTTTAAGCCCCTTAGGCGCAATTGGGGCACAATGGAGGGGCACTAGGGTGCGCCATGACACATGGGGCATGTGCCCAAGATACTTCTAGCACCTAGCTTGTTAACTGTTAAAGCTTCATGCTCTTTGAAACAGGCTAAGTACCTATGAGGGTTCATATGTTCAGTTCACAAATACCAACTGATGAACAAGCATATACATGGCAACCAAAACACCAATCCATGTTCTTACAACTTTGTTTTTGTATGCGCATATCTTGCACACTCATTTGTGTCTCGGTAAGCCTACCTGGAACCACCTTGTGCACACATATTCTCCTAAAACAAATATGCACATGCTAGTGCACCTAAAAGTCCAATTACATATCCACATGCAGTTAACTGCATTGTATGGCACCTTGGCACAACATGAACATACATTTCCATACTAGATCAAATTCCTCTCACAAGTACTTCATTACATGCACACACATGTCCACGAACAAACATATATCCACAAATGAACATAGTTACATAAACACAAGAACATAGTCCATACACATGAGGCATTATCACTTCTGCATTAATACTTAGCCACAAATATACACATATAAGCATCTATCTTTCAGATATTACCCTTACCTACTCGTAGGTCATAGTGAATCTACCATAGGCCTTCCATATATGCATCATCGGAGACATAAATATAAGTACATCACTAACATAACCTAGGCACTATAGGTGCACATCATCCAAAACCCATAGAACTTGGTAAGCTTACCAAGAACACCAAAACAAACTACCATATGAGGGTAGACGTATTCATGCCATTACACTGAAGCATAGCCGAGAATGATAAGAATCACTTGAAATGTAACTATGGTTTCTAAAACATGACCAACTCCTAAGCATATGATCAACAAGGCAAGCCACAACATATATGCTAGAGAACACATTCCTACCTCGCTAGACGTTGTTCCTATAACTCTAGACACACAATGCCTGCAAGAATGAAGTTCACACACGTTAGCTTGAAAGACAAGCAGCTAATACCACTTAGAATATTTAGCCAAACTACACACAAACATAATAACTTTCACAACCTGAAAGAGTTGAATTCACTCTTAGCTCTCTTACTTCTTAAGCAAACCTTTCCCTACATACATAAAAGGCGGGGTAATGAGTATAAAACTTAGTAAGGACTTGACATAGCCTCCAAGGCATGAACATAGGTTAAGCTCATGCTTAACTAAGACAAACCTACAAGCACCTACAAAGCAAGACATGAAAACACAACACAATACATGTATATACATAACAATTAAGTAATATAAGGGGAGTTAGCATGCGCAAAAAAGCATAGAAGCACACAATAACACACACACCACTTAATAAACAACAGAAAGGCATAGCCAGCACAATTCCACATAAACTTTGTTTTGGTTAACCTCACCAAAGAATAATAATCATATCCAAGAAGTCCAAGCTTGGGAATTGAGTTGGCCATCTCAATTCCTAGCCTTAACACTTTCCAACATAGCTAATTAGCACAAAGGACATAGTTGCCAAAGCACCCTAGCCCTCATAGCTACTTAGAATCCCATGGTAAAAACTGCCATCACCTAAGTGCACCTAGATCACTAATATACATGGTTCAACAATGAATTGATTAGTGAACCCTTAAGTCCTTACCTTCATTTAGAACCCTTATTGACCGAAGCTTAAACAAGCTTGAAATATGGCCTTCATAGCTTGTTGTTGCTAGAGCTTGTCTTCCTAGCTCATTTGGCTTATGAAAACGCTAAGACCCACAATCTTTCACTTGATTTTTTCTTTGATTGCTCTTAGAAGTTCACCATCACCATGGGAGCTTCAAATTTGAATTCAAGCCATCATCCATGAAGTTAGCAACCAGTTGGGAGAAACAAAGTGAGTGGAAGCATGGCAAGGGTGAGTGGAAGTAAGTGTGAGGCCGGATGTGTCCAAGTGGCAGAAAAAGTTGGCTAACACTAGCTTGTCATAGCATAAGTTTTCATGGTGCATTTGAGCCACTACAAGAAAGTTTCTTTTACTCAAACCTTGCGATAAGTGTTCACTTGAGTCCCTCAACTTTGGAAATCATCATTTGCATCTCTTTTCTTCTTGGCCAAGTCATGTTTGAGTCTGAGAATGTCCAACACTCAACATTCATTCAAGCTTCACTCATGACATTATTTTCCAAGTTCAAAGAGTGCATCCCCTAAGTCCTTCAAAATTACTAAGTCTTAAATCCTCAAACCCCATGGCTTAAGCACTTAGGAACTGGAAGGCATACACTTTTGAGTCCCATCCTTACAATGCACTAAGAATTTAGACTTAGCATTGTTTGGCTCACCATTATGCCACTTCTCATTAGATTCCACCTGAAGTTCAGACAGAATGCCTCTAGGGCACTCTCATGTAGTACTGATACTATGTGGCCCTTATTCCCATGTTTGTGACTTGTATTCCTCATATATCCACAAAAATAAACTTATGTGTGTTACCAGCTCACAAAAATGGGAGAATTACATGTGTGTCATAATGGCTAAAAATCATTATATTGTATAATTCTCACTAAAGTGATTGAAGTATGGGGGTAAAAGGCTTGATCAACACCTCCATAAAACTGTTCCAAGTTAGTAACTTGGCCCCCAAGAGAATCCTTAAAGATTGGTTGTTTGTTAAGCAACCTATGGACTTTTTTCTAATATTTTGGAAATTCAGGTACTCAATTGCAAAACTTTCACAAAAGGGTTTTGGAGAGTTATGGGAAGGATATGAATGATATGAAAGTGCTATTGGAGGACTAAATAGCTTATAGAACAGAAGTATGGACAAAGGAAAACACAAAAAGGCTTTAAGGACTTAAGTGTCCTATTGTGTGCCTTTGGTTGTCCATGCTTATGACATAAGTCAAATTGAAGTTTTGTCGGGTTATCCCACATAAGGAGAGGTTGATATGGCATGGGATAAGGAAGTCAAATGTGAGGCAAGATATTAAGGTAAAGAAACCATGGTCTTATAGCGAGGAAAATGACGTAGAGCTTGGTTAAGCCTGTTAAGTGTGTTTAGTGCACTTAAGACCATATAAGTGTCCATTCTTGGTCCTTATCTCCCAAATTTTAACCTCCACCAACAAAAAGGAAGCAAGCCCTCTCCTCCACACTTCCTCGATAGCCATCATACCTTCAAACACAAAACTACTTGCAATTAAAGTCAAGGAAGCACAAATAGAAGCTATTTGGTGCTATTGCTTGAGTGCACCTGGGATCAAGCTCCAATTTCAGCAAACCGATCAAGGTAAGGGTTCTCTTGCTATCATGGGTTTATTTTCTATATTTTCAAGAAACTATGGAGCTAGGGCTAAGCTTCGAAGAGATCCATGAGCTTGATGAACCAAGCTTAGTGAGGGGAGTGCAGTTATTGAAGGTTTTATGACCTAGTGTGAAGTGCAAAGTGATGTCATCAAATTGAAGGGTTTCTAGAGCCCAAAGTTAGTACTAGCTAGTGCTAAAATCCTCTTAAGACCAAGCCTTAGCTTGAGGAGGGCTGCCATATGGATTTGGTTATGTTTATTATGTGTTTTATGGACAAACCAATCGTTTATGTTGCTGCTGCATTTCATGTGTTCGTTGGTTGTGAATGGTTGCTGCATTTCATTGCTATATCTTGTATATATACATTGTGAATTTTTTTGATTTAGTTTCTTTGGATGCAGGTTTGAATGATGGTTACTGTCACACCCCACATAGGCCTCAGCCTGTGCACTCTCAGTGCCACTCACCATTTCTACCCAAGAGTTATTTAAACACTCTTATGTTCAGGTGTTATTAACTACCTTTTATTTTTTCCATTGTCGGTTAGGTAGTTTTTTAAGTCTTATTTTCTTAAGCTGAAAGCTGGGAGGTGCCCCAGGAGGCTTATGAGTTAATTAGAACAATTACCTGCAGCTTAAGTAAGGCCCAACCACTAACTTGCAACACAAGGCAATGCTGTAAATTAGTAACTTTCAATACAAGCAAGGCATACACTTAATCTGTTAAGTGTCTAGGATGTGTGCTCATCAAGTGTGCTACTCCAATGCATGTCAACAAAGATTCCCATCTCATCAAGTTTTGGAAACTATTTTCATGTTCATGAACATTTGGCCAAGTAAAGAACACAAGAGATTCCATACATCAAAGCACACCCTTCCATATAACATAGCATAACTTGGCATTCAAGCATCCAAAATACTTACACAAAACCATAATTCAACCAAGGCTAACATACACAAAAGTAGCCTACATACAAGTACTATTAACTTGGCAACATACCAAGAGTACCCATTGTCCAAAATCAACCAAAGTTATGCATTACATTCAAGTTTACCTATAGTACCCGAGAAGGATCTTAAAAACTATATACATGACCATAGTCTAAAGTACTAAACCTATGAACAAGTTCATAGTCATAAAGGCAAACCACCACACTAGAGCCCAAGAACACACATCCATCTCCTCTGCTAGACAAGTCCCACAATCTACTCAGAGCCTGCAAAACTTGTATCTTAAGTTTTGGGCATAAAGCATAAACATAAGACTTGTAAGAATAACTCAATTAAGCCAAGTTTCAGTTGGCACATATACCTCAAGCAATATATGAACTACTTGAATCACAAGCAAGCAAACCAAGCATTAATCACACAAGCTCTAAAGCCTTGCCTGAAACACAAATATAATGGGCATCAGTAATAATACTCAGTAGGATTCACAAACGAGCATATAAGGTCTATTTAGTTAAGTACAGGACACCTCCATAGCTTACTTAACCTACAAGAAAACATAGAAAACACAAAAACACAATATACACATATAGTAACCGAGGCATAATAACCATAATTAAGCTACCTACAAGTGGTTAGCACACACAAACAAACAATCAAGCACACAACTCTCACATACACTACAAGTTTACAATAGGTCAAAACCACTAGTATGTGTTCATGGGTGTCATTGTACACCTAACTTCACCATTCCAATCCTCCTTCCACTAGAGCTCTGAAACATTAGCAAGTTGGCCTCCTTCACTAAAGTTTCTAACACTTACCATTAACTTGACTAGCTAGCCAAAACAACAAGAACCCGAAAGTTCTTCCATAAGCCCATCAAGCAACTAAGATCACATAGCACACATTGACTATCACTTACCTACTCATAACTACTTGTTCATGGGATATGTACCAAGCCAACAAGTAGAATGTGAATCCTACCTCAATAAAATGCTTGAGCTCTCGGTTGTGGGTGAATATCCAAGTCTGAAATGTGTCTTCCAAACCAAAACTTCCTAGCACATTTCGACTATCATTAATCACTAATATCACTTGATCATGGAAAATTTCCAAGAAAACCAAGTGAAATATGAATCTTTACCTTAAGATTGAGCTTGAGCAACTCTCGGCTAGCCTTGTACTCTTCAATATCAAGCTTTAAACTTGAGCTTCTAAGTCACCTATTGCCGAAAATGATCACCCAAGCATGATTATGTCTTCAAGCTTCACTTTCCATTTCCATCTTGCAAGGAATCGACAGCAACCCAGCAAGACAAACAAGAACACAAGCCAAACTCGGTCAAGCACTCCAAGAAAGTTTTGACTGAAAATGATGGCTTAATGGTTTAATGGGCACATGCACATCCGGTTATGGCCACATGGACTCATTAATGGGTTAATGCCATTCTCGGCCATGAACTAACTTGCATGGTTCATTTAGCCCTTCAAGGATCCATAGCTCCATTTTAGTCACTAAACACATGCAAATTTCAGCTAAAATCTTTGTTTCTTGGCCGACATTGCCAAGTATTTTGTAAAATGGCTGTAAGTGGCCAATTTCCCTTGCATGTTTCGCCCAGACACCAAGGCAATGGTTCATTAAACAAACCGAAAAAAAATGATGGCAATATTCTTGGTGGGAGGCAAAACTTGACTGGCCATAAAAAGCTACCAAAAGTTGGTTTAATTCTCCACTTTTCCTTGTACTTATTTGCATGGCCGAAATTGCTTGTTTAAGTTTCATAGTTTCACTTGTAGCACTAGTTTAAGTGTACAATATGGCCCCTAAACTTTGTTTTATGCCAGAGACATCATAGTTGATAGCCGAAGGACTATCTCCTCTCCCAGTGCGTACTTCCTGCCGAAAGTATGATCAGAAAGCCTGGTGTCACCCGAAAGAGACACCATCACTGACCTCGGAAGGAACGAAGCCAAGCCCCCCAAACTTGGAACTTCGGCAAGAACGCCAGGCTTCACAAAGATGGTGCTGGCTCCCTCGGGGGACCAAACGGATCACCTTCGGATGCAGAGAATTAGCTATCGCAAACAGAAGGGAATCTCCCTGAAGGTGGAACCTCCGAACAAGGGATCCCCCCAAAAGCACGAGCATAACTCCCGAAGAAGGGCGACCGTGTCAAAGAACGACCTCGCCCAAAGGACCTCGGGAGTACGGCATGAGCACTTAAGGAGCCTCTGACATGCCGCCCACAGACGCTACATGTCACCTCAAGCGGTGATTTGACACGCCGACACCGTCCAGGTCTTGTCACGACCTGTCTCGGTTTAAGGCTCAAGGAGCCTGTCACCGGCTACTCGCCCCCTACGCCCAGAAACTCAGAGAACATCCGACCGGACACATGTCGTCATCTGAACAGGCTGGGCTTCTCTATAAATACCAGGGAACAGACCCTGGTAAGGGGTTCAACTCCTCATCCTCGAGAAAATACAGGCAAGCCCACTAAAAACTCTAGTGCTTCCCCCTTACCTTCTCAGGAAACTGACTTGGGCGTCGGAGGTTCGTCCCCGGAAAAGCACCCCGGGGACCTCCTAACCCTCTTCTCTGAGCTTTTCAGGCACATTCCCCTGGGAAACCTCAACTCCAGACGCTCTCCCTCATAGGAAGTCCTCCCGGAAGTCACCATGCCTTCCAGCGAAGATGTCTCAGGCCATCATATGGCGCCGTCAGTGGGAAACCATCCTCGGGTCGCCGTCATTGAGACTCGGCGTTCTAAGGACAAAGGACTCCCGAGGTCCCCGTCCGCACCTGAGGTCCAACCGGCCACTGAGCAAGCCCTCCTAGGGACTTCCATGCCTGAGGAAGAGCGCCCTCTGGTCATAACCATGAGCTTTCTGCGCGACTTTCAACGTTCTGTTGTGGCTGAAATGACACAACAGATAGACAGAAGGTGGCCGCAACAAGCTCAAGCCCCTCGGGAAAAAAGCCCCAAACCAACCCATCGTAGTTCGGGTTGCGGAGACCCACGAGAGGAGTCTTCAACAGAAAACATGCCCCTCGGGGCACGGCTCGCGGGACAAGCGGTGTCAAGACGACCCAAAATCACACACAGGAGGAGCCAGTCACCTGAGGCGAGGTCCCCATCCCCTCAGCGCGGAACTCACTCTCCGAAGAGGAACCGACATTCTCCCCTGCCAGAAGAAGAACCTAGCACCACGGTCCTTATGGAGAAGATATTGGTGAGGTTGGACAGAGTGGAGAAACAAGTGGCCCGCAAACCTGTTTGGGCTAGGCTGTCTGGAACCTTTTGTGGGGATGAGTCCCCATTCACCCAAGATGTAGTTGAGGCAGCCATGCCAAGTGATTTCAGAGTACCTCGGCTGGAAACTTATGATGGCCGTACTGATCCACAGGCCCATCTGACCAAGTACAGACGCAGCATGATGATGCACGATGCCGATGACGCCACCTTGTGCAAATGTTTCGAGGTCACTCTCACTCGGCCAGCAACAGCCTGGTATAATTCATTGGCCCCAAGAACCATCACGGAGTACTAGGAGTTATTCACAGCCTTCACGCAGCAGTTTATCGGAAGTCGGCCAATGGTGAAGATGCCGGTTCAGATGTTCGACATAGCGCAAAGAATTGGAGAGACCATCCGCAACTATGTCGAGAGATTTAACAGAGAGGCCTTGAGTGTCCCAGACTTTCGGCCCGAAGTACGCATCCTTGCGATGACACGGGGCCTTCGGAGGGACTCACAGCTATTTTATGAATTCTCCAAGGACCACCCGGACACGCTGGGTGGATTTTACCGAAGGGCCGAACAACACATGACAGCCGAAGAACTGAGAATGGGCAAACCGAAGTCCGATCACACCCGGGCCGAAGGGTCTAGCCACCAAACCCGGTATCCCACCGAACAGGCAAGCCGACCTCGGAGAACGTGAGGAAGGAAACTCCCCATTTTCACACCCCTGAACACTACAAGGACCAACATCCTCATGACAATGGAAAGGCAGGGAACTCAGGCTCAGCGGCCACGGGCCATGACTGCTGACAACAGAAAGAATATGAAGAAGTTCTGCCAGTTTCATCGCGACCACGGCCACGCCACCGAAGACTGCTTCCAATTGAAAAAGTATATAGAGTCGCTGATAAAACAGGGCCAACTTCGGCGTTATCTGCGCATGCCTTCCCCGAAAGGGAGAAAAGAGGAGGAAGGAAAGGCAGAAGATGAGGACTACGACTCCGATAGGCGGAGAAACCGAAGTCCAAAAAGGCGCCCCCCACCTCCAGTGGGAATCATACAAACAATTACGACTGGACTGCCGTCCTCGGAAAGAAAGAGGAAGGCCAGAGAAATAGCAGTCATGGAGTATCAAAGTCCAACAAAAAAGCTGGCCTGAAAGGATGGTTCCGCCGTCATTTTTCCCCATGACAACCCATTATTGATCATGGCGAGAATAGGAAACTGGGACATCAAGAGAGTGCTGCTTGACGACGAATCAAATGTCGACGTCCTGTTTTCACACTTGCTGCCGAGGTTGGGTGTATCTAGCAGCGACCTCAAGCCTGTCACCTCGCCTAACTTCGGGGTAGGTCCATCCGAGCTGCCCGTCCTCGGATGGATCGATCTCCCTTTGATGCTGAAAGGGACTTCGATGATTAGGACAGTAGAGTTGTACGCCTCCACAATGACAAGGTTCATCGTTATGGATGTCCCTTCATCGTACAACGCCATCCTTGGAAGACAGACACAGGGAAACCTGCACATTCACCCTAATGTCAAGTACTTAACCTTCACTTTCGCCGCCAAGGATGGAGATGCGAAAATCTTCATTGATCAAGGCGAAGTTAGGAAGGTGTTCGTCAAAACATGAAAGGCTCCAGCAAACAACTTCGCGCAAGTTCTGGAAGCAAAAGCACCAAAAAAGGGCGAGGCAGAGAATCCCACGAAGGCGGAAATGGAAGAAGTAGAACTTGTCCCAGGCCAAAATACCCGAATAGGGAAAAACTTGGCCGAAGGTGACAAGGAAAAACTTGTATCTTTTCTACTGAAAAATAAAGATCTATTTGCCTACTCGCCAAAAGACAAGCCAGGGGTAAACCCTGACATAATTCAACATAGCCTCAAAGTAGGTCAGGAAGCAAAGCCTGTCCGACAAAAGAAGCGAGGCATCTCGGTTCATAAAAGTAACTTTGTCAAAACTGAAGTCAACCGACTGATAGAAGCCGATGTCATCAGGGAGCTCAAGTACCCTGAATGGTTAAGCAATGTGGTAGTAGCCACAAAAAAAGGAAGCGGCAAACTCCGGATGTGCATCGACTTCAGAAACTTGAACGATGCTTGCTCGAAAGATTCATACCCTCTCCCACCAATAGACCAATTGGTAGACTCAACTGCCGAATACGGGCTCCTAATTTTCTTAGACGCCTTCAGTGGGTATCACCAAATAAGGATGGACCCTGAAGATGAAGAAAAAACCGCCTTCATCAACGAAGGAGGAACATACTGCTACATCAGGATGCCCTTCGGGCTCAAAAATGCAAGAGCCACCTACCAGAGGTTGATGAGCAAGGTCTTCAACGATCAAATAGGGAGAAACATGGAAGTATATGTGGACAACATGATAGTCAAAAGCAAAATGCCTGGCGACCACATCACAGATCTAAAGGAAACTTTCCACCAGCTTAGAGCCTTCGGGATCCGCCTTAATCCCGAAAAGTGCATCTTCGGAGTAACCTCGGGAAAGTTCCTTGGGTACATGGTATCAGAAAGAGGCATTGATGCCAACCCAGAAAAAATTAAGGCTCTACTCAAGTTCTGAACTCCTGCCACAATAAAAGATGTCTAGAGGCTCACCGGAAGGATAACCTCCCTCAGTAGGTTTATTTCCAGATATGGAGACCGGTGTCGACCATTCTTCAAAGTCCTCACTAAGGCAGCAAAAAAGGAGGACAACCTAGGGAATAATGACCATCCTTGGGGTGAAGACTGCCAAAAGGCCTGGGAGGAACTCAAAATCTACTTACCCGGTCTGCCCACTTTGCTGCAACTTCACGAGGGAGAGCCCCTCGTGTTATACCTCACCATCACAGAAAAAGCCATAAGCTCGATCCTTGTGAAAGAAGAGGGGGCAAAGCAATGGCCAGTCTACTACGTAAGCAAGTCCCTGCATGGCACCGAAGTCAGGTACCCTCTGTTGCAAAAAGCTATATATGCCTTGGTGCTAGCAGGAAGAAGGCTGCGACCATATTTTCAGGCTCACCCTATCATCGTTCGAAGCAGTCTACCTCTGTGCGATGTCATGAGAAAGTTGATCATTCGGGAAGGCTTTCCAAATGGTGCATAGAGCTTGGCGAACACAACATCACTTATGAACCTCGAAAAGCCATAAAAGCTCAAGCTCTGGCAGACTTCATTGCCGAAGTACCCACCACCGAAGATAGCCATCCAGATCCTAGCGAAGGTGAGCCAGAGTGGACTTTGTATGTCGATAGAGCCTTGGGGTCCGAACACCAGGGAGCGTGGGTAATTATCTGAGGTCCCGAAGGCCTTGAAGTAATGAAGGCTATTAAGTTCAGCTTTAATGTCACCAACAATGTGGCTGAGTATGAAGCCCTCATAGCAGGATTGCGCCTAGCCAGAAGAATTGGCGTGCGAAATCTAAAAGCCCACAGCGATTCCCAGCTAGTAGTTCGGCAAACGGCAGGAGACTATGGGGCGAAGGACCCAATCTTGGCAAAATATCACGAACTGGTGACAAAGCTCATTCGAGAGTTCGACACCATACGGATCGAAAATGTACGTCGATGGGATAACGCCGAAGCAGACTGCTTGTCGAAGTCGAAAACATACACCGAGGTACTAAGCCACCCGAGCATTAAAGTACTGATCATAGTAACTTCGGAAAAAGGCTGGAAAGACCCGATAAAAAGGTATCTTGCGAACAACGCGCTCCCCGAATACCCCATCGAGGCTGCAAAAGTGCGAAGATGCTCCAGGCAATTCTTCCTAATAGGCGAAGAACTATATCGGCAGGGATATGCAAATCCTTTACAGAGGTGTGTTGGCGAAGAGGATACTGAAATGATCCTCGAAGAAGTCCACGAAGGCGCTTGTGGTTCACACATTGGAACCGACGCCCTGGCGGCAGTAATACTGCGCCAAGGATACTTTTGGCCTACCCTGAGAAAGGACACTAGGCAGTTCATCCGAAAATGTGGTAACTACCAAAAACACGCAAATATCCAGAGGACACCCTCGGAAATGGTGACTTCGGCTGACTATCCCTGGCCCTTCATAGTCTGGCGCATAGACCTCATAGGACCACTCCCAACAGCGCCTGGAGGCGTGAAATTCTACATAGTAGCAGTAGACTGTTTCTCCAAATGGGTCGAGGCAGAACCGTTGGCTACTATCTCGACAAAAGAAGTGCAGAAGTTCGTATGGAAGAACATCATATGCAGGTTTGGCATACCAAGGGTACTAGTAGCTGATAATGGATCCCAGTTTATAGATAAAGGGTTCCAGGAATTTATCAGTGACCTCGGAACAAAAATGCACTTCGCCCCAGTAGCTCACCCCTAAAGCAATGGGCAGGTAGAAGTATCTAACAGGACCATAAAAGATGGTCTGAAAAAGAGGCTGGGGGAAGCAAAAGGGAAATGGCCAGGAGAGCTCAAAAGTGTACTGTGGAGCTACCGAACAACACCCCAAAGAGCAACAGGGGAAACGCCTTTTTCACTCATTTTCGGTACAGAGGCCATCATCCCAATCGAGGTAGTGCAACCATCAATCCGAGTACAAGTTTTTGATAAAAGTAGAAATGACCTCGGCCTAAGAACCAAGCTCTACCTCGTCGGTGAACACAGAGAAACAGCAGAGCTGAGAAGAAAAGCTTTTCAACAGAGAGTGGCCATGGCTATAAACTTACGTGCCAGGCCAAAAGGAATAAAGAATGGAGACCTGGTTCTCTGAAAGGCTGAATTTGCACCTCATAGGCCATCCCACGGGGTATTTCGCGTGAACTGGGAAGGTCCCTATCTGATCCTTGCCGAAGTACAAAAAGGGGTGTACAAGCTCGGCGATTCCGAAGGTATAGAATTAAAAAATATGTGGCATTCGGACGCCTTGAGAAAATTCTATACTTAGGATCTCGGCGAAGAAGATTGTCCTGTACAAGTTAGAAAAATTCTCTAAGTACCAAAGTTTCTTAGCCAAAAAGTCTTAAGCATAAGAAGCGCAAATTCTGAAAAAGTGGCCGACCGGATAAGGTTTTCCGAAGTCTCTTGAACGAACGTGTTCGGGAAAATGGAGAAAACCTGGCAAAAGACTAGCCAAAATTCTTGGGCATAAGTTGTACAAGTCAAGATTTCACGAAGAAGGTCGCCATGCTAAGCGTAGAAAAGGTTTTCCGAAGTCTCTTGAGCGAATGAGTTCGGGACAAAGGGAAACGAAAAATCTCGCAAACATACTTAGCCAAATTTTCTAAAAAAGTCTTTTGTTAAGATAAATTTGCTTACAAAAAAGGAAGATTGCCAGAAGAAGAAGTACAAAAGAGAAGGAAAATAAGGCAAAGGGCCCTAGAACAAACTAAGGATTCTCGGCGTCCCGGGAGCCACCAGCCCCAGCGTCCTTCTCAACAACCTTCGGCGCTGAAAGCGAAGGGGGCAGGTTCAGATGCTCGATCTTGGACCGAGACCACCGAGGCCCCTCGGGAATATTCAGAGCCTCCAAAAAAGAAAAGTCCAAATCTGGGAACCTTTGAAGAACTTGATGCCAAGCGAGGCAAAACCCGTCCTGAAAACCAACTTTGGTCATCTGGATGGATTTGTCCTTCTCGACACCGAGGTCTTCAAGGTCCTCCTTCAGATCCGTGACCTTCTTCTTCAGCGCCTTCATCTTCTTCTTCTCCGGCTCCTTCTTCAAAGACTCGACCTCGGCCTGAAGTGTGGTTTTCTCTTCAAGCACCTTCGCCAGGAGAGCCTCAGATTCTGACTTCTCCTTTTGAACTGCCCCGTTCGCCGAAATCAGCTCCGCCACCTGGGAGCCGAGGTCAGAAATCTTCTGGGAGGAGCCCTTCAAAAGTTCTTCCTTTTCCTTCAGGAACTCCTCCCGAACAGCAGCAACCTCCTTTTCTGCAACTTGAGCCAGCTGCGCGTTCTCTATGGCCAGTTCTGAGCACTTGGCCTTATATTGGTCTATGGTGCTTAAGGCCGAGGCTCGGAACAACGCCTGCCTCGCCACCCGAACTCTGAGGAAACTGGCGTACCCCAGCAGCTGCAGAGAAACACTGACAAAGTTAGTAAGGCAAGAAAGAAGAGGCAGACATTTAGAGGAAATCAAAAGGAAAAACACAAAGGTAAGAGGCGTACCTGGGCAGCGTGCTCAGATACCTTCGCGGCAAGGGAGTCATCGTTAGGGTGAGCCTCCGCGATGGCCTTGAAGGAGGCCTCGGTAAGCACCCCCTTTGAGATCTCCTTAGCCATTTGCTGGCAGTCTTCAGAGTACAAATTCATGTCCTCCATAAACATCCAGAAAGGCACCTTCGGTACCTTCCCCTCCGGGATATGGGCATCCCAAAGGGCTCGCTTTCGGGCGTGCTCGGCCACCCAACCCGGAGATGATATCTCCCCTGCATGGCAAAAACAAAAAATTGGTCAAGACGAGAAAATCTCAAAGCCCACAAAAAAGAAGGCACCTCAGTTTGTTAGAAAAACAAACCTGCTGGCACCTCGGCGACGTCGTCGTCGGAAGCCTCCTCGGTAGAAATCCCCTTGCCCTTGCGTTTAAGTCGCTCTTCGGCAGAAGGGGCCTCTACCAAAGCATCCAGAAGAGTCGCCGAAGGAGTGGGACTCTGAGCAGTAAGGTCAGCAATGACCTCGGCCGGCGGGACAGCAGCAGCGTCGGGCTCTTCGCCCACCTCCTCGGGAATCTCTGGGAGAGGACGGGGCGCATCCTTCTTCGGCCGTTTGGCCACAGATGGCCCAGCCCCAGATGTTTTCCATCTTCACGAGACAACCTTCTTCGTCTGTTCACCTTTCTCGGATTGCCCAAGGAAAAGCGATTTGTAGAAGGCAGCAGTGCCGTCACCCATCTCTGAAAAGGAAAAAAGACATCAGTGTGAGTCTAGGGTGAAAATATAGAAAAGGGATTTGGAGATAACTTACTTTCATAAAAAATTTCGTAAGACTTTTCCTTCCGAAGAAGCTTCACCAGCCAGGAGTCTTTCCCGGCAATGGCAGGAGCCGGCATCTCGAGGTCCGTCTTGTGCTCCTTTACCACCTTTAGCTCCCGAAGGACCTTTTCGGTCATCAACTTCCAGTTAATGGGAAAGGGGTAAAGAGGGCGCGAAGGGACCTCGGAATCCCAGTCAGAGACTGCTCGGATCCGTCTGTCGAAGTCTGTGAAGATAGGTGCCAACTCGGGAGTCAGCAATACCTTCGGGTCAACGACGTCCATCTCTAGCTTTCCCGGAGCCCATTTGGTCGGGACATGCGACCAGGCCTCCTCCTTCCTAAAAAAAAAGAACTTTTGTTGCCACCCTCGCCAGCTGTCCTTGTTGGCAAAGCTGAACTTATATTTTTTGCTCCCCGATCCCCGAGGTAGCATAAAGTAGAAGCCACCCTTCAGGACCATGAAGAGCTTATAGTACTGCAGAAAAAGAATGAAGTGGGGTTTTATTTTCAAAACGCCACACATACAAAGAAAGGCGTTGAAGTAGCAGTACGAGTTCGGTGGAAGTTGGATTACGGCAATGCCATGGAAATCGCAAAACTCGCAAACCATCTTCGGCAGAGGGTACCGAAGTCCGGCCTTTAGCTGGGCTCAGAAAATGGTAACCTCGTCACTACGGTTTGAAAAACTGAATTGGTCAGAACGTGGCAACCTCGTAGTGGCATAGGAGGGAAGGAAGAACTTCTTCTTCCATTTCTCTAGTTTTGCAGGAGTGGTGCAACAAGGGTGAGAAAGAAGAGGCTGCCAGCTCTCAGGGATAGGCATGATTGGCTGAAAAACGAGTTCAAAAAAAGGCAAAAAATGAGTTCAGAAAAGCTTGAAAAAGCAAAAATCAGAGGACTCTGGAGATCAAAAACCCACCAAATGATTTGCCAAAATCTGGATTTGAAAACGCCGTCGTGAAAGGTGGCCGGAAAAAACCCCGTTAAACAGCACCGCCGCGAAAAGCAAGGAAGAAGGCAGGAGCACTTGAAAGATAGAGGAGAGCAAAAGGAGAAGCAAAAGGGGTTATGAAGGAACAAACATATATATAGGCCGAGGGGGGATAAGCGAAACGGCGTCATAAATGCTGCGCGAAGGCAAGGTGTCGCCATAACTGCTTCCTAAGCAATAAAAGGCACGCCCGCTGTAACCGATGCAACCCTAGCCAATAAAAAGCTGCCACATGTCAGCCATCGTGCCAGAAGGGGGACACGCCTTCTAACAGGCGACACGCCGCTCCAGACTGACACGTCTGGTTACAAGACGCGATGTTTCACAAACCTACAAAAGTAAAGAAGTAGGTTACCCCGGGGACACCAAAAGATGGGCTATGTTTGAACAACCCGTGTCTTCGGACAAAAGGTGCACCTTCGGCAAGAGTGCTATACCCAACGCCCCGAAGTACTCCCTTTGAAAGCTGCCAAACCGAAGTTCCCACTTCGGCTTTCTGGAGGGGGGCTTTTGATAGCCGAAGGACTATCTCCTCTCCCAGTGCGTACTTCCTTCCAAAAGTATGATCAGAAAGCCTGGCGTCACCCGAAAGAGACACCATCACTGACCTCAGAAGGAACGAAGCCAAGCACCCCGAACTTGGAACTTCGGCAAGAACGCCAGGCTTCGCAAAGATGGTGCCGGCTCCCTCGGGGGACCGAACGGATCTCCTTCGGATGCAGAGAATTAGCTATCGCAAATAGAAGGGAATCTCCCTGAAGTTGGAACCTCCAAACAAGGGAACCCCCCAAAAGCACGAGCACAACTACCGAAGAAGGGCGACCATGTCAAAGAACGACCTCGCCCAAAGGACCTCGGGAGTACGGCATGAGCATTTAAGGAGCCTCTGACATGCCGCCCACAGACGCTACATGTCACCTCAAGCGGCGATTTGACACACCGATGCTGTCCAGGTCTTGTCACGACCTGTCTCGGTTCAAGGCTCAAGGAGCCTGTCACCGGCTACTCGCCCCCTACGCCCAGAAACTCAGAGAACATCCGACCGGACACGTGTCGTCATCTGAACGGGCTGGGCTTCTCGATAAATACCAGGGAACAGACCCTGGCAAGGGGTTCGACTCTCCTCCTCGAGAAAATACAGGCAAACCCACTAAAAACTCTAGTGCTTCCCCCCTAACCTTCTCAGGAAACTGACTTGGGCATCGGAGGCTCCTCCCCTGAAAAGCACCCTGGGGACCTCCTAACCCTCTTCTCTAAGCTTTTTAGGCACATTCCCCTGGGAAACCTCAACTCCAGACGCTCTCCCTCACAGGAAGTCCTCCCGGAAGTCACCATGCCTTCCAGCGAAGATGTCTCAGGCCATCAATAGTCTAATTTTTTCATGTGCACTTAAATCCCAAACTTCCTTAGTTTTGTGCTTAACCCTTATCCTCATTTTCAATCAATTCCCTCATGTTTATTTTGTGTTTTCTCTGCATTCTTTTCCTAAGCCAAGCACTGAGCGATGGTCCTAACAACTCCTCCCTCCTTAAAGAATTTGGTCCTCTAAATTCTTCACCAAACTAGGGTATAGCTGAGGGTACTTGTTGGCAATTTCCTGTTCCACTTCCCAGGTTGCCTCTTCAGGAGTATGGTTACTCCACCGAACCTTAATCATAGAGATCCACCTGCTTCTTAATTTCCTGGTATCTCTTGCCAGGAACTGAATTAGCACTTCCTCATATGAAAGGTTTTGTGCCACAGTTACACTAGTAGGTATTTCTATCTGCTTAGAAGTGGGGACATATTTCTTAAGTAAGCTCACATGAAACACATTATGTATGTTACCAAGTTCTGGTGGCAAATCCAGCTGATAAGCTACATTGCCAATCCTGACCAATATTTGAAATGGCCCTATAAATCTGGGTGCTAGTTTTCCTTTCTTTCCAAATCTGATTACTCCCTTCATGGGAGAAACCTTGAGCCACACCCAATCTTCTTCCTGGAATTCCAGGCCTCTTCTCTTTTTTAGGTTGGCATAGGCTTGTTGCTTATCATTTGTAGTCTTGATCCTAGCTTGGATCAGTTTTATTTTCTCTATAGTCTCCTTAATAATGTCTGGCCCCAACTCCAACTTGTCCTTTGGCTAATGCCAGCAATGTGGAATAATACATCTTCTGCCATACAAGGCTTCATAAGGAGCCATTCCTATCATTGAATGATAGCCATTATTATAGGAAAACTTTATTAGTGGAAGATGTACATCCCACTCACCCTGGAAGTCAATTACACAGCACCTCAACATGTCTTCCAGAGTTTGTATAGTTCTTTCTGTCTATCCATCCATTTGTGGATGGTAAGCAGAACTAAACTTGAGCTTACTGCCCAATGCCTGATGTAGGGACTTCCAAAACCTAGAAACAAACCTAGGATCCCTATCTGACACTATGTCATCAGGTACTCCATTCAATCTCACTATCTTATATAGAGTTGTGCTAGTTTGTCCAAAGAATCAGTAAGATTCACGGGAAGGAAGTGAGCTGCCTTGTTCAGTCTATCTACAATGACCCATATGGCATTATGCTTCCTTCTAGTTAGTGGCATTCCCACCACAAAATCCATTGATATGGATCCCCATTTTCTCTTAGGTATGGGCAAGCTTTGCAGCTTCCCTCCTGGTTCCTGGTGTTCCAGCTTTACTTGTTGGCACACTACACAACTAGCCACATGGGTACTAATATCCTTCTTCAGGTATGGCCACCAAAAATATACTCTAAAAGTGTGATACATTTTTGTGGCCCCTAGATGCATGCTCAAGTTACAAGAGTAAGCCTCTTCCAGAATTTGAATTCTCAGGCTACCCTTTTCAGGCACATATAACCTATTCTGGAAGTATAGCATCCCTTGTTTAAAGGAAAAACCTTGGTACAATTCTCCCTTTTTCTGCCCAAATATTAGTCCCATATTCTCATCACCAGCCTGAGCTTCTCTAATAAGCTCCTTCCATTCTGGTGTAATGGTGAGTACATTTAGTTGCTTACTTTCCTTGGCTAGCCATTGACTTGCCAAGCAAGTAAGGCTCCGGCTGTTGGCCTTATGCTCAGTTTCACCACCTTTGAGCACTCTAGTGTAGCTTCTGTTCAGAGCATCTGCTACTACATTAGCCTTCCCAGCTGTGTTTTCAATTGCACAGTCAAAGTACTTCAAATATTCCAACCACCTCCTTTGTCTCATATTCAAATCCTTCTGAGTAAAAAGGTATTTGAGACTTTTGTGGTCTGTAAAATCTTGGAATCTATTTCCAAGAAGATAGTGTCTCCATTGCTTGAGGGCAAAGACCACTGCTGCCAATTCCAAGTCATGCACTGGATACTTCTTCTCATGTGGTCTTAATTGTCTGGACCCAAAAGCAATGGCCTACTTTTCCTACATCAGGACACATCCTAGTCCTACATGAGATGCATCAGTATACACTTCATATTCCTTTTCAAGGTCTGGTAAGACTACTACAGGAGCTGTGGTCAGTCTCCTCTTAAGCTCTTGAAAGCTCTCCTCACATTTTGTTTCCCAGAAAAATGTTTGATTCTTTCTGGCTAATTGACTCATAGGGGCTGCTAAAACAGAAAATTTTGGCACAAATCTTCTGTAATAGCCAGCCAAGCCCAGGAAACTCCTGACTTCTCTCACATTCTGGGGTTATTTCCAATCCAGGATTGACCTTACCCTTTCAGGATCCACAGCCAATCCTTGATCATTTATTACATTTCCCAAAAACCCAATTTCGTGAGTCCAGAATTTGCACTTAGTCAGCCTTCCATAAAGCTTATGTTTTTCGAGCATGTCAAGCACTACTCTTAGGTGTTCCTAATGAGTTTCCTCATCTTTAGAGTACACCAAAATATCATCTATGAATACTACCACAAAGTGGTCTAGATGTGCTCTGAACACCCTTTGCATTAAGTCCATAAAGAATGCAGGTGCATTAGTAAGCCCAAATGGCATTACTGTATACTCAAAGTGTCCATACCTAGTCCTGAAAACAGTCTTAGGTATGTCTTCTTCCCTAACCCTTAACTGGAAATATCTAGACCCCAGATCTATTTTGGAGAACACTTTTGGCCCCTTCAACTGATCAAACAGATCTTCTATTCTTGGGAGAGGTTATTTGTTCTTTATGGTTAATGCATTCAATTTTTTGTAATCAATACAGAGTCTAACGGTTCCATCCTTTTTCTTTACAAACAACAAAGGTGCCCCCAAGGAGACACACTGGATCTGATGAACCCTTTCTCAAGTAGTTCATCTAGCTGCTTCCTCAGCACTACCATTTCAGGTAGTGCCTGTAATACCCAGAAAGTGCTAAATGATTAAGTCCCGGGTTAACTGGATTGAGGATATAAAAAGTTTCCTAATCTGGAAACTTAGTTCAATTAAATTGTGGAGATATGGAATTAATTATGGAATGGGCATAAATAAGTGTTGGACACTCTTGGAATTAAACTTGACTAAGGCCAAGAATATTGGTGATGAAAATGGTGAATTATGAAGTTGAGGGACTCAATTGCTCAAAGGAAGTTTTTGTGGGAGGACTCAATTGCTCAAATTGAGAAAAATGAGGGACCAAATGAGGAATTTGGCCATTTTTCTTGGAGTTATATGCATGGCCAGCCATCCCCATGTTGCCATTAAAATATTAGGCAACTACATCCTCCACTCACAATATGATATCAGCCCACTTAGACATGTCTCCCACTTTCACCTTAAACTATTATATTGCCCATAACCTGCCCATGCTTTGTCTCCCACACTTGTCTCCACTTTGATTTGTTTATTGGCTCCACTAAATTATGTTTCCCACCCATTTGAATGTCTATAGCCGGCCATCCTCATTTCCTTGCATTTCAACAGATCACTCATCACCTCACAAAGGCTAAACTCTCTCAAACTCTTTCCTATCCTCCAAGTTTCGTCCATGTCTACTTCTCCAAGTTCCATCATCTTCTTCTTCATCTAACTCTTAGCCTATACAGAAAATACATGTTCTTGCACATCCAATCCATTTTCTTAGTGATTTCAAGCTTCTCAACACATCTAGCGCAAGAAATCAAGTGAGATGTCCAAGAAAGCTCACTATGAAGTTTCGGCCATATGGAGATTTTAGTGTTCTTTAGCTCAACTCAAGAGCTCATGAACATGCATGGCATTTTCAAGCCATGAGAAGCAAGAAAATCAAGAAGAACTTCAAGAAGGATGAAGCTCAAGTTTCGGCCATTACCTTTTTAAAGAGGGGTTGTAAGTAAAACCAAGTTTTCTTGGTGTTTTGATGTATTTTTGAGCTATATATTGCTCACTAATGTTTCGGCCATGTTGGATTTTTGGTAGAAAAACAAGTTGAAGTTTCAGCCATGAAGGGTTCCTAGTGTTCTTGGGCTCAACTCAAGAGTTCAAGGCATGCATGGCATTTTCAAGCCATGAGAAGCAAGAAATCGAGGAGAACTCCAAGAAGAACAAAGATGGATTTCGGCCATGAGTGTACATGGCCTTATGAGGCTTGAAACCAAGTGTCCTTGGTGCCACGGAGCTTATGTGAGCATCCTAAGCAAGAGAACAAGCAAAGGATGCAAGAAAAGCAAGAATGGATTTTCGGCCAAATGGGTATTTTTGGCATGCAAGCATAAAACCAAGTTTTCTTGGTATAAATGGAACTCTTATGAGTATACAAGACAATGGCCAAAAGATGGATGTAAAAAGAAGGAATTTTGTAAGCTAAGGAAGCAATGAAACTTTCGGCCATGTTGTTGTTCTTGTAGCTTGGCATTTTAGCCATGCGTTCTTAGTATTTTATGAGTTCCTTGATGCATGTGGACCAAAATATGAAATAAGAAATGAAGAGTACTTTTGGCCTTAGTGCCAATTTTGGTGGATGTGTGTAGACCAAGTGTTCTTGGTGGTATAAGTGTTCCTAATGAAAAATGGGACTAAAATGAGAAAGGAGAAATAAAGGACAATTCTGTCAACAATTGTTCTTGAAGTCCTTGAGTGGAAACCAAGTGTGCTTGGTAAATATGAAGCTTCTAAGTACAAGAAAGCTTCAAAATCAAGTAAAGCTTGGGAGAGAAGTAAGGACTAATATTCGGCCATCTCCATTACAGAAAAATACCATGAGCTAAACATGAGCGTAATGTTCCTAAACTCCTACATTGGCTCAATTGGCCACATTGGCGATAATGGCAAAATGGGCTACAATTGACAACATGGGCTACATTGGCGAAAGACTTGGACAATAACCAAGAAATGTTAAATTATGGGCCTTACCTCTTTAAGTGAGGTTGAGAAAGTTAAACCAAGAGTTCTTGGTAAATTATGGTTCTCATGGTGAAACGGCCATCCTTGGGCCCTGCCCAGGAAGCCCTGTGAGAACTGGTCTCACGGTGGATTGCAATTGGCTAGTTGTGTATGTGTGCGGATTAAATCCCATGATACTAGTTGATTATCCTAGAATATGCAATATGGATGCTCTTCATGCTTTGACTTGGTTTATTAAAATCATAAAACATTAACTTGGCCAAGTAATTTCTACACAAAATAAACACAAATAGCCAAAGCATACAAAATCAACATTTGTGTGAGTTTACTGCACATAACAACTCATGAGAACATTCATACATAAAGTAGACTAATGCCCTCACCCAAGAGCAATCCTAGAGTCGCGGACTCCTCATAACATAGATTATGGAGGCAACTAAAAGTATTGTATAAATACAAGCCTCTACTGAGATCTCTTTGACTTAACTACCACCTTGGATACACGTCTAGGGGCGAGCCTCAAAAGTCCTTTGCCAAGTGCTACTAGGCTTTGCAACCAAAGGAAGATACTACTTAGTACTGTTACCTCACCAACAAGTCAACTGAATATACTAGAATCATCAAGATTCTCAAATGTTGTACCTGTACACACAAAAGAACACTACCGCAATAATCCTCAACAATTGCCTGGACCAGCAACTTCAGTCTATGCATAACATAACTAGGGAGTGAGAATTCGACAATTCTCAGTAAGGGGTCTTTAGTGTACCTGCAAGAAAATTACTAGGACTGGACATATGATAAACATATGTAAACTTGCTGCGAGCTCACACAGCATGAGGGTCTGATATATGCACATATAACTAGGCCATCAAGACCTCTCCTCAACTAGTCCTCCTCACGGTGCATCACTCCGTGCCTAGCAAGTTCTGATCACTAACTCGCTCCTAGCAAGCTGTACCTTACTTGATGTAATCATGTAGCCTTCCCTTAGTCGTTATGTAGGGGAATTATGCTGCAACTTTGTAGACTACGCCATAGGACCTCTTTGTTGTAGACTAGATGAACAAGGTTTCGCCTTGCAACCTCATGGTTACGGCACGGCTAGGTCGACAAGGGTTCTAAACCTTTCATCTGAGCTAGTGGTACTTAGTTATGCTTATTTGCAACATAGTTTCCTTGCTTGTTGCACAAGCAACCATTATACATCACAAAACTCAAGGAAACTCCTACATTTTGTGGGACTTTCGGAAGTCTCAGAGTACCCCCGGAATCCTTAGACCCCTAGGTACGCTAAAAATCCCCTTAGGTCTCACTCGGATCATCCTAGCAAAATGTGAAAATTCTGCCCATTTTGTCTGTGGTGACACATCGCCACAGTTTGTAACATTCTGTGATAGTTTTCTGGATTGGCGACGCGACGCTGGCATCGACCTGTAATTGGCGATGCGTTGCCAATCTGCAAAAATGCAGAAATGCTTCCAAATTTCAAACACTCATAGAACATGTTGCATAGAACATAACCAACTATCACAAGCTAATCTATGATGTCTTGTAACATCAATCTAATCCTCCCAAATCTCTTAGTCCACCACAATTCAACCAAAACTTTTAACTAATGTCATAGCTAAAACCACTCAAATTCTTCAAGCAAACTCAAGCTAGTGGCATTAAATGAACTTGAAAACAAATCTCCTTTACCTCAACTCGAAGTAACACGCAAAAATCAAGCTCCCTTTCAATCAACCAAGCTCACCAAAGTTCTACACAAGTTCCAATCCAAAAACAAAGCACTAATCACTAAAACTTCACTCTCCAACCAAAACCCAAGCTCCAAGCCAAGTAAATAACATGAATTCAATCAAGAAGACTTTGCTTACCTCGTTCAAAAATAGGGGATGTGGGAAAACACCCTTCCAAGCTTCAAAATCATGATTTCAAGCTTGAAATTTCCTCCTCCAAGTTTATATACTTTGATTTGCACCTCTTGATACCAAGAACACTAGATTCCAAGCTTAATTTGAGAGCAAAATGAGGGTGAGAGGGCTAGAAACGAGATTATAGCAGCCATAGTCTCACTTTCCTTTGTTAAACCCTCACTTAACTCCAAAGGCCATCAAAGTATTAAGCGTAATACAATTAAGCCCTATCTTTGGAACTTAGTCATTCTTGATTAAATTCTTGTTTATTCTTCAAGTTTGAGTTAAGGTTGAAAGTAAATTTATTAAAATTCATTTTAAAACACCCGGGACTCGTCCCCGCTATTTAGGATGCAAAATTACCATTTTACCCTTGAACTTTGTTTAGTGCTTTATCTTTCTCGGAACTTAGTGAACTTTGCTAAACTTCTTTATTCTTGCTATGTAAACTTGAATTAAGGTTCTAAACTTAATTTAAAACACTTTACCTTCCTCAATTACGCCTCTCACTTGAAGGGCCATAGCACATGGTTAATGAAAGGAAAAAGATTAACTTGCTAGTGTTTTGGGCTTTATAAGTCCATCAAGGCAAAAACAAAGTTACAACAACAAACAAAGCAAAGCAAGGCAAAGACAATGAGCAGAAAGGTTTCAAAAATGTTGGTAAGGATCCCTATACTCACTTTCTCCATGGTATATTTTCCATGACCTTTCATTGTTAGTATTAGTGCCCCTATGTGATGGTCAAAGAACCAAGTGAGCATAGGTGTGCATGTCAGGGCTAAGCGGTTGTTACTTTTTGTGAGGACTCATGATACTTTCTTAGTTGGATAATTGGGCACATAAGTGCATAATAGGTGAGGTATTGTTGCTTTGGCAACTATGGTTTACTCATGAGTAATTATGCAAGCATTTGGGTTTTGGCATCAAGTTTGGCCAACTCGGTCCCAAGTTAATGAGCTTAGTATAAAATAAAGAAATGGTCGACTAGGAATGGTGTTATGGAAATGCTAATGCTTGCGATGCCCACGGTTCCATGAGGAACGGTGTCACGGGACACGATGTTACCAGAACAATATTGTGTGTGTTGAGTTGTGTGCTTCTCTGAAATTGTTTGCGCATGCTGACCCAGATTATTATTATTATTATTGCTATTGCGTTATATCTTGTGTTTTATTTGTTTTAGTGTTTTCCTTTGCAGGAACATGGATTAATTGCCATTACATTCTTGGCACAAGTTATGCTTTGAAAGCCGTATAATGACTAAGAAAGTCATGAGATAATTACCTCATTAGGCATTGGATGCCGCTGGGATTCTTATTGAGTTTTATAACTCACACACCTTGCTCTAGATTTTGATGAAATAGATGGCTTGATAGATCAAGCGAAGTGTACCAGAGTACTCGTTATGATGTGCTAAAGGGTTGGGTACGTGTATAGTGTTGCTCAATATATTCATATGTTCAAAGTGACTTATGTGGTATAGATTGCTTGTGGATCAAGCTAATGTTGTGGACTTACCTGTGCAGGATATGGAGTCTAGAAGTTGTGGGAACAAGGTCTATAAGGTGGATGGTGTTACCATGTTTATATGAATTCAAGCTAATGTTGTGGACTTACCATGTTTATATGAGTTGCAGATTAAGTAGTTATGAGAACTTGGTCTGTAAAACTTGAACTTGGATAGACTTAGACATGAAGCATCCTTGGTATGTTTTCCAAGTAGGTGATGCTTGTTTGCTGTTCATTATGGATAGGCATAGTTTTGGATGACTTATGATGATGAATTTTGCCTTGGATGGATGATTATGATGACTTATGATGTTGATGACTTTGAAGGATGATTATATGAGAAGTATGCTTGAATTCATGCAGGTGGAATGTCTTGATGGATGATTGTGTTAGGTGTACTAGATTTGGCAGAATGCTCATGGATATGGAATATGGTTTTCAAACTTGAAATGGAATATGGGCTTCTTGGTTGCCATGCATTGAAATAGTACACTTGATGGACACACATCTGATGCACTTAGTGGATTAAGTGTATGGCTATATGTAGCTTGGATGAAATAAGCATGTGAAGATATTACAGGAGAAGCTTATGTTGAATTGGAATAAAGTATGCATGTGATGAAGTATGCATGTAAACAGGAAAAAATCTGGAATGGAACACTAGAAATTCCACTTAGGTGTTAACTTGTACCTAAAGAGCACCCTAACATCACCTAGGAGGTAATTAATTAACAAGCTAGTACCAGAATAGATCCTGGAGTCATGCCGTAGGTGCTCATAATAGATAATAAAGCCCCTTCCAAATGAATAACTTCCACTGTTGAATCTGATAATCAGGCTGAGATGGGCCAGGGGCAGTTTGGGGCGTGAAAGTGCCATCCTATATGGAGCAGTGAATACTGGTGCTGCTCCTGGTACTAGCTTAATTTCAAACTCCACCTCCCTCAAGAGTGGTAATCCAGGTAGGTCTATAGGAAAGACCTCTGGAAAATCCTAAACTATAGGTATCTGCCTAAGTTCATTAGCTACTTCCTGGTAATTTAGTTCTAGGCATTCATAGTCACTTTCTAGAGCCATTTGTTTTAATACTTCAATTTGACAATCCATAGCTAACTCTAGCGACTTATCTAAATTATATGGTTTACAACCAGGTATAATCAATTGTTTGCTATGACAATCAATTAGCACTTTATTTTCTCCTAGCCAATTCATGCCTAGAATCACATCATAATCATATGTGTCTAGCACTATGAGGTCTACTCTCAGTTTCAGCTTGTCTATCTGGATTTCACAGTTTTCAACCATATGGCATGTGAATGAAACTTCATTGCTAGTAGTTTTAACTAAGTACATGCTTGTTGTGTACTTTACTTCTATATTCATGGTCTTAACCAAGCTATTAGAAATCAAAAACAATGAAGCTCCAGCATCAAATAATGCAAATACTAAATAGCCATTAAGGTAAATAGTACCTTTTAAGGCCCTCCTGCTAGTCCTTTGCTGACTAGTCTCTCTGCCTGCATTCTTGGCCTCTGGTGCTCCCTACACCTTTCTGGATGACTCTAGCGGAAATATCCTGCCTGGAGGTGCATTAGTCTTTCTCTGCTCTTGAGGGGGCCTTTGTGCCTGCCTCCCTATTGGATTGGGCAAATTGGTCCTTAGTTGGGGCATGGGTATCTGCTGCCTACATTGCCCTATGGGATTAAACCTTCCTAGTAATTTCCTCTCATCTCCTCTCTTTGGGCAATCTCTTACCCAATGATCTGGTGCCCCACACGTGTGGCAACCAGCAGCAGTTTTGAAACATGGCTTATTGCCATGGAATTTCCCACAAGTGTGGCATTGTGGACTATACTGCTGTGGCCCATTCTCTTTCTTGCTTCCTTTTCTTCCTCCACTGGCCTCTACCTCTTCTCTAGGTCTTTTCTGTGTCCCTTTCTGGGAGCCACTTCCACTACCAGGTCCACTCCTAGCTTGTTCCTGGAACTCTTGTTCTAGTGCAATAGCACTCTCCATCATAAAGTAGTAGTCTCTGGCTCCTACTGCTCTGAGGATTTGTCTCAACTTAGGCCTCAAGCGTCTCAAAAACCTTTTAGTTCTCAATTCTTCCAGCCCCTTATACTGTGGGGCATATCTGATCAGACTGCCGAATCTTTGTTCATATTCCAAAATAGTGAGATCCCCCTACTCCAGCTGATCAAACTCCACTTGCTTCTGATCTTTCTAAGCCTCACTGACATATTGTTGGTGGAAAACCTGTAGAAAATCTACCCACCTCATGGATCTCCTTCTAGCTGGTGGTCTCTTCTGATTTCTTTCTTGATATGTCCTCTACACTGCCCTCCACCACAACTCTGCATTTCCCTCTAGCCTGAAGGTAGCTAGAAGTACTTTCTGGGTGGATGATACATCCATTCTCTCAAAAATCTTCTCTACTTGATACACCCAAAATTCTGCTTCATCAGGGCCACAGCCACCCCTGAATACTGGAGGTTTCAGTGCCAGGAACCCCTCTAGCAGGCCCTCCATAAGTCCACCCCTTCTGGACCTTTCTTTTCTTACTTCTGTACTTTTAGTTCTGTCTCTAGAGGTTCTCCCTCTTGTTGTACTCTATATAGGAGGCTTAGTGCTCCTTGAGTAAATATAAGCATCTAGCTCTTCAGTGTCTGGGCTCTCCTCATCCACTTCCTCTGTCCTGGGTTCTTGTCTAACCTCTCATCTCATCCTTCTGGCCCTTAGATGTTTTCTCTCCTCATCACCTTCTTCTTCTTCCTGATTACCTCCATTATTACTATGCTGATCATGATCCACTGTTTTTTGCCAGGCGTTCTCCTTCCTCTTCTACCTTCTACTTCAAAGTTCTTTCCTGCTCCCATCTGTTCTGGGTTTTCCTATATTGGAGGTTGGCCTCTAGCCAAGAATCTTACTCCCTCTACAATCTGTGCCATAGTTAACTGCAGTGACTCCATCATCATTTCTATCGTGTCTGGCCTATACCTGTTGGGTCCAGGTATAGGTATTGGGAACCTGGCATTTGGCTCTTCGGCCAAATTATGCTCAATAACACCTGCCTGTATCTCAAGCACCTCTGTACGCATGCCAGCTCTAGGATTGGTTGTTATATCCTCTGTTTACCTCAGGGATTCTTTTTCCCTGCCTCTTGTTCTCATCCTGCACTTTAAGATGTAACTATTAACATACATCCAATAATACAAGTCTTATATAATCCTACGTAGGAACAAGTCTAGACTAACCTTTCCTCTATATCAGAAGCTTCTGAACCTTAAGCTCTAATACCAAACAAAGCCTGTCACACCGCACATAGGCCCCAACCTGTGCACTCTCAGTGCCACTCACCAATTCTATCCAAGAGTTATTTAAACACTTTTACGTTCAGGTGTTATTACCTACCTTTTATTTCTGCCATTGTTGGTTAAGTAGTTTTTTAAGTGTTATTTTCTTAAGCTGAGAGTTGGGAGGTGCCCCATGAGGCTTATGAGTTAATTAGAACAATTACCTACAGCTTAAGTCAGGCCCAACTACTAACATGCAACACAAGGCAATGCTGTAATTCAGTAACTTGCAATACAAGCAACGCATACACTTAATCTGTTAAGTGTCTAGGATGTGTGCTCATAAAGTGTGCTACTCCATTGCATGTCAACAAAGATGCCCATCTCATCAAGTTTTGGAAACCATTTTCATGTTCATGAACATTTGGCCAAGAAAAGAACACAAGAGATTCCATACATCAAAGCACATCCTTCCATATAACATAGCATAACTTGGCATTCATGCATCCAAAATACTTACACAAAACCATAATTCAACTGAGGCTAATATACACAAAAGTAGCCTACATACAAGTACTATTAACTTGGCAACATACCAAGAGTACCCATTGTCCAAAATCAGCCAAAGTTATGCATTATATTCAAGTTTACCTATAGTATCCGAGAAGGATCTTAAAAACTATATGCATGACCATAGTCTGAAGTACTAAACCTATGAACAAGTTCGTAGTCATAAAGGCAAACCACCACACTAGAGCCCAAGAACACACATCCATCTCCTCTGCTAGACAAGTCCCACAATCTACTCAAAGCCTGCAAAACTTGTATCTTAAGTTTTTGGCATAAACCATAAACATATGACTTGTAAGAATAACTCAATTAAGCCAAGTTTCAGTTGGCACACATAACTCAAGCAATATGTGAACTACTTGATTCACAAGCAAGCAAACCAAGCACTAATCACTCAAGCTCTAAACCCTTGCCTGAAACACAAATATAATGGGCATCAGTAATAAAACTTAGTAGGATTCACAAATGACCATATAAGCTCTATTTAGTTAAGTACAAGACTTAACCTCCATGGCTTACTTAACTTGCAAGAAAACATAGAAAACACAAAAACACAATATACACATATAGCAACCGAGGCATAATAAGCATAATTAAGCTACCTACAAGTGGTTAGCACACATAAATAAACAATCAAGCACACAACTCACACACACACCACAAGTTCACAATAGGCCAAAACCACTAGTATGTGTTCATGGGTGTCATTGTACACCTAACTTCACCATTCCAATCCTCCTTCGACTAGAGCTCCGAAACATTAGCAAGTTGGCCTCCCTCACTAAAGTTTCTAACACATACCATTAACTTGACTAGCTAGCCAAAACAACAAGAACCCGAAAGTTCTTCCATAAGACCATCAAGCAACTAAGATCACATAGCACACATTGACTATCACTTAGCTACTCATAACTACTTGTTCATGGAATATGTACCAAGCAAGCAAGTAGAACGTGAATCCTACCTCAATAAAATGCTTGAGCTCTCGGTTGTGCTTGAATATCCAAGTCCGAAATGTGTCTTCCAAACCAAAACTTCCTAGCACATTTTCACTATCATTAATCACTGATATCACTTGATCATGGAAAATTTCCAAGAAAACCAAGTGAATTATGAATCTTTACCTCAAGAATGAGCTTGAGCAACTCTCGGCTAGCCTTGTACTCTTTAATATCAAGCTTTAAACTTGAGCTTCTAAGTCACCTATTGCCGAAAATGAGCACCCAAGCTTGATTATGTCTTTAAGCTTCAATTTCCACTTCAATCTTACAAGGAATCGGTAGCAACCCACCAAGACAAACAAGAACACAAGCCAAACTCGGTCAAGCACTCCAAGAAAGTTTTGACCGAAAATGATGGCTTAATGGCTTAATGGGCACATGCACATCCCGTTACGGCCACATGGACTCATTAATGGGTTAATTCCATTCTTGGGCTTGAACTAACTTGCATGGTTCATTTAGCCCTTCAAGGATCCATGGCTCCATTTTAGTCACTAAACACATGCACATTTCGGCACAAATCTTTGTTTCTTGGCTGACATTGCCAAGTATTTTGTAAAAAGGATGTAAATGGCCAATTTCCCTTGCATGGTTCGACCATACACCATGGCAATGGTTCATTAAACAAACCAAAAAAAAATGATGGCAATATTCTTGGTGGGAGACAAAACTTGACCGGCCATAAAAGGCTACCAAAAGTTGGTTTAATTCTCCACTTTTCCTTGAACTTATTTGCATGGCCGAAATTGCTAGTTTAAGTTTCATAGTTTCACTTTTAGCACTAGTTTAAGTGTACAATATGGTCCCTAAACTTTGTTTCATGCCATAGACATCATACTTTAATTTTTTCATGTGCACTTAAATCCCAAACTTTCTTAGTTTTGCAGTTACACCCTTATCGTCATTTCCAATCAAGTTCCTCATGTTTATTTTGTGTTTTCTCTGCATTCTTGGCCTAAGCCAAGCACTGAGGGATGGTCCTAGAAGTTACATTGCCCATTGAATCTAAGTACTACCCTTACTAAGTTTCTCAACGAAACTTAGTCCCCTCAATTCTCTTATTTTAGGTCCAGCTGAAAGATCACCTTCAAACTAACCTTTGTGGTTTGACTTTTTCCATGAATTTTTAGGCACTTGAACTTCCACATATCTAGTTGTGATCTGGAAAGTTTTTTGATTTTAGGAGCATATTTGGTAATTTTAGTGATGGTACTTATTGTGTCATGCAGCAGCTGTCCAGCATCCTGTTTTGGAGTCCATTGTGCCTCAGGCACCCCTGTAACCTAGGGTGCATAATTAGCTAAGTTAATATAATTTTTCAGTGCATGTATGCATGTACATGTATTGTATGTAAAATGAGACAAGTATGTGAACATTTGAGTAATGTTTTGGCTATGTAAGTGATGTTGTGCAAAGCTACCTAAGTGTGAATGATGGGTTGCTTACTTGTAAATTTTGTTTTAGCAACATATGGTAGTTAAATGCAAGGGAATGTATTTCCTATGTGTAATGTAAATATATGGGTTAGCCTTGGAGGGCTTTCCCCTTGTGAATGAAATGTTTGCACACTTATGAAATTTTGTATGGGTAGAATGGTCATAAAGTGACAAGAATTTTGACTCTACACTTAAAGGTCGACATCTCCATGTGTAGAAAAAATATTTGTATGAGACTTTGACCACACGTAGAGAACATATAGAGGTTGCAATGGAATTTGGTATTTCTAAATTTGGAGCTGTATAGCTAAATCTATGATGTTGCAAAGTTGGCTAAGTTACTGTTCATTTCGTCAAAATTTTGTAACTGACTTAAAAAATCCATAACTTGATCCATAGGTGGGCTATTGATGTAAAAAAAAGTTCCATGGTTTGCTCTAAGTCTCTACTTGATAATGGGGAAAAAATAGGGGGATACATGGCTAGAATGATACAGTTTATTAGTGGAATTTATAGGTGTAGTGGCTGGTCACTAGAACTTAACAAGATTGCCTAACGTGTGGTAGCCAAGATTAAGAGCTATGCTAGTGTTTTCCTTCTTTGCTTCCATGGTGTGCATGAAATGTGAATATGTGTGTGATGGTTGGACCAATATGCATGTGTTTGCATAGTGCCTAGTGATAGCCAAAGGCTATCGCCTCAATCTGGCCGAACATCCTGCCACAAGAATGGCCAGAAGAACTGGCGCTTCCCGGGAACAGGTGGAATCATGCACCTCGGGAGATAGCCAGAGAGCTCCGAGCCTCGGCACGCCAGTAAAACTTGAGGACTCTATTCGCCCCCCAAGGTTGTGAACAGCGCGCCTTCGGAAAAGTGGCACCAGACATTGCTTCCCGAACATGATATCCCCGAAGGCGGAACCCCCTGGAACTGGGAACCCCTGAACTGAGGGTATGCTTCCCGAAGAGGCTCTGTCCGAACTAGAGGACGACCCCGCCCAGGGACCTCGGGAGTACGGCAGGAGCATTTAAGGAAGCATTTTAGGAAGCCTCTGGCACGTCCCACCACAGACGTAAAAAGTCACCCTGACGCGCAGACGCCATCAGAATCACATCATGGCCCGTCTCAGCACAAGGCTCGAGGCCATCTGGTTACCAACTATCTGTCCCCTACACCCAGAAGTTCAGGAGCATCCGATTGCACACGTGTCATGATCTGAACGGGCTATGTGTTCCTATATATACAGGAAATAAATACTTGACAGGAGGTTGGTTGGCCGGAGATACAGCTCCCACACTCTGAGAAAATACCAGGCGAGACTTTTCTGCCTTTCTCTTTGAGCTAGTGACTTTCTCCTTTTTTCGGCCACCACTGACTTGGGCGTCGGAGGCTCCCCCCCGGAAAAACACTCCGGGGGTCTCCTAACCCTGTTTACCAGCTTTTCAGGTACTCTCCTTGGGGTGATCCACCTTCCAGGCGTTCTTCCTCCTAGAAGTCTCTTCAACAGTCATCATGACTCACAACGATGAGGCCCCAGGCCATCATTTGGCGCCGTCTGTTGGAACCCGCTCGCAAATCGCCGTCGTTGAGACTCGGCGTTCTAAGGACAAAGGACTCCCAAGGTCCTCATCCGCGACTGAGATACAACCGGCCACTGAGCAGACACTCCCAGAGACTTCTACGCCCGAGGAAGACCGCCCTCTGGTAATCACCATGAGCTTCTTGAGGGACTTTCAGCGCTCGGTCGTTGCTGAAATGACTCAGCAGATCGACCGAAGATGGCCACAGCAGTCACAGGCCCAGAAACCCTCCTCATCAGCACGCCCTCGGGAGAGAAGCCCCAAGTCTACATACCGCAGTTCAGGAAGTGGAAAGCCTCGCGGAGAATCATCCACAGAAGATATAGCCCTCGGGAAACGGCCTGTGGGACAAACCGTGTCCAAGCGACCGAGAGTCTCACAGCGAAGCAGTTCGTCGCCCGAGGCGAGGTCCCTGACCCCTCCGCGCCGAACTCGCCCCCCGAAGAGGCGCTGTCGATCTCCCTCCCGCGAAAATGGTCCTAGCGCCACTGCGCTTATGGAAGGATATTGGCATGGCTGGACAGAGTGGAGAAGCAAGTGGCCAGAAAACCCGTTTGGGACAGGCTGTCGGGGGCATTATGCGAGGATGGCTCCCCGTTTATTCGCGCCGTCGTTGAGGCAGCTATGCCAGGCGACTTCAGAGTGCCTAGGCTGGAGATCTATGATGGCCGGACTGATCCACAGGCCCATCTGACGAAGTACAGACGGAGCATGATAATGCACGGAGCTGATGACGCTACCATGTGCAAATGCTTCGAAGTCACCCTCACGGGCCCAGCAACAGCATGGTACAATTCCTTGCCCCCAGGGACTATCACTGAGTTCCAGGAGTTGTCCACAGGCTTCACCCAGCAGTTCATTGGGAGTAGGCCGACGGCCAAAATGCCTGTGCAGATGTTCGACATAGAGCAGAGAAACGGAGAGACAATCCGAGACTATGTCAAACGATTCAACAGGGAAGCACTCAGCGTCCCGGACTTCCGGCCCGAAATCCGCATCCTCGCTATGACACGGGGCCTTCGGCGTGACTCACAGCTGTTCTACGAGTTCTCAAAGGACCCCCCGGAGACCCTCGGAGAATTTTACCGAAGGGCAGAGCAGCACATGACAGCCGAGGAATTGAGGATGGCGGGGCCGAAGTCTGATCATCACCGCGCCGAAGGGTCCAGTCAGCAAGCTTGGCATCTTTCTGAACACACAGGCCGACCACGACGAATGCGAGGAAGGAAACCTCAAAGTTTCACGCCCTTGAGCACGACACGGACCAACATTCTCATGGCGCTGGAAAGGCAAGGGACGCAGATTCGGCGGCCAAAGGCCATGGCCGCCGATAATAAGAAGAATGCCAAGAAGTTCTGCCAGTTTCATCGCGACCACGGTCATGACGCCGAAGACTGCTTCCAGCTGAAGAAGTACATAGAGTCGCTGATCAAACAGGGCCAACTTCGCAAATACCTGCGGATGCCCTCCCCAAAAGGCAGAAAAGAGGAGGAAGAGAGGGCCGAAAATGAGGACTATGACTCCGACAGGCGGAGAAACAGAAGTCCAAAAAGGCGCCTTCCACCTCTAGTAGGGGTCATCCAAACCATCACCACGGGGCTCCCATCCTCGGAAAGAAAGCGGACTGCCAGAGAAATTGCAGTTATGGAGTATCAAAGTCCATCAAAAAGACTGGCTCGCAAAGATGGCTCCACCGTCGTGCTCCCCCACGATGACCCGCTGCTGATAATGGCGAGAATAGGGAACTGGGACGTCAAGAGAGTGTTGCTTGATGATGGCTCAAATGCTGACGTCCTATTCTCGCACTTACTGCCGAGCTTGGGCATCTCCAGCAGCGAGCTTAAAACTGTCACCACGCCCACCTTCGGCGTTGGGCCATCCGAACTACCCGTCCTCGGATGGATCGACCTCCCCTTGATGATGAAAGGCACTTCGGTAGACGGAACAGCTGAGTTGTACGCGTCCACAATGGCAAGATTCATCGTCATGGACGTCCCGTCTTCGTACAATGCCATCCTTGGAAGGCAGACTCAGGGGAACCTGCACATTCGCCCCGATGTGAAGTACTTGACTGTCACATTCGCCACCAAGGATGGAGATGCAGAGGTCTTCATCGACCAAGCCGAGGTAAGAAAGGTGTTTGTAAAAGCACGAAAGGCTCCGGCAAACAACTCTACACAAACGGTGGAGGCAAAGGCGCAGGAGAAAGGCAAAGAAGGAGATCCCGCAGAAGCAGAAACGGAAGCGGTAGATCTTGTCCCAGGACAATCTACCCGAATAGGGAAGAGCTTGGCCAAAGGTGACAAGGAAAATCTTGTATCCTTTCTGCTGAAAAATAAAGATCTGTTTGCCTACTCGCCGAAAGACATGCCAGGAGTGAACCCTGGCATAATACAGCACAGTCTCAAAGTAAGCCCGGAAGCAAAACCTATCAGGCAAAAGAAACGAAGCATCTCAGCCCACAAAAGCAACTTCGTGAAAACCGAAGTCCAGCGCCTATTGGATGCTGAAGTTATCAGGGAGGTAAAATACCCCGAATGGTTAAGCAACGTGGTCATCGCCACAAAAGAAGGTAGCAGCAAACTCCGGATGTGCATTGATTTCAGAAACTTGAACGATGCTTGCCCGAAAGACTCATTTCCCCTCCCGCCAATAGATCAACTGGTAGATTCAACGGTCGAATACGGGCTCCTGAGCTTCCTAGATGCCTTCAGCGGCTACCATCAAATAAGGATGGACCCCGAAGATGAAGAGAAAACTGCCTTCATCACCGAGGGAGGAACGTACTGCTATGTCAGAATGCCTTTCGGGCTCAAAAATGCAGGAGCCACCTACCAGAGACTGATGAACAAGGTCTTCAAGGACCAAATGGGGAGAAACATGGAGGTATATGTTGATGATATGATAGTCAAAAGCAAGCTGCTCGGCTACCACGTTGCAGATTTGGAGGAAACCTTCCAAAAGCTCAGAGCCTTCGGGATTCGCCTTAATCCCGAGAAGTGTATCTTCGGCGTGACCTCGGAAAAATTCCTTGGGTACATGGTATCCGAAAGAGGCATCGACGCCAATCCTGAGAAGATTAAGGCTCTGCTTGAGTTCCGAACTCCTGCCACTGTCAAAGACGTGCAGAGACTAACCGGAAGAATAACCTCTCTGAGCAGGTTTATTTCCAGGTACGGAGATAGGTGTAGGCCTTTCTTCAAAGTCCTCACAAAGGCAGCAAAGATGGAAGGTGACCTCGGAAGAAACAATCATCCTTGGGACAAAGATTGCCAAAAGGCCTGGGAAGAACTCAAAGTCTACCTGGCCAGCCTGCCGACTCTACGACAACCTCGGGAGGGATAACCCCTCGTACTGTACCTCGCCGTCACAGAAAAGGCCGTGAGCTCGGTCCTGGTGAAAGAAGAAGGGCCGAAACAATGGCCGGTCTACTACGTTAGCAAGTCCCTGCATGGCACCGAAGTCAGGTACCCTTTGCTTCAAAAAGCTATATACGCCTTGGTGCTTGTAGGAAGAAGACTGCGACCAAATTTCCAGGCTCACCCCATCATCGTCCGAAGTAGTCTACCACTACGGGATGTTATGAAGAGAGTTGATCATTCGGGAAGGCTCTCCAAGTGGTGCATAGAGCTTGGCGAACACGAAATCACGTATGAGCCTCAGAAGGCCATAAAAGCCCAAGCATTGGCAGATTTTATCGCCGAAATACCCACCACTGAGGAGAAACACTCAGATCCGAAAGAAGGTGAGCCAGAATGGACCTTGCATGTTGACGGAGCCTCGGGGTCCGAACACCAGGGAGCTGGAATAGTTATCAGAGGACCCGAAGGCCTAGAGGTGATGAAGGCTATCAAGTTCAGCTTCAACATCACCAATAATGTGGCTGAGTATGAAGCCCTCATAGCGGGATTACGCTTGGCCAGAAAGATTGGCGTGAGAAACTTAAGGGCTCACAGCGATTCCCAGCTGGTAGTTCGACAGACGGCAGGAGATTATGGGGCGAAGGACCCAATCTTGGCAAAATACCACGAGCTGGTAACAAAACTCATCCAAGAGTTTGACGCCGTGCGTATCGAAAATGTACCCCGGCGGAATAACACTGAGGCAGATTGCTAAGCGAAGTCCAAAACATACACCGAGGTGCTAGACCATCCAATCATCTCCGTGCTAAGCGTAACGACCTCGGGAATAGGGTGGATTGACCCCATAAAGAGATACCTCGCAGAGAATGAGCTTCCCGAAGACGCCGGCAATGCTGCAAAACTGCGAAGCCGCGCCGGAAGATTCTTCCTGATTGGTGAAGAGTTATATCGGCAAGGATATGCAAATCCGCTGCAGAGATGTGTGGGCGAAGAGGATACTGAGATGGTCCTCGAAGAAGTTCACGAAGGCATGTGCGGTTCGCACATTGGAACTGATGCCCTTGCAGCAGTGATACTCCGCCAAGGATACTTCTGGCCTACCCTGAGAAAGGACGCAAGGCAGTTCATCCAGAAGTGCGGTAGTTGCCAGAGACATGCAAAAATCCAGAGGATACCCTCGGAAATGGTAACGTCGGCAGACTATCCTTGGCCCTTCGCAGTCTGGGGTATAGACCTTATTGGGCCACTCCCCACAGCGCCCGGAGGCGTGAAATTCTGCGTGGTAGCAGTGGACTATTTCTCAAAGTGGGTAGAGGCAGAACCACTAGCAACTATCTCGGCAAAAGAAGTGCAGAAGTTCGTATGGAAGAACATCGTATGCAGATTTGGCATACCGAGGGTACTAGTAGCTAATAATGGATCCCAGTTCATAGACAAAGGATTCCAGGAATTCATCAGCGACCTCGGAATAAAGATGCACTTCGCCCCAGTAGCTCACCCCCAAAGCAATGGGCAGGTGGAAGTATCAAACAGGACCATAAATGATGGCCTGAAAAAGAGACTTGGGGAAGCCAAGGGGAAATGGCTAGGAGAACTCCAAAGTGTATTATGGAGCTACCGAACGACGCCACGAAGAGCCACAGGGGAAACTCCCTTCTCACTCGTCTTCGGAACAGAGGCCATTATCCCAATAGAGATAGTTCAGCCTTCAATACGGGTGCAAGTATTTGATGAAGGCGGAAACGACCTCGGTCTGAGAACTAAGCTCGACCTTGTGGCCGAACACATAGAAATAGCCGAGCTGAGAAGAAAAGCTTTCCAGCAAAGAGTGGCCGCGGCTATTAACTTAAAAGCCAGGCCAAAAGAAATCAAAAAAGGAGACCTCGTTCTCCGAAAGGCCGACTTTGCACCCCGAAGGCCATCTCACGGAGTACTTCGTGCAAATTGGGAAGGACCTTATCTGGTTCTCGCCGAAGTACGAAAAGGCGTGTACAAGCTTGGCGACGCCGAAGGCGTAGAATTGAAAAACACTTGGCATTCAGACGCCTTGAAAAAATTCTACGCCTAAGGTTGATGTTCTGATGGCCTACAAAACATTACCAATCCTAGGTGTCTAAATCCACAATTTTGGCACAATAATTGGACTATCCCGGAGTGGGTAACAACGTGAACATCTTATTATAGCCCATAGCCTATACAAGTTACAGACATGACAAATTTCCATTGGCTCCCCCCGGCCTTTTCTGCAGGCCATCTCTTCATGGTTCAATTGGAGACTTCCATTTGGCCATTGCTCTGGGGGTGTGCCACCGGGGTAAAATGTAGTTTGATGCCGAGGTTGGTCAGGAACTTCTGGAAACAGTTATTGATGAATTGAGTTTCTTTGTCGGGCACTAGTACTCTCGGGTAGCCAAACTTGCATATGATGCTTTTCCATATGAACTTTTGGATTTCTTTGGGTGACATGGATACAAGTGGCTCTGCTTCTATCCATTTCATAAAATATTTTATTGCTACCATGTAGTATTTCACTCCTCCTGGGTAGTGGGAAGTGGGCCTACTAGATCTATGGCCCATACCGTGAATGGAGAAGGGTAATTTGCTGATGTAACAACTTTGGATGGTACCCTTTGTCTGGGACCATGCCGTTGGCATTCGTCACAACTTCTCACTACCTTTTGTGCATCCTGCCTCAAGGATGGTGAAAAATATCGTTGTCAGAGGACCACACCTGCCAAAACATCCATACCAATGTGAGAACCACATCTCCCTCCATGTACTTCCTTCAGGATAGATTCTGTTACCATCTTAAAAAAATGTGAAAATTACAAAGTGTGGCATAACGGTAAAAAACCATTATATTGTGTAATTCTGACCATAATGATTGAAGTGTGAGAGGTAAATGACATGATCAAGACCTCCTTAAAAGTGTTCTAAGTTGGTAAGTTAGCCCCCAAGAAAAGCCTTAAGGATTGCTTGTTTGTCGAGCAACCTATGGACTTTTTTGTAAGGTTTTGGAAATTCGGGTACTAAATTGCAAAAGTCTCAAGAAAGAGCTTTGGAGAGTCATGGGAAGGACATGAATGGTATTAAAGTGCTACTAGAAGACCAAATTGCTTGTAGAAGATAAGTTTGGAATAAGGAAACACTAAAGGCGTGAAGGACCTAAATGTCCTAGTATAAACCTTAGGATGTTCAAGCTTTTTACTTAAGTCAAAGGGTGAAATTATGGAGTTATACCATCATGGGGGAGGTCGTCTATGGCTTGAAAAATGGATAAAAATGTGGGCAAAATGTGGGATAATGAGTTTAAGATGAAGAAACCATGGTTAGTGATGGCCAGGGGCCTCATCGTTTATAGTCATGGTGACTGGTGGAGAGACTTCTGGGAGGAAGAACGCCTGGTGGAATGGATAGCCCGAAGGAGAGTGCCTGAAAGCTCAGAAACAAAGGGTTAGGAGGCCCCCGGAGTGTTTTTCCGGGGGGGGAGCCTCCGATGCCCAAGTCAGTGGTGGCTGAGAAAAGGCAGAGGAAATAGCACAAAGGGCTGAAGAGTCTCGCCTGGTAGTTTTCTCAGAGTGTGGGAGCAGTGTTTGGCCAACCAACCAGCCTCTGACGCCTAGTATTAATTCCTGGTATTTAAAGGAGTGCCTAGCCCGTTCAGATCACGACACGTGTTCGGTCGGATGTTCCCTGAGTTTCTAGGCGTAGGAGACAGATAACTGGTAGCAGGTTGTCCTGAGCCACGTGCTGAGATGGGCCATGATGTGATTCTGATGGGGTCCGTATGTCAGAGCGCCTATTCAGGCGACTTTATGACGTCTGTGAAAGGACGTGTCAGAGGCTTCCTTAAATGCTTCCATAAACGCTCCTGCCGTACTCCCGAGGTCCCTGGGTGAGGTCATCCTCTAGTTCGGACAGAGCCTCTTCGGGAAACAAGCCCTCAGTTCGGGGGTTCCCAGTTTCAGGGAGTTCCGCCTTCGGGGATATCATGTTCGGCTCGCTATTTCTGGTGCCGCTTTTTCGAAGGCGATATGTTCACAACCTTGGGGGGCGAGTAGTGTCCTCGGGGTTTCCTGGCGTGCCGGGCTCGGAGCTCTTCGGCTATCTCCCGAGGTGCCTGATCGCACCTTTTCTCGGGTAGCGCCAGCTTCTTCTGGCCATCATTGTGGTAGGGAGTTCGGCCAGATAGAGGCGATAGCGTTTGGCTATCACATGCCCCCCTTTGGAAAGCCGAAGTGAAGACTTCGGTTTTGCATCTCTTTCCGAGGTTGTGTATGGGAGTTTCTTTGGAAGCTTAACCTGTTCTGAGGATGCGCCTTTTGCCCAAAGATCATGGGCTCTTCGGCCTTGGCCTGTTCTTTGGTGTCTTCGAGGTGGAGCCTGTGCCGAAGATACACCTCTTGCCCGAAGGTCATGGGCTGTTCGGCCATAGCCTGTTTCTTGGTGTCCTTGAGGTGGCCTGCTCTTTGTTTCTGCAGGTCTGTTTGGCCAAGCGTGTCAGTCTGAGCGGCGCGTCCCAGTTTCATCTCAGTTTTCCAGGGATGTCAGAAGACGTGTCCCAGCTTTCAAGGGACGTTTGAAGGACGTGTCCCCCATTTTCATGCAGCGGTTGACACGTGGCGCTTTGCCATTGGAGGAGAGTCGCGTCGGTTACAGAGGGCGCGCCTTTTCGGGTGTAGAGAGCAGTTACGGCGACGGTTCGCCTTCAAAGGGTACTTATGACGATGTTTCGGTTACCCATCTCTGGCTTATAAATAGCCCACTCCATCATAAGTTCCTTTTGCTTTCTCTTCTGCTCTTCTCTCTATTTTGCCCCTGTTCTTGCACTTTCTTGCTTTCTGTGGCGGAGCTACCTTAATCAGAGCTTTTTTCCAGCCAGCTTTCACGACGGCGTCCTCAGATTTTGGCAAATCTTTCGGTGGGTTTTCATTTTTCAGAGCACTTTGATCCTTGTGTTCTTTTGAGTTTTTCTCTGGAAACTGTTTTCTTCCATTTTCAAACTCATTTTTATGTCGAAAATGCCCATTCCTGAGAGCTGGCAGCCTCTTTTAGCCCATCCTTGTTGCACCACCCCTGAAAAGTTAGAGAGGTGGAAGAAAAAATTCTTTCTTCCCTCTTACGCCATTACTAGGCTGCCTCGTTCTAGCCATTATGCTTTTTCAAACCACAGTAAGGAGGTTACCGTTTTTCGAGCCCAGCTGAAGGCGGGTCTTCGGTATCCTCCCCCGAAGATGGTGTGCGAGTTCTACAAATTTCATGGCATTGCTGTGAACCAGCCTCCCCCGAACTCGTTCTGCTATTTTAACGCCTACCTCTACATGTGTGGTGTCTTCGGGATAGAACGCAATTTCAGAATCTTTATGCAGTATTACAAGCTCTCTGTGGTCCCGAAGGGTGGCTTCTATTTCATGCTACCTCGGGGATCCGGGAGCAAGAAATTCATGTTCACCTTCGCCACTAAAGATAGCTGGCGGGGGTGGCGACAGAAGTTTTTCTTCATGAAGATGGACGAGGCCTGGTCGTACGTTCCAACCAAATGGGCTCAGGGAACACTGGATGTGGACGTTGCTGATCCGAGGATGCTGCTGACCCCAGAGTTAGCTCCCTTGTTCGCGGATTTCGACGCCCGCATTCGGGCTGTCTCTGACTGGGATCTCGAGGTCGTTCCGCTCGCCCTTTACCCTTTTCCAATCAACTGGAGGTTGATGACCGAAGAGGTCCTTCGGGAGCTAAAGGTGGTAAAGGAGCACGAGACTGACCTCGAGATGCCAGCTCCTGCCATCGCCGGGAAGGATTCCTGGTTGGTCAAGCTTCTTAAGGAGGAAATTTCTTTCGAAGCACTTGCCGAAAGTGAGTTATCTTCTACTCCTTTACTGTTCTTTCCTCGGACTTACGCTGATGTTTCTCTCCTTTTTCAGAGATGGGCAACGCGACTGCCGCCTATTACAAGTCCCTTTTCACCGGCCAGGTGGAGAAGGGCGATCAGACAAACAAGGCGTCTTCCCGAAGGCGGAAGTCTACTGGCGCGGGACCTTCGAGGAAACGGGCAAAGAGAGCTGCCCAGGCTCTTTTAGAGAAAAATCCTGAGGAGACTGCCGAGGAGCCTGGGGCAGCCGAGATTCCGGAGTCTGAGGCTGCTGCTTCCGAGGTCCTTTCAACCGACGTCCCTCCTCAGAGTCCTACCGCGTCACAGGCCCTCCTTGATGTAGTGATAGAAGTACCTTCTGCCGAGGAGCGGCGCAAGCGGAAGGGCAAGGGCATTTCGGCCGAGGACTCCGAGGACGATGTTGTCGAGGTTCCGCCAAGTTTGTTTCCAGACAAAGTGTACTTCCTTTGTTTTTTCTGGATTGGCTTCTTTGTCTTTAATCTCCTTCTCATTCTTATCACGCAGGGGAGTTGACTACCCCTGGCTGGGTGGCCGATCATGCTCGGAAACGAGCTCTTCTGGATGCCAAAATCCTGCAAGGGAAGATACCCAAAAAGCCTTTTTGGACGTTCACGGAGGACATGAATATGTACTCCGAGGACGTTCCTTAAATGGCTACGGAAATTTTGAAGGGGGTGCTCACCGAGGCCTCCTTCAAGGCTATAGCGGCGGCCCACCCGGGGGATAACACCCTCGCCGCAAAGATCACCGAGCATGCTGCTCAGGTATATCCTTCACAGCTCTTTCCCTTCAATTTTTTCCTAAGTGTTTGGCTCTTACTGACCTTGCGTTTATTTTTTGCAGCTGATGGGGTACACCGCCTTTCTCCAAGTTCGGGTGGCCAGGGAGGTTACTTTTCGAACTTCGGCCACTCGAACCATGAATGAGACGAGGACCGCACTCGCGGAGTCGGTCGGCAAAAACCAGCAGCTGAAAGAGGCTGCTGAGAAAGAAGTAGCTGCCCTTCGGGAGGAGTTCCGGAAGGAAAAAGAAGAACTTCAAAAGGACTCCTCCAGGAAGATCCCTGACCTCGGTGACCAAATAAAGGGGATGCTCGCCGCCAACGAAGATCTTCTCCAGCACAAGGCTGGTTCTGACGGCCGTATAGTGTCGTTGACATGTGAGAATAACGCTCTCCGGGCCGAGGTCGAGTCGTTGAAGAAGGAGCCGAAAGGGGAGGAGCAGATAAAGGCGCTGGAGGAGGAGGTCGCGGATCTGAAGGACGAGCTTGACGACCTCGAGCTTGAGAAGAACAAGTCTGATCAGATGAGCAAGGTCGCGTTCCAAGACGGCTTCTGCCTTGCTCGGCACCAGGTTCTCCAGAGGTTCCCAGATCTGGACCTCTCTTTTCTAGAGGGTCTAAACATTCCTGGGGGACCTCGGTGGAAATGGTCCAAGGTCGAACATCTAAAACTTGCTCCTTCAATTCCAGCGCCGAAGGTAATGGAAAAGGGCGGGCAGACGAGTGGCTCTCGGGACGCCGCGAACCCTTAGCCAATTTTAGGGCCCCTTTTCCTTCCCTTCTATTTTGTAATCCTTCTTCGGGCAGTTCTTTATTTTAAAGCAGCTTTGCTCTTAATGAGGATTTTTTGGCTAAGTCTTTTCTTGCAAGTTTCTTCATTTCCATTGTCCCGAACACGTTCGCTCAAAAGACTTCGGAAAACCTGCGATTAAAGAAACTTTTTTACCTTCCTTTGTCCCGAGTGCGCTTGCTCGTAAGACTTTCTGGAAGGCCTGAAAAAATTTGACTACGTCTCTTTGCAGGCTTTTGCATTTCCAATTTACCCCGAACATGATTGCTCAAGGGACTTCGGAAACCTTCAGTCAAATTTTTTGTTTTTCCAGTTGTCCCGAGCATGTTTGCTCAAGGGACTTCGGAAAACCTTTCGCGAGATTTTTCACTTCCCATTTTCCCGAGCATGTTCGCTCAAAGGAGTTCGGAAAATTATCTCTGCGCTGGCTATGGCGAGTACTTCTGCGAGATTTTTGTTTTCCATCCCTCCCGAGCGTGATGGCTCAAGGGACTTCGGGAAGTCATATCTATGCTTTATCATGGCGAGCACCTTTGCGGAATTCTGTTTTGCATAATTTCTGTACACTTAAGAATTTTTCTCAAGGCCATTCTGTACAACATCACTCCTCCGTTCAACCTTAAGCGTAGAATTTTTTCAAGGCGTTTGAATGCCAAGTGTTCTTCAATTCTATGCCTTCGGCGTCGCCAAGCTTGTACACGCCTTTTCGTACTTCGTCGAGAACCAGATAGGGTCCTTCTCAATATGCGTGAAGTACGCCATGGGATGGCCTTCGGGGTGCAAAGTCGGCCTTTCGGAGAACGAGGTCTCCCTTCTTGATTTCTTTTGGCCTGGCCCGTAAGTTTACAGCCGCGGTCACTCTTTGCTGAAAAGCTTTTCTTCTCAGCTTGGCTATTTCTCTGTGTTCGGCCACAAGATCGAGATTGGTTCTCAGGCCGAGGTCATTACCACCTTCATCAAATACTTGCACCCGTACTGAAGGTTGAACTACCTCTAGTGGGATAATGGCCTCTGTTCCGAAGATGAGTGAGAAAGGAGTCTCCCCTGTGGCTCTTCGGGACGTCGTTCGGTAGCTCCATAATACACTTTGGAGTTCTCCTGGCCATTTCCCTTTGGCTTCCCCTAGTCTCTTTTTCAGGCCATCTTTGATGGTCCTGTTCGATACTTCCACCTGCCCGTTGCTTTGGGGGTGAGCTACTGGGGCGAAGTGCATCTTTATTCCGAGGTCGCTGATGGATTCTTGGAATCCTTTGTCTGTGAACTGGGATCCATTATCAGCTACTAGTACCCTCGGTATGCCAAATCTGCGTACGATGTTCTTCCATAGGAACTTCTGCACTTCTTTTGCCGAGATAGTTGCTAGTGGTTCTGCCTCCACCCACTTTGAGAAATAGTCCACTGCTACAACGCAGAATTTCACGCCTCCGGGTGCTGTGGGGAGTGGCCCAATAAGGTCTATACCCCAGACTGCGAAGGGCCAAGGATAGTCTGCCGAAGTTACCATTTCCGAGGGTGTCCTCTGGATTTTCGCGTGTCTCTAGCAGCTACCACATTTCCGGACGAACTGTCTTGCGTCCTTTCTCAGGGTAGGCCAGAAGTATCCTTGGCGGAGTATCACTGCTGCCAAGGCATCAGTTCCAATGTGTGAACCACACATGCCTTCGTGAACTTCTTCAAGGACCTTTTCAGTATCCTTTTCATCCACACATCTTTGCAGCGGATTCGCATATCCCTACCGATATAACTCTTCACCAATCAGGAAGAATCTTCCGGAGCATCTTCGCAGTCTTGCAGCATCGCCGGGTCTTCGGGGAGCAAATTCTCTGCGAGGTAACTTTTTATTGGGTCTTTCCATCCTGTTCCCGAGGTCGTCATGCTCAGCACTGAGACGCTCGGATGGTCTAGCACCTCGGTATATGTTTTCGACTTCGCCAAGCAATCTGCCTCAGTGTTATTCCGCCGAGGTACATTTTCGATAGGTACGGCGTCAAACTCTTGGATGAGCTTTGCTACTAGCTCATGATATTTTGCCAAAATTGGGCCCTTTGCCCCATAATCTCCTGCCGTCTGCCGAACTACCAGCTGGGAATCGCTGTGAGCCTTTAAGTTTCTCATGCCAATCTTTCTGGCCAAGCGCAATCCCGCTATGAGGGCTTCATACTCAGCTACTTTGTTGGTGACGTTGAAGCTGAACTTGATAGCCTTCATTACCTCCAGGCCTTCGGGGCCCCTGATAATACGCCTTGAGCTTTTATGGCCTTCCGAGGCTCATACGTAATTTCGTGTTCGCCCAGCTCTATGCACCACTTGGAGAGCCTTCCCGAATGATCGTAGCCTTCTCCCTGCAAGCACCAAAGGCGTATATAGCTTTTTGAAGCAAAGGGTACCTGACTTCGGTGCCATGCAGGGACTTGCTGACATAGTAGACCGGCCATTGCTTTGACCCTTCTTCCTTCATGAGGACCGAGCTCACAGCTTTTTCTGTGACGGTGAGGTACAGTACGAGGGGCTCTCCCTCCCGAGGTTGTCGCAGAGTCGGCAGGCTGGCCAGGTAGACTTTGAGTTCTTTCCAAGCCCTTTGGCAATCTTCATCCCAAGGATGATCATTTCTTCTGAGGTCGCCTTCCATTTTTGTTGCCTTTGTGAGGATTTGAAGAAAGGTCTACACCTATCTCCGTACCTGGAAATAAACCTGCTTAGAGAGGTTATTCTTCCGGTGAGTCTCTGCACATCTTTGACAGTGCCAGGAGTTCAGAACTCAAGCAGAGCCTTAATCTTCTCGGGGTTAGCGTCGATGCCTCTTCCGGATACCCTGTACCCAAGGAATTTTCCCGAAGTCACACCGAAGATGCATTTTTCAGGATTAAGGCGGATCCCGAAGGCTCTGAGCTTTTGGAAGGTTTCCTCTAAATCTGCAACGTGGTAGCCAGGCAGCTTGCTCTTGACTATCATATCATCAACATACACCTCCCCATTTGGTCTTTGAAGACCTTGTTCATCAGCCTCTGGTAGGTGGCTCCTGCATTTTTGAGCCCGAATGGCATCCTGATATAGCAGTATGTTCCTCCCTCGGTGATGAAGGCAGTCTTCTCTTCATCTTTGGGGTCCATCCTTATCTGATGGTAGCCACTGAAGGCGTCTAGGAAACTTAGGAGCCCATATTCAGCAGTTGAATCTACCAGTTGATCTATTGGCGGCAGAGGGTATGAGTCTTTCGGGCAAGCATCGTTCAAGTTTCTGAAGTCGATGCACATCCGGAGTTTGCTGCTACCTTCTTTTGTGGCGATGACCACGTTGCTTAACCATTCGGGGTACTTGACCTCCCTGATAACTTCAGCATCTAGGAGACGCTGCACTTCGGTTTTGACAAAGTTGCTTTTGTGGGCTGAGATGCTTCGTTTCTTTTGCCGGACAGACCTTGCTTCCGGACTATCTTTGAGGCTGTGCTGTATTATGCCAGGGTTCACCCCCGACATACCTTTTGGCGAGTAGTCAAACAGATCTTTATTTTCCAGCAGAAAGGATACAAGTTTTTCTTTGTCACCTTCGGCTAAGCTTTTCCCTATTCGGGTAGATTGACCTGGGACAAGTTCTATTGCTTCCATTTCTGTTTTGGTGATATCTTCTTCTTTGCCTTTTTCTGGTGCCCTTGCCTCCATCGTTTGCGCGAGGTTGTTGCCGGAGCTTTTCGCGCTTTCATAAACACCTTTCTTACCTCAGCTTGGTCTATGAACACTTCTACATCTCCATCCTTGGTGGCAAATGTGATAGTCAAGTACTTCACATCAGGGCGAATATGCAGGTTCCCCATTGTCTGCCTTCCAAGGATGGCGTTGTACGAGGACGGGACATTCATGACGATGAATCTCGCCATTGTGGAGGCGTACAACTCAGCTGCTACGTTCACCGAAGTCCCTTTCATCATCAGCGGGAGGTGATCCATCCGAGGACGGGGAGTTCAGATGGTCCAACCCCGAAAGTGGGCGAGGTGACAGGCTTCAGTTCGCTGCTGGAGATGCCCAAGCTCGGCAGCAGGTGCGAGAATAGGACCTCAGCATTTGAGCCATCATCAAGCAACACTCTTTTGACGTACCAGTTCCCTATTCTCGCCATAATCAGCAGCGGATCGTCATGGGGGAAGACGACGGTGGAGCCATCTTTGCGAGCCAGCTTCTTTGATGGACTTTGATACTCCATGACAGCAATTTCTCTGGCTTTCCGCTTTCTTTCCGAGGATGGGAGCCCCGTGGTGATTGTTTGGATAACCCCTGCAGGAGGTGGAGGGTGCCATTTTGGACTTCGGTTTCTCCGCCTGTCGGAGTCATAGTCCTCATCTTCGGCCCTTTCTTCCTCCAGTTTTCTGCCTTTCGGGGATGGCATCCTCAGGTACTTCCGAAGTTGGCCCTGTTTTATCAGCCACTCTATGTACTTCTTCAGCTGGAAGCAATCTTCGGTGTCGTGACCGTGGTCGCGATGAAACTGGCAGAACTTCTTGGCATTCTTTTTGTTACCGGTGGTCATGGCCCTTGGTCGCCGAATCTGCGTCCCTTGCCTTTCCAGCGCCATGAGAATGTTGGTCCGTGAAGTGCTCAATGGTGTGAAACTTTGAGGTTTCCTTCCTCGCATCCTCCGAGGTTGTCCTGCGTGTTCGGTAGGATGCCGAGCTTGTTGACTGGACTCTTCGGCGCGGTGGTGATCAGACTTCGGCCCAGCCATTCTTAGTTCTTCGGCCGTCATGTGCTGTTCTGCTCTTCGGTAAAGTTCTCCGAGGGTCTCCGGGGGGTCCTTTGAGAACTCGTAGAACAGCTGTGAGTCTCGCCGAAGGCCTCGTGTCATGGCAAGAATGTGGATTTCGGGCCTGAAGTCTGGGACGCTCAGAGCTTCCCTGTTGAATCCTTCGACATAGTCTCGGATGGTTTCTTCATTCCTCTGCTCTATGTCGAACATCTGCACAGGCATCTTCGCCGTAGGTCGGCTCCCAATGAACTACTGGGTGAAGGCTGTGGACAACTCCTGGAACTCAGTGATGGTTCCTGAAGGCAAGGAATTGTACCACGCCGTGGCTGGCCCTGTGAGGGTGACTTCGAAGCACTTGCACATGGTAGCGTCGTCAACACCGTGCATTATCATGCTGCGTCTGTACTTCGTCAGATGGGCTTGTGGATCAGTACGGCCATCATAAATCTCCAACCGAGGTACTCTGAAGTCACCTGGTATGGCTGCCTCAACAACGGCCTAAATAAATGGCGAGTCATCTTCACAGCATGTTCCCGAGAGTCTGGCCCAAACGGGTTTTCTGGCCACTTGTTTCTCCACTCTGTCCAGCCGTGCTAGTATCCTCTCCACCAGCACTGTGGCGCTAGGGCTTTCTTCAGGGAATGCAGATCGCCGGCGCCTCTTTTGGGGGCGAGTTCGGCGCTGAGGGGACAAGGACCTCGCCTCAGGCGACGAACTGCTTCGCTGTGAAACTCTCGGTCGCTTGGACCTGGTTTATCCCACAGGCCGTTTCCTGAGGGCTATATCTTCTGTGGATGATTCTTCGTGAGGGTCTCCACTCCCCGAACTGCGATGTGTAGACTTGGGGCTTTTCTCCCGAGGGCGTGTCGGTGAGGGGGGTCTCTGGGCCTGTGCTTACTGTGGCCACCTTCGGTCGATCTGCTGGGTCATTTCAGACACGACCGAACGCTGAAAGTCCCTCAAGAAGCTCATGGTGATTACCAGATGGCGGTCTTCCTCAGGCGCAGAAGTCCCTGGGAGTGTTTGCTCAGCAGCCAGTTGTATCTCAGGCGCGGACGGGGACTTCGGGAGCCTCTTGTCCTTAGAACGCCGAGTCTCAATGACGGCGATCTCAGAGCGGGTTCCCACAGACGGCGCCAAATGATGGCCAGGGGCCTCATCGTTTATAGTCATGGTGACTGGTGGAGATACTTCTGGGAGGAAGAACGCCTGGTGGAATGGATAGCCCGAAGGAGAGTGCCTGAAAGCTCAGAAACAAAGGGTTAGGAGGCCCCCGGAGTGTTTTTCCGGGGGGGGAGCCTCCGACGCCCAAGTCAGTGGTGGCTGAGAAAAGGCAGAGGAAATAGCACAAAGGGCTGAAGAGTCTCGCCTGGTAGTTTTCTCAGAGTGTGGGAGCAATGTTTGGCCAACCAACCAGCCTCTGACGCCCAGTATTAATTCCTGGTATTTAAAGGAGTGCCTAGCCCGTTCAGATCACAACACGTGTTCGGTCGGATGTTCCCTGAGTTTCTGGGCGTAGGAGACAGATAACTGGTAGCAGGTTGTTCTGAGCCACGTGCTGAGATGGGCCATGATGTGATTCTGATGGCGTCCGTATGTCAGAGCACCTATTCAGGCGACTTTATGATGTCTGTGAAAGGACGTGTCAGAGGCTTCCTTAAATGCTTCCATAAACGCTCCTGCCGTACTCCCGAGGTCCCTGGGTGAGGTCGTCCTCTAGTTCGGACAGAGCCTCTTCGGGAAACAAGCCCTCAGTTCGGGGGTTCCCAGTTTCAGGGAGTTCCGCCTTCGGGGATATCATGTTCGGCTCGCTATTTCTGGTGCCGCTTTTTCGAAGGCGATATGTTCACAACCTTGGGGGGCGAGTAGTGTCCTCGGGGTTTCTTGGAGTGCCGGGCTCGGAGCTCTTCGGCTATCTCCCGAGGTGCCTGATCGCACCTTTTCTCGGGTAGCGCCAGCTTCTTCTGACCATCATTGTGGCAGGGAGTTTGGCCAAATAGAGGCGATAGCGTTTGGCTATCAGTTAGTGCTAAGAAAAATGATGTAAAGCATGATTAAGGCTAATAAGGGTGTTTAGTGCCCTAAAGCCATTTCAAGAAGCCAAACTCAATTTTTCCCCTTCATATCCGACCCAACCAGCCATCACCCACCTCCAGACTTCCTCCATAGCTCCTCCATAGCCACCATATCTCCAAGGTTGAAGCTAGAAGCAATTGAAAGCAAGATAGAGCAATTGGAAGCTATTTAGTGCTAAGACTTGAGTGTACCTAAGATCAAGCTCCAATTTCGGCATACCCGTACGGTAAGGAGTTCTCTTGATCTCATTGACTATTTACTATTTTATTCAAACATCCATGGAGCTATTGCTAAGTTTGGAAGAGAGCCAAGTCCTTGACGAACCAAGGTTCGTGAGAGGAGTGCACTTAGTGAAGGTTTTGTGACCTAGTGTGAATTGCACAGTGATGGCAGCAAATTTAGGGGTTTCTAGAGCCCAAAGTTAGTACTAACTAGTGTTAAAACTCTCCTAAGACCAAGCTTAAGCTTGAGGAGGGCTGCCATGGTGATCTACTTGTGTTTATTGCATGTTTTATGGACTAACCAATGCATATTGTTGCTGACACATAGATTTGTTTGTTGTTTGTGTTTGGCTGCTACATTTGATTGCTATATGTTGGATATTTTCATTGTTTTGTTTTGTTTTAGTGTCTTTGGATTCAGGTGATATCAATGGTTACATTACCTTAAGACTAAAAGTGTTCTCCTTACTAACTTTCAGAATGAAACTTACTCCCCTCAAATCTGCCAATTTCAGGTCCAGTAGAAAGATCACATTCACACTAACCTTTGTGGTTGTAGTTTTGATCCGAAATTTCAGTTTTTGAACTTTCATGTATCTAGTTGTGATCTGGAAAGTTTGGTGATTTTAAGAGCAGATTTGGTATTGTAGTGATGGTGCTTATTGTGTTGTGCTGCACCTGTTCAGTATCCAGTTTATGGAGTGTATTGTGTCTAAAGCTCTCTTGTAACTTGGTTGTGCATTTTAGCTCAGTTAAGGCTATTATGTAGTGCATGGATGCATGTACATGTAAGAGATTTTAAATTGAAAAAAGTATGTGAACATTTGAGGACTACTTTGCTATGTATGTGAATGTGGTGCACAAGCTATATACGCGTGAATGATAGGCTGCTTGTTTGTAAATTCTATTTTGGTAACATAAAGCTGCTAGATGCAAGATCATGTAATCCTTATGTGTATTGAACATCTATGCAATAGTATTGGAGGGCTTAACCCTTGTGAATGAAGCGTTTGCTCGTTTATGAAATTTTGTATGGCCATATTGGCCCAAAAGTGGATAAAATTTTGACCCTGCACTCAAAGTTCTATATCTCCCTGTGTAGAATGAATCTTGGTATGAAATTTTGACCACAACTAGAGAACATCTAGATGTTTAACTGGGATATGGAATTTCTACATTTGGAGTCCTTTACCCAAAGTTATGCCATTGCAAATTTAGTTGATTTACTATTCATTTGATCAGATTTTTGTAACCAACTTAAAAAATCTATAACTTGGTCCTAGGTGGGCTATTGATGTAAAACCATATTCATTTGGTTTGGTTTAAGTCTCTACTTGATAATGAAGCAAAGAAAATAAGGGGTACATCGGTCGATTAATACAATTTTTTGGAGGAATTTTTTGCTGCAATGGCTGGTTACCTAAACATAACAAGATTGCTTATTGTGTGGTAGCCAAGATTAAGACTTGTGCTAGTGTTTTCCTTCCTTGCTTTCAGGGTGTGTATAAAAAGTGAATATGTGTGTAATGGTTAGACCGATATGCATGCATTTACATATAGTGCCCAAGAGGGCCACTTGGGTACGTACACTAAGGGTTTTGTTCATATAGCCTACAGAACATACCAACCCTGAGACTTTTAAATGCACAATTTTGGCACCCTAATTAGACTACCCCATAGTGGGTAATGGAGATTGCTTTGGATGACATTTGAATGGCCTTGATAATACAGCCGAAGGCGTTGTCCTGCAAGTATTAATGCATATATGGCCATCTGTAGATAGGGTAACTTACCTACGCCCCGTGGACTAATTTACTGACGTAGCATATGGGCCATTGCTTCCCAAGCTTGTCCTCATACACTTGGACCGAGCTCAGGCCTTTTTCATTGACTACTAAGTACAACACTAGGGGCTCCCCTTCATTCGATTACCACTGTTTCCATCTCACAAAAATGGGAGAATTCCAAGTGTGTCATAATGGCTAAAAACCATTATATTGTGTAATTGTCACCATAGTGATTGTAGTATGGAAGTAAAAGGTATGATCAACACCTCCTTAAAATTGTTCCAAGTTGGTAACTTGGTGCCCAAGAAAAGCCTTAAGGATTGCTTGTTTGTCAAGCAACCTATGGACTTTTTTTGTAAGATTTTGGAAATTCAGGTACTCAATTGAAAAACTTTCACAAAAGAGATTTGGAGAGTTATGGGAAGGATATGAATGGTATGAAAGTGCTATTGGAGGACCAAATTGCTTATGGAAGACAACTAAGGACAAAGAAAATGTTGGGTTTCGGGAGCCAAACAGCGCTGCGGAATTTAATCGAAACCCTCCTGGATCCAAGTGAAACGGGGTAAACCGGGTGTTCAAAAATTTTCATACCTAATTTTCGGTTGAGATCTCTCACTCAACTGTAGAGTCGAATCATAAAACCTGAACAGTTGACGTGTTCAGGCTCTCTATGGTATCCACACGAGCCTCTCAGGATCACCACGCTTCCACCACGTCCTGGCAGATGCGTTTCTCTTACGCTCGTAGTGCTAGCTTGCGTCCTCCAAGGAATTGCAAGAGAAGAGTGCGGCTGTCCTTCTGGGAGGCTAGGGCAAGGAGACCTGCGAATTTCTCACTAGAAGTTGTATTTATAGTGAGACTCAACTTCCAGGCCTAATGGGTTTCAAAGCCCTAATCCAATTAGGATTTAATTTCGGGCTTAATAATGGCTCAACTCTTGGGCCCATTATTAATACGAAATTAAAGTGAAACCATAACCCAAATAATTAGCCCATGCACTCTAATGATGCAAATAGCTCTATGTGTGTGCCCCAATAAGCTCTTATCACGTTGGCAATGATCATAAATCACATTTATGATCATAAGAACTAAGCGGTGTCTAGCAACACATCATTGCTACCCAAGTGACAAGATTGTCGATGATTCGACTAAACCTTTATGATCATCACTGATATATACAATTGTCACTTTTTCCAAGATATCAAGACTAAGTACGAGACATGGAATGTGTCACTCTCGTATAGCCCAATCTTTGGTTTCTTGATTACCGAGTAGACTAACTTAAACTGATGACATTGATATCATATATCAACTCATCCGAGCATGGCCATGCATTTTATAAGTCTTACTCTATCAAAGGGCCTGAAGATATCACTCCCGTTACATAGGAGGGACAAATCCCATCTTGATCATACAAATCCCTTCGCATGATATGTGACTTACCCAATGACCTCCTTCAAGTCCACTCAGTTACGAGCAACAAAGGAAAGTATCAAAGTATGTGACTCACATGTAGGGAACCTTGATGATCTTAGGTCGAAGGACTACATATACCATGATCACTATGAGAATCACTTATGACACTGATATAACGATCCATGTAGTGTTCTCATGGTGGGTCGATCCAGTACACAAGTTCTCCAACTTGTACCCATATGTAGACTACATATCTCATATTAGTCTCCATATATGCTAGTCGTTATGTATTACTGTAACCCGCTCCACAATAATACTAGACCAGGGACGTTTAAGAATATCATTATTCTAGGGTTACAATTATGTTTATTACGTTACGCAGAAACAAAACAACAAACATAATTGCTGGATTAATGCCTTAATAAAATATCATGACTCAATGTGCAAAAATACAATCATCCCATGATTGGCTTTTGGGCACAACACTAACAGAAAACACAAAAAGGTGTAAAGGACCTAAGTGTTCTAATGTAGGCCATAAGATGTGTATGTCTATGACAGGCCCGGGTAACCTTTGAAATTTCATCGTGATGGGGATAGATCATTGCAATTGTTGGTCTTCAACGAGGAATTCCTAGTAAGCGCGAGTCATCAGCTCGCGTTGACTACGTCCCTGCCCTTTGTACACACCGCCCGTCGCTCCTACCGATTGAATGGTCCGGTGAAGTGTTCGGATCGCGGCGACGAGGGCGGTCCGCTGCCCGCGACGTCGCGAGAAGTCCACTGAACCTTATCATTTAGAGGAAGGAGAAGTCGTAACAAGGTTTCCGTAGGTGAACCTGCGGAAGGATCATTGTCAAAGGAAGATAAGGATGGTCAAATGTGGGCCAAGAGATTAAGACTAAGAAACCATTGTCTTGTAGCAAGGAGAATGACATACGACAAGGTTAAGACTACTTAAGTGTGTTTAGTGTACTTTTGACTATTTAAGTAGTCAAGACCACCTTTGCTTCTCTAAATTTTGGCCTCCACCAGAAAAAAGAAAGCCAGCCCTATCCTCCACACTTCCTCCATAGCGGCCAAGCCTTCAAACTCAAAACTACTTGCAATTGAAGTGAAGGAAGCACAATTGGAAGCTATTTGGTGCTATTGCTTGAGTGCAGTTAGGATCAAGCTCCAATTTCAGGATACCAATCAAGGTAAGGGTTCTCTTGCTCTCATGGGTTGTTTTCTATATTTTCAAGCAACCATGGAGCTAGGGCTAAGCTTGGAAGAGAGCCATGTGCTTGATGAACCAAACTTAGTGAGGGAGTGCACTTATTGAAGGCCTTGTGACCTAGTGTGAAGTGCACAGTGATCGCAGGGAATTTCTGGGTTTCTAGAGCCCAAAAGTTAGTACTAACTACTATTAAAATCCTCCAAAGACCAAGCATTAGATTGACGAGGGCTGCCATAGTGATTTATTTAAGTTTCATGCATGTTTTATAGACTAACCTATGCTATATGTTGCTGCCACATTTCATGTGTTTGTTGTTTCTGTTTGGCTGCTGCATTTGGTTGCTATATCTTGCATATATGCATCATCATTTTTTTGTTTTAGTGTCTTTGGATGCAGGTTTTAATGATGGTTACATTGCCTATTGAATCCAAGTGCTACCCCTCAACTTTGTCATTTCAGGTCCAGCTGAAAGATCACCTTCAAGCTAACCTTTGTGGTTTGAGTTCTAAGCTGAAATTTCAGGTACATGAACGTTAGTATGTCTAGTTATGACCTGGAAATTTTGGTGATTTTAGGAGCACATTTGGTATTTTTAATGGTGGTACTTACTGTGTTGTGCAGCAGCTATCTAGCATCCTATTACTTGAGTCCATTGCATTTCAGGCACTCCTGTAACATAGGGTGCATATTTTGCTGAGTTAAGACCATTTTGTAGTGCATGTATACATGTACATGCAGTGTATGTAAAATGAGACAAGTATGTGAACATTTAAGTAATGTTTTGGCTATGTATGTGATGTGGTGCAAAGCTGCCTAGGTGTGAATGATAGGCTGCTTACTTGTAAATTCTGTTTTGGCCACATAAAGTTTCTAGATTCAAGATAATTTAATTTATATGTGTAATGGACATGTATTGGATAGCCTTGGAGGGCTTTATCTTTGTGAATGAAGTGTTTGAATGGTTTGGAAAAATTGTATGGGCAAAATGGTCCAAAAGATGCTTGAATTTTGACCTTGTACATAAAGTTGAATATCTCCCTGTGTAGAATGAATTTTGGTATGAAATTTTGACCACACCTAGAGGATATCTAGAGGGTTAACTAGGATTTGGAATTTATGGATTTAGGTCATATAGCTAAAGATATGATGTTGTAAAATTGGTTGAGTTACTGTTCATTTGGTTAGAACATTGTAACCAACTTAAAAAATCCATAACTTGGTCCATAGGTGGGCTATTGATGTAAAAAAAAATTCCTTGGGTTGAACCAAGTCTCTACTCGATAATGGAGCAAATAAAATAGGGGGTTACATAGCTAGAATGATACAGTTTATTGGAGGAAGTTTGGGTGTAGTGGCTGGAATTTTTGTACCTAGTAAGAATGCTTAATGTGTGGAAGCCAAAACTAAGACTTGTGCTAGTGTTTTTCTTCTTAGCTACCATGGTGTGCATAAATGTGAATATGTGTATTATGGTTAGACCAATTTGCATGTATTTATGTAGTGCTCAAGAGGGTCACTTGAGTATGTACACTAGGGGTGTTGTTCTGATGACCTATAGGACACACCAATCCTATGAGTTTAAATGTACAGTTTTGGCACCATAATTGGATTACCCCGGAGTGGGTAACAACCACAGTGTGCATAGCTCAACAAGGCATGCTTTAATTCCTTCCCACATTGTTTGGAATTCTTCTTTCTAAGGATTATTGGCTCTAGTGTCATTTTTCTAGCTTTTGTGAGCGTTTTGAAAAATGGCCTGAATTTGTTGCCATATCATGACATAAAGTGGCTTAGGGCTGTTATTTTTCCCATCAATCTTTGTATATCTTTGACCAAACTGGGGGTCCAGCACTCGAGGAGAGCTTTCACTTTGGCAGCATTTGCCTCAATACCACACTCAGAAACCATGTATCCTAGGAACTTACCACCGCTTTTGCCAAAGGTACTTTTTTATGGATTCAATCATATGCCAAACTTCCTAAGTTGTTGGAAGGTTTCTCATAAATCTTCAATGTGATTTGCACCACTTCAACTTTTGACTATCATATCACCAATGTATACTTCAATATTCTGATCAATTTGCTTCGCAAACACCCTATCCATCAACTGTCGATAGATGGCTCCTGCATTTTTCAGTCCAAAGGGCAGTCGAACATAGTAGAAGATGCCCTTCATCGATGATGAACAAAGTTTTTTCTCCATCGGCTAGATTCATATGGATCTGGTGATATTCACTAAAAGAATTTAGAAAACTCAATACATTGTACCCCGAAGTGGAGTTTACAAGTTGATCTATTGCAAGCAATGGGTATGAATCTTCTGGGCATGCGTGTTCACTCTAGTGAAGTCGATGCACATTTAGAGTTTGTAACTCCCTTTTTTTGTGGCTAGTGCCATGTTACTCAACCAATCTGGGTACTTAAACCTTCCTAGTTACTCCTACTTCAAGGATTTTTCTATCTCCTATTTGCTAAAGCCACTCTTGTTCGGAGCCATATTTCACTTTCTTTTTCTTATGGGCTTTGCAAAAAGGGTCAACATTTAAACTATGTTGGACTATGCATGGGTATATCCCCGACATGTCTTTCAACGAGTACGCAAAGAGATCTTTGTTTGATTTTAAGAGATCCACAAGTTTAGCCTATTCCCAATTGGGTAGATTTTTCCCAACTTTTTTACTTCAGCCTTCAACAAGCTTTAAGCCCTCTACCTCAACATCTATTCCCCGATCTTTATTTTTTAGAGGCTCTTCTAAAGTTGCTGTTGATACATGGATTCTCTTCTTTGTGGGAGGTTGGCGTGCCTTCAGAAAGACCTTATCGAATTTGGCCTAATCAATAAAGATGACTTGCTCACCTTTATCGACCTTAAAGGTTACAGTCAAGTATTTCACGTCTGACCTCACGTGCAACTTCCCTTAGGTCTATCTTCCAACATTGGCATTGTACGGAGAAGGGATGTCGACAACGATGAATTTTTTCATGATAGAGGCGTATAACTCTTTGCTACCTCCCACACTTCTTCCCTTAATCTTGAATGGTAGTTCTTTGGCACCCAAAGGAGGGAGTTCATCGGAGCCTACTCTATACATCAGTGATACCATTGGTTTGAGGACTTTAACCGATATTCCCAACTTCGGCAATATATGGATAAGTAGTATGTTGGCATTCAATCCATCATCACAAAAGGACCTTTTTCATATCCCAATTTGCTACTCTGGCGGTAATCCAAAGGGGATCATCATGAAGTAAATTGATAGTGCTTCGATTGGTTCTTGATAGCAGGTTTTGTGATCTTTTGAAGCTTAGCGTGGTTATCTCCTTTGCTTACCTTTTCTTTTCCAATGAAGGAAGTCCCATAGTGATGGTTTGTATCACACCTGTTGGAGGTGGTGGTGATGCTCGACGACATCCTCGATGTAGGACATGCTGGACCTCCAGAGATACTTCGCCTGAATGAAGTCTAAAATACTTAAAGAATGTGGGTAAGAGGGTCGCCAGAGTGTTTTTTCGGGGAGGGACCTCTGACGCCTAAGTCAGCATATGAGAGAGGGTAGTTGTAGAGAGTAGAAAGTAGAAAGTAAGGGCTCCCGTAAATTGTATTTCCTGGGAGCCTCCTAAGTATTTATAGGAGGCTCTAACGAGAAAGCCGTTTTCCCTAGTCGAGCAGATTAGGATATATGGCTGGATAGATCTACTCACATTCAGTACGTACATCAGTGAGAGGTGTTCTTAGCTAGTCTCAGGTGGTTATGCCCAGGTAGGATGCTAAGGGTGTTTGTAGGTTCCTTGTCAGTGGTCTTATTGTTGCTACATTTCTCATTTTCCTTCAAAACCCCTGGGGACTTAAGGACCCCTTTGGAAGTAGGTTCGAAGGTGGCTAGGGGAAGCCTATCGGAAGCATAAACCATTTTTGGGAGGCATGTGCTTCATCAAGTGTAAGAGAATTCCATTTTTGAGGTTGGTCGGCTAATGGCTGAAGGTGGTGATTCACTTTTTTCCAAGGTCAGCTGTGTTGGCATCTGAGGGTCATGCCGAGGCCTCTTCCGGAGTTGGTCATTTGGCCTTCTAAGGGTGGTGTTAGTTCTACTAGTACAAAGGTCCCGTGCATGACAGCCCTTTGGTAATCACATGCCCTTTCCAAAAAAAATGAAATTGTATCTTTGGTTTTCCCATATTGTCCTTCAAACAAAAATTTAATACCGAAGCTGCACGCTCGACACACAAGGATTATTTTTGTTCAAAGGTTTACCCATCTTTTGCCGAAGTTGCACCCTCAGTATTCCAGGGCAATTTTTAGGTAAAAGATTGATTCTCCTTCGGGTGAGGTTGCACCCTCGACATTACACCTACGGCGTACATGCATCCCTTATAGTTGAAGGCAGACTCATCCTTTGGTGAGGTTATACCTTTGGTAAGCTTGAGCTATTTCCAACTGAAAGCCCTCATATTTTCAAGAAGTTGTTCAATCAGCAAGGTTAGCCTTTATAAGTTTGAGATCCCTTCAATTACTGAGTGTGTACTTAAGCAATTACGAGCCAAAAGTGGTATAAAGTTTCTTGTGGAGTTGTACTTTCGGTAATCTTGTGTCCTATTATGCACTAAGATTATATTTTGGTGAACTTGCACCTTTGACGAAGATGAGAAACTTCTAGCTAAGCTCAATTCTTTGTGAAGTTACACCTTCAGGAGAGACGTATTACTTCAAGCCAAACTCTTTTCTTGGTAGGGTTACACCTTCGGCAAAGATGAGCCATTTTTCCCACTTAGGGTTTTATTTCCCACGATCTGCAAGATACATGATCTCAAAGGACCATTTTTGTTAGTATTTGTGCCCAAAAGACAATAATAAGATGATTGTATTTTGCACATTGAATCATCATATTTTATTAAGGCACTAATCCAGCAATTGTGTTCATTGTTTTGTTTCTGCATAACGTAATAAACATAATTATAACCCTAAAATAATGATATTCGCAAATGTCTCTGGTCTAGTATTATTGTGGAGTGGGTTACAATAATACATAACGACGAGCATATGTGGAGACTAATATGAGATAGGTAATTTACATATGGGTACAAGTTGGAGAATTTGTGTACTGGACCGACCCACCATGAGAACGCTACGTGGATCGTTAAATGAGTGTCATAAGTGATTCTCATAGTGATCATGGTATATGTAGTTCTTTGACCTAAGATAATCAAGGCTCCCTGCATCTGAAACACCAGTTTTGAGATTTTGAAAACAATGCTTTATAGGCACATGTCACATTCATTCATTCATGCTCTTCAGTAAGCTTACTGCACCCCACACACCAAAATCCAAGAACATACATATTACCACAAATGAACATACTCACAAGAATGCATGAACATATGCATACTAGAACATGAACATCACCACTACTTCATAACCAGGCCACATAGTATACATAGGCATCCAATATCAGGTTGTTCATCTTACAGACACATAAGTTCTTATGAACCTACCATAGGAAACTCATACTAGTACTACACGAAACATCCATACATACACATCATAAGCACTTTCACCATACCTAACTTAGGCACCACATGTGGACAAGTGCCCAACTTACATAAGTTCATCAAACAAACACATTGGACTTGGTAAACCTACCAAGAACATCAAAATGCACTACAACCTAAAAGTGCTCATATATATGCCATTGCACCTAAGTGTACCCGAAAATGAACAAGACCAACTGCAACATGATTAGACTTTCTAAAACAAGTCCAATCACCACACACATATTCAACAAAGCAAGCCACAACCTAATATGCTGTGGTACCCATTCGAACTCTCTAGACTTTGTTTCCACAACTCGAGACATATAATGCATGCAAGAAATTTATGCATAAACATTAGCTTGGGACACAACCCATCCTTAACACTCAGAATACTGAGCAAAATCACAACCCAACACTATACCTTCGAAAACCCAAAAGAGTAGGTACTACTCTTAGCTTCCTTGCCTTTCAAGTAACCTTTTTCCTACATACATTTTTACCCACTCCGGGGTACTCCAATTATTGTGCCAAAATTGTGCATTTGAACCCCCAGGATTGGTATGTCCTGTAGACCATTAGGACAACACCCTTAGTGTGCATACCAAATTGGCCACTATGTAAATGCATGCATATTTTTCCAACCATTACACGGATATTCAAATTTTATGCACACCATGGAAGCAAGAAAGGAAAACACTACCACAAGTATAAATTTTTGCTACAACACATTAGGCATTCTTACTAGGTTCAAGTTTCCAACCACTGCACACTAACCTTCCTTCAAAATACTGTACTAATCTAGCTTTTTACCCATATGTTTTCTTGATCCCATGATCAAGTAGAGTGTTTGAAAAAACCAAGAAAATTGGTTTTAGATCTATAGCCCACCTATGGACCAAGTTATGGATTTTTTAAGTTGGTTACAAAATTCTGGCCAAATCAACAGTAACTTAGCCATATTTGCAACATCATATCTTTGGCTACATAACTCCAAATGTAGAAATTTAAAAATCCATTTAAACCTCTAGATGTGATCTAGGTGTGGTCAAGGTTTCATTGCAAGATTCATTCTACACAGGGATTTAAAGTACTTAGAGTACAGAGTCAAAATTCTGGTTACTTTATGACCCTTTTGCCCATACGAAATTTTATAAGGGTGCAAACACTTTATTCACAAAGGGTAAGGCCCTCAACGCTATTCGATACGTATCCAAGATAGCTATGAATTTCATTCCCTTCTAGCTAGCATCTTTAAATAGCAAATACAAAATTTACAAACAAGCAGCCCATATTGCACGCTTAGGCAACCTGTGCATACCATCCACATGCATAGTAAAATAACTCATAATTGTTCATACACTTGTCCAAACATTACATGCCTTACATGCACATGAATCCATGCACTACATAATGTTCTCAATTTAGCTAAAACATGGACCCTAGTTACAGGAGAGCTTTAGGCACAATGCACTCTAGAGATAGAATGCTGCACAGCTGCTGCATAGTACAGTAAGCAGCATCACTAAAAATAACAAATGTGCTCCTAAAATCACCAAATACCCCAGATCAAAACTATATACATGGAAATTCAAGTACCTAAAATTTCAAATTAAAACTAAAATGACAAAGGTCAGTTTGAATGAGATTTATTCGTAACACCTGAAATGGACAAATTTAAGGGGAGGTAAGTTTCACTTGGAAACTAAGTAAGGAGCACACTTAGGTTTTTAAGGTTGATGGCAGAGGGTTAGGCCTCCGCCGACCACTAGGGCGGACCATGGTGGTAGTATTGTCCCTTTGAACGGCGCATTAACGGGCGGCGCGGAGCCTTGAACCCGAGACCGCAGGGATTTACACCCCCTCAGGGGGGGTCGCGTCTAACCACTAGGACGCGTCCTAGTGGTTAGACGCGACCCCCCCTGAGGGGGTGTAAATCCCTGCGGTCTCGGGTTCAAGGCTCCGCGCCGCCCGTTAATGCGCCGTTCAAAGGGACAATACTACCACCATGGTCCGCCCTAGTGGTCGGCGGAGGCCTAACCCTCTGCCATCAAAGGTCATATTAGCCTTGATAGTAACTGAATTCAAAGACAATAAAACACAAGAAACACAATGCAAATATCAAACAAAAAGTAACCAAATGCAGCCGCCAAACACAAACAACAGACACATGTATGCGGTAACAATAACTATTATTGGTTAGTCCATAAAACATGTAATGAACATATGCAATTCACTAGGGAAGCCTTCTTTAAGATTAAGGTTGGTCTTAGGAGAGTTTTAACACTAGTTAGTACTAACTTTGGCCTCCAGAAACCCCAATTTTTGCTGTCATCGCTGTGCACTTCACACTAAGGCTGAAAACCTTCACTAGGTGAGCCTCCCTTCACTAAGCTTGGTTCATCAAGCTCTTGGCTTTCTTCCAAGCCTAGCCCTAGCTCCATGGATGTTTGAATAATATATTAACTAATCCATGTAAGCAAGATAACTTCTTACCCTATGGGTAGACTAAAATTTGAGCATGTACCTAAGTGTTCCCAAAGAATAGCACAAATAAGCTTCCAATTATGCTTCCTTGATGTCAATTGCAAGTTGTTGCAAGCTTGGAGGTATGGTGGCTATGGAGGAAGTGTGGATGTGAGGGGGCTACATTTCTTTGCTTTGAGAGAAGGCCAAATGTGAAAGATAATGGCAAAGATGGCCACTTATATGGACTTAAGTGCACAAACACACCCAATTAGCCTTAACCATGCTCTATGTCATTTTCCTTTGTACAAGACCATGGTTTCTTTGTCTTAATTTGTTGGCCCATGTTTGATTTCCTCACCATTCCTTAGCTACCCCACTCTTGAGTCGGATAACCCCAAAATGTCTCCATTTGACTTAAGTGAAAGGCATGGATATCCAATGGCCTACACTAGGACACTTAGGTCCTTGAAGCCTTTTGTGTTTTATTTGTCCAAACTTGTCTTCCATAGGCAATTTGGTCCTCTAATATTAGTCTCATACCATCCATATCCTTCTTATGACTCTTCTTAGCTCTCTTTTGAGAGTTTTGCAATTGAGTACCTAAATCTCCAAAACCTTACCGAAAAGTCCATAGGTTGCTTGACAAACAAGAAATCCTTCAGGCTTTTCTTGGTGGCCAAGTTACCAACTTGGAAAAATTTTAAGGAGGTGTTGCTCATACCTTTTACCCCTCATGATTCAATCACGATGGTGAGAATTACACAATAAAATGGTTTTTGACCATTATGCCACACTTTGTAATTCTCCCATTTTTGTGAGGTGGTAACAATCCTCCCCCCTTTAAACATTTTGGTCCTCCAAAATTGCCTTTAGCTTTGGGTAATCTGTAGGATGCCTTTCCATAAGGTTTTTCTCAGTTCCCTAAGTTGTTTTCCTTTTAGAGTGGTGTGACCACTAAACTTTAACCACGGGAATGAGCTTGTTCCTTAACCTTGTTACCACTCTAAGAGCTTAAATATGGTGACAATATTTAACGTGTCAATCTCCCAGGAGCTATGAATGTTCTGTAGCCCATCAGAACAATACTCACTATATTACTCAAGTGGCCCTCTTGTTCTTTATCCAAATATATGTATATTGGTCAAACCATAACACAAAAATTTATAGTTATGCACACTATGGTAGCTAAGAAGGAAAACACTAGCACAATTCTTAGTTTTGGCTTCCACACATTAAGCAATCTTGTTAAGTTCTAGTGACCAGCCAATGCACCTATAACTTCCACTAATAAACTATATCATTCTAGCCACATAACCCCCTATTTTGTCTATTTCATTATCAAGTAGACTTAGAGCAAACCAATGAATTTTTTTTTACGTCAAAAGGCCACCTATGGACCAAGTTGTGGATCTTTTAAGTTGGTTACCAAATTCTGACCAAATGAACAGTAACTTTGGAATGTCATATCTTTGGCTACAGGGCTCCAAATTTTGAAATTCCAAATTGTAGTTCAACCCCTATAAGTGCTCTAGCTGTGGTCAAAATTTCATATCGATATTATTTCTACACAGGCAGTTATGGAACTTTAAGTGCAGAGTCAAAATTCTGGTCACTTTGTGACCATTTTGCCCATACAAAATTTCATAAGATTCATACACTTCATTTCCAGGTGTAAAATCAACATGGACAGGTTCTTACATGTCTTAAACATTTCAAAAATTCATTCCCCTGAATTTAGAGGCATTCCATAAACATTAAACATAATTTTCTTTAGAACAACAAATGAGTTGCAAAATGGACGGAATTGAACATTCAACCTTAAACAGCACTTTATTTCTTCATATATCATCCATACATAATCCATAGTGTATTCACATGCATAGATGCATCATATATATGTCCTAGCTTAGTTGGTTATGTACACTAGCTTCTTGGAGAGCCTTACAAACGCAATGCACTCCAGAAACTTCAAAAGGCAGCTACTGCATAAGGCATAAGGTACTAACACTAAAATTAGTAAATGTGCTGTGAAAATCATGAAAAAATATAGTTTAATGCTAGACATATTGAATTTCATCTATCCAAAATTTCATAGGAAAACTCAAACTAGAACTATTAGTTTGAATGTTCTCTTTCAGGTGTTCCTGAAAATGGACAGAAAGGGGTATATGCTCTTTGTAAAGAACTTAGTAAGGGCTTTCAATGTAAAGTATTCCATATCAACGTACCAAATGAAATTCAAAGAAAAAAAACATAAAAAAACAACACATACACATAAATATAGCAACTATATACACCAGTAAACACAACAACAAACACATGTAAGGCTGGCAGCAATAACACATTAGGGTTGGTCCATAATCATTCAATAAAATAATGAGATATCGCAATAAGATCACTATGGCAGCCCTCCTCAAGCTTTTTTTTGGTCTTAGGAGTTTTTTAGGTCTTAGTTAGTACTAACTTGGGCTCTAGAAACCCTTCTTTATTGCTGCCATCTTTAGCATGGTAACATTAAGGCTAAAACCTTGCCATGCTTCTTTCCCCTTAACCCATACTTGGTTCCTTGAGCTTTTTGCTCTCTTCCAAGAATGGTCTTAGCTTCATGGATGTTTGGAAATATAATAAACAATCCAAAAAGCTTTAGAAAACCCTTACCTTTTGCTATGAAATCTAAAAACCCAAATATAACCAAAATTAGGTTTTCTTGCACTCTTTGATGTCTTCTTTGCTCTCTCTTGCTTCCTCTTGTTTTCTTAAGGTATGGTGGCTATAGAGGATGATGGAAGAGCTTAAGGAGGAGTTCTTAATTGCTGGAGGCTAAAATTTTAGTAAAATGCCAACGAAATGAAGATTTTTCTTCATTTATACATCGTTTTGACCATGGTGGCATGTATGCAAATTTTTGAAAATTTGGCCAACACTTGGACAGGTTATTTATAGCCATTTTGGCTGGGAAAATGACAAATTTTGGCCTCCTTTAACCTTTTCAAAATTTTTTTTTCACTTTAGGCAAAAATGTGGACACTTGGATCCTTAGTTGGCATTATGCCATAAATGATCAACTTTGCCTTCTTAACCACTTTGGTCCCTAAAAATATCCCTAATTCCATCCATGTCCTTTCTTCATAATTCCATCCATCACCTTTCCATAGCCATCTTTCAAAATTTGTGCAATTGAGTACCTAAGTTTTGTAACCTTACAATTTAGTCCATAGGTTACTTGAAAATTACGCGATGTGCAAATGCTTTCCTAAGGACCATGCTATCATTGTTTTTACCACTTAAGGGGGTGTATATTGAATACTTTACACTTCACAAATCATGCATTATGGTGAAAATTAAAGCATATAAGTTTAGGTACTTATGCTATAATTTTCCCATTTTGTGAAAGTGTAGTAAACCTTATGGTATCCTTGGCCAAGATAGCTATAGGTTTCTCTTCATATGTCAAGTTAGGCTCCATCTATATGTCTTCCGCTACAATGCTTGGTGTCCAATAGGCACCTCTTAAGCATACTGATGTGAAAAACATTATGAGCACTTGACATGCTCAGTGGTAGAGCTAACCTCTATGCTACCTTGCCAACTCTGTCTAAGATTTCATAAGGACCTATATTTCTTGGAGCTAACTTGGCTCTTCTACCAAAATTGACTGTGCCTTTGGTTGGTGCAACTTTCAGCCAAACATTGTCACCAACCTCAAATTCCAAGTGTCTTATTCTTTTATTCACATAGGCGTGGTTCTTTCATTGGCTGCCATTAATCTTTCTTGAATCTTCTTGATCTTGGTAGTAGTCTCATCAATGATTTCAGGACCCAACTTTAGTCTATCTGAGGCTTCACCCAACAGTGGGGTGTCATGCACCTTCTTCTGTATAATGATTCATAAGGTGCCATGCCATTGGTGCTCTGATAACTATTATTATAGGAAAATTCCACCAATGACAAGTGTTGGTCCCATTCACCCTTGAAATCGAACACACAGATGACAAGCATTTCTTCCAGTATTTGTATCACCCTTTCAGATTGCCCATTAGTCTGAGGGTGATAAGCAGTACTCAGGTGGATTTTGGTACCTAGTACTTTGGGAAAAGCACTCCAAAACTGAGCTATAAATCTTGGATCTCTGTCAGATACAATGGAATCTAAAATTCCAGGTAGCCTTATTATCTCTTGGATAAACATCTGAGTCAACTTCTCTAGAGAATCTATGAGTTTCAGAGGTAAGAAGTGGGCACATTCGATTAGCGTATCCACAATGACCTAGATTCTATCATGTCTTAATCTGGTCATAGGCAACCCAATCAAAAAGTCCATGGTTCTGTTGCCCTACTTCCTGACTGGTATAGGTAGAGTCTATAGGGTACGAGCTGGCTTCTGGTGCTCTACCTTTACCCTCTAGCATATGACAAATTTGGAGACATAAGTAGCTATGTCTCTCCTCATGTTTGGCCACTAGAAGTGAGTCTTGAAGTCTTTATACATTTTCTCACTTCCTAGCTGTATGTTCAACTTACTTGTGTGAGCTTCTACAAGTGTTTCATTCCTGAGCTTTGGTCCGTTAAGTACATAAATTTGGTCCTTCAAGTACAATAATCCTTGCTTGTAGGCAAGGGATTCATTTAGGGAACCTTTTCCTTCTCCGAAAATCATTTTCAACGCAGCATCTGTCTCCTTTCCCTTTTTAACCTCTTCAATCCATCCAGACTGGATTGTCAATGTGTAAATTTGAGCTTCCTCCAACTTTTGCCACTTATGCCATAGCCACAGCAGACTATTTTGCTTATGATGATCAACTATAGAGCCTCCTTTCAAAAGACATCTGCTATGAGATTGCCTTTGCCCTCTATATACTCTATACTATAGTCATAGTCCTTGATGCACTCTAACCATCTCCTTTGCCTCATGTTCAACTCTTTTTGAGTGAACAAGTACTTTAGGCTCCTATGGTAAGTGTAGATCCCAAAGGAACTACCCACCCAATAATTCCTCCATTGCTTTAAAGAAAAAATTGTTATTGTTGTGCCCAAAAGCCAGTCATGTCATGATTATATTTTGGACATTGAGGCATGATATTTTATTTAGGCATTAATCCAGTAATTGTTACCACCTCACAAAATGGGAGAATTACAAGTGTGTCATAATGGCTAAAAACCATTATATTGTGTAATTCTAAACATAGTGATTGAAGTGTGGGGGGTAAAAGGCATGATCAACACCTCCTTAAAAGTGTTCCAAGTTGGTAACAAGGCCCCCAAGAAAAGCCTTGAGTATTGCTTGTTTGTCCAGCAACCTATGGACTTTTTTGTAAGGTTTTGGAAATTCGGGTACTCAATTGCAAAACTCTCAAGAAAGAGACTTGGAGAGTTTTGGGAAGGATATAAATGGTATGAAAGTGCTATTGGAGGACCAAATTGCTCATGGAAGATAAGTTTGGACAAAGGAAACACTAAAGGCAATAAGGACCTAAATGTCCTAGTGTAAACCTTAAGGTGTTCAAGCTTTTGACTTAAGTCTAAGGGTGGAATTGTTGGGTTATCCCACCATGGGGGAGACAGCCAAGACTTGATAATTAGTAAAAAATATTGGGCACATGTGTACCAATGATTTTAAGACAAAGAAACCATAATTAGTGAGAAGGAAAATGACACAAAGCAAGGTTAAACTTGTTAAGTGTGTTTTGGTACCCTTAAGCTCATTTAGGGCCATTTAAGTGGCCAAATCACATATCCTTCTCTCATTTTCGTCCTCCCCCAGCCCAAGAACACAGCCATACTTCCTCCATAGCCCCACACCTTCAAACTTGCAATTGATTGAAATTCAAGGCAAAAGGAAGCAATTGGAAGAAAACTAAAGCTATTTCTTGCATATTTCAAGGATCAAGCTTTATTTTCGGCCTACCAAATTTGGTAAGGGTTCTCTTGCTCTCATGGACTGTTTTCTGCAATTTTTGAACATCCATGGAGCTAGGGCTAAGCTTGGAAGAGAGCCATGTGCTTGATGAACCAAGCTTAGTGAGGGGAGTGCACTTATTGAAGGTTTTGTGACCTAGTGTGAAGTGCACAAAGATGGCAGTAAAATGAGGGTTTCTAGAGCCCAAAGTTAGTACTAGCTAGTGTTAAAATCCTACTAAGACCAAAGATTAGCTTGAGGAGGGCTGCCATAGTGATTTGGTTATGTTTATTATGTGGTTTATAGACTAAACTATGGTATATGTTGCTGCCACATTTCAAGTGTTTGTTGGTTGTGTTAGGCTGCTGCATTTCGTTGCTATATCTTGTATATTTGCATTGTGGTTTTTGTATTTTAGTATCTTTGGATGCAGGTTTTAATTAGGATCACATTACCTTAAGAAACCAAGTGTTACCCTTACTAAGTTTCTCAAAGAAACTTACTGCCCTCAATTCTATCATTTCAGGTCCAGCAGAAAGATCACCTTCAAACTAACCTTTGTGATTTCATTTTTTTATCTGAAATTTCAGGTACATGAACCTCCATATGTCTAGTTGTGATCTGGAAATTTTGGTGATTTTAGGAGCACATTTGGTATTTTTAATGGTGGTACTTATTGTGTTGTGCAGCAGCTGTCCAGCATCCTGTTTTTGGAGTCCATTGTGTCTCAGGACCTCCTGTAACCTAGGGTGCGTATTTAGCTGAGTTAAGACCATATTTTAGTGAATTTATGCATGTACATGTAGTGTATGTAAAATGAGACAAGTATGAGAACATTTCAGTAATGTTTTGGCTATGTAAGTGATGTGGTGCAAAGCTGCCTAAGTGTGAATGATGGGCCGCTTACTTGTAAATTCTGTTTTGACCACATAAAGTTGTTAAAAGAAAGGGAATGTAATTCATATGTGTAATGGACATATATGGGATAGCCTTGGAGGGTTTTCCCCCTGTGAATGAAGTGTTTGCATGGTTTGGAAAAATCGTATGGGCAAAATGGTCCAAAAGTTGCCAGAATTTTGACTCTGGACCTAAAGTTAATATCTCCCTGTGTGGAAGGAATCTTGGTATGAATGTTTGACCACACCTAGAGGAAATCTCTAGGGTCAATTTGGCTTTGGAATTTCTTGATTTAGATCCCTGTAGCCAAAGATATAAGGTTGCAAATTTGGCTGAGTTACTGTTCATTTGGTTAGAATTTTGTAACCAACTTAAAAAATCCATAACTTGGTCCATAGGTGGGCTATTGATGTAAAAAAAAATTCATTGGTTTTCTCTAAGTCTCCAATTCATAATGGAACAAACAAAATAGGGAGTTGTGAGGCTAGAATGATACAGTTTGTTAGTGGAAGTTACAGGTGCAGTAGCTGGCCACTAGAACTTAACAAGATTGCCTAATTTGTGGAAGCCAAAACTAAGACTTGTGCTAGTTTTTTCCTTCTCTGCTGCCATGGTGTGCATGAAATGTGAATATGTGTGTGATGCTTGGACCAATATGCATGTATTTACATAGTGCCCAAGAGGGCCACTTGGGTATGCACACTAAGGGTAGTGTTCTGATAGCCTACAGAACATTACCAATCCTGGGAGTCTAAATGCACAGTTTTGGCACCATAACTGGACTACCCCGGAATGGGTAACAGAAGTTGGTATCAGAGCATGGTTTATACATGTACATTGCATATAGTTGGCATTGCATGCATCTACATATATGAACTCAGTTTGGTCTGCTGCTAGTGTCAAGTACCATTGAAATACCTATGATCTTTATATGTGCTCTATGATGAATCATCATTGCTAAGGAAGTAAACATGGTTGCCACAAGGAAAGGGGAACCACCCTGAAGGCCTCCTACAAGTTTTGGGCAACAAAGAAATGAATAGAATAGAGGGAATCAGGGGCAACAGGGGGCACCAAACCGTAAAGTGCTTTAGGTTTGGTTAGAGCTTCAGAGGAACTTAGCTTTAATCAATGGAAACTTAGTAAGGCTGATTCAAGGGCAATAGTAGGGAGTCCAAATAGCTCCAGCAGAACCAGTTCGGGATGCACAGCAGCAACCAGAAGAGGATGCTAGGAACACATCTGAATATGTTCCTTCTGGAAGCTTAGAAGAAACTAATGATGAAACTATTGAGGAGGAAGATGATGATAGGAGAAATCCAAGAGGAAGAAGACTAAGGTCTGAGATTGGTCAGGTATCCAAGATTAATCGCTCAGTCTATGACCATTCCTCTACTAGGGATGAGATTGAGGATGGCCATGAGAGAAGATCTAGGAGAAGGCAGAGAGATCATAGAGATCATAGAGAGCATCACCAGACAGAGGGCTCTCACAGATCTAGGAGACATAGATTAGATGATCTAGAAGGCCTAGATGAGGTCAGATTGTTGGAAAGGTTCCAAGGCCTAAGACGTCAACAGTTTGATGGAAGAGCTGGGCCAGAGAGAGTTGAGGAGTGGTTAATCTTCATTGAAAAAATGTTTGAGAGGATGCCACTCAGCTCCACCAAGAGAGTGTCACTGGCTACGTACAATCTGGTAGGCAGTGCAGAGATATGGTGGAGGAGCACCAAAGATAGGTATGCTTTCCAGAAAGGGAGAAGGCCAGGAAGATATATTGAGATGAGCTGGCTAGATTTCACACAGCTATTCCAGGAGCAGTATATCAGTGATGCCATCAAGGATAGGAAGCATGCTGAATTTGATGTTCTAAGGCAGGACAACCTCAATGTCCTAGAGTATGAGCACAAATTCAATTAGTTGGTGAGGTATGCTCCTCAGTATCATGGACTGGAGGAAGTGAAGGCCAAAAGATTTGTCAAAGGCCTAAAGTCAGACATTAGAAAGGCTATTAGACCTTTTGGAGCTGTTACATACTCTGAAGTAGTGCAGAAAGCTCTATTAGTAGAGGAAGAGGAGTATAAGACTAATTACTTTCCCAGTGGACCAGGGGAAAGTAGTCAGGTAGGAGGCAAGCAGAAGAAGCAGCCACATGGCAAGGGAATTGCCAAGAGTTCCCATTTTGATGGTGAGGGCAAGGTTAAAGGGAAGTTCCCTGGCCTAAGGTGCCCTAAGTGTAGGAGGTTTCATGGAAAGAAACCTTGCTACTTTGATACCCAAGCATGTCTAAGATGTGGATCCATGGATCATTGTATCAAAGACTGCCCACAGGCTCAAAGGAGGCCAGAAGACCAAGGTCCAGTAAGACCTATTAGGGTAGGACCTAGAGGAAGAGCACCAATGGAGGGACAGTAGAGGCCAGTTCCTCCAGTGCCTCGGCCTCTAGTGTAGAGAGCTGGCAAAGTCTTCGAAGTGGAGAGGCCAGAGACATCAGAGCAGGGAGGAGCACTAAGAGGTAACATTTACCTTAACGGTATGCCTGTTAGTGTTCTGTTTGATACTGGTGCATCTGTGTCTATAGTGTCTAGGAAATTTGTTAATGCCATGAAATTACCTACTGAAGTCATGGCTAGGATATCCTTAGTGAAAACAGCAGGTAGTCAATGTCTTTTCACTAATGACCTAGCTAAGTATTGTGAGCTATTAGTAGGAAAGACTAAGGTTATGACTAATCTGCTAGTGTTGGATATTCCTAAGTATGATTTAGTGCTGGGTATGAATTGGCTTGCTATGCATAACATAAGAATTGATTGTGCTAAGATGAAAATCACATTGTCGATGGTGAAGTGCATGCATTAGTGAATTCTAAGGAATTAGTGAATGAAATGCATGGCATGGAGCTAAAGGTACTAGATAAGATACCTGTGATTTCTGAGCATGATTATTGTCATGCATTGAATCAATTGCACTGTGAAGAAGAAGTGGATAGAATACCTATAGTAAGAGACTTTTCCAGAAGTCTTTCCTAAAGACCTGCCAAGTATTCCTCCACAAAGGGTGATTGAGTTTGAAATCAAGCTGCAACTAGGAGCTAGTCCAATATCCATACCTCCTTACAGAATGCCAATCATAGAGATGAATGAGCTCAAGAAACAACTTGATGAACTTCTTCAAAAAGGGTTCATAAGGCCAAGTGTTTCACCATGGGGAGCTCCTGTTCTCTTTGTGAAGAAGAAGCATGGATCATTGAGACTATGCATTAACTACAAGAAGCTTAATACAGTGACTATAAAAAACAAGTATCCACTCCCTAGGATTGAGGATCTTTTTTATCAACTCAAAGGAGCTAAGATCTTCTCCAAGGTAGATTTGATATCTAGATAGTTTCAGTTGAGAGTAAAGGAAGAGGACATTCCTAAGACTGTATTCAGGACCAAATATGGGCATTATGAGTACACAGTCATGCCGTTTGGTTTGACTAAAGCCCCAGCTGCTTTCATGTACCTGATGAATAGGGTGTTCAGACCACATCTGGACAAACTTATGGTTGTGTTCATTGATGACATCCTAGCGTATTCCAAGGATGAAAATGAACATGAACATCATTTGAAGTTTGTCTTAAAGACTCTGTTGCACCATCAACATTATGCCAAGTTATCCAAGTGTGAATTCTGGATAAGGGAAGTGTCTTTCCTAGGACACATCATAGATGCACAAGGCCTTATGGCAGACCCTCAAATGGTCAAGGCAGTGTAACAGTGGGAAAGACCAAAGACTGTGAAGGAAATCAAAAGTATCCTAGGATTAGCTGGATACTACAAGAGATTTGTATCAGCCTTTTCCATGATTGTGTCAGTTCATACTCATTTGACAAAGAAAGGTCAAAGATTTGAGTGGACTGAGAAATGTGAAATGATCTCAGGAGAGGAAAAAGGTTCCTTGTATCAATCCTTTGCCTACAAGCAAGGATTACTGTATTTCAAGGACCAAATCTATGTGCCTAAAGGTGCACAGCCTATGTCAACAAAAGAAGGAGAGACTTGGAATTTAACGTTGGTGACAATGTTTGGCTGAAAGTTGCATCAACTAAAGGCACTGTTAGATTTGGCAGAAGAACGAAGTTAGCTCCAAGATACATAGGTCCTTATGAGATCTTGGACAGAGTTGGCAAGGTAGCATACAGGTTAGCTCTACTGCCAAGCATGTTAAGTGTTCATAATGTTTTTCACATCAGTATGCTTCAAAAGTGTCTACTAGACAAAAACCATGCTATTGTAGTGGAATACATACAGTTGGAACCAAACATGACATATGAAGAGAAACCTATAGCTGTCTTAGCCAAGGATACCAGAAGGTTAAGAAACAAACATATTCTTATGGTTAAAGTTAAGTGGTCACACCACTCTGAAAGAGAAGCAACTTGGGAAACTGAAAAAGACCATATGGAAAGGTATCTTGAAGAATACCCGAAGCTAAAGGCTATTTTGGAGGACCAAAATTTTTAAGGGGGGGAGGATTGTTACCACCTCACAAAATGGGAGAATTAAAAGTGTGTCATAATGGCTAAAAACCATTATATTCTGTAATTCTCAACATAGTGATTGAAGTGTGGGGGGTAAAAGGCATGATCAACACCTCCTTAAAAGTGTTCCAAGTTGGTAACTTGGCCCCCAAGAAAATCCTTGAGGATTGCTTGTTTGTCAATCAACCTATGGACTTTTTTGCAAGGTTTTGGAAATTCGGGTACTAAATTGCAAAACTCTCAAGAAAGAGACTTGGAGAGTTATGGGAAGGATATGAATGGTATGAAAGTGCTATTGGAGGACCAAGTTGCTCATGGAAGATAAGTTTGGACAAAGGAAACACTAAAGGCAATAAGGACCTAAATGTCCTAGTGTAAACCTTAAGGTGTTCAAGCTTTTGACTTAAGTCTAAGGGTGGAATTGTTGGGTTATCCCACCATGGGGGAGGCAGCCAAGACTTGATAATTAGTCAAAAAGGTTGGGCACATGTCTACCAATGATTTTAAGATAAAGAAACCATAATTAGTGAGAAGGAAAATTACATAAAGCAAGGTTAAATTTGTTAAGTGTGTTTTGGTGCCCTTCAGCTCATTTAGGACCATTTAAGTGGCCAAATCACATATCCCTCTCTCATTTCTATCCTCCCCCAGCCCAAGAACACAACCATACTTCCTCCATAGGCACCACACCTTCAAACTTGCAATTGATTGAAATTGAAGGCAAAAGGAAGCAATTGGAAGCAAACTAGAGCTATTTCTTGCATACTTCAAGGATCAAGCTTGGTTTTCGGCCTACCCACTTTGGTAAGTGTTCTCTTGCTCTCATGGACTATTTTCTGCAATTTTCAAACATCCATGGAGCTAGGGCTAAGCGTGGAAGAGAGCCATGTGATTGATGAACCAAGCTTAGTGAGGGAAGTGCACTTATTGAAGGTTTTGTGACCTTGTGTGAAGTGTACAAAGATGGCAGTAAAATGAGGGTTTCTAGAGCCCAAAGTTAGTACTAACTAGTGTTCAAATCCTCCTAAGACCAAGCATTAGCTTGAGGAGGGCTGCCATAGTGATTTGGTTATGTTTATTATGTGGTTTATGGACTAACCTATGGTATATGTTGTTGCCACATTTCATGTGTTTGTTGGTTGTGTTTGGCTGCTGCATTTCGTTGCTATATCTTGTATATTTGCATTGTGGTTTTTGTGTTTTAGTGTCATTGGATTTAGGTTTTAATGAGGATCACATTACCTTAAGAAACCAAGTGTTACCCTTACTAAGTTTCTCAATGAAACTTACTCCCCTCAATTCTATCATTTCACGTCCAGAAAAAAGGTCACCTTCAAACTAACCATTGTGGTTTGAGTTTTCATCTGAAATTTCTGGTACATTAACTTCCAAATGTCTAGTTGTGATATGAAAATTTTGGTGATTTTAGGAGCACATTTGGTATTTTTAATGGTGGTACATGCTGTGTTGTGCAGCAGCTGTCCAGCGTCCTATTTTTTGAGTCCATTGTGTCTCAGGACCTCCTATAACCTAGGGTGCATATTTAGCTAAGTTAAGACCACATTGTAGTGCATGTATGCATGTACATGTAGTGTATGTAAAATGAGACAAGTATGAGAACATTTCAGTAATGTTTTGGCTATGTAAGTGATGTGGTGCAAAGCTGCCTAAGTGTGAATGATGGGCTGCTTACTTGTAAATTCTGTTTTGACCACATAAAGTTGTTAAAAGAAAGGGAATGTAATTCCTATGTGTAATGGACATATATGGGTTAGCCTTGGAGGGCTTTCCCTTTGTGAATGAAGTGTTTGCGTGGTTTGGAAAGATTGTATGAGCAAAATGGTCCAAAAGTTGCCAGAATTTTGACTCTAGACCTAAAGTTTAATATCTCCCGGTGTAGAATGAATCTTGGTATGAATTTCATACCAAGATTCATTCTACACGGGGAGATATTCAAGTTTAGGTCCAGAGTCAAAATTCTGGAAACTTTTGGAGCATTTTGCCCATACAATTTTTCCAAACCATTGAAACACTTCATTCACAAGGGGAAATCCCTCCAAGGCTATCCCATATATGTCCATTACACATAGGAATTACATTCCCTTTCTTTTAACAACTTTATGTGGTCAAAACAGAATTTACAAGTAAGCAGCCCATCATTCACACTTAGGCAGCTTTGCACCACATCACTTACATAGCCAAAACATTACTGAAATGTTCTCATACTTGTCTCATTTTACATACACTACATGTACATGCACACATGCACTAAAATATGGTCTTAACTCAGCTAAATACGCACCCTAGGTTACAGGAGGTCCTAAGACACAATGGACTCCAAAAACAGGATGCTGGACAGCTGCTGCACAACACAGTCAGTACCACCATTAAAAATACCAAATGTGCTCCTAAAATCACCAAACTTTCCAGATCATAACTAGAAATATGGAAGTTCATGTACCTGAAATTTCAGATCAAAACTCAAAGCAAAAAGGTTAGTTTGAAGGTGATCTTTCTGCTGGACCTGAAATGACAGAATTGAGGGGAGTAAGTTTCATTGAGAAACTTAGTAAGGGTAACACTTGGATTCACTAGTCAATGTGACCATCATTAACACCTGCATCCAAAGACACTAAAAAAAAAAAACCACAATGCGTATATACACAATATAGCAACCAAATGCAGCAGCGAAACACAAACAACAAACACATGAAATGTGGCAGCAACATATACCATAGGTTAGTCCATAAAACACATAATAAACATAACCAAATCACTATGGCAGCCCTCCTCAAGCTAATGCTTGGTCTTAGGAGGATTTTAACACTAGTTAGTACCAAATCACTGTGCACTTCACACTAGGTCACAAAACCTTCAATAAGTGCACTCCCCTCACTAAGCTTGGTTCATCAAGCACATGGCTCTCTTCCAAGCTTAGCCCTAGCTCCATGGATGTTTGAAAATATAGAAAACAACCCATGAGAGCAAGAGAACCCTTACCTTGATGGGTATGCTGAAATTGGAGCTTGATCCTAGGTACACTAAAGCAATAGCACCAACTAGCTTCCAATTGTGCTTCCTTGACTTCAATTGCAAGTAGTTTTGAGTTTGAAGGTATGGTGGCTATGGAGGAAGTGTGGAGGAGAGGGTTGGCTTTATTTTGGCTGGTGGAGGCTGAAATTTAGAGAGCAAAGGTGGTCTTGACTACTTAAATAGTCAAAAGTACACTAAACACACTTAACTAGTCTTAACCTTGTCTTATGTCATTTTCCTTGCTACAAGACTATGGTTTCTTAGTCTTAATCTCTTGGCCCACATTTGACCATCCTTATCTTCCTTTAGCAGCCCTCCTTATGTGGGCTAACCCCACAAAACTTCCATTTGACTTAAGTCATAGACATACACATCTTAAGGCCTACATTAGAACACTTAGGTCCTTTATGCCTTTTTGTGTTTTCTTTGTCCTTAGTTGTCTTCCATAAGCAATTTGGTCCTCCAATAGCACTTTCATACCATTCATATCCTTCCCATAACTCTCCAAATCTCTTTTGTGAAAGTTTTGCAATTGAGTACCCGAATTTCCAAAACCTTACAAAAAAGTCCATTGGTTGCTTGACAAACAAGCAATCCTTAAGGCTTTTCTTGGGGACCAAGTTACCAACTCGGAACACTTTTAAGGAGGTGTTGATCATGCCTTTTACCCCCCACACTTTAAACACTATGGTGAGAATTACACAATATAATGGTTTTTTAGCCATTATGACACTTGTAATTCTCCCATTTTATGAGGTGGTAACAAGAGTGACACATTCCATGTCTCGTGCCTTGTCTTGATATCTTCGACAAAGGGATAATGGCATATATGGATAATGATCATAAAGATTTAGTCAAATCACCGAGAATCTTGTCACTTGGGTAGCAATGATGTGTTGCTACACACCGTTCACTGTTTGTGATCATAAACGTGATTTATGATCATTACCGACATGGAAAGAGCCTATTGGGTCATACACATAAAGCCTATTTAGATTATTTGATTGCATGGGCTAATTTATTTGGGTTATGATTTCATGATAATTTTGTATCAATAATTGGCCCAAAAGTTGAGCCATTATTAAGCATGAAATTAAACCTAATTAGATTAGGGCTTTGAAACTCATTAGGCTTGGAAGCTGAGTCTCACTATAAATACATCATATAGTGAGAACTTTGTAGCTTTTGCCCTAGCCTCCCAAAAGTTCCAGCTGCACTTTTTTCTTGCCATTCCTTGGAAGACGCAAGCTTGCAATACGAGCATAAGAAGAACGCATCTACTGGGATGTGGTGGAGGCCTGGTGATCCCGAGAGGCTCGTGTGGATATTGTAGAATGCTTGAACACGTCAACTGTTCAAGTTTCGTAATTTGACCCTATATTGGGTGAAATATCTCAATCGAATTAGGTATGAAAATTTTGAAGACCCGGTTTACCCTATTTCACTTGGATCCTGGAGGGTTTCGGTTATATTCCATTACGCTTGTTTGACTCCTAAAACCCTACAGTGGTATCAGAGCTACTTGTGAACCCTAAATCAAGTTGACTATTGAATGACATGACATGTTGTGTGTTCAATTGTTTTCATCATGATTAATTAGATTGATTCATGATGCATGAAATCAGAACTCGTAATGTATATATAAGATATATGAAGAAACGACACAAATTGGTTAAAAAGATTTACCCTAAATTGATTGGTATGAGATACCTATATGGATTAGGATTGTTGTAATAATTGGAAAAACCATAGTATGGATCAAGTTCAGGCTGTTCGAGTATCGAGAGTAGAGTACTTTTGCTGGCTCAAACGAAGGTGGTCTCAAATGCCTAGTTGCTTGAAATAGAAGATCTTGGACCACTGCCTCCTGACCAACCAGCAGGACTGCCGTATGCAAAACACAAAATTAATAAAAACTGGTTAATCAACACACGTTAATTGGCATGCATTTTTGTTGAATGAGATTTAACATGATATGCTGATTGGTGTTTGAAGCATGGTGCATGGTTATAGCCCTTGATTGGTTGTACTTGTAAATATGGCCTGTGAGTCATGCCTTATTCTTGTTATTCTCATTGTACATTTTATTCTCACCTTACTCCCCTCAAATGTAACTTGAGGTTTCCATTATTGATGTAATTGTACATTATGGGATCATCCAAGATGGTGTGTCCAAGGAGGTAACAACAAAAGGGCAACCAAGCAAGGAGGAGAAGGAGCTTGTGAAGACCTTTTTCTTTTCTTAGGCTTTTATGATATTCTAATTGGCTTGGTAATATCGCACAATTTGGGCAATAACCATGTCACATTTACTTTATTGTTACATGAGATGCATGTTTTATATTTGTATGTGTTGCATGTATAAGAAAACCAGAGATAATAATTGGTGAGATCAAAAATAAAAATCCCTCAAGAAAAATATTAAGTCATTAAATGTGATACCTTCCAAATGTTGGCACTCATCAAGACTTTGATCAGCATTGGGTGGGTTTGCCAAAAGCGAAGCACTTTTGTTCATCTTGGTAAGGCATGTTAGTGTTGTGCCCAAAAGCCAATCATGAGATGATTGTATTTTTTGCACATTAAGTCATGATATTTTATTAAGGCATTAATCCAGCAATTATGTTTGTTGTTTTGTTTCTGTGTAACATAATAAACATAATTGTAACCTTAGAATAATGATATTCTTAAATGTCCCCAACCTAGTATTATTGTGGATAGAGTTTCAATGATACATAATGAATAGCATATGTGGAGACTAATATGAGATATTGTTACCCACTTCAGGGTATTCCAATTATGGTGCCAAAATTGTACATTTAGACTCCCAGGATTGGTAATGTTCTGTAGGCCATCAGAACACTACCCTTAGTGTACATACCCAAGTGACCTTCTTGGGCACTATGTAAATACATGCATATTGGTCCAACCATTACACACATACTCACATTTCATGCACACCATGGCAGCAAAGAAGGAAAACACTAGCATAAGTCTTAATCTTGGCTACCACACATTAGGCAATCTTATTAAGTTCTAGTCACCAGCCACTACACCTGTAACTTCCACTAACAAATTGTATCATTCTAACCATGTACCCCATATTTTATTTGCTCCATTATCAACTAGAGAATAAGAGGAAACTAAGGAATTTTTTTTTACATCAATAGCCCATCTATGGACCAAGTTATGGATTTTTTACATTGGTTACAAAATTCTGACCAAATGAACAGTAACTTAGCTAACTTTACAATGTCATATCTTTGGCTACAAGGATCCAAATTCAGAAATTCCAAATTCTCGTTCATCCTCTAGATTTTATCTAGGCGTGGTCAAAAGTTCATTCAAAGATTCCTTTTACACAGGGATATATAGAACTTTAAGTGCAGAGTCAAAATTCTGGTCACTTTATGACCATTTTGCCCATACAAAATTTCAGAAGTGTACAAACACTTCATTCACAAGCGGAAATCCCTCCAAGGTTATCCCATATATGTCCATTACACATAGGAATTAAATTCCCTTTCTTTTAACAATTTTATTTGGCCAAAAGAGAATTTACAAGTAAGCAGCCCATCATTCACACTTGGGCAGCTTTGCACCACATCACATACATAGCCAAAACATTACTCAAAAGTTCACATACTTGTCTCATATTACATACACTACATGTACATGCATACATGCACTACAAAATGGCCTTAACTCAGCTAAATACACACCCTAAGTTACAGGAGTGCCTGAGACACAATGGACTCCAGAACAGGATGCTGGACAGCTGCTGCATAACACAGTAAGTACCACCATTAAAAATACCAGATGTGCTCCTAAAATCACCAAAATTTACAGATCATAACTAGAGATATGGAAGTTTATGTAACTGAAATTTTAGATTAAAAATCAAACCACAAAGGTTAGTTTGAAGGTGATCTTTCAGCTGGACCTGAAATGACAGAATTGAGGGGAGTAAGTTTCATTGGGAAACTTAGTAAGGATAACACTTGGATTCAGTAGGGAATGTGAACCTCATTAAAACCTGAATCCAAAGACACTAAAATACAAAAACCACAATGCATATATACAAGATATAGCAACCAAATGCAGCAGCCATTCACAACAAACAAACACATGAAATGCAGCAACAACAATAACCATAGGTTAGTCCGTAAAACATGAAATAAACTTAAATAAATCACTATGGAAGCCCTCCTCAAGCTAATGATTGGCCTCAGGAGGATTTTAACAATAGTTAGTACTAACTTTGGGCTCTAGAAACCCTTCTTTCTTGCTGCCATCTTTAGCATGGTAACACTAAGGCCGAAACCTTGCCATGCTTCTTTCCCCTTAACCCATACTTGGTTCCTGGAGCTTTTTGCTCTCTTCCAAGTATGGTCTTAGCTTCATGTTTGTTTGGAAATATAGTAAACAATCCAGGAAAATTTAGAAAACTCTTATTTCACTGCCATCTTTGTGCACTTCACACTAGGTCACAAAACCTTCAATAAGTGCACTCCCCTCACTAAGCTTGGTTCATCAAGCTCATGGCTCTCTCCCAAGCTTAGCCTTAGATCCATGGATGCTTGAAAATATAGTAAACAATCCATGAAAGCAGAAGAACCCTTACCTTCAGTGTATGCTGAAATTGGAGCTTGATCCTAGGTACAGCCATGTCTTAGCACCACATAGCTTCCAATTGCCCTTTCTTGCTTTCTTTTCCCTTCAATTTTAATCTTGGAGGTATGGCGGCTATGGAAGAAGTGTGGGGGTGGAGATGCTATGTTTTTTCTGCTGTAAGAGACCAAATGTGGGAGATAAAGACAAAGATAACCACTTATAAAGACTTTAGCGCACAAAACACACTTAATAGCCTTAATTAAGCTTTATGTCATTTTCCTTGCTACAAGACCATGGTTTCTTAGTCTTAATTTCTTGGCCCACATTTTACTTTCTTTCCATGCTTTGGCTAGCCATCCCTTGAGTGGGATAAGTGATTTGGCCACTTAAATGCCCTTAAATGAGCTTAAGGGCACAAAAGACACTTAACAAGCTTAACCTTGCTTATGTCATTTTCCTTCTCATTAATTATGGTCTCTTTGTCTTAAACTCATTGGTACACATGTGCCCACCATTGTTAACTAATTATCAAGCCTTGGCTGCCTCCCCCATGGTGGGAAAACTCCAAATTTCTCCATTTCACCTAAGTCAAAAACGTACACATCATAAGGCTTACACTAGGACACTTAGGTCCTTTATGCCTTTTTGTGTTTTCTTTGTCTTTAGTTGTCTTCCATGAGCAATTTGGTCCTCCAATATCACTTTCATACCATTCATATCCTTCTCATAACTCTCCAAATCTCTTTCTTGAGATTTTTACAATTGAGTACCCGAGTTTCCAAAATCTTACAAAAAAGTCCATAGGTTGCTTGACAAACAAGCAATCCTTAAGGCTTTTCTTGGGGGCCAAGTTACTAACTTGGAACACTTTTAAGGAGGTGTTGATCATGCCTTTTATCCCCCACACTTCAATCACTTTCGTGAGAATTACACAATATAATGGTTTTTAGCCATTATTACACACTTGTAATTCTCCCATTTTTGTGAGGTGGTAACAGATATGTAGTCTACATATGGGTACAAGTTGGAGAACTTGTTACTGGACTGACCCACCATGAGAATACTACATAGATCATTATATGAGTGTCATAAGTGATTCTCATAGTGATCATGGTATATGTAGTCCTTTGACCTAAGATCATCAAGGTTCCCTACATGTGAGTCACATACTTTGATACTTCCCTTTGTTGCTTGTGACTGAGTGAACTTAAAGGAGTTCATTGGGTATGTCACATATCATGTGGAGGGATTTGTATGATCAAGATGGGATTTGTCCCTCCTATGTAATGGGAGTGATATCTTCGAGCCCCTTGATAGAGTGAGACTTAGAAAATGCATGGCCATGCTCGGATGAGTTGATATACGATATCAATGCCATCAGTTTAAGTTGGTTTACTCGGTAATCAAGAAACCAAAGATTGGGCTATACGAGAGTGACGCATTCCATGTCTCATGCTTAGTCTTGATATCTTGGACCAAGGGACAATGGCATATATCGGTAATGATCATAAAGGTTTAGTCAAATCACCGACAATCTTGTCACTTGAATAGAAATGATGTGTTGCTAGACACCGTTCATTGCTTATGATAATAAATATGATTTATGATCATTGCCAACGTGGTAGGAGCCTATTGGGTCGCACACATAGAGCTATTTGGATCATTGGAATGCATGGGCTAATTATTTGGGTTATCGTTTCACAATAATGTCATATTAATAATGGGCCCAAAAGTTAAGCCATTATTAAGCCCGAAATTGAAGCATAATTTGATTAGGGCTTTGAAACCCATTAGGCCTGGAAGTTGAGTCTCACTATAAATACAACTTTTAGTGAAAAATTAGAAGCTTCTTGGCCTAGCCTCCCAAAAGGACAACCACACTCTTCTCTTGCAATTCCTTGGAGGACGTAAGCTAGCACTACAAGCGCAAGAGAAACGCAGTTGCTAGGACACAGTGGAAGTGTGGTGATCCCGAGAGGCTCGCGTGGATACCATAGAGAGCTTGAACACATCAACTGTTCAAGTTTTGTGATTCAACTCTACAGTTGGGTGAGAGATCTTAACCGAAAATTTGGTATGAAAATTTTTGAACACCTGGTTTACTCCATTTCACTTTGATCCTGGAGGGTTTCGGTTAAATTCTGCTGCACTTGTTTGAATCCTGAAGCCATCAAGGCATGATGGGATAATTGTGATATCCAAATTGCTAACTTTGGGTCTGACTTAACTAAGTTATCCTAATAGGATTGGGGACTTAAAGGCGTAGGGTTGGGCTTAAGTTCATAAGATGAGCTTGGACAAGTGTTGTTCACCTAACTATTGAAGAGTTGCATCAAATGTAATTAGCAAGTAGTTGCCTACCTAAATAACTGTAACTTTAGAGAAAAGCCAAAGCTAACTCAAGTTGTGGTGAATATGGATCTTGGCCTACTAGAATACCTTAGCGCCAAGGTGTTTCGAAATAATATCAAGGGTTATTATTTTAAATAAAATAGTTGCAGTATCGTTTAATAAAAGTCCTTATTAAATGAATTAAAATGCATGACTCTTACACTACATAGTTACTATTGTAGATAACCATTGCACAAAACACATTGACACTTTCATTGCGTTGATCCTTGAGAAGGAAAAACTGAATGGGACCAACTTTCTCAAATTGTACCAAAATTTGAGGATAGTTCTCAAGCAAGAAAGAAAGGCTTATGTCCTATAGCAGCCCATTTTGAATAAGCCTACTGCCAAAGCTTCAAGAGCTAAAAGGGATGCTCATCAGAGGCATTCTGATGATGCTTTGGATATTGGTTGCCTCATGCTTATTACCATGGAATCTGAGCTTCAGAACCAACATGAGAACATAGGCCGTTTGATATGATCGAACATCTCTAAATTCTCTTCCAAGAGCAAGCTAGGCATGAGAGGTTTGAGACGTCTAAGGTATTGTTTTAGTGAAAAATATTTGGGGGAAGTCCCGTTCGTCCTCAAGTGCTCAAGATGATGGGGTACATTAAGAATCTTGAGAGTTTGGGATATGCTCTTCAGAAAGAGTTGGCTGTTGATGTAGTCTTGCAATTGTCACTGGAAAACTATGGTTAGTTCCTCATGAAGTATAACATTAACTATCTTGAAAAGTCCCTCCTTGAATTGCTCAACATTTTGAGAACTACTGAGCGAAACCTTAAGAAGGCTAAGCCCATTATGATGGTACAAAAGGGCAAAGGAAAGGGAAATGCCAATTAGAAGAAAGATAAAGCTATAGGAAAGTCCAATGCTAATTATTCTTCAACAGCAATGAAACCATATGGTGGTGTGGCTAAGGAAGAGGCGTGCTTCCATTAAAAGCAACCTGGACACTGGAAGCACAACTACAAGCTCTATCTTGAAGAACTTGCTAAGGAGAAGGGAAGTAAGACTTCCACTTCAGGTATTTTTGTTATAGAGGCTAAGTTTTCTACTTCCTCATCTTGGGTATTGGATACTGGATGTGGACCTTACATTTGTGCAAATGTGCAGGATCTAAGTAGGAGTAAAAGGTTAGCCTGAGGTGAAGTGGACCTACATTTTAGAAATGGAGCAAGGGTTGCTGCCTTAGCCGTAAGGACTTAGGTTCTCACTTTGCCTAGTGGATTAGTTTTAGAATTAGACAACTACTACTTTGTGCCTACTATTAGTAGAAATTTGATTTCTGTTTCTTGTTTGGACAAGAAAATTTTTTCATTTACAATAAAAGATAAATGTCGCTTTATTTATTCGAATGAAATCTTTTATGGTAGTGCTCGACTTAGCAATGGTTTGTATGTTCTAGAACTCAAAAATCCAATCTATAATCTGAAAACCAAGAAGGTCAAATTGAATGATTCGAACCTCACCTATCTCTGGCACTGTCTGTTAATGTTGTGCCCAAAAAGCCAATAATAAGATGATTGTATTTATTCACATTGAGTCATGATATTTTATTGAGGCATTAATCCAGCAATTATGTTTGTTGTTTTGTTTCTGCGTAATGTAATAAACATAATTGTAACCCTAGAATAATGATATTCTTAAACGTCCCTAGCCTAGTATTATTGTGGAGTGGGTTGCAATAATACATAATGACTAGCATATATGGAGACTAATATGAGATATGTAGTCTACATATGGGTACAAGTTGGAGAACTTGTGTACCGAACCGACCCACCATGAGAACACTTCATGGATCGTTATATGAGTGTCATAAGTGATTCTCATAGTGATCATGGTATATGTAGTCCTTCGACCTAAGATCATCAAGGTTCCCTACATGTGAGTCACATACTTTGATACTTTCCTTTGTTGCTCGTAACTGAGTGAACTTGAAGGAGGTCATTGGGTATGTCACATATCATGCGGAGGGATTTGTATGATCAAGATGGGATTTGTCCCTCCTATGTAACTGGAGTGATATCTTCGGGCCCCTTGATAGAGTAAGACTTAGAAAATGCATGGCCATGCTTGGATGAGTTGATATACGATATCAATGTCATCAGCTTAAGTTAGTCTACTCGAAAATCAAGAAACCAAAGATTGGGCTATACGAGAGTGACATATTCCATGTCTCGTGCTTAGTCTTGATATCTTGGACAAAGGGACAATGGCATATATCGGTGATGATCATAAAGGTTTAGTCGATTCACTGACAATCTTGTCACTTGGGTAGCAATGATGTGTTGCTAGACACCGCTCATTACTTATGATCATAAATCTGATTTATGATCATTGCCAACATGGCAAGAGCCTATTGGGTCGCACACATAGAGCTATTTGGATCATTAGAGTGCATGGGCTAATTATTTGGGTTATGGTTTCACTTTAATTTTGTATTAATAATGGGCCAAGGAGTTGAGCCATTATTAAGCCCAAAATTAAATCCTAATTGGATTAGGGTTTGAAACCCATTAGGCCTGGAAGTTGAGTCTCACTATAAATACAACTTTTAAGTGAGAAATTCGCAGGTTTCCATGCCCTAGCCTCCCAAAAGGACAGTTGCACTCTTCTCTTGCAATTCCTTGGAGGACGTAAGCTAGCACTGTGAGCGCAAGAGAAACGCATCTGCCGGGACGTGGTGGAAGCATGGTGATCTCGAGAGGCTCGTGTGGATACCATAGAGAGCCTGAACACATCAACTGTTCAAGTTTTGTGATTCGACTCTACAGTTGAGTGAGAGATCTCAACCGAAAATTAGGTATGAAATTTTTGAACACCCAGTTTATCCCATTTCACTTGGATCCTGGAGTGTTTCGGTTAAATTCCGCTGCGCTGTTTAGCTCCCGAAACCCAACACTGTCATCTATACCACATAAATAAGGCCCACATAACCAGGCTTCATAAGGGTGGACTCTTGGAATCATTTGCTTTTGAATCATATGACACATGTGAGTCATGTTTATTGGGAAATATGACCAAAGTCCCACTCATAGGGCAAAGTGAAAGGGCCAATGACTTACTAGGACTCATACATAATGATGTATGTGCCCTACTATCTACACATGTTACCACTCTGAAAGCTTAAATGCAGTAACAATATTTAATGTGTCAATCTCCCAGGAGCTATGAATGTTCTGTAGGCCATCAGAACAATGCTCACTATATTACCCAAGTGGCCCTCTTGTTCATTATCCAAACATATGTATATTGGCCAAACCATAATACACATATTTACATTTATGCACACTATGGCAGCTAAGAAGGAAAACACTAGGATAATTATTAGTTTTGGCGTCCACACATTAGGCAATCTTGTTAGGTTCTAGTGACCAGCAACTGCACCTGTAACTTCCACTAATAAAATGTATCATTCTAGCCATGTAATCCTCTATTTTCTTTATTCCATTATCAAGTACAGACTTAGAGAAAACCAATGAATTTTTTTTTACATAAAAAACCCACCTATGGACCAAGTTATGGATGTTTTAAGTTGGTTACCAAATTCTGACCAAATGAATAGTAACTTAGCCAACTTTGGAAAGTCATATCTTTGGCTACAGGGCTCCAAATGTAGAAATTCTAAATTCTAGTTCAACCTATGTAAGTGCTCTAGGTGTGGTAAAAATTTCATTACTATATTCATTCTACATAGGAAGGTATGGAACTCTAAATGTAGAGTCAAAATTCTGGTCACTTTATGACCATTTTGCCCACATAAAATTTCATAAGATTCATACACTTGATTTTCTGGTACAAAACCAACATGGGTAGGTTCTTACATATCTTAAACACTTGGGAAAGTCATTCCCCTGAATTTGGAGGCATTCCATAAACATTAAACATAATTTTCTTTGGAATATCTAATGAGTTGCAAAATGGACAAAATTGAACATTCAACTTCAAACATCACTTTATTGCTTCATATATCATCCATACACCATTCATACTGTATTTACATGCATAGATGCATCATACATATGTCCTAGCTTAGTTGGGTATGTACACTAGCTTCTTGGTGAGCCTTACAAACACAATGCACTCCAGAAACTTCAAAAGGCAACTGCTGCATAAGGCAGCAAGTACCAACACTAAAATTAGCAAATGTGCTCTACAAATCATGAAACACTCCATTTTAATACTATACATATTGAAGTTCATGTACCTGAAATGGCACAGGAAAACTCATACTAGAACTATTAGTTTGAATGTTCTCTTTCAGGTGTTCCTAAAAATGGACAGAAAGGGGAGTAAGCTCTTTGTAAAGATCTTACTAAGGGCTTTCATTGTAAAGTATTCCATATCAACACACCACCTGAAATCCAAAGACAAAAAAACATATAAAAACAACACATACACACAAATATGGCAACCGTATGCATGAACAAACACAGCAACAAACACATGTAATGCTGGCAGCAATAACACATTAGGGTTAGTCCATAATCATTCAATAAAACAATGAGATATCACAATAAGATCACTATGGAAGCCCTCCTCAAGCTTTTTCTTGGTCTTAGGAGTCTTTTAGGTCTTAGTTAGTACTAACTCGGGCTCTAGAAATCCTTCTTTCTTGCTGCCATCTTTAGCATGGTAACACTAAGGCTAAAACCTTGCCACGCTTCTTTCCCCTTAACCCATACTTGGTTCCTTGAGCTTTTTGCTCTCTTCCAAGCATGGTCTTAGCTTAATGGATGTTTGGAAAGACATTAAATAATCCAAGAAGCTTTATAAAACCCTTACATTTTGCTTTGAAATCTGAAAACACAAATAGAACCAAAATTAGGTTTTCTTGCACTCTTTGATGTCTTCTTTGCTTTCTCTTACTTTCTCTTGCTTTCTTAAGGTATGGTAACTATGGATGATGATGGAGAAGGTTAAGGAACAACCCTTGGCTACTGGGGGATGAAATTTAGTGGAAATGACAAGAACATGAAGATTTTTCTTCATTTATACAACATTTTGACCATGGTGGTATATATGTAAATTTTTGAAACTTTGGGCTACACTTCGACATATTATATCCAACTATTTTCGCTAGGAAAGTGATTTTTTTTACCACCTTGAACCTTGTCAAAGTTAATTATAGCTTTTAGATAAAAAAGGCGAACACTTGGGTCCTTAGTTGGCATTATGCCATAAATGATCAACTTTGCCTTCTTAAGCACTTTGGTCCCCAACAATATCCTTAATTCCATCCATGTCCTTTCTTCATAATTCCATTCATGTCCTTTCCATAGCCATCTTTAGAAATTTGTGCAATTCAGTACCCAATTTTTGTAACCTTACAATTTAGTCCATAGGTTACTTGAAAATTAGGCGATGTGCCAATGCTTTCCTAAGGACCAAGCTATCATTGTTTTTGCCACTTAAGGGGGTGTATATTGAATACTTTACACTTCACAAATCATGCGCTATGGTGAAAATTAAAGCATATAAGTTTAGGTCCTTATGCTATAATTTTCCCATTTTGTAAAGGTGTAACAACACATGCTAGAGGATGTTTCCAATACTTCATTACTTTTACTGATGACTTCAATAGATATGGCTATGTGTATCTCATGAGACACAAGTTAGAATCCTTTGAAAAGTTTAAAGAACTCAAGAATAAGGTAGAGAATCAACTTAGGAAGAGTATCAAAGTACTTTAACTAGATCGAGGTAGAGAATACTTAGATCGAGAATTCCTTGACTATTTAAAGGAGTGTGGTATAATATCACAACTCACTCCACTTCGTACACCTCAATGGAATGGTGTATCTGAAAGGAGAAATCAAACTCTATTAGACATGATTCGATCTATGATGAGTCAAGCTAACCTTCCAAACTCCTTTTGGGGACACACTCTAGAGACAGTCACTTTTAGGCTAAACCGAGTCCCATCTAAATCAGTTTAAAAGACACCATATGGGATATGAAGTGCAAGGCATCCCAATTTGTCATGTATGAAGATTTGGGGCTGTGACACTTATGTGAAATGTCAATCCTCTGACAAGCTAAGGCCTAAATCTCATACATGCCTTTTAGTTGGGTATCCCAAAGAAACAAAAGGTTAAAATTTCTACAATCCTTATGAGCAAAAAGTGTTTGTCGCTCGAACTGGTGTCTTTCTAGAGAAAGAGTTTATCTCTAAAGGAACCAGTGGGAGGAAAGTAGAACTTGAAGAAATTCAAGAATAACAAAGGGACATCGAACCTGAATAGACACCACAAAAAATTGTGATTCAGGAGTCTGTTACTGTAGCACATAGCCTATGTAGGTCTAGTAGGATTCGGTGTGAGCCCGAGAGATATGTATTTCTTATGACTGACACTAGTGATGTGATGCTTATGGATTAGGTTAAGCCCACAACCTACCAACAAGCTATGCTGGGGCTTAACTCTAAGAAGTGGCTAAAGGCCATGAAGTCTGAGATGGAAGCCATGTTTTAAAACCAAGTATGGACTTTGGTTGATCCACCTGAAGGGGTAAACCCTATAGGGTGTGAATCGGTTTTCAAGAAGAAAAATGACATGGATGGTAATGTTATTACCTTTAAGGGATGATTGGTTGCAAAAGGTTTCAAGCAAATTCATGGTATTGACTATGATGAAACTTTTTCACGAGTTGTCGTGGTTAAAACCATCTGAATTTTATTGGCTATTACTATAGACTATGATTATGAGATATGGAAAATCAATGTCAAAATTGTTTACCTTAATGCAAAGCTACTTGAGGATGTGTACATGACACAACCTAAGGTTTTGCCACTCCCGAGAATGCCAATAAAGTGTGCAAGTTACAAAGCTCCATTTGTGGACTGAAGAAAGCTTCTCAGAGTTGGAATCTTTATTTTGATGAAGCAATTAAAGAGTTTGGTTTTATCAAAAATAAAGATGAACCTTGTGTCTACAAGAAGGTTAGCAAGAGCACTATTGTTTTCTTGGTGTTGTATGTAGATGACATTCTACTCATGGGGAATGATGTTCTTGAGCTACAGTTTGTGAAGACTTGGCTAGGGAAATGTTTATCTATGAAGGACTTGGGTGAAGTAGCCTATGTGTTAGGCATTAAGATCTATAGAGATAAATCTAAAAACCTACTCGACCTAAGTTAAAGTACATACATTGACAAGGTGCTAAAGAGGTTTACAATGCAAGACTCCAAGAAAGGATTCTTGCTCATGTCACATGGTATAACTCTTTCTAGATCTCAACGTCCGAGTGCACCTCAGGAAAGAGAGTGCATGAGTAAGATTCCATATGCCTCAACAATTGGATCTATCATGTATGCCATGATATGTACCCATCCCGATGTCTTGTATGCCTTGAGCATGACAACCAGGTACCAATTGAACCCCAATTAGAGCCACTAGATAGCTATTAAGAACATCCTTAAGTACTTAGGAAGGACTAAGGATGCATTCTCGGTCTTTGGGGGTGAAGATGAGCTTGTTTTAAGGGGTTACACCAATGCTAGCTTCTAATCTGATAAGGATGATTTCAAATCACAGTCTAGTTATGTGTTTTGTATTGGTGGTGGTGCTGTGAGTTGGAAGAGTTCGAAGCAAAAGACAGTAGCCGACTCTACAAAAGAATCTGAGTACATTGCCACCTCTGATGTGGCGAAGGAGGCAGTTGGATCAAGAAGTTCATCACAAAACTTGGAGTGGTTCCAAGCATTGTCAACCCGATAGAGCTCTATTATGACAATAATTGATCAATCACACAGGCTAAGGAACCTTAATCTCCCCAGCAATGCAAACACATACTCCGATGCTATCATCTTATTAGGGAGATCATCAAAATGGGTGATATAAGAATATGCAGGACTTCGACAGATAGAAACATTATTGATCCGCTGACAAGATCCCTTATGTTACCACCACACAAAAAAGGGAGAATTACAAGTGTGGCATAATGGTAAAAAAACCATTATAATGCGTAATTCTCTTCATGGTGGTTGAAGTGTGAGGGGTAAAAGGTATAATGAGCACCTCCTTAAAAGTGTTCCATGTTGATAACTTGGTCCCCAAGAAAAGCCTTAAGGGTTGCTTGTTTGTCAAGCAACCTATGGACTTTTTTGTAAGATTTTGGAAATTTGGATACTCAATTGCAAAACTTTCACAAAAGAGATTTGGAGAGTTATGAGAAGGATATGAATGATATAAAAGTGTTGTTGGGGGACCAAATTGCTTATGGAAGATAACTAAGGACAACAAAAACACAAAAATGCATAAAGGACCTAAGTGTTCTAATGTATGCCTTAGGATGTATATGTCTTTGACTCAAGTCAAAGGAAGCAATTTGGAGTTTTCCCACCTAAGGAGTGGTGGTTATGGCTTGTAAATGTGTCAAAAATGTTTTGCACATGTGTACCAATGAGTTTAAGACAAAGAAACCATCATTAGTGAGAAGGAAAATGACATGAAGCAAGGTTAAGCATCTTTAACTGTGTTTTGCGCCCTTAAGCTCATTCAAGGCCATTTAAGTGGCCAATTCACTTATCTCTCTCTAATTTTTGGCCTCGTCCAACCCAAGAACATAGCCACACTTCGTCCATAGCCACCACACCTTCAAACTTGCAATTGATTGAAATTGAAGGCAAAAGGAAGTAATTGGAAGCAAACTAGAGCTATTGCTTGGATACTTCACGGATCAAGCTTGATTTTTGGCCTACCCACTTTGGTAAGGGTTCTCTTGCTCACATGGGTTATTTTCTATATTTTCAAGCAACCATGGAGCTACGGCTAAGCTCGAAAGAGAGCCACGAGCTTGATGAAAAAAGCTTAGTGAGTGGAGTGCACTTATTGAAGGTTTTGTGACTTAGTGTGAAGTGCGCTTTGATGTCAATGAAAATTGGAGTTTCTAGAGCCCAAAGTTAGTAAAAACTAGTGTTAAAATCCTCCTAAGACCAAGCATTAGCTTGAGCAGGGTTTCTATAGTGATTTACTTAAGTTTATTGTATGTTTTATGGACTAACCTATGGTTTTTGTTGCTGCCGCATTTGATGAGTTTGTTGGTTGTGAATGGCTGCTGCATTTGGTTGCTATATCTTGTATATATGCATTGCGTTTTTTGTGTCTTAGTGTATTTGGATTCAGGTTTTAATGATGGTTACATTGCCTATTGATTCTAACTGGTACCCTTGCTAAGTTTCTCAATGAAACTTACTCCCCTCAATTCTGCCATTTCAGGTCCAACAGAAAGATCTCATTCAAAATGACATTTTTGGTTTGAGTTTTGATCTGAAATTTGAGGTACATGAACTGCCGTTTGTCTAGTTATGATTTGGAAAGTTTGGTGATTTTACGAACACATTTGGTATTTTTAATTTTGGTACTTATTGTGTTATGCAGTAGCTGTTGACCATCCTGTTCTAGAGTCCATTGTGTCTCAGGAACTCCTGTAACTTAGGGTGCATATTTAGCTTAGTTAAGACCATTTTGTATTGGATATATGCATGCACCTGTAGTGTATGTAAAATGAGGCAAATATGTGAACATTTGAGTAATGTTTTGGCTATGTAAGTGATGTGGCGCAAAGCTGCCTAAGTGTGAATGATGGGCTGCTTACTTGTAAATTTTGTTTTAGCCACATATGGTTGTTAAATGCAGGAAAATGTATTTCCTATGTGTAATGGACATATATGGGATAACTTTGGAGGGCTTTCCCGATGTGAATGGTCATAAAGTGACCAAAATTTTGACTCTGCACCTAAAGTTTTATATCTAGAGGTTGAACTGAGATTTTGAATTTCTGAATTTGGAGCCCTGTAGCCAAAGATATGACATTACAAAGTTGGCTAAGTCACTATTCATTTGGTCAAAATTTTTTAACCAAATTAAAAAATCCATAACTTTGTCCATAGGTGGGATATTGATGTAAAACAAAATTCCCTGGTTTGCCTTAAGTCTCTACTTGATAATGAGGCAAAAAAATAGGGGGTACATGGGTGGATTGATACAGTTTATTAGTGGAAGTTAGAGGTGAAGTGGTTGGTCACTAGAACTTTATAAGATTGGCTAATGCGTGGTAGCCAAAATTAAGACTTGATCTAGTGTTTTTTTTCTTTGCTGCCATGTTGTGCATGAAATGTGAATATATGTGTGATGGTTGGACCAATACGCATGTGTTTACATAGTGCCCAAGAGGGCCACTTGGGTACGCACTGCAAGGGTAGTGTTTTGATGGCCTACAGAACATTACCAATCCTGGGAGTCGAAATGCACAATTTTGGCACCATAATTGGACTACCACGGAGTGGATAAAAGAAGTTGGTCTCAGAGCATGGTTTGCACATGTACATAGCTTATAGTCGCATTGCATGCATCTACATACATGAACTCAGTCTGGTCAGCTGCTAATGTCAAGCACCATTGAAATACCTATGATCTTTATATGTGCTCTATGATGAATCATCAATACAGAAAGTAAACATGGTGGCCACAAGGAAAGGGGAACCGCCCTAAAGGCATCCTACTGATTATGGGCAACAAAAAATTGGACAGAATAGAGGGAATCAAGAGCAACAAGGGGTACCAAATCTTGAAATGCCTCAGGTTTTGTTAGAGCTTCAGAGGAACTTAGCTCTATTCAATGAAAACTTAATGAGGTTGATTCAAGCACAACAGCAAGGAGTCCAAGTAGGTCTAGCAGAACCAGTTTAGGAGGCACAGCAGCAGCTAGAAAAGGATACTAGGAACACATCCGAATATGTTCCTTCTGGAAGCATAAAAGATACAAATAATGAAACTATTGATGAGGAAGATGAAGATAGGAGAAATCTAAATGGAAGAAGACTAAGGTCTGAGATTGGTCAGGTATCCAGGACCAATCCTTTAGTCTATGACCATTCCTCCACTAGGAATGAGATTGAGGATGGCCATGAGAGAAGATCCAGGAGAATGCAGAGAGATCATAGAGAGCATCGCCATACAGAGGGCTCTCACAGATCCAGGAGACATAGAGTAGAGGATTTAGAAGGCTTTGATGAAGTCAGACTATTGGAGAGGTTCCAAGGCCTAAGACCTCCACAATTTCATGGAAGGGATGGGCCAGATAAAGCTGGGGAGTGGTTTATCTTTATTGAAAAAATGTTTGAAAGGATGCCATTCAGCTCGACCAAGAGAGTGTCACTGGCTGCCTACAATCTTCTAGGCAGCACAGAGATATGGTGGAGAAGCACAAGAGATAGATATGCTATCTATAAGGGTAGAAGGCCCGAAGAAGACAAGGAAATGACTTGCCCAGAGTTCACCCAACTGTTTTAGGAGTAGTGCTGTTACCACATCACAAAATGGGAGAATTACAAGTTTGTCACAATGGCTAAAAACCATTATATTGTGTAATTCTCGCCGTAGTGATTGAAGTATGGGGGGGTAAAAGGCATGATCAACACCTCCTTAAAAGTCTTCTAAGTTCGTAACTTGGCCCCCAAGAAAAGCCTAAAGGATTGCTTGTTTGTTAAGCAACCTATGGACTTTTTTGTAAGGTTTTGGAAATTCGGGCACTTAATTGCAAAACTCTCAAGAAAGAGACTTGGAGAGTTATAGGGAGGATATAAATGGTATGAAAGTGCTATTTGAGGACCAAATTACTCATGGAAGACAAGTTTGGACAAAGGAAACACTAAAGGCAATAAGGACCTAAATGTCCTAGTGTAAACCTTAAGGTGTTCAAGCTTTTGACTTAAGTCTAATGGTGGAATTGTGGGCTTATCCCACCATAGGGGAGGCAGCCAAGACTTGATAATTAGTCAAAAATTTTGGGCACATGTGTACCAATGAGTTTAAGACAAAGAAACCATCATTAGTGAGAAAGAAAATGACATAAAGCAAGGTTAAGCTTGTTAAGTGTATTTTGTGCCCTTAAGCTCATTTAAGGCCATTTAAGTGGCTAAATCACATATCCCTCTCTCATTTTCGTCCTCCCCCGGCCCAAGAACATAGCCATACTTCCTCCATAGCCACTATACCTTCAAACTTGCAATTGACTGAAATTGAAGGCAAAAGGAAGCAATTGGAAGCAAACTAGAGCTATTTCTTTTATACTTTAAGGATCAAGCTTGATTTTTGGCCTACCCACTTTGGTAAGGGTTCTCTTGCTCTCATGGGTTGTTTTTTATGTTTTCAAGCAACCAAAAAGATAGGGCTAAGCTTGGAAGAGAGCCATGAGCTTGATGAAGCAAGCTTAGTGAAAGGAGTGCACTTATTGAAGGTTTTGTGACCTAGTGTGAAGTGCACAGTGATGGTAGTGAATTTTTGGATTTATAGCCCTGTAGTGAAGGATATGACATCGTAAAGTTGGCTGACTTACTGCTTATTTGGTCAGAATTTTGTAACCAGCTTAAAAAATCTATAACTTGGTCCATAGGTGGGCTGTTGATGTAAAATAAAATTCCTTGGTTTTCTCTAAGTCTCCACTTGATAATGGAGAAAAGAAAATTGGGGGTATGTGGCTAGAATGATAAAGCTTATTAGGGGAACTTACAGGTGCAGTAGCTGGTCACTAGGACTTAACAAGATTGCGTAATGTGTGGAAGCCAAAACTAAGACTTGTGCTAGTGTTTTCGTTATTAGCTGCCATAGTGTGCATAAATGTAAATATGTGTGTTATGGCTGGACCAATATGCATGTATTTACATAGTGCTCAAGAAGGTCACTTGAGTATGTACACTAGGGGTGTTGTTTTGATGACCTACAGGACACACCAAACCTGGCTACCACATTTTAGGCAATCTTGTTAAGTTCTAGTGACCAGCCACTGCACCTATAACTTCCACTAGTAAACTGTATCATTCTATCCATGTAACCCCCTATTTTCTTTGCTCCATTATCCAATGCAGACTTAGAGCAAACCAAGGAATTTTCTTTTACATCAATAGCCCATCTATGGACCAAGTTATGAATTTTTTAATTTGGTTACAAACTTCTAACCAAATGAACAGTAACTCAGCCAAATTTTCAATGACATATCCTTCGCTACAAGTCTCCAATTTCAGAAATTCAAAATCTCAGTTCAACCTCTAGATTTTATCTAGGAGTGGTCAAAACTTCACACCAAGATTCATTATACACAGGGTGATATTTAAATTTAGGTACAGTGTCGAAATTCTTGTAACTTTTGGACCATTTTGCCCATACAATTTTTCCAAACCATTCAAACACTTCATTCACAAGGGTAAAGCCCTCCATGGCTATCCCATACATGTCCAATACAAATATGAATTGCATTCTCTTGCATCTAGCAACTTTATGTGGCCAAAACAAAATTTACAAGTAAACAACCTATCATTCACACTTAGGCAGCTTTGCACCACATCACATATATAGCCAAAACATTACTCAAATGTTCACATACTTGTCTCATTTTACATACACCACATGTAAATGAATACATGCAGTACAAAATGGCCTTAACTCAGCTAGATATGCACCCTAAGTTATAGGAAGCCCTGAAATGAATGGACTGCAGAAACAGGATGCTGGACAGCTGCTGCACAACACAATAAGTACCACCATTAAAAATACCAAATGTGCTTCTAAAATCACCAAACTTGCCAGATCAGAAGTAGACATATGGAGGTTTAAGTAGCTGAAAATTTAGAGCAAAAATCAGACCACAAATGTTAGTTTGAAGGTGATCTTTCAGCTAGACCTGAAATGACAGAATTAAGGGGAGTAACTTTCATTGAGAAACTTAGTAAGGGTAGCACTTGGATTCAATAGGCAATGTAACCATCATTAAAACATGCATCCAAAGACACTAAAACACAAGAAAATGCAATGCATATATACAGGATAGCAACCAAATGGAGCAGCCATTCACAACCAACAAACACATGAAATGCAGTAGCAACAATAACCATAAATTAGTCCGTGAAACATGGAATAAACTTAAATAAATCACTATGGCAGCCCTCCTCAAGCTAATGGTTGGCCGTAGGAGGATTTTAAAAGTAGTTAGTACTAACTTTGGCACCTAAAAACCCTCATTTCACTACATCATTGTGCACTCAACAATAGGTCACAAAACCTTCAATAAGAGCACTCCCCTCACTAAGCTTGGTTCATCAAGCTCATGGCTCTCTTCCAAGCTTAGCCCTAGCTCCATGGATGGTTCATCAAGCAAGGATTAATGTACTTCAAGGACCGAATATATGTGCCTAAAGGAGCAAAGCTCAGGGATGAAATACTTGAAGAAGCTCACACAAGCAAGTTGAACATCCATCCAGGAAGTGAGAAAATGTATAAAGATTTGAAGACTCACTTCTGGTGGCCACATATGAAGAGAGACATAACTACTTATGTCTCCAAATGTGCCACATGCCAGAGGGTAAAGGTAGAGCACCAGAAGCCAGCTGGTACCCTATAGACTCTACCTATACCAGTGAGGAAGTGGGGCAACATAACCATGGACTTTTTGACTGGGTTGCCTATGACAAGATTAAGGCATGATACAATCTGGGTCATTGTGGATAGGCTAACCAAATGTTCCCACTTCTTACCTATGAAACTCACAGACTCCTTGGAGAAGTTAGCCCAGATGTATGTCCAGGAGATAGTGAGACTACATGGAGTGCCAGACTCCATTGTATCTGATAGAGATCCAAGATTTACAGCTCGGTTTTGGAGTGCTTTTCATAAAGCACTAGGAACCAAAATCCACCTGAGCACTGCTTATCATCCTCAGACAGATGGGCAATCTGAAAGGGTGATACAGATACTAGAAGACATGCTCAGGAGCTGTGTGTTGGATTTCAAAGGTGAATGGGACCAACACTTGCCGTTGGTGGAATTCTCATACAACAATAGTTACCAAAGCACTATTGGCATGGCACCTTATGAAGCCTTATATGGAAGAAGGTGCATGACACCCCACTGTTGGGTGGAAGCCTCAGACAGGCTAGAGTTGGGTCCCGAAATTATTGAAGAGACTACTGCCAAAATCAAGAAAATTCAAGAGAGATTAAAGGCAGCCAATGAAAGGACCACAGCCTATGTGAACAAAAGAAGGAGAGACTTGGAATTTGAGGTTGGTGACAATGTTTGGCTGAAAGTTGCACCAACCAAAGGCACTGTCAGATTTGGCAAAAGAACCAAGTTAGCTCCAAGATACATTGGTCCTTATGAGATCTTGGACAGAGTTGGCAAGGTAGCATACAGGTTAGCTCTACCGCCAAGCATGTCAAGTGTTCATAATGTTTTTCACATAAGTATGCTTAAGAAGTGTCTACTGGACACAAAGCATGCTATTGTAGTGGAAGACATACAGTTGGAACCTAACTTGACATATGAAGAGAAACCTATAGCTATCTTAGCCAAGGATACCAGAAGGTTAAGAAACAAACATATTCCCATGGTTAAAGTTCAGTGGTCACACCACTCTGAAAGAGAAGCAACCTGGGAAACTGAAAAAGACCTTATGGAAAGGTATCCTGAAGAATACCCGAAGCTAAAGGCTATTTTGGAGGACCAAAATTTTTAAGGGGGGGAGGATTGTTACCACCTCACAAAATGGGAGAATTACACGTGCATCATAATGGCTAAAAACCATTATATTGTGTAATTCTCACCATAGTGTTTGAAGTATGGGGGGTAAAAGGCATGATCAACACCTCCTTAAAAATGTTCCAATTTGATAACTTGGTCCCCAAGAAAAGCCTTAAGGATTGCTTGTTTGTCAAGCAACCTATGGACTTTTTTGTAAGATTTTGGAAATTCGGGTACCCAATTGCAAAACTTTCACAAAAGAGATTTGGAGAGTTATGAGAAGGATATGAATGGTATGAAAGTGCTATTAGAGGACCAAATTGCTTATGGAAGACAACTAAGGACAAAGAAAACACAAAAAGGCATAAAGGACCTAAGTGTTCTAATTTAGGCCTTAAGATGTGTATGTCTATGACTTAAGTCAAATGGAAGTTTTGTGGGGTTATCCCACATAAGGAGGGCTGCTAAAGGAAGATAAGGATGGTCAAATGTGGGCCAAGAGATTAAGACTAAGAAACCATAGTCTTGTAGCAAGGAAAATGACATAAGACAAGGTTAAGACTACTTAAGTGTGTTTAGTGTACTTTTGACTATTTAAGTAGTCAAGACCACCTTTGCTTCTCTAAATTTCGGCCTCCACCAGAAAAAAGAAAGCCAGCCCTCTCCTCCACACTTCCTCCATAGCCACCATACCTTCAAACTCAAAACTACTTGCAATTGAAGTCAAGGAAGCACAATTGGAAGCTATTTGGTGCTATTGCTTGAGTGCACCTAGGATCAAGCTCCAATTTCAGCATACCCATCAAGGTAAGGGTTCTCTTGCTCTCATGGGTTGTTTTCTGTATTTTCAAGCAACCATGGAGCTAGGGCTAAGCTTGGAAGAGAGCCATGAGCTTGATGAACCAAGCTTAGTGAGGGGAGTGCACTTATTGAAGGTTTTGTGACCTAGTGTGAAGTGCACAGTGATGGCAGCGAATTTCTGGGTTTCTAGGGCCCAAAAGTTAGTACTAACTAGTGTTAAAATCCTCCTAAGACCAAGCATTAGCTTGAGGAGGGCTGCCATAGTGATTTGGTTATGTTTATTATGTGTTTTATGGACTAACCTATGGTATATGTTGCTGCCACATTTCATGTGTTTGTTGTTTGTGTTTGGCTGCTGCATTTGGTTGCTATATCTTGTATATATGCATTGTGGTTTCTGTGTTTTAGTGTCTTTGGATGCAGGTTTTAATGATGGTTACATTGCCTATTGAATCCAAGTGCTACCCTTACTAAGTTTCTCAATGAAACTTACTCCCCTCAATTCTGTCATTTCAGGTCCAGCTGAAAGATCACCTTCAAACTAACCTTTGTGGTTTGATTTTTGATCTGAAATTTCAGGTACATGAACTTCCATATGTCTAGTTATGATCTGGAAATTTTGGTGATTTTAGGAGCACATTTGGTATTTTTAATGGTGGTACTTATTGTGTTGTGCAGCAGCTGTCCAGCATCCTGTTTTTGGAGTCCATTGTGTCTCAGGACCTCCTGTAACCTAGGGTGAGTATTTAGCTGAGTTAAGACCATATTGTAGTGCATGTATGCATGTACATGTAGTGTATGTAAGATGAGACAAGTATGTGAACATTTGAGTAATGTTTTGGCTATGTAAGTGATGTGGTGCAAAGCTGCCTAAGTGTGAATGATAGGCTGCTTACTTTTAAATTCTGTTTTGGCCACATAAAGTTGCTAGATGCAAGAGAATGTAATTAATATGTGTATTGGACATATAGGGGATATCCTTGGAGGGCTATCTCCTTGTGAATGAAGTGTTTGCATGGTTTGGAAAAATTGTATGGGCAAAATGGTCCAAAAGTTGCCAGAATTTTGACTCTGGACCTAAAGTTTAATATCTCCCTGTGTAGAATGAATATTGGTATGAAATTTTGATCACACCTAGAGGACATCTAGAGGGTTAACTGGGATTTGGAATTTCTGGATTTAGAGCCCTGTAGCCAAAGATATGATGTTGCAAAGTTGGCTGAGTTACTGTTCATTTGGTCAGAATTTTGTAACCAACTTCAAAAATCCATAACTTGGTCCATAGGTGGGCTATTGATGTAAAACAAAATTCCTTGGTTTGATCTAAGTCTCTACTTCATAATGGAGCAAAGAAAACAGGGGGGTATGAGGCTAGAATGATACAGTTTATTAGTGGAAGTTACAAGTACAGTAGCTGGCCACTAGAACTTAACAAGATTTCCTAATGTGTGGAAGCCAAAACTAAGACTTGTGCTAGTGTTTTCCTTCTTTGCTGCCATGGTGTGCATACAATGTGAATATGTGTGTGATGGTTGGACCAATATGCATGTATTTACATAGTGCCCAAGAGGGCCACTTGGGTATGCACACTAAGGGTAGTGTTCTGATGGCCTACAGAACATTACCAATCCTGGGAGTCTAAATGCACAGTTTTGGCACCATAACTGGACTACCCCGGAGTGGGTAACAGAAGTTGGTATCAGAGCATGTTTTATACATGTACATTGCATATAGTTGGCATTGCATGCATCTACATATATGAACTCAGTTTGGTCAGCTGCTAGTGTCAAGTACCATTGAAATACCTATGATCTTTATATGTGCTCTATGATGGATCATCAATGTAGGGGAAGTAAACATGGTTGCCACAAGGAGAGGGGATCCACCCCAAAGGCCTCCTACTGATTCTAGGCAACAAAGAAATGAACAGAATAGAGGGAATCAGGGGCAACAGGGGGTACCAAACCCTGAAGTGCCTCAGGTTTGGTTAGAGCTTCAGAGGAACTTAGCTCTAATCAATGAAAACTTAATGAGGCTGATTCAAGGACAACAACAGGGAGTCCAAGTAGCTCCAGCAGAACCAGTTCAGGATGCACAGCTACAACTAGAAGAGGATACTAGGAACACATCTGAATATGTTCCTTCTGGAAGCTTAGAAGACACAAATGATGAGACCATTGAGGTGGAAGATGAGGATAGGAGAAATCCAAGAGGCAGAAGAGTAAGATCTGAGATTGGTCAGGTGTCTAGGACCAATCCCTCAGTCTATGACCATTCTTGCACTAGTAATGAGATTGAGGAAGGTCGTGAGAGAAGATCCAGGAGAAGGCAGAGAGAACATAGAGAGCATCACCGTACAGAGGACTCTCATAGATCCAGAAGACATAGATCAGAGGATCTAGAGGGCCTAGATGAGGTCAGATTGTTGGAGAGGTTCCAAGGCCTAAGACCTCCACAGTTTGATGGGAGAGCTGGGCCAGAGAGAGCTGAGGAGTGGTTAATCTTCATAGAAAAGATGTTTGAGAGGATGCCACTCAGCTCCACCAAGAAGGTGTCACTGGCTACTTACAACTTGGTAGGCAGTGCAGAGATGTGGTGGAGAAACACCAGAGATAGGTATGCTTTCCAGAAGGGCAGAAGGCCAGGAAGAGATATTGAGATGAGCTGGCCAGAGTTCACACAGCTGTTCCAGGAACAGTACATTAGTGATGCCATCAAGGACATGAAGCAAGCTGAATTTGATGCTCTAAGGCAGGACAACCTTAGTGTCCTAGAGTATGAGCACAAATTCAATCAGTTGGTGAGGTATGCTCCTCAGTATCATGGATTGGAGGAATTAAAGGCCAAAAGATTTGTCAGAGGCCTAAAGTCAGACATTAGAAAGGCTGTTAGACCTTTTGGAGCAGTTACATACTATGAAGCAGTGCAGAAAGCTCTATTAGTAGAGCAAGAGGAGTATGAGACTAAGTACTTTCCCAGTGGACCAGGGGAAAGTAGTCAGGCAGGAGGCAAGCAAAAGAAGGCACCACATGGCAAAGGAATTGCCAAGAATTCTCATCTTGGTGGTGAGGGCAAGGTTAAGGGGAAGTTCCCTGGCCTAAGGTGCCCTAAATGCAAGAAGTTTCATGGGAAGAAACCTTGCTATTTTGACACCCAAGCGTGTCTAAGATGTGGATCCATGGATCATTGGATCAAAGACTGCCCACAGGTTCAAAGGAGGCCAGAAGACCAAGGTCCAGTAGGACCTATTGGGGCAGGACCTAGAGGAGGAGCACCAAGGGAGGGACAGCAGAGGCCAGTTCCTCCAGTGCAGAGAGCTGGCAGAGTCTTCCAAGTGGAGAGGCCAGAGACATCAGAGCAGGGAGGAGCACTAAGAGGTAACATTTACCTTAATGGTATGCCTGTTAGTGTTCTATTTGATACTGGTGCATCTGTGTCTATAGTGGCTAGGAAATTTGTTGATGCCATGAAATTGCCTACTGAAATCATGCCTAGGATATCCTTAGTGAAAACAGCAGGTAGTCAATGTCTTTTCACTAATGACCTAGCTAAGGATTGTGAGCTAGTAGTAGGAAAGACTAAGGTTATGACTAATCTGCTAGTGTTGGACATTCCTAAGTATGATTTAGTGCTGGGTATGAATTGGCTTGCTATGCATAACATAAGAATTGATTGTGCTAAGAGGGAAATCACATTGCCTGATGGTGAAGTGCATGCATTAGTGAATTCTAAGGAATTAGTGTATGAAATGCATGGCATGGAGCTAGAGGTATTAGATGAGATACCTGTGATTTCTGAGCATGATTACTGTTATGCATTGAATGAATTGCACTGTGATAAGGAAGTGGACAGAATACCTATAGTGAGAGACTTTCCACTAGTCTTTCCTAAAGACCTGCCAGGTATTCCTCCACTAAGGGAGATTGAATTTGAAATAAAGCTGCAACCAGAAGCTAGTCCAATATCCATACCTCCTTACAGAATGCCAATCACAGAGATGAATGAGCTCAAGAAACAACTTGATGAACTTCTTGAAAAAGGGTTCATAAGGCCAAGTGTTTCACCATGGGGAGCTCCTGTTCTCTTTGTGAAAAAGAAGGATGGATCTTTGAGACTATGCATTGACTATAGGAAGCTTAATGCAGTGACTATCAAGAACAAGTATCCACTCCCTAGGATTGAGGATCTGTTTGATCAACTCAAGGGAGCTAAGATCTTTTCCAAGATAGATTTGAGATCTGGATACTTCCAGTTGAGAGTAAAGGAAGAAGATATTCCTAAGACTGCATTCAGGACCAGATATGGGCATTATGAGTATACAGTCATGCCATTTGGTTTGACTAATGCCCCAGCTGCTTTTATGGACTTGATGAACAGGGTGTTCAGACCACATCTAGACAAATTTGTCGTTGTGTTCATTGATGACATCCTAGTGTATTCCAAGGATGAAAATGAACATGAACATCATCTGAAGATTGTCTTAAAGACTCTGTTGCAGCATCAGCTTTATGCCAAGTTATCCAAGTGTGAATTCTGGATAAGGGAAGTGTCTTTCCTAGGACACATCATAGATGCACAAGGCCTTAAGGCAGACCCTGAAAAGGTCAAGGCAGTGCAAGAGTGGGAAAGACCAAAGACTGTGAAGGAAATCAGAAGTTTCCTAGGATTAGCTGGATACTACAGGAGATTTGTATCAGGCTTTTCCATGATTGCCTCAGTTCTTACTCATCTGACCAAGAAGGGTCAAAGATTTGAGTGGACTGAGAAGTGTGAAAAGAGTTTCCAGGAGCTCAAGCAGAGGTTGATTAAAGCTCCAGTGTTGATTCTTCCTGATCCAAGTAAGCCCTACATCATATATACAGATGCATCTAGATCTGGGTTAGGCTGTGTGCTTATGCAAGACAGAAATGTCATTGCTTATGGGTCAAGGCAGTTAAGACCCCATGAGCAAAATTATCCTACCCATGACCTAGAACTGGCAGCAGTGATTTTTGCTCTAAAGCAATGGAGGCATTACTTGATGGGTAGTTCCTTTGTGATCTACACTGACCATAAGAGCCTAAAGTACTTGTTCACTCAGAAAGAGTTGAACATGAGGCAAAGGAGATGGTTAGAGTACATCAAGGACTATGATTGTAGTATACAGTATACAGAGGGCAAAGGCAATCTAGTAGCAGATGCCTTGAGCAGGAAGTACACAGGACTTTTGAAAGGAGGATCCTTATCTGATCATGATGAGCAAAATAATCTGCTATGCCTATGGCATAAATGGCATAAGTGGGAGGAAGCCCAAATTTACACATTGAAAATTCAATCTGGATGGATTGAAGAAGCCAGAAAGGCACAAGAGACAGATCTTGATCTGAAAAAGATCTCAGGAGAGGAAAAAGGTTCCTTGTATCAATCCTTTGCCTACAAGCAAGGATTAATGTACTTCAAGGACCGAATATATGTGCCTAAAGGAGCAAAGCTCAGGGATGAAATACTTGAAGAAGCTCACACAAGCAAGTTGAACATCCATCCAGGAAGTGAGAAAATGTATAAAGATTTGAAGACTCACTTCTGGTGGCCACATATGAAGAGAGACATAACTACTTATGTCTCCAAATGTGCCACATGCCAGAGGGTAAAGGTAGAGCACCAGAAGCCAGCTGGTACCCTACAGACTCTACCTATACCAGTGAGGAAGTGGGGCAACATAACCATGGACTTTTTGACTGGGTTGCCTATGACAAGATTAAGGCATGATACAATCTGGGTCATTGTGGATAGGCTAACCAAATGTTCCCACTTCTTACCTATGAAACTCACAGACTCCTTGGAGAAGTTAGCCCAGATGTATGTCCAGGAGATAGTGAGACTACATGGAGTGCCAGACTCCATTGTATCTGATAGAGATCCAAGATTTACAGCTCGGTTTTGGAGTGCTTTTCATAAAGCACTAGGAACCAAAATCCACCTGAGCACTGCTTATCATCCTCAGACAGATGGGCAATCTGAAAGGGTGATACAGATACTAGAAGACATGCTCAGGAGCTGTGTGTTGGATTTCAAAGGTGAATGGGACCAACACTTGCCGTTGGTGGAATTCTCATACAACAATAGTTACCAAAGCACTATTGGCATGGCACCTTATGAAGCCTTATATGGAAGAAGGTGCATGACACCCCACTGTTGGGTGGAAGCCTCAGACAGGCTAGAGTTGGGTCCCGAAATTATTGAAGAGACTACTGCCAAAATCAAGAAAATTCAAGAGAGATTAAAGGCAGCCAATGAAAGGACCACAGCCTATGTGAACAAAAGAAGGAGAGACTTGGAATTTGAGGTTGGTGACAATGTTTGGCTGAAAGTTGCACCAACCAAAGGCACTGTCAGATTTGGCAAAAGAACCAAGTTAGCTCCAAGATACATTGGTCCTTATGAGATCTTGGACAGAGTTGGCAAGGTAGCATACAGGTTAGCTCTACCGCCAAGCATGTCAAGTGTTCATAATGTTTTTCACATAAGTATGCTTAAGAAGTGTCTACTGGACACAAAGCATGCTATTGTAGTGGAAGACATACAGTTGGAACCTAACTTGACATATGAAGAGAAACCTATAGCTATCTTAGCCAAGGATACCAGAAGGTTAAGAAACAAACATATTCCCATGGTTAAAGTTCAGTGGTCACACCACTCTGAAAGAGAAGCAACCTGGGAAACTGAAAAAGACCTTATGGAAAGGTATCCTGAAGAATACCCGAAGCTAAAGGCTATTTTGGAGGACCAAAATTTTTAAGGGGGGGAGGATTGTTACCACCTCACAAAATGGGAGAATTACACGTGCATCATAATGGCTAAAAACCATTATATTGTGTAATTCTCACCATAGTGTTTGAAGTATGGGGGGTAAAAGGCATGATCAACACCTCCTTAAAAATGTTCCAATTTGATAACTTGGTCCCCAAGAAAAGCCTTAAGGATTGCTTGTTTGTCAAGCAACCTATGGACTTTTTTGTAAGATTTTGGAAATTCGGGTACCCAATTGCAAAACTTTCACAAAAGAGATTTGGAGAGTTATGAGAAGGATATGAATGGTATGAAAGTGCTATTAGAGGACCAAATTGCTTATGGAAGACAACTAAGGACAAAGAAAACACAAAAAGGCATAAAGGACCTAAGTGTTCTAATTTAGGCCTTAAGATGTGTATGTCTATGACTTAAGTCAAATGGAAGTTTTGTGGGGTTATCCCACATAAGGAGGGCTGCTAAAGGAAGATAAGGATGGTCAAATGTGGGCCAAGAGATTAAGACTAAGAAACCATAGTCTTGTAGCAAGGAAAATGACATAAGACAAGGTTAAGACTACTTAAGTGTGTTTAGTGTACTTTTGACTATTTAAGTAGTCAAGACCACCTTTGCTTCTCTAAATTTCGGCCTCCACCAGAAAAAAGAAAGCCAGCCCTCTCCTCCACACTTCCTCCATAGCCACCATACCTTCAAACTCAAAACTACTTGCAATTGAAGTCAAGGAAGCACAATTGGAAGCTATTTGGTGCTATTGCTTGAGTGCACCTAGGATCAAGCTCCAATTTCAGCATACCCATCAAGGTAAGGGTTCTCTTGCTCTCATGGGTTGTTTTCTGTATTTTCAAGCAACCATGGAGCTAGGGCTAAGCTTGGAAGAGAGCCATGAGCTTGATGAACCAAGCTTAGTGAGGGGAGTGCACTTATTGAAGGTTTTGTGACCTAGTGTGAAGTGCACAGTGATGGCAGCGAATTTCTGGGTTTCTAGGGCCCAAAAGTTAGTACTAACTAGTGTTAAAATCCTCCTAAGACCAAGCATTAGCTTGAGGAGGGCTGCCATAGTGATTTGGTTATGTTTATTATGTGTTTTATGGACTAACCTATGGTATATGTTGCTGCCACATTTCATGTGTTTGTTGTTTGTGTTTGGCTGCTGCATTTGGTTGCTATATCTTGTATATATGCATTGTGGTTTCTGTGTTTTAGTGTCTTTGGATGCAGGTTTTAATGATGGTTACATTGCCTATTGAATCCAAGTGCTACCCTTACTAAGTTTCTCAATGAAACTTACTCCCCTCAATTCTGTCATTTCAGGTCCAGCTGAAAGATCACCTTCAAACTAACCTTTGTGGTTTGATTTTTGATCTGAAATTTCAGGTACATGAACTTCCATATGTCTAGTTATGATCTGGAAATTTTGGTGATTTTAGGAGCACATTTGGTATTTTTAATGGTGGTACTTATTGTGTTGTGCAGCAGCTGTCCAGCATCCTGTTTTTGGAGTCCATTGTGTCTCAGGACCTCCTGTAACCTAGGGTGCGTATTTAGCTGAGTTAAGACCATATTGTAGTGCATGTATGCATGTACATGTAGTGTATGTAAGATGAGACAAGTATGTGAACATTTGAGTAATGTTTTGGCTATGTAAGTGATGTGGTGCAAAGCTGCCTAAGTGTGAATGATAGGCTGCTTACTTTTAAATTCTGTTTTGGCCACATAAAGTTGCTAGATGCAAGAGAATGTAATTAATATGTGTATTGGACATATATGGGATATCCTTGGAGGGCTATCTCCTTGTGAATGAAGTGTTTGCATGGTTTGGAAAAATTGTATGGGCAAAATGGTCCAAAAGTTGCCAGAATTTTGACTCTGGACCTAAAGTTTAATATCTCCCTGTGTAGAATGAATATTGGTATGAAATTTTGATCACACCTAGAGGACATCTAGAGGGTTAACTGGGATTTGGAATTTCTGGATTTAGAGCCCTGTAGCCAAAGATATGATGTTGCAAAGTTGGCTGAGTTACTGTTCATTTGGTCAGAATTTTGTAACCAACTTCAAAAATCCATAACTTGGTCCATAGGTGGGCTATTGATGTAAAACAAAATTCCTTGGTTTGATCTAAGTCTCTACTTCATAATGGAGCAAAGAAAACAGGGGGGTATGAGGCTAGAATGATACAGTTTATTAGTGGAAGTTACAAGTACAGTAGCTGGCCACTAGAACTTAACAAGATTTCCTAATGTGTGGAAGCCAAAACTAAGACTTGTGCTAGTGTTTTCCTTCTTTGCTGCCATGGTGTGCATACAATGTGAATATGTGTGTGATGGTTGGACCAATATGCATGTATTTACATAGTGCCCAAGAGGGCCACTTGGGTATGCACACTAAGGGTAGTGTTCTGATGGCCTACAGAACATTACCAATCCTGGGAGTCTAAATGCACAGTTTTGGCACCATAACTGGACTACCCCGGAGTGGGTAACAGAGAGGCTCCTCGGCCGGGTGGAGACCTTCCCTGAATGTTATATTCTGCCGACGATGGGGAGATGGCCCTCCGAGGTTGGCAAATCAGTTGACCGAGGATGGTGCAGTATGTCCTTCCGAGGGTGGTAGTGTTATCAGCCGAGGGTGTTGACGATCCATTTTCCCGAGGTTGGTCAGATGTACATCCGAGGATGGTACTTGTCAGTCATCCTTAGAAGCTATCCATGTGTGATAGCCATTTGGCTATCACATGTCCCCTTGGAAAGCCAAAGTGGTAACTTTGGTGAGTAGAGTTTTTGAAAGCACTTCATGGGACTCATTGTGGAAGCTAGGTAACGGACACTTCATTCTCCAAAGGTATGCTTCCTCAGTCAAGGTAGCCTATGAGTGTCACATCTCGCCTCCTAGGTAGTCCATCGGTCTTTTTGAAGTGTGTATCCCTCTTTTACTTTTCTGCTGCGTCAGTGGATTGTCTGGTCTCGTAATTAGATAGGCACATCACTTCGAATAGGCTTGCCTAGGCCTTCATGTTGTCAGGAGGCATGCCCACATTTCCTACGCTGGGTGACATGTGTCATGCGGTAATTGAGGGGCAATTGCATCGGTTACATCAACTGCGTCGCTTCGCCTTCGAGGGGTAATTATGGCGATGATTCGCCTACCCCCTTCCGCCTATATAAACCTTCATCTTCCTCAGAGTTCCCACTTGCTTTCTTTTGCTTCTGTTTTGCTTTCATTTACTCTCAAGCTTTTCTCCCTTTTCTGCGGTGGTGCAAGTGGCGGAGCGATTTTTGGCGAGTCTTAGCGACGACAAATCCAGACTTTGGCAAAAGCTTTGGTGGGTTTTCTTTTCTGAAGTCATTCTTCGGCATTATTTCCTTCTTCTCTTTTCTCCCTTCCGAAGTTAGGTTTCCCTTTTCCAAATGTCTTCCCCCGTTCTGCTTATGTCCATCCAAACTGTCCCCAAGAACTGGCTTCCTCTCAATTCTCATTCTAGTTGTGGCACTTCGGAGAAGTTAACGAAGTGGACAACAAAATTTTTCCTTCCTTCTTACTCGGTTATTAGGCTACCCAAACCTGGCTTGTTTAGTTATATGAATAACTCGGGCGAGGTTATCGTCTTTTGGGCCCAATTGAAGGCCGGACTTCGATTTCCTCCGCCAAAGGTGGTCTGCGCTTCTGCCATTTTCATGGCATAAGCGTAACTTAGCTTCCACCCAATTCTTACTCCTATTTCAATGTTTTTCTTTGCATGTGTGGGGCCTTCAATATAGAGCCTCACTTCATTTTTTTTATGCAATACCACAAACACCATCCCGTCCCGAAGGGTGGTTTTTATTTTTTACTTCCTCAGGGTTTTGGGTCCAAAAAATTCACCTTTACCTTCGACATGAGGGATAGCTGGCGGGGTTGGCAGAGGAAGTTCTTCTTCTTGAAGGTAGCTGAGGCTTGGAAGGATGTTCCAAAGGAATGGGCATGGGGGACCGTACCCATAGAGGTAATGGATCCCAGACAGCTACTAACCACAGAGTTGGAGCTGAAGTTTGATGACTTCAACAGCCGTATCTGCATAGTTACTGACTGGGACCTCGAGGTCCCTCCTTGTTCCCTATACCCCTTTCCCATAAAGTGGAACTTCATGATCGAAAAGGTTCTTCGGGAGTTAAGGGTAGTCAAGGAGCATAAAACCGACCTGGCCATGCCGAAACCTACCTTTGACGAAAAAAAGGCAAGGCTAGTGATGCTCATTCGGCACGAGCTCACCAACGAAGGGCTTGTGGAAAGTAAGTAATCTTCCAGATTTTTTTTGTTTATACTTCTCTAGACTTACACTGATGTCTTCCCTTTTTCAAAGATGGGCAACCAATCCGCGGCCTTCTACAAGTCCCTATTCCTCGGGAAGGCTGAAAAGGGGGAGCAGCAAAGGAAGAAAGCTGCCCTGAAGAGCAAGAAGATGACGGGTGGGGGGACATCTTCGGTGAGGAAGAAGGCCAAGGAGGACATTCTTCCTCCCCCTCCCGAAGATGTTGTGGAGGCGCAGGACCATTCCTCGGTTCGTGCTGACCCTCCTATTGCAGCCAACTGTCAGCTTGACTTCGGCGGAGGAGGTCTTGGGTATTTCGGCAGGAGGCCTTTCTGCTGAAGAGCTTGAGGCCCGCCGAAGAGTTAAGGGCAAGCAAGTCCTTGATGATATTCAGGAGGTCGACGAGTCCGAGGAGAAGGTCGACGAGTCCGAGGAGGATGTCGCTGAGGTTCCTCCAGGTTTGTCCCTTAGCCATTTTCCTATCAAATTGGGATTTTTTGGCATCTTAGATCTTATAGATGTGTGGCTAAGGGATAATGTGCTGATGGAGCTTCGATGCGATTTTAAAAAAGAGTAGGCGCCCGCCACGTGGATGATGGAGCATGCCCTGAAGTGGGCCCTTCGGGACTCCCACATCCCGAGTAAGAAGGTGCTGAAGGAGCCTTTCTGGACCTTCACGGAGGACATGAACCTGTTCTCCGAGGACAGCCAGAAAATGGCTCCATAAATGGCGAAGGGCATCGTCACCAACGCCACCTTCAAGTCCCTCACTGAGGAGTGCCCAAACAAGGAGGTCCTCACCGCGAGGATGTCCGAACACACTGCCCAGGTAAATTCTGAGTTTTTTTTTTGACTTAGAAGATTTTACTAAGCTTTTATAGCTTTCTGACCCTTACACGAAGTCTTTCCTTTTTGCAACTCTTGGCTTACAGTGTATACTTTAGAGCATGGGCAGCAAAGCAGTCTTCATTTTGATCTCAGACCGAAGAGCGCTTGGAGAGAGGCAAGGTATTTTGTGTCGACTTGGTTGCCAAGTACGCCGAGTTGAACAAGATAGCCAAGGAGGAGGTGCCAAAAGTTTGGGAGGAGTTCTTGAAGAGTCAGGAGGAGCTCTCTCAAGAATTCTCCCATAAGGTGTCTGACATCGGCGCAAAGGTCATCGCACTATATTCAGCAAATGAGGTTTACCAGAAGGAGAAGGAGGAGCACTCTGCTCTCCTGATGAAGGCCTTTGCAAAACAACACCAAACTTCAAGTCGAGGTCGACACGCTAAAGAAAGAGGTGACGAAGAAGAAGAAGACGAAGAAGCTAGAGAGGGAGGTCGTTGAGTTAAAGAACGAGCTGGATGACTTATCTGTTGAGAAAGACAAGGCTGATCAAGCAACCAAGGTTACATTCCAACACGGCTTTTGTCTGGCTTGGGACCAAGTCTCGGTGAAGTACCCTAACCTCGACTTCTCTTTTCTTGCTGCGTTGGACATTCCGAGGGGCCTTGCTGGGCCTGGTCAAAGATAGAACATCTCAATCTTCCTTTTGCTCCTTTTCCGGCACCAAAGGTTGTGACAAATGAGGTTGGCAATGGAGCAGCTCGAGATGACGAGGTCCCTTAGGCATCCAGGACTTCACTTTTTCTTTTTCTTTGTCATCTTCTTCTTGTAAGCTCTTTCTTGTTGTAGTAAGGCAAAAATTCTTTCCTCCAAAATTTGGCTAAGTCTCAGGACATGTCTCTTTTATACTATCTTTGGTACTAAGGGTTAGCTCAACCATTTTCGGCCTAAGTCCCTCGAGAAAGTAGTAAGTATTCTCCGCGTTTGTTATTCGGATAACCACCTTTGGTGTATATGGGACCAGTTTTGGCTAACATCATTTGGCAAAACTTTTCCTTTTTATCAGCCGTATTTGGTTTATAGCCTCTTCGGAGAAAATGTATTATTTTTTGTACATAGTCACTTATACCTTGTTCGACTGGACTTCTTTGGTGGGACTATTTTCCTTGGAAAAATTTCTAAGTATAGAATTTTTTCAAGGCATCTGAATGCGACGTATTCCTCAGTTCTCCACCTTCGGTATCACCAAGCTTGTATACTCCTGGCCAGACTTCATCAAGGACCACATAAGGCCCTTCCCAATTTGCCCGAAGTACTCTGTGAGATGGTCTTCGGGGCTCAAACTCTGCCTTTCGGGGCTCAAACATTCAAGTTCACAGTTATAGCTACCTTTTGATAAAAAGCGTTTCTTCTAAGCTCAGCCACTTCTGACACGATCCCCGTGCCCCTGCCCGGGATACCCTGTGAGCGTTTGTCTCACGGTGGATTGTAATTGGCTAGCTGGTTATGTGTGTGGATTAAATCCAATGCTACTAGTTGATTAACCTAGAAATGCAATATGTATGCACTTATGCTTTGACTTGGTTTATTAAAACCATAAAACATTTAAACATTTAGACATTTAGCCGGCTAGGTAAAATTCTATATAAATAAATACAAAAGGCCAAAGCATATCAAAATCAACCTTTGAGTGATTAACTACACATACACCGCTCGTGAAAGCATTTATACATAAGTAACTAATGCTCTCACCCAGAGAACAATCCCCTGAGTCAAGGACTCTTTATAACATAAATACTGGAGGCAAAATAAAGTACTGTATCAAAATACAAGACTTTGCTGAGATCTTTTACCCTAGCTCCCACTTTGGACTCCTGTCCCAGTGGCGAGTCTCACAAGTCCTTTGCCAAGTGCTACTAGGCTCTGCAGCCAAAGGAAGAAGCAAGTTAGTACCACAGCCTGACCAACAGACCAATTAAACACTTAAGCAGGCTAGAAACTTAAAGTTTCTCAACTACCGTACCTTTACACACAAAAAGGTACTACCGTGATAATCCTCAGCGATTATCCGGTCCTGCTACTCCAGACTCTGCATAACAAACAGGGAGTGAGAATTCAACATTCTCAGTAAGGGTCTTCGATGTACCTGCAAGAAAAATTACTAGGACTCTGGCTGCGAGCTCACACAGCATGAGGGTACTAGTCATATATATATATACTAGGCCGGTAGACCTCTCCTCAAGTAGTCCTCTGTATCAGGCCAAGTGCAATCACTTAGCAACCTGACACATATACAGGCCAAGCGCAATCACTTAGCAACCTGAAATATAGGCCAAGCGTTATCACTTAGCAACCTATCATATGGCTCAAGGGCGAACCTTAGCAAGCCTCATTCAAACATAGAACCTCTCACCTAATTGTTATGCAGGGGAATTTATGACGGGACTTGTAGACTAGGCCGCAGGGCCTCTTTGATGTAAACTAGATGAACAAGGTTTCGCCTCGTGGCCTCGTGGCTCCGGCACGGCTAGGCCGACGAGGGTTCTAAACCTCTCACCTGAGCTATTGATAGCTAATTAAGTTCAATTGCAACATTTGTTTCCTTACTTGTTGCCTAAGCAACTTACTTACCTCAAACAGTTCAAGAAAACTCATACTTCCGGTGGGACTTTCGGAAGTTTCGGAGTACCATCGGGATCCTCGAACCCTTAGGCACGTTCCGAGCCTTCCGTAGTCTCGGTCGGGTCAACGCAGCAAAAAGTCAAACCCTCCATTTTTAGGTGTTGGCGCCGCGTCGCCAAAGGCAAAAAGGAATTGGCGACGCGTCGCCAGCGAACAAACGTTCTGTGACATAAAATTGAATTGGCGACGCGTCGCCAATTTTCGGGCCAATTGGCGCCGCGTCGCCAATTCTGCAGAAATGCAGAATTCGGCCGTTTGCTGCTACGAACTTTGGCAACCAAATACATATAGCAAACATGCATCAAAAGTTACCAAATTTCATACACATGAAGTACATGTTGCAAGGAACAAAACCAACTATCAAAGCCAAACTATGATGCATTAGAAGCATCAAACCAATCCTTCGAACATAGCTAGTCCACCATAATTCCCAAAACGTTTCTTCATACCATAACCAAAAATTACTCAACTTTCTCAATCCATTTCAATCCATAAGCAATCCAACAACTTAAAAACACTTTCTCCCTTACCTTAACACCAAGAACAAGCAAGAATTCGAACCCTTCCTCTTCCAAACAAGCTTCCAAAGTTCTACACAAATTCAAACCAAAACAAAGCTCCTAAACATCAAAAACACATCTTTCAACCAAAACCCAAGCTTCCAATCAACCAAATAACACGAATTCAATCAAGAACATAACTCATACCTCGTTCAAAAATAGGGGATGGAGAAAAACGCCCTTTCAAGCTTCCAAAACATGGATTCAAGCTTGAAAATGCATCCTCCAAGCTTATACACCCTTAATTGCACCTTTTGGCACCAAAAGCTTTTGATTCCAAGCTTAATTTGAGAGAGAAATGGAGTGGAGAAGCTGGAAAATGGGTTATGGAGCTCCAAACCCTTCTTCCCTCTTCTTAAACCCCACTTAACCCCTCAAACCACCAAGGTTTCAAGTTTTGTACAATTAGGTCCCCCATCTTTGTAACTTGACAGTTCTTGATTAAATTCTTGTCTATTTGTTGAGTTTGAGTTAAGGTTAAAAGTTAAGTTCTAAAAATTCATTTTAAAACACTCGGGACACGTCCCGGCCACTCAGGGTGCAAAATTACCATTTTGCCCCTGAACTTAGTTCAGAGCTTTATTCTTGTCGGAACTTAGTGAACTTTGGCAAACTTCTTAATTCTTGCTAGGCAAACTTAAATTAAACTTCTAAACTAAATTCTAAAGTCCTTACCTCCCTCTAGAAGGGCCGTAACATTCTCCCCTCCTTCTGGAATTTGGTCCCCCAAATTCCGCTGCAACTCTGGAAAAACACCAGGATATCTTTTCAGCATATCCTGCTCCGTCTCCCAGGTAGCTTCCTCCTCACTATGGTTAGACCAAAGGATCTTAACCATCGGAATCCACTTAGTCCGCAGTTTCTTGACTTGCCTATCCAAAATCTGAACTGGTTTCTCTTCATAAGTCAAGTCCTCCTGAATGGGTATGACTGAAGGATTTACTACCTGTCCGGGCTCAACTGTGCACTTCCTGAGTAAACTAACGTGAAACACATTATGCACTTGAGAAAGGTTAGGCGGTAAAGCCAACCGATAAGCAACTTTCCCAACTTTCTCTAACACTTCATAAGGTCCAATGAACCCTGGGAGCTAACTTGCCCCTCTGTCCAAAACGACTAACTCCTCTCATGGGCGACACCTTCAGAAGTACTTTGTCACCAACCTCAAAACTCAATTCTCTTCTTCTTCTGTTTGCATACTTAGTCTGTCTGTCATTAGCTGTCTTGATTCTCTGCTGAATCAACTTAATCTTAGCTGTAGTGTCAGCTATGATCTCAGGTCCAATAACCACTCTATCTGTTGGATCTGCCCAACAATGAGGTGTCATACATCGTCTCCCATATAAAGCTTCATAGGGCGCCATTCCAATAACAGATTGATGACTATTATTATAGGCAAACTCGATCAGTGGTAAGTGCTGATCCCAATCACCTCTGAAATCAATGACGCACATGCGTAGCATGTCCTCTAAAGTCTGAATCACCCTCTCTGACTGTCCGTCAGTCTGCGGATGAAAAGCAGTACTGAGGCTAACTTTACTGCCCAATGCTTCCTGAAAAGCATTCCAAAACTGTGATGTAAATCGTGGATCTCTGTCTGATATGATCTGATCCGGTATCCCATGGAGTCTCACAATCTCCCTGAGATATAACTGAGCCAACCTCTCTAATGTGTAGGTGACTCTGATCGGTATAAAGTGTTCCGACTTCGTCAATCTGTCAACCACTACCCAAATAGCATTATGCTGACTCCGGGTGGTCGGTAACCCCACTAGGAAATCCATAGTAACGGATCCCCACTTCCTCACTGGTAGAGATAAACTCTGAAGTATGCCTGCTGGTTTCTGGTGTTCAGCTTTCACCACCTGACATGTCAAACACTTTGCCACATGTCCTCGTACATCTCTCTTCAGTCCTGGCCACCAAAAATGTGTCTTCAGATCTTGATACATCTTACTAACACCAGGGTGAATACTCAATGTACTACTATGTGCCTCCTGTAGGACTTGCTGCCTAAGTCCCTCAACATTCGACACATAGAGTCGATCACCATAATGCAGTATTCCATCTTTGTACTTGAACTCTTTCTTCAAAGCACCAGTTTTAGCTTCACCTGAAATCTTCTTCAACAATGGATCTTTCAACTGAGCTTTTCTGACTCTGGCTAACCAAGCCGTCTGAATCTCCAAAACGTAGACTAAGGATTTTTCTCGACTTTGCCATAATTCATGCAAAGCTAAGAAACAATCCTTCAATGTTCCTTCTGAAGAATCTGTAGCCTGATCCTTGGACAAGATCACTCCTGTGTACTTACGGCTCAAAGCATCTGCTACCACGTTCCCTTTACCAGCACAATACTCGATCGAACAATCATAGTCTTTAATGTACTCAATCCATCGCCGCTGTCTCATGTTCAGATCCTTCTGAGTAAACAAATACTTCAAACTCTTGTGATCAGTGAAGATTCTGAACGATCTTCCCATCAAATAATGTCTCCATAATTTCAGTGCAAAGATCACTGCTGCAAGCTCTAGATCATGAACAGGGTAGTTCAACTCATTAGGCCTCAGCTGTCTCGAACCATAAGCAATCACCTGACTGTCCTGATGTAGAACACAACCTAAACCTGAACCTGACGCATCAGTATAAACTGTAAAGGCTCTGTCCGGGTCTGGTAACACAAGTATGGGTGCACTGGTCAACTTTTCCTTCAGCTCCATGTAGGCTTCTTCACACTTCGGTGTCCACTCAAATTTCTGAGCTTTCCTGGTCAATGCTGTCAACGGCGTAGCTATCACAGAGAATTTCTCTATGAAGCGTCTGTAGTAACCTGCTAGACCCAAGAAACTCCTGACCTCTGTAACTGTAGTCGGTCTCTTCCAATCAACCACTGCTTGAACCTTTTCAGGATCAACTGACAAACCTTGAGCACTGATAATATGCCCCAAAAACTGAATCCTCTCGGACCAAAACTCACACTTAGAAAATTTTGCATAGTACTGATTATCCTTCAGCACTTGCAAAACCGTTCTAAGGTGCTCCTCATGCTCTGCTGTAGACTGTGAATAGATCAGAATATCATCGATGAAGACCTCAACAAACTGATCCAGAAATGGCTTAAAGATCCGATTCATAGCTTCCATAAACACTGCTGGAGCATTAGTCACACCAAAAGGCATAACCGTATACTCATAATGTCCGTACCTTGTCCTGAAGGCAGTCTTCGGAATGTCTTCCTCCTTAACTCTGATCTGAAAATATCCAGACCGAAGATCAATCCTGGAAAACACTCTCGCTCCTCTGAGTCTGTCAAACAAATCATCAATTCTAGGAAGTGGATACTTATTCTTAACTGTCACTGCATTCAACTTCCTGTAATCGATGCACAACCTGAAAGTTCCATCTTTCTTCTTCACAAATAATACTGGAGCTCCCCACGGTGATACACTCGGTCTTATGAAATCTTTCCCTAGCAGTTCCTCCAACTGCTTCTTCAACTCATCCATCTCAGGAGCCGACATCCTATAAGGTGGTACTGAAATAGGCTCAACCCCTGGTTGCAGATGGATAGCAAACTCAGTATCCCTCCTAGGTGGTAACCCAGGTAACTCCACTGGAAACACCTCAGGAAACTGATTAGCTACAGGAATGCTTCCTAACTCTTCCTCTATAGTTACTCCATTCAACGAGTAATACTCCTCTTCACCCACTACAGGGATGGTATCTACAAGTCTAAGATGTAAACTCTTAGCACTAGATGCCAACCCTCCTGTGCAAGTCACTCTAGCCCCCTGAGCATCAATGATGTCAACCGAGTGATTCGCACAGTTAATTTGTGCCTTGTGCTTACTCAACCAATCCATTCCCAACACTAGATCATAAGATCTCAGTTCAATCACCCACAACTCACAACAAAAGTCATGATTACCTAACTGCAAAGGATACCTAGTAACCACTTCATTGGTCACAATAAAACCTCTCCCTGCAGTCCTGATGAGTCTCAACTCACCCGCAATTTCACGCTGTAAACTATGCTTATCTACCAAGGCAGAAGATATCACTGAAAGAGTAGCTCCCGTATCGAAAAGCACTCTAACACTACTGCTCAGAAAAGTAAAATTACCTCGTACAGCTGGCGGTTCTCTAGCCGCCTAGTTCGTCAAAGCGAAGACTCTTGGGTTCACTGCTGCAGCAACTACTCCAGGCCGGTTCCCAATGGCAAGCGGTACTGGAGGTAAAACCCGAGATGGACCTGTAACTGATCGAACTCTTGGGCAGTCCCTGGCCCAATGCCCTCTCTGACCACAGACATTACAAATATCTGTGCCCAGTGTACATGGTCTTCCACCATGGAACCGTCTGCACCTAGGACACACACCTGTCCTCCTCCTCTTAGATGGATCCTGGTTCCCTACCATTGGTCGCTTTCCAGCACTTTTCCCCAAGTTAGATGGCCCAGCTTCCACCTTTTTCATAGGTGCCCTGGAATCCTCGAATTCCCTTTCCAATGCCAATGCCTTCTGAACCATCTGGCGATAACTCCTGATGTCAACTGTCGCCATATACCTCCTGAAAATAGGCTTCAGGCCCTGGGAAAACTTCTTGGCTTTCAGCTCATCATTACCCAACATATACGGAGCATACCGAATAAGTGAATTGTATCGCTGCTCATACTCTCGTACTGACATCTCCCCCTGTGTCAGATTCTCAAACTGGATCCTCCTCTGATCCTGTGCAGCTTCACTGATATACTCCTGTCTAAACTTCTTCTCGAAGTCTGACTACTTGAGCACCTTTTTCTTGTGCTCTGGACGAGTGCCATTACTCTCCCTCAATAACTCCATCACGTCATCCCACCAAAGACTGGTTCTCCCTCTCAGAAAGAAAGGTACTAGAACCATCCTTTGCTCTGTCTCATAACCACCACAAGTGAAGAGTCTGTTCATAACAGACAACCAATCCTCTGCTCTATCAGGATCTCCTGTCCCGTCGAAGCTAGGTGGATCAACTGTCTTGAATTTCTCTAACAGTCTCATCTGATGTGGAGTGTCTCCCCTCCTTGGAGCCTCCATCATCTCTGGTTCCTCAACCTCCTCAAGAACTTGATTTCTGGGTTCCTGAGCTCTAGGCACTTGCTGTTGCTCAGCATGCCTCTCCTGTTCCTGTTGTGGCTCAACTTCCTCCTGGACAACACCTCTGTCCCCATAATCTCTGAACATCTCTGTTACAAGAGTGTTCATACCCTGTGCCACCTGAGACATAGTCTCAGTCAAACCCTGTAGCACTCTGGATATCTCATCCAACCTCGCCACAACTGGGTCACTAGAACCTTCACCAGGTTCCCTAGTCCCCCTCGAAGTTCCAGACCTCGTATCAACCATAATAACCTGCAACCACAACCAGACAACATTTCCCCAGATGTTGGTCAGTACTAACTTCCTAGCACTTGGACTTTACTACTAGATCTCAGTCTAAGCCTCCAATATCTATGAAATAAACCCTTAGCTCTGATACCAAAAACACTGACACGATCCCCGTGCCCCTGCCCGGGATACCCTGTGAGCGTTTGTCTCACGGTGGATTGTAATTGGCTAGCTGGTTATGTGTGTGGATTAAATCCAATGCTACTAGTTGATTAACCTAGAAATGCAATATGTATGCACTTATGCTTTGACTTGGTTTATTAAAACCATAAAACATTTAAACATTTAGACATTTAGCCGGCTAGGTAAAATTCTATATAAATAAATACAAAAGGCCAAAGCATATCAAAATCAACCTTTGAGTGATTAACTACACATACACCGCTCGTGAAAGCATTTATACATAAGTAACTAATGCTCTCACCCAGAGAACAATCCCCTGAGTCAAGGACTCTTTATAACATAAATACTGGAGGCAAAATAAAGTACTGTATCAAAATACAAGACTTTGCTGAGATCTTTTACCCTAGCTCCCACTTTGGACTCCTGTCCCAGTGGCGAGTCTCACAAGTCCTTTGCCAAGTGCTACTAGGCTCTGCAGCCAAAGGAAGAAGCAAGTTAGTACCACAGCCTGACCAACAGACCAATTAAACACTTAAGCAGGCTAGAAACTTAAAGTTTCTCAACTACCGTACCTTTACACACAAAAAGGTACTACCGTGATAATCCTCAGCGATTATCCGGTCCTGCTACTCCAGACTCTGCATAACAAACAGGGAGTGAGAATTCAACATTCTCAGTAAGGGTCTTCGATGTACCTGCAAGAAAAATTACTAGGACTCTGGCTGCGAGCTCACACAGCATGAGGGTACTAGTCATATATATATATACTAGGCCGGTAGACCTCTCCTCAAGTAGTCCTCTGTATCAGGCCAAGTGCAATCACTTAGCAACCTGACACATATACAGGCCAAGCGCAATCACTTAGCAACCTGAAATATAGGCCAAGCGTTATCACTTAGCAACCTATCATATGGCTCAAGGGCGAACCTTAGCAAGCCTCATTCAAACATAGAACCTCTCACCTAATTGTTATGCAGGGGAATTTATGACGGGACTTGTAGACTAGGCCGCAGGGCCTCTTTGATGTAAACTAGATGAACAAGGTTTCGCCTCGTGGCCTCGTGGCTCCGGCACGGCTAGGCCGACGAGGGTTCTAAACCTCTCACCTGAGCTATTGATAGCTAATTAAGTTCAATTGCAACATTTGTTTCCTTACTTGTTGCCTAAGCAACTTACTTACCTCAAACAGTTCAAGAAAACTCATACTTCCGGTGGGACTTTCGGAAGTTTCGGAGTACCATCGGGATCCTCGAACCCTTAGGCACGTTCCGAGCCTTCCGTAGTCTCGGTCGGGTCAACGCAGCAAAAAGTCAAACCCTCCATTTTTAGGTGTTGGCGCCGCGTCGCCAAAGGCAAAAAGGAATTGGCGACGCGTCGCCAGCGAACAAACGTTCTGTGACATAAAATTGAATTGGCGACGCGTCGCCAATTTTCGGGCCAATTGGCGCCGCGTCGCCAATTCTGCAGAAATGCAGAATTCGGCCGTTTGCTGCTACGAACTTTGGCAACCAAATACATATAGCAAACATGCATCAAAAGTTACCAAATTTCATACACATGAAGTACATGTTGCAAGGAACAAAACCAACTATCAAAGCCAAACTATGATGCATTAGAAGCATCAAACCAATCCTTCGAACATAGCTAGTCCACCATAATTCCCAAAACGTTTCTTCATACCATAACCAAAAATTACTCAACTTTCTCAATCCATTTCAATCCATAAGCAATCCAACAACTTAAAAACACTTTCTCCCTTACCTTAACACCAAGAACAAGCAAGAATTCGAACCCTTCCTCTTCCAAACAAGCTTCCAAAGTTCTACACAAATTCAAACCAAAACAAAGCTCCTAAACATCAAAAACACATCTTTCAACCAAAACCCAAGCTTCCAATCAACCAAATAACACGAATTCAATCAAGAACATAACTCATACCTCGTTCAAAAATAGGGGATGGAGAAAAACGCCCTTTCAAGCTTCCAAAACATGGATTCAAGCTTGAAAATGCATCCTCCAAGCTTATACACCCTTAATTGCACCTTTTGGCACCAAAAGCTTTTGATTCCAAGCTTAATTTGAGAGAGAAATGGAGTGGAGAAGCTGGAAAATGGGTTATGGAGCTCCAAACCCTTCTTCCCTCTTCTTAAACCCCACTTAACCCCTCAAACCACCAAGGTTTCAAGTTTTGTACAATTAGGTCCCCCATCTTTGTAACTTGACAGTTCTTGATTAAATTCTTGTCTATTTGTTGAGTTTGAGTTAAGGTTAAAAGTTAAGTTCTAAAAATTCATTTTAAAACACTCGGGACACGTCCCGGCCACTCAGGGTGCAAAATTACCATTTTGCCCCTGAACTTAGTTCAGAGCTTTATTCTTGTCGGAACTTAGTGAACTTTGGCAAACTTCTTAATTCTTGCTAGGCAAACTTAAATTAAACTTCTAAACTAAATTCTAAAGTCCTTACCTCCCTCTAGAAGGGCCGTAACATTCTCCCCTCCTTCTGGAATTTGGTCCCCCAAATTCCGCTGCAACTCTGGAAAAACACCAGGATATCTTTTCAGCATATCCTGCTCCGTCTCCCAGGTAGCTTCCTCCTCACTATGGTTAGACCAAAGGATCTTAACCATCGGAATCCACTTAGTCCGCAGTTTCTTGACTTGCCTATCCAAAATCTGAACTGGTTTCTCTTCATAAGTCAAGTCCTCCTGAATGGGTATGACTGAAGGATTTACTACCTGTCCGGGCTCAACTGTGCACTTCCTGAGTAAACTAACGTGAAACACATTATGCACTTGAGAAAGGTTAGGCGGTAAAGCCAACCGATAAGCAACTTTCCCAACTTTCTCTAACACTTCATAAGGTCCAATGAACCCTGGGAGCTAACTTGCCCCTCTGTCCAAAACGACTAACTCCTCTCATGGGCGACACCTTCAGAAGTACTTTGTCACCAACCTCAAAACTCAATTCTCTTCTTCTTCTGTTTGCATACTTAGTCTGTCTGTCATTAGCTGTCTTGATTCTCTGCTGAATCAACTTAATCTTAGCTGTAGTGTCAGCTATGATCTCAGGTCCAATAACCACTCTATCTGTTGGATCTGCCCAACAATGAGGTGTCATACATCGTCTCCCATATAAAGCTTCATAGGGCGCCATTCCAATAACAGATTGATGACTATTATTATAGGCAAACTCGATCAGTGGTAAGTGCTGATCCCAATCACCTCTGAAATCAATGACGCACATGCGTAGCATGTCCTCTAAAGTCTGAATCACCCTCTCTGACTGTCCGTCAGTCTGCGGATGAAAAGCAGTACTGAGGCTAACTTTACTGCCCAATGCTTCCTGAAAAGCATTCCAAAACTGTGATGTAAATCGTGGATCTCTGTCTGATATGATCTGATCCGGTATCCCATGGAGTCTCACAATCTCCCTGAGATATAACTGAGCCAACCTCTCTAATGTGTAGGTGACTCTGATCGGTATAAAGTGTGCCGACTTCGTCAATCTGTCAACCACTACCCAAATAGCATTATGCTGACTCCGGGTGGTCGGTAACCCCACTAGGAAATCCATAGTAACGGATCCCCACTTCCTCACTGGTAGAGATAAACTCTGAAGTATGCCTGCTGGTTTCTGGTGTTCAGCTTTCACCACCTGACATGTCAAACACTTTGCCACATGTCCTCGTACATCTCTCTTCAGTCCTGGCCACCAAAAATGTGTCTTCAGATCTTGATACATCTTACTAACACCAGGGTGAATACTCAATGTACTACTATGTGCCTCCTGTAGGACTTGCTGCCTAAGTCCCTCAACATTCGACACATAGAGTCGATCACCATAATGCAGTATTCCATCTTTGTACTTGAACTCTTTCTTCAAAGCACCAGTCTTAGCTTCACCTGAAATCTTCTTCAACAATGGATCTTTCAACTGAGCTTTTCTGACTCTGGCTAACCAAGCCGTCTGAATCTCCAAAACGTAGACTAAGGATTTTTCTCGACTTTGCCATAATTCATGCAAAGCTAAGAAACAATCCTTCAATGTTCCTTCTGAAGAATCTGTAGCCTGATCCTTGGACAAGATCACTCCTGTGTACTTACGGCTCAAAGCATCTGCTACCACGTTCCCTTTACCAGCACAATACTCGATCGAACAATCATAGTCTTTAATGTACTCAATCCATCGCCGCTGTCTCATGTTCAGATCCTTCTGAGTAAACAAATACTTCAAACTCTTGTGATCAGTGAAGATTCTGAACGATCTTCCCATCAAATAATGTCTCCATAATTTCAGTGCAAAGATCACTGCTGCAAGCTCTAGATCATGAACAGGGTAGTTCAACTCATTAGGCCTCAGCTGTCTCGAACCATAAGCAATCACCTGACTGTCCTGATGTAGAACACAACCTAAACCTGAACCTGACGCATCAGTATAAACTGTAAAGGCTCTGTCCGGGTCTGGTAACACAAGTATGGGTGCACTGGTCAACTTTTCCTTCAGCTCCATGTAGGCTTCTTCACACTTCGGTGTCCACTCAAATTTCTGAGCTTTCCTGGTCAATGCTGTCAACGGCGTAGCTATCACAGAGAATTTCTCTATGAAGCGTCTGTAGTAACCTGCTAGACCCAAGAAACTCCTGACCTCTGTAACTGTAGTCGGTCTCTTCCAATCAACCACTGCTTGAACCTTTTCAGGATCAACTGACAAACCTTGAGCACTGATAATATGCCCCAAAAACTGAATCCTCTCGGACCAAAACTCACACTTAGAAAATTTTGCATAGTACTGATTATCCTTCAGCACTTGCAAAACCGTTCTAAGGTGCTCCTCATGCTCTGCTGTAGACTGTGAATAGATCAGAATATCATCGATGAAGACCTCAACAAACTGATCCAGAAATGGCTTAAAGATCCGATTCATAGCTTCCATAAACACTGCTGGAGCATTAGTCACACCAAAAGGCATAACCGTATACTCATAATGTCCGTACCTTGTCCTGAAGGCAGTCTTCGGAATGTCTTCCTCCTTAACTCTGATCTGAAAATATCCAGACCGAAGATCAATCCTGGAAAACACTCTCGCTCCTCTGAGTCTGTCAAACAAATCATCAATTCTAGGAAGTGGATACTTATTCTTAACTGTCACTGCATTCAACTTCCTGTAATCGATGCACAACCTGAAAGTTCCATCTTTCTTCTTCACAAATAATACTGGAGCTCCCCACGGTGATACACTCGGTCTTATGAAATCTTTCCCTAGCAGTTCCTCCAACTGCTTCTTCAACTCATCCATCTCAGGAGCCGACATCCTATAAGGTGGTACTGAAATAGGCTCAACCCCTGGTTGCAGATGGATAGCAAACTCAGTATCCCTCCTAGGTGGTAACCCAGGTAACTCCACTGGAAACACCTCAGGAAACTGATTAGCTACAGGAATGCTTCCCAACTCTTCCTCTATAGTTACTCCATTCAACGAGTAATACTCCTCTTCACCCACTACAGGGATGGTATCTACAAGTCTAAGATGTAAACTCTTAGCACTAGATGCCAACCCTCCTGTGCAAGTCACTCTAGCCCCCTGAGCATCAATGATGTCAACCGAGTGATTCGCACAGTTAATTTGTGCCTTGTGCTTACTCAACCAATCCATTCCCAACACTAGATCATAAGATCTCAGTTCAATCACCCACAACTCACAACAAAAGTCATGATTACCTAACTGCAAAGGATACCTAGTAACCACTTCATTGGTCACAATAAAACCTCTCCCTGCAGTCCTGATGAGTCTCAACTCACCCGCAATTTCACGCTGTAAACTATGCTTATCTACCAAGGCAGAAGATATCACTGAAAGAGTAGCTCCCGTATCGAAAAGCACTCTAACACTACTGCTCAGAAAAGTAAAATTACCTCGTACAGTTGGCGGTTCTCTAGCCGCCTAGTTCGTCAAAGCGAAGACTCTTGGGTTCACTGCTGCAGCAACTACTCCAGGCCGGTTCCCAATGGCAAGCGGTACTGGAGGTAAAACCCGAGATGGACCTGTAACTGATCGAACTCTTGGGCAGTCCCTGGCCCAATGCCCTCTCTGACCACAGACATTACAAATATCTGTGCCCAGTGTACATGGTCTTCCACCATGGAACCGTCTGCACCTAGGACACACACCTGTCCTCCTCCTCTTAGATGGATCCTGGTTCCCTACCATTGGTCGCTTTCCAGCACTTTTCCCCAAGTTAGATGGCCCAGCTTCCACCTTTTTCATAGGTGCCCTGGAATCCTCGAATTCCCTTTCCAATGCCAATGCCTTCTGAACCATCTGGCGATAACTCCTGATGTCAACTGTCGCCATATACCTCCTGAAAATAGGCTTCAGGCCCTGGGAAAACTTCTTGGCTTTCAGCTCATCATTACCCAACATATACGGAGCATACCGAATAAGTGAATTGTATCGCTGCTCATACTCTCGTACTGACATCTCCCCCTGTGTCAGATTCTCAAACTGGATCCTCCTCTGATCCTGTGCAGCTTCACTGATATACTCCTGTCTAAACTTCTTCTCGAAGTCTGACTACTTGAGCACCTTTTTCTTGTGCTCTGGACGAGTGCCATTACTCTCCCTCAATAACTCCATCACGTCATCCCACCAAAGACTGGTTCTCCCTCTCAGAAAGAAAGGTACTAGAACCATCCTTTGCTCTGTCTCATAACCACCACAAGTGAAGAGTCTGTTCATAACAGACAACCAATCCTCTGCTCTATCAGGATCTCCTGTCCCGTCGAAGCTAGGTGGATCAACTGTCTTGAATTTCTCTAACAGTCTCATCTGATGTGGAGTGTCTCCCCTCCTTGGAGCCTCCATCATCTCTGGTTCCTCAACCTCCTCAAGAACTTGATTTCTGGGTTCCTGAGCTCTAGGCACTTGCTGTTGCTCAGCATGCCTCTCCTGTTCCTGTTGTGGCTCAACTTCCTCCTGGACAACACCTCTGTCCCCATAATCTCTGAACATCTCTGTTACAAGAGTGTTCATACCCTGTGCCACCTGAGACATAGTCTCAGTCAAACCCTGTAGCACTCTGGATATCTCATCCAACCTCGCCACAACTGGGTCACTAGAACCTTCACCAGGTTCCCTAGTCCCCCTCGAAGTTCCAGACCTCGTATCAACCATAATAACCTGCAACCACAACCAGACAACATTTCCCCAGATGTTGGTCAGTACTAACTTCCTAGCACTTGGACTTTACTACTAGATCTCAGTCTAAGCCTCCAATATCTATGAAATAAACCCTTAGCTCTGATACCAAAAACACTGACACGATCCCCGTGCCCCTGCCCGGGATACCCTGTGAGCGTTTGTCTCACGGTGGATTGTAATTGGCTAGCTGGTTATGTGTGTGGATTAAATCCAATGCTACTAGTTGATTAACCTAGAAATGCAATATGTATGCACTTATGCTTTGACTTGGTTTATTAAAACCATAAAACATTTAAACATTTAGACATTTAGCCGGCTAGGTAAAATTCTATATAAATAAATACAAAAGGCCAAAGCATATCAAAATCAACCTTTGAGTGATTAACTACACATACACCGCTCGTGAAAGCATTTATACATAAGTAACTAATGCTCTCACCCAGAGAACAATCCCCTGAGTCAAGGACTCTTTATAACATAAATACTGGAGGCAAAATAAAGTACTGTATCAAAATACAAGACTTTGCTGAGATCTTTTACCCTAGCTCCCACTTTGGACTCCTGTCCCAGTGGCGAGTCTCACAAGTCCTTTGCCAAGTGCTACTAGGCTCTGCAGCCAAAGGAAGAAGCAAGTTAGTACCACAGCCTGACCAACAGACCAATTAAACACTTAAGCAGGCTAGAAACTTAAAGTTTCTCAACTACCGTACCTTTACACACAAAAAGGTACTACCGTGATAATCCTCAGCGATTATCCGGTCCTGCTACTCCAGACTCTGCATAACAAACAGGGAGTGAGAATTCAACATTCTCAGTAAGGGTCTTCGATGTACCTGCAAGAAAAATTACTAGGACTCTGGCTGCGAGCTCACACAGCATGAGGGTACTAGTCATATATATATATACTAGGCCGGTAGACCTCTCCTCAAGTAGTCCTCTGTATCAGGCCAAGTGCAATCACTTAGCAACCTGACACATATACAGGCCAAGCGCAATCACTTAGCAACCTGAAATATAGGCCAAGCGTTATCACTTAGCAACCTATCATATGGCTCAAGGGCGAACCTTAGCAAGCCTCATTCAAACATAGAACCTCTCACCTAATTGTTATGCAGGGGAATTTATGACGGGACTTGTAGACTAGGCCGCAGGGCCTCTTTGATGTAAACTAGATGAACAAGGTTTCGCCTCGTGGCCTCGTGGCTCCGGCACGGCTAGGCCGACGAGGGTTCTAAACCTCTCACCTGAGCTATTGATAGCTAATTAAGTTCAATTGCAACATTTGTTTCCTTACTTGTTGCCTAAGCAACTTACTTACCTCAAACAGTTCAAGAAAACTCATACTTCCGGTGGGACTTTCGGAAGTTTCGGAGTACCATCGGGATCCTCGGACCCTTAGGCACGTTCCGAGCCTTCCGTAGTCTCGGTCGGGTCAACGCAGCAAAAAGTCAAACCCTCCATTTTTAGGTGTTGGCGCCGCGTCGCCAAAGGCAAAAAGGAATTGGCGACGCGTCGCCAACGAACAAACGTTCTATGACATAAAATTGAATTGGCGACGCGTCGCCAATTTTTGGGCCAATTGGCGCCGCGTCGCCAATTCTGCAGAAATGCAGAATTCGGCCGTTTGCTGCTACGAACTTTGGCAACCAAATACATATAGCAAACATGCATCAAAAGTTACCAAATTTCATACACATGAAGTACATGTTGCAAGGAACAAAACCAACTATCAAAGCCAAACTATGATGCATTAGAAGCATCAAACCAATCCTTCGAACATAGCTAGTCCACCATAATTCCCAAAACGTTTCTTCATACCATAACCAAAAATTACTCAACTTTCTCAATCCATTTCAATCCATAAGCAATCCAACAACTTAAAAACACTTTCTCCCTTACCTTAACACCAAGAACAAGCAAGAATTCGAACCCTTCCTCTTCCAAACAAGCTTCCAAAGTTCTACACAAATTCAAACCAAAACAAAGCTCCTAAACATCAAAAACACATCTTTCAACCAAAACCCAAGCTTCCAATCAACCAAATAACACGAATTCAATCAAGAACATAACTCATACCTCGTTCAAAAACAGGGGATGGAGAAAAACGCCCTTTCAAGCTTCCAAAACATGGATTCAAGCTTGAAAATGCATCCTCCAAGCTTATACACCCTTAATTGCACCTTTTGGCACCAAAAGCGTTTGATTCCAAGCTTAATTTAAGAGAGAAATGGAGTGGAGAAGCTGGAAAACGGGTTATGGAGCTCCAAACCCTTCTTCCCTCTTCTTAAACCCCACTTAACCCCTCAAACCACCAAGGTTTCAAGTTTTGTACAATTAGGTCCCCCATCTTTGTAACTTGACAGTTCTTGATTAAATTCTTGTCTATTTGTTGAGTTTGAGTTAAGGTTAAAAGTTAAGTTCTAAAAATTCATTTTAAAACACTCGGGACTCGTCCCGGCCACTCAGGGTGCAAAATTACCATTTTGCCCCTGAACTTAGTTCAGAGCTTTATTCTTGTCGGAACTTAGTGAACTTTGGCAAACTTCTTAATTCTTGCTAGGCAAACTTAAATTAAACTTCTAAACTAAATTCTAAAGTCCTTACCTCCCTCTAGAAGGGCCGTAACAACTTCTCTGTGTTCGTCAATTAGGTCCAGCTTAGTTCTCAACCTGAGGTTCTTCCCTTCTTCATCAAACACTTGTACCCTGATCAATGGCTGAACCACTTTCATAGGAATAATGGCCTTCATGCCAAAGATGAGTGAGAAAGGTGTTTCACCTGTTGCCTTTCGGGGGGTTGTCCGATAGCTACAGTGCACACTAGGAAGTTCTCCTGGCCATTTTCTTTTTTCTTCCTTCAATCTCTTTTTCAAACCATCCTTTATGGTTTTGTTGGACACCTCTACCTGTCCGTTGCTCTGAGGATGAGCTACAGGGTTGAAGTGCACTTTTATCCCGAGGTCGGTAGCGAATTCCTGGAACCCCTTATCAATAAACTGGGAACCATTATTGGCCACTATCACCCTCGGTATATCGAATCTACATACGATGTTCTTCCAGATGAATTTCTACACGTCCTTCACCAATATGGCTGCCAGAGGCTCTACCTCAATCCATTTAGTGAAGTAATCTACTGCGACTATGCAGAACTTCACTATCTGGGTGCAGTTAGGAGAGGTCCAATGAGGTCAATACCCCATACCGCGAAGGGGCAAGGGTAGTTAGCTGGATTCATCATTTCCAAGGGTAACCTCTAAATGTTAGCATGTCTTTGGCAATTGTCACATTTCTGGAAAAATTGCCTTGCGTCCTTCCTTAAGGTAGGCCAGAAGTATCCCTGGTGGAGTAGTACTCCTGCCAGAGCATCAATTCCTATGTGGGAACCACAGGCCCCCTCATGGACTTTTCTGAGGACTGTCTCGACATCCTCTGCACGGACACACCTTTGCAGTGGACTCACGTACCCTTGTCGGTATAACTCCTTGCCGATTAGGAAATATCGTCCGGAACATCTTCACACTTTTGCTACCTCAAGAGGACCTTCGGGAAGTTCTGAAGTTGTAAGATACTTTTTTTTGGGATTTTTCCAACCTTTCAAGTCTGCCAATGCCCGTGCTTTTATTGCCTTCCTTGGCTCATAAGTGATATCATACTCACCGAGCTTGATGCACCACTTTGATAGCCTTCTTGAGTGGTCTACCTTCTTCATGATATCCCGCAGAGGCAAGTTACTTCGGACGATAATGGGGTGCCCTTGGAAATAGGGTCGCAACCTTCTGCTTGCAAGCACCAAGGCATAAATAGGGTTTTGTACCAAGGGGTACCTAACTTCGGCACCATGCAAAGACTTACTTGCATAATATACTGGCCATTGCTTTGCCCCCTCTTCCTTCATAAGGACCGAACTTACCATCTTTTCGGTGATGGCAAGGAATAGTATGAAGGGTTCTCCTTCCCGTGGCTACCGAAGTGTCGGCAGACGAGTTAAGTCGATGTTAAACTCTTCCCCGGCCTTTTGGCAGTCTTCATCCCAAGGGCGCACCTCAGTTCTGAGGTCTCCTCCATTTTTTGCTGCTTTAGTGAAGACCTTGAAAAATGGTTGGCAGTGATCCCCATATCTGGAGATGAATCTACTGAGTGACGTGATTCTTTCCATGAGTCTTTGCACATCCTTGGTCATCGTGGGAGTTTAGAACATTAACAAGGCCTTGACATTTTTTGGATTAGCATCAATACCTCTCTCTGACACCATAAAATCGAGAAACTTACCCGCATTCACCCCGAACACACATTTTTCGGGGTTGAGATGAATTCCAAATGTCCTCAGCTGGGGGAATGTTTCTTCCAAGTCTGTTATATGACTACTAGGCAGTTTGCTCTTGACTATCATATCATCGACGTAGACTTTCATGTTTCTCCCTATTAGGGAGTTGAAGACCCTATTCATCAACCTCTGGTATGTGGCTCCTGCATTCTTAAGCCCGAAGGGCATTCTAATATAGTAGTATGTACCAACTTCGGTGATGAAGGCAGTTTTTTCCTCGTCTTCGGGGTCCATCGTAATTTGATGATACCCGCTGAAGGCGTCGAGGAAGCTAAGGAGGCCATACTCGGCAGCTAAGTCCACCAACTGGTCTATTGGGGGCAAAGGATACGAATCCTTAGGATAGGCATTGTTCACGTTTCGGAAGTCGATGCACATTTAGAGTTTGTCACTCCCTTCTTTGGTGGCGATAACCACGTTACTAAACCATTCAGGATATTTGACTTACCTTATTACGTCTACCTCCATCAACCTTTGGATTTCGGCTTTAACAAAGTTATTCTTGTGTGCCGAAAGGCTTTTCTGTTTTTGGTGAACAAGCTTTGCATTAGGGTGTATCTTAAGACTATGCTCGATTATGCGAGGGTCTACCCCAGGCATGTCTTTCGACAAGTAGGCAAATAGATCTTTGTTCATTAAAAGTAAATACACAAGCTTTTTCTTGTCACCTTTGGCCAAATGTTTCCTCATGTAGGTACTTCGGCCCGGGATGAGCTATACATTCTCAGTTTCAATTTTTTTTGAGTCATTTCTCTCTCATTCTATAGACCCTTCGGTCAATGTGCCCTTTTCCCCCGAGGCCTGTGTGTGCACTTTCACTGGGCTCTACCTAGCCTTCATGAATACCTATCAAACTTCAGCTTGATCAATAAATATTTCTGTGTCCCCGTCTTTCATTCTGAAGGTGACCGTCAGGTACTTCACATCTGGTCAGATGTGAAAGTTTCCTTGAGTCTGTCTTCCCAAGATGGAATTATATGAAGAAGGGACGTCGATGACAATGAACCTGGTCATGAAAGAGGCAAAGAGCTCTTCATTGTTCCGAACAGAAGTTCCCCTTAGCATCAGAGGTAGGTCGATCCATCCGAGGACATGCAATTCGGAAGTACCTACCCCGAAGGTAGGTGATGTAACAGGTTTGAGGTTGATTTTTAGTGATGCCTAGGCTTACCAATAGGTGGGAGAATAGGACATCAGTGTTGGACCTGTTGTCCAGGAACACCCTTTTAACGTCCCAGCTCCCAATCCTTGCCATAATAAGGAGTGGATCATCATGTGGGAATACTACGGTAGACCCACCTTTCCGAGTGAGCTTGTTTCATGGGGTTATCAAATTCCATCACTGAGATCTCCCTGGCTTTCCTCTTCCTCTCCGCCGAAGGTAGTCCCATGGTGATTCATCTGGATTAGTCGAACCGGTGGTGGAGGATTCTTCTTGGGACTTTGGTTCCGATGTCGGTCGGAATCATAGTCCTCATCTTCCTTTCTTTCTTCCTCCCTTCTTCTCCTAGGAGAGAGCACCCGTAGTTATCGGTGAAGTTGACCCTGCTTAATTAGGGATTCGATGTTCTTCCTGAGTTAGAAGCAATCATCTGTGTCATGCTCATGGTCTCGGTGGAACTGGCAGAATTTCGTCATGTTTTTCTTGTTTTCCGAACTCATGGCCTTCGGACGCTAGATTGGATTGACTTGGCTTTCCATGGCCAGTAGTATGCTTGTTCTGGAAGTGTTTAGGGGGGTGAATGATATGGGTTTTTTCCCCCTCTGCTTCCGAGGTCTTCCCCCGCCCTCGGCAAAATAGCGATTTTGGTGATTCTGACCATCGGGCTGATGGTTATTAGACATCAGTCCCCCCATCCTCAACTCTTCGGCCGTCATATGCTGTTCGGCCCTTCGATAGAACTCACCGAGGGTGTCCGAGGGGTCCTTTGAGAACTCGTAAAAGAGTTGTGAGTCTCGCCGAAGTCCTCGTATCATCGCGAGAATGCGTATTTCGGGATGGAAGTCCGGCACACTCAAGGCCTCTCGGTTGAACCTTTCGACATAGTCGCGAATCGTCTCTCTGTGCCTTTGCGCTATGTCGAACATTTGAACAGGCATCTTCGCCATCAGCCTGCTACCAATGAATTTCTATGTAAACACAGTGGATAACTCTTGGAAACCCATGATTGTTCTGGGGGTGAATGAGTTATACCAAGCAGTCGCCGGTCCGTAGATGGTGACTTTAAAACATTTGCAAAGCATGGCGTGATCGGCACCACGTAGCACCATGCTGTGTCTATACTTGGTCAGATGGGCTTGGGGGTCACTACACCTATTATAGGTTTCCAAGTGAGGCACCCGAAAGTTGCTTGGCATAGGTGCCTCAACTGTTGCTCCGATAAATGGCGACTCGTCTCCGATGAAGGTTTCCGACAACCTTGACCATACAGGCTTTCGAGCCACCTGCCTTTCCACTTTCTCCAACCTCTCTAGGATCTTTTCCATGAGGATGGTGGCCCTAGGCTCTTCTCTCTACCTAGAGGCCTTCGGCAATGGAAAACGATTCCTCATTTTTGGTTAGTAACTTCACCGGCGAAGGTATTGTGATCTCTCTTCCAATGATGAACTTCACCAACGGGAAGTCCTAGCCCCTTTCGACCCCGTTTCTCTAGTACGTTGGCCTCTGGGGGGTATGTCCTCCATTGAGGAGTCATCACGGATGTCCCCACTCCCTGAGCTCCGGTGAGTGGACTTCGGGCTTTTCTCCCAACGGGGAGTTCGTGAAGAGGCCCTTCGGCCCGAATGTGGTTGTGACCACCTTTGGTCCAACTGTTGCGTCATTTCAGCCACAACAGAGTGCTGAAAATTATGTAGGAAGGTCATCGTGATATTTTGAGGATGTTCGTCCTCAGGCAATGGTTTGTTCGTTCACCAGTTGAGTTTCCAGCGCGGACAGGGACTTTGAGGGTCCCTTGTCCTTACAACATCGGGTTTCAACGACGGTAACCTGGGGCTGAGTTCCCACAGACAGTGCCAAATGATGCCCGTCGACATCTCTGTTGTACGACATAAAGGCTTAAAGTAGGGACTTTCGATGATGAAGGGTGTCTGAAGGATAGACTTCCGATGTGAGAGTACCGGAGACGCTCAAAAGAACAGGGGTTAGGAGGTCCCCGAGTGTGTTTCCGGGGGAGGAGCCTCCGACGCCCAAGTCAGTATTTGGCAAGTGAAGAGTAGCGAATAGAGAGCAAAGAGTATAGTTCTCTTGAGAGTTCTGCCTGTCCCCACCAAGGTTGTTTCCCCAAGTATTTATAAGAGGACATTGGGGGAAGTCCGTTTGACACAGCCTGCTCAGATCATGACACGTGTTCAGTTAGATGGAGTCCATACCTTCGGGGATGGGAATCTCCAGCTAGCCATAGGCCGTTCTGGAAAAAAGTCAGGGCCGTGGGAGGCTTGTGTGTCAGGGGCATGTGCGACGTCTCCATGTCAATGCTCCTAACTGTCTTTGTCTCATCTAGGTGAGAACTCCTTCGGTGATGGGCCCTATTCGGTGGGTAATACCACTTCGGCTGACCGGTCTTCTTCGGTCTGGTTTTTGCTGTTGAGGGCCATAAAGGGAGGCTCCTCAGCCTGTTGGAGGACCTTCGGCGAATGCTATATTCTTCTAAGGATGAGGAGATGGCCTCTCGAGGTTGGCAAATCACTTGACCGAGGACGGTGCAGTATGCCCTTCCGAGGGTGGTAGTGTTATCAGCCGAGGGTGGTGAGGATCCATTCTCTCGAGGTTGGTCAGATGTACGTCCGAGGATGGTACTTGTCAGTCATCTTTAGAAGCTATAACCAATGGTGATAGCCAAATGGCTATCACATGTCTTATGCTTGGTCTTGATATCTTGGACAAAGGGACAATGGCATATACGAATAATGATCATAAAGGTTTAGTCGAATCACTGACAATCTTGTCACTTGGGTAGCAATGATGTGTTGCTAGACATCGCTCATTGTTTATGATCATAAAGGTGATTTATGATCACTACCAACATGGTTAGAGGCGATTGGGTCTAACGCATGAAGCCTATTTGCATTACTTGAGTGCATGGGTTAATTCATTTGGGTTATGGTTTCATGATAATTTTGTACTAATAATTTGCCTAAAAGTGGAGCCATTGTTAACCCTGAAATTAAACCTAGTTGGGTTAGGGCTTTAAAACCCATTAGGCTTAGAAGTTGAGTCTCAGTACAAATACATCATATATGAGAAGTTCATAGCTTTTGCCCTAGCTTCCCAAAAGTTTCAGCCGCACTATTCTCTTTCCATTCCCTGGAGGATGCAAGCTAGCACTATGAAGACAAAAGGAACGCATCTACCGGGATGTGGTAAAGGCGTGGTGATCCTGAGAGGCTCATGTGGATACCGTCGAGAGCTTGAACCCGTTAACTGTTCTAGTTTTGGGATTCAACCCAATAGTTGGGTGAAAGATCTTAATCGAATTAGGTATGAAAATTTCAAACACCTGATTTACCCCATTTCACTTGGATCCTGGAGGGTTTCAATTATATTCTGCTGCACTTGTTTGTCTCCCGAAACCCTTAAAAAATAACTACAACCAGCCCTAGGTCATGGGTATGATAATTTTGCTCATGGGGTCTAAACTGCCTTGACCCATAAGCAATGGAATTTTTGTCTTGCAACAACACAACCTAACACAAATCTAGATGCATTTGCATAGATGATGTAGGGCTTACTCGGATTAGGAAGAATCAATACTAGAGTTTCAATCAACCTCTTATTGAGCTCCTGGAAACTCTTTTCACATTTCTCAATCCACTCAAACTTTTGAACCTTCTTGGCCAGATGAGTAAGAGGTGAGGCAATCATGGAGAAGCCTGATATAAATCTTTTGCAGTATCAAGCTAATCGTAGGAATCTTCATATTACCTTTATAGTCTTCGGTCTTTCCCACTCTTGCACTTTCTTGATCTTTTCAGGTCTACCCTAAGGCCTTGTACATCTATAATATGTCCCAGGAAAGACATTTTCCTTATCCAGAATTGGCATTTGGATAACTTCACATAAAGATGATGATCCAACAAAGTCTTTAAGACAATCTTTGGTTAATGTCTATCTTCATTTTCATAGTTGGAATATACTAGGATTTCAATCATGAACACAACCACAAATTTATCTAGATGTGGTCTGAACTCCCTATTCATCAGGTCTGTGAAAGTAGCTAGGATGTTAGTTAAACCAAATGGCATGACTGTGTACTAATAATGCCCATATCTAGTCCTAAATACTAAAAGTATTCAAATCTCTAATATATCTTTGAGAACATCTTAGATTCGTTGAGCTGATCAAATAGATCCTCACTCCTCAAGAGTCGATACTTATTCTTGATAGTCACAGCAATAAGCTTATTATACTCAACGCATAGTTTCAATGATCCATCCTTCTTCATCACAAAGAGCACTCAAGCTCCCCATGGTGAAACACTTGGCATTATGAACCCTTTTCCAAGAAGTTCATCAAGTTGTTTCTTGAGCTCATTCATCTTTGTGATAGGCATTCTATAAGGAGGAATTGATATTGTACTAGCTCCTACTTGTAGCTTCATCTCAAAGTCAATCTCCCTTCGTGGAGGAATACCTAGCAGGTCTTTAAGAAAGACTTGTGGAAAGACTCTTACTACAAGTATTATGTCCATTTCCTCATTACAATGCAATTCATTGAATGCATAATAGTAATCATGTTTAGAAATCACAGGTATCTCATCTAGTACCATTAGTTCCATACCATGCATTTCATACACTAATTCCTTACAATTCACTAATGCATGCACATGACAATCAGGCAATGTGATTTTTTTTTTCGCACAATCAATTTTTATGTTATGCATAGCAAGCCAATTCATACCCAGCACCATATCATACTTAGGAATGTATAACACTAGCAGATTACTCATAACCTTAGTCTTTCTTAATACTAGCTCACAATCCTTAGCTAGTTCATTAGTTAAAACACATTGACTACTTACTGTTTTCACGAAGGATATACTAGGCAACCAATTTCCTAGCCATTATAGACATAGATGCTCCAGTATCAAACAGAACACTAACAGACATACCATTTAGGTAAATGTTACCTCTTAATGCTCCTCCTTGTTGTGGTCTCTCTGGTTTCTCCTCTTAGAACACTCTACCAGCTCTTCGCACTGGAGGCCATGGGACTGGAGGAATTGGTCTCTACTATATCTCGCTAGGTGATCCCTCTCTTAGTTCTGATCCAGTAGGCCCCACTAGACCTTGATTTTCTGGTCTTCTTCCTTGACCATGTGGGTAGAGCTTGATCCAATGATCCATGACACCACATCTTAAACACGCATAGGTGTCAAAGTAGCAAGGTTTTGTTCCATGAAACTTCTTACACTTAGGGCAACTTAGGCCAAGGACTTTCTCCTGAACCTTGCCCTCACCACCTGGATGAGAACACTTGGTAATTCCTTTACCAGATGGAGGCTTCTTCTACTTGCCTCCTGAGTTGTTACTTTCCCCATGTCCACTAGGAAAGTTTCTACTCTCATACTCCTCTTGCTCTACTAATAGAGCCTTATGCACTGCCTCAAAATATGTCACTGCTCCAAATGGCCTCACAGCCTTTCTAATATCTGATTTTTGGCATTTGACAAATCTTTTGGCTTTCAACTCCTCCAATCCATGATACTGGAGAGCATACCTCACCAACTGATTGAATTTGTGCTCATACTCTAGGACACTTAGGTTGTCCTGGCTTAGAGCATCAAATTCATCTTGATTCACATCCTTGATTGCATCACTGATATAGTGCTCTTGGAAAACTTGAGTAAACATTGGCCAGGTCATCCCTATATCTCTTTCTGGCCTTCTGCAACTCTGGACAGCATACCTATCTCTATTGTTCCTCCACCACATATCTACCCTGCCTACCAAACTAACGCAACTAGTGATTCTTTCTTGGTGGAGCCGAATGACATTCTCTCAAACAGCTTCTTTATGAAAATCATGCACTCCTTAGCCTTCTCTAGCCTAGCTCTTCCATCAAACTATAGAGCCCTTAGTCCTTGGAACATCTCTAATAGTCTAAATTCATCTAGGCCTTCTAGATCCTCAACTCTCTGTCCCCTAGATTTGTGAGACTCTTCAACATGGTGATGCTCTTTATGATCTCTCTGCCTTCTCATACCTCTTTTCTCATGGCCTTCCTCAATATCATTCCTAGCGGAGGAATGGTCATAGACTGAGGGATTGGTCCTGGACACCTGAGCAATCTCAGATGTTACTCTTTTTCCTCTTGAATTTTTCCTATCCTTATCTTCCACCTCATCAGCATCATCATTTCTATTTTCCAATCTTTTAGTAGGAACATGCTCAGATGTGTTCCTAGGCTCATCTTCTAATTCCTGTTATACATTCTGAACTAGTTCTACTTGTGCTCCTTGGACTCTTGCTGTTGTGCTTGTATTAGCCTTACTAAGTTTTCATTGATTAGAGCTAAGTTCCTCTGAAGCAATAACCATACTTGCCGCATTTCAAGGTTTGGTGCCCTATGCTGGCCCTAATTCCCCCTTTCCTCTTTATGCTTTTGTTGCCTAGGTTCAATAGGAGGCCTTATGGGGTGGTTCCCCTCTCCTTCTAGCAACCATATTTATTTCCTGTTCATGATTCATCATAGAGAACATATAAAAAGCATAGGTATTTTAACGGTACTTGACACTAGCAGCTAACCAAACTGAGTTCATGTATGTAGCTAGCATGCATAATGCAACTATATGCTATGTACATGTGCAAACCATACTCTGATACCAACATCTATTACCCACTCTAGGGTAGTCCATTTATGGTGACAAAATTGTGCATTTAAACCCCTAGGATTGGTATGTCTTGTAGGCTATCAGAACAATACCCTTAATGTGCATACCTAAGTGGCCCTCTTGGCCATTATGTAAATACATGCACATTGGTCCAAGCATTACACACATATTAACATTTTATGCACACCATGGCAGCAAGGAAAGAAAACACTAGCACAAGTCTTAATCTTGGCTACCACACATTGGGCATTCTTACTAGGTTCAAGTTTCCAGCCATTGCACCCGAGTCTTCCTCCAAAAAATGTATTAATCTAGCCATGCACCCATGTGTTTTCTTGATACCATGATCAAGTAGAGTCTTTGAACAAACCAAGGAAACTGGTTTTACAACAATAGCCCACTAGGGACCAAGTTATGGATTTTTTAATTTGGTTACAAAATTCTGACCAAATGAACAGTAAGTTAGCCAACTTTGCAACACCGTATCTTTGGCTACAGGGCTCTAAATACAGAAATTATAAAGCCCATCCAAACCTCTAGATGTTCTTTAGGTATGATCAAAATTTTATTCCAAGCTTCATTCCACACAGGGATTTATAGTACTTAGGGTGCAAAGTCAAAATTTTGGTCAGTTTATGACCCTTTTGCCCATATGAAATTTTATAAGCATGCCAACACTTCATTCGCAAGGGGTAAGCCCCTCAAGGCTATTCCATACATATCCAAGACACCTAAGAATTTCATTCCCTTTCTGCTAGCATCTTTACATAGCCAATACAAAATTTACAAACAAGCAGCCCATATTGCACGCTTAGGCAGCCTGTGCATACCATGCACATACATAGCAAAACAACACATAATTGTTCTCATACTTGTCCAAACTTTTCATGCATTACATGCACATGTATCCATGCACTACATAATGTTCTTAACTCAGCTAGACCATGCACCCTAGTTACAGGAGAGCCTTAGACACAATGCAGTCCAGAGACAGAATGCTGGACAACTGCTGCATAGTACAGTAAGCACCATCAATAAAAATACAAAATGTACTCCTAAAATCACCAAACAATCTAGATCACAAATAGATACATGGAAGTTCAAGTACCTAAAATTCCAAATCAAAAATCAAATGAAAAGGGTTAGTTTGAATGAGATCTATCTGCAACATTTGTAATGGACAGATTTGAGGGGAGGTAAGTTTCACTTGGAAACTTAGTAAGGAGCACACATAGGTGCTTAAGGTCACATTAGCCTTGACATTACCTGCATTCAGAGATAGTAAAACACAAGAAACACAATGAAAAAATCCCACAAAAAGCAACCAAATGTAGCAGCCAAACACAAACAACAAACACTTGTATGCAACAACAACAAGTATCATTGGTTAGTCCAGAAAACATGCAATAAACATATACAACTCACTATGGTAGCCCTCCTCAAGATTAAGCTTGGTCTTTGGAGAGTTTTAACACTAGTTATTACTAACTTTGGGCTCTAGAAACACCCATTTCTACTACCATCATTGTGTAATTCACACTAAGGCTGAAAACCTTCACTAAGGGCACCTCCCTTCACTAAGGTTGGTTCATCAAACTCTTTGAGCTTGATCATAGGTGCACCCAAATAATAGGACCAATAAGCTTCCAATTATGCTTCCTTGACTTCAACTATATGTAGTTGTAATCTTGGAGGTATTGTGGCTATAGAGGAAGTGTGGAGGTGAGGGGGCTGCATTTCTTTGCTGCTAGAGGAGGCCAAATGTGAGAGATAAGGATAAAGATGGCCACTTATATGGACTTAAGTGCACAAACATGCTTAACTAGCCTTAACCTTGCTTTATGTCATTTCCTTGCTACGAGACCATGGTTTCTTAGTCTTAATTTCTTGCCCCACATTTGACGTCCTCACCATGCCTTAGCCACCCTTCCCTTGAGTGGGACAACCCCAAAATGTCTCCATTTGACTTAAGTCAAAGACATGGACATCCAAAAGCCTACACTAAGACACCTAGGTCCTTAAAGCCTTTTGTGTTTTCTTTGGCCAAACCTGTTTTCCACAAGCAATTTGGTCCTCCAATAGTACTTTCATACCATCCATTTCATTCTAATAACTCTCTTTAGCTCTTTTCTGATAGTTTTGCAATTATGTACCTGAATTTCAAAAACCTTACACAAAAGTGCATAGGTTGCTTGATAAACAAGCAATCCTTAAGGATTTTCTTTGTGGCCAACTTTCCAAATTGGAACACTTTTAAGGAGGTGTTGATCATACCTTTTACCCTTTACCCATTATACTTCAATCACTATGGTGAGAATTACACAATATAATGGTTTTTTACCATTACGCCACACTTTGTAATTCTCTCATTTTTGTGAGCTGGCAACATACATAAATGGTAGGACAATGACTATAAAACTTAGTAAGGATCCCATATGGCCTCCAAGGCCAAACATATGTTAAACTTTAAGCTTAATCAAATACATACTCCAAGCACCTATAAGCAAGATACAAAAAAGAACAAGACAATACAGGATACAATGTATATATATAACAATGTGAATAACTAAAGGGTTAGCACATGCAATCAAACATAGAACCACACAAGCACACACACACACACACACCACATTCATCAACCGAAGGGCCTAGCAAGCATGATTAAAATTCTACAGAGTTTCGGTTAACCATATAATAGTTTCAACTCATGTCTGAGACCTCCCTAGCTTTATAATTAAGTTCACCATCTCAATTCATAGCCCTAATGCTTGCCATACTTAGCTAATTAGCACATTAACATAGTTTCTAAAGCACCCTAGCCATCATAGCTACTTAGGATCCCTTGGCATCAAAATCCATCACCTAAGCGCCTATCATTCACTAAATCAACATAGTCCAACTATGAAACTTAGTGAATTCATAGAAATCCTTACCTTGACTTAGCAACCCCTGCTGCCTGAAAGCTTGGAAGGCTAGAATATGCCTTTCCTAGCTTGTCATTGTTCTAAACCTCCTCCTTGGCCCAACTCACACATGAATCCATTTCCTCTACCAAGAAATCTCTTGTATTGGCTCAGTTGTACTTAGAACTCTCCTAAACCTTCAAGAACATGAGCTTCAGAGCCTAACAATGGAGGATACAACTGGTTGGACGAGGAAGAAGGCTTAGTGTTCGATATTTTCTGCCGTTCTTACAGTGTTTTCAAAAAACTTGTATTTGTAAACAAACTTGCACAAATTTGGAAATTTCTAACATTAACTTTGGATGTTTTCCCTAGAAGTACACTATCTCTCTGAAAATTTCTAAATCCTTAGAAAACTTCTAAGTGTGGAATTTTTTCAGAGAACCTGAATGCCAAGTGTTTTTCAATTCCTTTCCTTCGACATTTTTGAGTTCATAGACTCCAGGCCAAACTTCATCTATGACCAAATAAAGTCCTTCCCAATTTTCCTGAAGTACACCATGAGATGGTTTTTGGGCTTCTAGCTGAGCCTTTTAGAGAACTATGTCCCATACCTTGATTTCCTTAGGTTTGACCTTCAAGTTTGCTATAATGGTTACTATTTGCCAAAAACTTTTCTCATAAGTTTAGCAACTTCTCTATCCTTATCAACCATCTCAAGCTTAGCTCTTAAGCCGAGGTTGTTCCCTTTTACATCAAATACTTGTATTATCTTGCCCAACATAGCTCTTTGCCAATTTTGGAGGTTTAGAACCCTAAAGAAATGGTCAAGACACAAGGATATGTGTATCGAGTTTGGACTGGTACTTTAGATCCTAAGTATTTAAGTTTGTACTAGACATAAGGACAAATACACCTTAGGTGCACCAAGCCACAGTGGTAGGGACACTAGGGCATACCAGGACACTACAATGACACTATCGAGACACATAGTACGCACCTAGGACAAATCCAAGTTGCCAAACTTGTTAAACAAGTACATTTCGTGGTCTCTGAAACAAGCAACTACCTATTTGGGTTTATATGCTAAACCATCTTAAACTTTACTTCATCCATAAGTTTATACAAGGCATCTAATACACCATCTTGAGGTTTTTTAGACATTTCTTTGCATGCACATCTCACATTCTTTCATTAATGCTTCTCAGTAAGTTTACTGGACCCTACACCAAAATCCGAGAATAAACATATCACCATAAATGAACATACTTAGATGAGTACATGAATATATGCATATTAGAACGTGAACATCTCCACTACTTCATAACCTGGCCACACAACATACATAGGCACCAATATCAAGATGTTCATCTTACATACACATAAGTTCTTATGAGCCTATCGTAGGTGACTCATACCAGTACTACCCGAAACATCCATACATACACACCATAACCACCTTCACCACACCTAACTTAGGCCCCACATGTGCACTACTACTCAACTTACATAACTTCATCAAACAAACACTAGGACTAGGTAAACCTACCAAGAACACCAAAATGCACTATAACCCCAAAGTACTCATATACATGCCGTTGCACCTAAGTGTACCTGAAAGTGATCAAGGCCAACTGAAACATGAGTATACTCTCTAAAAGAAGTCCAATCACCATACACATAATCAACAAAGTAAGCCACAAAATATATGTTGTGGCCCCTCAGTGGAAAGCATGTTTGAGGAAGGTAAAGTGTTCTAAATTAAGTTTGGCACCTAATTTCAAGTTTACATAGCAAGAATAGAGAAGTTTAGCAAAGTTTACTAAGTTCCGAGAAAGATAAGGCATTAAACGAGGTTCAGGGGAAAAATGGTAATTTTGCATCCTGAATAGCCAGGACAAGTCCCGAGTAGTTAAAATGAGTTTTTAGAACTTAGCTTTCAACCTTAACTCAAAATTGAAGAATAAACAAGAATTTAATCATGAATGACTAAGTTACCAAAAGATGGGGGTTTAATTGTAACAAGCTTAATAGTTTGGTGGCTTAGAGGTTAAGTGAGGGTTTAAGAAGGGGAAAGTGAGGGTTTAATTGTAACAAGCTTAACTTTATCATGTTACCCACTCCGGGGTAGTCTAGTTATGGTGCCAAAACTATGCATTTAGACTCCCAAGATTGGTAATGTTCTGTAGGCCATCAGAACACTACCCTTAGTGTGCATACCCAAATGGCCCTCTTGGGCACTATGTAAATACATACATATTGGTCAAACCATCACACACATATTCACATTTCATGCACACAATGGCAGCAAAGAAGGAAAACACTAGCACAAGTCTTAGTTTTGGCTTCCACACATTAAGCAATCTTGTTAAGTTTTAGTGGCCAACTACTGCACCTGTAACTTCCACTAATAAACTGTATCATTCTAGCCTCATAATCCCATGTTTTCCTTGCTCCATTACGAAGTGGAGACATAGATCAAACCAAGGAATTTTTTTTTACATCAATAGCCCACCTATGGACCAAGTTATCGATTTTTTAAGTTGGTTACAAAATTATGACCAAATGAAAAGTACCTCAGCCAAATTTGCAACGTCATATCTTTGGCTACAGGGCTGTAAATCCAGAAATTAAAAATCCCAGATAACCCCATAGATTTCCTCTAGGTTTGGTCAAAATTTCATACCAATATTCATTCTAAACAGGGAGATATTAAACTTTAGGTCCAGAGTCGAAATTCTGGCAACTTTTGGACCATTTTGCCCATACAAATTTTCCAAACCATGCAAACACTTCATTCACAAGGGGAAATCCCTCCAAGGCTATCCCATATATGTCAATTACACATAGGAATTACATTCCCTTTCTTTTAACAACTTTATGTGGTCAAAACAGAATTTAGAAGTAAGCAGCCCATCATTCACACTTAGGCAGCTTTGCACCACATCACTTACATAGCCAAAACATTACTCAAATGTTCTCATACTTGTCTCATTTTACATACACTACATGTACATGCACACATTGACTATAATATGGTCTTAACTCAGCTAAATACACACCCTAGGTCACAGGAGGACCTGAGACACAATGGACTCCAAAAACAGGATGCTGGACAGCTGCTGCACAACACAATAAGTACCACCATTAAAAATACCAAATGTGCTCCTAAAATCGCCAAAATGCCCAGATCACAACTAGACATATAGAAGTTCATGTGCCTGAAATTTCAGATCAAAACTCAAACAAAAAAGGTTAGTTTGAAGGCGATCTTTCTGCTGCACCTGAAATGACAGATTTGAGGGGAGTAAGTTTCATTGAGAAAGTTAGTAAGGGTAACACTTGGTTTCTTAAGCTAATGTGATCCTCATTAAAACCTGCATCCAAATACACTAAAAAAAACCACAATGCATATATACAAGATATAGCAACCAAATGCAGCAGCCAAACACAAACAACAAACACATGAAATGTGGCAGCAACATATACCATAGGTTAGTCCATAAAACATGTAATAAACTTAACCAAATAACTTTGGCAGCCCTCCTCAAGCTAATGCTTGGTCTTAGGATGATTTTAACACTAGTTAGTACTAACTTTTGGGCTCTAGAAACCCATAAATTCGCTTCGATCACTGTGCACTTCACACTAGGTCACAAAACCTTCAATAAGTGCACTCCCCTCACTTAGCTTGGTTCATCAAGCACATGACTCTCTTCCAAGCTTGGCCCTAGCTCCATGGATGTTTGAAAACTGCAGAAAACAACCCATGAGAGCAAGAGAACCCTTACCTTGATGGGTATGCTGAAATTGGAGCTTGATCCTTGGTGCACTCAAGCAATAGCACCAAATAGCTTCCAATTGTGCTTCATTGACTTCAAGTGCAAGTAGTTTTGAGTTTGAAGGTGTGGTGGCTATGGAGGAAGTGTGGAGGAGAGGGCTGGCTTTATTTTTGCTGGTGGAGGCCGAAATTTAGAGAAGCAAAGGTGGTCTTGACTACATAAATAGTCAAAAGTACACTAAACACACTTAAGTAGTCTTAACCTTGTCTTATGTCATTTTCCTTGCTACAAGACTATGGTTTCTTAGTCTTAATCTCTTGGCCCACATTTGACCATCCTTATCTTCCTTTAGCAGCTCTCCTTATGTGGGATAACCCGACAAAACTTCCATTTGACTTAAGTCATAGACATACACATCTTAAGGCCTACATTAGAACACTTAGGTCCTTTATGCCTTTTTGTGTTTTCTTTGTCCTTAGTTCTCTTCCATAAGAAATTTGTACCTCCAATAGCACTTTTCATACCATTCATATCCTTCCCATAACTCTCCAAATTTCTTTTGTGAAAGTTTTGCAATTGAGTACCCGAATTTCCAAAATCTTACAAAAAAGTTCATAGGTTGCTTAACAAACAGGCAATCCTTAAGGCTTTTCTTGGGGACCAAGTTACCAACTTGGAACACTTCTAAGGAGGTGTTGATCATACCTTTTACCCCCCACACTACAACCACTATGGTGAGAATTACACAATATAACGATTTTTAGCCATTATGACACACTTGTAATTCTCCCATTTTGTGAGGTGGTAACAATCCTCACCCCTTTAAAAATTTTGGTCCTCCAAAATAGCCTTTAGCTTTGGTTATTTTCAGGATAACTTTCCATAATGTCTGTTTTAGTTTCCCAGGTTGCTTCTCTTTCAGAGTGGTGTGACCACTGAACTTTAACCATGGGAATATGTTTGTTTCTTAACCTTCTAGTATCCTTGGCTAAGATAGCTATAGGTTTCTCTTCATATGTCAAGTTAGGTTCCAACCATATGTCTTCCACTACAATAGCATGCTTTGTGTCTAGTAGACACTTCTTAAGCATACTGATGTGAAAAACATTATGAACACTTGACATGCTTGGCGGTAGAGCTAACCTGTATGCTACCTTGCCAACTCTATCCAAGTTCTCATAAGGACCAATGTATCTTGGAGCTAACTTGGTTCTTTTGCCAAATCTAACAGTGCCTTTGGTTGGTGCAACTTTCAGCCAAACATTGTCACCAACTCTGCTTGAGCTCCTGGAAACTCTTTTCACACTTTTCAGTCCACTCAAATCTTTGACCATTCTTGGTCAGATGAGTAAGAACTGAGGCAATCATGGAAATGCCTGATACAAATCTCCTGTAGTATCTAGCTAATCCTAGGAAACTTCTAATTTCTGTCACAGTCTTTGCTGTTTCCCACTCTTGCACTGCCTTGACCTTTTCAGGGTCTGCCTTAAGACCTTGTGCATCTATGATGTGTCCTAGGAAAGACACTTCCCTTATCTAGAATTCACACTTTGATAACTTGGCATAAAGCTGATGCTGCAACAGAGTCTTTAAGACAATCTTTAGATGATGTTCATGTTCATTTTCATCCTTGGAATACACTAGGATGTCATCAATGAACATAACCACAAATTTGTCCAGATGTGGTCTGAACACCCTGTTCATCAGGTCCATGAAAGCAGCTGGGGCATTAGTCAAACCAAACGGGATGACTGTGTACTCATAATACCCATATCTGGTCCTAAATGCAGTCTTAGGAATGTCCTCTTCCTTTACTCTCAACTGGAAGTATCCAGATCTCAAATCTATCTTGGAGAAGATCTTAGCTCCCTTAAGTTGATCAAATAGATCCTCAATCCTAGGGAGTGGATACTTGTTCTTAATAGTCACTACATTAAGCTTTCTGTAGTCATTGCATAGTCTCAACGATCCATCCTTCTTCTTCACAAAGAGAACAGGAGCTCCCCATGGTGAAACACTTGGCCTTATGAACCCTTTTTCAAGAAGTTCATCAAGTTGTTTCTTGAGCGCATTCATCTCTATGATTGGCATTCTGTAAGGAGGTATGGATATTGGACTTGCTTCTGGTTGCAGCTTGATTTTAAATTCAATCTCCCTTTGTGGAGGAATACCTGGCAGGTCTTTAGGAAAGACTTGTGGAAAGTCTATCACTATAGGTATTTTGTCCACTTCCTTATCACAGTGCAATTCATTCAATGCATAACAGTAATCATGCTCAGAAATCACAGGTATCTCGTCTAATACCTCTAGCTCCATGCCATGCATTTCATACACTAATTCCTTAGAATTCACTAATGCATGCACTTCACCATCAGGCAATGTGATTTCCCTCTTAGCACAATCAATTCTTATGTTATGCATAGCAAGCCAATTCATACCCAGCACTAAATCATACTTAGGAATGCCCAACACTAGCAGATTAGTCATAACCTTAGTCTTTCCTACTACTAGCTCACAATCCTTAGCTAGGTCATTAATGAAAAGACATTGACTACCTGCTGTTTTCACTAACGATATCCTAGGCATGATTTCAGTAGGGAATTTCATGGCATCAACAAATTTCCTAGCCACTATAGACACAGATGCACCAGTATCAAATAGAACACTAACAGTCATACCATTAAGGTAAATGTTACCTCTTAGTGCTCTTCCCTGCTCTAATGTCTCTAGGCTCTCCACTTGGAAGACTCTTCCAGCTCTCTGCACTGGAGGCCGAGGCACTGGAGGAACTAGCCTCTACTGTCCCTCCCTTGATGCTCCTCCTCTAGGTCCTGCCCCAATCGGCCATACTGGACCTTGGTCTTCTGGCCTCCTTTGAACCTGTGGGCAGTCTTTGATCCAATGATCTATGGATCCACATCTTAGACACGCTTGGGTGTCAAAATAGCAAGGTTTCTTCCCATGAAACTTCTTGCATTTAGGGCACCATAGGCCAGGGAACTTCCCCTTAACCTTGCCCTCACCACCAAGATGAGAATTCTTGGCAATTCTTTTTCCATGTGGTGCCTTCTTCTGGTTGCCTCCTGCCTGACTACTTTACCCTGGTCCACTGGGAAAGTACTTAGTCTCATACTCCTCTTACTCTACTAATAGAGCTTTCTGCACCGCTTCATAGTATGTAACTGCTCCAAAAGGTCTAACAGCCTTTCTAATGTCTGACTTTAGGCCTCTGACAAATCTTTTGGCCTTCAATTCCTCCAATCCATGATATTGAGGAGCGTACCTCACCAACTGATTGAATTTGTGCTCATACTCTAAGACACTGAGGTTGTCCTGGCTTAGAGCAGCAAATTCAGCTTGCTTCATATCCTTGATGGCATCACCGATGTACTATTCCTGGAACAGCTGTGTGAACTCTGGCCAGCTCATTTCAATATCTCTTCCTGGCTTTCTGCCCTTCTGGAAAGCATACCTATCTCTGGTGTTTCTCCACCACATCTCTGCACTGCCTACCAAGTTGTAAGTAGCCAGTGACACCTTCTTGGTGGAGCTGAGTGGCATCCTCTCAAACATCTTTTCTATGAAGATTAACCACTCCTCAGCTCTTTCTGGCCCAACTCTTCCATCAAACTATGGAGGTCTTAGGCCTTGGAACCTCTCCAACAGTCTGACCTCATCTAGGCCCTCTAGATCCTCTGATCTATATCTCCTGGATCTATGAGAGTCCTCTGTATGGTGATGCTCTCTATGATCTCTTTGCCTTCTCCTGGATCTTCTCTCACGGCCTTCCTCAATCTCATTCCTAGTGCAGGAATGGTCATAGACTGAGGGATTGGTCCTGGACACCTAACCAATCTCAGATCTTACTCTTCTGCCTCTTGGATTTCTCCTATCCTCATCTTCCACCTCAATAGTCTCATTGTTTGTGTCTTCTAAGCTTCCAGAAGGAACATATTCAGATGTATTCCTAGTATCCTCTTCTGGTTGTAGCTGTGCATCACGAACTGGTTCTGCTGGAGCTATTTGGACTCCCTGCTGCTATCCTTGAATCAGCCTCATTAAGTTTTCATTGATTATAGCTAAGTTCCTCTGAAGCTCTAACCAAACCTGAGGTACTTCAGGGTTTGGTACCCCCTGTTGCCCCTGATTCCCTCAATTCTGTCCATTTCCTTGTTGCCTAGAATCAGTAGGAGGGCTTCGGGGTGGTTCCCCTCTCCTTGTGGCAACCATGTTTACTTCCTGCATTGATGATTCATCATAGAGCACATATAAAGATCATAGGTATTTCAATGGTACTTGACACTAGCAGCTGACCAAACTAGGTTCATATATGTAGATGCATGCAATGCCAACTATATGCAATGTACATGTATAAACCATGCTCTGATACCAACTTCTGTTACCCACTCGGGGGTAGTCCAGTTATCGTGCCAAAACTGTGCATTTAGACTCCCAAGATTGGTAATCCATCAGAACACTAACCTTAGTGTGCATACCCAAGTGTCCCTCTTGGGCACTACGTAAATACATGCATATTGGTCCAACCATCACACACATATTCACATTTCATGCACACCATGGCAGCAAAGAAGGAAAACACTAGCACAAGTCTTAGTTTTGGCTTCCACACATTAGGCAATCTTGTTAAGTTCTAGTGGCCAGCTACTGCACCTGTAAATTCCACTAATAAACTGTATCATTATAGGCTCATAACCCCCTATTTTATTTGCTCCATTATGAAGTGGAGACTTAGAGCAAACAAAGGAATTTTTTTTTACATCAATAGCCCACCTATGGACCAAGTTATCAATTTTATTTGCTCCATTATGAAGTGGAGACTTAGAGCAAACAAAGGAATTTTTTTTTACATCAATAGCCCACCTATGGACCAAGTTATCAATTTTTCAAGTTAGTTACAAAATTCTGACCAAATCAACAATACCTCAGCCAACTTTGCAACGTCATATCTTTGGCTACAGGGCTCTAAATCCAGAAATTATAAATCCCAGTTAATCCTACAGATGTCCTCTAGGTTTGGTTAAAATTTCATACCAATATTCATTCTAAACCGGGAGATACTAAACTTTAGGTCCAGAGACGAAATTCTGGCAACTTTTGGACCATTTTGCCCATACAATTTTCCCAAACCATGCAAACACTTCATTCACAAGGGGAAAGCCCTCCAAGGATATCCCATATATGTCCATTACACACAGGAATTACATTCCCTTTCTTTTAACAACTTTATGTGGTCAAAACAGAATTTACAAGTAAGCAGCCCATCATTCACACTTAGGCAGCTTTTCACCACATCACTTACATAGACAAAACATTACTCAAATGTTCTCATACTTGTCTCATTTTACATACACTACATGTACATGCATACATTCACTAGAATATGGTCTTAACTCATCTAAATACGCACCCTAGGTTACAGGTGGTTCTGAGACACAATGGACTCCAAAAACAGGATGCTGGACAGCTGCTGCACAACACAATAAGTACCACCATTAAAAATACCAAATGTACTCCTAAAATCGCCAAAATTTCCAGATCACAACTAGAAATATAGAAGTTCATGTAACTGAAATTTCAGATTAAAACCCAAACCACAAGAGTTAGTTTGAAGGTGATCTTTCTGCTGGACCTGAAATGACAGATTTGAGGGGAGTAAGTTTCATTGAGAAAGTTAGTAAGGGTAACACTTGGTTTCTTAAGGTAATGTGATCCTCATTAAAAACTGCATCCAAATACACTAAAAAGAAAACCACAATGCATATATACAAGATATAGCAACCAAATGCAGCAGCCAAACACAAACAACAAACACATGAAATGTGGCAGCAACATATACCATAGGTTAGTCCATAAAACATGTAATAAACTTATCCAAATCACTATGGCAGCCCTCCTCAAGCTAATGCTTGGTCTTAGGAGGATTTTAACTCTAGTTAGTACTAACTTTTGGGCTCTAGAAACCCAGAAATTTGCTGCCATCACTGTGCACTTCACACTAGGTCACAAAACCTTCAATAAGTGCACTCCCCTCACTTAGCTTGGTTCATCAAGCACATGGCTCTCTTCCAAGCTTATCCCTAGCTCCATGGATGTTTGAAAATTGCATAAAAAAATCCATGAGAGCAAGAGAACCCTTACCTTGATGGGTATGCTGAAATTGGAGCTTGATCCTAGGTGCACTCAAGCAATAGCACCAAATAGCTTCCAATTGTGCTTCCTTGACTTCAATTTGAGTTTGAAAATTGCATAAAAGTGTGGAGGAAAGGGCTGGCTTTCTTTTTGCTGGTGGAGGCCAAAATTTAGAGAGCAAAGGTTGTCTTGACTACTTAAATAGTCAAAAGTACACTAAACACACTTAAGTAGTCTTAACCTTGCCTTATGTCATTTTCCTTGCTACAAGACTATGGTTTCTTAGTCTTAATATCTTGGCCCACATTTGACCATCCTTATCTTCCTTTAGCAGCCCTCCTTATGTCGAATAACCCCACAAAACTTCCATTTGACTTAAGTGATAGACATACACATCTTAAGGCCTACATTAGAACACTTAGGTCCTTTATGCCTTTTTGTGTTTTCTTTGTCCTTACTTCTCTTCCATAAGTAATTTGGTCCTCCAATAGCACTTTCATACCATTCATATCCTTCCCATAACTCTCCAAATCTCATTTGTGAAAGTTTTGCAGTTGAGTACCCGAATTTCCAAAATCTTACAAAAAAGTCCATAGGTTGCTTGACAAACACAAGCAATCCTTAAGGCTTTTCTTGGGGCCCAAGTTACCAACTTGGAACAATTTTAAGGAAATGTTGATCATACCTTTTAGCCCCCACACTACAACCACTATGGTGAGAATTACACAGTATAACGGTTTTTAGCCATTATGACACACGTGTTATTCTCCAATTTTGTGAGGTGGTAACATATCATATGTGGTGTCCTTAGTATTTTCTTACAGGTACACTGAAGACCCTCACTGAGAATGTTAACTTCTCACTCCCTAGTTATGTTGTGCAAATACTGAAGTTGTTAGATCGTGTAACTGCTGAGGGTTATCGCGGTAGTAGCTTTTGTACAGGTATTGTACTTGAGAATCCTTGTGATTCTAGTCTACATGAATATGTTTTAGTTCTTTGTTGGTCGAGTAACAGTATTAACTAGTGTCTTTCTTTGGTTGTAGAGCCTAGTAGCACTGGAGAAGTACTTTTGAGACTCGCCACTAGGATTAGCATCCAAGGTGGGAGTTAGATCGAGAAGATATCAGTTGAGGCTTGTATATATATACAGTACTCTTAGTTGCCTCCATAGTCTATGTTATGAAGAGTCCTTGACTCTAGGGTTGCTCTTGGGTGAGGGCATTAGTGTAATGCCTGGACAATCCAAAGTGACTAGGTCTCGGGTTAAACGGATTGGGAGCATAAGAATTTTTCCTTAATCGGAAATTTAGCTCAATTAAATTGAGGAGACAATATGGCATGGGCATAATTGAGTGTTGAACACTCTTAAAAATAAGCTTGGCTTAGGCCAAGATAATTAGTGATGAAAATGGTGGTTTTTTAAAGGTGAGGGACTCAATTGAACAAAGGGATTGTTAGTAGTTGGGCTAATTGCCCAAAATCAGAAAGTTGGAGGACTACAGGGGGAATTAGGCCATTTTAATGCCCTAGGATGCCTTGGCCAACCATGCCCCTCCAAATCCCAATATTTTATGTCACCTCCCTACAAATCCCATTATTTTAATCCACCTCCCACCCTCAGTCATCACCTTGAATTCTTTCTTCACTTACTTTTGACTTTTTCTACCAAACTTGCCCAAAAGTCTTCCAATTAGTCTTCATTTCTTTTAATCTTGACTCCCACTCATTTCAAACACATTATTCACCCCCTATTATTTTAATCCACCTCCCATCCTTAGTCAAGACTTTGGATTCTTTCTTTACCTACTTGTCTCCTACTTTTGACTTTTTCTACCAACTTACACAAAAGTCTTCCAATTAGTCTTCTTTCCATTAAATCTTGTCTCCCACTCTTCCTAGCACATTATACACTCATTTTCCCTCCCATATGGCCGGCCATCACCTTCCCACACATTAAAACATAATCAATCCCCTCATTCAAAGCCATTTGCTCTCAAACTCTCTCCTTCTCTCTCCATTTTCTTCCATACCAAGTCTCACCATTCCAAACACATTTCCAACTTTTTTCCTCCTCTAAATATTCATCCATATCTAGAAATCATCCTTTCTCAAATTAAAACCAAGTATTCTTGGTAGAATTCAAGCTCTAAGTCCATAAAGAGCAAGAATCAAGTGAAGAATTAAAAAAAAAACAAGGAGGAAAATTCGGCCATTTCCATTTCTTAGAGGTTTTCAGCTCTACACAAGGAGCTCTTTGTGTGATTGAGTTTCTAAGTTCATTAGAAGCAAGAAATCAAGAAGAAGCTTGAAGAACATCAAGCACAAGAAATTGGCCTTACCTCTTCTGTGAGGTTCTGTAAGTGTACACCAAGTGTTCTTGGTATTTTATGTTATTTGAGTTAATCACCAAGTTTTCTTGGTACCTTATGGTCACTAATAAAATTTGGCCCATCTTGGTTCTTATGCTAGAAAACAATTTCTAGAGTCAACAAGCAAGGAAAATGAAGGAAAATAAGCTTCTAAAGCTTTCGGAGTTGTGGGTAAGGATTCCTATACTCTTTGAGTATTCGAGCCCCTAGGTGATGGTCATTGTAACCATATGATCCTAGGAGTGCTAAGAGGGCTTAAGTTATGTTATTGCTTCGGCAATTCTGTTCTGCTCATGAGCTAAGTTAAGTAAGCAAGCATTATGGGCTAGGAGTTAAGGCGGCCACCTTAATTCCTATGCTAAGTGAGCTCTCTGAAAAAATTAAGTATATGAAATTAATGAATTAAAACTTGAGGGATGCTTACTGCCCTTCTGTGAACAAAGTGTTAAGTGGCATGTGTTTGTGTGCTTCTTTGAATTGTTGTGCATGCTAACCCTCATTACGATATTTTTGTTATATGCATGTATCTTCATGTTTTCTTTGTTGGGTTTCGGGAGCCAAACAGCGCAGCGGAATTTAACCGAAACCCTCCAGGATCCAAGTGAAACGGGGTAAACCGGGTGTTCGAAAATTTCATACCTAATTTTCGGTTGAGATCTCTCACTCAACTGTAGAGTCGAATCACAAAACCTGAACAGTTGACGTGTTCAGGCTCTCTATGGTATCCACACGAGCCTCTCGGGATCACCACGCTTCCACCACGTCCCAGCAGATGCGTTTCTCTTGCGCTCGCAGTGCTAGCTTGCGTCCTCCAAGGAATTGCAAGAGAAGAGTGCGGCTGTCCTTTTGGGAGGCTAGGGCAAGGAGACCTGCGAATTTCTCACTTAAAAGTTGTATTTATAGTGAAACTCAACTTCCAGGCCTAATGGGTTTCAAAGCCCTAATCCAATTAGGATTTAATTTCGGGCTTAATAATGGCTCAACTCCTTGGCCCATTATTAATACGAAATTAAAGTGAAACCATAACCCAAATAATTAGCCCATGCACTCTAATGATCCAAATAGCTCTATGTGTGCGACCCAATAGGCTCTTGCCATGTTGGCAATGATCATAAATCACATTTATGATCATAAGCAATGAGCGGTGTCTAGCAACACATCATTGCTACCCAAGTGACAAGATTGTCGGTGAATCGACTAAACCTTTATGATCATCACCGATATATGCCATTGTCCCTTTGTCCAAGATATCAAGACTAAGCACGAGACATGGAATGTGTCACTCTCGTATAGCCCAATCTTTGGTTTCTTGATTACCGAGTAGACTAACTTAAACTGATGACATTGATATCATATATCAACTCATCGGAGCATGGCCATGCATTTTCTAAGTCTCACTCTATCAAGGGGCCCAAAGATATCACTCCCGTTACATAGGAGGGACAAATCCCATCTTGATCATACAAATCCCTCCTCATGATATGTGACGTACCCAATGACCTTCTTCAAGTTCACTCAGTTACGAGCAACAAAGGAAAGTATCAAAGTATGTGACTCACATGTAGGGAACCTTGATGATCTTAGGTCGAAGGACTACATATACCATGATCACTATGAGAATCACTTATGACACTCATATAACGATCCATGAAGTGTTCTCATGGTGGGTCGGTCCAGTACACAAGTTCTCCAACTTGTACCCATATGTAGACTACATATCTCATATTAGTCTCCACATATGCTAGTCATTATGTATTATTGCAACCCACTCCACAATAATACTATACTAGGGACGTTTAAGAATATCATTATTTTAGGGTTACAATTATGTTTATTATGTTACGCAGAAACAAAACAACAAACAAAATTGCTGGATTAATGCCTCAATAAAATATCATGACTCAATTTGCAAAAATACAATCATCTCATGATTGGCTTTTTGGGCACAACACTAACATTCTTTGTCTTTATGTTTTCTTTGTAGGAGTAAGGATTATTTTTCCATTACATTCTTGGCATATGTTAGGCCGTGGAGGCCATAAGTTAGGCATTGGATGCCATGGAATCCTTATTGAGTTTTATAACTCACCCGCCCTACTCTACTTTTGTAGGTAAAGGTTTCCTTGAAAGATCAAGCTAAGAGTCTTGAGTACTCTTTCTGTGTGCTAAGGTTGGATTTGTGTATGGTATTGCTAAAAATATTCTAAGTATTCTAAGTATATAAGCTGTTTGTAAACAAGCTAAAAAAAAAGATGTGGACTTTCTGTGCAGTACTTGAAGTCTTAGAATTGTGGGAACAAGGTCTATTAAGGTGGAAATTTGTGTTCCATGGCTTTGTCGATTTATGGCTTGCTTTTAAGCATGTATTTTTGTTGGTGTAAGTTTAGTGACCAAATTATGGACTTACCTAAAATTCGGCCAAACTTGGCTTTGGTCTTGTATTATGGACTTCGACATTTTTTGGTGTTTTTATTGCTTGGTGGACTTACCAAGACCCATGCATGAATTTATGGGTTATGTTTTCATGAAACTTGAAGCATGTTAAAATTGGGCTTAAATGTATGTTTTGGGCTTAAATAACAACTTGGAAAATTTGAATATGTTCTTGGTTAATTTTGGGCCATATGCATCTTAAGTACTAAAAGGCCCATCAGCCCACATCTGTGTTGAAAGCATGCAAAGCATATGCATGAAAATTAAGCTTTTAAACTTAACTTGATGTTTTGGTTGCCATGCATATTCTTGGCTAAGCTTGGTAAAGACCATGAAAATGAACACATGAAATCCACAAAGGTGCTATCTTGTTTCTGAGACCACTTCAACTTAACCTTAATTAAAGTACTTAACAAGCTAGTACTGATAAGTATCCTAGGGTTTGTGCCCATAAGTCTTAATGAGTTTTAAAAGCCCCTTCTGTGTAATGAAAACTTCTGCTGCATGTTTTGAGTAATCGGCCCGAAATGGGCTAAGGACAGTTTAGGGCACGACAATTAGTCTACTTTATGTATGAATGTTCTCACGAGTTGTTATTGTTAGTGTTGTGCCCAAAAGCCAATGATGAGATGATTGTATTTTTGCACATTGAGTCATGATATTTTATTAAGGCATTAATCCAGCAATTATGTTTGTTGTTTTGTTCCTGCGTAACTTAACAAACATAATTGTAACCCTAGAATAATAATATTCTTAAAAGTCCCTGGTTTAGTATTATTGTGGAGCGGGTTGCAATAATACATAACGACTAGCATATGTGGAGACTAATATGAGATATGTAGTCTACATATGGGTACAAGTTGGAGAACTTATGTACTGGACCGACCCACCATGAGAACACTACATGGATCGTTATATGAGTGTCATATGTGATTCTCATAGTGATCAGGGTATATGTAGTCCTTCGACCTAAGATCATCAAGGTTCCCTACATGTGAGTCATATACTTTGATACTTTCCTTTGTTGCTCGTGACTGAGTGAACTTGAAGAAGGTCATTAGGTATGTCACATATCATGCGGAGGGATTTGTATGATCAAGATGGGATTTGTCCCTCCTATGTAACAGGAGTGATATCTTCGGGCCCCTTGATAGAGTGAGACTTAGAAAATGCATGGCCATGCTTGGATGAGTTGATATGCGATATCAATGTCATCAGTTTAAGTTAGTCTACTCGGTAATCAAGAAACCAAAGATTGGGCTATACGAGAGTGACACATTCCATGTCTCGTGCTTAGTCTTGATATCTTGGACAAAGGGACAATGGCATATATCGGTTATGATCATAAAGGTATAGTCGAATCATCGACAATCTTGTCACTTGGGTAGCAATGATGTGTTGCTAGACACCGTTCATTGCTTATGATCATAAATGTGATTTATGATCATTGCTAACATGATAAGAGCCTATTGGGTCGCACACATAGAGCTATTTGGATCATTAGAGTGCATGGGCTAATTATTTGGGTTATGGTTTCACTTTAATTTTGTATTAATAATGGGCCCAAGAGTTGAGCCATTATTAAGCCCAAAATTAAATCCTAATTGGATTAGGGCTTTGAAACCCATTAGGCCTGGAAGTTGAGTCTCACTATAAATACAACTTTTAAGTGAGAAATTCATAGGTCTCCTTGCCCTAGCCACCAAAAAGGACAGCCACACTCTTCTCTTGCAATTCCTTGGAGGACGCAAGCTAGCACTGCGAGTGCAAGAGAAACGCATCTGTCGGGACGTGGTGGAAGCATGGTGATCCCAAGAGGCTCGTGTGGATACCATAGAGAGCTTGAACACGTCAACTGTTCAGGTTTTGTGATTCGACTCTACAGTTGAGTGAGAGATCTCAACCGAAAATTAGGTATGAAAATTTTCGAACACCCGGTTTACCCTATTTCACTTGGATCCTGAAGGCTTTCGGTTAAATTCCGCTGCGCTGTTTGGCTCCCGAAACCCAACAGTTATGTGTAGCAAACTCACACAAATGTTAATGTTGTATGCTTTGGCTATTGTACTTAGTTTTTATGAAATTACTTGGCCGAGTTAATGCTTTATGGTTTTATTAATCCAAGTCAACGCATGAAGAGCATGCATATTGCATATTCTAGGTTAATCAACTAGTGTCATGGGATTTAATCCACGCACATATACAACTAGCCAATAGAAACCAGCATGAGACCAGCTCTGACAGGGCTTCCTAGGCAGGGGCCAGGGATGGCCGTGTCAATATATGCCATGGTACACATCCAACCTCACTAGACTTTGTTCCCACAACTCTAGACACATTATGCCCGCAATAAATGAATGCTTAAACATTAGCTTGGTACACAAGCCATCCTTAAGACTTAGAATATTGAGCAAAATCACAACCCAACACTATACCTTTCAAAACTTGAAGGAGTAGATACTGCTCTTAGCTACCATTCCTCTTAGGAAACCCTTTTCCTACAAATATAAAAGGTAGGGAAATGAGTATAAAACTTAGTAGGGATCCCACTTGGCCTCCAAGGCCTTACATAGGTTAAACTTTAAGCTAAAGCAAATACATACTCCAAGCACCTACAGGGAAGACATGAAAAACAACAAGGCAATACAATATACAATGTATATATCTAACAATATGAATAGCTAAAGGGGTAGCACACACAATCAAACATAGAGGTACACATAAACACATACACCACATTCATCCTTTAAAAGGTCTAATAGGCATGATAAAAATTCCACATAGTTTCGGTTAACCTTCTAATAGTTTCAACTCACGTTCGAGAGCTCCCTAGCTTCATAATTGAGTTTGCGATCTCAATTCCTAGCCCTAATGCTTGTCATACTTAGCTAATTAGCACATTAACATAGTTGCCAAAGCAACCCTAGCCCTCATAGCCACTTAGGATGCCCTGGCATGAAAATCCATCACCTAAGTGCCTATAATTCACGAATTCAACATATTCCAACTATGAAACTTGGTGAGTTCTTAGAAATCCTTACCTTGACTTAGCAACCCTTCTTGCCTGAAAGCTTCGAAGCCTAGAATGTGCCTTTTCTTACCTGTTGTTGCTCTAAACCTTCTCCTTGGCCCAATTCACACATGAATCCACTTTCTTCACCAAGAAATCTCTTGTATTGGCTCGGTTGTACTTAGAACTTTTATAAACCTTCAAAAGAATGAGCTTGAAAGCCTAAAAATAGAGGATACAACCAGTTGTGTTACCATCTCGCAAAAATGGGGGAATTACAAAGTGTGGCATAATGGTAAAAAACCATTATATTGTGTAATTCTCATCATAGTGATTGAAGTGTGGGGTATAAAAGTGATGATGAACACCTCCTTGAAAGTGTTCCAAGTTGGTAACTTGGCCTCAAAGAAAAACCTTAAGGATTGCTTGTTTTTAAAGTAACCTATGGACTTTTTTCTTAGGTTTTGGAAATTTGGGTACTTAATTGCAAATCTCTTAAGAAAGAGGCTTGCAGAGTTATGGGAAGGATATGAATGGTATGAAAGTGCTATTGGGGGGCCAAATTGCTCATGGAAGACAAGTTTGGACAAAGGAAACACTTAAGCCATTAAGGACCTAAATGTCTTAGTGTAAGCCTTAAAGTGTTCAAGCTTTTGACTTAAGTCAGAGGGTGGAATTGTGGGGTTATCCCACCATCGGGGAGGTAGCTATGGCTTGATAAATAGTAAAAAAGGTGGGTAAAATGTGGACCAATAGGTTTAGGACAAAGAAAGCATGTTTATTGGCAAAGAAAATGACATAAAGAATTATTAAGGCTAATAAGGATGCTTAGTGTCCTAAAGCTAATTTAAGAAGCCAAACTCAATTTTTCTTCTCTTATATTTGACCCAAGCAGGCACCACCCACCACCACACTTCTTCCATAGCTCCTCCATAGCCACCATACCTCCAAGATTGAAATTGAAGGCAAAAGGAAGCAATTGGAAGCAAACTAGAGCTATTACTTAAATACTTCAAGGATCAACCTTCAAATTCTACCTACTCATCTTGGTAAGGGTTCTCTTGCTCTCATGGATTATTTACTGTATTTTCAAGCATCTATCAAGCTAGGGCTAAGATTGGAAGAGAGCCATGAGCTTGATGAACCAAGCTTAGTGAAGGGAGTGCACTTATTGAAGGTTTTGTGACCTAGTGTAAAGTGCACAATGATGGCACTGAAGTAAGGGTTTCTGGAGCCCATAGTTAATACTAACTAGTGTTATATTCCTCCTAAGACCAAGCATTATATTGACGAGGGCTGCCATAGTGATTTACTTAAGTTTATTGCATGTTTTATGGACTAACCTATGGTTTATGTTGCTGCCACATTTCATGTATTTGTTGGTGGTGAATGGCTACTGAATTTGGTTGCAATATCTTGTATATATGCATTGTGGTTCTATGTTTTAGTGTCTTTGGATGCAGGTTTTAATGAGGGTCACATTTCCTTAAGAAACCAGGTGTTTTCCTCAATAAGTTTCACAATGAAACTTACTCCCCTCAATTTTTCCATTTTAGGTCCAACAGAAAGATCACATTCAAATTGACCTTTTTAGTTTGATTTTTGATCTAAAATTATAGGTACATGAACTTCCACATATCTGGTTATGATTTGAAAAGTTTGGTGATTTTAGGAGCACATTTGGTTTTTTTAGTGATGGTGCTTATTGTGTTATGCGGCATCTGTCCAACATCCTATTCTGGAGTCCATTGTTTCTTAGGCACTCCTATAAGCTAGGGTGCATATTTAGCTGAGTTAAGACCATTTTTTAGTGAATGTATGTGATGGCAGAGGGTTAGGCCTCCGCCGACCACTAGGGCGGACCATGGTGGTAGTATTGTCCCTTTGAACGGCGCATTAACGGGCGGCGCGGAGCCTTGAACCCGAGACCGCAGGGATTTACACCCCCTCAGGGGGGGTCGCGTCTAACCACTAGGTTGCGTCCTAGTGGTTAGACGCGACCCCCCCTGAGGGGGTGTAAATCCCTGCGGTCTCGGGTTCAAGGCTCCGCGCCGCCCGTTAATGCGCCGTTCAAAGGGACAATACTACCACCATGGTCCGCCCTAGTGGTCGGCGGAGGCCTAACCCTCTGCCATCAGTATGCATGTATATATAGTGTATGTAAAATGAGACAAGTATGTGAACATTTGAGCAATGTTTTTGTTATGTATGTGATATGGTGTAAAGCTGCCTAAGTGTGAATGATAGCCTGCTTACTTGTAAATTCTGTTTGGCCACATAAAGTTGCTAGATACAAAAAAATGTATTTCTCATATTTATTGTAATATATGGGGTAGCCTTGGAGGGCTTTCCTCTTGTGAATGAAGTGTTTGCATACTTATGAAATTCTATATGGGCAAAATGGTCATAAAGTGACCAGAATTTTGACTCTGTACTCCAAGTTTTATATCTCCCTGTGTATAAAATATCTTCATGCGGAAATTTTTTCACATCTGGAGCACATCTAGAGGTTGAACTGGGATTTGGAATTTCTGAATTTGGAGCTCTGTAGCTAAAGATATGACATTGCAAAGTTGGCTACGTTACTGTTCATTTTGTAACCAACTTCAAAAATCCATAACTCAGTCCATAGGTGGGATATTGATGTAAAAAAAACTTCCTTGGTTTTCCGTAAGCCTCTACTTGATAATGGAGAAAACAAAATAGAGGGTTACATGGCTAGAAGAACACAATTTATTGGAGGAAGTTTGGGTGCAGTGGCTGGAATTTTTGAACCTAATAGGAATGCTTAATGTTTGGAAGCCAAAACTAAGACTTGTGATAGTATGTACCTTCTTAGCCGCCATAGTGTGCATAAATGTGAATATGTGTGTTATGGTTAGACCAATATGGATGTATCTACATAGTGCTCAAGAAGGTCACTTGACTATGCACACTGGGTTGTTGTTCTGATGATCTATAGGACACACCAATCCTAGGGGTTTAAATGCATAGTTTTGGCACCATAACTAGATTAACCTGAAATGGGTAACAAGTTGGACAAGGAAGAAGGCTTTGTGGAATCATGACTTAGCCAAAATGGACAAGTGTCCTTAAAATTGGGTTAATGGTAACTCAAGCAAGCATGAAGCTTGCATGAATAATTTAAGCCCCTAGATAAAAGATTCCTCCCTTTACACTTGTGATAGACTTGCAAATAAGTCCCTCAATTCCACAAATCATCATTTGCATCTTCCTTCTTCTCGCCCAAGTCATGTTTATACCCGAGAATGTTTAACACTCAAAATACATTCAAGCTTCATTAAATATGTCACTTCCTAAGTTCAATGAGCACAAGTCCTAAGTTAGCCATGTTCATAAGGCCTTAATCCGCATAGCCTATGGCTTAATCAATTAGGAATTTAAGGGCATTACAAGTTCGGCGATGTGTATCACCTTTGGTAAAACATTATCAGGAACAACATTTTACTACCTTCGGTCAATGTGAAAATTTATCCAAATGTTGAACATTGTATAACTTTGGAAATTCCTAACGTCAACTTCGGATGTTTTCCATGGTACTACACTATCTCTTTGAAAATTTCTAAGTCTTTAGAAAACTTCTTAGTGTAGAATTTTTTCTGAGAACCTGAATGCCCAGTGTTTTTCAATTCTTCTCCTTTAGCACTTTCGAGCTTGTAGACTTCAGGCCGAACTTCATCTGTGACCAAATAAGATCTTTCCCAATTTGCCCGAAGTACATCATGAGAGGGTTTTTAGGCTTCTAGCTCAGCCTTTCGGAGAACTAGGTCTCCTACCTTGATTTCTTTAGGTTTGATGACACAACCCCTCATGGGCCTGTATAGGAAGCCTATGGGAACTTGTCCCATGCTAGTCGCAATTGGCTAATTGATTACGTGCGCACTAGTTAAAACTTTTATGCTTCTAGTTATTTAATCTTACTATGCAATCATGCATGAGTTTATGCTTTGGCTTAATCAATAAAATAAAGAAATGGTGCTTGAAACATTGCCATGGCATATTTTAACAGAAACAAATATGAAAATTGTCAAAGTATTCAAAGCAGTTAAGTGGAATTAACTACACATAATCAATTATGTGCAAGCATCCAAACAAGAGTAGACTATGTTTGTACCCAAGATCGACTCTATAGTTAACTACTCAACATGACCATCGGAGGCAAACTAGTGTATGAAAACTATACACTAAATGACTGTACTGAGATCTAGAAGCAGGCTTCCACCTTAGAGTAAACTCCTAGTGGCAAGCTTCGCAAGCCCTTCCTTGTGCTTCACTAGCCTCTATAGGCTAAAAAGACAACTGTTGTTAGTACAATAACTTAACCAACAGGCGGCCCATTAACTAGAATCATAAAGTTTGAAATAAACCAAATACCTGATGGGTTTCGGGAGCCAAACAGCACAGTGGAATTTAACCGAAACCCTCCAGGATCCAAGTGAAACCGGGTAAACTGGGTGTTCAAAATTTTTCATACCTAATTTTCGGTTGAGATCTCTCACTCAACTGTAGAGTCGAACCACAAAACCTGAACAGTTGACGTGTTCAGGCTCTCTATGGTATCCACACGAGCCTCTCGGGATCATCACGCTTCCACCACGTCCCGACAGATGCGTTTCTCTTGCGCTCGCAGTGCTAGCTTGCGTCCTCCAAGGAATTGCAAGAGAAGAGTGCGGCTGTCCTTTTGGGAGGCTAGGGCAAGGAGAGCTGCAAATTTCTCACTAGAAGTTGTATTTATAGTGAGACTCAACTTCTAGGCCTAATGGGTTTCAAAGCCCTAATCCAATTAGGATTTAATTTCAGGCTTAATAATGGCTCAACTCTTGGGCCCATTATTAATACGAAATTAAACTGAACCCATAACCCAAATAATTAGCCCATACACTCTAATGATCCAAATAGCTCTATGTGTGTGACCCAATAGGCTCTTATCACGTTGGCAATGATCATAAATCACATTTATGATCATAAGCAATGAGCGGTGTCTAGCAACACATCATTGCTACCCAAGTGACATGATTGTCGATGATTCGACTAAACCATTATGATCATCACCGATATATGCCATTGTCCCTTTGTCCAAGATATCAAGACTAAGCATGAGACATAGAATGTGTCACTCTCGTATAGCCCAATCTTTGGTTTCTTGATTACCGAGTAGACTAACTTAAACTGATGACATTGATATCGTATATCAACTCATCTGAGCATGGCCATGCATTTTCTAAGTCTCACTCTATCAAGGGGCCCGAAGATATCACTCCCGTTATATAGGAGGGACAAATCCCATCTTGATCATACAAATCCCTCCACATGATATGTGACATACCCAATGACCTCCTTCAAGTCCACTCAGTTATGAACAACAAAGGAAAGTATCAAAGTATGTGACTCACATGTAGGGAACCTTGATGATCTTAGGTCGAAGAACTACATATACCATGATCACTATGAGAATCACTTACGACACTCATATAACGATCCATGTAGTGTTCTCATGGTGGGTCGATCCAGTACACAAGTTCTCCAACTTGTACCCATATGTAGACTACATATCTCATATTAGTGTCCACGTATGCTAGTCGTTATGTATTATTGCAACCCGCTGCACAATAATACTAGACCAGGGACGTTTAAGAATATCATTATTCTAGGGTTACAATTATGTTTATTACGTTACGCAGAAACAAAACAACAAACATAATTGCTGGATTAATGCTTTAATAAAATATCATGACTCAATGTGTAAAAATACAATCTTCTCATGATTGGCTTTTGGGCACAACACTAACAATACCAACTCACAAGCCTAGCTCAACAACACTTAAACAGTCGCTAGCTCAACGATGCCCAAAACAGCACACAAAAAGTAAGAGAGTGAGTGTTAGTGTCGTGCCCAAAAAGCCAATCATGAGATGATTGTATTTTTTGCACATTGAGTCATGATATTTTATTAAGGCATTAATCCAGCAACTATGTTTGTTGTTCTATTTCTGCGTAACGTAATAAACATAATTGTAACCCTAGAATAATGATATTCTCAAATGTCCCTGGTCTAGTATTATTGTGGAGAGGGTTGCAATAATACATAACGACTAGCATATGTGGAGACTAATATGAGATATGTAGTCTACATATGGGTACAAGTTGGTGAACTTGTGTACTACACCGACCCACCATGAGAACACCACATGGATCGTTATATGAGTGTCATAAGTGATTCTCATAGTGATCATCCTATATGTAGTCCTTCGACCTAAGATCATCAAGGTTCCTTACATGTGAGTAACAAACTTTGATACTTTCCTTTGTTGCTCGTGACTGAGTGAACTTGAAGGAGGTCATTGGGTATGTCACATATAATGCGGAGGGATTTGTATGATCAAGATGGGATTTGTCCCTCCTATGTAACGGAAGTGATATCTTCAGGCCCCTTGACAGAGTAAAATTTAGAAAAATGTGTGGCCATGCTCGGATGAGTTGATATATGATATCAATGTCATCAGTTTAAGTTGGTCTACTCCGTAATCAAGAAACCAAAGATTGAGCTATGTGAGAGTGACACATTCCATGTCTCGTGCTTAGTCTTGATATCTTGGACAAAGGGACAATGGCATATATTGGTGATGGTCATAAAGGTTTAGTCGAATCATCGATAATCTTGTCACTTGGGTAGCAATGATGTGTTGCTAGACACCGCTTATTGCTTATGATCATAAATGTGATTTATGATCATTGCCAACATGGTAAGAGCTTATTGGGTTGCACACATAGAGCTATTTGGATCATTCCAGTGCATGGGCTAATAATTTGGGTTTTGGTTTCACAATAATTTTGTATTAATAATGTGCACAATAGTTGTGACACGATCCCCCGTGCCCCTGCCCGGGATACCCTGTGAGCGTATGTCTCACGGTGGATTGTAATTGGCTAGCTGAGTATGTGTTTGGATTAAATCCGATGCTACTAGTTGATTAACCTAAAAATGCAATATGTATGATCTTATGCTTTGACTTGGTTTATTAAAACCATAAAAGATTAAAACAAGAAATCAGCTGAGTAATTTCTGCACAAATATATACAAACTGCCAAAGCATATCAAAATCAACAATTAGTGTGGTTAACTACACATAAACAACTCGTGAAAGCATTCATACAATGAAGTAACTAAAGCTCCCATCCAAGAACAATCCTGAGTCAAGGACTCTTTATAACATAGATTATGGAGGCAAAAGAAAGTACTGTATCAAAATACAAGACTTTGCTGAGATCTCTTTACCCTAGCTCCCACTTTGGGCACCCGTCCCAGTGGCGAGTCTCACAAATCCTCTGCCAAGTGCTACTAGGCTCTGCAGCCAAAGGAAGAAACAAGTTAGTACTGCTACCTGACCAACAAACCAACTGAGCACTTAGGCAAACTAGAAACTCAAGGTTTCTCAACTACCTTACCTTTACACACCAAAAAGGTACTACCGTGATAATCCTCAGCGATTATCCGGTCCAGCTACTCCAGGCTCTACATAACAAACAGGGAGTGAGAATTCAATAATTCTCAGTAAGGGGTCTTCAATGTACCTGCAATAAAAACCTAGGACTCTGGCTGCGAGCTCAAACAGCATGAGGGTGCTAGTATATATGCATATAACCAGGTCCGTAGACCTCTCCTTAAGTAGTCCTCCTTACCAGGCCAAGCGCAACCACTTAGCAACCTGGCACTCGGCCCAAGGGTGAACCTTAGCAAGCAACAAACAATCATAAAACCTCTCACCTAGTTGTTATGTAGGGGAATTATGGTGGGACTTTGTAGACTAGGCCGTAGGGCCTCGTTGATGTAGACTAGATGAACAAGGTTTCACCTCGTGGCCTCGTGGCTACGGCACAGCTAGGCCGATGAGGGTTCTAAACCTCTCACCTAAACTAGTGGTAGCTAATTATGTTCAAATGCAACATAGTTTCCTTAAAAAATTTCCTCCACTTTGAGTTAATATAAATCTACAACTGGGACAATTTAAGTGTTTTTAAAAAATTGAGGTGATAGTACTCCCTCTTAGCTTCGAGTGGAATCTTGAATCACCTCAATCGGACACCCGAGTGAAAAGTTATGCTGAAAACAAAACCGGGTGTCAAATGCTGTCTTGGCCACAGTTGTCGACGTTCTGAGACATTTTTCTGGATTGGCGACGCGTCGTGGGAACTCGTGGGGATTGGTGACGCGTCGCCAAACCTGCAAAATGCCCAGAAAACCCCGATTTTGCTGCTATGAACTTTGGACACTTCCCACATATATCAAACATGCATGGAATGCCTCCAAATTTCATACACACATAGTACATGTTGCATAGAACATAACCAACTAACAAAAGCTAAGCTATGATGTCTTGTAACATCAATCCAATTCCTCTCAATCCCGCGAGTCCACCATAATTCACCAAAACGTTTCCTTAATGCCTTAGCTAAAACCACTCAAATTTCTCAAGCAAATCCAAGCTAATGGCATTCCATGAACTTAAAAACACAACTCCCTTACCTTAACTCCAAGAACCAAGCAAGACTCAAGCTCCTCCTCCCTCAAACAAGCTCCCAAAGTTCTACACAATTCCGAACCAAAAACAAAGCTCTAAACATCAAATTCTTGCCTCCTAACCAAAACCCAAGCTTCCAATCAACCAAATATGAAGAAATCAATCAAGAACACAACTCTTACCTCGTTAAAAAATAGGGGATGGAGAAAAATGCCTCTCTAAGCCTCAAAAACATGAATTCAAGGTTGAAAATGCATCCTCCAAGCTTATACACCCTTAATTGCACCTCTTGACACCAAGATCACTTGATTGAAAGTTCAATTTGAGAGAGAAATGAGTGAGGGAAGCTTAAGAACGTGTTAATGGCAGCTTCTCCTCCTCTTTCCCTTCATAAACCCTCACTTAACACCAAGATCACCAAGGTTTCAAGTTAAGTGCAATTAGGTCCCCCATCTTTGTAACTTAACAGTTCTTGATTCAATTCTTGTCTATTTGTCAAGTTTGAGTTATAGTTAAGAGTTAAGTTCTAAAAATTCATTTTAAAACACTCGGGACTCGTCCCGGCTACTCAGGGTGTAAAATTACCATTTTGCCCCTGAACTTAGTTCAGAGCTTTATTCTTGTCGGAACTTAGTGAACTTCGGTAAACTCCTTTATTCTTGCTAAGTAAACTTAAATTAAACTTCTAAACTTAATTCAAAACTCTTTACCTTCCTCAAGAAGGGTCGTAACAAGTTGAGCCATTATTAAGCCCGAAATTAAAGCCTAAATGGATTAGGGCTTTGAAACCCATCAGGCCTGGAAGTTGAGTCTCACTATAAATACAACTTTTAGTGAGAAATTCACAGGTCTCCTTGCCCTAGCCTCCCAAAAGGACAGCCACACTCTTCTTTTGCAATTCCTTAGAGGACGCAAGCTAGTACAGCGAGCACAAGAGAAACACATCTGCCAGGACGTGGTGGAAGCGTGGCGATCCCAAGAGGCTCGTGTGGATACCATAGAGAGCTTAAACACATCAACTGTTCAGGTTTTGTGATTCAGGTCTACAGTTGAGTGAGAGATCTCAACCAAAAATTAGGTATGAAAATTTTTGAACACCCGGTTTACCCCGTTTCACTTGGATCCTAAACGGTTTCGGTTAAATTTTGCTCGCTGTTTGGCTCCCGAAACCCAACAGTGGTATCAGTGCTACTGGAGAAACCCTAAATCGGGATTAAATGTTCAATCGCATGATGTTATGTGTTCAATTACTTTCATCCACGATTAATTAAATTGATTCATGATGCATGAAACCGAAACTCGTAATGAACATATGTCATATATGAAGAAACGACACTAATTGGTTAATGAGATTAACCCGAAATTGATAGGTATGAGATACCTATGTGGATTAGGATTCTTACAATAGTTGCAAAAACCCTAGCTTTGTTCGGATTCGGCCTGTTCGGGCACCAAAAGTAAGGTATTTTTTGTGGCTCGAATAGAGGAGTCTTGACTGCCTACTTGCTCAAAATAGAAGATCTCGGGCAAAGCAATCGTAAGACAATTTTTTGCGCCTGGGGGGTGCTGCCCTCTTAACCCCGTTCGCTGACCAAGCAGCAGAACCACCACCCGCTAACCGGCCAACGGGACCACCGTATGCGAAGCACCACATAAATAAAAAATGGTTAATTGACGCATGAAAATTGGCATGCATTTTTTGAATGAGATTTGGCATGTTATGCTGATTGATGGTTGAAGCATGATGCATGGTTATAGCCCTTGATTGGTTGTACTTGTAAATATGGCCTGCGAGTCGTGCCTTCTCTTATTACTCTCATTGTACATTCTCTTCTCACCTTACTCCCCTCGAATGTAACTCGAGGTTTCTATTGTTGATGTAATTGTACATTATGGGATTATCCAAGGTGGTGTGTCCAAGGAGGTGACAACAAAAGGGCAACCAAGAAAGGAAGAGAAGGAGCTTGTGAAGACCCTTTTCTTTTCTTAGGCTTTTATGATATTCTCATTGGCTTGAGAATATCGCATAGTTTGGGCTATAACCATGTCACGTTTACTTTCTTGTAAGCATGAGATGTATGTTTTATATTTGTATGTGATGCATGTATAAGACAACCAAAGATAACAAATTGGTGAGATCAAAAGAAAAATCTCTCAAAACAAATATTAAGTCATTAAATGGGATGCCTTCCAAATGTTGGCACTCGTCAAGACTTTGATCAACATTAGGTGGGTTTGCCAAAGCAAAGCACCTATGTTCATCTTGGTAAGGTGCGATGGGATAATAGTGATATCCAAATTGCTAACTTTAGGTCCGACTTAACTAAGTCATCCTAATAGGATTAGGGACTTAGAGGCATAGAGTTGGGCTCAGGTTCATGAGATGAGCTTGGACCAGTTTCGTTCGCCTAACTATCCAAGAGTTGCATAAGATGTAATTGGCAATGAGTTGCCTACCTAAATAGCTATAACTTGAGAGAAAAGCCAAAACTGACTCAGGTTGTGGTAAAAAATGGATCTTGGCCCACCAGAATACCTTAGCGCCGAGGTGTTCCAAAATAAAATCGAGGGTTATTATTTTGAGGAAAATAGTGGGAGTATCATTTAATAAAAGTCCTTATTAAATGAATTAAAATACATGACTCTTACACTGCATATTTACTGTTATAGATAACCATGGCACAAAACACATTGACACTTTTGTTGCGATCGATCCTTGAGAAGGAAAAACTGAATGGGACCAACTTTCTCAAATGGTACCAAAACTTGAGGATAGTCCTCAAGCAAGAGAGAAAGGCTTATGTCCTAGAGCAGCCCATTCCGAATGAGCCTGTTGCCACTACTCCAAAAGCTAAGAGGGATGCTCACATGAGGCATTCTGATGATGCTTTGGATGTTGCATGCCTCATGCTTATTACCATGGACCAACCCCGAATGTGGGTGAGGTCATGGGTTTAGGCTCACCCTCGGATATACCCAAGCTTGGTAATAAGTGAGCAAATAGGATGTCGGTGTTTGATCCATCATCAATGAGCACTCTCTTGACATCCCAATTTTTGATACTAGCCAAGCTTAGGAGCGGATCATCAAGCGGGAACTTCACAACCTACCCATCACTTCAAGTGAGTTTGTTACCAAGTTGTTGAACTCCATTATTGCAACCACGCTCACCTTCATTTTTCTTTCAACCAAGGGTAATCCAGTGGTTTTGGTTTGGATCACACCGGTCGATGATGGGGACTATGTCCTTGGCCTTCGATTAGGTTAGCATTTTATCAAGTTATACTCCTCATCTTCTCCTTTTCTCTCATCATCTCTTTTTTCCCGGGACTTGGGTGACGACATCTGCTAGTAGCTCCAAAGTTGTCCTTGTTTAATTAAGGACTCAATGTACTTCCTCAGTGGGAAGCAATCCTTAATATCCTACCCATCATCCCAATGAAATTGGTAATATTTCTTCATGTTCATCTTTTTGTCCAAGGTCATGGCCTTCGAAAGTTGAATTGATGCTCCCTACCTTTCCAAGGTGATCAAGAAATTTGTCCTTCTAGTATTTAGTGGGTGACCATCATTGGCTTCTTCTCGCTAGCTTTTTAAGGTCTCCCTTGCCCTTTAGCACATTACTGGGGCTGGTAACTCTAACCTTTGAACTGATGATGATTGGACTTTGGCCCTCCCAATCTTAGTTTGTTAGCTGTCATGTGTTGTTCTACCATTCAGTAGAATTCATGAATAGTGTTTGAGGGATCCTTGGAGAACTCGTAAAAGAGCTACAACTCCTTTCTCAGCCCTCAAATCATTGTGACGATCCTAATTTCAGGGTAGAAGTCTAGAACACTGAGTGCCTTTCAGTTGAACCTCTCGAAATTGTCCCAAATGGTCCCCCCATTCTTTTGTGCTATGTCACACATCTACACCAGCATCTTCACCATTAGTCTGCTGCAATGAATTGCTATGTGAATGCCATAGACAACTTTGGAACCATGCAATTGTTCCAAGTGCCAAAGAGTTGTACCATGCCATGGCTAGTCCCAAAAGTGTTACTTCAAAACACTTGTAAAAGGTGGTATCATCAGCTCCGTGGAGCACCATGCTTCTCCTATACTTAGTCAAGTGAGCTCAGGGGTCACTTCATCCATCATAGGTCTCCAATCGAGGTACTTAGAGGTCATTAGGCAATGGCATTTCCACTATTTCTCGGATGAAGGGGGACTCATATCCAGTGAAGGTAACGTATAGCCTCGACCATATAGGATTTCTAGAGACCTGATTCTGCACTTTGTGCAGCCTTTCTAAGATCCTTTCCGTCTGGACCATGGTGCTATTTTCTACCCATTACTCGGAATGATGCTACAGGGGGAGTGATGTCTTCTCTTGGGTGAGTAACTTTGGCGGCAAGGGGGTTGGGACTTCTCACTGGGAGATGGACTCTACCGCTGGGAACTCCTTGGTTTCTTTGATTTGGACTTCACCGTGTAACATGCCCGAGACAGCGAGGTCTCCATTGAAGACTCATCGTGGAAGCTCCTACAGCGAGACAGCCAATGCACTTCATGCATTCTTATAAATAATTTCTTTGATAAAGCAATTACAACTTGGCAAATTAAAAACATGACTTTATTGAAAAGCTTCATTAAACAAGAAATACAAAAAATGGATTTCTAAAAATTTCACATAGAAAACATGTTTATTACCCACGTTAACTTTCAACTTTTGGGAACAAAGTAACAGGTTTACAACCTAAATACAATTTTTATACATGGCACAAATGCAAGTACATTACGTAACAAACCAGCTTTTTAGCCTATACACATAAAGTGTTACATAATCATACTAAGGATCATCGATCAAAAGTCAATAATCTAGAGCTCAGCCTCCAAATCATCATCCAGGAGAGAAGAGAGGTTATTCAGCTTCAAGCCAATTTTAGCCATAACAGCAGTTAAATGAATTTCAAAACTGTAAACATAAAAGGGTGAGTTTCTAATGAAACTCGATAAGAGACAATAACAACTCTAAAGTCTAAATTCAATTTAACAATGAAATACTTGCAAGCTATGGAAATATCTGTTATTGTTTATATATATATATAAACAATAATAGATAAGGTCACATATGCAACCAATGTAAGAAAGCACATGGAACTCATACACCACACACCAGCTACCCTGAGGCAACCAACAGGGTCGAGCAAGCATTTCCTCAATTTATATTCATTTCATTAACTTTATTAACCAAACTATACCTAAAACATAGGGCCCCACACTCTAAATTTGGGTCAGGTTAACCCAAAAATAGAAGCCTAATGCTTGCTCATAACATAGCTAGCTAGCAAAATACATAGACACTCCCGAGGTGTCCTTAGGCCTTACACCACTTTGGTTCATTTGACTCCAAGTCATCGCCTAAAACCTACCAATTTCACTAGAATGACAAGACCAACTTCTAATTCTAGATGAAATCTTTACATATTTTATCCTTGCATTCAGCCATTTTGGCCTGTCTTTTTACCGCTTATATACAGCCATTCGGCCTAGCATAGTAATCCATGGATTTTAGTCATTCGGCCTAGCAGATTAATCCATTATAGCCATTTGGCCACATCACCGTATCCTTTATTATCTAGCAACATTCATACCCAACAACTCTGGAAACTTTCAACATTAAAAGTATTAAAAAAAATAGATTTACAAGTTGTAAGTTTTGTCCCGTACGTTTTCATTTTACCTTCAATTTCTAAAATTTCCCTCAATTAAATTCTGTTTCTATAACCCCCCTCAACATCTCAGTTTTGCTACAAAGAAAACCAAACGCAATGAGCAACATTCATATCTAGCAACTTAGGAAACTTTCAGCATTAAAAGCATTAAATAAAAATAGACTTACAAGCTGCAAGTTTTGTCCATTACCTTTTCATTTTACCTTTAATTTCCATAATTTCCTACAATTAAATTCTGTTTCTACATCCGCCCTCAACATCTCAACTTGGCGACAAAGAAAACCAAGTTCAATGTGCAACCTGAGCCCTATTTTTTTTCCAACTGAAACTAACAGCCATTCCAAAGCTTCATGGCTATTTGAAAATGTCCTGTTGAACATCTGTAATTGCCAAGAACCATAAACCCAGTAATAACATTAGTTAACAAGTAAGCAACACCTTACCCATGAAATCTGAGATATGCAACTTCAATCTAGTAAGAAAAGCTATCCTTTCCTTCAATTTTCCCTCCTCCACACTATTCTAAGTAGAAACCAGCTGGAAGAAGTTTTTAAACAAAGAAGAGATGAATTCTGCAGCTTTTTGCCGAGTGCCCGACAAATCTTTGTCTTCCAACGTGAAGTGAGGCTCAATTTCTTATTTAAATCCTTCAACTTATAATTTGTTAACAATTCAGCCTACACTTCTTTAGTCTAACTAGATTGCTCTTTAACTCCTCCCAAAACATTATTCTTCAATCTTGCAATTGGTTCCTGGTTCCTTGCTTCTTGTCAAGTAAATCCTTCATTTCATTGTGTCCAACCAATTAAGTCACTTTAACCCGAGACTTCCCTATATAACACAATTTAGCCCCTAAAACTTCACTCCTGTCAGTAAACCTACTAAATAATGCAGTAGATTTTTCCTTAATTGTACAATTAAGTCCCTTGGTTAAACACCAAAAATAATTCAGCCCATAAGGCCTAATTTCCTTGACAATAAATTAATCACTTTACAATTTTGCCCGTTCTCATAAAATTTTTGCCAATATAGCCCTTGGCCTTAGAAACCCTCCATGGTATTCTATATAATAGGCACAGATAGAAAAAATAAAAAAAATGTTGGCATGACAGGGGTAACTCCGATGAGATGACCGGCGGCCCCTGTCCGAGTGAGTATTTGGAAAAGGGGTCCATGCATGGGAACATGCCTGTGACCCCTTTTGGTTGAGCTGTTGTGTCATTTTGGCCACTATGGAGCACTGGAAATCATGCAGGAAACCCATAGTGACTGCAAGAGGACATTCGTCCTGCGACATGGAAGGCTCTGAAGGCATTTGGTCGTTTGCAGCCAAAGGCTCAGGCACGGACTTGGACTTCAAAATACCCTTGTCCTTGGAATGCCGAGTCTCTACAATGGCTACCCGGGAATGATTTCCCATAACAGTGAAGTTGGCAACACTTGAAGAACGTAAGTTAAAGGGTCCTTAGAGTGTTTTTCAGGGGAAAGATCTCTGATGCCTAAGTTAGTATACGAGAGAGGGTAGTTGTTGAAAGTAGAAAGTAGAAAGGAAGTGCTCTCGTAAGTTGCATTACCTGGGAGTCTCCTAGGTATTTGTACAAGGCTCTAAGGAGAAGGCCGTTTTCCCCAGTTGAGCAGATTGGGACATATTGTTGGCTAGATCCACTCACGTTTGGTCCATACCTTGGTGGAAGGTGTTATTATCTATTCTCAAGCAGTTACAACCAACCAAGAAGCTAAGGGTGTGTTGATGTTCCTTGTTAGTGATCTTGTTCACCGTACATTTGTTGTTTCCCCTCAGAACCCCTCGGGGACTTGAAGACCCCTTCGAAAGTAGGGTCTTTTGTGAAGGTGGCTTAGGGAAGCCTATCGAAAGCATAAACCATGTTCAGGAGACATCTCCTTCACCAAGGGTAAGAGGCTTCCATTTCCAAGGTTGGTGGGCTAATGGCTAAAGGTGGTGATTCACCTTTTCCATGGTCGGCTATGTTGGCATCTGAGGGTGGTGCTGAGCCCTCTTCCAAGGTTGGTCATTCCGTGGGTGGTGTTAGTTCCACCATTATGAAGGTCCCGTGGGCTATAACATTTTAGCTATCAAGTGCAATCTCTTGGGACTTTGGCGAGTCCTTCATCGATCAGAATCATACTCATCTTTATCATATTTTGCATCATCATCGCTTTTGCCCACCTTCGACAACTAACAACTGATAAACCTTTCCAGCTGGCCTTGCTTAGTGAAAGTCCCGATGTACTTTTTCAACTAGTGGCAGTCTTTGGTATCATGACTGTGGTCCCGATGGTAATGGCAGTACTTCTTCAAGTTCTTTTTGTTGGTAGGGACCATCGGCTTTGCCCTCTAAACCCCTCCTTATTTCTTGAAAGCTACAAAGATGTTGGTTCGAAAAGTGTTCAGGGGGGAGTAGGACTACATTTATTTTTTTCCTTTCTTATTCTTGGATTGTCTACTTCTTCCAACCTCCCCAAAGGATTGGGTTTGGAACCAATGCTCAGTTTGGCGAGTAGCCAATTTCTCTTCATCGGCGGTCATTTCTTCGATGATCATGTACTATTCGGCCAGTTGGTAAAGTTTTCCCAACATGTTCAGCATCTACTTTGAGAGTTCAAAAGCCAAATTTGAACCTTTTTAGAGGCCTCTTGTTACCCACTATGGGGTAATCCAGTTATGGTGTCAAAATTGTGCATTTAAACTCCTAGGGTTGGTGTGTCCTATAGGTCACCAGAACAACGCCCCTAGTGTACATACTCAAGTGACCCTCTTGAGCAATATGTAAATACATGCATATTGGTCTAACCATGACACACATATTCACATTTATGAACACTATAGCAGCTAAGAAAGAAAACACTAGCACAATTCTTAGTTTTGGCTTCCACGTATTAAGCATTCTTACTAGGTTCAAAAATTCCAGCCACTGCACCCAAACTTCCTCCAATAAACTGTATCATTATAGCCATGTGAACCCCTATTTTCTTTGCTCCATTATCAAGTAGAAACTTATCTCAAATCAGGGAATTTTATTTTACATCAATAGCCCACACATGGACCAAGTTTTGGATTTTTTAAGTTGGTTACAAAATTCTGACCAAATAAATAGTAACTTAGCCAACTTTGAAATGCTGTATCATTGGCTACAGTGCTCCAAATTCAGAATTTCTAAATTCCAGTTCAACCTATAAATGTTCTCTAGGTGTGGTCAAAATTTCATACCAATATTCATTCTACACAGGGAGATATAGAACTTTGAGTGTAGAGTCAAAATTCTGATCATTTTATGACCATTTTGCCCATACAAAATTTTATAAGCATGCAAACACTTCATTCACAAGGGGTAAGCCACTCAAGGCTATTCCATACATGTTGAAGACACCTGGGAATTACATTCCCTTCTAGCTAGCATCTTTACATAGCCAATACCAAAATTTACAAACAAGCAGCCTATATTGCACACTTAGGCAGCCTGTGCATAGCATCCTCATACATTGCAAAACAGCCCACAAATGTTCACATACATTGTCCAAACTTCACATGCATCCATGCACTAGATAATGTTCTTAACTCAGTTAAAACACACACCCTAATTACAGGAGAGCTTTAGACACAATGTACTCCAAAAACAGAATGCTGGACAGCAGCTGCATAACACAATAAGCACCATCACTAAAAATACCAAATGTGCTCCTAAAATTGCCAAAATTTCCAGATCATAACTAGACACATGGACATTCATGTACTTGAAATTTCAGATTAAAACCCAAATGATAAAGGTCAGTTTCAATGTGATCTTTCTGCTGGACCTGAAATGGACAAAAATGGGTAAGTTTCTTGAATGAAACTTAGTAAGGGCTTATCAATAAAATCTTCAAACTCCAGTCATATGCCTGAAATCCAAAGACACTAAAAAAAAAAAGTACAATACAAATACACAAACATAGCCATCCAAATGCATAAACAACACAGCAACAAACAAATGTAATGCTGGCAGCAATAAACACAATAGGGTTAGTTCATAAACAATCAAATAAACATTATGTAATCAATATGGAAGCCCTCCTCAAGCTATTGCTTGGCCTTAGGAGATTAATTGGTCTTAGTTAGTACTAACTTGGGCTCTAGAAATCCCTGTAAACACTGCCATCTTAGTGCATGAAAAACAGTAAGGCTGGAACCTTGTTCATGCACTCCCCCTTGAGCTTTTTTGCTTTCTTCCAAGCATGATCTTAGTTTCATGGATGCTTGATCATCATCTTAGGACAGTAAAAAACCATGAAACATGAAGATAAAACCCTTACCTAAGCTGTGAAAGCTATAAATAGCAAAAGGAAGCTCAACAAACACAAAAACTAGGGTTTTTCTCTCTCCTATTGAATTCGATTGCTTTCCTTTGTGATTTCCTGGGAGATTGAGCAATGATTTCCTTTGTGATTTTTCTTTTGATCTTACCAATTTTTTATCTCTAGTTGTCTTATACATGCATTACATACAAATATAAAACATGCATCTTATGCTAACAACAAAGTAAACGTGACATGGTTATAGACCAAACTATGCAATATTCTTAAGCCGATGAGAATATCATAAAAGCCTAAGAAAAGAAAACGGTCTTCATAAGCTCTTTCTACTCCTTGCTTGGTTGCCCTTTTGTTGTCACCTCCTTGGACACACCACCTTCGACGATCCCATATTGTACAATTACATCAATAAGAGAAACATCGAGTTACATTTGAGGGGGGTAAGGTGAGAAGAGAATGTACAATGAGAATAACAAGAATAAGGCAAGACTCGTAGCCGTATTTACAAGTACAACCAACAAGGGCTATAACCATGCACCATGCTTCAACCACCAATCAACATAACATATTAAATTTCATTAAAAAATGTATGGCAATTAACACGAGTTGATTAACCAGTTTTATTAATGTGGCGCTTCATATACGGCAGTCCTGCTAGACTGGTCAGGGAGCGGGATCAAGGTGAGCCGCCCTTGCGGGGGGTTGTGATAAGGCAATGCCCCTTGGTGCAAAAAATTGTCTTACAATTATGTTGCCAAAGATCTTTTATTTCAACCAACTAGGCACCTAAGACCACCTCCATTCGAGCCACCAAAAGTACTATACTCACGATCCCAAAAAGCTTGAATCCGATCCATGCTAGGGTTTTTGCAACTATTGCAAGAATCCTAATCCATACAAGTATCTCATGCCAATCAATTTAGGGTTAATCTTATTAACCAATTTGCGTCGTTTCTTCATATATCTCATATGCACATTATGAGCTCCGATTTCATGCATCATGAATGAATCTAATTAATCTTGATCAAAACAATAGAACACACAACATGTCATACGATTTGACATTCAATCCCGATTTAGGGTATCACAAGTAGCTCTAATACCACTATAGGGTTTCAGGAGCCAAAAAAGTGCAACGGAATATAACCGAATCCCTCCAGAATCCAAGTGAAATGGGGTAAACCAGGTGTTCAAAAGTTTCATACCTAATTCGATTGAGATCAATCACCCAACTGTTAGGTCGAATCACAAAACTTAAAAAGTTGACATGGTCAAGCTCTCTACGGTATCCACATGAGCCTTTCGGGACCACCGCGTCCTTTTGTGCTCGCAATGCTAGCTTGTGTTCTCCAAGGAATGACAAAAGAATAGTTGAACTAGAACTTTCGGGAGGCTAGGGAAAAAATTGAAAATTTCTCACAATATGATGAATTTATAGTGAGACTCAACTGTTGGGTTTCGGGAGCCAAACAGCGCAGCGGAATTTAACCGAAACCCTCCAGGATCCAGGTGAAACGAGGTAAACCGGGTGTTCAAAAATTTCATACCTAATTTTCGGTTGAGATCTCTCACTCAACTGTAGAGTCGAATCACAAAACCTGAACAGTTGACGTGTTCAGGCTCTCTATGGTATCCACACGAGCCTCTCGGGATCACCACACTTCCACCGCGTCCCGGCAGATGCATTTCTCTTGCGCTCGCAGTGCTAGCTTGCGTCCTCCAAGGAATTGCAAGAGAAGAGTGCGGCTGTCCTTTTGGGAGGCTAGGGCAAGAAGACCTGCGAATTTCTCACTTAAAAGTTGTATTTATAGTGAGACTCAACTTCCAGGCCTAATGGGTTTCAAAGCCCTAATCCAATTAGGATTTAATTTTGGGCTTAATAATGGCTCAACTCCTTGGCCCATTATTAACCCAAATAATTAGCCCATGCACTCTAATGATCCAAATAGCTCTATGTGTGTGACCCAATAGCCTCTTGCCATGTTGGCAATGATCATAAATCACATTTATGATCATAAGCAATGAGCGGTGTCTAGCAACACATCATTGCCACCCAAGTGACAAGATTGTCGGTGAATCGACTAAACCTTTTTTATCATCACCGATATATGCCATTGTCCCTTTGTCCAAGATATCAAGACTAAGCACGAGATATGGAATATGTCACTCTCGTATAGCCCAATCTTTGGTTTCTTGATTACCAAGTAGACCAACTTAAACTGACGACATTGATATCATATATCAACTCATCGGAGCATGGCCATGCATTTTCTAAGTCTCACTCTATCAAGGGGCCCAAAGATATCACTCCCGTTACATAGGAGGGACAAATCCCATCTTGATCATACAAATCCCTCCGCATGATATGTGACATACCCAATGACCTCCTTCAAGTTCACTCAGTTACGAGCAACAAAGGAAAGTATCAAAGTATGTGACTCACATGTAGGGAACCTTGATGATCTTAGGTCGAAGGACTACATATACCATGATCACTATGAGAATCACTTATGACACTCACATAACGATCCATGAAGTGTTCTCATGGTGGGTCGGTCCAGTACACAAGTTCTCCAACTTGTACCCATATGTAGACTACATATCTCATATGTCACACCCCACACAGGCCCCAGCCCATGCACACTTTGTGCCTCTCACCAACCACTACCCTGAAGGTCCAGAATACTTGGGTGTTTAAGAGTTATCATCAGAGTTTAGTTACCTAACCTTCATTAAGTAGATTATTGGGCATTCTTTTTATTGGCCTGGGAGGTGGCCCAGGATGTCCCTGCTTATTTTAGACCAAGACCTTGCAGCTTAAGCAAGCCCAACCCATTACTTGCAAAACAAGCAACACTTGCACTTTTTCCTTTAAGTGCTTAACTTGTGTGCAATCAAGTGTACTAGTCTTATGCATGGCAACAAAGAAGCCCATATCCATTTTCAAGCTTAAAAACACATACATATATGATGATGAGCATTCGGCCAAGTATAGTACACAAGGAAGCCAACATCAAAACATCATGCTGATAGTCATAAAGTCCAAAGAAACTTGGCTAACATACAGCCAACAAGTCCAACATACAAAGTCCACTAAGGCCCAAAATGCATAAGTCCAACATGGGCCCAAAAGTGCTTAAGTCCACAACTCAACAACAACTACATGGCAATCATGCCAAGGATGCAAATGGGCCCAAAACTTGCAGCCCAATTCTCACATAGCCCATATGTACACAACTACCCATAATGCTCAAAGGGTACTACAAAATGTGCACTATAGGTACAAGTCCAAAAGACCAAGTTATTGGTCTCCAAAGCCCACCAAGTCTCAAATGCCAAAAGCCCACTCAACCAACACCTCCTAGCTCAAGTCCCACAGCTAATCTCCTGCAAAACTTAATCCATTAAATTCGGCCTACATAAGACCATGGAATAAAATGCACATTTCAAGCCAAGAATTTGTTGGCACACATACCTTGGACAATAAGTAAACTTGGTACACAAAAACCAAGAAGTCCAAACAGAAGCACAATTACTCAAGCTCTTTACCCTTTCCTGAAAATTCAACCAATAAGGGCAGTGAGTTTAAAACTCAGTAAGGATTCACACAACTCCAAAGGAGTTCATATTGTTAAGCATAAGCTTAACCTCCATAATCAAGCTAGTACCTACATCCAAAGACACAAAGACAAGGAAAATACAATTTGGCCGAAGCCTATATTCAACATATATCAATAATAAGTTGGTTAGCATGCACAATCAATCAACAAAAGCACGCAAACTCACACACACACCACTTCTTCAATTCGGCCATAGCCACTAGCAAGTGCTCATGTACAATTTTGCACACCATTTCTTAATGAAATCATCTCTATTCCCCTCGAGCTCTCAAGTGCTTGATGGATTGGCCAAACCCACCAAGAACTTTACACTTGCCATTCATTGATTAGCTAATCAACCCATGGAACCATTAATTCCATATTGCCCTTCAAGCATACTAACATCACTTGGCAAATCTTGACCATCAATTAGTAGCTTCAATTACTTGTCATTAATCATGGAAAATATACCAAGCACAAGTAATTCATGAATCCTTACCACACTTTTTAGCTTGAGTAAATTCGGCCTTGTTGGATTTCTTCCAAGTTAAGTTTGAAACTTCAACTTCAATGGTGTTTTGGTTAGTTTGTCCAACACAAGCTTGAATGTCTTAATCCAAGCTTCAATCTCCAAGTCCAAGTTACCTTTCATTTTCGGCCATAAACACAGCCACCATGAGTTTCACATATCATTCACATAAACTCATGAAATCATCATTTCCATGCCAAAACACCATGAACTCACCAAGAACACTCAAGAACAAACATGCACACCATTCGGCACCATTCGGCCAACTAGTGTTCTTTGGTGGTTTAGCTTCAAACTTTCGGTCCAAGGTTCTCCTAACACAATACAGCCTTCCTTTAGTCAATATAACTCTTATTCATGGAAAACATACCATGGATTTAAGTAATCTTGAGCTTTTACCTCAAGAACAAGGCTGAAAATTCTGGACTTGCACAACCGAGCTCCAAATCAACATGCAACACCAAGAACACCAAGTAAACTTCAAGAGAACTTCATGAACATGCATGAACATATTCGGCCATGCCTTGTTCCTTCAAGAACAAGCTCAAATCTTGACGCTCAACAAGGTATCTTCAAGAGTTTTGCTGGAAATTTGGATGTACACTCAAGAACACTCAAGTTTCGGCCAAGAATCAAGATGAACAAGTGAAGAACAAGCAAGAACATGGAAGAACATGGAAGAGCTTTGTGTTTCGGCCAAGTGCTCTCCAAAACCAACAAAGGCAGCAACTAAATGACAACTCCAAGGAATGTTTGCTGCATAAGAAGGCCGCCCACTCAAGTGCCCATTAAACAATAAATTTCAGCATTGTACAATGCAATATTCTCCCAAGCACCAAAAACCCTTCCATATAATATTTGGTCAAAGAATGGGAGCTGCAATTTGGGTGGCGGACAAAGGCTTCCAGCCTTCAATTAATTTACCCAAGTTGGCTTAAATGCCAAGAAAATCCCCCAACTAAATTGCATGGCGCCTCCAACCCTCCATGTCTCCATACTTCCATTCTAGCCACCAAATTCAATGCAATTTCCAGCATTTCTTTTTAAATTGTTGGCCCACATGCCAAGTACACAAAATGTGGACATAATTGCATTATTATACCATATAAAATTCGTCCATCACACCATTCTTTTAGCAATAATTAATTCCATCTTCCATCATCACCAATAAACAAATCAATCATGCTCCACCATGAATAAACAATTCATTTCTTTGTCCAAGGTTTACCTTATTTTAATGGCTCCACTAGGCAACTTCCAATATTTTAATAGCTCCACTAAGACTTCCAATTAATTAATTCAAGTCAAGTTGGCTGCCCATTGACCAAGAGCCACAATATTGGCTTACCTCCTCTTTAGCCATCTCACAAAATTGCATGGCTAAATTTGTCCATCCTTGGTTTGTAGTTTTAATTCCAGCACTAGACCAAGGTTTTCAATTGAGTCTTCAAACTTTATTTCTTGCCAAGTCATACATAGTTTTTCATGTATGTGCAATTTGGCCCATAGTATTGCATAGTTCCATGTTAGTCACTAGTTACCAGTCCAGTTTGGTACTAGAACTTTATTTCATGGCATAGTTCACATAGAACTTTTGTATGTGTAATTAAAACACATAATTCACATAGTCTTGTATTCTCATCACTAAGACCATGTTCAAACAAGTCCCTCTTGTACTTAATTTCATGTCTTCATCATTCTCTTCTTGGCCATAGCCAAGTACTAACTGGTGGTCCTGACAATTCCTCCCTCCTTAAAGAATTTGGTCCTCCAAATTCCTCACCAGTCTTTCATACAATTGAGGGTACTTTTGGGCAATTTCTGGTTCAACTTCCCAGGTTGCCTCTTCAGGAGTGTGGTTACTCCACTGAACTTTAATCATAGAGATCCACCTGCTTCTCAACTTTCTGGTATCTCTGGCCAGGAATTGAGTTGGTTCTTCCTCATAAGAGAGGTTTGGTGCCACAGGCACACTAGCAGGCATTTCTATCTGCTTAGAGCTGGGAACATATTTCTTAAGTAGGCTCACATGAAACACATCATGTATGTGTCCAAGCTCTGGTGGCAATTCCAGCTGATATGCCACATTTCCCACTCTGGCCAGTATTTGAAATGGCCCAATATATCTGGGTGCCAGTTTCCCTTTCTTCCCAAATCTTATCACTCCTTTCATAGGAGAAACTTTAAGCCACACCCAGTCACCTTCTTGGAATTCCAGGTCTCTCCTCCTTTTCAGGTTAGCATAGGATTGCTGCCTGTCATTTGCAGCTTTGATCCTAGCTTGGATTAATTTGATCTTTTGAGTGGTTTCTTGGATAATTTCTAGTCCCAATTCCAGTTTATCCTCTGGCTGATGCCAGCAATGGGGAGTTATACACTTCCTGCCATACAAGGCTTCATAAGGGGCCATCCCTATCACTGAGTGATAGCTATTGTTATATGAGAACTCCACAAGTGGAAGATGTACATCCCATTCACCCTGGAAATCTATGACACAACACCTTAACATGTCTTCCAGAGTTTGGATAGTTCTCTCGGTCTGCCCATCTGTTTGTGGATGGTAAGCAGAGCTAAATTTAAGCTCAGTCCCCAGTGCCTGATGTAAAGATTTCCAAAACCTAGAGACAAATCTAGGGTCTCTATCAGACACAATATCATCAGGTACCCCATGCAGTCTGACTATCTCTCTGACATAAAGCTGGGCTAACTTGTCCAGGGAGTCAGTGAGATTCATGGGAAGAAAGTGGGCTGCCTTGGTCAACCTGTCCACTATGACCCAAATGGCATTATGTTTTCTCCTTGTCAATGGCATTCCTACCACAAAATCCATTGATATGGATCCCCACTTTCTCTCAGGTATGGGTAAGCTTTGAAGCTTTCCCCCTGGCTTTTGGTGTTCAACCTTTACTTGCTGACACACCTCACATTTGGCTACATGAGCACTTATATCCTTCTTCAAGTATGGCCACCAAAAGTAAGCTTTGAGGGCATGGTACATTTTGGTAGCCCCTGGGTGCATACTTAGTTTACTGGAATGTGCCTCCTCCAGGATCTGAATTCTCAGATTTTCCTTTTCAGGTACATATAATCTTCCCTGGAAATGCAACATTCCTTGCTTGTAAGAAAACCCTTGGAAAAGTTCTCCTTTACTTTGCCCAGATATTAATCCCAGGTTTTCATCTTTGGCCTGAGCTTCTTTAATGAGCTCCTTCCATTCTGGGGTAATGGTGAGTACCTTAAGTAGGTCACCTTCCCAGGTTAGCCATTGACTTGCTAAACAAGTAAGGCTAAGGATTTCTGCCTTTTGTTCTATTTCTCCACCCTTGAGCACTCCTGTATAATTCCTGCTCAGGGCATCTGCCACAACATTGGCCTTTCCTGCTGTGTATTCAATCACACAGTCAAAGTCTTTCAAGTACTCTAACCATCTTCTTTGCCTCATGTTTAGGTCTTTCTGAGTGAACAAGTACTTGAGACTTTTGTGGTCTGTAAAAACTTGGAATTTATTACCAAGAAGATAGTGCCTCCATTGTTTCAAGGCAAAGACTACTGCTGCCAATTCCAGGTCATGTACTGGATATTTCTTTTCATGGGATCTTAACTGTCTAGAGCCAAAAGATATGGCTTGCTTGTCCTGCATTAGGACACATCCTAGTCCTATATGAGATGCATCAGCATACACCTCATATTCCTTTTCAGGGTCTGGGAGGACTAGTACAGGGGCTGTTGTCAGCCTTCTTTTAAGCTCTTGGAAGCTTTCTTCACACTTTGTTTCCCAGATAAATTTCTGGTTCTTCCTGATTAATTGAGTCATGGGTGCTGCTATAACAGAAAACTTTGGCACAAACCTTCTGTAATAGCCAGCCAACCCAAGGAAACTTCTAATTTCCCTCACATTCTGAGGTTGTTTCCAATTCAGGATTGAGCTCACCTTTTCAGGATCTACAGCCAACCCTTGGTCATTAATTATGTGACCTAAAAATGCAATCTCCTTTGTCCAAAATTTGCATTTACTTAGCTTTCCATAAAGCTCATTCTCTTGGAGCAAACCAAGCACTATACTCAGATGTTCTTTGTGAGTTTCTTCGTCCTTGGAATATACCAAGATGTCATCAATGAATACAACCACAAAGTGGTCCAGGTGTGCTCTAAACACCCTCTGCATTAAATCCATAAAGAATGCAGGTGCATTTGTAAGCCCGAATGGCATTACTGTATATTCAAAGTGTCCATACCTAGTCCTGAATGCAGTCTTAGGTATGTCCTCTTCCTTGGCTCTTAGCTGGAAATATCCAGATCTCAGGTCTATTTTAGAAAAGACCTTGGCTCCTTTCAACTGGTCAAACAAGTCCTCAATCCTGGGGAGAGGATACTTGTTCTTAATGGTCAAGGCATTAAGTTTTCTGTAATCTATACAGAGCCTAAGGGTTCCATCCTTTTTCTTCACAAACAGTACAGGTGCTCCCCAAGGAGACACACTGGGTCTGATGAACCCTTTCTCAAGCAGGTCATCCAACTGCTTCTTCAATTCTACCATTTCTGGCACTGCCATCCTATATGGGGCAGCGAATGCTGGAGCTGATCCAGGTACCAGTTTAATCTCAAATTCTACTTCCCTTTTGGGTGGTAATCCAGGTAAGTCAGTAGGAAATACTCCTGGAAAATTCTGGACTATAGGAATTTGTCTAAGTTCCTCAGCTGCTTCCTGGTCATTAAGTTCCAAGCACTCATGTTCATTATCCAGAGTTATTAGTTTCACTACTTCAATTTGGTGATCCATAGGCAACTCTAGTGATTTATCTAGCTGGTATGGTTTGCAACCAGGTATCACTAACTGCCTAGCATGGCAGTCTATAACTGCTTTATTTTCACTGAGCCAATCCATGCCCAGTATTACACCATATTCATTGGTGTCCAGTACTAAAAATTTTGCTTTTAGTTTCTGCTTGTCTATCTGGACTTCACAATTTTCCACCATCTGGTATGTAAATAATACTTCTTTTCCAGCAGTTCTAACCACATACACATCAGTCATATGTTTTACTTCTAAGTTCATGACTTTAGCCAAGCTAGCAGATATCACAGATAATGAAGCTCCAGTATCGAACAAGGTAATAGTTAACTGGCCATTAAGGTAAATGGTACCTTTTAAGGCCCTTCTAGCCTTCTGCTGGCTAGTTTCCTTGTCCATAGATCCTGCATCAGCATCATGAGTACCAGGTATTTTCCTGGAAGTCTCCAACTGGAATATCCTACCAGGAGGTACATGTGTCCTTTTCTGGTCCTGTGCTGCTCTCTGTGCCTGCCTTCCATCCTGAAATGGCACAGGTGCCCTTTTCTGGGGCATGGAAGCTTGTCCAAATGGAACTCTGGGATTATACCTTCCCAGCATACTTCTATCTCCAATTCTTTTTGGGCAATCCTTGACCCAATGGTCTTGGGCCCCACACTTGTGGTAACCACTGGAAGCTTTATAGCATGGCTTATAGCCATGGAACTTCCCACACTTGGAGCATTGGGGACCAGGTGTCTGTGGTCCCTTCTCCTGCTTAAATTCTTTTCTGCTCCCATTATGCTCAGCCTCTTCTCTTGGCCTCTTCTGAAACTGGCCTTTCTGAACTCTGCTGCTACTCCCAGGGCCACTTCTGTACTGCTCCTGAAATTCTTGCTCCAATGCCAGTGCACTTTGCATCACAGAGTAATAGTCTCTGGCTCCAACTGCTCTGAGGATCTGCCTCAGTTCAGGTCTTAGACCCCTCACAAATCTCTTTGTCTTCAGCTCCTCCTCACCATTGTATTGGGGTGCATATCTGATCAGGCTATTAAACCTCTGCTCATACTCAAGAACACTGAGATTTCCTTGCTTTAACTGATCAAATTCTACCTGTTTCTTATCCTTTTGAGCCTCGCTCACATACTGTTGGTGGAAGACTCTGAGAAAGTCTGGCCACCTCATGGATCTTCTCATCAAAAGTGGTTTCCTGCGGTTCCTCTCCTGGTGTGTCCTCTGAACTGTTCTCCACCACAGCTCTGCATGCCCTTCCAGCCTGAATGTAGCCAGAAGTACCTTCTGAGTGGCTGTCACCTCCATTCTTTCAAAGATCTTTTCTAACTGATAAATCCAGAACTCCGCCTCATCTGGTTCACAACCACCTCTGTAGATAGGAGGTTTCAATGCCAGGAATCCCTCCAGCTGGCCCTCCTTTAATTCACTCCTTCTATGCCTTCCTCTGTTGGCAGTTGAATTTCTGGTCCTTTCTCTATATGTTCTTCCTCTGGCTGGGTGTTCAGGGAGAGGCTCAGTCCTCCTGCTGTATATATATGCATCTAGCTCCTCAAGGTCTGGGCTATCACTTTCCTCTTCAGTTTTATGCTCCTGCCTGATTTCAGACCTCATCCTCCTTGATCTGGGATGTCTTTTCTCTTCATCAGTTTCCTCTTCTGGAATACCTCCATTATTGCTGTGCTGATCCAAATCCACTGGCTCTTTGCCAGGTCTCCTTCCCACTCTTCTACCTTCTGTTTTAGAATTTTCTCCTGTTTGCACCTGTTCTGGGTTATCCTGTACTGGAGGTTGGCCTCTAGCCAAGAGTTGCATTCCAGTCACTATCTGTGTCATTGTTACCTGTAAGTTTTCCATCATCTGTTCCATTCTGTCTTCTCTATTTCTGCTGGGTTCAGGTATCTGGGACCTGGTATTTGGCTGTCTTGCCAAGTTATGATTTTCTTGTGCATCCTGCCTTTGGGCAGTTTCATCAGGCATCTCTTGCCTGGCACTTGGCTCTCTGGCCAAGGTATGCTCTTTTTGAGCAACTTGTCTCAGGGTATTTCTTTCCCTGGCTCTAGTTCTCATTCCTGCACTTTAAAATTGCAGCCATTTATATATATCCATGTATGCATATGCATGTCTTATGTGACCCTATGTGGGAACTTGACTAGGCTAACTACTTCTCAAATCCTGCTCTGATACCACCGCAGCAGGTCTGCTCTGTCACACCCCACACAGGCCCCAGCCCATGCACACTCTGTGCCTCTCACCAACCACTACCCTGAAGGTCCAGAATACTTGGGTCTTTAAGAGTTATCATCAGAGTTTAGTTACCTAACCTTCATTAAGTAGATTATTGGGCATTCTTTTTATTGGCCTGGGAGGTGGCCCAGGATGTCCCTGCTTATTTTAGACCAAGACCTTGCAGCTTAAGCAAGCCCAACCCATTACTTGCAAAACAAGCAACACTTGCACTTTTTCCTTTAAGTGCTTAACTTGTGTGCAATCAAGTGTACTAGTCTTATGCATGGCAACAAAGAAGCCCATATCCATTTTCAAGCTTAAAAACACATACATATATGATGATGAGCATTCGGCCAAGTATAGTACACAAGGAAGCCAACATCAAAACATCATGCTGATAGTCATAAAGTCCAAAGAAACTTGGCTAACATACAGCCAACAAGTCCAACATACAAAGTCCACTAAGGCCCAAAATGCATAAGTCCAACATGGGCCCAAAAGTGCTTAAGTCCACAACTCAACAACAACTACATGGCAATCATGCCAAGGATGCAAATGGGCCCAAAACTTGCAGCCCAATTCTCACATAGCCCATATGTACACAACTACCCATAATGCTCAAAGGGTACTACAAAATGTGCACTATAGGTACAAGTCCAAAAGACCAAGTTATTGGTCTCCAAAGCCCACCAAGTCTCAAATGCCAAAAGCCCACTCAACCAACACCTCCTAGCTCAAGTCCCACAGCTAATCTCCTGCAAAACTTAATCCATTAAATTCGGCCTACATAAGACCATGGAATAAAATGCACATTTCAAGCCAAGAATTTGTTGGCACACATACCTTGGACAATAAGTAAACTTGGTACACAAAAACCAAGAAGTCCAAACAGAAGCACAATTACTCAAGCTCTTTACCCTTTCCTGAAAATTCAACCAATAAGGGCAGTGAGTTTAAAACTCAGTAAGGATTCACACAACTCCAAAGGAGTTCATATTGTTAAGCATAAGCTTAACCTCCATAATCAAGCTAGTACCTACATCCAAAGACACAAAGACAAGGAAAATACAATTTGGCCGAAGCCTATATTCAACATATATCAATAATAAGTTGGTTAGCATGCACAATCAATCAACAAAAGCACACAAACTCACACACACACCACTTCTTCAATTCGGCCATAGCCACTAGCAAGTGCTCATGTACAATTTTGCACACCATTTCTTCATGAAATCATCTCCATTCCCCTCGAGCTCTCAAGTGCTTGATGGATTGGCCAAACCCACCAAGAACTTTACACTTGCCATTCATTGATTAGCTAATCAACCCATGGAACCATTAATTCCATATTGCCCTTCAAGCATACTAACATCACTTGGCAAATCTTGACCATCAATTAGTAGCTTCAATTACTTGTCATTAATCATGGAAAATATACCAAGCACAAGTAATTCATGAATCCTTACCACACTTTTTAGCTTGAGTAAATTCGGCCTTGTTGGATTTCTTCCAAGTTAAGTTTGAAACTTCAACTTCAATGGTGTTTTGGTTAGTTTGTCCAACACAAGCTTGAATGTCTTAATCCAAGCTTCAATCTCCAAGTCCAAGTTACCTTTCATTTTCGGCCATAAACACAGCCACCATGAGTTTCACATATCATTCACATAAACTCATGAAATCATCATTTCCATGCCAAAACACCATGAACTCACCAAGAACACTCAAGAACAAACATGCACACCATTCGGCCAACTAGTGTTCTTTGGTGGTTTAGCTTCAAACTTTCGGTCCAAGGTTCTCCTAACACAATACAGCCTTCCTTTAGTCAATATAACTCTTATTCATGGAAAACATACCATGGATTTAAGTAATCTTGAGCTTTTACCTCAAGAACAAGGCTGAAAATTCTGGACTTGCACAACCGAGCTCCAAATCAACATGCAACACCAAGAACACCAAGTAAACTTCAAGAGAACTTCATGAACATGCATGAACATATTCGGCCATGCCTTGTTCCTTCAAGAACAAGCTCAAATCTTGACGCTCAACAAGGTATCTTCAAGAGTTTTGCTGGAAATTTGGATGTACACTCAAGAACACTCAAGTTTCGGCCAAGAATCAAGATGAACAAGTGAAGAACAAGCAAGAACATGGAAGAACATGGAAGAGCTTTGTGTTTCGGCCAAGTGCTCTCCAAAACCAACAAAGGCAGCAACTAAATGACAACTCCAAGGAATGTTTGCTGCATAAGAAGGCCGCCCACTCAAGTGCCCATTAAACAATAAATTTCAGCATTGTACAATGCAATATTCTCCCAAGCACCAAAAACCCTTCCATATAATATTTGGTCAAAGAATGGGAGCTGCAATTTGGGTGGCGGACAAAGGCTTCCAGCCTTCAATTAATTTACCCAAGTTGGCTTAAATGCCAAGAAAATCCCCCAACTAAATTGCATGGCGCCTCCAACCCTCCATGTCTCCATACTTCCATTCTAGCCACCAAATTCAATGCAATTTCCAGCATTTCTTTTTAAATTGTTGGCCCACATGCCAAGTACACAAAATGTGGACATAATTGCATTATTATACCATATAAAATTCGTCCATCACACCATTCTTTTAGCAATAATTAATTCCATCTTCCATCATCACCAATAAACAAATCAATCATGCTCCACCATGAATAAACAATTCATTTCTTTGTCCAAGGTTTACCTTATTTTAATGGCTCCACTAGGCAACTTCCAATATTTTAATAGCTCCACTAAGACTTCCAATTAATTAATTCAAGTCAAGTTGGCTGCCCATTGACCAAGAGCCACAATATTGGCTTACCTCCTCTTTAGCCATCTCACAAAATTGCATGGCTAAATTTGTCCATCCTTGGTTTGTAGTTTTAATTCCAGCACTAGACCAAGGTTTTCAATTGAGTCTTCAAACTTTATTTCTTGCCAAGTCATACATAGTTTTTCATGTATGTGCAATTTGGCCCATAGTATTGCATAGTTCCATGTTAGTCACTAGTTACCAGTCCAGTTTGGTACTAGAACTTTATTTCATGGCATAGTTCACATAGAACTTTTGTATGTGTAATTAAAACACATAATTCACATAGTCTTGTATTCTCATCACTAAGACCATGTTCAAACAAGTCCCTCTTGTACTTAATTTCATGTCTTCATCATTCTCTTCTTGGCCATAGCCAAGTACTAACTGGTGGTCCTGACAATTCCTCCCTCCTTAAAGAATTTGGTCCTCCAAATTCCTCACCAGTCTTTCATACAATTGAGGGTACTTTTGGGCAATTTCTGGTTCAACTTCCCAGGTTGCCTCTTCAGGAGTGTGGTTACTCCACTGAACTTTAATCATAGAGATCCACCTGCTTCTCAACTTTCTGGTATCTCTGGCCAGGAATTGAGTTGGTTCTTCCTCATAAGAGAGGTTTGGTGCCACAGGCACACTAGCAGGCATTTCTATCTGCTTAGAGCTGGGAACATATTTCTTAAGTAGGCTCACATGAAACACATCATGTATGTGTCCAAGCTCTGGTGGCAATTCCAGCTGATATGCCACATTTCCCACTCTGGCCAGTATTTGAAATGGCCCAATATATCTGGGTGCCAGTTTCCCTTTCTTCCCAAATCTTATCACTCCTTTCATAGGAGAAACTTTAAGCCACACCCAGTCACCTTCTTGGAATTCCAGGTCTCTCCTCCTTTTCAGGTTAGCATAGGATTGCTGCCTGTCATTTGCAGCTTTGATCCTAGCTTGGATTAATTTGATCTTTTGAGTGGTTTCTTGGATAATTTCTAGTCCCAATTCCAGTTTATCCTCTGGCTGATGCCAGCAATGGGGAGTTATACACTTCCTGCCATACAAGGCTTCATAAGGGGCCATCCCTATCACTGAGTGATAGCTATTGTTATATGAGAACTCCACAAGTGGAAGATGTACATCCCATTCACCCTGGAAATCTATGACACAACACCTTAACATGTCTTCCAGAGTTTGGATAGTTCTCTCGGTCTGCCCATCTGTTTGTGGATGGTAAGCAGAGCTAAATTTAAGCTCAGTCCCCAGTGCCTGATGTAAAGATTTCCAAAACCTAGAGACAAATCTAGGGTCTCTATCAGACACAATATCATCAGGTACCCCATGCAGTCTGACTATCTCTCTGACATAAAGCTGGGCTAACTTGTCCAGGGAGTCAGTGAGATTCATGGGAAGAAAGTGGGCTGCCTTGGTCAACCTGTCCACTATGACCCAAATGGCATTATGTTTTCTCCTTGTCAATGGCATTCCTACCACAAAATCCATTGATATGGATCCCCACTTTCTCTCAGGTATGGGTAAGCTTTGAAGCTTTCCCCCTGGCTTTTGGTGTTCAACCTTTACTTGCTGACACACCTCACATTTGGCTACATGAGCACTTATATCCTTCTTCAAGTATGGCCACCAAAAGTAAGCTTTGAGGGCATGGTACATTTTGGTAGCCCCTGGGTGCATACTTAGTTTACTGGAATGTGCCTCCTCCAGGATCTGAATTCTCAGATTTTCCTTTTCAGGTACATATAATCTTCCCTGGAAATGCAACATTCCTTGCTTGTAAGAAAACCCTTGGAAAAGTTCTCCTTTACTTTGCCCAGATATTAATCCCAGGTTTTCATCTTTGGCCTGAGCTTCTTTAATGAGCTCCTTCCATTCTGGGGTAATGGTGAGTACCTTAAGTAGGTCACCTTCCCAGGTTAGCCATTGACTTGCTAAACAAGTAAGGCTAAGGATTTCTGCCTTTTGTTCTATTTCTCCACCCTTGAGCACTCCTGTATAATTCCTGCTCAGGGCATCTGCCACAACATTGGCCTTTCCTGCTGTGTATTCAATCACACAGTCAAAGTCTTTCAAGTACTCTAACCATCTTCTTTGCCTCATGTTTAGGTCTTTCTGAGTGAACAAGTACTTGAGACTTTTGTGGTCTGTAAAAACTTGGAATTTATTACCAAGAAGATAGTGCCTCCATTGTTTCAAGGCAAAGACTACTGCTGCCAATTCCAGGTCATGTACTGGATATTTCTTTTCATGGGATCTTAACTGTCTAGAGCCAAAAGATATGGCTTGCTTGTCCTGCATTAGGACACATCCTAGTCCTATATGAGATGCATCAGCATACACCTCATATTCCTTTTCAGGGTCTGGGAGGACTAGTACAGGGGCTGTTGTCAGCCTTCTTTTAAGCTCTTGGAAGCTTTCTTCACACTTTGTTTCCCAGATAAATTTCTGGTTCTTCCTGATTAATTGAGTCATGGGTGCTGCTATAACAGAAAACTTTGGCACAAACCTTCTGTAATAGCCAGCCAACCCAAGGAAACTTCTAATTTCCCTCACATTCTGAGGTTGTTTCCAATTCAGGATTGAGCTCACCTTTTCAGGATCTACAGCCAACCCTTGGTCATTAATTATGTGACCTAAAAATGCAATCTCCTTTGTCCAAAATTTGCATTTACTTAGCTTTCCATAAAGCTCATTCTCTTGGAGCAAACCAAGCACTATACTCAGATGTTCTTTGTGAGTTTCTTCGTCCTTGGAATATACCAAGATGTCATCAATGAATACAACCACAAAGTGGTCCAGGTGTGCTCTAAACACCCTCTGCATTAAATCCATAAAGAATGCAGGTGCATTTGTAAGCCCGAATGGCATTACTGTATATTCAAAGTGTCCATACCTAGTCCTGAATGCAGTCTTAGGTATGTCCTCTTCCTTGGCTCTTAGCTGGAAATATCCAGATCTCAGGTCTATTTTAGAAAAGACCTTGGCTCCTTTCAACTGGTCAAACAAGTCCTCAATCCTGGGGAGAGGATACTTGTTCTTAATGGTCAAGGCATTAAGTTTTCTGTAATCTATACAGAGCCTAAGGGTTCCATCCTTTTTCTTCACAAACAGTACAGGTGCTCCCCAAGGAGACACACTGGGTCTGATGAACCCTTTCTCAAGCAGGTCATCCAACTGCTTCTTCAATTCTACCATTTCTGGCACTGCCATCCTATATGGGGCAGCGAATGCTGGAGCTGATCCAGGTACCAGTTTAATCTCAAATTCTACTTCCCTTTTGGGTGGTAATCCAGGTAAGTCAGTAGGAAATACTCCTGGAAAATTCTGGACTATAGGAATTTGTCTAAGTTCCTCAGCTGCTTCCTGGTCATTAAGTTCCAAGCACTCATGTTCATTATCCAGAGTTATTAGTTTCACTACTTCAATTTGGTGATCCATAGGCAACTCTAGTGATTTATCTAGCTGGTATGGTTTGCAACCAGGTATCACTAACTGCCTAGCATGGCAGTCTATAACTGCTTTATTTTCACTGAGCCAATCCATGCCCAGTATTACACCATATTCATTGGTGTCCAGTACTAAAAATTTTGCTTTTAGTTTCTGCTTGTCTATCTGGACTTCACAATTTTCCACCATCTGGTATGTAAATAATACTTCTTTTCCAGCAGTTCTAACCACATACACATCAGTCATATGTTTTACTTCTAAGTTCATGACTTTAGCCAAGCTAGCAGATATCACAGATAATGAAGCTCCAGTATCGAACAAGGTAATAGTTAACTGGCCATTAAGGTAAATGGTACCTTTTAAGGCCCTTCTAGCCTTCTGCTGGCTAGTTTCCTTGTCCATAGATCCTGCATCAGCATCATGAGTACCAGGTATTTTCCTGGAAGTCTCCAACTGGAATATCCTACCAGGAGGTACATGTGTCCTTTTCTGGTCCTGTGCTGCTCTCTGTGCCTGCCTTCCATCCTGAAATGGCACAGGTGCCCTTTTCTGGGGCATGGAAGCTTGTCCAAATGGAACTCTGGGATTATACCTTCCCAGCATACTTCTATCTCCAATTCTTTTTGGGCAATCCTTGACCCAATGGTCTTGGGCCCCACACTTGTGGTAACCACTGGAAGCTTTATAGCATGGCTTATAGCCATGGAACTTCCCACACTTGGAGCATTGGGGACCAGGTGTCTGTGGTCCCTTCTCCTGCTTAAATTCTTTTCTGCTCCCATTATGCTCAGCCTCTTCTCTTGGCCTCTTCTGAAACTGGCCTTTCTGAACTCTGCTGCTACTCCCAGGGCCACTTCTGTACTGCTCCTGAAATTCTTGCTCCAATGCCAGTGCACTTTGCATCACAGAGTAATAGTCTCTGGCTCCAACTGCTCTGAGGATCTGCCTCAGTTCAGGTCTTAGACCCCTCACAAATCTCTTTGTCTTCAGCTCCTCCTCACCATTGTATTGGGGTGCATATCTGATCAGGCTATTAAACCTCTGCTCATACTCAAGAACACTGAGATTTCCTTGCTTTAACTGATCAAATTCTACCTGTTTCTTATCCTTTTGAGCCTCGCTCACATACTGTTGGTGGAAGACTCTGAGAAAGTCTGGCCACCTCATGGATCTTCTCATCAAAAGTGGTTTCCTGCGGTTCCTCTCCTGGTGTGTCCTCTGAACTGTTCTCCACCACAGCTCTGCATGCCCTTCCAGCCTGAATGTAGCCAGAAGTACCTTCTGAGTGGCTGTCACCTCCATTCTTTCAAAGATCTTTTCTAACTGATAAATCCAGAACTCCGCCTCATCTGGTTCACAACCACCTCTGTAGATAGGAGGTTTCAATGCCAGGAATCCCTCCAGCTGGCCCTCCTTTAATTCACTCCTTCTATGCCTTCCTCTGTTGGCAGTTGAATTTCTGGTCCTTTCTCTATATGTTCTTCCTCTGGCTGGGTGTTCAGGGAGAGGCTCAGTCCTCCTGCTGTATATATATGCATCTAGCTCCTCAAGGTCTGGGCTATCACTTTCCTCTTCAGTTTTATGCTCCTGCCTGATTTCAGACCTCATCCTCCTTGATCTGGGATGTCTTTTCTCTTCATCAGTTTCCTCTTCTGGAATACCTCCATTATTGCTGTGCTGATCCAAATCCACTGGCTCTTTGCCAGGTCTCCTTCCCACTCTTCTACCTTCTGTTTTAGAATTTTCTCCTGTTTGCACCTGTTCTGGGTTATCCTGTACTGGAGGTTGGCCTCTAGCCAAGAGTTGCATTCCAGTCACTATCTGTGTCATTGTTACCTGTAAGTTTTCCATCATCTGTTCCATTCTGTCTTCTCTATTTCTGCTGGGTTCAGGTATCTGGGACCTGGTATTTGGCTGTCTTGCCAAGTTATGATTTTCTTGTGCATCCTGCCTTTGGGCAGTTTCATCAGGCATCTCTTGCCTGGCACTTGGCTCTCTGGCCAAGGTATGCTCTTTTTGAGCAACTTGTCTCAGGGTATTTCTTTCCCTGGCTCTAGTTCTCATTCCTGCACTTTAAAATTGCAGCCATTTATATATATCCATGTATGCATATGCATGTCTTATGTGACCCTATGTGGGAACTTGACTAGGCTAACTACTTCTCAAATCCTGCTCTGATACCACCGCAGCAGGTCTGCTCTGTCACACCCCACACAGGCCCCAGCCCATGCACACTCTGTGCCTCTCACCAACCACTACCCTGAAGGTCCAGAATACTTGGGTCTTTAAGAGTTATCATCAGAGTTTAGTTACCTAACCTTCATTAAGTAGATTATTGGGCATTCTTTTTATTGGCCTGGGAGGTGGCCCAGGATGTCCCTGCTTATTTTAGACCAAGACCTTGCAGCTTAAGCAAGCCCAACCCATTACTTGCAAAACAAGCAACACTTGCACTTTTTCCTTTAAGTGCTTAACTTGTGTGCAATCAAGTGTACTAGTCTTATGCATGGCAACAAAGAAGCCCATATCCATTTTCAAGCTTAAAAACACATACATATATGATGATGAGCATTCGGCCAAGTATAGTACACAAGGAAGCCAACATCAAAACATCATGCTGATAGTCATAAAGTCCAAAGAAACTTGGCTAACATACAGCCAACAAGTCCAACATACAAAGTCCACTAAGGCCCAAAATGCATAAGTCCAACATGGGCCCAAAAGTGCTTAAGTCCACAACTCAACAACAACTACATGGCAATCATGCCAAGGATGCAAATGGGCCCAAAACTTGCAGCCCAATTCTCACATAGCCCATATGTACACAACTACCCATAATGCTCAAAGGGTACTACAAAATGTGCACTATAGGTACAAGTCCAAAAGACCAAGTTATTGGTCTCCAAAGCCCACCAAGTCTCAAATGCCAAAAGCCCACTCAACCAACACCTCCTAGCTCAAGTCCCACAGCTAATCTCCTGCAAAACTTAATCCATTAAATTCGGCCTACATAAGACCATGGAATAAAATGCACATTTCAAGCCAAGAATTTGTTGGCACACATACCTTGGACAATAAGTAAACTTGGTACACAAAAACCAAGAAGTCCAAACAGAAGCACAATTACTCAAGCTCTTTACCCTTTCCTGAAAATTCAACCAATAAGGGCAGTGAGTTTAAAACTCAGTAAGGATTCACACAACTCCAAAGGAGTTCATATTGTTAAGCATAAGCTTAACCTCCATAATCAAGCTAGTACCTACATCCAAAGACACAAAGACAAGGAAAATACAATTTGGCCGAAGCCTATATTCAACATATATCAATAATAAGTTGGTTAGCATGCACAATCAATCAACAAAAGCACACAAACTCACACACACACCACTTCTTCAATTCGGCCATAGCCACTAGCAAGTGCTCATGTACAATTTTGCACACCATTTCTTCATGAAATCATCTCCATTCCCCTCGAGCTCTCAAGTGCTTGATGGATTGGCCAAACCCACCAAGAACTTTACACTTGCCATTCATTGATTAGCTAATCAACCCATGGAACCATTAATTCCATATTGCCCTTCAAGCATACTAACATCACTTGGCAAATCTTGACCATCAATTAGTAGCTTCAATTACTTGTCATTAATCATGGAAAATATACCAAGCACAAGTAATTCATGAATCCTTACCACACTTTTTAGCTTGAGTAAATTCGGCCTTGTTGGATTTCTTCCAAGTTAAGTTTGAAACTTCAACTTCAATGGTGTTTTGGTTAGTTTGTCCAACACAAGCTTGAATGTCTTAATCCAAGCTTCAATCTCCAAGTCCAAGTTACCTTTCATTTTCGGCCATAAACACAGCCACCATGAGTTTCACATATCATTCACATAAACTCATGAAATCATCATTTCCATGCCAAAACACCATGAACTCACCAAGAACACTCAAGAACAAACATGCACACCATTCGGCCAACTAGTGTTCTTTGGTGGTTTAGCTTCAAACTTTCGGTCCAAGGTTCTCCTAACACAATACAGCCTTCCTTTAGTCAATATAACTCTTATTCATGGAAAACATACCATGGATTTAAGTAATCTTGAGCTTTTACCTCAAGAACAAGGCTGAAAATTCTGGACTTGCACAACCGAGCTCCAAATCAACATGCAACACCAAGAACACCAAGTAAACTTCAAGAGAACTTCATGAACATGCATGAACATATTCGGCCATGCCTTGTTCCTTCAAGAACAAGCTCAAATCTTGACGCTCAACAAGGTATCTTCAAGAGTTTTGCTGGAAATTTGGATGTACACTCAAGAACACTCAAGTTTCGGCCAAGAATCAAGATGAACAAGTGAAGAACAAGCAAGAACATGGAAGAACATGGAAGAGCTTTGTGTTTCGGCCAAGTGCTCTCCAAAACCAACAAAGGCAGCAACTAAATGACAACTCCAAGGAATGTTTGCTGCATAAGAAGGCCGCCCACTCAAGTGCCCATTAAACAATAAATTTCAGCATTGTACAATGCAATATTCTCCCAAGCACCAAAAACCCTTCCATATAATATTTGGTCAAAGAATGGGAGCTGCAATTTGGGTGGCGGACAAAGGCTTCCAGCCTTCAATTAATTTACCCAAGTTGGCTTAAATGCCAAGAAAATCCCCCAACTAAATTGCATGGCGCCTCCAACCCTCCATGTCTCCATACTTCCATTCTAGCCACCAAATTCAATGCAATTTCCAGCATTTCTTTTTAAATTGTTGGCCCACATGCCAAGTACACAAAATGTGGACATAATTGCATTATTATACCATATAAAATTCGTCCATCACACCATTCTTTTAGCAATAATTAATTCCATCTTCCATCATCACCAATAAACAAATCAATCATGCTCCACCATGAATAAACAATTCATTTCTTTGTCCAAGGTTTACCTTATTTTAATGGCTCCACTAGGCAACTTCCAATATTTTAATAGCTCCACTAAGACTTCCAATTAATTAATTCAAGTCAAGTTGGCTGCCCATTGACCAAGAGCCACAATATTGGCTTACCTCCTCTTTAGCCATCTCACAAAATTGCATGGCTAAATTTGTCCATCCTTGGTTTGTAGTTTTAATTCCAGCACTAGTCCAAGGTTTTCAATTGAGTCTTCAAACTTTATTTCTTGCCAAGTCATACATAGTTTTTCATGTATGTGCAATTTGGCCCATAGTATTGCATAGTTCCATGTTAGTCACTAGTTACCAGTCCAGTTTGGTACTAGAACTTTATTTCATGGCATAGTTCACATAGAACTTTTGTATGTGTAATTAAAACACATAATTCACATAGTCTTGTATTCTCATCACTAAGACCATGTTCAAACAAGTCCCTCTTGTACTTAATTTCATGTCTTCATCATTCTCTTCTTGGCCATAGCCAAGTACTAACTGGTGGTCCTGACATCATATTAGTCTCCACATATGCTAGTCCTTATGTATTATTGCAACCCGCTCCACAACAATACTAGACTAGGGACGTTTAAGAATATCATTATTCTAGGGTTACAATTATGTTTATTACGTTACGCAGAAACAAAACAACAAACAAAATTGCTGGATTAATGCCTCAATAAAATATCATGACTCAATGTGCAAAAATACAATCATCTCATGATTGGCCTTTTTGGGCATAACACTGACATCAACTTCCAAGGATAATGGGTTCAAAGCCCTAATACAATTAGGTTTAATTTTGGGCCTAATAATGGCTAAATTTTTGGGCCAATTACTAATATGAAACTACCATCAAACCATAGCCCAAATAAATTAGCCCATGCACTCAAATAATCCAAAGAGGCTTTATGTGTGCGATCCAATAGGCTCTTACCACATTCGTAATGATCATAAATCACATTTATAATCATAAACAATGAGTGGTGTCTAGCAACACATCATTGCTACCCAGGTGACAAAGTGTCAGAGATTCGACTAAACCTTTATGATCATTATCCGTATATGCCATTGTCCCTTTGTGCAAGATATCAAGACCAACCACGAGACATGGAATGTGTCACTCTCATGTAGCCCAATCTTTGGTTTCTTGATTACCGGGTATACTAACTTAAATTGATCACATTGATATCGTATATCAACTCATCCGGGCTTGGCCTTGCATTTTCTTAGTCTTACTCTATCAAAGAGCCTGAAGATATCATTTTCGTTACATAGAAGGGACAAATGTCATCTTGATCTTACAAAACCTTTTACATGATATACATGCCCAATGGCCTCTTTCAAGTTCACTTAGTTAGAAGCAACAAAGGGAAGTATCAAAGTATATGATTCACTTGTAGGGAACCTTAGTGACCTTAGGTCAAAGGACTACATATACCATGATCACTATGAGAATCACTTATGACACTCATATACCGATCCATGTAACGTTCTCATTGTTGGTCGGTCTAGTACACATGTTCTCCAACTTGTACTCATATGTAGACTCCATATCTTATATTAGTCTCCACATATGCTAGTAATTATGTATTATTATAACCCACTCCACAATAATACTATACCAGGGACATTTAAGAATACTATTATTCTAAGGTTGTAATTACATTTGATTATGTCACACAGAAAACATACAAAAAACACAATTACAAGATTAATGCCTTAATAAAATATCATGACTTAATGTGAAAAATGCAATCATCTCAAAATTGGCTTTTTGGGCACAACGCTAACAAAATGCTGGACTATTTTTGTGACTATGGTGCACCGGAAGTCACGTAGGAATCCCAATGTTCATGTCACTTGGAGATCATCCTTTGGTAGGTTCATTGGGTCACCTATTTCTTCCTCCAACGACGACTCTTGGCAAGGTTTGTTCTTAGACTCTCAAGTCATCACCACAGTGGGTTATCACAAATGGCACCATTTGATGTCCTAGGGCACTTCGGTCTTTTGAACTTTGCATCAGCGTGCACAGTGGCTGGCTTTCTATCCCTGAAAGAGACCAAAAGAAAAGGGGGTGAAGGAAATCGCCGGTGTGTTTTTCTAAGGGGATTCTCTGACGCCCAAGTAAGAGGGTGATATTGCCAATAGTATTACTTAAGGTCAACTCAGTGTTCTCTGTTCTACATACCTAGAAATGGCCCCTTTTATACTAGTTCTCAAGGGGGAAGTCCTCGTATCAGCCTTACACGTGTTCAGCTAGATCTAGGATCGGTGGTCTACATTATTCCAACTATCACCTGCAACCAACTGTTCTGAGACAAGCATTGGAGGTCACTCCGCACGCACCTAGGAGCTATTTTGTGATGGTATTTGTTTGTATTTGGCACATTGGCACCGAGGTAAGTGGCGAATGGTATGGCAAATAAACTAGTCTCACGGTGGTCACAGTTGGCTAGCTGTATATGTGCACAAATTAAAACTTCGTGAAACTAGTTGATTAATCTAGAATATATAAGATGCATGCTCTTGTGCTTTGACTAAAGTAAATAGAAGCCATAAAAACATTCACATGGCCAAGATACTTTCATAAACAAGTTCAAATAGCCAAAGCATACAAAATCAATAATTGTATGATTAATACTACACATAACAACTGTGTGAAGGCATTGAACATGTATTAGACTAACACCCTTACTCAATAGCAACCCAAGAGTCAGTGACTCCAAAATGTAAGTAATGGAGGCAACTAAGTATATGACACATATACAAGCCTCGGCTGAGATCTTCTTCTCTAACTCTAACCTTAGAAATGAATCCTAGTGGTGAGTCACAAAAGTGTGTCCACATGCTACTAGGCTCTACGGCCAGGAAAAACACTATAGTTAGCACTGTTACTTAAGTAAAAAGTAACCCAAGCAAACTAGAATCATAAAGATTCTCAAGCATAGTGCCAGCAACAACAAGCTACCGGGACAACCGTTAATGGTTATTCGGCCTAACAGTGTCAGAATATGCACAACATAACTAGGGAGTGAGAATTCAAGAATTCTCAGTAAGGGTCTTCACTTCACCTACAAGAAAGGTTACTAAGGACCACACATATGGGAACATGTATAACCTACTGCTAGGTCATACAGCCTGTGGCTAGACTTTTGCACACAGATCTCAGTCCCTTGGGACCTTTCCTCAACCTAGTCCTTGAACTACAAGGCGGAGCCTTGTATTCTAGCAAGCATAGCTTACTAGCGTTACTAGTGATGATTCACTAGTTCAAACTCCCTTATGCTATATAGGGTTTCTATGGTAGGACTACTATCAACTAGGCCATAAAGACCAACTAAGTCATAAGACCCACTAGGTGCACTAAGCTTTCACATTGCAACCTTATGGCTAACTACACGGCTAGGTCGCCAATCATACTAAACCCTCCACCCAAGCTAGTGATACCAAGTTATTGTCCTTTATTACATAGTTTTATTGCTTATGGTGAAAGTAACCATAAAAACCCAAGAAAACTCCCTGGTCTTGGAGAAGTTTTGGAAGCCTTGGAGTACCCTTAGAATACTTAGATGCTTCGACATTTTTTCAAGGTATTGGCAACGTGTCGCCAATGCCTAGGATTGCCTAGAATTTTCAATTTTGCTGCTATGACCTTTGAAGACTTACCAAACATACCAAACTTGCTTAGATGGCCTTCAGCGATCATATACTTGTTAAACATGTTGCAAAGACCACAAAAAACTATCATAAGCATTCCTATGATGCATTATAACATCATTCCATTCTCCACAAACCTAGTAGTCAACCAAGATCAAACTAGCCCACTAACTAATGCTGTTGCCAAAACTACTTGATTTCATCATGCAAACATAGTCCAACAGCATTAATCAAGCCTCAAAACATAACTCCTTTACCTTAACTTCAACACACAAGCAAGAACAAGGAACCCTTCCTCAAGAACCCAAGTTCCAAATAGTTCTTCCTAGTTTCAAGCAACCAAAGGCACAAAACACACAATTGCTAACTTTTAACCAAAACCCAAGGTCCCAATCAACTAATAAAGAATAATTCACCAAGAACACAATTGTTACCTCACATAAAAAATAGGGGATGGTCGAAAACATGGTTCCAAGCTCCAAAAACATGAAATATCACCTGAAACAAGCTTCCTTATGCATATACTCCCTTGGTAGCTTTAATTTTCACCAAAAACTTTATTTTGGGCATCAATCGATGAAGAAATGGCAGATAGAAGGATGAGCTCGATTTTGGAGTGGAAATGGTAGCCATCCCTCACCTTTACCCTATTTTATAAGACTCAAAATCCCAAGCCACCAAAGTATTTAAAAAGTTACAAATAAGTTCCTTTCTCTTGGTAACCTTTGTCAAACTTGGTTAAATCTTGTTTATTTCAACTAAACTTGAGTTAAAGATCAAATTTCAATTATAAAAACTCATTTTTATCACTTGGGACTTGGCCCGACTCTTTGGGATGTAAAAATACCATATTGCCCTGAACCTCATTTGGTGCCTTAACATTTTTGGAACTTATGAAACTTTGCTAAACTTACCTATTCTTGCTATGTTAACTTCAAATAAGATTCTAAATGAAGTTTCAAACACTTTACCTTCCTCAAACAAGCTTCTAGCTAGGAGAGCCGTAACATTCTCCCCTCATTTTGGAATTTAGTCCCCCAAATTTCGTTGCAACTTTTGAAAAACACTAGGACATCTTATTAGCATATCATGCTCCATTTTCCAAGTATCTTCCTCCTTAGTATGGTTCAATTGTAGGATCTTAACTATAGGAATCCAATTGGTTAAATGTTTCTTGGCTACCTATCAAGTATCTGAACGGGTTTCTCTTCGTAGGTCATGTCTTCCTGGATGGGTACCACTAAAAGATTAACTAATTGTCTCGGTTCCACTGTGCATTTCCTCATAAGAGTAAAGTGAGACACATTATGCACTTGGGACAACCTAGGTGTTAATGGCAACTAATAAGCAACCTTCTTTATTCACTCCAAAACTTCATAGGTCCGATGTACCTAGGAGCTAACTTACCCCTTTGCACAAACTGGGTAAGTCCTTTCATGGGAGACAATTTGATAAGAACCTTGTCTCCAACTTCAAAACTCAAATCTCTTCTCCTTATATTCCTATACTTAGTGTACCAGTCGTTGGCTGCCTTAATCCATTTTTGGATCAACTTGATTTTAGTTGTAGTGTCAGCTATAATCTTAGGACTGACAACTACCCTATCCGAAGGGTCTGCCTAACAATGGGGCATTATACAGTGCCTAGCATACAGAGCCTCATATGGTGCCATGCTTATAATAGTTTGATTACTGTTATTGTAAGCAAACTCGATGAGTGCTAAATGCTAATCCCAATCACCTCTGAAGTTAATAGCACACTTGCACAGCATATCTTCAAAAGTCTAAATCACTCCATCAGACTGATGGTCAGTCTGAGGATGGAAGGCAGTATTAAGACTAACTTTACTTCCAACACCTATTGGAAAGCATTCCAAAACCTAGATATAAATCAAGGATCTCTATTAGATAAGATATGATCTGGTATGCCATGCAACCTCACAATCTCCTCAACATACAACTGAGCCAATCTCTCCAAAGTATAAGTAATCTTCATGGGTATAAAGTGTGCTAATTTAGTCAGCCTATCAATCACTACCCATAGAGCATCATGCTAACTCCAGGTATTCATAAACCCCACTAGGAAATCCATTATAATGGACACCCCTTTCCTCATTGGGATAAGTGAACTCTAAAGTGTGCCTGCTGGTTTCTAATGTTCAGCTTTAACCAAATGGCACATCAAACATTTAGCCACATGCCTTGCTACATCTTGCTTAACTTACACCATGATGAACACTTAACTTACAATTACGTGCCTCCTATAGGACTTGCTACCTAAGTCCCTCCATATTCGGTACATAGAGTCTGTCTTCATGGTGCAATATCCCATCCTTGTACTAGAATTCCTTCCTCATAGTACCAAGTTTATCTTCTCTAGAAATATTTTTCAATAATGGATGTTTGCTTTGAGTAGTTTTGACTTTAGCCAACCAAGTTGACTGTATGTCCAAAGCATAGAATAGGGACCTTTATTGGTGTTGCCAAAACTCATACAAAGCCAACAAATAATCCCCTAAAACTTCTCCTAAAGAACCCGTAGCCTGATCCTTAGAAAGGATCACTCCCATATACTTTCGACTCAGTGCATCTGCTACTCATTGCTTTTGCCTGCACAGTACTTAATTGAGCAATCATAATGTTTATGTACTCGATCCATTGTCATTGCCTCATATTCAAGTCCTTTTATGTGATTAGATATTTCAAACTCTTATGATCGATAAAAATCCAGAATGACCTCCCCATCAAGTAATGTCCTTAAAGCTTAAAAGTAAAGGCTACAACTACCAACTTAGGGGCATGAACTGGATAGTTTAGGTAATTAGGCCTCAACTGCCTTGAGCCATAGGTGAACACTTGACCTTCCTACATCAATACACACCCCAAATGAGAACTTGATATATCTATATGTTAGTGTTGTGCCCAAATGCCAATCATGAGATGATTGTATTTTTTGCACATTGAGTCATGATATTTTATTAAGGCATTAATCCAGCAATTATGTTTGTTGTTCTGTTTCTACGTAATGCAATAAACATAATTGTAACCCTAGAATAATGATATTCTCAAACGTCCCTAGTCTAGTATTATTGTGGAGCGGGTTGCAATAATACATAATGACTAGCATATGTGGAGACTAATATGAGATATGTAGTCTACATATGGGTACAAGTTGGAGAACTTGTGTACTGGACCGACCCACCATGAGAACACTACATGGATCATTATATGAGTGTCATAAGTGATTCTCATAGTGATCAGGGTATATGTAGTCCTTTGACCTAAGATCATCAAGGTTCCCTACATGTGAGTCACATACTTTGATACTTTCCTTTGTTGCTCGTAACTGAGTGAACTTAAAGGAGGTCATTGGGTATGTCACATATCATGTGGAGGGATTTGTATGATCAAGACGGGATTTGTCCCTCCTGTGTAATGGGTGTGATATCTTCGGGCCCCTTGATAGAGTGAGACTGAAAAAATGCATGGCCATGCTCGGATGAGTTGATATACGATATCAATGTCATCAGTTTAAGTTGGTATACTTGGTAATCAAGAAACCAAAGATTAGGCTATACGAGAGTGACATATTCCATGTCTCGTGCTTAGTCTTGATATCTTGGACAAAAGGACAATGGCATATATCGGTGATGATCATGAAGGTTTAGTCAAATCACCGACAATCTTGTCACTTGGGTAGCAATGATGTGTTGCTAGACATCGCTCATTGCTTATGATCATAAATGTGATTTATGATCATTGCCAATGTGGTAAGAGCCTATTAGGTCACACACATAGAGCTATTTGGATCATTAGAGTACATGGGATAATTATTTGGGTTATGGTTTCACAATAATTTCGTATTGATAATGGGCCCAAGAGTTTAGCCATTATTAAGCCCAAAATGAAAGCTTAATTGGATTTGGGCTTTGAAACCCATTAGGCCTGGAAGTTGAGTCTCACTATAAATACCACTTTTAGTGAGAAATTCACAGGTCTTCTTGCCCTAGCCTCCCAAAAGGACAGCTGTACTCTTCTCTTGTAATTCCTTGGAGGACGCAAGTTAGCACTACGAGTGCAAGAGAAACGCATCTACCGGGACGTGGTGGAAGCGTAGTGATCCCGAGAGGCTCGTGTGGATACCATAGAGAGCTTGAACATGTCAACTGTTCAGGTTTTGTGATTCGACTCTATAGTTGAGTGAGAGATCTCAACGAAAAATTGGGTATGAAAAATTTGGAACACCCGGTTTACCCCGTTTCACTTGGATCCTGGAGGGTTTGAGTTAAATTTCGCTACGTTGTTTGGCTCTCGAAACCCAACACTATATGCACCGTGAAAACTTTGTTCGGATCTGGGAAAATGAGTATTGATAGCTGAAGGGCTATCACCCACAGAACCTTATTGTTGGAAGACATAACACCACCCTCGGTGGATTCATACAACCAACCTTGGAAGAATCCTCCACACCACCCTCGGAAGTATATGCAACCAACTCAAGAAACAGGTTCTTTCCCTTCCTGGGGAATGTACATTACCAACCTCAAGAACATAGGTCTATCATCCTTGGCAGAGGAAATGTCTCCCAAAGATAGGTCTGCCCATCCGAAGGACCTTCTCCAACCGCCATCGGTTGGGATTACTGTCTAAAGGGGTCTTATTGAGAAACAAAAACTACAATTGAGGGATCTCTATCAAGAAGCCTCATACATGCCATTACCATTTGGCCAGAACTACTTTCTGAAGGTACGGACCAGATACGACTAAACACGTGTCCTGATTTGCTCAGGCTAGGCACAACGGCCTTCTTCCCCAATCCTCCTATGAATACTTGGGAGGCTCCCAGGTAATAAGGAATAGGGGACTCTATTCTTCCTACTCTTTGCTCTTAGTAACTTCTCTCCCATATACTGACTTGGGTATCAAAGATCCCTCCCCCGAAAAAATACTCTGGGGAACTACCCATATTCTTCTAGGTCTTGTAGATACCTTTTCACCGAAAGTCTCCCACTAAGGCCCAGCATGTCATGCAATGAAGATGTCACCGGGCATCATTTGGCATCGTCTGTAGGAACTCACCCCTAAGTCACTATTGTCAAGACTTGGTCTTCAAAGGACAAAGGACTCCCAAAGTCCCAATTTGTGCCAGATACTTAAGCAATGATTGAACAGCCTATAGCGGAGACTTCCTTGTCAGAGGATGAGCGTCCCCTAATGGTCACAATGGCTTTTCTACGTGAGTTTTGGTGCTCTATTGTAGCTGAGATGGCACAACAACTCAACCAAAGATGGTCTTAAGCACCTTCAAAAAGGGCATATTCTCTAGATGCCTGTCCGGAGAAAAGTCATAAGTCACCTTGCTAGAGCTCTAGTAGCAGAAGAAGCCCTCATGATGAGTCATGAACGGAGAACATACCATTATAGGGACGTCACCCTATGAGAGCAGGGTTGAAAGAGCATAAAACCTCCCCTTGGTGAAGTCCATCCTCATATGAGAAGTCCCTGTCACCGTACCGGTGAAAGTTACTCACTAAGCAGATGATGCTATTCTCCCCCCTTGGCGGTTCCCGGACAGCAAAGAAATGAGGGTACTACGGTCCTGATGGAAAAAATCCTGGAGAGGTTGGAAAAGGTTGAAAAATAGTTCTTTTGAAAGCCTGTTTGGTCAAGTCTATTGGAGACCTTCACCAGAGAGTAGTCCCCCTTTATCCGTACTATTGTACAGGCACCAATGCCTAGTGATTTTCGAGTACCATGTCTAGAGACATATGATGGGCATAGTGACCCCCAGGCCCATCTGATGAAGTACAAGAAGAGCATGGTATTGCATGGTGCTGACGATGCCACCCTCTGTAAATGTTTCAAAGTCACTCTGTCAGAACTGGCAACCGCATGGGACAACTCTCTAGCACTTGGAACCATAATGGGTTTCTAGGAGTTGTCGACCACCTTCACCCAACAGTTCATTGGAAGCAGGCCAATAATGAAGATGCTGGTCCAAATGTTTGACATACCCCAAAAGAATGGGGAGACCATTCAGGACTATGTCGAAAGGTTTAATCAAAAAGCCCTCAGTGTGCCAAACTTCCACCCAAAAATTTGAATCTTTGCTATGATAAGGGGGCTAAGGAGGAACTCACAGCTCTTTTGTGAATTCTCCAAGGATCCTCTTAACACCTTCAAAGAATTCTACCAAAGGGCTAAGCAGCACATGACAGCCAAGGAGCTAAGGATGGGTGGCCCAAAGTTCAACCATAATCACTCTGAGGGTTATTGTTACCACCACACAAAAATGGGAGAATTACAAGTGTGGCATAATGGTCAAAAAAGCCATTATATTGTGTAATTCTCTTCATAGTGATTGAAGTGTAAGGGGTAAAAGGAATAATGAACACCGCCTTAAAAGTGTTCCAAGTTGGTAACTTGGCCCCCAAGAAAAGGCTTAAAGGTTGCTTGTTTGCCAAGCAACCAATGGACTTTTTTGTAAGGTTTTGGAAATTTGGGTACTCAGTTGTAAATCTTTCACAAAAGAGCTTTGGAGAGTTATGGGAAGGATATGAATGGTATGAAAGTGCTATTGGAGGACCAAATTGGTTATGGAAGACAACTAAGGACAAGGAAAACACAAAAAGGCATAAAGGACCTAAGTGTTCTAATGTAGGCCATAGGATGTTTATGTCTTTGACTTAAGTCAAATGAAGCAATTAGGATTTTTCCCACTTAGGGAGTGGTGGCTATGACTTTTAAATGGGTAAACAATGTTGGGCCCATGTGTATCACTGAGTTTAAGACAAAGAAATCATCATTAGTCAGAAGGAAAATCACATAAAGCAAGGCTAAGGTTGTCTCTCTCCCATGTTTGGCCTCCTCTAGCCCCAAAACACAGCCACACTTCCTCCATGGCCACCACACCTTCAAACTCGCAATTCATTGAAATTTAAGGCAAAAGGAAGTAATTGGAAGCAAACTAGAGGTATTGCTTGGATACTTCAAGGATCAAGCTTGATTTTTGGCCTACCCACTTTGGTAAGGGTTCTCTTGCTCTCATGGATTGTTTACTATATTTTCAAGCAACCAAGGAGCTAGGGCTAAGCTTGGAAGAGAGCCATGAGCTTGATGAACCAAGCGTAGTGAGGGGAGTGCACTTATTGAAGGTTTTGTGACCTAGTGTGAAGTGCACAAAGATGGAAGTGAAATGAGGGTTTCTAGAGCCCAATGTTAGTACTAACTAGTGTTAAAATCCTTCTAAGATGAAGCATTAGCTTGAGCAGGGCTGCCATAGTGATTTGGTTATGTTTATTGTGTGTTTTATGGACTAACCTATGGTTATTGTTGCTGCCGCATTTCATGTGTTTGTTGGTTGTGAATGGCTGCTGCATTTGGTTGCGATATCTTGTATATATGCACTATGGTTTCTGTTTTTTAGTTTCTTTGGATTAAGGTTTTGACGATGGTTACATTGCCTATTCAATCCAGGTGCTACACCTACTAAGTTTCTCTATGAACCTTACTTCCCTCAATTCTGTCATTTCAGGACCAGCAGAAAGATCTTATTCAAACTAACATTTTTGGTTTGAGTTTTGCTCTGAATTTTTAGGTGCTTAAACAAACATATTTCTAGTTATGATTTGGAAATTTTGCTGATTTTAGGAGCACATTTGGTATTTTTAGTGATGGTACTTATTGCGTTGTGCAGGAGCTGTCCAGCATCCTGTTCTGGAGTCCTTTGTGTCTCAGGTATTCCTATATTATAGGGTGCATATTTAGCTGAGTTAAGACCATTTTGTAGTGCATGTATGCATTTACATGTAGTGTATGTAAAATGAGACAAGTATGTTAACATTGGAGTAATTTTTTGGCTATATAAGTGATGTGGTGCAAAGCTGCCTACATGTGAATGATGGGCTGCTTACTTGTAAAATCTGTTTTAGGCACATGTGGTTGTTAAATGCAAGAGAGTATATTTCCTATGTGTAATGGACATGTTTGGGATAGCCTTGGAGTGCTTTTCCCCTGTGAATGAAGTGTTTGCACACTGATGAAATTTTGTATGGGCAAAATGGTCATAAAGTGACTAGAATTTTGACTTTGCACTTAGAGTTATATATCTCCTTGTGTAGGAGGAATCTTGGTATGAAATTTTGACCACACCTAGATAACATCTAAAGGTTGAACTGAGATTTGGAATTTCGGAATTTGGAGGCCTGTACCCAAATCTATGATGTTGCAAATTTGGCTAAGTTACTGTTCATTTGGTCAGAATTTTGTGACCAACTTAAAAAATCCATAACTTGGTCCATAAGTGGGCTATTGATGTAAAAAAAATTCCTTGGTTTGATATATGTATCTTCTTGATAATGGAGCAAAGAAAATAGGGGGTACATGGCTAGAATGATATAGTTTTTTAGTGGAAGTTACAGGTGCAGTGACTGGTCACTAGAACTTAAGAAAATTGCCTAATGTGTGGTAGCCAAGATTAAGACTTGTGCTACTAAGGGTAGTGTTCTAATGGCCTACAGAACTTTACCAATCCTGAGAGTCTAAATACATAGTTTTGGCACCATAATTGGACTACTGCGGAGTGGGTAACAGAAGTTGGTTGAGCATGGTTTGTACATGTACATAACATATAGTTGCATTGCATGCATCTGCATACATGTTGGTCAGCTACTAGTGTCAAGTACCATTGAAATACCTACGATATTTATATGTGCTCTATGATGAATCATCAATGTAGGAAGTAAACATAGTTGCCACAAGGAGAAGGGAACCAGCCTGAAGGCCTCCTACTAATTCTGGGCAACAAAGAAATGGACAGAATAGACGGAATCAGGGGCAATAGAGAGTACCAAACCCTGAAGTGCCTCAGGTTTGGTTAGAGCTTTAGAGGAACTTAGCTCTAATCAATGAAAACTTAATGAGGCTGATTTAAACATAGCAGTAGGGAATCCAAGTAGCTCTAGCAGAACTAGTTCAGGATGCACAGCAGCCACCAAAAGAGGATACTAGGAACGCATCTGAATATGTTCCTTCTAGAAGCATAGAAGATACAAATGATGAAACTGTTGAGGAGGAAATGAGGATAGGAGAATTCCAAGAGGAAGAAGACCAGGGTCTGAGATTGGTTAGGTATCAAGGACCAATCCCTCAGTTTATGACCATTGCTCTACTAGGAATGAGAATGAGGATAGCCATGAAAGAAGATCCGGGAGAAGGCAAATAGATCATAGAGAGCATCACCATACAGAGGGCTCTCACAGATCCAGGAGACATAGATCAGAGGATCTAGAAGGCCATGAGGAAGTCAGATTGTTAAAGAGGTTCCAAGGCCTAAGACTTCCACAGTTTGATGGAAGAGCTAGGCTAAAGAGAGCTGAGGAGTTGTTAATCTTCATTGAAAAAATGTTTGAGAGGATGCCATTCAGCTCCTCTAAAAGAGTGTCACTGGCTACCTATAATTTGGTAGGCAGTGCAGAGATGTGGTGGAAGAGCACTAGAGATAAATATGCTGTGCAGAAGGGCAGAAGGCCAGGAGAAGACATGGAAATGACCTGGCCAGAGTTCACCCAGCTATTTCAGGAGCAGTACATTTGTGATGCTATCAAGGATATGAAGCAAGCTGAATTTGATGCTCTAAGGGAAGACAACCTCAGTGTCCTAGAGGATGAGCACAAAATCCATTAGTTGGTGAGGTATGCTCCTTAGTATCACGGACTGGAAGAGTTGAAGGCCAAAAGATTTGTCAGAGAACTAAATTCAAACATTACAAAGGTTGTTAGACCTTTTGGTGTAGTTACATACTATGAAGCATTGCAAAAAGCTCTATTAGTAGAGCAAGAGGAGTGTGAGACTAAGTACTTTCACAATGCACTAGGGGAAAGTTGTCAGGCAAAAGGCAAGCAAAAGAAGCCACCACATGGTAAGGGAATTGCCAAGAATTCTCATCCTGGTGGTGAGGGCAAGGTTAAGGGGAAGTTCCCTGGCCTAAGGTACCCTAAAGGAAAGAATTTTCATGGAAAGAAACCTTGCTATTTTGACACCCATGAATGTCTAAGATGTTGATCCATGGATCATTGGATCAAAGACTACCCACAGGCTCAATGGAGGCTAGAAGACCAAGGTCCAGAAAGGCCTATTTGGGCAGCACCTAGAGGGGGAGCACCTAGGGAGGGATAGCAGAGGCCAATTCCTTCAGTGCCTCACCCTCTAGTGCAAAAAGCTGGCAGAGTCTTCCAAGTGGAGAGGCCAGAGACATCACATCAGGGAGGAGCACTAAGAGGTAACATTGACCTTAATGGTGTGCCAATTAGTGTTTTGTTTGATACTGGTGCATCTGTGTCTATAGTGGCTAAGAAATTTTTTGTTGCCATGAAATTGCCTACTGAAATCATGCCTAGGATATCCTTAGTGAAAATAGCAGGTAGTCAATGTCTTTCAACTTATGACCTAGCTAAGGATTGTGAGCTAGTAGTAGGAAATACTAAGGTTATGACTACTCTGCTAGTGTTGGACATTCCTAAGTATGATTTAGTGCTGGGTATGAATTGGCTTGCTATGCATAACACAAGAATTGGTTGTGCTAAGAGAAAAATTAGATTGCCTAATGGTGAAGTGCATGCATTGGTGAATTCTAAGGAATTAGTATATGAAATGCAAGGGATGGAGCTAGAGGTACTAGATGAGATACCTGTGATTTATAAGCATGATTATTATTATGCATTGAATGAAATGCACTGTGATTAGGAAGTGGATAGAATACCTATAGTGAGAGACTTTCCACAAGTCTTTCCTAAAGACCTGTCGGGTATTCCTCCACTAAGAGAAATTAGGTTTGAGATCAAGTTGTAACCAGGAGCTAGTCCAATATCCAAACCGCCTCACACAGTGCCAATCACAGAGATGAATGAGCTCAAGAAACAACTTGATGAACTTCCTGAAAATCATAAAGGCAAGTGTTTCATCATGGAGAGCTCCTATTCTTTTTGTGAAAAAGAAGGATGGATCTTTGAGACTGTGCATTGACTACAGGAAGCTCAATGTAGTGACTATCAAGAACAAGTATCCACTCCCTAGGATTGGGGATCCTTTTGATCAATTCAAGGGAGCTAAGATCTTCTCCAAGAGAGGTTTGAGATCTGGATACTTCCAGTTCAGAGTAATGGAAGAGGACATTCCTAAGACTACATTTAGGACGAGATATGTGAATTATGAGTACACAGTAATGCCATTTGGTTTGACTAATGCCCTAGCTACTTTCATGGACTTGATGAACAGTGTGTTTAGACTACATTTGGAAAAATTTATGGTTGTGTTCATTGATGACATCCTATTGTATTACAAGGATGAAAATGAACATGAACATCATCTGAAGATTGTCGTAAAGACTCTATTGGAACATCAGCTTTATGCCAAGATATCCAAGTGTGAATTCTAGATAAGAGAAGTGTCTTTCCTAGGACACAACCTAGAAGTGCAAGGCCTTAAGGCAAACCCTAAAAAGGTCAAGGTAGTGCAAGAGTGGGAAATACCGAAGACTGTGAAGGAAATCAAAAGTTTCCTAGGATTAGCTGGATACTATAGGAGATTTATATCAGGCTTTTCCATGATTGCTTTAGTTCTTACTCATCTTACCAAGAAGGATCAAAGATATGAGTGGACTGAAAAGTATGAAAAGAGTTTCTAGGAGCTCAAGCAGAGGTTGATTGAAGCTCTAATATTGATTCTTCTTGATCCAAGCAAGTCCTACATCATCTATACAAACGCATATAAATCTGGGTTAGGTTTGTAGTTATGCAAGACAGAAATGTAATTGTTGATGGGTCAAGGCAATTGAGACCCCATGAGCAAAATTATCCTACCCATGACCTAGAACTGGCAGCAGTGATTTTTGTTCTGAAGCAATGGAGGCATTACTTGATGGGTAGTTTTTTTGTGATGTACACTGACCATAAGAGCCTAAAGTACTTGTTCACTCAGAAAGTGTTGAACATGAGGCAAATGAGATGGTTAGAATACAACAAGGACTATGACTGCTATATATATTATACACAGAGGGCAAAGGCAATCTAGTAGCAGATGCCTTGAGTAGGAAGTACATAGGTCTTCTGAAAGGAGGATCCATAATTGATTATGATGAGTAGAATTGTCTGCTATGCTTATGGCATAAGTGGCATAAGTGGGAGGAAGCCCAAATCTACACATTGACAATTCAGTCTAGATGGATTAAAGAAGCCAGAAAGGTACAGGAAATAGATCCTGAGCTTGAAAAGATTTCAAGAGAGGAAAAAGGTTCCCTGTATTAATCCTTTTCCTACAAGCAAGGATGACTGTATTTCAAGGACCGAATCTATGTGCGTAAAGGAGCAAAGCTTAGGGATGAAATACTGGAAAAAGTTCACACAAGCAAGTTGAACATCCATCCAAGAAGTGAGAAAATATATAAAGACTTGAAGACTCACTTCTAGTGGCCAAATATGAAGAGTGACATAGCTACTTATGTCTCCAAATGTGCCACATCCTAGAGGGTAAAGGTAGAGCACTAGAAGCCTGCCGGTACCCTACAGACTCTACCTATACCAGTAAGGAAGTAAAGCAACATAACCATGGACTTTTTGATTGGGTTGCCTATGACCAGATTAAGGCATAATACAATATGGGTCATTGTAGATAGGCTAACCAAATGTGCCCACTTTTTACCTATGAAACTCACAGACTACTTGGAGAAGTTAGCTCATATGTATGTGTAGGAGATAGTGAGACTACATGGAGTGCCAGATTCCATTGTATCTGATAAAGATCCAAGATTTATAGCTCAGTTTTGGAGTGCTTTTCATAAAGAAGCAGGAACCAAAATCCACTTGAGTACTGCTTACGACCCTCAAACAGATAGGTAAACTGAAAGGGTGATATAGATATTGGAAGACATGCTCAAGAGCTATGTGTTGGATTTCAAGGATAAATGGGACCAACACTTGCCATTAGTGGAACTCTCATATAACAATAGTTACCAAAACACTGTTGGGTGGAAGCCTCAGATAGACTAGAGTTGGGTCCCAAAATTATTGAAGAGACTACTGCCAAAATCAAGAAAAATCAAGAGAGATTAAAGGCAGCCAATGAAAAGACCACAACCTATGTGAACAAAAGAATAAGAGACATGGAATTTGAGGTTGGTGACAATGTTTGGCTTAAAGTTGCACCAACCAAAAGCGTTATCAGATTTGGTAGAAGAACTAAGTTAGCTCCAAAATACATCAGTCCTTATGAGATCTTGGACAAAGTTGGCAACATAGAAGGTTAGCTCTACCCCTAAGCATGTCAAGTGTTCATAATGTGTTTCACATCAGTATGCTTAAGAAGTGTCTATTGCACACAAAGCATGCTATTTTAGTGGAAGACATACAATTGGAACCTAACTTGACATATGAAGAAAAACCTATAGCTACCTTAGCGAAGGATACCTGAAGGTTAAGAAACAAACTTATTCCTATCGTTAAAGTTCAGTGGTCACACCACACTGAAAGATGATCAGCCTGGGAAATAGAGAAAGACCTTATGGAAAGATATCCTGAAGAACAACCGAAGCTAAAGGCTATTTTGGAGGACCAAAATTTTTAAGGCGGGAACACAAAAATGGGAGAATTACAAGTGTGGCATAATGGTAAAAAAAGCCATTATATTGTGTAATTCTCTTCATAGTGATTAAAGTGTGAGGGGTAAAAGGTATTATGAACACTTCCTTGAAACTGTGTCAAGTTGGTAACTTGGCCCCCATGAAAAGCCTTAAGGGTTGCTTCTTTGTCAAGCAACCTATGGACTTTTTTGTAAGGTTTTGGAAATCTGGGTACTTAATTGCAAATCTTTCACAAAAGAGCTTTAGAGAGTTATGGGAAGGATATGAATGGTATGAAAGTGCTATTGGAGGACCAAATTGTTTATGGAAAGACAACTAAGGACAAAGAAAGCACAAAAAGGCATGAAGGACCTATGTGTTCTAGTGTAGGCCTTAGGATGTATATGCCTTCGACTTAAGTCAAATGAAGCAATTCGGAGGTTTCCCACCTAGGGGCGGGTATGGCTTGTAAATGGGTAAAAAATGTTGGGCACATGTATACGAATGAGTTTAAGACAAAGAAACCATAATTAGTGAGAAGAAAAATGACAAAAAGCAAGGTTAAGCTTGTTTAAGTGTGTTTCGTGCCCTTAAGCTCATTTAAGGCCACAAAAGTGGCCAATTCACTTATCTCTCTCCCATTTTCGACCTCCTCCAGTCCAAGAACACAGTCACACTTCCTCCATAGCCACCACACCTTCAAACTTGCAATTGATTGAAATTGAAGGCAAAAGGAAGCAATTGGAAGCAAACTAGAGCTATTGCTTGGATACTTCAAGGATGAAGCTTGATTTTTGGCCTACCCACTTTTGTAAGGGTTCTCTTGCTCTCATGGATTCTTTACTATATTTTCGAGCAACCATGGACCTAGGTCTAAGCATGGAAGAGAGGCATGAGCTTGATGTACCAAGCTTAGTGAGGGGTGTGCACCTGTTGAAGGTTTTGTGACCTAGTGTGAAGTGCATAAAGATAGCAGTGAAATTAGGGTTTCTAGAGCCCAAACTTAGTACTAACTACAGTTAAAATCCTCCTAAGACCAATCATTAGCTTGAGGAGGGCTGCCATAGTGATTTGGTTATGTTTATTATGTGTTTTATGGAGTAACAAATGGTTACTGTTGCTATCGCAGTTCATATGTTTGTTGGTTGTGAATGGCTGCCGCATTTGGTTGTTATATCCTATATATATGCACTATGTTTTTTGTGTTTTAGTGTCTTTGGATGCAGGTTTTGATGATGGTTACATTGCCTATTGAATCCAAGTGCTACCCTTACTAAGTTTCTCTATGAAACTTACTCCCCTCAATTCTACCATTTCAAGTCTAGCAGAAAGAGCTTATTCAAATTGAAATTTTTGGTTTGCCTTTTTCTCTGAATTTTTGGGAACTTAAACTTACATATGTCTAGTTGTGATCTGGAAAGTTTGGTGATTTCACCAGCACATTTGGTATTTTTAGTGATGGCAGTTATTGTGTTGTGTAGGAGCTGTCCAGCATCCTGTTTTGCAGTCCATTGTGTCTTAGGCACTCCTGTAACATAGGATGTATATTTAGCTGAGTTAAGACCATTTTTTAGTTCATATATGCATGTACATGTTTTGTATGTAAAATGAGACAAGTATGTGAACATTTGACTAATGTTTTGGCTATGTAAGAGATGTGGTGCAAAGCTGCCTAAGTGTGAATGATGGGCTGCTTACTTGTAAATTTTTTTTAGCCACATGTGATTGTTGAATGTAAGGGAATGTATTTCCTATGTATAATGGACATGTATGGGATACCCTTGGAGGCCTTTGCCCTTGTGAATGAAGTGTTTGCACACTTATGACATTTTTTGTTGGCAAAATGGTCATAAAGTGACCAAAATTTTGGCTTTCGACTTAGAGTTACATATCTCCCTATGTTGAAGTATTGTTAATATGAAAGTTTTACCACACGTAGAGAACATCTAGAGGTTGAACTAGGATTTGGAATTTCTAAATTTAAAGCCTTGTAGCCAAAGATATGACGTTGCAAAGTTGCCTAAGTTACTGTTTATTTGGTCAGAATTTTGTAACCAACATAAAAAATCCATAACTTGGGGGCTATTGATGTAAAAAAAAATTCCTTGGTTTTTTCTAAGTCTGTAGTTGACATTGGACTAGAGAAAATAGGGGGTTACATGGCTAGAATGATACAGTTTATTAGTGGAAGTTACAGGTGCAGTGGCTGGTCACTAAAACTTAACAAAATTGCCTAATGTGTGGTAGCCAAGATTAAGACTTGTGCTAATGTTTTCCTTCTTTGCTACCATGGTGTGCATGAAATGCAAATATGTGTGTGATGGTTGGACCAATATGCATGTGTTTACATAGTGCCCAAGAGGGCCACTTGGGTATGCACACTAAGGGTAGTGTTTTGATGGCCTACAGAACATTGCCAATCTTGGGAGTCAAAATGCACAATTTTGGCACCATAATTGAACTATCCGGAGTGCGTAATAGTTATTGTTAGGGCTCTCCTAGTGGGAAGCATGCCCAAGGAAGGTAAATTTCTCTAAATTAAGTTTGGAACCTTAATTCAAATTTACATAGCAAGAATAGAAAAGTTTAGCAAAGTTCACTAAGTTTCAGGAAGGTTAAGGTGCTAAATGAGGTTTACGGGAAAAATGGTAATTTTTCATCCCTACGAGTTGGGCTAAGTCCTAAGTGGTCAAAATGAGTTGTTAGAAGCTAACTTTTAACTTTAATCCAAACTTAGTTGAAATAAACAAAAATTGACCAAGAATGACTAAGGTTACCAAAAGAAGGGGGTTTAAGTGTTCCATGTCTAATACTTACGTGGCTTGGGTTTTAAACCTACTTTATAAGATGGTAAAGTGGGGGATGGCTGCCATAACCCGAGTTCATCCTTCACACCATCATTTCCTCATCCATTGAAGCCCAAAATCAAGAGTTTTAAGTGAAAAGTGGAGCCACCACAAGTATATAGGCCATTGGAAGCTTGTTTCAAGCATAAAATCATGGTTTTGGAGCTTGGAAGCACGTTTCCTTCTATCCCCTATTTTTTATACAAGGTAATCAATGTGTTCTTGATTGATTTCATGTTTATTAGTTGATAGGGAGATTAGGTGTTGGTTAGAAGTTAGTAACTTGATGTTTTGCGTCCATATTTGCTTGGAACTTAGGGTGGAGTTTGTGGAACTTGGTTGGTGCAAAAGACTTGCATAATTCTTGCTTGTTACTTGGAGTTGAGGTAAGGGAGTTGTGTTTTCGAGTTCAATTAATGCTATTGGAATGAGTTTGCTTGAAGAATTTGAATAGTTCTAGCAATAGCATTAGTTAGTGGGGAAGGTTAAATTATGGTGGACTATGAGGTTTGTGATTATTGGAATGATGTTATAATGCATCATAGATTCGCTTGTGATAGTTGGTTGTGATCTATGCAACATGTTTTACATGTATGTGAAGTTTGGATGCTATCTATCCATGCTTGATATGTTTGGTAAGTGTCCAAAGTTCATAGTAGTGAAACTGAGAATTTTCTAGGTTTTCGCAGGTATTGGCGATGCGTCGCCAATCGTCACTAGTACGCACAATGTGTGGCCATTACAGGAAAATTGGCAGTTCATTACCAACTGTGGCAACGCTTCACCACAGGTATGTTGGCTAAATTTTCCATGTTTTGCCAGGAAGATCAAGGGGAGACTTAAGGTGGTTCTTAGGGTACCTTGGGGCATAAGTATTTTGGGGGTAATATGAGACTTTCAAAAGTCCTTCAAGAGGTAGAAGTTTACTTGAGTTTTGTAAAGTTTTATGGTTACTTGTACCAAAAGCAAGAAAACTAGTTTACAAATCATCACAACTAGGTATCACTAACTTGGGGGAAACGTTTAGAATCCTTAGTAGCCTAGCCGTGCATTTAGCCATGAGGTTGCAAGGTGAAACCTTAGTGCACCTAGTCTACAATGACCTTGTAGAACATAAAAGGGAGAGGTTCAACTGGGGATTTATTGCTAGTTAGGTTGGTGAGAAAAGCTTGCTAGAGGACAAGGCAATGCCTTATAGCTCAAGGACCAAGATGAAGAGAGGTCTTAAGAGACCTAGGTATATGCATATATTAGACCCTCAAGCTATATGAGCTAACAATAGTTTACATATATTATCATATGTGGAGTCCTTGGTAATTTTCTTGCAGGTATAATGAAGACCCTTACTAAGAATTACTGAATTCTCACTCCTTAGTTATGTTGTGTAGATTTTGAAGTTGTTGGGCTGGGTAACCACTGAGGGTTATCACGGTAGTTGCTTTTGTTGCAGGTATTTCCCTTGAGAATCTTTATGATTCTAGTTTACTTCCATAACTTGTTGGTTAAGTAATAGTACTTACTACAGTCTTTGGCTGCAGGGCCTAATAGTACATGGACAAGAACTTTTGTTACTCACCACTGGGACTTGCATCCAAGGTGGAAGTTAGTTTAAGAAGATCTCAGTTGAGGCTTGTATATATAGTATTATTAGTTGCCTCCATTGTCTATGTTTTGAAGAGTCCTAGACTCTAGGTTTGCTCTTAGGTCAGGGCATTAGTCTACTTTATGTATGAATGCTCCTACATAGTTGTTATGTGTAGTAAACTCACATAAATGTTGATTTTGTATGCTTTGGCTATTTGAACTTGTTTTTTTTTTTGAAATGTTTTGGCCAAGTTAGTGGTTTATGGAATTTTGTATATTCTAGGTTAATCAATTAGTATCATGGAATTTTTAATCCACGCACATATACAACTAGCCAATTGCAACGTTGTTGTTGTCATAAAGGAAAAGAGCGATAAACTCCAAATGTGCATCGACTTTCAAAATATCAATGATGCCTGTCCAAAGGACTCGTATCCTCTGCCATCAATAGACCAATTGGTAGACTCCACTGCCAAACACAGTCTACTTAGCTTCTTCTATGCTTTTAGCAGATACCACCAAATTCAGATGGATCCTGAAGACGAGGAAAAAATTGCCTTCATTACCGAAGTTGGGACCTACTATTACGCCATAATGCTTTTCGGCCTTAAAAATGCAGGAGCCACATCTCAAAGGCTGATGAATAGGGTGTTCAGCTCCCAAATTTTGAAAAATATGAAAGTGTACATCAACGATGTGATAGTTAAGAGTAAAATACCTTGTTGTCATATCATAGACTTGGGGGAAACATTTCACCAACTTTGGAATTTCAAAATCTATCTTAACCCCAAAAAGTGTGTGTTTGGGGTGACTGCTGGCAAATTCCTTGGACTTATGGTATCTGAAAGAGGTATCGACACAAATTTAAAAAAGAGTAATGCTTTGCTCGGATTCCAAACTCCCACAATGACCAAGGATGTGCAGAGGCTTATGAGATGAATTACGGCCCTTAGTAGATTCATCTCCAAGTATGGAGATCAGTGCTGACCATTCTTTAAAGTGCTCACCAAAATAGCAAAAAATGAAGGTAACTTTGGTACCAAGGAACACCCTTGGAATGAAGATTGCCAAAAGGCTTAGGATGAACTCAAGAGCTATTTAACCTGTCTACTGACAGTTCGGCAACCACGGGAAGGAGAACCTACCTCACGGTCACTGAGAAAGCAGTAAGTTTGATATTGGTGCGGGAAGAAAGAGGGAAGCAGTAGCCGGTGTGCTATGTAAGCAAGTCCCTGCATGGTGTCAAAGTTAGGTACCTTCTGCTACAAAAAGCCACCTATGCCCTAGTACTGGTAAGCAGGAGACTTTGGCCATATTTCCAAGGACATCCCATCACAGTCCAAAGTGACTTACATCTTCAAGATTTCATGAGGAAGGTAGACCACTGTGGATGATTATCAAAGTGGTGCATTGAGCTTAGTGAGTTCGATATCACTTATGAGCCAAAGAGGGAAATAAAGGCCCAAGCATTGGCAGATTTCATTGTTGAGGTGCCTAAAATTGAAGGCACTCTAGGGAACCTCGGAGATGATGAACCTGAGTAAACATTATTCATTGATGGTGCCTTGGATATGAACACCAGGGAGCTGGAGTAATTCTCCGTGGACCTAAAGGCATGGAAGCTATGAAGGCCATCAAATTTGGTTTGAATGTCACAAAAAATGTTGCCAAATACGTAGCCCTCATAACAGGCTTGCGATTGGCAAAAAGTGTTGGTGTGAGAAATCTGAAGGCCTACAGTGATTCCCAGTTGGTGGTCCGACAGATGACGGATGACTACGGTGTAAGAGAACCAAATGGGCGAAATACCATAATCTGGTAAAAGGGCTTATCCAAGAATTCGACAGGGTACAGATAGAAAACGTACCTAATGAGATAATGTGGAAGTGGATCCTTTGGCCAAATCAAATGAGTCGACTGAACTACTAGATCACCCCAGCATAGCAGCAATGGCTATTGCAACTTCGAACAAAGGATGGAAGGATCCTATCAAAAAGTGTATCACGGTTTTGGAATTACCTAGAGACCTTGTGGGAGCAGGGAAAGTGTGAAAGTGCTGAGGTAGATACTTCCTGATCGAGGAAGAATTATACTGACAAGGATACTCCAACCCCCTCCAAAGACGTCTCAATGAAGAAGAGGCCCAAGAAGTCCTAAAAGAGGTCATGAAGGAGTATATGGCTCCCACATCGGCATTGACACTTTTACACGAGTATTACTTCGGCAAGGATATTTCTGGCCCACACTAAGCAAAGGCGCTCGGCAGTTCATCAAACAACGCAAAAAATGTCAAAGACACGCACCAGTCCAAGGGCACCATCAGAAGCAATCTCCTTGGCTAACTGCCCTTGCCCCTTTGCTATATGGGGAATTGACCTCATTGGTCCTCTCCCAACGGCCCTAGGGGGAGTGCAGTTCAGCGTAGTTGTAGTACAATATTTCACCAAGTGGATTGAGGCAAAGCCTCTGGCAATGATTTCGGCAAAGGACATCTAGAAGTTTGTCTGGAAGAACATCATATACAGATTTGATGTGCCGAGAATGATAGTAGCAGATAATGGTTCCCAATTCATTGATAAAGGATTTCAGAATTTTGCAACCAACCTCTGGGTAAAATTACTCTTCGCCCCAGTTACCTATCCTTAAAGAAATAGGCAAGTTGAGGTGTCCAATGGGACAATAGAAAATGGTCTCAATAAGAGATTCAAAGAACCTAATGGAAAATTTCCAGGAGAACTCTCGAGTGTACTATGGAGTTATTGAACAACTCTTAAAAGAGCTATTGGTGAAACACCCTTTTCACTGGTATTCGTCATTGAGGCTATTATTCCTGTCGAAGTCATGCAACCGTCTATCAGAGTAGAAGTGTTCGATGAAGAAGGGAACTACCTCATCTTAAGAACCAAGTTAGATATGATAGATGAACATAGGGAGATGGCCGAACTCAAAAGAAAAGCTTTTGAACAAAGGGTACCCATTGCTATGAACTTGCATGTTAAACCTAAAGGGATCAAGAAAGGAGACCTTGTTCTCTGAAAGGCTAAACTGGAATCTCGAAGATCATCTCATGGAGTACTTTAGGAAAATTGGGCATGACCATTTTTGGTCCTTGAAGAAGTTCGGCCAGGAGTCTGTAAACTTGGAAATACAAAAGAAAAGGAGTTGAAAAACACATGACATTCAGACTCTTTCAAAAACTTGTACACTTAGAAATTTTCAGGTGAGGAGCTTAATTATGGGAACCTTCTCCAAAGAAATCAACCGAATATGGTGATTTCTTTTTCACCAAAGAAGCTTAACCGAATATGGTTGGCCTTGAAAGTACATGAGTGATATTGAACAAAGTTTTACCGAAGATTTTAACCAAATATGGTCAACCCAAAAGTATCTAGGTGTTTTTGTGCATAGCAAGTTTCCCAAAAACATTGCTTGAATCCTATTTTAAAACACTTAGGAAAATCCTCAGCTTTCCAAAAAGAAAAAGCTAAGCCTTTGAAGCTTTGACAGTATTTTTGTCGAGGTTAGTACATGACTGCACCTGTTGTATTGCTGAACGGAAGATCATAAGTTACCCGTAGGAGCTAATTCAACCAAAAGGTTTTGCAGTACAGCAATAGTCATTGAAGATGGTCCTAATCATGGACTTAGCCATAATTTTGAGAAAAGAAAACAATTCCATTAGAAGATGTGAAGTATAGAAAAAATTAATTATTACAAAACTCTACCCTATGGGTTATTTTGCCCATCTTTGAGCTCCTCGACATCTGCGTCCTCAACATCAACCTCATCATCATCAGTAGCATCTTCAGCCAAAGGAGGAAGCTTTGGAAGGTTCATGTACATCCTTAGGTCGGCATTGATTTCTAGTGCCTTGGAGAAATGAGCTATGGCTTCCTCCTTTTCCTTCCGAAGAACCTTCCCCACTGAGCTCAGCTCCACTACCTTTGCAACAAGGTTGACTATTTTGGAGGGATAACTCATCAAATAGCCCATTTCGGCTCTCCAGCACCTCCTGCCAAAGTTTGACCAAGTCCTCCATTGCAATTTTTTTCAGCTTGCCATATTTTATGCACCAGCTCGCAAACATCTCCTTCGCCTTGGCCAAGTTCTCCTCTGACTAAATTCAGATAGAGGACTAATTGGACGCCCAACCCAAAGATGATGTTAGTTACAAGCAACTTAGAAACCCAAAATTCTTCTAAGTACTTGAGGGCTAAAGATTACCTAAGCAGCGTGCTCGGATATCCAAGCACCAAGGATCTCCTCATTCAGGCAGTCCTGAGTCAAGGTCTTTTTAGTATACTTTTTAGTATAGAAAATGACATCTGTGAGGCCATTTTCTGGCAATCCTCCAAAAATAAGTTCTTCGGTGAATGTGGAGAAGGGTTCACTCAGGACTTTATCCTTCAGGATCTTCGAATTCTGAACAGCCCTCTTCCAAAAGTGGTCTATCTTCCACTTAGACTGATCCCGATCCTCTACAAAATGACGTCCAAGTTCCTTTATCACATCGTCTCTTAGCCATTCATCTACAAAGTCTAAAATGCCTAAAAAGCTAAAATTCGTAGATGAATGGCTAAGAGACAAACCTGGTAGGAGTTTGGCATTATCTCCATTAGAGTCACTTATGTCGAGGACCTCGGATGAAATATTCTTGCCCTTCCTCCTTCGGCATTCCTTCAGTTCTTCAACCAAAATCTCTCCTAAAGAGGTCCTTAGGGTCTCCACATCAACATTTAAGCTTAGTGGGACAGATAAAACTGCCGCCTTTTGAAAGGGATCCATGGCCTCCGCAGAAGGGCCCAAATCCACCGTATTGTCTTTGGGGGGATGAGTGAGTGAGTCCTTCAATTTTTTCATCTTCAAGGCCAAAGATTATCCTGTTGGCCCCTTATTCCTTTTCGAAGCCTTCTTCTTCTGCTCCCCTTTCTCAGCTTGGCCGAGAAAATGGCTCTTGTTGAAAGCTACTAATTTATTACCCATCTCTGGAAAGAGCAAGATATTAGTGTAAGTATGGAGAAATTCCAAGTAACAATTTGGAAAGAACCTTACTTTTTACAATGGCTGAATAAGAGAGTTTGCCCCGAAGAAGCATGACCAGCCAGGACATCTTCCTATGCACTACTGGTTTTGGCATTTTTTTGTCAGTGATATGCTCATTGATGACCCCAAGTTGCTAATGTACCTCTTCAGTCATAAGGTTCCATCTGATTGGGAAGGGGAACAGTGGACGCGAAGAACCTTGGTTTGACTAGTCAGCTACTGCCTGTAAACAGGTATCGAATTCCTCAGACTAAGATTCAAGTTCGAGGGTAAGCAACTTCGATGGATCCATCATGTTGATGTCAAGCATCCTAGAAGCCCACTTCACAGACATGTCCTTCCATTTCTGATCTACTTTCATGAAGAAGTACTTCTTTTGCCACCCTCGCCAACTATCCTTGGTGCTAAAGGTGAAGGTGAATTTCTTACTCTTAAATCCCTGAGGGAACAAGAAGTAGAAGCCACCCTTCAAAATGGAATGAAGCTTATAGTATTGCATGAAAAAGACGAAGTGAGGGGCTATCTTAAAAGCCCTGCACATGTAGAGAAAGGCATTGAAATAAGAATAGTAGTTCGATGGCAACTTGTTAACGGCTATGCCGTGAAATTGGCAAAAGTCGCTTACCATTTTCAGTAGAGGATACCAAATACTGCCTTTAGCTATGCCCTGAAGATAGTGACCTCCTTCTTCCAAGGAAGGTAGCTCGGCTCACCAAGGCCGGGGAGCCTAGTGATGGCGTACGAAGGAATGAAAAATTTTGCTGACCACTTATTCAGTTTTTCAGAAGTAGCACAACTCAGATGAGAGTTGAGAGGAACCTAACTTTCGGGAACCAAATGAACCTCGGCTTGAGAAGGAGACATGTTTGGAAAAGAATAACCCTAACCTCAAAATTAATGGGAGAAAAGGGGACTAGAAAAACAAACCAATCTCGGAGAAACTAACCTATGAAAACCACCGCAAAAGACTGCTAGAAATTGTTCCTCCACTAACACTACCACAGGAAAAAGATGGAGAGTGAAATAAAGTTAGAAAGCAAAGGGAACAGAAGTAGAAGAATGGGAAACATTAAAGAGAGGTGGCTTTATATAGCCCAAAGAAGGCGGGCAAAATAGTGCCATTTTGACCCTTTGCAAATGAAGAGATGTAACCAGTGTAACAGATGCGAAGGTTAATGACTGACCTGGTGACACGTGGCACACATTACAAGAAACAAGGGCACGTCTGCTGATCTAGTGGATCTATGCCATGAAGCTTGAGGTGATGCAACTATTTGGTTAGAAGATAAGATGATTCACTTGCAAAAAGGTGGGAATAAAAACCCTAAGATGAAAATTACTCCTTACGAGCTGAAGATGTAACCTCACTAGAATTGGGATTCTGACTTGAGGGTATAAAACAACTTTTTACATTCCAAAGGTGTGAGTTCACCAAAAGTAATAAGTTGGCTTGAAGTAATGACCTCATCAAGGGTCCAAATTTAGAAAGTGGAACACAAAGGGTCTAAGATAATACTGAAAGTACAACATCGGTAAAAGGAAGGCACTTGGACCGAAGAGCTCATTACATCGAAAGGGCAACCTCAGTAGAAGGAAGTCCTTTCATGAAGGATGGCTTCAACTTCCCAAGGCTAGGATTTTCATAACATGCTCCCAAATTGATAGCCGAAGGACTATCGCCTCCACCTGGCCGAACTCCCTGCCACCAGAATGGCCAGGAGATCTGGCGCTACCCGGAAAAAGGTGGGATCACACACCTCGGAGAAAAGCCGAAGAGCCCGAGCTCGGCATGCCAGGGAACTTGAGGATACTATTAGCCCCCCCGAGGTAGTAAACAGACTACCTTCGGAAAAGTGGCACCAGCTAGTGCGGGCCGAACATGATCTTCCCGAAGGCGGAACTCCCTGAATCTGGGAACCCCCGAACTGGGGGCAGGTTTCCCGAAGTGGCACGATTCGTACTAGAGGACGACCTCACCCAGGGACCTCGGGAGTACGGCAGGAGCATTTAAGGAAATCTCTAACATGTCACCCACAGACGTCACAAGCTGCCTCAAACGGCACTCTGACACGCCGACGCCATCAAACTCACATCATGGCCCGTCTTGGCTCAAGGCTCAAGGAAGCCTGCCACCAGCTACTTGTCCTCTACACCCAGACATTCAGAGAACATCTGACCGAACACGTGTCACGATCTGAACGGGGACACCTCTATAAATATCAGGGAATACACCCTGGCAAACGGTTGGCAAATATCCCGACTCCTCACTCTGAGAAAATACGACCAGGCGAGTTCACTGAACCCCTCAGTGCTATTTCCTCTGCCTTCTCTCAGCACCACTGACTTGGGCGTCAGAGGCTCCTCCCCGGAAAAACACCCCGGGGACCTCCTAACCCACTTTTTCTGAACATCTCAGGCACTCCCCCTTGGGCAAACCGGCCACCAGGCGTTCTTCCTCTCCGGGAGTCCCTCCATCAGTCACCATGACTACCAACGATGAAGCCCCTGGGCATCACAAATGATTAACACCGAAGGCACAACTTTGGTATTTTGGAGGGGGCATGTGATAGGTGAAGGGCTATCGCCCACAGAACCTTCTTATTAGTAGACTTGACACCACCCTCGGTGGATTTTTACAACCAACCTTGGAAGAATCCTCCACACCACTCTCAGAACTATATGCTACCAACTCAAGAAAAATGTTCTTTACCTTCCTCGGGAATGTACATTACCAACCTCAGGAAGATTGATCTATCATCATCGATGCATCATCCTTGACAAAGAAAATGTCACCCAAAGGTAGGTTCGCCCATCCAAAGGACCTTCTTCAATTGCCCTTGGTTGATATTACTGTTCGAGGGGGTCTTAGATCCTTGAAAGGGTCTTATGGAGAAACGACAAATATAGTTGAGCGATCTCTGACAAGAAGGCTTACACATGCCCCTACCCTCTAGCCGAAACTACCTATGACTAGCTAGAGATTCTAATCTTTGAAGGTATGGACCAAATTTAACCAAACAGGTGTCTTGATTTGCTTAGGCTAGGCACAACGGCCTTCTTCCCTACTGCTCCTATAAATACTTGGGAAGCTCCTAGCTAATAAGGAACATGGGACTTTCTCCTTCCTACTCTTTACTCTTAACAACATCTCTCCTGTATACTAACTTGGGCATCGGAAATCCTTCCCCTGGAAAAACACTCCAAGGAGCTCTTAACCCACATTCTTCAAGGTCTTGTAGATACCTTCTCACTGAAAGTCTCTTGCTTAGGCCTAGCATGTCATACAACAAAGAAGTCACCGGGCATCAAGTATTTGTGCAATTGTCAACCTTTTCTTGAACTCCAAGTAAGCTTCTTCACACTTTGGTGTTAAATGAAACTTCTGAGTTTTCTTCGTTGAAGCTTTAAAGGGTGTAGCGATCACAAAAAATTTCCTTATAAACCTCTTGTTCTAGCCGGCCATGCCTAATAAATTCCTGACCTCTGTAACTATGGTTGGTCATTTCCAATCAACCACTGCTTGAACTATTTTAGGATCAACTAATAAACCCTGAGCACTGATGATGTGCCCTAGAAACTAAATCCTTTTAGACCAAAATTCACACTTAGACAGCTTGCATAGTACTGATTATCCTTTAGTCCTTGCAAAACCATTCAAAGGTGCTCCTCATGCCCTTGGGTACACTGTCAGTATAAAATATGTCATCGATGAAGACTTTAACAAACTGATCTAAGAACCGCCTGAAGATCCTATTCTTAGAAGTCAAAAACACTACTAAGGCATTAGTCCTACCGAAACGGCATAACTTATACTCATTGTGCCCATAGTGTGTCTTGAAAGAAGTTTTTGGGACATATTCCTCCTTATCTCTAATCTAGAAGTATCCATATCGTAGGTTAATCCTACAGAACACCCTCACTCTTTTGAGTGTATCAAACAAGACATCGATCCTAGGAAGCAGATACTTACTCTTGATTATCACTGCATTCAACTTTCTGTAGTTGACGTACAGTCTCAAAGTTTCATCCTTCTTCTTCATAAACAACACTAGGGCTCCCCACAGTGGCACACTAGGCCTTACAAAGCCTTTATCTAGCAATTCCTCCAACTACTTCTTTAACTAATCCATCTTATGAGCTGACATTCGGTAAGGTGGTATCGAAATTGGTTCTACTCCAAGCTGAAGAAGGACAAAAAACTCAGTGTCCCTATTGGCTGGTAACCCAGGTGACTCCACTAAAAACACCTCAGGAAATTGATTGGCTGCAGGGATCTTCTTAAGTTCTTCCTCTATGGCCAACCCATTTAACGAACAACACTCTTCCTCGTTGACTTTAGGGATGGTATCGATAAGTCTAAGGTGCAATCTCTTAGCACTTAATGCTAACCCTCCTGTGCAAGTCACCCTAGCTCCCTGAGCATCAGTAACGTTGACTCAAAGACTAGCACAATCAATTTGCACCTTGTGATCGCTGAGCCAATGCATTCCCCATACTAGGTCATAAGACCTTAATTCTATAATCCACAACTCATAAGAAAAATCATGGTCACCTAACTGCAAGGGATACCTAGTAACCGATTCATTGGTCACAATAAAACTCCTCCCTATAGTCCTGATGAGTCTCAACTCATCTGAGATTTCTTGCTGCAATTTAAGCTTATCTGCCAAAGTAGACAACATCACGAAAAAAGTAGCTCCAGTATCCAAAAGTACTCTAACACTACTGTTCTAAAAAATAAAGTTACCTTAAATGACGGCTGGCTCTTTAATCACCTGACTGACCAGGGTGAAAACCCTCGATTCAACTATTGCTATGGCTACACCAGGTCAATTTCTTATGCCAAGGGGTGTAGGCGGTGGATTCCTAGGTATACCTGGCAAAGGTTAAACCGATGGGCATTCCCTTGCCCAATGACCACTTCTTCCACAAATGTTGCAGTCATCAGTCCTTAGAGTACATGGCCTCATGTCATGTATCCGTTTACACTTAGGGCATAAACCCAGTTTCCTTTCCCTAAACGGACCTTGATTTGCGGTAGTCCCTCCTATCATTGGTCACGTTTTGGCATTCTTTCCTACATTAGCTGGTCCAACCTCCACCTTTTTAATTGGTACCCTTGAGTCCTCAATTTTTTTCTCCAAGGCCAATGCCTTCTGAACCATCTGGTGATAGCTTTCAATGTCTATTATCACCATATACCCCCTCAGCACAGGCTTAAGATCTTGAAAAAACTTGTTGGCCTTTAACTCATCAATTCTGGCCATATAAGAAGCATACTGTGTTAGTGAATTGTGGCACTACTCATACTTTCTCACTAACATCTTTTCTTGAACTAGATTCTTGACTTGGATCATCCTCTAATCTTTTACAGCTTCACTGATGTATTCTTGTCAACACTTCTTCTTGAAGTCTAATCACTTGAGCACCTTTTTCTTCTGCTCTAGTTGAGTACCATTATTCTCCCTCAACATCTCCATCACATCATCCCACCAAAGACTAGCTCTCCCTCTAAAAAAGAAGGGCACTAAGGCCATTCTATGCTTTGATCTGTAACCTCCATATGTAAAAAGTAAAGTCATCCTGGATAACCAATCCTCTCCTCTATTGAGGTCACCTAACCCATCAAAATTTGGTGGGCCCATAGTCTTAAAGTTCTCAAGTAACCTCATTTGATGTGGGGTTTCTCGCCTTCTTCACACCCACATATACTCCTACTCCACCTCCTGCTCATAAGCATATTCCCACCTTTCGTGAGCCGTAGGCATTTGCCGTTGCTTGGTATGCCTTTCCTAACCTTGGAATGGTTCATTCCCTTGGTCATTTTCTTCTTGGACAACTTCTCTATTTTATTGATCTTGAAACAACTCATTCATGAGAATAGTCATGCCTTGGGCCACTTCTGTCATAGTCTGAATTAATCCTTGAAGCACCTTGGATATCTCATCCAACCTTGGCCACAATGGGTCACTAGAACTTTCATCAGGTTCACTAGCTCTTCTCAAATCTCTTGACCTAGTGCCAACCATAACAATTTGTAACCGAAGCTACATGACATTCCCCAGATGTTGGTCAGTACTAACTATCCTAGCTGATTGACTTCCAAAACTATATCTTAGTCTTAGCCTCCAATATTTATAAATTTAGCCTTAAGCTCTGCTCTAATAGCAAAAACTGACATGGTTGTCCTTGGCCCCTACCTAGGAAGCCTATGAGAACTCGTCTCATGGTGGTTGCAATTCGTTAGTTGTATATGTGTGCAGATTAAAACTTTGTGAAAGTAGTTGATTATCCTAGAATTGACAAGATGCTTGCTCTTGTGCTTTGACTAGAGTAAATGGAAACCACAAAAACATTCACTTGGCCAAGATACTTTCATAGAAAGAAGTTCAAATAACCAAAGCATATAAAATCAACATTTGTATGATTAATAAAACACATAACAACCATGTGAAGGCATTCAACACATAGTAGACTAATGCCCTTAACCAAGAGCAGCCCTAGAGTCTATGACTCCAAAATATAGACAATGGAGGCAACTAAGTATACAACACATATACAAGCCTCGACAAAGATCTTCTTCTCTAACTTCCACCTCTGAAATGAATCCCAGTGGTGAGTCACAAAATCTTGTGCATGTGTTGCTAGACTATGCAGCCAAGAAAAACACTATAGTTAGCACTGTTACTTAACCAACAAGTAACCCAAGTAGACTAGAATCATAAAGATTCTAAAGTACAATACCTACAACAACAAGCTATCGTGACAGCCCTCAATGGTTATTCAACGCCACGTGTCAGAATTTGCACAACATAACTAGGGAGTGAGAATTCAAGAATTCTTAGCAAGGGTCTTCACTTCACATGCAAGAAAAGTTTCTAAGGACCACACGTATGAGAACATATGTAAGCTGCTGCGAGCTCATACAACTTGAGGCTAGACTTATGCACATGGATCTAAGTCCCTTAGGACCTTTCCTCAGCCTAGTCCTTAAACTACAACGTAAAGCCTTGCGCTCTAGCAAGCATAGCTTACTAGTCAAAATAATGATGCTTCATTAGTTGAAACTGCCTTATGTTGTACAGGGGCTCTATGGTGGTATTGCTCTATGGTTGCTTTGCTTGAGTGATGTAATGCCATCAAATTCCTAAGTGTTTATGTTACCCACTCTGGGGTAGCCAATTATGGTGCCAAAATTGTGCATTTAAAACTCCCAAGGTTGGTATGTTCTATAGGCCATCAGAACAATACCCTTAGTGTGCCTACCCAAGTGGCCCTCTTGGTCACTACATAAACACATGTGTATCTGTCCAACCATTACACACATATTCACTTTTTATGCACACCATGGAACCAAGGAGGAAAAATAGTAGCACAAGTCTAAATCTTGGCTACCACACATTAGGCAATCTTGTTAAACTTAAGTAACCAGCCACTGCACCCAAAACTTCTTCCAAAAAATAGTATTAATCTTGCCACGTATCCCCTTATTTTATTTACTTCATTATCAAGTAGATTCTTTAAGCCAACCAAGGAATTTGGTCTTACATCAATAGCCCACCTATGGACCAAGTTATGGATTTTTTAAGTTGGATACAAAATTCTGACCAAATGAACAGTAATTTAGCCATCTTTGCAACATCATATCTTTGGCTATAGGGGTCAAACTTCAGAATTCCAAATCCTAATTTAGCATCTAGATGTGCTCTAGGTGTGACCTAAGGTTCATATGAGGATTTATTCTACACAGGAAAATATAGAACTTTGAGTGCAAAGTTGAAATTCTGGTCACTTGATAACCATTTTGCCCATGCAAAATTTCATAAGTGTGCAAATCCTTCATTCACAAAGGGAAAGCCCTCCAAGGCTACCCCATATATGTCCAATACACATTGGAAATACATTCTGTTGCATCTAGCAACTTTATGTGGCCAAAATAGAATTTACAAGTAAGCAGCCTATCATTTACACTTAGGCAGCTTTGCACTACATCGCATACATAGCCAAAACATTACACAAATGTTCACATACTTTTCTCATTTTACATACACTACATGTACATCGATACATGCACTACATAATGGTCTTAACTCAGCTAAATATGCACCCAAAGTTATAGGAGTGCCTGAGACACAATGGTCTCCAGAAACAGGACGCTTGACAGCAGCTGCATAACACAATAAGAACCATCACTAAAAATACTAAATGTGCTCCTAAAATCACCAAAGTTTCCAGATCACAACTAGATAAATAGAGGTTAAAATAAAAGAAATTTAAGATCAAAACACAAGCAAAAATGGTCAGTTTGAATGTGATATTTTTGCTGGGCCTGAAATGGGTAGATCTGAGGGGAGTAAGTTTCATTGTGAAATGTGGTAAGGGAAACACTTGGTTTCTTAAGGAATTGTGACCCTCATTAAAACCTGCATCCAAATACACTTAAAAAAAAAACCACAATGCATACGTACAGTAAATAGCAACCAAATGCAGCAGCCATTCACAACTAACAAACTCATGAAATGCAGTAGCAACAATAACCATAGATTAGTCCATAAAACACATAATAAACATAACCAAATCACTATGGTAGCCCTCGTCAAGCTAATGCTTGGTCTTAGGAGGATTTTAGCACTAGTCAGTACTGACGTTGGGCTCTAGAAACCCTTCAATTCACTGCCATCACCATGCACTTCACACTAGGTCACAAAACCTTCAATAAGTGCACTCCCCACACTAAGCTTGGTTCATCAAGCTAATGGCTCTCTTCCAAGCTCAGCCCTACCTTCATGGTTGCTCAAAAATAAGAAAAATAACCCATGACATCAAGAGAACCTTTACCTTGATGAGTATGCTGAAATTGGAGCTTGATCTTAGGTGCATTCAAGCAATAGCATCAAATAGATTCCAAATTGTCCTTCCTTGACTTCAATTGCAAGTAGATTTGAGTTTGAAGGTATGGTGGCTATGGAGGAACTGTAGAGGAGTGGGATGGCTTCCTTTTTTCTTGTTGAGGCTGAAATTTGGTTGATAAGGACAAGAATGGACACTTATATCGCCTTAAGTGCGCTGAACACACTTAACAACCTTAACAGAGCTTTCGGTCATTTTCCTTGCTACAAGACCATGGTTTCTTTAGCTTAATCTCTTGGACCACATTTGACTTCCTTATCCCATGCTATAGCAACCTCTCCTTATGTGGGATAACCTCACAAAAATTCCATTTGACTTAAGTCATAAGCATGGACAACCAAAGGCACACAATTCGACACTTAAGTCCTTAAAGCCTTTATGTGTTTTCCTTTGTTCATACTTGTCTTCTATAAGCAATTTGGTCCTCTAATAGGACTTTCATACCATTCATATCCTTCCCATAACTCTCCAAATCTCTTTTGTGAAAGTTTTGCAATTGAGTACCCAAATTTTCAAAATATTATAAAAAAGTCCATAGGTTGCTTGACAAATAAGCAATCCTAAAGGATTTTCTTGGGGGCAAAGTTAGTAACTTGGACCACTTTTAAGGAGGTGTTGATCATGCCTTTTACTGTTAGTGTTGTACCCAAAATCCAATCATGAGATGATTGTATTTTTGCACATTGGGTCATCATATTTTATTAAGGCGTTAATCCAATAATTATGTTTGTTATTTTGTTTCTGTGTAACATAACAAACATAATTGTAACCCTAGAATAATGATATTCACAAATTTCCCTGGTCTAATACTGTTGTGGAGCGGGTTACAATAATACATAACAACTAGCATATGTGGAGACTAATGATAGCCGAAAGGCTATCACCTCTGGAGGACTTCGCGCATGCGCACCACCCCTGGCCAACGCACCACCTCCGGTCGAGGCAGACACGACAAAACCCCGGCAAAGAGAGGACCTCAACACCCTCGGACAAGCAGGACAGGTGCTACCCTCAGGAAAATGATGGGACCCACTACGGACAGAAGGGGTCATCACCCTTCCTAAGGGAGATTTCGCGCCGAGCTCACATGCCCAAAGCCACCTTCAGATACTCTACGGGCCATCCATGGAGTGCCCTCACGAATGGCCATCGTCAGGTACCCGAGCCTAACCTCAGGAGAGCCTAACCGAAGGTGCCTTGAGGGGCCTCCCTCCAAAGGAGCTCACCTCCCCAAAGGAGCTCTGTGCTCTGAAGAAGTCCGGACCCCCGAGGAGGCCATGTGAACATGCGACAAAAATACCAAGGAGCCGCCAACATGCCGCCCTCGTACAGTCTAGCCTCTGACCAGGCGGCCTGTGGCCGGCTGGAGGCCCTCACTTCCGAAGGTACGGACCACATCCGATCGAACACGTGTCACCATCTGGGCCGACTGTGGCAAATGGACTTCTCCTGTTCACCTCCCTATAAATATTTGGTAAACACCCCAGGTAAGGGGAAGGGAGTCTAAAGGGAAAAAATCTTTCTACTTCTTACTTATTTTCTATCTCCAAACACTAACTTGGGCGTTGGAGGCTCCTCCCCCAGAAAAACATTCTAAGGACCTCCTAACCTTTGTTTTTTTGAGTCTTTGTAGTCCTTCTCCCACCGGAAGTTCTTGCTCTAGGCTCACCATGTTGCATCATGATCATGTCGAAGGCCATCATTTGGCGCCGTCTGTAGGAAACCCCTCCCAGGTTGCCGTCGTAGAGACTCGGTGCTTAAAAGACAAGGGGCTCCCAAAGTGCACCTCTGCGCTAGAGGCTTAACCGGTGACCTAGCAGCCCACGGTAGGGACTTCTGTGGCAGAGGACGATCTCCCTCTGACGGTGACGATGCGCTTCTTGTGAGACCTCCAGTGCTCCATCATCGCTGAAGTGACCCAACAACTTGATCGGAGGTGGCCCCAGGCTACTTCAGCCCAAAGGACCTCCCCCTCAGTGACACATCGGGAGAGAAGCCCGAGGTCTACCCGCCAGAGTACCAGGAGTAAGGGCTCTCACGACACATCTTCGACGGAGGGCACGCCCCTTAGGGCACAACCCACCAGAGAAAGGGCTAAAAAAGAAACTAAGACCTCCTTTTGCCGGAGTCCATAATTGTACCAAAGGTCCCAGTCTCCTCGCCGCCGAAGTTACTCTCCAAAAAGGAGAAGAAGTTCACCATTGCCGGAAACCACCCGACAGCAAGGAGGAGCTGTCACAACTACCATCATGGAAAAGATCCTTGGAAGACTGGAAAAGGTTGAGAAATAGATCTCCCGAAAACCAATCTGGTCAAGATTTTCTGACGCTTATACCAGAGAAGAGTCACCATTTGTACGGGAAATGGTGGAGGCACCCATGCCTAGTGATTTGAGGGTGCCACGCTTGGAAGCCTATGATGGGCGCAGCAACCCCCAGGCACACCTAACAAAGTACAAGTGAAGCATGGTGCTCCATGGCGTGGATGACGCCACCTTCTGCAAATGTTTTGAGGTGACCCTCTCCGGTCTACCAACGGCGTGGTACAACTCCCTGGCCCAAGGCACCTTGCTGAGTTTCCTAGAGCTGTCCACTACCTTCACCCAACAGTTCATTGGCATCAAGCCAACGGCCAAGCTGCCGGTGTAGATGTTCAACATAGCACAGTGAAGTGGGGAAACCATTCGCGACTATGTCAAAAGATTCAACCAAGAAGCACTAAGTGTGCCCGACTCTCAGCCTGAGATTCGCATCCTCGCAATGATAAAAGGACATCAGAGAGACTCCAAGCTCTTCTATGAGTTCTCTAAGGACCCTCCAGACACTCTGGGGGAGTTTTACTGAAGGGCCAAACAGCACATGGTGGCCGAAGAACTCAGTCCGAATGACCAAGCCACTAGCCTCGGCACTCAAATGAGGTTGGAGGAAGGCCCCGAAAATGAAGGGGTAAAAGGCCAATGACGTTCACTCCCCTGAACGCCACCTGGGCCAGCAGTCTCATGGCCTTAGAAAGACAAGGAACTACAGTCCCAAGGCCAAAGGCCATGACTTTGGAAAATAAGAAGAGCATGGAGAAGTTCTGCCAATTCCACCGAGATCATGGCCATGACACCGAAGACTGCTTCCAGCTAAGGAAGTATATTGAGTCCCTGATAAAGCAGGGCCAACTTCACCTGTAATGCCCGGACTATCCGAAGTGATTAGGTCCCGGGGTAAGTGAATTGGAGCAAAGAATTTTTTTTTTATTTGGGAATTAAGTGTAATTAATGAGGGGACATTAAATTAAGTGTTGGACATTCATAAAAATTAAGCTTGGCCTTGGCCAAGAAAATTAGTGGTGAAAATGAAGTACTTCAAAAGTGAGGGACTCAATTGAACAAGGGAATTTTTTGTAGGTTGGGCTCAATTGCCCAAATTCAAATAATTGGAGGACCTAATTTCTTAAGGTGGGGAGTATTGTTATACCCGAAAAATCATAAAAGATTAATTCCCAGGTTAAGCGGATTAGTGACAGAAAAAGTTTCCTAATCTAGAAACTTGGAAATTTAATCGTGGAGACTTGGAATTTATTTATGGAATGGGCATTAATGAGTGTTGGACACTCTGAAAATTATGCTTGGTTTAGACCAAGAGTTTTGGTGATGAAAATGACACATTTTGAAGTTGAGGGACTCAATTGCTCAAACAAAAAATTTGTGGGAGGACTCAATTGAACAATTGAGGAAAGTTGGAAGACTAAATTTAGGATTTGACCATTTCTCATGGAAATTTGTGCCATGTCCGGCCATCATATGAATTTGGCATTTAAAATGCCACATAATCCTTCCACTCACCATAATTCAAAATCTCTGACATCCTCCACTCACCAATTAAATATTACCCCACTTACTTTGTCCCCCACTTTCCCTATTTGACTATTCTATTACCCATGCCTTGTCTCCCACTACAAATCCCACTTACATTATAAAATGATTCCATCAACTCTTGTCCCCACCTACATTTTCCACTTATTATTGTTTATTTGGCAATTTGACTAAATCTCCCACCCATTTGAATTTCATGGCCGGCCCTCCTCCTAAATGTACATTTAGCTTGCATTTGTTTACATTTTCCTCCCATTTGCAAACACAAATTCGGCCAAGCACCTCTCCATTTCATTTCATTTTGATTTCCACTCTCTCTCTAGCACCAAAAGCTCTCCCTTCTCTCTAAAACCAGCCATGAACATCTACAAGCTTCATCTCCTTCTTCCTCCCTCAATACATTCGGCCATAGCTAGAAATGCATGTCCTTACACATGTAAACACATTTTCTTGAAGCTTTCAAGCTCCTAAACACATCTAGACCAAGAACCAAGTGAGAAATCAAAGAAAACCCATGAAGAAATGCTTGGGAAGTTTCGGCCTCGGTGAGAAAATGGTGTTCTTAAGCTCAACTCAAGAGCCCCTTACAAGCATGGCATTTCTAAGCCATGAGAAGCAAGAAAATCAAGGAAGAACAAGCTTAAATTTCGGCCAATTGAATGTTGTAAGTAATCCAAGCTTTCTTGGTGTTTTGATGTATTTTTGAGCTTAGAAAAGTAAGATCTTGCTCACTAATATATTCGGCCATCTTGTGTTCTTGGTCTTCTTGAGCTTTACACAAGGATTTCATGGCATGCATGGAGATTTTAAGCCATGGAAAGCAAGAAATCAAGCAAAGATTGAAGAAAAATCATCTTTCTTGAATATTCGGCCATGTTCATATCTTGAGCTTTATGGATGTTTAACCAAGTGTTCTTGGTGTTTATGAGGTGTTGGAAGCCAACAAAGCAAAGATCAAATGAAGGCTTCAAGCATGAAGAAAGTTTCGGCCATGAACATTCTTGGCATTTCAAAGCTCTAAACCAAGTGTTCTTGGTACTTGTGAGCTTTTGTGGTCATTTTAAGAAAGAAAAATAAGTGAAGGATGGAAAGAAAACAAGGTGAAGATTCGGCCATCTATGTATCTTGGCATGTTTGAGCTTAGACCAAGTGTTCTTGGTACTAAACAAGCTCTTATGTATGTTTAAGACAAGTTCCAAAAGATGGATGTAAAAAGAAGAGTTTTGAAAGCAATGGAATTTTCGGCCTTGTTGTTGTTTTGATGCCTTGGCATGTTAGCCATGTAGAGCCAAGTGTTCTTGGCATATTTTGAGCTCCTAGAAGACTTGTGAACGAAAAATCATAAAGAAGAAATGGAAAGCATATTCGGCCATAAGTGCCATTTTGGTGGATGTGTGTTAACCAAGTGTTCTTGGTGGCAAAGGTGTTCATAATGGAAATATGGGACTAAAATGGCAAAGAAGAAATCAAGGACAATTCTGTCAACAATTGTTCTTTAGGTTCTTAAGTGAAAACCCAAAGTTTTGGGTAATTTTGGCCAAATGGGCCACAATGGCATTATTGGCAAATGGGCTATTTTGGGCCTCATGGCTAAATTGGGCTAAAAATCCTGAAAAGGTAAAATTGGGCCTATGTGGCTCATAAGACATTTTGGGCCTAAGTGGTCATAAGTTCATTTGGGCTTATGTGGCTCCTAAGTTCATTTTGGGCCTAAGTGGTCCTAAGGTCATTTTGGGCCTAAGTACTAAGAAAGCTAAGTTGGGCCTAAGTTATTAAAAGGCCAAATGGGCCTAAGTTATTAAGGGGCCAAGTTGGGCCAGAATTCCAGAACAGGCCAAGTGGGCCTGAATTCTGGAAAGGATTAAGTTGGGCCTGGATTTCCAGGAAAAAGGCCAATGTAGACCTGAGTTCACAGAAAATTGGGCCTAAGTCAAAGAAAGGCTAAAATGGGCCTTACCTCCTTAAGTTAAGGTCCATTAAGGGAAAAACAAGTTCTACCAACAACAAGCAAGGAAAAGCAAAGGGTTAAGCAACAAGAGGTTACAAAAATTATGGTAAGGATTCCTATACTCACTTTATTGCATGGTGTATCTCCATGATCTTGTTTGTGAGTATTAGTGCCCCTAGGTGATGGTCAAAGAACCATGTGATCCTAGGTGTGCATGCAGGGCTAAGTTGTTTTGTTGCTTCAGCAACTCTGTGTGAGGATTTTCTCATACTCACTTTGTGAGTATTCGGGCACATAGTGCATAGTGGGCTAAGTATCGTTGTTTCGGCAACTATGGTTACTCATGAGTTAAGTGCAAGCATTTAGGTCTTGGCATCGAGTTTGGCCAACTTGATTCCCAAGCTAAGGAGTACTCAGTTTGGTATAAGAAATGGTCAACCGATATTGTGTAATATGGAATATGCTAATTCTTTCTTTGCCCATACAGAATTCTGTTATGTGGTGTGTTGTGTTGTGTGCTTCTATGAATTGATTGTGCATGCTGACCCAAATTATTATTATTATTGTTATTTCTACATGCTTTGTGTTTTCTTTGTCTTAGTGTTTTCTTTGCAGGTTTATGGAATAATTGCCATTACGTTCTTGGCATAAGTTAGGCTTTGGAAGCCATATGTTAGGCCTTGGAGGCCATAAGTTGGCTTTGAAAGCCATAAGAAAATACCTCACTAAGTTAGGCATTGGATGCCATTGGATTCCTTATTGAGTTTTATAACTCACCCGCCCTACTATACTTTTGTAGGTAAAGGAGCCATAGAAAAGCATTACGGTCAAGAGTAATAAATACTCTTTCACATAGTAGAGGTTTGTACATATGTTGCTCAATATTCTAAGTGTCTTAAGTGTTATGGATTGCTTGTGAAACAAGCTAATGTTGTGGATTTCCTTGTGCAGGCTTGAGGAGTCTAGAAATTTGTGGGAACAAGGTCTATTAAGGTGGAATGTGTTCTATGGACTTATGAATTATTTGCCATGTATCATGCTTTTGGATATCCTGGCTATTTAAGTGATTATGTTTATTTTCAGTATAACACCATTTTTATGACTTGTAAATATGAATATGGTGTTTTGGTTGCCATGCTTGTACTTGGCTAAGCATGATAAAGATCATGAAATGAACACTAAATTCCACATAGGTGTGCTAGCTTATTTCCGAGAGCAATAAAACCCTAAAAGTAAATAGTTAACGAGCTAGTACCGGTAAGTATCCTGGGGTTCGTGCCCTTAAGTTGCAAAAAAATAAAATTAAATTAAATTAAATTTAAATGCCCCTTTTGTGAAATAAGACTTCCGCTATATTGTTTAAGTAATCGGGCCCGAATGGGCCAGGGGCAAGTGTGGGCACGACATCACCGGTACTTGCGGATGCCTTCTCCGAAAGGAAGAAAATAGGAACAAAGAAGGGGGGACGAGGAGGACTATGATTCTGACAGACGTCAGAACCGAAGTCCTCGGAAGAATCCGCCGCCATCAGCAGTAGTCATCCAAACCATCACTATGGGGATACCTTCAGCTGAGAGGAAAACAAAGATAAGAGAAATCTCCATGATGGAGTATGGCAACTCGCCGAAAGGGCATGTACGGCAAGACGGGTCTATTGTAAAGTTCCCCCATGATGACCAACTCCTTGTCACGGCAAGGATAGGGAGTTGGGACGTCAAAAGGGTACTCCTGGACGACGGCTCCAACACTGATGTCATCTTCTCGCATCTACTGCCTAAACTAGGCATCTAAAAAGGTGACCTCAACACAGTCAAATCCCCCACCTTTGGGGTTGGGCCATTCGAGCTCCTAGTCCTCGGCTACATCGATCTGCCCCTGATGTTGAAGGGGACCTCGCCTCAGAATTAGGAGGAGTTGTTCGGCTCTGTTATGACAAGGTTCATTATCATTGATGTTCCCTCATCATACAACGCCATCCTCGGGAGACAAACTCAAGGCAATCTCCACATTCGACTGGATGTAAAGTACTTAACAGTCACCTTCGCAACTAAAGAAGGAGATGTAGAGATCTTCATTGACCAAACCGAAGTCAGAAGGGTCTTCACCAAGGCTAGACAAAGCCCGGAAAAGCTCCAAGTACAAACTTCGGCTACTGAAAGAGCAGTCACGACAGGTGAAGAAACAACAGAGAAAGGAGTAGAAGAGTTGGAAAAAGTATAAACAGAAGATAAAGAGCTGGCCCCCAGCTGAAACGCCCGAGTGGGAAAAAAAATTGGCCAAGGTGGACAAAGATAAGCTTGTATCTTTCTTGTTAATTAACAAAGATCTATTCGCCTACTCTCCGAAAGACATGCTTGGGGTCGACCATGGCATAATCCACCATAGTCTCAAGGTACGCTCAGACATAAGGCCGGTTCGACATAAAAAATGGAACCTATCAGCTCATAAGAACTCATTCATTAAAATCGAGGTTAAGCGCCTGATTGAGGCAGGGCTAATAAGATAAGTTAAATACCCCGGATGGCTCAGCAACGTGGTCATCACCGCAAAAGAAGGGAGTGAAAAGCTCTGAATGTGCATTGATTTTCAGAATCTAAATGATGTCTGTCTAAAGGACTCCTACCCTTTGCCAGCTATAGACCAATTGGTGGATTCAATCGTCGAGTACGGTCTCCTCAGTTTCCTCGATGCCTTCAGGGGGTATCATCAAATTTGCATGAACCCCGAAGATGAGGAAAAAACCGCCTTCATCACCAAAGCAGGTACCTACTGCTACATCAGAATGCCCTTCGACCTTAAGAACATAGGGGCTACCTATCAGAGGTTGATGAATAAAGTGTTTGACTCCCAGATTAGGAGGAACATGGATGGATATGTCGACGATATGATAGTTAAGAGTAGAAAGCCTAGTAATCATATCTTGGATTTAGACGAAACCTTCCAACGACTTTGGGAGTTCGGCATTTGCCTTAACCCCAAGAAATGTGTGTTTGGAGTAAGCGCAGGCAAGTTCCTCAGGTTCATGGTGTCAGAAAGAGGAATAGACGCCAACCTCGAAAAGGTCAAAGCCTTGCTAGGACTCCGAACACTAAAACTATTGAAGACATACAAAGGCTTACCGAAAGAACCACTTCCCTTAGAAGATTCATTTCCAGGTACAGCGACTGTTGTCAACCATTCTTCAAGATGCTCACCAAAGCGGGCAAGCGTGAAGGCAACTCAGGAACCGAGGAGCAACCTTGGAACCCATAATGTCAAAAAACATGGGATGAGCTTAAAAGCTACCTAACCCGTTTGCCAACACTTCGGCAGCCACAGGAAGAACAATCTCTCATCCTCTACCTCGCAATCACAAAAAAAGCTGTGAGTTCAGTACAAGTGAAAGAAGAGGGTGGGAGGCAGTGGCCAGTATATTATGTCGGCAAGTCCTGGCACGGTGCTGAGGTAAGGTACCCATTGCTCCAAAAAGCAATTTATGCTTTAGTACTCATAGGTACGAGGCTACGGCCCTACTTTCAAGGACACGCCATCATTGTTCAAAGTAACCTACCTCTTTGTGACATAATGAAGAAGGTAGAGCATTCAAGAAGGCTGTCAAAATGGTGCATCAAGCTCAGAGAATATGAGATCACCTACGAGCCAAGAAGGGCAATACAAGGCCAGGCATTGGCAGATTTTATTGTCGAAATTCTAGAATTCGAGAATGGTGAAGTCACCTCAGAAGAGCTGATAAGGATGGAACCAGAATGGAAACTCTTTGTCGATGGAGCCTCAGGTGCCGGACACCAAGGCACTGGAGTGGTTCTTCGGGGGCCCGAAGGCATGGAAGCCACCAAAGCCATCAAATTGAGTTTTGATGTCACCAATAACATCGCCGAATATGAGGCCCTCATAGCAGGACTAAAATTGGCTAGAAAAGTTGGTGTGGGAAACCTTAAGGCCCACAGTGACTCGCAGCTAATAGTCCGAGAAATAACAGGAGATTATGTTGCAAAGGATCTAACCTTGGCAAAATATCATGACCTCGTCAAGAAACTCATTGAAGAGTTTGACTCAGTACAGATAGAAAACGTGCCTTGTAGAAATAATGCTGAAGCTGACACGTTGGCCAAGTGCAAGGCACCCACCGAGGTGCTGAGTCGGCCTAGTACAGAGCTAATGTGCGTAGCTACCTCGGAAGAAGGATGGCAAGATTCCATCAAAAAATACCTTGCAACTTCGGAACACCCCAAAGACCCAGCCGAGGCCGTAAAAGTACAAAAATGCTCTGGGAGATACTTCCTCATCGAGGAAGAACTATACAGACAAGGGTACCCAAGTCCCTTGCAGAGGTGCGTAAGTGACGAGGACGTCAGAATAGTCCTCGAAGAAGTTCATGAGGGGGCCTGTGGTTCCCACATAGGAACAGAAACCCTCGCTGGAGTACTACTTCGCCAGGGTTACTTTTGGCCTACCCTAAGAAAGGATGCAAGGCAATTTGTTTGAAAATGTGACAATTGCCAGAGACACGCTAACATCCAGAGGATACCCTCGGAAAAGATAAGTTCGGCAAATTACCCTTGCCCCTTCACCGTCTAGGGTATTGACCTAATTTGACCTCTCCCAAATGCCCCTAGTGGAGTGAAATATTGCGTAGTTGCAGTAGACTACTTCACTAAATGGATCGAGGCACAGCCTTTGGCATCGACCTTAGTGAAGGATATCCAGAAGTTCATCTGGACAAACATCATATGCCGATTTGGCATACCAACGATAATAGTGGCCGACAATGGTGCCCAGTTTACTGACAAAGGGTTTTGAGAATTCGTGAATAACCTCGGCATAAAGATACACTTCACCCCGGTAGCCCATCCCCAAAGTAATGGGCAAGTCGAGGTGTCCAATAGGACAATTAAGGATGGCCTGAAGAAAAGGCTAAAAGAGGCAAAGGGGAAATGGCCAGGGGAGCTCCCAAGTGTACTATGGAGCTATCATATGACTCCCCGCAGGGCTATAGGAGAAACTCCTTTTTCGCTCATGTTCGGGACAGAAGCCATTATTCCCATTGAGGTCATACAGCCTTCAGTAGGAATACAGGTGTTCGACGAAGGAGGAAACAACCTTGGCTTGAGGGCAAAACTAGACCTCACCGAAGAACACCGCGAAATGGCCGAGCTCAGGACAAAGGCCTTCCAACAAAGAGTAGCCGACGCCACTAACTTGCATGTAAGGAAAAAAGAAATCAAGAAGGGGGACCTCATCCTTCAAAAGTCTGAATTCGAGCCGCGAAGGACATCAGACGGGGTACTTCAGGCAAACTGGGGCGGACCTTATCTGGTCCTCGACGAAATCTGCCCAGGGGTCTACAAATTAGGTGATACCAAGGGAGTAGTGTTGAAAAACACTTGGCAAGCAGATTCTTTGAAAAAATTCTACACTTAGGCAATTTTTCTGAAGAAAAGCTTGTGATTACTCCTCCCCAAAATCACTAGTAACAACAAGGTTCATAGACCGAATACGGTCACAATGCTAAAATAAGGCTTCTAGCACATTGACCTTTTTCTGAAGGAGCTAGTCCCCTAGCATAGCCTAAGACTCAGCAAAATACGTTCGAAAATGTTAAAATAGTCCATATATCGAGAAGATCTCACTGAAAGAAGAATAGTACAATGATTCCCGAAGGCATGATTGCGGACATAGATGTTCACCGAAAATGCATACATAAGAATTATACAAACTTCTGAAGTGTCGTGATCGAAGGGAAGAGCAGGAACTTAGGAAAAATTTTGTTTCATTTATAAGTTAGGAGGCAGCATTACAAGAAAAGCAAGATTACAAGAAAAAGAAAGAAGAAAAAACCTATTGAGCCAAAGCGTCCGGAACCTCCTCAACAGTGGTATCTTTCTCTTGGACAGGAGCATTCGAAGGTGCAGGCACAATAGGAGGGAGGTTAAGGAACTCCAGCTTCGACCATGTCCACTTGGGCTCTTTAGGAATATCCAAAGTGCCCAGGAAGGAAAGGTCGAGTTCGGGGTGTCGAGAAACGACTTGGTGCCACGCCAAACAGAAGCCGTCTTGAAAAGACACCTTCATCAATTGGTCAGATTGGTCCTTCTTAGCATTAGAGTTAATAGCTCGGCTATAAGCTCGGCTACCTCCCTCTCAAGTTTCTTCTTCTTCTTTTTCTTGGCCTCTTTCTTCAACGAGTCAACCCCCGCTTAGAGATCGGCGTTCAAAGCAAGCACCTTCGCAAGGTTCTCAGCATTTTCCGCCCTTTCCTTTTGAAGGGCCTCATTCTCCGAAGGAAGAACAGCGCACTTTGTGCCGAGGTCCTCAACCTTGGCCGAAAAGTTGAGAAGGAGCTCCTTTTTGCTCTCCCGACGTTCGGCCCGAAGATTCTCCATGTCCTCATTCATAATCTTGCTCAGTTTGCCGCACTTGAGGACATATTTGGTGCAGAACTCCTTCGCCCGCCTTAGAGAATTTTCGGACCGAGAACGAGCCTTAGTTTGTTTTGTCGCCCAAGCTCGGAAGTATCCGCTGTATGCCAGGAGCTGCATAAAAGAAAGTCACGAGTAAAGGTCAAAGAATGAATAAAAAATTCAGAAGAAAATTTTCTAAGTCCCCAAAGAAGGAAAGAAGAAATTTACCTGGGCGGCATGTTCGCTCATCCTAGCCGTGAGGATTTCCTCGTTCGGGCATTTGGCGAGGAGCGACTCGAAGGTGGTGTTCGTCAAAACACCCCTTGCCATTTGGGGAGCCATCAACTGACTGTCCTTGGAGAACAACTTCATGTCCTCCGTAAATGTCCAGAAGGCCTCCCTCGGTACTTTGCCCTTCAAGATTTGGCCATCCCGAAGGGCCCTCTTCCGGGCATAAGCTTCCACCCAAGGAGCAGGCGTCACCTCCTCTGTAAAATCACGCCGAAGTTCCATCAGTACGTTGTCCTTTAGCTATAAATGTATAAGATCATAGATACCACAAACACTAAAATTTTTAGACAAACGGCTAAGGAACGAACCTAGTGGAACCTCGGTAATGACATCCTCGGCGTCGCCCACTTCGCAGACTTCCCCGGCATTGTACTTGCCTTCCTTCTCCTGCTCTCCTCGAGCTCTTGAGCCGAAGTCCCTCCGACCGAAGTCTTAGTAGTTGTCTCCAGGCTCAGAGTAGTCTCGAGGGCAGCAGGATCCGAAGGAGGATTGGTGTAGGCAGGAGACCGGGCAGGCGACTGGTCCTGCACTTCGACAATGTCCTCGGGGGTAGGAGGAAGGGCATCCGCCTTGGCTTTCTTCGCCTTGGACGGCCCTCCACTGGTCTTCTTCCTCTTTGCGGGCGCTTTCCTCTGCGTCTGCTCTCCCTTCTCGGCCTGACCAAAAAAAGGGGACTTGTAAAAATCCACAAATTGATCGCCCATCTTTGCAAAAGGAAAAGACATCAGTGTATGTCCAAAAGGAACACATGTAAGCAAAACCCGAAAGATAACTTACTCTTGGAAAAAGCCTCAAACGACATCTCGTACCGAAGAAGCATCACCAGCCATGCTTTCTTCCCCGGGAGAACAGGCACGGGCATGATCGGGTCAAACTTGTGTGCGTGAATTACTCCCAATTCCCCAAGGACCTCTTCAGACATGAGGTCCCATTTAATGGGAAAAAGATACAAGGAGCGTGGAGGGACCACGGGGTCCCAGTCCGCAACATCCCGAATATGCCAGTCGAACTCGACGAACTCGGCAGCCAACCTCGAGGTCAGAAGCTTCCGAGGGTCAACAATGTCAATCTTAAGTGTCCCCAAAGCCCATCTGGTTAGAACGTAGCTCCATCCTTCGGGAACTGACAGAAAGAAGAACTTCTTCTGCCACCCACGCCAGCTATCTCTATTGTCGAAAGTGAAAGTGAATTTTTTGCTCCTGGACCCTTGGGGAAGCAAGAAGTAGAAGCCACCCTGTGGGACCGGGTGGAGGTTGTAGTATTGTAGGAAGAAAAGAAAGTGGGGCTGTATCTTAAAAACCCCGCACAAGCAAAGAAAAAAGTTGAAGTAAGAATAAGAATTAGAAGGGAGCTAGTTCACGGCAATTCTGTGAAACTTGCAGAACTTGCATACCATCCGTGGGGGAGGGTACGGAAGATCGGTTTTCAATGGGGACCGGTAAACAGTGACCTCACCGGTGGGTCCTCCAAGGAATTGGAAGAGAAGAGTGCGGCTATCCTTTTAGGAGGCTAGGGCAAGGAGACCCACGAATTTCTCACTAAAAGTTGCATTTATAGTGAGACTCAACTTCCAGGCCTAATGGGTTTCAAAGTGCTAATCCAATTAGGCTTTAAGTTCAGGCTTAATAATGGTTCAACTATTGGGCCCATTATTAACAAGAAATTAAAGTAAAACCATAACCCAAATAATTAGCCCATGCACTCTAATGATCCAAATAGCTCTATGTGTGCGGCCCAATATGCTCTTGCCACGTTGGCAATGATCATAAATCACATTTATGATCATAAGTAATGAGCAGTGTCTAGCGACACATCATTCTACCCAAGTGACAAGACTGTAGGTGATTCGACTAAACCTTTATGTTCATCACCGATATATGCCATTGTCCCTTTGTCCAAGATATCAAGACTAAGCACGAGACATGGAATGTGTCACTCTCGTATAGCCCAATCTTTGGTTTCTTGATTACTGAGTAGACTAACTTAAGCTGATGACATTGATATCGTTTATCAACTCATCTGAGCATGGCCATGTATTTTTTAAGTCTCACTCTATCAAGGGGCCCGAAGATATCACTCCCGTTACATAGGAGGGACAAATCCCATCTTGAACATACAAATCCCTCCACATGATATGTGACATACCCAATGACCTCCTTCAAGTTCATTCAGTTACAAGCAACAAAGGAAAGTATCAAAGTATGTGACTCACATGTAGGGAACCTTGATGATCTTAGGTCGAAGGACTACATATACCATGATCACTATGAGAATCACTTATGACACTCATATAACGATCCATGAAGTGTTCTCATGGTGGGTTAGTCCAGTACACAAGTTCTCCAACTTGTACCCATATGAGACTACATATCTCATATTAGTCTCCACATATGCTAGTCGTTATGTATTATTGCAACCCGTTCAACAATAATACTAGACTAGGGGCGTTTAAGAATATCATTATTCTAGGGTTACAATTATATTTATTAGGTTACGTAGAAACAAAACAACGAACATAATTGCTGGATTAATGCCTTAATAAAATATCATGACTCAATGTGAAAAAAATACAATCTGATAGCCGAAGGGCTATCGCCTCTATTTGACCCGAACTCGGAGCATCAGGAAACTCGAGGATACTATTAGCCCCCCCGAGGTACTAAACAGATCGCCTTCAGAGATGGAGAATCAGCTATTGCAAGCCGAAGAGGATCTCCCCAAAGGCGGAACCCTGAATCAGGGAACTCCCCGAACTACGGGCATATTTCCCGAAGGGGCATCGTCCGTGCTAGAGGGCTACCTCGTCCAGGGACTTCGGGAGTACGGTATGGGCATTTAACGAGCCTCTGACATGTCACCCACAGATGTTACAGGCTGCCCCAGACGGCGGTCTGACACACCGATGCCATCCAGATCCCGTCACGACCTGTCTCGGTTCAAGGCTCAAGAAACTTGCCATCGGCTACTTGTCCCCTACGCCCAGAAATTCAGGAAAGATCTGACCGAACACGTGTCATGATCTGAACAGGCTGGACACTCCTATAAATACCAGGAAATAAACCTGGGCAAAGGATCGATCCTTGAGCAGACTCCTCTCATTGAGAAAACATAAACAGGCAAAGCTGTTCTACTTTTCAGTGCTCCTCCCTTATTTTCTTTCAGGACATTGACTTGGGCGTCGGAGACTCCTCCCCGGAAACACACCCCAGGGACCTCGTAACCCTCTCTTCTAAGCTTTTCAGGCTCATTCCCCTGGGCAGTTCGGGACTCCAGGCGGTCTCCCTCTCAAGAAGTCCCTCTACAAGTCTCAATGTCACTCCACGAAGATGTGGACCGGCATCACAATCATCTCATGATTGGCTTTTTGGGCACAACACTAACAATCTCCCACTTGCACTAAAAGCCAATCATCCATGTATCTAATACTGATGGACCTAGAATGGCTATCATGCTTTTGCTACGTAAGGGGCTTTGTCAGTGGATCAGCAATGTTGCTGTCTATCGAAGTCCTACATATCCTTACATCACCCCTTTCGATGATCTCCCTGATGAGGTGATAGCATTGGAGTATGTGTTTGGATCGCTGGTCAGCTCGAGGTTCCTTAGCCTGTCCGATTGCTCCATTATTGTCACAATAGAGCTATATCGGGTCGGCAATGCTTGGAACCACTCCAAGTTCAGTAACGAACTCCTTGACCCAAACTGCCTCATTCACGGCATCAAAGGCGGCAACGTACTCAGATTCTGTTGTAGAGTCTGCTACTGTCTCTTGCTTTGAACTCTTCCAGCTCACAGCACCACCACCAATACAAAACACATAACCAGATTCTGATCTAAAATCATCCTTATCAGATTGGAAGCTTGCATCGGTTTAACCCTTTACAACGAGCTCATCTTCACCTCCAAAGACCAAGAATGCATCCTTAGTCCTTCATAGGTACTTAAGCATGTTCTTAACAGCTGTCCAGTGACTCTCACCGGGGTTTGATTGGTACCTACTCGTCATGCTCAAAGCATATGAGACACCGAGACGAGTACATATCATGGCATACATGATAGATCCAATTGCTAAGGCATATGGAATCTTACTCATGCGCTCTCTCTCCTTCTGTGTACTCGGACACTGAGATCTAGAAAGGGTGATACCATGTGACATGGGCAAGAATCCTTTCTTGGAATCTTGCATGCTAAACCTCTTTAGCACCTTGTCAATATATGTACTTTAACTTAGGACAAGAAGCTTTCTAGATCTATCTCTATAGATCCTGATGCCTAACATATAGGCTGCTTCACCCAAGTCCTTCATAAAGAAACATTTCCCTAGCCAAGTCTTCACAGACTGTAGCTGAGGAATGTCATTCCCGATGAGTAGAGTATGACATCTATATACAACACCAAGAAGAAAATAGCGCTCCCATTAACCTTCTCGTAGACACAAGGTTCATCTTCATTTTTTATAAAACCAAACTATTTGATTGCATCATCAAAATGAAGATTCCAACTTCGAGAAGCTTGCTTCAGTCCATAAATGGACCTTTGCAACTTGCACGCTTTATTAGCATTCTCAGGAGTGACAAAACCCTCATGTTGTGTCATGTACACATCCTCAAGTAGCTTTCCATTTAGGAATGTAGTTTTGACATCCATTTGTCATATCTCATAATCATAGTGTGTAGCAATAGCAAACAAAATTCGGATGGATTTAAGCATAGCAACTACTGAAAAAGTTTCATCATAGTCAACACCAAGAATTTGCTTGAAACCTTTTGCAACCAATCGTCCCTTAAAGGTAATCACATTACCATCCATGTCAGGTTTCTTCTTGAAAACCCATTTGCACCCTATGGGTTTTACCCTTTCAGGTGGGTCAACCAAAGTCCATACTTGGTTTTCATACATGGATTGCATCTCGGATTTCATGGCCACTAACCACTTCTCAGAGTTAGGCCCCAACATAGATTGTTGGTAGGTTGTGGGCTCATCCTGATCCATGAGCACCACATCACCGGTGTGAGTCATGAGAAATCCATATCTCTCGGGCTCATGCCGAATCCTACCAGACTTACGTGGGCTTTGTGCTACAGGAACAGACTCTTGAACAACATCTTGCGGTGTTTGTTCATGTTCCATTTCAGGTTCGATGTCTCCTTGTTGTTGTTGAATTTCTTCAAGTTCTACTTTCCTTCAACTAGTTCCTTTAGTGATAAACTCTTTCTCCAAAAGACACCAGTTCGAGCAATAAACACTTTTTGCTTAGAAGGATTGTAGAAATAGTAACCCTTTGTTTCCTTGGGATACCCAACAAAAAGGCATTTTTGAGATTTGGGCCCTAGTTTGTTAGAGGATTGACGTTTCACATAAGCGTCACAGCCCCAAATCTTCATAAAAGACAAATTGGGATGCCTCCCACTCCATATCTCATATGGTGTCTTTTGAACCGATTTAGATGGAACTCGGTTTAGTGTAAAAGTGGCTGTCTCTAGAGCATGTCCCCAAAAGGAGTTTGGAAGGTCAGCTTGACTCATCATAGAGCGAACCATGTCTAACTAAGTTCGATTTCTCCTTTCAGATACACCATTCCATTAAGGTGTACCTGGTGGAGTGAGTTGTGGTACTATACCACACTCCTTCAGATAGTCAAGGAATTCTCGATCTAAGTACTCTCCACCTTGATCTAATCGAAGCACTTTAATACTCTTCCTGAGTTGATTCTTTACTTCATTCTTGAATTCTTTGAACTTTTCAAAGGATTCTGACTTGTGTCTCATGAGATACACATAGCCATATCTGCTGAAGTCATCAGTCAAAGTAATGAAGTATTGGAAACCTCCTCTAGCTTGTGTAGACATAGGGCCACATACATCACTATGTATGAGTACTAGTAAGTCATTAGCCCTTTCACTTTGCCCTGTGAATGGGGCTTTGGTTATCTTGCCCAACAAAGATGACTCACATGTCTCATATGATCCAAAATCAAATGAGTCCAAGAGTCCATCCTTATGGAGCTTGGATATGCGGGTCTCATTTATATGGCCCAAGCGACAATGCCAGAGATATGTCGGGTTCGAATCATTTAATCAGACCTTGTTGGTATTCACATTATAGATTGGATCTTCAAGTTCTAGAACATACAACCCATTGCTAAGTTGAGCACTATCACAAAAGATTTCATTCAAACAAATAGAACAACATTTGTCCTTTATTATAAATGAAAAACCTTTCTTGTCCAAACAAGAAACAGAAATCAAATTTCTACTAATAGTAGGCACAAAGTAGTAGTTGTCTAATTCTAAAACTAATCCACTAGGTAAAGTGAGAACATAAGTCCCTACGGCTAGGGCAGCAACCCTTGCTCCATTTCCAACACGTAGGTCCACTTCACCTCGGGCCAATCTTCTACTTCTATTTAGATCCTGCACATTTGCAGAAATGTGAGAACCACTTCCAGTATCCAATACCCAAGATGAGGAAGTAGAAAAGTTAGCTTCTATAACAAGAATACCTGAAGTGGAAGTTTTACTTCCCTTTTCCTTAGCAAGTTCTTCAAGATAGAGCTTGCAGTTGCGCTTCTAATGTCCAGGTTGCTTACAATGGAAGTACTCCCCATCCTTTGCCACACCACCCTTTGGTTTCAGTGCAGCTGAAGAAGAATTGGCATTGGACTTTTCATTAGCTTTATCCTTCTTCTTGTCGGCTTTTCCCTTTCCCTTGCCCTTTTGAACCATCAAAATGGGCTTAGCCTTCTTAAGGTTTTGCTCAGCAGTTCTCAACATGTTGAGCAATTCAGATAGGGACTTGTCAAGGTCATTCTTGTTATAGTTCATGACAAACTGACAGTAGCTTTCAGGCAACGATTGCAAGACTACATCAACAACCAACTCTTTCTGAAGAGTAAATCCCAAACTCTCAAGCTTCTCAATGTACCCAATCATCTTGAGTGCATGAAGACCCACCAGACTTCCCTCAGACATCTTGCACTGAAACAATGCCTTAGAGGTCTCAAACTTCTCATGCCTAGCTTGCTCTTGGAAAAGCATTTTGAGATGTTCGATCATATCGAACGCCCCCATGTTCTCATGTTGCTTCTGATGCTCAAATTCCATGGTAATAAGCATGATGCATGCAACATCCAAAGCATCATCAGAATGCCTCTTGTGAGCATCACTTTCAACTCTTGGAGCAGTGGCAGCAGGCTCATTCGGAATGGGCTGCTCTTGGACATAAGCCTTTCTCTCTTGCTTGAGGACTATCCTCAAGTTTCAGTACTATTTGAGAAAGTTGGTCCCATTCAGTTTTTCCTTCTTAAGGATTGATCGCAACCAAAGTGTCGATGTGTTTTGTGCCCTGGTTATCTATAATAGTAAATATGCAGTGTAAGAGCCATGTATTTTAATTCATTTAGTAAGGATTTTTATTAAACGATACTCCCACTATTTTACTCAAAATAATAACCCTCGATATTATTTCGGAACACCTCGACGCTAAGGTATTCTAGTGGGCCAAGATCCATATTTGACCACAACTTGAGTCAGCTTTGGCTTTTCTCTCAAGTTACAGTTATTTAGGTAGGCAACTCCTTGCCAATTGCATCTTATACAACTCTTGGATAGTTGGGTGAACAACACTTGTCCAAGCTCATCTCATGAAATTAAGCCCAACTCTATGCCTCTAAGTCCCCAATCCTATTAGGATGACTTAGTTAAGTCATACCGAAAGTTAGCAATTTGGATATCACTATTATCCCATCGCGCCTTACCAAGATGAACATAGGTGCTTTGCTTTGGTAAACCCACCTAATGTTGATCAAAGTCTTGACGAGTGCTAACATTTGGAAGGCATTACATTTAATGACTTAATATTTGTTTGAGGGATTTTTCTATTGATCTCACCAATTTGTTATCTCCGGTTGTCTTCTACATGCATCACATACAAATATAAAACATGCATCTCATGCTTACAAGAAAGTAAACGTGACATGGTTATAGCCCAAACTATGTGATATTCTCAAGCCAATGAGAATATCATAAAAGCCCAAGAAAAGAAAAGGGTCTTCACAAGCTCCTTCTCTTCCTTTCTTGGTTGCCCTTTTGTTGTCACCTCCTTGGACAAACCACCTTTGATGATCCTTGGACATACCACCATGGATGATCCCATAATGTGCCATTACATCAATAATAGAAACCTCGAGTTACATTCAAGGGGGGTAAGGTAAGAAGAGAATATACAATATGAGAGTAACAAGAGAAGGCACGACTCACAGGCCGTATTTACAAATACAACCAATCAATGGCTATAACCATGCACCATGCTACAACCATCAATTAGCTTAACATGTCAAATCTCATTCAACAAATGCATGCCAATTTTCATGAGTTGATTAACCAGTTTTTATTTATGTGGCACTTCACATACGGCGATCCTGCTGGCCGGTCAGTGAGCGGTGGTTGCACTGACCTGTTAGCAAATGGGGTCAAGAGGGCCGCCCTTGCGGGGGGTTGCAAGGGGGCCAGCGCCCCCCCGGCACAAAAAATTGTCTTACAATTGCTTTGCCCAAGATCTTCTATTTCGAGCAAGTAGGCACCCGAGACTCCTCCATTTGAGCCACCAAAAATACCATAGTTTCGGTGCCTGAATAGGCCGAATCCAAACCAAGCTAGGGTTTTTCCAACTATTGCAAGAATCCTAATCAATATAGGTATCTCATAGCTATCAATTTTGGGTTAATCTCATTAACCAATTATTGTCGTTTCTTCATATATGTCATATGTTCATTACAAGTTCCAGTTTCATGCGTCATGAATCAATCTAATTAATCATGGCTGAAAGCAACTGAACACATAACATCATGCCATTCAACATTTAATCAGAATTTACGGTTCTACCAGTAGCTCCGATACTACTGTTGGGTTTCGGGAGACAATCAGCGTAGCGGAATTTAACCGAAACCCTCCAGGATCCAAGTGAAACGGGGTAAACTGGGCGTTCAAAAATTTCATACCTAATTTTCGGTTGAGATCTCTCACTCAGCCGTAGAGCCGAATCACAAAACCTGAACAGTTGACGTGTTCAGCCTCTCTATGGTATTCACACAAGCCTCTCGGGATCACCAAGCTTCCACCACGTCCCGGCAAATGCGTTTTTCTCATGCTCGTAGTGCTAGCTTGTGTCCTCCAAGGAATTGCAAGAGAAAAGTGTGGCTGTCCTTTTCGAAGGTTAGGGCAAGGAGACCTGCAAATTTCTCACTAAAAGTTATATTTATAGTGAGACTTAACTTCCAGGCCTAATGGGTTTCAAAGCCCTAATCCAATTAGGCTTTAATTTCGGGCTTAATAATGGCTCAACTGTTGGGCCCATTATTAATACAAAATTATTGCAAAAAAAAACACAAAATATTAGCCCATGCACTCTAATGATCTAAATAGCTCTATGTGTACGACGTAATAGGCTCTTACCACATTGGCAATGATCATAAATCACATTTATGATCATAACCAATGAGCGGTGTCTAGCAATACAACATTGCTACCCCAGTGACAAGATTGTCAGTGATTCGACTAAACCTTTATGTTCATCACCGATATATGCCATTGTCCCTTTGTCCAAGATATCAAGACTAAGCACGAGACATGGAATGTGTCACTCTCGTATAGCCCAATCTTTGGTTTCTTGATTACCGAGAAGACTGACTTAAACTAATGACATTGATATCATATATCAACTCATCCGAGCATGGCCATGCATTTTCTAAGTGTCACTCTATCAAGGGGCCCGTAGATATCACTCTCGTTACATAGGAGGGACAAATCCCATCTTCATCATACAAATCACTTCGCATGATATGTGACATACCCAATGACCTCCTTTAAGTTCACTCAGTTACGAGCAACAAGGGAAAGTAGCAAAGTATGTGACTCACATGTAGGGAACCTTGATGATCTTAGGTCGAAGGACTAGTTATACCGTGATAACTATGTGATAGCTAAAGTGCTATCGCTCTCCAAACCTATAAGCTCGGGCAAAGGACCACCCTCGAAAAGTTGAGTATCACCCACAAGAAATGCGAGCACCAACTTTGGAAAAAAGGGGGTTTGGCCCCTAGAACATCCGACCTTGGTGATCCATCATCACCCCTGGAAACTACAGTACCGACCTTGGGAATACGGTGCATCGCCATCCACGGTAAGGTGATCGAACCGGCTTCGGAAGAGAAAGACTCGCCACCTTTGGCAGGGAAGAACGTCCCTGAAGGGGACCACCCTTGGCGAGGGGATTACTGAAACTATCTCGTAAGAAACCTCTCCTGCTCCAAAGAGCTCTCTTCTACCGAAGGGATCTCAGGAGTATGATAGACACAATTAAGGAGCCTCTGACATGCCACCCTCATACACAACACGTCACCCTCATACACGCTCTGACATGCCATCGCCGCACACGTCCTGTCACGCAGATGTACCCTGGCCTTGACCTTTGTGAAGAACAGCCTGCAACTGGCTAGAGGCCCCCATGCCCGAAGGTACGGGTTACATCCGACTGAACACATGTCGTAATCTAAGTGGGTTACATCAGGCAGATTTATCCATTCATACCCTCCTATATATATATGGGAAAAGGCCTCAGTAAGGGTCTTTGGCTCAGAAAAATAGATACATCTTTCATATTCTTACTACTACTTCCAGTCTCTCAAAATACTGACTTGGGCATCGGAGGCTCCTCCCCAGAAAAATACTCTAGGGACCTCCTAACCTTTATTCTTTGAGTGTTTCAGGCAATCTCTTCCCGGAAGTCTCTCATTCAGAAGTTCCTCCCTCACCGGAAGTCCTTCCCAATCTCACTATGTCATACAGTGAAGATGCCGATGGGCATCACTATGAGAATCACTTATGACACTCATATAACGATCCATGTAGTGTTCTCATGGTGGGTCGGTCCAGTACACAAGTTCTCTAACTTGTACCCATATGTAGACTACATATCTCATATTAGTCTCCACATATACTAGTCGTAATGTATTATTACAACCCGCTCCACAATAATACTAGACTAGGGACGTTTGTGAATATCATTATTCTAGGGTCACAATTATGTTTATTAAGTCACGCAGAAACAAAACAACAAACATAATTGTTGGATTAATGTGATAATAAAATATCATGACTCAATGTGCAAAAAATACAATCATCTCATGATTGGCTTTTGGGCACAATACTAACAATATGGCCTTAAGTGCACTAAACACACTTAACAAGATTAACCGAGTTTTATGTCATTTTCCTTGCTACAAGACCATGGTTTCTATACCTTAATCTCATGGCGCACAGTTGACTTCCTTATCCCATGCCATAGCAGCCCCTCCTTATGGGGGATAACCCCAAAAACTTAAGTCTTTAAAGCCTTTATGTGTTTTCCTTTGTCCATACTTGTCTTCTATAAGCAATTTGGTCCTGCAATAGGACTTTCATACCATTCATATCCTTCCCATAACTCTCCCAATCTCTTTTGTGAAATTTTTACAATTGAGAACCTGAATTTCCAAAATCTGACAAAAAAGTCCATAGGTTGCTTGACAAACAAGCAATCCTTAAGGCTTTTCTTAGGGAAGAAGTTACTAACTTGGAACACTTTAAAGGAAGTGTTGATCATGCCTTTTGCCCCCCATACATCAATCACTGTGGTGAGAATTGCACAATATAATGGTTTTTATCCATTACGACGCACTTGTAATTCTCCGATTTTTGTGAGGTGGTAACAATTTAAGCCATGGCTTATGAGGATTAAAGGCTTAATAGACATGAATGAATTAGGATTCAGGCTCATTTTCTTGGGAAATAATGTTTTGAATGAAGCTTGAGTGAAGTTTAAGTATTTGAACCTTTCTGGTTCATAAAATGACTTCGCCAAGAGGAAAGATGCAAATGATAATTTGTGGAATTGAAGGACTTAATTGCACATCTATCGCAACTCTTAAATGCAACAGTCTTTTATGTGAGGATTCATGTGTTTCATGTAAAAAAGTGACCATACTATGTCTAGCATTAGACCATTTTAACGCCACTTGGCATGTTTCAATTCTTTACATGCTTCCACTCGCCATTGCCTCCTTCATCCATTTGCCACAGCATTGTTGAAGGCTAGAGGTTATTCATGGAGTTCTTACATGGTTCTTGAGTTCACAAGTGGATTCACAAGCAAAATGAGCTTAAGAAGTGATCTTTAACAACAATAAGCTAGGAAGGGCACCGTTTGAGCTATTCAAAGTTTTGGCCAACAAGGATTCTTAAGTGGAGGTAAGGACTTAAATATTCACTAAACACTTCATAGTTAGATTATGTTGTATTAGTGAATTTGTGCACATAGGTGATGGTAGATTAATGAAGGGATCCTAAGTAGCTATGAAGGCTAAGGTTGCTTGGCAGCTATAGAAATTATGCTAATTAGCTATGTAGGGCAAGCATTAAGGCTAGGAATTGAGAAGGCCAACTTAATTTCAAAGCTAAGGAGCTCTCAAATTTGATGAAAACTCATTAGAGGTTAACCGACACTAGGTGTATGTGAGATTATGCTTGCTAGGCCCTTTCGGCTGGTGTTTAATGGTTTCTGTGTTAATGTGTGCTTCTATGCTTATTTGTTCGTGCTAACCCATTCTAGATAGATTCGGTTAAGCTTGAGCTTAACTTAAACTTAGGGCTTGGGGGCCATGTTAAGTCTGTACTAAGTTAAATACTCATTTCCCTACTTCTTCTGATTGTTGGAAAAGGCTTGATTAAGAGGTAAGGAAGCTAAGAGTTGTATCTACTCTTTTGAGTTTCAGAAAAGTATTGTGTTAGATTATGGATTAGCTCAATATTGTAAGTGTTATGGATTACTTATGTTCCAAGCTAATGTATGTGAATTCATTTCTTGTAGGCCTTATGTGTCTAGAGTTGTGGGAACAAAGTCATAGTGAGGTTGGATGTGCTTAAATGGTACATATGTTGTGTACTGTGTTGTTGGTCTTATGTATGTTAGTTGGCCTTGCTTTAGAATGTATGTGTATGCTTGAGTTGACCTTGATCACCTTTGGGTACAATTAAGTGCATTAGGACTTGTATATGCACTTTCAGAAGTTATGTGTACAAGGAGAGCCTATGGTAAGCAAGACTTAAGTGTGTATAAGTTGAACATGATAAAGTACCCATGTATGTTGTGTGGCTAACTTATGATGTAATGTAGATGTTCACATACTACTATGGATATTTTCATGTATTCTTGAGTTTATGTTCACTTGTGGATGCATGTATGTTCTTGGATATGGTGTGCTTTAGGGTGGTTCATGTTAAGCTTACAGAGACACATGTATATGTTAGTCATGTGCATGTAAAGCAATGTTTTCAAAGTTTGAGTTGGTGTTTTGGTTAGCCTAATACCCAAGCATGATGATTAACCTTTTCCAAGGTCGGCTGTGTTAGCATTTGAGGATAGATCTGAGCCCTCTTCCAAGGTTGGTTGTCTATTGTTCTGAACGTGGTGTGAATCCCTCTCCCAAGGTTGGTCATGTGGATTTCTGAGGGTGGTGTTAGGTCCAGCAGTTTGAAGGTCCTGTGGGTGATAGCCTTTTCGCTATTAGGTGGGACTATTATCAACTATGACATAAAGACCCACAAGGTGCACTAAGGTTTCACATCAGAACCTCATGGTTAGCTGCATGGCTAGGTCTCCAATGGTACTAAATCTTTCACCCAAGCTAGTGATTCATAGTTGTGGTCCTTTATTACTTAGTTTTCTTGGTTATGGTGAAACTAACCATAAGAACCTAAGAAAACTTTTAGGTCTTGGACAAGTTTTGGAAGCCTTGGAGTACCCTAAGAATACTTAGACCCCTAGGTACCCTAAGAACACCCTTAGACATCCCTTTAAACCTCTTAGAAAAATTGAGAAATTTGAGCCACCTTAACTGTGGTGATGCGTAGCCATAGTAGAAAATGCTTGGACATTTTTTTAGTGTCCTGGTGACATGTCACTGGTATTGGCGATGTGATTGCCAAGAATTTTCAATTTTGCTGCTATAGCTTTTGAACACTTACCAAACATACCAAACATGCTTCGATGGCCTTCAAACTTCATATACTTGTAAAACATGCTGCAAAGACCATAACCAACTATCACAAGCATGCCTATGATGCAATCTAGCAACATTCCAATCTCCACAGACCTAGTAGTCCACCATGATCAAACTAGCCCACTAGCTAATGCTATTGCCAAAACTACTTGATTTTATCAAGTAAACACATTCCAATAGCATTAATGAAGCTTCAAAACATAACTCCCTTACCTTAACTTCAACCCACAAGTAAGAAACAAGCAACCCTTCATCAAGAACCCAAGTTCCACAAAGTTCTTCCTAGTTCTAAGCAGCCAAAGGCACAAAACACACAATTACTAACTTCTAACCAAAACCCAAGCTCCCAATCAGCTAATAAACAAGAATTCACCAAGAACACAAGTGTTACCTCGCATCAAAAATAGGGGATGGTGGAAAACATGGTTCCAACCTTCAAAAACATGAAATCTCACTTGAAACAAGCTTCCTTATGCATATACTCCCTTGGTAGCTTTAATTTTCACCAAAAACTCATGGTTTTGCACATCAATTGATGAAAAAATGTTAGAAAGAAGGATGAGCTCGGTTTTGGAGTGGAAATGGTAGCCATCCCTCACCTTTACCATGTTTTATAAGCCTCAAAACCCCAAGCTACCAAAGTATTTAAAAAGTTACAAATAAGTCCCCTTATTTAGGTAACCTTAGTTAAACTTGGTCAAATGTTGTTTATTTGAACTAAAATTTAGTTTAAAATAAAAGATAGGTTATAAAAACTCATTTTTAACACTCAGGACTCAGCCCAACTCATCATGATGCAAAACTACCATTTTGCCCCTAAACCTTGTTTGGTGCCTTAACCTTCTTAGAACTTAATGAACTTTCCTAAACTTAGATATTCTTGCTATGTGAACTTGAAATAACGGTCAAAACTCAATTTCAAACACTTTACTTTCCTCAAATGAGCTTCCTACTAAGAGAGCCATAATAGTTGAAATATCTAACCTTGGATGGACTTCGGGCAAAACTTGTGGCGTCTTGGTGTTATGGTCCTTGGGGGAGGCTTGGCCCTATGGCCTTCAGCCATCACTTACTGAGTTACTCATATAACTCATGCCTCAACCTTGTGTGTCTCAGGAAAGGATATTGAGGATTTTGTCCGCTTGAATGAAGGTTTGTGTTCGGTTTTGAAAGTTATGGACACTAACTTAAGTAAATGCTCAATAACCTTTAGTACAAGTCTTTTGGTTGGCAAGCTCATGACTTAGTATTGATGCCCGTCAGCATCCCCATTGTAAGACATGGTGGCCTGAATGAGAGACTTCCGGTGTGAATGTGTCTACAAGATTTTGAAGAACAAGGGTTAAAGACTCCCAGAATATGTTTCCAAGAGAGGAGCCTCCAATGCCCAAGTCAGTATTTGTGTGAGTAATAGTAGGGAGTAGAGAGTAGCGAGTGGAGAATAAAGAAATAGTCTCCTTTTCTTACCAAGGTCCATCCTAGGTATTTATAGGAGGGTGCAGGGAGGAGGCCATTTGACACAGCTCGTTCAGATCATGACACGTGTTCAGTCAGATCCGATTCGTACCATCAAAGGTAGGCATCTCTAGCTGGACGTAGGTCATTTTGGCCAAAGGACAATGGCGTGTCGTGCCCTGACTTGGCCCTGGCCCATCTGGGCCCAATTTATTTAAAACATGCAGCAAAACTTCTATTACACGAAAGGGGCATTTAATTTCTTATTAAGACTTATGGGCACGAACCCTAGGATACTTACCGGTACTAGCTCATTAAATTCTTTAATTAAGGTTAAGTTGAGGTGATCTCAGAAACAGGCTAGTACCTATGTGGAATTCATGTGTTCATTTCATGGTCTTTACCAAGCTTAGCCAAGTACATGCATGGCAACCAAAACACCAACTCAAGTTTAAAAACTTGTATTTTCATGAATATGCTTTGCATGCTTATGTGCCTTGGTGATCACTAGTGCACATAGTCATTTAATTCTACTAGATGCAACTTATTACGTATGCCTCCATTAACTCACATACATGCACTTAATTTCCTTAGAATCCATTCTTAGCACATGCATCAATTTTCATTCTTCTCCAAGTTTACTTGCATGTTCTTCTTTAAGGGCACATACATAGCCAAACATTTCTTGCCTCAAACATAAGCATGGGCTTGTGGGGTTTTTACTACATAACATGCATATGGCCCAATTTACCAAAGAACATATTCAACTTGTCTAAGTTCTTATTTAAGCCAAATACATGCATTTAAGTCCAATTTCAACATGCTTCAAGTTTCATGAAAAAAACTTACTTCCCATAAATCATGCATGGGCCCTGGTAAGTCCACCAAGCAATAAAAATCCAAAAAAGTCCAAAGTCCAATTACAAGCCAAAAATCCAAGTTTGGCCGAAATTACTAAGTCTATAGATTTGGTCACTAAAGTGAGACCAAAAAAAATACATGCTCATCAAGCAAGCCATAAATCCACAATGCCATGGAACACAAATTTCCACCTTAATAGACCTTGTTCCCACTAGCTCTAAGACACCTTGTCCTACACATAAACTCCACACTTATTGGCTTGTTTACAAGCAACTTATACACTTAGGTTATTTAGCAATATTTGAGCAATACCATACACATACCCAAACCTTAGCACAACAGAAAGAGTATCCAATACTCTTAGCTCGATCTCTCAACCAAACCTTTTCCTACAAAAGTAGAGTAGGGCGGATGAGTTATAATACTCAATAAGGATTACAGTGGCATCCAATGCCTAACTTATGGCCTCCAAGGCCTAAAATATTGTTGGGTTTTGGGAGCCAAACAGCGCAGTGGAATTTAACCAAAATCCTCCAGGATCCAAGCGAAACTGGGTAAACCGGGTGTTACAAAATTTTCATACCTAATTTTTGGTTGAGATCTCTCACTCAACTGTAGAGTCGAATCACAAAACTTAAACAGTTGACATGTTCAAGCTCTCTATGGTATCCACATGAGCCTCTTAAGATCACCACGCTTCCATCACGTCCCGGCAGATGCGTTTCTCTTGCGCCCGCAATGCTAGCTTGCATCCTCCAAGGAATTGTAAGAAAAGAGTGCAGCTGTCCTTTTGGGAGGCTAGGGCGAGAAGCTTGTGAATTTCTCACTAAAAGTTGTAATTATAGTGAGACTCAACTTCTAGGCCTAATGGGTTTCAAAGTCCTAATTCAATTAGGCTTTAATTTCAGGCTTAATAATGGCTCAACTATTGGGCCCATTATTAATACGAAATTATTGTGAAACCAAAACCCAAATTATTAGCCCATGCACTCTAATGACCCAAACAGCTCTATGTGTGCGATGCAATAGGCTCTTACCACGTTGGCAATGATCATAAATCAAATTTATGATCATAAAGCAATGAGCGATGTCTAGCAACACATCATTGCTACCTAAGTGACAAGATTGTCGGTGATTCGACTAAACCTTTATGATCATCACCAATATATGCCATTGTCCCTTTGTCCAAGATATCAAGACTAAGCACGAGACATGGAATATGTCACTATCGTATAGCCCAATCTTTGGTTTCTTGATTACCAAGTAGACTAACTTAAATTGATGACATTGATATCATATATCAACTCATCCGAGCATGGCCATGCATTTTCTAAGTCTCACTCTATCAAGGGGCCCGAAGATATCACTTCCGTTACATAGGAGGGACAAATCCTATCTTGATCATACAAATCCCTCCACATGATATGTGACATACCCAATGACCTCCTACAAGTTCACTCAGTTACAAGCAACAAAGGAAAGTATCAAAGTATGTGACTCACATGTAGGGAACCTTGATCATCTTAGGTCGAAGGACTACATATACCATGATCACTATGAGAATCACTTATGACACTCATATAACGATCCATGTACTCTTCTCATGGTGGGTCGGTCCAGTTCACAAGTTCTCTAACTTGTACCCATATGTAGACTACATATCTCATGTTAGTCTCCACATATGCTAGTTTTCTGTATTATTATTGCAACCCGCTCCACAATAATACTAGACCAGGGATGTTTAAGAATATCATTATTCTAGGGTTACAATTATGTTTAATACGTTACACAGAAATAGAACAACAAACATAATTGCTGGATTAATGCCTTAATAAAATTTCATGACTCAATGCGCAAAAATAAAATCATCTCATGATTAGCTTTTAGGCACAATGCTAACACATATGCCAAGCATGTAATGGCAAAATAATCCTATACTCCTACAAAGAAAACACAAAGACAGGGAAAACATGAAGATACATGCATATACAATAATAATCATAATCGGGGCTTAGCATGCACATCAAAACAGAGAAGCACACAAACACACACACCACTTAACAGCTTATTCATAGAAGGGCAGCAAGCATCCCTCATATTTTAGTTCATTATTTCATTTCCATAATGTTTTTGGAGAGCTCACTTAGCATAGGAGTTAAGGTGGCCGCCTTAACTCCTAACCCATAATGCTTGCTTAACTTAACTTTTCTCATGAGCACAACAGAATTGCCAAAGCAATAAAACAACTTAAGCCCTCTTAGCACTCCTAAGGTCATATGGTTACAATGACCATCACCTAGGGCCCGAATACTCAAAGAGTATAGGAATCTTTACCCACAATACCGAAAGCTTTAGAAGCTTTTTCTCCTTCATTTTCCTTGCTTGTTGTTTCTAGAATTTGTTTTCTAGCACAAGAACAGAAAATGGCCAAATTTATTAGCAACCATAAATATACCAAGAATACTTGGTGATTAGCTCAAAGAACACAAATGCGAAGAACAGTTGGTGTACACTTACAGAACCTAAAGTAGGAGGTGAAGCCGAAATTATGAGCTTGCTTTTCTTCAAGTTTTTTCTTGATTCCTTGCTTCCAATGAACTTAGAAGCTCATGCATGCAAAGAGCTCCTCAATTAGAGCTCAAAACCACCAATAAATGATGATGGACGAAACTTTCTTCTTGATCTTCCTTGAGTTCCTTACTTGATTCTTGCTTTGTATGACCTTAGAGCTTGAAATGCACCAAGAACACTTGGTTTTTGTTTGAGGAAGGTTATGATCTTGCTATGGCCAAATTTTTTGAGGAAGAAAATAGTTGGAAGAGCTTATGGAATGGTAAGAACTTGTAATGGCCGAATGTGAGAGAGAATGGAGGAGAGTTGTGAGCAAAATGGCTTGTTGAGTGAGATGAAATGCACAAATGAGGGGGGTGGTGTGATGGCTAGCTATACCCATTCAAAATGGGTGGGAGAGTGCCTTAGTGGAGTGATTAAACAATGCTAATAGGAGACAAGAGTGGGGGACATATTGGAAGAGAAATATGGGCAAGGCATGGGCTAATTGTTTAATGGTGAGTGGAGTATGATTAGAATAATTTTATAATGTGAGTGAAAGGGCTGATGACTTACTAGGACTCATACATAGTGATGTATGTGGCCCTATTTCTACACATGCTAGAAGAGGTTTTCAATACTTCATTACTTTCTCTGATGACTTTAGCAGATATGGCTATGTGTATCTCATGAGACACAAGTCAGCATCCTTTGAAAAGTTCAAAGAATTCAAGAATGAAGTAGAGAATCAACTCGGGAAGAGTATCAAAGTGCTTCGATCAGATCAAGGTAGAGAGTACTTGGATCGAGAATTCCTTGACTATCTGAAAGAGTGTGGTATAGTATCGCAACTCACCCCACCAGGTACACCTCAATGGAATGGCATATTTAAAAGGAGAAATCAAACTCTGTTAGACGTGGTTCGCTCTATGATGAGTCAAGCTGACCTTTCAAGCTCCTTTTGGGGACATGCTCCAGAGACAACCTCTTTTACACTAAACCGAGTTCCATCTAAATCGGTTCAAAAGACACCATATGAGATATGGAGTGGAAGGCATCCCAATTTGTCTTCTATGAAGATTTTGGGCTGTGACGCTTATGTGAAACATCAATCCTCTGACAAACTAGGGCTCAAATCTCAAAAATGCCTTTTTGTTGGGTATCCCAAAGAAACAAAGGGTTACTATTTCTACAATCCTTTTGAGCAAAAAGTGTTTGTTGCTCAAACTGGTGTCTTCTTAGAGAAACGGTTTATCTTTAAAGGAACTAGTGGGAGGAAAGTAGAACTTGAAGAAATTCAAGAACAACAAGGAGACATCGAACCTGAAAATGGAACCTAAACTGACACCACAAGATGTTGTGGTTCAAGAGTCTGTTCCTATAGCACAGAGCCCATGTAGGTCTGGTAGGATTTGGCATGAGCCCGAGCGATATGGATTTCTCATGACTCACACTGGTTATGTGATGCTCATGGATCATGATGAGCCCACAACCTACAAACAGGCTATGTCAGAGCCTGACTCTAAGAAGTGGCTAGTGGCCATGAAATCCAAGATGGAATCCATGTATGAAAACCAAGTATGGACTTTGGTTGACCCACCTAAAGGGATAAAACCCATAGGGTGCAAATGGGTTTTCAAGAAGAAAACTAACATGGATGGCAATATGATTACCTTTAAGGGATGATTGGTTGCAAAAGGTTTCAAGCAAATTCATGGTATTGACTATGATGAAACTTTTTCACCAGTTGCTATGCTTAAATTCGTCCAAATTTTGTTTGCTATTGCTACACACAATGATTATGAGATATGGCAAATGGATGTCAAAACTGCATTCCTAAATGGAAAGCTACTTGAGGATGTGTACATGACACAACCTGAGGGTTTTGTCACTCCTGAGAATGCCAATAAATTGTGCAACTTGCAAAGGTCTATTTATGGACTGAAGCAAGCTTCTCAAAGTTGGAATCTTCATTTTGATGAAGCAATCAAGGAGTTTGGTTTTATGAAAAATGATGATGAACCTTGTGTCTACAAGAAGGTTAGTGGGAGTGCTATTGTCTTCTTGGTGTTGTATGTAGATGACATACTACTAATCGGGAATGACGTTCCTGAACTACAGTCTGTAAAGACTTGGCTATAGAAATGTTTCTCTATGAAGGACTTGGGTGAAGTGGCCTATGTGTTAGGCATCAGGATCTATACAGATAGATCTAGAAAGTTTCTTGGCCTAAGTCAAAGTACATATATTGACAAGGTGCTAAAGATGTTTAGCATGCAAGATTCCAAGAAAGGATTCTTCCCCATGTTACATGGTATAACTCATTCTAGATCTTAGTGTCTGAGTACACACGAGGAGAGAGAGTGCATGAGTAAAATCCCATATGCCTCAGCAGTTGGATCTATCATGTATGCCATGAGATGTACTCATCCCCATGTCTCATATGCCTTGAGCATGAGGTGTAGGTACCAATCAAACCCCGATGAGAGTCACTGGACAGCTGTTAAGAACATCCTTAAGTACTTACGAAGGACTAAGGATGCATTCTTAGTCTTTGGAGGTGAAGATGAGCTCATTGTAAGGGGTTACACCGATGCAAGCTTCCAATCCAAGAAGGATGATTTTAGATCGCAGTCTGGTTATGTGTTTTGTATTGGTGGTGGTGCTGTGAGCTGGAAGAGTTCAAAGCAAGAGATTGTAGCTGACTCTACAACATAATCTGAGGACATTGCCGCCTCTGATGCTGTGAAGGAGGCAATTTGGATCAAGAAGTTCATCACTGAACTTGGAGTGGTTCCTAGCATTGCCAACCCGATAGAACTCTATTGTGACAACAATGGAGCAATCGCAAAGCCTAAAGAACCTCGATCTCACCAGCGATCCAAACACATACTCTGACGCTATCATCTCATCAGGGAGATCATCGAGAGTGGTGATGTAAGGATATGCAGGACTTTGACAGACAGCAACATTGCTGATCCACTGACAAAGCCCCTTACGCAGCAGAAGAATTATAGCCATTCTAGGTCCATCAGTATTAGATACATGGATGATTGGCTTTTAGTGCAAGTGGGAGATTGTTTGGGTTTTGCCCAAAAGGCCAATCATGAGATTATTGTATTTTTTGCACATTGTGTCATGATATTTTATTAAGGCATTAATCCAGCAATTATGTTTGTTGTTCTATTTCTACATAAGGTAATAAACATAATTGTAACCCTAGAATAATGATGTTCCCAAATGTCCCTGGTCTAGTATTATTATGGAGTGGGTTGCAATAATACATAACGACTAGCGTATGTGGAGACTAATATGAGATGTGTAGTCTACATATGGGTACAAGTTGGAGAACTTGTGTACTAGACCAACCCACCATGAGAAGACTACATGGTTCGTTATACGAGTGTCATAAGTGATTCTCATCTTGATCATGGTATATGTAGGTTTTCGACCTAAGATCATCAAGGTCCCCTACATGTGAGTCACATACTTTGATACTTTCCTTTGTTGCTCGTAACTGAGTGAACTTGAAGGAGGTCATTGGGTATGTCATATATCGTACGGAGGAATTTGTATGATCAAGATGGGATTTTTCCCTCCTATATAACGGGAGTGATATCTTTGGGCCCCTTCATAGAGTGAGACTTAGAAAATGCATGTCCATCCTCGGATGAGTTGATATTCGATACCAATGTCATCAGTTTAAGTTGGTCTCCTCAGTAATCAAGAAACCAAAGATCGGGTTATATGAGAGTGACACATTCCATGTCTCGTGCTTAGTGTTGATATCTTGGACAAAGGGACAATGGCATATATCGATGATGATCATAAAGGTTTAGTCGAATCACTGACAATCTTGTCACTTGGGTAGCAATGATGTGTTGCTAGACACCGCTCATTGCTTATGATCATAAATGTGATTTATGATCATTGCCAACATGGTAAGAGCCTATTGGGTCACACACATATAGCTATTTGGATCATTAGAATGAACGGGCTAATTATTTGGGTTATGGTTTTACAATAATTTCATATTAATAATGGCCCAAGAGTTGAGCCATTATTAAGCTCGAAATTAAAGCCTAATTGGATTAGGGCTTTGAAACCCATTAGGCCTGGAAGTTGAGTCTCACTATAAATACAACTTTTAGTGAGAAATTCGCTAAGCTCCTTGCCTAAGCCTACCAAAAAGGACAGCCGCACTCTTCTTTTACAATTCCTTGGAGGACGCAAGCTAGCACTGTGAGTGCAAGATAAACGCATTTGCCAGGACGTGGATGTGTTGCTAGATCCCGAGAGGCTCGTGTGGATACCATAGAGAGCTTGAACACATCAACTGTTTAGGTTTTGTGATTCGACTCTACAGTTGAGTGAGAGATCTCAACCGAAAATTAGGTATGAGAATTTTCGAACACCCAGTTTACCCCGTTTCACTTGGATCCTGGAGGGTTTCGGTTAAATTCTGCTGTGCTGTTTGGCAGCCGAAACCCAACACAAAGAAGGGTGTGATTTAGAAGAGGCCAAATTCTGGATGTACCAAGTGGAGAAGATATGTGAGAGGATGGAAGTGTCCTCCATGAAAAAGTTACTCCTAGCCAACTTTAGATTGGAAATGAATGGTAAGTTATGGTGGAGAGCTGTACAGAGCACATATAGTCATAAGAACCACGGCAGGCCAGTTACTGGGAGGAGGCCTATGAGGTGGGTTGAGTTTTTCCAAGTCTTCCGATAGCAGTATGTGAGTGAGGCACACAAGGACCAGAAATAAGTTGAATTTTATCAACTTAAGCAAGGGAATCTTACAGTGATGGTGCATGAGCAAAAATTCAACAACCTCCCATGTTATGCTCCACAATATGATGGGCAAAAAAATCTAAACACAAAGAGGTTCTTAAGGGGTTTAAGGCCTAAGGAAATCCTTAGTGGTCTAAGTGCCCAAGAGTACTACCAATTGCTACAAAGAGCACTAACACTTGAGCAAGAGTTCTAAGGCCAAGTGAGGAGTAGGCAAGGGGGTGCTAGTTGTCACGCTTATAACATGTATAGGCCATGAGCTGTAATGAGATGTTCACATAAGGTAAATTTTGTAAATATATGAGTAATACAAGCGACAACCATGGGAATAAGGGCTATACAATTTCAATATTCCATGAGAGTGCCCTAGAGGCACTTTATCTGAACTTCAGGTGGAATTTAATGAAAAGTGGCATAATGGTAAGCCAAACTAGTCTAAGTTTAAATGCTAAGTCCATTGTAAGGATGGGACTCAAAAGTGAGAGGAAGCTTGGCTAAGAATCTGAATAAACAAAGTGCTTCAAGTTGAGGCACAAAAAGGGGACCCTTAAGCATAGTCTAGTGGACATTTAAAAGAATTTAAGGGCTTCAAAGACTGAGTCACTAAGGGACAATGTGTGAGCACAGTGCCTAAGGTTGTGATACCAATAAGGGTAACCATAGAAGCTTAAAAGTGTGATGGACTCATGGGAATTGACCAAGACACACTAGAGTGCACTAGAACACTATTTAGTGTAAGTTTATGTGTGACTATGTGCTTATGAAGGCTCTAAAGCCTATAGCATTGAAAGGCATCATATGAGGATGATACCTATCATTTAAATGACAATGGGAGCTATAATGTGGGCCAATAAAAGGTGGAAAACACCAAGGGTCCATGGAGACAGCTCAAGAAACACTAATGTGCTCTTAGATGCACTTTAAAGGGCACTTATGTTGAATGCAAAGTTTAAGGGCGTAATTGGCCTAATAATTTGGTGTGGATGCTCAATATGTGCCACTTGAGAAGTTAAGTAGGATAAAAAAATTCCAAAAATATTTGAGCTACCTAGAAGAAGATTTGACCAAAAATAAGGTCAAAAGTCTTGGCGGCTTGAACGATTAGGCCATCATATGGTCTTTGGTCTTTAATGCCAATTTATTGCAATTTCCTAGCTATTTTGTAGATTCATGGGCTCATTAAGTTAATCTAATAGCTTCCTAGAGGTTAAGACAAAAACAGAGGAAATCAAGGACAAAACTAGTAAAGACTTTGATGCCAAAGTCATTCAGCCACCAAATGCAACCTAGTCATCCAAGGTAGCTTCCTAGCTATTTCAAAGAAATTTCATACCTAATTCACTACCTTTACTCATAGCCCAAGACCTACCAAAGGGTACCAAATGCAAAGAAAAGAAACAAAGGAAAAGAGAGTACAAACCAAAGCCAGAACTAGTAAGATAGCTGAAACCGAAGCCAAGCCGGCACACCAACTTTGGTGTCCTTCATGAGCTACTTTCTTATTTCTTTCCACCTATGTTCTAACATCTCCTACCTGGCCATACCCCTACCTAAACACCCTAAAGCTTCTAGGAAGAAAAGAAGTGGAGTAGAATGGAAACAAGATGAATCTAAGATAAGAGAGTGCAAGTTTAACTCATGGTGTAACCCATGTTGGTGCTTATGTTTATGGATGTGTGATCAAGCTTCCTTCCTGCCATTTTGACCATAGGTGAAGACCTATATGAGGCTTCCTTCTCTTATATTTTGAAGGGGAAAAGCTACCCTAGTTGATGACATAAGACAAAGAAACATAGAGGCTATGTAACAGGCAATATGTGGATAAAGCACTATGGTAAGGTAACTAGTTTACTTTCGGCAAGCATAAGGTTTTTGCACAAATTTGGCCACACTTGACCATTAACCTAGAGCTCTATGTTAAATGAATTTAATCAAAGTGATCACATGAAGAAATTTCCATGAAATCATAATTGCTATGTTAAGAAACTCCATTATGTGGTGTGTGTGTTTACGTGATTTTCTGTTTCCATGCATGTGCTAAACCCTTTACTATATATATATATATATATGTATGTATGTATGTATGTATGTATGTATGTATGTTTATATGTATGTATTATCTTGAACTTGTTATTTTTGGTTTCTTTTATTTCTTTGTATTTAGGTTACTAAGGAAATTCATAGGTTTTTAGGTATAACAATGTTATAAAAATTGTGTAAGCACCAGGTGCTATATTTGGTTCTTCATTGAGTACTTATGTACTCATACCCTCTTTTTCCCATTTTAGGTAAATAAGTAGAGGATGAAGGGGCTTGGGAACCTTTAAGGAGGTCTACATACAGAGAGGTATACTCTGTAAATTATGGCTTATGAAAAAGAAGCATGAAAAGTTCATCAACTTGAACTGATGATTGTTTTCTGTTGTTGTGATTGTAGGCCTTGATGGCTGCAGTGGGAGTTGTTGTTTTTGGCTCAATTCTAGTATAGGATAGGACCAGGAAGGTTATAAGCAATCTATGGACCAAGTGCCAAGTTAAAGTGAAAGTTAAAGACTTAGTGGGCATAGAGACTGTTTGAAATAAAAGATGTACCACGCATGAGAACACTTTGTACATCAAACTTTTGATGTATATGTTTTGAGCCATGTAGTCTTTACTTGACATTTTTTCATGTTCATATTTGTATATATTAAGGGCAAGGGAAAACACAACCTATGCCTTGTGTGTATTTTTGGGTCTGGGTAGGCCATAAGGCACTAAGGATGGTATGTGAACAAGAGGCATGCATGGTTTGTAACTTATTGTGTATGCATGTATGTATACTTGGCTATGTGTGTGTATGTTAGCTTTAGGTAGGTCCTAATAAACCCCTAAAGACACTAAAACACACATTCATATCCATGCTTAAACCCCTAAGTAAACACAATAGCTTGAAAGTCCACCAATTGAGTAAAATTAAGTAAACCCTACTAACGCTTTAAAAGCTTGAGATTACCTCTTGGGTGAGTAAAAAACTGGGGTTAAGAATCTTGGGAGCTATAGTCTAATTCACCATATGAAAATTAGTAGAGTGATTAAAAAAAATCAGTTGCCATAAACCTCTTAAAAGGATTTAGGGTGGGGGTGAGTTAAGCCCAAAGATAGTTAGTATCAGAGCTCTAGGATGTACAGAGCTCCTAGTTACATAAGACCTTTTTGGTCTGATAATGGCTATATAGGACCTTTATAGTCTGATAGGCAAAATCTCACTATGATACATAGTCATTGCTTTGATTACAGGAGTAAATGGCTAGAGGTAGAAATAGAGGAATGAGAAACCTGATTACTACTAGGGCTAATCAGTTGCTTGATCAACAGCCTGAAAATAAGAAAGTGGTTGAAAGTAGCATAGGACTTCCTAACAGGGCACAGAGCCTGAACACAGTGTGGAAGGTTAACATAGTGATAGCCAAAGGCTATCGCCTCAATCTGGCCGAAGACCCTGCCACAACAATGGCCAGAAGAACTGGCGCTTCCCGGGAACAGGTGGAATCATGCACCTCGGGAGATAGCCGGAGAGCTCCGAGCCTCGGCACGCCAGTAAAACTTGAACACTCTATTCGCCCCCCAAGGTTGTGAACAGCGCGCCTTCGGAAAAGTGGCACCAGACATTGCTGCCCGAACATGATATCCCCGAAGGCGGAACCCCCTGGAACTGGGAACCCCCGAACTGAGGGTATGCTTCCCGAAGAGGCTCTGTCCGAACTAGAGGACGACCTCGCCCCGGGACCTCGGGAGTACGGCAGGAGCATTTAAGGAAGCATTTAAGGAAGCCTCTGACACATCCCACCATAGACGTAAAAAGCCGCCCTGACGCGCAGACGCCATCAGAATCACATCATGGCCCGTCTCAGCACAAGGCTCGAGGCCATCTGGTTACCAACTATCTGTCCCCTACGCCCAGAAGTTCAGGAGCATCCGACCGCACACATGTCATGATCTGAACGGGCTAGGTATTCCTATATATACAGGAAATAAATACTTGACAGGAGGTTGGTTGGCCGGAGATACAGCTCCCACACTCTGAGAAAATACCAGGCGAGACTTTTCTGCCTTTCTCTTTGAGCTAGTGACTTTCTCCTTTTTCCGGCAACCACTGACTTGGGCATCGGAGGCTCCCCCCCCCCCCCGGAAAAACACTCCGGGGGCCTCCTAACCCTGTTTACCAGCTTTTCAGGTACTCTCCTTGGGGCGATCCACCTTCTAGGCGTTCTTCCTCCTAGAAGTCTCTTCAACAGTCATCATGACTCACAACGATGAGGCCCCAGGCCATCATTTGGCGCCGTCTGTAGGAACCCGCTTGCAAATCGCCGTCGTTGAGACTCGGCGTTCTAAGGACAAGGGACTCCCAAGGTCCTCGTCCGTGCCGGAGATACAACCGACCGCTGAGCAGACATTCCTAGAGACTTCTACGCCCGAGGAAGACCGCCCTCTGGTAATCACCATGAGCTTCTTGATGGACTTTCAGCGCTCGGTCGTTGCTGAAATGACTCAGCAGATCGACCGAAGATGGCCACAGCAGTCACAGGCCCAGAAACCCTCTTCATCAGCACGCCCTCGGGAGAGAAGCCCCAAGTCTACATACCGCAGTTCAGGAAGTGGAGAGCCTCGCGGAGAATCATCCACAGAAGATATAGCCCTCGGGAAATGGCCTGTGGGACAAACCAGGTCCAAGCGACCGAGAGTCTCACAGCGAAGCAGTTTATCGCTCGAGGCAAGGTCCCTTACCCCTCCGCGCCGAACTCGCTCCCCGAAGAGGCGCCATCGATCTCCCTCCCGCGAAAATGGTCCTAGCGCCACTGCGCTTATGGAAAGGATATTGGCACGGCTGGACAAAGTGGAGAAGCAAGTGGCCAGAAAACCCGTTTGGGACAGGCTATCGGAGGCATTATGCGAAGATGACTCCCCGTTTATTCGCGCCGTCGTTGAGGCAGCTATGCCAGGCGACTTCAGAGTGCCTAGGCTGGAGATCTATGATGGCCGGACTGATCCACAGGCCCATCTGACGAAGTACAGACGTGTTAGTATTGTGCCCAAAAGGCCAATCATGAGATGATTGTATTTTTTACACATTAAGTCATGATATTTTATTGAGGCATTAATCCAGCAATTATGTTTGTTGTTTTGTTTATGCGTAACGTAATAAACATAATTGTAACCCTAGAATAATGATATTCTTAAATGTCCCTAGTCTAGTATTATTGTGGAGCGGGTTGCAATAATACATAATGACTAGCATATGTGGAGACTAATATGAGATATGTAGTCTACATATGGGTACAAGTTGGAGAACTCGTGTACTGGACCGACCCACCATGAGAACACTTCATGGATCGTTATATGAGTGTCATAAGTGATTCTCATAGTGATCATGGTATATGTAGTCCTTCGACCTAAGATCATCAAGGTTCCCTACATGTGAGTCACATACTTTGATACTTTCCTTTGTTGCTCGTAACTGAGTGAACTTGAAGGAGGTCATTGGGTATGTCACATATCATGCGGAGGGATTTGTATGATAAAGATGGGATTTGTCCCTCCTATGTAACGGGAGTGATATCTTTGGGCCCCTTGATAGAGTGAGACTTAGAAAATGCATGGCCATGCTCCGATGAGTTGATATACGATATCAATGTCGTCAGTTTAATTTGGTCTACTCGGTAATCAAGAAACCAAAGATTGGGCTATACGAGAGTGACACATTCCATGTCTTATGCTTAGTCTTGATATCTTGGACAAAGGGACAATGGCATATATCGGTGATGATCATAAAGGTTTAGTCGATTCACCGACAATCTTGTCACTTGGGTAGCAATGATGTGTTGCTAGACACCGATCATTGCTTATGATCATAAATGTGATTTATGATCATTGCCAACATGGCAAGAGCCTATTGGGTCGCACACATAGAGCTATTTGGATCATTAGAGTGCATGGGCTAATTATTTGGGTTATGGTTTCACTTTAATTTCGTATTAATAATGGGCCAAGGAGTTGAGCCATTATTAAGCCCGAAATTAAATCCTAATTGGATTAGGGCTTTGAAACCCATTAGGCCTGGAAGTTGAGTCTCACTATAAATGCAACTTTTAAGTGAGAAATTCACAGGTCTCCTTGCCCTAGACTCCCAAAAGGACAGCCACACTCTTCTCTTGCAATTCCTTGGAGGACGCAAGCTAGCACTGCGAGCGCAAGAGAAACGCATCTGCCGGGACGTGGTGGAAGCGTGGTGATCCCGAGAGGCTCGTGTGGATACCATAGAGAGCCTGAACACGTCAACTGTTCAGGTTTTGTGATTCGACTCTACAGTTGAGTGAGAGATCTCAACCGAAAATTAGGTATGAAATTTTCGAACACCCGGTTTACCCCGTTTCACTTGGATCCTGGAGGGTTTCGGTTAAATTTCGCTGCGCTGTTTGGCTCCCGAAACCCAACAAGATGGAGCATGATAATGCACGGAGCGAATTTCTCACTTAAAAGTTGTATTTATAGTGAGACTCAACTTCCAGGCCTAATGGGTTTCAAAGCCCTAATCCAATTAGGATTTAATTTCGGGCTTAATAATGGCTCAACTCCTTGGCCCATTATTAATACGAAATTAAAGTGAAACCATAACCCAAATAATTAGCCCATGCACTCTAATGATCCAAATAGCTCTATGTGTGCGACCCAATAGGCTCTTGCCATGTTGGCAATGATCATAAATCACATTTATGATCATAAGCAATGAGCGGTGTCTAGCAACACATCATTGCTACCCAAGTGACAAGATTGTCGGTGAATCGACTAAACCTTTATGATCATCACCGATATATGCCATTGTCCCTTTGTCCAAGATATCAAGACTAAGCATGAGACATGAAATGTGTCACTCTCGTATAGCCCAATCTTTGGTTTCTTGATTACCGAGTAGACTAACTTAAACTGATGACATTGATATCATATATCAACTCATCGGAGCATGGCCATGCATTTTCTAGGTCTCACTCTATCAAGGGGCCCAAAGATATCACTCCCGTTACATAGGAGGGACAAATCCCATCTTGATCATACAAATCCCTCCGCATGATATGTGACATACCCAATGACCTCCTTCAAGTTCACTCAGTTACGAGCAACAAAGGAAAGTATCAAAGTATGTGACTCACATGTAGGGAACCTTGATGATCTTAGGTCGAAGGACTACATATACCATGATCACTATGAGAATCACTTATGACACTCATATAACAATCCATGAAGTGTTCTCATGGTGGGTCGGTCCAGTACACAAGTTCTCCAACTTGTACCCATATGTAGACTACATATCTCATATTAGTCTCCACATATGCTAGTCATTATGTATTATTGCAACCCGCTCCACAATAATACTAGACTAGGGACATTTAAGAATATCATTATTCTAGGGTTACAATTATGTTTATTACGTTACGCAGAAACAAAACAACAAACATAATTGCTGGATTAATGCCTCAATAAAATATCATGACTCAATGTGTAAAAATACAATCATCTCATGATTGGCTTTTTGGGCACAATACTAACAATCGACCTCCCCTTGATGATGAAAGGCACTTCGGTAGACGGAGCAGCTGAGTTGTACGCGTCCACAGTGGCAAGATTCATCGTCATGGACGTCCCGTCTTCGTACAACGCCATCCTTGGAAGGCAGACTCAGGGGAACCTGCACATTTGCCCCGATGTGAAGTACTTGACTGTCACATTCGCCACCAAGGATGGAGATGCAGAGGTCTTCATCGACCAAGCCGAGGTAAGAAAGGTCTTTGTAAAAGCACGAAAGGCTCCGGCAAACAACTCTACACAAACGGTGGAGGCAAAGGCGCAGGAGAAAGGTAAAGAAGGAGATCCCGCAGAAGCAGAAACGGAAGCAGTAGATCTTGTCCCAGGACAATCTACCCGAATAGGGAAGAGCTTGGCCAAATGTGACAAGGAAAATCTTGTATCCTTTCTGCTGAAAAATAAAGATTTGTTTGCCTACTCGCCGAAAGACATGCCAGGAGTGAACCCTGGCATAATACAGCACAGCCTCAAAGTAAGCCCGGAAGCAAAACCTATCAGGCAAAAGAAACGAAGCATCTCAGCCCACAAAAGCAACTTCGTGAAAACCGAAGTCCAGCGCCTATTGGATGCTGAAGTTATCAGGGAGGTAAAATACCCCGAATGGTTAAGCAACGTGGTCATCGCCACAAAAGAAGGTAGCAGCAAACTCCGGATGTGCATTGATTTCAGAAACTTGAACGATGCTTGCCCGAAAGACTCATTTCCCTTCCCGCCAATAGATCAACTGGTAGATTCAACGGCCGAATACGGGCTCCTGAGCTTCCTAGATGCCTTCAGCGGCTACCATCAGATAAGGATGGACCCCGAAGATGAAGAGAAAACTGCCTTCATCACCGAGGGAGGAACGTACTGCTATGTCAGAATTCCCTTTGGGCTCAAAAATGCAGGAGCCACCTACCAGAGACTGATGAACAAGGTCTTCAAGGACCAAATGGGGAGAAACATGGAGGTATATGTTGATGATATGATAGTCAAAAGCAAGCTGCCCGGCTACCACATTGCAGATTTGGAGGAAACCTTCCAAAAGCTCAGAGCCTTCGGGATTCGCCTTAATCCCGAGAAGTGTATCTTCGGCGTGACCTCGGGAAAATTCCTTGGGTACATGGTATCCGAAAGAGGCATCGACGCCAATCCTGAGAAGATTAAGGCTCTGCTTAAGTTCTGAACTCCTGCCACAGTCAAAGACGTGCAGAGACTAACCGGAAGAATAACCTCTCTGAGCAGGTTTATTTCCAGGTACGGAGATAGGTGTAGACCTTTCTTCAAAGTCCTCACAAAGGCAGCAAAGATGGAAGGCGACCTCGGAAGAAACAATCATCCTTGGGACGAAGATTGCCAAAAGGCCTAGGAAGAACTCAAAGTCTACCTGGCCAGCCTGCCGACTCTGCGACAACCTCGGGAGGGAGAACCCCTCGTACTGTACCTCGCCGTCACAGAAAAGGCCGTGAACTCGGTCCTGGTGAAAGAAGAAGGGCCAAAACAATGGCCGGTCTACTACGTCAGCAAGTCCCTGCATGGCGCCGAAGTAAGGTACCCTTTGCTTCAAAAAGCTATATACGCCTTGGTGTTTGCAGGAAGAAGACTGCGACCATATTTCCAGGTTCACCCCATCATCGTCCGAAGTAGTCTAGCACTACGGGATGTTATGAAGAGAGTTGATCATTCGGGAAGGCTCTCCAAGTGGTGCATAGAGCTTGGCGAACACGAAATCACGTATGAGCCTCGGAAGGCCATAAAAGCCCAAGCATTGGTAGATTTTATCACCGAAATACCCACCACTGAGGAGAACCACTCAGATCCGAAAGAAGGTGAGCCAGAATGGACCTTGCATGTTGACGGAGCCTCGGGGTCCGAACACCAGGGAGCTGGAATAGTTATCAGAGGACCCGAAGGCCTAGAGGTGATGAAGGCTATCAAGTTCAGCTTCAACGTCACCAATAATGTGGCTGAGTATGAAGCCCTCATAGCGGGATTACGCTTGGCCAGAAAGATTGGCGTGAGAAACTTAAGGGCTCACAGTGATTCCCAGCTGGTAGTTCGACAGACGGCAGGAGATTATGGGGCGAAGGACCCAATCTTGGCAAAATACCACGAGCTGGTAACAAAACTCATCCAAGAGTTTGACGCCGTGCGGATCGAAAATGTACCCCGGCGGAATAACACTGAGGCAGATTGGTTAGCGAAGTCCAAAACATACACCGAGGTGCTAGACCATCCAAGCATCTCCGTGCTAAGCGTAACGACCTCGGGTATAGGGTGGAAGGACCCCATAAAGAGATACCCCGCAGAGAATGAGCTTCCCGAAGACGCCGGCAATGCTGCAAGACTGCGAAGACGCGCCGGAAGATTCTTCCTGATTGGTGAAGAGTTATATCGGCAAGGATATGCAAATCCGCTGCAGAGATGTGTGGGCGAAGAGGATACTGAGATGGTCCTTGAAGAAGTTCACGAAGGCATGTGCGGCTCGCACATTGGAACTGATGCCCTTGCAGCAGTGATACTCCGCCAAGGATACTTCTGGCCTACCCTGAGAAAGGACGCAAGGCAGTTCATCCAGAAGTGCGGTAGTTGCCAGAGACATGCAAAAATCCAGAGGATACCCTCGGAAATGGTAACGTCGGCAAACTATCCTTGGCCCTTCACAGTTTGGGGTATAGACCTTATTGGGCCACTCCCCACAGCGCCCGGAGGCGTGAAATTCTGCGTGGTAGCAGAGGACTATTTCTCAAAGTGGGTAGAGGCAGAACCACTAGCAACTATCTCGGCAAAAGAAGTGCAGAAGTTCGTATGGAAGAACATCGTATGCAGATTTGTCAAACCGAGGGTACTAGTAGCTGATAATGGATCCCAGTTCATAGACAAAGGATTCCAGGAATTCATCAGCGACCTCGAAATAAAGATGCACTTTGCCCCAGTAGCTCACCCCCAAAGCAATGGGCAGGTGGAAGTATCAAACAGGACCATAAAAGATGGCCTGAAAAAGAGACTTGGGGAAGCCAAGGGGAAATGGCCAGGAGAACTCCAAAGTGTATTGTAGAGCTACCGAACGACGCCACGAAGAGCCACAGGGGAAACTCCCTTCTCACTCGTCTTCGGAACAGAGGCCATTATCCCAATAGAGATAGTTCAGCCTTCAATACGGGTGCAAGTATTTGATGAAGGCGGAAACAACCTCGGTCTGAGAACTAAGCTCGACCTTGTGGCCGAACACAGAGAAATAGCCGAGCTGAGAAGAAAAGCTTTCCAGCAAAGAGTGGCCGCGGCTATCAACTTAAAAGCCAGGCCAAAAGAAATCAAAAAAGGAGACCTCGTTCTCCGAAAGGCCGACTTTGCACCCCGAAGGCCATCTCACGGAGTACTTCGCGCAAATTGGGAAGGACCTTATCTGGTTCTCGCCGAAGTATGAAAAGACGTGTACAAGCTTGGCGACGCCGAAGGCGTAGAATTGAAAAACACTTGGCATTCAGACGCCTTGAAAAAATTCTACGCCTAAGGTTGAGCGGAGGAGATATATTGTACAAGAAATATTCTAAGTACAGAATGGTCTGGAGAAGAATGGTCTTGAGAAAAATTTTTAAGTATACCAAATTGTCCAAGACAGAATTCCGTGAAGGTGCTCACCATGAAAAAAGCAGATGTGACTTCCCGAAGTCTCTTGAGCCACTATGCTCGGGAAAAATGGGAAACAAGAATCCTGCAAAGGTACTCGGCATAATCAGTGCAGAGAAAATTTTCCGAACACCCTTGAGCGAACATGCTCGGGAAAAAGGGAAAGCAAGAATCTCACAAAAGTACACGCCAAAACAAAAGCAGAGGTAATTTCTGAACACCCTTGAGCGAACGTGCTCGGGAAAAAGGGAAATGAGCAATCTCGTGAAAATTTTCCTAAGTCCCTTGAGCAAATATGCTCGGGACAATAGGAAGACAGAAAAATTTGGCTGAAGGTTTTCCGAAGTCCCTTGAGCGAACATGTTCGGGATAAAAGGGAACAAAAAGCCTGCAAAAGACTTAGCCAAATTTTTACAAACTTTCCAGAAAGTCTCTTGAGCGAGCACACTCGGGAAAAAGGAAGGTAAAAAGTTTCTTTGGTTGCAGGTTTTCCGAAAGTCTCTTGAGCAAACGTGTTCGGGACAATGAAAATGAAGAAACTTGCAAGAAAGGACTTAGCCAAAAGATTGTTCATTTAGAGCAAACGCTGCCTTACAAAAGAAGTGCCCAAAGGAGAAAAATAAGAGGAGCCCTAAAACAAACTAGGGAGAGCCGGGCGGACGAAGACCAGGAAGCTTCAGATGCTCGACCTAGGACCACTGCCACTGAAGTCCCTCAGGAATATTTAGGCCCTCCAGAAAAGAGAGGTCCAAATCTGGGAACCTCTGCAGGACTTGGTGCCGAGCAAGGCAGAAGCCGTCCTGAAAGGCGACCTTGGCCATATGATCAGAAGTATGTTTTTGAACCCCAAGGTCGTTGAGCTCGTCCCTTAGCTCAGCAATCTCCTCCTGCAGCTCGCTTATGCCCAGCATCCCTCCGGACTCCTTCTTCAGAGCCTCGACCTCGGCTCGGAGAGCATTGTTCTCATCCGTCAACCTCGCCGCAAGACTGTCAGAAACAGCCTTGTCCTTGACAAGATTTCCGTTGGCGGCCAGCAGCCCGTTTACTTGGTCGCCGAGGTCGGCAATCTTCCGGGAGGAGTCCTTTTCAAGTTCTTTTCTCTTCTTCGAGAACTCCTCCCGAACGGCGGCGATTTGCTGAGAACAATCCGCTGCCAGCTGCTGGTTGCTGGCGACCACCTTCGCAAGCGAAGCCTTCGCTTCACTGAGTTCCCACGAAGTCGCATCCTTGGAGGCAGCCTCTCTGGCCACCCGAACTCAGAGGTAACCAGCGTACTCCAGCAGCTACGGCAAGGCAAAAGTCCAGGTTAGTACAAATCTAAACACTTAGAAAATTGAGGAAAAAGAGTGTAAAGACTATACCTGAGCAGCATGCTCGGTGACTTTTGCGGCGAGGGTATTATCCCTCGGGTGAGCCGCCGCAATGGCTCGGAAGGAGGCGTCAGTGGTCATCCCCTTCCAAATCTCCTTTGTCATTTTTGGACAGTCGTCGGAGAACAAATTCATATCCTCCGTGATTGTCCAAAAGGGCTCCAAGGGGATCTTCCCCTCAGGGATTTTGGCATCGCGGAGGGCCCGTTTCCTCTCATGAATGGCCCTCCAGCTAGCAGTAAGAGGCTCCTCTGAAAATGAGAAGGAAGTTAGGAGTAGAAGAAAAATTCACGAAAAGCAAAGGAGCTGAACTTCGCCTGAAGGCATACCTGGAGGAACCTTGGAGATAGTGTGCTCGGGATCCTCGGGCCCCTCAGTAGAAAGACCCTTACCCTTCTGCCGATACCGCTCCTCGGTAGTAGGTACTTCTACCACTACAGTGTTTCTGGGGGCCTCGAGGTCGGGAGGAGGCACCTCGGCGGAAGCAGCGGGGACCTCGGCCGGTGAAATTTCAACAAGACCAGCCTCTTCGCCAGCTTCTTCTTCCGAAAGCTCTGGCTGAGGAGGCTGGACAGCCTTCCTAGCTCGCTTCGCCGAGGGCCCCGCCCCTGTCGACTTCCTTCTTCGGGAAGCCGCCTTCTTTGTCTGCTCCCCCTTCTCCACTTGGCCAGAAAAGAGGGCCTTGTAGTAGGCGGCAGCCCCATCGCCCATCTCTGAAAAAGAGAAGAAATATCAGCGTAAGTCCGAGGAAAAAATATAAAGGGGTGGAAGATTACTCACTTTCGGCAAAAGATTCGAAAGAAGTCTCCCCCTTAAGGAGCTTGACCAGCCAGGAGTCCTTCCCGGCGATGGCGGGAGCGGGCATATTGAGGTCAGTCTCGTGCTCCTTAACCACTTTCAGCTCCCGAAGGACTTCTTTGGTCATCAACCTCCAGTTGATAGGAAAGGGGTAAAGAGCACGAGGAGAGACCTCGGGAACCCAGTTAGCGACTGCCCGAATGCGGGCGTCGAAATCCGCGAACACGGAAGCCAACAGTGGGGTCAGCAGCATCCTCGGATCAGCGACGTCTGCGTTCAGCACTCCCTGAGCCCATCTGGTCGGGACATCAGACCAGTTCTTATCCACCTTCAGGAAAAAGAACTTAGGCTGCCACCCCCGCCAGCTATCCTTCGTGTCGAAGGTGAAGGTGAATTTTTTGCACCCGGATCCCCGAGGCAGCAGGAAATAGAAGCCACCCTTCGGGACCACGTAGAGCTTGTAGTACTGCATGAAAATGATGAAGTGGGGCTCTATCCCGAACACGCCACACATGCAGAGGTAGGCGTTAAAATAGCAGTACGCGTTCGGGGGAAGCTGGTTCACAGCAATGCCATGGAATTGGCAGAACTCGCAAACCACCTTCGGGGGAGGATACCGAAGTCCGGCCTTCAGTTGGGCTCGGAAGACGGTAACCTCATTGCCTCGGTTTGAAAAAGCAAAATGGCTAGAACGAGGCAGCTTGGTCACAGCGTAAGAGGGAAGAAAGAATTTTTTCTTCCACCTCTCTAGTTTTTCGGGGGTGGTACAGCAAGGATGGGCCAGAAGAGGTTTCCAGCTCTCGGGAACAGGCATCGTAGACATGGAAAAGAGTTTGAGATGGAAAATAAAATAGTTTCCAGAAAAAACTCAGAAGACGAGTTTGGAAAAAAAAAACAACAGTTTTCCAGAAAAACTCAGAAAAACAGAGGAATCAGAGTACTCTGGAAATCAAAACCCACCAAAAGATTTGCCTGAGGATGCCATCGTGAAAGTTGGTAGGAAAAGCTCTGATTAAAGAAGCTCCGCCACAGAAAGCAAGATAAAACGCAAGAACAGAGGGCAAAGCAGAGAGAGAGCAGAAAAACAGTAAGTGGGACTTATGATGGAATGGGCTATTTATAGGCCAAAGGTGGGTAGCCGAAAAGAGATCATAAGTACCCATTGGAGGCGAACCGTCGTCGTAACTGCCCGCTGCACCCGGAAAGGTGCGCCCTCTGTAAATGACGCGTCTCTCTTCCAATGGCAAGAAGCCGCGTGTCAACCGCTGCGCAGAAATAGGGGACATGCCTCCCCAAACGTCCCTGGAAAACCGGGACACACCTCCTGATTGGGACACGTCGTTTGACATCCCTGAAAAGTGGAGACACGCCGCTCAGTCTGACACGCTTGGCCATCAGACCTGCAGAAATAAAAAGCAGGCCACCTCGAGGACACCAAGAGACAGGCTATGGCTGAACAGCCCATGACTTTTGGGCAAGAGGTGTATCTTCGGTACAGGCTTTGCCTCGGAGACACCAAAGAATAGGCCAAGGCCGAACAGCCCAGACCCTCGGGCGAAAGGTGCGACCTCGGAACAGGTTATGCTTCCCAACAAGACTCCCAACGACAACCTCGGAAAGAGATGCAAACCGAAGTCTTCATTTCGGCTTTCCAGAGGGGGGCATGTGATAGCCAAAGGCTATCGCCTCAATCTGGCCGAACACTCTGCCACAACAATGGCCAGAAGAACTAGCGCTTCCCGGGAACAGGTGGAATCATGCACCTCGGGAGATAGCCGGAGAGCTCCGAGCCTCGGCACGCCAGTAAAACTTGAGGACTCTATTCGCCCCCCAAGGTTGTGAACAGCGCGCCTTCGGAAAAGTGGCACCAGACATTGCTGCCCGAACATGATATCCCCGAAGGCGGAACCCCCTGGAACTGGGAACCCCGGAACTAAGGGTATGCTTCCCAAAGAGGCTCTGTCCGAACTAGAGGACGACCTCACCTAGGGACCTCAGGAGTACGGCAGGAGCATTTAAGGAAGCATTTAAGGAAGCCTCTGACACGTCCCACCACAGACGTAAAAAGCCGCCCTGACGCGCAGACGCCATCAGAATCACATCATGGCCCGTCTCAGCACAAGGCTCGAGGCCATCTGGTTACCAACTATCTGTCCCCTACGCCCAGAAGTTCAGGAGCATCCGACCGCACACGTGTCATGATCTGAACGGGCTAGGTATTCCTATATATACAGGAAATAAATACTTGACAGGAGGTTGGTTGGCCGGAGATACAGCTCCCACACTCTGAGAAAATACCAGGCGAGACTTTTCTGCCTTTCTCTTTGAGCTAGTGACTTTCTCCTTTTTCCGGCCACCACTGACTTGGGCGTCGGAGGCTCCCCCCCCGGAAAAACACTCTGGGGGCCTCCTAACCCTGTTTACCAGCTTTTCAGGTACTCTCCTTGGGGCGATCCACCTTCCAGGCGTTCTTCCTCCTAGAAGTCTCTTCAACAGTCATCATGACTCACAACGATGTGGCCCCAGGCCATCACATAGGATGGAACACATGATGGAAATCATGCAAGCTAACATTGGTCAGCATGTGGTAGGCATGCAAGCTCATGTTAGGGGCCAAACCATGCACCTAGAGGCACTACTTCTGAGAAAGAGCAAGAAGCTAAAGAACAATAGGCAGAAGGCCAAGTAAAGAATCAATAAGGCAAGGGAAAATAAGCAGGCTTATAGAAGAAGAGCCTAAGCCTAATGATGAAAGAAGACATCCAAGAGGTAGAAGGCTGAGGTTAAAAATTAGGAGAACCATTGAGAATAAAGAAGGGGAGGAATTAGCCACTAATGCTGGAAGAATCGAGCCAGTCTTAGAAAGCTCCAATGTGGTGGCTTCTCAAATAAAGACAAGGACTTCTAAAAAAAGAAGAGAAATATCAAGAAATGAGGGCTTAAGGGAAGGCTAGCTGTAAGGCTTCCTGGCACTTAAACAGCAAGGGATTAAAACAAGTGTTGATCTAAAATAGGCTAAATTCTGGATTTAACAGATTAAAAAAGTATTTGAAAGAATGGAGGCAACATCGACCAAGAAAGTGTTGTTAGCTACCTTGAAGCTAAAAGGTAGTGCAGAGCTTTAGTGGACGACAATGCATGTAATGCCTCTAAATTCCTAAGTGATTAGGCCATGAGCTATAAGGATTAAAGGCTTAAGAAATGTGATTAACATAGGGCTTAGGCTCATTGAACTTGGGAAATTATATTTTGAGTGAAGCTTGTGTAAAGTTCGAGTAATTAAACCTTTTGGGTTTATAATATAATTTGGGCAGGAAGAAAGATGCAAATGATGATTTTTGAAAATTAAAGGACTCAAATGAACACCTATCACAGGGTTAAGCGGAAGAATCTTTTGCAAGAGGACTTAATTGCTCCATGCAAGTTTATCATGTGACTAAGTTGGCGATAAACCTTTTCTAAAGCCACTTGGCCACATACAGCCTCACACATGCTTCCGTTCACCTTTCTCATGCTTCCACTCACCATTGCCTCCTTCATCTAGCCATGTTCCACCATTGTTGAGGTCTTTGTGAGCTTGAGGAAGTGTTTTAAGTTGAGTTCTTGGGCTCCTTAGTGCAAGCTGATATGTTACATGGGGATCTCTTAGTGGAGAAGGTGGATTCATGTATGAATTGGGCTAGGAAGTCTAGTTATTGTATCAACAAGGTAAGTGAAGGTGAACTTAAGCTTGAAGAACTTCAAACATTAAGGGATTGTTAAGATAAGGTAAGGACTTATGCATTCACAATCAATTCATGGTTAGAATTTATGTATTAGCGAATTAAGTGTGCTTAGGAGATGGTAATTTTTGGCCAAGGGATCCTAAGTAACAATGAGGGTTAGGGTTGCTATGCAACCATGAGAATGATGCTAATTAGCTATGATGGCAAGCATTAGGGCTAGGAATTGATTAGGCCAACTCAATTCCCAAGGTAGGGAGCCTTCAAATATGAGTAGTTTTTATCAAAAAGGTTAACCAAAACTAATTTTATGTGGAATCATGCTTGCTATACGCTTCTATGTGTGTTTGTGCATGCTAACCCTCTTTATATTGTTTATTTTTTATGTATATGCATGTATTGTGTTATGTTTTCATGTCTTTGTTTGTAGGTGCTTAGAGGGTTGTCTCGGTTAAGCATGAGCTTCACCTATGTTTAGACCTTGGAGGCCATGTTATGTCCTTACTGAGTTTTACACTCATTGCCCTACCTTTTATGTGTGTAAGGAAGGGTTTACTTGAAAAGCAATCAAGTTAAAAGTATCATGTTACGGCCCTTCTAGTGGGAGGTAAGGACTTTAGAATTTAGTTTAGAATTTTAATTTAAGTTTGCCTAGCAAGAATTAAGAAGTTTGCCAAAGTTCACTAAGTTCCGACAAGAATAAAGCTCTGAACTAAGTTCAGGGGCAAAATGGTAATTTTGCACCCTGAGTGGCCGGGACGAGTCCCGAGTATTTTAAAATGAATTTTTAGAACTTAACTTTTAACCTTAACTCAAACTCAACAAATAGACAAGAATTTAATCAAGAACTGTTAAGTTAGAAAGATGGGGGACCTAATTGCACAAAACTTGAAACCTTGGTGGTTTGAAGGGTTAAGTGGAGTTTAAGAAGAGGGAAGAAGGGTTTGGAGCTGCATAACCCATTTTCCAGCTTCTCCACTCCATTTCTCTCTCAAATTAAGCTTGGAATCAAAAGCTTTTGGTGCCAAAAGGTGTGGTTTGAAGTGTTCAAGCTTGGAGAAGTGATTTTCAAGCTTGAATCCATGTTTTTGAAGCTTGAAAGGGTGTTTTTCTCCATCCCCTATTTTTGAACGAGGTATGATTCATGTTCTTGATTGAATTCGTGTTATTTGATTGATTGGAAGCTTGAGTTTTGGTTGGAAGAGTTGTTTTTGATGTTGAGGAGCTTTGTTTTGGTTTGAATTTGTGTAGAACTTTGGAAGCTTGTTTGGAAGAGGAAGGGTTCGAATTCTTGCTTGTTCTTGGTGTTAAGGTAAGGGAGAAAGTGTTTTTAAGTTGTTGGATTGCTTTTGGATTGAAATGGATTGAGAAAGTTGAGTAATTTTTGGGTATGGTGTGAAGAAACGTTTTTGGGAATTATGATGGACTAGCTAAATTCGAAGCATTGGTTTGATGTTTTTAATGCATCATAGTTTGGCTTTGATAGTTGGTTTTGTTCCTTGCAACATGTACTTCATGTGTATGAAATTTGGTAACTTTTGATGCATGTTTGCTATATGTATTTGGTTGCCAAAGTTCGTAGCAGCAAACGGCCGAATTCTGCATTTCTGCAGAATTGGCGATGCGGCGCCAATTGGCCCGAAAATTGGCGACGCGTCGCCAATTCAATTTTTCTTCACAGAGCGTTTGTTCGTTGGCGACGCGTCGCCAATTCCCTCTTGCCTTTGGCGACGCGGCGCCAACACCTAAAAATGGGGGGTTTGACTTTTTGCTGCGTTGACCCGACCGAGACTACGGAAGGTTCGGAACGTGCCTAAGGGTCCGAGGATCCCGATGGTACTTCGAAACTTCCGAAAGTCCCACCGGAAGTATGAGTTTTCTTGAACTGTTTGAGGTAAGTAAGTTGCTTAGGCAACAAGTAAGGAAACAAATGTTGCAATTGAACTTAATTAGCTATCAATAGCTTAGGTGAGAGGTTTAGAACCCTCGTCGGCCTAGCCGTGCGCTAGCCACAAGGCCCCGAGGTGAAACCTTGTTCATCTAGTTTACATCAAAGAGGCCCTGTGGCCTAGTCTACAAGTCCCATCATAAATTCCCCTGCATAACAACTAGGTGAGAGGTTCTATGTTTGAATGAGGCTTGCTAAGGTTCGCCCTTGAGCCATATGATAGGTTGCTAAGTGATAGCGCTTGGCCTATATTTCAGGTTGCTAAGTGATTGCGCTTGGCCTGTATATGTGTCAGGTTGCTAAGTGATTATGCTTGGCCTGATACAGAGGACTACTTGAGGAGAGGTCTACGGATCTAGTATATATATATGACTAGTACCCTCATGCTGTGTGAGCTCGCAGCCAGAGTCCTAGTAATTTTTCTTGCAGGTACATCGAAGACCCTTACTGAGAATGTTGAATTCTCACTCCCTGTTTGTTATGCAGAGTCTGGAGTAGCAGGACCGGATAATCACTGAGGATTATCACGGTAGTACCTTTTTGTCTGTAAAGGTACGGTAGTTGAGAAACTTTAAGTTTCTAGCTTGCTTAAGTGATTAGTTGGTCTGTTGGTCAGGTTGTGGTACTAACTTGTTTCTTCCTTTGGCTGCAGAGCCTAGTAGCACTTGGCACAGGACTTGTGAGACTCGCCACTGGGACAGGAGTCCAAAGTGGGAGCTAGGGTAAAAGATCTCAGCAAAGTCTTGTATTTTGATACAGTACTTTATTTTGCCTCCAGTATTTATGTTATAAAGAGTCCTTGACTCAGGGGATTGTTCTCTGGGTGAGAGCATTAGTTACTTATGTATAAATGCTTTCACGAGCGGTGTATGTGTAGTTAATCACTCAAAGGTTGATTTTGATATGCTTTGGCATTTTTGTATTTATTTATATAGAATTTTACTTAGCCGGCTAAGTGTCTAAATGTCTAAATGTTTAAATGTTTTATGGTTTTAATAAACCAAGTCAAAGCATAAGTGCATACATATTGCATTTCTAGGTTAATCAACTAGTAGCATTGGATTTAATCCACACACATAACCAGCTAGCCAATTACAATCCACCGTGAGACAAACGCTCACAGGGTATCCCGGGCAGGGGCACGGGGATCGTGTCATATCATGTACTCTTTCGGGTTTGTGAATGTATTGTGTTAACATATGGTATTGCTTAATATTCTAAGTGATATGAGTTGCTTGTGTATTAGGCTAATGTGTGTGAACTTCATTCTTGCAAGCCTTGTGTGTCTAGACACGAAGTCTAGTGAGGTGGTATGTGGTCCATAGCATATATGTTGTGTTTTGCTTTGTTGATCATGTGTTTAGTGGTTGGACTTGTTTTAGAGTTCATAATTATGTTTCAAGTTGTTACAATCACTTTCAGGTATGTTTAAGTGCAAAAGCATGTAAATATGCATGTTTGGTTTATGGTGTGTTATGGTGTTGTTAGTAGGCTTACCAAGTTCTATGTAATTGTTTTTGATGTTGTGCACCTATGGTGCTTAAGCTATGTTATGTAAGTGAGGATGTCTTGGATTGTGTTTGTATAGGTGGCCTATGGTAGGCTCTGTAAGACATGTATGTGTGTGTCATAAAGCACTTGTATGATGAACTTAATCTAGTGTGGAAATGCATGTTCATGTTGTGCTAAAATGGTGTCCAATGAAATTAAGTGCATGTGAATATGTATTTGTACTTTCAGGTGCATTTGTGTGTGCATGTGTGTTTTTTGGGTACATGTGTGTAAGAAGGGACTATGGTAGGCTTGCTAAATCATATAAGTACTTAAATTATCAAATTAAGGTGGATACCTATGTTGTTGAGTGATTAAGCTTTGAAGCAAGGGAAGATGTTTATGAACTAGTATGTATGTGTTACTGTTTATTGGTAGATATACGTATGCTCTCAGACATGTGTGCATTACGGTGGCTTAAGGTAGGCTTACTGAGACACATGTGAGTTTGTAAGACATGTGCATGTAAACAAAGTTTTCAAAAACTTGGATTGGTGTTTTGGTTGCCATGCATAACATTTATTGATGACTTGGTATTTGAGATAAAAAAAAAAACAAAACATGTAAACACAATTAAGTGCTTGGCTAGTTTTGAACATCATGAAACTTTGAGTAAATAACAAGCTAGGTGCTGGGTAGTGTCCTAGGTACATGCCCATGTGTCCTGGCAATGTCCAGGCGTGCCCCAGTGGCCCTCCCCTATGTCCTAGCTATGCCTAAGGGGCTTAAGCACCTATGACGAGTATGCATCACATACTTGTAAATCAAGCTTCTAAAGCAAATCTAATAGACATAATTGAACTTCAAAACCATTGATTTGGGTTCTAAACCTCCCACTTGCGCTAGGGTCTATGTTGGGCATGAAAACTGTTGGTATCACAGCTAGTTGCTCTTAGGACCAAATTTTGGTCTATTTGAAGTGTAGACTTGTGCACACACTAAGATGAGTCACTTTTGAATATTGAGTATATGTGTGCCTTTGTTGTTGCTATGTGTAGGATGAGGACCTGATTTTTTCCTAAGAGCAAGTAGTTGAAACATGTATAAGATGTCCTATTGGAGTAGCTTTGACCTAAGATTGACTTTAAGATTGGGATGGAGTCTCGAGCTGAAACTTTGCATTCATGTTTGGCTGTATATTTAGGACTTTTCTACACAATTTGAATGAATTTGAGGTGGTACAACTCATAAATCCCTTAAGTTTAAGTTTTGCTAGAAAAGTGGCCAATAGAGATGTTTTTGCTTTAAACTTTAGGTAAGTGGCCTCAAATTTTGGATTTATCAATTTGGACAACTTTGATTTGTATAAATGAAGTTTAGTACAAATTTGGTGGCATTTGGAGCATAGGAACTCAGTTAGGCACTTTGAGTTCAAGATATCTCTCAAATGACATGTGAAAGAAGAATCACTTCAAACCTTTGGAAGAAGACTTATAAATTGGTGTCTTGGGGCGAAGACAAGTTTATTATACCAAAAATATGGTGATTGGATTGTTTGGTGTTAATTGGAACACTGAAACTAAACATACCCTTGAAAACCAAGATTTATGCTAAAACAATCAGCAGAATGAAGCAAGCTACAAAATCTTAAAAGAAGGCATCAAAATTTAGGGATTGAAGCTGGAAAAAATATTAAATATCTAAAGGAGGGGTCTTGCAAAATCTTATACCATTTGGACCACTAGGACTCCAAAAGACCGATTGAAATGAAGGCTATAAGCTATTGGAACTTACATAAATGACTTATTGAAGCAGGTTTGACTCAACTTGACTTTGAGAAACAAAGGGAATTTTGGAGTAAAATTTTGTAGATAAATATCTACTACAAAAATGGGCTTACTCATGCCCTTAAACTAGATTTAAGACATAAAGAATTTGGTTTTCCATATAGCGAACTAGTGTAACCCGCAAAAAGAAAATTTACTTCAAATTCTTGGAAGATAGTTTCTAAGTTGAATTTTTTTATGTTCAACTAGTTTGTTATACTAAAAGGTTGGTTTCTATAAAATTTGAGATAAAATGGGGTTGTAGAACTCGAAATCACACCCAAATCCACTATCTTTATGGTCAAACCACCTATGTAGGCAGAGTTGCTTCAAACTATAGGTTGCAAGGCTCAAACTGAGAACTTGTAGGTTTGAATAACTTCCAAATGGACATCAAAGAGTGACTACAAAGTTGAGGTACCCTAAGGCTGTTAGTGTTGTGCCCAAAAGCCAATCATGAGATGATTGTATTTTTGCACATTGAGTCATGATATTTTATTAAAGCATTAATCCAGCAATTATGTTTGTTGTTTTGTTTCTGCGTAACTTAACAAACATAATTGTAACCCTAGAATAATGATATTCTTAAACATCCATGGTCTAGTATTATTGTGGAGCGGGTTGCAATAATACATAACAACTAGCATATGTGGAGACTAATACGAGATATGTAGTCTACATATGGGTACAAGTTGGAGAACTTGTGTACTGGACCGACCCACCATGAGAACACTACATGGATCGTTATATGAGTGTCATAAGTGATTCTCATAGTGATCATGGTATATGTAGTCCTTCGACCTAAGATCATCAAGGTTCCCTACATGTGAGTCACATACTTTGATACTTTCCTTTGTTGCTCATAACTAAGTGAACTTGAAGGAGGTCATTGGGTATGTCACATATCCTGCAGAGGGATTTGTATGATCAAGATGGGATTTGTCCATCCTATGTAATGGGAGTGATATCTTCATGCCCCTTGATAGAGTAAGACTTAGAAAAATGCATGGCCATGCTTAGATGAGTTGATATACGATATCAATGTCATCAGTTTAAGTTGGTCTACTTGGTAATCAAGAAACCAAAGATTGGGCTCTACGAGAGTGACACATTCCATGTCTCGTGCTTAGTCTTGATATCTTGGACAAAAGGACAATGGCATATATCGGTGATGATCATAAAGGTTTAGTCGAATCATCGACAATCTTGTCACTTGGGTAGCAATGATGTGTTGCTAGACACCGCTCATTGCTTATGATCATAAATGTGATTTATGATCATTGCCAATGTGGTAAGAGCCTATTGGGTCACACACATAGAGCTATTTGGATCATTAGAGTGCATGGGCTAATAATTTGGGTTTTGGTTTCACAATAATTTCGTATTAATCATGGGCCCAATAGTTGAACCATTATTAAGCCCGAAATTAAAGCCTAATTCGATTAGGGCTTTGAAATCTATTAGGCCTGGAAGTTGAGTCTCATTATAAATACAACTTCTAGTGAGAAATTCGTAGGTCTCCTTGCCCTAGCCTCCCAAAAGGACAGCCGCACTCTTCTCGTGCAATTCCTTGGAGGATGCAAGCTAGCACTACGAGCGCAAGAGAAACGCATCTGCCGAGACATGGTTGAAGCGTGGTGATCCCGAGAGGCTCGTGTGGATACCATAGAGAGCCTGAACACGTTAACTGTTCAGGTTTTGTGATTCGACTCTACAGTTGAATGAGAGATCTCAACCGAAAATTAGGTATGAAAATTTTTGAACACCCGGTTTACCTTGTTTCACTTGGATCCTAGAGGGTTTCGGTTAAATTCCGCTATGCTATTTGGCTCCCGAAACCCATCAAAGGCACTACAACTCAAAAGACAACAATTAGTTTAAGTTTTTTATTAAAATCATCACTAGGGAAGATATTCTTCAAATTCTTCAAAGATGACTTCTAAGTTGAAGTTATGGATTGCAACCATGTTTCAAATGATAAAAGGATGGTGAATACAAAACTTTGAGGCATTTGGAGCTGTATAACTCAAAACGGCCCCTTGAAATCGAAGGAATTAATTGTTGAAGCTGCTAGAAAATTTCATGTGGGCATAGTTTGACCAAAGTTGACTTTGAGCTAGGAAAAGTGTTCGAAACTAAAGTTTTGTAGACATGTTCCAAAGCCAAAATGTAACTTGTTGAGCTTACTAAGGGAGCAATGAAGTCAGTTTTGCAGGGAAAGTGAGGAGGAAATTTGTTTCAACAGTCATGAGCTAAACTTCATGAGTTTTGAGGGTCAGAAGTTGATCTAATTGACACAACTAATATTTATGGAACCAAACAAGATTCTTATAAGTTGAAAAATCAAACTACAAAGCTCAGTTTGAAATTTTGTAGATGAATGAAAGATGACCTCTAAAAGCTGAGTCATGAGAAAATTGAGAAATGTAGAACTGAATAAATTTTTGTCTTATATGTTACGTTTTGGAAATGGAAAAGATGTTGCTCAAGACAATGGATTAGAAGATCTTAGTTAAGGACTATAATTGCTACATCTTGATAGAGAATAACAACAGGTTCAATAGAAAACACAGCAAGATTAATGGTGAACCTGAAAGTTGACCAAATGTTGACTTTCATAGTTACTTGTCTGTTACCTCTACAACTTTCTCAACAAATTAGATCTAATAAGTAAGATTTTTCTGGAGCAAGAAATCTGAAGCAAGATGACACTTTGCAGAGAAGTTGGTAGAAATTGTGCTAAGGCTGCAGTTTAACTAATTCTTTGACATTGAGTTGGAAGCATCAAACGAAGCTAAAATTTTGCATGAAACTCTAAGCTAGTATATGTGACTTGCTGGGGGTAATAAAATTAAAAATCAGAGGGCATAATGAGTTGTCATCCATGGTATATATGAAAAACAAAGCATGGTATACAAATAGAAAAGAAAAAGAAGTAAGGGCAACCTTTGGAAGCACATAAAAGTAATCTTGGTGGATTCATTGTATGAGAATCTTAACCAACCAAGCAAAGGAGGAAAACTTGAATCACAGTCTTGCTTTATTGAGTAATAAGCAGCAGGATTTTTGGAAGACCAAATTTTTATAAGGTGTGGGGGATTGTCATGTCCTAACCTTACATAAGCCATGGTTGGTTGGCAATTTAAAGAGTTAACGCTAAAGGACAAAACTTGCCCAAAAATTTAAAGATTATCGATAGATTTGCAGTGGAGTTAATTGTCAAGGGAATTAGGCCTAAGAACTAAAATGTAACTGATGGCCGAAGGGCAATCGCCCCCGAAGGACGCCATGCATATACGATGTCCTAGACCAGCGCACCGCCTTTGACTGAGATAGGCGATCAGACCTCGGCAAAGAGAGGGCCTCAAGCACCCTCAGGAAAGCTGGATAAACCTCACCTTCGGCAACACGTCAGACCAACTTCGGTCAAAACGGGTCATCATTCTTCCCGAGGATAACCTCGGAACGGCTCCACGTGACTAAACCCGCCTTTGGCCATTCTTTGGACCACCTTCGGGACATATCCTCAAGAGCACTATCACCAAGGACCTGAGCCTAACCTCGGGAAAGTCTAGCCGGAGGTGTCTCGTCTAAAAAAAAACACCTCCCTTCAAGGACGTTCACCCCTCCGAGGTACCACTAGACCTCCAGGGAGTTCGGTTCCCTAGAAAGGCTATGAGGATGTACGACTAGATGGCTTAGTAGTCTCTGACACACCGTACTCATACGGCCCCCGACACGCTGCCTCCAGACACGCTCTGACACGCCGTTCTCGAGCAGCCTGAACCTTTGGGCGAACAGCCTATGGTCGGCTAAAAGCCCCCCTAAAGGTATGAACCACATCTAGCCGGACACATGTCGTGATCTGGGGAGCTTCTGGAAGACGAACTTCCCCTGTCTACCTCCTATAAATAATCAGAGGGCTTCCTTGATTATTCTCTACCTCCAAATACTAACTTGGGTGTTGGAGACTCCTCCCCGGAAAAACATCCCGGGGACCTCCTAACCCTTGTTTCCTGTGACTTTCAGGTGACCCTCCCAGAACACATCCTTTCCGGATCTTCCCCCACCTTCGAGAGCTCCTGCCACCCTCATCATGACACATAATGGAGATGCTGCTGGGCATCAATTGGCGCCGTCTATGGGAAACCTCTCCCACGTCGCCGTCGTAGAGACTCGGCGCTTGAAGGATAAAGGGCTCCCAAGGTCCACCCCTGCGCCTGAGGCTCAGCCGGTGACCACACCGCCTGTGGCAGAAGCTTCTGCATTGGAAGATGACCATCCCATAACGGTGACGATGGGTTTCTTGCGAGACTTCCAACGCTCCATCGTCGCCAAATTCACTCAGCAACTCAATCAGAGGTTTCCCCAACCTCCTCCCCTAGCCCCTCGTCGGGAAAGGAGTTCAAGGTCCACCCACCAAAGTTCAGGGAGTGGGGACTCCCTTGATGCATCTTCAACAGAAAATGAACCCATTGAGGCGCGACCCACCAAGGGAGGAGCACCAAAAGAGACTAGGGCCTCCTGCCAACGGAGTGCATCCCCCTACCGAAGGTCCAAATCTCCTCCTTGCCGAAGTCGCACCCTGAGGAGAAGACATTCGCCATTACCAGCGAACACGCGGCGGTAGGGAGAAGTCAATATGGCTGTCCTCATGGAGAAAATCCTGGGAAGATTGTGGTGCCCTTCAGCATCTCCTTCGTGTGTCATGGTGAAGGCGGCGGGGGCTTATGGAAATGGAGAAAGGTCCGGGATAAACGTACTCTGAGGAAATCACCTGAAAGTCACAGGAAGCAAGGGTTAGGAGGTCCCCAGAGTGTTTTTCCGGGGAGGAACCTCCAACGCCCAAGTGAGTATTTTGGAGGTAATCAGATGATTTCAAGAGTAAAGGAGTATCTTATCTCAAGTAACGTCCTCTGCCCCTTACCTGGAATAATTACCGAGTACATATAGAGGGGTGAATAGTGATAGTTCTTCCCGTGTGGCCAGCCCAGATCGTGACACGTGTTCGACGGGATGCGTTCCACGTCTTTTGGTCAACAGGGGACTTCTAGCAGGGCATGGGCCTCTGGGCTAGGAGTCTAATTAACCCAAAAGTGACATGCTAGAGTGTCCCCGCAAACAGTATGTCAGGGCATGGCGGGGGTGGATTATCGGGGATTTGTCAGAGGCTCCTTAAATGCTTATGTCGTACTCCCGAGGTCCTTTTTGGTAGAGGAGGCCTCTTCGGAGAACTTGTCCTCCGAGGTCACTTTAGTATCGCAGGAGTATATTTCCCGAGGGTGACCCTTCTCGAACGCATCCCCACCTCTGAGGATGGATTACTCATTCTCTCGACGTTGGCACTATTGTTTCCAGGAATGGAGAAATGTCGAGGCTGGATTTCGGGAGGTCGGGCATCCTTCTTTCCGTGGCAGGTGGTTTCCCTTCCGAGGTTGGTGCTTTGTCCAAACCAGTGGGTTCAGAGGGTGATCGGCACCCTGGCTATCACATGCCCTCTCCTGGGAAGTCGAAGCGGAGACTTCGGCTTTATGCTTTTGGGAAGGCTTCTTTACGGAACTCGCGGTTGGAGCTCTACTCAATGATTTGCTCCTTTTCAGAAGGCGTTCCTTGATAGCCGGGGTACCCTTCCCTAGTTCTTTCTGTGACCTCCAGGCACGTGGCACTTTTGCTTTTGCTTTCTTCTGCTGTAGGTTAGTGAACCGTCGTATCCTTTGGTCAAACATGTCAGTTATGGATAAGTGTGCCTGGGTTTTCGAGATGTCAGAGGGGCGTGCCCTAGTTCTTCGCGTTGGATGACACATGGCCGCTAGTGGATGGTGGGATAGTTACGCCGGTCATAATAATTGCATATCTTCGCCTTTGAGGAGTAATAATGAGTCTGTTGCGCTTCTGAGGGATAATAATGACAACGTTTTGCTTACCCTCTTCGGTCTATATAAGCACCTTTCGCCTCATTTTTTGCCTCACTTTTTGCCTTTGCTCTCATCTGTTCCAGAGCCTTCTATTGTCTTTCTCCTTTTTTTTGGCAGTGGGTTCTGCGGCGGAGCAATTTCTGGCAATTTTTGCAGCGGCATTCAGTAATTTTAGCAAGACTTTTGGTGGGTGCTCCCTCCTATAATTTATTTCCTCTTCTTTCCTTCAAGGTCATTTTTCTGAGGTCTCTTTGTTTCCTAACCTTTTTGGAGTCATCCTTCTTTTCTTTTATGAAAAATGTCTGATCTGACCCCCTTGAATCTGACCCCGTTGCTAACTGTCCGACCTCTCCCCGAGAGCTTTCTTCCTCTCGAATCTCATCCTTGTAGTACCACTCCGGAGAAGGTGAGGAAGTGAATGGCTAAGTATTACCTTCCTTCTTATCTCGTCCCAAGGTTGCCCATCCCGGGCACCTACCGCTTTATGTCAGATTCGCCTGAGGTTACCATTTACTGAGCTCAATTGAAAGCCCGTCTTCGGTACCCTCCTCACCGTGTAATCTGTGAATTTTGCAAATTCCACGGGATCGCCGTGAACCAACTTCCCCGAAATTCTTACTCCTACTTCAACTATTTTCTCTGCATGTGTGGGGTGTTTAAGATAAAGCCCCATTTTCTTTTCTTCATGCAGTACTACAAACTCTACCCGATCCCAAAGGGCGGCTTTTATTTCCTGCTTCCTCGAAGGTCCGGGAGCAAAAAGTTTACCTTCACCTTCGACAACAAGGATAGCTGGCGGGGGTGGCAGAAGAAGTTTTTCTTCTTGCCGGTCCCCAAGCTTTGGCATCATGTGCCCACCAGATGGGCTTCGGGGACCCTGAAGGTGGACGTCGTTGATCCTCGAAAACTCCTGACTTCGGAGCTGGCTGTTGAGTTTGATCGATTTGATAGGCTCATCCGGGCCGTGGCAGACTGGGACGCCGAGGTCCCTCCGCGTTCATTTAACCCTTTTTCCATCAAGTGGGGCCTTATGACCGAGGAGGTCCTACGGGAGATGGGAGTAGTGGTCGCGCACAAGAGTGATCCCGGGATGCCCGTGCCCGTTCTTCCGGGAAAAAAGGCTTGGATAGTCATTCTCCTTCGGGGCGAGATCACATATTAGTATTTTTCCAAGAGTAAGTCTCTTTCCAAGTTTTGATACCTTTTTTACTTACACTAATACTTTTTCCTTTTGCAGAGATGGGCGATCAATCTGTTGATTTTTACAAGTCGCTCTTCCTCGGCCAGGCCGAGAGGGGGGAGCAGATGCGCAAGAAGGCACCTGTTAAGAGGAAGAAGTCAAACGACAGCGAGCCTTCTAGGGCCGAGTAGGCTAGGGTTGTTACTCCCCCTCCCGAAGTCATTGTGGAGGTGCAGGATCAATCCCCTCCTCTTCCTTCAACGCCCGTGGACCTTCCTTCGGACCCTGCCCTTCTTAGGGCAACACTGACCCCCATTCTTCCCACAGAGCCTTCTTCCGAACAAAGACCTGCTTAGGAACTTGAAGAGAGCAGAAGAAGGAAGGGGAAGAACATTCCCGGTGAAGTCCAGGAGGGCAAGTCTGAAGATGACGTCGCCGAAGTTCTACCAGGTTGGTTCCTTAGCCATTCTCCTGCAACCCTTAGTATTTTTCGTATCTACAATTTTTTGGATGAATGGCTAAGGGATGACGTACTGATAGAACTTCAATGTAAACTTGCAGAGGATATGCCTACGGCGCCCTTCATGCCTGGCGAATGGCTCTTCGGGACAAGCGGATCCCTCTTGGCAAGGTGCCGAGGGAGCCCTTCTGGACGTTCACAGAGGACATGAACTTGTTCTCTGAGGATAGCCAGTTGATGGCTCCTCAAATGGCGATGGGGGTGATGACAGGGGCCATCTTTTAGTCACTGATTACCGAATCTCCCAACGAGAAGATCCTTGCGGCAAGGATGACCGAGCACGCCGGCCAGGTAGTTCTCTCCCCTTTGTTTACTTAGAGTTTTTTCTTCTAAGTTTCCATCATGGTTTTGATACTCATTCAGGGCCTTTTTTTTTTGCAGCTTTTGGCATACAGCGGGTATTTCTGCACTTGGGCGTTGAAGCAAACAGCGGCCCATTCTCGGTCCGAAGATTCTTTGAGCAAAATGAAGGAGGTTTGCGCCAGGCACGTCCTCAAATATGATGAGGTCAAGGTTGTGAAGGAGGACGTTGTGAATCTTCGGGCTGAACTCGCGACGAGCAAGCAGGAACTTCTTCTTGATTTTTCAGCCAAGGTCGAGGACCTCGGCTTAAAGTGTGCCGTTCTTTCTTCAGAGAACGAGGCCCTTTGGAAGGCGAACGCTCAAGATGGTGAGAACCTGATGAAGGTGTTCGCTTTCAATGCCGAGCTCGAGGCTAAGGTTGAATCTCTAAAGAAAGGGGCCAAGAGCAAGAGAAAAAAGAAACTGGAGAAGATCGCCAAGCTTAAGATAGAACTGGATGCTCTTAGTGTCAAGAAGGACAAGTCTGGGCAAATGGTGAAGGTGGCTTTCCAAGACGGCTTCTGCCTGGTGCGCTACCAGGTCCTTGCTCGGCACCCTGAACTCGACCTTTCCTACTTGTCCGCTTTGGATTTTCCCGAGGGGCCCAGGAGGTATGGTCAAAGCCAGGTTTTCTCAATCTTCCTCCAGCTAAGCCGGTGCCTCCGACTGAGCCTATTGACGACAATGATGATGATGAGACATCGGATGTCCCGGCTCAGCCATAGGCTTCTTCTTATTTTCTTGTACTCCTGCTTGCTTGTACATCTCTGCCTTAGAATTTTTTAATGAAGATTCTTTCTCCAATCTCCATTTGTTCTTCCAAATAGGATTCTTTAGAAGTAATTCTAAGCACGCACTTCGACAAATTGTTCACTCTTACTTATTCAGGAAGGGTAGTTTTAGACTTTTTTTGAATCTCTGCCGAGTTTATACTTCATCCAGGAGTTAGTTCCGAAAGGAGAGCCATTAAGGAACTATGGCGACAACATTCGGCTTATGTCTTTATTGACGACTGCGGGGAAGAGTAACTACAATCTTTCTGAAAAAAGTTCTAAGAATAGAATTTCTTTAGGGCATCCGAATGCCAGGTATTTTTCAGTTCTCCTTCTTCGGTGTTGCCGAGTTTGTATACTCCCTTTCGGACCTCATCCAATACGAAGTAAGTGTTAGTGTTGTGGCCAAAAGCCGATCATGAGATGATTGTATTTTTTGCACATTGAGTCATGATATTTTATTAAGGCATTAATCCAGCAATTATGTTTGTTGTTTTGTTTCTGCATAACTTAACAAACATAACTGTAACCCTAGAATAATGATATTTTTAAACATCCTTGGTCTAGTATTATTGTGGAGCGGGTTGCAATAATACATAACGACTAGCATATGTGGAGACTAATATGAGATATGTAGTCTACATATCGGTACAAGTTGGAAAACTTGTGTACTGGACCGACCCACCATGAGAACACTACATGGATAGTTATATGAGTGTCATAAGTGATTCTCATAGTGATCATGGTATATCTAGTCCTTCGACCTAAGATCATCAAGGTTCCCTACACGTGAGTCGCATACTTTGATACTTTCCTTTGTTGCTCGTAACTGAGTGAACTTGAAGGAGGTCATTGGGTATGCCACATATCATGCAGAGGGATTTGTATGATCAAGATGGGATTTGTCCCTCCGATATAACGAGAGTGATATCTTCGGTCCCCTTGATAGAGTGAGACTTAGAAAATGCATGGCCATGCTCAGATGAGTTGATATACAATATCAATGTCATCAGTTTAAGTTGGTCTACTCGGTAATCAAGAAACCAAATATTGGGCTATACGAGAGTGACACATTCCATGTCTCGTGCTTAGTCTTGATATCTTGGACAAAGGGACAATGGCATATATCGGTGATGATCATAAAGGTTTAGTCGATTCACCGACAATCTTGTCACTTGGGTAGCAATGATGTGTTGCTAGACACCGCTCATTGCTTATGATCATAAATGTGATTTATGATCATTGCCAACATGGCAAGAGCCTATTGGGTCACACACATAGAGCAATTTGGATTATTAGAGTGCATGGGCTAATTATTTGGGTTATGGTTTCACCTTAATTTCGTATTAATAATGGGCCAAGCAGTTGAGCCATTATTAAGCCCGAAATTAAATCCTAATTGGATTAGGGCTTTAAAACCCATTAGGCCTGGAAGCTGAGTCTCACTATAAATACAACTTTTAAGTGAGAAATTCGCAGGCCTCCTTGCCCTAGCCTCCCAAAAGGACAGCCACACTCTTCTCTTGCAATTCCTTGGACGACACAAGCTAGCACTACGAGCGCAAGAGAAACGCATCTGCCGGGACGTGGTGGAAGTGTGGTGATCCCGAGAGGCTCGTGTGGATACCATAGAGAGCCTGAACACGTCAACTGTTCAGGTTTTGTGATTCAACTCTACAGTTGAGTGAGAGATCTCAATCAAAAATTATGTGTGAAAATTTTTGAACACCCGGTTTACCCCGTTTCAGTTGGATCCTGGTGGGTTTTGGTTAAATTTCGCTGCGCTGTTTGGCTCCCAAAACCCAACAGCAAGGTCCTTTCAAATTTGGCTGAAGTACCCCGTAGGACATTTTTCGGGCTTCAAACTCGGCCTTTCGGAGGACGAGGTCTCCTTTCCTTATTTCTTTAGGCCTAACATGCAAGTTTGCGGCTATGGCCACTTTTTGCTGAAAGGCCTTTCTTCTGAGCTCGGCCATCTCTCTGTGCTCATCTACTAGGTCGAGCTTAGTTATCAACCCGAGGTCGTTTCCTCCTTCGTCGAACACCTATATTCTTATTGATGGTCGTACTACCTCCACAGGGATAATAGCCTCTGTGCCGAACACGAGCGAAAAAGGTGTTTCACCCGTTGCCCTTCGGGCCGTTGTCCGATAGCTCCACAACACACTAGGAAGTTCTCCTAGCCATTTTGCCTTTGCCTCCCCAAATCTCCTTTTCAGACCATCTTTTATGGTCTTGTTAGACACCTCTACTTGTCCGTCGCTCTGGGGATGAGCTACGAGGGCGGAGTGCATCTTTATTCCGACATTGGTGATGAATTCCTTCAACCTTTTGTCAATAAACTGGGAACCATTATCGGTGACTATCACCCTTAGTATGCCAAACTTGCATATAATTCCTTTCCAGACAAATTTTTGTATATCCTTTGCTGTGATGGTTACTAGGGGCTCTGCCTCTACCCACTTGGTGAAGTAGCCCACTGCGACCATGTAGAATTTCACTCCTCCTGGTGCTGTCGGGAGTGGGCCGATGAGGTCAATGCCCCATACAGCAAAGGGACAGGGGTAGTCAGTGGAGTTTATTAGTTTCGAGGGCAATCTTTGAACTTTTGCGTCTCTCTAGCAACTGTCACATTTTTGGACGAACTATCTTGCGTCCTTTCTTAATGTGGGCCAAAAATACGCTTGGTGGAGTATCACTCCTACCAAGGTGTCAGTCCCGATATTGGCACCGCAAATTCCTTCGTGGACTTCCTCGAGAATTGCCCGAGTGTCCTTTTTGCCAATACATCTTTGCAATGGACTTGCATATCCCTGTCAATATAGCTCTTCCCCTATCAAGAAGTATCATCCAGAACATCTTCCCACTTTTGCCGCTTCACGAGGGTCTTGGTGAAGCTCCGAGGTTGTAAGATACCTCTTTATAGGAATTTCCCATCCTTCCTCCGAGGTTGTTGTGCTCATTATCGCAATGATGGGGTGAATCAGTATTTCGGTGAAGTTTTTTGACTTTGCCAGACTATCTACCTTGGTGTTGCTTCGTCGAGGCACATTTTCAATATGCACTGCGTCAAATTCCCGGATGAGCTTTAACACGAGCTCGTGGTATTTTGCCAAAGTTGGATCTTTTGCACTGTAGTCCCCTGCCATCTGTCGGACCACCAGCTGAGAATCACTGTGGGCTTTTAGGTTTCTCACACCAATCTTTCTAGCAAGGCGCAATGTAATGCCCAGAAAATCCAAACTGATTAGGTCCCGGGGTAAGTGGATTAGGAGCCAAAGAATTTTCCTAATTTGGGAATTTAGCTCAATTAATGTGAGGGGACATTAAATTAAGTGTTAAGGATTCATGAAATTAAGCTTGGCTTAGGCCAAGAAAAATAATGGTGAAAATGGTGGATTTCGAAGATGAAGGACTCAATTGAACAAAGGAATTGTTGTAAGTTGGGCTCAATTGCCCAAATTCAAAAGATTGGAGGACTAAGTGGGGAATTGACCCATTTTCATGGCCTTGGATGCCATGGCCAGCCATGTCCATTCAAAATAATATATTTTATGCCACCTCCACCTCCACCCACACCTCCACTCACCTTTGTCCCCCCCACCTTCACCACTTCATCATTTAACCTCACCCACTCTTCCAATTTGTCCCCCCACTTTGTCTCCCACTTCCCATTTGAATTATTACTCCACTAAGGCATTATTCCCACCCATTTTGGACACCCATAACCGGACATACACTCCCCCATTCAACAAAATACATTTCCCCACTCATCTCACCTCATTCAAGCCATTTCACTCTCTTTCTTCAATCTCTCTCTACAAACTCTCTCTCCCTTCTCTCTAGTTTTGGCCAACACTTGTTTTTCTCTCCAAGAACATTTCTAACTCTTCTCCTTCCTCCAAAAATTCTGCCATCACTAGAAATCATCCTTCCATAAGTTAAAACCAAGTGTTCTTGGTTGAATTCATGCTCTAAACACCCAAAGTGCAAGAATCAAGTAAAAGAGTCAAAGAAAACCAAGGAGAGAAATTCGGCCATCTTCATTTCTTGGAGGTTTTGAACTCTTCTCAAGGAGTTCTTTGTGTATATGAGCTTCTAAGCTCATTGGGAGGAAGCATCAAGAAGAAAGTCCGAAGAACATCAAGCACACAAAATTCGGTCTCACCTCCTAATTGACGTTCCGTAAGTATGAACCAAGTGTTCTTGGTATTTTGATTTCTTTAAGTTAATTACCAAGTATTCTTGGTATTTTTATGGATTCTAATAAATATGGACATTTTGGTTCTTATGCTAGAAAATCATTTCTAGAGCCGGCAAGCAAGGAAAATGAAGGAAAACAAGCTCCTAAGAGCTTTTCAGTGTTGGTAAGGATTCCTATACTCTTTGAGTATTCGGGCCCCTAGGTGATGGTCAAAGAACCATATGATCCTAGGTGTGCTAAGAGGGCATAAGTTAAATTATTGCTTCGGCAATTCTGTATCGCTCATGAGCTAAGTTAAGTAAGCAAGCATTATGGGCTAGGATTTAAGTAGGCCACCTTAAATTCCTATGCTAAGTGAGATCTCCGAAAATGAAAAGTATGTGAAATTAATAAAATGAAACTTGAGGGATGCTTGCTGCCCTTCTGTAAATCAAGGTGTTAAGTGGCGTGTGTCTGCGTGCTTCTATGAATTTGATGTGCATGCTAACCCCCGATTTCGATTATTATTGTATATGCATGTATCTTTGTGTTTTCTTTGTCTTTATGTTTTCTTTGCAGGAATTTTGGAATAATTATTGCCATTACATTCTTGGCATATGTTGGGCCTTAAAGGCCATAAGTTAGGCTTTGGAAGCCATATGGAATCCTTATTGAGATTTAAATCTCACCCACCCTACTCTACCTTTGTAGGAAAAAGTGTGCTTGAAAGATTGAGCTAAGAGTCCTAAGTACTCTTTCTGTGGTGTTGAGGTTGAGTATGTAAATACTATTTGCTCAATTTATTCTAAGTATTTACCTTTAGTTGCTTGAAAATCAAGCTAATAAAATGTGGACTTTGTGTGCAGGACTACGAGTCTAAAAACTGTGGGAACAACGTCTTAAGGTGGATTTGTGTTCTTTGGATTATGGCTTGCTTTTAAGCATGTAATAGTTGGTCTTAGTTAAATGACCAAATTTATGGACTTAGCTAAAATTTGGCCAAACTTAGTATTTTGGGCTTGTAATATGGACTATGGACACTTTGGGTGTTTTTATTGCTTGGTGGACTTACCAAGGCCCATGCATGTTTTATGGAAGTATGATTTTCATGAAAGCTGGAAGCATGTGTAAATTGGGCTTAAATGTGTGTAATGGGCTTAACTAAGATTTTGGACAAAGTTGAATATGTTCTTATTAATTTTGGGCCATATGCATGTTAAGTACAGAAAAGGCCCATAAGCCCATGTTTATGTGAAAACATGCTATGTTTGGTTAAGTATGTGCACACTAAAAAGAACATGCAAGAAAACTTAGAAAAGCATGAAATTTGGATGCATGTGTAAGGAATGGCTAATAAGAAGAATAGGTGCACATATGTGAATTAATGTATGCCTAAGCATTAGTTTGCTTTTAAAAGCATTAAGAGATTACGTGCACTAGTGAACACCAAAATACATAAGCATGCGAAGCATATGCATGAAATTAAGTTTTCAAACTTAAGTTGGTGTTTTGGTTGCCATGCATAATCTTGGCTAAAGCTTGGTAATTACCATGAAAATGAACACATGAAATCCACATAGGTGCTAGTTTGTTTCCAAGAGCATTTAAGCTTAAACCTTTAATAAGAACACAACAAGCTAGTACTAGTAAGTATCCTGGGGTTCGTGCCCATAAGTCTTAGTGAGTAATAAAAGCCCCTTCGGTTTAATTAAACTTCCGCTGCATGTCTTATATAATTGGGCCCGAATGGGCCAGGGGCAGTTTAGGGCATGACACGTAACCCTGCTATGAGCGCCTCGTACTTTGCCGCGTTGTTGGTGACACTAAACCCGAATTTGATGGGTTTCATTACTTCCATGCCTTCGGGGCCGCGAATGACACCCTAGCTCCCAGATGTTCAGAGCCGGAGGCCCCGTCTACAAATAGAGTCCATTCTGGCTCACTTTTGCCAAGGTCAAACTGATCATTCTCGGCGAAAGGTACTTCGGCAATGAAGTCTGCCAAGGCTGGGGCTTTTATTGCTTTCCTTGGTTCGTAAGTGATATTGTACTCACCGAGCTCTATGATGGGATGAGCCTGAAAATATGGACGCAGTCTCCTACTTGCTAGTACTAAGGCATAGATAGCTTTTTGTAGTAAGGGGTACCTGATTTCGGCTCCATGCAGAGATTTGCTCACGTAATAGACTGGCCATTGCACCGCTTCTTCTTCCTTTACGAGGACCAAGCTCAGTGCTTTTTCAGCAACAGCAAGGTACAACATAAGGGGTTCTCCCTTTCGAGGTTGCCGAAGAGTGGGTAGTTGGGCCAGATAAACTTTGAGCTCTTCCCAGGCCTTTTGGCAATCCTCGTTCCAAGGATGATCATTGTTTTCGAAGTTGTCACTATTTTTTGCTGCCTTAGTGAGTACCTTAAAGAATGCTCGGCAGCGATCTCTATACCTGGAGATGAACCTGCTAAGGGAGGTTATTCTGCCCGTAAGCCTTTGCACATATTTTGTTGTGACAGGAGTTCGGAATTCAAGTAGAGCTTTGACTTTTTCTGTGTTGGCATCGATACCCCTTTCCGATACCATAAATCCGAGGAACCTTCCCGAACTTACGCCGAAGACACACTTCTCGGGATTGAGACAAATTCCGAATGCTCTAAGTTGGTGGAAAGTTTCCTCCAAGTCGGCAACGTGGCTGCGGGCAATCTGCTTTTGACTATCATGTCATCCATGTGGACTTCCATGTTTCTCCCTATTTGACTGTTGAAGACCTTGTTCATCAGCCTCTGGTAGGTAGCTCCTGCATTTTTAAGCCCGAAGGGCATTCTGACGTAACAATACGTACCGACTTCGGTGATGAAGGCAGTTTTTTCCTCGTCCTCGGGGTTCAACCTAACTTGATGATACCCACTGAAAGCATCTAGGAAGCTGAGGAGTCCATATTCAGCGGTCGAGTCCACCAATTGATCTCTCGGCGGGAGAGGATATGAATCTTTAAGATAAGCATCATTTACATTTTGGAAGTCGATGCACATTCGGAGCTTGTCGCTTCCTTCTTTTGTGGTGATGACTACATTGCTTAGCCATTCGGGGTATTTGACTTCCATGATTACACCTACGTCTAACAGGTGTTGGACTTCAGTTTTCACAAAATTGCTTTTGTGCGCCGAGAGGCTTCGCTTCTTTTGGCGGAACGGTTTTGCCTCTGATTTTACTTTGAGGCTATGCTGTATTATGTGAGGGTCTACCCCAGGCATGTCTTCCGGCGAGTAGGCGAACAGATCTTTATTCATTAGTAGGAAGGATACAAGCTTTTCCTTGTCTTATTTGGCCAATTTTTTCCCTATTCGGGTGTTTTGGCCTGGGACAAGCTCTATCTCTTCCGTTTCCACTTTCTCGGGATCCTCTATTCCTTGTTCTTCTGACTCGTGTGCGGGCAGAGCCTTTGTTTCTGTAGTCTGCGCACAATTCATCGCTGGGGCTTTTCTTGCCTTTACAAACACCTTTCGCACCTCCCCCTGGTCGATGAAGATCTCAGCATCTCCATCCTTGGTGGCGAAGGTGACAGTTAGGTACTTCACATCTGGGCGAATATGGAGGTTTCCTTGCGTTTGCCTACCAAGAATGGCGTTATATGATGAAGGGACATTGATGACGATGAACCTTGTCATTACGGAGGCAAACAGCTCCTTTCTGTTGTTTGCTCAAGTTCCCTTCAGCGTTAGAGGAAGATCTACCCATCCGAGGACGGGAAGTTCGGACGGCCCCACTCCAAAAGTAGGGGAAGTGATGGATTTGAGGTCACTTCTCGATATCCCCAACTTTGGTAGCAGGTGTGAAAATAGGACGTCTGCGTTTGAGCCATCATCAAGTAGTACTCTCTTGACGTCCCAGCTTCCTATCCTTGCCATAATCAGCAAAGGATCGTCATGGGGAAAAATGACGGTGGATCCGTCCTTTCGAGTGAGCTTGTTTGATGGATTCCCGTACTCCATTACCGAAATCTCTCTGGCTTTTCTTTTTCTTTCCGCCGACGGCAGCCCTGTGGTGATCATTTGTATTACTCCTGCCGGGGGCGGGGGACGCCCTTTCGGACTTCGGTTTCGACGCCTGTCAGAGTCATACTCCTTGTCCTCTACCTTTCCTTCTTCTTCCCTCCTTTCCTTTGGGGAGGGAATGCACAGGAAACGCCGAAGTTGTCCCTGCTTTATCAGAATTTCTATGTACTTTTCTCAGCTGGAAGCAATCTTCGTTATCATGCCCATGGTCTTGATGGAATTGGCAGAATTTTCTCATATTCTTCTTGTTGTCCGAGGGCATGGCCCTCGGACGTTGAATCTGAGTCCCTTGCTTTTCCATCGCCATCAGGATGTTCATCCTCGTGGTGTTCAAGGGAGTGAAGGCAATTGGCTTCCTCCCATTAAACTTCGGATGACGCCCACTTGTTTCAATTGGGTAGCGAGTTTCCTGACTTGGTCCCTCGGCGCGGACATGATCAGACCTTGGGCCTCCCATTCTTAGTTCTTCGGCGGTCATGTGCTGCTCCGCTCTTCGGTAGAATTCACCGAGTGTGTCGGGGGGATCATTGGAGAACTCGTAGAACAGCTGGGAGTCTCTCTGGAGTCCTCATGTAATGGCCAAGATACGTATTTTCGGCCTCAATTCTGGGACACTCAAGGCTTCCCTGTTGAACCTTTCAACATAGTCGCGTATGATTTCACCACTTTTCTGCGCTAAATCGAACATTTGGACTAGCATTTTCACTGTTGGGCGGCTCCCGATGAACTACTGCATGAAGGCAACAGACAGTTCTTGGAACTCCATGATGCCTCTAGGAGCCAGCGAGTTGTACCATGCCATGGCCGGCCCAGCAAGGGTGACCTCAAATCATTTTCACAAGGTAGCATCATCAGCCCCGTGCAGCACCATACTGCGCTTATACTTGGTTAGATGAGCCTGGGGGTCGGTTCGGCCATCATAGGTTTCTAGCCGAGGTACCCGAAAATCGCTTGGCATAGGTGCCTCAACCACTGCTCGGGTGAATGGTGACTCGTCTCCATTGAAGGTTTCTGACAATCTAGCCCAGACAGGTTTTCGAGCTACTTGTCTTTCCACTCTTTCTATCCTCTTCAGAATTTTTTCCATGAGGAGTGTAGCATTGGGTTCTTCTTCCTGCTGTCTGTAAGCTTATGGGAATGGAGACTGACATCTTCTCTTTGGGGAATGACTTCGGCACCGGGGAGATGGTGACTTTGCCTTAGGTGTGGAACTCCTTCAGCGGGGGGCCTTGGGTTGCTTTGGCCCCGTTTCTCCCACAAGTCGCACCATGAGGGGTATGTTTTCCATTAAGGACTCATCGCGTTGATCCCACTTCTCGAGCTCCAATGAGTTGATCGGGGGCTCTTCTCACGCCGAGGTGCCGGTGAAGAGGGCCTTCATCCTGGGGTTGGCTGTGGCCATCTTTGGTCTAACTCCTGCGTCATTTCGGCCACAACGGAGTGCTGAAATTTGCTCAGGAAGCCCATAGTAACAGTCAATGGACACTCGTCCTCGGGCGAGGAATTCCCTGCCGCAGTTTGTTCAGTTGCCGGTTGAGTTTTTGGCCCGGGCGTGGACCTTGGGAGTCCCTTGTCTTTAGAACGCCGAGTTTCAATGACGATGACCTGAGGGTGGGTGTAATGCCCAGACAATCCAAAGTGATTAGGTCTCGGGTTAAATGGATTTGGAGCATAAGAATTTTTCCTTAATCGGGAATTTAGCACAATTAAATTGAGAAGACAATATGGCATGTGCATAATTGAGTGTTGAACATCTTAAAAACAAGCTTGGCTTAGGCCAAGAGAAATAGTAATGAAATGGTGGTTTTTAAAAATGAGGGGCTAAATTGAACAAAGGGATTTTTAGTGGTTGGGCTCAATTGCCCAAAAATTAGAAAGTTGGAGGACTAAAGGGGGAATTAGGCCATTTTAATGGCCTAGGATGCCTTAGCCAGCCATGCCCCTCCAATTCCCAATATTTTATGTCACCTTCCTGCAAATCCTATTATTTTAATCCACCTCCCATCGTTAGTCATCACCTTGGATTCTTTCTTCACCTACTTTTGACTTTTTCTACCAAACTTACCCAAAAGTCTTCCAATTAGTCTTCATTTCTTTTAATCTTGTCTCCCACTCATTTCAAACACATTATTAACTTCCTACTATTTTAATCCACCTCCCATCCTTAGTCAAGACTTTGGATTCTTTCTTCACCTACATGTCTCCTACTTTTGACTTTTTCTACCAATTTACACAAAAGTCTTCCAATTAGTCTTCCATCCATTAAATCTTGTCTCCCACTCTTCCAAGCACATTATAGACTCATTTTCCTTCCCATATGGCTGGCCATCACCTTCCCACACATTAAAACATAATCAACCCACTCATTCAAAGCCATTTGCTCTCAAACTCTCTCCTTCTCTCTCCATTTTCTTCCATACCAAGTCTCACCATTCCAAACACATTTCCAACTCTTTTCCTCATCTAAATATTCGTCCATAGCTAGAAATAATCATTTCTCAAATTAAAACCAAGTATTCTTGGTTGAATTCAAGTTCTAAGACCATAAAGAGCAAGAATCAGGTGAAGAATTCAAAGAAAAGCAAGGAGGAAAATTTAGCCATTTCCATTTCTTGGAGGTTTTAAACTCCACTCAAGGAGCTCCTTGTGTGATTGAGTTCCTAAGTTCATTAGAAGCAAGGAATCAAGAAGAAGCTTGAAGAACATCAAGCACAAGAAATTGGCCTTACCTGTGAGGTTCTGTAAGTGTACACCAAGTGTTCTTGGTATTTTGTGTTATTTGAGTTAAGCACCAAGAGTTCTTGGTATCTTATGGTTACTAATAAAATTCGGCCCATCTTGGTTCTTATGCTAGAAAATAATTTCTAGAGTCAACAAGCAAGGAAAACGAAGGAAAATAAGCTTCTAAAGCTTTTGGTGTTGTGGGTAAGGATTCCTATACTCACTTTATTGCATGGCCTAGTTCCATGGATTATTTCTGTGAGTATTCGGGCCCCTAGGTGATGGTCAAAGAACCATGTGATCCTAGGAGTGCTAAGAGGGCTTAAGTTATGTTATTGCTTCGGCAATTCTGTTTTGCTCATGAGCTAAATTAAGTAAGCAAGCATTATGGGCTAGGAGTTAAGCCGGCCACCTTAATTCCTATGCTAAGTGAGCTCTCCGAAAACATTAAGTATATGAAATTAATGAATTAAAACTTGAGGGATGCTTGCTGCCCTTCTGTGAACAAAGTGTTAAGTGGCGTGTGTTTGTGTGCTTCTTTGATTTGTTGTGCATGCTAACCCTCGATTATGATATTATTGCTATATGCATGTATCTTTTTGTTTTCTTTGTCTTTATGTTTCCTTTGCAGGAATAAGGATTATTTTGCCATTACATTCTTGGCATATGTTAGGCCATGGAGTCCATAAGTTAGGCATTGGATGCCACGGAATCCTTATTGAGGTTTATAACTCACCCGCCCTACTCTACTTTTGTAGGTAAAGGTTTGCTTGAAAGATCAAGCTAAGAGTCTTGAGTACTCTTTCTGTATTCTAAGGTTGGATTTGTGTATGGTATTGCTCAAAATATTCTAAGTATTCTAAGTATATAGGTTGCTTGTAAACAAGCTAAAAAAAATGTGGACTTTCTGTGCAGGACTTGAAGTCTTAGAATTGTGGGAACAAGGTCTATTAAGGTGGAAATTTGTGTTCCATGGCTTTGTGGATTTATGGCTTGCTTTTAAGCATGTTTTTGTTGGTCTAACTTTAGTGACCAAATTATGGACTTAGCTAAAATTTGGCCAAACTTGGCTTTGGGCTTGTATTATGGACTTGGACATTTTTGGGCATTTTATTGCTTGGTGGACTTACCAAGGCCCATGCATGTTGAAATTGGGCTTAAATGTACGTTGTGGGCTTAAATAAGAACTCGAAAAATTTGATTTTATTCTTGGTTAATTTTGGGCCATATGCTTGATAAGTACTAAAAGGCCCATAAGCCCATGTCTATGTTGAAAGCATGCAATGTTTGGCTATGTATGCTCACTTAGTAAAGAACATGCAAGTAAACTTAGAAAAAAAAAACATGAAATTGGAAGCTTGTGTAAAGTTTGGCTAATAAGAAATTTAAGTGCACATATGTGAATTAATACATGCCTAACCATTAGTTGCATCTAAAGGCATTAAGTGATTATGTGCACTAGTGAACACCAAAACACGTAAGCATGCAAAGCATATGCAAGAAAATAAGTTTTTAAACTTAAGTTGGTGTTTTGGTTGCCATGCATATTCTTGGCTAAGCTTGGTAAAGACCATGAAAATGAACACATGAAATCCACATGGGTGCTAGCTGTTTTCTGAGAGCACTTCAACTTAACCTTAATTAAAGAACTTAACGAGCTAGTACCGATAAGTATCCTGGGGTTCGTGCCTATAAGTCTTAGTGAGTTTTAAAAGCCCCTTCTGTGTAATGAAAACTTCCACTGCATGTTTTAAGTAATCAGGCCCAAATGGGCTAGGGGCAGTTTAGGGCACGACAGCTTGGTATCAGAGCACAGTTGCTCTTAAGGACCAAAGTTTTGGTCTATGATTCTTAGTATAGACTTGTTCCCACATAGGTTAAGTCCACTAATGAATATTTATGAATATTGAGCAATTGTGTGCCTTGCTTGTTGTTAATTCCAGGATGAGAACCAGAAATACGAACCGAGGCCGAAATGAAAGTGAAACTTCCCATTAGGGGAATGAAAATGCTGGCTTTGTGCCAGAGGTGCAAGTCAGGCCTTCTGAGCTCATAAGGGCTAATGTTACTGGGCCTAGCATTGATGCCCAAGAAAGAAGAGAGGCAAGAATGGAAGCAATGATGGAAGCTATGCAAGCCAATGTGGCCCAATTAGCAGCGAGCATGCATATTCTGGCAAGGGGTCAAGCCCAAGTCCCAGAGCCTACTGGGCAACAAAGAGAGCCACCAATAAGAAGGAGGCCAGGAAAAGAACCTATACTCGATGATCAAGCCAGTGAAAATGGTGATGATGAGGATGAGGAAAGGAGAAACCCAAGAGCTAGAAGGATAAGATTTGAGATTAGACAAGAACTGAGGGAGAAAGAAGAAGAAAGTCCAAATGCAGAAGAGCTGGACATAGAAGATATTGATGGTCCTACCCAACTCACTGTCACCACTGGAGCAGTGAGGGCCCAAAGAGGGAGGCCCAATATGGATAATAGTGGAAGCCTAAGAGAATGCCAACTAGAAGGGTTTCTTGCCCTAAGACCCCCAATATTTAAAGGAAACTGTAATCCAGATGAAGCAGAATTCTGGATAAACCAGATTGAAAAGATCTTTGAGAGAATGAAGGTTTCCTCTTCTCAGAAGGTCTTACTGGCAACATTCAGGGGTAAATTGCACGTGTTACCCCTAACCTTTTAATTTTGTTTCTGTTCTAACCCCAACCTTCATTTTGTTCGTTGCGCCTCCCTAACGTGGCTAAAACGTTCCATTTTGAACCTTTTTTGGATGGAATCCGTTATATTGGATGGAAAATGACACGTCAACATAAGATTGTAGGGGAAAATATTTGTTTTAACCCTTGTAAACATTTTCATTGCAAAAAAAAGCCATAACATTTTCAAATCTCGCTCTTCTCCCTTCCCCACGGTGCCATCTCCGGCGGCTCCATCTTCAACCTTCCTCTCCTCCCTCTCCTGCGACAACCTTGTACTCCATTCACTCACCCACTCTTCCGATTCCCTCTCCCCACCGCCATCGAGATACCTCTTCCGATTCCCTCCTTAAAATACTAACCTCCTATCCTCGCCGCCCCCTGGTTTTTCCCCTCAGTTGCCCGATGCGGGCTACCCCTCCCTAGAACCCTAAGCTCCTCCCTTAACTACCGCCGCCCCTGATCCTTCCTTACAACGCTGTCTCGTTGCCGATCCACCTCCAAAGATTCCTGTCAATTACCGTCGTCACCTCGTCTCTCGCCACGCCGCATCCTCTGATCTTCAAAAAGCTTTGGTGCCATTGTAATGCATCATCTTCCAAATGAATGGACCTGATTTCAGCGATTTCAGTGACATTATCGGTCAAAAAAAATTGGTTGCACCTGAAGAGCCACCCATCTACGTTGTTTCTGTTGAAGTGAGGAAACTCGATCCTGGATAGGCGAGTGAAATTCAGATTTCCAGTAGCAGCTGCCATTACCGGAGGATTTTGCTGGCCCAGCGACTGGTTTGTCAGTGTGACTCCATTCGCAACTCCCAACTGACTCTGATTTTGAATCGTCAAAGCCAATCCAGTCACCATCTCTTTGAGCGAGTTGATCTCAAACCGATTTTGATCAACTTGCTCACGAGCAAAAGCCATGAAATCTTCGACAGATTTCTTCTGTCCTTGATTCCTTGTCCCGTCAGCCATGGTGCCAAGATCAATGCTTTGATACCAAAAATGTTATAATCAGAAACGAGCAGCTTTATTTTCAGGGATTCTGGAGAAAGAAAGAACAAAAACTGAAAAGAACAGAGACTTACAACTAAACCGCCATTGCTCCCCATGCACGCATTCGGAAGCTCGCCAGGCCGTCACTCGTCCAGGCCCAGGCAGTCGCTTGTGCGTGCACCCGTTGCCGCCACGAGAGGAATTGAAGATAACCCGTAGGACGACCCGCCAACCCGACCCCGATCTTCTACGTTTGACCCAGTTAACCTTTATCTCTTGGGTAAAACCCCTCTTAAGCCTTCCCACAACTCCGATTCCCACTCCTCCGATTCCTGAATGGGTCTGAATCTTCTGCAAGATCTGAAATTTCCACTCTTGACATATAAACCTCTGGGTTGGGATGGAGTAAAAGCAGAGTAACGACAATGGGTGGCCATGGAAGGAGCATAACCTACACTTAAGGCGGTGAGGGCTTATGGAAATGGAGAAAGGTGCGGGATGAATGTACTCTGAGGAGATCACCTAAAAGTCGCAGGAAGCAAGGGTTAGGAGGTCCCCGGAGTGTTTTTCCGTGGAGGAACCTCCGACGCCCAAGTGAGTATTTTGGAGGTAATCAGATGATTTCAAGAGTAAGGAAGTATCTTATCTCAGGTAATGTCCTCTCCCCCTTACCTGGAATAATTACCGAGTACATATAGAGGGGCGAATAGTGATAGTTCTTCTCGTGTGGCCAGCCCAGATCATGACACATGTTCGGCGGGATCCGTTCCACATCTTTTGGTCAACAGGGGACTCCTAGCAAGGCATGGGCCTCTGGGCTATGAGTCTAATCAACCCGAGAGTGACGTGCTAGAGTGTGCCTGCAAATGGCGTGTCGGGGCATGGCCAGGGCAGATTATCAGGGATTTGTCAGAGGCTCCTTAAATGCTTATGTCGTACTCCCGAGGTCCCTTTTGGTAGAGGAGGCCTTTTCGGAGAACTTGTCCTCCGAGGTCACTTTAGTATCGCAGGAGTATATTTCCTGAGGGTGATCCTTCTCGAAGGCACCCCCACCTCTGAGGAAGGCTTACTCGTTCTCCCGAGGTTGGCACTATTGTTTCCAGGAATGGAGAAATGCCGAGGCTGGATTTCGGGAGGTCGGGCATCCTTCTTTCCATGGCAGCTGGTTTTCCTTCCGAGGTTGGTGCTTTGTCAGAACTAGTGGGTTCGGAGGGTGATCGGCACCTTGGCTATTAGAATGGAAAAGCTCGAGGGGTAGATCTCCCGAAAACCAGTCTGGTCCAGGCTCTCTAACTCTTACATCGGAGAAGAGTCACCTTTTGTGCGCGAGGTGGTGCAGGCACCCATGCCCAGCGATTTCAGGGTACCACGCCTAGAAACTTTTGATGGGTGAAGTGATCCTCAGGCGCACTTGATGAAGTACAAGTGAAGCATGGTACTCCATGGCGCAGATGACGCTACGCTCTGTAAGTGTTTCGAAGTAACACTCTCTGGCCCGGCGACAGCATGGTATAACTCTCTAGCCCACGGAAGCTTCTTAAACTTCCAAGAGCTGTCCACTGCCTTCACCCAGCAGTTCATCGGCTGCAGACCAACTTCCAAAATGCCAGTACAAATGTTCGACATAGCTCAGCGAGGGGGGGAGACCATTCGCGATTATGTTGAAAGGTTTAACCAAGAAGCACTGAGCGTACCTGACTTTCGGCCAGAAATTTGCATCCTTGCAATGATCAGAGGACTTCGGAGGGACTCCCAACTATTCTTTGAATTTTTGAAAGACCCCCCAGAGACTCTCGGGGAATTCTATAGAAGGGCTGAACAGCATATGACGGCCGAGGAACTTAGAATGGGAGGACCTAAAGGAGAGCACCCATGGCCTGAAGGGCCTAGTCGTCAGCCTCGACACCAGAATGAGCGGGAAAGACCCCGAAAACAGAAGGGGAAAAGGCAAATGACATTCACCCCCTTGGACACCACCAGAGCCAGCATCCTCATGGCCCTAGAAAGGCAAGGGACCATAGTCCCAAGTCCAAAGGCCATGACCTCGGAAAACAAGAAGAACATGAAGAAATTCTGTCAGTTTCACCGAGATCACGCCATGACACTGAGGATTCTTTTCAGCTAAGGAAATATATCGAGTCCCTGATCAAGCAGGGTCAACTTCATCGATACTTACGAATGCCTTCACCAAAAGGAAGAAAGAAAGAACAAAGGAGAGGGGACGACGAAGAGTATGACTCAGACAGACGTCGGGACCGAAGTCCTCAAAAAAATCTGCCACCATCAGCAGGGGTTATCCAAACCATCACTACCGGGATACCATCGGCTGAGAGAAAGAGGAAGATAAGAGAAATCTCCGTAATGGAGTACGAGAACTCCCCAAACAGGCTCATTCGTAGAGACGGGTCTGCAATAAGATTCCCCCATGACGACCCACTCGTCGTCATGGCAAGGATAGGAAACTGGGATGTCAAAAGGGTACTCCTCGATGACGGCTCAAATATCGACGTCATCTTTTCCCATCTACTACCTAATTTAGGCATCCCAAGAGGCGATCTCAGTACAGTCAATTCCCCTACCTTCGGCCTTGGGCCCTCTGAACTTTCGGTTCTTGAATATGTCGACTTGCCTTTGATGTTACAAGGGATCTCGCCCCATAGCCAGGAAGAGTTAATCGCCTCTGTCAGGTCAAGGTTTATTGTCATTGATGTGCCATCAGCTTACAATGATATCCTAGGGAGGTAGACTCAAGCCAATCTTCACATCCGCCCGGACGTGAAGTACCTAACTGTCACCTTCGCAACCCAAGATGGAGATGCAGAGATCTTCATTGACCAAACCGAAGTTAGAAAGGTCTTAACAAAAGCCAGACAAAGCCCAACAAAGATCCAAGTGCAGGCTTCGGTGAAGGAGAGAATAGTCATGACGGGTGAAGAAACAGTGAAGGAAGAAAAGGAAAGCCTGGAACAAATAGAAACAAAGGATTTAGAGTTTATCCCTGGCCGAAACACCCAAATTGGGAAAAAATTGGCCGAGGATGACAAAAAGAGGCTTGTATCCTTCTCGTGTATGAACAAAGATCTATTTGCCTACTCACCAAAAGATATGCCTGGGGTCGACCCCAGCATAATCCACCACAATCTAAGAGTGCAACCAAATGCCAGACCAGTTCGGCAGAAAAAGCTAAGTCTATCGACTCATAAGAATTCCTTTATTGAAGCCGAAGTTAATCGCCTCATTGAAGCCGGGGTAATAAAAGAGGTAAAATACCCCGAATGGCTCAGTAACGTGGTTATTTCCACGAAAGAGGGAACTGAAAAACTTCGAATGTGCATCGACTTTCAAAATTTGAACGACGCCTGCCCAAAAGACTCTTACCATTTGCCAGCCATAGACCAGCTAGTAGATGCAACTGCCGAATATGGGCTTCTCAGCTTCCTCGATGGCTTTAGCAGATATCATCAGATTCAGATGAACCCCGAGGAGGAAGAAAAAACAGCCTTCCTCATGGAAATAGGCACCTACTGCTACGTTAGAATGCCCTTCGGGCTTAAAAACGCAGCGGCCACCCATCAAAGACTGATGAATAAGGTATTCGATTCCCAGATCGGGAGAAATATGGAATTATACGTTGATGATATGATAGTCAAGAGCAAAATGTCTGGCAATCATATCACTGACCTAGGTGAAAACTTCCAACGACTTCGGGAGTTCGGCATACACCTCAATCCGGAGAAATGTGTATTCGGAGTAAATGCAGGAAAATTTCTCGGGTTTATGGTGTCAGAAAGGGGAATAGATGCTAACCCTGAAAAACTCAAAACCCTACTAAATTTCCAAATGCCCACATCCATCAAAGACATACAAAGGCTTACAGGAAGAATCACTCGCCTTAGTAGATTCATCTACAGGTATGGCGACCGATGTCGGCCATTCTTGAAAGTAGTCACCAAAGCCCCGAAAGGCGAGGATACCTCTGGAACCCAGGAGCATCCATGGAACTAAAAATGCCAGAAAGCCTGGGATGAGCTTAAAAACTACCTGATCAAACTGCCAACACTTCGACAACCCCGGAAAGCAGAACCCCTCATCCTTTATCTCGCAGTGATTGAAAAAGCGGTGAGTTCGGTCCTAGTAAAAGAAGAAGGTGGGACTCAATGGCCAATATATTATGTAAGCAAGTCCCTGCATGGTGCCGAGATTAGATGTTACCCACTCCGAGGTAGTCCAGTTATGGTGCCAAAACTGTGCATTTAGACTCCCGGGATTGGTAATGTTCTGTAGGCCATCAGAACACTACCCTTAGTGTGCATACCCAAGTGGCCCTCTTCGGAACTATGTAAATACATGCATATTGGTCCAACCATCACACACATATTCACATTGCATGCACACTATGGCAGCAAAGAAGGAAAACACTAGGACAAGTCTTAGTTTTGGCTTCCACACATTAGGCAATCTTGTTAAGTTCTAGTGGCCAGCTACTGCACCTGTAAGTTCCACTAATAAATTGTATCATTATAGCCACATATCCCCCTGTTTTATTTGCTCTATTATCAAGTAGAGACTTAGAGAAAACCAAGGAATTTTTTTTACATCAATAGCCCACCTATGGACCAAGTTATGGATTTTTGAAGTTGGTTACAAAATTCTGACCAAATGAACACTAACTCATCCAATTTTGCAATGTCATATCTTTGGCTACAAGGATCCAAATCCAAAAATTATAAATTCTAGTTCAGAAGCTAGATGTTCTCTAGCTGTGGTCAAAATTTCATACCAAGATTCATTCTACACAGGGAGATATCAAAGTTTAGTTACATGGTTGAAATTCTGGCAACTTTGGGACCATTTTGTCCATACAATTTTTCCGAACCATGATACCACTTCATTCACAAGGGGAAAGCACTCACAGGCTATCCCATACATGTCCAATACACATATTAATTACATTCTCTTGCATCTAGCAACTTTATGTGGCCAAAACAGAATTTACAAGTAAGTAGCCTATCATTCACACTTAGGCAGCTTTGCACCACATCACTTACATAGCCAAAACATTACTCAAATGTTCGCATACTTGTCTCATTTTACATACACTACATGTACATGCATACATTCACTACAATATACTCTTAACTCAGCTAAATACGCACCTTACATTACAGGAGGTCCTGAGACACAATGGTCTCCAAAAATAGGATGCTGGACAGCTGCTGCACAACACAATAAGTACCACCATTAAAAATACCAAATGTGCTCCTTAAGTCAGAAAACTTTCTAGATCATAACTATACATATGGAAGTTTTTTGCCTGAAATTTTAGAGCAAAAATCAAACCACAAAGGTTAGTTTGAAGGTGATCTTTCTGCTGGAGCTGAAATGACAGAATTGAGGGGAGTAAGTTTCATTGAGAAACTTAGTAAGGGTAACACTTGGTTTCTTAAGGTAATGTGATCCTCATTAAAACCTGCATCCAAAGACACTAAAACACAAAAACCACAATGCATATATACAAACACAAACAACAAACACATGAAATGTGGCAGCAACATATACCATAGGTTAGTCCGTAAAACATGTAATAAACTTAACCAAATCACTATGGAAGCCCTCCTCAAGCTAATCTTTGGTCTTAGGAGGATTTTAAAACTAGTTAGTACTAACTTTTGGGCTCTAGAAACCCAAAAATTCGCTGCCATCACTGTGCACTTCACACTAGGTCACAAAACCTTCAATAAGTGCACTCCCCTCACTAAGCTTGGTTCATCAAGCACATGGCTCTCTTCCAAGCTTAGCCCTAGCTCCATGGATGTTTGAAAATTTCAGAAAACAACCCATGAGAGCAAGAGAACCCTTACCTTGATGGGTATGCTGAAATTGGAGCTTGATCCTAGGTGCACTAAAGCAATAGCACCAACTAGCTTCCACTTGTGCTTCCTTGACTTCAATTGCAAGTAGTTTTGAGTTTGAAGGTATGGTGGCTATGGAGGAAGTTTGGAGGAGAGGGCTGGCTTTATTTTTGCTGGTGGAGGCCGAAATTTAGAGAGCAAAGGTGGTCTTGACTACTTAAATAGTCAAAAGTACACTAAACACACTTAAGTAGTCTTAACCTTGTCTTATGTCATTTTCCTTGCTACAAGACTATGGTTTCTTAGTCTTAATCTCTTGGCCCACACTTGACCATCGTTATCTTCCTTTAGCAGCCCTCCTTATGTGGGCTAACCCCACAAAACTTCCATTTGACTTAAGTCATAGACATACACATCTTAAGGCCTACATTAGAACACTTAGGTCCTTTATGCCTTTTTCTGTTTTCTTTGTCCTTAGTTGTCTTCCATAAGCAATTTGGTCCTCCAATAGCACTTTCATACCACTCATATCCTTCCCATAACTCTCCAAATCTCTTTTGTGAAAGTTTTGCAATTGAGTACCCGAATTTCCAAAACCTTACAAAAAAGTCCATAGGTTGCTTGACAAACAAGCAATCCTTAAGGCTTTTCTTGGGGACCAAGTTACCAACTTGGAACACTTTTAAGGAGGTGTTGATCATGCCTTTTACCCCCCACACTTTTAACACTATTGTGAGAATTACACAATATAATGGTTTTTTAGGCATTATGACACACTTGTAATTCTCCCATTTTATGAGGTGGTAACAATCCTCCCCCCCTTAAAAATTTTGGTCCTCCAAAATAACCCTTAGCTTTGGGTATTCTTCAGGATACCTTTCCATAAGGTCTTTTTCAGATTCCCAGGTTGCTTCTCTTTCAGAGTGGTGTGACCACTGAACTTTAACCATGGGAATATGTTTGTTTCTTAACCTTCTGGTATCCTTGGCTAAGATAGCTATAGGTTTCTCTTCATATGTCAAGTTAGGTTCCAACTATATGTCTTCCACTACAATACTATGCTTTGTGTCCAGTAGACACTTCTTAAGCATACTGATGTGAAAAACATTATGAACACTTGACATGTTTGGCGGTAGAGCTAACCTATATGCTACCTTGCCAACTCTATCCAAGATCTCATAAGGACCGATGTATCTTGGAGCTAACTTGGTTCTTTTACCAAATCTGACAGTGCCTTTGGTTGGTGCAACTTTCAGCCAAACATTGTCACCAACCTCAAATTCCAAGTCTCTCCTTCTTTTGTTGACATAGGCTGTGGTCCTTTCATTGGCTGCTTTTAATCTTTCTTGAATCTTCTTGATTTTAGCAGTAGTCTCTTCAATAATTTTGGGACCCAACTCTAGCCTGTCTGAGGCTTCCACCCAACAGTGGGGTGTCATGCACCTTCTTCCATATAATGCTTCATAAGGTGCCATGTCAATGGTGCTTTGGTAACTATTGTTATATGAGAATTCCGCCAACGGCAAGTGTTGGTCCCATTCACCTTTGAAATCCAACACACAGCTCCTAAGCATGTCTTCCAGTATCTGTATCACCCTTTCAGATTGCCCATCTGTCTGAGGATGATAAGCAGTACTTAGGTGGATTTTGGTTCCTAGTGAGCACTCCAAAATTGAGCTGTAAATCTTGGATCTCTATCAGATCTAATGGAGTCTCACTCCATGTAGTCTCACTATCTCCTAGACATACATCTGGGCTAACTTCTCAAAGGAGTCTGTGAGTTTCATAGGTAAGAAGTGGGAACATTTGGTTAGCCTATCCACAATGACCCAGATTGTATCATGCCTTAGTCTGGTCATAGGCAACCCAGTCAAAAAGTCCATGGTTATGTTGCCCCACTTCCTCACTAGTATAGGTAGAGTCTGTAGGGTACCAGCTGGCTTCTGCTGCTCTGCCTTTACCCTATGGCATGTGGCACATTTGGAGACATAAGTAGCTATGTCTCTCTTCATATGTGGCCACTAGAAGTGAGTCTTCAAATCTTTATACATTTTCTCACTTCCTGGATGGATGTTCAACTTGCTTGTGTGAGCTTCTTCAAGTATTTCATCCCTGAGCTTTGCTTCTTTAGGCACATATATTCGGTCCTTGAAGTACAGTAATCCTTGCTTGTAGGCAAAGGATTGATACAAGGAACCTTTTCCCTCTCCTGAGATCTTTTTCAGATTAGGATCTGTGTCCTGTGCCTTCCTGGCTTCTTCAATCCATCCAGACTAAATTGTCGATGTGTAAATTTGGGCTTCCTCCCACTTATGCCATTTATGCCATAGGCATAGTAGACTATTTTGCTCATCATGATTAGCTAAGGATCCTCCTTTCAAAAGTCCTGTGTACTTCCTGCTCAAGGCATCTGCTACTAGATTGCCTTTGCCCTCTGTGTACTGTATACTGTAGTCATAGTCCTTGATGTACTCTAACCATCTCCTTTGCCTCATGTTCAACTCTTTCTGAGTGAACAAGTACTTTAGGCTCTTATGGTAAGTGTAGATAAAAAATGAACTACCCATCAAGTAATGCCTCCATTGCTTCAGAGCAAAAATCACTGCTCCCAGTTCTAGGTCATGGGTAGGATAATTTTGCTCATGGGGTCTTAACTGCCTTGACCCAAAAGCAATGACATTTCTGTCTTGCATAAACACACAACCTAACCCAGATCTAGATGCATCTGTATATATGATGTAGGGCTTACTTGGATCAGGAAGAATCGACACTGGAGCTTTGATCAACCTTTGCTTGAGCTCCTGGAAACTATTTTCACACTTCTCAGTCCACTCAAATCTTTGACCCTTCTTGGTCAAATGAGTAAGAACTGAGGCTATCATGGAAAAGCCTGATACAAATCTCCTGTGGTATCCAGCTAATCCTAGGAAAATTTTGATTTCCTTCACAATCTTTGGTCTTTCCCACTCTTGCACTGCCTTGACCTTTTCAGGGTTTGCCTTAAGGCCTTGTGCATCTATGATGTGTCCTAGGAAAGACACTTCCCTTATCCAGAATTCACACTTGGATAACTTGGCATAAAGCTGATGCTGCAACAGAGTCTTTAAGACAATCTTCATATGATGTTCATGTTCATTTTCATCCTTGGAATACACTAGGATGTCATCAATGAACACAACCACAAATTTGTCCAGATGTGGTCTGAACACCCTGTTCATCAAGTCCATAAAAGTAGCTGGGGCATTAGTCAAACCAAATGGCATGACTGTGTACTCATAATACCCATATCTGGTCCTGAATGCAGTCTTAGGAATATCTTCTTCCTTTACTCCCAACTGGAAGTATCCAGATCTTAAATCTATCTTGGAGAAGATCTTAGCTCCCTTGAGTTGATCAAATAGATCCTCAATCCTAAGGAGTGGATACTTGTTCTTGATAGTCACTGCATTAAGCTTCCTGTAGTCAATGCATAGTCTCAAAGATCCATCCTTCTTTTTCACAAAGAGAACAGGAGCTCCCCATGGTGAAACACTTGGCCTTATGAACCCTTTTTCAAGAAGTTCATCAAGTTGTTTCTTGAGCTCATTCATCTCTGTGATTGGCATTCTGTAAGGAGGTATGGATATTGGACTAGCTTCTGGTTGCAGCTTGATTTCAAATTCAATCTCCCTTTGTGGAGGAATACCTGGCAGGTCTTTAGGAAAGACTTGTGGAAAGTCTCTCACTATAGGTATTCTGTCCACTTCCTTATCACAGTGCAATTCATTCAATGCATAACAGTAATCATTCTCAGAAATCACAGGTATCTCATTTAATACCTCTAGCTCCATGCCATGCATTTCATACACTAATTCCTTAGAATTCACTAATGCATGCAGTTCACCATTAGGCAATGTGATTTCCCTCTTAGCACAATCAATTCTTATGTTATGCATAGCAAGCCAATTCATACCCAGCACTAAATCATACTTACGAATGTCCAACACTAGCAGGTTAGTCATAACCTTAGTCTTTCCTACTACTAGCTCACAATGCTTAGCTAGGTCATTAGTGAAAAGACATTGACTACCTGCTGTTTTCACTAAGGATATCCTAGGCATGATTTCAGTGGGCAATTTCACGGCATCAACAAATTTCCTAGCCACTATAGACACAGATGCACCAGTATCAAATAGAACACTAACAGGCATACCATTAAGGTAAATGTTACCTCTTAGTGCTCCTCCCTGCTCTGACGTCTCTTGCGTCTCCACCTGGAAGACTCTGCCAGCTCTCTGCATTGGAGGCCGAGGCACTGGAGGAACTGGCCTCTGCTGTCCCTCCCTTGGTGCTCCTCCTCTAGGTCCTGCCCCAATAGGTCTTACTGGACCTTGGTCTTCTGGCCTCCTTTGAGCCTGTGGGCAGTTTTTGATCCAATGATCCATGGATCCACATCTTAGACACGCTTGGGTATCAAAGTAGCAAGGTTTCTGTCCATGAAACATCCTACACTTAGGGCACCTTAGGCCAGGGAACTTCCCCTTAACCTTGCCCTCACCACCAAAATGGGAACTCTTGGCAATTCCCTTGCCATATGGTGGCTTCTTCTGCTTGCCTCCTGCCTGACTACTTTTCCCCGGTCCACTGGGAAAGTACTTAGTCTCATACTCCTTTTGCTCTACTAATAGAGCTTTCTGCACTGCTTCATAGTATGTAACTGCTCCAAAAGGTCTAACAGCCTTTCTATTGTCTGACTTTAGGCCTCTGACAAATCTTTTGGTCTTCAATTCCTCCAGTCCATGATACTGAGGAGCATATATCACCAACTGATTGAATTTGTGCTCATACTCTAGGACACTGAGGTTGTCCTGCCTTAGAGCATAAAATTTAGCTTGCTTCATATCCTTGATGGCATCACTGATGTACTGTTCCTGGAACAACTATGTGAACTCTGGCCAGCTCATCTCAATATCTCTTCCTGGCCTTCTACCCTTCTAGAAAGCATATCTGTCTCTAGTGTTTCTCCACCACATCTCTGCATTGCCTACCAAGTTGTAAGTAGCCAGTGACACCTTCTTGGTGGAGCTGAGTGGCATCCTCTCAAACATCTTTTCTATGAAGATTAACCACTCCTCAGCTCTCTCTGGCCCAGCTCTTCCATCAAACTATGGAGGTCTTAGCCTTGGAACCTCTCCAACATTCTAACCTCATCTAGGCCCTCTAGATCCTCTGATCTATGTCTCCTAGATCTATGAGAGTCCTCTGTATGGTGATGCTCTCTATGATCTCTCTGCCTTCTCCTGGATCTTCTCTCATGGCCTTCCTCGATCTCATTCCTAGTGCGGGAATGGTCATAGACTGAGGGATTGGTCCTGGACACCTGACCAATCTCATATCTTACTCTTCTACCTCTTGGATTTCTCCTATCCTCATCTTCCACCTCAATGGTCTCATCATTTGTGTCTTCTAAGCTTCCAGAAGGAACATATTCAGATGTGTTTCTAGTATCCTCTTCTAGTTGTTGCTGTGCATCCTTAACTAGCACTACTAGAGCTACTTGGACTCCCTGCTATTGTGCTTGAATCGGCCTCATTAACTTTTCATTGATTAGAGCTAAGTTCCTCTGAAGCTCTAACCAAACCTGAGGCACTTCAGGGTTTGCTACCCCCTGTTGCCCCTGATTCCCTTTATTCTGTCCATTTCCTTGTTGCCCAGAATCAGTAGGAGGCCTTCAGGGTGGTTCCCCTCTCCTTGTGGCAACCATGTTTACTTCCTGCATTGATCATCCATCATAGAGCACATATACAGATCATAGGTATTTCAATGGTACTTGACACTAGCAGCTGACCAAACTGAGTTCAAATATGTAGATGCATGCAACGCAACTATATGCTATGTACATGTATAAACCAAGCTCTGATACCAACTTCTATTACCCACTCCGGGGTAGTCCAGTTATGGTGCCAAAACTGTGCATTTAGACTCCTAGGATTGGTAATGTTCCGTAGGCCATCAGAACACTACCCTTAGTGTGCATACCCAAGTGGCCCTCTTGGGCACTATGTAAATACATGCATATTGGTCCAACCATCACACACATATTCACATTGCATGCACACCATGGAAGCAAAGAAGGAAAACACTAGCACAAGTCTTAGTTTTGGCTTCCACACATTAGGCAATCTTGTTAAGTTCTAGTGGCCAGCTACTGCACCTGTAAGTTCCACTAATAAACTGTATCATTCTAGCCACTTAGCCCCCTGTTTCCTTTGCTCTATTATCAGGTAGAGACTTAGAGAAAACCAAGGAATTTTTTTTTACATCAATAGCTCACCTATGGACCAAGTTATGGATTTTTGAAGTTGGTTACAAAATTCTGACCAAATGAACAGTAACTCATCCAATTTTCCAAAGTCATATCTTTGTCTACAAGGATCGAAATCCAGAAATTCTAAATTCCAGTTCAGACTCTAGATGTTCTCTAGGAGTGGTCAAAATTTCATACGAAGATTCACTCTACACAGGGAGATATTAAAGTTTAGCTACATGGTCGAAATTCTGGCAACTTTGGGACCATTTTGTCCATACAATTTTTCCAAACCATGCAAACACTTCATTCACAAGGGGAAAGCACTCACAGGCTATCCCATACATGTCCAATACACATATTAATTACATTCTCTTGCATCTACCAACTTTATGTGGCCAAAACAGAATTTACAAGTAAGCAGCCTATCATTCACACTTAGGCAGCTTTGCACCACATCACTTACATAGCCAAAACATTACTCAAACGTTCACATACTTGTCTCATTTTACATACACTACATGTACATGCATACATTCTACAATATGGTCTTAACTCAGCTAAATACGCATTCTAGGTTACAGGAGGTCCTGAGACACAATGGACTCCAAAAACAGGATGCTGGACAGCTGCTGCACAACACAATAAGTACCACCATTAAAAATACCAAATGTGCTCCTAAAATCACAAAAAATTCCAGATCATAACTATACGTATGGAAGTTCATGAACCTGAAATTTCAGATCAAAAATCAAACCACAAAGGTTAGTTTGAAGGTGATCTTTCTGCTGGAGCTGAAATGACAGAATTGAGGGGAGTAAGTTTCATTGAGAAACTTAGTAAGGGTAACACTTGGTTTCTTAAGGTAATGTGATCCTCATTAAAACCTGCATCCAAAGACACTAAAACACAAAACCACAATGCATATATACAAGATATAGCAACCAAATGTAGCAGCCAAACACAAACAACCAACACATGAAATGTGGCAGCAACATATACCATAGGTTAGTCCGTAAAACATGTAATAAACTTAACCAAATCACTATGGCAGCCCTTCTCAAGCTAATGCTGGGTCTCAGGAGGATTTTAAAACTAGTTAGTACTAACTTTTGGCCTCTAGAAACCCAAAAATTCTCTGCCATCACTGTGCACTTCACACTAGGTCACAAAACCTTCAATAAGTGCACTCCCCTCACTAAACTTGGTTCATCAAGCACATGGCTCTCTTCCAAGCTTAGACCTAGCTCCATGGATGTTTGAAAATTTCAGAAAACAACCCATGAGAGCAAGAGAACCCTTACCTTGATGGTAATGCTGAAATTGGAGCTTGATCCTAGGTGCACTAAAGCAATAGCACCAACTAGCTTCCACTTGTGCTTCCTTGACTTCAATTGCAAGTAGTTTTGAGTTTGAAGGTATGGTGGCTATGGAGGAAGTTTGGAGGAGAGGGCTGGCTTTATTTTTGCTGGTGGAGGCCGAAATTTAGAGAGCAAAGGTGGTCTTGACTACTTAAATAGTCAAAAGTACACTAAACACACTTAAGTAGTCTTAACCTTGTCGTATGTCATTTTCCTTGCTACAAGACTATGGTTTCTTAGTCTTAATCTCTTGGCCCAAATTTGACTATCCTTATCTTCCTTTAGCAGCCCTCCTTATGTGGGCTAACCCCACAAAACTTCCATTTGACTTAAGTCATAGACATACACATCTTAAGGCCTACATTAGAACATTTAGGTCCTTTATGCCTTTTTCTGTTTTCTTTGTCCTTAGTTGTCTTCCATAAGCAATTTGGTCCTCCAATATCACTTTCATACAATTCATATCCTTCCCATAACTCTCCAAATCTCTTTTGTATATGTTTTCAATTGAGTACCCGAATTTCCAAAACCTTACAAAAAAGTCCATAGGTTGCTTGACAAACAAGCAATCCTTAAGGCTTTTCTTGGGGACCAACTTACCAACTTGGAACACTTTTAAGGAGGTGTTGATCATGCCTTTTACCCCCCACACTTTAAACACTATGGTGAGAATTACACAATATAATGGTTTTTTAGGCATTATGACACACTTGTAATTCTCCCATTTTATGAGGTGGTAACATCAGACACCCATTGCTCCAAAAATCCATCTACGCCTTAGTACTCGCAGGCAGAAGGTTGTGACCCCTACTTCCAAGGACACGCTATCATCGTCCGAAGTAACCTGCCTCTACGCGATGTAATGAAAAAAGTAGAGCATTCGGGAAGATTATCGAAATGGTGTATCGAACTCGGGGAATATGACATTACTTACGAGCCAAGAAGGGCAATAAAAGCCCAGGCACTGGCAGACTTCATTGTCAAAATCCCAGAAATAGAGAATGCCGAAAACATCGGCGAAGACCAACAAGGGTTGATCCAGAATGGAAGCCTTTTGTCGATGGAGCATTAGGCGCAGAATATCAGGGTGCTGGGATAGTCCTTCGGGGACCTGAAGGCATGGAAGCCACTAAAGCAATCAAATTTGGTTTTGATGTTACCAATAACATCGCCGAATATGAGGCCCTTATTGCAGCACTAAAACTGGCAAGAAAAGTCAGCATAAAAGACCTCATGGCCCACAGTGACTCACAGCTAGTAGTCCGGCAGATGAAAGGGGAATACGCGGCAAAGGATCCAACATTGGCAAAATATCAAGACATCATCAAAAAACTCATCGGAGAGTTTGACTTGGTACAAATAGAAAATGTGCCCCGAAGTGATAATGCTCAGGCTAACTCCTTGGCCAAATCCAAGGAACCCAGCGAGGTGCTGAACAACCTAGTACAAAATTGATGTGCGTAGCAACCTCGGGAGAGGGATGGCGAGACCCAATCAGGAAGTATCTAGCAACTTCGGAACTCCCTAAGGATCCTAAAGAGGCCGCAAAAGTACAAAAGCGCTTGAGAAGATACTTCCTCATCGAAGAAGAACTATACAGGCAAGGGTATGCGAGCCCCCTGCAGAAATGCGTAGGTGAAGATGATGTCAAAACAATACTCAAAGAAGTCCACGAAGGAGCTTGTGGCTCCCATATAGGAACAGACGCCCTTGCTGGGGTACTACTTCGCCAGGGATACTTTTGGCCTACCTTAAGGAAAGATGCAAGTCAATTTGTCCAAAAAATGTGACAATTGCCAAAGGCACGCCAACATCCAAAAGTTACCTTTGGAAAGAATAAACTCAGCATATTATCCTTGCCCCTTTTCCATATGGGGTATTGATCTCATCGGACCTCTTCGAAATGCTCCCGGTGGGGTAAAGTTCTGCATAGTTGCGGTGGACTACTTCACTAAGTGGATAGAAGTAGAGCCACTGGCATCAATCTCGGCAAAGGATACCCAAAAGTTTGTATGGAAGAACATCATACGCCGATTTGGAATACCAAGGGTAATAGTGGCCGACAATGGAACTCAGTTTGCGGATAAAGGATTCTAGGAATTCATGGCTGACTTTGGCATAAGAATACATTTTGCTCTAGTAGCCCACCCTCAAAGTAACGGGCAGGTCGAGGTATCCAACAGGACAGTAAAAGATGGCATGAAGAAAAGACTAAAAGAGGCAAAGGGGAAATGGCCAGAAGAGCTCCCAAGTGTGCTATGGAGCTACCCTACGACTCCCCGAAGGGCCACCGAGGAAACTCCTTTCTCACTCATGTATGGGACAGAAGCCATCATCCCCATGGAAGTCATACAGCCTTCGGTAAGAATACAAGTGTTCGACGAAGGAGGAAATGATCTCGGCTTGAGAACAAAACTAGACCTCGTCGAGGAGCATCGCGAAATGGCCGAACTAAGGAGGAAGGCTTTCCAACAAAGAATAGCTCACGCTGCTAACTTACACATAAGGAGAAAAGAAATCAAACAAGGAGACCTTGTTCTCCAAAAGGCCGAATTTGAGCCACGCAAGCCATCAGAAGGGGTACTTCGGGCAAACTGGAGTGGACCACATTTGGTCCTCGACGAGGTCCGCCCAGGGGTCTACAAATTTGGTAATATCGAGGTAGTAGAGTTGAAAAATAGTTGGCATTCAGACTCCCTGAAAAAATTCTATACTTAGACATTTTCTCAAAGAAAACTTGTAACCACTCTTCCCCGAAGTCAATGAAAATACAAGCTGAATATGGTCACGTTACTGAAGAAAAGTTTCCTGAATGGTTTTCCTTTCGGAACTAACTCCTTGATGGACTCTAAAACCTCGGCGGAATGCGGAAAATGTCTAAAATGACTTTTTCCGAAGATATAGGCGGGGACGTTCGCCAAAGATACATACTTAGAATTACATTAATTTCTGAAGCATCATATTCGGAAGGAAGAATGGAGATCGGAGAAAAAATCTTCATTAAAAATCTTAAGGTACAAAGGAGCAGGAGCACAAGAAAGAAAGAAGAAGCCTATGGCTGAGCAGGGGCGTCTGACATCTTTTCGACGTCATCACCATCTTTAGTAGGCTCAGTCGGAGGAACGGGCCCAGCCGGAGGAAGGTTGATAACTCTAGCTTTGACCATGTCCACCTGGGCTCTTTGGGAAAGTCCAAAGCGGACAGGTGCTAGAGGTCAAGCTCAGGGTGCCGAGTAAGGACTTGGTGGCGTGCCAAGCAGAAGCCGTCTTGGTAAGACACCTTCGCCATCTGCTCAGTCTAATCCTTCTCGGCACTAAGAGCCGACAGCTCGACCTTGAGCGAAGCAATCTTCTCCTCCAGCTTTCTCTTCTTCTTACCCTTAGCCTCATTCTTCTTCAACGAGTCAACCTCAGCCTGGAGCTCGGCATTCAAAGTGAGCACCTTCGTAAGGTTCTCCCTATCTTCAGCATTCTCCTTCCGAAGGGCCTCATTCTCTGAAGAGAGAACGACACACTTTGAGCCGAGATCCTCGACCTTGGCTGTAAAATCGAGAAGAAGCTCCTGCTTGCTCGCTGCGAGCTCGGCCCGAAGATTCACAATGTCTTCCTTGGCAATCTTATTTAGTTCGCCGTACTTGAGGACATACTTGGCGCAGAACTCCTTTGCCTTGTGCAGAGAATCTTTGGACTGGGAGCGGGACTTTGTTTGCTTCGCCGCCCAGGCATGAAAGTACCCGTTGTATGCCAAGAGCTGCAAAAAAGAGGGCCCCAAAAAATGATTAGAAGACGATAAAACTTAGAAGAAGATTTTTCTAAGTACGAAAGAAGAAAGAACTACCTGGGCAGCATGCTCCGTCATCTTCACCGTGAGGATTTCCTCACTTGGGCATTTAGTGATGAGCGACTGAAAGGTGGCATTCGTCATCACCCCTGTCGCCATCTGGGGAGCCATCAGCTGCCTATCCTCGGAGAACAAATTCATGTCCTCCGTGAATGTCCAGAATGGCTCCCTCGGCACTTTATCTTTCGGGATGTGCTCATCATGAAAAGCCCTCCTTCGGGCGTGAGTTTCCATCAAGGGGCCAACAGGAATGTCCTCTACAAGATCATGCCGAAGTTCCGTCAGTACAACATCCCTTAGCCATTCATCCAAAATATCATAGATATGAAAAATACTTAGATTTGTAGAAGAATGGCTAAGGAACCAACCTGGAGGAACTTCAGCGATGTCATATCCAGACTCGCCCCCGCGGACTTCACTGGGAACGTTCTTCCCTTTTCTTTTTCTGCTCTCTTCGAGCTCCTGAGAAAATCTTTGCTCGGCCGAAATCTTGGCAGCAAGGACAGGGGTCAGTGCCGTCCCAAGAAGGGCAGAGTCCGAAGGAGGATCCACGGGGGTCAAAGGATGAGCAGGAGATTGATCCTTCACCTCGACCACATTTTCAGGTGGAGGAGGAATTGCAGCCTTGGCCTTCTTGGACTTAGAAGGACCACCGGCGGTCTTCTTTCTCTTAGCAGGAGCCTTCTTGCGTGTCTGCTCCCCCCTCTCGGCCTGACCCAGGAAGAGAGACTTATAAAAGTCAGCAGCTTGATCACTCATCTCTGAAAAAGGAAAAAATATCAGTGTAAGTCCTAAAGGAAAAAAGATAACAAATCCTGGAAAGTGACTTACTCTTGGCAAAAACCTCGTATGAAATTTCGCCCCGAAGAAGGATAACTATCCATGCCTTTTTCCCCGGGAGAATGGGTACAGGCATGTTGGGGTCACTCTTATGCGCATTCACCACTCCCAATTCCCGAAGAACTTCATCAGTCATGAGGTCCCATTTGATGGGAAAAGGATAAAGTCAATGCGGAGGCACCTTGTGGTCCTAGTCTGCCACCGCCCGGATAAGCCGATCGAACTTATCCAATTCGGCAGACAACTCCAAAGTTAGGAGCTTCCGGGGGTTGACGACATTAATCTTTAAGGTCCCTGAAGCCCATCTGATCGGCACGTGGCTCCACAGCTCGGGGACCAACAGGAAGAAAAACTTTTTCTGCCACCCTCGCCAGCTGTCCTTGTTGTCGAAGGTAAAGGTAAATTTTTTGCTCCCGGACACTCGGGGAAGCAGGAAATAAAAGCCACCCTTCGGGATCGGGTGGAGTTTGTAATACTGCATGAAGAAGAGAAAGTGGGGGTTTATCTTGAAAACCCAACACATGCAAAGAAAAGAGTTGATGTAAGAATAAGAATTTGGAGGGAGTTGATTCACAGCAATCCCGTGGAATTTACAAAACTTGCATATTATCCGATGGGGAGGATACCGAAGACCAGCCTTTAACTGAGCTCGGTAAACAGTAACCTTACCCGAAAGGGCTGAATAACCATACGTGCCCGGGATAGGTAACCTCGGGACGACGTAAGAAGTAAGGTAATATTTGGCCACCCACTTCGTCATTTTTTCCGTAGTGGTATAGCAAGGATGAGACTCAAGAGGAAGAAAGCTTTCGGGAAGAGGTCAGACGGACATCAACGGGGTTGGATCCGACATTTTTCAATAAAAAAGAAGTACGACTTCGGGAAAAATGGATGAAGGAAATAGAAAGACTTCGAAATAACAACCTTGGAAGGAAAAAGAAAAAGAACTATAGAAGGAAGCACCCACCAAAGGTTTTGCCAAAATCTGGGTTACGGGATGCCGTCGTGAAGAGTTGCCGGAAATCGCTCCGCTGTAGAAATCACCACCGGAAGAAGGAAAAAGACAGGGGGGAGCTCTAGAGCAGATGAGAGCAAAAGAAAGGAATGTGACAAGAAATGAGGCAAGAGCTTTTTATATAAACCTGATGGCCGGGGGCCTCATCGTTCAGAGTCATGGTGACTGTTGGAGAGACTTCTAGGAGGAAGAATGCCTGGAGGATGGTTCGCCCTTGGGAGTGTGCCTGAAAGTCCAGAAATAAATGGTTAGGAGGCCCCCGGATGTGTTTTCGGGGGGGGAGCCTCCGACGCCCAAGTTAGTGGTGGCTGAGAAAGGTAGAGGAAACAGCACAAAAGGGCTGAAGAGTGTCGCCTGGTGATTTTCTCAGAGTCTGGGAGTCAGACCTTTGCCAACCAACCTCCTGCCAAGTATTTATTTCCCGGTATTTATAGGAGTGCCTAGCCCGTTCAGATCGGGACACGTGTTTGGTCAGATGTTTCCTGAGTTTCTGGGCGTAGGGGACAGATAGCTGGTAGCAGTTTGCCTTGAGCCTTGTGCTGAGATGGGCCATGATGTGATTTTGATGGCGTCAGCGTGTTAGAGCGCCTATTGAGGCGGCTTTATGATGTCTATGAAAGGACGTGTCAGAGGCTTCCTTAAATGCTTCCTTAAATGCTCCTGCCGTACTCCCGAGGTCCCTGGGCGAGGTCGTCCTTTGGTACGGACGGTGCCACTTCGGGAAACACGCCCTTAGTTCGGGTGATCCCAGCTTCAGGGAGTTCCGCCTTCAAGGAGATCATGTTCGGCCCGCAATAGCTGGTGCCTCTTTTTCGAAGGCGATCTGTTTACAACCTCGGGGGGCTAGTAGTATCCTTAAGTTTCCTGGCGTGCCGGGCTCGGAGGTCTTCGGCTATCTCCCGAGGTGTATGATCCCATCTTTTCTCGGGTAGCGCCAGTTTCTTCTGGCCATTCTTGTGGCAGGGAGTTCGGCCAGATAGAGGTGATAGCCTTTGGCTATCACATGCCCCCCTTTGGAAAGCCGAAGTGAAGACTTCGGTTTTGCATCTCTTTCCGAGGTTGTTCTTGGGAGTCTCTTAGGAAGCTCAACCTGTTCCGAGGATCCACCTCTTGCCCAAAGGTCATGGGCGGTTCGGCCTTGGCCTGTTCTTTGGTGTCTTCAAGGCGGAGCCTGTGCTGAAGATACACCTCTCGCCCGAAGGTCATGGGCTGTTTGGCCATAGCCTGTCTCTTGGTGTCCTCGGGGTAACCTGCTTTTTCTTCTTGCACGTCTGTGTAACGTCGTGTCTGATGGCCAAGCGTGTCAGTCTAAGCGACGTGCCCCAGCTTTTTAGGGATGTCAGAAGACGTGTCCCCTGTTTTGGTGCGGCGGTTGACACGTGGTGCTTTGCCATTGGAGGAGAGTCGCGTCGGTTATAGAAGGCGCACCTTTTCAGGTGCAGAGGGCAGTTACGGCGACGGTTTGCCTCCAAAAGGGTACTTATGACGACATTTCGGTTACCAACCTTTGGCCTATAAATAGCCCATTCCATCATAAGTCCCATTTGCTTTTACTTCTGCTCCTTCCTCTGCTTTGCCCCTGTTTTCGTACTTTCTTGCTTTCTGTGGCGGAGCTACCTTAATCAGAGCTTTTTTCAGCCAACTTTCATGACGGCGTCCTCAGACTTTGGCAAATATTTTGGTGGGTTTTTGTTTTCCAGAGTGTTTTGATTCCTCTGTTCTTTTCAGTTTTTTCCGGAAACTATTTTCTGGCCTTTTTCGAACTCGTTTTCATGTCAAAAATGCCTATCCCTGAGAGCTGGTAGCCTTTTTTAGCCCATCCTTGTTGCACCACCCCCGCAAAATTAGAGAGGTGGAAGAAAAAGTTCTTTCTTCCCTCTTACACCGTTACTAGGCTGCCTCGCTCTAGCCATTATGCTTTTTCAAACCATAGTAACAAGATTACCATTTTTCGAGCCCAGCTGAAGGCCGGGCTTCGGTATCCTCCCCCGAAGATGGTTTGCGAGTTCTGCCAATTTCATGACATTGCTGTGAACCAGCTTCCCCCGAACTCGTTCTGCTATTTTAACGCCTTCCTCTGTATGTGTGGCATCTTCGGGATAAAACCCCATTTTATACTCTTCATGCAGTACTACAAGCTCTTTGTGGTCCCGAAGGGTGGCTTCTATTTTATGCTACCTCGGGGATCCGGGAGCAAAAAATTCATGTTCACCTTCGCGACCAAGGACAGCTGGCGGGGGTGGCAACAGAAATTCTTCTTCCTGAAGATGGAGGAGGCCTGGTCGTATGTTCCGACCAAATGGGCTCAGGGAAGGTTAGATGTGGACGTAGTTGATCCGAGGTTGTTGCTGACTCCAGAGTTGGCTTCCACTCTCGCGGACTTCGACGGCCGCATCCGTGCCGTCTCTGACTGGGCTCCTGAGGTCGCGCCGCGCTCTCTATACCCTTTCCCTATCAACTGGAGGTTGATGACTGAAGAGGTCCTCCGGGAGTTAAAGGTGGTTAAGGAGCACGAGACCGACCTCGAGATGCCAGCTCCTGCCATCGCCGGGAAGGATTCCTGGTTGGTCAAGCTTCTTAAGGAGGAAATCTCTTTCGAAATGCTTGTCGAAAGTGAGTTATCTTCTACTCCCTTGTTGTTTTTCCCTCGGACTTACGCTGATGTCTTTTTTCTTTTTCAGAGATGGGCGACGAGACTGCTGCATTTTACAAGTACCTTTTCTCCGGCCGGGTGGAGAAGGGCGATTAGGCAAAGAAGGCGGCTTCCCGAAGGCAGAAGTCTACTGGCTCTGGGCCTTCGGCGAAACGGGCAAAGAAAACTGCCCAGGCTCCTCTGGAGTATATTTCCGAGGAGGCTGATGGGGAGCCTGGGGCAGCCGAGATGGCAGCCGAGATTCCGCCGACCTAGGCTTCTGCCGAGGTCCCTGCTGCTGCTGAGGTTCCTTCCGCCGACGTCCCTCCGCAGAGCCCTTCGGCGTCGCAGACCCTTCTGGAGGCCGTGGAAGAGGCTCCTTCTGCCGAGGAGCGGCGCAAGAGGAAGGGCAAGGAGATTTCGACCTAGGAGTCTCAGGATTCCGAGGACGCCATGTTCGAAGTACCGCCAGGTCTGTTTCTTTCAGAACAAGTATGGCTCTTTTTGTTTTTCTGAATTTTCCTTTGTCTCTGACCCGCTTCTCGTTTTCTCCGTGCAGGGGAGTTACTTACCCCGAACTGGTTGGCCGAACACGCGAAGGCGCGGGCCCTTCGCGACGCCAAAGTCCCGCAAGGGAAGGTACCCGAAGAGCCTTTTTGGACGTTCATGGAGGACATGAACTTGTACTCCGAGGACTGTCCTGAAATGGCAAAGCAGATTTCGAAGGGGGTGCTTTCTGAGGCCTCCTTCAAGGCCATCGCGGCGGCCTATCCGGACGATGACACTCTTGCCGCAAAAGTCACCGAGCATGCTGCTCAGGTATGTTCTTCACACTTTTTTCCCTTCAATTTTTCCTAAGTGCTTGGCTCTTACTGACCTTGCGTTTATCTTTTTGCAGCTGCTGGGGTACGCCGGCTTTCTCCGAGTTCGGGTAGCCAGGTAGACGGCGTTCCGAGCTTCGGCCTTAGAGACCTTAAAGAAGGTGAAGGAAACGCGCTCGGCATTGATCGCCAAGAACCAGCAGCTGTCGGATGCTGCGAAGAAAGAAGTTGCTGCCCTTCGGGAGGAGTTCCGGAAGGAGAAGGAAGATCTTGAAAAGAACTCTTCAAAGACGATTGCTGACCTCGGCGATCAGGTGAAAGGGATGCTCGCTGCCAACCAAGACCTTCTCAAAGATAAGTCAGATTTTGACAATCTCATTCAGTCGTTGGTGAGTGAGAAAAAGGCCCTCGAAGCCGAGGTCCAGACTTTGAAGAAGGAGCCCGATGCGAAGAAAAGGGTGAAGGCGCTGAAGAAGGAGGTTGCAGACTTGAAGGACGAGCTCGAGGACCTTGAGGTTAAGAAGGACAAATCCGACCAAATGACCAAGGTCGCCTTCCAAGACGGATTCTGCCTTGCTCGGCACCAAGTCCTTGAGAGGTTCCCAAGTCTGGACCTCTCTTTTTTGGAAGCTCTCAAAATTCCCGAGGGGCCTCGGTGGTCCTGGTCCAAAATCGAGCATCTGAACCTGCCTTCTACAATTCCAGCGCCAAAGGTGGTGGAAAAGGAAACAGGGGCTGGTGGTTCACGGGACGCCGAGAACCCTTAGGCTCTTTTAGGGGCCTTTTCCTTTTTTCCTCTTCATTTTTGTGCTCCTTCTTCGGGCACTTCTTCTTTGTAAGCTAGCTTTCTTGTGATTGAAGATCTTTTTTTGGCTAAGTGTTTTTGCAAGTTTCTTTATTCCCATTGCCCCGAACACAATTGCTCAAGAGACTTCGGAAAACCTGCGATCAAAGAAACTTGACTAAGTGTGAAAGATCTTTCCATTGGCCGAGCTTGTTAGCTCAAGAGGCTTTTTGGAAAGTCTGAAAAATTTGACTAAGTCTTTTTGCAGGTTTTTGTATTTCCATTTTGTCCCGAACACGTTCGCTAGAGGGACTTCGGAAACCCCTTAGTCAAAATTTTTCATTTCCCCTTGTCCCGAGCATGTTCGCTCAAGAGACTTAGGAAACCTTTTGCAAGATTTTTTGTTTTCCATTTTTCCCGAGCGTGATGGCTCAAGGGACTTTGGAAAACTGTCTCTGCTTATTTCGGTGAGTACCGCTGAGAGATTTTCCCATCTTTCCTGAGCGTGATGGCTCAAGGGACTTCGGAAAGTCATATATGCGCTTATGGCGAGCATCTTCGCGGAATTCTGTACAATTCTGTACTTAAGAAATTTTCTCAAGGCACTTCTGTACTTAGAATATTTTTCGTACAGTATGATTCCTTCGCTCAAGCTTAGGCGTAGAATTTTCTCAAGACATCTGAGTGCCAAGTGTTTTTCAATTCTATGCCTTCAGCATCGCCAAGTTTGTACATGCCTTTTTGTACTTCGGCGAGGACCAGATAACGTCCTTCCCAGTTTGCGCGAAGTACTCCGTGGGATGGCCATCGGGGTGCAAAGTTAGCCTTTCGGAGAACGAGGTCTCCTTTCCTGATTTCCTTTGGCCTAGCTCGCAAATTTATGGCCACGGCCACTCTTTGCTGGAAAGCTTTTCTTCTCAGCTCAGCTATTTCTCTCTGTTCGCCGACGAGGTCAAGCTTCGTTCTTAGGCCGAGGTCGTTTCCACCTTCATCAAATACTTGCACCCGTACTGATGGTCTAACTATCTCGATAGGGATGATGGCCTTTGTTCCGAAGACGAGTGAGAAAGGAGTTTCCACTGTGGCTCTTCGGGGCGTCGTTCGGTAACTCCATAATACGCTTTGGAGTTCTCCTGGCCATTTCCCTTTTGCTTCCCCCAGTCTCTTTTTCAGGCCATCTTTTGTGGTCCTGTTAGATACTTCCACCTGCCTGTTGCTTTGGGGGTGAGCTACCGGGGCGAAGTGCATCTTTATTCCGAGGTCGCTGATAAATTCCTGGAATCCTTTGTCTATGAATTGGGATCCATTATCAGCCGCTAGTACCCTCGGTATGCCGAATCTGCATACAATGTTCTTCCATACAAACTTTTCCACTTCTTTTGCCGAGATAGTTGCTAGGGGTTCTGCCTCGACCCATTTGGAGAAATAGTCCACTGCTACCACGCAGAATTTCACACCTCCGGGCGCTGAGGGGAGTGGCCCAATAAGGTCTATACCCCAGACTGCGAAGGGCCAGGGGTAGTTAGCCAAAGTTACCATTTCCGAGGGTGCCCTCTGGATGTTCCCGTGTTTATGGTAACTACCGCATTTTCGGACGAACTGCCTTGCATCCTTTCTCAGGGTAGGCCAGAAGTATCCTTGGTGAAGTATCACCGCCGCAAGAGCATCAGTTCCAATATGTGAACCACACATGCCTTCGTGGACCTCTTCAAGGACCATTTCAGTATCCTCTTCATCCACACATCTTTGCAGCGGGTTTGCATATCCCTGTCGGTATAACTCTTCGCCAATCAGGAAGAATCGGCCGGAGCATCTTCGCAGTCTTGCAGCGTCGCCGGGGTCTTCGGGGAGCACATTTTCTGCGAGGTATCTTTTTATGAGATCTTTCCATCCTTTTCCCGAGGTCACTATGCTCAGCACTGTGATGCTCGGGTGATCTAGCACCTCGGTGTATGTTTTTGACTTCACCAAGCAATCTGCCTCAGTGTTATTCCACCGAGGTACATTTTTTATCCGTACGGCGTCAAACTCTTGGATGAGCTTTGCTACCAGCTCGTGGTATTTTGCCAAGATTGGGTCCTTCGCCCCATAATCTCCTGACGTCTGCCGAACTACCAGCTGGGAATCGCTGTGAGCCTTTAAGTTTCTCACGCCAATCCTTCTGGCCAATCGTAATCCCGCTATGAGGGCTTCATACTCAGCCACATTGTTAGTGACGCTGAAGCTCAACCTGATAGCCTTTTTTACCACTAGGCCTTCGGGTCCTCTGATAATTACTCCAGCTCCTTGGTGTTCGGATCCCGAGGCACCGTCAACATGCAAGCTCCACTCTGGCTCACCTCTGTTCGGATCCAAATGGTTTTCCTTAGTGGTGGGTATTTCGGTGATAAAATCTGCCAGTGCTTGAGCTTTTATGGCCTTCCGAGGTTCATATATGATTTCGTGTTCGCCAAGCTCTATGCACCATTTGGAGAGCCTTCCCGAATGATCAACTTTCTTCATAACATCCCGTAGTGGTAGACTACTTCGGACGATGATGGGGTGAGCCTGAAAGTATGGTCGCAGCCTTCTCCCTACAAGCACCAAGGTGTATATAGCTTTTTGAAGCAGAGGGTACCTGATTTCGGCACCATGCAGGGATTTGCTGATGTAATAGACTGGCCATTGCTTTGGCCCTTCTTCTTTCATGAGGACCGAGCTTACAGCTTTCTCCGTGACGGCGAGGTACAAAACGAAGGGCTCTCCCTCCCGAGGTTGTCGCAGAGTCGGCAGGCTAGCCAAGTAGACTTTGAGTTCTTCCCAGGCCATTTGGCAATCTTCGTCCCAAGGGTGATCATTCTTCCCGAGGTCGCCTTCCATTTTTGCTGCCTTTGTGAGGACTTTGAAGAAAGGTCGACACCTATCTCCGTACCTGGAAATGAATCTGCTCAGAGAGGTTATTCTTCCGATGAGCCTCTGCACGTCTTTGATTGTGGCAGGAGTTCGGAACTCAAGCAGCGCCTTAATCTTCTCGGTGTTGGCGTCAATGCCTCTTTCGGATACCATGTACCCAAGGAATTTTCCCGAGGTTACCCCGAAGATGCACTTTTCAGGATTGAGCCGAATCCCGAAGGCTCTGAGCTTTTGGAAGGTTTCCTCTAGATCTGCAACGTGATAGCTAGGCAGCTTGCTCTTGACTATCATATCATCAACATACACCTCCATGTTTCTCCCCATTTGGTCTTTAAAGACCTTGTTCATCAACCTCTGGTAGGTGGCTCCTGCAGTTTTGAGCCCAAAGGGCATCCTGACATAGCTGTATGTTCCTCCCTCGGTGATGAAGGCGGTTTTTTCTTCATCTTCGGGGTCCATCCTTATTTGATGGTAGCCACTGAAGGCGTCTAGGAAACTTAGGAGCCCGTATTCAGCAGTTGAGTCTACCAGTTGGTCTATTGGCAGAAGAGGGTATGAGTCTTTCGGGCAAGCATTGTTCAAGTTTCTGAAGTCGATGCACATCCGAGGTTTGCTGCCACCTTCTTTTGTGGCAATCACCAGATTGCTCAACCATTCGGGGTATTTCACTTCCCTACTGACTTTGGCGTCTAACAAACACTGGACCTCGGTTTTGACAAAGTTGCTCTTCTGAGCTGAGATGCTTCGTTTCTTTTGCCGGACAGGTTTTGTTTTTAGGCTTACTTTGAGGCTATGCTGTACTATGCCAGCGTTTACCCCTGGCATATCTTTCGGCGAGTAGGCAAACAGATCTTTATTTTTTAGCAGAAAGGATACAAGGTTTTCCTTCTCACCTTCGGCCAAGCTCTTCCCTATTCGGGTAGATTGTCCTTGGATAAGTTCTACTGCTTCCATTTCCGCTTTTGCGAGATCTTCTTCTTTGCCTTTTCCTGGCGCCTTTGCCTCCATTGTTTGTGCGGAGTTGCTCGCCGGAGCCTTTCGTGCTTTCACAAACACCTTTCTTACCTCGGTTTGATCTATGAAGACCTCTGCATCCCCATCCTTGGTGGCGAATGTGACAGGTTTCCCTGTGTCTGCCTTCCAAGGATGGCGTTGTACGAAGAAGGAACGTCCATGACGATAAATCTCGCCATTGTGGAGGCGTACAACTCAGCTGTTCCGCCGACCGAAGTTCCTTTCATCATCAGTGGAAGGTCGATCCATCCGAGAACGGGCAGTTCGGATGGTCCAACCCCGAAGGTGGGCGAGGTGACCGGCTTAAGGTCGCTGCTGGAGATGCCCAAGCTTGGCAGTAAGTGCGAGAATAGGACATCCGCATTTGATCCGTCATCAAGTAGCACCCTTTTGACGTCCCAGTTCCCTATCCTCGCCATGATCAGCAGTGGATTGTCGTGGGGAAAGACGATAGTGGATCCATCTTTGCGGGCCAGCTTCTTTGCTAGATTTTGATATTCCATGACTGCAATTTCTCTAGCCTTCCACTTTCTTTCCGAGGATGGGAGCCCCATGGTGATCGTTTGGATAACCCCTGTCGGAGGTGGAGGGCGCCTTTTTGGACTTCGATTTCTCCGCCTGTCGGAGTCATAGTCCTCATCTTCGGCCCTTTCTTCCTCCACTTTTCTGCCTTTCGGGGATGGCATCCGCAGGTATTTCCGAAGTTGGCCCTGCTTTATCAGCGACTCTATGTACTTCTTCAGCTGGAAGCAGTCTTCGGTGTCATGACCGTGGTCGCGATGAAACTGGCAGAACTTCTTTGCATTCTTCTTATTATCGGTGGTTATGGCCCTTGGCCGCCGAATTTGCGTCCCTTGCCTTTCCAGCGCCATGAGGATGTTGGTCCGTGTAGTGTTCAGTGGTGTGAAACTTTGGGGTTTCCTTCCCCGCATCCTCCGAGGTTGTCCTGCCTGTTCGGTCGGATGCCGAGCTTGTTGATTGGACCCTTCGGCCCGGTGGTGATCGGACTTCGGCCCAGCCATTCTTAGTTCCTCGGCGGTCATGTGCTGTTCTGCCCTTCGGTAAAATTCTCCGAGGGTCTCCGGGGGGTCCTTTGAGAACTCGTAGAATAACTGTGAGTCTCGCCGAAGGCCTCGTGTCATGGCAAGAATGCGGATTTCGGGCCGAAAGTCTGGGACGCTCAGAGCTTCCCTGTTGAATCTTTCGACATAGTCTCGGATGGTTTCTCCGTTCCTCTGCTCTATGTCGAACATCTGGACAGGCATCTTCGTAGAAGGTCGACCCCCAATGAATTGCTACGTGAAGGCTGTGGACAACTCCTGGAAGTCAGTGATGGTTCCTGAAGGCAATGAATTGTAACATGCAGTTGCTGGCCCTGTGAGGGTCACTTCGAAGCACTTGCACATGGTAGCGTCATCAGCACCGTGCATTATCATGCTGCGCCTGTACTTCGTCAGATGGGCCTGTGGATCAGTACGGCCATCATAAATCTCCAACCGAGGTACTCTGAAGTCACCTGGCATTGCTGCCTCAACAACGGCCTGAATGAATGGGGAGTCATCTTCGCAGAACGTTCCCGAAAGTCTGGCCCAAACGGGTTTTCTGGCCATTTGTTTCTCTACCCTTTCTAGCCATGCTAATATCCTCTCCATCAGTACTGTGGCACTAGGCCCTTCTTCAGGGAAGGTAGATTGCCGGTGCTTCTTCGGGGAGCGAGTTCGGCGCTGAGGGGACAGGGACCTCGCCTTAGGCAGCGAACTTCTTTGCTGCAAGACCCTCGGTCGCTCAGACCTCTTCTGCCCCACAGGCTGTTTCCCGAGGGGCGTATTTTCTGTGGACGATTCTTCGCGCGGATCTCCGCTTCCCAAACTGCAATGAGTAGACTTCGGGCTTCTCTCCCGAGGGCGTGTTGGTGAGGGTGGTCTCTGGGCCTGTGCTTGCTGTGGCCACCTTCGGTAGATCTGCTGTGTCATTTCAGACATGACCGACCGCTGAAAGTCTTTCAGGAAGCTCATAGTGATTACTAGAGGGCGGTCTTCCTCGGGCACAGAAGTCCCTGGGAGTGTTTGCTCAGCAGCCGGTTGTGTCTCAGGCGCGGACGGAGACCTCGGGAGTCCCTTGTCCTTAGAATGCCAAGTTTCAATGACGGCAATCTCAGAGTGGGTTCCCACAGACGGCGCCAAATGATGGCTGGGGGCCTCATCGTTTAGAGTCATGGTGATTGTTGGAGAGACTTCTAGGAGGAAGAACGCCTGGAGGATGGTTCGCCCTTGGGAGTGTGCCTGAAAATCCAGAAATAAAGGGTTAGGAGGCCCCCTTATGTGTTTCCGGGGGGGAGCCTCCGACGCCCAAGTCAGTGGTGGCTGAGAAAGGCAGAGGAAATAGCACAAAAGGGCTGAAGAGTCTCGCCCGGTGATTTTCTCAGAGTCTGGGATCAGACCTTTGCCAACCAACCTCCTGCCAAGGATTTATTTCCTGGTATTTATAGGAGCGCCTAGCCCATTCAGATCACGACACGTGTTCGGTCGGATGTTCCCTGAGTTTCTGGGCGTAGGGGACAGATTGCTGGTAGCAATTTGCCTTGAGCCTTGTGCTGAGATGGGCCATGATGTGATTTTGATGGCGTCAGCGTGTTAGAGCGCCTATTGAGGCGGCTTTATGACGTCTGTGAAAGGACGTGTCAGAGGCTTCCTTAAATGCTTCCTTAAATGCTCCTGCCGTACTCCCGAGGTCCCTGGGTGAGGTCATCCTTTGGTACGGACGGTGCCTCTTCGGGAAACACACCCTTAGTTCGGGGGATCCCAGCTTCAGGGAGTTCCGCCTTCAAGGAGATCATGTTTGGCCCGCAATAGCTGGTGCCTCTTTTCCGAAGGTGATTTGTTTACAACCTCGAGGGGCTAGTAGTATCCTCAAGTTTCCTGACGTGCCAGGCTTGAAGCTCTTCGGCTATCTCCCGAGGTGTATGTGATGGCCTTGGGCCTCATCGTTGTGAGTCATGATGACTGTTGAGGAGAGTTCTAGGAGGAAGAACACCTGGAAGGTGGATCGCCCCAAGGAGAGTACCTGAAAAGCTGGTAAACAGGGTTAGGAGGCCCCCGGAGTGTTTTTCCGGGGGGGAGCCTCCGACGCCCAAGTCAGTGGTGGCCGGAAAAAGGAGAAAGTCACTAGCTCAAAGAGAAAGGCAGAAAAGTCTCGCCTGGTATTTTCTCAGAGTGTGGGAGCTGTATCTCCGGCCTACCAACCTACTGTCAAGTATTTATTTCCTGTATATATAGGAATACCTAGCCCGTTCAGATCATGACACATGTGCGGTCGGATGCTCCTGAACTTCTGGGCGTAGGGGACAGATAGTTGGTAACCAGCTCGCCTCGAGCCTTGTGCTGAGACGGGCCATGATGTGATTCTGATGGCGTCTGCACGTCAGGGCGACTTTTTACGTCTGTGGTGGGACGTGTCAGAGGCTTCCTTAAATGCTTCCTTAAATGCGCTGCCGTACTCCCGAGGTCCCTGGGCGAGGTCGTCCTCTAGTTCGGACAGAGCCTCTTCGGGAAGCATACCCTCAGTTCGGGGGTTCCCAGTTCCAGGGGGTTCCGCCTTCGGGGATATCATGTTCGGGCAGCAATGTCTGGTGCCACTTTTCCGAAGGCGCGCTGTTCACAACCTTGGGGGGCGAATAGAGTCCTCAAGTTTTACTGGCGTGCCGAGGCTCGGAGCTCTCCGACTATCTCCCGAGGTGCATGATTCAACCTGTTCCCGGGAAGCGCCAGTTCTTCTGGCCATTGTTGTGGCAGGGTGTTCGGCCAGATTGAGGCGATAGCCTTTGGCTATCACATGCCCCCCTCTGGAAAGCCGAAGTGAAGACTTCGGTTTGCATCTCTTTCCGAGGTTGTTGTTGGGAGTCTTTTTGGGAAGCATAACCTGTTCCGAGGTCGCACCGTTTGCCCGAGGGTCTGGGCTGTTCAGCCTTGGCCTATTTTTTGGTGTCTCCGAGGCAAAGCCTGTACCGAAGATACACCTCTTGCCCAAAAGTCATGGGCTATTCAGCCATAGCCTGTCTCTTGGTGTCCTCGAGGTGGCCTGCTTTTTATTTCTGCAGGTCTGATGGCCAAGTGTGTTAGACTGAGCGGCGCGTCTCCACTTTTCAGGGATGTCAAACGACGTGTCCCACTCAGGAGGTGTGTCCCGATTTTCCAGGGACGTTTGGGGAGGCGTGTCCCCTATTTCTGCGCAGCGGTCGACACGCGGCTTCTTGCCATTGGAAGAGAGACGCGTCATTTATAGAGGGCGCGCCTTTTCGGGTGCAGTGGGCAGTTACGGCGACGGTTCGCCTCCAATGGGTACTTATGATCTCTTTTCGGCTACCCACCTTTGGCCTATAAATAGCCCATCCTATCATAAGTCCCACTTACTGCTCTCTCTCTGCTTTGCCCTCTGTTCTTGCATTTTATCTTGCTTTCTGTGGCGGAGCTTCTTTAATCAGAGCTTTTCCTACCAACTTTCACGACGGCGTCCTCAGGCAAATCTTTTGGTGGGTTTTGATTTCCAGAGTACTCTGATTCCTCTGTTTTTCTGAGTTTTTCTGGAAAACTGTCGTTTTTTTCCAAACTCGTCTTCTGAGTTTTTTCTGGAAACTATTTCCTTTTCCATCTCAAACTCTTTTTCATGTCTACGATGCCTGTTCCCGAGAGCTGGAAACCTCTTCTGGCCCATCCTTGCTGTACCACCCCTGAAAAACTAGAGAGGTGGAAGAAAAAATTCTTTCTTCCCTCTTACGCTGTGACCAGGCTGCCTCGTTCTAGCCATTTTGCTTTTTCAAACCGCGGTGATGAGGTTACCATCTTCCGAGCCCAACTGAAGGCCGGACTTCGGTATCCTTCCCCGAAGGTGGTTTGCGAGTTCTGCCAATTCCATGGCATTGCTGTGAACCAGCTTCCCCCGAACGCGTACTGCTATTTTAACGCCTACCTCTGCATGTGTGGCGTGTTCGGGATAGAGCCCCACTTCATCATTTTCATGCAGTACTACAAGCTCTACGTGGTCCCGAAGGGTGGCTTCTATTTCCTGCTGCCTCGGGGATCCGGGAGCAAAAAATTCACCTTCACCTTCGACACGAAGGATAGCTGGCGGGGGTGGCAGCCTAAGTTCTTTTTCCTGAAGGTGGATACGAACTGGTCGGGTGTCCCGACCAGATGGGCTCAGGGAGTGCTGAACGCAGACGTCGTTGATCCGAGGATGCTGCTGACCCCACCGTTGGCTTCCGTGTTCGCAGATTTCGACGCCCGCATTCGGGCAGTCGCTGACTAGGCTCCCGAGGTCTCTCCTCGTGCTCTTTACCCCTTTCCTATCAACTGGAGGTTGATGACCGAAGAAGTCCTTCGGGAGCTGAAAGTGGTTAAGGAGCACGTGACCGACCTCAATATGCCCGCTCCCGCCATCGCCGGGAAGGACTCCTGGCTGGTCAAGCTCCTTAAGGGGGAGACTTCTTTCGAAACTTTTGCCGAAAGTGAGTAATGTTCCACCCCTTTATGTTTTTTTCCTCGGACTTACGCTGATATTTCTTCTCTTTTTCAGAGATGGGCGATGGGGCTGCCGCCTATTACAAGGCCCTCTTTTCTGGCCAAGTGGAGAAGGGGGAGCAGACAAAGAAGGCGGCTTCCCAAAGAAGGAAGACGACAGGGGCGGGGCCCTCGGTGAAGCGAGCTAGGAAGGCTGTGCAGCCTCCTCAGCCAGAGCTTTCGGAAGAAGAAGCTGGCGAAGAGGCTGGTCTTGTTGAAATTCCACCGGCCGAGGTCCCCGCTACTTCCGCCGAGGTAGTGTAGTGGTAGAAACACTGTAGTGGTAGAAGTACCCACTGCCGAGGAGCGGTACCGGCAGAAGGGTAAGGGTCTTTCTTCCGAGGGGCCTGAGGATCCCGAGGACACTGTCTCCGAGGTTCCTCCAGGTATGCCTTCAGGCGAAGTTCAGCTCATTTGCTTTTCGTGAATTTTTCTTCTACTCCTAACTTCCTTCTCACTTTCAGAGGAGCCTCTTACTGCTGGCTGGAGGGCCATTCATGAGAGGAAACGGGCCCTTCGCGATGCAAAAATCCCTGAGGGGAAGATCCCCTTGGAGCCCTTCTGGACAATCACGGAGGATATGAATTTGTTCTCCGACGATTGTCCGAAAATGACGAAGGAGATTTGGAAGGGGATGACCACTGACGCCTCCTTCCGGGCCATTGCGGCGGCTCACCCGAGGGATCTTACCCTCGCCACAAAAGTCACCGAGCATGCTGCTCAGGTATAGTCTTTACACTCTTTTTCCTCAATTTTCTAAGTGTTTAGACTTGTACTAACCTGGACTTTTGCCTTGCCGTAGCTGCTGGAGTACGCTGGTTACCTCCGAGTTCGGCTGGCCAGAGAGGCTGCCTCCAAGGATGCGACTTCGCGGGAACTCAGTGAAGCGAAGGCTTCGCTTGCGAACCTGGTCGCCAGCAACCAGCAACTGGCAGCGGATTGTTCTAAGCAAATCGCCGCCGTTCGGGAGGAGTTCTCGAAGAAGAGAGAAGAACTTGAAAAGGACTCCTCCCGGAAGATTGCCAACCTCGGCGACCAAGTAAAGGGGCTGCTCGCCGCCAACGGAGATCTTGTCAAGGACAAGGCTGTTTCTGACAGTCTTGCGGCGAGGTTGACGGATGAGAACAATGCTCTCCGGGCCGAGGTCGAGGCTCTAAAGAAGGAGTCCGAAGGGACTCTGGGGATAAGCGAGCTGGAGGAGGAGATTGCTGAGCTGAGGGACGAGCTCAACAACCTTGGCGTTCAAAAACATACTTCTGATCAAATGGCCAAGGTCGCCTTTCAGGACGGCTTCTGCCTTGTTCGGCACCAAGTCCTGCAGAGGTTCCCAGATTTGGACCTTTCTTTTCTGGAGGGCCTAAATATTCCTGAGGGACCTCGGTGGCAGTGGTCCAAGGTCGAGCATCTGAAGCTTCCTGCTCTTCATCCGCCCGGCTCTCCCTAGTTTGCTTTAGGGCTCCACTTATTTTTCTCCTTTGTGCTCCTTCTTTGGCTACTTCTTTTGTAAGGCAGCGTTTGCTCTTAATGAACAATCTTTTGGCTAAGTCCTTTCTTGCAAGTTTCTTCATTTCCACTGTCCCGAACACGTTTGCTCAAGAGACTTTCGGAAAACCTGCAACCAAAGAAACTTTTTACCTTCCTTTGTCCCGAGTGTGCTCGCTCAAGAGACTTTCTGGAAAGTTTGTAAAAAATTGGCTAAGTCTTTTGCAGGCTTTTTGTTCCTTTTTTATCCCGAACATGTTCGCTCAAGGGACTTCGGAAAACCTTCAGCCAAATTTTTCTGCCTTCCTATTGTCCCGAGCATATTTGCTCAAGGGACTTAGGAAAATTTTCACGAGTTTGCTCATTTCCCTTTTTCCCGAGCACGTTCGCTCAAGGGTGTTCGGAAATTACCTCTGTTTTTGTTCTGGCTGGTACTTTTGTGAGATTCTTGCTTTCCCTTTTTCCCGAGCATGTTCGCTCAAGGGTGTTCGGAAAATTTTCTCTACATTGATTATGCCGAGTACCTTTGCAAGATTCTTGTTTCCCATTTTTCCCGAGCATAGTGGCTCAAGGGACTTCGGGAAGTCATATCTGCTTTTTTCGTGGCGAGCACCTTCGCGGAATTCTGTCTTGGACAATTTGGTATACTTGAAAAATTTTTCTCCAGACCATTCTTCTCCAGACCATTCTGTACTTAGAATATTTCTTGTACAATATATCTCTTCCGCTCAACCTTAGGCGTAGAATTTTTTCAAGGCGTCTGAATGCCAAGTGTTTTTCAATTCTACGCCTTCGGCGTCGCCAAGCTTGTACACGCCTTTTCGTACTTCGATGAGAACCAGATAAGGTCCTTCCCAATTTGCGCGAAGTACTCCATGAGATGGCCTTCGGGGTGCAAAGTCGGCCTTTCGGAGAACGAGGTCTCCTTTTTTGATTTCTTTTGGCCTGGCTTTTAAGTTGATAGCCGCGGCCACTCTTTGCTGGAAAGCTTTTCTTCTCAGCTCGGCTATTTCTCTGTGTTCGGCCGCAAGGTCGAGCTTAGTTCTCAGACCGAGGTCGTTTCCGCCTTCATCAAATACTTGCACCCGTACTGAAGGCTGAACTATCTCTATTGGGATAATGGCCTCTGTTCCGAAGACGAGTGAGAAGGGAGTTTCCCCTGTGGCTCTTCGTGGCGTCGTTCGGTAGCTCCACAATACACTTTGGAGTTCTCCTGGCCATTTCCCCTTGGCTTCCCCAAGTCTCTTTTTTAGGCCATCTTTTATGGTCCTGTTTGATACTTCCACCTGCCCATTGCTTTGGGGGTGAGCTACTGGGGCGAAGTGCATCTTTATTCCGAGGTCGCTGATGAATTCCTGGAATCCTTTGTCTGTGAACTGGGACCCATTATCAGCTACTAGTACCCTCGGTATGCCAAATCTGCATACGATGTTCTTCCATACGAACTTCTGCACTTCTTTTGCCGAGATAGTTGCTAGTGGTTCTGCCTCTACCCTCTTTGAGAAATAGTCCACTGCTACTACACAGAATTTCACGCCTCCGGGCGCTGTGGGGAGTGGCCCAATAAGGTCTATACCCCAGACTGCGAAGGGCCAAGTATAGTCTGCCGACGTAACCATTTCCGAGGGTATCCTCTGGATTTTTGCATGTCTCTGGCAACTACCGCACTTTTGGACGAACTGCCTTGCGTCCTTTCTCAGGGTAGGCCAGAAGTACCCTTGGCGGAGTATCACTGCTGCAAGGGCGTCAGTTCCAATGTGCGAGCCGCACATGCCTTCGTGAACTTCTTCGAGGACCATCTCAGTATCCTCTTCGCCCACACATCTCTGCAGCGGGTTTGCATATCCTTGCCGATATAACTCTTCACCAATCAGGAAGAATCTTCCGGCACATCTTCGCAGTCTTGCAGCATTGCCGGTGTCTTCAGGAAGCGCATTCTCTGTGAGGTATCTCTTTATGGGGTCCTTCCACCCTGTTCCCGAGGTCGTTACGCTTAGCACGGAGATGCTTGGATGGTCTAGCACCTCGGTGTATGTTTTAGACTTTGCTAAGCAATCTGCCTCAGTGTTATTCCGCCGGGGTACATTTTCGATCCGCACGGCGTCAAACTCTTGGATGAGTTTTGTTACCAGCTCGTGGTATTTTGCCAAGATTGGGTCCTTCGCCCCATAATCTCCTGCCGTCTGCCGAACTACCAGCTGGGAATCGCTGTGAGCCCTTAAGTTTCTCACGCCAATCTTTCTGGCCAAGCGTAATCCCGCTATGAGGGCTTCATACTCAGCCACATTATTGGTGACGTTGAAGCTGAACTTGATAGCCTTCATCACCTCTAGGCCTTCGGGTCCTCTGATAACTATTCCAGCTCCCTGGTGTTCGGACCCCGAGGCTCCGTCAACATGCAAGGTCCATTCTGGCTCACCTTCTTTCAGATCTGAGTGGTTCTCCTCAGTGGTGGGTATTTCGGTGATAAAATCTGCCAATGCTTGGGCTTTTATGGCCTTCCGAGGCTCATACGTGATTTTGTGTTCGCCAAGTTCTATGCACCACTTGGAGAGCCTTCCCGAATGATCAACTCTCTTCATCACATCCCGTAGTGGTAGACTACTTCGGACGATGATGGGGTGAGCCTGAAAATATGGTCGCAGTCTTCTTCCTGCAAGCACCAAGGCGTATATAGCTTTTTGAAGCAAGGGGTACCTGACTTCGGCGCTATGCAGGGACTTGCTGACGTAGTAGACCGGCCATTGTTTCGGCCCTTCTTCTTTCACCAGGACCGAGCTCACGGCCTTTTCTGTGACGGCGAGGTATAGTACGAGGGGTTCTCCCTCCCGAGGTTGTCGCAGAGTCGGCAGGCTGGGCAGGTAGACTTTGAGTTCTTCCCAGGCCTTTTGGCAATCTTCATCCCAAGGATGATTGTTTCTTCCGAGGTCGCCTTCCATCTTTGCTGCCTTTGTGAGGACTTTGAAGAAAGGTCTACACCTATCTCCGTACCTGGAAATAAACCTGCTCAGAGAGGTTATTCTTCCGGTTAGTCTCTGCACGTCTTTGACTGTGGCAGGAGTTCGGAACTCAAGTAGAGCCTTAATCTTCTCAGGATTGGCGTCGATGCCTCTTTCGGATACCATGTACCCAAGGAATTTTCCCGAGGTCACGCCGAAGATACACTTCTCGGGATTAAGGCGAATCCCGAAGGCTCTGAGCTTTTGGAAGGTTTCCTTCAAATCTGCAACGTGGTAGCCGGGCAGCTTGCTTTTGACTATCATATCATCAACATATACCTCCATGTTTCTCCCCATTTGGTCCTTGAAGACCTTGTTCATCAGTCTCTGGTAGGTGGCTCCTGCATTTTTGAGCCCGAAGGGCATTCTGACATAGCAGTACGTTCCTCCCTCGGTGATGAAGGCAGTTTTCTCTTCATCTTTGGGGTCCATCCTTATCTGATGGTAGCCGCTGAAGGCATCTAGGAAGCTCAGGAGCCCGTATTCGGCCGTTGAATCTACCAGTTGATCTATTGGCGGGAGGGGAAATGAGTCTTTCGGGCAAGCATCGTTCAAGTTTCTGAAATCAATGCACATCCGGAGTTTGCTGCTACCTTCTTTTGTGGCGATGACCACGTTGCTTAACCATTCGGGGTATTTTACCTCCCTGATAACTTCAGCATCCATTAGGCGCTGGACTTCGGTTTTCATGAAGTTGCTTTTGTGGGCTGAGATGCTTCGTTTCTTTTGCCTGATAGGTTTTGCTTCCGGGCTTACTTTGAGGCTGTGCTGTATTATGCCAGGGTTTACTCCTGGCATGTCTTTCGGCGAGTAGGAAAACAGATCTTTATTTTTCAGCAGAAAGGATACAAGATTTTCCTTATCACCTTTGGCCAAGCTCTTCCCTATTCGGGTAGATTGTCCTGGGACAAGATCTACTGCTTCTGTTTCTGCTTTTGCGGGATCTCCTTCTTTGCCTTTCTCCTGCGCCTTTGCCTCCACCGTTTGTGTAGAGTTGTTTGCCGGAGCCTTTCGTGCTTTTACAAACACCTTTCTTACCTCGGCTTGGTCGATGAAGACCTCTGCATCTCCATCCTTGGTGGCGAATGTGACAGTCAAATACTTCACATCGGGGCGAATGTGCAGGTTCCCCTGAGTCTGCCTTCCGAGGATGTACGAAGACGGGACGTCCATGACGATGAATCTTGCCATTGTGGACGCGTACAACTCAGCTCCTTCATCTACCGAAGTGCCTTTTATCATCAAGGGGAGGTCGATCCATCCGAGGACGGGTAGTTTGGATGGCCCAACGCCGAAGGTGGGCGTGGTGACAGGTTTAAGCTCGCTGCTGGAGATGCCCAAGCTCGGCAGTAAGTGCGAGAATAGGACGTCAGCATTTGACCATCATCAAGCAACACTCTCTTGACGTCCCAGTTCCCTATTCTCGCCATTATCAGCAGCGGGTCGTCGTGGGGGAAGACGACGGTGGAGCCATCTTTGTGAGCCAGTTTCTTTGATGGACTTTGATACTCCGTAACTGCAATTTCTCTGGCCTTCCGCTTTCTTTCCGAGGATGGGAGCCCCGTGGTGATGGTTTGGATGACCCCTACTGGAGGTGGAAGGCGCCTTTTTGGACTTCTGTTTCTTCGCCTGTCGGAGTCATAGTCCTCGTTTTCGGCCCTCTCTTCCTCCTCTTTTCTGCCTTTTGGGGAGGGCATCCGCAGGTATTTGTGAAGTTGGCCCTGTTTGATTAGCGACTCTATGTACTTCTTCAGCTGGAAGCAGTCTTCGGTGTCATGACCGTGGTCGCGATGAAACTGGCAGAACTTCTTGGCATTCTTCTTATTATCGGCGGCCATGGCCTTTGGCCGCCGAATCTGCGTCCCTTGCCTTTCCAGCGCCATGAGAATGTTGGTCCGTGTTGTGCTCAAGGGCGTGAAACTTTGAGGTTTCCTTCCTCGCATTCGCCGTGGTCGGCCTGTGTGTTCAGAAAGATGCCGAGCTTGCTGACTGGACCCTTCGGCGCGGTGATGATCAGACTTCGGCCCCGCCATCCTCAATTCCTCGGCTGTCATGTGCTGCTCTGCCCTTCGGTAAAATTCTCCGAGGGTCTCCGGGGGTTCCTTTGAGAACTCGTAGAACAGCTGTGAGTCACGCCGAAGGCCCCGTGTCATAGCGAGGATGTGAATTTCAGGCCGGAAGTCCGGGACGCTGAGTGCTTCCCTGTTGAATCGTTCGACATAGTCTCGGATTGTCTCTCCGTTTCTCTGCTCTATGTCGAACATCTGCACAGGCATTTTGGCCGTCGGCCTGCTCCCAATGAACTGCTAGGTGAAGGCGGTGGACAACTCCTGGAACTCAGTGATAGTCCCTGGGGGCAAGGAATTGTACCATGCTGTTGCTGGGCCCGTGAGGGTGACTTCGAAGCATTTGCACATGGTAGCGTCATCAGCTCCGTGCATTATCATGCTCCGTCTGTACTTCATCAGATGGGCCTGTGGATCAGTCCGGCCATCATAGATCTCCAGCCTAGGCACTCTGAAGTTGCCTGGCATAGCTGCCTCAACGACGGCGCGAATAAACGGGGAGCCATCTTCGCATAATGCCCCCGACAGCCTGTCCCAAATGGGTTTTCTGGTCACTTGCTTCTCCACTCTGTCCAGCCGTGCCTATATCCTTTCCATAAGCGCAGTGGCGCTAGGACCATTTTCACGGGAGGGAGACCGACGGCGCCTGTTCGGGGAGCGAGTTCGGTGCGGAGGGGTCAGGGACCTCGCCTCGGGCGACGAACTGCGTCGCTGTGAGACTCTCGGTCGCTTGGACCCGGTTTGTCCCACAGGCCGTTTCCCGAGGGCTATATCTTCTGTGGATGATTCTCCGCGAGGCTCTCCACTTCCTGAACTGCGGTGTGTAGACTTGGGGCTTCTCTCCCATGGGCGTGCTGATGAGGACGGTTTCTGGGCCTGTGACTGCTGTGGCCATCTTCGGTCGATCTGCTGAGTCATTTCAGCAACGACCGAGCGCTGAAAGTCCCTCAAGAAACTCATGGTGATTACCAGAGGGTGGTCTTCCTCGGGCGTAGAAGTCTCTAGGAGTGTCTGCTCAGCGGCCGGTTGTATCTCAGGCGTGGACGTGGACCTTGGGAGTCCCTTGTCCTTAGAATGCCGAGTCTCAATGACGGCGATTTGCAAGCGGGTTCCCACAGACGGCGCCAAATGATGGCCTTGGGCCTCATCGTTGTGAGTCATGATGACTGTTGAGGAGACTTCTAGGAGGAAGAACACCTGGAAGGTGGATCGCCCCAAGGAGAGTACCTGAAAAGCTGGTAAACAGGGTTAGGAGGCCCCCGGAGTGTTTTTCCGGGGGGGGAGCCTCCGACGCCCAAGTCAGTGGTGGCCGGAAAAAGGAGAAAGTCACTAGCTCAAAGAGAAAGGCAGAAAAGTCTCGCCTGGTATTTTCTCAGAGTGTGGGAGCTGTATCTCCGTCCTACCAACCTACTGTCAAGTATTTATTTCCTGTATATATAGGAATACCTAGCCCGTTCAGATCATGACACATGTGCGGTCGGATGCTCCTGAACTTCTGGGCGTAGGGGACAGATAGTTGGTAACCAGCTCGCCTCCAGCCTTATGCTGAGACGGGCCATGATGTGATTCTGATGGCGTCTGCGCGTCAGGGCGACTTTTTACGTCTGTGGTGGGACGTGTCAGAGGCTTCGTTAAATGCTTCCTTAAATGCGCCTGCCGTACTCCCGAGGTCCCTGGGCGAGGTCGTCCTCTAGTTCGGACAGAGACTCTTCGGGAAGCATACCCTCAGTTCGGGGGTTCCCAGTTCCAGGGGGTTCCGCCTTCGGGGATATCATGTTCGGGCAGCAATGTCTGGTGCCACTTTTCCGAAGGCGCGCTGTTCACAACCTTGGGGGGCGAATAGAGTCCTCAAGTTTTACTGGCGTGCCGAGGCTCGGAGCTGTCCGGCTATCTCCCGAGGTGCATGATTCCACCTGTTCCCGGGAAGCGCCAGTTCTTCTGGCCATTGTTGTGGCAGGGTGTTCTGCCAGATTGAGGCGATAACCTTTGGCTATCAGTATGATCCCACCTTTTCTCGGGTGGCACCAGTTTCTTCTGGCCATTCTTGTGGCAGGAAGTTCGGCCAGATAGAGGCGATAGCTTTGGCTATCAAAACCGAAGGGGGTGAGCGAAGCGTCATCATTATTGCCCCTCGAAGGTGAATAACTTGCAGAACAAGCAAGGCTGTAATTCAATAACTTGCATTACAAGCAAGGCAAACACTCAATGCAATTCAAGTGTTTAGAATGTGTGCATTCAAATGTGCTACTTAGAATGGCAACCAAGAAGCCCAAGATAACTATTTAGTTTGAAAACTCAAATTTATGTGCACATGTACATTCGGCCATAATAGGTACAAAGGAGGTTCACAAGATAAACACAACTTCCATTCACATAAACATAAAATTCATTGGTCCATAACATCCATCATATTTATATATGTCCAAAACCAAACCATAGTGCAAACATAACTTGGCCTACTAAGGTACTCCATGTACCACAAAAACTAGGCAACCAAGACTACCTAAATATGTACATACAAAAGTAGTCTACCTAGTACACATACATGGCTACATGCCATGATTCCAAGTTTTCATTACCAAGTTATGTTACAACCTAAACCATCTAATGCTCAAACAGAACCTTCAGTATGCCATAAAGCAGGACACACTGCAGTACAAGACCTATGGCCATATTCATAGTCATAAAGGTGATGACTATGATCAGAGCAAGTGTCCACATATCCATAGCTGCCCACCTAGACAAGTCCCACTCTACAAAGCCTGCACAATCTTAAGACATAAGTCTCGGCCAACTTCGAAAATAAGACTTATAATGTACAAAACTAATCAAGCCAAGCACATATTGGCACATACCTTGATACACAAGCAAGCTAGCACAAACACACTAGCTACAACTCAAGCAACTATAATTCAGGCCGAATATCCTTTCCTGAAAAACAAATATATGGGCAATGAGTACAATACTTGGTAGAGTTCACTTTTAATACCAACTCATTAAAGAGTTTATTTAGTTAAGCCGAGTGTATAACTCAAGGCTTAACCTCCATTTTCTCATATTAACCTGCAAAATAAACACAAAGACAAACAAAACCACAACATATATATGTACATGCTAACATAACCGAGGCATATATGCAATATTAATCAAGTAATGGGTTAGCAAGCACAAGGAATCACTCAAGCACACAATGAACACGCACACACACAACAATGACCATTCGGCCAAGTACCATAACTTGTCCCAATTTCCTATTCTTCCCGTGACAAGGAGTGGGTCGTCGTGGGGGAACTTTATTGTAGATCCATCTCCACGAATGAGTCTGCTTGGTGGGTTCCCGTACTCCATTACGGAGATTTCTCTTATCTTTCTCTTTCTCTCAGCCGAGGGTATCCCGGTGGTGATGGTTTGGATAACCCCCCCCGATGGTGGCAGATTCTTTCGATGACTTCGGTCCCGACGTCTGTCCGAATCATAATCTTCGTCGTCCCCCCTCCTTTGTTCTTCCTTTCTTCCTTTTGGGGAAGGCATCCATAAGTACCGGCGAAGTTGACCCTACTTGCTCAGGGATTCGATATATTTCCTCAGTTGAAAACAATCCTTAGTGTCATGGCCGTGGTCTCGGTGAAATTGGCAGAATTTCTTCATGTTCCTCTTGTTTTTCGAGGTCATGGCCTTTCGCCTTGGAACTGTGGTTCCTTGCCTTTCTAGCGCCATGAGGATGCTAGCACTTGTTGTTTTCAAGGGAGTGAACGTTATTGGCCTTTTCCCCCTTTGTTTTCGGGGCCTTTCCCCCTCATTCTGGTGTCGAGGCTGATGGCTAGGCCCTTCGGGGCGTGGGTGCTCACCTTTTGGTCCTCCCATTCTAAGCTCTTTGGCCATCATATGCTGCTCGGCCTTTCTATAGAACTCCCCGAAGGTGTCTGGGGGGTCTTTGGAAAACTCATAGAAAAGCTGGGAGTCCCTCCGAAGTCATCTATGTTGGGTTTCGGGAGCCAAACAGAGCAGCGGAATTTAACCGAAACCCTCCAGGATCCAAGTGAAACAGGGTAAATCGGTTGCTCAAAAATTTTCATACCTTATTTTCGGTTGAGATCTCTCATTCAACTGTAGAGTCGAATCACAAAACCTGAACAGTTGACGTGTTTAGTCTCTCTATGGTATCCACACGAGCCTCTCGGGATCACCACGCTTCCACCACGTCCCAGCAGATGCGTTTCTCTTGCACTCGCAGTGCTAGCTTGCGTCCTCTAAGGAATTACAAGAGAAGAGTGCGGCTGTCCTTTTGGGAGGCTAGGGCAAGGAGACTTGCGAATTTCTCACTAAAAGTTGTATTTATAGTGAGACTCAACTTCCAGGCCTAATGGGTTTCAAATCCCTAATCCAATTGGGATTTAATTTCAGGCTTAATAACGGCTCAACTCTTGGGCTCATTATTAATACGAAATTAAAGTAAAACCATAACCCAAATAATTAGCCCATGCACTCTAATGATCCAAATAGCTCTATGTGTGCGACCCAATAGGCTCTTGCCATGTTGGCAATGACCATAAATCACATTTATGATCCTAAGCAATGAGCGGTGTCTAGCAACACATCATTGCTACCCAAGTGACAAGATTGTCGGTGAATCGACTAAACCTTTATGATCATCATCGATATATGCCATTGTCCCTTTGTCCAAGATATCAAGACTAAGCACAAGACATGGAATGTGTCACTCTCGTATAGCCCAATCTTTGGTTTCTTGATTACCAAGTAGACTAACTTAAGCTGATGACATTGATATCATATTTCAACTGATCCGAGCATGGCGATGCATTTTCTAAGTCTCAGTCTATCAAGGGGCGCGAAGATATCACTCCCCTTACATAGGAGGGACAAATCCCATCTTGATCATACAAATCCCTCCGCATAATATGTGACATACCCAATGACCTCCTTCAGGTTCACTCAGTTACGAGCAATAAAGGAAAGTATCAAAGTATGCGACTCACATGTAGGGAACCTTTATGATCTCAGGTCGAAGGACTACATATACCCTGATGACTATGAGAATCACTTATGACACTCATATAACGATCCATGTAGTATTCTCATGGTGGGTCGGTCCAGTACACAAGTTCTCCAACTTGTACCCATATGTAGACTATATATCTCATATTAGTCTCCGCATATGCTAGTCGTTATGTATTATTGCAACCCGCTCCACAAAAATACTAGACCAGGGATGTTTAAGAATATCATTATTCTAAGGTTACAATTATGTTTATTACGTTACGCAAAAACAAAACAACAAACATAATTGCTGGATTAATGCCTTAAGAAAATATCATGACTCAATGTGCAAAAATACAATCACCCCATGATTGGCTTTTTGGGCACAACATTAACAATCTCCCACTGGCACTAAAAACCAATCATCCATGTATCTAATACCGATGGACCTAGAATGGCTATCATGCTTCTGCTGTGTAAGGGGCTTTGTTAGTGGATCAGCAATGTTGTTGTTTGTCAAAGTCCTGCATATCCTTAAGTCACCCCTTTCAATGATCTCTTGATGAGATGATAGCGTCGGAGTATGTGTTTGGATCACTGGTGTGATTGAGGTTCCTTAGCCTGTGCGATTGCTCCATTATTGTCATAATACAGCTCTATCGGGTTGGCAATGCTTGGAACCACTCCAAGTTCAGTGATGAACTTCTTGATCCAAATTGCCTCCTTCGCGGCATCAGAAGCGGCAATGTACTCAGATTCTGTTGTAGAGTCAGCTACTGTCTTTTGCTTTGAACTCTTCCAGCTGACAGCACCACCACCAATACAAAACACATAACCAGATTGTGATCTAAAATCATCCTTATCGGATTGGAAGCTTGCATCGGTGTAACCCCTTACAACGAGCTCATCTTCACCTCCAAAGACCAAGAATGCATCCTTAGTCCTTTGTAAGTACTTAAGGATGTTCTTAACAGCTGTCCAGTGACTTGTTAGTGTTGTGCCCAAAAAGCCAGTCATGAGATGATTGTATTTTTGCAAATTGAGTCATGATATTTTATTGAGGCATTAATCCAGCAATTTTGTTTGTTGTTTTGTTTCTGCGTAACGTAATAAACATAATTGTAACCCTAGAATAATGATATTCTTAAACGTCCCTAGTATAGTAGTATTGTGGAGCGGGTTGCAATAATACATAATGACTAGCATATGTGGAGACTAATATGAGATATGTAGTCTACATATGGGTACAAGTTGGAGAACTTGTGTACTGGACCGACCCACCATGAGAACACTTCATGGATCGTTATATGAGTGTCGTAAGTGATTCTCATAGTGACCATAGTATATGTAGTCCTTCGACCTAAGATCATCAAGGTTCCCTACATGTGAGTCACATACTTTGATACTTTCCTTTGTTGCTCGTAACTGAGTGAACTTGAAGGAGGTCATTGGGTATGTCACATATCATGTGGAGGGATTTGTATGATCAAGAGGGGATTTGTCCCTCCTATGTAACGGGAGTGATATCTTTGGGCCCCTTGATAGAGTGAGACTTAGAAAATGCATGGCCATGCTCCGATGAGTTGATATATGATATCAATGTCATCAGTTTAAGTTAGTCTACTCGGTAATCAAGAAACCAAAGATTGGGCTATACGAGAGTGACACATTCCATGTCTCGTGCTTAGTCTTGATATCTTGGACAAAGGGACAACGGCATATATCGGTGCTGATCATAAAGGTTTAGTCGATTCACCGACAATCTTGTCACTTGGGTAGCAATGATGTGTTGCTAGACACCGCTCATTGCTTATGATCATAAATGTGATTTATGATCATTGCCAACATGGCAAGAGCCTATTGGGTCGCACACGTAGAGCTATTTGGATCATTAGAGTGCATGGGCTAATTATTTGGGTTATGGTTTCACTTTAATTTCGTATTAATAATGGGCCAAGGAGTTGAGCCATTATTAAGCCCGAAATTAAATCCTAATTGGATTAGGGCTTTGAAACCCATTAGGCCTGGAAGTTGAGTCTCACTATAAATACAACTTTTAAGTGAGAAATTCGTAGGTCTCCTTGCCCTAGCCTCCGAAAAGGACAGCCGCACTCTTCTCTTGCAATTCCTTGGAGGACGCAAGCTAGCACTGCGAGCGCAAGAGAAACGCATCTGCCGGGACGTGGTGGAAGCGTGGTGATCCCGAGAGGCTCGTGTGGATACCATAGAGAGCCTGAACACGTCAACTATTCAGGTTTTGTGATTCGACTCTACAGTTGAGTGAGAGATCTCAACCGAAAATTAGGTATGAAATTTTCGAACACCCGGTTTACCCCGTTTCACTTGGATCCTGGAGGGTTTCGGTTAAATTCCGCTGCACTGTTTGGCTCCCGAAACCCAACATGACTCTCATCGGGGTTCGATTGGTACCTACTCGTCATGCTCAAAGCATATGAGACATCGGGACGAGTACATATCATGGCATACATGACAGATCCAATTGCTGAGGCATATGGAATCTTACTCATGCGCTCTCTCTCCTCGGGTGTACTCGGACACTGAGATCTAGAAAGAGTGATACCATGTGACATGGGCAAGAATTCTTTCTTGGAATCTTGCATGCTAAACCTCTTTAGCACCTTGTCAATATATGTACTTTGACTTAGGCCAAGAAGCTTTCTAGATCTATCTCTATAGATCCTGATGCCTAACACATAGGCTGCTTCACCCAAGTCCTTCATAGAGAAACATTTCCTTAGCCAAGTCTTCTCAGACTGTAGCTCAGGAATGTCATTCCCAATGAGTAGTATGTCATCTACATACAACACCAAGAAGACAATAGCGCTCCCACTAACCTTCTTGTAGACACAAGGTTCATCTTCATTTTTGATAAAACCAAACTCTTTGATTGCATCATCAAAATGAAGATTCCAACTTCGAGAAGCTTGCTTCAGTCCATAAATGGACCTTCGCAACTTGCACACTTTATTGGCATTCTCAGGAGTGACAACACCCTCAGGTTGTGTCATGTACACATCCTCAAGTAGCTTTCCATTTAGCAATGCAGTTTTGACATCCGTTTGCCATATCTCATAATCATAGTGCGCAGCAATAGCAAACAAAATTCGGATGGATTTAAGCATAGCAACTGGTGAAAAAGTTTCATCATAGTCAATACCATGAATTCGCTTGAAACCTTTTGCAACCAATCGTCCCTTAAAGGTAATCACATTACCATCCATGTCAGTTTTCTTCTTGAAAACCCATTTGCACCCTATGGGTTTTACCCTTTCAGGTGGGTCAACGAAAGTCCATACTTGGTTTTCATACATGGATTCCATCTCGGATTTCATGTGTTGGGTTTCGGGAGCCAAACAGCGCGGCGGAATTTAACCGAAACCCTCCAGGATCCAAGTGAAACGGGGTAAACCGGGTGTTCAAAAATTTCATACCTAATTTTCGGTTGAGATCTCTCACTCAACTGTAGAGTCGAATCACAAAACCTGAACAGTTGACGTGTTCAGGCTCTCTATGGTATCCACACGAGCCTCTCGGGATCACCACGCTTCCACCACGTCCCGGCAGATGCGTTTCTCTTGCGCTCGCAGTGCTAGCTTGCGTCCTCCAAGGAATTGCAAGAGAAGAGTGTGGCTGTCCTTTTGGGAGGCTAGGGCAAGGAGACCTGCGAATTTCTCACTTAAAGTTGTATTTATAGTAAGACTCAACTTCCAGGCCTAATGGGTTTCAAAGCCCTAATCCAATTAGGATTTAATTTCGGGCTTAATAATGGCTCAACTCCTTGGCCCATTATTAATACGAAATTAAAGTGAAACCATAACCCAAATAATTAGCCCATGCACTCTAATGGTCCAAATAGCTCTATGTGTGCGACCCAATAGGCTCTTGCCATGTTGGCAATGATCATAAATCACATTTATGATCATAAGCAATGAGCGGTGTCTAGCAACACATCATTGCTACCCAAGTGACAAGATTGTCGGTGAATCGACTAAACCTTTATGATCATCACCGATATATGCCATTGTCCCTTTGTCCAAGATATCAAGACTAAGCACGAGACATAGAATGTGTCACTCTCGTATAGCCCAATCTTTGGTTTCTTGATTACCGAGTAGACTAACTTAAACTGATGACATTGATATCATATATCAACTCATCGGAGCATGGCCATGCATTTTCTAAGTCTCACTCTATCAAGGGGCCCAAAGATATCACTCCCGTTACATAGGAGGGACAAATCCCATCTTGATCATACAAATCCCTCCGCATGATATGTGACATACCCAATGACCTCCTTCAAGTTCACTCAGTTACGAGCAACAAAAGAAAGTATCAAAGTATGTGACTCACATGTAGGGAACCTTGATGATCTTAGGTCGAAGGACTACATATACCATGATCACTATGAGAATCACTTATGACACTCATATAACGATCCATGAAGTGTTCTCATGGTGGGTCGGTCCAGTACACAAGTTCTCCAACTTGTACCCATATGTAGACTACATATCTCATATTAGTCTCCACATATGCTAGTCATTATGTATTATTGCAACCCGCTCCACAATAATACTAGACTAGGGACGTTTAAGAATATCATTATTCTAGGGTTACAATTATGTTTATTACGTTACGCAGAAACAAAACAACAAACAAAATTGCTGGATTAATGCCTCAATAAAATATCATGACTCAATTTGCAAAAATACAATCATCTCATGATTGGCTTTTTGGGCACATCACTAACAATCTCCCACTTGCACTAAAAGCCAATCATCCGTGTATCTAATACCGATGGATCTAGAATGGCTATCATGCTTCTGCTGCGTAAGGGGCTTTGTCAGTGGATCAGCAATGTTGCTGTCTGTCGAAGTCCTGCATATCTTTACATCACCCCTCTCGATGATCTCCCTGATGAGATGATAGCGTCGGAGTATGTGTTTGGATCGCTGGTGAGATCGAGGTTCCTTAGCCTGTGCGATTGCTCCATTGTTGTCACAATAGAGCTCTATCGGGTCGACAATGCTTGGAACCACTCCAAGTTCAGTGATGAACTTCTTGATCCAAACTGCCTCCTTCGCAGCATCAGAGGCGGCAATGTACTCAGATTCTGTTGTAGAGTCAGCTACTGTCTCTTGCTTTGAACTCTTCCAGCTCACGGCACCACCACCAATACAAAACACATAACCAGATTGCGATCTAAAATCATCCTTATCGGATTGGAAGCTTGCATCGGTGTAACCCCTTACAACGAGCTCATCTTCACCTCCAAAGACCAAGAATGCATCCTTAGTCCTTCGTAAGTACTTAAGGATGTTCTTAACAGCTGTCCAGTGACTTTCACCGGGGTTCGATTGGTACCTACTCGTCATGCTCAAAGCATATGAGACATCAGGACGAGTACATATCATGGCATACATGATAGATCCAATTGCTGAGGCATATGGAATCTTACTCATGTGCTCTCTCTCCTCGGTTGTACTCGGACACTGAGATCTAGAAAGAGTGATACCATGTGACATGGGCAAGAATCCTTTCTTGGAATCTTGCATGCTAAACCTCTTTAGCACCTTGTCAATATATGTACTTTGACTTAGGCCAAGAAGCTTTCTAGATCTATCTCTACAGATCCTAATGCCTAACACATAGGCTGCTTCACCCAAGTCCTTCATAGAGAAACATTTCCCTAGCCAAGTCTTCACAGACTGTAGCTCAGGAATGTCATTCCCGATGAGTAGTATGTCATCTACATACAACACCAAGAAGACAATAGCGCTCCCACTAACCTTCTTGTAGGCACAAGGTTCATCTTCATTTTTGATAAAACCAAACTCTTTGATTGCATCATCAAAATGAAGATTCCAACTTCGAGAAGCTTGCTTCAGTCCATAAATGGACCTTTGCAATTTGTACACTTTATTGGCATTCCCAGGAGGGACAAAACCCTCAGCCTGTGTCATGTACACATCCTCAAGTAGCTTTCCATTTAGGAATGCAGTTTTGACATCCATTTGCCATATCTCATAATCATAGTGTGCAGCAATAGCAAACAAAATTCGGATGGATTAAAGCATAGCAACTGGTGAAAAAGTTTCATCATAGTCAATACCATGAATTTGCTTGAAACCTTTTGCGACCAATCGTCCCTTAAAGGTAATCACATTACCATCCATGTCAGTTTTCTTCTTGAAAACCCATTTGCACCCTATGGGTTTTACCCCTTCAGGTGGGTCAACCAAAGTCCATACTTGGTTTTCATACATGGATTCCATCTCGGATTTCATGGCCACTAGCCACTTCTCAGAGTCAGGCCCCGACATAGCTTGTTGGTAGGTTGTGGGCTCATCTTGATCCATGAGCATCACATCACCGGTGTGAGTCACGAGAAATCCATATCTCTCGGGCTCACGCCGAATCCTACCAGTCCTACGTGGGCTTTGTGCTACAGGAACAGACTCTTGAACCACAACATCTTGTGGTGTCTGTTCAGGTTCCATTTCAGGTTCAATGTCTCCTTGTTGTTCTTGAATTTCTTCAAGTTCTACTTTCCTCCCACTAGTTCGTTTAGAGATAAACTCTTTCTCCAAAAAGACACTAGTTCGAGCAATAAACACTTTTTGCTCAGAGGGATTGTAGAAATAGTAACCCTTTGTTTCTTTGGGATACCCAACAAAAAGACATTTTTTGAGATTTGGGCCCTAGTTTGTGAGAGGATTGACGTTTTACATAAGCGTCACAGCCCCAAATCTTCATAAAAGACAAATTAGGACGCCTCCCACTCCATATCTCATATGGTGTCTTTTGAACCGATTTAGATGGAACTAGGTTTAGTGTAAAAGCGGCTGTCTCTAGAGCATGTCCCCAAAAGGAGTTTGGAAGGTCAGCTTGACTCATCATGGAGCGAACCATGTCTAACAGAGTTCGATTTCTCCTTTCAGAAACACCATTCCATTGAGGTGTACCTGGTGGAGTGAGTTGTGATACTATACCACACTCCTTCAGATAGTCAAGGAATTCTCGATCCAAGTACTTTCCACCTCGATCTGATCGAAGCACTTTGATACGCTTCCCGAGTTGATTCTCTACTTCATTCTTGAATTCTTTGAACTTTTCAAAGGATTCTGACTTGTGTCTCATAAGATACACATAGTCATATCTGCTAAAGTCATCAGTGAAAGTAATGAAGTATTGGGAACCTCCTCTAGCTTGTGTAGACATAGGGCCACATACATCACTATGTATGAGTCCTAGTAAGTCATTAGCCCTTTCACTTTGCCCTGTGAATGGGGCTTTGGTCATCTTGCCCAACAAACATGACTCACATGTCTCATATGATTCAAAATCAAATGAGTCCAAGAGTCCATCCTTATGGAGCTTGGATATGCGGGTCTCATTTATATGGCCCAAGCGACAGTGCCAGAGATAGGTCAAGTTTGAATCATTTAATCTGACCTTCTTGGTATTCACATTATAGATTGGATCTTCGAGGTCTAGAACATACAACCCATTACTAAGTTGAGCACTACCATAAAAGATTTCATTCAAATAAATAGAACAACATTTGTCCTTTATTATAAATGAAAAACCTTTCTTGTCCAAACAAGAAACAGAAATCAAATTTCTACTAATAGTAGGCACAAAGTAGCAGTTGTCTAATTCTAAAACTAATCCACTAGGTAAAGTGAGAACATAAGTCCCTACGGCTAAGGCAGCAACCCTTGCTCCATTTCCAACACGTAGGTCCACTTCACCTCGGGCCAATCTTCTACTTCTACTTAGATCCTGCACATTTGCACAAATGTGAGATCCACATCCAGTATCCAATACCCAAGATGAGGAAGTAGAAAAGTTAGCCTCTATAACAAAAATACCTGAAGTGGAAGTCTTACTTCCCTTTTCCTTAGCAAGTTCTTCAAGATAGAGCTTGCAGCTGCGCTTCCAGTGTCCAGGTTGCTTACAATGGAAGCACTCCCCTTCCTTTGCCACACCACCCTTTGGTTTCAGTGCAGCTGAAGAAGAACTAGCATTGGACTTTCCATTAGCTTTATCCTTCTTCTTGTTGGCTTTTCCTTTTCCCTTGCCCTTTTGAACCATCAAAATGGGCTTAGCCTTCTTAAGGTTTTGCTCAGCAGTTCTCAACATGTTGAGCAATTCAGGGAGGGACTTGTCAAGGTCATTCATGTTATAGTTCATGACGAACTGACTGTAGCTTTCAGGCAACGATTGCAAGACTACATCAATAGCCAACTCTTTCTGAAGAGCAAATCCCAAATTCTCAAGATTCTCAATGTACCCAATCATCTTGAGCACATGAGGACCCACGGGACTTCCTTCAGACATCTTGCACTGAAACAATGCCTTAGAGGTCTCAAACCTCTCATGCCTAGCTTGCTCTTGGAAAAGCATTTTGAGATGTTCGATCATATCGAACGCCCCCATGTTCTCATGTTGCTTCTGAAGCTCAGATTCCATGGTAATAAGCATGAGGCATGCAACATCCAAAGCATCATCAGAATGCCTCTTGTGAGCATCCCTTTCAGCTCTTGGAGCAGTGGCAGCAGGCTCATTCGGAATGGGCTGCTCTAGGACATATGCCTTTCTCTCTTGTTTGAGGACTATCCTCAAGTTTCGGTACCATTTGAGAAAGTTGGTCCCATTAAGTTTTTCCTTCTCAAGGATCGATCGCAATGAAAGTGTCGATGTGTTTTGTGCCATGGTTATCTACAACAGTAAATATGCAGTGTAAGAGTCATGTATTTTAATTCATTTAATAAGGTCTTTTATTAAACGATACTCCCACTATTTTCCTCAAAATAATAACCCTCGATATTATTTCGGAACACCTCGGCGCTAAGGTATTCTAGTGGGCCAAGATCCATATTTGACTACAACCTGAGTCAGCTTTGGCTTTTCTCTCAAGTTATAGCTATTTAGGTAGGCAACTCCTTGCCAATTGCATCTTATGCAACTCTTGGATAGTTGGGTGAACAACACTTGTCCAAGCTCATCTCATGAACTTAAGCCCAACTCTATGCCTCTAAGTCCCTAATCCTATTAGGATGACTTAGTTAAGTCAAACCCAAAGTTAGTAGTTTGGATATCACTATTATCCCATCGCGCCTTACCAAGATGAACATAGGTACTTTGCTTTGGCAAACCCACCTAATGTTGATCAAAGTCTTGACGAGTGCCAACATTTGGAAGGCATCACATTTAATGACTTAATATTTATTTGAGGGATTTTATCTTTTGATCTCACCAATTTGTTATCTCCGGTTGTTTTATACATGCATCACATACAAATATAAAACATGCATCTCATGCTTACAAGAAATAAACGTGACATGGTTATAGCCCAAACTATGCGATATTCTCAAGCCAATGAGAATATCATAAAAGCCTAAGAAAAGAAAAGAGTCTTTACAAGCTCCTTCTCTTCCTTTCTTGGCTGCCCTTTTGTTGTCACCTCCTTGGACATACCTCCTTGCATGAGCCCATAATGCACCATTACATCAATAATAGAAACCTCGAGTTACATTCGAGGGGAGTAAGGTGAGAAGAGAATGTACAATGAGAGTGATAAGAAAAGGCACGACTCGCAGGCCGTATTTACAAGTACAACCAATCAAGGGCTATAACCATGCACCATGCTTCAAACATTAATCAGCATATCATGTCAAATCTCATTCAACAAAGATGCAAGCCAATTTTCGCGTGTTGATTAACCAGTTTTTATTTATGTGGCGCTTCGCATACGGCGGTCCCGCTGGCCGGTCAGCGGGCGGTGGTTCCGCTGACCGGTCAGTGGACGGGGTCAAGGGGAGCCGCCCTTGCGGGGGGCGTGGGGGGCAGCGCCCCCCGGCACAAAAAATTGTCTTACAATTGCTTAGCCCGAAATCTTCTATTTCGAGAAAGTAGGCACCCGAGACTCCTCCATTCGAGCCACCAAATATACCTTACTTTCGGTGCCCGAACAGGCCGAATCCGAACAAACCTAGGGTTTTTGCAACTATTGCAAGAATCCTAATCCATATAGGTATCTCATACCTATCAATTTCGGTTAATCTCATTAACCAATTTGTGTCGTTTCTTCATATATCTCATATGTTCATTACGAATTCCGGTTTCATGCATCATGAATCAATCTAATTAATCATGGCCGAAAACCAATCGAAGACATAGCATCATGCGATTCAACACTCAATCCCGATTTAGGGTTTCACCAGTAGCTCTGATACCACTGTTGGGTTTCGGGAGCCAAACAGCGCAGCGGAATTTAACCGAAACCCTCCAGGATCCAAGTGAAACGGGGTAAACCGGGTGTTCGAAAATTTCATACCTAATTTTCGGTTGAGATCTCTCACTCAACTGTAGAGTCGAATCACAAAACCTTAACAGTTGACGTGTTCAAGCTCTCTATGGTATCCACACGAGCCTCTCGGGATCACCACGCTTCCACCACGTCCCGGCAGATGCGTTTCTCTTGCGCTCGCAGTGCTAGCTTGCGTCCTCCAAGGAATTGCAAGAGAAGAGTGTGGCTGTCCTTTTGGGAGGCTAGGGCAAGGAGACCTGCGAATTTCTCACTTAAAGTTGTATTTATAGTGAGACTCAACTTCCAGGCCTAATGGGTTTCAAAGCCCTAATCCAATTAGGATTTAATTTCGGGCTTAATAATGGCTCAACTCCTTGGCCCATTATTAATAAGAAATTAAAGTGAAACCATAACCCAAATAATTAGCCCATGCACTCTAATGATCCAAATAGCTCTATGTGTGCGACCCAATAGGCTCTTGCCATGTTGGCAATGATCATAAATCACATTTATGATCATAAGCAATGAGCGGTGTCTAGCAACACATCATTGCTACCCAAGTGACAAGATTGTCGGTGAATCGACTAAACCTTTATGATCATCACCGATATATGCCATTGTCCCTTTGTCCAAGATATCAAGACTAAGCACGAGACATGGAATGTGTCACTCTCGTATAGCCCAATCTTTGGTTTCTTGATTACCGAGTAGACTAACTTAAACTGATGACATTGATATCATATATCAACTCATCGGAGCATGGCCATGCATTTTCTAAGTCTCACTCTATCAAGGGGCCCAAAGATATCACTCCCGTTACATAGGAGGGACAAATCCCATCTTGATCATACAAATCCCTCTGCATGATATGTGACATACCCAATGACCTCCTTCAAGTTCACTCAGTTACGAGCAACAAAGGAAAGTATCAAAGTATGTGACTCACATGTAGGGAACCTTGATGATCTTAGGTCGAAGGACTACATATACCATGATCACTATGAGAATCACTTATGACACTCATATAACGATCCATGAAGTGTTCTCATGGTGGGTCGGTCCAGTACACAAGTTCTCCAACTTGTACCCATATGTAGACTACATATCTCATATTAGTCTCCACATATGCTAGTCATTATGTATTATTGCAACCCGCTCCACAATAATACTAGACTAGGGACGTTTAAGAATATCATTATTCTAGGGTTACAATTATGTTTATTACGTTACGCAGAAACAAAACAACAAACAAAATTGCTGGATTAATGCCTCAATAAAATATCATGACTCAATTTGCAAAAATACAATCATCTCATGATTGGCTTTTTGGGCACATCACTAACATCATGGCCACTAGCCACTTCTCAGAGTCAGGCCCTGACATAGCTTGTTGGTAGGTTGTTGGCTCCTCCTGATCCATGAGCATCACATCACCAGTGTGAGTCACAAGAAATCCATATCTCTCGGGCTCACGCCGAATCCTACCAGACCTACGTGGGCTCTGTGCTACAGGAACAGACTTTTCAACCACAACATCTTGTGGTGTCTGTTCAGGTTCCATTTCAGGTTTGATGTCTCCTTGTTGTTCTTGAATTTCTTAAAGTTCTACTTTCCTCCCACTAGTTCCTTTAGAGATAAACTCTTTCTCCAAAAAGATACCAGTTCGAGCAACAAACACTTTTTGCTCAGAAGGATTGTAGAAATAGTAACCCTTTGTTTCTTTGGGATACCCAACAAAAAGACATTTTTTAGATTTGGGGCCTAGTTTGTCAGGGAATTGACATTTCACATAAGAGTCATAGCCCCAAATCTTCATAATAGACAAATTGGGACGTCTCCCACTCCATATCTCATATGGTGTCTTTTGAACCGATTTAGATGGAACCCGGTTTAGTGTAAAAACAACTGTCTCTAGAACATGTCCCGAAAAGGAGTTTGGAAGGTCATCTTGACTCATCATATAGCAAACCATGTCTAACGGAGTTCGATTTCTCCTTTCTGATACACCATTCCATTGAGGTGTACCTGGTGGAGTGAGTTGTGATACTATACCACACTCCTTCAGATAGTCAAGGAATTCTCGATCCAAGTACTCTCCACCTTGATCTGATCGAAGCACTTTAATACTCTTCCCGAGTTGATTCTCTACTTCATTCTTGAATTCTTTGAACTTTTCAAAGGATTCTGACTTGTGTCTCATGAGATACACATAGCCATATCTACTGAAGTCATCAGTGAAAGTAATGAAGTATTGGAAACCTCCTCTAGCTTGTGTAGAGATAGGGCCACATACATCACAATGTATGAGTCCTAGTAAGTCATTAGCCCTCTCACTTTGCCCTGTGAATGGGGCTTTGGTCATCTTGCCCAACAAACAAGACTCATATGTCTCATATGATTCAAAATCAAATGAGTCCAAGAGTCCATCCTTATGGAGCTTGGATATGCGGGTCACATTTATATGGCCCAAGCGACAATGCCAGAGATAGGTCGGGTTTGAATCATTTAATTTGACCTTCTTGGAATTCACATTATAGATTGGATCTTCGAGGTCTAGAACATACAACCCATTACTAAGTTGAGCACTACCATAAAAGATTTCATTCAAATAAATAGAACAACATTTGTCCTTTATTATAAATGAAAAACCTTTCTTGTCCAAACAAGAAACAGAAATCAAATTTCTACTAATAGTAGGCACAAAGTAGCAGTTGTCTAATTCTAAAACTAATCCACTAGGTAAAGTGAGAACATAAGTCCCTACGGCTAAGGCAGCAACCCTTGCTCCATTTCCAACACGTAGGTCCACTTCACCTCGGGCCAATCTTCTACTTCTACCTAGATCCTGCACATTTGCACAAATGTGAGATCCACATCCAGTATCCGATACCCAAGATGAGGAAGTAGAAAAGTTAGCCTCTATAACAAGAATACCTGAAATGGAAGTCTTACTTCCTTTTTCATTAGCAAGTTCTTCAAGATAGAGCTTGCAGTTGCGCTTCCAGTGTCCAGGTTGCTTACAATGGAAGCACTCCCCTTCCTTTGCCACACCACCCTTTGGTTTCAGTGCAGCTGAAGAAGAACTAGCATTGGACTTTCCATTAGCTTTATCCTTATTCTTGTTGGCTTTTCCCTTTCCCTTGCCCTTTTGAACCATCAAAATGGGCTTAGCCTTCTTAAGGTTTTGCTCAACAGTTCTCAACATGTTGAGCAATTTAGGAAGGGACTTGTCAAGGTCATTCGTGTTATAGTTCATGACGAACTGACTGTAGCTTTCAGGCAACGATTGTAAGACTACATCGATAGCCAACTCTTTCTGAAGAGCAAATCCCAAATTCTCAAGATTCTCAATGTACCCAATCATCTTGAGCACATGAGGACCCGCGGGACTTCCCTCAGACATCTTGCACTGAAACAATGCCTTAGGGGTCTCAAACCTCTCATGCCTAGCTTGCTCTTGAAAAAGCATTTTGAGATGTTCGATCATATCGAACGCCCCCATGTTCTCACGTTGCTTCTGAAGCTCAGATAACATGGTAATAAGCATGAGGCATGCAACATCCAAAGCATCATCAGAATGCCTCTTGTGAGCATCCCTTTCAGCTCTTGGAGCAGTGGCAGCAGGCTCATTCAGAATGGGCTGCTCTAGGACATAAGCCTTTCTCTCTTGTTTGAGGACTATCCTCAAGTTTCGGTACCATTTGAGAAAGTTGGTCCCATTCAGTTTTTCCTTCTCAAGGATCGATCGCAATGAAAGTGTCGATGTGTTTTGTGCCATGGTTATCTACAACAGTAAATATGCAGTGTAAGAGTCATGTATTTTAATTCATTTAATAAGGACTTTTATTAAACGATACTCCCACTATTTTCCTCAAAATAATAACCCTCAATATTATTTCGGAACACCTCGGCGCTAAGGTATTCTAGTGGGCCAAGATCGATATTTGACTACAACCTAAGTCAGCTTTGGCTTTTCTATCAAGTTACAGCTATTTAGGTAGGCAACTCCTTGCCAGTTGCATCTTATGCAACTCTTGGATAGTTGGGTGAACAACACTTGTCCAAGCTCATCTCATGAACTTAAGCCCAACTCTATGCCTCTAAGTCCCTAATCCTATTAGGGTGACTTAGTTAAGTCGAACCCAAAGTTAGCAGTTTGGATATCACTATTATCCCATCGCGCCTTACCAAGATGAACATAGGTGCTTTGCTTTGGCAAACCCACCTAATGTTGATCAAAGTCTTGACGAGTGCCAACATTTGGAAGGCATCACATTTAATGACTTAATATTTGTTTGAGGGATTTTATCTTTTGATCTCACCAATTTGTTATCTCCGGTTGTTTTATACATGCATCACATACAAATATAAAACATGCATCTTATGCTTACAAGAAATAAACGTGACATGGTTATAGCCCAAACTATGCGATATTCTCAAGCCAATGAGAATATCATAAAAGCCTAAGAAAAGAAAAGAGTCTTCACAAGCTCCTTCTCTTCCTTTCTTGGCTGCCCTTTTGTTGTCACCTCCTTGGACATACCTCCTTGCATGATCCTTGGACATACCACCTTGGATGAGCCCATAATGCACCATTACATCAATAATAGAAACCTCGAGTTACATTTGAGGGGAGTAAGGTCAGAAGAGAATGTACAATGAGAGTGATAAGAAAAGGCACGACTCGCAGGCCGTATTTACAAGTACAACCAATCAAGGGCTATAACCATGAACCATGCTTCAAACACCAATCAGCATATCATGTCAAATCTCATTCAACAAAGATGCATGCCAATTTTTGCGTGTTGATTAACCAGTTTTTATTTATGTGGCGCTTCACATACGGCGGTCCCGCTGGCCGGTCAGCGCCCCCCGGCGTAAAAAATTGTCGTACAATTGCTTAGCCAAAATCTTCTATTTCGAGAAAGTAGGCACCCGAGACTCCTCCATTCGAGCCACCAAAAATTCCTTACTTTCGGTGCCCGAACAGGCCGAATCCGAACAAACCTATGGTTTTTGCAACTATTGCAAGAATCCTAATCCAAATAGGTATCTCATACCTACCAATTTTGGGTTAATCTTATTAACCATTTTGTGTCGTTTCTTCATATATCTCATATGTTCATTACGAATTCTGGTTTCATGCATCATGATCAATCTAATTAATCATGGCCGAAAACCAATCGAAGACATAGCATCATGCGATTCAACACTCAATCCCGATTTAGGGTTTCACTAGTAGCTCTGATACCACTGTTGGGTTTCAGGAGCCAAACAGTGCAGCGGAATTTAACCGAAACCCTCCAGGATCCAAGTGAAACGGGGTAAACCGGGTGTTCAAAAATTTCATACCTAATTTTCGGTTGAGATCTCTCACCCAACTGTAGAGTCGAATCACAAAACCTGAACAGTTGACGTGTTCAGGCTCTCTATGGTATCCACACGAGCCTCTTGGGATCACCACGCTTCCACCACGTCCCGACAGATGCACTTCTCTTGCGCTCGCAGTGCTAGCTTGCGTCCTCCAAGGAATTGCAAGAGAAGAGTGCGGCTGTCCTTTTGGGAGGCTAGGGCAAGGAGACCTACGAATTTCTCACTTAAAAGTTGTATTTATTGTGAGACTCAACTTCCAGGCCTAATTGGTTTCAAACCCCTAATCCAATTAGGATTTAATTTCGGGCTTAATAATGGCTCAACTCCTTGGCCCATTATTAATACGAAATTAAAGTGAAACCATAACCCAAATAATTAGCCCATGCACTCTAATGATCCAAATAGCTCTATGTGTGTGACCCAATAGGCTCTTGCCATGTTGGCAATGATCATAAATCACATTTATGATCATAAGCAATGAGCGGTGTCTAGCAACACATCATTGCTACCCAAGTGACAAGATTGTCGGTGAATCGACTAAACCTTTATGATCATGACCGATATATGCCATTGTCCCTTTGTCGAAGATATCTAGACTAAGCACGAGACATGGAATGTGTCACTCTCGTATAGCCCAATCTTTGTGATGGCAGAGGGTTAGGCCTCCGCCGACCACTAGGGCGGACCATGGTGGTAGTATTGTCCCTTTGAACGGCGCATTAACGGGCGGCGCGGAGCCTTGAACCCGAGACCGCAGGGATTTACACCCCCTCAGGGGGGGTGTAAATCCCTGCGGTCTCGGGTTCAAGGCTCCGCGCCGCCCGTTAATGCGCCGTTCAAAGGGACAATACTACCACCATGGTCCGCCCTAGTGGTCGGCGGAGGCCTAACCCTCTGCACTAGGACGCGTCCTAGTGGTTAGACGCGACCCCCCCTGAGGGGGTGTAAATCCCTGCGGTCTCGGGTTCAAGGCTCCGCGCCGCCCGTTAATGCGCCGTTCAAAGGGACAATACTACCACCATGGTCCGCCCTAGTGGTCAGCGGAGGCCTAACCCTCTGCCATCACTTTGGTTTCTTGATTACCGAGTAGACGAACTTAAACTGACGACATTGATTTCAATATCAACTCATCGGAGCATGGCCATGCATATTCTAAGTCTCACTCTATCAAGGGGCCCAAAGATATCACTCCCGTTACATAGGAGGGACAAATCCCATCTTGATCATACAAATCCCTCCGTATGATATGTGACATACCCAATGACCTCCTTGAAGTTCACTCAGTTACAAGCAACAAAGGAAAGTATCAAAGTATGTGACTCACATGTAGGGAACCTTGATGATCTTAGGTCGAAGGACTACATATACCATGATCACTATGAGAATCACTTGTGACACCCATATAACGATCCATGAAGTGTTCTCATGGTGGGTCGGTCCAGTACACAAGTTCTCCAACTTGTACCCATATGTAGACTACATATCTCATATTAGTCTCCACATATGCTAGTCATTATGTATTATTGCAACCCGCTCCACAATAATACTAGACTAGGGACGTTTAAGAATATCATTATTCTAGGGTTACAATTATGTTTATTACGTTACGCAGAAACAAAACAACAAACAAAATTGCTGGATTAATGCCACAATAAAATATCGTGACTCAATGTGCAAAAATACAATCATCTCATGATTGGCCTTTTTGGGCACAACACTAACAATAGGTTGATGGGAAGCTTTGGCAATAGGTGGCCAGAGGGGCAATTGGTTACCACCATCACAAAATGGGAAAATTATAGCATAAGGACCTAAACTTGAACGCTTTAATTTTCACCATAGTGTATGAATTGTAATGTGTAAAGTATTCAATATACACTCCCCTAAATGGCACAAACAATGATAATTTGGTTCTTAAGAAAGCATTGGCATATTGCCAAATTTTCAAGTAACCTATAAACTAAATTGTAAGGTTACAAAAGTTTGGTATTCAATTGTACAAATTTCCAAAGATGGCTATGGAAAGGACATGGATGGAATTAAGGATATTCTTGATGACCAAAGTGCTCAATGAGGCAAAGTTAGTCACTTATTGCTTAAGGACACTTAAGGGCTTAAGTGTCCCAAACTTTTCTAAGGGTGAAAATGACATTTGACCAAGGTTGAAATAGGTCAAAAGCTTTCATTTTCAAAGCCCAAATGGCTAGTGATAGCCAAAGGCTATCGCCTCTATCTGGCCAAACTCCCTGCCACAAGAATCGCCAGAAGAGACTGGCGCTACCCGAGTAAATGTGAGATCATACACCTCGGGAGATAGCCGAAGAGCTCCGAGCCCGGCACGCCAGGAAACTTGATGATACTACTAGCCCCCCGAGGTTGCAAACAGATCGCCTTCGGAAAAGAGGCACCAGCTATTGCGGGCCGAACATGATCTCCCCGAAGGCAGAACTCCCTGAAGAAAGGATCCCCCGAACTGGGTGCGTGTTTCCCGAAGAGGCACCGTCCGTACCAAAGGATGACTTCGCCCAGGGACCTCGGGAGTACGGCAGGAGCATTTAAGGAAGCATTTAAGGAAGCCTCTGACACGTCCTTTCACAGACATTATAAAGCCGCCTCAATAGGCGCTCTGGCACGCTGACGCCATCAAAATCACATCATGGCCCATCTCAGCACAAGGCTCAAGGCAACCTGCTACCAGCTATCTGTCCCCTACGCCCAGAAACTCAAGGAACATCCGACCGAACACGTGTCACGATCTGAACGGGCTAGGTACTCCTATAAATACAGGAAATAAATACTTGGCAGGAGGTTGGTGGGCAAAAAGGTCTGACACCTAGACTTTGAGAAAATCACCAGGCAAGACTCTTCAGCCCCTTTGTACTATCTCCTCTGCCTTTTTCTCAGCCACCACTGACTTGGGTGTCGGAGGCTCCCCCCCGGAAACACATTCCGGGGGCCTCCTAACCCACTTTTTCTGAGCATCTCAGGTACTCTCCCTTGGGCGCACCATCCTCCAGGCGTTCTTCCTCCTAGAAGTCTCTCCAACAGTCACCATGACTCTAAACGATGAGGCCCATGGCCATCATTTGGCGCCGTCTGTTGGAAACCGCTCTGAGATCGCCGTCGTTGAAACTCGGCGTTCTAAGGACAAGGGACTCCCAAGGTCCCCGTCCGCGCCTAAGACACAACCGGCTGCTGAGCAAACACTCCCAGGGACTTCTGCGCCCGAGGAAGACCGCCCTCTGGTGATCACCATGAGCTTCCTGAGGGACTTTCAGCGTTCGGTCGTGTCTGAGATGACACAGCAGATCGACCGAAGGTGGCCACAGCAAACGCAAGCCCAGAGGCCTCCCTCACCAGCACGCCCTCGGGAGAGAAGCCCCAAGTCTACTCATCGTAGTTCGGGAAGCGGAGACCAGCGTGAAGAATCCTCTACAGAAAATATACCCCTCGGGAAACGGCCTGTGGGATAAACTGGGTCCAAACGACCGAAAGTCTAACGGCGAAGGAGTTCGTCGCCTAAGGTGAGGTCCATATCCCCTCAGCGCCGAACTCGCTCGCCGAAGAGGCACCGACGATCTCCCTTCCCTGAAGAAGGGCCTAGTGCCACCGTGCTTATGGAGAGGATATTAGCACGGCTAGATAGGGTGGAGAAACAAATGGCCAAAAAACCCGTTTGGGACAGGCTCACGGGAGCCTTCTGCGAAGATGGGTCCCCATTCACCCGGACCGTGGCTGAGGCAGCCATGGCAGGTGACTTCAGAGTACCTCGGTTGGAGATTTATGATGGCCGTACCGATCAACAGGCCCATATGACGAAGTACAGACGCAGCATGATAATGCACGGTGCTGATGACGCTACCATGTGTAAGTGCTTCGAAGTCACCCTCACAGGGCCAGCAACTGCATGGTACAATTCATTGCCTTCAGGGACCATCACTGAGTTCCAGGAGTTGTCCACGGCCTTCACGCAGCAATTCATTGGGAGTCGACCTACTGCAAAGATGCCTATCCAGATGTTCGACATAGAGCAGAGGAACGGAGAAACCATCCGAGACTATGTCGAAAGATTCAACAGGGAAGCTCTTAGCGTCCCCGACTTTCGGCCCGAAGTCCGCATTCTTTCCATGACACGGGGCTTCGGCGAGACTCACAGCTGTTCTACGAGTTCTCAAAGGACCCCCGGGAGACCCTCAGAGAATTTTACCGAAGGGCAGAACAGCACATGACCGCCGAGGAACTAAGAATGGCTGGGCCGAAGTCTGATCACCACCGCGCCGAAGGGTCCAATCAACAAGCTCGGCATCCGACCGAACAGGCAGGACGGCCTCGAAGGATGCGTGGAAGGAAACCCCAAAGTTTCACACCACTGAGCACTACACGGACCAACATCCTCATGGCGCTGGAAAGGCAAGGAACGCAAATTCGGTGACCAAGGGCCATGACTGCCGATAATAAGAAGAATGCAAAGAAGTTCTGCCAGTTTCATCGCGACCACGGTCATGACACCGAAGACTGCTTCCAGCTGAAGAAGTACATAGAGTCGCTGATAAAGTAGGGCCAACTTCAGAAATACCTGCGGATGCCATCCCCGGAAGGCAGAAAAATGGAGGAAGAAAGGGCCGAAGATGAGGACTATGACTCCGACAGGCGGAGAAACCGAAGTCCAAAAAGGCGCCCTCCACCTCCGACAGGGGTTATCCAAACAATGACCACGGGGCTCCCATCCTTGGAAAGAAAGCGGAAGGCCAGAGAAATTGCAGTCATGGAATATCAAAATCCAGCAAAGAAGCTGGCCCGCAAAGATGGATCCACCGTCGTCTTTCCCCACGACGATCCGCTGCTGATCATGGCGAAGATAGGGAACTGGGACGTCAAAAGGGTACTACTTGATGATGGATCAAATGCGGACGTCCTATTCTCGCACTTACTGCCGAGCTTGGGCATCTCCAGCAGCGAGCTTAAGCCAGTCACCTCACCAACCTTCGGGGTGGGACCATCCGAACTGCCCGTTCTCGGATGGATCGACCTCCCACTGATGATGAGAGGGACTTTGGTAGACGGAGCAGCTGAGTTGTACGCTTCCACAATGGCGAGGTTCATCATCATGGATGTCCCGTCCTCGTACAACGCCATCCTTGGAAGGCAGACACAGGGATACCTGCACATTCGCCCTGATGTGAAGTACTTGACTGTCACATTTGGCACCAAGGATGGAGATGCAGAGATCTTCATAGACCAGGCCGAGGTAAGAAAGGTGTTTGTGAAAGAACGAAAGGCCCCTGCGAGCAACTTTGCACAAACAATGGAGGCAAAGGCGTCAGAAAAAGGCAAAGAAGAAGATCTTGCAAAAGCGGAAATGGAAACAGTAGAACTTATCCCAGGACAATCTACCCGAATAGGGAAGAGCTTGGCCAAAGGTGAGAAGGAAAACCTTGTGATAGCCAAAGGCTATTGCCTCCTCGGTAGTAACTCCCTGCCAGAATATTGGCCGAGGAGTCTGACATCACCCAAGAGAGGATCTTTTTACTGACCTCGGAAGGTGCGAAGTCAAACACTATGAGCTCGAGACTTCGGTTAGCTCGTCAGGAATTCCGAGGACAACACCGTCTCCATCGAGGGGCCAAACGGACCGCCTTCGGGTAAGAGAGCCATCTCTCTGAAGCAAGGAAGAATCTCCCCGAAGGCAGAGGCCCCGAAGAGGATCTTCCCCGAACAAGAAACACCTGAACAAGGGAATCCCCTAACTATGTGTGTGAGTCCCGAAGAAGGTGTTCATCAAGGGAACTCCCAGAACTATGGGATAGATCCCGAAGGAGGTGCTCGCACCGAAGGACGGATAGAATCCGAAGAGGGTGCACGCACCGAAGGGCGACCTCACCCAGGGGACCTCGGGAGTACGGTATGAGCATTTAAGGAGCCTCTGACATGTCGCCCACAAGCCCTACACGTCACATCTGAACGGCGAACTGACACGCCGCAGCCGCCCCAGTCCTGATGCAACCTGTCCGGGTCCAGGGCTAAAGGAGGCTGCAAACGGCTGCCTGTCGCCTAGGTCCAAAAGTATAGATCAAGTCCGACCGAACACGTGTCATGATCTGAACGGACCAGCTACTCCTATAAATACTAGGAAATGGGACTGGGCAAAGGATGGGCATTTTCCTCCGTCTGAGAAAACACAAAACAGGCAAGACACTTGATCCCTTAGTGTTCTTCCTCCACTTTCACTCAGAAAACTGACTTGGGCGTCGAAGGGTCCTCCCCGGAAAAGCAAACTGGGGACCTCCTAACCTCTTCTTTGAGCTTTTCAGGCACGCTCAGCTGGGAAACTAGAGCTCCAGGCGCTCGCCTCCTCAGGAAGTCTCTCCACCTGTCAACATGACAGCAAACGAAGATGCCTTGGGGCATTATTTGGCACCGTCTGTGGGAAACTACTCCCAGGTAGCTGTTGTCGAAACTCGACATTCGAAGGACAAAGGACTCCCGAAGTCCCCGTCCGCGCCTGAGACCCAACCAGCTACCGAACAAAGTCCCCCAGAGACTTCCTTGCCTGAAGAGGAACGCCCTCTTGTCATCACCATGGGTTTTTTACGAGACTTTCAGAGGTCTGTTGTGGCTGAAATGACACAACAGATAGACCGAAGGTGGCCACAACCAGCCCAGGCGCAAAAAACCACTTCGCCAGCATGACCTCGGGAGAAAAGCCCAAGGGCAACCCATCATAGCTCGGGAAGTGGGGAGCCACGGGAAGAGTCCTCGACAGATAACTTGCCCCTCGGAGCACGGCTGGCAGAGAAAGCGAGGCCTGAACGACCCGAAGTCCCGTCCAGAAGAAGTTTGTCGCCAGAGGAAAGGTCCCCCTCACCACGGTACCGAAGTCGCTCACCGAAGAGACGGCAACAGCCCTTTTACCCAAGAACCTCCAAGCACCAGGAAGAGGAGCCCAGTGCTACGCTCCTCCTGGAGAAAGTCCTAGCAAGACTGGAGAGAGTGGAACAGCAGGTGGCATGCAAACCTGTTTGGGCCAGGCTAACTGAAACCGTCTCTGGAAATGAAACTCCTTTCGCCCGAACAGTGGTCGAGACGGCCATGCCAAGTGAGTTCAGACTACCTCGGCTAGAGACCTATGAGGGTCGGACTGATCCCCAGGCCCAACTAACAAAGTACAAATGGAGCATGGTGCTACATGGGGCTGATGATGCTACGCTCTGCAAGTGCTTTGAAGTCACCCTCGCAGGACCAGCAACTGCCTGGTACAATTCCCTGCCTCCCGGAAACATCAGGGGGTTCCAGGAGCTGTCCACAGCGTTCACCCAACAGTTCATTGGGAGCAAGCCGACGGCGAAGATGCCCGTCCAGATGTTTGACATAGCACAAAGAAATGGGGAGACCATCCGTGACTATGTCGAGAGGTTCAACAGAGAGGCCCTCAGTGTTCCGGACTTTTTTCCCGAAATCCGCATCCTCCCCATGACAAGGGGCCTCCGGAGGGATTCGCACTTATTTTATGAATTCTCCAAAGATCCCCCGGACACACTGGGAGAATTCTACCAAAGGGCTGAACAACATATAACAGCCGAAGAACTGAGAATGACCGGACCGAAGGCTGACCATATTCACACTCGTGGCGAAGGGTCCAGCCAGCAAGCCCGGTGTCCAACGGAACAGATAGGCCGACCTCGGAGAATGTGAGTAGGAGGAAGGAAGCCCCAAAACTTTACACCTCTGAGCACCACGAGGGCTAACGTCCTCATGGCGTTGGAAAAATAGGGGGCTCAAATCCAACGACCGAGGGGCATGACTGCTGACAACAGAAGGAACATGAAGAAGTTCTGTCAGTTCCACCGTGATCACGGTCATGACACCGAAGACTGCTTTCAGTTCAAAAAGTACATTGAATCACTGATAAAGCAGGGCCAGCTTTGGCGTTATTTGAGAATGCCTTCCCCGAAGGGGAAAAAAGAGGAAGAAGGAAAGCCCGATGACGAGGATTACGATTCAGACAGGCGAAGGAACCGAAGTCCGGGAAGGTGTCCTCCACCTTCGGCAGGAGTAATACAGACGATCACAACCGGACTTCAATCCTCGGAAAGAAAAAGAAGGGCCAGAAAGATAGCGGTGATGGAATGTCAAAACCCAACGAAAAAATTGGCCCGCGAGGATGGCTCCACCATCGTATTTCCCCATGACGATCCATTGCTGATAATGGCGAGGATAGGAAACTAGGACGTCAAGAGGGTACTGTTGGACGATGGGTCAAACGCAGACGTCTTGTTCTCACATTTGCTGCCAAGCTTGGGCGTATCCAGGAGTGACCTCAAGGCTGTTACTTCACCCACGTTCGGCGTAGGACCATCTGAGCTACCTGTCCTCGGGTGGATCGACCTCCCCTTGATGATGAAAGGAACTTCGGAGAAAGGAACTGCTGAGTTGTTCGCCTCTACCATGGCAAGATTCATAGTCATGGACGTTCCTTCGTCATACAACGCCATCCTCGGCAGACAGACACAGGGAAATCTGCACATTCGCCCAGATGTAAAGTACTTGACCGTCACCTTCGCCACCAAGGAAGGAGACGCAAAGATCTTCATTGATCAAGGCGAGGTGAGAAAGGTGTTCGTCAGAGCACGAAAGGCTCCAGCAAGCAACTTAACACATGCTGTAGAAGCAAAAGAGCCGGAAAGGGGCGAGGCAGAAGATCCCACAAAAGCGGAAACAGAAGAAGTAGAGCTTGTCCCAGGCCATAATACCCGAATAGGGAAAAGCATGGCCGAAGGAGACAAGGAAAAACTTGTATCTTTTCTGCTCGCAAATAAAGATTTATTCGCCTACTCGCCGAAGGACATGCCAGGGGTAAACCCTCGCGTAATCCAGCATAGCCTCAAAGCAAGTCCGAAAGTAAAACCTGTCCAGCAAAAGAAACGGAGCATCTTAGCTCACAAAAGTGACTTCGTCAAGACCGAAGTCCAGCGTCTGATAGACGCTAGCGTTATCCGGGAGGTAAACTACCCCAAATGGCTAAGCAACGTGGTAATTGCCACAAAAGAAGGAAGTAGTAAGCTTCGGACGTGCATCGATTTCAGAAATTTGAACGATGCTTGCCCGAAAGATTCATATCCTCTTCCGCCAATAGACCAACTGGTAGACTCAACTACCGAGTACGGGCTCCTAAGTTTCCTGGACGCTTTCAGTGGGTATCATCAGATAAGGATGAACCCCGAAGATGAAGAGAAGACTGCCTTCATCATTGAGGGAGGAACATATTGCTATATCAGGATGCCCTCCGGACTGAAAAATGCAGGAGCCACCTACTGGAGGCTGATGAAAAAAGTCTTCCAAAATGCTGAGGCAGACTGTTTGGCGAAGTCCAAAACTTGCACCGAAGTGCTAAGCCACCCCAGCATCGTGGTGTTAAGCATAGAGACCTCGGGGAAAGGATGGAAAGAACCAATCAAAACGTATCTCGCAACTGATACACTCCCCGAAGACCCCAGCGAAGCCGCAAAATTGCGAAGGCGCTCCGGACGTTTCTTCTTAATTGGAGAAGAACTATATCGGCAAGGATATGCAAATCCACTACAGAGGTGTGTTAGTGAAGAGTATACTAAAATGATCCTCGAAGAAGTTCACGAAGGTGCCTGTGGTTCGCACATCGGAACCGACGCCCTCGCAGCAGTGATACTTCGCCAAGGATACTTCTGGCCTACCCTGAGAAAGGACGCCAAGCAGTTCATCCAGAAATGTGGTAGTTGCCAGAGACATGCGAACATCCAAAGAACACCCTCAGAGTTCGTGACTTCGGCAGACTATCCTTGGCCCTTCGCAGTTTGGGGCATATATCTCATCGGGCCACTCCCAACGGCGCCTGGAGGCGTAAAGTTCTGCGTAGTAGCAGTTGCCTATTTCTCTAAGTGGGTCGAGGCAGAACCTCTGACAACTATCTCGGCAAAAGAAGTGCAGAAGTTCATATGGAAAAACATCGTATGCAGATTCGGCATACCGAGGGTACTCGTAGCGGACAATGGATCCCAGTTCATAGACAAAGGATTCCAAGAGTTCATTAGCGACCTCGGGACAAAAATGCACTTCGCCCCAGTAGCTCACCCCCAAAGTAATGGGCAGGTGGAAGTATCTAACAGAAGCATAAAAGATGGTCTGAAAAAGAGACTGAGGGAAGCAAAAGGGAAATGGCCAGGAGAACTCCAGAAGCGTGTTATGGAGTTACCGAACAACACCCCGAAGAGCCACAGGGGAAACGCCCTTTTCACTCATCTTCGGCATAGAGGCCATCATCCCTGTCGAGGTAGTACAACCGTCAATACGAGTCCAAGTGTTCGATGAAAATGGAAATGACCTCGGCCTGAAAACCAAGCTCGACCTCGTCGGTGAACACAGAGAAGTAGCCGAGCTGAGAAGAAAAGCTTTCCAACAAAGAATAGTAGCAGCCATAAACCTACACGCCAGGCCAAAAGGAATAAAGAAGGGAGATCTCGTTCTCCGAAAGGCTGAATTTGCACCCCGAAGGCCGTCCCACGGGGTACTTCGCGCAAATTGGGAAGGACCGTACCTGGTACTTGCCGAAGTACGAAAAGGAGTGTATAAGCTCGGTGATGCCGAAGGCATAGAATTAAAAAACACTTGGCACTCAGAGGCCTTGAAAAAATTCTACACCTAAAAAGTTTGGTGGGAAAGTTGTATTGCACAAGTTGGACAAATTTGTCTAAGTAAAAAGTTCTGAAGAAGTACAAAACAAGAGTCTCACGAAAGCAATCACCGAGGAAAGCAAAAGTATGGTTTTCCGAAGTCTCTTGAGCGAATATGTTCGGGACAAAGGAAAGCAAAAGTATGGTTTTCCGAAGTCCCTAGAGTGAATATGTTCGGGACAAAGGAAAGCAAAAGTATGGTTTTCCGAAGTCTCTCGAGCGAATTATGTTCGGACAAAGGGAAACAAAGGGATCTGGCAAAAAATACTTAGCCAAATTTTTATCTATTGAGCCAAAGAGTGCTTACAGAGAAGAAAGTTACTGAAAGACTACAAAAAAGAAGAAGAAAATGAAGACAAGAGGCCCTAGTACAAACTAAGGAACCTCGGCGTCTTGAGAACTGCCAGCCTCTGTGCTTTTGTCAGCAGCCTTCGGTGCCGAGAAAGAAGGAGGCAGTTTCAAGTGCTCGATCTTGGACCAAGTCCACCGAGGCTCCTTCGGGATGTTCATGCCTTCGAGGAAGAAGAGGTCGAAATCTGGGAACTTCTGCAGAATTTGGTGCCGAGCAAGATAGAAGCCGTCTTGAAAGCCCAACTTCGTCATATCATCGGACTCCCGCTTCTTGACCGCCAAATCTGCATAGTCCTTCTCCAGATCCTTAAGCTTTTTCTTCAATGCCTTCATCTTCTTCTTCTCTTCTGAAGGCTTCTTCAGAGATGCGACCTTGGCTTCGAGCTGGGCCTTTTCCTCGAGCGTCTTCGCAAGGATTGCGTCACTTTCTGACTTATCCTTTTGAATCGCTTCAACGGTCGAAGTCAGCTCCGCCACCCGAGAGTCGATGTCGGAAAGTTTCTGGGAGATGCCTTTCTCAAGTTCCTCTTTCTCTTTTATGAACCCCTCCCGAAGTTCAGCAATTTCCTTCTCCGAAGACTGCTTCAGCTGAGCATTATCGGCAGCCAACACCGAACACTGGGCCTTCATTTTGGTGTAAAGGTCCCACAGTGACGCCCTCCTTTCTGACTCTCGCGCCACCCGAACACGGAGCAACCCGGCATACCCCATCAGCTGCAAAAAAAAAGCAAACAAAGGGGAAATGATGCTAAGTAAAAAGCAAAGGCGAAATTGGCACTAAGGAAACTGTGAAGCCTACCTGGGCGGCATGTTCAGTGAGTTCGGCGGCCAAAGAGATGTCGCCAGGGTAAGCCTCCGTAAGGGCCTTGTAAGAGGCCTCAGTAAAAACCCCTTTGCACATCTGCCTGGCCATCTCGTGACAGTCCTCGAAGTACATATTCATGTCCTCCGTGAACGTCCAGAAGGGCTCCTTCGGAACTTTCCCTGCTGGGACTTGGGCATCCCGAAGGGCCCTTTTGCGGGCGTGTTCGGCAACCCAGTCAGGAGCGGCCACCTCCGCTGCGCAACAAGGCAGGAAAATTGGTTAAGGCCAGAAAACCCTTAAGGATTTACAAGAGAAGAAAAGGGTTCTTCGACAAAGTACAAACCTACTGGCACCTCGGTAACTTTGTCGTCAAGAATCGACGTCGCCTCAGTAGAGATCCCCTTGGCTTTTATTTGGCACCATTCCTCGGCAGAAGGGGTCTCCTCCCCATCGCCCTCCAGAAGAGCATGCGAAGGCATGGGGCTTTGAGGAAGGACGTCGGAAGAAGGGACGTCGACAGAAGGAACCTCGGGCAAAGGGGCAGCAAGGTCTTCGGGCTCCTCGCCTACCTCCTCTGGAATTTGCGGAAGAGAGGAAGGAGCAGCTTTCTTTGCCCGTTTGGAAGGAGGGCAGCCCGAAGTCTGCTTCCGCCTCCGAGAGGCGGCCTTCTTTGTCTGTTCGCCCCTCTGGGCCTGCCCGGTAAAAAGAGCCTTGTAGAAGGTAGCAGATCAGTGTAAGTCCAAGATGAAGTTATGAAGGAAAAAATGAGAAAGTAACTTACTCTCGTGAAAAGACTCATAAGTCTCTTTCCCCCGAAGGAGCTTCACGAGCCAGGAGTCCTTCCCCGAAGAAGCCGGTTTCGGCATGTTGACGTCTGTCACATGCTCCTTTACCACCTTGAGTTCCCGAAAGACCTCTTCGGTCATGAGCCTCCAGTTGATCGGAAAGGGGTAAAGGGCACAAGGAGAGACCTCGGCAGCCCAGTCAGAGACGGCCCGGATGCGCCTGTCGAAGTCCTCGAAGATAGGTGCTACGTCGGCGTCTAGCAGTATCTTCAGGTCAACAACATCCATCTTGAGCCTCCCCTGAGCCCACTTGGTCGGGACGTGCGACCAAGCCTCCGACTTCTTCAGGAAAAAGAATTTTTGTTGCCACCCTCGCCAGCTGTCTTTGGTGGCGAAGCTGAACGTATACTTTTTGCTCCCGGATCCCCGAGGTAGCATAAAGTAGAAGTCACCCTTCAGGACCACGAAGAGCTTGTAGTACTGAAGAAAAACTACAAAGTGAGGTTTTATTTTGAAAACGCCGCACATACAGAGGAAGGCGTTGAAATAGCAGTACGAGTTCGGTGGGAGTTGGTTAATGGCAATGCGACGGAAGTTGCAGAACGCGCTAACCATCTCCGGGGGGGGATACCGAAGTCCGGCCTTCAGTTGGGCTCGGAAAACGGTGATTTCATCACTTCGGTTGGAGAAAGCAAATTGGTCAGGACGGGGCAACCTCTTCACAGAGTAAGAGGGTAAGAAAAACTTTTTCTTCCACTTCGCTAGCTTTGCCGGAGTAGTGCAGCAGGGGTGAGAAAGAAGAGGTTGCCAACTCTCGGGAACAGGCATGATGGAAACGAGTTCGGGAAAAACAAGGAAAACGAGTTCGGGAAAAACAAAGAAGAATCTTTGAAAAAAGCAGAAGGACTAAAACCCACCAAAGGTCTTGCCGGAATCTGGATTCCTGGAACCCATCATGAAAAGTGGTCGGAAAAACGCCTGAAAAAGGAGAACCGCCGCGGAAAATCGGGAGAGAATTAGAAGGCAAAAGAAAGCAAAAGCAGAAGAAGCAAGAGGGTTATGACAGGACTGATATATATAGGCCGAGAAGGCCAGGAGAACCGTCGTCATTAGTACCCCTCGGAAGGCGAAGCGTCGCCATAACTGCTATGGGTGCCTGAAAAGTCACGCCAGCCGTACTCAGTGCATTCTTACCCAATAAAAGTGTGCCATGTGTCGGTCATCGCGCAGCAAACGTTCCACGTGTCGTCCATCACGTCGAGCACACCCTCTGACACCGTTTGGTCTAGAGGCGCCGCCCTAAACTGACTCTACTGGATACAGGACGCGACGCATGAGCAGACCTATAAAGGCAAAAAAGTAGGTTACCTTGAAGACACCAAAAGACAACCTGTGACTTCGGGCAAAACGTCTATCTTCGGTACAAGGTTATCCTATTTCCCCTCGCCACAAGGACAACAAGAGACAGCCTGTGACTTTGGGCAGAAGGTGTATCTTCGGCACAGGGATAGCCTATCTTCTCGCGCCTCGAGGACGCAAAAATGCTGCCCATCGGTACAAGTAGAAGAAGGCGTCTTCGGCACAGATATCACAACCACAGGACCCAAAAACCGATGAACCGAAGTTTCTCACTTCGGCTTTTCGGAGGGGGGCCTGTGATAGCCAAAGGCTATTGCCTCCTCGGTAGTAACTCCCTGCCAGAATATTGGCCGAGGAGTCTGACGTCACCCAAGAGAGGATCTTTTTACTAACCTCGGAAGGTGCGAAGTCAAACACTATGAGCTCGAGACTTCGGTTAGCTCGTCAGGAATTCCGAGGACAACACCGTCTCCATCGAGGGGCCAAACGGACCGCCTTCGGGTAAAAGAGCCATCTCTCTGAAGCAACGAAGAATCTCCCCGAAGGCAGAGGCCCCGAAGAGGATCTTCCCCGAACAAGAAACTCCTGAACAAGGGAATCCCCTAACTATGGGTGTGAGTCCCGAAGAAGGTGTTCATCAAGGGAACTCCTAGAACTATGGGATAGATCCCGAAGGAGGTGCTCGCACCGAAGGATGAATAGAATCCGAAGAGGGTGCACGCACCGAAGGGCGACCTCGCCCAGGGGACCTCGGGAGTACGGTATGAGCATTTAAGGTGCCTCTGACATGTCGCCCACAAGCCCTACACGTCACATCTGAACGGTGAACTGACACGCCGCAGCCGCCCCAGTCCTGATGCAACCTGTCCGGGTCCAGGGCTAAAGGAGGCTGCAAACGGCTGCCTGTCGCCTAGGTCCAAAAGTATAGATCAAATTCGACCGAACACGTGTCATGATCTGAACGGACCAGCTACTCCTACAAATACTAGGAAATGGGACTGGGCAAAGGATGGGCATTTTCCTCCGTCTGAGAAAACACAAAACAGGCAAGACACTTGATCCCTTAGTGTTCTTCCTCCACTTTTTTTCACTCAGAAAACTGACTTGGGCGTCGGAGGGTCCTCCCCGGAAAAGCAAACCGGGGACCTCCTAACCTCTTCTTTGAGCTTTTCAGGCACACTCAGCTGGGAAACCAGAGCTCCAGGCGCTCTCCTCCTCATGAAGTCTCTCCACCTGTCAACATGACAGCAAACGAAGATGCCTTGGGGCATCACCTTGTATTTTTTCTGCTGAAAAATAAAGATCTGTTTGCCTACTCGCCAAAAGATATACCAGGGGTAAACTCTGGCATAATGCAGCATAGCCTCAAAGTAAGCCTGAAAGCAAAACCTGTTCGGCAAAAGAAACGAAGCATCTCAGCCCACAAGAGCAACTTTGTCAAAACCGAGGTCCAACGTCTGTTAGACGCCAAAGTCATCAGGGAGGTGAAGTACTCTGAATGGTTAAGCAACGTGGTCATTGCCACAAAAGAAGGCAGCAGCAAACTCCGGATGTGCATCGACTTTAGAAACTTGAACGATGCTTGCCCGAAAGACTCATACCCTCTGCTGCCAATAGATCAACTGGTAGATTCAACTGCCGAATATGGGCGCCTAAGTTTCCTGGACACCTTCAGTGGCTACCATCAAATAAGGATGGACCCCGAAGATGAAGAAAAAACCGCCTTCATCATCGAGGGAGGAACATACTGTTATGTCAGGATGCCCTTCGGGCTTAAAAATGCAGGAGCCACCTACCAAAGGTTGATGAACAAGGTCTTTAAAGACCAAATGGGGAGAAACATGGAGGTATATGTTGATGATATGATAGTCAAGAGCAAGCTGCCGAGCTATCACATTGCAGATCTAGAGGAAACCTTCCAAAAGCTCAGAGCCTTCGGGATTCGGCTCAATCCTGAAAAGTGCATCTTCGGGGTAACCTCGGGAAAATTCCTTGGATACATGGTATCCGAAAGAGGCATTGACGCTAACCCCGAGAAGATCAAAGTGCTGCTTGAGTTCTGAACTCCTGCCACAGTCAAAGACGTGCAGAGGCTCACCGGAAGAATAACCTCCCTGAGCAGATTCATTTCCAGGTACGGAGATAGGTGCCGACCTTTCTTCAAAGTCCTCACAAAGGCAGCAAAAATGGAAGGCGACCTCGGAAGGAATGATCACCCTTGGGGTGAAGATTGCCAAAAGGCCTGGGAAGAACTCAAAGTCTACCTGGCTAGCCTGCCGACTCTGCGACAACCTCGGGAGGGAGAACCCCTCGTTTTGTACCTCACCGTCACAGAGAAAGCTGTAAGCTCGGTCCTCGTGAAAGAAGAAGGGCCAAAGCAATGGCCAGTCTATTACGTCAGCAAATCCGTGCATGGCGCCGAAGTCAGGTACCCTCTGCTTCAAAAAGCTATATACGCCTTGGTGCTTGCAGGGAGAAGGCTGCGACCATACTTTTAGGCTCACCCCATCATCGTCCGAAGTAGTCTACCGCTACGGGATGTTATGAAGAAAGTTGATCATTCGAGAAGGCTCTCAAAATGGTGCATAGAGCTTGGCGAACACGAAATCATATATGAACCTCGGAAGGCAATAAAACCTCAAGCACTGGCAGACTTTATCGCCGAAGTACCCACCACTAAGGAAAGCCATATGGATCCGAACGGAGGTGAGCCAGAGTGGACCTTATATGTTGACGGAGCCTCGGGATCAGAACACCAGGGAGCTGGAGTAATTATCAGAGGACCCGAAGGCCTAGAGGTAAAGAAGGTTATTAAGTTCAGCTTCAGCGTCACTAACAATGTGGCAGAGTATGAAGCCCTCATAGCGGGATTACGCTTGGCCAGAAGGATTGGCGTGAGAAACTTGAAGGCTGACAGCGATTCCCAGCTGGTAGTTCGGCAGACGGCAGGAGATTATGGGGCGAGGGACCCAATCTTGGCAAAATACCACGAACTGGTAGCAAAGCTCATCCAAGAGTTTGACGCCGTACGGATCAAAAACGTACCTCGGCGGAATAACACAGAGGCAGATTGCTTGGCGAAGTCAAAAACATACACCGAGGTGCTAGATCACCCGAGCATCTCAGTGCTGAGCATAGCAACCTCGGGAAAGGGATGGAAAGATCCCATAAAAAGATACCTCGCAGAAAATGTACTCCCCGAAGACCCCGGCGACGCTGCAAAACTGCGAAGACGCTCAGGCCGATTCTTCCTGATTGGTGAAGAATTATACCGACAGGGATATGCAAACCCGCTGCAAAGATGCGTGGATGAAGAGGATACTGAAATGGTCCTTGAAGAGGTCCACGAAGGCATGTGTGGTTCACATATTGGAACTGATGCCCTTGCGGCGGTGATACTTCACCAAGGATACTTCTGGCCTACCCTGAGAAAGGATGCAAGGCAGTTTGTCTGAAAATGTGGTACTTGCCAGAAACACGGGAACATCCAGAGGGCACCCTCGGAAATGGTATCCTCGGCTGACTATCCTTGGCCCTTCGTAGTCTGGGGCATAGACCTTATTGGGCCACTCCCCTCAGCGCCCGGAGGCGTGAAATTCTGCATGGTAGCTGTGGACTATTTCTCCAAATGGGTCGAGGCAGAACCATTAGCAACTATCTCAGCAAAAGAAGTGCAAAAGTTTGTATGGAAAAACGTAGTATGCAGATTCGGCATACCGAGGGTACTAGTGGCTGATAATGGATCCCAATTCATAGACAAAGGATTCCAGGAATTTATCAGCAACCTCGGAGTAAAAATGCACTTCACCCCAGTAGCTCACCCCCAAAGGAACGGGCAGGTGGAAGTATCTAACAGGACCATAAAAGATGGCCTGAAAAAGAGGCTGGGGGAAGCAAAAGGGAAATGGCCAGGAGAACTCCAAAGCGTATTATGGAGTTACCGAACGACGCCCCGAAGAGCCATAGGGGAGACTCCCTTCTCACTCGTCTTCGGTACAGAGGCTATTATCCCAATAGAGATAGTTCAACCTTCAGTACGGGTGCAAATATTTGATGAAGGTGGAAACGACCTCGGCCTAAGAACGAAGCTCGACCTCGTTGGCGAACACAGAGAAATAGCCGAGCTGAGGAGAAAAGCTTTTTAGCAAAGAGTGGCCGCGGCTATAAACTTACGGGCCAGGCCGAAAGAAATCAAGAAAGGAGACCTCGTTCTCAGAAAGGCTGACTTCGCACCCCGATGGCCGTCCCGTGGAGTACTTCGCGGGAACTGGGAAGGACCATATGTTGTTCGTGCCGAAGTACGAAAAGGCATGTACAAGCTTGGCAACGCCGAAGGCGTAGAATTGAAAAACACTTGGCACTCAGACGCCTTGACAAAATTCTACGCCTAAGGTTGAGCGGAGGAATCGCGTTGTACGAAAAATATTCTAAGTACAGAAGTATCTTGAGAAATTTTCTTAAGTGCAGAATTGTACAAAATTCCGTGAAGATGCTCACCACAAGTGCGGATATGACTTTCCAAAGTCCCTTGAGCCATCATGCTCGGGAAAGATGGAAAAATCTCCTAGCAGTACTCGCCGAAATAAGCGCAGAGACAGTTTTCCGAAGTCCCTTGAGCCGTCACGCTCGGGAAAAATGGAAAACAAACAAAACTCTTGAAAGATGTCCTAAGTCTCTTGAGCAAACATGCTCGGGATGGAAGGAAAAGAAGGAAAATTTTGACTAAGTGTTTTCCGAAGTCCCTCGAGCAAACGTGTTCGGGACAAAATGCAAATGCGAAACCTGCAAAAAGACTTAGTCAAATTTTACAGACCTTCCAAAAAGCCTCCAGAGCGAATAGGCTCGGCCAAGAGAAGGTAATAAAGTTTCTTTGATCGCAGGTTTTCCGAAGTCTCTTGAGCAAATGCATTCGGGGCAATGGAAATAAAGAAACTTGCAAAAAGACTTAGCCAAAAAGTATTCACTAAAGAGTAAGCTGCTTTACAATGAAGAAGTGCCCGAAGAAGGAGCACAAAATTGAAGGGAAGGAAAAGGGGCCCTAAAATAGCCTAAGGGTTCGCAGCGTCCCGAGAGCCACTTGCTTGCCCACCCTTTTCCACCACCTTCGGCGCTGGAATTAAAGAAGGAAGGTTCAAATGTTCGACCTTGGACCATTCCCACTGAGGTCCCTCAGGAATGTTTAGAGCCTCTAGAAAAGAGAGGTCCAGATCTGGGAACCTCTGGAGGACTTGGTGCCGAGCAAGGCAGAAGCCGTCCTGAAAAGTGACCTTGGCCATTTGATCAGACTTGCTCTTGTCAAGATCAAGGTCGTCAAGCTCGTCCTTCAAAATCCGTGATCTCCTCCGCCAGCGCCTTTATCAGCTTCTTCCGCTTCGGATCCTTCTTCAACGACTTAACCTCGGCCGCAAGGATGTTTTTCTCAGCTGTCCGCTCCAGTATGAGCTTGTCAGAATCTGACTTATCCTTTAGGAGCTCCTCATTGGCGGCTAGCATTCCGTTTATCTGCTCGCCGAGGTCAGCAACCTTCCGGGAGGAATCCTTCTCAAGTTCTTCTTTCTCCTTCCGGAACTCCTCCCGAAGGGCGGCAACTTCTTCCTTCGCAGCATGTGACAGCTGCTGGTTCTCGGTGATCAATGCCAAGCGAGTGGCCTTCACCTTCTCTAAGTCCTCTAAGGCCGAAGCTTGGAACTTCGCCTGCCTGGCCACCCAAACTCGGAGAAAGCCAGCGTATCCCAGCAGCTACAAAAAGATGAACGCAAGGTCAGTAAGAGCCAGGCACTCAGGAAAAAATTGAAGGGAAAAAGGTGTGAAGATATATACCTGAGCAGCATGCTCGGTGACTTTGGCGGCAAGGGTGTCATCATCCGGATGGGCCGCCGCAATAGCCTTAAAGAAGGCCTCTGTAAGCACCCCCTTCGAAATTTGCTTCGCCATTTTTGGACAGTCCTCGGAGTACAAGTTCATGTCCTCCGTGAATGTCCAGAAAGGCTCTTTGGGAACCTTCCCTTGCGGGACTTTGGCGTCGCGAAGGGCCCGCGCCTTCGCGTGTTCGGCCGCCCAGTTCGGGGTAAGTAACTCCCCTGCACGGCGAAAACGAGAAGTGGGTCAGAGACAAAGGAAAATTTAGAAAAACAAAAAGAAGCATACTTGTCCTGAAAGCAACTAACCTAGAGGGACCTCGACAACGATGTCCTCGGAGTCCTCAGCCTCCTCGGTCGAAATGCCCTTACCCTTCTGCCTGTGCCGCTCCTCGGTAGAAGGTGCCTCCACCACGCCGTCCAGAAGGACTTGCAACGAGGTAGGACTTTGGGGAGGGACGTCGGCGGCGGCAGGAACCTCGGCTGAAGGATCGGGCAGCGAAGCGACAGCGGCCTCAGCGTCCTCGCTTTCCTCCCCAATACTTTCCAAAGGGGAGGAAAGAACAGTCTTCTTCGCCCGTTTAGCCAAAGGACCAGCACCGACAGACTTCCGCCTTCGGGAAGTTGCCTTCTTTGTCTGCTCCCCCTTCTCCACTTGGCCGGAGAAAAGGGACTTGTAATAGGCGGCAGTCCCGTCGCCCATCTCTGAAAAAGAAGAGAAATATCAACGTAAGTCCGAGGAAGAAAACAGCAAGGGAGTAGAAGACAACTCACTTTCGACAAGCGTTCCGAAAGAAATTTCCTCCTTAAGAAGCTTGACCAACCAGGAATCCTTCCCGGCGATGGCAGGAGCTGGCATCTTGAGGTCAGTCTCGTGCTCCTTCACCACCTTTAGCTCCCGAAGGACCTCTTTGGTCATCAACTTCCAGTTGATAGGAAAAGGGTAAAGGGCACACGGAGCGACCTCCGGAGTCCAGTCAGAGACAGCCCGAATGCGGGCGTCAAAATCCGCGAACACGGGAGCCAACTCTGGAGTCAGCAGCATCCTCGGATCAACGACGTCCACATTCAGTATTCCCTGAGCCCATTTGGTCGGGACGTACGACCAGGCCTCATCCATCTTCAGGAAGACGAACTTCTGTTGCCACCCCCGCCAGCTGTCCTTAGTGGCGAAGGTGAGCATGAATTTTTTGCTCCCGGATCCCCGAGGTAGCATGAAATAGAAGCCACCCTTCGGGACCACAGAGAGCTTGTAGTACTGCATGAAGATTATAAAATGGGGTTCTATCCCGAACACGCCACACACGCAGAGGTAGGCGTTAAAATAGCAGAACGAGTTCGAGGGAAGCTGGTTCACAGCAATGCCATGAAATTGGCAGAACTCACAAACCATCTTCGGGGGAGGATACCGAAGACCGGCCCTCAGCTGGGCTCAGAAAATGGTGACCTCGTTTCTGTGGTTTGAAAAAGCATAATGGCTAGAACGAGGCAGCCTAGTAATGGCGTAAGAGGGAAGAAAGAACTTTTTCTTCCACCTCTCTAACTTTGCAGGGGTGGTGCAACAAGGATTGGCTAAAAGAGGCTGCCAGCTCTCAGGGATAGGCATTGTAGACATGAAAGCGAGTTTGGAAAAGACAAGAAAACAGTTTCCAGAAAAAACTCCAAAGAATAGAGAGTTCAAAACACTCTGGAAAATAAAAACCCACCAAAAGATTTGCCAAAGTCTGAGGACGCCGTCGCGAAAGTTGGCTGGAAAAAGCTCTGATTAAGGCAGCTCTGCCACAGAAAGCAAGAAAGTGCAAGAACAGGGGCAAAGCAGAAAGAAGAGCAGAAGAAAAAGAAAAAGGAACTTATGATGGAATGAGCCATTTATAGGCCAGAGGTGGGTAACCGAAACGTCGTCATGAGTACCCTTTGGAGGCGAACCGTCGCCGTAACTGCCCTCTGCACCTGAAAAGGCGCGCCCTCTGTAACCGACGCAAGTCTCCTCCAATGGCAAAGCGCCACGTGTCAGCTACCACGCCAAAACGGGGACACGTCTCCTGACATCCCTAGGAAAAAAAGAGCACGTCTTCTGACATCCCTAAAAAGCTGGGACGCGTCACTCAGACTAACACGCCTGGCCATCAGACCTACAGAAAAAAAGAGCAAGCCACCTCGAGGACACCAAGAGACAGGCTATGGCCAAACAGCCCATGACCTTCGGGCAAGAGGTGTATCTTCGGCACAGGCTCTGCCTCGAAGACACCAAAGAACAGGCCAAGGCCGAATAACCCTTTGGGCAGAAGGTGCATCCTCGGAACAGGTTAAGCTTCCTAAGAGACTCCCAAGAACAACCTCGGAAAGAGATGCAAAACCGAAGTCTTCACTTCGGCTTTCCAAAGGGGGGCATGTGATAGCCAAAGGCTATCGCCTCTATCTGGCCGAACTCCCTGCCACAAGAATGGCCAGAAAAGACTGGCGTTACCCGAGTAAAGGTGAGATTACTAGCCACCCGAGGTTGCAAACAGATCGCCTTCGGAAAAGAGGCACCAGCTAGTGCCGGCCGAACATGGTCTCCCCGAAGGCAGAACTCCCTGAAGATGGGATCCCCCGAACTGGGTGCGTGTTTCCCGAAGTGGCTTCGTCCGTACCAAAGGACGACTTTGCCCAGGGACGTCGGGAGTATGGCAGGAGCATTTAAGGAAGCATTTAAGGAAGCCTCTGACACGTCCTTTCACAGACGTCATAAAGCCGCCTCAATAGGTGCTCTGGCACGCTGATGCCATCAAAATCACATCATGGCCCATCTCAGCACAAGGCTCAAGGCAACCTGCTACCAGCTATCTGTCCCCTACGCCCAGAAACTCAGGGAACATCCGACCGAACACGTGTCGCGATCTGAACGGGCTAGGTACTCCTATAAATACCAGGAAATAAATACTTGGCAGGAGGTTGGTGGGCAAAAAGGTCTGACTCCCAGACTCTGAGAAAATCACCAGGCAAGACTCTTCAGCCCCTTTGTGCTATCTCCTCTGCCTTTTTCTCAGCCAGCACTGACTTGGGCGTCAGAGGCTCCCCCCCCGGAAACACATTCTGGGGGCCTCCTAACCCACTTTTTCTGAGCATCTCAGGTACTCTTCCTTGGGCACACCATCCTCCAGGCGTTCTTCCTCCTAGAAGTCTCTCCAACAGTCACCATGACTCTAAACGATGAGGCCCATGGCCATCAGCTAGTACAAATGTAGTCCAAGTGTGGCCTAAAGTTTGCAAAATTTTCAAAGATGCCATTACTAAAGACCAAGAAAGAAATAAAGCTAGAGAAATAATCATTATCTCCCCATTTTCTTCCAAAAATTTGACCTCCACCAACTAGGGTTCTTCCTTGAACTCCTCTACATCCCTCCATAGCCATCTTACTGCAAACAATCAAGAGAAGGCAAAAGAAGACAACTAAAGCATCAAGGAAGACCGTAAACCCTTGTTTTCAGGTTTATTTAAGGTTTTTTGGATTTCAAGTAAAAGGTATGGAATTCTCTTACTCCTTGAACTCCTCAACATCCTTCCATAGCAATCTTACTACAAAAAATCAAGACAATGTAGGAAAAGAGAACTAAAGCATCAAGGAAGACCGTAAACCCTAGTTTTCGAGTTTATCTAAGGTTTATTGGATTTCCAGCAAAAGGTAAGGAATTCTCTTGCTTTCATAGGATGTTTATTGTATTTCCAAGCATCCATGGAGCTAGGGCTAAGTTTGGAAGAGATCCATGAGCTTGATGAACCAAGCTTAGTGAGGGGAGTGCACTAAGTGAAGGTTTTATGACCTAGTGTGAAGTACAAAGTGATGGCAGCCAATTTAAGGGTTTATAGAGCCCAAAGTTAGTACTAACTAGTGTTAAAGCTCTCCTAAGGCCAAGCTGATGCTTGAGGAGGGCTACCATAGTGATCTACTTATGGTTATTACATGTTTTAAGGACTAACCAATGAATAGTGTTGCTACTGCATACATGTGTTTGTTCTTTGTCTTTCATTGCTACATTTGGATGGTCTATATTGGATATTTGCATTGTATTTTCCTGTGTGTTAGTGTATTTGGATGCATGTGATTGCCAAAGGTTACATTACCTTAGTGTTAAAGTGTTCTCTTTACTAAGTTTCTCAATTAAACTTACCTCCCCTGAAATCTGCACATTTCACAGCAAAAAGATCACATTAAAACGGACCATTTTCATTTGATTTTTAACCTAAAATTTTACTTATATGAAATCCCATGTATCTAGTTATAATATGGAAATTTTGGTGATTTTAGGAGCACATTTAGTATTTTTAGTGATGGTGCTTATTGTGTTTTGCAGTAGCTATCCAGCAGCCTATTTTAGAGTTCATTCTGTCTCAAGCATCTCCTGTGAATTTAAGGCATGTCTTTAGCTAAGCTAAGGCCGTGATGTAGTGCATGGATGCATGTACATGTAAGGCATGTAAGGTTGTAACAAGTATGTGAACATTTGAGGATGGTTTTGCTATGTATGTGAAGGTGGTGCACAAGCTGTCTAAGTGTGAATGATGGCCTGCTAGTTTGGAAATTCTGTTTTGACCACAAAAAGTTGCTAGATGCAAGAGCATGTAATTCCTATGTGTATTGAACATGTATGAAATAGCCTTGGAGGGCTTACCTCTTGTGAATGAAGTGTTTGCACACTTATGAAATTTTGTATGGGCATAATGGTCATAAAGTGGACAGAATTTTGACCCTATACTCAAAGTTTTATATCCCCCTGTGTGGAGTGAATCTTGATATGAAATTTTGACCACACTTAAAACACATCTAGATTTTTAACTGGGATTTGGAATTCCTGCATTTGGAGCCATGTAGCCAAGGTTATGATGTGTCAAATTTGGCTAATTTACTGTTGATTTGGTCAGAATTTTGTAACCAACCTAAAAAATCTAAAACTTGGTCAATAGGTGGGCGATTGATGTAAAACCAAATTCCTTGGTTTGGTATAAATTTTTTCTCAATAATGGAGCAAATAATATAGGAGGGTACATGGCTATATTGATACAGTGTTTTGAGAGAAATTCAGGTGCGGTGGCTTGAAACATGAACTTAACAAGATAGCCTAATGTATGGTGGCCAAGATTAAGACTTGTGCTAGTGCTTTTCGTCCTTGCTACCATAATGTACGTAAGATGCAAATATGTGTGTAATGGTTGGACCAATATGAATGTATTCACATAGTGACCAAGAGGGCCAATTGGGTCTGCACATTGAGGGTATTGTTCTGATGGCCTACAGGACATACCAATCCTAGGATTTTAAATGCACAATTTTGGCACCATGATTGGACTACCCCAGAGTGGTAACATATGTTGGTAACAGATCATGGTTTGTACATGTACATGGAATATAGTTGCATCATGCATGCTAGCTTCATTCATGAACTCAGTTTGGTTAGCTACTAGTGTCAAGTACCATTAAAATACCTATGATCTTGATATGTGCTTTATGGTGAATCATGAACACAGGAAGTAATTATGGTTGCCACAAGGAGAGAGGAACCACCCCGATGGCATCCTCCTGCACAAAGGCAACAAATAAATGGATAGGAATAGGAGAATCAGGGCCAATAGGGGGCACCAAACCTTGAAATGCCACAGATTTTGATACGACCAAAGAAGGCACAACCAAGGATGGCAAGGATCCATTGAAGATAACTAGTGGACCATTGACAAGAAAGGAAGCTAAAAAGCTCACTAGTGCACTTCAAGCTTTTTTATGGAGAATGGTCTTGGAATTTCACAAGGAGCTGCTGGAACATGCAAGGAATCATATGGAGAGGTTGGCCAAGCTTGGATTTTGACAGATTGTCAATGTTTCGGTATAAAAATCATATATTGAGCTATACAGATCAGAATTGAGTGATTCTTGATTCATTGGAAAACTAACATCTGGAGCTACAAATCATATGAAGACCATGAAACCATTTTTCACGTTAAGGGGGTCCAATTTAGCTACAAAGTCGTGATTTGTGAGTCATCACTAGTTTAGAAGCAGTTGCAGTATTTTGGGCATATCTTTGGGTTTAGATGTCCATTTTATGTGATTCAGGTACCATTTCAAATCTAAGAAAGAGATCTAGAACTTCATTCTTTGTATTTTTAGAAATCATGGCTGTATCAAGGTCAAATTTGAGCTTGAAGTTGAAGACACAAGCAAGAACCACCCGGGAATACCATTTTGGGGTTTTTATGGCCAATCTTGTGTTGTAACCTAGTTTATTTTATATTTCAATTTATTTACATTTTTTAGGATGTTATTTAGGCCATGAAAGTGATTCAGGTCACTTAGGATAAATGGAATTGACTGCACACCTTAAACATGTGTTAAAAGGGTGTAGGAATCCTAGTTTGACTAGGTTTTCTTAAGTCTTTTGTATCTTGGTCGCCTAGGTGACTTGGGCTGTGAATTTTGCTGAGGTTTTACCCTTGTTTAGGCCTATAAATAGGCACATATTCTAGTTGTAAAACAACAGGTTTCAACCGAAATAATATTGCTGCTTTGGAGAGATTTCTCTTTGGTTCTTGGTGGATTACCTTGGTGCACAAGTGTGCTTATGTTCTTCGTGTTCTTATACTTCTCGTTTCTAGTCACAGGTTGATTAGGGGTAGGGGTCTTTAAATCCAGTCTCTTTGATGTCTTGTGGAGCTTGAAAAAACATCTTGGGCACGTTTCATGGTCTTTATACCATCGGGGTTCACATTAGATTTGGTTGGAGCTTCAAAAGGACTTAGCTCTAATCAACGAAAACTTAGTAAGGCTGATACAAACACAGTTACAAAGAGAACCAGTTCAAAATGTGTAGCAACAAGTAGAAAAGGAGACTAGGAACACATCTAAATATGTTCCTTCTAGATGATTTGAAGATATAAATCATAAAACTGTTGTGGTGGAAGATGAGGATATGAGAAATCCAAGAGGAAGAAGAGTGAGATTTGAGGTTGGTCAAGTATCTAGGGCTAATCCATCAATCAATGACCATTCATCCACTAGGAATGAGATTGAGGAAGGCCATGAAAGAAGTGGCAGGAGAAGGCATAGCGATCATGGAGAGCATCATCTTGCTAAAGGTTCTCACATATCTATGAGATAAAGAGTAGAGGATCCAGAAGGCCTAGATAAGATCAGACTATTGGAGAGGTTTCATGGACTAAGACCTCTGCAGTTTGATGGAAGAGTAGGACTAGAAAGTGCTGAGTAGTGATTAATCTTCATAGAAAAGAAGTTTGAAAGGATGCTACTTAGGTCCACCAAGAATGTGTCACTGGCTACTTATAATTTAGTAGGCAGTGCAGAGATGTGGTGGAGGAGCACTAGAGATAGATATGTTATGCAGAGGGGCAGAAGGCCAGGAGTAGATTTAGAGATGAGCTAGCCAGAGTTCACTCAGCTTTTTCAGGAGCAGTATGTCAAAGATGCCATCAAGGACTTGAGCTAAGCTAAATTTGATGCTATAAGGTAGGACAACATAAGTATCCTAGAGTATCAGCACAAATTCAATTGGTTCGTGAGGTATGCTCTTTAGTATTAAGGAGTAGAAGAGTTTAAGGCTAAGAGATTTTTCATAGGACTAAGATTAGACATCAAAAGGGCTGTGAGGCCATTAGGAGCAATCACATCCTATGAGGTCGTCTAGAAGGCCTTCTTCGTAGACCAGGAGGAGTATGAGAGTAGGTACTTTCCCGGTGGACCTAGGCAAATTAGCCACACCGAAGGCAAGCAGAATAAGCCACCACATGGCAAAGAAATTTTCCATCAGTTCCAATCTAGGTGGTGTGGGCAAGGTTAAGGGGAAGCCCTTTGGCCTAAGGTGCCCTAAGTGTAAGAGGTTTCATGGGAAGAAATCTTGTTACTTTGACACCCAAGCCTCTTTAAGATGTGGTGTAATGTATCATTCTATCAGAGATTACCCCTCTGCTCAAGAAAGAAGACCAGAATTCCAAGGTCCAATGAGACCTCTTGGAGCACCAAGGCAGGGACAGTAAAGACTACTTCCTCCAGTGCCACGCCCTCCAGCACAAAGAGCTGGTAGAGTATTCTAAGTGGAGAAACTAAAGTTAGCATAGTAGCGAGGAGAACTAAGAGGTAACATTCACTTAAATGATGTGTATGTCAGTGTTTTGTTTCATATGAGTGCATCTATGTATATGGTGGCTAGGAAATTTGTTCATGCCATAAAGTTGCCCACTGACATCATGCCTAGGATATCCTTAGTGAAAACAAGTAGTTAATGTCCTTTCAGTAATGATCTAGCTAAGGATTATAAGATAGTAGTACGAAAACTAAGGTTATGAGTAATCTGCTAGTGTTGGATATTCCTAAGTATGATATAGTATTGGGTATGAATTGGCTTGGTTTGAAGAACATAAGAATTGAATGTGCTAAGAGGGAAATCACATCACCTAATGGTGAAGTACATGCATTAGTGAATTCTAAGGAATTAGTGTATAAAATGCATGGCATGGAACTAAAGGTATTAGATGAAATACCAATGATTCTGAGCATGATTACTGTTATGCAGTTAATGGCTTGGATTGTGATGAAGAAGTGGATAGAATACTGGTAGTCAGAGACATTCCACAATTATTTCCTAAAAATCTACCAGGTATTCCACCACCAAGGGAGATTGAGTTTAAGATCAAGCTGCAACCAGGAGCTAGTCCAGTATCCATTCCTTCTTACAAAATGCCTATCATAGAGATGAATGAGCTCAAGAAACAACTTGATGAACTTATTGAAAAAGGGTTCATATGGCCAAGTGTTTCACCGTGGGGAGCTCTAGTGCTCTCTGTGAAGAAGGATGGATCATTGAGACTATGCATTGACTACAGGAAGCTTAATGCAGTGACTATGAAGAATAAGTATCCACTCCTTAGGATTAAGGATCTGGATACCTTCAGTTCAGAGTAAAGGAAATCTGGTGGCAGATGCCTTGAGCAAGAATCACATAGGTCTTCTGAAAGGAGGATCCATAGTTGATCATGATGGGCAGAAAAGTCTACTATGCCTATGGCATAAGCAGCATAAATGGGAGGAAGCCCAAATATACACAATGACAATCAAGTCTAGATGGATTGAAAAGGTCAGAAAGGCACAAGAAATAGATCCTGAGTTGACAAAGATTTGAGGAGAAGAAAAAGGTTCCTTGTATGAGTCCTTTGCCTACAAGCTAGGATTATTGTACTTCAAGGATCAAATTTATGTGCCTAAAGGACCAAAGCTCAGAGATGAAATACTTGAAGAAGCTCACACAAGCAAGTTGAACATCCTTCCAGGAACTGAGAAAATGTATAAAGACATAAAGACTCACTTATGGTGGCCAAACATGAAGAGAGACATAGCCACTGGCAAAGGGAAAAGGTAGAGCACTAGAAGCCAGCTGGTAACCTTCAGACTTTACCTATGCCGGTGAGGAAGTGGGGCAACATAACCATGGAATTTTTGACTGGGTTGCCTATGACAAGATTAAGGTATGATACAATCCGAGTCATTATGGAAAGGCTAAGCAAATATGACTTACTGTTACGTTAGAATGCCCTTCAGTCTAAAGAATGCTAGTGCCACATACCAAGGGCTAATGAACAGGGTGTTCGACACCCAGATCGGGAGGAATGTGGAAGTATATGTCGATGATATGATAGTTAAGAGTAAATTGCCCAGCGGTCATGTCAAAGACTTAACTGAAACATTCCACCAGCTTCAGGATTTCAGAATTCGGCTAAACCCGAAAAAGTGCATGTTCGGAGTAAATGTAGGTAGGTTCTTCAGATTCATGGTGTCAGAAAGAGGAATCGATGCCAATCCAGAAAAAGTCAAGGCCCTACTGGGATTTTGAACCCCCACAACAGTCAAAGATGTGCGAAGGCTAACGGGGAGAATCACTTCTCTTAGTAGATTCATCTCCAAATATAGGGATCGGTGCTGACCATTCTTCAAGGTGCTCGCTAAAGCCACAAAAAATGACGGTACCTTTGGTGTTGAAGAGCACCCATGGAGAGAAGATTGCCAAAAAGCTTGGGAACCTACTTAACCAACTTGCCGACACTTTGGCAGCCGAAGGATAGAGAACTCCTCATCCTTTGCCTCATCATCAGCAAAAAAGCAGTAAGTTTGGTGCTTGTAAAGGAAGAGGGAGGGAGACAGTGGCCGGTATACTATGTAAGCAAATCACTACATGGAGCCGAGGTCAGGTACCCTCTTCTACAAAAGGCCATCTATGCCTCGGTATTGGCAAGTAGAAGGTTACAACCTTACTTCCAAGCACACCTTATTAGTGTATGAAGTAACCCAGCTCTTCGGCATATCATGAGGAGGGTTGATCACTCAGGCAGATTGTAAAAATGGTGCATTGAGCTCTATGAATATGATATCACCTATAGGCCAAGAAAGGCCATAAAGGCCTAAGCATTGGCAAACTTCATCACCGAGGTCCCAAAAATCGGAGATACCTCGGAAGAGCTCATTAAAGACTAACCTGAGTGGATGTTATTTGTCGATGGAGCTTCCAGTTCCGAACACCAGGGAGCTGGAGTAGTCCTCCGAGCTCCTGAAGGAATGGAGGCCATAAAGGCTATCAAATTTGGGTTCAATGTCACCAACAATATCACTGAATATGAAGCCCTCGTAGCAGGCTTATGACTAGCAAAGAGAGTGGGCACGAGAAACTTAAGGGCCAGCAGCAATTCTCAGCTAGTGGTCCGACAGACGGTAGGAGAATATGGTGCAAAGGATCCAACCTTGGCAAAATATCACAACCTCGTCAAAGAACTCATCCAAGAATTTGACATAGTGCACATAGAAATTGTACCTCGATGAGAAAATGTGGCGGCTGACACACTGGCCAAGTCAAAGGAGTCAACAGAAGTACTGCACCATCCGAGTATAGCGGTATTCTGTGTAACAACCACGGGAAAAGGGTGGAGGGACCCTATCAAAAAATACCTCTCAACCTCAGAACTGCTCGAGGTCTCCCTCGAAGCTGCCAAAGTGCGAAAGCGAGTAGGAAGATACTTCCTGATAGGGGAAGAGCTATATCGACAAGGATACGCCACCCCATTGCAGAGGTGTATCGGTGAAGAGGATGTCAAAGTAATCTTCAAAGAAGTCCATGAGGGAGCCTGTGGTTCACACATAGGAACCAACGCCCTTGCCAGAGACCTCCTTCGGCAAGGGCATTTCTGGCCCACTTTCAGGAAGGACGCAAGGCAGTTCGTTCAAAAGTGCAATAACTGCTTAAAACATACTCCTGCCCAGACACTACCTTCGGAAGAGATAACTTTGGCCGACTATCCCAATCCCTTCATTGTATGGGGCATCGAACTAATTGGGCCTTTACCAATTGCTCCCGAGGGGGTTAAATTCTGTGTAGTTGCCATAGACTACTTCACCAAATTGATTGAAGTAGAGCCTTTAGCAGTGATATCGGCAAATGATATATAGAGATTCGTCTGGAAAAGCATCACATGCAGGTTCGACATCCCTAGGGTAATAATGGTCGATAACGGCTCCCAATTCACTGATAAAGGGTTTCAGGAGTTCATTATTGACCTCAGAATTAAGATGCACTTCACCCCGGTAGCCCATCTGCAAAAAAATGGGCAAGTTGAAGTGCCCAACAGGACAATAAAGTATGGCCTGAAAAATAGGCTAAAAGAAGCAAATGGAAAATGGCCAGGAGAGTTCCTGTGCGTGTTGTGGAGCTACTGAACCACCCCGATGAGAGCCACAGGTGAAACACCCTTCTCAATCATATTCGGTTAAGAGGCCATTATTCCCGTAGAAATCATCTAGCCATCGGTTAGGGTATAGGTGTTCGACGAGGAAGAAAACAACCTTGGATTAAGGACCAAATTGGACCTCATTGCTGAGAAGAAAACCTTTCCAGCAGACGCTACCAACTTACATGTAAATTGGAAAGGAATCAAAAAGGGAGACCTCGTTCTCCGAAAAGTAGAGTTCGGACCTCAAAGACCATTGTATGGAGCACTTCATGCAAACTAGGAGAAGCCCCTTTTTGGTTCTCAAAGAAATACGACCGGGAGTGTACAAGCTTGTTGACATTGAGGGTGGAGAATTGAAAAATACATGGCATTCGGATTCTTTAAGAAGATTCTATACTTAGAATTTTCTGAGGGAAAGGAAAAATTGTATTATTCTCCCCGTGGGTAATTAACCGAACATGGTATAATGACACTTCTTCTGAAGGCACTTGAGCAAACAAATCTCGAACATACCCGCTCCCGAACAATGACAACACTCGATGATTTGCCGGATTTCCAATCATGGATACACCAAAGCAGCAAGCTCGTAAAAATAACCAGCCTCCGACAAGCATACGACGATAGTGGGGACCAAAGGCATTTATCCCCTAAAAGTGCCTAGATGAACACTTAGAAAAAATTTTGTAAGTCTCAAAAACACGAAGGAAGCATGGCCGAGGATGGTTGTTCCCGAAGATAGGTGTTTCCCTCGGTCGAGCGTAGTTCCCGATGGAGAATTTCCCCTGGTGCGTCCCTAGAACTTGGAAATTTTTTTGGAAACAAACACTATGAATACCGAAGCTGGTCATTCGAGCACATATATTGATGAACCATCATGATTCAAACAAAGGTCAAAGACGGTGCTTTCTGAAGAAATACTGACAAAATACAACAGAGTTTGAAGGAAGCAGATTTTATTAACATCGGTGAAAGAATACTGTAGATGAATTACAAAAGGGAAAGAGGAAAAAGAAGGCCTATACGCGATCCTGGGCATCCACGGGTTCTTCACCATCCTCACGCTCCATGCCTTCAGAATCTTTATTGGCATAACTGGGAGCCAAGGGTTGAATAACAGGGAGATTGAGGAACTCCGCCTTTGACCACTGCCAAGATGGCCCTTTAGGGATGTCCAGGGCCTCTAAGAATGAGAGGTCGAGATCTGGAAATCTTGATAAGACTTGTTGGCGGGCGAGGCAGAAGCTGTCCTGGAAAGACCTTTTGGTCGCTTGGTCGGACTTCGTCTTCTCCACGTCCAAATCCTCCAGATCTTTCCGAAGCTCAATGATCTCCTTCTCCAGTTTCTTCTTCTTCTGATTTCCCTCCTTCTTCAACCTTTTGACCTTGACCTGAAGCTTAGAGTTGAGATCGAAGGCCTTTGCCACTTGGGCAGCAGCGTCATCTCTCTCCTTCTAAAGAACATCGTTGGTCGAGGTCATGGCTATCAACCTCGCTCCGAGGTCTGACATCTTTAAACAGAAGTCTTGGATAAGCTCCCCTTGGTTTTTAAGCATCTCCTACCAAAGATTGGCCAGATCCTCCTTGGCTATTTTATTTAGCTCACCGTACTTAATGACAGAGCTAGCCAAGAGTTCCTTGCCCTTCTCCAGATTCTCCTCGGAGTGAGTTTGGACCAAAGTTTGCTTGGCTGCCTAGGCATGATAGTACCCCATGTACACCAAAAGCTGCAAAAGGGAGATCCTGAGTGAAAAGCATAAGGCAAATGAAAAAATCACTAAGTATCGAAAAGGTTGGAGTTTACCTAGGCAGCGTGCTCGGTCATCCTCGTGGATAGGATCTCCTCATTTGGGCACACTTCAGTTAGAGATTGAGAAGTGGCATGTGTGATGACCCTGGTCGCCATCTGAGGAGCCATCTTTGGCTATTGTTATGCACTTCGGGGTAGTCCAGTTATGGTGCCAAAACTGTGCATTTAGACTCCCAGGATTGGTAATGTTCTGTAGGCCATCAGAACACTACCCTTAGTGTGCATACCCAAGTGGCCCTCTTGGGCACTATGTAAATACATGCATATTGGTCCAACCATCACACACATATTCACATTTCATGCACACCATGGAAGCAAAGAAGGAAAACACTTGCACAAGTCTTAGTTTTGGCTTCCACACATTAGGCAATCTTGTTAAGTTCCAGAGGCCAGCTACTGCACCTGTAACTTCCACTAATAAAATATATCATTCTAGCCTCATACCCCCCTGTTTTATTTGCTCCATTATCAATTAGAAACTTAGATCAAACCAAGGAATTTTTTTTTACATCAAATAACCCACCTATGGACCAAGTTATGGATTTTTTAAGTTGGTTACAAAATTCTGACCAAATAAACAGTAACTCAGCCAACTTTGCAATGTCATATATTTGGCTACAGGGCTCTAAATCCAGAAATTCAAAATACCAGTTCAACCTCTATATGTTCTCTAGGTGTGGTGAAAATTTCATACCAAAATTCATTCTACACAGGGATATATTAAACTTTAGGTACATGGTCAAAATTCTGGCAACTTTTGGACCATTTTCCCCATACAAATTTTCCAAACCATGCAAACACTTTATTCACAAGGGGAAAGCCCTCCAAGGCTATCCTATATATGTCCATTACACATATTAATTACATTCTCTTGCATCTAACAATTTTATGTGTCCAAAACACAATTTACAAGTAAGCAGCCCATCATTCACACTTAGGCAGCTTTGCACCACATCACTTACATAGCCAAAACATTACTCAAATGTTCACATCCTTGTCTCATCGTACATACACTACATGTACATGAAAACATGCACTACAATATGGTCTTAACTCAGCTAAATACACACCCTAAGTCACAGGAGGCCCTGCGACACAAAGGACTCCAAAAACAGGATGCTGGACAGCTGCTGCACAACACAATAAGTACCACCATTAAAAATACCAAATGTGCTCCTAAAATCACCAAAATTTCCAGATCACAACTAGCCATATGTAAGTTCATGTACCTGAAATTTCAGATCAAAAATCAAACCACAAAGGTTAGTTTGAAGGTGATCTTTCAGCTGGACCTGAAATGACAGAATTGAGGGGAGTAAGTTTCATTGAGAAACTTAATAAGGGTAACACTTGGTTTCTTAAGGTAATGTGATCCTCATTAAAACCTGAATCAAAATACACGAAAACAAAAAAACCACAATGCATAAATACAAGATATAGCAACGAAATGCAGCAGCCATTCACAACAAACAAACATATGAAATGCAGCACCAACAATAACCATAGGTTAGTCCGTAAAACATGCAATAAACTTAAATAAATCACTATGGCAGCCCTCCTCAAGCTAATGCTTGGCCTTAAGAGGATTTGAACAGTAGTTAGTACTAACTTTGGGCTCTAGAAGCCCTCATTTCACTGCCATCTTTGTACACTTGACAGTAGGTCACAAAACCTTCAACAAGTGCACTCCCCTCACTAAGCTTGGTTCATCAAGCTCATGGCTCTCTTCCAAGCTTAGCCCTAGCTCCATGGATGTTTGAAAATTGCATAAAATAGTCCATGAGAGCAAGAGAACCCTTACCAAAGTGAGTAGGCAAATTCGAAGCTTAATCCTTGAAGTATGCAAGAAATAGTTCTAGTTTGCTTCCAATTGCTTCCTTTTGCCTTCAATTCAATCAATTGTAGGTTTGAAGGTGTGGTGGCTATGGAGGAAGTATGGCTCTATTCTTGGGCTGGGGGAGGACGAAAATGAGAGAGGGATAGGTGATTTGGCCACTTAAATGGCCCTAAATGAGCTTAAGGGCACAAAACACACTTAACAAGCTTAACCTTGCTTTATGTCATTTTCTTTCTCACTAATTACGGTTTTCTTTGTCTTAAACTCATTGGTACACATGTGCCCAACATTTTTGACTAATTATCAAGTCTTGGCTGCCTCCCCATAGTGGGATAACCCCACAATTCCACCCTTAAACTTAAGTCAAAAGCTTGAACACCTTAAGGTTTACACTAGGACATTTAGGTCCTTATTGCCTTTAGTGTTTCCTTTGTCCAAACTTGTCTTCCATGAGCAATTTGGTCCTCCAATAGCACTTTCATACCATTTATATCCTTCCCATGACTCTCCAAGTCTTTTTCTTGAGAGTTTTGCAATTGAGTACCCGAATTTCCAAAACCTTGCAAAAAAGTCCATAGGTTGCTTGACAAACAAGCAATCCTTAAGGATTTTCTTGGGGGCCAAGTTACCAACTTGGAACACTTTTAACGAGGTGTTGATCATGCCTTTTACCCCCCACACTTCAATCACTATGGTGAGAATTACATAATATAATGGTTTTTAGCCATTATGACACACTTGTAACTCTCCCATTTTGTGAGATGGTAACAGCTATCCTCGAAGAACAAGTTCATGTCCTCCGTGAACGACCAGAAGGGCTCCATTGGGATCTTTCCCTTTGGGATTTTGGAGTCCCGAATGGCCCTCTTCCGAGCGTGATCTTCCAGCCAGGGAGCCTGCATTGCTTCGCCTACAAAGTCCCGCCGCAGTTCCATCAGTACGTTATCCCTTAGCCACTCGTCTATAAGATCTAAAACACCAAAAATTCCCAAACTCATAGAAGAATGGCTAAGGGAAAAACCTGGTGGAAGTTCTACGTCATTGGCTTCAAAGTCGCTCACTTCGAGAACGTCATCAGTGACATTTTTGCCTTTCCTTTTTTGGCATTCATCCAGCTCCTCGGCCGAAACCCCCCAACCGAGGTCCCCAAAGTCTTCACCGCTGTACTAGGACTGAGAGGAGTGGAATGGATAGCTGGTTCCGAGGATGGATCCTCCCAAACATGGGACTAGTCCTCAGTGCCTGCATCGTCTTCAGGAGGCGGAGAAATGAGGTCCTCCTTCATCTTCTTTGACCTAGGAACCAAAGAGGAACCTCCGGATGGCTTTTTTCGGCTTTGTTGCCATCTTCTTCCGGGTTTGCTCCCCCTTCTTGGCCTAGCTGAGGAAGAGGGACTTTTAGAAGGCGGCAGATTTGTCACCCATCACTACAAAAAGAAGAATATCAGTGCAAGTACGCATAGAGAGAGATGGAAAATTTGAAAAGGAACTTAGTCTCTTTAAGGGCCGAGTATGTGAGTTCACCCCGAAGGAGCATTACTAACGATGACTTCTTCCCGTCGAAAGGAGGTTGCGGCATGTTCAGGTCAGTAATGTGCCCCTTGATCACCCCCATTTCCCGAAGGACCTCTTCGGTTATTAAGTTCCATTTGATAGGGAAGGGGTACAGGGAAGGGGGGGACCTCGGGGCCCCAGTCCGTGACAGCCTGAATACGGCTATCAAACTCCTTGAAGTGGGCCTCCAATTCTATGGTTAGTAGTTTCCGAGGGTCGATTACATCTATAGGCAGAGTCCCCCATGCCCAGTTGATCAAAATGTGCCCCCACTGGTCAGCCACCTCTAGGAAGAAGAACTTCCTCTGCCACCCTCACCAACTATCCTTCGTGTTGAAGGAAAATGTGAACTTCTTACTCCCAGAACCCTGAGGAAGCAAGAAATAGAAGCCACCCTTTGGGACGGGGTGGAGTTTGTAGTATTGCATGAAAAAAATTACGTGAGGTTCTATCTTAAAAAGCCCACACATGCAAAGGAAAGCATTGAAATAGGAGTAAGAGTTGGGAGGAAGCTGATTCACGGCTATACCAAGGAATTGGCAGAAGTCGCAAACCATCTTTGGTGGAGGAAACCGAAGTCCGGCCTTCAGTTGGGCCCGAAAAATGGTCACCTCATCCGAATTATTCATATAACTGAACAGGCCAGGAGTAGGTAGCCTGATAACTGAGCAAGAAGGGAGAAAGAATTTAGTTGTCCACTTCATTAACTTCTCCGAAGTGGTACAACTCGGATGAGAATTCAGAGGAAGCCAACTCTCGGGGACAGTCTGGACAAACATAAGCGGAATGGGGGAAGGCATTTGGAAGAAAGAAATCTATGTTCGGAAAGGCCAAAAGAACAGAAGGAAACAATGCCGAAGAACGACTTTGGAGGAAGGAGATGACTTCAGGAAAAAAGAAAAGCCTATAAAAGAAGCAAATCGAAGGACTTCGGGAAGGAAAACCCACCAAAACTTTTGCCGAAGTCTGGATTCCTGGATACCAACATAAAAGTCTGCCGGAAATCGAACCGCCATTACCACCGCTGCAGAAAAGAAGAGAGAATTCGAGAGCAAAAGAGAGCAAGAGAGCGTAAGTGTGAAAAAACTAATGAGGAAGGGGGAATTTATAGGCCGAAAGAGGGAGGCAAAACGTCGCCATAATTGCCCCTCGAAGGCGAAGAGGCACGTCTGACGAAACTGATGCAACCATTCCCAGTAACCAGGTGACACGTGTCACGAGGTACGGGTAACAAGGGCCCGCCCTTGACAACTATCAGACTTAGGCCCTTCCCAAGGACACGCATCAAGTAGACATGACGGTCCATTAACAGGCATTAAAAAGCCTGGAACACACTTTAACTAGAGAAACAACCTTGGGAACACCAGACGCCTCTCCTGAGAAGATAAATACCATTAAAAAGCAGATTTCGAAGGGGGTGCTTACTGAGGCCTCCTTCAAGGCCATCGCGGCGGCCCATCCGGACGATGACACCCTTGCCGCGAAAGTTACCGAGCATGCTGCTCAGGTATGTTCTTCACACCTTTTTCCCTTCAATTTTTTCCTAAGTGCTTGGCTCTTACTAACCTTGCGTTCACCTTTTTGCAGCTGCTGGGGTACGCCGGCTTTCTCCGAGTTCGGGTAGCCAGGCATTCGGCGTTCCGAGCTTCGGCCTTAGAGACTTTAGAGAAAGCAAAGGCCACGCGCTTGGCTTTGATTGCCAAGAACCAGCAGCTGTCAGATGCTGTGAAGAAAGAAGTTGTTGCCATTCAGTAAGAGTTCCAGAAGGAGAAGGAGGATCTTGAGAAGAGCTCCTCTCTGAAGATTGCTGACCTCGGCGATCAGGCGAAAGGGATGCTCGCCACCAACCAAGACCTTCTCAAAGATAAGTCAGATTCTGACAATCTTATTCAGTCGTTGGTGAGCGAGAAAAAGGCTCTCGAGGCCGAGGTCCAGTCCTTGAAGAAGGAGTCCGATGCGAAGAAGAGGGTGAAGGCGCTGAAGAAGGAGGTTGCAGACTTGAAGGACGAGCTCGAGGACCTTGAGGTTGAGAAGGACAAATCCGACCAAATGACCAAGGTGGCCTTCGAAGACGGATTCTGCCTTGCTCGACACCAAGTCCTTGAGAGGTTCCCAGGTCTGGAGCTCTCTTTTTTGGAAGCTCTCAAAATTCCCGAGGGGCCTCAGTGGTCTTGGTCCAAAATCGAGCATCTGAACCTGCCTTCTACTATTCCGGTGCCGAAGGTGGTAGGAAAGGATGGGGAAGTGGGTGGTGCTCGGGATGCCGAAAACCCTTAGGCTGTTTTAGGGCTCCTTTTCCGTTTTCTTTATTTTTGTACTCCTTCTTCGGGCACTTCTTCTTTGTAAGCTAGCTTTCTTGTAAATGAAGATCTTTTTTGGCTAAGTGTTTTTGCAAGTTTCTTTATTTCCATTGCCCCGAACACATTTGCTCAAGAGACTTCGGAAAACCTGCGATCAAAGAAACTTGACTAAGTGTGGAAGATCTTTCCACTGGCCGAGCCTGTTCGCTCAAGAGGCTTTTTGGAAAGTCTGAAAAATTTGACTAAGTCTTTTTGCAGGTTTTTACATTTCCATTTTGTCCCGAACACGTTCGCTCGAGGGACTTCGGAAACCCCTTAGTCGAAATTTTTCATTTCCCCTTGTCCCGAGCATGTTCGCTCAAGAGACTTAAGAAACCTTTTGCGAGCTTTTTTGTTTTCCATTTTTCCCGAGCGTGATGGCTCAAGGGACTTCAGAAAGTCATATCTAGGCTTATCACGGCGAGTACCGCTGAGAGATTTTCCCATCTTTCCCGAGCGTGATGGCTCAAGGGACTTCGAAAAGTCATATCTGTGCTTGTGGCGAGCATCTTCACTGAATTCTGTACAATTCTGTACTTAAGAAATTTTCTCAAGGCACTTCTGTACTTAGAATATTTTTCGTACAGTATGATTCCTTCGCTCAAGCTTAGGCGTAGAATTTTCTCAAGGCATCTGAGTGCCAAGTGTTTTTCAATTCTACGCCTTCGGCATCGCCAAGTTTGTACACGCCTTTTCGTACTTCGGCGAGGACCAGATAAGGTCCTTCCCAGTTTGCGCGAAGTACTCCGTGGGATGGCCTTCGGGGCGCAAAGCCAGCCTTTCGGAGAACGAGGTCTCCTTTCCTGATTTCCTTTGGCCTAGCTCAGAAATTTATGGTCGCGGCCACCCTTTGCTGGAAAGCTTTTCTTCTCAGCTCAGCTATTTCTCTATGTTCGCCGACGAGGTCAAGCTTTGTTCTTAGGCTGAGGTCGTTTCCACCTTCATCAAATACTTGCACCCGTACTGATGGTCTAACTATCTCGATAGGGATAATGGCCTCTGTTCCGAAGATGAGTGAGAAGGGAGTCTCCCCTGTGGCTCTTCGGGGCGTCGTTCGGTAACTCCATAATACGCTTTGGAGTTCTCCTGGCCATTTCCCTTTTGCTTCCCCCAGTCTCTTTTTCAAGCCATCTTTTATGGTCCTATTAGATACTTCCACCTGCCCGTTCCTTTGGGGGTGAGCTACCAAGGCGAAGTGCATCTTTATTCCGAGGTCGCTGATAAATTCCTTGAATCCTTTGTCTATGAACTGGGATCCATTATCAGCCACTAGCACCCTCGGTATGCCGAATCTGCATACTATGTTCTTCCATACAAACTTTTGCACTTCTTTTGCCAAGATAGTTGCTAAGGGTTCTGCCTCGACCCATTTGGAGAAATAGTCCACTGCTACTACGCAGAATTTCACGCCTCCGGGCGCTGAGGGGAGTGGCCCAATAAGGTCTGTACCCCAGACTGCAAAGGGCCAGGGGTAGTCAGTCGAAGTTACCATTTCCGAGGGTGCCCTCTAGATGTTTGTGTGTTTCTGGCAACTACCGTATTGACGGACGAACTGCTTTGCATCCTTTCTCAGGGTAGGCCAGAAGTATCCTTGGCGAAGTATCACTGCCGCAAGGGCATCAGTTCCAATATGTGAACCACACATGCCCTCGTGGACCTCTTCAAGGACCATTTCAGTATCCTCTTCATCCACGCATCTTTGCAGCGGGTTTGCATATCCCTGTCGGTATAACTCTTCGCCAATCAGGAAGAATCGGCCGGAGCGTCTTCGCAGTCTTGCAGCATCGCCGGGGTCTTCGGGCAGCACATTTTCTGCGAGGTATCTTTTTATGGGATCTTTCCATCCTTTTCCCGAGGTCGCTACGCTTAGCACTGAGATGCTCGGGTGATCTAGCACCTCGGTGTATGGTTTTGACTTCACCAAGCAATCTGCCTCAGTGTTATTCCGCCGAGGTACATTTTCGATCCGTACGGCGTCAAACTCTTGGATGAGCTTTGCTACCAGCTCGTGGTATTTTGCCAAGATTGGGTCCTTCACCCCATAATCTCCTGACGTCTGCCGAACTACCACCTGGGAATCGCTGTGAGCCTTTAAGTTTCTCACGCCAATCCTTCTGGCCAAGTGTAATCCCGCTATGAGGGCTTCATACTCAGCCACATTGTTAGTGACGCTGAAGCTGAACTTGATAGCCTTTTTTACCGCTAGGCCTTCTGGTCCTCTGATAATTACTCCAGCTCCCTGGTGTTCGGATGCCGAGCCTCCGTCAACATGCAAGGTCCATTCTGGCTCACCTCCGTTCGGATCCAAATGGCTTTCCTTAGTGGTGGGTATTTCGGCGATAAAATCTGCCAGTGCTTGAGCTTTTATGGCCTTCCGAGGTTCATATATGATTTCGTGTTCGCCAAGCTCTATGCATCATTTGGAGAGCCTTCCCGAATGATCAACTTTCTTCATAACATCCTGTAGTGGTAAACTACTTCGGACGATGATGGGGTGAGCCTGAAAGTATGGTCGCAGCCTTCTCCCTGCAAGCACCAAGGCGTATATAGCTTTTTGAAGCAGAGGGTACCTGATTTTGGCGCCATGCAGGGATTTGCTGATGTAATAGACTGGCCATTGCTTTGGCCCTTCTTCTTTCACGAGGACCGAGCTTACAGCTTTTTCCGTGACAGGGAGGTACAAAACGAGGGGCTCTCCCTCCCGAGGTTGTCGTAGAGTCGGCAGGCGAGCCAAGTAGACTTTGAGTTCTTCCCAGGACTTTTGGCAATCTTCGTCCCAAGGGTGATATTTCCTTCCGAGGTCGCCTTCCATTTTTGCTGCCTTTGTGAGGACTTTGAAAAAAGGTCGACACCTATCTCCGTACCTGGAAATAAATCTGCTCAGAGAGGTTATTCTTCCAGTGAGCCTCTGCACGTCTTTGACTGTGGCAGGAGTTCGGAACTCAAGCAGCGCCTTAATCTTCTCGGGGTTAGTGTCAATGCCTCTTTCAGATACCATGTACCCAAGGAATTTTCCCGAGGTTATCCCAAAGATGCACTTTTCAGGATTGAGCCGAATCTCGAAGGCTCTGAGCTTTTGGAAGGTTTCCTCTAGATCTGCAATGTGATAGCTAGGCAGCTTGCTCTTGACTATCATATCATCAACATACACCTCCATGTTTCTCCCCATTTGGTCTTTAAAGACCTTGTTCATCAACCTTTGGTAGGTGGCTCCTGCATTTTTGAGGCCAAAGGGCATCCTGACATAGCAGTATGTTCCTCCCTCGGTGATGAAGGCAGTTTTTTCTTCATCTTCGAGGTCCATCCGTATTTGATGGTAGCCACTGAAGGCATCTAGGAAACTTAGGAGCCCGTATTCGGCAGTTGAGTCTACCAGTTGGTCTATTGGTGGAAGAGGGTATGAGTCTTTCAGGCAAGCATCGTTCAAGTTTCTGAAGTCGATGCACATCCGAAGTTTGCTGCTGCCTTCTTTTGTGGCAATCACCATGTTGCTTAACCATTCGGGGTATTTCACTTCCCTGATGACTTTGGCGTCTAACAGACGCTGGACCTCGATTTTGACAAAGTTGCTCTTGTTAGCTGAGATGCTTCGTTTCTTTTGCCGGACAAGTTTTGCTTTCAGGCTTACTTTGAGGCTATGCTGTACTATGCCAGGGTTTACCCCTGGCATATCTTTCGGCGAGTAGGCAAGCAGATCTTTATTTTTCAGCAGAAAGGATACAAGGTTTTCCTTCTCACCTTCGGCCAAGCTCTTCCTTATTCGGGTAGATTGTCCTGGGATAAGTTCTACTGTTTCCATTTCCGCTTTTGCGAGATCTTCTTCTTTGCCTTTTTCTGGCACCTTTGCCTCCATTGTTTGTGCGAACTTGCTCGCCGTAGCCTTTCGTGCTTTCACAAACACCTTTCTCACCTCGGCCTGGTCTATGAATATCTCTGCATCTCCCTCCTTGGTGGCGAATGTGACAGTCAAGTACTTCACATCAGGGCGAATGTGCAGGTTTCCCTGTGTCTGCCTTCCAAGGATGGCGTTGTACGAGGACGGGACGTCCATGACGATGAACCTCGCCATTGTGGAGGCGTACAACTCAGCTGCTCCATCTACCGAAGTCCCTTTCATCATCAGTGGGAGGTCGATCCATCCGAGAACGGGCAGTTCGGATGGTCCAACCCCGAAGGTGGGCGAGGTGACGGGCTTAAGGTCGCTGTTGGAGATGCCTAAGCTCGGCAGTAAGTGCCAGAATAGAACGTCTGCATTTGATCCGTCATCAAGTAGCACCGTTTTGACATCCCAGTTCCCTATCCTCGCCATGATCAGCAGTGGATCGTCGTGGGGAAAGACGATAGTGGATCCATCTTTGCGGGCCAGCTTCTTTGCTGGATTTTGATATTCCATGACTGCAATTTCTCTGGCCCTCCGCTTTCTTTCCGAGGATGGGAGCCTCGTGGTGATCGTTTGGATAACCCCTGCCGGAGGTGGAGGGCGCCGTTTTGGACTTCGGTTTCTCCGCCTGTCGGAGTCATAGTCCTCATCTTCGGCCCTTTCTTCCTCCACTTTTCTGCCTTTCGGGGATGGCATCCGTAGGTATTTCCGAAGTTGGCCCTGCTTTATCAGCGACTCTATGTACTTCTTCAGCTGGAAGCAGTCTTCGGTGTCATGGCCGTGGTCGCGATGAAACTGGCAGAACTTCTTTGCATTCTTCTTATTATCGGCGGTCATGGCCCTTGGCCGCCAAATTTGCGTCCCTTGCATTTCCAGTGCCATGAGGATGTTGGTCCGTGTTGATGGCCTGGGGCCTCATCGTTGTGAGTCATGATGACTGTTGAGGAGACTTTTAGGAGGAAGAACGCCTGGAAGGTGGATCGCCCCAAGGAGAGTACCTGAAAAGCTGGTAAACAGGGTTAGGAGGCCCCCGGAGTGTTTTTCCGGGGGGGGGAGCCTCCGACGCCCAAGTCAGTGGTGGCCGGAAAAAGGAGAAAGTCACTAGCTCAAAGAGAAAGGTAGAAAAGTCTCGCCTGGTATTTTCTCAGAGTGTGGGAGCTGTATCTCCGGCCAACCAACCTCCTGTCAAGTATTTATTTCCTGTATATATAGGAATACCTAGCCCGTTCAGATCATGACACGTGTGCGGTCGGATGCTCCTGAACTTCTGGGCGTAGGGGACAGATAGTTGGTAACCAGCTCGCCTCGAGCCTTGTGCTGAGACGGGCCATGATGTGATTCTGATGGCGTCTGCGCGTCAGGGCGGCTTTTTACGTCTGTGGTGGGACGTGTCAGAGGCTTCCTTAAATGCTTCCATAAATGCTCCTGCCGTACTCCCGAGGTCCCTGGGCGAGGTCGTCCTCTAGTTCGGATAGAGCCTCTTCGGGAAGCATACCCTCAGTTCGGGGGTTCCCAGTTCCAGGGGGTTCCGCCTTCGGGGATATCATGTTCGGGCAGCAATGTCTGGTGCCACTTTTCCGAAGGTGCGCTGTTCACAACCTTGGGGGGCGAATAGAGTCCTCAAGTTTTACTGGCGTGCCGAGGCCCTGTTAGGATTCTGAACTCCCACAACTACCAAGGATGTGCAAAGGCTTATCGGGAGAGTCACAGCCCTTAGCAGATTCATCTCCAGATACGGGGACCGGTGCTAACCATTCTTTAAAGTGCTTACTAGAGCAACAAAAAATGAAGGTAACCTCGGTCCTGAGGAACACCCTTGGAATGAAGATATCCAGAAGGCTTTGGAGGAGCTCAAAAGTGACCTAACCCGTCTGCCGACATTGCAACAGCCGTGGGAAGGAGAACCGCACATCCTTTATGTTAGGGACCTCCTAGTAGTCAGCACTCCCGAGAGAGGTAAAATTTTCCAAATTAAGTTTAGAACTTTAATTTCAAGTTTACAAAGCTAGAATAAAGGAGTTACAAAAATTCACTAAGTTCCAAGGAGGTTTAAGCACTAGATGAGCAGCAGGGGCAAAATGGTAATTGTGCATCTTGAGTAACCAGGCGGGGTCCTGATTGTTTTAAGTTAAGTTTTGTAACTTAACCTCTAATCTTAACTCAAACTTCAAACAATAACAAGAATTAATCAAGAAATGAGCATGTGTTAAAAGATGGGGGTTTATGAGGTAAGGGTTATAACTTGGATGGCTTAAGGGGTTGAGTGAGGGTTTAAGAAGGGAAAGGTGGCTAATGGCTGCCATAACCACGTTTCCCCCTCCCAAGCACTCATTTCTTTCTCAATTCAAGGTAGAAATCAAGTGATCTTGATTCCTAGAGTTGCCATCTAAGGATACCAACCAAGAGGAACTTGTTTCAAGCTAGAAAACAAGGTTTGGAGGCTTGGAAGCATGATTTTTCTACTCCCATATTTTTGATACGTGGTAAGCATGGTGTTCTTGGTTAATTCTATGTTATTTGAGTGATTTGAGGCTTGGGTTTTGGTTAGAGAGGAAGATTGTGATGTTTGGTGCTTTGGTTTTGATTGGAACTTAGGTGAGAATTTCTTGCACTTGGTTGCTTGAAAAGAGGAGTGATTCTATCTTGTATCTTGGAGTTGAGGTAAGGGAGTAGTGTTTTTAAGCTTGAACAATGCTTGTGGCTGGAGTTTGTTGTAAGAAATTGATTTGAAATTAGCCATAGCATTGAGTATGAGTTTTGGTTGAATTGTGGTGAACTATGAGGTTTGAGGAAGATGTGATGATGTTATATGATGCTATGTGTGTGTGATAGTTGGCATTGTTATCTATGTGTGTAGTTGGCATTGTGATAGTTGGTTATGTTCCTTGCAACGTGAACTATGTGTGTGTGAAGTTTGGAGGCTTTTTATGCATGTTTGATATATGTACTAAGTAGCCAAAGGTCATAGCAGCAAAATGTATGCCAATTCTGCACTTTCACAGATTGGCGATGTGTCACCAAGAGGTACCCATAATTGGTGATGCGTCGCCAATTGCAAAAAGGTTCACAGAATGTCGACAACTGTGGCAATGCGTCGCCAAGATAGCATTGGAGACCCGATTTTGTTTTTAGCATAACTTTTCGCTCGGGTGTCTGATTGAGGTGATTCATAGTTCCCTGCGAAGCTAAGAGGGAGTACTATCACTTTCAAGTTTTACAGACATCTAGAATGCCCATATTTAAAGTTGTTTTGATTCAAAAGTGAGGATAATTTTTAAAGGTAGAATTTTGCACATTTTGCTGGGATGATTGAGGTGAGTCCTAAAGAGATCCTTTGGGTACCTTGGCCCTCAAGTATGCCAGGGGTACTTTGAGACTTTTTGAAGTCTCTCGAGAAGTGGGAGTTTCCTTGAGTTTTGAAAAGTTTTGAGTTTACTTGTTGAGTAAGCAAGGAAACTAAGTCGCAAGCAAATATAACAAAGTGTCATGAGCTTGAGATGTAAGTTTTAGAACCCTTGGCAACCTGGCGGTGTTGGAAATCACGGAGTTGTAAGGAGAGGTTTCAAATGCACCGAGGTTATGGGGTTTAACAACGTAGTTAAATAGTTCTCACCATAATTCTCTTGCACAACAAAGTTAAGGAGAGGTTATATTATAACTCAGGCGTAAGCTAAGGTTTACAAGGCACAAGTCGAGTGCTAGACTTGTGAGCCACGGAGTGACACCCGTGAGAAAGTAAGAAAATTATGTGAGGAGCGGTGCTTCGGTATCAGAGCATGCATATCCATATATTCACATATATGAGAGGTCCCTCACACTGCGAGAGCTAGTAGAGAGTATTCATGAGTTATTTCATATCTGTCCACAGTTTTACTGTTGTTACATGAGGTTACCGTTTACTGAGAATCTTGGATTGTTACCCTTACTGTTTTGTTGTGCAGATACAGAAGGAGTTGGGCCGATTGACCGTTGAGGGTAACTCCAGTAGTAGTTTTTGGTGCCCAAGTAGAATACCAGAGTTTTGATGATTCTAGTACTTATTGTTTGGATGCTTGTTGGTCTTGCACATTACTAACTAAATTGCTCATTGGTTACAGAGCCTAGTGCACATTGGACGTAGTCAAGCATAGCTAGACCTAGTTGGATCCAGAGGAGTGTCTAAAGCTCGCCACTGGGATTCACATCCAAGGTGGGAGTTAGTATGAGAAGATCTCAGTAGAGGATTTTGTATGTGTACATAGTACTCTAGTTGCCTCCTTAGTTATGAAATGAAGAGTCATGGACTCGAGGATTGCTTTCTGGGCGAGGGCATTAGCTACTACATGTATGAATGCTCATGCATGTTGCTATGTGTAGTTAACTCATATAAAGGTTGATTTCTATGCTTTCACTGATCTACTTGTTTTATATGAAAAATTGTGGCCACATTAACATTTTATGGTTTTAAATAACCCATCAAAGCATAAAGAGCATGCATATTGCATATTCTAGGATAATCAACTAGTGACATGGATTTAATCCACGCACATATCAATGAGTACCAACTGCAATCCGCCATGAGACCAAGTTCTCACAGGTGTCCTGGGCAGGGCCCAAGGACGGCCATGTCAGTTTTTGGTATCAGAGCCTAAGGTTTTCATTTCAGAAGTTTTGGAGGCTAAGACTGAGATCTAGGTTGAATGTCCATGTGCTAGGAAAGTTAGTACTGACCAACATCTGGGGAATGTTGTCTATCTTTGGTTGCAGGTTGCTATGGTTGACACTAGGTTTGGAGGTGTAAGGGCAACTAGGGAACCTGGAGAAGGTTCTAGTGACTCAGTAATGGCAATGTTACCACCTCACAAAATGGGAGAATTACAAGTGTGTCATAATGGCTAAAAACCATTCTATTGTGTAATTCTCACCATAGTGATTGTAGTGTGGGGGGTAAAAGGTATGATCAAGACCTCCTTAAAAGTGTTCCAAGTTGGTAACTTGGTCCCCAAGAAAACCCTTAAGGATTGTTTGTTTGTCAAGCAACCTATGGACTTTTTTATAAGGTTTTGGAAATTCGAATACTCAATTGCAAAACTTTCACAAAAGAGATTTGGAGAGTTATGGGAAGGATATGAATGGTATGAAAGTGCTATTGGACGACCAAATTGCTTATGCAAGACAACTAAGGACAAAGAAAACACAAAAAGGCTTAAGGGACCTAAGTGTTCTAATGTAGGCCTTAAGATGTGTATGTTGTTAGGTTTTGGGAGCCAAACAGCGCAGCGGAATTTAACTGAAACCCTCCAGGATCCAAGTGAAACGGGGTAAACCGGGTGTTCGAAAATTTCATACCTAATTTTCGGTTGAGATCTCTCACTCAACTGTAGAGTCGAATCACAAAACCTGAACAGTTGACGTGTTCAGGCTATGGTATCCACACGAGCCTCTCGGGATCACCACGCTTCCACCACGTCCCGGCAGATGCGTTTCTCTTGCGCTCGCAGTGCCAGCTTGCGTCCTCCAAGGAATTGCAAGAGAAGAGTGTGGCTGTCCTTTTGGGAGGCTAGGGCAAGGAGACCTGCGAATTTCTCACTTAAAAGTTGTATTTATAGTGAGACTCAACTTCCAGGCCTAATGGGTTTCAAAGCCCTAATCCAATTAGGATTTAATTTCGGGCTTAATAATGGCTCAACTCCTTGGCCCATTATTAATACGAAATTAAAGTGAAACCATAACCCAAATAATTAGCCCATGCACTCTAATGATCCAAATAGCTCTACGTGTGCGACCGAATAGGCTCTTGCCATGTTGGCAATGATCATAAATCACATTTATGATCATAAGCAATGAGTGGTGTCTAGCAACACATCATTGCTACCCAAGTGACAAGATTGTCGGTGAATCGACTAAACCTTTATGATCATCACCGATATATGCCGTTGTCCCTTTGTCCAAGATATCAAGACTAAGCACGAGACATGGAATGTGTCACTCTCGTATAGCCCAATCTTTGGTTTCTTGATTACCGAGTAGACCAACTTAAACTGACGACATTGATATCATATATCAACTCATCGGAGCATGGCCATGCATTTTCTAAGTCTCACTCTATCAAGGGGCCCAAAGATATCACTCCCGTTACATAGGAGGGACAAATCCCATATTGATCATACAAATCCCTCCGCATGATATGTGACATACCCAATGACCTCCTTCAAGTTCACTCAGTTACGAGCAACAAAGGAAAGTATCAAAGTATGTGACTCACATGTAGGGAACCTTGCTGATCTTAGGTCGAAGGACTACATATACCATGATCACTATGAGAATCACTTATGACACTCATATAACGATCCATGAAGTGTTCTCATGGTGGGTAGGTCCAGTACACAAGTTCTCCAACTTGTACCCATATGTAGACTACATATCTCATATTAGTCTCCACATATGCTAGTCATTATGTATTATTGCAACCCGCTCCACAATAATACTAGACTAGGGATGTTTAAGAATATCATTATTCTAGGGTTACAATTATGTTTATTACATTACGCAGAAACAAAACAACAAACAAAATTGCTGGATTAATGCCTCAATAAAATATCATGACTCAATGTGCAAAAATACAATCATCTCATGATTGGCTTTTTGGGCACAATACTAACATATGTCTATGACTTAAGTCAAATGGAAGTTTTGTGAGGTTATCCCACATAAGGAGGGCTGGTAAAGGAAGATAAGGATGGTCAAATATGGGCCAAGAGATTAATACTAAGAAACCATAGTCTTGTAGCAAGGAAAATGACATAAGACAAGGTTAAGACTACTTAAGTGTGTTTAGTGTACTTTTAACTGTTTAAGTAGTCAAGACCACCTTTGCTCTCTAAATTTCAGCCTCCACCAGAAAAAAGAAATCCAGCCCTCTCCTCCACACTTCCTCCATAGCCACCATACCTTCAAACTCAAAACTACTTGCAATTGAAGTCAAGGAAGCACAATTGGAAGCTATTTGGTGCTATTGCTTGAGTGCACCTAGGATCAAGCTCCAATTTCAGCATACCCATCAAGGTAAGGGTTCTCTTGCCCTCATGGGTTGTTTTCTGAAATCTTCAAACATCCATGGAGCTAGGGATAAGCTTGGAAGAGAGCCATGTGCTTGATGAACCAAGCTTAGTGAAGGGAGTGCACTTATTGAAGGTTTTGTGACCTAGTGTGAAGTGCACAGTGATGGCGGCTAATTTCTGGGTTTCTAGGGCCCAAAAGTTAGTACTAACTAGTGTTAAAATCCTCCTAAGACCAAGCATTAGCTTGAGGAGGGCTGCCATAGTGATTTGGTTAAGTTTATTACATGTTTTGTGGACCAACCTATGGTATATGCTGCTGCCACATTTCATGTGTTTGTTGTTTGTGTTTGGCTGCTGCATTTGGTTGCTATATATTGTATATATGCATTGTGGTTTTTTTGTTTAAGTTTCTTTGGTTGCAGGTTTTTATGATGGTTCCACTGCCTATTGAATCCAAGTGCTACCCTTACTAAGTTTCTCAATGAAACTTACTCCCCTCAATTCTGTCATTTCAGGTCCAGCAGAAAGATCACATTCAAAATAACCTTTTTAGTTTGAGTTTTGATCTGAAATTTCAGGTACATCAACTTCCATATGTCTAGTTGTGATCTGGAAACTTTGGTGATTTTAGGAGAACATTTGGTATTTTTAATGGTGGTACTTACTATGTTGTGCAGCAGCTGTCCAGCATCCTGTTTTTGGAGTCCATTGTGTCTCAGGACCTCCTGTAACCTAGGGTGCGTATTTAGCTGAGTTAATATTTTAGTGCATGTATGCATGTACATGTAGTGTATGTAAGATTAGACAAGTATGTGAACATTTGAGTAATGTTTTGGCTATGTAAGTGATGTGGTGCAAAGCTGCCTAAGTGTGAATGATAGGCTGCTTGCTTGTAAATTCTGTTTTGGCCTCATAAAGTTTCTAGATGCAAGAGAATGTAATTCATATGTGTACTGTACATGTATGGGATAGCCTTGGAGGGCTTTCCCCTTGTGAATGAAGTGTTCGCATGGTTTGGAAAAATTGTATGGGCAAAATGGTCCAAAAGTTGCCAGAATTTCGACCATGTACCTAAAGTTTAATTTCTCCCTGTGTAGAATGGATCTTCATCTGAAATTTTGACCACACCTAGAGAACATGGAGGGATTGAACTGGAATTTGGAATGTCTGGATTTGGATCCTTGTAGCCAAATATATGACGTTGAAAAATTGGCTGAGTTACTGTTCATTTGGTCAAAATTTTGTAACCAACTTAAAAAATCCCTAACTTGGTCCATGGTTTTATATAAGTCTCTACTTCATAATGGAGCAAATAAAACAGGGGGGTATGAGGCTATAATGATACAGTTTATTAGTGGAAGTTACAGGTGTAGTAGCTGGCCACTAGAACTTAACAAGATTGCCTAATGTGTGGAAGCCAAAACTAAGACTTGTGCTATTGTTTTCCTTCTTTGCTGCCATGGTGTGCATGAAATGTGAATATGTGTGTGATGGTTGGACCAATATGCATGTATTTACATACTGGCCAAGAGGGCCACTTGGGTATGCACACTAAGGGTAGTGTTCTGATGGCCTACAGAACATTACCAATCCTAGGAGTCTAAATACACAGTTTTGGCACCATAACTGGACTACCTCAGAGTGGGTAACAGGCAAGGCTGGATGAGATGTCCTTAGTATTACAGGGGTTAACTGAGACCATGACTTTGATGGCACAGAACATGACTACGATCATGACTGAGATGTTCAGAGATTATGAGGGCAGAGATGAGGTCCAGGAAGGAAATGTTCCATATCAGGATCAGGAGAGGCATGCTAAACCACAACAGATGCCTAGAGCTCATGAACAAAGAAATCAAGTTCATGAAGAGGTAGTGGAACCAGAGGTGATGGAGGCCCCAAGGAGGGGAGATACTCCACATCAGATGAAGCTGTTGGAGAAATTTAAGGCCGTTGATCCACCTAGCTTTGATGGGACAGGTGATCCCGATAGAGCAGAGGACTAGTTATCCAGGATGAACAGGTTGTTCTCCTGTGGAGGCTACGAGTCTGAGCAGAGGATGATTTTGGTCCCTTTTTTTCTGAGAGTAAGGGCTAGCTTATGGTGGGATGATGTTATGGAAATGCTTAGGGAAAGTATTGGTACCAGACCAGAGCATAAACAGAAGGTGCTTAAGTGGTCTGACTTTGAGAAGAAGTTCAGACTGGAGTATGTTAGTAAAGCTGCACAGGATCAGAGAAGGGTTCAATTTGAGAACTTAGTGCAGGGAGAAATGTCTGTAAGAGAATATGAGCAGCGCTTTAATTCACTTATTCGCTATGCTCCTTACATGGGGGGTAATGATAAGTTGAAGGCTAAGAAGTTTTGTCAAGGTTTGAAACCAGTACTCAGAAGGTACATGGCGACAGTGGATGTTAAGAACTATCACCAGGTTGTTCAGAAGGCATTGACCTTAGAGAGTGAGTTTGATGACTCTAGAGCATCGACCAAAAAGATGGAGGTTGGGTCATCCAACCAAGGAAAGAGTGCTGGAAAGAGACCAATGGTTGAGAACCAAGGTCCATCCAAGAGGATTAAGTCCAGGATGTGTCCTAGATGCAAACTATTTCATGTTGGGAAACTGTGCACTGTGGGGACAGATATCTGTAATATCTGTGGCTAGAGAGGACATTGGGTGAGAGAATGCCCCAGGGCTCGACCGATGCAGGGTCCGCCCAGGAACTTACCCCCTATACCACTTGCCAAAGGAAACTGACCTGGTGTAGCCACAGTAGTAGTTCCGCCGAGGGTATTCACCTTAGAGAGTCAGATCACTAGAGAGCCAGCTGCCGTTCAAGGTATGTTTACTTTTCCGAACGGTAGTGTTAGAGTGCTTTTTGACACAGGAGCTACTCTTTCAGTGATATCTTCTGCCTTAGTAGATAAGTGTAAATTCCAGTGAGAAATCTCAGATGAGTTAAGACTCATCAGGACTGCAGGGAGAGGTTTTGTTGTAACCAATGAAGTGGTTACAAGGTATCCCTTGCAGTTAGGGGACCATGATTTCTGCTGTGAGTTGTGGGTAATAGAACTGAGGTCTTATGACCTAGTGCTAGGAATGGATTGCCTAAGTAAACATAAGGTGCAAATTAACTGTGCGAATCACTCAGTCGACATAACCGATGCTCTGGGAGCTAAAGTGACTTGCACAGGAGGTTTAACATCTAGTGCTAAGATTTTGCACCTTAGACTTATGGATACCATCCCCGTAGTTATGGAGGAGGAGTATTACTCATTGAATGGGGTGGCCATAGAGGAGGAACTTAAAAAGATTTCGGTAGCCAATCAGTTTCCTGAGGTGTTTCCAGTAGGGTTACCTGGGTTACAACCCGAGAGAAAGACTGAGTTTACTTTTCGTCTCCAGACAGGGGATGAAATTATTTCGGTTGCACCTTATAGGATGTTAGCTTCTGAGATGTATGAGTTAAAGAAGCAGCTGGAAGAATTGCTAGAGAAGGGCTTTATAAGGCCTAGTGTATCACTGTGGGGTGCCCTGGTGTTGTTTGTAAGGAAAATGGATGGAACTTTTAGATTGTGGATCGACTATAGAAAGTTGAATGCAGTGACAATCTAGAATAAGTATCCGCTTCCTACGATCGATGATCTGTTTGACAGACTCAGAGGAGCGAGGGTGTTTTCTAGGGTTGACCTCCGATCTGGATATTTTCATATTAGAGTTAAGGAGGAAGATATGCCGAAAACTGCCTTCAGGACGAGGTATGGACACTATGAGTATACAGTTATGCCTTTTGGTGTAACGAATGCTCCAGCGATGTTCATGGAAGCAATGAATCAGATCTTTAAGCCATTTTTAGATCAGTTTGTTGAGGTTTTCATTGGCGACATTCTGATATATTCACAGTCTCTGGCAGAGCATGAGGAGCACCTTAGGGCAGTTTTGCAAGTGCTGAAGGATAATCAGTACTATGCAAAGTTGACTAAGTGTGAGTTTTGGTTCGAAACGATTCAATTTCTGGGCCATATTATTAGTGCTCAATGGTTGTCAGTTGACGCTGAGAAAGTTCAGGCAGTAGTTGAGTGGAAGAGGCCAACTATAGTTACAGAAGTTCGGAGTTTCTTGGGCTTGGAAGGCTACTACAGATGATTCATAGGGAAATTCTCTACGATAGCTACACCTTTGATAGCCTTGACCAAGAAGACTCAGAAATTTGAGTGGACACAGAAATGTGAAGAGGCTTACATGAAGTTGAAGGAAAAGTTGACTAATGCACCAATACTTGTCTTACCGGATCAGAATAAGGCTTTTATAGTGTATACTGATGCTTCAGGTTCTGGTTTGGGTTGTGTATTGATACAGGATAGTTAGGTTATTGCATATGGTTTGAGACAACTGAGACCTAATGAGTTAAGTTACCCGGTCCATATTCTCGAACTAGCAGCAGTAATCTTTGCATTGAAATTGTGGAGGAATTATTTGATGGGAAGATCGTTCAGGATCTTTACTGATCATAAAAGTTTGAAGTATTTATTTACTCAAAAAGATCTGAACATGAGGCAACGGCGATGGATTGAGTATATCAAGGATTATGATTGCTCAATCGAGTATTGTGCTGGAAAAGGGAATGTAGTAGCAGACACATTGAGCAGGAAGTACACAGGAGTGATCCTATCTATGTATCAGGCTACGAGTTACTCTGAAGGAACAGCAGGGGATTGTTTCTCAGTTTTGCATGAGTTATGGCAAGACCGAGAGAAGTGCCTAGTCTACACTCTAGAAGTCCAGACAGATTGGTTAGTAAAAGTCAGAAAAGCTCAGATGAAGGATCCGTTATTGAAGAAGATTTCAAGAGAAGCTAAGTCTGGTATTGTGAATAAGGAGTTTAGATACAAGGATGGAATACTACACTATGGTGATCGACTCTATGTACCGAATGTTGAGTGACTTAGGCAACAAGTCCTACAGAAGGTACATAATAGTACTTTAAGTATTCACCTTGGTGTTAGTAAGATGTATCACGATTTGAAGATGCATTTATGGTGGCCAGGATTAAATAGGGATGTGGAAAAACATGTGGCAATGTGTTTAACATGCCAAATGGTGAAAGCAGAACATTAGAAACCGGCGGGTACACTTCAAAGTCTACCTTTACCAGTGAGGAAGTGGGGATCCGTTACTATGGATTTCCTAGTTGGGTTACCAAATACCCGGAGTCAACATGATGCAATATGGGTAGTAGTGGACCGACTGACAAAGTTAGCTCACTTCATACCTATTAAGATTTCCTATACTTTGGAAAAGTTGGCTAAGTTGTATCTCAAGGAGATAGTCAGACTCCACGGGATACCAAATCAGATTATATCTGGTAGAGATCCACGATTCACGTCGAGGTTCTGGAATGCTTTCCAAGAGGCATTGGCGAGCAAGGTTAATCTTAGTACTGCTTTTCATCCTCAGACTTATGGCCAGTCTGATAAAGTGATTCAAATTTTGGAGGACATGCTACGCATGTGTGCTTTGATTTTAAAGGTGATTAGGATTAACACCTACTGCTGATAGAGTTTGCTTACAATAACAGTCATCAAACTGTTATTGGTATGGCACCATATGAGGCTATGTATGGAAGGAGATGTATGACCCCCCATTGTTGGGCAGATTCTGCAGATAAGATAGTCATTCGTCCAGAGGTCATAGCTGATACCAGAGCTAAGATCAAGTTAATCTAGCAAAGGATTAAGGCAGCCAATGATCGGCAAACCAAGTATGCAAACTTGAGGAGAAGAGATATGAGTTTTGAAGTTGGGGACAAAGTACTTTCGAAAGTGTCTCCAATGAGACGAGTTAGCCCTTTTGGGCAAAGGGGCAAGTTGGCTCCCAGGTATATTGGACCATATGAGATATTGGAGAAGATAGGCAAAGTTGCTTAGTGGCTGGAATTTGCACCTAATTTGTCCGAAGTGCATAATGTGTTCCACGTGAGTCTACTTAGAAAATGCACAGTGGAACCGGGACAAGTAATTAGTCCTTCAGTGATACCTATTCAGGGAGACTTGACCTACGAGGAGAAACCGGTTCTGGTACTTGATAGGCAAGTCAAGAAGTTAAGGACTAAGTGGATTCCTATGGTTAGGATCTTATGGTCTAACCATAGTGAGGGAGAGGCTACATGGGAGACGGAACAGGATATGCTGAAAAGATATCCTTATGCCTTTCGAAGTTGCAACGGAATTTGGGGGACCAAATTACAGAATGAGGGGAGAATGTTATGGATCCCCTAGTAGTCAGCACTCCCGAGAGAGGTAAAATGTTCCAAATTAAGTTTAGAACTTTAATTTCAAGTTTACAAAGCTAGAATAAAGGAGTTACAAAAATTCACTAAGTTCCACAGAGGTTTAAGCACTAGATGAGAAGTAGGGGCAAACTGGTAATTTTGCATCCTGAGTAACCGGGCGGGGTCCTGAGTGTTTTAAGTTAAGTTTTGTAACTTAACCTCTAACCTTAACTCAAAGTTGAAACAATAAAAAGAATTAATCAATAAATGAGCATGTGTTAAAAGATGGGGGTTTATGAGGTAAGGGTTGTAACTTGGATGGCTTAAGGGGTTGAGTGAGGGTTTAAGAAGGGAAAGGTGGCTAATGGCTGCCATAACCACGTTTTCCCCTCTCAAGCAATCATTTCTCTCTCAATTCAAGCTAGAAATCAAGTGATCTTGATTCCTAGAGTTGCCATCCAAGGATACCAACCAAGAGGAACTTGTTTCAAGCTAGAAAACAAGGTTTGGAGGCTTGGAAGCATGATTTCTCTACTCCCCTATTTTTGATATGTGGTAAGCATGGTGTTCTTGGTTAATTCCATGTTATTTGAGTGATTTGAGGCTTGGGTTTTGGTTAAAGGGGAAGATTGTGATGTTTGGTGCTTTGGTTTTGATTGGAACTTAGGTGAGGATTTCTTGCACTTGGTTGCTTGAAAAGAGGAGTGATTCTAGCTTGTATCTTGGAGTTGAGGTAAGGGAGTAGTGTTTTTAAGCTTGAACAATGCTTGTGGCTTGAGTTTGTTGTAAGAAATTGATTGAAATTAGCCATAACATTGACTATGAGTTTTGGTTGAATTGTTGTGAACTATGAGGTTTGAGGAAGATTTGATGATGTTGTAAAGCAACATTAATGGCATTGTGATAGTTGGTTATGTTCCTTGCAATGTGAACTATGTGTGTGTGAAGTTTGGTGGCTTTTTATGCATGTTTGATATGTGTACTAAGTAGCCAAAGGTCATAGCAGCAAAATGCATGCCAATGCTGCAGTTTCACAGATTGGCGACGCGTCACCAAGAGGTACCCATAATTGGCAACGCGTCGCCAATTGGAAAAAGGTTCACAGAACGTCAACAACTGTGGCGACGTGTTGCCAAGACAGCAATGGAGATCCGATTTTGTTTTTAGCATTAACTTTCAAGTTTTACAAACATTTAAAATGCCCCAGATTTAAAGTTGTTTTGAATCAAATTGAGGATAATTTTTAGTGGTAGAATTTTGCACATTTTGCTAGGATGATTGAGTTGAGTCCCAAGGATATCCTTTGGGTACCTTGGCCCTCAACTATGCCAGCGGTACATTGAGACTTTCTGAAGTCTCTCGAGAAGTGGGAGTTTCCTTGAGTTTTGAAAAGTTTTGAGGTTACTTGTTGAGTAAGCAAGGAAACTAAGTAGCAAGCGAATATAACCAAGTGTCATGAGCTTGAGGTGTAAGTTTTAGAACCCTTGGAAACCTGGCAGTGTTGGAAATCATGGGGTTGTAAAGAGAGGTTTCAAATGCACCGAGGTTATGAGGTTTAACAACCTAGTTATATAGTTCTCACCCTAGTTCTCTTACACAACAAAGTTAAGGACAGGTTATATAATAAGTAAGGCGTAAGCTAAGGCTTACGAGGCATAAGTCGAGAGCTAGACTTGTGAGCCATGGAGTGACGCCCGTGAGAAAGTAAGAAAATTATGTGAGGAGCGGTCCTTCAGGATCCGAGCATGCATATCCATATATTTACATATATGAGAGGTCCCTCACACTGCGAGAGCTAGCAGAGAGTATGCCATGAGTTATTTCATATCTGTCAATAGTTTTACTGTTGGTACATGAGGTTACCCCTTACTGAGAATCTTCGATTCTCACCCTTACTGTTTTGCTGTGCATATACAGAAGGAGTTGGGCTGAGTGACTGTTAAGGGTTACTCTGGTAGTAGTTTTTGGTTCACAGGTAGAATACCTGAGTTTTGATGATTCTAGTACTTATTGTTTGGATGCTTGTTGGTCTTGCACAATACTAACTAAATTGCTCATTGGTTACAGAGCCTAGTGCACATTGGATATAGTCAGGCATAGCTAGACCTAGTTGGATCTAGAGGAGTCTCTAAAGCTCGCCACTGGGATTCGCATCCAAGGTGGGAGTTAGTATGAGAAGATCTCAATAGAGGATTTTGTATGTGTACATAGTACTCTAGTTGCCTCCTTAGTTATGAAATGAAGAGTCATGGACTCGAGGATTCCTTTCTGGGCGGGGGCATCAGCTACTATATGTATGAATGCTAACGCATGTTGCTATGTGTAGTTAACTCATATAAAGGTTGATTTGTATGCTTTGACTACTCTACTTGTTTTATATGAAAAATTGTGGCCACATTAACATTTTATGGTTTAAAATAACCCGTCAAAGCATAAAGAGCATGCATATTGCATATTCTAGGATAATCAACTAGTGACATGGATTTAATTCGTGCACATATCAATGATTACCAACTGCAATCCGCCGTGAGACCAAGTTCTCTCAGGTGTCTTGGGCAGGGCCCAGGGACGGCCGTGTCAGTTTTTGGTATCAGAGCCTAAGGTTTTCATTTCATAAGTTTTGGAGGCTAAGACTGAGATCTATGTTGAATGTCCATGTGCTTGGAAACTTAGTACTGACCAACATCTGGGGAATGTTGTCTGGCTTTTGTTGCAGGTTGCTATGGTTGACACTAGGTCTGGAGGTGTAAAGGGAACTAGGGAACCTGGAGAAGGTTCTAGTGACCCAGTAATCCGAACACTAGGTAGCTGGAGTAATCCTCCGCGGACCCCAAGGTGTGGAAGCTATGATGGCCATAAAATTCGGATTCAATGTCACCAACAATGTCACTGAATATGAAGCCTTTATAGCAGGCTTGTGGCTAGCAAAAAGAGTAGGTATGAGGAATCTGAAGGCCCATGGTGTTTCTCAACTAGTGATCCGATAGATGGCGGGGACTACGGGGCAAAGGACCCAAACTTCGCAAAGTACCATGATCTCGTGAAAAAGCTCAGCAAAGAGTTTGACACGGTACATGTAGAAAATGTACCGCAATAAGATAATATGGAGGTAGATACTTTGGCCAAATCGAAGGAGTCCAACGAAATGTTGTCTCAACAAAGCATAGTGGTAATGTGTATAACAACCTCGAACAAAGTGTCGAAAGATCCTATAAAGAAATACCTCATAACTTCGAAGCTTCCTGAAGATCCTCTTGAAGCGATAAAAGTGTAAAAGCACTCAGGAAGATACTTAATGATTGGACAAGAGTTGTACTGACAAGGGTACGTAAGTCCGTTGCAGCGGTGTGTCAGCGAAGAAGATGTGGAGACGGTCCTCAAAGAAGTCCATGAAGGAGTTATGGTTCTCACGTAGGAACTAATGCCCTTGCTGGGGTACTACTTTGCCAAGGATATTTTTGGCCTACCTTGAGGAATGATGCAAGGCAGTTTGTCCAGAAATGCGATAAATGCCAGAGGCACGCTCCCATCCAGAGACTACCCTCGAACGTGATAACTTCGGCAAACTATCCTTGCCCCTTCACTTCTGGGGCATTGACCTCATTGGGCCTCTCCCAACGGCAACAAGAGGATTGAAGTTCTGCGTAGTCACAGTAGACTATTTTACCAAATGGATCAAGGTAGAGCCTTTAGTAGCAATATTTGCAAAGGATATACAAAGATTTGTTTGAAAGAACATCATATGCAGATTTGGTGTACCAAGGGTGATAGTAGCCGATAATGGTTCCCAGCTCACCGATAAAGGTTTCCAAGAATTTGTAGCCACCCTAGGACTAAAATTGCACTTTGGCCCAATTGCCCATCCTCAGAGCAATAGACAAGTTAAGGTGTCCAACAGAATGATAAAAGATGGTCTTAAAAAGAGGTTGAAGGAAGCAAAGGGAAAATGGCCGGGAGAACTTCCGAGTGTGCTCTAGGGCTTTCAAACAACTCCGAAGAGGGCCACCAGTGAGACATCCTTCTCACTCGTCTTTGACATAGAGGCCATTATCCCTGTCGAGGTCGTACAACCATTGGTGAGGATACAAGTGTTCAATGAAGAAGGGAACAACCTTGGCTTGAGAACCAGGTTGGATCTGATTGACGAGCATAGAGAGATGGCCGAGCTCAGAAGAAAAGCTTTTTAGCAGAGAGTGGTCATTGCTTCAAACTTGCATGTCAAGCATAAAGGAATCAAGAAAGAGGACCTCGTTCTCTGAAAGGCTGAATTCGAAGCCCGAAGACCATCTCATGGAGTACTTTAGGCAAATTGGGATGGACCTTATTTGGTCCTCGAGGAAGTTCAGCCATGAGTCTACAAGCTCGCTGATACTGAAGGTGGAGAATTGAGAAATACATGGCATTTAGACTGTTTGAAAAAATTCTACACTTTGGAAAATTTTCAGGAGAGAAATGTGTGCAAAAGACGCTGAAGGTATCAAACTGAATGTGGTTGCTTACGAAGGTGCATAAGAAATATTGTACAATTTTTGTCAAAGGTAGTCAACAGAATATGGTTTATGCCAAAGGAGGCAATCCAAACATGGTCATTTCCGAAGATGCTCATTGCCGAGGGAGGAAAACTTAACATAGTTGTCACAAATATGTATGAGTGAAATTGTGCAATTTTTATCGAAGGTGAGTGACTGAAGAAGGTTGATGCTGAAGGAAGGGAAGCTGAATGTGGTATACCAAACATGGTTTGTGTTACCCACTCTGGGGAAGTCCAGTTATGGTGCCAAAACTGTGCATTTAAACTCCCAGGTTTGGTGTGTCCTCTAGGTCATCAGAACAACACCCCTAGTGTACATACTCAAGTAACCATCTTGAGCACTATGTAAATACATGCATATTGGTCTAACCATAACACACATATTTACATTTATGCGCACTATGGCGGCTAAGAAGGAAAACACTAGCACAAGTCTTAGTTTTGGCTTCCACACATTAGGCAATCTTGTTAAGTTCTAGTGACCAGCTACTCCACCTGTAACTTCCACTAACAAACTGTATCATTCTAGCCACATACCCCCATATTTATTTACTCCATTATCAAGTAGAGACTAAGAGAAAACCAAGAAATTTGTTTTTACATCAATAGCCCAACTATGGACCAATTTATGGATTTTTTAAGTTGGTTACAAAATTCTGACCAAATAAATAGTAACTTAGCTAATTTTGCAATGCCATATCTTTGGATACAGAGATCCAAATTCCGAAATTCCAAGTCCTAGTTCAACCCCTAGATGTTATCTAGGTGTGCTCACATTTTCATACCAAGATTCCTTCCGCAAAAGGAGATATAGAAGTTTATGTACAGAGTCGAAATTCTGGTCACTTTTGATCATTTTGCCCATACAAAATTTCATAAGTGTGCAAACACTTCATTCACAAGGGGAAAACCCTCCAAGGCTATCCACTATATGTCCATTACACATAAGAATTACATGCTCTTGAATCTAGCAACTTTATGTGGCTAAAACAAAATTTACAAGTAAGCAGCCTATCATTCACACTTAGGCAGCTTTGCACCACATCACTTACATAGCCAAAACATTACTCAAATGTTCACATACTTGTCTCATCTTACATACACAGAATGTACATGCATACATGCACTACATAATGGTCTTAACTCAGCTAAATACACACCCTAGGTTACAGGAGTGCCTGAGACACAATGGACTCCAGAACAGGATGCTGGAAAACTGCTGCATAACACAATAAGTACCACCATTAAAAATACCAAATGTGGTCCTAAAATCACCAAACTTTCCAGATCATAACTAGAAATATGGAAGTTCATGTACCTCAAATTTCAGATTAAAACTCATACTAAAAGTTTGAATGTGATCTTTCTGCTGGACCTGTAATGACAGAATTGAGGGGAGTAAGTTTCATTGAGAAACTTAGTAAGGGTAGCACTTGGATTCAATAGGCAATGTAACCATCATTAAAACCTGCATCCAAAGACACTAAAACAAAAAAACCACAATGTATATATGCAAGATATAGCAGCCAAACACAACCAACAAACACATGTGATTCAGCAGCAACAATAACCATAGATTAGCGCATAAAACATGTAAAAACTTAAATAAATCATTATGGTAGCCCCCCTCAAGCTAATGCCTGGTCTTAGGAGGATTTTAACAGTAGTTAGTACTAACTTTGGGCTCTAGAAACCCTCATTTCACTGCCATCTTTGTGCACTTGACAATAGCTCACAAAACCTTCAATAAGTGCACTCCCCTCACTAAGCTTGGTTCATCAAGCTCATGGCTCTCTTCCAAGCTTGGCCCTAGCTCCATGGATGTTTGAAAATTGAAAAAAACATTTCGTGAGAGCAAGAGAACCCTTACTTCACTACCATCTTTGTGCACTTCACACTAGGTCACAAAACCTTCAATAGGTGCACTGCCCTCAGTAAGCTTGGTTCATCAAGCTCATGGCTCTCTTCCAAGCTTAGCCCTAGCTCCATGGTTGTTTGAAAATTGTAGAAAACAATCCATGAGAGCAAGAGAACCCTTGCCTTGAGTGTATGCCGAAATTGGAGCTTGATCCTAGGTGCACTCAAGTCTTAGCACCACATAGCTTCCAATTGCCCTTTCTTGCTTTCTTTTGCCTTCAATTTCAATCTTGGAGGTATGGTGGCTATGGAGGAAGTGTGGCTATGTTCTTGGGCTGCAGGACGATGAAATGAGAGAGGGATAAGTGGTTTTTCCACTTAAATGGCCTTAAATGAGCTTAAGGGCACAAAACATACTTACCAAGCTTAACCTTGCTTTATTTCATTTTCCTTCTCACTAATTATGGTTTCTTTGTCTTAAACTTATAGGTACATATGTGCCCAACATTTTTGACTATTTATCAATTCTTGGCTGCCTCCCCCATGGTGGGATAACCCCACAATTCTACCCTTAGACTTAAGTCAAAAGCTTGAACACCTTAAAGTTTACACTAGGACATTTTGGTCCTTATTACCTTTTGGTGTTTCCTTTGTCCAAACTTGTCTTCCATGAGTATTTTGGTCCCCCAATAGCATTTTCATACCATTAATATCCTTCCCATAAGTCTCCAAGTCTCTTTCTTGAGAGTTTTACAATTGAGTAACCAAATTTCCAAAACCTTACAAAAAAGTCCATAAGTTGCTTGACAAACATGCAATCCTTTAGGCTTTTCTTGGGGGCCAAGTTACCAACTTGAAACACTTTTAAGAAGGTGTTGATCATGCCTTTTACCCCTCATACTTCAATCACTATGGTGAGAATTACACAATATAATGGTTTTTAGCCATTATGACCCACTTGTAATTCTCCCATTTTTGTGTGGTGGTAATATTTGGTCCCAAAAATACTTAAACATTTTTCGAAGCCAACTCTTCTGAAAAAGCTTGATCGAAGATGGTTGTGAAACCTTTAAAAGAAACTGAAGTTGTAAGTCCTTAATGGACAACACGACTTATCTCCAAAGATGGTTAGACACCAAATGTCGAAACTTGCACGAAGTCGTACCAATTGTGGACTTAGCCAAAATTTCAAGCAAGAAGGTTCTAATAAAATTTCATTACGAAAGTACAAGGAGTGGATTACCAAACAAGAAAGAAGGTGAAGAAGGAGGAGCCTATTGCTTGCCTTGCCCATCCTCGGTCTGTTCATCCTCAGCCTCATCATCTTCATCCGTGCTAACCTCGATCGCCGAAGGATGAGGGATGGGAAGGTCGAGGAACTCTACCTTCAACCATTCCGAAGATGGTCCTTGGGGGATGTCCAACGCCCGAAGGAAGGAAAGGTCAAGGTCGGGAAACTTGGACAGGACTTGGTGGCGAGCATGGCAGAAACCATCCCGATAAAAAGACTTAGCCACTTCGTCAGACTTACCCTTATCAGCCTTCAAGTCCTCCAGCTCCATCTTCAGGATACCCACCTCCTTCTCTAGCTTTTTCTTCTTCTTCTTCTTCTTCTTTTCCTTCTTCAACTAATCGACATTGGCCAGGAGTTTGGCATTAAGCCCCAGCATCTTTGTAATATCGGCAATGACTTCTTCCTTCTTCTTCTGGAAGGCTTCGTTCGCCAAAGTCAAAGCCATGAGCTTCGACCCGAGGTCCGTGACCTTGGACGAAAAGTCTTCCAAGAGCTTGTTCTGGCTCTTCAGCACCTCTTCTTGAAGGCTGGCCAAGCCCTCATTTGGAATTTTATTAAGCTCGCCGTACGTGATGATTGAGCTGGCAAAAAGTTCCTTGGCTTTCACCAAGTTCTCCTCCGACCGAGTTCAGACTGAAGATTGTTTTGCTGCCCAAGCTCAGAAAAATCCACTATATGCCAAGAGCTAGAAAAGGAAAGAGTTCGAATAAGGGTCAAAAGGAGGAAAAGTTCAGTAAAACTCTAAGCCCCAAAGATTTTAAGGTTTACCTGGGCAGCATGTTCGCTCATCCTCGCAGCAGGGACCTCCTTGTTTAGACACTGTTCTATGAGGGACTGGAAGGTGGCATTAGTCATAATGCCCTTCGCCATCTGAGGGGCCATCTTCTGGCTATCCTCAGAGAACAAGTCCATGTCCTCCATGAAAGTCCAGAAAGGCTCCCTCGAAACCTTGTCCCTTAGGATTTTTGCATCCCGAAGGGCCCCCTTCCAAGCATGCTCAACCACCCACTGAGCCGTTACTTGCTCTTCTGCAAAGTCACGCTGAAGTTCCATTAAAACATTATCCCTTAGCCATTCATCTTCAAGATCTACAATACCAAAAATACTAAAACTCATAGATGAATGACTAAGCGACAACCTTGGGGGTAGTTCAGCATCATCGCTATCGATATCGCTAACATTGAGGACTTCGGTGGGGACCCCTTTGCCCTTCTTCTTTCGGCGTTCCTCCAGTTCTTCGACAGAAAGCTCCCCAACCGAAGTCGCCAACGTCTCAACACCTGCATTAGGGCTTAGAGGGGTCGAATGGATGGCAGACCTCAAGGGCGGGTTAGCACCCATAGGGGTTTGCTTGAGCACCACCACTTCGTCTTCAGGTGAAGGAGGAAGGGAATCCTCTTTGACTTTCTTCGACTTCAATGCCGAAGATGATGCAGCCGACGCCTTTTTGTTCTTTGACACTTCTTTCTTCTGCTGCTCCCCCTTCTTAACCTGACCGAGGAAGAGACTCTTGTAGAATGCTGCAGATTTATCACCCATCTCTACAAAAAAAAAGAACATCAGTGTAAGTATGGTAGGGCATAAGTAACAAAAACTGGAAAAGGGCTTACTCTCTTTAAGTTTCGAGTACATTAGTTTGCCCCGAAGGAGCATGACCAACCACACTTTCTTCCCATCAACCAAGGGCTTTGGCATGCCTTCCTCACTCACATGCTCCTTGATTACCCCAAGTTCCCGAATGACCTCTTCGGTCAGGAAACTCCATCTGATGGGGAAAGTGTAGAGACAACGCAGAGGGACCTCAGGGTCCCAATCCGCTATCGCCCGAATACGGCTGTCAAACTCTTCAAACTAGGACTGTAGCTCTAAGGGTAAGAGCTTCCTCTGGTCCATTACATCGGTATCAAAAGTCCCTGAAGCCCATTTGGTTAGCATGTCCTTCCACTACACATCCACCTTCAGAAAAAAGAACTTCTTCTGCCACTCTCGCCAGTTGTCCTTTTTTCTGAAGGTAAATGTATATTTCTTGCTCCCAGATCCCCGAGGCAGCAAGAAGTAGAATCCGCCCTTCAGAATGGGGTAGAGTTTGTAGTATTGCATGAAAAAAATAAATTGGGCCTCTATGTCGAAGACCCCACACATGCAAAGAAAAGTGTTAAAGTAGGAGTAGGAGTTCGGGGGAAGTTGGTTGACGGCTATGCCATGGAATTGGCAAAGGTTGCAAACCATCTTCAAAGGGGGCTACTGAGGTCCCTCCTTCATCTGAGCTCTAAAGACGATAACCTCATCCGAATGAGGAGCATAGCTAGGCATACCTAGACTTGGTAGCCTTGTGATGGCATAGGAAGGGAGAAAAAATTTAGCCGACCACTTCTTCACTTCTCCGAAGTGGCATAGCTTGGATGAGAGTTAAGTGAGAGCCAACTCTCAGGAATAGGACAAGCTTTTATATGGTAAGAAGACATGTTCGAGGATGGAGGAATTTGACCTCAGAAAGGTGAAGGGAAAGAAATTGAAATAGAAGAAGAAAGAGAGGACTTCAGAAGGTGACCCACCTAGTTCGTGTCAAAGACAACGAATTCTAAAATGACCACAACTCGCCGGAAATTGCTCCGCCGATAGCACTGTCACCAAAGAAAGATGAAGGAGGAGAGGAAATCAGAGAGCAAAACTAATGAAAATTGAGAATTATGGAAAACTCTAAAGGAAGAGAGGTTTATATAGACCGAAGGAGGCAGCCGAAGCATCGTCATAATGACCCTTCACAGGCGAAGGGACGTAACCAATTTAACGGATGCGACCATTTGCCAGTCACCTAGTGACACGCGTCACCCACCATGAGAAACAAGGGCACACCTTCTTCTGACATTAGTAGACCTATGTAAGCCTAGCCCGAAGTAACGCGACTACCTGATCAGAAGACATGATGATTCATTAGTAGGCTACAAAAGATAAAAAACTCAGAGGGGGAATATTTTCCCCATCCAAAGATACAACTTTGGGAACATCGATAGCTCGGTCAAAATCAAGGAGTCCCATTTCATGCCGAAGAAACTGCTTTGGCCGAAAAAGGCATCTTGAACCGAAGAGGTGCCCACTCCAAAGAAGGTTACTTTGGTCAGAAGTTAGCTATGCAAGCGAGGATGGCTGTCACCTCCAGTAAAGATCTCCATGCCACGCTCTCAAAGGCTTAACGCCAAAGACACAACTTCAGCTTTCTGAGGGGAGCATGTGATAGCTAAAGGGCTATGGCCCTCAAAGATCCCCTGATCAGCTATCTGAAAACCACCCTCGGTAAAGACTTAGCCGCAACCTCAGGGCACTTCATCGACACCACCCTCGGAAAGGTGACATGACTAACTTCAAGAAAAGGTGTCTTTCACCACCTTCGGATTTACCAACTTCAGAAAAGTAGATCTACTTCCTCGATAGTGGAAAATGCCTTCCGAAGGTGACCCACTCTGCCAAAGGGCCTTCCCCACTAGCCTTCAGGGAAAATCTCCTCCTCAAGGGGTCTTATGTTGACACGACAAAAACGGTTAAGGAGCCTCTAACAGAGAGACCTAGCACAAGCCCCTGCCCTCTAGCCAGAATGGCCTACGACCAGTTGGTGATGCCTACCTCCTAAGGTACGAATCAAATTTGACCGAACACATGTCAAGATCTAGGCCAGCTAAGACAAACGGCCTCCTCCCTCTACCCTCCTATAAATACTTGGGAGGGACTATGGTAAGGACATAGAGAACATTCTTTACTCTCTACTCTCTACTTTTTTTGGCCACTATCAGACAATGATTTGGGCGTCAGAGGCTTCTCCCTCAAAAACACACTCCGGGGAATCTCTAGCCCTTGTTCTTTACAATTTTGCAGACACCTTTATGCCGAAAATCTCTCATTCAGGCCAGCATGTCATACAACGAGGATGCCGTGGGGCATCAAGAGGAAACCAAGGTCTAGTTAAATAAAGTAACTCAACCCAAAATAAATAGCCCAAAACCATGGCCACCTCTTGGAGAAGAAACAAACCAAACTCTTAAGCCCTCATGTACAATAAACACATTCTCTCCTTTATTTCTCACTTACAAGCTATTTTTCTCTTATTTTTCTTTCATTATTTTGGTGAGTTTTTGTGTTTTTTATGGTTTAGGACATGCTAGATGGGTAGAGGAAGAGAAGGAAGTGAGTTGGAGTGTTTGGGGATGAATGTGGATGGAAAATGGGTGAAAGGGTTAAAGTGGTAAAAGGTTAGCGGTTTTGCATGGTTGGTAGAGGTTTAGGCTACTTAACTAAGGGACAATGGAGCCCACCAAATTTTTTTAAGCTCATTTCCTACCCCATAAATAGGTTTCTTCATTCCTTAAAGTAGCTAATAGGTGCTTGGGGTAAAAGAACCTTTTAGGCCTCATAACGCTTGGTTAAAAGGAAGTCACCTCCATAAAATTCTCAAATATGTCTCCATTTGCACTTAAATTCTTAGATTTTCTTTCCTCCACTTCCAACCTTGTATTTTCACACCCTTGACCAACTTCGAATCTGGTTTCCTTTGTTTGACTCAATTTTGACCAAGTTTGACCAACCAAATTACCAAAATGCCCTTCTTAGCTTCTAATGCAAGAAAAGTCTCAAACTTGGTCAATTTAACTCCAAACTTCACCAAATTTCACAAAATGGTTTCAAATACTATTTCCCACCTTCGCAGACCTTTTTGAATATCTTTAACCTAAAAATTACCATTTTTCCCTTCATCAGTTCCTTAGCAAAAAAAAGACAATCTTTGGTCAAATTGAGTTTGAATTTCATCAAGTTGTTCATTTTACCTCTAGCAGCTCAATTATATCTCTCTTGGTCACATTTTGACCTTTCACATGCCAAATTACCAAAATGCCCTTAGTTACCCTTATGGTCAATTTACTTTAGAATTGTATTCCTATGAACTCCAAGGACAATTTGACTCATTGACTGAACTTAAACCTAGCTTGCAAGTGTAATCCTATCAAGGATTATATAAATAAAATAAATTAATTACCTAATGAAATAAGGGTTCTCACAACTACAACTTAAAAGTACACATGTACATGCCATTACACTTAAGTGTACCGAAAAGTGATCAACACCAATTGAAACATGATTAAACTCTCTAAACAAGACCAACTACCAAACACATAATCAACAAAGAAAGCCACAACATATATGCCATGCTACACATCCCACCTCACTCAAATTTGTTCCCACAACTCTAAGCATACAAAACCTGTAAGAATTGAAATCACATCAATTAGCTTGTTGCACAACCAATACTTAGCACTTAGAACATTAAGCAAAATCACAACCTAACACTTTACCTTTCAAACTTGAAAGAACAGATACTACTCTTGGCTCCCTTACTTCTCAATTAACCCATTCCCCATATACATAAAAGGTACGGTAATGAGTATAAAACTCAATAAGGACTTTCATGGTCTCCAAGACCTAAAGCTAGGTTAAGCTTATGCTTAACTAAAACACATTCAATTTACATCCAAGCTCCTATAATGAGAACATGAAACAAAGAAGACTACAAGCATATACATATCAAGATAACTAAATAGAATGGGTTAGCATGCACAATCAAGCATAGAAGCACACATTAACACACACACCACTAAACACCAACTGAAAACTCCTAGCAAACATATTCTACATCTTCTCATGGATACAACTAACCATTTAAGGATTTCTAGGTAAGTTTGAGAGCTCCCTAGCTTGGGAATTGAGTTGGCCTACTCAATTGCTAGCCCTAATGCTTGCCAACATAGCTAATTAGCATCAATCTCATAGTTACATAAAAACCTAAGCCCTGATAGTTACTTAGGATGCCTTGGCCGAAATTACCATCACCTAAGCACACATAATTCACTAACACACATAGTGATGCCCCAAGCATCTTCGTTTGCTGTCATGTTGACAGGTGGAGAGACTTCCTAAGGAGGCGAGCGCCTGGAGCTCTGGTTTCCCAGCTGAGTGTGCCTGAAAAGCTCAAAGAAGAGGTTAGGAGGTCCCCGGTTTGCTTTTCCGGGGAGGACCCTCCGACACCCAAGTCAGTTTTCTGAGTGAAAGTGGAGGAAGAACACTAAGGGATCAAGTGTCTTGCCTGTTTTGTGTTTTCTCAGAGGGAGGAAAATGCCCCATCCTTTGCCCAGTCCCATTTCCTAGTATTTATAGGATTAGCTGGTCCGTTCAGATCATGACACGTGTTCGGTCGGATTTGATCTGTACTTTTGGACCTAGGGGACAGGCAGCCGTTTGCAGCCTCCTTTAGCCCTGGACACGGACAGGTTGTGTCAGGACTGGGGTGGCTGCGGCGTGTCAGTTCACCGTTCTGATGTGACGTGTAGGTCTTGTGGGCGACATGTCAGAGGCTCCTTAAATGCTCATATCGTACTCCCGAGGTCCCCTAGGCGAGTCGCCCTTCGGTGCGTGCACCCTCTTCGGATTCTATCCATTTTTTGGTGCGAGCACCTCCTTCAGGATCTATCCCATAGTTCTGGGAGTTCCCTTGATGAACACCTTCTTCGGGACTTATACCCATAGTCCGCTGATTCCCTTGTTCAGGTGTTTCTTGTTCGGGGAAGATCCTCTTCGAGGCTTCTGCCTTCGGGGAGATTCTTCCTTGCTTCAGAGAGATGGCTTTTTTACCCGAAGATGGTCAGTTTGGCCCCTCAATAGAGACGGTGTTATCCTCAGAATTCCTGACGAGCTAACCGAAGTCTCGAGCTCATAGTGTTTGACTTCACACCTTCCGAGGTCAGTAAAAAGATCCTCTCTTGGGTGACGTCAGACTCCTCGGCCAATATTCTGGCAGGGAGTTACTACCGAGGAGGCAATAGCCTTTGGCTATCACAGGCCCCCCTCCGAAAAGCCGAAGTGAGAAACTTCGGTTCATCGGTTTTCGGGTCCTGTGGTTGTGATATCTGCGCCGAAGACGCCTTCTTCTGTCTGAAGCGATGGGCAGCCCTTTTTGCGTCCTCGAAGCGCGAGAAGACAGGCTGTCCCTGTGCCGAAGATACACCTTCTGCCCGAAGTCACAGGCTGTCTCTTGGTGTCCTCGTGGCAAGGGAAAATAGGATAACCTTGTACCGAAGATAGACCTTTTGCCCGAAGTCACAGGCTGTCTTTTGGTGTCTTCGAGGTAACCTACTTTTTTGCCATTATAGGTCTGCTCATGCGTCGCATCCTATGTCCAGTAGAGTCAGTCTAGGGCGGCGCCTCTAGACCAAATGGTGTTAGAGGGCGTGCTCGACGTGATGGACGACACGTGGCACGTTTGTTGCGCGATGACCGACACATGGCACACTATTATTGGGTGGGAATGCACTGAGTACGGCAGGCGCGACTTTTCAGGCACATTTAGCAGTTATGGCGATGCTTCACCTTCCGAGGGGTACTAATGATGACGGTTCACCTGGCCTTCTCGGCCTATATATACCAGCCCTGTCATAACCCTCTTTTTGCTTCTGCTTTTGCTTTCTTCTGCCTTCTAATTCTCTCCCGATTTTCCGCGGTGGTTCTCATTTTTCAGGCGTTTTTCCGACCACTTTTCACGACGGCTTCCAGAAATCCAGATTCCGGCAAGACCTTTGGTGTGTTTTAGTCCTTTTGCTTTTTTCAAAGCTTCTTCTTTGTTTTTCCTGAACTCGTTTTCCTTGTTTTCCCTGAACTCGTTTTCCTTGTTTTTCCTGAACTCGTTTTCATCATGCCTGTTCCCGAGAGTTGGCAACCTCTTCTTTCTCACCCCTGCCGCACTACTCCGGCAAAACTAGCAAAGTGGAAGAAAAAGTATTTCTTACCCTCTTACTCTGTGACGAGGGTGCCCCGTCCTGACCAATTTCCTTTCTCCAACCGAAGTGATGAAATCACCGTTTTTTGAGCCCAACTGAAGGCCGGACTTCGGTATCCCCCCCCGGAGATGGTTAGCGCGTTCTGCAACTTCCATGGCATTGCCGTTAACCAACTCCCACCGAACTCGTACTGCTATTTCAATGCCTTCCTCTGTATGTGCGGCATTTTCAAAATAAAACCTCACTTTGTAGTTTTTCTCCAGTACTACAAGCTCTTCGTGGTCCCGAAGGGTGGCTTCTACTTTATGCTACCTCGAGGATCCGGGAGCAAAAAGTATACGTTCACCTTCGCCACCAAAGACAGCTGGCGAGGGTGGCAACAAAAATTCTTTTTCCTGAAGAAGTCGGAGACTTGGTCGGACGTCCCGACCAAGTGGGCTCAGGGGAGGCTCAGGATGGATGTTGTTGACCCGAAGATACTGCTAGACGCCGACGTAGCACCTATCTTTGAGGACTTCGACAGGCGCATCTGGGCCGTCTCTGACTGGGCTGCTGAGGTCTCTCCTCGTGCCCTTTACCCCTTTCCGATCAACTGGAGGCTCATGACCGAAGAGGTCCTTCGGGAACTCAAGGTGGTAAAGGAGCATGAGACAGACCTCAACATGCCGAAACCGGCTTCTTCGGGGAAGGACTCCTGGCTCGTGAAACTCCTTCGGGGGAATGAAACTTATGAGTCTTTTTATGAGAGTAAGTTACTTTCTCATTTTTCCCTTCATAACTTCATCTTGGACTTACACTAATCTTCTTTTTCTTTTTTCAGAGATGGGCGACGACGTGGCTGCCTTCTACAAGGCTCTTTTTACCGGGCAGGCCGAGAGGGGCGAACAGACAAAGAAGGCCGCCTCTCGGAGGCGGAAGCAGACTTCGGCCGGCCCTCCTTCCAAACGGGCAAAGAAAGCTACTCCTTCCTCTCTTCCACAAATTCTGGAGGAGGGAGGCGAGGAGCCCGAAGACCCTGCTGCCCCTTTGCCCGAGGTTCCTTCTGTCGACGTCCCTTCTTCCGACGTCCTTCCTCAAAGCCCCACGCCTTCGCATGCTCTTCTGGAGGGCGATGGGGAGGAGACCCCTTCTGCCGAGGAACGGCGCCAAATAAAAGGCAAGGGGATCTCTACTGAGGCGACGTCGATCCTTGACGACGACGTTACCGAGGTGCCAGCAGGTTTGTACTCTGTCGAAGAACCTTTTTTTTTTTCTTGTAAATCCTTAAGGGTTTTCTGGCCTTAACCAATTTTTCTGCCTTGTTGTGCAGCGGAGGTGGCCGCTCCTGACTGGGTTGCCGAACACGCCCGCAAGAGGGCCCTTCGGGATGCCAAAGTCCCAGCAGGGAAAGTTCCGAAGGAGCCCTTCTGGACGTTCACGGAGGACATGAATATGTACTCCGAGGACTGTCCCGAGATGGCCAGGCAGATGTGCAAAGGGGTGCTTACTGAGGCCTCTTACAAGGCCCTTACGGCGGCTTACCCAGGCGACAACTCTTTGGCCGCCAAACTCACTGAACATGCCGCCCAGGTACGCTTCACTGTTTTCTCAGTGCCAATTTCGCCTTTGCTTTTTACTTAGCATCTTTTTCCCTTTGTTTAATTTTTTTGCAGCTGATGGGGTATGCCGGGTTTCTCCGTGTTCGGGTGGCGTGAGAGTCAGAAAGGAGGGCGTCACTCTGGGACCTTTACACCAAGATGAAGGCCCAGTGTTCGGCGTTGGCTGCTGACAATGCTCAGCTGAAGCAGTCTTCAGAGAAGGAAATTGCTGAACTTCGGGAGGGGTTCATAAAAGAGAAAGAGGAACTTGAGAAGGGAACCTCCCAGAAACTTTTCGACATCGGCTCTCGGATGGCAGAGCTGACTTCGATCGTAGAAATGATTCAAAAGGATAAGTCAGAAAGTGACGCAATCCTTGTGAAGACGCACGAGGAAAAGGTCCAGCTCGAAGCCGAGGTCATATCTCTGAAGAAGCCTTCAGAAGAGAATAAGAAGATGAAGGCATTGAAGAGAAAGCTCAAGGATCTGGAGACGGATTACGCGGATCTGGAGAGGGACTATGCAGATTTGGCGGTCAAGAAGCGGGAGCCCGATGATATGACGAAGTTGGGCTTTCAAGACGGCTTCTGTCTTGTTCGGCACCAAATTCTGCAGAATTTCCCAAATTTTGACCTCTCCTTCCTGGAAGGCATGAACATCCCCAAGGAGCCTCGGTGGACTTGGTCCAAGATCGAGCACTTGAAACTGCCTCCTTCTCTCCCGGCGCCTAAGGCTACCGACAAAAGCACAGAGGCTGGCAGTTCTCAAGATGCCGAGGTTCCTTAGTTTGTACTAGGGCCGTTTGTCTTCATTTTATTCTTCTTTTTTGTAGTCTTTCAGCAACTTTCATCTCTGTAAGCACTCTTTGGCTCAATAGATAAAAATTTGGCTAAGTATTTTTTGCCAGATTCCTTTGTTTCCCTTTGTCCCGAACATAATTTGCTCGAGAGACTTCGGAATTGCTTTCCTTTGTCCCAAACATATTCGCTCAAGAGACTTCGGAAAACCACACTCCTGCTTTCTTCTGTCCCGAACATATTTGCTCAAGAGACTTCGGAAGACCTTACTTTTGCTTTCCTCGGTGATTGCTTTCATGAGACTCTTGTTTTGTACTTCCTCAGAATTTCTTACTTAGACAAATTTGTCCAACTTGTGCAATACAACTTTCCTACCAAACTTTTTAGGCATAGAATTTTTTCAAGGCCTCTGAGTGCCAAGTGTTTTTTAATTCTATGCCTTCGGCATCACCGAGCTTATAAACTCCTTTTCGTACTTCGGCAAGTACCAGGTAGGGTCCTTCCCAATTTGCGCGAAGTACCCCGTGGGACGGCTTTCGGGGTGCAAATTAAGCCTTTCAGAGAATGAGGTCTCCCTTCTTTATTCTTTTTGGCATGGCGCGTAGGTTTATGGCTGCTGCCACTCTTTGCTGGAAAGCTTTTCTTCTCATCTCAGCTACTTCTCTGTGTTCGCTGACGAGGTCAAGCTTGGTTCTCTAGCCGAGGTCATTTCCTCTTTCATCGAACACTTGGACTCGTATTGACGGTTGTACTACTTCGACAGGGATGATGGCTTCTGTACCGAAGATGAGTGAAAAGGGCGTTTCCCCTGTGGCTCTTCGGGGTGTTGTTCGGTAACTCCATAACACGCTTTGGAGTTCTCCTGGCCATTTCCCTTTTGCTTCCCTCAGTCTCTTTTTCAGACCATCTTTTATGGTCCTGTTAGATACTTCCACCTGCCCATTACTTTGGGGGTGAGCTATTGGGGCGAAGTGCATTTTTGTCCCGAGGTCGCTAATGAACTCTTGGAATCCTTTGTCTATGAACTGGGATCCGTTGTCCGCTACGAGTACCCTCGGTATGCCAAATCTGCATACGATGTTTTTCCATACGAACTTCTGCACTTCTTTTGCCGAGATAGTTGTCAGAGGTTCTGCCTCGACCCACTTAGAGAAATAGTCTACTACTACTACGCAGAACTTTACGCCTCCAGGCGCCGTTAGGAGTGGCCCAATGAGATCTATGCCCCAAACTGTGAAGGGCCAAGGATAGTCTGCCGAAGTCACAAACTCCGAGGGTGTTCTTTGGATGTTCGCATGTCTCTGGCAACTACCACATTTCCGGACGAACTGCTTGGCGTCCTTTCTTAGGGTAGGCCAGAAGTATCCTTGGCGAAGTATCACTGCTGCCAGGGCGTCGGTTCCGATGTGCGAACCACAGGCACCTTCGTGAACTTCTTCGAGGATCATTTCAGTATCCTATTCACTAACACACCTCTGTAGTGGATTTGCATATCCTTGCCGATATAGTTCTTCTCCAATTAAGAAGAAACGTCCAGAGCGCCTTTGCACTTTTGCGGCTTCGCTGGGGTCTTCGGGGAGTGTGTTGGTTGCGAGATACGTTTTGATTGGTTCTTTCCATCCTTTCCCCGAGGTCGCTATGCTTAACACCGCAACGCTGGGGTGGCTTAGCACTTCGGTGCAAGTTTTGGACTTCGCCAAGCAGTCTGCCTCAGCATTTTCTCGTCGGGGTACGTTCTCGATTTTCACAACGTCGAACTCCCGAATAAGCTTTGTTACCAACTCATGGTATTTCGCCAAGGTCGGGTCTTTCGCGCAATAGTCCCCTGCCATTTGCCGGACCACCAGCTGGGAATCACTATGGGCTTTCAAGTTTCTCACGCCAATTTTTCTGGCCAGGCGTAATCCTGCTATGAGGGCCTCATGCTCGGCCATATTGTTCGTGGTGTTGAAACTGAACTTGATGGCCTTCATTACTTCTAGGCCTTCGGGGCCTCTTATAATCACTCCAACTCCCTGGTGTTCGGATCCTGAGGCCCCGTCAACATATAACGTCCATTCTGGCTCGTCTTCGCCCGAAAACGAATGTCCCTCCTCGGTGTTTGGTACTTCGGCGATGAAGTCTGCCAAAGCTTGAGCTTTTATAGCTTTCCGGGGTTCATACATGATGTCGTGTTCGCCAAGCTTTATACACCACTTGGAAAGCCTTCCTGAATGATCCACTTTCCTCATAACATCCCGTAGAGGCAGGGTACTTCGGACGATAATGGGGTGAGCCTGAAAGTATGGCCGTAGCCTCCTTCCTGCAACTACCAAGGCATATATAGCTTTTTGAAGCAAAGGGTACCTGACTTCGGCGCCATGCAGGGACTTGATGACATAGTAGACCGGCCATTGCTTTGGCCCTTCTTCTTTCACGAGGACCAAGCTCACAGCTTTTTTCGTGACGACGAGGTATAATACGAGGGGCTCTCCCTCCCGAGGTTGCCGCAGGGTCGGCAGGCTGGCCAAGTAGACTTTGAGTTCTTCCCAGGCTTTTTGGCAATCTTCATCCTAAGGATGACCATTCCTTCCGAGGTCGCCTTCCATCTTTGCTGCCTTTGTGAGGACTTTGAAGAAGGGTCAACACCTATCTCCGTACCTAGAAATAAACCTGCTCAGAGAGGTTATTCTTCCGGTGAGTCTTTGCACGTCTTTGACTGTGGCAGGAGTTCAGAATTCAAGCAGAGCCTTAATCTTCTCGGGGTTAGCATCGATGCCTCTTTCGGATACCATGTACCCAAGGAACTTTCCTGAGGTCACCCCGAAGATGCATTTCTTAGGATTAAGGCGGATCCCGAAGGCTCTGAGTTTTTGGAAGGTTTCCTCTAAATCTGCAACGTGGTAGCCAGGCAGTTTGCTTTTAACTATCATATCATCAACATACACCTCCATGTTCCTCCCCATTTGGTCTTTGAAGACCTTGTTCATCAGCCTCTGGTAGGTGGCTCCTGCATTTTTTAGTCCGAAGGGCATCCTGATATAGCAATATGTTCCTCCCTCAGTGATGAAGGCAGTCTTCTCTTCATCTTCGGGGTCCATCCTTATCTGATGATACCCACTGAAAGCATCCAGGAAACTTAGAAGCCCGTAATCGGCAGTTGAGTCTACCAGTTGGTCTATTGGCGGAAGAGGATATGAATCTTTCGGGCAAGCATCGTTCAAATTTCTGAAGTTGATGCACATCCGGAGCTTACTACTTCCTTCTTTTGTGGCAATTACCACGTTGCTTAGCCATTCGGGGTAGTTTACCTCCCGGATAACGCTAGCGTCTATCAGACACTGGACTTCGGTCTTGACGAAGTCACTTTTGTGAGCTGAGATGCTCCGTTTCTTTTGCCGGACAGGTTTTATTTCCGGACTCGCTTTGAGGCTATGCTGGATTACGCGAGGGTTTACCCCTGGCATGTCCTTCGGCGAGTAGGCGAACAGATCTTTATTTGCAAGCAGAAAAGATAGAAGTTTTTCCTTGTCTCCCTCGGCCATGCTTTTCCCTATTCGGGTACTATGGCCTGGGACAAGCTCTACTTCTTCTGTTTCCGCTTTTGTGGGATCTTCTGCCTCGCCCCTTTCCAGCTCTTTTGCTTCTACAGCATGTGCTAAGTTGCTTGCTGGAGCCTTTCATGCTCTGACGAACACCTTTCTCACCTCGCCTTAATCAATGAAGATCTTTGCGTCTTCTTCTTTGGTGGCGAAGGTGACGGTCAAGTACTTTATATCAGGGCGAATGTGCAAATTTCCCTGTGTCTGTCTGCCGAGGATGGCGTTGTATGACGAAGGAACGTCCATGACTATGAATCTTGCCATGGTAGAGGCGAACAACTCAACAGTTCCTTTCTCCGAAGTTCCTTTCATCATCAAGGGGAGGTCGATCCACCCGAGCACAGGTAGCTCAGATGGTCCTACGCCGAACGTGGGTGAAGTAACAGCCTTGAGGTCACTCCTGGATACGCCCAAGCTTGGCAGCAAATGTGAGAACAAGACGTCTGCGTTTGACCCATCGTCCAGCAGTACCCTCTTGACGTCCCAGTTTCCTATCCTCGCCATTATCAGCAATGGATCGTCATAGGGAAATACGATGGTGGAGCCATCCTCGCGGGCCAATTTTTTCGTTGGGCTCTGATATTCCATCACCGCTATCTCTCTGGCCCTTCTTTTTCTTTCCGAGGATGGAAGTCCGGTTGTGATCGTCTGTATTACTCCTACCGAAGGTGGAGGACGCCTTCTCGGACTTCGGTTCCTTCGCCTGTCTGAATCATAATCCTCGTCATCGGGCTTTCCTTCTTCCTCTTTTTTCCCCTTCGGGGAAGGCATTCTCAAATAACGCCGAAGCTGGCCCTACTTTATCAGTGATTCAATGTACTTTTTCAACTGAAAGCAGTCTTCGGTGTCATGACCGTGATCACGGTGGAACTGACAGAACTTCTTCATGTTCCTTCTGTTGTCAGCAGTCATGCCCCTCGGTCGTTGGATTTGAGCCCCCTGTTTTTCCAACGCCATGAGGACGTTAGCCCTCGTGGTGCTCAGAGGTGTAAAGTTTTGGGGCTTCCTTCCTCCTACTCGCATTCTCAGAGGTCGGCCTAACTGTTCCATTGGACACCGGGCTTGCTGGCTGGACCCTTCGCCATGAGCGTGAATATGGTCAGCCTTCGGTCCAGTCATTCTCAGCTCTTCGGCTGTCATATGTTGTTCAGCCCTTCGGTAGAATTCTCCCAGCGTGTCCGGGGTATCTTTGGAGAATTCATAAAACAAGTGCGAATCCCTCCGGAGTCCCCTCGTCATGGCGAGGATGCGGATTTCGGGTCGAAAGTCCGGAACACTGAGGGCCTCTCTGTTGGACCTCTCGACATAGTCACGGATGGTCTCCCCGTTTCTTTGTGCTATGTCAAACATCTGGACGGGCATCTTTGCCATCGGCTTGCTCCCAATGAACTGTTGGGTGAACGCTGTGGACAGCTCCTAGAACCCCCTGATGTTTCCGGGAGGCAGGGAATTGTACCAGGCAGTTACTGGTCCTGCGAGGGTGACTTCAAAGCACTTGTAGAGTGTAGCATCATCAGCCCCATGTAGCACCATGCTGCGTTTGTACTTTGTTAGGTGGGCCTGGGGATCAGTCCGACCCTCATAGGTCTCTAGCCAAGGTAGCCTGAAGTCACTTGGCATGGCCGCCTCGACCACTGTTCGGGCGAAAGGAGTTTCATCTCCAGAGACGGTTTCAGTTAGCCTGGCCCAAACAGGCTTGCGTGCCACCTACTGTTCTACTCTCTCCAGTCTTGCCAAGACTTTCTCCAGGAGGAGCGTAGCACTGGGCTCCTCTTCCTGGTGCTTGGAGGTTCTTCGGTAAAAGGACTGTTGCCGTCTCTTCGGGGAGCGACTTCGGTACCGAGGTGAGGGGGACCTTGCCTCTGGAGACAAACTTCTTCTGGACGGGACTTCGGGTCGTTCAGACCTCACTCTTTTCGCCAGCCGTGCTCCGAGGGGCAAGTTATCTGTCGAGGACTCTTCCCGTGGCTCCCCACTTCCCGAGCTATGATGGGTTGCCCTTGGGCTTTTCTCCCGAGGTCGTGCTGGCGAAGTGGGTTTTTGCGCCTGGGCTGGTTGCGGCCACCTTCGGTCTATCTGTTGTGTCATTTCAGCCACAACAGACCTCTGAAAGTCTCGTAAAAAACCCATGGTGATGACAAGAGGGCGTTCCTCTTCAGGCAAGGAAGTCTCTGGGGGACTTTGTTCGGTAGCTGGTTGGGTCTCAGGCGCGGACGGGGACTTCGGGAGTCCTTTGTCCTTCGAACGCCGAGTTTCGACAACAGCTACCTGGGAGTAGGTTCCCACAGACGGCGCCAAATGATGCCCCAAAGCATCTTCGTTTGCTGTCATGTTGACAGGTGGACAGACTTCCTAAGGAGGCGAGCGCCTGGAGCTCTGGTTTCCCAGCTGAGTGTGCCTGAAAAGCTCAAATAAGAGGTAAGGAGGTACCCGGTTTGCTTTTCCGGGGAGGACCCTCCGACGCCCAAGTCAGTTTTCTGAGTGAAAGTGGAGGAAGAACACTAAGGGATCAAGTGTCTTGCCCGTTTTGTGTTTTCTCAGAGGGAGGAAAATGCCCCATCCTTTGCCCAGTCCCATTTCCTAGTATTTATAGGAGTAGCTGGTCCGTTCAGATCATGACACGTGTTCGGTCGGATTTGATCTGTACTTTTGGACCTAGGGGACAGGCAGCCGTTTGCAGCCTCCTTTAGCCCTGGACCCGGACAGGTTTTGTCAGGACTGGGGCAGCTGCGGCGTGTCAGTTTGCCGTTCTGATGTGACGTGTAGGGCTTGTGGGCGACATGTCAGAGGCTCCTTAAATGCTCATATCGTACTCCCGAGGTCCCCTGGGCGAGTCGCCCTTCGGTGCGTGCACCCTCTTCGGATTCTATCCGTCTTTTGGTGCGAGCACCTCCTTCAGGATCTATCCCATAATTCTGGGAGTTCCCTTGATGAACACCTTCTTCGGGACTTATACCCATAGTCCGGTGATTCCCTTGTTCAGGTGTTTCTTGTTCGGGGAAGATCCTCTTCGGGGCTTCTGCCTTCGGGGAGATTCTTCCTTGCTTCAGAGAGATGGCTTTCTTACCCAAAGACGGTCAGTTTGGCCCCTCAATGGAGACGGTGTTATCCTCGGAATTCCTGACGAGCTAACCGAAGTCTCGAGCTCATAGTGTTTGACTTCGCAACTTTCGAGGTCAGTAAAAAGATCCTCTCTTGGGTGACGTCAGACTCCTCGGCCAATATTCTGGCAGGGAGTTACTACCGAGGAGGCAATAGCCTTTCGCTATCACATAGTCTAACTATGAATTGATTAGTGAATCTCTTAGTCCGCACCTCTACTTAGAAATCCTTGTTGGCCGAAGCTCACAAGCTTGAATTGTAACCTTATTAGCTTATTATTGCTGGAACTTGTCTTCTTAGCTCAAATGGTGGATGAATCCACCAAAACCCATAAACTTTCACTTGATTCTGGCTCTGATTGCTCTTAGAAGCTCAAGATCACCATGGAAGCTTCAAACCTGACCTCAAGCCATCATCCACTAAGTTAGCAACCGGTTGGAGAATACACATGTGAGTGGAAGCATGTATGTGGCTAAGTGGCATAAAAGGTGGACTAAGGCTAGGCTAGTCATAACACAAGTTTGCATGGTCAATTTGAGCCACTATAATATAGATTCTTCCACTCAAACCTTGTGATAGATGTTCAATTGAGCCTTTCAACTTCATGAGCCATCATTTGCATCTCTTGCTTCCCAGCAAGTTATCTCACAAATCCAAAAGGTTCAATCACTCAAACTTCATTTACGCCTCCTTCAAAACATTGCTTCCCCAGTTCAATTAGCTAAAATCCTTGTCATTAACCTTTCTTAGGCCTTTAATCCACATAGCCCAAGGCTTAGTCACTTAGGAATTTGAGGGCATTGCAATGTCCCCTCCTTAAGAAATTTGGTGCTCCAAATTTCTCAAAAGCCTAGGTATCAGACTTGGGTAACTCTTAAGCATTTCAGCTTGAACTTCCCATGTGGTTTCCTCTTTAGAATGATTATTCCATTGGACTTTAATCATACCTATCCACCTACTTCTAAACTTTCTAGTGCCATTTGCCAATACCTAAATTGGGTCTTCCTCATTTTTAAGATTTTGAGCAATAGGAAAACCAGTAAAATGCACTATTTCTTTTGGGTCAGAGACACATTTCTTGAACAAGCTTACATGAAATCATGAACATGTCCCAATTGAGGAGGCAGGCCTAACTTGTAGGCTACACTTCCTATCTTTGCCATTGTTTCATATGGTCTTACAAACCTAAAGGCTAACTTCCCTCTTTTACCAAATCTCATCACCCCTTTCATTGGTGATACTTTCAACCACACCCATTCTCCTTGGAAGTCTATAAGACAATACCTTAGCATATCTTCTAATACTTGAATGGTTCTCTCAGCTTGTCCATCTATCTATGGATGGTAAGCAAAGCTAAACTTCAACTTAGTGCCAAAAGCATGGTGGATGGACATCCATAATCTAGATATAATTCTAGGATCTCTATTCGAGACAATGCCATCTAGTACACCATAGAACCTCACTACCTCTCTAGCGTAGAGCTGAGCCAATTTTTCCAATGAGTTCATGAGGTTTATAGGCAAAAAATGGGCTATCTTAGTCAATCTATCCACTATGACCCAGATAGTGTTATGCCTTGTTCTAGTCAATGGCATACCCATTACAAAATCCATAAAGATGGATCCCCATTTCTTTTTTGGTATAGGCAAGCTCTTAAGCTTCCCCCAAGGCTTCTGGCGCTTAACCTTCACTTGTTGGCAAGTTATACACTTAACCACATAAGCACCAATTTCTTACTTTATTTATGGCCACCAGAAATGGGATCTCAAATCCTTGTACATCTTTTGAGCTCCAAGATGTACACTCAATAAGCTAGTGTGGGCTTCCTTTAGGATTTGTTTCCTAAGTCCTTCTCTAGTAGGCACATAAATTATACTTTCAAAGTATAGTATTCCATGCCTAAAAGAAAAGCCTTGATACAACCTTCCTTGTTTATGCCCACAAACCTTTGGAAGCTCCTCATTTTGCAACTGTGCTTTGAGTATTAGGTCTTTCCACTTTGACCTAATAGTTAAGACTCTCACTTGGTTTATTTTCAACTGCCCCCACTTATGGGCTAACTCAGTTAAACTGAGTACCTCTGCCATAGTTGGCTCTCCAATGGTCTCGGGTACTCCAATGTACTTTTTGCTGAAAGCATCAGCTACCATATTGGCTCTGCTAGCTATACACTCAATGTTGCAACTCAAAATGCTTCAAGTACTTATTTCATATCCTTTGCCTCATGGTCAAGTCTTTTTATGTAAACAAATACTTAAAACTTTTATGGTCTGTGAAGACTTGAAACTTGCTTCCTAGCAGATAGTGTTTGCACTACTTAAGTGCAGAGATCATTGCTGCTAACTCTAGATCATGAACTGGATAGTTCTTTTCATGAGGCCTAAGTTGCCATGATCCATAGGCTATTACATGCTTCCCTTGTATTAGGACAAAACCTAATCCTCTTTGAAAGGCATCAATGTAAACTTTATACTGCTTAGTAGGGTCTGGTAAAACCAAGATTGGGGTTGTAGTCAATCTCTTCTTGAGTTCTTGGAAAGTAGCCTCACTTTGCTCACCCCACTCAAATTTTTAATCCTTCTGATGTCCGGGGACATCCTCACTGGAAGGCATGGTGACTTCCGGGGGGACTTCCTGTGAAGGAGAGCGTCCGGTGCTGGAGTTTCCCAGGGGAACATGCCTGCAAAGCTCAGAGAAGGGGGTCAGGAGGTCCCCGGGGTGCTTTTCCGGGCAGGAGCCTCCGACGCCCAAGTCAGTTTCCTGAGAAGGTAAGGGGGAAGCACTAGAGCTTTTAGCGGGCTTGCCTGTGTTTTCTCAAGGGGGAGGAGTCCAACAACCGTTTGCCAGGGTCTGTTTCCTGGTATTTATAGAGAAGCCCAGCCCGTTCAGATAACGACACGTGTTCGGTCGGATGTTCTCTGAGTTTCCGGGCATAGGGGGCGAGTAGCCGGTGGCAGGCTTATTGAGTCTTGGACTGAGACAGGTCGTGACAAGACTTGGACGGCGTTGGCGTGTCAAATCACCATTTGAGGTGACATGTAGCGTCTGTGGGCGGCATGTCAGAGGCTCCTTAAATGCTCCCGCCGAAGTCCCTGGCCGAGGTCATCCTCTGGTACGGACGATGCCCCTTCGGGAAATATGCCCGCAGTTTGGGGGTTCCCTAATTCAGGGTTCCGCCTTTGGGGAGATGCTTTTCGGCATGCAATAGCTGATTCTCTGTTTCTGAAGGTGATCTGTTTACTACCTCGGGGGGGCTAATAGCTTCCTCGCGTTCCCTGATGCTCCGAGTTCGGGTCAGATAGAGGCGATACGCCTTCGGCTATCACATGCCCCCCTTTGGAAAGCTGAAGTGGAAACTTCGGTTGGTAGTCTTTCCAAGGATACTCTTTGGGAGTTTTTAGGGAGTAAAACCTGTGCCGAAGGTACACCATTTGCCCGAAGATATGGGCTGTTCGGCCATGGCCTGTCTTTTGGTGTCTTCGAGGTTACTTACTTCTTTCCTTTTTCCTTTTGCAGGTCTATGTAGCGTCATGTCTCATGACCAGTCGTGTCAGTCTGGAGCGGCGCGTCCCAGTTTTTAAGGGGTGTCAGAAGGCGCGTCCCCTATTTTGGCGCGGCGGCTGACACGTGGCCTATTGTGATTGGCAGAGAGTCGCATCGGTTACAGAGGGCGCATCTTTTCGGGAGCAGAGAGCAGTTACGACGACCGTTCGCCTTCAGGGGATACTTATGACACCGGTTCGTCTACCCTCTTTCGGCCTATATGTGGCCCATTCCATCATAAGTTCCCTTTTTGCTTTTGCTTCTGCTCTTTTCCCTGCTTGCCACTGCTTTTGCGCTTTCTCTTGCTTTTTGCGGCGGAGCTGTTTTAACAGAGTTTTTCTGGCAACCTTTCACTATGGCGACTTCAAACCCAGATTTTGGCAAGTCTTTTAGTGGGTTTTTGTTTTCCAGACTCTTTTGATTTCTAGAGTTTTTTCCGGAACTTGTTTTCTTGCCTTTTTCCGAACCCATTTTTCTGCCAATATGCCTAATCCCGAGAGCTGGCAGCCTCTTTTATCCCATCCTTGCTGCACCACCCCCAAAAAGCTGGCAAGATGGAATAAAAAGTTGTTTCTTCCTTCATATGCCGTTACGAGGTTGCCTCATTCTGACCAATTTTTCTTTTCAAACCGTAGTAATGAGGTTACCATTTTCCGAGCCCAACTGAAGGCCGGACTTCGGTACCCTCCTTCGAAGATGATTTGCGAGTTCTGCCAATTTCATGGCATTGCCGTAAATGAACTTCCGCCGAACTCGTACTGCTATTTTAATGCCTTCATATGCATGTGTGGCATCTTCGGGATAGAACCCCACTTTATTTTTTTTATGCAGTACTACAAGCTCTTTGTGGTCCCGGAGGATGGCTTTTACTTCATGCTACCTCGGGGATCTGGGAGCAAGAAATATATGTTCACCTTCGCCACCAACGACAGCTGGCGAGGGTGGCAACAAAAATTTTTCTTTCTGAAGATGGAGGAGGCCTAGTCACATGTTCCGACCAAATGGGCTCAGGGAAAGCTGGAGATGGACGTCGTGGATCCAAGGATACAGCTAACTCCGGAGTTGGCTCCTATCTTTACGGACTTCGACGGCCGTATCCGTGCTATCTCGGACTGGGGTCCCGAGGTCCCTTCGCGCTCTCTCTACCCCTTCCCAATCAATTGGAGGTTGATGACCGAAGAGGTTCTTCAGGAGCTAGGGGTAGTTAAGGAGCACAAGACGGACCTCAAGACGCCAGCTCCTTCCATCGCCGGAAAGGATTCTTGGTTGGTGCAGCTCCTTCGGGAGGAAGTTTCTTATGAAACTTTTTATGAGAGGAAGTTATCTCTGACTCCCGTTGTTATAGCTTTCATCTCAGACTTACGCTGATGCTTTCTTTCCTGTTTAGAGATGGGCGACGGCATTGCTGCCTTCTGCAAGTCCCTCTTCACCGGCCAAGTAGAGAAGGGCGAGCAGACGAAGAAGGCGGCTTCCCGAAGGCGCAAAACCACTGGTGCTGGACATTCGGCCAAACGAGCGAAGAAGACTATTCTTCCTCCCCCTTTGGAAAGTATTGGGGAGGAAAGTGAGGAGCCCGAGGTCACTTTACCGAGGAGGCCCCGTCTTCTGATGCTGACATCATCGAGGTACCGCCAGGTTTGCTTTTTCCGCCGAAGTGTAATGCCTTTATTTTCCGAAGTTCTTTCTGTTCTCACCAGTTGCTCATTTTGCCATGCAGAGGAGTCACCTACTCCAAGTTGGGCGGTCGAACACGCCCAGAAGCAACCTCTCCGTGATGCCAAACTCCCGAAAGGGAAGATCCCGAAGGAGCCTTTTTGGACGTTTAGTGAGGACATGAATTTGTTCTCTGGAGACTGCCCCCAAATGGCTAAGGAGATCTCGAAGGGGGTGCTTACTGAGGCCTCCTTCAAGGCTATTGCGGTGGCTCATCCGGGCGATGACACCCTCGCAGCGAAGGTTACCGAGCACGCTGCTCAGGTACGCAGCGAAGGTTTGGCTTTCTCTGAGCTCGCCTTCATCTTTTTGGAGCTGATGGCGTACGCTGGCTACCTGAGAGTTCGGGTGGCCAGGCAGACGTAGTTCCATAAGTCGGTCTTAGAGACCTTGGAGAAAACGAAGGCCATGTGTTCGGAACTGGCCGTCAAGAATCTGCAGCTGGCTGATGCTGCGGAGAAGGAGGTTGCCGCCCTTCGGGAGGAGAAAGAGAAGATTTTGAAGGAATCCTCCCAGCAGATTTCTGACCTCGGCTCCGAGGTGGCGGGACTACTTTCAGCCAACGAAGCACTTCTAAAGTTGAAATCAGAGTCTGAAGAACTCCTGGCGAGGTTGCTGATTGAGAAGAATGCGCTTCATGCCGAGGTCGATTCCTTGAAGAAAGAACCTGAAAAGAAGAAGAGGATAAAGGCACTGAAGAAGGAGGTTGTGGACCTGAAGGATGAGCTCGAGGACCTGGGGGTCCAGAAGGATAAATCCGACCAGATGACTAAGGTCACTTTCCGGGACGGGTTTTGCCTTGCTCGGCACCAAGTCCTCCAGAGGTTCCCAGATCTGGACCTCTCTTTTTTGGAGGCTTTGAACATTCCCGAGGGGCCTCGGTGGTCCTGGTCCAAGATCGAGCATCTGAACCTGCCTTCTTCTCTCCCGGCGCCCAAGGTGGTGGGGAAAGATGCAGGGGCTGGTGGCTCTCAGGACACCGAGAATCCTTAGTCTGTTATAGGGCCCTTTGCCTTTTTCTCGTTCTTTTTTCTGTGCTTTTTCTTTCTGGTAATCCTTCTTCTTTGTAAGCTGGTTTATCTTTAATGAAGATTTTTTGGCTAAGTCTTTTTGCAAGTTTTTTCATTTCCCTTTGTCTGGAACACATTCGCTCAAAAGACTTCAGGAAACCGCACTTGCATTTGTTATGGCGAGTATCTTTGCGTGGTTCGCCATTTCCCATTTTTTCCAAACATGATTGCTCAAGGGACTTCGGGAAATCATCTGCGCTTTTCTTGGAGAGCACCTTTGCGGAATTCTGGTTTTGTACTTCAAGAATTTCTCTAAGAAACTTTTCTACTTAGAATATTTCTCTAGTTTGTACAACACAATTCTTCCACGAAGCCTTAAGCATAGAATTTTTTTAAGGCATCTGAATGCCAAGTATTTTTTAATTCTATGCCATCGGCGTCACCAAGTCTGTACACGCCTTTTCGTACTTCGGCAAGAACCAGATAAGGTCCTTCCCAATTCGCGCGAAGTACTCCATGGGATGGCCTTCGGGGTGCGAAGTTAGCCTTTCGGAGAACGAGGTCTCCCTTCTTGATCCCTTTTGGCTGGCTCGTAAATTTATGGCTGCGGCCACTCTTTGCTGAAAAGCTTTTCTTCTCAGCTTGGCTATTTCTCCGTGTTCGCCGATGAGGTCAAGCTTTGTTCTTAGGCCGAGGTCGTTTCCACTTTCGTCGAACACTTGCACCCGTACTGTTGGTCGTACTACCTCGATTGGAATGATGGCCTCTGTACCGAAGACTAGCGAAAAAGGCGTTTCTCCTGTGGCTCTTCGGGGTGTTGTTCGGTAGCTCCATAATACGCTTTGGAGTTCTCCTGGCCATTTCCCTTTTCCTTCCCCTAGTCTCTTTGTCAGACCATGTTTCATGGTCCTATTAGATACTTCTACCTGCCCATTGCTTTGGGGGTGAGCTACTGGGGCAAAGTGCATCTTTATTCCGAGGTCGCTGATAAATTCCTGGAATCCTTTGTCTATGAAATGGGATCCATTGTCAACTACTAGCACCCTCGGTATGCCAAATCTGCATACGATGTTCTTCCACATGAACTTCTGTACTTCTTTTGCCGAGATAGTCCCTAGTGGTTCTGCCTCAACCCATTTGGAGAAATAATCTACTGCTACCACGCAGAATTTCACGCCTCCAGGCGCTGTGGGGAGCGGCCCAATGAGGTCTATGCCCCAGACTGTGAAGGGCCAGGGATAGTAAGCCGAAGTTACCATTTCCGAAGGTGTCCTCTGGATATTCGCGTGTCTCTGGCAACTACCGCATTTTCGGACGAACTGCCTTGCGTCTTTTCTCCGGGTAGGCCAGAAGTATCCTTGGCGAAATATTACTGCTGCAAAGGCGTCGGTTTCGATGTGCGAAGCACAAATGCCTTCGTGGACTTCTTCGAGGATCATTTCAGTATCCTCCTCGTCCACACACCTTTGCAGCGGGTTTGCATATCCCTGCCGATATAACTCTTCGCCGATTAGGAAGAATCGGCCTGAGTGTCTTCGCAACTTTGCAGCGTTGCCGGGGTCTTCGGGGACCATATTTTCTGCGAGATACCTTTTTATTAGGTCTTTCCAACCTTTTCCCGAGGTCACTATGCTCAGCACTGCGATGCTCGGATGGTCCAGCACCTCAGTGTATGTTTTTGACTTTGCCAAGCAATCTGCCTCGGTGTTATTACGTCGAGGTACGTTTTTTATTCGCACTGTATCGAACTCCCGAATGCGTTTTGACACCAGTTCATGGTATTTTGCCAAGGTCGGGTCCTTTGCCCCATAGGCTCCTGCCGTTTGTTGAACTACTAGCTGGGAATCGTTGTGGGCTTTTAGATTTCGCACGGCAATTCGTCTGGCTAGGCGTAATCCTGCGATGAGGGCTTCGTACTCAGCCACATTGTTGGTGACATTAAAGCTAAATTTAATAGCCTTCGCTACTTCAAGGACTTCGGGACCTCTGATAATTACCCCAGCTCCCTAGTGTTCCGACCCTGAGGCTCCGTCAACATGCAAAGTCCATTTGGGATCACCTTCACCAGGATCCGGATGGTTGTCCTCGGTGGTGGGTACTTTGGCAATAAAGTCTGCCAGTGCTTGAGCTTTTATGGCTTTCTGAGGTTCATAAGCGATGTCGTGTTCGCCAAGCTCTATACACCACTTGGAGAGCCTTCCGGAATGATCCAGCTTCCTCATGACATCCCGAAGTGGTAAACTACTTCGGACGATGACAGGGTGAGCCTGAAAGTATGGTCGTAGCCTTCTTCCTGCCAGCACCAAGGCATAAATAGCTTTTTGCAACAAAGGATACCTGATTTCGGCACCATGCAAGGATTTGCTGACATAGTAGACCGGCCATTGCTTTGGCCGCTCTTCTTTTACAAGGACCGAACTCACAGCTTTTTCTGTGACGGCGACGTATAGTACTAGCGGCTCTCCTTCGCGAGGTTGTCGCAGAGTAGGCAGGCAGGCTGGCCAAGTAGATTTTCAATTCTTCCCAGGCCTTTTGGCAATCTTCACCCCAGGGATGGTCATCACCTCCGAGGTTGTCCTCCTTTTTTGCTACCTTTATGAGGACTTTGAAGAATGGCCGACACTGATCTCCGTATCTGGAAATAAACCTGCTGAGGGAGGTTATCCTTCCAGTGAGTCTCTGTACATCTTTTATTGTGGCGGGAGTTCGAATCTCGAGCAGAGCCTTAATTTTTTTTCGGTTGGCATCAATGCCTCTTTCGAATACCATGTACCCCATGAATTTTCTCGAGGTCACGCTGAAGATGCATTTTTCGGGATTGAGACGGATCCCGAAGGCTCTGAGCTGGTGAAAAGTCTCCTTAAGATCCATGATGTGTTTGTCAGGCAGCTTGCTTTTGACTATCATGTCGTCGACATACACTTGCATGTTTCTCCCTATTTGGTCTTTAAAGACCTTGTTCATCAACCTTTGGTAGGTGGCTCCTGCGTTTTTTAGCCTGAAGGGCATCCTGACGTAACAGTATGTTCCCCCTTCGGTGATGAAGGCGGTTTTTTCTTCATCTTCGGGGTCCATCCTTGTTTGATGATACCCGCTGAAGGCATCTAAGAAACTTAGGAGCCCGTATTCGGCAGTTGATTCTACCAATTGGTCTACCGGAGGGAGAGGGTATGAGTCTTTTGGGCAAGCATCGTTCAAGTTTCTGAAGTCGATGCACATCCGTAGTTTACTGTTGCCTTCTTTTGTGGCGACGACCACGTTGCTTAACCATTCGAGGTATTTGACCTCCCTGATAACCTCAGCGTCTAGCAGGCGCTGGACTTCAGTTTTGACGAAGTTATTTTTATGGGCTGAGATTCCTCGTTTCTTTTGCCGGACAGGCTTTGCTTCCCGACTTACTTTGAGGCTATGCTGTATTACGCCAGGGTTCACCCCTGGCATATCCTTCAGCGAGTAGGCAAAGAGATCTTTATTTTCCTGTAGAAAGGATACAAGTTTTTTCTTGTCACCTTCGGCCAAGCTCTTCCCTATTCGGGTAGATTGACCTGGGACAAGTTCTACTGTTTCCGTTTCCGCCTTCGCGGGACTCTCTGCCTCGCCCTTTTTTGGTGCTTTTGCTTCCACAGCTTGTGCAGAGTTGTTTGCTAGAGCTTTTCGTGTTTTGACGAACACCTTCCTTACTTCGCCTTGATCTATGAAGATTTTCGCATCTCCATCCTTGGCGGCGAAAGTGACGGTTAAGTACTTGACATCAGGGCGAATGTGTAAGTTTCCCTGTGTCTGTCTTCCAAGGATGGCGTTGTACGATGAAGGGACATCCATAACGATGAACCTTGCCATTGTGGAGGCGTACAACTCTTCTGTCCCCATCACCGAAGTCCCTTTCAGCATCAACGGGAGATCGATCCAACCGAGGACGGGTAGCTCGGCCGGACCTACCCTGAAGGTAGGTGAGGTGACGGGCTTGAGATCGCTACTAGATACACCCAACCTCGGCAGTAAGTGTGAAAACAAGACGTCGGCATTTGATCCATCATCGAGCAGCACTCTTTTGACGTCCTAGTTTCCTATTCTCGCCATGATCAACAATGGGTCGTCATGAAAAATGACGGCGGAACCATCCTTTCGAGCCAGCTTTTTTGTTGGACTTTGATGCTCCATGACTGCTCTTTCTCTGGCCTTCCTCTTTCTTTCCGAGGATGGGAGTCCCGTCGTTATTGTCTGTATGATTCCCGCTGGAGGTGGGGGGCGCCTTTTCGGACTTCAGTTTCTCCGCCTATCGGAGTCGTAGTCCTCGTCTTTTGGCTTTCCTTCCTCCTATTTTCTCCCTTTCGGGGAAGGCATGCGCAGATAACGCCGAAGTTGGCCCTGTTTTATCAGCGACTCTATATACTTCTTCAATTGGAAGCAGTCTTCAGTGTCGTGACCGTGGTCCCGATGAAACTGGCAGAACTTCTTCATATTTTTTCTGTTGTTGGCGGTCATGGCCCGTGGCCGTTGAACCTGAGTTCCCTGCCTTTCCATTGTCATGAGGATGTTGGTCCTTGTGGTGTTCAGGGGTGTGAAAATGGGGGGTTTCCTTCCTCGCGTCCTCCGAGGTCAGCCTGCCTGTTCGGTGGGGTACCGAGTTTGCTGGCTGGACCCTTCGGCCCGGGCGTGATCGAACTTCGGTCCGCCCATTCTCGGTTCTTCGGCTGTGATGTGCTGTTCGGCCCTTCGGTAAAATTCACCGAAGGTGTCCGGGGCGTCCTTAGAGAACTCCTAAAATAGCTGCGAGTCCCTCCGAAGGCCTCGTGTCATCGTGAGGATGCGTATTTCGGGCCTAAAGTCTGGGACACTCAAGGCCTCTCAGTTAAATCTCTCGACATAGTCGTGGATGGTCTCTCCAATTCTTTGCGCTATGTCGAACATCTGAACCGGCATCTTCGCCGTTGGCCGACTTCCGATAAACTGCTGCATGAAGGCTGTGGACAACTCCTGGAACTCCGTGATGGTTCCTGGGGCCAATGAATTATACCAGGCTGTTGCTGGCCCACTGAAAGTGACCTTGAAGCATTTGCAGAAGGTAGGATCGTCGGCATCGTGCATCATCATGCTGCGTCTGTACTTGGTCAGATGGGCCTGTGGATCAGTACGGCCATCATAAGTTTCCAGCCGAGGTACTCTGAAATCACCTGGCATGGCTGCCTTTACAACGTCTTGGGTGAATGGGGACTCGTCCCCACAAAAGGTCGCAGACAGCCTAGCCCAGACGGGTTTACGGGCCACCTGTTTCTCCACTCTGTCCAACCTTGCCAATATTTTCTCCATAAGGGCCGTGGCGCTAGGTTCTTCTTCTGGCAGGGGGGATTGTCGGTGCCTCTTCGGGGAGCGAATTCGGCGCTGAGGGGATGGGGACCTCGCCTCATTGACTGGCTCCTCCTGTCTGTGATTTCGGGTCGCCTCGACCCCGCTTGTCCTGCGAGCCGTGCCCCGAGGGGCATGTTTTCTATTGAAGACTCCTCCCGTGGGTCTCCGGATCCCGAACTACGATGAGTTGGTTTGGGGCTTTTTTCCCGAGGGTGTGCTGGCGAAGGAGGCCTTTGGGCTTGAGCTTGTTGCGGCCACCTTCGGTCTATCTCTTGTGTCATTTCAGCCACAACAGAACGCTGAAAGTCGCGCAGGAAGCTCATGTTATGACCAGAAGGCGCTCTTCCTCAGGCGTGGAAGTCCCTGGGGGTGTTTGCTCAGCAGCCGGTTGGTTCTCAGGCGTGGACGGGGACCTCGGGAGTCCCTTGTCCTTAGAACGCTGAGTTTCAACGACGGTGACCTCAGAGCGGGTTCCCACAGACGGCGCCAAATGATGTCCGGGGACATCTTCACTGAAGGCATGGTGATTTCCGGGGGGACTTCCTGTGAAGGAGAGCGTCTGGTGCTGGAGTTTCCCAGGGGAACATGCCTGCAAAGCTCAGAGAAGGGGGTTAGGAGGTCCCCGTGGTGCTTTTCCCGGGAGGAGCCTCTGACGCCCAAGTCAGTTTCCTGAGAAGGTGAGGGGGAAGCACTAGAGCTTTTAGTGGGCTTGCCTGTGTTTTCTCAAGGGGGAGGAGTCCAACAACCGTTTGCCAGGGTCTGTTCCCTGGTATTTATAGAGAAGCCCAGCCCGTTCAGATAACAACACATGTTCGGTCGGATGTTCTCTGAGTTTCCGGGCGTAGGGGGCGAGTAGCCGGTGGCAGGCTTCTTGAGTCTTGGACCGAGACAGGTCGTGACAAGACTTGGACGGCGTCGGCATGTCAAATCGCTATTTGAGGTGACATGTAGCGTCTGTGGGCGGCATGTCAGAGGCTCCTTAAATGCTCCTGCCATACTCCCGAGGTCCCTGGCCGAGGTCATCCTCTGGTACGGATGATGCCCCTTCAGGAAATATGCCCGCAGTTCGGGGGATCCCTAGTTCAGGGTTCCGCCTTCGGGGAGATGCTCTTCGGCATGCAATAGCTGATTCTCTGTTTCCAAAGGCGATCTATTTAGTACCTCGGGGGGGCTAATAGCTTCCTCGCGTTCCCTGACGCTCCGAGTTCGGGTCAGATATAGGCGATAGCCCTTTGGCTATCACCTTCCTTGTCAATTGAGTCAATGGGGTTGCTATTACAGAAAATCTAGGCACAAATCTCATATAATAGCCATCAAGCTATAGGAAGCTTCTTAATTCGCTCAAATTTTGAGGATGTTTCCATTCTAAGATAGCCTTAATCTTTTCAGGATCAATAGCTAAACCACGCTCATTGATCACATGCATAAGAAATCCTACTTCCTGAGCCAAATATTGACATTTATGTAGCTTGCCATACAACTTATGCTCCTTTAGCAAGCCAAGTACCAGTCTCAGATGCTCCTTATAAGTTTCCTCATCCTTTGAGTACACCGATATATCATCTATCAATACCACAACAAAGTGGTCCAAGTAAGCCTTGAACACTCATTACATAAGGACCATAAAGAAGGCTGGGTATTTGTGAGCCCAAATGGCATCACTATGTACTCAAAGTGAACATATCTGGTCCTAAAAGCTGTCATAGGTATATCCTCATCCTTGACTCTCAGCTGGAAGTATCCAGTTCTAAGGTCTATCATGGAGAAAACCCTAGCTCTCTTCAACTAATCAAATATACCCCCTATCCTTATAAGGGGTACTTGTTCTTGTTAATTAGTGTATTAAGTATCCTATAGTCAATGCATAACTTAAGGGTTCCATCTTTCTTCTTTACAAAAAGCATAAGTGCTAGTATGGCTCTCCTAGTGGGAACCATGCCTGAAAAAGGTAAAGTACTCTAAATTAAGTTTTGAACCTTAATTCAAGTTTACATAGAAAGAATACGAGAGTTTAGCAAAGTTCACTAAGTTCCAAGAGGGTTAAGGTGCTAAATGAGGTTCAGGGGTAAAATGGTAATTTTGCAACCTGAATAGTCAAGCTTGGACCCGAGTGGTTAAAATGAATTTTTATAACCTAACTTTTAACTTTAACCTAAACTTGATGAAATAAATAAGGATTAATCAAGAATAGCTAAGGTTACCAAAAGATGGGGACTTGAGTGTATAATGTCAAATACTTTGATGTCTTAAATTTAAAATAGGGTTATAAAAGGGTAAAGTGGAGGGGTGGCTGCCATAAACTGGAGTTCATCCTCCCCACCCTCAATTTTCCATCCAACTAAGCTTGAAATCAAAGTTTCTTGACGAAAAGAGAAGCCATCAAAAGTATATAGACCATTGGGAGCTCATTTCAAGTATAAAACCATGGTTTTGGAGCTTGGAAGCATTCTCCCATCCCCCATTTTTAGTACGAGGTAACAAATGTGTTCTTGATTGATTTCATGTTTGTTGGTTAGTTAGGAGCTTGGGTTTTGGTTAGAAGGCAAGGATTTGATGTTTGGTGCCTATGTTTTGCTAGGAACTTAGGTGGTGCTTTGGTGAGCTTAGTGGATTGAAAGAGTGCTTGATTCTTGCTTGTTACTTGGATTTGGGGAAAGGGGGTTGTGTTTTTTAGTTCAATTAATTCTATTGGAATGAGTTTACTTGAAGAATTCGAGTAGTTCTAGCAATAGCATTAGTTAGTGGGCAAGGTTGAATTATGGTGGACTATGAGGTTTGTGATGAATTGGATGATGTTATAATGCATGATAGATTGGCTTGTAATAGTTGGTGGTGATTATGCAACATGTTTTACATGTATATGAAGTGTGGAGGCTAACCAAGCATGTTCGATATGTTTGGTAAGTGTCCAAAGTTCATAGCATCAAAATTTGGGAAACTTCGACAATTTCTAGCAACCTAACCGTGCCATTAGTCATGAGGTTTTGCTTAGAACCATTGGTGACCTAGCCATGCCATTAGTCATGAGGTTTCAAGGCAAAACCTTAGTACACCTAGTCTACAAGGTCTGTATGGCCTAGTCTACAATAGTCCCACCATAATGCCCCTATACAAAATAAATGGGAGAGGTTCAACTGGTGATTTATCACTAGTTAGGCTGGCAAGCTAAGCTTGCTAGAGGACAAGGCAATGCCTTGTAGTTCAAGGACCAGGATGAGGAGAGGTCTCAAGGGACCTAGGTGCGTGCATATACTAGACACTCAAGTTGTATGAGCTAATAGTAGGCTACATATGTTATCATTATGATTCTAGTCTACTTGGGTAACTTCTTGGTTAAGTAACAATATTAACTTCAATCTTCCTTTGGCTATAGAGCCTAGCACCACATGGACAAAGACTTTTGTGACTTGCCACTAGGACTTACATCCAAGGTGGGAGTTAGTTGAAGAAGATATCAGTTGAGGCTTGTATATATAGTATGCTTAGCTGCCTCCATTGTCTATGTTTTGAGGTGTCATAGACTCTAGGGTTGCTCTTGGGTGAGGGCATTAGTCTACTTTATGTATGAATGCTCCTGCACAGTTATTTATGTGTAGTAAACTCACATAAATGTTGATTTTGTATGCTTTGGCTATTTGAACTTATTTTCTTTAGAAATGTTTTGGCCAAGTCAATGTCTTATGAAATTTTATTAATTCAAGTCAAAGCATCAAGAGCATGCATTTTGAATATTCTAGGTTAATCAACTAGTATCACGGGATTTTAATCCGTGCCCATATAATACTAGCCAATTGCAACCATTGTGAGACCAGCTCCACAGGCTTCTTGGGTAGGGGCCAAGGACGGTCATGTCAGATGCTCTGCCTGGAGATGTACTTGAGCTAATGAAACCCTTATTTAACAGTTCATACAATTGTTTCCTTAGTTAAACCATTTCAGGTATTGCCATTCTATAAGGAGCAATGGATATAGGTGTAGCTCTAATGACCAATCTGATCTCAAACTCAACCTCGCTTGTAGGGGAGAGTCCTGGGAGATCTGTGGGGAGCACTTCAGGAAATTCCTGTACTATAGGAATCTTGCCTAACTTACTAGTTACTTCAGTCCCATTTAACCATAAGTATTCACCTCCAAATCACTAGGGGCTTGTGTTCCACCACCTTTAGACATCTCTTGGCTTTTAACTCGTATGAGCTTTTCACAAAGTGTGGCTCACATATAGGCAAGCACAGTTGTTAGGTATGGTAGCTTATCATTACTCTATTGTCACTAAGCCAGTTCATACCTAGTATGATATCATACCCACCAGTCTCTAAGATTATCAAGTCAGCTCTTAAGTTCAAGTTCACGAAGCCTAAGCTTGCAACCTTTCACTACATGGCATGTGAATATATTATCATTCCTAACAATTTTAACTTGGTACATTTCATTCACAGTCCATACTTCAAGATTCATAGGTTTATTGAGCTTAGAAGATATTACAGACAAGGATGCACCAGTATCAAACAAAAATGATACTTCATAACCATCAAAAGAAATGATACCTTCCAAAGCTTGACCCATCTCCTCCTCCTCAGCCTCGGGTTCCCTGACCTCTTAAGTCATCCTTAAGCTCTCTAATTGCAATACTCTTCCAAGAGTTTGATTCTGCTTATTTCACCCTACACGCATGCTATGGCCTTGATCTCTTTTCAGTGGTAGCACATTTTACCTCTTTATGGGAATTTTTTCAACCCTGTCTAGTTTATTCCAGTTATGGTGCCAAAATTGTGCATTTAAAATCCCAGGATTGGTATGTCCTGTAGGCCATCAAAACAATACCCTTAATGTGCATACCCAAGTAGCCCTCTTGGGCACTATGTGAATACATGAAAATTGGTCCAACCATTACACACATATTTGCATTTTATGCACATCATGGTAGCAAGGAAGAAAAACACTAGCACAAGTCTTAATCATGGCTACCATACATTAGGCTACCTTGTTAAGTTCATGTTTCCAGCCACTACACCTAAAATTCCTTAAACAAAATGTATTAATCTACCCATGTAACCCACTATTTTCCTTACTCCATTATCAAGTAGAAACTTAGGCCAACCCAAGGAATTTAGTTTTACATCAATAGCCCACCTATGGACCAAGTTTTGGATTTTTGAAGCTGGTTACAAAATTTTGACCAAATGAACAATAAATTAGCCAAATTTGCAATGCCATAACTTTTACTGCAGGCCTCCAAATGCAAGAATTCCAAATCCCAGGTAAACCTCTAGATTTTCTCTAGGTTTAACTAAAATTTAATACCAAGATTCACTATACACAGGAAGATATAGAACTTTGAGTGCACGGTCAAAATTCTATCCACTGTATGATCATTATGCCCATACAAAATTTCATAAGTGTGCAAACACTTCATTCACAAAGGGTAAGCCATACAAGGCTATTTTGTACATGTTCAATACACATAGGAATTACATGTTCCTTCACCTAGCAACTTTATCTGGTCAAAACATAATTTACAAATAAGCAGCCCATCATTCACACTTAGGCAGCTTGCGCACCACCTCCAGATACATAGCAAAACTATCCTCAAATGTTCACATACTGTTGGGTTTCGGGAGCCAAACAGCGCAGCGAAATTTAACCGAAACCCTCCAGGATCCAAGTCAAACGGGGTAAACCGGGTGTTCAAAAATTTCATACCTAATTTTCGGTTGAGATCTCTCACTCAACTGTAGAGTCGAATCACAAAACCTGAATAGTTGACGTGTTCAGGCTCTCTATGGTATCCACACGAGCCTCTCGGGATCACCACGCTTCCACCACATCTCGGTAGATGCGCTTCTCTTGCGCTCGCAGTGCTAGCTTGCGTCCTTTAAGGAATTGCAAGAGAAGAGTGCGGCTGTCCTTTTGGGAGGCTAGGGCAAGGAGACCTACGAATTTCTCACTTAAAAGTTGTATTTATAATGAGACTCAACTTCCAGGCCTAATTGGTTTCAAAGCCCTAATCCAATTAGGATTTAATTTTGGGCTTAATAATGGCTCAACTCCTTGGCCCATTATTAATACGAAATTAAAGTGAAACCATAACCCAAATAATTAGCCCATGCACTCTAATGATCCAAATAGCTCTATGTGTGCGACCCAATAGGCTCTTGCCATGTTGGCAATGATCATGAATCACATTTATGATCATAAGCAATGAGCGGTGTCTAGCAACACATCATTGGTACCCAAGTGACAAGATTGTCGGTGAATCGACTAAACCTTTATGATCATCACCGATATATGCCATTGTCCTTTTGTCCAAGATATCAAGACTAAGCACGAGACATGGAATGTGTCACTCTCGTATAGCCCAATCTTCGGTTTCTTGATTACCGAGTAGACCAACTTAAATTGACGACATTGACATCATATATCAACTCATCGGAGCATGGCCATGCATTTTCTAAGTCTCACTCTATCAAGGGGCCCAAGGATATCACTCCCGTTACATAGGAGGGACAAATCCCATCTTGATCATACAAATCCCTCCGCATGATATGTGACATACCCAATGACCTCCTTCATGTTCACTCAGTTACGAGCAACAAAGGAAAGTATCAAAGTATGTGACTCACATGTAGGGAACCTTGATGATCCTAGGTCGAAGGACTACATATACCATGATCACTATGAGAATCACTTATGACACTCATATAACGATCCATGAAGTGTTCTCATGGTGGGTCGGTCCAGTACACAAGTTCTCCAACTTGTACCCATATGTAGACTACATATCTCATATTAGTCTCCACATATGCTAGTCATTATGTATTATTGCAACCCGCTCCACAATAATACTAGACTAGGGACGTTTAAGAATATCATTATTCTAGGGTTACAATTATGTTTATTACGTTACGCAGAAACAAAACAACAAACAAAATTGCTGGATTAATGCCTCAATAAAATATCATGACTCAATGTGCAAAAATACAATCATCTCATGATTGGCTTTTTTGGGCACAACACTAACACATACTTGTTCCAACCTTACATTCCTTACATGTACATGCATCCATGTACTACATCATGGCCTTAGCTTAGCTAACTACATGCACCCAAGTCATAGGAGATGCTTGAGACACAATGCACTCGAAAATAGGATGCTGGATAGCTGCTACGTAAGACAATAGACATCATCACTAAAAATAACAAATGTTCTCCCAAAATCACCAAAATTTGAAGCTCGTAAAAAGACACATGGGTTTTTATGTATGTGAAATTTTAGATCAAAAGCCAAATGAAAAAGGTACATTTGAAAGTGATCTTTCTGCTAGACCTGAAATTGGTAGATTTGAGGGGAGGTAAGTTTCATAGGGGAACTCAATAAGGAGAACACTTTAACACTAAGGTAATATAACCTTTATCAATCACCTGCATCCAAATACACTAAAACACAAGAAAACACAATGCAAATATCCAATGTAGAGCATCCAAATGTAGCAATCAAAGACAAAGAACAAACATGTAATAAACATAAGTAGATCACTATGGCAGTTGATAGCCAAAGGCTATCACCTCTATCTGGCCGAACTCCCTGCCACAAGAATGGCCAGAAGAAACTGGCGCTACCCGGGAAAAGGTGGGATCATACACCTCGGGAGATAGCCGAAGAGCTCCGAGCCCGGCACGCCAGGAGACTTGAGGATACTACTAGCCCCCCGAGGTTGCAAACAGACCGCCTTCGGAAAAGAGGCACCAGCTATTGCGGGCCGAACATGATCTCCCCGAAGGTGAAACTCCCTGAAGCTGCGTACCCCCGAACTGAGGGCGTGTTTCCCGAAGAGGCAACGTCCGTATCAAAGGATGACCTCGCCCAGGGACCTCGGGAGTACAGCAGGAGCATTTAAGGAAGCATTTAAGGAAGCCTCTGACACGTCCTTTCACAGACGTCATAAAGCCGCCTCAATAGGCGGTCTGACAGGCTGACACCATCAAAATCTCATCATGGCCCATCTCAGCACAACGCTCAAGGCAACCTGCTACTAGGTATCTGTCCCCTACGCCCAGAAACTCAGGGAACATCCGACCGAACACGTGTCACGATCTGAACGGGCTAGGCACTCCTATAAATACCAGGAAATAAATACTTGGCAGGAGGTTGGTTGGCAAAGGTCTGACTCCCACACTCTGAGAAAATCACCAGGCAAGATTCTTCAGCCCCTTTTGTGCTATTTCTTCTGCCTTTCTCAGCCACCACTGACTTGGGCGTCGGAGGCTCCCCCCCCGGAACACATTCCGGGGGCCTCCTAACCCTTTATTTCTGGACTTTCAGGCACACTCCCAAGGGCGAACCATCCTCCAGGCGTTCTTCCTCCCAGAAGTCTCTCCACCAGTCACCATGACTCTAAACGATGAGGCCCCTGGCCATCATTTGGCGCCGTCTGTGGGAACCCGCTCTGAGATAGCCGTCGTTGAAACTTGGCGTTCTAAGGACAAGGGACTCCCGAGGTCCCCGTCCGTGCCTGAGACACAACCGGCTGCTAAGCAAACACTCCCAGGGACTTCTGCGTCCGAGGAAGACCGCCCCCTAGTAATCACTATGAGCTTTATGAAGGAGTTTCAGCGTTCGGTCGTGGCCGAAATGACACAGTAGATCGACCAAAGATGGTCACAGCAGACACAAGCCCAAAGACCTCCCTCACCTGCACGCCCTCCGGAGAAGGGTCAAAGGTCGACACATCACAGTTCGGGACGCGTAGACCCGCGCGAAGAGTCGTCCACGGAAAATACGCCCCTCAGGAAACGGCTTGTGGGGCAGAAGAGGTCTGAGCGACCGAGGGTTTTGCAGCAAAGAAGTTCGATGCCTGAGGCGAGGTCCCTATTCCCTCAGCGCCGAACTCGCTCCCCGAAGAGGCGCCAGTAATCTCCCTTCCCTGAAGAAGGGCCTATTGCCACAGTGCTTATGGAGAGGATATTAGCACGGCTAGAAAGGGTGGAGAAACAAATGGCCAGAAAACCCGTTTGGGCCAGACTTTCGGGAACATTCTGCGAAGATGACTCCCCATTCATTCAGGCCGTTGTTGAGGCAGCCATGCCAGGTGATTTCAGGGTACCTCGGTTGGAGATTTATGATGGCCGTACTGATCCACAGGCCCATCTGACGAAGTACAGATGCAGCATGATAATGCACGGTGGTGATGACGCTACCATGTGCAAGTGCTTCAAAGTCACCCTCACAGGGCCAGCAACTGCATGGTACAATTCATTGCCTTCAGGGACCATCACTGAGTTCTAGGAGTTGTCCACGGCCTTCATGCAGCAATTCATTGGGAGTCGACCTACTGCAAAGATGCCTGTCCAGATGTTCGACATAGAGCAAAGGAACGGAGAAACCATCCGAGACTATGTTGAAAGATTCAACAGGGAAGCTCTGAGCGTCCCAGACTTTCGGCCCGAAATCTGCATTCTTGCCATGACACGGGGCCTTCGGCGAGACTCACAGCTGTTTTATGAGTTCTCAAAGGACCCCCCTGAGACCCTTGGAGAATTTTACTGAAGGGCAGAACAGCACATGACCGCCGAGGAACTAAGAATGGCTGGGCCGAAGTCTGATCACCACCGCGCCGAAGGGTCCAATCAACAAGCTCGGCATCCGACCGAACAGGCAGGACGACCTCGGAGGATGCGGGGAAGGAAACCTTGTTCATCAGCCTTTGGTACATTGCTCCCACATTTTTAAGGCCAAAGGGCATTCTCACGTAGCAGTAGGTACCGACCTCAATTATGAAGGCAATTTTCCCCGTCGTTGGGATTCATCAAAATTTGGTGATATCCACTGAAGGCATTGAGGAAGCTAAGCAAACCGTATTTGGCAGTGGAGTCCACCAATTGGTCTATTGGTGGCAGAGGGTAGGAGTCCTTTGGCCAAGCGTCGTTTATGTTTCAGAAGTTGATACACATTTAGAGTTTATCATTCCCCTCCTTTGTCACAATGTTGCTTAGCCATTCGGGGTACTTTACTTCCCTTATTATGCCTGCCTCAGTTAACCGTTGGACTTCGGTTTAACAAAGTTGTTCTTATGTGCTGAGAGGCTACGTTTTCTCTGCCGAATAGGCTTCACCTCCGGACGCGCTTTAAGACAATGTTGGATTACACCCGGATCCACCCCAGGCATATGACTCAAAGAGTAAGCAAACAGATCATTGTTCATTAATAGAAGGGATACAAGCTATTCCTTGTCACCTTCGGCCAGTTTCTTCCCTACTCGGGTACTTTGGCCCGGGAAAAGATCTACATCCTCGGTTTTTATTTTTTCAGTCACTTTTTTTTTCTCTTATTGCCTCTTCACCAACCATGCTCTTTTTTTTCTGAAGTCTGCACGTGAACTTTCATTGAGCTCTGTCTTGCCATCATGAAAAGTTTCCTTACTTCGGCTTGAGCAATGAATATTTCTGCATCCCCTTCCTTTGTGCCGAAGGTGACCGTTAGGTACTTCACGTCTGGGAAAATGTGAAGATTTCCTTGTGTCTGCCTTCCGAGGATGGCGTTGTACGGAGAAGGAACATCTATGACAATGAACCTCATCATTGTGGAGCCAAAGAGCTCTTTCTCATTTTGAACCAAAGTTCCCCTTAGCACCAAAGGTAGATCGATCCACATGAGTACAGGGAGTTTGGATGGACCTATGCCAAAGGTGGGGGAGGTAACAAGTTTGAGATCACCCTTGGAGATGGCCAAGTTTGGCAACAGTTAGGAGAACAGAACATCAGCATTGGAACCATCATCGATGATCACTCTTTTGACTTCCCAGGTCCCTATCCTTGCCATGATTAGGAGGGGGTCATCATGAGGGAACTTCATGGTGGAAATATCTTTCCAAACAAACTTATTCGCTGGGTATTTGAACTCCATCATTGATATTTCTCCGACTTTCCTTTTCTTCTCGGCTGAGGGTATCCCAGTGGTGATTGTTTAGATCACTCCCGTAGGGGGTGGTGCATGCTTTCAAGGACTTCGGTTGTGACGTTGGTAGGAGTCATAGTCCTCATCTTCTCCTTTCCTTTCTTCTTCCTTTGTACCTTTGAGTGATGACATACGTAGGTAGCGCCTGGGTTGCCCCTACTTGATTAAAGATTCAATGTACTTTCTCAGGGGGAAGCAATCCTCAGTATCATGCCACGTGATCCTGATGGAACTGACAAAACTTTTTCATGTTCTTTTTGTTTTCCAAGGTCATGGCCTTTAGACGCTGGATAGTGGTTCCTTGCCTTTCCATAACCATGAGTATGTTCATCCTTGTGGTGTTCAATGGTGTGAAAGAAATCGGTTTCTTGCCCATTGGTTTTCGAGGTCTGCCCTCGCCCTCGATTGGGTACCGAGGTTGGTGACTCTTGTTACCACCTCACAAAATGGGAGAATTACAAGTGTGTCATAATGGCTAAAAACCATTATATTGTGTAATTCTCACCATAGTGTTTGAAGTGGTGGGGGTAAAAGGCATGATCAACTCCTCCTTAAAAGTGTTCCAAATTGGTAACTTGGTCCCCAAGAAAAGCCTTAAGGATTGCTTGTTTTTCAAGCAACCTATGGACTTTTTTGTAAGGTTTTGGAAATTCGGGTACTCAATTGCAAAACTCTCAAGAAAGAGACTTAGAGAGTTATGGGAAGGATATAAATGGTATGGAAGTTCTATTGGAGAACCAAATTGTTCATGGAAAACAAGTTTGGAAAAATAAAACACTAAAGGCAATAAGGACCTAAATGTCCTAGTCTAAACCTTAAGGTGTTGAAGCTTTTGACTTAAGTCTAAGGGTGGAATTGTGGCGTTATCCCACTATGGGGAGGCAGCCAAGACTTGATAAATAGTCAAAAATGTTGGGCACATGTGTACCAATGAGTTTAAGACAAAGAAACCATAATTAGTGAGAAAGAAAATGACATAAAGCAAGCTTAAGCTTGTTTGAGTGTGTTTTGGTGCCCTTAAGCTCATTTAAGGCCATTTAAGTAGCCAAATCACTTATCCCTCTCTCATTTTTGTCCTCCCCCAGCCCAAGAACACATCCATACTTCCTCTATATCCACCACACCTTTAAACTTGCAATTGATTGAAGTTGAAGGCAAAAGGAAGCAATTGGAAGAAAACTAGAGCAATTTCTTGCATACTTCAAGGATCAAGCTTGATTTTTGGCCTACCCACTTTGGTAAGGGTTCTCTTACTCTCATGGGTTGTTTTCTGTATTTTCAAACCTCCATGGAGCTATGGCTAAGCTTGGAAGAGAGCCATGAGCTTGATGAACCAAACTTATTGAGGGGAGTGCACTTATTGAAGGTTTTGTGACCTATTGTCAAGTGCACAAAGATGGAAGTAAAATGAGGGTTTCTAGAGCCCAAAGTTAGTACTAACTACTTTTAAATTCCTCCTAAGACCAAGCATTAGCTTGAGGAGGGCTTTCGTAGTGATTTATTTAAGTTTATTACATGTTTTATGGACTAACCTATGGTTATTGTTGTTGCTGCATTTCATGTGTTTGTTGTTTGTGTTTGGCTGCTGCATTTGGTTGCCATCTCTTGTATATATGCATTGTGATTTTGTGTTTTAATTTCTTTGGATTCATGCTTTAATGTGGATCACATTACCTTAAGAAACCAAGTGTTACCCTTACTAAGTTTCTCAATGAAACTTACTCCCCTCAATTCTGTCATTTCAGGTCCAGCTGAAAGATCACCTTCAAACTAACCATTTTGGTTTGAGATTTAATCTAAAATTTCAGGTACATGAACTTCCATATGTCTAGTTATGATCTGGAAAGTTTCGTGATTTTATGAGCACAGTTGGTATTTATAATGGTGGTACTTATTGTGTTGTGCAGCAGCTGTCCAGCATCCTGTTCTGGAGTCCATTGTGTCTTAGGAACTCCTGTAACTTAGGGTGCATATTTAGCTGAGTTAAGACCATTATGTAGTGCATGTATGCATGCATATGTAGTGTATGTAAAATGAGACAAGTATGTGAACATTTGGCTAATGTTTTGGCTATGTAAGTGATGTGGTGCAAAGCTGCCTGAGTTTGAATGATGGGCTGCTTACTTGTAAATTCTGTTTTGGCCGCATAAATTTGTTAAATGCAAGGGAATGTATTTCCTATGTGTAATGGACATATATGGGATAGCCTTGGAAGGCTTTCCTCTTGTGAATGAAGTGTTTACATGGTTTGGAAAAATTGTATGGGCAAAATGGTCGAAAAGTTGCCAGAATTTTTACTCTGGACCTAAAGTTTAATATCTCCCTGTGTAGAATGAATCCTGGTATAAAATTTTGACCACACCTAGAGGATATCTAGAGGGTTAACTAGAATTTGGAATTTCTGGAGTTAGATCCCTGTAGCCAAATATATGACGTTGCAAATTTGGCTAAGTTACTGTTCATTTGGTCAGAATGTTGTAACCAACTTAAAAAATCCATAACTTGGTCCATAGGATGGCTATTGATGTAAAAAAAAATTACTTGGTTTGATCTAAGTCTCTACTTGATAATGGAGTGAAGAAAATAGGGGGATATGTGGCTAGAATAATACAGTTTATTAGTTACAGGTGCAGTAGCTGGCCACTAGAACTTAACAAGATTGCCTAATGTGTGGAAGCCAAAACTAAGACTTGTGCTAGTGTTTTCCTTCTTAGCTGCCATGGTGTGCATGAAATGTGAATATGTGTGTGATGGTTGGACCAATATGCATGTGTTTACATAGTGCCCAAGAGGGCCACTTGGGTATGCACACTAAGAGTAGTGTTCTGATGGCCTACAGAACATTACCAATCCTGGGAGTCTAAATGCACAATTTTGGCACCATAATTGGACTACCCCAGAGGGGGTAACAGAAGTTCGTATCAGAGCATAGTTTATACATGTACATAGCATATAGTTGCATTGCATGCATGTACATATATGAACTCAGTTTCGTCAGCTGCTAGTGTCAAGTACCATTGAAATACCTATGATCTTTATGTGGGCTCTATGATGAATCACCATCTCAGGAAGTAAACATGGTTGCCAAAAGGAGAGGGGAACCACCCCGAAGGCCTCTTACTGATTTTGGGCAACAAAGAAATGAACAGAATAGAGGGAATCAAGGGCAACAAGGGGCACCAAACCCTAAAGTGCCTTAGGTTTGGTTAGAGCATCGGAGGAACTTAGCTCTAATCAATGAAAACTTAGTAAGGCTGATTGAAGGACAACAGTAGGGAGTCCAAATAGCTCCATCAGAAATAGTTCAGGATGCACAGCAACAACTAGAAGAGGATACTAAGAACACATTTGAATATGTTTCTTCTGGAAGCTTGAAAGACACAAATGATGAAACTATTGAGGAGGAAGATGAAGATAGGAGAAATCCAAGGGGAAGAAGACTAAGGTCTGAGATTGGTCAGGTATCTAGGACCAATCCATTAGTCTATGACCATTCCTCCACTAGGAATGAGATTGAGGATGGCCATGAGAGAAGATCTAGGAGAAGGCAGAGAGATCATAGAGATCATAGAGAACGTCACCATACAGAGGACTCTCACAGATCTAGGAGACATAGATCAGAGGATCTAGAAGGCCTAGATGAGGTCAGACTGTTAGAGAGGTTCCAAGGCCTAAGACCTCCACAGTTTGATGGAAGAGCTGGGCTAGACAAAGCTGAGGAGTGGTTAATCTTCATTGAAAAAATGTTTGAGAGGATGCCACTCAGCTCCACCAAGAAACTGTCATTGGCTACCTACAATCTAGTAGGCAGTGCAGAGATATGGCGGAGGAGCACCAGAGATAGGTATGCTTTCCAGAAGCGAAGAAGGCTAGGAAGAGATATTGATATGAGCTGGCTAGAGTTCACACAGCTATTCCAGGAGCAGTACATCAGTGATGCTATCAAGGATATGAAGCAAGCTGAATTTGATGCTCTAAGGCAGGACAACCTCAGTGTCCTAGAGTATGAGCACAAATTCAATCAGTTCGTGAGGTATGCTCCTCAGTATCAGGGACTGGAGGAATTGAAGGCCAAAAGATTTGTCAGAGGCCTAAGGTCAGACATTAGAAAGGCTGTTAGACCTTTTGCAGCAGTTACATACTATGAAGCAATGCATAAAGCTCTATTAGTATAGCAAGAGGAGTATGAGACTAAGTACTTTCCTAGTGGACCAGGGGAATGTAGTCAGGCAGGAGGCAAGCAGAAGAAGCCACCACATGGCAAGGGAATTGTCAAGAGTTCCGATTTTGGTGGTGAGGGCAAGGTTAAAGGGAAGTTCCCTAGCCTAAGGTGCCCTAAATGCAAGAAGTTTCATGGAAAGAAACCTTGATAGTTTGATACCCAAACGTGTCTAAGATGTGGATCCATGGATTATTGGACAAAGACTGCCCACAGGCTCAAAGGAGGTAAGAAAACCAAGGTCCAGTAAGACTTATTGGTGCAGGACCTAGAGGAGGAGCACCAAGGGAGGGACAGCAGAGGCCAGTTCCTCCAGTGCCTCGGCCTCCGGTGCAGAGAGCTGGCAGAGTCTTCCAAGTGGAGAGGCCAAAGACATTAGAGCAGGGAGGAGCACTAAGAGGGGACAGAATACCTATAGTGAGAGATTTTCCAGATGTCTTTCCTATAGACCTGTTGGGTATTCCTCCACAAAGGGAGATTGAGTTTGAAATCAAGCTGCAACCAAGAGCTAGTCCAATATCCATACCTCCTTACAGAATGCCAATCATAGAGATGAATGAGCTCAAGAAACAACTTGATGAACTTCCTGAAAAAGGGTTCATAAGGCCAAGTGTTTCACCATGGGGAGCTCCTGTTCCCTTTGTGAAAAAGAAGGATGGATCTTTGAGACTATGCATTGACTACAGGAAGCTTAATGCAGTGACTATCAAAAACAAGCATCCATTCCCTAGGATTGAGGATTTGTTTGATCAACTCAAGGGAACTAAGATCTTCTCGAAGATAGATTTGAGATCTGGATACTTCCAGTTGAGAGTAAAGGAAGAGGACATTCCTAAAACTACATTTAGGACTAGATATGGGCATTATGAGTACACAGTCATGCCATTCGGTTTGACTAATGCCCCAGTTGCTTTCATGGACCTGATGAATAGGGTGTTTAAACCACATATGGACAAATTTATGGTTGTGTTCATTGATGACATCCTAATGTATTCCAAGGATGAAAATGAACATGAACAACATCTAAAGATTGTCTTAAAGACTCTGTTGCAGCATCAGCTTTAAGCTAAGTTATCCAAGTGTGAATTCTGGGAAAGGGAAGTGTCTTTCCTAGGACACATCATAGATGCACAAGGCCTTAAGGTAGACCTTGAAAAGGTCAAGGCAATGCAAGAGTGGGAAAGACCAAAGACTGTGAAGGAAATAAGAAGTTTCCTAGGATTAGCTGGATACTATAGGAGATTTGTGTCAAGCTTTTCCATGATTACCTCAGTTCTTACTCATTTGACCAAGAAGGGTCAAAGATTTGAGTAGACTGAGAAATGTGAAAAGATCTCAGGAGAGGAAAAAGGTTCCTTGTATCAATCCTTTGCCTACAAGCTAGGATTACTGTATTTCAGGGACTGAATCTATGTGCCTAAAGGAGCACAGCCTATGTCAACAAAAGAAATAGAGACTTGGAATTTGAGGTTGGTGACAATGTTTGGCTAAAAGTTACACCAACCAAAGGCCCTATCAGATTTGGCAAAAGAACCAAGTTAGCTCCAAGATACATTGGTCCTTATGAGATCTTGGATAGAGTTGGCAAGGTTGCATACAAGTTAGCTCTACCGCAAAGCATGTCAAGCGTTCGTAATGTTTTTCACATCAGTATGCTTAAGAAGTGTCTACTGGACACAAAGCATGCTATTGTAGTGGAAGACATATAGTTGGAACCTAACTTGACATATGAAGAGAAACCTATAGCTATCTTAGCCAAGGATACCAGAAGGTTAAAAAACAAACATATTCCCATCATTAAAGTTTAGTGGTCACACCACTTTGAAAGAGAAACAACCTGGGAAACTAAAAAATACCTTATGGAAAGATATCCTGAAGAATACCCGAAGCTAAAGGCTATTTTGGAGGACCAAAATTTTTAAGGGGGGGAGGATTGTTACCACCTCACAAAATGGGAGAATTACGAATGTGTCATAATGGCTAAAAACCATTATATTGTGTAATTCTCACCAAAGTGTTTGAAGTGGTGGGGGTAAAAGACATAATCAACACCTCCTTAAAAGTGTTCCAAGTTGGTTACTTGGTCCCCAAGAAAAGCCTTAAGGGTTGCTTGTTTTTCAAGCAACCTATGGACTTTTTCTAAGGTTTTGGAAATTCGGGTACTCAATTGCAAAACTCTCAAGAAAGAGACTTGGAGAATTATGGGAGGGATATAAATGGTATGAAAGTGCTATTGGAGGACCAAATTGCTCATGGAAATCAAGTTTGGACAAAGGAAACACTAAAGGCAATAAGGACCTAAATGTCCTAGTCTAAACCTTAAGGTGTTCAAGCATTTGACTTAAGTCTAACGGTGGAATTGTGGCATTTTCCGACTATGGGAAGGCATCCAAGACTTGATAAGTAGTCAAAAATGTTGGGCACATGTGTAGCAATGAGTTTAAGACAAAGAAACTGATAGCCAAACGCTATCGCCTCTATCTGGCCAAACTCCCTGCCACAATGATGGCCAGAAGAAGCTGGCGCTACCCGAGAAAAGGTGCGATCAGGCACCTCGGGAGATAGCCAAAGAGCTCCGAGCCCGGCACGCCAAGAAACCCCGAGGACACTACTCGCCCCCCAAGGTTGTGAACATATCGCCTTCGGAACAGCGGCACCAGAAATAGCAAGCCGAACATGATATCCCCGAAGGCGGAACTCCCTGAAACTGGGAACACCCGAACTGAGGGCTTGTTTCCCGAAGAGGCTCTGTCCGAACTAGAGGACGACCGCACCCAGGGACCACGGGAGTACGGCAGGAGCGTTTATGGAAGCATTTAAGGAAGCCTCTGACACGTCCTTTCACAGACGTCATAAAGTTGCCTGAATAGGCGCTCTGACATACGGACGCCATCAGAATCACATCATTGTCCATCTCAGCACATGGCTCAGGACAACCTGCTACCAGTTATCTGTCTCCTACACCCAGAAACTCAGGGAACATCCGAACGAACACGTGTCGTGATCTGAATGGACTAGGCACTCCTTTAAATACCAGGAATTAATACTTGGCAGGAGGCTGGTGGGTTGGCCAAACACTGCTCCCACACTCTGAGAAAACTACCAGGCGAGACTCTTCAGCCCTTTGTGCTATTTCCTCTGCCTTTTCTCAGCCACCACTGACTTGGGCGTCGGAGGCTCCCCCCCCGGAAAAACAGTCCGGGGGCCTCCTAACCCCTTGTTTCTGAGCTTTCAGGCACTCTCCTTCGGGCTGTCCATTCCACCAGGTGTTCTTCCTCCCAGAAGTCTCTCCACCAGTCACCATGACTATAAACGATGTGGCCCCTGGCCATCATTTGGCGCCGTCTGTGGGAACCCGCTCTGAGATCGCCGTCGTTGAGACTCGGCGTTCTAAGAACAAGAGGCTCCCGAAGTCCCCATCCACGCCTGAGATACAACCGGCTGCTGAGCAAACACTCCCAGGGACTTCTGCGCCTGAGGAAGACCGCCCTCTGGTAATCACCATGAGCTTCTTGAGGGACTTTGAGCGTTCGGTCATGTCTGAAATGACCCAGCAGATCGACCGAAGGTGGCCACAGCAAGCACAGGCCCAGAGACCCCCCTCACCGATGCGCCCTCGGGAAAAAAGCCCTAAGTCTACACATCGCAGTTCGGGGAGTGGAGACCTTCATGAAGAATCATCCACAGAAAATATAGCCCTCGGGAAACGGCCTGTGGGACAAACCGGGTCCAAGCGACCGAGAGTCTCACAGCGAAGCAGTTCGTCGCCTGAGGCGAGGTCTTTGTCCCCTCAACGCCGAACTCACGCCCCGATGAGGCGCCGGCGATCTCCATTCCCTGAAGAAGGCCCTAGCGCCACAGTGCTAATGGAGAGGATACTAGCACGGCTGGACAGAGTGGAGAAACAAGTGGCTAGAAAACCCGTTTGGGCCAGACTCTCGAGAACATGTTGCGAAGATGAATCGCCATTTATTCAGGCCGTTGTTGAGGCAGCCATGCCAGGTGACTTCAGAGTACCTCGGTTGGAGATTTATGATGGCCGTACTGATCCACAGGCCCATTTGATGAAATACAGACGCAGCATGATAGTACACGGTGCTGACGACGCTACCATGTGCAAGTGCTTCGAAGTCACCCTCACAGGGCCAGCCACGGCGTGGTACAATTCCTTGCCTTCAGGAACCATCATTGAGTTCCAGGAGTTGTCCAAAGCCTTCACCCAGCAGTTAATTGGGAGCCGACCTACGGCGAAGATGCCTGTGCAGATGTTCGACATAGAGCAGAGGAATGGAGAAACCATCCGAGACTATGTCGAAAGATTCAACAGGGAAGCTCTGAGCGTCCCAGACTTCAGGCCCGAAATCCGCATTCTTGCCATGACACGAGGCCTTCGGCGAGACTCACAGCTGTTCTACGAGTTCTCAAAGGACCCCCCGGAGACCCTCGGAGAACTTTACCGAAGAGCAGAACAGCACATGACTGCCGAAGAACTAAAAATGGCTGGGCCGAAGTCTGATCACCACCGCGCCGAAGAGTCCAGTCAACAAGCTCGGCATCCTACCGAACACGCAGGACAACCCCGGAGGATGCAAGGAAGGAAACCTCAAAGGTTCACACCATTGAGCACTTCACGGACCAACATTCTCATGGCGCTGGAAAGGCAAGGGACGCAGATTCGACGACCAAGGGCCATGACCACCGGTAATAAGAAGAATGCAAAGAAGTTCTGCCAGTTTCATCGCGACCACGGTCATGACACCGAAGACTGTTTCCAGCTGAAGAAGTATATAGAGTCGCTGATAAAACTGGGCCAACTTCGGAAATACCTGAGGATGCCATCCCCGAAAGACAGAAAAATGGAGGAAGAAAGGGCCGAAGATGAGGACTATGACTCCGACAGGCGGAGAAATAGAAGTCCAAAAAAGTGCCCTCCACCTCCAGCAGGGGTTATCTAAACCATCACCACGGGGCTCCCATCCTCGGAAAGAAAGCGGAAAGCCAGAGAAATTGCAGTCATGGAGTATCAAAGTCCATCAAAGAAGCTGGCTCGCAAACATGGCTCCACCGTCGTCTTCCCCCACGACGATCCGCTACTGATTATGGCGAGAGTAGGGAACTGGTACGTCAAAAGAGTGTTGCTTGATGATGGCTCAAATGCTGACGTCCTATTCTCGCACCCGCTGCCGAGCTTGGGCATCTCCAGCAGCGAACTGAAGCCTGTCACCTCGCCCACTTTTGGGGTTGGACCATCCGAACTCCCCGTCGTCGGATGGATCGACCTCCCGCTAATGATGAAAGGGACTTCGGTGAACGGAGCAGCTGAGTTGTACGCCTCCACAATGGCGAGATTCATCGTCATGAACGTCCCGTCCTCGTACAACGCCATCCTTGGAAGGCAGACAATGGGGAATCTGCATATTCACCCTGATGTGAAGTACTTGACTGTCATATTCGCCACCAAGGATGGAGATGCAGAGGTATTCATAGACCAAGTCGAGGTATTTGTAAAAGCGTGAAAAGCTACGGCAAGCAACTTCGCGCAAATGATGGAGGCAAGGGCACCAGAAAAAGGCGAAGAAGAAAATCTCGCCAAAACAGAAACGGAAGCAATAGAGCTTGTCCCAGGTCAATCTACCCGAATAGGGAAGAGCTTGGCCGAAGGTGACAAGGAAAAACTTGTATCCTTTCTGCTGGAAAATAAAGATCTGTTTGCCTACTCGCCAAAAGATATGCCGGGGGTGAACCCTGGCATAATACAGCATAGCCTCAAAGTAAGTCCGGAAGCAAGGCTTGTCTGGCAAAAGAAACGAAGCGTCTCAGCCCACAAAAGCAACTTTGTGAAAACTGAAGTCCAGCGTCTCCTAGATGCTGAAGTTATCCGGGAGGTCAAATACCCCGAGTGGTTAAGCAACGTCGTCATCGCCACAAAAGAAGGTAGCAGCAAAACTCCGGATGTGCATCGACTTCAGAAACTTGAACGATGCTTGCCCGAAAGACTCATACCCTCTGCCGCCAATAGATCAACAGGTAGATTCAACTGCTGAATATAGGCTCCTAAGTTTCCTAGACGCCTTCAGTGGCTACCATCAGATAAGGATGGACCCCGAAGATGAAGAGAAGACTGCCTTCATCACCGAGGGAGGAACATACTGCTATATCAGGATGCCATTCGGGCTCAAAAATGCAGGAGCCACCTACCAGAGGATGATGAACAAGGTCTTCAAAGACCAAGTGGGGAGAAACATGGAGGTGTATGTTGATAATATGATAGTCAAGAACAAGCTTCCTGGCTACCACGTTGTGGATTTAGAAGAAACCTTCCAAAAGCTCAAAGCCTTCGGGATCCCCCTTAGTCCTGAGAAGTGCATCTTCGGGCTGACCTCGGGAAAATTCCTTGGGTACATGTTATCCGAAAGAGGCATCGACGCTAACCCCAAGAAGATTAAGGCTCTGCTTGAGTCCCGAACTCCTGCCACAGTCAAAGATGTGCAGAGACTCACCGGAAGAATAACCTCTCTGAGCAGGTTTATTTCCAGGTACGGAGATAGGTGTAGACCTTTCTCCAAAGTCCTCACAAAGGCAACAAAAATGGAAGGCGACCTCGGAAGAAATGATCATCCTTGGGATGAAGATTGCCAAAAGGCCTGGGAAGAACTCAAAGTCTACCTGGCCAGCCTGCCGACTCTGCGACAACCTCGGGAGGGAGAGCCCCTCGTACTGTACTTCACCGTCACAGAAAAAGCTGTGAGCTCGGTCCTCGTGAAGGAAAAAGGGTCAAAGCAATGGCCGGTCTACTATGTCAGCAAGTCCCTGCATGGCGCCGAAGTCAGGTACCCTTTGCTTCAAAAAGCTATATACGCCTTGGTGCTTGCAGGGAGAAGGCTGCGATCATTCGGGAAGGCTCTCCAAGTGGTGCATAGAGCTGGGCGAACACGAAATTACGTATGAGCCTCGGAAGGCCATAAAAGCTCAAGGCGTATTATCAGGGGCCCCGAAGGCCTGGAGGTAATGAAGGGTATCAAGTTCAGCTTCAACGTCACCAACAAAGTAGCTGAGTATGAAGCCCTCATAGCGGGATTGCGCTTGGCCAGAAAGATTGGCGTGAGAAACTTAAAGGCTCACAGCGATTCCCAGCTGGTAATTCGGCAGACGACAGGAGATTATGGGGCGAAGGACCCAATTTTGGCAAAATATCATGAGCTAGTAGCAAAGCTCATCCAAGAGTTTGACGCCGTACGGATCAAAAATGTACCTCGGTGGAATAACACTGAGACAGATTGCTTGGCGAAGTCGAAAACATATACCGAGGTGCTAGACCATCTAAGCATCTCAGTGCTGAGCATGACGACCTCGGGAACAGGATGGAAAGACCCAATAAAAAGATACCTTGCAGAGAATTTGCTCCCCGAAGACCCCGGCGATGCTGCAAGACTGCGAAGACGCTCCGAAAGATTCTTCCTGATTGGTGAAGAGTTATATCGGCAGGAATATGCGAATCCGCTGCAAAGATGTGTGGATGAAAAGGATACTGAAATGGTCCTTGAAGAAGTTCACGAAGGCATGTGTGGTTCACACATTGGAACTGATGCCCTGGCAGCAGTGATACTCCGCCAGGGATACTTCTGGCCTACCCTGAGAAAGGACGCAAGACAGTTCGTCCGGAAATGTGGTAGCTGCCAGAGACACGCGAAAAGCCAGAGGACACCCTCGGAAATGGTAACTTCGGCAGACTATCCTTGGCCCTTCGCAGTCTGGGGTATGGACCTTATTGGGCCACTCCCCACAGCACCCGGAGGTGTGAAATTCTGCGTTGTAGCAGTGGACTATTTCTCAAAGTGGGTGGAGGCAGAACCACTGGCAACTATCTCGGTAAAAGAAGTGCAGAAGTTCCTATGGAAGAACATCGTATGCAGATTTGGCATACCGAGGGTACTAGTAGTTGATAATGGATCCCAGTTCACAGACAAAGGATTCCAAGAATCCATCAGCGACCTCGGAATAAAGATGCACTTCGCCCCAGTAGCTCACCCCCAAAGCGACGGGCAGGTGGAAGTATCGAACAGGACCATAAAAGATGGCCTGAAAAAAAAACTAGGGGAAGCCAAAGGGAAATGGCTAGGAGAACTCCAAAGTGTATTATGGAGCTACCGAACGACGCCCCGAAGAGCCACAGGGGAGACTCCTTTCTCACTCGTCTTCGGAACAGAGGCCATTATCCCACTAAAGGTAGTTCAACCTTCAGTACGGGTGCAAGTATTTGATGAAGGTGGTAATGACCTCGGCCTGAGAACCAATCTCGATCTTGTGGCCGAACACAGAGAAATAGCCGAGCTGAGAAGAAAAACTTTTCGGCAAAGAGTGACCGCGGCTGTAAACTTACGGGCCAGGCCAAAAGAAATCAAGAAGGGAGACCTTGTTCTCCGAAAGGCTGACTACGCACCCTGAAGGCCATCCCATGGCATACTTTGCGCAAATTGAGAAGGACCCTATCTGGTTCTCGATGAAGTACGGAAAGGCGTGTACAAGCTTGGCGACGCCGAAGGCGTAGAATTGAAGAACATTTGGCATTCAGACGCCTTGAAAAAATTCTACGCTTAAGGTTGAGCGGAGGAGTTATGTTGTACAGAATGGCCTTGAGAAAAATTCTTAAGTGTACAGAAATTATGCAAAACAGAATTCCGCAAAGGTGCTCGCCATGATAAAGCGTAGATATGACTTTCCGAAGTCCCTTGAGCCATCACGCTTGGGAAGGATGGAAAACAAAAATCTCGCAGAAGTACTCGCCATAGCCAGCGCAGAGATAATTTTCCGAACTCCCTTGAGCGAACATGCTCGGGAAAATGGGAAGTGAAAAATCTCGCGAAAGGTTTTCCGAAGTCCCTTGAGCAAACATGCTCAGGACAACTGGAAAAACAAAAAATTTGACTGAAGGTTTCCGAAGTCCCTTGAGCAATCATATTCGGGGTAAATTGGAAATGCAAAAAGCAATCATACTCGGGGTAAATTGGAAATGCAAAAGCCTGCAAAAAGACTTAGTCAAATTTTTTCAGGCCTTCCAGAAAGTCTTACGAGCAAGCGCACTCGGGACAAAGGAAGGTAAAAAAGTTTCTTTAATCGCAGGTTTTCCGAAGTCTCTTGAGCGAACGTGTTCGGGACAATGGAAATGAAGAAACTTGCAAGAAAAGACTTAGCCAAAAAATCCTCATTAAGAGCAAAGCTTCTTTAAAATAAAGAACTGCCCGAAGAAGGATTACAAAATAGAAGGGAAGGAAAAGGGGCCCTAAAATTGGCTAAGGGTTCGCGGCGTCCCGAGAGCCACTCGTCTGCCCGCCCTTTTCCATCACCTTCGGCGCTGGAATTGAAGGAGGAAGTTTTAGATGTTCGACCTTGGACCATTTCCACCGAGGTCCCCCAGGAATGTTTAGACCCTCTAGAAAAGAGAGGTCCAGATCTGGGAACCTCTGGAGAACCTGGTGCCGAGCAAGGCAGAAGCCGTCCTGGAACGCGACCTTGCTCATCTGATCATACTTGTTCTTCTCAAGCTCGAGGTCATCAAGCTCGTCCTTCAGATCCGCGACCTCCTCCTCCAGCGCCTTTATCTGCTCCTCCCCCTTCGGCTCCTTCTTCAACGACTCGACCTCGGCCCGGAGAGCGTTATTCTCACATGTCAATGACACTATACGGCCGTCAGACCCAGCCTTGTGCTGGAGAAGATCTTCGTTGGCAGTGAGCATCCCCTTTATTTGGTCACCGAGGTCAGCAATCTTCCTGGAGGAGTCCTTTTGAAGTTCTTCTTTTTCCTTCCAGAACTCCTCCCGAAGGGCAGCTACTTCTTTATCAGCAGCCTCTTTCAGTTGCTGGTTTTTGGCGACCGACTCCGCGAGTGCGGTCCTCGTCTCATTCATGGTTCGAGTGGCCGAAGTTCGAAAAGCAACCTCCCTGGCCACCCGAACTTGGAGAAAGGCGGTGTACCCCATCAGCTGCAAAAAATAGACGCAAGGTCAGTAAGAGCCAAACACTTAGGAAAAAATTGAAGGGAAAGAGCTGTGAAGGATTTACCTGATCAACATGCTCGGTGATCTTTGCGGCGAGGGTGTTATCCCCCGGGTGGGCCGCCGCTATAGCCTTGAAGGAGGCCTCGGTGAGCACCCCCTTCGAAATTTCCTTAGCCATTTGAGGAACGTCCTCGGAGTACATATTCATGTCCTCCGTGAACGTCCAAAAAGGCTCCTTGGGTATCTTCCCTTGCGGGATTTTGGCATCCCGAAGAGCTCGTTTCCGAGCATGATCGGCCACCCAGCCAGGGGTAGTCAACTCCCCTGCGTGATAAGAATGAGAAGGAGATTAAAGACAAAGAAGCCAATCCAGAAAAAACAAAGGAAGTACACTTTGTCTGGAAATAAACCTGGCGGAACCTCGACAACATCGTCCTCGGAGTCCTCGGCCGAAATGCCCTTGCCCTTCCGCTTGCGCCGCTCCTCGGCAGAAGGTACTTCTACCACTACATCAAGGAGGGCCTGTGACGCGGTAGGACTCTGAGGAGGGACGTTGGTTGAAGGGACCTCGGAAGCAGCAGCCTCAGACTCCGGAATCTCGGCTGCCACAGGCTCCTCGGCAGTCTCCTCGGGATTTTCCTCTAAAGGAGCCTGGGCAGCTCTCTTTGCTCGTTTCCTCGAAGGTCCTGCGCCAGTAGACTTCCGCCTTCGGGAAGACGCCTTGTTCATCTGATCGCCCTTCTCCACCTGGCCGGTGAAAAGGGACTTGTAATAGGCTGCAGTCGCGTCGCCCATCTCTGAAAAAGGAGAGAAACATTAGCGTAAGTCCGAGGAAAGAACAGTAAAGGAGTAGAAGATAACTCACTTTCGGCAAGCGCTTCGAAAGAAATTTCCTCCTTAAGAAGCTTGACCAACCAGGAATCCTTCCCGGCGATGGCAGGAGCTGGCATCTCGAGGTCAGTCTCGTGCTCCTTTAGCACCTTTAGCTCCCAAAGGACCTCTTCGGTCATCAACCTCCAATTGATTGGAAAAGGGTAAAGGGCGAGCGGAACGACCTCGAGATCCCAGTCAGAGACAGCCCGAATGCGGGCGTCGAAATCCGCGAACAAGGGAGCTAACTCTGGGGTCAGCAGCATCCTCGGATCAGCAACGTCCACATCCAGTGTTCCCTGAGCCCATTTGGTCGGAACGTACGACCAGGCCTCGTCCATCTTCATGACGAAAAACTTCTATTGCCACCCCCGCCAGCTATCTTTAGTGGCGAAGGTGAACATGAATTTCTTGCTCCTGAATCCCCAAGGTAGCATGAAATAGAAGCCACCCTTCGGGACCACAGAGAGCTTGTAATACTGCATAAAGATTCTGAAATTGGGTTCTATCCCGAAGATGCCACAGATGCAGAGGTAGGCGTTAAAATAGCAGAACGAGTTCGGGGGAAGCTGGTTCACAGCAATGCCATGAAATTTGCAGAACTCGCACACCATCTTCGGGGGAGGATACCGAAGACCCGCCTTCAGCTGGGCTCGGAAAACGGTAACCTCCTTACTGTGGTTTGAAAAAGCATAATGGCTAGAACGAGGCAGCCTAGTAATGGCGTAAGAGGGAAGAAATAATTTTTTCTTCCACCTCTCTAACTTTTCAGGGGTGGTGCAACAAGGATGGGCTAAAAGAGGCTGCCAGCTCTCAGGAATGGGCATTTTCGGCATAAAAACGAGTTTGAAAATGGAAGAAAACAGTTTCCAGAGAAAAACTCAAAAGAATACAGGGATCAAAGCGCTCTGAAAAATAAAAACCCACCGAAAGATTTGCAAAAATCTGAGGACGCCGTCGTGAAAGCTGGCTGAAAAAAGCTCTGATTAAGGTAGCTCCGCCACAGAAAGCAAGAAAGTGCAAGAACAGGGGCAAAGTGGAGAGAAGAGCAGAAGAGAAAGCAAAAGGAACTTATGATGGAGTGGGTTATTTATAAGCCAGAGATGGGTAACCGAAACATCGTCATAAGTACCCTTTGGAGGCGAACCGTCGCCGTAACTGCTCTCTGCACCTGAAAAGGCGCGCCCTCTGTAACCGACGCAACTCTCCTCCAATGGCAAAGCGCCACATGTCAACCGCTGCGCGAAAATGGGGGACACGTCCTCCAAACGTCCCTTGAAACCTGGGACACGTCTTCTGACATCCCTGGAAGACTGGGACGAAACTGGGACGCGCCGCTCAGATTGACACGCTTGGCCAAACAGACCTGCAGAAACAAAGAGCAGGCCACCTCGAGGACGCCAAGAAACAGGCTATGGCCGAACAGCCCATGACCTTCGGGCAAGAGGTGTATCTTCGGCACAGGCTCCACCTCGAAGACACCAAAGAACAGGCCAAGGCCGAAGAGCCCATGATCTTCGGGCAAAAGGCGCATCCTCGGAACAGGTTAAGCTTCCAAAGAAACTCCCATACACAACCTCAGAAAAAGATGCAAAACCGAAGTCTTCACTTCAGCTTTCTAAAGGAGGGCATGTGATAGCCAAACGCTATCGCCTCTATCTGGCCGAACTCCCTGCCACAATGATGGCCAGAAGAAGCTAGCGCTACCCGAGAAAAGGTGCGATCAGGCACCGCGGGAGATAGCCGAAGAGCTCCGAGCCCGGCACGCCAGGAAACCCCGAGGACACTACTCGCCCCCCAAGCTTGTGAACATATCGCCTTTGGAAAAGCGGCACCAGAAATAGCGAGCCGAACATGATATCCCCGAAGGCAGAACTCCCTAAAACTGGGAACCCCCAAACTGAGGGCTTGTTTCCCAAAGAGGCTCTGTCCGAACTAGAGGATGACCTCACCCAGGGACCTCGGGAGTATGGCAGGAGCATTTATGGAAGCATTTAAGGAAGCCTCTGACACGTCCTTTCACAGACGTCATAAAGTCACCTGAATAGGCGCTCTGACATACGGACGCCATCAGAATCACATCATGGCCCATCTCAGCACGTGGGTCAGGACAACCTGCTACCAGTTATCTGTCTCCTACTCCCAGAAACTCAGGGAACATCCGACCGAACACGTGTCGTGATCTGAACGGGCTAGGCACTCCTTTAAATACCAGGAATTAATACTTGGCATGAGGCTGGTGGGTTGGCCAAACACTGCTCCCACACTCTGAGAAAACTACCAGGCGAGACTCTTCAGCCCTTTCTGCTATTTCCTCTGCCTTTTCTCAGCCACCACTGACTTGGGCGTCGGAGGCTCCCCCCCCGGAAAAACACTCTGGGGGCCTCCTAACCCCTTGTTTCTGAGCTTTCAGGCACTCTCCTTCGGGCTGTCCATTCCACCAGGCGTTCTTCCTCCCAGAAGTCTCTCCACCAGTCACCATGACTATAAATGTTGTGGCCCCTGGCCATCAGAAACCATAATTAGTGAGAAAGAAAATGACATAAAGCAAGCTTAAGCTTGTTTAAGTGTGTTTTGGTGCCCTTAAGCTCATTTAAGGCCATTTAAGTGGCCAAATCACTTATCCCTCTCTCATTTTCGTCCTCCCCCAGCCCAAGAACACATCCATACTTCCTCCATAGCCACCACACCTTTAAACTTGCAATTGATTGAAGTTGAAGGCAAGAGGAAGCACTTGGAAGAAAACTAGAGCTATTTCTTGCATACTTCAAGGATCAAGCTTGATTTTCGGCCTACCCACTTTGGTAAGGGTTCTCTTACTCTTATGGGTTGTTTTTTGTATTTTCAAACATCCATGGAGCTATGGCTAAGCTTGGAAGAGAGCCACGAGCTTGATGAACCAAGCTTATAGAGGGAAGTGCACTTATTGAAGGTTTTGTGAACTATTGTCAAGTGCACAAAGATGGCAGTAAAATGAGGGTTTCTAGAGCCCAAAGTTTGTACTAACTACTGTTAAATTCTTCCTAAGACCAAGCATTAGCTTGAGGAGGCCTTCCGTAGTGATTTATTTAAGTTTATTACATGTTTTACGGACTAACCTATGGTTATTGTTGTTGCTACATTTCATGCATTTGTTATTTGTGTTTGGCTGCTGCATTTGGTTGCTATATGTTGTATATATGAAATCTGACCCTTGGAGTGATTGTGATCAGAATTCAGCCCTCCCATCTTCAATTTTTCAGGCTTTATGTGCTGTTCTTCCCTTTGGTAGAGTTCTTCGATGGTGTCAAGGGGATCCTTGGATAACTCGTAAAAGAGTTGTGAATCTCTCTGAAGTCCTCTGATCATGGTGAGGATGCGGATTTTGGGGTAGAAATTGAGGACACTCAAGGCTTCTCGGTTGAACCTCTCGACATAGTCCTAAATGGTCTCCCCATTCTTTTGAGCTATGTCTAACATTTGAATGGGCATCTTCATCATCGGTCTACTTTCGATGAACTACTGGGTGAATACGGTGGATAACTCCTGGAAACCCATTATGGTTCCGGGAGCCAGGGAGTTATAGCACGTAGTTACTGGCCCTAGAAGGGTGACTTTGAAGCACTTGCTGAGGGTGGCGATATCAGCGCCATGCAACACCATGCTACGCCTAGATTTTGTTAGGTGAGCTTCGGGGTCACTGCTCCCATCATATGTTTCCAAACGTGGTACTCGAAAGTCACTTGGCATAGGCGCCTCTACTACAGCACGAATGAAGGGTAACTCTTCTCCAGTGAAGGTCTTCGACAACCTCGACCAGACAGGTTTATGAGAAATCTATTTTTCCACCTTCTCCAACCTCTCTAGGATCTTCTCCATGAGGGTGGTAGTACTGTCTTCTCCCGATTGCCTGGTAGTTGCGGGCAACGGAGAGCAACATCTTCTTTTTGGAGAGTAACTTCGTCGGCGAGGGGATTGGGTCTTCCCATATGGTGATGGACTTCACCGGAAGGAAGTCTTGGGCTCTTTTGACACCGTTTCTCTAGTGTGGCGTCCTTTGGATGGTACGTCCTCTGTTGATGACTTATCATGAGAACCCCTGCTCTCGTAACTTCGGCGAGGTAACTTTGGGCTTCTCTCTTGCCGGGTGCTATGGGAAAATGCCCTTCCCTCAAGACGTAGTTGCGACCACCTTTGGTTGAGCTGTTGAGTCATTTCAGTCACAACAGAGCACTGAAAAGCTCATAGAAAGCTCATCATGACCATCAGAGGACATTTATCCTCTGGCAATGAAGTCTCGACTGTAGGTTGTTCAGTCGTTGTTGGAGCTTCTGGCATGGACTAGGACTTTGGGGGTACCTTGTCCTTTGAATGCCGGGTCTCAACAACGGCGACTTGAGAATGAGTTCCCATAGACGGTGCCAAACGATGCCCAGCGGCATCCTCGTTGTATGACATGTTGGCCTGAAGGAGAGACTTCTGGCATGAAGGTGTCTACAAGGCTCTAAAGAACAAGGGCTAGAGAATCCCCGGACTGTGTTTCCGGCGGAGAAGTCTCCGATGCCGAATTCAGTATCTGAGAATGGCAGAAAAGAGCAAAGAGTAGAGAGTAAAGAATGTTCTCTATGTTCTTACCAAGGACCCTCCCAAGTATTTATAGGAGGGTGGAAGGAGGAGGTTGTTTGTCACAGCTGGCTCAGATCCTGACACGTGTTTGGTAAGATTCGATCCGTACCTTCAGAGGTAGGCGTCACCAGCTGACCATATGCCATTCTGGCCAGAGGGCAAGGGCACATGCGAGGTATCTCAGTTATAGCCTCCATAACCATTTTTGTCGTATCGATGTAATACCCCTTTAGGGTACGAAACCCCCTCGGGAGGAGATTTTCCCTGAAGGCTAGTGGGGAAGGCCCTTCGGCAAAGTGGGTCACCTTCAAAAGGCGTTCTCTACTATCGAGGATGGTGGATCTACTTTTCCAAAGTTGGTAAATCTGAAGGTGGTGAAGGACACCTTTTCCCAAAGTTTGTCATGTCACCTTTCCGAGGGTGGTGTCGATGGAATGCCCTGAGGTTGGGGCTACGTCCTTACCGAGGGTGGTTTCCAGATAGTTGATCAGGGGATCTTTGTGGGCCATAGCCTTTCGGCTATCACCTTTTTTTTAAACAACGGCCTTTTTCATCATAAAAACCCTTGGTTGTTGAGGTTAAGCCCTATGAAATGAAGGAGAACTGTGGAGCTTTGAAAAGGAGTTTTGGTTTGAGATTTTCTGCCAAGGTGAGGAGGTCATTTTGGTTTGTTTACGTGCAGTAAAAAACATTGCCCTTAGGCTCAAAAATGTTGATTGGTCAAGTGCTTATTTTACTATGTTGTTAAAGGACTCCAAAGAGACTAGGAAAGGACTCTTGGTGCTTGAAACTTGAGCTTGCATGGTGGTGATCTACACAAGGGTAAGGTGTTCTAGCCCTTCTCTTTTTCGAAAGCTTTGGCCTTGTTTTAACTTTTTAAATGGTAGGAAAAATGGTGGGGTAAAAAGGGCACAGGCTGACTAGTAGAGGCTCATGTGGCACGAAGGTCAAACCTAGCTCCTAGTTTTGGGCAATAGGTGGTGTCCTTTGGAGAATTACAAGTGTGTTATAATGGCTAAAAACTGTTGTATTGTGTAACTCTCACCATAGTGATTGAAGTGTAGGGGGTAAAAGGCATGATCAACACCTCGTTAAAAGTGTTCCAAGTTGGTAACTTGGCCCTCAAGAAAAGCCTTAAGGATTGCTTGTTTGTCAAGCAACCTATGGCCCTTTTTGTAAGATTTTGGAAACTCGGGTACTCAATTGTAAAACTCTCAAGAAAGAGATTTGGAGAGTTATGAGAAGGATATGAATGGTATAAAAGTGCTATTGGAGGACCAAATTGCTCATGGAAGACAACTAAAGACAAAGAAAACACAAAAAGGCGTAAAGGACCTAAGTGTCCTAGTGTAAGCCTTATGATGTGTATGTTTTTTACTTAAGTCAAATGGAGCAATTTGGAGTTTTCCCACCATGGGGGAGGCAGCCAAGGATTGATAATTAGTCAACGATGGTGGGCACATGTGTACCAATGAGTTTAAGACAAATAGACCATAATTAATGGGAAGGAAAATGACATAAAGCAAGGTTAAGCTTGTTAAGTGTCTTTTGTGCCCTTAAGCTCATTTAAGGCCATTTAAGTGGCCAAATCACTTATCCCACTCAAGGGATGGCTGGCCAAAGCATGGCAAGAAAGTCAAATGTGGGCCAATTAAGACTAAGAAACCATGGTCTTGTAGCAAGGAAAATGACATAAAGCTTAATTAAGGCTATTAAGTGTGTTTTGTGCACTAAAGTCTTTATAAGTGGTTATCTTTGTCTTTATCTCCCACATTTGGTCTCTTCCATCAGAAAAATGTAGCATCTCCACCCCCACACTTCTTCCATAGCCACAATACCTCCAAGATTAAAATTGAAGGCAAAAGAAAGCAAGAAAGGGCAATTGGAAGCTATGTGGTGCTAAGACTTGGGTGCACCTAGGATCTATCTCAAATTTCAGCATACACTCAAGTTAAGGGTTCTCTTACTCTCATGGATTGTTTACTGTATTTTCAAGCATCCATGGAGCTAGGGCTAAGCTTGGAAGAGAGCCATGAGCTTGATGAACCAAGCTTAGTGAGGGGAGTGCACTTATTGAAGGTTTTGTGACCTAGTGTGAAGTGCACAAATTTGGTGGTGAAATAAGAGTTTTCTAAAGTTTCCTAGATTGTTTACTATATTTCCAAACATCCATGAAGCTAAGACCATGCTTGGAAGAGAGTAAAAAGTTCCAGGAACCAAGTATGGGTTAAGGGGAAAGAAGCATGGCAAGGTTTCGGCCTTAGTGTTACCATGATAAAGATGGCAGTAAGAAAGAAGGGTTTATAGAGCCCAAAGTTAGTACTAACCACTGTTCAAATCCTTCTAAGGCCAAGAATTAGCTTGAGGAGGGCTGCCACAATGATTTATTTAAGTTGATTGCATGTTTTACGGACTAACCTACAGTTATTGTTGTTGCTGCATTTCATGTGTTTGTTTGTTGTGAATGGCTGCTACATTTGGTTGCTATATCCTGTACATATGCATTGTGGTTTTTGTGTTTTAGTGTCTTTGGATGCAAGTTTTAATAAGGATCACATTACCTTAAGAAACCAAGTGTTACCTGATGCCCCAAAGCATCTTTGTTTGCTGTCATGTTAACAGGTGGAGAGACTTCCTGAGGAGGCGAGCGCCTGGAGCTCTGGTTTCCCAGCTGAGTGTGCCTGAAAAGCTTAAAGAAGAGGTTAGGAGGTCCCCGGTTTGCTTTTCCGGGGAGGACCCTCCGACGCCCAAGTCAGTTTTATGAGTGAAAGTGGAGGAAGAACACTAAGGGATCAAGTGTCTTGCCTGTTTTGTGTTTTCTCAGAGGGAGGAAAATGCCCATCCTTTTGCCCAGTCCCATTTCCTAGTATTTATAGGAGTAGCTGGTCCGTTCAGATCATGACACGTGTTCGGTCGGATTTGATCTGTACTTTTGGACCTAGGGGACAGGCAGCCGTTTGCAGCCTCCTTTAGTGCTGGACCCGGACAGGTTGTGTCAGGACTGGGGCGGCTGCGGCGTGTCAGTTCGCCGTTCTGATGTGACGTGTAGGGCTTGTGGGCGACATGTCAGAGGCTCCTTAAATGCTCATACCGTACTCCCGAGGTCCCCTGGGCGAGGTCGCCCTTCGGTGCGTGCACCCTCTTCAAATTCTATCCGTCCTTCGGTGCGAGCACCTCCTTCGGGATCTATCCCATAGCTCTGGGAGTTCCATTGATGAACACCTTCTTCGGGACTCACACCCATAGTTAGGGGATTCCCTTGTTCAGGTGTTTCTTGTTCGGGGAAGATCCTCTTCGGGGCCTCTGCCTTCGGGGAGATTCTTCCTTGCTTCAGAGAGATGGCTCTCTTACCCGAAGACGGTCAGTTTGGCCCCTCGATGGAGACGGTGTTGTCCTCGGAATTCCTGACGAGCTAACCGAAGTCTCAAGCTCGTAGTGTTTGACTTCGCACCTTCCGAGGTCAGTAAAAAGATCCTCTCTTGGGTGACGTCAGACTCCTCGGCCAATATTCTGGCAGGGAGTTACTACCGAGGAGGCAATAGCCTTTGGCTATCATTACCCTTACTAAGTTTCTCAACGAAACTTACTCCCCTCAATTCTGTCATTTCAGGTCCAGCTGAAAGATCACCATCAAACTAACCCTTGTGGTTTGAGTTTTAATTTGAAATTTCAGGTAAATGAACTTCCATAGTCTAGTTGTGATTTGGAAATTTTGGTGATTTTAGGAGCTCATTTGGTATTTTTAATGGTGGTACTTATTGTGTTGTGCAGCAGCTGTCCAGTATCCTGTTTCTGGAGTCCATTGTGTCATAGGCACTCCTATAACTTAGGGTTCATATTTAGCTAAGTTAAGACCATTTTTTAGTGCATGTATGCATGTACATGTAGTGTTTTCAAAATGAGACAATTATGTGAACATTTGAGTAATGTTTTGGCTATGTAAGTGATGTGGTGCAAAACTGCCTAAGTGTGAATGATGGGGTGCTTACTTCTAAATTCTGTTTTGGCCACATAAATTTTTTAAATGCAAGGGAATGTATGTACTATGTGTAATAGACATATATGGGGTAGCCTTAGAGGGCTTTCTCCCTGTGAATGAAGTGTTTGCACACTTATGAAATTTTGTATCGGCAAAATCGTCATAAAGTGACCAGAATTTTGACTCTTCACTTAAAGTCCTATATCTCCCTGTGTAAAAGGAATGTTTGTATCAAAATTTTGACCACGCCTAGAGAAAATCTAGAGGTTGAACTGGAATTTGGAATTTCTGAATATGGATCCTTGTAACCAAAGATATGATGTTGTAAAGTTGGCTAGGTTACTGTTCATTTGGTCAGAATTTTGTAATCAATTTCAAAAATTCATAACTTGGTCTATAGGTGGGCTATTGATGAAAAAAAAAATTTCTTAGTTTCATCTAAGTCTTTATTTGATAACAGCGCAAGGAAAATAAGGGTTACATGACTAGAATGATACAGTTTATTATTAAAATTTACAGGTGCAGTGGCTGGTCACTAGAACTTAATAAGATTGCCTAATGTGTGGTAGCCAAGATTAAGACTTGTGCTAGTGTTTTCCTTTATTGCTGCCATGGTGTGCATGAAATGTGAATATGTGTGTGATGCTTAGAGCAATATGCATGTGCTTACATATTGCCTAAGAGGGCCACTTGGGTATGCACACTAAGGGTAGTGTTCTAATGGCCTACAGAACATTACCAACCCTGGGAGTCCAAATGCACAATTTTGGCACCATAATTGGATTACCCGAAGTGGTTAACATCCTTGGTGCATAGGAAGTAAAATGGTGTGTCGATTCAGCATTAGGTGCTTGGTAGATAGGTGTTGCTGAACCTTCAATGTTTCGCAAGCACAAGAAAGGTTCCTCAGTTTGGATGTATGAGTGTTGTGATCGAGCTCAAGAGCTCGGTATAGGTTGTGCATGTGTGGCATGGGCTCCTAGGTGCATGAGCATTTTGGGGTACCTAGGATCATGGTTAGTTCAGCATGACAAGGTGCACATGCATGCGCCGTGGGGGGCTCACGCAGCCATGTGTGCCAAAAGGGCTCCCAATGGCACACCTAGGGGTGCACGTGTGCATATGCCTACGGGCTCGTGTCTGTGTGCACCTTGTTACCCACTCTGAGGTAGTCCAATTATGGTGCCAAAATTGTGCATTTAAACTCCCAGGATTGGTAATGTTCTATAGGCCATGAGAACACTACCCTTAGTGTGCATGCCCAAGTGGCCCTCTTGGGCACTATGTAAACACATGCATATTGGTCCAACCATCACACACATATTCACATTTCATGCACACCATGGCAGCAAGGAAGGAAAACACTAGCACAAGCCTTAATCTTGGCTACCACACAATATGCAATCTTATTAAATTCTAGTGACCAGCCACTGTGCCAGTAACTTCCACTAACAAAATTTATCATTCTAGCAACATACCCCCTGTTTTAATTGCTCCATTACCAAGTAGAGACTTAGAGAAAACCAAGGAATTTTATTTTACATCAATAGCGAACCTAAGGACCAAGTTATTGATTTTTTAAGTTGGTTACAAAAATCTGACCAAATGAACAGTAACTCATCCAACTTTGCAACATCATATCTTTGGCTACAGGGATCTAATTGTAGAAATTCGATAGCCCAGTTAATTCTGTAGATGTCCTCTAGGTTTGGTAAAAATTTCATACAAAGATTCATTCTACACAGGGAGACATTAAACTTTAGGTCCAGAGTCAAAATTCTTGCAACTTTTGAACCATTTTGCCCATACAATATTTCATAAGTGTGCAAACACTTCATTCACAAGGGGAAAACCCTCCAAGGCTATCCCATATAGGTCCATTACACATAGGAATTATATGCTCTTGCATCTAACAATTTTATGTGGCCAAAAGAGAATTTACAAGTAAGCAGCCTATCATTCACACATAGGCAGCTTTGCACCACATCACTTACATAGGCAAAACATTACTCAAATGTTCACATACTTGTCTCATTTTACATACACTACATGTCAATGCACACATGCACTACATAATTGTCTTAACTCAGCTAAATACACATCCTATGTTACCGGAGTGCCTGAGATACAATGGACTCCAAAACAGGATGCTGGACAGCTGCTGCACAACACAGTAAGTACCACCATTAAAAATACCAAATGTGATCCTAAAATCACCAAACTTTTCAGATAACAACTAGACATATTGACGCTCATGTACCTGAAATTTCAAATGAAAACTCAAACAAAAAATGTCAGTTTGATTGAGATCCTTTTGCTAGACCTGAAATGACAGAATTGAGGGGAGTAAGTTTCATTGAGAAACTTATTAAGGATAACACTTGGATTCAGCAGGCAATGTGACCATCATTAAAACCTGCATCCAAAGGCACTAAAACAAAAAAACCACAATGCATATATAGAAGATATAGCAGCCAAATGCAGCAACCAAACACAAACAACAAACACATGAAATGTGGCAGCAACATATACCATAGGTTAGTCCATACAACACATAATAAACATAACCAAATCACTATGGCAGCCCTCTTCAAGCTAATGCTTGGTCTTAGCAGGATTTTAACAGTAGTTAGTACTAACTTTAGGCTCTAGAAACCCTCACCTTACTCCCATCATTGTGCACTTCACACCAGGTTACAAAACCTTCAATAACTGCACTCCCCTCACTAAGCCTGGTTCATCAAGCACATGGCTCTCTTCCAAGCTTAGCCCTAGCTGCATGGATGTTTGAAAATTGCAGAAAATAGTCCATTTGAGTAAGAGAACCCTTACCTTGATGGGTGATGCCCTTCCGCATCTTCGTCGTGAAACATGGTGAGCCTGGAGCAGAAACTTCCGGTGAGGGAACTCCTGGATGAGGGGCATTGCTTGGGGAGACTGGCTGAAATGCTCAAAAAACAAGGGTTAGGAGGTCCCTGAAATGTTTTTCCGAGGACGGAGCCTCCAATGCCCAAGTCAGTGTTTGGAAATGAAGAATAAGTAAGGAGTGGAGAGATTTTTTCCCTTGGAGTCGGATCCCTCTGCCTGGGGCATTTCCCGAATATTTATAGGGAGGTGTACAGGAGAAGTTCATTTGCCACAGCCTACCCAGACAGTGACACGTGTTCAGTCGAATGTGGTCTGTTCCTTGGGAGAGGGGGGGAGCCTCTAGTTGGCCATAGGCTACTTGGTCAGGAGCCTAGGATGGCGTGTTGATGCTGCACAAGTATGGTGTGTCAGAGACTCCTTAGCCATTCCATCGTACACCCGTGTGGCCATTTCGGGGGACCGAACTCCTTCAGGGTATAGAGCTCATTCGGGGAGGTGTGCTCATCTGGAGGGAGGTTCCTTGTTTGTATGAGGCACCTTCGATTGGGCTCTCCTGATGTTAGGCTCGAATACATGATGATGGCACTTCATGAGTGTCTCCCGAGGGTGGCCCAGAGAGTATCCAAAGGTGGTTTTTGGGCACGCGAGGTTGGCGTGAGGTCACCCTCGAGAAGGGTGGTGACCCCTTCTGTCCGAAGTTGGTCCCATAGGTTTCCTGATGGTAGCGCCTATCCAGCTTGTCCGAGGGTGCTGAGGCCCTCTCTTTGCCGGGGTTTTGTCAAGTCTGTTTCGATCAGAGGTGGCATGCACATGTGAAGTCCTTCAGGGGCGATAGCCTTTCGGCTACCAATGGGTACGCTGAAATTGGAACTTGATCCTAGGTGCACTCAAGTCTTAGCACCACATAGCTTCCAATTGCTCTTTCCTGCTTCCTTTTGCCTTCAATTTCAATCTTGGAGGTATGATGGCTATGGAGAAAGTGTGGTTGTGTTCTTGGGCAGGAGGAGGATAAAAATGAGAGAGGGATAAGTGATTTGGCCACTTAAATGGCCTTAAATGAGCTTAAGGGCACAAAACACACTTAACAAGCTTAACCTTGCTTTATGTCATTTTCTTTCTCACTAATTATGGTTTCTTTGTCTTAAACTCATTGGTACACATGTGCCCAACATTTTTTACTAATGATCAAGTCTTGGCTGCCTCCCCCATGGTGGGATAACCCCACAATTCTACTCTTAGACTTAAGTCAAAAGCTTGAACACCTTAAGGTTTACACTAGGACATTTAGGTCCGTATTGCCTTTAGTCTTTCCTTTGTCCAAACTTGTCTTCCATGAGTAATTTGGTCCTCCAATAGCACTTTCATACCATTTATATCCTTCCTATAACTCTGCAAGTCTCTTTCTTGAGAGTTTTGCAATAGAGCACCCAAATTTCCAAAACCTTCCAAAAAAGTCCATAGGTTGCTTGACAAACAAGCAATCCTTAAGGTTGTTCTTTAGGACCAAGTTACCAACTTAGAACACTTTTAAGGAAGTGTTGATCTTGCATTTTACCCCCCACACTTCAATCACTACGGTGAAAATTACACAATATAATGGATTTTAGCCATTATGACACACTTGTAATTCTCCCATTTTGTGAGGTGGTAACAATCCTCCCCCCCTTAAAAATTTTGGCCCTCCAAAATAGCCTTTAGCTTCAGGTATTCTTCAGGATACCTTTCCATAAGGTCTTTTGCAGTTTCCCAGGTTGCTTCTCTTTCAAAGCGGTGTGACCACTGAACTTTAACCATAGGAATATGTTTGTTTCTTAACCTTCTGGTATCCTTGGCTAAGGTAGCTATAAGTTTCTCTTCATATGTCAAGTTAGGTTCCAACTGTATGTCTTCCACTACAATAGCATGCTTTGTATCCAATAGACACTTCTTAAGCATACTAATGTGAAAAACATTTTGAACACTTGACATGCTTGGCGATGGAGCTAACCTGTATGCTACCTTGCCAACTCTGTCCAAGATCTCAGAAGGACCGATGTATCTTGGAGCTAACTTGGTTCTTCTGACAGTGCCTTTGGTTGGTGTAACTTCAGCCAAACATTGTCACCAACCTCTGCATGAGCTCTTGGAAACTCTTTTCACACTTCTTTGTCCACTCAAATCTTTGACCCTTCTTGGTCAGATGAGTAAGAACTGAGGCAATCATGGAAAAGCCTGATACAAATCTCCTGTAGCATCCAGCTAATCCTACGAAACTTCTAATTTTCTTCACAGTCTTTGGTCTTTCCCACTCTTGCACTGCCCTGACCTTTTCAGGGTCCGCCTTAAGGCCTTGTGCATCTATGATGTGTCCTAGCAAAGACCCTTCCCTTATCTAGAATTCACACTTGGATAACTTGGCATAAAGCTGATCTTCCAATAGAGTTTTTAAGACAATCTTCATATGATGTTCATGTTCATTTTTATCCTTAGAATACACTAGGATGTCATCAATGAACACAACCACAAATTTGTCCAGATGTGGTCTAAACACCCTATTCATCAGGTCCATGAAAGTAGCTGGGGCATTAGTCAAACCGAATGGCATGATTGTGTACTCATAATGGCCATATCTGGTCCTGAATGTAGTCTTAGGAATATCTTCTTCCTTTACTCTCAATTGGAGGTATCTAGATCTCAAATCTATCTTAGAGAAGATCTTAGCTCCCTTGAGTTGATCAAATAGATCCTCAATCCTAGGGAGTGGATACTTGTTCTTGATAGTCACTATATTGAGCTTCATGTAGTCAATGCATAGTCTCAACAATCCATCCTTCTTCTTCACAAAGAGAACAAAAGCTCCCCATGGTGAAACACTTGGCCTTATGAAGCCCTTTTCAAGAAGTCCATCAAGTTGTTTCTTGAGCTTATTCATCTCTGCGATTGGCATTCTGTAAGGTGGTATGAATATTGCACTAGCTCCTGGTTGCAGCTTGATTTCAAACTCAATTTCCCTTAGTGGATGAATCCCTGGCAGGTCTTTAGGAAAGACTTCTGGAAAGTTTCTCACTATAGGTATTCTATCCACTTATTCTTTACAGTGCAATTCATTCAATGCATAACCATAATCATTCTTAGAAATCACAGGTATCTCATCTAGTACCTCTAGCTTCGTGCCACGCATTTCATACACTAATTCCTTAGAATTCACTAATGCATGCACTTCACCATCAGGCAATGTGATCTTCATCTTAGCATAATCAATTCTTATGTTATGCATAGCAAGCCAATTCATACCCAGCACTAAATCATACTTAGCAATATCCAACACTAGAAGATTAGTCAAAACCTTAGTCTTTCCTACTACTAGCTCACAATCCTTAGCTAGGTCATTAGTGAAAAGACATTGGCTACCTGCTATTTTCACTAAGGATATCCTAGGCATGATTTCAGTAGGCAATTTCATGGCTTCAAAAAATTTCCTAGCCAGTCTAGACATAGATGCACCAGTATAAAATAGAACACTAACAGGCATACCATTAAGGTAAATGTTACCTCTTGGTGCTCCTCCCTGGTCTAATGTCTTTGGCCTCTCCACTTGGAAGACTTTGCCAACTCTCAGCACTAGAGGCCGAGGAACTAGCCTCTACTATCCCTCCCTTGGTGGTCTGCCTCTAGATCCTGCCCTAATAGGCCTTACTGGACCTTGGTCTTCTGGCCTCTTTTGAGCCTATGGGCAGTCTTTGATCCAATGATCCATGGTTCCACATCTTATACACGCTTGGGTGTCAAAATAGCAAGGTTTCTTTCCATGAAACTTCTTATATTTAGGGCACCTTAGGCCAGGGAACTTCCCCTTAACCTTGCCCTCACCACCAAGATGAGAATTCTTGGAAATTCCTTTGCTATATGGTGGCTTCTTTTGCTTGTTTCCTGCCTGACTACTTTCCCCTGGTCCACTGGGAAAGTACTTAGTCTCATACTCCTCTTGTTCTACTAATAGAGCTTTCTACACTGCTTCATAGTATGTAACTACTCCAAAAGGTCTAACAGCCTTTCTAATGTCTGACTTTAGGCCTCTGACAAATCTTTTGGCCTTCAACACGTATAGTCCATGATACTGAGGAGTATACCTCACCAACTGATTGAATTAGTGCTCATATTCTAGGACACTGAGGTTGCCTTGCCTTAGAGCATCAAATTTAGCTTCCTTCATATCCTTGATGGCATCACTGGTGTACTGCTCCTGAAACAACTATCTAAACTCTGGCAAAGTCATTTCCATGTCATCTCCTGGCCTTCTGCCCTTCTAGACAGCATATCTATCTCTGGTGTTTCTCCACCACATCTCTGCACTACCTACCAAATCGTAGGTAGCCAGTGACACTCTCTTGGTGGAGCTAAGTGGCATCTCTTCAAACATTTTTTCTATGAAGATTAACCACTCCTCAGCTCTTTCTGGCCTAGCTCTTCCATCAAACTGTGGAGGTCTTAGGCCTTAGAACCTCTCCAACAGTCTGACTTCATCTATGCCTTCCAGATCCTCTGATCTATGTCTCCTGGATCTGTGAGAGCCCTCAGTATGGTGATGATCTCTATGATCTCTCTGCCTTCGCCTGGATCTTCTCTCATGGACTTCCTCATTCTCATTCCGAGTGGAGGAATGGTCATAGACTGAGGAATTGGTCCTGGACACTTGGCCAATCTTGTACCTTACTCTTCTTCCTCTTGGATTTCTCCTATCCTCATCTTCCACCTTAATGGTCTCATCATTTGTGTCTTCTAAGCTTCCAGAAGGAACATATTCAGATGTGTTCCTAGTATCCTCTTCTGGTTGCTGCTGTACGTCATGAACTGGTTCTGTCAGAGCTACTTGGACTCCTTGCTATTGTGCTTGAATAAGCCTTACTAAGTTTTCATTAATTTGAGCTAAGTTCCTCTGAAGCTCTAACCAAACTTGAGGCACTTTAGGGTTTGGTACCCCCTGTTGCCCCTAATTCCCTCTATTCTGTCCATTTCTTTGTTGCCCAAAATCAATAAGAGGCCTTAGGGGTGGTTCCCTTCTCCTTGTGGCAACCATCTTTACTTCCCGAATTGATGATCCATCATAGAGCACATATAAAGATCATAGGTATTTCAATGGTACTTGACACTAGCAGCTAACCAAACTGAGTTCATGTATGTAGATGCATGCAATGCAACTATATGCTATGTACATGTATAAACCATGCTCTAATACTAACTTTTGTTACCCACCCTGGGGTAGTCCAATTATGGTGCCAAAATTGTGCATTTAAACTCCCAGGATTGGTAATGTTCTGAAGGCCATCAGAACACTACCCTTAGTGTGCATACCCAAGTGGCCCTCTTGGGCACCTCTTGGGCACTATGTAAACATATGCATATTGGTCCAACCATCACACACATATTCACATTTCATGCACATGATGGCAGCAAAGAAGGAAAACTCTAGCACAAGTCTTAATCTTGGCGACCACACATTAGGCATCTTATTAAATTCTAGTGACCACCCACTGCACCTGTAACTTCCACTAATAACTGTATCATTCTACCCACAGACCCCCACATTTTCTTTGCTCCATTACCAAGTAGAGACGTAGAGAAAACCAAGGAATTTTTTTTTACAATAATAGCCCACCTATGGACCAAGTTATGGATTTTTTAAGTTGGTTACAAAATTCTGACCAAATGAACAGTAACTCATCCAACTTTGCAACATCATATCTTTGGCTACAGGGATCTAATTCTAGAAATTCCATAGCCCAGTTAATTCTGTAGATGCCCTCTAGGTGTGGTAAAAGGTTCTTACAAAGATTCATTCTACACAGGGAGACATTAAACTTTAGGTCCAGAGTCAAAATTTTGGCAACTTTTGAACCATTTTGCCCATACAATTTTTCATAAGTGTGCAAACACTTCATTCACAAGGGGAAAGCCCTCCAAGGCTATCCCATATATGTCCATTACACATAGGAATTATATGCTCTTGCATCTAGCAATTTTATGTGGCCAAAAGAGAATTTACAAGTAAGCAGCCTATCATTCACACTTAGGCAGCTTTGCACCACATCATTTACATAGGCAAAACATTACTCAAATGTTCACATACTTGTCTCATTTAACATACCCTACATGTACATGCACACATGCACTACATAATGGTATTAACTCAGCTAAGTACACACCCTATGTTACAGGAGTACCTGAGACACAATGGACTCCAAACCAGGATGCTGGACAGCTGCTGCACAACACAGTAAGTACCACCATTAGAAATAACAAATGTGATCCTAAAATCACCAAACTTTCCAGATCACAACTAGACATATGGAAGTTCATGTACCTAAAATTTTGGATCAAAACTCAAACAAAAAATGTCAGTTTGAATGAGATCTTTTTTCTAGACCTGAAATGACAGAATTGAGGGGAGTAAGTTTCATTGAGAAACTTATTAAGGATAACACTTGGATTCAATAGGCAATGTGACCATCATTAAAACCTGCATCCAAAGACACTAAAACAAAAAAGCCACAATGCATATATACAAGATATAGCTTCCAAATGCAGCAACCAAACAAAAACAACAAACACATGAAATGTGGCAGCAACATATACCATAGGTTAGTCCATAAAACACATAATAAACATAACCAAATCACTATGGCAGCCCTCCTCAAGCTAATGCTTGGTCTTAGGAGGATTTTAATGGTTTTTAGTACTAAATTTGGGCTCTAGAAACCCTCACTTTACTGCCATCATTGTGCACTTCACACTAGGTCACAAAACGTTCAATAAGTGCACTCCCCTCACTAACCTTGGTTCATCAAGCTCATGGCTCTCTTCCAAGCTTAGCTCTAGCTCCATGGATGTTTGAAAATTATAGGAAACAGTGCCTGAGAGTAAGAGATCCCTTACCTTGATGGGTATACTGAAATTGGAGCTTGATCCTAGGTGCACTCAAGTCTTAGCACCACATAGCTTCCAATTGCTCTTTCTTGCTTTCATTTGCCTTCAATTTCAATCTTGGAGGTATGGTGGATATGGAGGAAGTGTGGCTGTGTTCTTGGGTAGGAGGAGGACGAAAATGAGAGAGGGATAAGTGCTTTGGCCACTTAAATGGCCTTAAATGAGCTTAAGGGCACAAAACACACTTAACAAGCTTAACCTTGCTTTATGTCATTTTCTTTCTCACTAATTATGGTTTCTTTGTCTTAAACTCATTGGTACACATGTGCCCAACATTTTTTACTAATTATCAAGTCTTGGATGCCTCCCCCATGGTGGGATAACACCAAAATTCCACCCTTAGACTTAAGTTAAAAGCTTCAACACCTTCAGGTTTACACTAGTACATTTAGGTCCTTATTGCCTTTAGTGTTTCCTTTGTCCAAACTTGTCTTCCATGAGTAATTTGGTCCTCCAATAGCATTTTCATACCATTTATATCCTTCCCATAACTCTGCAAGTCTCTTTCTTGAGAGTTTTGCAATTGAGTACCCAAATTTCCAAACCTTAGAAAGAAGTCCATAGGTTGCTTGACAAACAAGCAATCCTTAAGGCTTTTCTTGAGGACCAAGTTACCAACCTAGAACACTTTTAAGGAGGTGTTGATCATGCCTTTTACCCCCCACACTTCAATCACTATGGTGAGAATTACACAATATCTGTTGGGTTTCGGAAGCCAAACAGCGCAGTGGAATTTCACTGAAACCCTCCAGGATCCAAGTGAAACGGGGTAAACCGGGTGTTCGAAAATTTCATACCTAATTTTCGGTTGAGATCTCTCACTCAACTGTAGAGTCGAATCACAAAACTTGAACAGTTGACGTGTTCAGGCTCTCTATCGTATCCACACGAGCCTCTCGGGATCACCACGCTTCCACCACGTCCCGGCAGATGCATTTCTCTTGCGCTCGCAGTGCTAGCTTGCGTCCTCCAAGGAATCGCAAGAGAAGAGTGCGGCTATCCTTTTGGGAGGCTAGGGCAAGGATACCTGCGAATTTCTCACTTAAAAGTTGTATTCATAGTGAGACTCAACTTCCAGGCCTAATGGGTTTCAAAGCCCTAATCCAATTAGGATTTAATTTCGGGCTTAATAATGGCTCAACTCCTTGGCCCATTATTAATACGAAATTAAAGTGAAACCATAACCCAAATAATTAGCCCATGCACTCTAATGATCCAAATAGCTCTATGTGTGTGACCCAATAGGCTCTTGCCATGTTGGCAATGATCATAAATCACATTTATGATCATAAGCAATGAGTGGTGTCTAGCAACACATCATTGCTACCCAGTGACAAGATTGTCGGTGAATCGACTAAACCTTTATGATCATCACAAATATATGCCATTGTCCTTTTGTCCAAGATATCAAGACTAAGCACGAGACATGGAATATGTCACTCTCGTATAGCCCAATCTTTGGTTTCTTGATTACCGAGTAGACCAACTTAAACTGACGACATTGATATCATATATCAACTCATCGGAGCATGGCCATGCATTTTCTAAGTCTCACTCTATCAAGGGGCCCAAAGATATCACTCCCGTTACATAGGAGGGACAAATCCCATCTTGATCATACAAATCCCTCCGCATGATATGTGACATACCCAATGACCTCCTTGAAGTTCACTCAGTTACGAGCAACAAAGGAAAGTATCAAAGTATGTGACTCACATGTAGGGAACCTTGATGATCTTAGGTTGAAGGACTACATATACCATGATCACTATGAGAATCACTTATGACACTCATATAACGATCCATGAAGTGTTCTCATGGTGGGTCAGTCCAGTACACAAGTTCTCCAACTTGTACCCATATGTAGACTACATATCTCATATTAGTCTCCACATATGCTAGTCATTATGTGTTATTTCAACCCGCTCCACAATAATACTAGACTTGGGACGTTTAAGAATATCATTATTCTAGGGTTACAATTATGTTTATTACGTTATGCAGAAACAAAATAACAAACAAAATTGCTGGATTAATGCCTCAATAAAATATCATGACTCAATGTGCAAAAATACAATCATCTCATGATTGGCCTTTTTGGGCACAACACTAACAATATAATGGTTTTTAGCCATTGTGACACACTTGTAATTCTCCCATTTTGTGAGGTGGTAACACACGTAGGAGGTCATATGGGCATGCCCTAGGGGCTTGGTTTCCATGTGGGCCTTGGGTTATGCTTCCGGCATGACCCATGTAAGGGAGCCCACGATAGAAACCCTAAGGCCCAAATGGCACTCAAGCTTACTAAATGACATGGGCCACAAATAAACATACACTTCGACCCAATGGGGCATATGATCCAAGATGGGGAAAAATACATCCATGGGCACTAGGAAACATATCAAATTGGATAAAACCCTGTTTCATACAAGAAGGGAGTTTTGAGCTAGCAAAAATTGGCAAGCTCAAGGGCAAATGCAAGGATGCATGCCCAAGGGCAAAAATGGACCAATGGGTATTTTGTTTGGTTTTTTTGTTGTTTTTTTTTTGCTTGCTTGTGTGAGAAGTATGAGGAGTCATGCATCCAAAAGGGCATGATATGATGATCATTACATAATACTCCATGCCATATGAGCTCGTGGCACACTCATATAGTTTATGGGCAAGGTTTATGCATGCATGGCAATGCGTGCATATGGTCCATTATGAGTGATGTTGTTATGTATTGTTTGTTTTAGAATGCCTTACTAAGTATTTTATATACTTACCCTTATTATTAATATGCAGATAACATCATCTAGGAGGCAAATAATCCATAGTGATTATTTGATCCTTGTTTGTTAGTTTTTCATCAGTACATTTTGCATACACTACGCGTTCATTTTTCATAGGTTGCATGCACTTATGGTCAGAGTCAAACTCCAAACTTATTTGCCTTATACAGCAAGGTGGTCAGGCAAGGACTTCTTGCCTCGCTCCTCGCTTAGGTTTCTCTCTCCCAAGGAATGGTGGGCCTACCGACCATTTGGGTCATGACTATTTTGTAGCACGGTAGTAGTGTTAGTGTTGTGCCCAACACCCAATCATGAGATGATTGTATGTTTGCACATTAAGTCATGATATTATTAAGGCATCAATCCAACAATTATGTTTTTTTTTCTGTTTCTGTGTAACGTAGTAAACATAATTGTAGTCCTAGAATAATGATATTCTTTAATGTCCTTGGTTTAGTATTATTGTGGAGAGGGTTACAATAATACATAACAACTAGCATATGTGGAGACTAAAAGGAGATATGTAGTCTACATATGGGTACAAGTTGGAGAACTTGTTACTGGACCAACCCACCATGAGAATGCTACATGGATCATTATATCAGTGTGTTAAGTGATTCTCATAGTGATCATGGTATATGTAGTCCTTTGACCTAAGATCATCAAGGCTCCCTACATGTGAGTCACATATTTTGATACTTCCCTTTGTTGCTCATAACTGAGTGAACTTGAAGGAGGTCATTGGTTATGTCACATATCATGCGGAGGGTTTTGTATGATCAAGATGGGATTTGTCCTTCTTATGTAAAGGGAATGATATCTTCAGGCCCCTTGATAGAGTAAGTCTCAGAAAATGCATGGCCATGGTCGGATGAGTTGATATACGATATCAGTGTCATCAATTTAAGTTAGTCTACTCGGTAATCAAGAAACCAAAGATTGGGCTGTACGAGAGTGACACATTCCATGGCTCATGCTTAGTCTTGATATCATGGACAAAGGGACAATGGCATATATCGGTAATGATCATAAAGGTTTAGTCAAATCACCGACAATCTTGTGACTTAGGTAGCAATGATGTGTTGCTAGACACCGCTCATTGCTTATGATCGTAAATGTGGTTTATGATCATTGCTTATGATCGTAAATGTGGTTTATGATCATTGCCAATATGATAAGAGCCTATTGGGTCTCACGCATAGAGCTATTTGGATTATTAGAGTGCATGGGCTAATAATTTGGGTTATGGTTTCATGACAATTTCATGTTAATAATTGGCCCCAAAGTTGAGCCATTATTTGTTGGGTTTCGGGAGAAAAATAGCGCAGCGAAATTTAACCAAAACCCTCCAGGATCCAAGTGAAATGGGGTAAACGGGGTGTTCAAAAATTTTCATACCTAATTTTCGGTTAAGATCTCTCAGTCAACTGTAGAGTCGAATCATAAAACTTAAACAGTTGACATGTTCAAGCTCTCTATGGTATCCACATGAGCCACTCGGGATCACCACCCTTCCACCGCGTCCCAGCAGATGCGTTTCTCTTGCGCTCGCAGTGCTAGCTTGCGTCCTCCAAGGAATTGCAAGAGAAGAGTCCGGCTGTCCTTTTGGGCGGCTAGGGCAAGGAGAACTGCGAATTTCTCGCTAGAAGTTGTATTTATAGTGAGACTCAACTTCCAGGCCTAGTGGGTTTCAAAGCCCTAATCCAATTAGGCTTTAATTTCAGGCCTAATAATGGCTCAACTATTGGGCCCATTATTAATACGAAATTATTGTGAAACCAAAAGCCAAATTATTAGCCCATGCACTCTAATGATCCAAATAGCTCTATGTGTGTGACCCAATAAGCTCTTACCACGTTGGCAATGATCATAAATCACATTTATGATCATAAGCAATGAGCGGTGTCTAGCAACATGATGGCCTAAGGCCTCATCGTTGTGAGTCATGATGACTGTTGAGGAGACTTCTAGGAGGAAGAACGCCTGGAAGGTGGATCGCCCCAAGGAGAGTACCTGAAAAGCTGGTAAACAGGGTTAGGAGGCCCCCGGAGTGTTTTTCCGGGGGGGGAGCCTCCGACGCCCAAGTCAGTGGTGGCCGGAAGAAGGAGAAAGTCACTAGCTCAAAGAGAAAGGCAGAAAAGTCTCGCCTCGTATTTTCTCAGAGTGTGGGAGCTGTATATCCGGCCTGCCAACTTCCTGTCAAGTATTTATTTCCTGTATATATAGGAATACCTAGCCCGTTCAGATCATGACACGTGTGCGGTCGGATGCTCCTGAACGTCTGGGCGTAGGGGACAGATAGTTGGTAACTAGATGGCCTCGAGCCTTGTGCTGAGACAGGCCATGATATGATTCTGATGGCGTCTGCGCGTCAGGGTGACTTTTTACGTCTGTGGTGGGACGTGTCAGAGGCTTCCTTAAATGCTTCCATAAATGCTCCTGCCGTACTCCCGAGGTCCCTGGGCGAGGTCGTCCTCTAGTTCGGACAGAGCCTCTTCGGGAATCATACCCTCAGTTCGGGGGTTCCCAGTTCCAGGGAGTTCCGCCTTCGGGGATATCATGTTCGGGCAGCAATGTCTGGTGCCACTTTTCTGAAGGCGCGCTGTTCACAACCTTGGGGGGGCGAATGGAGTCCTCAAGTTTTACTGGCGTGCCGAGGCTCGGAGCTCTCCGGCTATCTCCCGAGGTGCATGATTCCACCTGTTCCCGGGAAGCGCCAATTCTTCTGGCCATTGTTGTGGCAGGGTGTTTGGCCAGATTGAGGCGATAGCCTTTGGCTATCACATGCCCCCCTCTGGAAAGCCGAAGTGAAGACTTCAGTTTGCATCTCTTTCCGAGGTTGTTATTGGGAGTCTTGTTTGGAAGCATAACCTGTTCCGAGGTCGCACCTTTTGCCCATGGATCTGGGCTGTTCGGCCTTGGCCTATTCTTTGGTGTCTCCGAGGCAAAGCCTGTACCGAAGATACACCTCTTGCCCAAAAGTCATGGGCTGTTCAGCCATAGCCTGTCTCTTGGTGTCCTCGAGGTGGCCTGCTTTTTATTTCTGCAGGTCTGATGGCCAAGCATGTCAGACTGAGCGGCGCGTCTCCATTTCTCAGGGATGTCAAATGACGTGTCCCAATCAGGAGGCGTGTCCCAGTTTTCCAGGCACGTTTGCGGAGGCACGTCCCCCATTTCTGTGCAGCGGTTGACACGTGGCTTCTTGCCATTGGAGGAGAGGCGCGTCATTTACAGAGGGCGCGCCTTTTCGGGTGCAGCGGGCAGTTACGTCGACGGTTCACCTCCAATGGGTACTTATGATGTTCTTTCGGTTACCCACCTTTGGCCTATAAATAGCCCATTCCATCATAAGTCCCACTTACTGTTTTTCTGCTCTGCCCTCTGTTCTTGCGTTTTATCTTGCTTTCTGTGGCGGAGCTTCTTTAATCAGAGCTTTTTCCTACCAACTTTCACGACGGCGTCCTCAGGCAAATCTTTTGGTGGGTTTTGATTTCCAGAGTACTTGATTCCTCTGTTTTTCTGAGTTTTTCTGGAAAACTGTTGTTTTTTCCAAACTCGTCTTCTGAGTTTTTTCTGGAAACTATTTTCTTTTCCATCTCAAACTCTTTTTCATGTCTGCGATGCCTGTTCCCGAGAGCTGGAAACCTCTTCTGGCCCATCCTTGCTGTACCACCCCCGAAAAACTAGAGAGGTGGAAGAAAAAATTCTTTCTTCCGTCTTACGCTGTGACCAGACTGCCTCGTTCTAGCCATTTTGCTTTTTCAAACCGTGGCGATGAGGTTACCATCTTCCGAGCCCAACTGAAGGCCGGTCTTCGGTATCCTCCCCCGAAGGTGGTTTGCGAGTTCTGCCAATTCCATGGCATTGCTGTGAACCAGCTTCCCCCGAACGCGTACTGCTATTTTAACGCCTACCTCTGCATGTGTGGCGTGTTCGGGATAGAGCCCCACTTCATCATTTTCATGCAGTACTACAAGCTCTATGTGGTCCCAAAGGGTGGCTTCTATTTCCTGCTGCCTCGGGGATCCGGGAGCAAAAAATTCACCTTCACCTTCGACACGAAGGATAGCTGGCGGGGGTGGCAGCCTAAGTTCTTTTTCCTCAAGGTGGATAAGAACTGGTCTGATGTCCCGACCAGGTGGGCTCAGGGAGTGCTGAACGCAGACGTCGTTGATCCGAGGATGCTGCTGACCCCACCGTTGGCTTCCGTGCTCGCGGATTTCGACGCCCGCATTCGGGCAGTCGCTGACTGGGCTCCCGAGGTCTCTCCTCGTGCTCTTTACCCCTTTCCTATCAACTGGAGGTTGATGACCGAAGAAGTCCTTCGGGAGCTGAAAGTGGTTAAGGAGCACGTGACTGACCTCAATATGCCCCCTCCCGCCATCGCCGGGAAAGACTCCTGGCTGGTCAAGCTCCTTAAGGGGGAGACTTCTTTCGAAACTTTTGCCGAAAGTGAGTAATCTTCCATCCCTTTATACTTTTTCCTCGGACTTACGCTGATATTTCTTCTCTTTTTCAGAGATGGGCGATGGGGCTGCCGCTTATTACAAGGCCCTCTTTTCTGGCCAAGTGGAGAAGGGGGAGCAGACAAAGAAGGCGGCTTCCCGAAGAAGGAAGACGACAGGGGCGGGACCCTCGGCGAAGCGAGCTAGGAAGGCTCTCCAGCCTTCTCAGCCAGAGCTTTTGGAAGAAGAAGCTGGCGAAGACGCTGGTCTTGTTGAAATTCCACCGGCCGAGGTCCCCGCTACTTCCGCCGAGGTGCCTCCTCTCGACCTCGAGGCCCCCAGAAACACTGTAGTGGTAGAAGTACCCACCGCCGAGGAGCGGTACCGGCAGAAGGGTAAGGGTCTTTCTTCCGAGGGGCCCGAGTGTCAGGACCACCAGTTAGTACTTGGCTATGGCCAAGAAGAGAATGATGAAGACATGAAATTAAGTACAAGAGGGACTTGTTTGAACATGGTCTTAGTGATGAGAATACAAGACTATGTGAATTATGTGTTTTAATTACACATACAAAAGTTCTATGTGAACTATGCCATGAAATAAAGTTCTAGTACCAAACTGGACTGGTAACTAGTGACTAACATGGAACTATGCAATACTATGGGCCAAATTGCACATACATGAAAAACTATGTATGACTTGGCAAGAAATAAAGTTTGAAGACTCAATTGAAAACCTTGGACTAGTGCTGGAATTAAAACTACAAACCAAGGATGGACAAATTTAGCCATGCAATTTTGTGAGATGGCTAAAGAGGAGGTAAGCCAATATTGTGGCTCTTGGTCAATGGGCAGCCAACTTGACTTAAATTAATTAATTGGAAGTGTTAGTGGAGCTATTAAAATATTGGAAGTTGCCTAGTGGAGCCATTAAAATAAGGTAAACCTTGGACAAAGATATGAATTGTTTATTCATGGTGGAGCATGATTGATTTGTTTATTGGTGATGATGGAAGATGGAATTAATTATTGCTAAAAGAATGGTGTGATGGACGAATTTTATATGGTATAATAATGCAATTATGTCCACATTTTGTGTACTTGGCATGTGGGCCAACAATTTAAAAAGAAATGCTGGAAATTGCATTGAATTTGGTGGCTAGAATGGAAGTATGGAGACATGGAGGGTTGGAGGCGCCATGCAAATTAGTTGGGGGATTTCCTTGGCATTTAAGCCAACTTGGGTAAATTAATTGAAGGCTGGAAGCCTTTGTCCGCCACCCAAATTGCAGCTCCCATTCTTTGACCAAATATTATATGGAAGGGTTTTTGGTGCTTGGGAGAATATTGCATTGTACAATGCTGAAATTTATTGTTTAATGGGCACTTGAGTGGGCGGCCTTCTTATGCAGCAAACATTCCTTGGAGTTGTCATTTAGTTGCTGCCTTCGTTGGTTTTGGAGAGCACTTGGCCGAAACACAAAGCTCTTCCATGTTCTTCCATGTTCTTGCTTGTTCTTCACTTGTTCATCTTGATTCTTGGCCGAAACTTGAGTGTTCTTGAGTGTACATCCAAATTTCCAGCAAAACTCTTGAAGATACCTTGTTGAGCGTCAAGATTTGAGCTTGTTCTTGAAGGAACAAGGCATGGCCGAATATGTTCATGCATGTTCATGAAGTTCTCTTGAAGTTTACTTGGTGTTCTTGGTGTTGCATGTTGATTTGGAGCTCGGTTGTGCAAGTCCAGAATTTTCAGCCTTGTTCTTGAGGTAAAGGCTCAAGAGTACTTAAATCCATGGTATGTTTTCCATGAATAAGAGTTATATTGACTAAAGGAAGGCTGTATTGTGTTAGGAGAACCTTGGACCGAAAGTTTGAAGCTAAACCACCAAAGAACACTAGTTGGCCGAATGGTGTGCATGTTTGTTCTTGAGTGTTCTTGGTGAGTTCATGGTGTTTTGGCATGGAAATGATGATTTCATGAGTTTATGTGAATGATATGTGAAACTCATGGGGGTTTGTGTATATGGCCGAAAATGAAAGGTAACTTGGACTTGGAGATTGAAGCTTGGATTAAGACATTCAAGCTTGTGTTGGACAAACTAACCAAAACACCATTGAAGTTGAAGTTTCAAACTTAACTTGGAAGAAATCCAACAAGGCCGAATTTACTCAAGCTAAAAAGTGTGGTAAGGATTCATGAATTACTTGTGCTTGGTATATTTTCCATGATTAATGACAAGTAATTGAAGCTACTAATTGATGGTCAAGATTTGCCAAGTGATGTTAGTATGCTTGAAGGGCAATATGGAATTAATGGTTCCATGGGTTGATTAGCTAATCAATGAATGGCAAGTGTAAAGTTCTTGGTGGGTTTGGCCAATCCATCAAGCACTTGAGAGCTCGAGGGGAATGGAGATGATTTCATGAAGAAATGGTGTGCAAAATTGTACATGAGCACTTGCTAGTGGCTATGGCCGAATTGAAGAAGTGGTGTGTGTGTGAGTTTGTGTGCTTTTGTTGATTGATTGTGCATGCTAACCAACTTATTATTGATATATGTTGAATATAGGCTTCGGCCAAATTGTATTTTCCTTGTCTTTGTGTCTTTGGATGTAGGTACTAGCTTGATTATGGAGGTTAAGCTTATGCTTAACAATATGAACTCCTTTGGAGTTGTGTGAATCCTTACTGAGTTTTAAACTCACTGCCCTTATTGGTTGAATTTTCAGGAAAGGGTAAAGAGCTTGAGTAATTGTGCTTCTGTTTGGACTTCTTGGTTTTTGTGTACCAAGTTTACTTATTGTCCAAGGTATGTGTGCCAACAAATTCTTGGCTTGAAATGTGCATTTTATTCCATGGTCTTATGTAGGCCGAATTTAATGGATTAAGTTTTGCAGGAGATTAGCTGTGGGACTTGAGCTAGGAGGTGTTGGTTGAGTGGGCTTTTGGCATTTGAGACTTGGTGGGCTTTGGAGACCAATAACTTGGTCTTTTGGACTTGTACCTATAGTGCACATTTTGTAGTACCCTTTGAGCATTATGGGTAGTTGTGTACATATGGGCTATGTGAGAATTGGGCTGCAAGTTTTGGGCCCATTTGCATCCTTGGCATGATTGCCATGTAGTTGTTGTTAAGTTGTGGACTTAAGCACTTTAGGGCCCATGTTGGACTTATGCATTTTGGGCCTTAGTGGACTTTGTATGTTGGACTTGTTGGCTGTATGTTAGCCAAGTTTCTTTGGACTTTATGACTATCAGCATGATGTTTTGATGTTGGCTTCCTTGTGTACTATACTTGGCCGAATGCTCATCATCATATATGTATGTGTTTTCAAGCTTGAAAATGGATATGGGCTTCTTTGTTGCCATGCATAAGACTAGTACACTTGATTGCACACAAGTTAAGCACTTAAAGGAAAAAGTGCAAGTGTTGCTTGTTTTGCAAGTAATGGGTTGGGCTTGCTTAAGCTGCAAGGTCTTGGTCTAAAATAAGCAGGGACATCCTGGGCCACCTCCCAGGCCAATAAAAAGAATGCCCAATAATCTACTTAATGAAGGTTAGGTAACTAAACTCTGATGATAACTCTTAAAGACCCAAGTATTCTGGACCTTCAGGGTAGTGGTTGGTGAGAGGCACAGAGTGTGCATGGGCTGGGGCCTGTGTGGGGTGTGACACCGAGGATCCCGAGGACACTGTCTCCGAGGTTCCTCCAGGTATGCCTTTAGGCGAAGTTTAGCTCCTTTTCCTTTCGCGAATTTTTCTTCTGCTCCTAACTTCCTTCTCACTTTCAGGGGAGCCTCTTACTGCTAGCTGGAGGGCCATTCATGAGAGGAAACGGGCCCTGCGCGATGCCACAATCCCTGAGGGGAAGATCCCCTTGGAGCCCTTTTGGACAATCACGGAGGATATGAATTTGCTCTCCGACGATTGTCCAAAAATGACAAAGGAGATTTGGAAGGGGATCACCACTGACGCCTCCTTCTGGGCCATTGCGGCGGCTCACCCGGGGGATAATACCCTCGCCGCAAAAGTCACCAAGCATGCTGCTCAGGTATAGTCTTTACACTTTTTTCCTCAATTTTCTAAGTGTTTAGACTTGTACTAACCTGGACTTTTGCCTTGCCGTAGCTGCTGGAGTACGCTGGTTATCTCCGAGTTCGGGTGGCCAGACAGGCTGCCTCCAAGGATGCGACTTCGCAGGAACTCAGTGAAGCGAAGGCTTCGCTTGCGAAGGTGATCGCCAGCAACCAGCAGCTGACAGCGGATTGTTCTCAGCAACTTGCTGCCGTTCGGGAGGAGTTCTCGAAGAAAAGAGAAGAACTTGAAAAGGACTCCTCCCGGAAGATTGCCGACCTCGGCGACCAAGTAAAGGGGCTGCTCGCCGCCAATGAAGATCTTGTCAAGGACAAGGCTGTTTCTGACAGTCTTGCGTTGAGGTTGACGGACGAGAACAATGCTCTTCAAGCCGAGGTCGAGGCTCTGAAGAAGGAGTCCGGAGAGACGCTGGGGATAAGCGAGCTCGAAAAGGAGGTTGCTGAGCTGAGGGACGAGGTCAATGTCCTTGGCGTTCAAAAATGTACTTCTGATGACATGGCCAAGGTCGCCTTTCAGGACGGCTTCTGCCTCGCTCGGCACCAGGTGCTGCAGAGGTTCCCAGATTTGGACCTCTCTTTTCTGGAGGGCCTAAATATTCCTGAGGGACCTCGGTGGCAGTGGTCCAAGGTCGAGCATCTGAAGCTTCCTGGTCTTCGTCCGCCCGGCTCTCCCTAGTTTGTCTTAGGGCTCCTCTTATTTTTCTCCTTTGTGCTTCTTCTTTGGGCACTTCTTTTGTAAGGCGATTTGCTCTAAATGAACAATCTTTTGGCTAAGTCCTTTCTTGCAAGTTTCTTCATTTCCACTGTTCCGAACACGTTTGCTTCAAGAGACTTTCGGAAAACCTGCAACCAAAGAAACTTTTTACCTTCCTTTGTCCCGAGCGTGCTCGCTCAAGAGACTTTCTGGAAAGTTTGTAAAAATTTGGCTAAGTCTTTTGCAGGTTTTTTGTTTCCTTTTATCCCGAACATGTTCGCTCAAGGGCCTTCGGAAAACCTTCAGCCAAATTTTTCTGTCTTCCTATTGTCCCGAGCATATTTGCTCAAGGGACTTAGGAAAATTTTCACGAGATTGCTCATTCCCCTTTTCCCGAGCACGTTCGCTCAAGGGTGTTCGGAAATTACCTCTGCTTTTGTTTTGGCGTGTACTTTTGCGAGATTCTTGCTTTCCCTTTTTCCCGAGCATGTTCGCTCAAGGGTGTTCAGAAAATTTTCTCTGCACTGATTATGCCGAGTACTTTTGCAAGATTCTTGTTTCCCATTTTTCCCGAGCATAGTGGCTCAACGGACTTCGGGAAGTCATATCTGCTTTTTTCGTGGCGAGCACCTTCGCGGAATTTTGTCCTGGACAATTTGGTATACTTAAAAATTTTCTCAAGACCATTCTTCTCCGGACCATCCTGTACTTAGAATATTTTTTGTACAATATATTTCTTCCGCTCAACCTTAGGCGTAGAATTTTTTCAGGGCGTCTGAATGCCAAGTGTTTTTCAATTCTACGCCTTCGGCGTCGCCAAGCTTGTACACGCCTTTACGTACTTCGGCGAGAACCAGATAAGGTCCTTCCCAATTTGCGCGAAGTACTCCGTGAGATGGCCTTCGGGGTGCAAAGTCGGCCTTTCGGAGAACGAGGTCTCCTTTTTTGATTTCTTTTGGCCTGGCTTTTAAGTTGGTAGCCGCGGCCACTCTTTGCTGGAAAGCTTTTCTTCTCAGCTCGGCTATTTCTCTGTGTTCGGCCACAAGGTCGAGCTTAGTTCTCAGACCGAGGTCGTTTCCGCCTTCATCAAATACGTGCACCCGTATTGAAGGCTGAACTATCTCTATTGGGATAATGGCCTCTGTTCCGAAGACGAGTGAGAAGGGAGTTTCCCCTGTGGCTCTTCGTGGCGTCGTTCGGTAGCTCCACAATACACTTTGGAGTTCTCCTGGCCATTTCCCCTTGGCTTCCCCAAGTCTCTTTTTCAGGCCATCTTTTATGGTCCTGTTTGATACTTCCACCTACCCATTGCTTTGGGGGTGAGCTACTGGGGCGAAGTGTATCTTTATTCCGAGGTCGCTGATGAATTCCTGGAATCCTTTGTCTATGAACTGGGATCCATTATCAGCTACTAGTACCCTCGGTATGCCAAATCTGCATACGATGTTCTTCCATACGAACTTCTGCACTTCTTTTGCCGAGATAGTTGCTAGTGGTTCTACCTCTACCCACTTTGAGAAATAGTCCACTGCTACCACGCAGAATTTCACGCCTCCGGGCGCTGTGGGGAGTGGCCCAATGAGGTCTATACCCCAGACTGCGAAGGGCCAAGGATAGTCTGCCGACGTTACCATTTCCGAGGGTATCCTCTGGATTTTTGCATGTCTCTGGCAACTACCGCACTTCTGGACGAACTGCCTTGCGTCCTTTCTCAGGGTAGGCCAGAAGTATCCTTGGCGGAGTATCACTGCTGCAAGGGCATCAGTTCCAATGTGCGAGCCGCACATGCCTTCGTGGACTTCTTCGAGGACCATCTCAGTATCCTCTTCGCCCACACATCTCTGCAGCGGATTTGCATATCCTTGCCGATATAACTCTTCACCAATCAGGAAGAATCTTCCGGCGCGTCTTCGCAGTCTTGCAGCATTGCCAGCATCTTCGGGAAGCTCATTCTCTGCGAGGTATCTCTTTATGGGGTCCTTCCACCCCATTCCCGAGGTCGTTCGCTAAGCAATCTGCCTCAGTGTTATTCCGCCGGGGTACATTTTCGATCCGCACGGCATCAAACTCTTGGATGAGTTTTGTTACCAGCTCGTGGTATTTTGCCAAGATTGGGTCCTTCGCCCCATAATCTCCTGCCGTCTGCCGAACTACCAGCTGGGAATCGCTGTGAGCCCTTAAGTTTCTCACGCCAATCTTTCTGGCCAAGCATAATCCCGCTATGAGGGCTTCATACTCAGCCACATTATTGGTAACGTTGAAGCTGAACTTGATAGCCTTCATCACCTCTAGGCCTTCGGGTCCTCTGATAACTATTCCAGCTCCCTGGTGTACGGACCCCGAGGCTCCGTCAACATGCAAGGTCCATTCTGGCTCACCTTCTTTCGGATCTGAGTGGTTCTCCTCAGTGGTGGGTATTTCGGCGATAAAATCTGCCAATGCTTGGGCTTTTATGGCCTTCCGAGGCTCATAGGTGATTTCGTGTTCGCCAAGCTCTATGCACCACTTGGAGAGCCTTCCCGACTGATCAACTCTCTTCATAATATCCCGTAGTGGTAGACTACTTCGGACGATGATGGGGTGAGCCTGGAAATATGGTCGCAGTCTTCTTCCTGCAAGCACCAAGGCGTATATAGCTTTTTGAAGCAAAGGGTACCTGACTTCGGCGCCATGCAGGGACTTGCTGACGTAGTAGACCGGCCATTGTTTCGGCCCTTCTTCTTTCACCAGGACCGAGCTCACGGCCTTTTCTGTGACGGCGAGGTACAGTACGAGGGGTTCTCCCTCCCGAGGTTGTCGCAGAGTCGGCAGGCTGGCCAGGTAGACTTTGAGTTCTTCCCAGGCCTTTTGGCAATCTTCATCCCAGGGATGATTGTTTCTTCCGAGGTCGCCTTCCATCTTTGCTGCCTTTGTGAGGACTTTGAAGAAAGGTCTACACCTATCTCCGTACCTGGAAATAAACCTGCTCAGAGAGGTTATTCTTCCGGTTAGTCTCTGCACATCTTTGACTGTGGCAGGAGTTCGGAACTCAAGCAGAGCCTTAATCTTCTCAGGATTGGCGTCGATGCCTCTTTCGGATACCATGTACCCAAGGAATTTTCCCGACGTCACCCCGAAGATACACTTCTCGGGGTTAAGGCGAATCCCGAAGGCTCTGAGCTTTTGGAAGGTTTCCTCCAAATCTGCAACGTGGTAGCCGGGCAGCTTGCTTTTTACTATCATATCATCAACATATACTTCCACGTTTCTCCCCATTTGGTCTTTAAAGACCTTGTTCATCAGTCTCTGGTAGGTGGCTCCTGCATTTTTCAGCCCGAAGGGCATTCTGATATAGCAGTACGTTCCTCCCTCGGTGATGAAGGCAGTTTTCTCTTCATCTTCGGGGTCCATCCTTATCTGATGGTAGCCGCTGAAGGCATCTAGGAAGCTCAGGAGCCCGTATTCGGCCGTTGAATCTACCAGTTGATCTATTGGCGGGAGGGGAAATGAGTCTTTCGGGCAAGCATCGTTCAAGTTTCTGAAATCAATGCACATCCGGAGTTTGCTGCTACCTTCTTTTGTGGCAATGACCACGTTGCTTAACCATTCGGGGTATTTTACCTCCCTGATAACTTCAGCATCCAATAGGCGCTGGACTTCGGTTTTCACGAAGTTGCTTTTGTGGGCTGAGATGCTTCGTTTCTTTTGCCTGATAGGTTTTACTTCCGGGCTTACTTTGAGGCTGTGCTGTATTATGCCAGGGTTCACTCCTGGCATGTCTTTCGGCGAGTAGGCAAATAGATCTTTATTTTTTAGCAGAAAGGATACAAGATTTTCCTTATCACCTTTGGCCAAGCTCTTCCCTATTCGGGTAGATTGTCCTGGGACAAGATCTACTGCTTCCGTTTCTGCTTCTGCGGGATCTCCTTCTTTGCCTTTCTCCTGCGCCTTTGCCTCCACCGTTTGTGTAGAGCTGTTTGCCGGAGCCTTTCGTGTTTTTACAAACACCTTTCTTACCTCGGCTTGGTCGATGAAGACCTCTGCATCTCCATCCTTGGTGGCGAATGTGACAGTCAAGTACTTCACATCGGGGCGAATGTGCAGGTTCCCCTGAGTCTGCCTTCCAAGGATGGCGTTGTACGAAGACGGGACATCCATGACGATGAATCTTGCCATTGTGGACGCGTACAACTCAGCTGCTCCGTCTACCGAAGTGCCTTTCATCATCAAAGGGAGGTCGATCCATCCGAGGACGGGTAGTTCGGATGGCCCAACGCCGAAGGTGGGCGTGGTGACAGGTTTCAGCTCGCTGCTGGAGATGCCCAAGCTCGGCAGTAAGTGCGAGAAAAGGACGTCAGCATTTGAGCCATCATCAAGCAACACTCTCTTGACGTCCCAGTTCCCTATTCTCGCCATTATCAACAGCGGGTCGTCGTGGGGGAAGACGACAGTGGAGCCATCTTTGCGAGCCAATTTCTTTGATGGACTTTGATACTCCATAACCGCAATTTCTCTGGCCTTCCGCTTTCTTTCCGAGGATGGGAGCCCCGTGGTAATGGTTTGGATGACCCCTACTGGAGGTGGAAGGCGCCTTTTTGGACTTCTGTTTCTCCGCCTGTCTGAGTCATAGTCCTCGTTTTCGGCCCTCTCTTCCTCCTCTTTTCTGCCTTTTGGGGAGGGCATCCGTAGGTATTTGCGAAGCTGGCCCTGTTTGATCAGCGACTCTATGTACTTCTTCAGCTGGAAGCAGTCTTCGGTGTCATGACCGTGGTCGCGATAAAACTGGCAGAACTTCTTGGCATTCTTCTTATTATCGGCGGCCATGGCCTTTGGCCGCCGAATCTGCGTCCCTTGCCTTTCCAGCGCCATGAGAATGTTGGTCCGTGTCGTGCTCAAGGGTGTGAAACTTTGAGGTTTCTTTCCTCGCATTCGCCGTGGTCGACCTGTGTGTTCAGAAAGATGCCGAGCTTGCTGGCTGGACCCTTCGGCGCGGTGATGATCAGACTTTGGCCCCGCCATCCTCAATTCCTCGGCTGTCATGTGCTGCTCTGCCCTTCGGTAAAATTCTCCGAGGGTCTCCGGGGGGTCCTTTGAGAACTCGTAGAACAACTGTGAGTCACGCCGAAGGCCCCGTGTCATAGCGAAGATGCGGATTTCGGGCCGGAAGTCCGGGACGCTAAGTGCTTCCCTGTTGAACCGTTCGACATAGTCTCGGATCGTCTCTCCGTTTCTCTGCTCTATGTCGAACATCTGCACAGGCATTTTGGCCGTCGGCCTGCTCCGAATGAACTGCTGGGTAAAGGCTGTGGACAACTCCTGAAACTCAGTGATAGTCCCTGGGGGCAAAGAATTGTACCATGCTGTTGCTGGGCCCGTGAGGGTGACTTCAAAGCATTTGCACATGGTAGCGTCATCAGCTCCGTGCATTATCATGCTCCGCCTGTACTTCGTCAGATGGGCCTGTGGATCAGTTCGGCCATCATAGATCTCCAGCCTAGGCACTCTGAAGTCGCCTGGCATAGCTGCCTCAACGACGGTGCGAATAAACGGGGAGCCATCTTCGCATAATGCCCCCGACAGCCTGTCCCAAACGGGTTTTCTGGTCACTTGCTTCTCCACTCTGTCCAGCCGTGCCAATATCCTTTCCATAAGCACAGTGGCGCTAGGACCATTTTCGCGGGAGGGAGATCGACGGCGCCTTTTCGGGGAGCGAGTTCGGCGCGGAGGGGTCAGGGACCTCGCCTCGGGCGATGAACTGCTTCGCTGTGAGACTCTCGGTCGCTTGGACCCGGTTTGTCCCACAGGCCGTTTCCCGAGGGCTATATCTTCTGTGGATGATTCTCCGCGAGGCTCTCCACTTCCTGTACTGCGGTGTGTAGACTTGGGGCTTCTCTCCCGAGGGCGTGCTGAAGAGGAGGGTTTCTGGGCCCGTGACTGCTGTGGCCATCTTCGGTCGATCTGCCGAGTCATTTCAGCAACGACCGAGCGCTGAAAGTCCCTCAAGAAGCTCATGGTGATTACCAGAGGGCAGTCCTCCTCGGGCGTAGAAGTCTCTGGGAGTGTCTGCTCAGCAGCCGGTTGTATCTCAGGCGCGGACGAGGACCTTGGGAGTCCCTTGTCCTTAGAACGCCGAGTCTCAACGACGGCAATCTGCGAGCGGTTTCCCACAGACGGCGCCAAATGATGGCCTAAGGCCTCATCGTTGTGAGTTATGATGACTGTTGAGGAGACTTCTAGGAGGAAGAACACCTGGAAGGTGGATCGCCCCAAGGAGAGTACCTGAAAAGCTGGTAAACAGGGTTAGGAGGCCCCCGGAGTGTTTTTCCGGGGGGGGAGCCTCCGACGCCCAAGTTAATGGTGGCCGGAAGAAGGAGAAAGTCACTAGCTCAAAGAGAAAGGCAGAAAAGTCTCGCCTCGTATTTTCTCAGAGTGTGGGAGCTGTATATCCGGCCTGCCAACTTCCTGTCAAGTATTTATTTCCTGTATATATAGGAATACCTAGCCCGTTCAGATCATGACACGTGTGCGGTCGGATGCTCCTGAACGTCTGGGTGTAGGGGACAGATAGTTGGTAACTAGATGGCCTCGAGCCTTGTGCTGAGACGGGCCATGATATGATTCTGATGGCGTCTGCGCGTCAGGGCGACTTTTTACGTCTGTGGTGGGACGTGTCAGAGGCTTCCTTAAATGCTTCCATAAATGCTCCTGCCGTACTCCCGAGGTCCCTGGGCGAGGTCGTCCTCTAGTTCGGACAGAGCCTCTTCGGGAATCATACCCTCAGTTCGGGGGTTCCCAGTTCCAGGGAGTTCTGCCTTCGGGGATATCATGTTCGGGCAGCAATGTCTGGTGCCACTTTTCCGAAGGCGCGCTGTTCACAACCTTGGGGGGGCGAATGGAGTCCTCAAGTTTTACTGGCGTGCCGAGGCTCGGAGCTCTCCGGCTATCTCCCGAGGTGCATGATTCCACCTGTTCCCGGGAAGCGCCAGTTCTTCTGGCCATTGTTCTGGCAGGGTGTTTGGCCAGATTGAGGCGATAGCCTTTGGCTATCACAACACATCATTGCTACCCAAGTGACAAGATTGTCGATGATTCGACTAAACCTTTATGATCATCACCGATATATGCCATTGTCCCTTTGTCCAAGATATCCAGACTAAGCACGAGACATGGAATGTGTCACTCTCGTATACCCCAATCTTTGGTTTCTTGATTTCTGAGTAGACCAACTTAAACTGATGATATTGATATCATATATCAACTCTTCCGAGCATGGCCATGCATTTTTCTAAGTCTTACTCTATCAAGGGGCCCAAAGATATCACTCCCGTTACATAGGAGAGACAAATCCCATCTTGATCATACAAATCCCTCCGCATGATATGTGACATACCGAATGACCTTCTTCAAGTTGACTCAATTACGAGCAACAAAGGAAAGTATCAAAGTATGTGACTCACATGTAGAGAGCCTTGATGATCTTAGGTTGAAGGACTACATATACCATGATCACTATGAGAATCACTTATAAAACTCATATAATGATCCATCTAGTGTTCTCATGGTCGATCGGTCCAGTACACAAGTTCTCCAACTTGTACCCATATGTAGACTACATATCTCATATTAGTCTCCACATATGCTAGTCGTTACGTATTATTGCAGCCCACTCCACAATAATACTAAACTAGGGTGTTTGAGAATATCATTATTCTAGGGTTACAATTATGTTTGTTAAGTTACGCAGTGATAGCCGAAGTGCTATCACCCTGGTCAACCACCGACCACGGAAAAGGATTCTGGAGTGAAGGAAGTCATACACTTAAGGCACTCGACCTCGGTAGCTCGCCAATTCCAACTTCAGAAGCCAGCGTAGCACCTCCTTCGGAGTGCCGGCCAAACCACCCTCGGGGAAAAGGACCGACCACCCCCTGCCGGAAAAGGTCCCCCGAAGACAAACAGACCGAAGTTCTAACCGGACTCTGGAAAAGTGGTCTTCGCCCCGAAGTGAGACATCAACCAAAGGGACCTCGGTTGTACGACAAGAGCCATTAACGAGTCTCTGACACTCCGCTTACACAAGTCACCAACATGCCACCTCCTGGCATGCTCTGGCACGATGTCACCATCCAACGTCCTGTCACACAGGGCTACACCTACTCCGGCTCGCAAACCCGAAGAGCCTGCAGACGACTAGGGGCGTCCACGCTTAGAAGTACGAACACTATCCGAAACATACATGTGCCATACACGTGTCGTCATCTAAAGGGGTCACCCTCTTCCTTTTATATAAGGGAAGTCATCACACGGAAGGGGGTTCTTCCAGTGGGAGGAGTTTTTTCGGTTAAGAGAGAACTTTTTCCAACTGGAGAAAGGGTCTTCCAACTGGAGGACCAAAAGGGCAGGAGGATGCTCTCCTCTCTACGCCTGAATACTCTCCCTTTAGCCCTCAGAAAGACGTGCCAGGCAAGCATTTCTAGTACTTATTACTGCGCCCCTCTCGCTTGATCAAAGCACTGACTTGGGTGTCGGAGGTTGCCCCCCGGAAGTCCACCCCGGGGGCCTCCTAACCCCTGTTTTCTGAGTGTTTCCGCTAGGTCTCCCTGAATGATCTCCGCTCCGGGTTCTCTCCCGTGCCGGGAGCCTTTCCCGTCCTCACCAGCCACGGTATCAGAAGCCATCGGCCATCACTTCAGGTAACCCTCTTAGGGTACCTTCGTGTCCTTCCAGGAGTCCCAACTGCCCACACCGCTGCATAACAGTAAAGATGCTGGCTCCACCTAACCGGACCCGCATCATTTTGGCACCGTTTGTGGGAACCCAGCTCCAAGTCGTCGTCGTTGAAACTCGGCGTTCTAAGGACAAGGGACTTTCGAGGTCCTCGTCCGCGCCAGAAATTCAACCGGCAGCCGAACAAGCGGCGGCAGGGATTTCCTCACCTGAGGACTAACGTCCCCTAACTATTACTATGGCTTTCCTGTGCGAATTCCAGCGCTCTGTTGTGGCCGAAATGACGCAGTAGTCAAGCCAAAGAAGGCCGCAACCAAAATTCGGATCGAAGGCCCTCCTCATCAGTACCTCATGGGGTGTAGAGTCCCATGCCAATTCACAGGAATTGGGAAAACGGAGATCAACGGGATGAGTCCTCGGCGGGAACCATGCTCCCCGGAGTATGACCTACGGGAAAAGTAGGGTCGGGATGACCCAGACCTCCCCGCCGAAAGAGTTCTGCACCCGAGGAAAAAATCTCCATCTCCTCGGCAACGAAGTCAAAACCCATTGCCCCGAGAGGTCGTTTACGACTTGACTTGCGGGCAGAAGGTGCCGACTCTACTTCCCAGGACACGACCACTGTCCGAAGTGACCCACCTCCGTGCAACGCCGTGAAAAAAGATTAGAGCATTCGGAAAAGACTATCGAAATGGTGCATCGAACTCGAAGAATACTACATCACGTATAAGCCTAGAAGGGCAATGAACGCCCAGGTACTGGCAGACAGCATTGCCAAATTCCAAGAAGAAGGGAAGGTTGAAACCAACAGAGGAGACAGAGCGAAGGTAGATCCAAAGTGGAAACTCTTTGTAAGTGGAAGCCCAAGCGCAGAACATCAGGGCGATGTGATACCCGCTCGGGGGCCCGAAGGCAGGGAGGCGTTCAAAACGATCAAATTTGCTTACCAAAAAGTGTTGGGCCATCCGAGCATGGCAACCCTAGGTGTAATAACCTCGAACAAAAGGCGGAAAGGTCCTACAGAGAGGAATCTCGCAACCAAGAAGTCCCGAAAATCCTCATGAAGAGGCCGGAAGTGCGAAGACATTCTGGATGATATTAAGGAAAAGCTATACAATCAAAGGTACGCAATTCCGTTATTAAGATATATCGGTAAAATGGGTGCAGGACAATTCATCCAAGAGGAGTGAAAATGGCCAGAGACACGCCAGCACCTGAAGACTGCCTTCGGAGTGGATAACCTCGGAAAGATTGCACCGAGCCACTCCAGACAGCACCCGAAGATGTGAAGTTTTGCTTGATAGCAGATGACTACTTCCCTGAGTGGGGTAAGGCAGAACTCCTAGCAACTATGCCGGCAAAAGGTGCACAAAAAGTTCATCTGGGAGAACATAGCATGCTGATTTGGCATACCGACGGTGACACGGGCCAGTAATGATTTCCAGTATATGTATAGAAGATTTCAAGAATCCGTCACTGACCTCTGAATGAAAAGGCACTTCAGTCCACTAGCTCAGCCCCCGAGCAACAGATGAGTAGAGTTGCAGAAAAAGCTACAAAAGAGGGACTATAAGAGATGCAAAGGGAAAGTGGCCAGCAGAACTTCCTATTGTACTAAGGAGTTGTCACTTATCTCCAGTACAGAAGCCACTATCCATTTAAGGTAGTTCAGCCATCATACATATATTTGACGAAGGATGGCCGACGAACCAAGCCCGGAAGAATAGCCTTTTCGGCAAAAGATGGCCATAAGTGCAAATCTGCATGATAGGCCAAAAGGAATAAGGAAAAGGAGACCTCGCCCCCAAAAAGCTGAATCAGAACCTCGAAAGCCATCCTACGGGGTGCTTTGGCATTTGGACCCAAACAAGGTCCAAAACGGAGTATACAAGCTCGACAACACTGAAGAAGGAAAACTGAAAAATACAAGGCACTCGAGCACCTTAAAGAAATTCTACACTTAGAATTCTTAGACAAGAAATGGTGAAAGCCATAAATTTATCTAAGTACAGAAAGCTTTCCCCTGACTGAGAATGCTGAAGTATGGACTCCCGAAAGTCTCCTATTCCTTCCGAAGTTAGTTGGGTTATAGGCCCAATAGAGGGCAAGTCTACCGAACACGGCTGACAAGGGGTAGGCTAAACTTTGCCTAAGGGAACTTCGCCAACTGCGAAAGACCTCCCGAAGAATGGCCGACGAAAACGAAGCAAAAAGAGTACCGAAGTCCCTTGACCGAAAGTGGTCGGGACAAATGGGAAACAAAAATTTCTCAAAGAAGACTTAGCCAAAATAATGAAGGAAAATTCATTGAAGAAGGTCTTGATACAAAGAGAAGATTACAAGAAGAAGAATACAAAGAAAAAGAAGAAGGCAAAGGTCCTAGAATATCTAAGGTAACCCGGCGTCATGGGAAGCTTCGGCTCCTGAATCTTTCGCCGCCACCTTTGGTGCAGGAGGAGGAAACAACAGGTTAAGGAACTCGACTCTTGACCACATCCACCGAGCCCCCCCGAGAATATCTAGGGTAGCCAGAAAGGAAGAATCGAGGTCTGGATACTTCTTCAGAAACTGTTAACGAGCTAGGCAGAAACCGTCCTGAAAAGCAACCTTGGACGTCTAGACGGCTTTGCCTCTTTCAACATCTAACTTGTCATCCTCATGTTGAAGGTCTGAAACCTCCTGCTGAAGGTTGGAAATCTCCTTCTCCAGCTACTCGATTTTCTTCTTCTTCTTCGAACTCTCCTTCAGTGAGCGGACCTTGGCTTGGAGTTCGGCATTCTCAGCCATCGCTTTCACCAAAAGGGCAGACTCCCCTTCCTTTTCCTTCTGAAGGACCTCATTGGCCGAAGTCAGGATGACCAATTTATCGCCAAGGTCGAACATCTTCTTCGAAAATTCCTTCAAGAGCTCTTCTTGGCCCTTCAAGAGTTCTTCCTGAAGACGGGCAATCTCCTCCTTGCATATTTGGCTCAACTTGGTGTTCGTCAACACCGAGTTGGCGCAAAAGACTTTGGCCTTCTCCAATTTGTCTTCAGCCCAAGCTCGAGTCGAAGACTGCTTTGCTGCCCAAGCTCGGAGGTACCCACTATACCCTAGGAGCTGCAGAAAAGAAGGTACTTAGCAAGATTTGCACAAGGGAAGCCAAAAAACACTTAGGCAAAAAGTGGGAAGGAAAAATCAAGAGCCTGAAGAGTTACCTGAGCAGCATGCTGGGAAACTTTTGCAGCAAGGGCATCCTCGGAGGCACACTCCTCGGCGATTGCCTTGAAGGATGCCTGAGTAAGCACGGCCCTCGCCATTTCGGGAGCCATTTCCCGACAGTCTTCGGAGAACAGATTCATGTCCTCCGTAAAAGACCAAAATGGCTCCTTCGGGACTTTGTCCTTCGGGACATGAGAAACCCGAAGATCCCTCCTTCGGGCGTGCTCAATCTTCCAAACCAGGGGCGCCAGATCCTCTGCAAAAGAAACACACATCTTATTAGGTAAAATTTCATTGGTTATAAAAAATATATATAACTTGATTACAGGGAAAAGGAGACAAACCTGGCACGACCTCAGCACAGTCGTCATCAGAGTCACCGACCTCCTGCATGTCGGCAGGAATATGTTTGCCCTTGGCCCTTCGGCGCTTTTCTAAATCTTCAGGAGAAAGATCAGCCAAAAAGCCCTCAAGATCTGCCGACATGGTGGGACTCAGAGGAGCGGGAAGGGCAATCACCCCGGCAGGAACTTCGGCGGCAGTTTCAGGCTCCGTGATAGTTGCAACCTTGGTGGAAGTTGCAATGACATCACCAGCCTTAGTGGAAGTAGCAATAACATCGTCGACTTCTGAAACGTCCTCCGAAGGGGGAAGAGAGGTGTCCTTCTTAGCCTTCTTGGCTGAAGATGATCCACTCCCAGATGCCTTGGGCCTCTTCTTTTGTTCTCCCTTCTCGGCCTGGCCAAGGAAGAGAGATCGGTAGTAGGCGGCAGACTCGTCGGCCATCTCTGAAGAAGAGGGAAGAAATCAGTGTAAGTCCACAGGCACTTATGTTGAAAACACTTTGAAAGAAACCTACTTTCAAAAAAGGCTTCAAAAGAGAGCTCGCTCCGAAGGAGCTTCACCAGCCAAGAGTTCTTTCCCTCTGTAGCAGGAGCTGGCATGCCGAGATCTGTCTTATGCTCCGTAACCACCCCCAGCTCCCAAAGGACATCCTCGGTCATGAGTTTCCACATGATCAGGAAAGGGTAGAGAGAGCGTGAAGGGACCTCGGCATCCCAGTCGGCGACAGCACGGATTCGTCTGTCAAAGTCCCCAAACCTCGCCGCCAACTCGGGAGTTAGCAACTTCCTGGGATCCATGACATCCGCCTCCAGCTTTCCCCGAGCCCACTTAGTTGGGAAGTGCGACCAGGCCTCCGCCACCTTCAGGAAGAAGAACTTCCTTTGCCACCCTCGCCAGCTATCCTTGGTAGCAAAGGTGAACATAAATTTCTTGCTCCTAGATCCCCGAGGCAGCATGAAATAAAAGCCACCCTTCGGAACCGGATAGAGCTTATAATACTGCATGAATAGGATGAAATGGCGTTCTACCCCGAAGATCCCGCACATGCAGAGAAAGGTGTCGAAATAGCAAAATGAGTTGGGAGGAAGCTGATTCACGGCTATGCCAAGAAACTGGAAAAAGTCACAAATCATCTTCATAGGAGGAAATCAAAGTCCGGCCTTCAGTTGGGCTCGAAAAACGGTAACCTCATCACCTCGATTCATAAAGCTAAACTGGCCAAGGCGAGGTAACCTTGTGATGGCATAAGAAGGAAGGAAAAATTTGTTCTTCCATTTCTCTAATTTTTCAGGAGTGGTGTAGCAAGGGTGAGACAAAAGAGGTTGCCAACTCTCGGCAATAGGCATGGTGGACCGAAAAATGACTTCGGAAAAAGGGAAAAAATGATTTCGAAAAGACGACTTCGGAAAGCAAAAAGAAAAACAAAACACTGAAGGAACTCTAGGAGTCAGAACCCACCGAAAGTCTTGCCAAAGTCGGGGTTTGAGGACGCTGTCCTGAAAGGTTGCCGGAAATCACTTCGCCGCTAAGACCGCCGCACAAAAGGGAGACAAAGCAAGAGCGAAGCAAGAGCAAAGTGAGAGCAAAGGAACACAAATGAAAAGTATGACAGGAGGAAGGTTTATATAGATCAAGGAAAGGCAGCCAAAAAGGCGTCATAAATGCTGCGCAAAGGTGAAGCGTCCCCATGATTATCCCTCGCATGAAAAGGCGTGCCCACCCCAACTGATGCCTGCCACATGTCGCCCAGCATGAGAAACTAGGACACGCTTTCTGGCATCCGAAAAACCCAGGCACATTGCTCGAGACTGACACACCTAGTTTCAAGACGCCACGATCCACTAGCCTATGGCGGGAAAAGTGAACAAGTTGGGAATCTCGAGACCACCAAAGGGCAAACAGATGACACCTATCCGAATAAGGTTCATCACCTAGGTGGCGAAGTGCCTCCTCAGCCGATGTCACACTCTGGGTGTAAATCAGGTCCAGGGTTCAAGGCTCCGTGCCACCCTGTTCAACCGAAAATGGACATACTGCAATGAGGGCCTCTAGGAGTCCACAAGGTTGTTTTGTCAAAGACTGCCAATTGAGCGATAGACAGACGCTGAAAAAGCTACTTGCCGGAAAAGCTACTTGCCGAAGTCTTCACTTTGACTTTCCAAGGGGGGCATGTGATAGCTGAAGTGCTATCACCCTGGTCAACTACCGACCAGGGAAAAGGATTTCAGAGTGAAGGAAGTCGTACACTTGAGGCACTCGACCTCGGTAGCTCGCCAATTCCAACTTCAGAAGCCAGCGTAGCACCTCCTTCGGAACGCCGGCCAAACCACACTCGGGGAAAAGGACCGACCACGACGAATAGACCAAAGTTCTAACCGGACTCCGAAAAAGGGGTCTTTGCCCCGAAGTGAGACATCAACCAAAGGGACCTCGGTTGTACGGCAAGAGCCATTAAGGGGTCTCTAACACTCCGCTTACACAAGTCACCAACACGCCACCTCCTGGGACGCTCTGGCACGATGTCACTATCCAACGTCTTGTCACACAGGGCTACACCTACTCTCGCTCGCAACCCGACGAGCCTGCAGACGGCTAGGGGCCTCCATGCTTAGAAGTACGAACACTATCCGAACCATACACGTGCCGTACACGTGTCGTCATCTGAAGGGGTCACCCTCTTCCTTTTATACAAGGGAAGTCATCACACGGAAGGGGGTTCTTCCAATGGGAGGAGTTTTTCTGGTTAAGAGAGAACTTTTTCCAACTAGAGAAAGGGGCTTCCAACTGGAGGACCAAAAGGGCAAGAGGACGCTCTCCTCTCTACGCCTGAATACTCTCCCTTCAGCCCTCAGAAAGACGCGCCAGGCAAGCCTTTCTAGTACTTATTACTGCGCCTCTCTCGCTTTATAAAAGCACTGACTTGGGCGTCGGAGGTTCCCCCCCGAAAATCCACCCCGGGGGCCTCCTAACCCCTGTTTTCTGAGTGTTTCGGCCAGGTCCCCCTGAAGGATCTCCGCTCCGGGTTCTCTCCCGTGCCGTGAGCCTTTCCCGTCCTCACCAGCCACGGTATCAGAAGCTGTCGGCCATCACTTCAGGTAACCCTCTCAGGGTACCTTCGTGTCCTTCCAGGAGTCCCTGCTGCCCACACCGCTGGACAACAGTAAAGATGCTGGCTCCGCCTAATCGGACCCGCATCACACTGAAACAAAAATAACATACATAATTGTTGGATTAATGCCTTAATAAAATATCATGATTCAATGTGAAAAAATACAATCATCTCATGATTGGCCTTTTGGGCACAACACTAACGTTATTAACCCCGAAATTAAAGCCTAATGCGATTAGGCCTTTGAAACCCATTAGGCCTACAAGTTGAGTCTCACTATAAATGCAATTTTAAGTGAGAAATTTGTAGCCTTTCCCTAGCCTCCCAGAAAGGACAGCCACAATCTTCTCCTGCAATTCCTTGGAGGACGCAAGCTAGCTTTACGAGCTCAAGAGAAATGCATCTGGCGGTACATGGTAAAAGCGTGGTGATCCCGAGAAGCTCATGTGGATACCACAGAGAGCTTGAGCATGTCAATTGTTCACGTTTTGTGATTTGACTTTACAGTTGGGTGACAGATCTCAACCGAAATTAGGTATGAAAATCTTCAAACAGCCAGTTTACCTTATTTCACTTAGATCCTGGAGAGTTTCGATTAAATTCCACTGCACTTGTTTGGCTCCTGAAACCCTACAGGTAATAGCTAGTATGAGGTTTATTAGTATTGACTTTGACATACCATAACCGTGGCATGTATTATTATTAATTTAGGTTAGGTTTATCAACCCATGACGTTACTAGCTTAGGTTGATAAGCAAAACACTTAGATATTGTGTTGCCATAGTATTTACTTGTTATGAGTGTAGTTTTCATCCATGGTTTGGCATGATATATTATTTGTGCATGCATGAACACTAAAAATGATTTTCTTATGCAGCCGCACATATTTATTCCATGCTTTCTTTAAATCTCACCAAACCACTATCTTAGTTTAATAAACTTATGTGTTTTATTGGAACTAAGTAAATGTTTTTCTTAACTCTCAATTAAATACTAAATACTAGGCAAATGGGTAGGATTTACATAGTAAATCTCAGAAAAAGATCCTGGAAATGAGGAATGATTCTGGCCTAACTAAGAGTTGGATTAGGCAAAAGAATAATTTAGCTTAATTGTGAAATTAATTAGGTATTTATTAGGATGGTTCCTCACAGTAGTGTGTTATGATGTTCTTGGTAGGCTTACCAAGTCCTATGTGGTTCTTTCAAGACCCTATGTAAGATAGATAATTGTGCACTTATAGTGCTTAAGCTCTATTATGCTAAAGATGGCTAAGTTATGAAGTAATGGAGATGTTTATGTACTAGTCTATATGTGCTTATGTGCTAGTGTACTTGCTCTTTTGAGTAGAGTTGAATGATTTTGGGTATGGTTGTTAAGGTGCTCCTTGTAGGCTAGCCAAGAGCATTGTTAATGTTGTGCCCAAAAAGCCAATCCTGAGATGATTGTATTTTTGCACATTGAGTCATGATATTTTATTGAGGCATTAATCCAGCAATTATGTTTGTTGTTTTGTTTCTACGTAACGTAATAAACATAATTGTAACCCTAGAATAATGATATTCTTAAATGTCCCTAGTCTAGTATTATTGTGGAGCGGGTTGCAATAATACATAATGACTAGCATATGTGGAGACTAATATGAGATATGTAGTCTACATATGGGTACAAGTTGGAGAACTTGTGTACTGGACCGACCCACCATGAGAACACTTCATGGATCGTTATATGAGTATCATAAGTGATTCTCATAGTGATCATGGTATATGTAGTCCTTCGACCTAAGATCATCAAGGTTCCCCACATGTGAGTCACATACTTTGATACTTTCCTTTGTTCCTCGTAACTGAGTGAACTTAAAGGAGGTCATTGGGTATGTCACATATCATGCGGAGGGATTTGTATGATCAAGATGCGATTTGTCCATCCTATGTAACTGGAGTGATATCTTCGGGCCCCTTGATAGAGTGAGACTTAGAAAAATACATGGCAATGCTCGGATGAGTTGATAGACGATATCAATGTCATCAGCTTAAGTTGGTTTACTCAGTAATCAAGAAACCAAAGATTGGGCTTAACGAGAGTGACACATTCCATGTTTCGTGCTTAGTCTTGATACCCTGGACAAAGGGACAATGGCATATATCAGTGATGATCATAAAGGTTTAGTCGAATCATTGACAATCTTGTCACTTGGGTAGCAATGATGTGTTGCTAGACACCGCTCATTGCTTATGACCATAAATGTAATTTATGATCATTGCCAACGTGATAAGAGCCTATTGGGTCACACACATAGTGCTATTTGGATCATTAGAGTGCATGGGCTAATTATTTGGGTTATGGTTTCACTTTAATTTCGTATGAATAATGGGCCCAAGAGTTGAGCCATTATTAAGCCTGAAATTAAATCCTAATTAGATTAGGGCTTTGAAACCCATTAGGCTTGGAAGTTGAGTCTCACTATAAATACAACTTATAGTGAGAAATTCGTAGGTCTCCCTGCCCTAGCCTGCCAAAAGGACAACTGCACTCTTCTCTTGTAATTCCTTGGAGGACGTAACCTAGCACTGCAAGCGCAAGAGAAACGCATCTGCTGGGACGTGGTGGAAGCGTGGTGATCCCGAGAGGCTCGTGTGGATACCATAGAGAGCTTGAACACGTCAACTGTTCAGGTTTTTTAATTCGACTCTACAGTTGAGTGAGATATCTCAACCAAAAATTAGGTATGAAAATTTTTGAACACCCGGTTTACCCCGTTTCACATGGATCCCGGAGGGTTTGGGTTAAATTCCGCTACGCTGTTTGGCTCCTAAAACCCAACAAGCATGATTAAACATGACATGTGCAAGTACAATAAAGTTTTAAAAACTTGGAATGGTGTTTTGGTTGCCATGCACATAATTTATTTATAAAGCAACATTTAAGATGAATTGAACTTATAAATCCAGTTAGGTACTTGCTTCTTTTAGAGAGCAGAAAATAACTTGTTTGACAAGCTTGTGCCTTGTGTATGTGTTACCCACTCTGGGGTGGTCCAATTATGGTGCCAAAATTATGCATTTAGACTCCCAGGATTGGTAATGTTCTGTAGGCCATCAGAACAATACCCTTAGTGTGCATTCCCAAAGTAGCCCTCTTGGGCACTATGCAAATACACATATATTGGTCCAACCATCACACACATATTCACATTTCACTCACACCATGGCAGCAAAGAAGGAAAACACTAGCACAAGTCCTAATTTTGGCTACCATACATTAGGCAATCTTGTTAAGTTATAGTGACCAGCCACTACACTTGTAACTTTCTCTAATAAACTATATCATTCTAGCCATGTAACCCCTTATTTTATTTCCTCCGTTATCAAGTTGAGACTTAGATCAAAAAAAGGAATTATGTCTTACACCAATAGCCCACCTATGGACCAAGTTATAGATTTTTTAAGTTGGTTACAAAAATCTGACCAAATGAATAGTAACTTAGCCAATTTTGCAATGTCATATATTTGGCTACAATGCTCCAAATTCAAAAATTTGAAATCACAATTAAACCTCTGGATGTGCGCTATGTGGGGTCAAAATTTCATACTGAGATTCATTCTGCATAGGGAGAAACAGTGTTTTGAGTGCAAAGTCAAAATTCTGGTGACTTTATGACCATTTTGCCCATACAAAATTTCATAAGTGTGCAAACACTTCATTCACAAGCGGTAAGCCCTCCAAGGCTATCCCATACATGTCCAATGCACATGGGAAATACATTCTCTTGCATCTAGCAATTTTATGTGGCCAGAACAGAATTTACAAGTAAGTTACCTATCATTCACACTTAGGCAGCTTTGCACCACATTAGATGCATAGCCAAAACATTACTCAAATGTTCACATACTTGCCACATTTTACATACACTACATGCACTTGCAAACATGCAACACATAATTCTATTAACTCAGCTAAATACACACCCTAAGTTACAGGAGTGCCTGAGATATAATGGACTCCAGAAACATGATGCTGGACAGCTGCTACAGAACACAATAAGCACCATCGCTAAAATAACAAATGTGCTCCTAAAATCACCAAACTTTGCAGATCATAACTAGACGTATCAAAGTTTATGTACCTAAAAATTTAGGGCACAACTCAAAACCAAAAGGTTAGTTTGAAGGTGATCTTTCAGCTAGACCTGAAATGATAGAATTGAGGGGAGTAAGTTTCATTGAGAAACTTAATAAGGGTAGCACTTGGATTCAATAGGCAATGTAACCATCATCAAAACCTATATCCAAAGACACTAAAATAAAAAATCACAATACATATATACAAGATATAGCAACCAAATGCAGCAACCATTCACAACCATCAAACACATGAAATGGGGCAGCAACATAAACCATAGGTTAGTGCATAAAACATGCCATAAACTTAAGTAAATCACTATGGCAGCCGTCCTCAAGCTAATGCTTGGTCTTAGGAGGACTTTAGCAGTAGTTGGTACTAACTTTGGGCTCTAGAAACCCTCACTTTACTGCCATCATTGTGCACATCACACTAGGTTACAAAACCTTCAATAAGTGCACTCCCCTCACTAAGTTTGGTTCATCAGGCTCGTGGCTCTAATCCAAGCTTTTTCCTAGCTCCATTATTACCATTTTGAGAGCTTAAATATAGTGACAGTATTTAATGTGTTAATTCCTGAAGCTATGCATGTTCTGTAGGCCACTAGAATAATGCTCACTTCATTACCCAAGTGGCCCTCTTGGTCTTTATGCAAATATATGTATATTGGTCAAACCATAACACACATAGTTACATTTATGCACATTGTGGCAGCTAAGAAGGAAAACACTAGCACAATTCTTAGTTTTGGCTTCCATACATTAGGCAATCTTGTTAAGTTCTAGTGAGCCGCCACTGCACCTATAACTTCCACTAATAAACTCTATCATTCTAGCCATATAACCCCCAATTTTATTTGTTCCATTATCAAGTAGAGACTTAGAGCAAACCAATGAATTTTGTTTTACATCAAAATTCCACCTATGCACCAAGTTATGAATTTTTTAAATTGGTTACCAAAGTCTGACCAAATGAACAATAACTTAGCCAACTTTGGAATGTCATATCTTTGGTACAGGGCTCCAAATTTAGAAATTCCAAATTACAGTTCAACCTATGTATGTGCTCTAGGTGTGGTCAAAATTCTGGTCAGTTTATGACCATTTAGCCGATAGAAAATTTCATAATATTTATACACTTTATTTCCCTGTGTAAAACCAACATGGGCAAATTCTTACATGTCTTAAATGCTTGGGAAACTCATTTCCCTAAATTTAGAGGCATTCTATAAGCATTAAACCTAATTTTCTTTAGAACAGGTAATGAGCTGTGAAATGGACAGAATTGAACATCCAACCTTAAACATCTTTTTATTACTTCATATATCATCCATACACCATCCATAGTGTATTTCCATGCATAGATGAATCATACATATGTCCTAGATTAGTTTCGTATGTACACTAGCTTATTCGAGAGCTTTACAACCACAATGCACTCAAGAAACTTCTAAAGGCAGCTGCAGCGTAAGGTAGCAAGTACCAACACTAAAATTAATAAATGTATTATAAAAATCATGAAACACTCTAGTTTAATACTAGACATATTTAAGTTCATGCCTAAAATTTCACAGAAAAAATCAAACTAGAACTACTAGTTTGAGTGTTCCCTTTCAGGTGTTCCTGAAAATGGACAAAAAAGGGAGTATGCTCTTTGTAAAGAACTTAGTAAGGGCTTTCAATGTAAAGTCTTCTATAGAAACGTACCACATGAAATCCAAAGACATAAAAAAATACAAAAACAACATATACACACAAATATGGCAACCATATGCATCAGCAAACACAGCAACACAACAAATGAAATGCGCCAGCAACAACAACATTAGTGTTAGTCATAAACATTCAATAAAACAATAAGATATCACAATAAGATCACTATGGAAGCCCTCCTTAAGCTTTTTCTTGGTCTTAGGAGTCTTTTAGGTCTTATTTAGTACTATCTTGGTCTCTAGAAACCCATCTTTCTTGCTACCATATTTAGCATAGTAAAACTAACGCCGAAACCTTGCCATGCTTCTTTCCCCTTAACCCATACTTGGTTCCTTGAGCTTTTTGCTCTTTTCCAAGCATGGTCTTAGCTTCATGGATGTTTGGAAATACAAAAAACAATCCAAGAAACTTTAGAAAGCCCTTACCTTTGGCTATGAAATCTGAAAACCCAAATAGAACCAAAATTAGGTTTTATTGCACTGTTTGATGTCTTGTTTGCTTTCTCTTGCTTGCTCTTATTTTCTTAAGGTATGGTGGCTATGGAGGATGATGGAAGAGCTTAAGGAAGAGGTCTTAGCTTCTAGAGGCCAAAATTTAAGGAAAATGGCAATGAAATGAAGATTTTTCTTCATTTATACATCATTTTGACCAAGGTGGCATATATGCAAATTTTTGGAAATTTGGCCAACACTTGGACAGGTTATTTCCAACCATTTTCTCTATGAAAATGACAGCTTTTGGCCTCTTTTAACCTTATCAAAAAATCATTTTGACTTTAGGCAAAAATGTGGACACTTGGATCCTTAGTTGGCATTATGCCATAAATGATCAACTTTGCCTTCTTAAGCACTTTCGTCCCCAACAATATCCTTAATTCCATCCATGTCCTTTCTTCATAAATCCATCCATGTCCTTTCCATAGCCATCTTTAGATATTTGTGCAATCGAGTACCCAACTTTTGTAACCCTACAATTTAGTCCATAGGTTACTTGAAAATTAGGTGATATGCCAATTCTTAATGACCAAGCTATCATTGTTTTTTCCACTTAAGGGGGTGTGTATTGAATACTTTACACTTCACAAATCATACACTATGGTGAAAATTAAAGAATATAAGTTTAAGTCCTCATGTTGTAATTTTCCATTTTGTGAAGGTGGTAACATCCATGGTTGCTTGAAAATATAGAAAACAACCCGTGAGAGCAAGAGAACCCTTACCAAAGTAGGTACACCAAATTTGAAGCTTGATGCTTGAAGTACTCAAGCAATAGCTCTAGTTTGGTTCCAATTGCTTTCTTTTGCCTTCCATTTCAATCTCAAAGGTATGGTGGCTATGGAAGAGCTATGGAGGAAGTAGTGAGGAGGGTGGTGGCTGTGTGGGTCAAATATGGGAGAATAAAATTCAAATTAGGCTTCTTAAATTAGCTTTAGGGCACTAAACACCCTTATTATCCTTAATCATGCTTTATGTTATTTTCTTTGCCCATAAGCCTAGTTTCTTTGTCTTAATCATTGGTACACATGTGCCCAACATTTTGTGACACGGTCGTCCTTGGCCTTTGCCCTAGAAGCCCTGTGAGAGCTGGTCTCACGGTGGTTGCAATTGGCTAGTTGTATATGTGTGCAGATTAAAATCCCATGATACTAGTTGATTATCCTAGAATATGCAAGATGCATGCTCTTCATGCTTTGACTTGGATTAATAAAAACATAAAGCATTAACTTGGCCAAGTAATTTCTATAGGAAATAAGTACAAATAGCCAAAGCATAAAAAATCAGCATTTATGTGAATTTACTACACATAACAACTCGTGGGAGCATTCATACATAAAGTAGACTAATGCCCTCACCCAAGAGCAACCCTAGAGTATAGGACTCTTCATAACATAGATTATGGAGGCAACTAGAGTACTGTATAACTACAAGCCTCAACTGAGATCTTCTTTAACTAACTCCCACCTTGGATGTGAATCTCAGTGGCGAGTCTCAAAATCCTTTTGTCCAAGTGCTAGTAGGCTCTGCAGCAAAAGGAATGCTCTAGTTAGTACTATTACTTGACGAACAAACTACTCATGGATACTTATGTAGACTAGAATCACAAGGATTCTTAAGTGCAATACCTGTGCACAAAAAGTTACTACTGTAATAACCCTCAACGGTTATCCAGACTAACAACTTCTGAATCTGCACAACATAACTAGGGACTGAGAACATAACATTCTCAGTAAGGGGTCTTCAGTGTACCTGCAAGAAAATTACTAAGGACACCACATATCATAAGATATGTAACCTGCTGTGAGCTCATACATCCTGAGGGTCTAATATATGCATATATTTAGGTCCCGTGAGACCTCTCCTCATCCTTGTCCTTAATCTACAAGGAATTGCCTTGCCTACTAGCAAGCTGTGCTTGCTAGCCTAACTAGTGATAAATCACCAGTTGAACCTCTCCCTTAGTATATTATGTAGGGGAATTATGTTAGGACTATTGTAGACTAGGTCATTTAGACCTTGTAGACTAGGTGCACTAAGGTTTCACCTTGCAACCTCGTGGCTATGACACGGCTAGGTTGCCAAAGGTTCTAAACCATTCACCCGAGCTAATGGTACTTAGTTATGCTCATTTTCAACTAGTTTCCTTGCTTATGGCTAAATCAACCATAAAATCTTTCAAACCTTAAAGAAATGCTTAAGTCTTGAGGGGCTTTCGAAAGTCTCGGAGTACCCATGACATACTTAGGGCCCAAGGCACCCTAACAAAATGTGAGAAATTTTGCCATCTTGCCTTTGGCAACGCGTCGCCATAGTTGGTAACGTTTGGACCACATTTGTACAATTGGCAACGTGTCGTGAACTGGTGCCCAAAATTGGTGACACATCGCCAATCTGTGAATCTACAGAAATGGCACACATTTTACTGCTATGAACTTTGGACACTAAGCAAACATAGTAAACATGCTTGGAAAGCCTCCAAATTTCACAAACACATAAACCATGTTGCATAGAACATAACCAACTATCCCAATCCAATCTATGATGTTTTGTAACATCATCCAAATCCTCTCAAACCTCATAGTCGACCACAAGTCAACCAAATCCTCTAACTAATGCTATTGCTAGAATTACTCAAATTCTTCAAGCAACTCATGTCAATAGAATTAATTGGTCTTCAAGTCATAACTCCCTTACTTCAATTCCAAGTAACAAGCAAGAATCAACCTCCTTTTCAATCTGCTAAGCTCAACAAAGTGTCACCTGAGTTCTAATAAAAAACATAGACACCAAACGTCAAAACCTTGCTTCATAACCAAAACCCAAGCTCCAAACTAACCAAATAACATGAATTCAATAAAGAACGCATTGGTTACCTTGTATCAAAAATAGGGGATGTTAGAAAACACACTTCCAAGCTCCAAATCCATGGTTTAATGCTTGAAATGAGCTCCTCCTAGCTTATATACTCTTGATAGCTCTTCTTAGCACCAAGAAATCTTGCTTTCAAGGTTGAATTGAGAGCAAAATGAGAGTGAGAAGGTTGGAAACGAGATTATGGCAGCCATAGCCTCACTTTCCCCTTCTTAAACACTCACTTAACCTCCAAGCCACCAAAGTATTAAGCTTAATACAATTAAACCACCATGTTTTGGTACTTAGTTATTCTTGATGCAATTCTTGTTTATTTCTTCCAAGTTTGGGTTAAGGTTGAAAGTTAAGTTATAAAAACTCATTTTAACTACTCGAGACCACGCCTGGCTATTCAGGATGCAAAATTACCATTTTGCCCCTAAACCTCATTTAGTGCCTTAACTTTCTCGGAACTTAGTGAACTTTGCTAAACTTCTCTATTCTTGCTATGTAAACTTGAAACTAGGTTCCAACTTAATTTAGAAGACTTTACCTTCCTCAGGAGTGCCTGCTAATAGGAGGTCCATAACATTTTGACCCTTGTACAAGCCATAGCCGCCCCTCCCTAGGTGGGAAAACTCCAAATTGCTCCGTTTGACTTAAGCCAAAGACATAAACAACTTAAGGCCTACATTAGAAAACTTAGGTCCTCTATGCCTTTTTGTGTTTTCCTTGTCCTTAGTTGTCTTCCATAAGCAATTTGGTCCTCCAATAGCACTTTCATACCATTCATATCCTTCCCATAGCTTTCCAAAGCACTTTCTTGAGAGTTTACAATTAAGTACCAAAATTTCCAAAACCTTACAAAAAAGACCAAGGTTGCTTGACAAACAAGCAATTCATAAGGCTTTTCTTTTGGGCCAAGTTACCAACTTGGAACACTTTTAAGGAGGTGTTCATTATACCTTTTACCCCTTACACTTCAATCACTATGAAGAGAATTACACAATATAATGGCTTTTTGACCATTATACTACAATTGTAATTCTTCCATTTTTGTGAGGTGGTAACAATCCTCCCCCCCCCCTAAAAATTTTGGTCCTCCAAAATAGCCTTTAGCCTTGGGTGTCCTTCAAGATACCTTTCCATAGGGTCTTTTCCAGTTTTAAGACTGCTTCTCTTTTAGAATGGTGTGACCACTGAACTTTAACCATGGGAGTAACTTTGTTTCTGAACCTTTGCTATCCTCGGCTAAGATAGCTATTAGTTTCTCTTCATATGCCAAGTTGGGTTCCAACTGCATGTTTTCCACAATAATAGCCTGCTTTGTGTCCATTAGACACTTCTTACGCATACTGATGTGAAAAACATTATGAACACTTGACATGGTTAGTGGTAGAGCTAACCTGTATGCTGCCTTGCCAACTATGTCCAAGATCTCATAAGGACCTATGTATCTTGGAGCTAACTTGGTTCTTCTGCCAAATCTGACAATGCCTTTGCTTGGTACAACTTTCAGCCAAACATTGTTGCCAACCTCAAACTCTAAGTCTCTTATTCTTTTATTCACATAGGTTGTGGTTCTTTCATTACCTGCCTTTAGTCTCTCTTGAATTTTCTTGATTTTGGCCGTAGTCTCCCCAATAATTTTAGGACCCAACCCTAGCCTGTCTAAGGTTTCCACCCAATAGTGGGGTGTTATGCACCTTCTTCCATATAATGCTTCATAAGGTGACATGCCAATGGTGCTTTGGTAACTATTGTTATATGAGAATTCCACCAATGGCAAGTGTTGGTCCCGTCCACCTTTGAAATCAAACAAATAGCTCTTTAGCATGCCTTCCAGTATCTGTATTGATAGCCAAAGGCTATCGCCTCAATCTGGCCGAACACCCTGCCACAACAATGGCCAGAAGAACTGGCGCTTCCCAGGAACAGGTGGAATCATGCACCTCGAGAGATAGCCGGAGAGCTCCGAGCCTCGGCACGCCAGTAAAACTTGAGGACTCTATTCGCCCCCCAAGGTTGTGAACAGTGCGCTTTCGGAAAAGTGGCACTAGACATTGCTGCCCGAACATGATATCCCCGAAGGCGGAACCCCCTGGAACTGGGAACCCCCGAACTGAGGGTATGCTTCCCGAAGAGGCTCTGTCCGAACTAGAGGACGACCTCGCCCAGGGACCTCGGGAGTACGGCAGGAGCATTTAAGGAAGCCTCTGACACGTCCCACCACAGACGTAAAAAGCCGCCCTGACGCGCAGACGCCATCAGAATCACATCATGGCCCGTATCAGCACAAGGCTCGAGGCCATCTGGTTACCAACTATCTGTCCCCTACGCCCAGAAGTTCAGGGGCATCCGACTGCACACGTGTCATGATCTGAACGGGCTAGGTATTCCTATATATACAGGAAATAAATACTTGACAGGAGGTTGGTTGGCCGGAGATACAACTCCCACACTCTGAGAAAATACCAGGCGAGACTTTTCTGCCTTTCTCTTTGAGCTAGTGACTTTCTCCTTTTTCCGGCCACCACTGACTTGGGCGTCGGAGGCTCCCCCCCGGAAAAACACTCCGGGGGCCTCCTAACCCTGTTTACCAGCTTTTCAGGTACTCTCCTTGGGGTGATCCACCTTCCAGGCATTCTTCCTCCTAGAAGTCTCGTCAACAGTCATCATGACTCACAACGATGAGGCCCCAGGCCATCATTTGGCGCCGTCTGTGGGAACCCGCTCGCAAATCGCCGTCGTTGAGACCCGGCGTTCTAAGGACAAGGGGCTCCCAGGGTCCTCGTCCGCGCCTGAGATACAACCGGCCGCTGAGCAGACATTCCCAGAGACTTCTACGCCCAAGGAAGACCGCCCTCTGGTAATCACCATGAGCTTCTTGAGGGACTTTCAGCGCTCGGTCGTTGCTGAAATGACTCAGCAGATCGACCGAAGATGCCACAGCAGTCACAGGCCCAGAAACCCTCCTCATCAGTACGCCCTCGGGAGAGAAGCCCCAAGTCTACATACCGCAGTTCAGGAAGTGGAGAGCCTCGCGGAGAATCATCCACAGAAGATATAGCCCTCGGGAAATGGCCTGTGGGACAAACCGGGTCCAAGCGACCGAGAGTCTCACAGCGAAGCAGTTCGTCGCCCGAGACGAGGTCCCTGACCCCTCCGCGCCGAACTCGCTCCTCGAAGAGGCGCCGTCGATCTCCCTCCCACGAAAATGGTCCTAGCGCCACTGCGCTTATGGAAAGGATATTGGCACGGCTGGACAGAGTGGAGAAGCAAGTGGCCAGAAAACCCATTTGGGACAGGCTGTCGGGGGCATTACGCGAAGATGACTCCCCGTTTATTCGCGCCGTCGTTGAGGCAGCTATGCCAGGCGACTTCAGAGTGCCTAGGCTGGAGATCTATGATGGCCGGACTGATCCACAGGCCCCTCTGATGAAGTACAGATGGAGCATGATAGTGCACGGAGCTGATGACGCTACCATGTGCAAATGCTTCGAAGTCACCCTCACGGGCCCAGCAACAGCATGGTACAATTCCTTGCCCCCAGGGACTATCACTGAGTTCCAGGAGTTGTCCACCGCCTTCACCCAGCAGTTCATTGGGAGCAGGCCGACGGCCAAAATGCCTGTGCAGATGTTCGACATAGAGCAAAGAAACGGAGAGACAATCCGAGACTATGTCGAACGATTCAACAGGGAAGCACTCAGCGTCTCGGACTTTCGGCCCGAAATTCGCATCCTCGCTATGACACGGGGACTTCGGCGTGACTCACAGCTGTTCTACGAGTTCTCAAAGGACCCCCCGGAGACCCTCGGAGAATTTTACCGAAAGGCAGAGCAGCACATGACAGCCGAGGAATTGAGGATGGCGGGGCCGAAGTCTGATCATCACCGCGCCGAAGGGTCCAGTCAGCAAGCTTGGCATCTTTATGAACACACAGGCCGACCATGACGAATGCGAGGAAGGAAACCTCAAAGTTTCATGCCCTTGAGCATGACACGGACCAACATTCTCATGGCACTGGAAAGGCAAGGGACACAGATTCGGCGGCCAAAAGCCATGGCCGCCGATAATAAGAAGAATGCCAAGAAGTTCTGCCAGTTTCATCGCGACCACGGTCATGACGCCGAAGACTGCTTCCAGCTGAAAAAGTACATAGAGTCGCTAATCAAACAGGGCCAACTTCGCAAGTACCTGCGGATGCCTTCCCCAAAAGGCAGAAAAGAGGAGGAAGAGAGGGCCGAAAACGAGGACTATGACTCCGACAGGCAGAGAAACAGAAGTCCGAAAAGGCGCCTTCCACCTCCAGTAGGGGTCATCCAAACCATCACCACGGGGCTCCCATCCTCGGAAAGAAAACAGAAGGCCAGAGAAATTGCAGTTATGGAGTATCAAAGTCCATCAAAGAAACTGGCTCGCAAAGATGGCTCCACCGTCGTCTTCCCCCACGACGACCCGCTGCTGATAATGGCGAGAATAGGGAACTGGGACGTCAAGAGAGTGTTGCTTGATGATGGCTCAAATGCTGACGTCCTATTCTCGCACTTACTGCCGAGCTTGGGCATCTCCAGCAGCGAGCTTAAACCTGTCACCACGCCCATCTTCGGCGTTGGGCCATCCGAACTACCCGTCCTCGGATGGATCGACCTCCCCTTGATGATGAAAGGCACTTCGGTAGACGGAGCAGCTGAGTTGTACGCGTCCACAATGGCAAGATTCATCGTCATGGACGTCCCATCTTCGTACAACGCCATCCTTGGAAGGCAGACACAGGGAACCTGAACATTCGCCCCGATGTGAAGTACTTGACTGTCACATTCGCCACCAAGGATGGAGATGCAGAGGTCTTCATCGACCAAGCCGAGGTAAGAAAGGTGTTTGTAAAAGCACGAAAGGCTCCGGCAAACAACTCTACACAAACGGTGGAGGCAAAGGTGCAGGAGAAAGGCAAAGAAGGAGATCCCGCAGAAGCAGAAATGGAAGCAGTAGATCTTGTCCCAGGACAATCTACCCGAATAGGGAAGAGCTTGGCCAAAGGTGACAAGGAAAATCTTGTATCCTTTCTGCTGAAAAATAAAGATCTGTTTGCCTACTCGCCGAAAGACATGCCAGGAGTGAACCCTGGCATAATACAGCACAGCCTCAAAGTAAGCCCGGAAGCAAAACCTATCAGGCAAAAGAAACGAAGCATCTCAGCCCACAAAAGCAACTTCGTGAAAACCGAAGTCCAGCGCCTATTGGATGCTGAAGTTATTAGGGAGGTAAAATACCCCGAATGGTTAAGCAACGTGGTCATCCCCACAAAAGAAGGTAGCAGCAAACTCCGGATGTGCATTGATTTCAGAAACTTGAACGATGCTTGCCCGAAAGACTCATTTCCCCTCCCACCAATAGATCAACTGGTAGATTCAACGGCCGAATACGGGCTCCTGAGCTTCCTAGATGCCTTCAGCGGCTACCATCAGATAAGGATGGACCCCGAAGATGAACAGAAAACTGCCTTCATCACCGAGGGAGGAACGTACTGCTATGTCAGAATGCCCTTCGGGCTTAAAAATGCAGGAGCCACCTACCAGAGACTGATGAACAAGGTCTTCAAGGACCAAATGGGGAGAAACATGGAGGTATATGTTGATGATATGATAGTCAAAAGCAAGCTGCCCGGCTACCACGTTGCAGATTTGGAGGAAACCTTCCAAAAGCTCAAAGCCTTCGGGATTCGCCTTAATCCCGAGAAGTGTATCTTCGGTGTGACCTCGGGAAAATTCCTTAGGTACATGGTATCCGAAAGAGGCGTCGACGCCAATCCTGAGAAGATTAAGGCTCTGCTTGAGTTCCGAACTCCTGCCACAGTCAAAGACGTGCAGAGACTAACCGGAAGAATAACCTCTCTGAGCAGGTTTATTTCTAGGTACGGAAATAGGTGTAGACCTTTCTTCAAAGTCCTTACAAAGGCAGCAAAGATGGAAGGCGACCTCGGAAGGAACAATCATCCTTGGGACGGAGATTGCCAAAAGGCCTGGGAAGAACTCAAAGTCTACCTGGCTAGCCTGCCGACTCTGCGACAACCTCGGGAGGGAGAACCCCTCGTACTGTACCTCGCCGTCACAGAAAAGGCCGTGAGCTCGGTCCTGGTGAAAGGAGAAGGGCCGAAGCAATCACCGGTCTACTATGTCAGCAAGTCCCTGCATGGCGCCGAAGTCAGGTACCCTTTGCTTCAAAAAGCTATATACGCCTTGGTGCTTGCAGGAAGAAGACTGCGACCATATTTCCAGGCTCACCCCATCATCATCCGAAGTAGTCTACCACTACGGGATGTTATGAAGAGAGTTGATCATTCGGGAAGGCCCTCCAAGTGGTGCATAGAGCTTGGCGAACACAAAATCACGTATGAGCCTCGGAAGGCCATAAAAGCCCAAGCATTGGCAGATTTTATCGCCGAAATACCCACCACTGAGGAGAACCACTCAGATCCGAAAGAAGGTGAGCCAGAATGGACCTTGCATGTTGACGGAGCCTCGGGGTCTGAACACCAGGGAGCTGGAATAGTTATCAGAGGACCCGAAGGCCTAGAAGTGATGAAGGCTATCAAGTTCAGCTTCAACGTCACCAATAATGTGGCTGAGTATGAAACCCTCATAGCGGGATTACGCTTGGCCAGAAAGATTGGCGTGAGAAACTTAAGGGCTCACAGCGATTCCCAGCTGGTAGTTCGGCAGACGGCAGGAGATTATGGGGCGAAGGACCCAATCTTGGCAAAATACCACGAGCTGGTAACAAAACTTGATAGCCAAAGGCTATCGCCTCAATCTGGCCGAACACCCTGCCACAAAAATGGCCAGAAGAACTGGCGCTTCCCGGGAACAGGTGGAATCATGCACCTCGGGAGATAGCCGGAGAGCTCCGAGCCTCGGCACGCCAGTAAAACTTGAGGACTCTATTCGCCCCCCAAGCTTGTGAACAGCGCGCCGTCGGAAAAGTGGCACCAGACATTGCTGCCCGAACATGATATGCCCGAAGGCGGAACTCCCTGGAACTGGGAACCCCCGAACTGAGGGTATGCTTCCCGAAGAGGCTCTGTCCGAACTAGAGGACGACCTCGCCCAGGGACCTCGGGAGTACGGCAGGAGCATTTATGGGAGCATTTAAGGAAGCCTCTGACACGTCCCACCACAGACGTAAAAAGTCGCCCTGACGCGCAGACGCCATCAGAATCACATCATGGCCCGTCTCAGCACAAGGCTCGAGGCCATCTGGTTACCAACTATCTGTCCCCTACGCCCAGAAGTTCAGGAGCATCCGACCGCACACGTGTCATGATCTGAACGGGCTAGGTATTCCTATATATACAGGAAATAAATACTTGACAGGAGGTTGGTAGGCCGGAGACACAGCTCCCACACTCTGAGAAAATACCAGGCGAGACTTTTCTGCCTTTCTCTTTGAGCTAGTGACTTTCTCCTTTTTCCGGCCACCACTGACTTGGGCGTCGGAGGCTCCCCCCCCGGAAAAACACTCCGGGGGCCTCCTTACCCTGTTTACCAGCTTTTCAGGTACTCTCCTTGGGGCGATCCACCTTCCAGGCGTTCTTCCTCCTAGAAGTCTCCTCAACAGTCATCATGACTCGCAACGATGAGGCCCAAGGCCATCATTTGGCGCCGTCTGTGGGAACCCGCTCGCAAATCCCCGTCGTTGAGACTCGGCGTTCTAAGGACAAGGGACTCCCAAGGTCCTCGTCCGCGCCTGAGATACAACCGGCCGCTGAGCAGACACTCCCAGAGACTTCTACGCCCGAGGAAGACCGCCCTCTGGTAATCACCATGAGTTTCTTGAGGGACTTTCAGCGCTCGGTCGTTGCTGAAATGACTCAGCAGATCGACCGAAGATGGCGATAGCAGTCACAGGCCCAGAAACCGTCCTCATCAGCACGCCCACGGGAGAGAAGCCCCAAGTCTACACACCGCAGTTCAGGAAGTGGAGAGCCTCACGGAGAATCATCCACAGAAGATATAGCCCTCGGGAAACGGCCTATGGGACAAACCGGGTCCAAGCGACCGAGAGTCTCACAGCGAAGCAGTTCGTCACCCGAGGCGAGGTCCCTGACCCCTCCGCGCCGAACTCGCTCCCCATAGAGGCGCCGTCGGTCTCCCTCCTGCGAAACCGGTCCTAGCGCCACTGCGCTTATGGAAAGGATATTGGCATGGCTGGACAGAGTGGAGAAGCAAGTGACCAGAAAACCCGTTTGGGACAGGCTGTCGGGGGCATTATGCGAAGATGGCTCCCCGTTTATTCGCGCCGTCGTTGAGGCTGCTATGCCAGGCGACTTCAGAGTGCCTAGGCTGGAGATCTATGATGGCCGGACTGATCCACAGGCCCATCTGACGAAGTACAGGCGGAGCATGATAATGCACGGAGCTGATGACGCTACCATGTGCAAATGCTTCGAAGTCACCCTCACGGGCCCAGCAACAGCATGGTACAATTCCTTGCCCCCAGGGACTATCACTGAGTTCCAGGAGTTGTCCACCGCCTTCACCCAGCAGTTCATTGGGAGCAGGCCGACGGCCAAAATGCCTGTGCAGATGTTCGACATAGAGCAGAGAAACTGAGAGACAATCCGAGACTATGTCGAACGATTCAACAGGGAAGCACTCAGCGTCCCGGACTTCCGGCCCGAAATTCGCATCCTCGCTATGACACGGGGACTTCGGCGTGACTCACAGCTGTTCTACGAGTTCTCAAAGGACCCCCCGGAGACCCTCGGAGAATTTTACCGAAAGGCAGAGCAGCACATGACAGCTGAGGAATTGAGGATGGCGGGGCCGAAGCCTGATTATCACCGCGCCGAAGGGTCCAGTCAGCAAGCTCGGCATCTTTCTGAACACACAGCCTGACCACGGCGAGTGCGAGGAAGGAAACCTCAAAGTTTCACACCCTTGAGCACGACACGGACCAACATTCTCATGGCGCTGGAAAGGCAAGGGACGCAGATTCGGCGGCCAAGGGCCATGGCCGCCGATAATAAGAAGAATGCCAAGAAGTTCTGCCAGTTTCATCGCGACCACGGTCATGACGCCGAAGACTGCTTCCAGCTGAAAAAGTACATAGAGTCGCTAATCAAACAGGGCCAACTTCGCAAGTACCTGCGGATGCCTTCCCCAAAAGGCAGAAAAGAGGAGGAAGAGAGGGCCGAAAACGAGGACTATGACTCCGGCAGGCAAAGAAACAGAAGTCCGAAAAGGCGCCTTCCACCTCCAGTAGGGGTCATCCAAACCATCACCACGGGGCTCCCATCCTCGGAAAGAAAACAGAAGGCCAGAGAAATTGCAGTTATGGAGTATCAAAGTCCATCAAAGAAACTGGCTCGCAAAGATGGCTCCACCGTCGTCTTCCCCCACTACGACCCGCTGCTGATAATGGCGAGAATAGGGAATTGGGACGTCAAGAGAGTGTTGCTTGATGATGGCTCAAATGCTGACGTCCTATTCTCGCACTTACTGCCGAGCTTGGGCATCTCCAGCAGCGAGCTTAAACCTGTCACCACGCCCACCTTCGGCGTTGGGCCATCCGAACTACCCGTACTCGGATGGATCGACCTCCCCTTGATGATGAAAGGCACTTCGGTAGAGGGAGCAGCTGAGTTGTACGCGTCCACAATGGCAAGATTCATCATCATGGATGTCCCGTCTTCGTACAACGCCATCCTTGGAAGGCAGACTCAGGGGAACCTGCACAATTGCCCCGATGTGAAGTACTTGACTGTCACATTCGCCACCAAGGATGGAGATGCAGAGGTCTTCATCGACCAAGCCGAGGTAAGAAAGGTGTTTGTAAAAGCACGAAAGGCTCCGGCAAACAACTCTACACGAACGGTGGAGGCAAAGGCGCAGGAAAAAGGCAAAGAAGGAGATCCCGCAGAAGCAGAAACGGAAGCAGTAGATCTTGTCCCAGGACAATCTACCCGAATAGGGAAGAGCTTGGCCAAAGGTGATAAGGAAAATCTTGTATCCTTTCTGCTGAAAAATAAAGATCTGTTTGCCTACTCGCCGAAAGACATGCCGGGAGTAAACCCTGGCATAATACAGCACAGCCTCAAAGTAAGCCCGGAAGCAAAACCTATCAGGCAAAAGAAACGAAGCATCTCAGCACACAAAAGCAACTTCGTGAAAACCGAAGTCCAGCGCCTATTGGATGCTGAAGTTATCAGGGAGGTAAAATACCCCGAATGGTTAAGCAACGTGGTCATCGCCACAAAAGAAGGTAGCAGCAAACTCCGGATGTGCATTGACTTCAGAAACTTGAACGATGCTTGCCCGAAAGACTCATTTCCCCTCCCGCCAATAGATCAACTGGTAGATTCAACGGCCGAATACGGGCTCCTGAGCTTCCTAGATGCCTTCAGCGGCTACCATCAGATAAGGATGGACCCCGAAGATGAACAGAAAACTGCCTTCATCACCGAGGGAGGAACGTACTGCTATGTCAGAATGCCCTTCGGGCTCAAAAATGCAGGAGCCACCTACCAGAGACTGATGAACAAGGTCTTCAAGGACCAAATGGGGAGAAACATGGAGGTATATGTTGATGATATGATAGTCAAAAGCAAGCTGCCCGGCTACTACGTTGCAGATTTGGAGGAAACCTTCCAAAAGCTCAGAGCCTTCGGGATTCGCCTTAATCCCGAGAAGTGTATCTTCGGCGTGACCTCGGGAAAATTCCTTGGGTACATGGTATCCGAAAGAGCCATCGACGCCAACCCTGAGAAGATTAAGGCTTTGCTTGAGTTCCGAACTCCTGCCACAGTCAAAGACGTGCAGAGACTAACCGGAAGAATAACCTCTCTGAGCAGGTTTATTTCCAGGTACGGAGATAGGTGTAGACCTTTCTTCAAAGTCCTCACAAAGGCAGAAAAGATGGAAGGCGACCTCGGAAGAAACAATGATCCTTGGGATGAAGATTGCCAAAAGGCCTGGGAAGAACTCAAAGTCTACCTGGCCAGCCTGCCGACTCTGCGACAACCTCGGGAGGGAGAACCCCTCGTACTATACCTCGCCGTCACAGAAAAGGCCGTGAGCTCGGTCCTGGTGAAAGAAGAAGGGCCGAAACAATGGCCGGTCTACTACGTCAGCAAGTCCCTGCATGGCGCCGAAGTCAGGTACCCTTTGCTTCAAAAAGCTATATACGCCTTGGTGCTTGCAGGAAGAAGACTGCGACCATATTTCCAGGCTCACCCCATCATCGTCCGAAGTAGTCTACCTCTACGGGATGTGATGAAGAGAGTTGATCATTCGGGAAGGCTCTCCAAGTGGTGCATAGAACTTGGCGAACACGAAATCACGTATGAGCCTCGGAAGGCCATAAAAGCCCAAGCATTGGCAGATTTTATCGCCGAAATACCCACCACTGAGGAGAACCACTCAGATCCGAAAGAAGGTGAGCCAGAATGGACCTTGCATGTTGACGGAGCCTCGGGGTCCGAACACCAGGGAGCTGGAATAGTTATCAGAGGACCCGAAGGCCTAGAGGTGATGAAGGCTATCAAGTTCAGCTTCAACGTCACCAATAATGTGGCTGAGTATGAAGCCCTCATAGCGGGATTACGCTTGGCCAGAAAGATTGGCGTGAGAAACTTAAGGGCTCACAGCGATTCCCAGCTGGTAGTTCGGCAGACGGCAGGAGATTATGGGGCGAAGGAACCAATCTTGGCAAAATACCACGAGCTGGTAACAAAACTCATCCAAGAGTTTGACACTGTGCGGATCGAAAATGTACCCCGGCAGAATAACACTGAGGAAGATTGCTTAGCAAAGTCCAAAACATACACCGAGGTGCTAGACCATCCAAGCATCTCCGGGCTAAGCGTAACGACCTCGGGTACAGGGTGGAAGGACCCCATAAAGAGATACCTCGCAGAGAATGAGCTTCCCGAAGACGCCGGCAATGCTGCAAGACTGCGAAGACGCGCCGGAAGATTCTTCCTGATTGGTGAAGAGTTATATCGGCAAGGATATGCAAACCCGCTGCAGAGATGTGTGGGCAAAGAGGATACTGAGATGGTCCTCGAAGAAGTTCACGAAGGCATGTGCGGCTCGCACATTGGAACTGACGCCCTTGCAGCAGTGATACTCCGCCAAGGGTACTTCTGGCCTACCCTGAGAAAGGACGCAAGGCAGTTCGTCCAGAAGTGCGGTAGTTGCCAGAGACATGCAAAAATCCAGAGGATACCCTCGGAAATGGTTACGTCGGCAGACTATCCTTGGCCCTTCGCAGTCTGGGGTATAGACCTTATTGGGCCACTCCCCACAGCGCCCGGAGGCGTGAAATTTTGTGTGGTAGCAGTGGACTATTTCTCAAAGTGGGTAGAGGCAGAACCACTAGCAACTATCTCGGCAAAAGAAGTGCAGAAGTTCGTATGGAAGAACATCGTATGCAGATTTGGCATACCGAGGGTACTAGTAGCTGATAATGGGTCCCAGTTCACAGACAAAGGATTCCAGGAATTCATCAACGACCTCGGAATAAAGATGCACTTCGCCCCAGTAGCTCACCCCCAAAGCAATGGGCAGGTGGAAGTATCAAACAAGACCATAAAAGATGGCCTGAAAAAGAGACTTGGGGAAGCCAAGGGGAAATGGCCAGGAGAACTCCAAAGTGTATTGTGGAGCTACCGAACGACACCACGAAGAGCCATAGGGGAAACTCCCTTCTCAATCATCTTCGGAACAGAGGCCATTATCCCAATAGAGATAGTTCAGCCTTCAGTACGGGTGCAAGTATTTGATGAAGGCGGAAACGACCTCGGTCTGAGAACTAAGCTCGACCTTGTGGCCGAACACAGAGAAATAGCTGAGCTGAGAAGAAAAGCTTTCCAGCAAAGGGTGGCCGCGGCTATCAACTTAAAAGCCAGGCCAAAAGAAATCAAAAAAGGAGACCTCGTTCTCCGAAAGGCCGACTTTGCACCCCGAAGGCCATCTCACGGAGTACTTCGCGCAAATTGGGAAGGACCTTATCTGGTTCTCGCCGAAGTACGAAAAGGCGTGTACAAGCTTGGCGACGCCGAAGGCGTAGAATTGAAAAACACTTGGCATTCAGACGCCTTGAAAAAATTCTACGCCTAAGGTTGAGCGGAAGAGATATATTGTACAAGAAATATTCTAAGTACAGAATGGTCTGGAGAAGAATGGTCTTGAGAAAAATTTTTCAAGTATACCAAATTGTCCAAGACAGAATTCCGCGAAGGTGCTCGCCACGAAAAAAGCAAATATGACTTCCCGAAGTCCCTTGAGCCACTATGCTCGGGAAAAATGGGAAACAAGAATCTTGCAAAGGTACTCGGCATAATCAATGTAGAGAAAATTTTCCGAACACCCTTGAGCGAACATGCTCGGGAAAAAGGGAAAACAAGAATCTCGCAAAAGTACACGCCAGAACAAAAACAGAGGTAATTTCCGAACACCCTTGAGCGAACGTGCTCGGGAAAACGGGAAATGAGCAAACTCGTGAAAATTTTCCTAAGTCCCTTAAGCAAATATGCTCGGGACAATAGGAAGGCAGAAAAATTTGGCTGAAGGTTTTCCGAAGTCCCTTGAGCAAACATGTTCGGGATAAAAAAGGAACAAAAAGCCTGCAAAAGACTTAGCCAAATTTTTACAAACTTTCCAGAAAGTCTCTTGAGCGAGCACACTCGGGACAAAGGAAGGTAAAAAGTTTCTTTGGTTGCAGGTTTTCCGAAAGTCTCTTGAGCAAACGTGTTCGGGATAGTGGAAATGAAGAAACTTGCAAGAAAGGACTTAGCCAAAAGATTGTTCATTAAGAGCAAACGCTGCCTTACAAAAGAAGTAGCCAAAGAAGGAGCACAAAGGAAAAAAATGAGAGGAGCCCTAAAGCAAACTAGGGAGAGCCGGGCGGATGAAGAGCAGGAAGCTTCAGATGCTCAACCTTGGACCACTGCCACCGAGGTCCCTCAGGAATATTTAGGCCCTCCAGAAAAGAGAGGTCCAAATCTGGGAACCTCTGCAGGACTTGGTGCCAAACAAGGCAGAAGCCGTCTTGAAAGGCGACCTCGACCATTTGATCAGAAGTATGTTTTTGAACGCCAAGGACGTTGAGCTCGTCCCTCAGCTCAGCAATCTCCTCCTCCAGCTCGCTTATCCCCAGCGTCCCTTCGGACTCCTTCTTCAGAGCCTCGACCTCGGCCCGGAGAGCATTGTTCTCATCCGTCAACCTCACCGCAAGTGTTACGGCCCTTCTAGAGGGAGGTAAGGACTTTAGAATTTAGTTTAGAAGTTTAATTTAAGTTTGTCTAGCAAGAATTAAGAAGTTTGCCAAAGTTCACTAAGTTCCGACAAGAATAAAGCTCTGAACTAAGTTCAGGGGCAAAATGGTAATTTTGCACCCTGAGTGGCCGGGACGAGTCCCGAGTGTTTTAAAATGAATTTTTAGAACTTAACTTTTAACCTTAACTCAAACTCAACAAATAGACAAGAATTTAATCAAGAATTGTCAAGTTACAAAGATGGGGGACCTAATTGCACTTAACTTGAAACCTTGGTGATCTTGGTTGCTAAGTGAGGGTTTAAGAAGGGAAAGAGGGGGAGAAGCTACCATTAACACGTTCTTAAGCTTCCCTCACTCATTTCTCTCTCAAATTGAACTTGGAATCAAGTGATCTTGGTGTCAAGAGGCGCAATTAAGGGTGTTTAAGCTTGGAGGATGCATTTTCAAGCTTGAATCCATGTTTTTGAGGCGTGGAAGAGTGTTTTTCTCCATCCCCTGTTTTTGAACGAGGTATGATTCATGTTCTTGATTGAATTCGTGTTATTTGATTGATTGGAAGCTTGGGTTTTGGTTGGAAGAGGTGTTTTTGATGTTTAGGAGCTTTGTTTTGGTTTGAAATTGTGTAGAACTTTGGAAGCTTATTTGGAAGAGGAAGGGTTCGAATTCTTGCTTGTTCTTGGTGTTAAGGTAAGGGAGAAAGTGTTTTTAAGTTGTTGGATTGTTTTTGGATTAAAATGGATTGAGAAAGTTGAGTAATTTTTCGTTATGGTATGAAGAAACGTTTTGGGAATTATGATGGACTAGCTAAATTCGAAGGGTTGGTTTGATGCTTCTAATGCATCATAGTTTGGCTTTGATAGTTGGTTTTGTTCCTTGCAACATGTACTTCATGTGTATGAAATTTGGTAACTTTTGATGCATGTTTGCTATATGTATTTGGTTGCCAAAGTTCGTAGCAGCAATCGGCCAAATTCTGCATTTCTGCAGAATTGGCGACGCGGCGCCAATTGGCCCGAAAATTGGCGACGCGTCGCCAATTCAATTTTTCTTCACAGAGCGTCTGCTCGTCGGCGACGCGTCGCCAATTCCTTTTTGCCTTTGGCGACGCGGCGCCAACACCTAAAAATGGGGGGTTTGACTTTTTGCTGCGTTGACCCGACCGAGACTACGGAAGGTTCGGAACGTGCCTAAGGGTCCGAGGATCCCGATGGTACTCCGAAACTTCCGAAAGTCCCACCGGAAGTATGAGTTTTCTTGAACTGTTTGAGGTAAGTAAGTTGCTTAGGCAACAAGTAAGGAAACAAATGTTGCAATTGAACTTAATTAGCTATCAATAGCTCAGGTGAGAGGTTTAGAACCCTCGTCGGCCTAGCCGTGCGGTAGCCACGAGGCCACGAGGTGAAACCTTGTTCATCTAGTTTACATCAAAGAGGCCCTGTGGCCTAGTCTACAAGTCCCATCATAAATTCCCCTGCATAACAACTAGGTGAGAGGTTCTATGTTTGAATGAGGCTTGCTAAGGTTCGCCCTTGAGCCATATGATAGGTTGCTAAGTGATAGCGCTTGGCCTATATTTCAGGTTGCTAAGTGATTGCGCTTGGCCTGTATATGTGTCAGGTTGCTAAGTGATTGCACTTGGCCTGATACAAAGGACTACTTGAGGAGAGGTCTACCGGCCTAGTATATATATATATGACTAGTACCCTCACGCTGTGTGAGCTCGCAGCCAGAGTCCTAGTAATTTTTCTTGCAGGTACATCGAAGACCCTTACTGAGAATGTTGAATTCTCACTCCCTGTTTGTTATGCAGAGTCTGAAGTAGCAGGACCGGATAATCACTGAGGATTATCACGGTAGTACCTTTTTGTCTGTAAAGGTACGGTAGTTGAGAAACTTTAAGTTTCTAGCCTGCTTAAGTGTTTAATTGGTCTGTTGGTCAGGCTGTGGTACTAACTTGCTTCTTCCTTTGGCTGCAGAGCCTAGTAGCACTTGGCACAGGACTTGTGAGACTCGCCACTGGGACAGGAGTCCAAAGTGGGAGCTAGGGTAAAAGATCTCAGCAAAGTCTTGTATTTTGATACAGTACTTTATTTTGCCTCCAGTATTTATGTTATAAAGAGTCCTTGACTCAGGGGATTGTTCTCCGGGTGAGAGCATTAGTTACTTATGTATAAATGCTTTCACGAGCGGTGTATGTGTAGTTAATCACTCAAAGGTTGATTTTGCTATGCTTTGGCATTTTGTATTTATTTATATAGAATTTTACTTAGCCGGCTAAATGTCTAAATGATTAAATGTTTTATGGTTTTAATAAACCAAGTCAAAGCATAAGTGCATACATATTGCATTTCTAGGTTAATCAACTAGTAGCATTGGATTTAATCCACACACATAACCAGCTAGCCAATTACAATCCACCGTGAGACAAACGCTCACAGGGTATCCCGGGCAGGGGCACGGGGATCGTGTCAGTGTTTTTGGTATCAGAGCTAAGGGTTTATTTCATAGATATTGGAGGCTTAGACTGAGATCTAGTAGTAAAGTCCAAGTGCTAGGAAGTTAGTACTGACCAACATCTGGGGAAATGTTGTCTGGTTGTGGTTGCAGGTTATTATGGTTGATACGAGGTCTGGAACTTCGAGGGGGACTAGGGAACCTGGTGAAGGTTCTAGTGACCCAGTTGTGGCGAGGTTGGATGAGATATCCAGAGTGCTACAGAGTTTGACTGAGACTATGTCTCAGGTGGCACAGGGTATGAACACTCTTGTAACAGAGATGTTCAGAGATTATGGGGACAGAGGTGTTGCCCAGGAGGAAGTTGAGCCACAACAGGAACAGGAAAGGCATGCTGAGCAACAGCAAGTGCCTAGAGATCAGGAACCCAGAAATCAAGTTCTTGAGGAGGTTGAGGAACCAGAGATGATGGAGGCTCCAAGGAGGGGAGACACTCCACATCAGATGAGGTTGCTGGAAAAGTTTAAGACAGTTGATCCACCTAGCTTTGACGGGACAGGAGATCCTGATAGAGCAGAGGATTGGTTGTCTGTTATGAACAGACTCTTTACTTGTGGTGGTTATGAGACAGAGCAGAGGATGGTTCTAGTACCTTTCTTTCTGAGAGGGAGAGCCAGTCTTTGGTGGGACGACGTGATGGACTTATTGAGGGAGAGTAATGGCACTCGTCCAGAGCACAAGAAAAAGGTGCTCAAGTGGTCAGACTTCGAGAAGAAGTTTAGACAGGAGTATATCAGTGAAGCTGCACAGGATCAGAGGAGGATCCAGTTTGAGAATCTGACACAGGGAGAGATGTCAGTACGAGAGTATGAGCAGCGATACAATTCACTTATCCGATATGCTCCATATATGTTGGGTAATGATGAGCTGAAAGCCAAGAAGTTTTCCCAGGGCCTGAAGCCTATTTTCAGGAGGTATATGGCGACAGTTGACATCAGGAGTTATCGCCAGATGGTTCAGAAGGCATTGGCATTGGAAAGGGAATTCGAGGATTCCAGAGCACCTATGAAAAAGGTGGAAGCTGGGCCATCTAATTTGGGGAAAAGTGCTGGAAAGCGACCAATGGTAGGGAACCAGGATCCATCTAAGAGGAGGAGGACAGGTGTGTGTCCTAGGTGCAGACGGTTCCATGGTGGAAGACCATGTACACTGGGCACAGATATTTGTAATGTCTGTGGTCAGAGAGGGCATTGGGCCAGGGACTGCCCAAGAGTTCGATCAGTTACAGGTCCATCTCGGGTTTTACCTCCAGTGCCGCTTGCTATTGGGAACCGGCCTGGAGTAGTTGTTGCAGCAGTGAACCCGAGAGTCTTTGCTTTGACGAACCAGGCGGCCAGAGAACCGCCAGCTGTACGAGGTAATTTTACTTTTCTGAGCAGTAGTGTTAGAGTGCTTTTCGATACGGGAGCTACTCTTTCAGTGATATCTTCTGCCTTGGTAGATAAGCATAGTTTACAGCGTGAAATTGCGGGTGAGTTGAGACTCATCAGGACTGCAGGGAGAGGTTTTATTGTGACCAATGAAGTGGTTACTAGGTATCCTTTGCAGTTAGGTGATCATGATTTTTGTTGTGAGTTGTGGGTGATTGAGTTGAAATCATATGACCTGGTGCTGGGAATGGATTGGTTGAGTAAGCACAAGGCACGAATTAACTGTGCGAATCACTCAGTTGACATCATTGATGCTCAGGGAGCTAGAGTGACTTGCACAGGAGGGTTGGCATCTAGTGCTAAGAGTTTACACCTTAGACTTGTAGATACCATCCCTGTAGTTGGTGAAGAGGTGTATTACTCGTTGAATGGAGTAGCTATAGAGGAAGAGTTGGGGAGCATTCCTGTAGCTAATCAGTTTCCTGAGGTATTTCCAGTGGAGTTACCTGGGTTACCACCTAGGAGGGATACTGAGTTTGCTATCCATCTGCAACCAGGGGTTGAGCCTATTTCAGTACCACCTTATAGGATGTCGGCTCCTGAGATGGATGAGTTGAAGAAGCAGTTGGAGGAACTGCTAGGGAAAGGTTTCATAAGACCGAGTGTATCACCGTGGGGAGCTCCAGTATTATTTATGAAGAAGAAAGATGGGACTTTCAGGTTGTGCATCGATTACAGGAAGTTGAATGCAGTGACAGTTAAGAATAAGTATCCACTTCCTAGAATTGATGATTTGTTTGACAGACTCAGAGGAGCGAGAGTGTTTTCCAGGATTGATCTTCGGTCTGGGTATTTTCAGATCAGAGTTAAGGAGGAAGACATTCCGAAGACTGCCTTCAGGACAAGGTACGGGCATTATGAGTATACGGTTATGCCTTTTGGTGTGACTAATGCTCCAGCAGTGTTTATGGAAGCTATGAATCGGATCTTTAAGCCATTTCTGGATCAGTTTGTTGAGGTCTTCATCGACGATATTCTGATCTATTCACAGTCTACAGCAGAGCATGAGGAGCACCTTAGAACGGTTTTGCAAGTGCTGAAGGATAATCAATACTATGCAAAATTTTCTAAGTGTGAGTTTTGGTCCGAGAGGATTCAGTTTTTGGGGCATATTATCAGTGCTCAAGGTTTATCAGTTGATCCTGAAAAGGTTCAACCAGTGGTAGATTGGAAGAGACCGACTACAGTTACAGAGGTCAGGAGTTTCTTGGGTCTAGCAGGTTACTACAGACGCTTCATAGAGAAATTCTCTGTGATAGCTACGCCGTTGACAGCATTGACCAGGAAAGCTCAGAAATTTGAGTGGACACCGAAGTGTGAAGAAGCCTACATGAAGCTGAAGGAAAAGTTGACCAGTGCACCCATACTTGTGTTACCAGACCCGGACAGAGCCTTTACAGTTTATACTGATGCGTCAGGTTCAGGTTTGGGTTGTGTTCTACATCAGGACAGTCAGGTAATTGCTTATGGTTCGAGACAGCTGAGGCCTAATGAGTTGAACTACCCTGTTCATGATCTTGAGCTTGCAGCAGTGATCTTTGCACTGAAATCATGGAGACATTATTTGATGGGAAGATCGTTCAGAATCTTCACTGATCACAAGAGTTTGAAGTATTTGTTTACTCAGAAGGATCTGAACATGAGACAGCGGCGATGGATTGAGTACATTAAAGACTATGATTGTTCGATCGAGTATTGTGCGGGTAAAGGGAACGTGGTAGCAGATGCTTTGAGCCGGAAGTACACAGGAGTGATCTTGTCCAAGGATCAGGCTACAGATTCTTTAGAAGGAGCATTGAAGGATTGTTTCTTAACTTTGCATGAATTATGGCAAAGTCGAGAAAAATCCTTAGTCTACGCTTTGGAGATTCAGACGGCTTGGTTAGCCAGAGTCAGAGAAGCTCAGTTGAAAGATCCATTGTTGAAGAAGATTTCAGGTGAAGCTAAGACTGGTGCTTTGAAGAAAGAGTTCAAGTACAAAGATGGAATACTGCATTATGGTGATCGACTCTATGTGTCGAATGTTGAGGGACTTAGGCAGCAAGTCCTACAGGAGGCACATAGTAGTACATTGAGTATTCACCCTGGTGTTAGTAAGATGTATCAAGATCTGAAAACACATTTTTGGTGGCCAGGACTGAAGAGAGATGTACGAGGACATGTGGCAAAGTGTTTGACATGTCAGGTGGTGAAAGCTGAACACCAGAAACCAGCAGGCACACTTCAGAGTTTATCTCTACCAGTGAGGAAGTGGGGATCCGTTACTATGGATTTCCTAGTGGGGTTACCGACCACCCGGAGTCAACATGATGCTATTTGGGTAGTGGTTGACAGATTGACGAAGTCGGCACACTTTATACCGATCAGAGTCACCTATACATTGGAGAGGTTGGCTCAGTTATATCTCAGGGAGATCGTGAGACTCCATGGGATACCAGATCAGATCATATCAGACAGAGATCCACGATTTACATCACGGTTCTGGAATGCTTTTCAGGAAGCATTGGGCAGTAAAGTTAGCCTCAGTACCGCTTTTCATCCACAGACTGACGGACAGTCAGAGAGGGTGATTCAGACTTTGGAGGACATGCTACGCATGTGTGTCATTGATTTCAGAGGTGATTGGGATCAGCACTTACCACTGATCGAGTTTGCCTATAATAACAGTCATCAATCTGTTATTGGAATGGCGCCCTATGAAGCTTTGTATGGGAGACGATGTATGACACCTCATTGTTGGGCAGATCCAACAGATAGAGTGGTTATTGGACCTGAGATCATAGCTGACACTACAGCTAAGATTAAGTTGATTCAGCAGAGAGTCAAAACAGCTAATGACAGACAGACTAAGTATGCAAACAGAAGAAGAAGAGAATTGAGTTTTGAGGTTGGTGACAAAGTACTTCTGAAAGTGTCGCCCATGAGAGGAGTTAGTCGTTTTGGACAGAGGGGCAAGTTAGCTCCAAGGTTCATTGGACCTTATGAAGTGTTAGAGAAAGTTGGGAAAGTTGCTTATCGGTTGGCTTTACCGCCTAACCTTTCTCAAGTGCATAATGTGTTTCACGTTAGTTTACTCAGGAAGTGCACAGTTGAGCCCGGACAGGTAGTAAATCCTTCAGTGATACCCATTCAGGAGGACTTGACTTATGAAGAGAAACCAGTTCAGATTTTGGATAGGCAAGTCAAGAAACTGCGGACTAAGTGGATTCCGATGGTTAAGATCCTTTGGTCTAACCATAGTGAGGAGGAAGCTACCTGGGAGACGGAGCAGGATATGCTGAAAAGATATCCTGGTGTTTTTCCGGAGTTGCAACGGAATTTGGGGGACCAAATTCCAGAAGGAGGGGAGAATGTTACGGCCCTTCTAGAGGGAGGTAAGGACTTTAGAATTTAGTTTAGAAGTTTAATTTAAGTTTGTCTAGCAAGAATTAAGAAGTTTGCCAAAGTTCACTAAGTTCCGACAAGAATAAAGCTCTGAACTAAGTTCAGGGGCAAAATGGTAATTTTGCACCCTGAGTGGCCGGGACGAGTCCCGAGTGTTTTAAAATGAATTTTTAGAACTTAACTTTTAACCTTAACTCAAACTCAACAAATAGACAAGAATTTAATCAAGAATTGTCAAGTTACAAAGATGGGGGACCTAATTGCACTTAACTTGAAACCTTGGTGATCTTGGTTGCTAAGTGAGGGTTTAAGAAGGGAAAGAGGGGGAGAAGCTACCATTAACACGTTCTTAAGCTTCCCTCACTCATTTCTCTCTCAAATTGAACTTGGAATCAAGTGATCTTGGTGTCAAGAGGCGCAATTAAGGGTGTTTAAGCTTGGAGGATGCATTTTCAAGCTTGAATCCATGTTTTTGAGGCGTGGAAGAGTGTTTTTCTCCATCCCCTGTTTTTGAACGAGGTATGATTCATGTTCTTGATTGAATTCGTGTTATTTGATTGATTGGAAGCTTGGGTTTTGGTTGGAAGAGGTGTTTTTGATGTTTAGGAGCTTTGTTTTGGTTTGAAATTGTGTAGAACTTTGGAAGCTTATTTGGAAGAGGAAGGGTTCGAATTCTTGCTTGTTCTTGGTGTTAAGGTAAGGGAGAAAGTGTTTTTAAGTTGTTGGATTGTTTTTGGATTAAAATGGATTGAGAAAGTTGAGTAATTTTTCGTTATGGTATGAAGAAACGTTTTGGGAATTATGATGGACTAGCTAAATTCGAAGGGTTGGTTTGATGCTTCTAATGCATCATAGTTTGGCTTTGATAGTTGGTTTTGTTCCTTGCAACATGTACTTCATGTGTATGAAATTTGGTAACTTTTGATGCATGTTTGCTATATGTATTTGGTTGCCAAAGTTCGTAGCAGCAATCGGCCAAATTCTGCATTTCTGCAGAATTGGCGACGCGGCGCCAATTGGCCCGAAAATTGGCGACGCGTCGCCAATTCAATTTTTCTTCACAGAGCGTCTGCTCGTCGGCGACGCATCGCCAATTCCTTTTTGCCTTTGGCGACGCGGCGCCAACACCTAAAAATGGGGGGTTTGACTTTTTGCTGCGTTGACCCGACCGAGACTACGGAAGGTTCGGAACGTGCCTAAGGGTCTGAGGATCCCGATGGTACTCCGAAACTTCCGAAAGTCCCACCGGAAGTATGAGTTTTCTTGAACTGTTTGAGGTAAGTAAGTTGCTTAGGCAACAAGTAAGGAAACAAATGTTGCAATTGAACTTAATTAGCTATCAATAGCTCATGTGAGAGGTTTAGAACCCTCGTCGGCCTAGCCGTGCGGTAGCCACGAGGCCACGAGGCGAAACCTTGTTCATCTAGTTTACATCAAAGAGGCCCTGTGGCCTAGTCTACAAGTCCCATCATAAATTCCCCTGCATAACAACTAGGTGAGAGGTTCTATGTTTGAATGAGGCTTGCTAAGGTTCGCCCTTGAGCCATATGATAGGTTGCTAAGTGATAGCGCTTGGCCTATATTTCAGGTTGCTAAGTGATTGCGCTTGGCCTGTATATGTGTCAGGTTGCTAAGTGATTGCACTTGGCCTGATACAAAGGACTACTTGAGGAGAGGTCTACCGGCCTAGTATATATATATATGACTAGTACCCTCATGCTGTGTGAGCTCGCAGCCAGAGTCCTAGTAATTTTTCTTGCAGGTACATCGAAGACCCTTACTGAGAATGTTGAATTCTCACTCCCTGTTTGTTATGCAGAGTCTGAAGTAGCAGGACCGGATAATCACTGAGGATTATCACGGTAGTACCTTTTTGTCTGTAAAGGTACGGTAGTTGAGAAACTTTAAGTTTCTAGCCTGCTTAAGTGTTTAATTGGTCTGTTGGTCAGGCTGTGGTACTAACTTGCTTCTTCCTTTGGCTGCAGAGCCTAGTAGCACTTGGCACAGGACTTGTGAGACTCGCCACTGGGACAGGAGTCCAAAGTGGGAGCTAGGGTAAAAGATCTCAGCAAAGTCTTGTATTTTGATACAGTACTTTATTTTGCCTCCAGTATTTATGTTATAAAGAGTCCTTGACTCAGGGGATTGTTCTCTGGGTGAGAGCATTAGTTACTTATGTATAAATGCTTTCACGAGCGGTGTATGTGTAGTTAATCACTCAAAGGTTGATTTTGCTATGCTTTGGCATTTTGTATTTGTTTATATAGAATTTTACTTAGCCGGCTAAATGTCTAAATGATTAAATGTTTTATGGTTTTAATAAACCAAGTCAAAGCATAAGTGCATACATATTGCATTTCTAGGTTAATCAACTAGTAGCATTGGATTTAATCCACACACATAACCAGCTAGCCAATTACAATCCACCGTGAGACAAACGCTCACAGGGTATCCCGGGCAGGGGCACGGGGATCGTGTCAGCAAGACTGTCAGAAACAGCCTTGTCCTTGACAAGATCTCCGTTGGCGGCGAGCAGGCCCTTTACTTGGTCGCCGAGGTCGGCAATCTTCCGGGAGGAGTCCTTTTCAAGTTCTTCTCTCTTCTTCGAGAACTCCTCCCGAACGGCTTCGATTTGCTGAGAACAATCCGCTGCCAGCTGCTGGTTGTTGGCGACCGCCTTCGCAAGCGAAGCCTTCGCTTCACTGAGTTCCCGCGAAGTTGCATCCTTGAAGGCAGCCTCTCTGGCCACCCGAACTCGGAGGTAACCAGTGTACTCCAGCAGCTACGGCAAGGCAAAAGTCCAGGTTAGTGCAAGTCTAAACACTTAGAAAATTGAGGAAAAAGAGTGTAAAGACTATACCTGAGCAGCATGCTCGGTGACTTTTGGGTTATTGATAGAGTGTGTTGTTTTTTGCACTCGCAACCATGGAGTTATTGATAGAGTATGTCTACCCTGCTATAGACGGTTATTGTAAGTTTACTGTTGCACCTGCCGTAAGAACCTCTTCAGGAGAAGTCACATTCACGGCCGGCCCAGGACCTGGAGACTCAACGGAAAGAGGTGAGTAGAAGAATCAATTCATTTCTTTCATCCTATAAGAAAATTGTAGTGCGAGGGAACTACTTGATCAAACTACAAGAGCAGCTGCATCTACATACTTCTTCTGAAGAGCAGCTCAATCGCATAGTGTCTGCGATAGAAAGTGTGTCTTCTTGTCAAGGAGCGGAGAGACCGAATTCCGCCCGGGAGGCGGGGAAAGCTTGACTCACCCTCCTCAAAGAAGCAGAATAGAAATGGGTGCTTTTTTTACGTTGTTTACCATGTTTGTTACTTGGCTTGGATTGCAGAGAAAGACCCCTGACGCGGTTGAGGGGCAGCTGACCGAAAGGAAAGCAGGTAGGCCGCCACTGTTATTTAAGATTTTCCGGGACACACCTCTTTGCGCCCTGGCCGGGCTGACAGGTTTTTGGCGCCAAAAAGTGAGGGAGAGAGAAAGCTCTCGTTAGGTCTTGGTATGGTTCCCGCGGGTTGTCGTCGGCCCGACGGACTTTGGGAGAAGGGCTTCTTCTCCCCCGGATGTAGTCTTCATTAGTCTTGCTTTTGTCGAGGATGAACCGGCTCACGATCAGAAGAAAGGGTAGTTCGCTGGGCCTCCCAGAAGTACTGGTTCGAGCCCAGTTCGTGACAAGACCTTTCTTTGGTCATAGAATATCTCGGCGCCTCCTCCCCTTAGACGGATGACTCTATTCCTAGTAAAGTATACTTGGTGAATGTACGGATTGGATACATTAGCCGTCTCTAGTTCTTCTAGCAAGGCTTTCTCTCCTTTCGAGTGAGATCCGGATGTGGGTAGTAGGTTCGTAGATGCAGTAGGTATTGATTCTGTCGAAGGCAGGTTGGCACTCTTCATCCGATTGGATTCGTGCTCCTCAGGAATCGAGCAGTAAGACGGAGGGGAGGCTAGGTTAGCTGCGAGATTCAACTTCGGGCTTTGAAGTGCTTATGGTCTAAGTTGGTCGTTTAGGCGTATTCTATAGCGATAGTTTTCAGTCAGGCCTTCCTATAGAGGGAGCCACAGGGATGGGATTTATATCTCAACCAACTGGTAAGACTTCCTTTTTCTCTAAACCCTAAATAGTAGGATCTTCCCCCCCCCCCCTGTCACTTTGCGGTATGTCGAAATGCTTGCCCCAAGAGCCGCTGCCCTTTCCATAGCAGCATTCGATTCCTACTCTGTTATGTACGTCGTAATTCAATTCCCATTTTGACACCTTCCGGGTCTATCTCCTTCTAATACGAGTTATGACCTTCCTCTAACATTGTAATTAGCATCGAATTCAAAATAGTAATTCAAACCTCTTTAATGAAGGTCTGAAAGTGACACCAGGATTCTAAACCAGTAGCCTACAAAGAAAGAAAAAAAATCATTACTATCGAACCTCGCTAACCTCACGAATAATGCGCCGCGCGGTCTGGGCTTGCTGTGTGACTAGGTGGGCCGCCATCATTCGTTAATCAGGCACGAGCATCCTTTTTGATGCATCTACTTTTGGACCACTGCTTGACATCCCCAAAACTAGTTGCATCACATGATCCACCATTGTTGACATTGACTTCTATGCTGGAAAGCTACTCGGGCACCCGAAAAACCATGTCTAGAAATGAACCGAGGAAAAACCACGACCTATACGAGTGTAGGCGGGCCTCGTGATTCGCCCTAGATAGCGAGATGCTGCCATTCCCAAAGGAGAGCTCTTTCTCGCGCAACGTGCCACTGATGTGTGCCCGAAGGTGGTTAGTTACCAATGAAGACGTGAGTCATCGAATTAGATCTGTACAATTTCTCAATCCTGACTGCTGGCGGACTTAAACTATCGTCCGCAGTCAACCTTACTTCGGTACAGAGGATTGATGTGTTATCTTCCTAACCATAGGATTGCTCCACTAGAGAGGTCGGGCATAAATTACTACGTATATAATTACCAGCATCTCTTCTTTCCCTGCTCCGATATGAGTTGAGATTCTCAGAGTTGAGAGTCAAGTATGAGTCGAATGTCAGAGGAAGCCTCCTCTTCTAGGGTCACTCTCTTCATTTATTCAATGCTTTGGAGGAAGCAGACAAGGCAATGATAATTGGCTCATTTCATGCTACGATGCCGGCTCCCCATCTCTGGTTGAAGCAGTGCTCTCTTCCGGCTCGGTATTAGTAGAAGTCTCAAGCTAAAGCTTTCCTTCCCTGTGTATGAGTTGAGTTTTGAGTAGTCGATGAGACTAGTCAAGCAAGCCTATCCCAAGCCGGCCAAGCAGTTGCTTTGCTAAGATTCAATAGTAGAGTAGAAGACGCTCAGACGCTTCCCATTGTCTGTCTGGTTGATTGCATAGGGGTTTCGATTCAGAAGGTGATCAACCAGACCGCAATCGTTAATTCAGATCATATATCCTTCCCACCCACGGGCCCATTTTTCACTTCGATCACTTTCAACTCATGCTTTCAGGCTTGCGTGCTTGTTCGAAACTCTTTCTCTCTAATCTCCATGCCATGATAGGACTACCCCCAAAAAAAAAGGCTTCTCCCAAGGGAGATGGTCCCATAGCGTCTATCAGAGTCTGTTGCTTGCCTTTCTCCTCCTTCCCACTGCTTTTATTCCTCTAAGCGTTTATTCCGCGAGTCTGCCCCTTAGTGAAAGCAGAACAAACACTCATATCATATTGTTTTACCGAAGTCTGCTTTGCTCCATCTGAGGCTAGGCACCTAATCTCCCAAAAAGAAGACTAGTTGAGGGCGAAGGTCTCGTATCAACTCGAATTGTCTCTTAGCTTTGACTTAATAGATGCAAAAAAGGCTCTCACTTATCTTGCTGTTGAAAATGGGCTTGAACGAATCCTCTCTTTTCAGGAAGCTAGGGAGCTAGTCTTTAGCGAAGAGATCCTTTTCAAAACCTTCTTAGCGCTTCGTGGGGAAGAGAATTTCTCCATTCCGCCCTGACTTCAATTACAAACTCTTACTTCTCGGCCTAACTCGGACTAATTGACTCCCCAGCCTAGCTAGGCTAGACTGAAAGCAATCAAGCCAAAGCAACATTCCTTCAACTACCGCTCCTGCCCCTAGGAAAGAAAATCAAATTACTAATCTCAGTTCCAGGTCCTATAACTATCCCCTTCCTTCTTCAACTAACGCGAGTGACCCATATCCATAGCCAACAAGGGCTTTCCTCACAGCTTCACAAGTAAGTTCTCCCTTTTCTAGAGCAGCTAGCACACCAATTCCAACAATCCCTTCTATTGCTCCTTCTCCCGTCCTTCTACGTGGGAAGAGCCTTTTAAAATTCATTTCGAGAAGAGCGGGATAACATTTCTTTTAGTCCGCTATTCCGCTATCATTCTACCAGTAGTCAGTAGTGCAGCCAGTAAAAAGGAGTTCAACTTAGAACAAGAAAGAAGAAAGAAAAGACATTTCGGGATCTGGATGCAGAGAAGATGGAAACTGAATGAATAACACGCTACGGCAATGGTGAAAGACCTCAAAAGCAAAAGAAGAAGATCGATGTAATTGATCTCGACTGGTTGGAGAGGAGCGAAAAGCATGACTTTTGACCGTTGAATGTGGTCGACCATTAGGCGTGGATTAACCCATCTTCAATGGCAGTCCTAACTAAAGAAAGAGCAATCCGCTGCGCTAGTGAGACTGATCGGGAAGTACTTGACCTTTTTCATTTCAAAACCTGTGCTTTCATGCTCTACTTCTGCACTGGGATTTTCTTCTATTCTAGGCTAGAGCCCAAAGTCTACTAAGGGTAGCAAACCGGGGAAGAAGCCCTCTGGAAGTCAATTATTCAGATAGATAGCGGAGTACATCAATCGAAAGTACCAACAGAGGCTTCCAAGCCCACTTGATGAGCTTGCGAAAGGATGAATGAGACCAAGGAGAAAAACCTACCCTTGCTGAAAGGGAACTGAACCCTATCATACCAAGCCTAGAAGAATGAATCCTTCCCTTACCGCAGAGCTATTTTCCCACCTCTTTTTTGGCACATTTCAAAGATTTTCACTTCACTAGCGTTCGAGAAGTTGTCAAAGATCTTATACTTAAAATGAGTATATGTGATCAAGCTTCACCTGATCACCTTGGAACATTGGCGAAGAAGATAAGCGGTTGAATCAGAGTACTAGGGCTAGGGGTAAGGTCATTCATGAGTCCTTTCTTTACTGTGTATGATGTCGAAATAGCATCTAGTAGTTAAGCTCGTTGGCTGAAAGCAGTGCCCTTTCATTACGTACGTAACAAAAACCTTTGACTTGACGCGACGTAATGTAATAATAAGTAAGCAACCCTCAGCGTCACACCTTCGCTCAAAGCTCCTTTAATGGCTCGCGCCTCTGGCTTTTCGCACGTACTCACCTTTATCAGCTACCTTGCCTTTGCTCAACTTCTATTTACTACGGACTAGGTCAGGTTCCGTTCCTTAGCATCAAATTCAAAGCAAGCAGATGAACGCAGTTTAGTTTAAAAAGCATTCCCCATCATCCTCATTCGATCCTGCCTGTCGAAGAAAGATAAGAATAAGCTAGGAAGGGGCCCCTAAGCTAGAGCTAGAAGGGCTAAGATACAAAGGCAATTAGCACTAGAGAGAGGCACTAGCAAGACAACGCACAGCACTCTAATCTAATGCACTAATGCTAATGCACGAAAACTACCCCTAATGTGCGACTACCGCGCTATACTGCACCAACGCTTACTATGCGCTCCAGCCCTAGCAGCAGAGCTAGCCAAGCTAGTCGGGCAAGATAAGGTTGGTTTGCCTGCTAAATGAAAAGCTGCCGTGTGGTATGATACCTAACTCTTTAATGAAGCAGAAAAAGAGGTTCCTAAAAAGAAAGTTAGATCTTCAAGATAAGATGCTAGAAGTTATAATGAAAGCGAAATGGAATGAATGATTCTTATTTGAAAGAATTCAAGCTAAGGTTTCCAAGCAGAGGTAGGATTGCCATCTGCTTATACTCTGGATCGGATTAACTATTCCTCAAGTGCCACAGCGCATTCAATTCCTGAAAAGAGGGCATTCACAGCCTATTCTTTGTGCGTGGGTGTGGATATCTTCACTTGTGATTCAATTGTTCGAGAAGCAGGTAAAATAGTAGAGTGCCTGTGAACCCGGCGTTAAGATCTTTCCATATGTCACTTCCGGTTCTCAAGCAGAGGATTCTAGCATCCTTTTTGTCCTACCAGCAGCCTCTTCTTTCAAAGGCAAAGTTCACATATTCTATTAAGAGTGGAATCCCTTTTTCTAGTAATCCCCTTTTTCTTTTGGCTTATTCCATTCGATCTTCTACTTGGTTAACCCATACCCCTTTTAGTAATATCCTTCGTTATTTCTCCGGCTTCGGTTGAACTGGCAACCTACTTTCCACTTTCCAACGGTTGAGTACCCGAGTTCGTAGCCCGATCGTCTTCCTGCTTTGAAAGTCAGCCACTTCCTTTCCGGATTCAGTTTCTCTTTCGCCTCCTGCAGCTCCCCCTTTGCACTTATTTTTCCGGTATAGCGGGAAGCTTTTAGCTAGCAGCATGCTTACCCACCACCTATAGGCCGAACCCCAACCAGCAAGGGGGACGACCATGCCAATCCAAGCAGAGCAACTAGAAGCCAACTCTACCTTTCTTTCTTTATCTTAGACTTGGTTCTTCAAGGGGACCCATGTGCATTTCCTCTGTTCTGTGCTCTTGAACTCTTGATTTCCTTGTGCCTTTAGTTGAAGTATAGGTCGTCGATTCAATCTATCTTGATGGGATTTTTGCTTTTGTTGAGTGGTATAGAAGGGATTCCTCTAGTAGGTAGTGACAAGACTAGTAGTATCGACAAGAGGCTACATCAATAGCTAAAACTTGTTTTTGGGTAGGGTAGGCTCGGAGTCAGAAGTCCTCTCTTTTCCAACCAAATAAGCATTTTTGCAAAGTTCATCTTCCCGCGGTCAAAACAAAAGAACACTTGCGGATAACAATCAGACCTTCCCCGGGAAAGCCTAATTCAAAAAATTCGGCTCAATTCACATCTATGAGCGATGATTCCTGTATCTCTTGCTCGCTTCGATCGGACTCTGACAGCTTAGGGAAGAATGATGGGTCGCTAACAAGGCCCCTAAATGACTGCTCAGAAGGCTTACCTATTTTTTTCCTAATCCGTCATTTGCTCGTCCCTCTCTCATGAAAGATTTTCTCTCCTCTCCCGGTGGCTTTGCCTCATGGCTATAGCTAGTTGCTAAGACGATTCCCATTCAAGCATTCTCATTCAACGGCTGCCTTCTTTTTTTTTTCAAATTCCTTTCTTACAAAAAAAAAGGAGCAGGAAGTCGAAAGAAACTCCTGAAGTCACGTCTTTCAGTACTGGGACTGAAATTGAGTACTTTCTACTTGCTCTTTGTCCAAAGCCCTCATTCCGACTTAAACAACTATAAATAGCTTTAGCATCTCTTGATAAGGAAACGTCTTTCTAGAGCTAAGGGAAAGGTTTGGAACCCTAGTAGCAGAATGGAATCAGTTTACCGGGCTGACTTCCATGCCAACACGAGTAGTTAACTCATCACTACCTCGTAAGGGCGTTGAGAATTGTTTTTGCTATTTAAAAAAAAAATGAAAATAGCCCTTGCATAGTTTATGAATTCTGTTTAGTAGGGACCTAAAAACACAGGAATGGTTTTTCTCAGAGTCAGACCACGCCTTATGACGAAAGGGGGAGAAAGAAAGGACGGGTCACCTGCCGATCTATGATCAAACAAAACTATACCTGAAGAATGGGATACAGATTGCACAAAAGCCATCTCTTCTCTATCAATCTACGCTCATTGATGAGACGGCGACATAGAGAAGAAAGTATACCGTTACCCCCCTTGTTACTTAAAAGTAAAGAAGGGATACAAACTTTGGTTTAGAAAAATGCTTTTGTGGGATCGAATAGAGAATGCACTTGCGGTTAAGACAGGTCCTGCATCTCCTACCTAATGCAATTGACCGACCCGGCATCTCTTTCGTTCAATAATGCCTTGGCTTCACGATGTCGGAAAAAGACACTACTTTTTTTTAATTGAAGAAGCCCAAGGGGCGAACGAGCCGTAAGAAGGATGAGCAGAGCATTCCTTCCACCGGCCTTTATAGGAGTAGGGGGCGTGGTGAGATCGGTAGACGTCCAATTTTCAGCAGCTAGTTGCTTGGCCTTAGTCTTGGGCTGATCTCACACTTCAATCAACCCCTTCGTACTTCGATCCAATCAATCGATCGATCAAGAGGCTAATCTCTTTTTTTTAGGTCGGTAACTAAAAAGAAAGTCCTCGCTTTTTCAAGAGAAGGGCAGCGCATAGCATTAGCTTCAATTGAACAAGCTCAACCTTGAAAAGGCGGTAGGCCGAGAAGAATCGTTGAACGTTTCAACTTGGCCACTGAAGAAGGAGAAGACTGGGCGAGAGACTAGGCCAACTTACTTCTTACTGCCATGCCATGGTTTAAGCTTTAGGCTCCATAGACGGAACTATGTATTTGGGAGGGGAGGAGAGAAAGAAGGCATGCATGGAGATTCTGTCTCTCGGAGGTTCGAGAATCTATGAAAGGACATCTAAGACTAAGAAAGAATTCAAGGAAGTCCATTACTGAGAGAAGTGGTGATCTCGTCTTGCTTGCTGGGAGAAAGGAAGCTTCCGGACCACCTTTTCCGGCCGAGCGATCACTCAGCAATGAACACTAACTGAAAGCTATAGGGAATGAGTACCTATCCCTTACGGGAATCGAACCCGTGTCTTCGACATGAAAAGATGATGTCCTAACCATTGGACGAAAGGGACCAAAAAGCCATTCTTCATATACCACAGCTCCGAGAATAAAAGTGGTTCGTTTTGTTTCTATACGCAATTTAAGATTTCGTTTGTGTTCATGTTGGCGATTTCTAATGTGAATTCGGCGGGTCATCCCCCCTTCTTACGGGTTCCCCCCAGTGACACACCAACCACGCCCCTTCCCTTTCTCTGATCATAAAGCCCCCTGATCCCTTTCTTTGTCTTTCATCTCCCCTGAACAGAATAAGTAAGGCCCCGTTCTTTCTAAAAAAAAAAAAAAAGAAAAGAGGGGCGCCCGTTTGAAGTGGCGAAGGCCTATGCTAAAGTAAGAAAGAAAGTACGTTAAGGTTACGAAGTCACTTAGTCGAACTATAAAGAAAGGGAGGAAAAGCTTACGAAGTAAGGTTAGTTGGTTAAGGAAAGCTCAGGTTATGAAATCGCTTAGCCGTTAATTAATTCAAATTAAGTAGTAGTGAGGCCTCGGTACGGAGTTGCGTCAGCTGTAGATATAGACTAGGCTCAGGTGCGGAGCCTCCCACTGTCTGTGGACCGAGACTACGCAAAGGTAGAACACCATAGAAACTTCGCTGAGTTTCTCATAAACCTTGATTTCGCTACGCTCAATAAGAACCCGGAATTGCGGAAATCGGTTCGTGTTCAGCTTCCAAAGTAAGTTGTCTTTGCCCAAGTGTGAACTGCAGACGACTCTCCAGTGGTTCCATTCCATTCTTTCTTACTTGACTTTTTGGTCAATCCAACCCGAATGGGAAGAAGAGGGTCAGACAAACAGCGGTCCACTTTGTACATTTTCTAAGGCAGACCAATCAGGTTTAGAAAAGGGAAGGGAACTTCTCACCGAAGGAGGCGGGGAAGCTACCGCTTCTAGAATGCAAGCTTATCCTTTACTTTTTTTTAGAGCGTACCACTATTGAAATAATAAAAAAAGGTTGATGGATGAAGTAATCGGAGTGAGTGACAAATGGTTACGATTGCGGAAACCGGAGAAAGTCGGGAACCGTCGGTTACCTTTTGAATCAAAGTAGCGACGAGCCGTGTACTACGGCTACAGGGGGGGCAAAGCTTCGTAGACAGCTTCGCTTCCTCATCGCTTCTTTCTTTCTGGCCGACTAGCTTCTCAAGTGCGTGGCTTGGTAAGCGAGCTACCTTCAGCATCGGTCAAATCCCTGTCAATAATAGGCCGGAATGGTGGGGAAGGAGGCCCTCCCTACTTCAATGGAAAGGAAGGGAATCGCCGTTTCACAGCCGCTCCTCTACAACTACCTTTCGCTTAACATGATCACGAACGAAGACAGAGAATTGCGTAGATAGGAAGACGAAATGAAGCAACCTACTTGTCCTGATCGGAACGATTGAAGAAAGAAAGAAAGAGAATGGTGGCCCCTTTCTTTAATCTTAAGTAAAGTGAAGTCAAATCAATGAAGTGAACAGCCCAACCTCTTTGTTTGAAGCTTTTCTTCCCTTAATTCCAAAACACAACAATAGACTTGCAACTATAGTATAGGAAAAAGCTTCTCTTTGATAGCAGTCATAGGGGGGTTCAGAAAAGATCTGATCGTAGATAGAGACTTAAACCTGCGCGGGGGTAAGGGCGGATGTAGCCAAGTGGATCAAGGTAGTGGATTGTGAATCCACCATGCGCGGGTTCAATCCCCGTCGTTCGCCCATCAATAAATGGACCATTTGTTACGGAGACACAAGAAAAACAGTAGAAAGCATTTTTTCTGCAAGATCAAAAAGATCGAGGCTTTCAAAGGCATCCAAGCAATTGGTATCCGATTGAAAAACCATAGATTCGCGTCGCTTACTTGCTGCAAGCACAAATGGAATGGCTGATCATTCATTGTATGAAGTTTTTAAGACCTCACTAATCAGCCTTAAACTTTTTAGTTAATAATTCATTTAATGAACCCCCGGCAAATCTGCCCTCCCCTTTTTTTACTAAACCATGGGGAGTCCCGAGGAGTTTACCGCGAAAATGGAGTTGTCGTGACGATACCTTTCTTGAAGATCGGAAAAGACTGATCTTCATCACGAGACTGATCAGATCTGCCGTAGACACCCGAGAAAGCCCCACAAGGCAGGCTAAAAGAGTAAGAGGACAACAAGCAAAGAGTTATGCTTTCATTTCTTTGTTGAGATTGAAATAAAGGGGGTAGGTATATTGCACGCAGGCCAAGTCAAGAAAAGCACTTCCTTACTTTTCTTTCATAGTAGTCTTAATGACTAGTCATTTTTTTTAAGCCTTAATTTAAGAAAGCGGGTTTTTTCGGCACTCGGTTCCTTCGTCTTAAGTCAAGTTCAGTTTACTTTTTCGATTTGGAACTCTTAGTCGAGCTGATGGCGAGATCGATTTTTTGTTCGAGGTTAAAGAGAAAAGATAGGAACCACCGTCCAATGATGCTTTTATGAAAGTACGGTCACCGGCCTTCTCGACACTATCGAACCTAACATCCACTTTCAATCGCTCTTTTTAGTGGGAGGAATCTTTTTCGTATCCTGGAAGAAAAAAAGTGCCCTATCTGCCTTTATTTAAGTGATGGGGGCAGTGCCAATTGTTTGTTTTCAAGTCAAGCTCCGTATCCCTATCTCTTTTTAGGTTGGCATAACAAAGAAAGAGAACAGCAGAAAGTCATTCGAGACATGTCAAATAGACAATTGATTCCTGGTGACTATAGAAAGCTTTCATCGTGTGACCACATCTATGTATGGTATGGGCGGAGGACGGGCATAGAACAGAGTTTCAAGCAGGCATTACATCGATCCAATCCTACTTATCTTGGTCTCCAAATCACATAGATAGGAACAGAGTGACAGCAAACAGAGATGAGGAGAAGGTGTCAAGTCTCACCATTTACTGAGCTGGACCAGGAACATCAATTAGAGCTCTTGTTCCCCTCTCCAACCTAGCTACAAGAAGAAAGCTTCATCAAGATCCCCCGCGGAAGAGCCGAGAGAGCCCTTCCTTGCTGCTGCCTAGCCATACTTCAGCGAGATGTTTTTCTTTCCTCGTGATTTTCACTATCCGACCTCTTTGCCTAATAAGAGCACCCCGATAAGCCCTTAAATTGAGAACTTCTGTCATCGGGAGAGATCAAACTTTCTCAATTCGTGAACCCTATCATACTTAGAAAGAAAGGTTAGTAATATATTAGTATTCATCAACTAATTGCATAGATAAAGTCGTGTATTGTATCTGACGATCGGAAGGCATGGCATCTAGCCCATACCATTCTATGGGATATTGAGGTTCGAATCCTGTCCCCGCCTAATCACTTGAGATGCAGGGGGAGCCGGCAGCTGTGCCCTAACTCACTCCTTTGAGTCATTTTTTCCTTTTTTTTATAGAAAGCCTGTTAAAGCCATCTGATAAGTGAATGAGATACTAGAGGTCAATTCAATGCTCCAATAAGGCTTTCTTTTACGCCTTGGAATGAAGCATTATTCAAAGACAGTAGGCAAGGCACTATAAGGAAGTGAAGTAGGGTAGGCAGATATAGGCTTCTCTTGTAGGCCTCTCTCTTTCTGTGACAAAGAGGCATTCCAAGAACTTCTATGGAGGAGAAAGAAAAGAACTGGTATTAGTTGAGTTTGCTTGTTTAGTGGGCCCTTCGCTTGTTTAATTAATGCCTTCCTTCTGGGCATTTCTCCTTGTCTTTCTCATTGGCATTGGCCTAGCTCTAGAAAATGGGCATCCGCTTAAAGAATTTGCTTTAGAGCCCTTTCCCTGTCTACCATTCCAGCTATGTGCCCATCCCTACCCCAACCACCTGCTGGATCAACTGTGCTTAAACTGGAAATGAAATATCTACTTCTACCAGCTTCAAATCTAAGCTTTACTAAACTAATAGGGGTCGATTGATATCAAGTAGGTGTATCAGTAGCAAGACATGAAGGCAAGTCGGAAAGTCGCGCAAGTAAGAGATAGCTAGCTTTGGGCTTCCCCTAAGAGAAAGAAGGCACTTTGAAGTGCAGAAGCCAAAGAAACCTCTTTACCTAACTTTGGCTGGTATACGAGTGGGAACAAGCTCAGTTCAAAAACCATATCTGTCTGTAGATTCACAAAATCTATCTCTGTTGGGAACTGTTGATTAACCCATATTTCTGTCTTTCTTCGATACCGACATTCTAAGATGTAGAGGTGACTTCGTGATTTTTCAGCTTATTAAGGCCGAGACAGGGCCAAGCTCAATTCCATTGTTACGGGGTGGCGCGCTATGTGCTTTCCTTTGCTTCTGTCACCATGGATTTTTTTCTTTATTTGAAGTAGATTTCTTTATTTAACTAAAAAAATGAAAATGGAATGGATCCCGCACTATAACCTTATGAGTCTTTCAGTTCCTCTTACTTTTCATGTCGAGATGAAAATAGAGGGGGATTACCGTTGAGAATTCGAGATTCCAATCCAAGCTATCGAAACAACAGCAGCTGGGCAAAAAACCGTCTATAGCAGGGTAGACAGGCTATGGCTGAATAGCACATGACTTTTGGGCAAGAGGTGCATCTTCGGTACAGGCTTTGCCTCGAAGACACCAAAGAATAGGCCAAGGCCGAATAGCCCAGACCCTCGGGAAAAAGGTGCGACCTCGGAACAGGTTATGCTTCCCAACAAGACTCCCAACGACAACCTCGGAAAGAGATGCAAACCAAAGTCTTCACTTCGGCTTTCCAGAGGGGGGCATGTGATAGCCAAAGGCTATCGCCTCAATCTGGCCGAACACCCTGCCACAACAATGGCCAGAAGAACTGGCACTTCCCGGGAACAGGTGGAATCATGCACCTCGGGAGATAGCCGGAGAGCTCCGAGCCTCGGCACGCCAGTAAAACTTGAGGACTCTATTCGCCCCCCAAGGTTGTGAACAGCGCGCCTTCAGAAAAGTGGCACCAGACATTGCTGCCCGAACATGATATCCCCGACGGCGGAACCCCCTGGAACTGGGAACCCCCGAACGGAGGGTATGCTTCCCGAAGAGGCTCTGTCCGAACTAGAGGATGACCTCGCCCAGGGACCTCGGTGATAGCCAAAGGCTATCGCCTCAATCTGGCCGAATACCCTGCCACAACAATGGCCAGAAGAACTGGCGCTTCCCGGGAATAGGTGGAATCATGCACCTCGGGAGATAGCCTAAGAGCTCCGAGCCTCGGCACGCCAGTAAAACTTGAGGACTCCATTCGCCCCCCAAGGTTGTGAACAGCGCGCCTTCCGAAAAGTGGCACCAGACATTGCTGCCCGAATATGATATCCCCGAAGGCGGAACCCCCTGGAACTGGGAACCCCCGAACTGAGGGTAGGCTTCCCGAAGAGGCTATGTCCGAACTAGAGGACGACCTCGCCCAGGGACCTTGGGAGTACGGCAGGCGCATTTAAGGAAGCATTTAAGGAAGCCTCTGACACGTCCCACCACAGACGTAAAAAGTCGCCCTGACGCGCAGATGCCATCAGAATCATATCATGGCCCGTCTCAGCACAAGGCTCGAGGCCATCTAGTTACCAACTATCTGTCCCCTACGCCCAGACGTTCAGGAGCATCCGACCGCACACGTGTCATGATCTGAATGGGCTACGTATTCCTATATATACAGGAAATAAATACTTGACAGGGGGTTGGCAGGCCGGAGATACAGCTCCCACACCCTGAGAAAATACCAGGCGAGACTTTTCTGCCTTTCTCTTTGAGCTAGTGACTTTCTCCTTCTTCCGGCCACCACTGACTTGGGCGTCGGAGGCTCCCCCCCCGGAAAAACACTCCGGGGGCCTCCTAACCCTGTTTACCAGCTTTTCAGGTACTCTCCTTGGGGCGATCCACCTTCCAGGCGTTCTTCCTCCTAGAAGTCTCCTCAACAGTCATCATGACTCACAACGATGAGGCCTTAGGCCATCACTCGGGAGTACAGCAGGAGCATTTAAGGAAGCATTTAAGGAAGCCTCTGACACGTCCCACCACAAACGTAAAAAGCCGCCCTGACGCGCAGACGCCATCAGAATCACATCATGGCCCGTCTCAGCACAAGGCTCGAGGCCATCTGGTTACCAACTATCTGTCCCCTACGCCCAGAAGTTCAGGAGCATCCGACCGCACACGTGTCATGATCTGAACGGGCTAGGTATTCCTATATATACAGGAAATAAATACTTGACAGGAGGTTGGTTGGCCGGAGATACAGCTCCCACACTCTGAGAAAATACCAGGCGAGACTTTTCTGCCTTTCTCTTTGAGCTAGTGACTTTCTCCTTTTTCCGGCCACCACTGACTTGGGCGTCGGAGGCTCCCCCCCCGGAAAAACACTCCGGGGGCCTCCTAACCCTGTTTACCAGCTTTTTAGGTACTCTCCTTGGGGCGATCCACCTTCCAGGCGTTCTTCCTCCTAGAAGTCTCTTCAACAGTCATCATGACTCACAACGATGAGGCCCCAGGCCATCATGTATCACCCTTTTAGATTGCCCATCCATCTGGGGATGATAAGTAGTACTCATGTGGATTTTGGTTCCTAGTGCTTTATGAAAACCACTCAAAAACCAAGCCGTAAATCTTGGATCACCATCAGATACAATGGACTTTGGCATTCCACGTAATCTCACTATGTCTTGGACATACATTTGGGCTAAGTTCTCCAATGAGTTTGTGAGTTTCATAGGTGATGCCCGTCGGCATCTTCATTGTATTACTTGGTAGGCCTGAGAGGAACTTCTGGTATGGAGATGCTGGTAGATGAGACTTCCGTTATGAGATTGCCTGAAACGCTCAAAAGAACAAGGGTTAGGAGGTCCCCGGAGTGTGTTTCCGGGGGAGGAGCCTCCAATGCCCAAGTTAGTATTCGACAAGTAAAGAGTAGTGAATGAAGAGTAAAGAGTTGAGTTCTCTTGAGAGTTCAGCCTATCCTTACCAAGGTTGTTTCCCTAAGTATTTATAGGAGGACATTAGGAGAAGTCCGTTTGACACAGCCCGCTCAGATCATGGCACGTGTTCGGCCAGATGCGGTCCGTACCTTCAAGGATGGGGATCTCTAACCGGCCATAGGCCGTTCTAGCCAGAAGTCATGGTCGTGGGAGGCCTGTATTTCAAGGGCGTGTGTGAGGTCTCTATGTCAGAGTCTCCTTAACCATTTTTTTTATGTTCATAAGACCCCTTCGGTGAAAGAGACCTCTTCGGGATATGAGAGCCTCTAGCCAAGGTTGCCCCAGTCATTCGGAAGGCCCATTGGCACAGAGGATCCCCTTCGAAGCAAGTTTTCCCCTGCTGAGGATGGTCAATCTACTCCTCGAGAAGTTGGTCAGGTCATCTTACCAATGATGGTAGTATACCATGTTCCCAAGCTCAGTCCTATTATTCCCCGAGGTTGATGGTGGATTACTGAGGTCAGGGGGTCAAGGACTGTGGACCCTCTTTTCCCGAGGTTGGTGCTCACATTCTTTGAGGGTGATGCTCATCTTTTTTGAGGGCGGTGCTTCATCAGAGCTTGGGAGTTTGGATGGTAATAGCCCTTTGGCTATCACATGCCCCCCCCGGAAAGCTGAAGTTATATCTTTGCTTATTTGAGCAAATCATGGGAGTCTTCGTGGAAGGTGGTTGTTAATTCAGTTGTCATGACTGAATTTTTAGCCCAGGTTATCTTCTTCAAAATGAGGGAGGTTCGGCAATCTAAGATGCCTCTCCTAACCGAGGTAGCTCCTTTGGTACTCAAGTGGCTCTCCCAATTTTTGGCCGAATTTTTGATGTTCCCGAAGTTATTCTGTCAGCACGAGGTGGATATCCCCTTTCTTTGGACCTGTGTCATTTGTCAGTGAATCGTTACGTCTTCTAATCAGAAAGACGCATTACTTTGGATAAGCTTGCCTAGGCCTCAGTGCTGTTAGGAGGCGTGCCCTCGTTTCTTGCATCGGGCTACACGTGTCATGTGGCAATTGGTGGACAGTCACGTCGGTTGTACCAATCGCGTCTCTTCGCCGTTGAGTGGCAATTATGGCGACGATTCACCTTCAAGGGGTAATTATGGCGACTATTTGCCTACCCTCTTCGGCCTATATAAACCTTCCTTTCCTTAGAGTTCTCCCTCCTTGCTTTCTTTTGCTTCCATTTTGCTCTCGTTTGCTTTCAAGCTTTCTATTTTTTTCCTGTAGTGACACAAGTGGCGGTGCGATTTCCAGCAAGTTTTCACAACGGCGTTCATAAATCCTTACTTCGGCATGAATTTTGGTGGGGTTTCCTTCCCGAAGTCCTTCGACTTTCTTTGTTTCTAGCCTTTTCTACTTTTCCAAATTTGTCCCATTCTTCTGAAGTCATTTCCTACTCCCGAATATGTCTTCTCCGACCTCACTCTTGATGGTACGGCCCATTCCCAAGAGTTGGGCTCCTCTCGACCTTCACCCGTGCTGTACCACTTTGGAAAAAATGGAGAAGTGGTCAGCTAAGTTCTATCTTCCCTCTTATGCTATGGCTAGGCTACCAATTGTAGGCCTGCTCGGTTACATGTATCATTCAAATGAGGTTACCATTTTTCGGGCCCAACTAAAGGCCAGACTTCAGTTCCCTCCCTCAAAGATGGTTTGTGAGTTCTGCAAATTTCATGGCATAGCTGTCAACCAACTTCCGCCGAATGCCTACTGTTATTTTAATGCCTTCCTCTGCATGTGTGGAATCTTTGAGATAGAGCCCCACCTCATCATCTTCATGCAGTATTACAAACTTCACCCTATCCCGAAGGGTGGTTTCTATTTTTTGCTTCCTCGGGGTTCTGGGAATAAAAAGTACACATTCACCTTCGACATGAAGGACAGCTGGCGGGGTTGGCAAAAGAAATTTTTCTTTTTCAAGGTGGCTAAGGCATGGAAACATGTGCCGACCAGGTAGGCCTCGGGGACTCTAAATGCCGGTGTAGTTAACCCCCGAAGGCTACTAACCCCTCAGTTAGAAATGAGGTTTGACGACTTCGACAGCTGCATTCGCGCTGTCATGGACTGGGACCCCGAGGTCCCTCCTCATTCTTTATACCCTTTTCCCATCAAGTGGAACTTCATGACCGAAGAGGTTTTTCGGGAGTTAGGGGTAATTAAGGAACATAAGACAGACCTAGACATGTCAAAGCTTGCCTTAGACGGGAAAAAGGCATGAGTAGTGATGCGTCTACGGCACGAGCTCACATATGAAGGCCTTGTTGAGAGTAAGTTATCTTCCAGATTTTGTTATATGCACTCCTCTACACTTACACTGATGTCTTTCCTTTTTCAGAGATGGGTGATCAATCTGCTGCCTTCTACAAGCCCCTCTTCCTTGGGCAGGCTGAAAAGGGAGAGCAGCAGAGGAAGAAAGCTGGCGCGAAGAGAAAGAAGACGACTGGTGGAGGGCCATCTTCGGCGAGGAAGAAGGCCAAGGATGTCACACCTTGCATAGGCCCTGGCCCATTCACTCTATATTACTTTCACACAAACTGTAGTTTAAGTTAATAGTTTTTCAATTCGGCCAACTAAAGTTACTTAACCTTAAGTCTTATTTTCTTAAGGTATTTAACCTGGGAGGTGGCCCAGGAGGCTTATGAGTAAAACCCAATTAGTTCCTTGCAGCAGAAGTAAGGCCCAATACCACTAACTTGCAAAACAAGCAAGGCTATAATAGGTAACTTGCATTACAAGCAAGGCAAACATTTAATGAACTTTAAGTGTTTAGGATGTGTGCAATCAAGTGTGCTACTTAGAATGGCAACCAAGAAGCCCAAGGTATCATTTAGTTTGAAAACTCATGTTTGAGTGCACATGAACATTCGACCATAATTAGTACATGGGAGGTTCATAAGATAACATACTTCACATTCATACCAAACATACATAGGCCCATAAGCATTCGTCATTTACATGTCCAAAACCATAACATGAGTTCAAACATAACTTGGCCTACTAAGGTACTCCATGTACCACAAAAACTAGGCAACATCCGAGACTACATATATGTACATACAAAAGTAGTCTACCAAGTACACATACATGGCCTCATGCCATGATTCCAAAGTTTAGGTTTACCAAGTCATGCTTACAAACCGAAAACCCCTACTCTCCAAACAACACCTTCAGGGTGCCATACAGTAAGACACACTGCAGTACAAGTCCTATGGCCATGTTCATGGTCATAAAAGTGAAGACCACTATCAGAGCTATTGTCCACACATCCCTGCTCCCACCTAGTACAGTTCCCACACTACAAACCTGCACAACTTAAGTCATAAGTTTCGGCCAACTTAAAAAAAAAAATATGACTTGTAATGTACAAAGTTAATCAAGCCAAGCACACATTGGCACATACCTTGGTACGTGATGCCCAGAGGCTTCATCGTTGGTAGTCATGGTGACTGATGGAGGGACTCCCGGAGGGGAAGAACGCCTGGTGGCCGGTTTGCCCAAGGGGGAGTGCCTGAGTGTTCAAAAGAAGTGGGTTAGGAGGTCCCTAGGGTGTTTTTCCGGGGAGGAGCCTCCAACGCCCAAGTCAGTGGTGCTGAGAGAAGGCGGAGGAAATAGCACTGAGGGGTTCAGTGAACTCGCCTGGTCATATTTTCTTAGAGTGAGGAGTTAGGATATTTGCCCGCCGTTTGCCAGGGTGTATTCCCTGGTATTTATAGAGGTGTCCAGCCCATTCAGATAGTGACATGTGTTCGGTCGGATGTTCTCTGAATGTCTGGGCGTAGAAGACAAGTAGCTGGTGGCAGGCTGTTGGGTTTCAGGAGCCAAACAGCGCAGCGGAATTTAACCGAAACCCTCCAGGATCCAAGTGAAACGGGGTAAACCGGGTGTTCAAAAATTTCATACCTAATTTTTGGTTGAGATCTCTCACTCAACTGTAGAGTCGAATCACAAAACCTGAACAGTTGACGTGTTCAGGCTCTCTATGGTATCCACACGAGCCTCTCGGGATCACCACGCTTCCACCGCGTCCCGGCAGATGCGTTTCTCTTGCACTCGCAGTGCTAGCTTGCGTCCACCAAGGAATTGCAAAAGAAGAGTGCGACTGTCCTTTTTGGGAGGCTAGGGTAAGGAGACCTATGAATTTCTCACTTAAAAGTTGTATTTATAGTGAGACTCAACTTCCAGGCCTAATGGGTTTCAAAGCCCTAATCCAATTAGGATTTAATTTCGGGCTTAATAATGGCTCAACTCCTTGGCCCATTATTAATACGAAATTAAAGTGAAACCATAACCCAAATAATTAGCCCATGCACACTAATGATCCAAATAGCTCTATGTGTGCGACCCAATAGGCTCTTGCCATGTTGGCAGTGATCATAAATCACATTTATGATCATAAGCAATGAGCGGTGTCTAGCAACACATCATTGCTACCCAAGTGACAAGATTGTCGGTGAATCGACTAAACCTTTATGATCATCACCGATATATGCCATTGTCCCTTTGTCCAAGATATCAAGACTAAGCACGAGACATGGAATGTGTCACTCTCGTATAGCCCAATCTTTGGTTTCTTGATTACCGAGTAGACCAACTTAAACTGACGACATTGATATCATATATCAACTCATCGGAGCATGGCCATGCATTTTCTAAGTCTTACTCCATCAAGGGGCCCCAAGATATCACTCCCGTTACATAGGAGGGACAAATCCCATCTTGATAATACAAATCCCTCCGCATGATATGTGACATACCCAATGACCTCCTTCAAGTTCACTCAGTTACGAGCAACAAAGGAAAGTATCAAAGTATGTGACTCACATGTAGGGAACCTTGATGATCTTAGGTCGAAGGACTACATATACCATGATCACTATAAGAATCACTTATGACACTCATATAACGATCCATGAAGTGTTCTCACGGTGGGTCTGTCCAGTACACAAGTTCTCCAACTTGTACCCATATGTAGACTACATATCTCATATTAGTCTCCACATATGCTAGTCATATGTATTATTGCAACCCGCTCCACAATAATACTAGACTAAGGATGTTTAAGAATATCAATATTCTAGGGTTACAATTATGTTTATTACGTTACGCAGAAACAAAACAACAAACAAAATTGCTGGATTAATGCCTCAATAAAATATCATGACTCAATGTGCAAAAATACAATCATCTCATGATTGGCCTTTTTGGGCACAACACTAACACAGGCTTCCTTGAGCCTTGAGCCGACACGGGCCATGATGTGACTTTGATGGCATCGGCGTGTCAGAGCGCCTTGAGCCGACACAGGCCATGATGTGACTTTGATGGCATCGGCGTGTCAGAGGCTTCCTTAAAAGCTCCTGCCTTTCTCCCGAGGCTCCTGGGTGAGGTCGTCCTCTAGTACGGACCGTGCCACTTCGGGAAACATGCCCCCAGTTCAGGGGTTCCCAGATTCAGGGAGTTCCGCCTTCGGGAAGATCATGTTCAGCCCGCACTAGCTGGTGCCACTTTTTCGAAGGTGGTCTGTTTACTACCTCGGGGGGGCTAATAGTATCCTCAAGTTCCCTGGCGTGCCGAGCTCGGGCTCTTTGGCTTTTCTCCAAGGTGTGTGATCCCACCTTTTTTTGAGTTGCGCCAGATCTCCTGGCCATTCTGGTGGGAGGGAGTTCGGCCAGGTGGAGGCGATACTCCTTCGGCTATCACATGCCCCCCTTCGGAAAGCCGAAGTGAAGACTTCAGTTTTGTTTTCTTTCTGAGGATGTGCTTTGGGAGTCTATAGAGAGTAACACCTGTGTCGAAGGTACACCTCTTGCCCAAAGGTGTGGACTGCTCGGCCTTGGCCTATTTTTTGTTGTCTTCGAGGCAAAGCCTGTGCCGAAGATACACCTCTTGCCCGAAGGTATGGGCTGTTTGGCCATAGCCCGTCTTTTGGTGTTTTCGAGGCAACCTGCTTCTTTGCTTTTACAGGTCTGTGCAGCGTCGCGTCTGATGGCCAAGCGCGTCAGTGTAAGCGACGCGTCCCAGTTTTTTAGGGATGTCAGAAAACGTGTCCCCTATTTTGGCGTGATGGTTGACACATGGCGCAGTGTCATTGGAGGAGAGTCACATCGTTTACAGAGAGCACGTCTTTTCAGGCGCAGAGTGCAGTTACGGCGATGGTTCACCTTCAAAGGGCACTTATGACGTCGTTTCAGTTACCCACCCTTGGCCTATAAATAGCCCATTCCGTCATAAGCCCTTTTTGCTTTTGCTTCAGCTCTTTCCCTGCTTGCCCTTTTCTCTGCGTTTTCTCTTGCTTTTGCGGCGGAGCTGATTTAATCAGAGCTTTTTCCAGCAACCTTTTACGACGGCGACCTCCGATTTTGGCAAGTCTTTTGGTGGGTTTTTTCTTTCCAGAGTCTTTTAATACCTCTGTTTTTTCGAGTTTTTACCGGAAGTTGTTTTCTTGCCTCTTTCCAAAATGCCTATCCCTGAGAGCTGGCAGCCTCTTTTCTCTCATTCTTGTTGCACCACCCCTAAAAAATTAGAGAGGTGGAAGAAGAAGTTCTTTCTTCCCTCTTACGCCATTACCCGGCTGCCACGATCTGATCACTATGCTTTTTCAAACCATAGTAACGAGGTTACCATTTTCCGAGCCCAACTGAAGGCCGAACTTCGGTATCCTCCCCCGAAGATGGTTTGCGAGTTCTGCCAATTTCATGGCATTGCTGTGAATCAGCTTCCCCCGAACTCGTACTGCTATTTTAACGCCTTCCTCTGTATGTGTGGCGTCTTCGGGATAAAACCCCATTTTGTAATTTTCATGCAGTACTACAAGCTCTTCGTGGTCCCGAAGGGTGGCTTCTATTTCATGCTACCTCGGGGATCCGGGAGGAAAAAATTCATGTTCACTTTTGCCACTAAGGACAGTTGGCGAGGGTGGCAACAGAAATTCTTCTTCCTAAGGATAGATGAGGCCTGGTCGTATGTTCCGACCAAATGGGCTCGGGGAAAGCTGGATGTGGACGTCATTGATCCGAGGATACCGCTGACTCCAGAGTTGGTTCCCGTGTTCACGTATTTCGATGGACGTATTCGCGCCGTCTCCGACTGGGCTCCTGAGGTCGCTCCGCGCTCCCTGTACCCCTTCCCCATTAACTGGAGGTTGATGACCAAAGAGGTCCTTCAGGAGTTAGGGGTGGTCAAGGAGCATGAGACTGACCTCGAGATGCCAGCTCCTGCTATCGCCGGGAAGGACTCCTGGTTGGTGCAGCTCCTTCGGGAGGAAGTTTCTTTCGAAACGCTTTTCGAAAGTAAGTTATCTTCTACTCCCTTGCAGTTTTTCCCTCGGACTTACGCTGATGTCTTTTTTCTTTTTCAGAGATGGGGGATGGGACTGCTGCATTCTACAAGTCCCTTTTTTTCGACTAGGTGGAGAAGGGTGACCAGACAAAGAAGACGGCTTCCTGAAGGCGGAAGTCTACTGGCGCTGGTCCTTCGGCGTAATGGGCAAAGAAAACTGCCCAGCTTCCTCAGCAAGAAATTTCCGAGGAGGCTGCCGATGAGCCTGTGGCAGCCGAGATTCCGCCGCCCGAGGCTGCTGTCGAGGTCCCTGCCGCTGCCGAGGTTCCTTCCACCGACATCCCTCCCCAGAGCCCTTCCTTGCCGCAGGCCCTTCTGGAGGCCGTGGTAGAGGCTCCTTCTGCTGAGGAGCGGCGCAGGAAGAAAGGCAATGGGATTTCGACCGAGGAGTCTCAGGACTCCGAGGACATCGTGGTCGAAGTGCCGCCAGGTTTGTTGTTTTCAGAACAAGTATGGCTATTTTGTTTTTCTGAAATTTCCTTTGTCTCTGACTTGCTTCTCGTTTTTGCAATGCAGGGGAGTTGCTTACTCCGAACTGGGCGGCCGAACACGTGAAGAAGCGGGCCCTTCGCGATGCCAAAGTCCCGCAAGGGAAGATACCCAAAGAGCCTTTCTGGACGTTCACCGAGGACATGAATTTGTACTCCGAGGACTGTCCTCAAATGCGAAGCAGATTTCGAAGGGGGTGCTTACAGAGGCCTCCTTCAAGGCTATTGCGGCGGCCCATCCGGGCGATGACACCCTCGCCGCGAAAGTTACCGAGCATGCTGCTCAGGTGTGCTCTTCACTCATTTTTCCCTTCAATTATTCCTAACTGCTTGGCTCTTACTGACCTTGCGTTTATCTTTTCGCAGCTGCTGGGGTACGCCGGCTTTCTCCGAGTTCGGGTAGCCAGGCAGACGGCGTTCCGAGCTTCGGCCTTAGAGGCTTTAGAAAAAGCAAAAGTCACGTGCTCGGAATTGACCGCCAAGAACCAGCAGCTGGCAGATGCTGCGAAGAAAGAAGTTGCTGCCCTTCGGGAGGAGTTCCGGAAGGAAAAGGAAGACCTTGAGAAGGACTCCTCCCAGAAGATTGCTGACCTCGGGGATCAGGTGGCGGGGATGCTTGCTGCCAACCAAGACCTTCTCAAGGATAAGTCAGATTCTGACAATCTCATACAGTCATTGGTGGCCCAGAAAAGCGCTCTTGAAGCCGAGGTCAAGTCTTTGAAGAAGGAGCCCGACGTGAAGAAGAGGATGAAGGCGCTGAAGAAGGAGGTTGCAGATTTCAAGGACGAGCTCGAGGACCTTGAGGTTGAGAAGGACAAATCAGACTAAATGACCAAGGTCGCCTTCCAGGACGGGTTCTGCCTTGCTCGGCACCAAGTCCTTCAGAGGTTCGCAGGTCTGGACCTCTCTTTTTTGGAAGCTCTGAACATTCCCGAGGGGCCTCGGTGGTCCTGGTAAAAAATCAAGCACCTGAACCTGCCTTCCATAATTTCGGCGCCGAAGGTGGTGGAAAAGGGCACAGCGGCTGGTGGCTCGCGGGACGCCGAGAACTCTTAGGCTGTTTTAGGCGCCTTTTCCTTTTTTTCCACTTCATTTTTGTGCTCCTTCTTTGGGCACTTTTTCTTTGTAAGCCTGATCATTCTTAATGAATATTTTTTGGCTAAGTATTTTTTGCAAGATTTTGCATTTCCATCATCCGGAACAAGGTCGCTCAAGAGACTTTTCGGAAAGTCAGAAAAATTTGACTAACTCTTTTTGCAAGATTTTGCGTTTCCATTCGTCCCGAACACGTTCGCTCAAGAGACTTCGGAAAACTATTCTGCGCTTGTTGCGGCGTGTACTTTCACGAGATTTTTTCCATTTTTTCGAGCGTGATGGCTCAAGGGACTTCAGAAAATCACATCTGCGCTTTATCACGGCGAACACCTTTGCGAAATTCTGTCTTGCACCATTTTGTACACTTAAGAATTTTTCTCAAGGACATTCTGTACTTAGGATATTTTTTGTACAACACAATCCTTCCGCTCCATCTTAAGCGTAGAATTTTTTCAGGGCGTCTGAGTGCCAAGTGTTTTTCAATACTACGCCTTCGGTGTCGCCAAGTTTCTACACTCCTTTTCGTACTTCAGAAAGAACCAGATAAGGTCCTTCTCAGTTCGCGCGAAGTACTCCATGGGATGGCTTTCGGGGTGCAAAGTCAGCCTTTCGGAGAACGAGGTCCCCTTTCTTGATTTCTTTTGGCCTGGCTTGTAAATTTATAGCCGCAGCCACTATTTGCTGGAAAGCTTTTCTTCTCAGCTCAGCTATTTCTCTGTGTTCGCCGATGAGGTCGAGCTTCGTTCTGAGGCCGAGGTCGTTTCCACCTTCATCAAATACTTGCACCCGTACTGATGGTCTAACTATCTCGATAGGGATGATGGCCTCTGTTCCGAAGATGAGTGAAAAGGGAGTCTCCCCTATGGCTCTTTGGGGCGTCGTTCGGTAACTCCATAATACGCTTTGGAGTTCTCCTGGCCATTTCCCTTTTGCTTCCCCCAGCCTATTTTTCAGACCATCTTTTATGGTCCTGTTAGATACTTCCACCTGCCCGTTGCTTTGGGGGTGAGCTACTGGGGCACAGTGCATCTTTATTCTGAGGTCGCTGATAAATTCCTGGAATCCTTTGTCTGTGAATTGGGATCCATTATCAGCCACTAGTACCCTCGGTATGCCGAATCTGCATACGATGTTCTTCCATACAAACTTCTGTGCTTCTTTTGCCGAGATAGTTGCTAGCGGTTCTGCCTCGACCCATTTGGAGAAATAGTCTACTACTACCACGCAGAATTTCACACCTCCGGGAGCTGCGGGGAGTGGCCCAATAAGGTCTATACCCCAGACTGCGAAGGGCCAGGGATAGTCAGCCGAAGTTACCACTTCCGGGGGTGCCCTCTGGATGTTCGTGTGTCTCTGGCAACTACCGCATTTCCGGACGAACTGCCTTGCGTCCTTTTTTAGGGTAGGCCAGAAGTATCCCTGGCGGAGTATCACTGCCGCCAGGGCATCGGTTCCAATGTGTGAACCACACATGCCTTTGTGGACTTCTTCAAGGATCATTTCAGTATCCTATTCGTTCACACATCTTTGCAGCGGATTCGCGTATCCTTGTCGCTATAGTTCTTCACCGATTAGGAAGAAACGGCCGGAGCGCCTTCGCAGTTTTGCAGCATCACCGGGGTCTTCGGGGAGCACATTTTCCGTGAGGTACCTTTTTATTGGATCCCTCCATCCTTTTCCCGAGGTCGCTATGCTCAGTACTGACATGCTCGGATGGTCTAGCACCTCGGTGTAGGTCTTTGACTTTGCCAAGCAATCTGCTTCGGTGTTTTTCTGCCGAGGTACGTTTTCTATCCGTACGGCGTCAAACTCTTGAATGAGTTTTGCTACCAGCTCATGGTATTTTGCCAAGGTTGGGTCCTTCGCCCCATAGTCTCCTATCGTCTATCGAACTATTAGCTGGGAATCGCTGTGAGCCTTTAAGTTTCTCACGCCAATTTTTCTGGCCAGTCGTAATCCCGCTATGAGGGCCTTATACTCAGCCACATTGTTAGTGACGTTGAAGCTAAACTTGATAGCCTTCATTACTTCCAAGCCTTCGGGGCCTCTGATAGTTACCCCAGCTCCCTGGTGTTCGGACCCCGAGGCTCCGTCAACATGTAAGGTCCATTCTGGCTCACCTTCATTCAGATCCGGATGACTGTCCTCAGTGGTTGGTATTTCGGCAATGAATTCTGCCAGTGCCTGAGCTTTTATGGCCTTCCGAGGTTCATAGGTGATATCTTGTTCGCCAAGCTCTATACACCACTTGGAGAGCCTTCCCGAATGATCCACTTTCCTCATAACGTCCCGTTGTGGTAGGCTACTTCGGACGATGATGGGGTGAGCCTGAAAGTATGGTCGCAGCCTTCTCCCTGCAACCACCAAGGCGTATATAGCTTTTTGCAGTAGAGGGTACCTGACTTCGGCGCCATGCAGGGATTTGCTTACATTGTAGACCGGCCATTGTTTTGGCCCTTCTTCTTTCACGAGGACCGAGCTCACAGCTTTTTCCGTGATGGTGAGGTATAACACGAGGGGCTCTCCCTCGCGAGGTTGTGGCAGAGTCGGCAGGTTGGCTAGGTATATTTTGAGTTCTTCCCAGGCTTTTTGGCAGTCTTGATGCCAAGGATGATCATCCCTTCCGAGGTTGCCTTCCTTTTTTGCTGCCTTAGTGAGGACTTTGAAGAAAGGCCGACACCTATCTTCGTACCTGGAAATGAACCTGCTAAGAGAGGTTATTCTTTCGGTGAGTCTCTGCACATCATTTACTGTGGCAGGAGTTCGGAACTCGAGCAGAGCCTTAATTTTTTTGGGGTTAGCATCGATGCCTCTTTCGGATACCATGTACCCAAGGAACTTTCCTGAGGTTACCCCAAACATGCATTTTTTAGGATTGAGACGAATCCCGAAGGCTCTGAGCTTTTGGAAGGTTTCCTCTAGATTTGCAACGTGGTTGCGAGGGAGCTTGCTTTTAGCTATCATATCGTCAACATACACCTCCATGTTTCTCTCGATTTGGTCCTTAAAGACCTTGTTCATCAACCTTTGGTAGGTGGCTCCTGCATTTTTAAGCTCGAAGGGCATCCTGACGTAGCAGTTTCTTCCTCCCTCGGTGATGAAGGCGGTTTTTTCTTCATCTTCGGGGTCCATCCTTATTTGATGGTAGCCGCTGAAGGCGTCTAGGAAACTTAGGAGCCCGTATTCAGCAGTTGAGTCTACCAGTTGGTCTATTGGCGGAAGAGGGTATGAGTCTTTCGGGCAAGCATCGTTCAAGTTTCTGAAGTCGATGCACATCCGGAGTTTGCTGCTGCCTTCTTTTGTGGCAATGACCACGTTGCTTAACCATTCGGGGTATTTGACCTCCCTGATGACTTTAGCGTCTGACAGGCTTTTATGGGCTGAGATGCTTCGCTTCTTTTTCCGGACAGGCTTTGCTTCCAGGCTTACTTTGAGGCTATGCTGTATTGTGCTAGGGTGCACCCCTGGCATGTCTTTCGGCAAGTAGGCAAAGAGATCTTTATTTCCCAGTATAAAAGATACAAGGTTTTTCTTGTCACCTTCGGGCAAGCTCTTCCCTATTCGGGTAGATTGTCCTGGGACAAGTTCTACTGTTTCCGTTTTCGCTCTCGTGGGATCTCTTTCATTGCCCTTCTCTGGTGCCTTTGCCTCCATTGTTTGTGCGGGGTCATTTGTCGGAGCTTTTTGCGCTTTTACAAACACCTTCCTTACCTCGGCTTGATCTATGAAGACCTCTGCATCCCCATCCTTGGTGGCGAAAGTGATAGTCAAGTACTTTACGTCAGGGCGAATGTGCAGGTTTCCCTGTGTCTGCCTTCCAAGGATGGCGTTGTACGAAGAAGGAACGTCCATGACGGTAAATCTCGCCATTGTGGACGCGTACAACTCAGCTGTTCCATCGACCGAAGTTCCTTTCATCATCAGGGGGAGATCAATCCATCCGAGGAGAGGTAGTTCGAAAGGTCCAACCCCGAAGGTAGGCGAGGTGACAGGCTTGAGCTCGCTGCTGGAGATGTCCAAATTCGGTAGTAAATGCGTGAATAGGACGTCAGTATTTGATCCGTCATCAAGCAACACTCTTTTGATGTCCCAGTTCCCTATCCTTGCCATGATTAGCAGCGGATCGTCATGGGGGAAGATAACGGTGGATCCATCCCTGCGAGCCAGTTTCATTGCCGGACTCTGATATTCCTTGACCGCAATCTCTCTGGCCTTCTGCTTTCTTTCCGAGGATGGGAGCCCCGTGGTGATGGTTTGTATCATCCCTGCAGGAGGAGGAGGGCGCTTTTTCGGACCTCTATTTCTTCGTCTGTCGGAGTTGTAGTCCTCGTCTTCGGCCCTTTCTTCCTCATCTTTTCTTCCTTTTGGGGAAGGCATCCGCAGATATTTCCGAAGTTGGCCAAGTTTTATCAGCGACTCAATGTACTTCTTCAGTTGGAAACAGTCTTCGGTATCGTGGCCGTGGTCGCGGTGAAACTAGCAGAACTTCTTGATGTTTTTCTTGTTATCAGCGGTCATGGCCCTTGGCCGCCGAATCTGCGTCCCCTGCCTTTCCAGCACCATGAGGATGTTTGTCCGTGTAGTGCTCAGGGGTGTGAAGCTTTACAGTTTGCTTCCCCGCAGCCTCCGAGGTCAGCCTGCCTGTTCAGTTGGATGCCGGGCTTGCTGATTGGACCCTTCGGCGCGGTTGTGATCGGACTTCGGCCCAGCCATTCTCAGCTCCTCGGCGGTCATGTGATGTTCGGCCCTTCGGTAAAATTCTCCAAGGGTGTCCGGGGGGTCCTTTGAGAACTCATAAAATAGCTGTGAGTCTCGCCGAAGGCCCCGTGTCATGGCGAGGATGCGTATTTTGGGCGGGAAGTCCGGGACGCTTAGAGCTTCCCTGTTGAATCTTTCGACATAGTCTTGGATGGTTTCTCGGTTTCTCTGCTCTATGTCGAACATCTGAACAGGCATCTTTGCCGTTGGCCGGCTTCCAATAAATTGCTGCGCGAAGGCCGTAGACAACTCTTGGAACTCAGTGATGGTTCCTGGGGCCAATGAGTTGTACCACGCAGTTGCTGGTCCCGTGAGGGTGACCTCAAAGCATTTACACATGGTAGCGTCGTCAGCACCATGCGTTATCATGCTCCATCTGTACTTGGTTAGATGGGCCTGTGGATCAGTGTGGCCATCATAAATCTCCAGCCGAGGTACCCTGAAGTCGCCTGGCATGGCTGCCTCGGCCACGGCCCGGGTGAATGGGGACCCATCTTCGCAGAAGGCTCCCGCCAGCCTGTCCCAGACGGGTTTGCGAGCTACCTGCTTTTCCACGCTGTCTAGCCGCGCTAGTATCCTTTCCATGAGAACTGTGGCGTTAGGCTCTTCCTCTGGGAAGGGAGATCGTCGGTGCCTCTTCAGGGAGCGAATTTGGCGCTGAGGGGACAGGGACCTCGCCTCAGGGGACGAGCTCCTTCGCTGTGAGACTTTCAGTCACTTGGACCCAGTTTGTCCCATAGGCCGTTTCCCGAGGGGTATATTCTCCGTAGACGACTGTTCGCGCGGGTCTCCGCTTCCCGAACTGCGATGAGTCGACCTCGGGGTTTTCTCTCGAGGACGTGCAGGTGAGGGAGGTCTTTGGGCCTGTGCCTGCTGTGACCACCTTCGGTCGATCTACTGTGTCATTTCGGCCACGACCGAATGCTGAAACTCCCTCATAAAGCTCATAGTGATTACTAGAGGGCGGTCTTCCTCAGGCGTAGAAGTCCCTGGGAGTGCTTGCTCAGCAGCCGGTTGTGTCTCAGGCGCTGACGGAGACCTCGGGAGTCCCTTGTCCTTAGAACGCCGAGTTTCAACGACGGCGATCTCAGAGCGGGTTCCCACAGACGGCGCCAAATGATGCCCAGGGGCTTCATCATTGGTAGTCATGGTGACTGATGGAGGGACTCCCGGAGGGGAAGAACGCCTAGTGGCTGGTTTGCCCAAGGGGGAGTGCCTGAGATGTTCAGAAAAAGTTGGTTAGAAGGTCCCCGGGGTGTTTTTCGGGGGAGGAGCCTCCGACGCCCAAGTCAGTGGTGCTGAGAGAAGGCGGAGGAAATAGCACTGAGGGGTTCAGTGAACTCACCTGGTTGTATTTTCTCAGAGTGAGGAGTCAGGATATTTGCCCGCCGTTTGCCAGGGTGTATTCTCTGGTATTTATAGAGGTGTCCAGCCCATTCAGATCGTGACACGTGTTCGGTCGGATGTTCTCTGAATGTCTGGGCGTAGAGGACAAGTAGCTGGTGGCAGGCTTCCTTGAGCCTTGAGCCGAGACGGGCCATGATGTGACTTTGATGGCGTCGGCGTGTCAGAGCGCCGTTTGAGGCGGCTTGTGACGTATATAGGTGACATTTCAGAGGCTTCCTTAAATGCTCCTGCCGTACTCCCATGGTACCTGGGTGAGGTCATCCTCTAGTACGGACCGTGCCACTTCGGGAAACATGCCCCCAGTTCGGGGGTTCCCAGATTCAGGGAGTTTCGCCTTCGGGAAGATCATGTTCTGCCCGCACTAGCTGCTGCCACTTTTCCGAAGGCGGTCTATTTACTACCTCGGGGGGGCTAATAGTATCCTCAAGTTCCCTGGCGTGCCGAGCTCGGGGTCGTTGGCTTTTCTCCGAGGTGTGTGATCCCACCTTTTTCCGGGTAGCGCCAGATCTCCTGGACATTCTGGTGGCAGGGAGTTCGGCCAGGTGGAGGCGATAGTCCTTCGGCTATCAGTATGCAAGCAAAGCTAGCACAACACACTAGCAAACTCAAGCTACTATAACTCAGGCCGAATATCCTTTCCTGAAAAACAAATTTATGGGCAATGATTACAATACTCAATAGAGTTCACCATTATTACCAACTCATTGAAGAGTTTATTTAGTTAAGCCGAGTGTATAACTCAAGGCTTAACCTCCTCAAGCTCATATTAATGTGCAAAATAAGTCACAAAGACAACAAAACCACAACATATATAAATACATACTAGCAAGTCTGAGACATATAGGCAATAATAATAAGTAAATGGTTAGCAAGCACAAAGAATCACTCAAGCACACAATGTGTTAGTGTTGTGCCCAAAAAGCCAATCATGAGATGATTGTATTTTTGCACATTGAGTCATGATATTTTATTGAGGCATTAATCCAGCAATTATGTTTGTTTTTTCATTTTTGCGTAATGTAATAAACATAATTGTAACCCTAGAATAATGATATTCTTAAACGTCCCTAGTCTAGTATTATTGTGGAGCAGGTTGCAATAATACATAACGACTAGCATATGTGGAGACTAATATGAGATATGTAGTCTACATATGGGTACAAGTTGGAGAACTTGTGTACTGGACCGACCCACCATGAGAACACTTCATGGATCATTATATGAGTGTCATAAGTGATTCTCATAATGATCATGGTATATGTAGTCCTTCAACCTAAGATCATCAAGGTTCCCTACATGTGAGTCACATACTTTGATATTTTCCTTTGTTGCTCGTAACTGAGTGGACTTGAAGGAGGTCATTGGGTATGTCACATATCATGTGGAGGGATTTGTATGATCAAGATGGGATTTGTCCCTCCTATATAACGGGAGGGATATCTTCGGGCCCCTTGATAGAGTGAGACTTAGAAAATGCATGGCCATGCTCGGATGAGTTGATATACGATATCAATGTCATCAGTTTAAGTTAGTCTACTGAGGAATCGAGAAACCAAAGATTGGGCTATACGAGAGTGACACATTCCATGTCTCGTGCTTAGTCTTGATATCTTGGACAAAGGGACAATGGCATATATCGATGATGATCATAAAGGTTTAGTAGAATCATCGACAATCTTGTCACTTGGGTAGCAATGTTGTGTTGCTAGACACCGGTCATTGCTTATGATTATAAATGTGATTTATGATCATTGCCAACGTGGTAAGAGCCTATTGGGTGGCACACATAGAGCTATTTGGATCATTAGTGATAGCCAAAGGCTATCGCCTCTATCTGGCCGAACTCCCTGCCACAAGAATGGCCAGAAGAGACTGGCGCTACCCGAGTAAAGGTGAGATCATACACCTCGGGAGATAGCCGAAGAGCTCCGAGCCCGGCACTCCAGGAAACTTGAGGATACTACTAGCCCCCCGAGGTTGCAAACAGATCGCCTTCGGAAAAGAGGCACCAGCTATTGCGGGCCGAACATGATCTCCCCAAAGGCAGAACTCCCTGAAGATGGGATCCCCCGAACAGGGTGCGTGTTTCCCGAAGAGGCACCATCCGTACCGAAGGACGACCTCGCCCAGGGACCTCGGGAGTACGGCAGGAGCATTTAAGAAGGCATTTAAGGAAGCCTCTGACACGTCATTTCACAGACGTCATAAAGCCGCCTCAATAGGCGCTCTGGCACGCCGACGCCATCAAAATCACATCTTGGCCCATGTCAGCACAAGGCTCAAGGCGACCTGCTACCAGCTATCTGTCCCCTACGCCCAGAAACTCAGGGAACATCCGACCGAACATGTGTCGTGATCTGAACGGGCTAGGTACTCTTATAAATACCAGGAAATAAATACTTGGCAGGAGGTTGGTGGGCAAAAAGATCTGACTCCCAGACTCTGAGAAAATCACCAGGCAAGACTCTTCAGCCCCTTTGTGCTATCTCCTCTGCCTTTTTCTCAGCCACCACTGACTTGGGCGTCGGAGGCTCCCCCCCCGGAAACACATTCCGGGGGTCTCCTAACCCACTTTTTCTGAGCATCTCAGGTACTCTCCCTTGGACGCACCATCCTCCAGGCGTTCTTCCTCCTAGAAGTGTCTCCAACAGTCACCATGACTCTAAACGATGAGGCCCATGGCCATCATTTGGCGCCGTCTGTGCGAACCCGCTCTGAGATCACCGTCGTTGAAACTCGGCGTTCTAAGGACAAGGGACTCCCAAGGTCCCCGTCCGCGCCTGAGACACAACCGGCTGCTGAGCAAACACTCCCAGGGACTTCTGCGCCCGAGGAAGACCGCCCTCTGGTGATCACCATGAGCTTCCTGAGGGACTTTCAGCGTTCGGTCGTGTCTAAGATGACACAGCAGATCGACTGAAGGTGGCCACAGCAAACGCAAGCCCAGAGGCCTCCCTCACCAACACGCCCTCGGGAGAGAAGCCCCAAGTCTACTCATCGTAGTTCGGGAAGCGGAGACCAGCGCGAAGAATCCTCCACAGAAAATATACCCCTCGGGAAACTGCCTGTGGGACAAACTGGGTCCAAACGACCGAAAGTCTCACGGCGAAGGAGTTCGTCGCCTGAGGTGAGGTCCGTATCCCCTCAGTGCCGAACTCGCTCCCCGAAGAGGCACCGATGATCTCCCTTCCCTGAAGAAGGGCCTAGTGCCACCGTGCTTATGGAGAGGATATTAGCACGGCTAGATAGGGTGGAGAAACAAATGGCCAGAAAACCCGTTTGGGACAGGCTCACGGGAGCCTTCTGCGTAGATGGGTCCCCATTCACCCGGACCGTGGCCGAGGCAGCCATGCCAGGTGAGTTCAGAGTACTTCGGTTGGAGATTTATGATGGTCGTACCGATCCACAGGCCCATCTAACGAAGTACAGACGTAGCATGATAATGCACGGTGCTGATGACGCTACCATGTGTAAGTGCTTCGAAGTCACCCTCACAGGGCCAGCAACTGCATGGTACAATTCATTGCCTTCAGGGACCATCATTGAGTTCCAGGAGTTGTCCACGGCCTTCACGCAGCAATTCATTGGGAGTCGACCTACTGCGAAGATGCCTGTCCAGATGTTCGACATAGAGCAGAGGAACGGAGAAACCATCCGAGACTATGTCGAAAGATTCAACAGGGAAGCTCTTAGCGTCCCCGACTTTCGGCCCGAAGTCTGCATTCTTGCCATGACACGGGGCCTTCGGAGAGACTCACAGCTGTTCTAAGAGTTCTCAAAGGACCCCCCGGAGACCCTCGGAGAATTTTACCGAAGGGCAGAACAACACATGACCGCCGAGGAACTAAGAATGGCTGGGCCGAAGTCCGATCACCACCGTGCCGAAGGGTCCAATCAACAAGCTCGGCATCCGACCGAACAGGCAGGACGACCTCGGAGGATGCGTGGAAGGAAACCCCAAAGTTTCACACCACTGAGCACTACACAGACCAACATCCTCATGGTGCTGGAAAGGCAAGGAACGCAGATTCGGCGACCAAGGGCCATGACCGCCGATAATAAGAAGAATGCAAAGAAGTTCTGCCAGTTTCATCGCGACCACGGACATGACACCGAAGACTGCTTCCAGCTGAAGAAGTACATAGAGTCGCTGATAAAGCAGGGCCAACTTCGGAAATACCTGCGGATTCCATCCCCGAAAGGCAGAAAAATAGAGGAAGAAAGGGCCGAAGATGAGGGCTATGACTCCGACAGGCGGAGAAACCGAAGTCCAAAAAGGTGCCCTCCACCTCCGACAGGGGTTATCCAAACAATCACCACGGGGCTCCCATCCTCGGAAAGAAAGCGGAAGGCCAGAGAAATTGCAGTCATGGAATATCAAAATCCAACAAAGAAGCTGGCCCGCAAAGATGGATCCACCGTCGTCTTTCCCCACGACGATCCGCTGCTGATCATGGCGAGGATAGGGAACTGGGACGTCAAAAGGGTACTACTTGATGATGGATCAAATGCGGACGTCCTATTCTCGCACTTACTGCCGAGCTTGGGCATCTCCAGCAGCGAGCTTAAGCCAGTCACCTCACCAACCTTCGGGGTGGGACCATCCGAACTGCCCGTTCTCGGATGGATCGACCGCCCACTGATGATGAGAGGGACTTCGGTAGACGGAGCAGCTGAGTTGTACGCTTCCACAATGGCGAGGTTCATCGTCATGGACGTCCCATCCTCGTACAACGCCATCCTTGGAAGGCAGACACAGGGATACCTGCACATTCGCCCTGATGTGAAGTACTTGACTGTCACATTTGGCACCAAGGATGGAGATGCAGAGATCTTCATAGACCAGGCCGAGGTAAGAAAGGTGTTTGTGAAAGCACGAAAGGCCCCTGCGAGCAACTTCGCACAAACAATGGAGGCAAAGGCGTCAGAAAAAGGCAAAGAAGAAGATCTTGCAAAAGCGGAAATGGAAACAGTAGAACTTATCCCAGGACAATCTACCCGAATAGGGAAGAGCTTGGCCGAAGGTGAGAAGGAAAACCTTGTATCTTTTCTGCTGAAAAATAAAGATCTGTTTGCCTACTCGCTGAAAGATATGCTAGGGGTAAACTCTGGCATAATGCAGCATAGCCTTAAAGTAAGCCTGAAAGCAAAACCTGTCCGGCAAAAGAAACGAAGCATCTCAGCCCACAAGAGCAACTTTGTCAAAACCGAGGTCCAACGTCTGTTAGACGCCAAAGTCATCAGGGAGGTGAAGTACCCCGAATGGTTAAGCAACGTGGTCATTGCCACAAAAGAAGGCAGCAGCAAACTCCGGATGTGCATCGACTTCAGAAACTTGAACGATGCTTGCCCGAAAGACTCATACCCTCTGCCGCCAATAGATCAACTGGTAGATTCAACTGCCGAATATGGGCGCCTAAGTTTCCTGGACGCCTTCAGTGGCTACCATCAAATAAGGATGGACCCCGAAGATGAAGAAAAAACCGCCTTCATCACCGAGGGAGGAACATACTGCTATGTCAGGATGCCCTTCGGGCTCAAAAATGCAGGAGCCACCTACCAAAGGTTGATGAACAGGGTCTTTAAAGACCAAATGGGGAGAAACATGGAGGTATATGTTGGTGATATGATAGTCAAGAGCAAGCTGCCGAGCTATCACGTTGTAGATCTAGAGGAAACCTTCCAAAAGCTCAGAGCCTTCGGGATTCGGCTCAATCCTGAAAAGTGCATCTTCGGGGTAACCTCGGGAAAATTCCTTGGATACATGGTATCCGAAAGAGGCATTGATGCTAAGCCCGAGAAGATCAAAGCGCTGCTTGAGATCCGAACTCATGCCACACTCAAAGACGTGCAGAGGCTCACCGCAAGAATAACCTCCCTGAGCAGATTCATTTCCAGGTACGGAGATAGGTGTCGACCTTTCTTCAAAGTCCTCACAAAGGCAGCAAAAATGGAAGGCGACCTCGGAAGGAATGATCACCCCTGGGGTGAAGATTGCCAAAAGGCCTGGGAAGAACTCAAAGTCTACCTGGCTAGCCTGCCGACTTTGCGACAACCTCGGGAGGGAGAACCCCTCGTTTTGTACCTCGCCGTCACGGAGAAAGCTGTAAGCTCGGTCCTCGTGAAAGAAGAAGGGCCAAAGCAATGGCCAGTCTATTACGTCAGCAAATCCCTGCATGGCGCCGAAGTCAGGTACCCTCTGCTTCAAAAAGCTATATATGCCTTAGTGCTTGCAGGGAGAAGGCTGCGACCATACTTTCAGGCTCACCCCATCATCGTCCGAAGTAGTCTACCGCTACGGGATGTTATGAAGAAAGTTGATCATTCGGGAAGGCTCTCCAAATGGTGCATAGAGCTTGGCAAACACGAAATCATATATGAACCTCAGAAGGCCATAAAAGCTCAAGCACTGGCAGACTTTATCGCCGAAGTACCCACCACTAAGGAAAGCCATATGGATCCGAATGGAGGTGATCCAGAGTGGACCTTACATGTTGACGGAGCCTCGGGATCCAAACACCAGGGAGCTGGAGTAATTATCAGAGGACCCGAAGGCCTAGAGGTAAAGAAGGCTATTAAGTTCAGCTTCAGCGTCACTAACAATGTGGCAGAGTATGAAGCCCTCATAGCGGGATTACGCTTGGCCAGAAGGATTGGCGTGAGAAACTTAAAGGCTCACAGCGATTCCCAGCTGGTAGTTCGGCAGACGGCAGGAGATTATGGGGTGAGGGACCCAATCTTGGCAAAATACCACGAACTGGTAGCAAAGCTCATCCAAGAGTTTGACGCCATACGGATCAAAAACGTACCTCGGCGGAATAACACAGAGGCAGATTGCTTGGCGAAGTCAAAAACATACACCGAGGTGCTAGATCACCCGAGCATCTCAGTGCTGAGCATAGCGACCTCGGGAAAGGGATGGAAAGATCCCATAAAAAGATACCTCGTAGAAAATGTACTCCCCGAAGACCCCGGCGACGCTGCAAAACTGCGAAGACGCTCAGGCCGATTCTTCCTGATTGGTGAAGAATTATACCGACAGGGATATGCAAACCCGCTGTAAAGATGCGTGGATGAAGAGGATACTGAAATGGCCCTTGAAGAGGTCCACGAAGGCATGTGTGGTTCACATATTGGAACTGATGCCCTTGCGGCGGTGATACTTCGCCAAGGATACTTCTGGCCTACCCTGAGAAAGGATGCAAGGCAGTTCGTCCGAAAATGTGGTAGTTGCCAGAAACACGCGAACATCCAGAGGGCACCCTCGGAAATGGTATCCTCAGCTGACTATCCTTGGCCCTTCGCAGTCTGGGGCATAGACCTTATTGGGCCACTCCCCTCAGCGCCCGGAGGCGTGAAATTCTGCGTGGTAGCTATGGACTATTTCTCCAAATGGGTCGAGGCAGAACCATTAGCAACTATCTCAGCAAAAGAAGTGCAAAAGTTTGTATGGAAAAACGTAGTATGCAGATTCGGCATACCGAGGGTACTAGTGGCTGATAATGGATCCCAATTCATAGACAAAGGATTCCAGGAATTTATCAGCAACCTAGGAGTAAAAATGCACGTCGCCCCAGTAGCTCACCCCCTAAGCAACGGGCAGGTGGAAGTATCTAACAGGACCATAAAAGAGGGCCTGAAAAAGAGGCTGGGGGAAGCAAAAGGGAAATGGCCAGGAGAACTCCAAAGCGTATTATGGAGTTACCGAATGATGCCCCGAAGAGCCACAGGGGAGACTCCGTTCTCACTCGTCTTCGGTACAGAGGCTATTATCCCAATAGAGATAGTTCAACCTTCAGTACGGGTGCAAATATTTGATGAAGGTGGAAACGACCTCGGCCTAAGAACGAAGCTCGACCTCGTTGGCGAACACGGAGAAATAGTCGAGCTGAGGAGAAAAGCTTTTCAGCAAAGAGTGGCCGCGGCTATAAACTTACGGGCCAGGCCGAAAGAAATCAAGAAAGGAGACCTCGTTCTCAGAAAGGCTGACTTCGCACCCCGAAGGCCGTCCCACGGAGTACTTCGCGCAAACTGGGAAGGACCATATGTGGTTCTTGTCGAAGTACGAAAAGGCGTGTACAAGCTTGGCAACGCCGAAGGCGTAGAATTGAAAAACACTTGGCACTCAGACACCTTGAAAAAATTCTACGCCTAAGGTTGAGCAGATGAATCGCGTTGTACGAAAAATATTCTAAGTACAGAAGTATCTTGAGAAAATTTCTTAAGTGCAGAATTGTACAAAATTCCGCGAAGATGCTCACCACAAGCGCGGATATGGCTTTCCGAAGTCCCTTGAGCCATCATGCTCGGGAAAGATGGAAAAATCTCCCAGCAGTACTCGCCGAAATAAGCGTAGAGACAGTTTTCCGAAGTCCCTTGAGCCGTCACGCTCGGGAAAAACGGAAAACAGAAAAAACTCTCGAAAGATTTCCTAAGTCTCTTGAGCAAACATGCTCGGGACGGAAGGAAAAGAAGGAAAATTTTGACTAAGTGTTTTTCGAAGTCCCTCGAGCAAACGTGTTCGGGACAAAATGGAAATGCGAAACCTGCAAAAAGACTTAGTCAAATTTTACAGACCTTCCAAAAAGCCTCCAGAGCGAATAGGCTCGGCCAAGAGAAGGTAATAAAGTTTCTTTGATCGCAGGTTTTCCGAAGTCTCTTGAGCAAATGCATTCGGGGCAATGGAAATAAAGAAACTTGCGAAATGACTTAGCCAAAAACTATTCATTAAAGAGTAAGATGCTTTACAATGAAGAAGTGCCCGAAGAAGGAGCACAAAATTGAAGGGAAGGAAAAGGGGCCCTAAAATAGCCTAAGGGTTCGCAGCATCCCGAGAGCCACTTGCTTGCCCACCCTTTTCCACCACCTTCGGCGCTGGAATTGAAGAAGGAAGGTTCAAATGTTCGACCTTGGACCATTCCCACCGAGGTCCCTCAGGAATGTTTAGAGCCTCTAGAAAAGAGAGGTCCAGATCTGGGAACCTCTGGAGGACTTGGTGCTGAGCAAGGCAGAAGCCGTCCTGAAAAGTGACCTTGGCCATTTGATCAGACTTGCTCTTTTCAAGATCAAGGTCGTCAAGCTCGTCCTTCAAATCCGCGATCTCCTCCTCCTGCGCCTTTATCTGCTTCTTCCCTTTCGGATCCTTCTTCAACGACTTGACCTCGGCTGCAAGGATGTTTTTGTCAGCTGTCAGCGCCAGTATGAGCTTGTCAGAATCTGACTTCTCCTTTAGGAGCTCCTCATTGGCGGCTAGCATTCCGTTTATCTACTCGCCGAGGTCAGCAACCTTCCGGGAGGAATCCTTCTCAAGTTCTTCTTTCTCCTTCCGGAACTCCTCCCGAAGGGCGGCAACTTCTTCCTTCACAGCATGTGACAACTGCTGGTTCTCGGTGATCAATGCCAAGCGAGTGGCCTTCGCCTTCTCTAAGGCCTCTAAGGCCGAAGCTCGGAACTTCACCTGCCTGGCCACCCGAACTCGGAGAAAGCCGGCGTATCCCAGCAGCTGCAAAAAGATGAACGCAAGGCTAGTAAGAGCCAGGCACTCAGGAAAAAATTGAAGGGAAAAAGGTGTGAAGAATATACCTGAGCAGCATGCTCGGTGACTTTGGCGGCAAGGGTGTCATCATCCGGATGGGCCGCCGCAATAGCCTTGGAGGAGGCCTCTGTAAGCACCCCCTTCGAAATTTGCTTCGCCATTTCTGGACAGTCCTCGGAGTACAAGTTTATGTCCTCCGTGAATGTCCAGAAAGGCTCTTTGGGAACCTTCCCTTGCGGGAATTTGGCATCGCGAAGGGCCCGCGCCTTCGCGTGTTCGGCCACCCAGTTCGGGGTAAGTAACTCCCCTGCACGGCGAAAACGAGAAGTGGGTCAGAGACAAAGGAAAATTTAGAAAAACAAAAAGAAGCATACTTGTCCTGAAAGCAACTAACCTGGAGGGACCTCGACAACGACGTCCTCGGAGTCCTCAGCCTCCTCGGACGAAATGCCCTTACCCTTCTGCCTGCGCCGCTCCTCGGCAGAAGGTGCCTCCACCATGGCATCCAGAAGGACTTGCGACAGGGTAGGACTTTGGGGAGGGACGTCGGTATGAGGGACGTCGGCGGCGGCAGGAACCTCGGCCGAAGGATCGGGCAGCGAAGCGACAGCGGCCTCAGCGTCCTCGCTTTCCTCCCCAATACTTTCCAAAGGGGAGGAAAAAACAGTCTTCTTCGCCCGTTTAGCCGAAGGACCAGCACCGACAGACTTCCGCCTTCGGGAAGTTGCCTTCTTTGTCTGCTCCCCCTTCTCCACTTGGCCGGAGAAAAGAGACTTGTAATAGGCGGCAGTCCCGTCGCCCATCTCTGAAAAAGAAGAGAAATATCAGCGTAAGTCCGAAGAAGAAAACAGCAAGGGAGTAGAAGACAACTCACTTTCGACAAGCGTTTCGAAAGAAATTTCCTCCTTAAGAAGCTTGACCAACCAGGAATCCTTCCCGGCGATGGCAGGAGCTGGCATCTTGAGGTCAGTCTCGTGCTCCTTCACCACCTTTAGCTCCCGAAGGACCTCTTCGGTCATCAACTTCCAATTGATAAGAAAAGGGTAAAGGGCACGCGGAGCGACCTCGGGAGTCCAGTCAGAGACAGCCCGAATGCGGGTGTCGAAATCCGTGAACACGGGAGCCAACTCTGGAGTCAGCAGCATCCTCGGATCAACGATGTCCACATTCAGTATTCCCTGAGCCCATTTGGTCGGGACGTACGACCAGGCCTCATCCATCTTCAGGAAGAAGAACTTCTCTTGCCACCCCCGCCAGCTGTCCTTAGTGGCGAAGGTGAACATGAATTTTTTGCTCCCGGATCCCCAAGGTAGCGTGAAATAGAAGCCACCCTTTGGGACCACAGAGAGCTTGTAGTACTGCATGAAGATTATAAAATGGGGTTCTATCCCGAACACGCCACACATGCAGAGGTAGGCGTTAAAATAGCAGAACGAGTTCGGGGGAAGCTGGTTCACAGCAATGCCATGAAATTGGCAGAACTCGCAAACCATCTTCGGGGTAGGATACCGAAGACCGGCCTTCAGCTGGGCTCAAAAAACGGTAACCTCGTTTCTGTGGTTTGAAAAAGCATAATGGCTAGAACGAGGCAGCCTAGTAATGGCGTAAGAGGGAAGAAAGAACTTTTTCTTCCACCTCTCTAACTTTGCAGGGGTGGTGCAACAAGGATGGGCTAAAAGAGGCTACTAGCTCTCAGGGATAGGCATTGTAGACATGAAAGTGAGTTTGGAAAAGACAAGAAAACAGTTTCCAGAAAAAACTCCAAAGAACAGAGAGATCAAAACACTCTGGAAAACAAAAACCCACCAAAAGATTTGCCAAAGTCTGAGCACGCCGTCGCGAAAGTTGGCTGGAAAAAGCTCTGATTAAGGCAGCTCCGCCACAGAAAGCAAGAAAGTTCAAGAACAGGGGCAAAGCAGACAGAAGAGCAGAAGAAAAAGAAAAAGGAACTTATGATGGAACGAGCCATTTATAGGCCAGAGGTGGGTAACCGAAACGTCGTCATGAGTACCCTCTGGAGGCGAACCGTCGCCGTAACTGCCCTCTGCACCTGAAAAGGCACGCCCTCTATAACCGACGCAACTTTCCTCCAATGGCAAAGCGCCATGTGTCAGCCGCCGCGCCAAAACGGGGACACGTCTCCTGACATCACTAGGAAAAAGGGAGCACGTCTTCTGACATCCCTAAAAAGCTGGAACGTGTCGCTCAGACTGACACGCTTGGCCATCAGACCTGCAGAAACAAAGAGCAGGCCACCTCGAGGACACCAAGAGACAGGCTATGGCCAAACAGCCCATGACCTTCGGGCAAGAGGTGTATCTTCGGCACAGGCTCCGCCTCGAAGACACCAAAGAACAGGCCAAGGCCGAACAGCCCTTTGGGCAGAAGGTGCATCCTCGGAATAGGTTAAGCTTCCTAAGAGACTCCCAAGAACAACCTTGGAAAGAGATGCAAAACCGAAGTCTTCACTTCGGCTTTCCAAAGGGGGGCATGTGATAGCCAAAGGCTATCGCCTCTATCTGGCCAAACTCCCTGCCACAAGAATGGCCAGAAGAGACTGGCGCTACCCGAGTAAAGGTGAGATCATACACCTCGGGAGATAGCCGAAGAGCTCCGAGCCCGGCACGCCAGGAAACTTGAAGATACTACTAGCCCCTCGAGGTTGCAAACAGATCGCCTTCGGAAAAGAGGCATCAGCTATTGCGGGCCGAACATGATCTCCCCGAAGGCAGAACTCCCTGAAGATGGGATCCCCCGAACAGGGTGCGTGTTTCCCGAAGAGGCACCGTCCGTACCAAAGGACGACCTCACCCAGGGACCTTGGGAGTACGGCAGGAGCATTTAAGGAAGCATTTAAGGAAGCCTCTGACACGTCCTTTCACAGACGTCATAAAGCCGCCTCAATAGGCGCTCTGGCACGCTGACGCCATCAAAATCACATCATGGCCCATCTCAGCACAAGGCTCAAGGCAACCTGCTACCAGCTATCTGTCCCCTACGCCCAGAAACTCAGGGAACATCCGACCGAACACGTGTCGTGATCTGAACGGGCTAGGTACTCCTATAAATACCAGGAAATAAATACTTGGCAGGAGGTTGGTGGGCAAAAAGGTCTGACTCCTAGACTCTGAGAAAATCACCAAGCAAGACTCTTCAGCCCCTTTGTGCTATCTCCTCTGCCTTTTCCTCAGCCACCACTGACTTGGGCGTCGGAGGCTCCCCCCCCTGGAAACACATTCCGGGGGCCTCCTAACCCACTTTTTCTGAGCATCTCATGTACTCTCCCTTGGGCGCACCATCCTCCAGGCGTTCTTCCTCCTAGAAGTCTCTCCAACAGTCACCATGACTCTGAACGATGAGGCCCATGGCCATCAATTAGAGTGCATGGGCTAATAATTTGAGTTTTTGGTTTCACAATAATTTCGTATTAATAATGGGGCCAATAGTTGAGCCATTATTAAGCCTGAAATTAAAGCGTAATTGGATTAGGGCTTTGAAACCTATTAGGCCTGGAAAATAGAACTTCTAGTGAGAAAATCGCAGGTCTCCTTGCCCTAGCCTCCCAAAAGGACAGTCGCACTCTTCTCTTGCAATTCCTTGGAGGACGCAAGCTAGCACTGCGAGCGCAAGAGAAACGCATCTGCCGGGACGTGGTGGAAGCATGGTGATCCCGAGAGGCTCGTGTGGATACCATAGAGAGCCTGAACACATCAACTGTTCAGGTTTTGTGATTCGACTCTACAGTTAAGTGAGAGATCTCAACCAAAAATTAGGTATGAAAATTTTTGAACACTCGGTTTACCCCGTTTCACTTGGATCCTGGAGGGTTTCGGTTAAATTCCGCTGCGCTGTTTGGCTCTTGAAACCCATCACAATGAACACACTCGCACACCACATTGACCGTTCGGCCAAATACCATAACATGTGCCATTGTGCACTTTTCCACACAAAACTTCACCATAAAGTCCACTTCCACTAGAGCTCGGAAATGCCTAGCAAATTGGCCTCATTCACTAGGATTTCTAGCACATGTCCATAGTCAATTAGCTAATCAACAATCACAACCGAAACATCTCAATAGCCCATCAAGTAACTAAGGTCATTTAGCACAATTAACCATCACTTAGCCACTTTAATACTTGAATCATGGTATATACCAAGCAATCAAGCAATCTAGTGAACCCTACCTCAATTCCAAGTTTAAGTTCCTCTCGGTCAATGCTCAAACATCCAAACTGAAATGCTGCTCAACAAAATGGCCTAACACATCACTAATTAGGCATTAATACTCCTTGTTCATGGAATGTATACCATGTATTCAAGGAAAACACAAAGAGTTACCTCAAACCCAAGCTTGAAATGCCTTGGCCTCCATGGTTTCTTCAAATCAACAGCTCAACTTGAGTTGCCTCGTTCTGAAAACAAGACCCCAAACTTAATTCCTTCACTCAAGCTCCAAATTTGCCTTCTTTGTGCTCTAATCTGAAACCCTTTTAGAACACAACCAAGAACACAATAAGCCTAGATTTCGGTCTTGGAGAAGGAAACCCGAAATGAAGGCGAAATGGTTTAAGTGGAGTCATGCATTTTCGGTGATAGCCACATGTAAGCAAAGTAGTAATAAGCTAGCTTTCGACCTCACAAATCTTGCATGGCACCAATAACCCCTCACTTCCTCATGGCTTCATTTTCATCACTAAAACACATGCACATTTCGGCAGTTGTGTCACTTCATGGCTCACAATGCCAAGCACTAACCACAAGTGTTTAAAATGACCATTAGTCCATGTAGGTTTTGACCGAATACTATAACTAGTACTAACTTGGTAAACCAAGGGAATGATGCCTTAATTCCTTAATGGGGAACATGATTTGACTAGTCATCATTGAAATTTACCAAGAATTGGCCTAATATCTCACTAGTCCCCACATAACTTTGCATGGCCGAAAACTTCCAGAATTAATTTGTAGTTTTACTAGCCCCACTAGATCAAGTGTGCATTTTGGTCCTCCCACTTTATTTTCTTGCAATATTCCCATGGCCATTTTCTTTGTGCATTTAGGTCCCGAAAGTCCTCAGCTTAGCACATACATCACTGTGCCTTGCCCTCTCAAGTCCTCCATAGTGTTTCTCTCTATTTCCTTGGCCTGAGCCAAGCACTTAGAAGATGGACCTAACAAAGGAAGACCCTCTTCCGTCCCTCCTGAAGGCGATGTGGAGGTGCAGGACCAGAATTTGGTTCGCACCGACCCACCCTCAGAGTCGGCGGTCAGCTCGACTCCACGTAGCCCTACTACCGAGGCCGATGTCTTGGGGACCTCAGCGGGGGGCCCTTCCGTTGAAGAGCTCAAGGAGCGCCGAAGAAGGAAGGGCAAGCAGGTCCCAGCCGATGTACATGAGGGTAGTGACTCCAAGGAGGATGTCACCGAGGTTCCGCTGTCACCCTTCACACATGCCCTGGCCCATTCACTCTGTGCTACACTCCCCTAACTAATCTTATTCTGGAGTGTTAGTGGAACCTTTAATTCGGCCAACCAATGCAACTTAACCTTAAGTCTTATTTTCTTAAGGTATTTAGCTCGGGAGGTGGCCCAGGAGGCTTCTGAGTAAAACCCAATTATTTACTTGCAGCAGAAGTAGAGCCCAAAATAGTAACTTGCAAGACAAGTAAGGCTGTAATAGTTAACTTGCATTACAAGCAAGGAAAACACTCAATGATATTTAAGTGTTTAGGATGTGTGCAATCAAGTGTGCTACTTAGAATGGCAACCAAGAAACCCAAGGGATCAACAAATTTGAAAACTCATGTTTAAGTGCACATGAACATTTTGGCCATAAATAGTACATGGCAGGTTCACAAGATAAACATACTTCGCATTCATACCAAATATATACATAGGTCCATAAGTTGTCATGTACAAAACCATAGCACATAAACAAACATAGCTCGGCCTACTAAGGTACTCCATGCACCAGAAAACAACTAGGCACATTTGAGACTACATATATATGTACATCCAAAAGTAGTCTACCTAGTACACATACATGGCTACATGCCATGATTCACCAAAGTTTTCATTTGCCAAGTTATGCTTACAAACTGAAACCCCTACTCTCCAAACAGAACATTCAGTGTGCCATAAAGCAGGACACACTATAGCACAAGTCCTATGGCCATGTTCATGGTCATAAAAGTGAAGACCACTACCAGAGCTATTGTCCACACATCCATGCTGAACAGCTAGACAGATCCCACTCTATAAGCCTGCATAACTCAAGACATAAATCTCGGCCAACTTCAATAAAAGACTTGTAATGTACAAAGATAATCAAGCCAAGCACACATTGGCAAATACCTTAGTACACAAGCAAAGCTAGCACAACACACTAGCAAACTCAAGCTACACTATTCAGGCCGAATATCCTTTCCTGAAAAACAAGATTATGGGCAGTGAGTACTAATACTCAGTAGAGTTCACTACTATTACCAACTCATTAAAAAGTTTATTTAGTTAAGCTGAGTATACAACTCAAGACTTAACCTCCATTTGCTCATAATGTCCTGCAAAAATAAGACACAAAGACAACAAAACCACGACATATATATATAGATACTAGCATGTCCGAGACATATAAACCATAATAGCAAGTAAATGGTTAGCAAGGACAAAACAACACTCAAGTACACAATGAACACACTCACACACCACAATGACCATTCAGCCAAATACCATAGCATGTGCCCTTGTGCACCATTGCACACAAAGCTTCACCATAAAGTCCACATCCACTAGAGCTCTGAAATGCCTAGTAAATTGGCCTCATTCACTAGGATTTCTAGCACATGCCCATAGTTAATTAGCTAATCAACACTCACAACCGAATCATCACAATAGCCCATCAAGTAACTAAGGTCATTTAGCAAAATTAACCATCACTTAGCCACTTTAATACTTGAATCATGGTATATTACCAAGCAAACAAGTAATTAGTGAACCCTACCTTAATTCCAAGCTTCAGTTCCTCTCGGTTGATGCTCAAACATCCAAACCGAAATGCTCCTCATCAAAATGGCCTAACACATTACCAATTAGGCATCAATACCCCTTGTTTATGGAACCTATACCATGTATTGAAGGAAATCACAAGTAATTACCTCAATCTCAAGCTTGAATGTCTCGGCCTCCCTTGTTTCTTCAAATCAAAGCTCAATCTTGAATTGCCTAGTACCGAAAATGGAAACTCCAAGCCTGATTCTTCACTCAAGCTCCAATTTGCCTCCTTTGTGCTCTAATCCAAAACCATTTCGGTGGAAGCTCAAGAACACCTCAAGAACACAACAAAGGCTAGCTTTCGATCTTGGAGAAGTAAGCCCAAAATGAAGGCAAATGGGTTAGTGGAACAATGCATTTTCGGTGATAAGCCAGATGTAACTAAAGTGGCATAAAGCTAGCTTTCGGCCTCACTAATCTTGCGTGGCTCATTTAACCCTCCATGGCGTCATTACTTCATTTTCACCACTAAAACATAAGTACATTTCGGCACTAACATCACTTCATGGCTCACATTGCCAAGCACAAATCAAAAGAATCCAAAATGACCATTAATCCCATGTATATTCTGGCCAAGTACTTGCACAAGTACTAATTAGGCAAACCAAGGCAATGATGCCTTAATTCCTTAGTGGGGAACATGATTTGACTAGTCATAATTGAAATTTACCAAAAACTAGCCTAGTATCTCACTAGTCCCCTTACAACTTTGCATGGCCAAAAGTTCCCATTCATAGTTTGTAGTTTCACTAGCACCACTAGTTCAAATGTGCATTTTAGTCCTCCCACTTTATTTTCTTACAATCTTCCCATGGCCATTTTCTTTGTGCATTTAGGACCCGAAAGTCCTCAACTTAGCATATACACCACTATGCTTTGCTTTCACAGTTCTTCCACGTTTTGATGGTGTTTCTCCTTATTTCCTTAGCCTGAGCCAAGCACTTAGGAAATGAACCTAACATCCGTTTAGGTTTGGCCCTTAGCCATTTTTCCAAAAAATGGCTCCTCAGATCGCGAAGGGCATCCTCACCAATGCCACCTTCAAGTCCCTCAGTGAGGAGTGCCCGAATGAGAAGGTCGTCACCACGAAGATGTCCGAACACGTTGCCCAGGTATCCTTCGAACCTTTATCCTTTTACTAAAATTTTCTAAGTGTTTGCTTTGGCTTGCAAAACTTAACCAAGTGTCCTTCCTTTTGCAGCTCTTAGTGTACAATGGATACTTCAGAGCTTGGGCAGCAAAGTAGTCTTCGGTCTGATCTCGGACGGAATGGTGCTTAGAGAAGGCCAAGGTATTTTGCGCCAGCTCGAAGGTTAAGTACGTCAAGCTGAAAAAGATAGCCAAGGAGGAGATGGCCAGACTTCAGGAGGAGTTCTTGAAGAGTCATGAGGAGCTCTTTCAAGATTTCTCCAAGAAGGTGTCTGACCTCGGCGCGAAGGTCATCGAGCTAACTTTGGATAACGAAGCCTATATAAAGGAGAAGGAGGAGGACTGTGCACTCCTCATGAAGGCCCTCACAGACAACGCCGAACTTCAAGCTGAGGTCGACACGCTGAAGAAGGAGAAGAAGAAGAAGATGGTGAAGAGGCTGGAGAAGGTGGTCGCTGAGCTAAGGGATGAGCTGAACGACTTGGCTGTCAAGAAGGATAAAGCTGATCAAGCAACCAAGGTTACGTTCCAGGATGGCTTCTGTTTGGCTTGACACCAAGTTTTGGCCAAGTACCCAAACCTCGACATCTCCATTTTGGTGGGTCTGGACATCCCCGAATGGCTTCACTAGACATGGTAGAAGATAAAGCACCTCAATCTTCCCTTTGCCCTTCCTCTGGCACTGAAGAATGTGACAAAGGAAGTTGGTGGTGAAGTAGCTTAGGATGGCGAGGTCCCCAAGGCGTCCAGAACCCTGAATAGGCTTTTTTTTTCTTTTTCTTTTTCTTTGTAAATTTCTCCTCATTGTACAAATGCATTAATGAAAAAAAAAATTTCCTCCAAAATTTGGCTAAGTCTCAAGACATATTTTTCTTATGTTATCTTCGGTACTGAGGGTTAGTTCAACCATTTTTTATCTAGGTCTCTCGGGAAGATAGTAGATATCCTTCCAACCTGCTATCCGGATAGCCACATTCTTTGCACTCGATATCCGGATAACCGCCTTCAGCAGATATAGCGCCAGTTTTGGCCAATATCTTTAAACAAAGGTTTGCCTATTCGTATCAACCATGTTCAATTATTGTTCGTTCAGAGAAGATGTATCATTTTTGTACATAGGTACTTACACCTTGTTCGACTACACTCCTTTGGTGAGACTTTTTTTCCTTAGAAATTTTTCTAAGTGTAGAATTTTTTCAGGGCATCTGAATGCCATGTGTTCCTAAGTTCTACACCTTCAGTATCCCTGAGCTTGTAGATTCCTGGCCGAACTTCATCAAGAACCAAATAGGGCCCTTCCCAGTTCGCCCGAAGTACTCCGTGAGATGGTCTTCGGGGCTCAAACTCAGCCATTCGGAGGATGAGGTCCCCCTTCCTGATTCTTTTTCGATTGACATGTGAGTTCACAGTGATAGCAACCCTTTGCTAAAAAGCTCTTCTTCTAAGCTCAGTCACTTCTCTGTGTTTGTCAATTAGGTCCCGTTTGGTTCCCAACCCAAGGTCGTTCCCCTCTTCATCGAACACTTGTATCCTTATGGATGGCTAAACCACTTTAATAGGAATAATGGCTTTCGTGCCGTATACGAGAGAGCAAGGCGTCTCACTTGTGGCCCTTTGGGGGGTTTTCCCATAGCTCCATTGCACACTAGGAAGTTCTCCTGGCCATTTTCCTTTTGCTTCCTTCAATCTCTTTTTCAAACCATCCTTTATGGTTCTATTTGACACCTCTACCTATCTGTTGCTCTGAGGATGAGCTACCGGGGTGAAGTACATTTTTATCCTGAGGTCGATAGTGAATTCTTGGAACCCTTAGTCAATAAACTGGGAACTATTATTGGCCACTATCACCCTCGATATGCCGAATCTGCATACAATGTTCTTCCAAACAAACTTCCGTACATCCTTCACCGATATGGTTGCTAGAGGCTCTACCTCAATCCACTTAGTGAAGTAATCCACTGTGACTACTCAGAAATTCACTCATTCGGGTGCAATTGGGAGAGGCCCGATGAGGTCAACAGCCCATACCGCGAAGGGGTAAGGGTAGTTAGTCGGAGTTACCATTTCTGAGGGTAACCTCTGGATGCTAGCGTGTCTTTGGCAATTGTCACATTTATGGACAAATTGCCTTGGGTCCTTCCTCATGGTGGGCCAGAAGTATCCCTGGCGGAGTAGTACTCCTGCCAAAGCGTCAGTTCCTATGTGGGAACCATAGGCCCCCTTGTGGACTTCTTCGAGGACTGTCTCTACATCCTCTTCACTGACATACCTTTAGAGTAGACTCACGTACCCTTGTCTGTATAACTCCTCCCCGATCAAGAAATATCGTGCAGGACGTCTTCACACTTTTACTACCTCAAGAGGTTCTTCGGGAAGTTCTGAAGTCATAAGATACTTTTTTAGGGGATTTTTCCATCCTTTTTCTGAGGTTGCTATGCTCATTATTGCTATGCTCGGGTGACTTAGCACTTCGGTGGACATTTTTGACGTAGCCAAAGTATCTGCTTTAGTATTGTCCTGACAAGGCACGTTCTCGATGTGTACCGTGTTGAACTCCTGGATTAACTTTTATATGAGGTCACGATACTTTGCCAAGGTTGGGTCCTTCGTGCCATACTCCCCTGGCATCTGTCGAACCACCAGCTGAGAATCGTTGTGGGCCTTTAGGTTTCTCACACCAGCTCTTCTGGCGAGCCGCAAACCTGCTATGAGGGCTTCAAATTCTGCCATATTGTTGGTGACATTAAACCCAAATTTGATGGCCTTCATGGTTTCCATACCTTCGGGACCACGAAGAATTACTCCAGCTCATTGATGTTCGGAGCCGAAGGCCCCGTCAAAAAATAGAGTCCACTTAGGTTCATCCTTTCTGAGGGTAGGTGGACTGTCTTCGGCAATAGGTACCTCAGAAATGAAATCTACCAATGGCTGTGCTTTTATTGCCTTCCTCGGCTCATAGGTGATATCATACTCACCGAGCTCAATGCACCACTTCGAAAGCCTTCTCAAGTTGTCTACATTCTTCATGATATCCTGAAGAGGCAGGTTACTTTGCATGACAATGGGGTGCCCTCAGAAATAGGGTCGTAACCTTTTGCTTGCAAGTACCAGGGCATAAATAGCCTTTTGTAGCAAGGGGTAGCTGACTTCGACACCATGTAGAGACTTTCTCACATAATATACTTGTAACGACCTGGGCGCTTACCAAGCCCTTTGGGCCGAACCCACCAACATCGCTACAACTAACCTGGTCGCTTAGCAAGCCACTTAGTGGCCCAACCCACTAGCATCAGACGGACCGAAGCTCATAAAATGTATTGTCCGCTTTGGTACCAAGGATTCGAACTCCCGACCTCACGGATTTACTCTCCCCGAGGGAATTTATCTTGATGGTTAGATGCATCTTCCCCGGGGGACAGTAAATCTGTGAGGTCGGGAGTTCGACTCCTTGGTACCAAACCGAACAATACGCTTTACGGGCTTCGGTCCGTCTAACACTGGTGGGTTGGGCCACTAAGTGGCTTGCTAAGCACCAAGGTCAGGTGTAGCGATGCTGGTGGGTTCAGCCCAAAGGGCTTCGTATGCACCCAGGTCATTACAATACTGGCCATTGCTTTGCCCCCTCTTCCTTTACAAGGACCGAGCTTACCGCCTTTTTAGTGACGGCGAAGTAGAGTATGAGGGTTCTCCTTCTCGTGGCTGCCGGAGTGTCGGCAGATGGGTTAGGTAGAGTTTAAGCTCTTCCCAGGCCTTTTGCCGGTCTTCGTTCCAAGGGTGCACCTATTAGTGTTGTGCCCAAAAAGCCAATAATGAGATGATTGTATTTTTTCATATTGAGTCATGATATTTTATTGAGGCATTAATCCAGCAATTATGTTTGTTGTTTTGTTTCTGTGCAACATAATAAACATAATTGTAACCCTAGAATAATGATATTCTTAAACGTCCCTAGTCTAGTATTATTGTGGAGCGGGTTGCAATAATACATAATGACTAGCATATGTGGAGACTAATATAAGATATGTAGTCTACATATGCGTACAAGTTGGAGAACTTGTGTACTGGACCGACCCACCATGAGAACACTTCATGGATCGTTATATGAGTGTCATAAGTGATTCTCATAGTGATCATGGTATATGTAGTCCTTCAACCTAAGATCATCAAGGTTCCCTACAAGTGAGTCACATACTTTGATACTTTCCTTTGTTGCTCGTAACTAAGTGAACTTGAAGGAGGTCATTGGGTATGTCACATATCATGTGGAGGGATTTGTATGATCAAGATGGGATTTGTCCCTCCCCTTGATAGAGTGAGACATAGAAAATGCATGGCCATGCTCGGATGAGTTGATATATGATATCAATGTCATCAGCTTAAGTTAATCTACTTGGTAATCAAGAAACCAAAGATTAGGCTATACGAGAATGACACATTCCATGTCTGGTGCTTAGTCTTGATATCTTGGACAAAAGGGACAATGGCATATATCGGTGATGATCATAAAGGTTTAGTCGAATCACCGACAATCTTGTCACTTGGGTGGCAATGATGTCTTGCTAGACATCGCTCATTGCTTATGATCATAAATGTGATTTATGATCATTGCCAACGTGGAAAGAGCTTATTGGGTCACACACATAGAGCTATTTGGATCATTAGAGTGCATGGGCTAATTATTTGGGTTATGGTTTCACTTTAATTTTGTATTAATAATGGGCCCAAGAGTTGAGCCATTATTAAGCCAGAAGTTAAAGCCTAATTGGATTAGGGCTTTGAAACCCATTAGGCCTGGAAGTTGAGTCTTACTATAAATACAACTTTTAGTGAGAAATTCGTAGGTCTCCTTGCCCTAGCCTCCCAAAAGGACAGCCGCACTCTTCTTTTGCAATTCCTTGCAGGACGTAAGCTAGCACTGCGAGCGCAAGAGAAACGCATGTGCCGGGATGTGGTGGAAGCGTGGTGATCTCGAGAGGCTCGTGTGGATACCATAGAGAGCCTGAACACATCAACTGTTCAGGTTTTGTGATTCAACTCTGCAGTTGAGAGAGAGATCTCAACCGAAAATTAGGTATGAAAATTTTTGAACACCCGGTTTACCCCGTTTTACTTGTATCCTGGAGGGTTTCGGTTAAATTCCGTTGTACTGTTTGGCTCCTGAAACCCAAGAGCACCTCGGTCCTAAGGTCACCTCCATTTTTTGTTGCTTTAGTAAGGAATTTGAAGAACAATTGACATCGATCCCCATATCTGGAGATGATTCTGCTGAGGGACGTGATTATCCCCGTGAGTTTTTTCACATCCTTGGTCGTTGTGGGAGTTCAGAATCCCAGCAGGGCCTTGACCTTTTACGGATTGGCATCAATACCTCTTTTTGATATCATGAATCTGAGGAACTAACTTACCCGCATTTACCCCGAACACGCTTTTTTCGGGGTTGAGATGAATTCCTAATGTCCTTAGTTGGTAGAAGGTTTCCTCTAAGTCTACGATATGACTACTTGGCAGTTTGCTCTTAAATATCATATCATCGACATAGACTTCCATGTTTCTCCCAATTTGGGAGCGGAAGACCCTATTCAACAACCTTTGGTACGTGGCCCCTGTGTTCTTTAGCCCGAAGGGCATTCTAATATAGCAGTATATACCAACTTCGGTGATGAAGGCAGTTTTTTCCCCATGTTTGTGGTCCATCCTGATTTGATGATACCCACTGAAGGAGTCGAGGAAGCTAAGGAGGCCATACTCAGCAGTTGAGTTCTCCAATTGGTCTATTGGCAGCAGAGGATATGAATCCTTAGGGCAAGCATCGTTCATGTTTTGGAAGTCAATGCACATTCAAAGTTTGTTACTCTCTTCTTTCATGGAGATAACCACGTTACTAAGCCATTTGGGATATTTGACTTCCCTTATTACGTCTTCCTCCATCAACCGTTGGACTTCAATTTTAACAAAGTTATTCTTGTGTGCCGAAAGGCTTCTCTTTTTTTGGTGAACAGGGTTCGCGTCAGGGCGTATCTTAAGACTATGTTGAATTACGTGAGGGTCTAACCTAGGCATGTCCTTCGGCGAGTAGGCAACTAGATCTATGTTCATTAAAAGGAAAGATACAAGTTTTTGCTTATCACCTTCGCCCTGGGACAAGCTCTACATTCTCAGTTTTGATTTTCTCTAAGTGGTTTCTCTGTCCTTCTGTAGCCTTTTCAGCTGGTATGCCCTTCTCTTCTGAGGTCTACATGTGCACTTTCATCGAGCTTTGTCTCGCCCTTATGAAGACCTTCCGAACCTCAGCTTGATCAACAAATATTTCTGCGTCCCCCTCCTCCGTCCCGAAGGTAACCATCAGGTACTTCACATATGGTCGGATATGAAAGCTCCCCTAAGTTTGCCTTCTGAGGATTGAATTGTACGAAGAGGGGACGTTAATGACTATGAACCTGGTCATGGCTAAGGCGAAGAGCTCTCTATTGTTCTGAACTAAAGTTCACCTTAACATCAGAGGTAGGTCAATCCACCCGAGGATAGGGAGTTCGGAAGGACCAACCCTGAAGGTAGGGTATGTGACAGGTTTGAGGTCATTTTTTGCGATGCCCAAGCTTGGCAACAGGTGGGAGAATAGGACATTGGTGTTGGACACATCGTCCAGGAGCACCATTTTTACACCCAAACATCCAATCCTTGCCATAATAAGGAATGGGTCATCATGTTGGAATACTATGGTAGACCCATTTTTCGAACGAGCTTGTTCGATGGGTTACTAAATTCCATCACCGAGATCTCCCTGGCTTTCCTCTTCCTCTCTGCCGAAGGTAGTCTCATGGTGATTGTCTGGATTACTACAGCTAGTGGTGGAGGATTCCTTTTGGGACTTCGGTTCTGACGTCGGTCGAAATTGTAGTCCTCATCTGTTGGGTTTCGGTAGCCAAACAGCGCAGCGGAATTTAACTGAAACCCTCCAGGATCCAAGTGAAATGGGGTAAACCGGGTGTTCAAAAATTTTCGGTTGAGATCTCTCACTCAACTGTAGAGTCGAATCACAAAACCTGAACAGTTGACGTGTTCAAGCTCTCTATGGTATCCAGACGAGCCTCTCGGGATCACCACGCTTCTACCACGTCCCGGCAGATGCATTTCTCTCACGCTCGCAGTGCTAGCTGAGGTTGCTCTAGTCATTCGAAATGCCCCTCGGCACAGAGGATCCCCTTCATAGGATGTTTTACCCTGCTGAGGATGGTGAGTCTACTCCTCCCGAAGTTGGTCAGGTCATCTTGCCGATGGTGGTAGTGTACCATGTTCCTGAGGTCAGTCCTATTATTCCCCGAGCGTGATGGTGGATTATCAAGGTCAGGGGGTCAAGGACTACGGACCCTCTTTTCCCGATGTTGGTGCTCGTATTCTTTAAGGGTGATGCTCATTTTTTCTGAGGGCAGTGCTTCGTCAGAGCTTGGGAGTTTGGAGGGTAATAGCTCTTTGGCTATCAATAGGTAGGAAGTGGGCACATTTGGTTAGCCTATCCACAATGTCCTAGATTGTATCATGCCTTAATCTAGTCATAGTCAACCCAATCAACAAGTCTATGGTTATGTTGCCCCATTTCCACACTAGTATAGGTAGAGTCTATAGGGTACTAGCTTGCTTCTAGTGCACTACCTTTACCCTCTGGCATGTGGCACATTTGGAGACATAAGTAGCTATGTCTCTCCCTATGTTAAGACACCAGAAATGAGTCTTCAAGTCTTTATACATTTTCACTTCCTAGATGGATGTTCAACTTGCTTGTGTAAGCTTCCTCAATTATTTAGGCATATAGATTCGGTCCTTGAAATATAGTAATCATTGCTTGTAGTCAAAGGATTGATACAAGGGACCTTTTTCCTCTACTGAAATCTTTTCTAGATTAGGGTCTGTGTCCTATGCATTTTTGGCTTCTTCAATCCATCCAGACTGAATTGTCAATGTATAGATTTGGGCTTCCTCCCACTTATGCCACTTATGCCATAGGCATAGCAGACTATTCTGCTCATCATGATCAGTTATAGATCTTCCTTTCAGAAGACTTGTGTACTTCCTGCTCAAGGCATCTACTGCTAGATTGCCTTTGCCCTCTGTGTACTCTACACAGTAGTCATAGTCCTTGATGTATTCTAACCATCTATTCTGCCTCATGTTCAGCTATTTTTGAGTGAACAAGTACTTTAGGCTCTTATGGTTAGTGTAGAACACAAAAGAACTGCCCATCAAGTAATGCCTCCATTGCTTCAAAACAAAAATCATTGTTGCCAGTTCTCGCCCATGGGTAGGATAATTTTGCTCATGAGGTCTTAACTGCCTTGACCTATGAGCAATGAAATTTCTGTCTTACATCAGCACACAACTTAACCCAGATCTAGATGCATCAGTGTATATGATGTAGAGCTTGCTTGGATCAGGAAGAATCAATACTGGACCTTCAATCAACCTCTACTTGAGCTCCTGAAAACTCTTTTCACACTTCTCAATCCACTCAAATATTTGACTCTTCTTTGTCAAATGAGTAAGAATTAAGGCAATCATGGAAAAGCCTGATACAAATCTCTTGTAGTATCCAGCTAATACTAGGAAACTTGTGATTTCCTTCATGGTCTTTGGTCATTCCTACTCTTGCACTGCCTTGACCTTTTTAGGGTCTACCTTAAAGCCTTGTGCATCTATGATGTGTGCTCGGAAAGACACTTCCTTTCTCCAAAATTGGCACTTGGATAACTTGTTGTAAAGCTGATGTTACAACAGAGTCTTTAAGACAATCTTTTGATGATGTTCATGTTCATTTTCACCCTTGGAATACACTAGGATGTCATCAATAATTTTTAATAGTCACAGCATTAAGCTTCTTGTAGTCAATGCATAGTCTCAATGATCCAACCTTCTTCCTCACAAAGAGAACAGAAGCTCCTCATGGTGAAACCTTTCTTCAAGAAGTTCATCAAGTTGTTTCTTGAGCTCGTTCATCTCTGTGATAGGCATTTTGTAAGGAGGAATGGATATTAGACTAGCTTCTAGTTGCAACTTGATCTCAAACTAAATCTCCCTTAGTGAAGGAATACCTGGCAAGTCTTTAGGAAAGACTTATAGAAAGTGTTTCACTACAGGTATTCTGTCCACTTCCTCATCATAGTGTAATTCATTCAATGCATAACAATAATCATGCTTAGAAATCATAGGTATCTCATCTAATACCTCTAGTTCCATGCCATGCATTTCATACACTAACTCATTAAAATTCACTAATGCATGCACTTCACCATCAGGAAAGTGATTTATCTATCTTTTAGCACAATCAATTCTTATGTTATGCATAGCAAGCCAATTCATACCTGGCTACGTCATAACGTTAGTGTTTCATACTACCAGCAGATTAGTCATAATCATAACCTTTCCTACAACTAGCTCACAATCCTTAGTTAGGTCATTAGTGAAAAGACATTGACTACTTGCTGCTTTCACTAAGGATATCCTAGGCAAGATTTCAGTAGGCAATTTCATGGCATCAACAAATTTCCTAGCCATTATAGACATAGATGCAAAAGCTGTTAGTGTTGTGCCTAAAAAGCCAGTCATGAGATGATTGTATTTTTGCAAATTGAGTCATGATATTTTATTGAGGCATTAATCCAGCAATTATGTTTGTTGTTTTGTTTCTGCGTAACGTAATAAACATAATTGTAACCCTAGAATAATGATATTCTTAAATGTCCCTAGTCTAGTATTATTGTGGAGTGGGTTGCAATAATACAAAATGACTAGCATATGTGGAGACTAATATGAGATATGTAGTCTACATATGGGTACAAGTTGGAGAACTTGTGTACTGGACCGACCCACCATGAGAACACTTCATGGATCGTTATATGAGTGTCATAAGTGATTCTCATAGTGATCATGGTATATGTAGTCCTTCGACCTAAGATCATCAAGGTTCCCTACATGTGAGTCACATACTTTGATACTTTCCTTTGTTGCTCGTAATTGAGTGAACTTGAAGGAGGTCATTGGGTATGTCACATATCATGCGGAGGGATTTGTATGATCAAGATGGGATTTGTCCCTCCTATGTAACGGGAGTGATATCTTTGGGCCCCTTGATAAAGTGAGACTTAGAAAATGCATGGCCATGCTCCGATGAGTTGATATATGATATCAATGTCATCAGTTTAAGTTAGTCTACTCGGTAATCAAGAAACCAAAGATTGGGCTATACGAGAGTGACACATTCCATGTCTCGTGCTTAGTCTTGATATCTTGGACAAAGGGACAATGGCATATATCGGTGATGATCATAAAGGTTTAGTCGATTCACCGACAATCTTGTCACTTTGGTAGCAATGATGTGTTGCTAGACACCGCTCATTGCTTATGATCATAAATGTGATTTATGATCATTGCCAACATGGCAAGAGCCTATTGGGTCGCACACATAGAGCTATTTGGATCATTAGAGTGCATGGGCTAATTATTTGGGTTATGGTTTCACTTTAATTTCGTATTAATAATGGGCCAAGGAGTTGAGCCATTATTAAGCCCGAAATTAAATCCTAATTGGAAGGGTTACAATTATGTTTATTACGTTACGCAGAAACAACACAACAAACAAAATTGCTGGATTAATGCCTCAATAAAATATCATGACTCAATGTGCAAAAATACAATCATCTCATGATTGGCTTTTTGGGCACAATACTAACAATCTCCCACTTGCACTAAAAGCCAATCATCCATGTATCTAATACCGATGGACCTAGAATGGCTATCATGCTTCTGCTGCGTAAGGGGCTTTGTCAGTGGATCAGCAATGTTGCTGTCTGTCGAAGTCCTGCATATCCTTACATCACCCCTCTCGATGATCTCCCTGATGAGATGATAGCGTCGAAGTATGTGTTTGGATCGCTGGTGAGATCGAGGTTCCTTAGCCTGTGCGATTGCTCCATTGTTGTCACAATAGAGCTCTATCGGGTCAACAATGCTTGGAACCACTCCAAGTTCAGTGATGAACTTCTTGATCCAAACTGCCTCCTTCGCAGCATCAGAGGCGGCAATGTACTCAGATTCTGTTGTAGAGTCAGCTACTGTCTCTTGCTTTGAACTCTTCCAGCTTACAGCACCACCACCAATACAAAACACATAACCAGATTGCGATCTAAAATCATCCTTATCGGATTGGAAGCTTGCATCGGTGTAACCCCTTACAACGAGCTGATCTTCACCTCCAAAGACCAAGAATGCATCCTTAGTCCTTCGTAAGTACTTAAGGATGTTCTTAACAGCTGTCCAGTGACTTTCACCAGGGTTCGATTGGTACCTACTCGTCATGCTCAAAGCATATGAGACATCGGGACGAGTACATATCATGGCATACATGATAGATCCAATTGCTGAGGCATATGGAATCTTACTCATGCGCTCTCTCTCCTCGGTTGTACTCGGACACTGAGATCTAGAAAGAGTGATACCATGTGACATGGGCAAGAATCCTTTCTTGGAATCTTGCATGCTAAACCTCTTTAGCACCTTGTCAATATATGTACTTTGACTTAGACCAAGAAGCTTTCTAGATCTATCTCTATAGATCCTGATGCCTAACACATAGGCTGCTTCACCCAAGTCCTTCATAGAGAAACATTTCCCTAGCCAAGTCTTCACAGACTGTAGCTCAGGAATGTCATTCCCGATGAGTAGTATGTCATCTACATACAACACCAAGAAGACAATAACGCTCCCACTAACCTTCTTGTAGACACAAGGTTCATCTTCATTTTTGATAAAACCAAACTCTTTGATTGCATCATCAAAACGAAGATTCCAACTTCGAGAAGCTTGCTTCAGTCCATAAATGGACCTTTGCAATTTGCACACTTTATTGGCATTCCCAGGAATGACAAAACCCTCAAGTTGTGTCATGTACACATCCTCAAGTAGCTTTCCATTTAGGAATGCAGTTTTGACATCCATTTGCCATATCTCATAATCATAGTGTGCAGCAATAGCAAACAAAATTCGGATGGATTTAAGCATAGCAACTGGTGAAAAAGTTTCATCATAGTCAATACCATGAATTTGCTTGAAACCTTTTGCAACCAATCTTCCCTTAAAGGTAATCACATTACCATCCATGTCAGTTTTCTTCTTGAAAACCCATTTGCACCCTATAGGTTTTACCCCTTCAGGTGGGTCAACCAAAGTCCATACTTGGTTTTCATACATGGATTCCATCTCGGATTTCATGGCCATTAGCCACTTCTCAGAGTCAAGCCCCAACATAGCTTGTTGGTAGGTTGTGGGCTCATCTTGATCCATGAGCATCACATCACCGGTGTGAGTCACGAGAAATCCATATCTCTCGGGCTCACGCCGAATCCTACCAGTCCTACGTGGGCTTTGTGCTACAGGAATAGACTCTTGAACCACAACATCTTGTGGTGTCTGTTCAGGTTCCATTTCAGGTTCAATGTCTCCTTGTTGTTCTTGAATTTCTTCAAGTTCTACTTTCCTCCCACTAGTTCCTTTAGAGATAAACTCTTTCTCCAAAAAGACACCAGTTCGAGCAACAAACACTTTTTGCTCAGAGGGATTGTAGAAATAGTAACCCTTTGTTTCTTTGGGATACCCAACAAAAAGACATTTTTGAGATTTGGGCCCTAGTTTGTTAGAGGATTGACATTTTACATAAGCGTCACAGCCCCAAATCTTCATAAAAGACAAATTAGGACGCCTCCCACTCCATATCTCATATGGTGTCTTTTGAACCGATTTAGATGGAACTCGGTTTAGTGTAAAAGCGGCTGTCTCTAGAGCATGTCCCCAAAAGGAGTTTGGAAGGTCAGCTTGACTCATCATGGAGCGAACCATGTCTAACAGAGTTCAATTTCTCCTTTCAGAAACACCATTCCATTGAGGTGTACCTGGTGGAGTGAGTTGTGATACTATACCACACTCCTTCAGATAGTCAAGAAATTCTCGATCCAAGTACTCTCCACCTCGATCCGATCGAAGCACTTTGATACTCTTCCCGAGTTGATTCTCTACTTCATTCTTGAATTCTTTGAACTTTTCAAAGGATTCTGACTTGTGTCTCATAAGATACACATAGCCATATCTGCTGAAGTCATCAGTGAAAGTAATGAAGTATTGGGAACCTCCTCTAGCTTGTGTAGACATAGGGCCACATACATCACTATGTATGAGTCCTAGTAAGTCATTAGCCCTTTCACTTTTGCCCTGTGAATGGGGCTTTGGTCATCTTGCCCAACAAACATGACTCACATGTCTCATATGATTCAAAATCAAATGAGTCCAAGAGTCCATCCTTATGGAGCGTGGATATGCGGGTCTCATTTATATGGCCCAAGCGACAGTGCCAGAGATAGGTCGAGTTTGAATCATTTAATCTAACCTTCTTGGTATTCACATTATAGATTGGATCTTCAAGGTCTAGAACATACAACCCATTGCTAAGTTGAGCACTACCATAAAAGATTTCATTCAAATAAATAGAACAACATTTGTCCTTTATTATAAATGAAAAACCTTTCTTGTCCAAACAAGAAACAGAAATCAAATTTCTACTAATAGTAGGCACAAAGTAGCAGTTGTCTAATTCTAAAACTAATCCACTAGGTAAAGTGAGAACATAAGTCCCTACGGCTAAGGCAGCAACCCTTGCTCCATTTCCAACACGTAGGTCCACTTCACCTCGGGCCAATCTTCTACTTCTACTTAGATCCTGCACATTTGCACAAATGTGAGATCCACATCCAGTATCCAATACCCAAGATGAGGAAGTAGAAAAGTTAGCCTCTATAACAAAAATACCTGAAGTGGAAGTCTTACTTCCCTTTTCCTTAGCAAGTTCTTCAAGATAGAGCTTACAGTTGCGCTTCCAGTGTCCAGGTTGCTTACAATGGAAGCACTCCCCTTCCTTTGCCACACCACCCTTTGGTTTCAGTGCAGCTAAAGAAGAACTATCATTGGACTTTCCATTAGCTTTATCCTTCTTCTTGTTGGCTTTTCCCTTTCCCTTGCCCTTTTGAACCATCAAAATGGGCTTAGCCTTCTTAAGGTTTTCCTCAGCAGTTCTCAACATGTTGAGCAATTCAGGGAGGGACTTGTCAAGGTCGTTCATGTTATAGTTCATGACGAACTGACTGTAGCTTTCAGGCAATGATTGCAAGACTACATCGATAGCCAACTCTTTCTGAAGAGCAAATCCCAAATTCTCAAGATTCTCAATGTACCCAATCATCTTGAGCACATGAGGACCCACGGGACTTCCCTCAGACATCTTGCACTGAAACAATGCCTTAGAGGTCTCAAACCTCTCATGCCTAGCTTGCTCTTGGAAAAGCATTTTGAGATGTTCGATCATATCGAACGCCCCCATGTTCTCATGTTGCTTCTGAAGCTCAGATTCCATGGTAATAAGCATGAGGCATGCAACATCCAAAGCATCATCAGAATGCCTCTTGTGAGCATCCCTTTCAGCTCTTGGAGCAGTGGCAGCAGGCTTATTCGGAATGGGCTGCTCTAGGACATATGCCTTTCTCTCTTGTTTGAGGACTATCCTCAAGTTTCGGTACCATTTGAGAAAGTTGGTCCCATTAAGTTTTTCCTTCTCAAGGATCGATCGCAACGAAAGTGTCGATGTGTTTTGTGCCATGGTTATCTACAACAGTAAATATGCAGTGTAAGAGTCATGTATTTTAATTCATTTAATAAGGACTTTTATTAAACGATACTCCCACTATTTTCCTCAAAATAATAACCCTCGGTATTATTTCGGAACACCTCGGCGCTAAGGTATTCTAGCGGGCCAAGATCCATATTTGACCACAACCTGAGTCAGCTTTGGCTTTTCTCTCAAGTTACAGCTATTTAGGTAGGCAACTCATTGCCAATTGCATCTTATGCAACTCTTGGATAGTTCGGTGAACAACACTTGTCCAAGCTCATCTCATGAACTTAAGCCCAACTCTATGCCTCTAAGTCCCTAATCCTATTAGGATGACTTAGTTAAGTCGAACCCAAAGTTAGCAGTTTGGATATCACTATTATCCCATCGCGCCTTACCAAGATGAACATAGGTGCTTTGCTTTGGCAAACCCACCTAATGTTGATCAAAGTCTTGACGAGTTCCAACATTTGGAAGGCATCACATTTAATGACTTAATATTTGTTTGAGGGATTTTATCTTTTGATCTCACCAATTTGTTATCTCCGGTTGTTTTATACATGCATCACATACAAATATAAAACATGCATCTCATGCTTACAAGAAATAAACGTGACATGGTTATAGCCCAAACTATGCGATATTCTCAAGCCAATGAGAATATCATAAAAGCCTAAGAAAAGAAAAGAGTCTTCACAAGCTCCTTCTCTTCCTTTCTTGGTTGCCTTTTTGTTGTCACCTCCTTGGACATACCACCTTGGATGAGCCCATAATGCACCATTACATCAATAATAGAAACCTCGAGTTACATTCGAGGGGAGTAAGGTGAGAAGAGAATGTACAATGAGAGTGATAAGAAAAGGCACGACTCGCAGGCCGTATTTACAAGTACAACCAATCAAGGGCTATAACCATGCACCATGCTTCAAACACCAATCAGCATATCATGTCAAATCTCATTCAACAAAGATGCATGCCAATTTTCGCGTGTTGATTAACCAGTTTTTATTTATGTGGCGCTTCGCATACGGCGGTCCCACTGGCACCCGAGACTCCTCCATTCGAGCCACCAAAAATACCTTACTTTCGGTGCCCGAACAGGCCGAAACCGAACAAACCTAGGGTTTTTGCCACTATTGCAACAATCCTAATCCATATAGGTATCTCATACCTATCAATTTCGGTTAATCTCATTAACCAATTTGTGTCGTTTCTTCATATATCTCATATGTTCATTACGAATTCCGGTTTCATGCATCATGAATCCATCTAATTAATCATGGCCGAAAACCAATCGAAGACATAGCATCATGCGATTCAACACTCAATCCCGATTTAGGGTTTCACCAGTAGCTCTGATACCACTGTTGGGTTTCAGGAGCCAAACAGCGCAGCGGAATTTAACTGAAACCCTCCAGGATCCAAGTGAAACGGGGTAAACCGGGTGTTCGAAAATTTCATACCTAATTTTTGGTTGAGATCTCTCACTCAACTGTAGAGTCGAATCACAAAACCTGAACAGTTGACGTGTTCAGGCTCTCTATGGTATCCACACGAGCCTCTCGGGATCACCACGCTTCCACCACATCCCGGCAGATGCGTTTCTCTTGCGCTCGCAGTGCTAGCTTGCGTCCTCCAAGGAATTGCAAGAGAAGAGTGCGGCTGTCCTTTTGGGAGGCTAGGGCAAGGAGACCTGCGAATTTCTCACTTAAAAGTTGTATTTATAGTGAGACTCAACTTCCAGGCCTAATGGGTTTCAAAGCCCTAATCCAATTAGGATTTAATTTCGGGCTTAATAATGGCTCAACTCCTTGGCCCATTATTAATACGAAATTAAAGTGAAACCATAACCCAAATAATTAGCCCATGTACTCTAATGATCCAAATAGCTCTATGTGTGCGACCCAATAGGCTCTTGCCATGTTGGCAATGATCATAAATCACATTTATGATCATAAGCAATGAGCGGTGTCTAGCAACACATCATTGCTACCCAAGTGACAAGATTGTCGATGAATCGACTAAACCTTTATGATCATCACCGATATATGCCATTGTCCCTTTGTCCAAGATATCAAGACTAAGCACGAGACATGGAATGTGTCACTCTCGTATAGCCCAATCTTTGGTTTCTTGATTACCGAGTAGACTAACTTAAACTGATGACATTGATATCATATATCAACTCATCGGAGCATGGCCATGCATTTTCAAAGTCTCACTCTATCAAGGGGCCCAAAGATATCACTCCCGTTACATAGGAGGGACAAATCCCATCTTGATCATACAAATCCCTCCGCATGATATGTGACATACCCAATGACCTCCTTCAAGTTCACTCAGTTACGAGCAACAAAGGAAAGTATCAAAGTATGTGACTCACATGTAGGGAACCTTGATGATCTTAGGTCGAAGGACTACATATACCATGATCACTATGAGAATCACTTATGACACTCATATAACGATCCATGAAGTGTTCTCATGGTGGGTCGGTCCAGTACACAAGTTCTCCAACTTGTACCCATATGTAGACTACATATCTCATATTAGTCTCCACATATGCTAGTCATTATGTATTATTGCAACCCGCTCCACAATAGTACTAGACTAGGGACGTTTAAGAATATCATTATTCTAGGGTTACAATTATGTTTATTACGTTACGCAGAAACAACACAACAAACAAAATTGCTGGATTAATGCCTCAATAAAATATCATGACTCAATGTGCAAAAATACAATCATCTCATGATTGGCTTTTTGGGCACAATACTAACACGATTCACCTTAATGAAGATTTTTTGGCTAAGTCTTTTTGCGAGATGTTTCGTTCTCCCCTTTGTCCCGAACATGATCGCTCAAGGGACTTCGGAAAATCATATCTGTGCTTATTTTGGCGAGCACCTTCGTGAGATTTTTTGTTTCCCATTTTTCCCGAACGTGATCGCTCAAGGGACTTCGGGAAATCGTATCTGCACTTATTCCGGTGAACGCCTTCACAGAATTATGGCTTGTACACTTTTTATACTTAAAAATTTTTCTAAGAAACTTCTGTACTTAGCATATTTTTGAAATTTGTACAACACAATTCTTCCGCGAAACCTTAAGCATAGAATTTTTTCAAGGCATCTGAATGCCAGGTATTTTTTAATTCTACGCCTTCGGCGTCGCCGAGTCTGTACACGCCTTTTCGTACTTCGGCAAGAACCAGATAACGTCCTTCCCAATTTGCGCTAAGTACTCCGTGGGAGGGCCTTCAAGGTGCAAAGTCAGCCTTTCGGAGAACGAGGTCTCCTTTCTTGATTCCCTTTAGCCTGGCTCGTAAGTATATAGCCGCGGCCACTCTTTGCTGAAAAGCTTTTCTTCTCAGCTCAGCTATTTCTCTGTGTTCGCTGACAAGGTCAAGCTTGGTTCTTAAGCCGAGGTCATTTCCACTTTCATCGAATACTTGTACCCATATCAATGGTCGCACGACTTCGATCGTGATGATGGCCTCTATACCGAAGACGAGTGAAAAGGGGGTCTCCCCTGTGGCTCTTCAGGGTGTTGTTCAGTAACTCCATAACACGCTTTGGAGCTCTCCCGGCCATTTCCCCTTTGCTTCCCCTAGTCTCTTTTTTAGACCGTCTTTCATGGTCCTGTTCGATACTTCTATCTGCCCGTTGCTTTGGGGATGAGCTACTGGGGCGAAGTGCATTTTTGTTCTGAGGTCACTGATGAATTCCTGGAATCCTTTATCTGTGAACTGGGACCCATTATCAGCTACAAGTACCTTTGGTATGCCGAATCTGCATACAATGTTTTTCCATACGAACTTCTGCACTTCCTTTGCCGAGATGGTCGCCAGGGGTTCTGCCTCGACCCATTTGGAGAAATAGTCCACTGCTACCATGCAGAATTTTACGCCTCCAGGGGCTGTTGGGAGCGGCCCAATGAAGTCTATGCCCCAAACTGTGAAAGGATAATCAGCCGATGTCACCAATTCCGAGGGTCTCCTCTGGATATTTGCGTGTCTTTGGTAATTATCACATTTCCGGATGAACTGCCTAGCGTCCTTTCTCAGGGTGGGCCAAAAGTATCCTTGGCAAAGTATTACTGCTGCAAGGGCGTTGGTTCAGATGTGCGAACCACAAGCGGCTTCATGTACTTCTTCGAGGATCATTTCAGTATCCTCTTCGCAACACACCTCTGCAGTGGATTTGCATATCCCTGCCGATATAATTCTTCGCCAATTAGGAAGAATCGGCCGGAGCATCTTCGGATTTTGGCAGCTTCACTGGGGTCTTCGGGGAGCGTATTGTCGGCGAGATATCTTTTTATCGGGTCTTTCCAGCCTTTTCCCGAAGTTGATATGCTCAGCACTGTGATGCTCGGGTGGCTTAGCACCTCAGTGCATGCTTTAGATTTTTCTCGGGTGGCATTATCTTGCCGAGGCACGTTTTCAATTCGTACGATGTCGAACTCCCGGATGAGTTTTGCCACCAACTCATGGTATTTTTCCAAGGTTGGGTCCTTTGCCCCGTAGTCTCCTATCGATTGTCGTACTACCAGCTGGGAATCGCTGTGGGCTTTCAAGTTTCTTACGCCAATTTTTCTAGCCAGGCGCAATCCTGCTATGAGGGCTTCATACTCCGTCATATTGTTAGTGACGTTAAAGCCGAACTTGATACTCTTCATCACTTCTAGGCCTTCAGGACCCCTAATGATTTTGCCAGCTCCCTGGTGTTCGAACCCCGAGGCTCCGTCAACATGCAAGGTCCATTCGGGCTGACCTTCGACTGGATTCGGATGGCTATCCTCAGTGGTGGGTACTTCGGCGATGAAATCTGCCAGTGCTTGAGATTTTATGGCTTTCCGAGGTTCATAAGTGATGTCGTGTTTGCCATGCTCTATGCACCACTTGGAGAGCCTTCTGGAATGATCAACCTTTCTCATGACATCGTGTAGTGGTAGACTACTTCGGACGATGATAGGGTGAGCCTGAAAGTATGGTCGTAGCCTTCTTCCTGCCAGCACCAAGGCGTATATAGCTTTTTGCAGCAAAGGATACCTGATTTCGACGCCATGCAGGGATTTGCTTACGTAGTAGACTGGCCATTACTTCGGCCCCTCTTCTTTCACAAGGACCGAGCTCACAGCCATTTTTGTGATGGTGAGGTATAGCACAAGGGGCTCTCCCTCGCGAGGTTGTCGAAGAGTGGGCAGGCTGGCTAAGTAGATTTTGAGTTCTTCCCAGGCCTTTTGGCAGTCTTCATTCCAAGGATGATCATTATTTCCGAGGTTGTTTTCCTCTTTTGTTGCCTTAGTGAGGACCTTGAAGAATGGTCGACACTTGTCTCCGTACCTGGAAATAAATCTGCAAAGAGAGGTTATCCTTGCGGTGAGTCTCTGCACATCCTTTATTGTGGCCGAAGTTCGGAGCTCGAGCAGAGCCTTGATTTTTTCTGGGTTAGCATCAATGCCACTTTCTGATACCCTGTACCCAAGGAATTTTCCCGAGGTCACTCCGAAGATGCACTTTTCGGGATTGAGACGGATCCCGAAGGCTTTGAGCTGGAGGAAAGTTTCCTTTTGATCTGCGACGTGGTCATCATGCAGCTTGCTTTTGACTATCATATCGTCGACATACACTTTCATGTTTCTCCCTATTTGGTCGTTAAAAACCTTGCTCATCAACCTCTGGTAGATGGCTCCTGCGTTTTTAAGCTCGAAGGGCATTCTGACGTAGCAATATGTTCCTCCCTCAGTGATGAAGGCGGTTTTTTCCTCATCTTCGGGGTCCATTCTTATTTGATGATACCCATTGAAGGCGTCTAAGAAACTTAGGAGCCCGTATTCAGCAGTTGAGTCTACCAATCGGTCTATCGGTGGGAGGGGGTATGAGTCTTTTGGGCAAGCATCGTTCAAGTTTCTGAAGTCGATGCACATCCGGAGCTTACTGCTTCCTTCTTTTCTGGCGATAACCACATTGCTCAACCATTCGGGGTATTTGACCTCCCTGACGACACCAGCGTCTAACAAGTGCTGGACTTCAGTTTTGACAAAGTTACTTTTATGAACCGAGATGCTCCGTTTCTTTTGCCGGACAGGTTTTGCCTCGGGATTAACTTTAATGCTATGCTGTATTACGCTAGGTTTATCCCTGGCATATCTTTCGGCGAGTAGGCAAATAGATCTTTATTTTCCCGTAGAAAAGATACAAGTTTTTTCTTGTCACCTTTGGCCAAGCTCCTCCCTATTCGGGTAGATTGACCTGGGACAAGTTCTACTGTTTCCATTTCCGCTTTCACGGGATCTTCTTCCTTGCCCTTCTCTGGTGCCTTTGCCTCCATCATTTGTGTGAAGTTGTTTGTCGGAGCTTTTCGTGCCTTTACGAACACTTTTCTTACTTCGCCTTGATCTATGAAGATCTCTGCATCTCCATCCATGGTGGCGAAGGTGACAGTCAAGTACTTCACATCAGGGCGAATGTGCAGATTTCCCTGTGTCTGTCTCCCAAGGATGGCATTGTACGATGAAGGGACATCTATGACAATAAACTTCGCTATTATGGAGGCGTAAAGTTCAGCAGTCCCTTCTACCGAAGTTCCTTTCATCATCAAGGGGAGATCGATCCATCCGAGGACAGGCAGTTCGGACGGTCCTACCCCGAAAGTAGGTGAGGTGTCGGGCTTGAGGTCGCTGCTAGACGTGCCCAAGTTCGGCAATAAGTGCGAGAACAGGACGTCAGCGTTCGATCCGTCATCGAGCAGCACTCTCTTGACGTCCCAGTTCCCTATCCTCGCCATGATCAGCAGCGGATCGTCATGGGGAAAGATGACGGTGGATCCATCCCTACGGGCCAGTTTCTTTGTCGGATTCTGATATTCCATGACTACTATTTCTCTGGCCTTCCTCTTTCTTTCCGAGGGTGGGAGCCCCGTTGTGATTGTTTGTATTACTCCTACCGGAGGTGGAGGGCGCCTCTTCGGACTTCGGTTTCTCCGCCTGTCAGAGTCACAGTCCTCATCTTCGGCCTTTTCTTCCTCATCTTTTCTTCCCTTCGGGGAAGGCATCCGCAGATATCGTCGAAGTTGGCCCAATTTTATTAGCGACTCTATGTACTTCTTCAGTTGGAAGCATTTTTCGGTGTCATGGCCGATGTCGCGGTGAAACTGGCAGAATTTCTTTACATTTTTCTTGTTATCAGCGGTCATGGCCCTTGGCCTCCGAATCTGCGTCTCCTGCCTTTCCATCGTCATGAGGATGTTTGTCCGTGTAGTGTTCAGGGGTGTGAAAGCTGGGAGTTTCCTTCCCTGTATTCTGCGAGGTCGGCCTGCCTGTTCGTTTGGATGCCGATTTTGCTGGTTGGACCCTACGGAGCGGGTGTGATCAGACTTCGGCCCACCCATCGTCAGCTCCTCGGCGGTCATGTTTTGTTTGGCCCTTCAATAAAATTTGCCGAGGGTGTCCAGGGGGTCCTTAGAGAACTCATAAAACAACTGCGAGTCCCTCCAAAGGCCCCGTGTCATGGCGAGAATGCGTATTTCGGGCCGAAAATCCAGGATGCTCAAAGCTTCCCTGTTAAACCTTTCGACATAGTCACGGATGGTTTCTCCATTTTTTTGCTCTATGTCGAACATCTGTACAGGCATTTTCGCCGTTGGCCAACTTCCAATAAATTGCTATGTGAAGGCCGTGGATAACTCCTGGAACCCCGTGATGGTTCCTGGAGCCAACGAGTTATACCATGCAGTTGCTGGTCCTGTGAGGGTGACCTCAAAACATTTGCACAAGGTAGCATCATCGGCTCTATGCATTATCATGCTGCGTCTGTACTTTGTCAGATGGGCCTGTGGGTTAGTGCAGCCATCATAGATCTCCAGCCGAGGTACCCTGAAGTTGCCTGCCATGGCTGCCTCAACTACAGTTTGGGTGAACGGGGACTCATCCTCGCAGAAGGTTCCCGACAGCCTAGCCCAGACGGGTTTGCGGGCTACCTGTTTTTCCACCCTGTCTAGTCTCGCTAGTATCCTCTCCATAAGGATCGTGGCGTTAGGCTCTTCCTCTGGGAAGGGAGATTGTCGGCACCTCTTCGGGGAGCGAGCTCGGCGTCGAGGGGACAGGGACCTCGCCTCAGGCGATGAACTCCTTCGTTGTGAGACTTTGGGTCACTTGGACCTTGTTTGTCCCGCAGGCCATTTCTCGAGGGGTATGTTTTCTATAGAGGACTCTTCACGTGGGTCCCCGCTTCCCGAACTATGATGGGTCGATTTAGGGCTTTTCTCCCAAGGGCGTCCTGGTAAGGGAGGCCTTTGGCCCTGAGCTTGTTGTGGCCACCTTCGGTTTATCTGCTGTGTCATTTCAGCTATGACAGAATGTTGAAAGTCCCGTAGAAAGCTCATAGTAATGACTAGAGCGCGGTCTTCCTTGGGCGCAGAAGTCCTTGGGAATGTTTGCTCAACGGCCGGTTGATCCCCAGGCGCGGACGGGGACCTCGGGAGTCCCTTGTCCTTAGAACGCCGAGTTTCAATGACGGCGACCTCAAAGCGGGTTCCCACAGACGGCGCCAAATGATGCCGGTCAGCATATTCATGGAGTGACATTGAGACTTGTAGAGGGACTTCTTGAGAGGGAGACCGCCTGGAGTACCGAACTGCCTAAGGGAGCGCACCTGAAAAGCTCAGAAGAGATGGTTAGGAGGTCCCCGGGGTGTGTTTCCGGGGAGGAACCTCCGACGCCCAAGTCAGTGTCCTGAGAGGAAATAAGGGAGGAGCACTGAAAAGTAGAACGCTCAAGGAGAGGAGTCTGCTCAAGGATCCATCCCTTGCCCAGGTTTATTTGCTGGTATTTATAGGAGTATTCAGCCCGTTCAGATCATGACACGTGTTCGGTCAGATCTTTGCTGAATTTTTGGGCATAGGGGACAAGTAGCCGGTGGCAGGTTTCTTGAGACTTGAACCGAGACAGGTCATGATGGGACCTAGATGGCGTCGATGTGTCAGACCGCTGTTTGGGGTGGCCTGTAACGTCTGTGGGCGACATGTCAGAGGCTCCTTAGATGCTCATGTCGTACTCCCGAAGTCCCTGGACGAGGTCGTCCACTGGCGCGGACGATGCCCCTTCGGGAAATATGCCCGTAGTTCGGGGAGTTCCCTGATTTAGGGTTCTGCCTTCGGGGAGATCCTCTTCGGCTTACAATAGCTGATTTTCCATCTTGGAAGGCGATCTGTTTAGTACCTCGGGGAGCTAATAGTATCCTCGCGTTCCCTGACGCTCTGAGTTCGGGTCAGATAGAGGCGATAGCCCTTCGGCTATCACTTGTCATTTTGTGTAACTTAGCAAACTAAGAGTGGGAATCAAGCTATGCCGTCTCTCCAATATGACTCTTTGACTATTCCAGTAGCTCTATGTGAAGATCCAAGTCCATCCTCCATTAAATAACAAGTGACAAAGGCATAAACTGCTTGAGCTCCCTACTTAACTCTCTTCCTTATAGTTGGTCCACTAACTACCTTCAATGGGTACTTTCCATCATTGAGTGTTCCTCTTAGATTCATATTAGATAGTATCATAATTAGTAGTAATAGGTGCAATATAATACCTCTAGACAAGGGTGAAATCTAGTACTGTATTGTAGGACTATTAATGAATTCTTAGGAAGCACGATAGACCTCAACACCTTATTGCTAACTTAAGAATAGTTATTAGTATAATAGGAATAATAGGGAGGTAATTGAAATTAGGTAGTACTCTACAGTCAAAGTTAATCATAATCCTGCTAAACCAAAGTAAAAGCTATACAAGTGATTTCTAGTGATTCTAAGTATGAGGTTTCTTATTGTTGATTGTCTTAATTGTTTTCGACAGTCAGCCAATAGCTAGTAGCAAATAGTTCTTTTTCATTCATTAGTTAGTTTTGTTAATTCAAAGTAGTTAGTTGACCCAACATCTTTAACTGTCGGCTAGATAATAAAGAAAGGTTGAATATGGTAGACAACATCCATTCTTTAGGGAAAATGATCTTGTACTTTCCACCACTATACTTTGATGATAGGTGCACTTGCTTGTGAGCTCACATATTTATGAGTATAAAGAGATTTAATGCATCCACATTATTTTCTAGAGTAGTGGGAAAGGTCTATATGAACTATTAACGCAAGAAGTTTTTGGCAATATTATAGGGGAACATTTGTTGAGCTTGCTGCAAAAAAGATTGATAATTTATTGATCTATTTCTTTTCTTCCAAAAGGAAATTTGGTGTATTACTCATAGCTGACCTGGTGAAGTTATTAAAGTAGATCCAAAAATCAAAACGACCTTGAGGAAACTATTGTTTGCAAGGGGTACTGAATCATTCCCATTATGTTTTGAAGTAGAGCAACAAGGAAAAAATTAGGAACACTTGATCCTGGAAGACTGTAATCAAGTAAGAACTATGTCAAAATATGTTAAGCCCTTTCTTGAAATGGCACCATTAAGTTTTGTGATACCTTTGTCAATGCCAACAATTTTGAGATCAAGACAAATATTATTCAAATGGCGCAAAATTGCATTCAATTCAATGGTTTAGCAGATGGGCATCCTAATGCTCACATTGCTAGCTTCCTAGAGATTTGTGACACTTTTAGCATTAATAGAGGTAGCGAAGATAACATTCACTTAATACTATTCCTATTCTCACTAAGAACAAGAGCTAAACAATAGTTGACTTCACATCTAAGAGGTTTAATTACCACTTGGAATGCTCTTGTTGATAAGTTCTTATTGAAGTATTTTCCTTCAGCCAAGGCCATGAATTTCCATAAAGATATGTCAAATTCTAGTCTGATGGATTCACAAACATTATATAAGGCTTAGAAAAAGTTCAAGGATCTATTGAGAAGTTGTCTACATCATGGATCACCTACATGGTTGCAAGTACAAACATTCTATAATGGTCTATGTTATGCTTCCAAGAAAATGATTGACGCAACAGTCAGGCTTAGTCTTACTAGCAAGACACTTGATACAGCACAAGAATTGATTGAGGAAATGGTGATGAACAATAGCCAATGGCAATCATTGTCTAAGATGAAGCCAAGCAGAGAAGCTATAGTTCAGAGTTCCAAAACCCTATCCAATTTTGGTCAATTAAACTAAAGCTTTCACAAGGGAATTTAGAAAATTTTCAGCTAGTTAGAAGCAAGTCTTGATGCAATGCGAAGCTTCTGGATAAGGACATTTATGTGGTGATTGTCACATGTGTAATTGGCTAAGAAAAATTGAGCTGGTGGACGTCATTGGAAATCTACTGAGGCCACAAAACAATTTGTGCATGAATGTTTTTCTCAAACTAATCAGTGGCAACAACCGCCTGGTTTTCAACCGCAACTACAACAAGAAAAAAGGCCAATTATGGAACAATTGAATCAATGTAACCAAATTAGGGTTGAGGAATATGAGAACAAATATACAAAATTTTGAGAGCTAGTTTACTCAACTAGCTAAGATTCTTTCTAAATTCTAAAAGGCCACAAGGAGCTTTACTGGTGAAAATTGAGCCGAATCCTAGAGGAGTTTACAATTCAGCTTTTCGTAATAAGGGAAATGGTCAAGCAGATTTGTAGGTATTGGTGAGGAAGGGAGAACCTCCTTGAAAGATCAAGGAAGACATTAGGGCGATGACATTAAACCAAGCAGTTATTGGGAGGTAACCTAAGCGTTAAAATTTTGTTGTTTAGCTTTATTTTCATTTATTTGATCTAATTATTAGCAGTTTAAGGGTCTTGTGATTCTATGATTTGCATTGTTGATGCAGGAATCTTGAGCATTTTGGGAAGAATTTTGAATTCAAAGTGGGAGAAAAGGTCTAAGTTCAATTATGGGTAAGTTCACAAATTTTTCTATGTTCCCGGAGATAAACAGGCTCCTATACATGTCGATGTTTAGGGCCATGTTCATTAACATGATTTCAAATAGTGCCATGTTTTTTTTATTAAAATGATTTTTCATAAAGAATTTTTATTTGAGCTATAGTAGCCAAACATGATTCGTGTTACAGTCATCTAACAAAGCGTGTTAACCTTACATGGTTCCATATCAAAAGCTTAAAATTCTATATGTTAAACACATGCACTAACCAGCCCATATTTTAAAACATGTTTATCCAACATGGTTTACTACTCAATCACGTTTGAAAGCATGTTTCATTTCTAAGTTTATTAAATTTACGATCCTTGGTATAAACACGGTCCCACAGATGGCCGTGTTCCTTAGCATGTTTGCCTAAAATGGTTTAAGCAAAGCCCATGTTGTTGGCCTATGTTATTTTCTTATTTTAAAATTTTTTGCGCACCAGACTTCGAACACCGTTAGCTACACACCCATGTTTGAAGTAATGTTACACATACACGATTGATTACACGCCCCTGTTCTATCCCATGTTTGGTGCTTTTTTATGTCTTTGTGTCTTTGGATTTTACGTTAAACATTAGTATTGAAGACAATAATCTAAAACGCTTACTAAGTTCTTCACAATAGAACTTACCCGTTAGTGTCTTCATTTCAAAGGATCTAGAAATAGAGCACTAGGTCTAATAATTACAAGTTGAATTTTATTTTGAAACTTCAATTATATGATCTTTAATATTTCTATTATTAAACTGGAAATTTTAATCATTTTTAGAGTACATTTTCTACTTTTAGTACTAGTATGTATTGCCTTGTGCAACAGCTGTCTTTTGAAGCTTTTGGAGTGTACTACCTAGAGCAAAGACCTCGAAGAAGCTACTTTATGTACCCAATTAACCTAAGATTGATATATGATGAATATGCACATGTGAATGAACCATGGATGTTTTATGATGATAAATGAAACAATGACAATGCTATTTTGAACCTTATTGCGCAAGTCTAGTGATTGTGTTATTTATGGCTATTTTGATGGAACTTAATTAAATGGATTCAGAATCATTCTAAATTAAGGGGAGTAGTTTTATCAAGTGTCCAACACATGTTTGAACCTACCCAAATTAAGTTTGAATGTAAATTTTAAGTGTGTGATTTATTATGAAATATTTTAAAGACATTTTATGATTTTGTGTATAGTCAAGTGTACCCTTCAATCTAAAGGCTATAACTCTTTGTGCAAGTTAAGTTTGGCTATGAATTTGGGTAGCATTTACAACTCTTAAAGAGGAAGGCTGGGCTTTTGAATCACATAAATTAGACTACTGTAGCTCAAGATATTGTCTTCTAAAATTTACTATGTACTGTTCACTTGATCATTTCTACCTGGTTGGTTGTAAATTCCATAATGACATTTCTAGAAGGATTTAATGCCTCAAACCTATTTCCCTATGAATGTTTAAGTGAGTTAAAGGTGTTAAACCTTTTAGGGCATATGTAGACATAGGTAGAAATTTAGATGGACATGGTATGAATGTTTGGACACATACAAGGGTACTATTTGCAATGTGGGTGCAAGTGTATGTGTTTAAGTGCATAGTTGGCTAAGATTGATATGCAACATTCAAGTTGATATTTTTCACCATTGTCTTCCCTACCAAGCAAGCTTAAATTTAAATATGTGTATTTATGTTTGGACCACTATACATGTATTTTACAAAGTGACAAGAGGGCCACTTGGTTAAGCTTGCGAGCATTGTTCTACTTGGCCTATAGAACATGCTATTGACCTAGGAGTCGGGTACACCTAGAAATGGTCAATTGTAATGAAAAGTTCATTATGGCTCCAGAGTGGTAACAAGAGGTGGTATCAATGCATGGTTTAATGAGATTTATATTTATATGACATGATGTTTATAGTTCATACATGGAGCTTAGTTGGCTCTACTGTTAGTGTTAAGTGCCTAACATAAAGTATATGTTGTGCTCTTTCGATTATTATGAAATAGGAAATTAGTGGAACAATAAGGGGGGACCAAGAACCTCGAAAACCTCATCCTGGGCAAAAACAAGATATAAGAAATGAAGATCAAAGAATGGGTGACTGAGGCTCTTAAAGGGCACAAGAAGTAGTGAGCCCTCCACTTGAACTGAATATGCCTCATGTGTGGCAGAACTATAGAGGAATCTTGTGTAGATAAATTCAGGTTAGGAAGGCTACTACAAGCACAACAACAAAGAGTATAAGCTGTGCCAAATGAAAAAATACATAAGATTGCAGGAAATGGGCCTAAAGCCAACAACTCAACTGAAGATGAGGTAGGAAGACAAAAAGTAGTTGAACATGAAGATAGGAGACTTCCTAAAGCCAAGAGAATCAAATCTAAAATTGGTCAAGTGTCTAGGGGTAGCCATTCAGTTTATGACCATTCCAGTAAGAAAGAAGCTAAAAGACATGATGAGAGAAGAAGAATAAGACCCAGAAAGCATTTAGACTTAAAACAATGTCAAAGGTTTAGCAAACATAGAGCTGAGGATATTGAAAACTCTAATGATATTGGATTGCTGGAGACATTTGAAAGGCTAAGACCTCATCAATTTGATGGTAAAGTTGGACCAAAAAAAGCTAAAGAATGGCTAAAATTCCTTTTTTGCTCGTACCACCATCCTCTTAGGATTCTTTCTAACTTGGGAGTTGGAGGCTCCCCCATCAAAAAAATCTTCATCAACCTCTGTAGCCCTTTGTTCCCATTTTTAGTCTCCTTGGAAAGTTCATTGTAGCATTGCTTGGCAATTGACATAATGGACAGAAGAGAATGATAACTATTACTGGTTTGTTTTGAGCTTGGGTTTTGTTAGGCTTGAGTTAATTTTGTGCCATGAACCGTATTTGTGCTGGGAACCTATGAAACATTAGTGGAGCCCTTGGAGCATGTGGGTTGTGCTTGTTTCTTTCTAATTCTTTTGCAATTGAGGTAAGGGATTTATGGTTAATGCATTATTGATGCCATCCTAGGTTGCTTGTGGTATAATGCATGTGGATTTGTGAATTATGTTAATTGGTGGATGTGAAGTTCATAGTGGATTGTGTGTTTTCCTTGCTTCGTTTGATATTTATGTACATCCATGCTTGGTATGGCTGCTAAATTCTGCCATAGGAAGTGTGTTTTTTAAAGGATTGCAAGGTGGGGAGGCGCCTCCAATATGTTTAGGAGCCTTTGGAGGCCTCCCAAGGTGCTTGGTCCATCATTTACAAGTGCAAGGGCAGGACTCTAGCACGACAAAGCCAGTATGGCACAATAGCATGCAGAATGTACCAAAAGAGTCTGATAACTTCGCCTGTGGTACTGCAACACTGCTTGGTACCGTAGCCCCACAAGCAAAATCATCAATAAACCTACATTTTCGTAAGGAGTTCAGAGGGAGGTTTGTGGTGTGCCTAGGGTGCCTAAAGGATGAGGTGGCCTAGTGGCACTCTAGGGTGTACAAAAGTCCTCCTCGAACTAGCAATTTCTCAAGGTATTGTGGGCAACAAAAGTACCCATAAAGCAAAAATGGATAATTTTGCCACAATAACACACCTTTAGTTTGGTGTATGGTTTAGTACCTTCGGGAGGATAACTAGCCCTTCATGTTTGACTTCTTGATCTAGGAACTTTAGTGCACCTACATGGGTTCCATAGGACCTAGAAATTATAAGTCCAACAATGACAATTACTACTCCACTAGGGTGAACCAACTAACGTTGATAGGTAAGCACCATGATGTTAGTGTTGTGCCATAAGGCAATCATGAGATGATTGTATTTTTTGCACATTGAGCCATGATATTTTATTAAGGTATTAACCCAGTAACTATGTTTGTTGTTTTGTTTTTACGTAACGTAATAAACAAAATTGTAACCCTTGAATAATGATATTCTCAAATGTCCCTAGTCTAGCAATATTGTGGAGCGGCTTACAATAATACATTAATGACTAACATATGTGGAGACTAATATAAGATATGTAGTCTACATATGGGTACAAGGTGGAGAACTTCTGAACAGGACTAACCCACCATGAGAATACTACATGGATCGTTATATGAGTGTCATAAGTGGTTCTCATAGTGATCATGGTATATGTAGTCCTTTCACCTAAGGTAATCAAGGTTCCCTACATGTGAGTCACATACATTGATACTTCCTTTTGTTGCTCATAACTGAGTGAACTTGAAGGAGGTCATTAGGTATGTCACATATCATGTAGAGGGACTTGTATAATCAGGATGGGATTTGTCCCGCCTATGTAATGGGAGTGATATCTTCGGGCCCCTAGATGGAGTGAGACTTAGAAAATGCATGGCCATGCTCGGATGAGTTGATATATGATATCAATGTCATGAATTTAAGTTAGTCTACTTGGTAATCAAGAAACCAACGATTGGGCTATACGAGAGTCACACATTCCATGTCTTATGCCTAGTCTTGATATATTGGACAAAGGGACAATGGCATATATGGGTAATGATCATAAGGTTTAGTCAAATCACCGACATCTTGTCACTTGGGTGGCAATGATGTGTTGCTAGACACCGCTCACTGCTTATGATCATAAATGTGATTTATGATCATTGCCAACGTGGTAAGAGCCTAGTGGGTCGCACACATAGAGCTATTTAGATTGTTAGAATGCATGGGCTAATAATTTGGGTTATGGTTTCATAATAATTTCATATTAATAATGGACTCAAAAGTTGAGACATTACGGAGCTCAAAATTAAAGCCTAATTGGATTAGGGCTTTAAAATCCATTAGGCCTAGAAGTTAAGTCTCACTATAAATCCAACTTTTAGTGAGAAATTCACAGCCTTGCCCTAGCCTCCCAAAAAGGGTAGCCGCACTTTTCTCTTGCAATTCCATGGAGGACACAAGCTAGCACTGTGAGTACAAGAGAAACGCATCTATTGGGATGTGGTGGAAGTGTGGTGATCCTGAGAAGCTCGTGTGGATACCATAGAGAGCTTGAACACATCAACTATTCAGGTTCTGTGACTCAACTCTACAATTAGGGGAGAGATCTCAACCGAAATTAGGTATGAAAAAGTTTGAACACCTGGTTTACCCAATTTCACTTAGATCCTAGAGGGTTTCGGTTAAATTTTGCTGCGCTTGTTTGGCTCCCGAAACCCTACACATCAGTGAAGATTTAGTGCACATGTAGCCAGGGCAAGATTACTTGATGTGAAAGTGAAAACCTAGTGCACCTTTTGGTACACTTTTGACATTGAACCTTAGTACACAAGTTGCCCGGGCAAGTCTAAGTGCTTGAAGCACTACATGGAGGCTTAGCACACCTAGTGAGTTCTGTTAGTATTGTGCCCAAAAAGCCAATCATGAGATGATTGTATTTTTGCACATTGAGTCATGATATTTTATTGAGGCATTAATCCAGCAATTTTGTTTGTTGTTTTGTTTCTGCGTAACATAATAAACATAATTGTAACCCTAGAATAATGATATTCTTAAACGTCCCTAGTCTAGTATTATTGTGGAGCGGGTTGCAATAATACATAATGACTCGCATATGTGGAGACTAATATGAGATATGTAGTCTACATATGGGTACAAGTTGGAGAACTTGTGTACTGGACCGACCCACCATGAGAACACTTCATGGATCGTTATATGAGTGTCATAAGTGATTCTCATAGTGATCATGGTATATGTAGTCCTTCGACCTAAGATCATCAAGGTTCCCCACATGTGAGTCACATACTTTGATACTTTCCTTTGTTGCTCGTAACTGAGTGAACTTGAAGGAGGTCATTGGGTATGTCACATATCATTCGGAGCGATTTGTATGATCAAGATGGGATTTGTCCCTCCTATGTAACGGGAGTGATATCTTTGGGCCCCTTGATAGAGTGAGACTTAGAAAATGCATGGCCATGCTCCGATGAGTTGATATATGATATCAATGTCATCAGTTTAATTTGGTCTACTCGGTAATCAAGAAACCAAAGATTGGGCTATACGAGAGTGACACATTCCATGTCTCGTGCTTAGTCTTGATATCTTGGACAAAGGGACAATGGCATATATCGGTGATGATCATAAAGGTTTAGTCGATTCACCGACAATCTTGTCACTTGGGTAGCAATGATGTGTTGCTAGACACCGCTCACTGCTTATGATCATAAATGTGATTTATGATCATTGCCAACATGGCAAGAGCCTATTGGGTTGCACACGTAGAGCTATTTGGATCATTAGAGTGCATGGGCTAATTATTTGGGTTATGGTTTCACTTTAATTTCGTATTAATAATGGGCCAAGGAGTTGAGCCATTATTAAGCCCGAAATTAAATCCTAATTGGATTAGGGCTTTGAAACCCATTAGGCCTGGAAGTTGAGTCTCACTATAAATACAACTTTTAAGTGAGAAATTCGCAGGTCTCCTTGCCCTAGCCTCCCAAAAGGACAGCCACACTCTTCTCTTGCAATTCCTTGGAGGACGCAAGCTAGCACTGCGAGCGCAAGAGAAACGCATCTGCCGGGACGTGGTGGAAGCGTGGTGATCCCGAGAGGCTCGTGTGGATACCATAGAGAGCCTGAACACGTCAACTGTTCAGGTTTTGTGATTCGACTCTACAGTTGAGTGAGAGATCTCAACCGAAAATTAGGTATGAAATTTTCGAACACCCGGTTTACCCCGTTTCACTTGGATCCTGGAGGGTTTCGGTTAAATTCTGCTGCGCTGTTTGGCTCCCGAAACCCAACAAGTTCTTAGAACAAAAGTGAGGTACATCCACTACATTCACTTGTATAACAATTAAAAGAAAGGTAAATGGTAAGCTAAGCTCCCTAGGTTGAGAAGCCAATACTTGCTAGGAATGAGTTAGATGCTGCCCCCCACGCCCCCCGCAAGGGCGGCTCCCCTTGACCCCGTCCGCTGACCGGTCAGCGGAACCACCGCCCGCTGACCGGCCAGCGGGACCGCCGTATGCGAAGCGCCACATAAATAAAAACTGGTTAATCAACACGCGAAAATTGGCATGCATCTTTGTTGAATGAGATTTGACATGATATGCTGATTGGTGTTTGAAGCATGGTGCATGGTTATATCCCTTGATTGGTTGTACTTGTAAATACGGCCTGCGAGTCGTGCCTTTTCTTATCACTCTCATTGTACATTCTCTTCTCACCTTACTCCCCTCGAATGTAACTCGAGGTTTCTATTATTGATGTAATGGTGCATTATGGGCTCATCCAAGGTGGTATGTCCAAGGAGGTGACAACAAAAAGGCAACCAAGAAAGGAAGAGAAGGAGCTTGTGAAGACTCTTTTCTTTTCTTAGGCTTTTATGATATTCTCATTGGCTTGAGAATATCGCATAGTTTGGGCTATAACCATGTCACGTTTATTTCTTGTAAGCATGAGATGCATGTTTTATATTTGTATGTGATGCATGTATAAAACAACCAGAGATAACAAATTGGTGAGATCAAAAGATAAAAGCCCTCAAACAAATATTAAGTCATTAAATGTGATGCCTTCCAAATGTTGGCACTCATCAAGACTTTGATCAACATTAGGTGGGTTTGCCAAAGCAAAGCACCTATGTTCATCTTGGTAAGGCGTGATGGGATAATAGTGATATCCAAACTGCTAACTTTGGGTTCGACTTAACTAAGTCACCCTAATAGGATTAGGGACTTAGAGGCATAGAGTTGGGCTTAAGTTCATGAGATGAGCTTGGACAAGTGTTGTTCACCCAACTATCCAAGAGTTGCATAAGATGCAATTGGCAATGAGTTGCCTACCTAAATAGCTGTAACTTGAGAGAAAAGCCGAAGCTGACTCAGGTTGTGGTCAAATATGGATCTTGGCCCGCTAGAATACCTTAGCGCCGAGGTGTTCCGAAATAATACCGAGGGTTATTATTTTGAGGAAAATAGTGGGAGTATCGTTTAATAAAAGTCCTTATTAAATGAATTAAAATACATGACTCTTACATTGCATATTTACTGTTGTAGATAACCATGGCACAAAACACATCGACACTTTCGTTGCGATCGATCCTTGAGAAAGAAAAACTGAATGGGACCAACTTTCTCAAATGGTACCGAAACTTGAGGATAGTCCTCAAACAAGAGAGAAAGGCATATGTCCTAGAGCAGCCCATTCCGAATGAGCCTGCTGCCACTGCTCCAAGAGCTGAAAGGGATGCTCACAAGAGGCATTCTGATGATGCTTTGGATGTTGCATGCCTCATGCTTATTACCATGGAATCTGAGCTTCAGAAGCAACATGAGAACATGGGGGCGTTCGATATGATCGAACATCTCAAAATGCTTTTCCAAGAGCAAGCTAGGCATGAGAGGTTTGAGACCTCTAAGGCATTGTTTCAGTGCAAGATGTCTGAGGGAAGTCCCGTGGGTCCTCATGTGCTCAAGATGATTGGGTACATTGAGAATCTTGAGAATTTGGGATTTGCTCTTCAGAAAGAGTTGGCTATTGATGTAGTCTTGCAATCGTTGCCTGAAAGCTACAGTCAGTTCGTCATGAACTATAACATGAACGACCTTGACAAGTCCCTCCCTGAATTGCTCAACATGTTGAGAACTGCTGAGCAAAACCTTAAGAAGGCTAAGCCCATTTTGATGGTTCAAAAGGGCAAGGGAAAGGGAAAAGCCAACAAGAAGAAGGATAAAGCTAATGGAAAGTCCAATGCTAGTTCTTCTTCAGCTGCACTGAAACCAAAGGGTGGTGTGGCAAAGGAAGGGGAGTGCTTCCATTGTAAGCAACCTGGACACTGGAATCGCAACTGCAAGCTCTATCTTGAAGAACTTGCTAAGGAAAAGGGAAGTAAGACTTCCACTTCAGGTATTTTTGTTATAGAGGCTAACTTTTCTACTTCCTCATCTTGGGTATTGGATACTGGATGTGGATCTCACATTTGTGCAAATGTGCAGGATCTAAGTAGAAGTAGAAGATTGGCCCGAGGTGAAGTGGACCTACGTGTTGGAAATGGAGCAAGGGTTGCTGCCTTAGCCATAGGGACTTATGTTCTCACTTTACCTAGTGGATTAGTTTTAGAATTAGACAACTGCTACTTTGTGCCTACTATTAGTAGAAATTTGATTTCTGTTTCTTGTTTGGACAAGAAAGGTTTTTCATTTATAATAAAGGACAAATGTTGTTCTATTTATTTGAATGAAATCTTTTATGGTAGTGCTCAACTTAGTAATGGGTTGTATGTTCTAGACCTTGAAGATCCAATCTATAATGTGAATACCAAGAAGGTCAGATTAAATGATTCAAACTTGACCTATCTCTGGCACTGTCGCTCTGGCCATATAAATGAGACCCGCATATCCAAGCTCCATAAGGATGGACTCTTGGACTCATTTGATTTTGAATCATATGAGACACGTGAGTCATGTTTGTTGGGCAAGATGACCAAAGCCCCATTCACAGGGCAAAGTGAAAGGGCTAATGACTTACTAGGACTCATACATAGTGATGTATGTGGCCCTATGTCTACACAAGCTAGAGGAGGTTCCCAATACTTCATTACTTTCACTGATGACTTCAGCAGATATGGCTATGTGTATCTTATGAGACACAAGTCAGAATCCTTTGAAAAGTTCAAAGAATTCAAGAATGAAGTAGAGAATCAACTCGGGAAGAGTATCAAAGTGCTTCGATCAGATCGAGGTGGAGAGTACTTGGATCGAGAATTTCTTGACTATCTGAAGGAGTGTGGTATAGTATCACAACTCACTCCACCAGGTACACCTCAATGGAATGGTGTTTCTGAAAGGAGAAATCGAACTCTGTTAGACATGGTTCGCTCCATGATGAGTCAAGCTGACCTTCCAAACTCCTTTTGGGGACATGCTCTAGAGACAGCCGCTTTTACACTAAACCGAGTTCCATCTAAATCGGTTCAAAAGACACCATATGAGATATGGAGTGGGAGGCGTCCTAATTTGTCTTTTATGAAGATTTGGGGCTGTGACGCTTATGTAAAACGTCAATCCTCTAACAAACTAGGGCCCAAATCTCAAAAATGTCTTTTTGTTGGGTATCCCAAAGAAACAAAGGGTTACTATTTCTACAATCCCTCTGAGCAAAAAGTGTTTGTTGCTCGAACTGGTGTCTTTTTGGAGAAAGAGTTTATCTCTAAAGGAACTAGTGGGAGGAAAGTAGAACTTGAAGAAATTCAAGAACAACAAGGAGACATTGAACCTGAAATGGAACCTGAACAGACACCACAAGATGTTGTGGTTCAAGAGTTTGTTCCTGTAGCACAAAGCCCACGTAGGACTGGTAGGATTCGGCGTGAGCCCGAGAGATATGGATTTCTCGTGACTCACACCGGTGATGTGATGCTCATGGATCAAGATGAGCCCACAACCTACCAACAAGCTATGTCGGGGCCTGACTCTGAGAAATGGCTAGTGGCCATGAAATCCGAGATGGAATCCATGTATGAAAACCAAGTATGGACTTTGGTTGACCCACCTGAAGGGGTAAAACCCATAGGGTGCAAATGGGTTTTCAAGAAGAAAACTAACATGGATGGTAATGTGATTACCTTTAAGGGACGATTGGTCGCAAAAGGTTTCAAGCAAATTCATGGTATTGACTATGATGAAACTTTTCCACCAGTTGCTATGCTTAAATCCATCCGAATTTTGTTTGCTATTGCTGCACACTATGATTATGAGATATGGCAAATGGATGTCAAAACTGCATTCCTAAATGGAAAGCTACTTGAGGATGTGTACATGACACAGCCTGAGGGTTTTGTCACTCCTGGGAATGCCAATAAAGTGTGCAAATTGCAAAGGTCCATTTATGGACTGAAGCAAGCTTCTCGAAGTTGGAATCTTCGTTTTGATGATGCAATCAAAGAGTTTGGTTTTATCAAAAATGAAGATGAACCTTGTGTCTACAAGAAGGTTAGTGGGAGCGCTATTGTCTTCTTGGTGTTGTATGTAGATGACATACTACTCATCGGGAATGACATTCCTGAGCTACAGTCTGTGAAGACTTGGCTAAGGAAATGTTTCTCAATGAAGGACTTGGGTGAAGCAGCCTATGTGTTAGGCATCAGGATCTATAGAGATAGATCTAGAAAGCTTCTTGGCCTAAGTCAAAGTACATATATTGACAAGGTGCTAAAGAGGTTTAGCATGCAAGATTCCAAGAAAGGATTCTTGCCCATGTCACATGGTATCACTCTTTCTAGATCTCAGTGTCCGAGTACAACCGAGGAGAGAGGGCGCATGATTAAGATTCCATATGCCTTAGCAATTGGATCTATCATGTATTCCATGATATGTACTCGTCCCGATGTCTCATATGCTTTGAGCATGACGAGTAGGTACCAATCGAACCCCGGTGAAAGTCACTGGACAGCTGTTAAGAACATCCTTAAGTACTTACGAAGGACTAAGGATGCATTCTTGGTCTTTGGAGGTGAAGATGAGCTCGTTGTAAGGGGTTACACCGATGCAAGCTTCCAATCCGATAAGGATGATTTTAGATCGCAATCTGGTTATGTGTTTTGTATTGCTGGTGGTGCTGTAAGCTGGAAGAGTTCAAAGCAAGAGACAGTAGCTGACTCTACAACAGAATCTGAGTACATTGCCGCCTCTGATGCTGCGAAGGAGGCAGTTTGGATCAAGAAGTTCATCACTGAACTTGGAGTGGTTCCAAGCATTGTTGACCCGATACAGCTCTATTGTGACAACAATGGAGCAATCGCACAGGCTAAGGAACCTCGATCTCACCAGCGATCCAAACACATACTCCGACGCTATCATCTCATCAGGGAGATCATCGAGAGGGGTGATGTAAAGATATGCAGGACTTCGACAGACAGCAACATTGCTGATCCACTGACAAAGCCCCTTACACAGCAGAAGCATGATAGCCATTCTAGGTCCATCGGTATTAGATACATGGATGATTGGCTTTTAGTGCAAGTGGGAGATTGTTAGTATTGTGCCCAAAAAGCCAATCATGAGATGATTGTATTTTTGCACATTGAGTCATGATATTTTATTGAGGCATTAATCCAGCAATTTTGTTTGTTGTTTTGTTTCTGCGTAACATAATAAACATAATTGTAACCCTAGAATAATGATATTCTTAAACGTCCCTAGTCTAGTATTATTGTGGAGCGGGTTGCAATAATACATAATGACTCGCATATGTGGAGACTAATATGAGATATGTAGTCTACATATGGGTACAAGTTGGAGAACTTGTGTACTGGACCGACCCACCATGAGAACACTTCATGGATCGTTATATTAGTGTCATAAGTGATTCTCATAGTGATCATGGTATATGTAGTCCTTCGACCTAAGATCATCAAGGTTCCCTACATGTGAGTCACATACTTTGATACTTTCCTTTGTTGCTCATAACTAAGTGAACTTAAAGGAGGTCATTGGGTATGTCACATATCATGCAGAGGGATTTGTATGATCAAGATGGGATTTGTCCCTCCTATGTAACGGGAGTGATATCTTTGGGCCCCTTGATAGAGTGAGACTTAGAAAATGCATGGCCATGCTCCGATGAGTTGATATATGATATCAATGTCGTCAGTTTAATTTGGTCTACTCGGTAATCAAGAAACCAAAGATTGGGCTATACGAGAGTGACACATTCCATGTCTCGTGCTTAGTCTTGATATCTTGGACAAAGGGACAATGGCATGTATCGGTGATGATCATAAAGGTTTAGTCGATTCACCGACAATCTTGTCACTTGGGTAGCAATGATGTGTTGCTAGACACCGCTCACTGCTTATGATCATAAATGTGATTTATGATCATTGCCAACATGGCAAGAGCCTATTGGGTCGCACACGTAGAGCTATTTGGATCCTTAGAGTGCATGGGCTAATTATTTGGGTTATGGTTTCACTTTAATTTCGTATTAATAATGGGCCAAGGAGTTGAGCCATTATTAAGCCCGAAATTAAATCCTAATTGGATTAGGGCTTTGAAACCCATTAGGCCTGAAAGTTGAGTCTCACTATAAATACAACTTTTAAGTGAGAAATTCGCAGGTCTCCTTGCCCTAGCCTCCCAAAAGGACAGCCACACTCTTCTCTTGCAATTACTTGGAGGACGCAAGCTAGCACTGCGAGCGCAAGAGAAACGCATCTGCCGGGACGTGGTGGAAGCGTGGTGATCCCGAGAGGCTCGTGTGGATACCATAGAGAGCCTGAACACGTCAACTGTTCAGGTTTTGTGATTCGACTCTACAGTTGAGTGAGAGATCTCAACCGAAAATTAGGTATGAAATTTTCGAACACCCGGTTTACCCCGTTTCACTTGGATCCTGGAGGGTTTCGGTTAAATTCCGTTGCGCTGTTTGGCTCCCGAAACCCAACAAGTTCTTAGAACAAAAGTGAGGTACATCCACTACATTCACTTGTATAACAATTAAAAGAAAGGTAAATGGTAAGCTAAGCTCCCTAGGTTGAGAAGCCAATACTTGCTAGGAATGAGTTAGAGGCCAGAACATGCTAGGCATGGGGTGACACACATGGTAGGACTAGGTAAAGGAAAAGTCCCAAACAATATACGCATAAGTTTAGCCTCAAACTATTTTGACCTTATAGTAGATTGGATATTATATATATGTTTGCTCTCAGTATTTTTTCTTACATTTTGAAGGATCCCTTATTGAGAATAAAATATTCTCATAGCCCTTAGTTTTTGTCGTGCAAATATTGTATAAGTAAAGTAGACAATCATTAAGGATTCTTTAGCAAGGCTCATGAGTAGGTGTTCTACTTATTTTTGTCCTTGTGATTCTACTTTTGTGGATTACTAATTGGATAAGTTATGCTACTTACTATAGTTGTTCATTTCGCTGATAATTGCAAATGAGGCACAAGGAAGGGCATTTGGAACTTCCACTTGGAAAGTGATCAATCGTGGGAGATAGTTATAAATCTCAGTACTTTAGCTTTGGTGTATATTTTTGCACATCAATTGCCTCTAATGTGCATGGTTAAGTGAAAAACTTTAGAGTCACTCGTAGGTGTAAGTATAGTCTGCTTTAGTATAGATGTTTGCATATGATTGATTATGCATAGTTAAATTCACATTGATTTTGTATGCTTTGATTGTTTTTGTTAGTATTGTGCCCAAAAAGCCAATCATGGGATGATTGTACTTTTGCACATTGAGTCATGATATTTTATTGAGGCATTAATCTAGCAATTTTGTTTGTTGTTTTGTTTCTGCGTAACGTAATAAACATAATTGTAACCCTAGAATAATGATATTCTTAAACGTCCCTAGTCTAGTATTATTGTGGAGCGGGTTGCAATAATACATAATGACTAGCATATGTGGAGACTAATATGAGATATGTAGTCTACATATGGGTACAAGTTGGAGAACTTGTGTACTGGACCGACCCACCATGAGAACACTTCATGGATCGTTATATGAGTGTCATAAGTGATTCTCATAGTGATCATGGTATATGTAGTCCTTCGACCTAAGATCAGCAAGGTTCCCTACATGTGAGTCACATACTTTGATACTTTCCTTTGTTGCTCGTAACTGAGTGAACTTGAAGGAGGTCATTGGGTATGTCACATATCATGCGGAGGGATTTGTATGATCAAGATGGGATTTGTCCCTCCTTTGTAACGGGAGTGATATCTTTGGGCCCCTTGATAGAGTGAGACTTAGAAAATGCATGGCCATGCTCCGATGAGTTGGTATATGATATCAATGTCGTCAGTTTAAGTTGGTCTACTCGGTAATCAAGAAACCAAAGATTGGGCTATACGAGAGTGACACATTCCATGTCTCGTGCTTAGTTTTGATATCTTGGACAAAGGGACAATGGCATATATCGGTGATGATCATAAAGGTTTAGTCGATTCACCGACAATCTTGTCACTTGGGTAGGAATGATGTGTTGCTAGACACCGCTCATTGCTTATGATCATAAATGTGATTAATGATCTTTGCCAACATGGCAAGAGCCTATTGGGTCGGACACATAGAGCTATTTGGATCATTAGAGTGCATGGGCTAATTATTTGGGTTATGGTTTCACTTTAATTTCGTATTAATAATGGGCCAAGGAGTTGAGCCATTATTAAGCCCGAAATTAAATCCTAATTGGATTAGGGCTTTGAAACCAATTAGGCCTAGAAGTTGAGTCTCACTATAAATACAACTTTTAAGTGAGAAATTCGCAGGTCTCCTTGCCCTAGCCTCCCAAAAGGACAGCCGCACTCTTCTCTTGCAATTCCTTGGAGGATGCAAGCTAGCACAGCGAGCGCAAGAGAAACGCATCTGCCGGGACGTGGTGGAAGTGTGGTGATCCCGAGACGCTCGTGTGGATACCATAGAGAGCCTGAACACGTCAACTGTTCAGGTTTTGTGATTCGACTCTACAGTTGAGTGAGAGATCTCAACCGAGAATTAGGTATGGAATTTTCGAACACCCGGTTTACCCCGTTTGACTTGGATCCTGGAGGGTTTCGGTTAAATTCCGCTGCGCTGTTTGGCTCCCGAAACCCAACAGTTTTGACACTTGATTTATAGTGAAATGCTATGAAAATATTTGATGTTTTATTACTTTTTTTGTTGTTGAAGTCAAGAACAACTTATGCATGGTTGCATAGTAGGTTAATTAACTAGAAGCAAGAGCATTTTCAACTAGCGTGCACTTTAATAAGAAAGGTCCCTTTTATAGGGTTTTGGGAGCCAAACAAGCACAGCGGAATTTAACTGAAACCCTCCAAGATCCGAGTGAAATGGGGGTAAACTGGGTGTTCAAAAATTTTCATACCTAATTTGGTTGAGATATTTTGCCCAACTGTAGAGTTAAATCACAAAACCTGAACAGTTGACATGTTCAAGCTCTCTATGGTATCCACACAAGCTTCTTGGGATCACCACACTTCCACCATGTCTCGGCAGATGTGTTTTTCTTGCGCTCGAAGTGCTAGCTTGCGTCCTCCAAGGAATTGCAAGAGAAGAGTGTGGCTGTCCTCGTTGGGAGGTTAGGGCAAAAAGCTGCAAATTTCTCACTAAAAGTTGTATTTATAGTGAGACTCAACTTCTAAGCCTAATGGGTTTCAAAGCCCTAATCCAATTAGGCTTTAATTTCGGGCATAATAATGGCTCAACTTTTTGGGTCCATTATTAACACAAAATTATTATGAAACGGTAACCCAAATATTTAGCTCGTGCACTCTAATAATCCAAATAGCTTTATGTGTACAACTCAATAGGCTCTTACCACATTGGTAATGATCATAAATCACATTTATGATCATAAGCAATGAGCGTTTTCTAGCAGCACACCATTGCTACCCAAGTGACAAGATTGTCGATGATTTGACTAAACCTTTTTGATCATTACTCATATATGCCATTGTCCCTTTGCCCAAGATATCAAGACTAGGCACAAGACATGGAATGTGTCACTCTTGTATAGCCCAATCTTTGGTTTCTTGATTATCGAGTAGACTAACTTAAACTGATGACATTGATATTGTATATCAACTCATCCGAGCATGGCCATGCATTTTCTAAGTCTCACTCTATCAAGGGCCCGAAGATATCACTCTTGATACATAGGAGGGGCAAACCCCATCTTGATCATACAAATCCCTCCGCATGATATGTGACATACCCAATGACCTCATTCAAGTTCACTTTGTTACGAGCAACAAAGGGAAGTATCTAAGTATGTCACTCACATATAGGGAACCTTGATGACATTAGGTCAAAGGACTACATATACCATGATTACTATGAGAATCACTTATGGCACTCATATGACGATCCATGTAGCATTCTCATGGTGGGTCGGTCCAATAACAAGTTCTCCAACTTGTACCCACATGTAGACTAGATATCTCATATTAGTCTCCACATATGCTAGTTGTTATGTGTTATTGTAACCTGGTCCACAAGAACATCATTATTCTACGGTTACAATTATGTTTATTACGTTACGCAGAAACAAAACAACAAACATAATTGTTGGATTAATGCCTTAAAAAAATATCATGACTCAATGTTCAAAAAATACAATCATCTCATGATTGGCTTTTGGGGACAACACTAACACCTTTAATATAGAGCAAATCATCACACACACATCAATATGTGGTGTGGGCCAATAGTTCACAAAAGAAATCACATTGCCAGGTAATGAAGTGTATGCATTAATGAATTCTAACGAATCAGTGTATATAATGCATAACATGGACCTATAAATTGTAGTTGAAATTCTTGTGATTTCTGAAGATGAATACTATGCTTTGAATGGTGTTGAAATTGATGATGAAATTAGTAGAATACTTAGAGTGAAAGACTTTCCCCAAGTCTTTCCTAAAGACCTGCCAGGTATTCCCCCTCCAAGAAAAATAGAGTTTGAAATCAAGCTCTAACCTGGTGCAACACTAATATCCATTCTTCCTTATAGAATGCCTAACACAAAAAATGAATTAGCTTAAGAAACAGCTCGATGAACTTCTTGAAAAAGGGTTCATAAGACCAAGTGTTTCACCTTGGGGATCTCCAGTTCTCTTTGGGAAAAAGAAGGATGGATTACTAAGATTGTGCATTGATTATATAAAATTGAATGCTATCACAATCAAGAACAACTATCCACTCCCTATAATTAAGGATATGTTTGATCAACTCAAGGGAGCAAAGATTTTCTCTAAGATTGACTTCAGCTATAGAAACTTTTAGTTAAGGGTAAAATAAGAAGACATCCCCAAGAAAACATTCAGAACAAGATATGGGCATTATGAATACACAGTCATGCCCTTTGGGTCATCTAATGCCCTTGTTGCATTCATTGACTTGATGAATCGAGTCTTCAGATTTTACTTGGATAAGTTTGTAATGGTGTTCATTGATGACATCCTAGTGTACTCCAAGGATGAAAATGAACATTAGCATCAATTAAGAACTGTCCTAAAGACACTACAGGATAATCAATTATATGCCAAATTTTTTATGTGCCAATTCTTGATTAAGAAAGTGCCTTTCCTAGGACACATTATTGATGCCCGAGGCATTAAAGTAAACACTGAAAAGGCCAATGCTATGCATGACTAAGAAAGACCTAAGAATGTAAAGGAAGTCAAAAGCTTTTTGGGCTAGTCAATGTGGCTTATACGCTAGCACTACTGCCAAACATGATAAGTGTTCATAATGTTTTTCATGTAAGTATGCGTAAGAAGTGTCTATTGGAGACAATGGGTGTTATAGTAGTGGAAGACATGTAGTTATAGCATACTCTAACATTTGAAGAGAAATTTATAGCCATCTCAACTCAAGATACCAAAAGGCTAGGAAACAACCTTATTCTCGTGGTCAAAGTACAAAGGTTACACCATTTTGAAAGAGAAGCGACTTTGAAAAGTGAGAAAGAAATTTTAGAAAGGTATCCAGAGGAGTACCCCAAGGAAAAGGCAATTTTGGGGGTCCAAAATTTTATAGTGAGGCAAGAAATGTTAGCATCTTTCCAAAATGAGAAAATTATAGTATATGGACGTAAACTTATATGCTTTTATTTTTTTCTATACCGTATGATTTGTGAAGTGTAAAGTAATCAAAATAGACTCTGCTAAGTGACACATATGATGATAGTTTAGTCCTTAAGAAAGCCTTACTGTAATGTTTATTTTTCAAGTATCCTATGGACTAAATTGTAAGGTTACAAAGGTTGGGTACTCATTTACAAAAATTTTTATGAACTGACATAGATGGAATTTAGGATAATGTTTAGGACCAAATTTCATAAAGGAGACAAAGTCCATCATTTAAAACATAAGGACACATAAGGGCCCAAGTGTCCACCTTCTTATCCTGAGCATATTATGACCTTTGACAAAGGTTAATGGTCAAAAATTGCCATTTTCCCACCCTATAAGGCCGGCCATATCCTTCTCCAAGTGTTGGCTTAGTGTGGCCAAAATTGCATATATGCCATAACATAATGTTGGACTTAGGTCAAAGAAAGATAAAACAAAGAAAAAGGGAGAAAATACTTTATTTCTTCATTTCTTCTCTAATATTCAACCTCAACCAAGCATAAAGGTCTTCCATGATCTCTTCCATCATCCTTCACAGCTACCAATAGATTCACAACTTATATAGATATCTTACATGAATGGTTTGATTGCTTATTTGAAATAACAAAAACTTGTGGAAAGATTCAAACATATGAAGGAATCAATTATTAATAATGAAAAGACATAATTAAAACACAAAATTGTACTTAATTTATGTTAATCAATTAATGATTTAACCATTAACATAGTAAAGGTAAAAAGAAAAGGAAATATATAAATTGACTAAAGTGAAATCAATTGAAATCATAAGAAATGGACAGATCATAGTGACTAAAGTTTTGTTTTAGAAAACAATAATGAAGAAAAGTAACAAAAGTAGTTCGGGGACCAAGAGAGAAAATGAAAAAAAACTTTAGGTATTAAGAGTTTAATAATTTACTTAATAAAAGTTAGAAAAACTTTATTTTACTAAAAAACAAACAAATCATAGTAACTAATATTTTACTTTAGAAAATAATACATAAAAAAAACGTAACCAATAGATCAAACAAAAATACTATAGTTAAGTAGTTATTAAGTTCAGGGACCAAAACGCCAAATTAATCAAACTCAGGATATAAGATGGGAAATGAAAACAATGCATGGATTGGAAATGTACTTCACCAAAAAGAAACATGAAAAAAAAATAAAATTGGGACAATATCGAAATAGGCCCTAAAAAAGCTATTACCTTTGAAAATCTGATCAATTTTCCAAAAGAAGTAATTGCGTTAAAAAAAATGTCAGGTGAAAAACTACGAGCAACCAAGCCCAACACCAATGGGTAAAAAGGGAAAGATACTATAGGTTACCAGGTGCTGTCTAAATTTCATAGCTAAAATCACCTTGTACAGGAAGTTATGGCGATTGGACTATGAAGTGTCAAATTTACACAGCCAATTCCCAAAATGACCATACAAAAATTCAAATAATTCATGCACTTCACTTCTAAGTGCAAAAACAACTTGAAATTGTCCACATAGGTCTTAAACACTTGAGAAAGCCATTCCAAATGTCACACCTCACACAGGCTCTGGCCCAACACTCTGTACTACACTCACCCAACTAAGGTTATTCTGGAGTGTTTTTAGAACTTTCAATTCGGCCAACCAATGTAATTAATCCTTAAGTCTTATTTTCTTAAGGTATTTAGCCTAGGAGGTGGCCCAGGAGGCTTATGAGAAGAATCCAACTAATTACTTGCAGTAGAAGTAGAGCCCAATATAATAACTTGCAACACAAGCAAGGCTGTAATAGATAACTTGCATTACAAGCAAGGCAAACACTCAATGAAATTTAAGTGTTTAGGATGTGTGCAACCAAGTGAGCTATTTTTAGAATGGCAACCAAGAAGCCCAAGGTGTCATTTGATTTTTGAAAACTCATGGTTAAGTGCACATGTACATTCGGCCATAATAGGTACAAAGGAGGTTCACAAGATAACATGCTTCACATTCATAACAAGCCATACATAAGCCCATAATCATTCATCATTTACAAGTCCAAAACCATAACATGAGTGCAAACATAACTTGGCCTACTAAGGTACTCTATGTACCACAAAAACTAGGCAACATCCGAGACTACATATATGTACATACAAAAGTGGTCTACCTAGTACACATACATGGCTCCATGCCATGATTCCAAAGTTTCGGTTTACCAAATTATGTTTACATCCCAAAACCTCTAATGTCCAAAAAAGACATTCAGTATGCCATAAAGCAAGACACACTGCAGTTCAAGTCCTATGGCCATATTCATAGTCATAAAGGTGAAGACTATGATCAGAGCAATGGTCCACATATCCATGCTGCACACCTAGACAAGTCCCACTCTACAATCCTGCACAACTTAAGACATAAGTCTTGGCCAACTTCATAAACAAGACTTGTAATGTACAAAGTTGATCAAGCCAACCACACATTGGCACATACCTTATTACACAAGCAAAGCTAGCACAACACACTAGCAAACTCAAGCTACTATAACTCAGGCCGAATATCCTTTCCTGAAAAACAAATGTATGGGCAATGAGTACAATACTCAGTAGAGTTCACTACCAATACCAACTCATTATAGAGTTTATTTAGTTAAGCTGAGTGTATAACTCAAGGCTTAACCTCCATTTGCTCATAATGTCCTGCAAAAATTAGACACAAAGACAAGAAAACCACAACGTATATATATACATACTGATGGGTTTCGGGAGCCAAACAGGGCAGCGGAATTTAACCGAAACCCTCCAGGATCCAAGTGAAACGGGGTAAACCAGGTGTTCAAAAATTTTCATACCTAATTTTCGGTTGAGATCTCTCACTCAACTATAGAGTCGAATCACAAAACCTGAACAGTTGACGTGTTCAAGCTCTCTATGGTATCCACACGAGCCTCTCGGGATCACCACGCTTCCACCACGTCTCAGCAGATGCGTTTTCTCTTACACTCGCAGTGCTAGCTTGCGTCCTCCAAGGAATTGCAAGAGAAGAGTGCGGCTATCCTTTTGGGAGGCTAGGGCAAGGAGACCTGCGAATTTCGCACTAGAAGTTGTATTTATAGTGAGACTCAACTTCCAGGCCTAATAGGTTTCAAAGCCCTAATCCAATTAGGCTTTAATTTCGGGCTTAATAATGGCTCAACTATTGGGCTCATTATTAATATGAAATTATTATGAAATCAAAACCCAAATTATTAGCCCATACACTCTAATGATCCAAATAGCTCTATGTGTGCGACCCAATAGGCTCTTACCACGTTGGCAATGATCATAAATCACATTTATGATCATAAGCAATGAGCGGTGTCTAGCAACACATCATCGCTACCCAAGTGACAAGATTGTCGATGATTCGACTAAACCTTTATGATCATCACTGATATATGCCATTGTCTCTTTGTCCAAGATATCAAGAGTAAGCACGAGACATGGAATGTGTCACTCTCCTATAGCCCAATCTTTGGTTTCTTGATTACCGAGTAGACTAACTTAAACTGATGACATTGATATCGTATATCAACTCATTCGAGCATGGCCATGCATTTTCTAAGTCTCACTCTATCAAGGGGCCCGAAGATATCACTCCCGTTACATAGGAGGGACAAATCCCGTCTTGATCATACAAATCCCTCCGCATGATATGTGACATACCCAATGACCTCCATCAAGTCCACTCAGTTACGAGCAACAAAGGAAAGTATCAAAGTATGTGACTCACATGTAGGGAACCTTGATGATCTTAGGTCGAAGGACTACATATACCATGATCACTATGAGAATCACTTATGACACTCATATAACGATCCATGTAGTGTTCTCATGGTGGGTCGATCCAGTACACAAGTTCTCCAACTTGTACCCATATGTAGACTATATATCTCATATTAGTCTCCACATATGCTAGTCATTATGTATTATTGCAACCCGCTCCACAATAATACTAGATCAGGGACGTTTAAGAATATCATTATTCTAGGGTTACAATTATGTTTATTACATTACGCAGAAACAAAACAACAAACATAATTGCTGGATTAATGCCTTAATAAAATATCATGACTCAATGTGCAAAAATACAATCATCTCATGATTGGCATTTGGGCACAACACTAACACATACTAGCAAGTCCGAGACATATAAGCCATAATAACAAGTAAATGGTTAGCAAGCACAAAGAATCACTCAGGCACACAATGAACACACACACACACCACAATGACCATTCGGCCAAATACCATAGCATGTGTCATTGTGCACATTTGCACATCAAACTCCAACATAAAGTCCACATCCACTAGAGCTCCGAAATGTCTAGCAAATTGGCCCCATTTACTAGGATTTCTAACACATGCCCATAGTTAATTAGCTAATCAACAATCACAACTGAATCTTCATAATAGCCCATCAAGTAACTAAGGTCATTTAGCATATTTAACCATCACTTAGCTACTTTAAACACTTGAATCATGGTATACTACCAAGCAATCAAGTAGTTTAGTGAACCCTACCTCAAACAAAGCTTGAGTTCCTCTCGGTTAAGCTTGAACCCGAAATGTGTTCCTCAACAAATGTCCTACCACATCACTAATTAGGCATTAATACTCCTTGTTCATAGAATGTATACCATGTATTCAAGGAAAACACAAAGAGTTACCTCAAACCCAAGCTTGAAATGCCTCGGCCTCCTTGATTTCTTCAAATCAAAAGCTCAACTTGAGTTGCCTAGTGCCGAAAACAAGAACCCCAAGCTTCATTATTTCCTCTCAAGCTTCAATTGGCTCTTTATGCTCAAACCCGAAACCCTTTGTGGTGGAAGCTCAAGAACATAAACAAGCAAGCTCTTGGCCTTGGAGAAGGAAACCCGAAATGAAAGAAAAATGGCTTAAGTGGAGTCATGTGGTTTCAGTGATAGCCACATGTAATTAAAGTGGTAATAAGCAAGCTTTTGGCCTCACAAATCTTGCATGGCTCATTTGAGCCCTCACTTCCTCATGGCTGCATTTTCATCACTAAAACACATGCACCTTTTGGCACTTATGTCACTTCATGGCTCACATTGCCAAGCATACATCAAAAGTGTCCAATATGTCCATTAAACTCATGTATAAGCCGGCCTAGTACTTGTACAAGTACTAATTAGGTAAACCAAGCCAATGATGCCTTAATACCTTAGTGGGGAACATGATTTGACTAGTCATCATTGAACTTTCACCAAAACTAGTCTAGTATCACACTAATCCTCTCATAATTTTGCATGGCAGAAAGTTCCCATTTAAAATTTGTAGTTTCACTAGTACCACTAGTTCAAAGGTACATTGTAGTCCTCCAACTTTATTTCATGCCAAAAACATCAGGGTCTGAGTTTTCCATGCACACGTAAAACCCAAACTTTCTCAGGTTTACATTTACACCCTTACCCTCATTTTCAAACAAGTCCCTCATGTTCTAAATTGGTGTTTCTTTATATTTCTTGGCCTAAGCCAAGTACTAAGGGAGGGTCCTAACACCAAACACCATATATAAAAATGCCAACAAAACAGGTCATAAACGACAAAGTGGACAGAAATTGTATATTCAACTCAAATAATTATTTATTGGTTCAAACATCATCCATACAACATTCATAGCTCATTTACATGCATATATGAATCATATACATGTCCTAGATTATCCGGGTACATACACTAGCTTCTTGGAGTGCCTTACAAACATAATTCACTCCAGAAACTTCATAAGGCAACTCCTGTAAACAATAGAAAGTACCAACACTAAAATTGGCTATTATGTTCCAAAAATCATGAAACTTTTCAGTTGAGAACTAAACATATTGAAGTTAATTTAATTCAAATTTCACCTAAAAATTCAATCTAAAAGTTTTATTTTGAATGCTCTCTTTTAGGATCACTTAAAATGTGGACATGGTGGGGGATAAGTTCCTTTGAACAACTTAGTAAGGGCCTATCCATAAAATCTTGGTTTCTAGCAATGAACCTAAAATCCAAAGACACTAAAACATGAAAAACACAACATAAACACAATATAGCAATCAAATGCACAAACCAAATGCAAACAACATCCATATGCAATGCGATAGCAACAATACTTTAGGGTTAGTCCATGAACATGCAAATAAACATTAAGAACTCACTATGGCAGCCCTCCTCAAGCTATTGCTTGGCCTTAGGAGGTTATTAGGTCTTAGTTAGTACAAGCTTGGTGATAGCCGAGGTGCTATCACCCTTTAAACCTGTAAGCTCGGGCAAAGTACCACCCTCGAAAAGCCGAGCATCATCCACAAGGAATGCGAGCATAGACTTCAGGAAAAAGAGGGGTCTAGCCCTTTCAACATACGACCTCAGCGATCCTTCATCAACCCTGGAAATGACAACATCGACCCGGGAATACCGTGCATCACCATCCTCAGTAAGGTGATCGAAGCAGCTTCGGGATAGAAAGACTCACCACTTTCGGTAGGGGAAAGCGTCCCCATAGGGGACTATCCTTAGCGAAGGGATTCCCGGATTACTGAATCAATCCCGGAAGAAAGTCCTCCTGTCCCGAAGGGATCTTGGTAGTATGGCACAAACAATTAACGAGCCTCTGATATGCCGCCCTCGTACACAACACGCCCCCCTCATACACGCTTTGACACACCATCGCCATACATGTCCTGTCATGCAGTCCTACCCTGGTCTTGACCTTTGGTCAGGACGGCCTGCAGACGGTTAGAGGCCCCCCCACTTGAAGGTATAGGTTGCATCCGACTGAACAAGAGGCGTAATCTGAGCGGGTTACGTTAGGCAGATTTATTCATTCATATCCTCCTATATATAGGGGAAATGGCTCTAGTAGAGAGAGAGATTTTTTCCTCTTCATATTCATACTATATACTGACTTGGGCGTCGGAGGCTACTCCACGAAAAAATACCCCAGGGACCTCCAAACCTTTATTCCTTGAGTGTTTCAGGCAATCTCTCCCCGAAAACTTCTCGTTCAGGCGTTCCTCCCTCACTAGAAGTCCCTCCCCGTCTCACTATGTCATACAGAGAAGATGCCGATGGGCACCACCTGGCGCCATTTGTGGGAACCCATTCCCAGGTGGTCATCATTGAAACTCACCGTTCCAACGATAAGGGGCTTCCGAAGTCCCCTTTCGCGCCAGAGGTTCAACCGGCAACCAAACAACCCGTCGCAGGGACTTCCTCGCTTGAGGATGAACATCCTCTAATCGTTACCATGGGCTTCCTGTGTGATTTTCAGTGCTCTATTGTGGTTGAAATGATGCAGTAGCTGGACCGAAGATGGCCACAGCCACCTTCGGATCGAAGGTCATCTTCACCAATACCTCATCGAGAGAGAAGCCCGAAGTCAACTCACCGAAGTTCGGGAAGCGGGGACCAACATGATGAGTCCTCAACGGAAAAGATACCCCCCAGGGTTCGACCTGCGGGAGAAAGGGGGCCCAAATGGCCCAGGACTCCCTGTCGAAGGAGTTGTTCACTAGAAGAGAAATCGCAATCCCCTCGGCTCCAAAGCTGCTCTCCAAAATGGTGGTGTCGCTCTCCATTGCCGAAGGCCTCTAGGCAGTAAGAAAAAGAGCCCAGCGCCACACTTCTCATGGAAAAAATGCCAAAAGAGGCCAGAGAGGGTGGAAATACAGGTAGCTCGGAAGCCCGTCTGGTCTAGGTTGTTAGAAACCTTCAACGTTGATGAATGACCGTTTACCCGAGCAGTACAGACCCATCTGATGAAGTACAGACGCAGCATGATAATGCACGGTGCTGAGGACGCTACCATGTGCAAGTGCTTCGAAGTCACCCTCACAGGGCCAGCAACTGCATGGTACAATTCATTGCCTTCAGGGACCATCACTGAGTTCCAGGAGTTGTCCACGGCCTTCACACAGCAATTCATTGGGAGCAGGCCAACGGCGAAGATGCCTGTTCAGATGTTCGACATAGAGAAGAGAAACGGAGAGACCATCCGGGACTATGTCGAAAGGTTCAACAGGGAAGCACTGAGCGTCCCAGACTTCCGGCCCGAAATCCGTATTCTCGCTATGACATGGGGCCTTCGGCGAGACTCACAGCTGTTCTACGAGTTCTCAAAGGACCCGCCAGAGACCCTCGGAGAATTTTACCGAAGAGTGGAACAGCACATGACCGCCGAGGAACTAAGAATGGCTGGGCCGAAGTCCGATCATCACCGCGCCGAAGGGTCCAATCAACAAGCTTGGCATCCGACCGAACAGGCAGGACGACCTCGGAGGATGCGTGGAAGGAAACCTCAAAGTTTCACGCCACTGAGCACCACACGGACCAACATCCTCATGGCGCTGGAAAGGCAAGGGACGCAGATTCGGCGACCAAGGGCCATGACCGCCGATAATAAGAAGAATGCCAAGAAGTTCTGCCAGTTTCATCGTGACCACGGTCATGACACCGAAGACTGCTTCCAGCTGTAGAAGTACATAGAGTCACTGATAAAGCAAGGCCAACTTCGGAAATACTTGCGGATGCCGTCCCCGAAAGGCAGAAAAATGGAGGAAGAAAGGGCCGAAGATGAGGACTATGACTCCGACAGGCGGAGAAACCGAAGTCCAAAAAGGCGCCCTCTACCTCCGACAGGGGTTATCCAAACAATCACCACGGGGCTCCCATCCTCGGAAAGAAAGCGGAAGGCCAGAGAAATTGCAGTCATGGAATATCAAAATCCAGCAAAGAAGCTGGCCCGCAAAGACGGATCCACCATCGTCTTTCCCCACGACGATCCGCTGCTGATCATGGCGAGGATAGGGAACTGGGACATCAAAAGAGTGCTGCTTGATGACGTATCAAATGCGGACGTCCTATTCTCGCACTTACTACCAAACTTGGGCATTTCCAGCAGCGAGCTTAAGCCAGTCACCTCACCAACCTTCGGGGTGGGACCATCCGAACTGCCCATTCTCGGATGGATTGACCGCCCACTGATGATGAGAGGGACTTCGGTGGATGGACCAGCTGAGTTGTATGCTTCCACAATGGTGAGGTTCATCGTCATGGACGTCCCGTCCTCGTACAATGCCATCCTTGGAAGGCAGACACAGGGAAACCTGCACATTCGCCCTGATGTGAAGTACTTGACTGTCACATTTGCCACCAAGGATGGAGATGCTGAGATATTCATAGACCAGGCTGAGGTAAGAAAGGTGTTTGTGAAAGCACGAAAGGCCCCGGTGAGCAACTTTGCACAAACAATGGAGGCAAAGGCGCCCGAAAAAGGCAAAGAAGAAGATCTCGCAAAAGCAGAAATGGAAACAGTAGAACTTATCCCAGGACAATCTACCCGAATAGGGAAGAGCTTGGCCGAAGGTGAGAAAGAAAACCCTGTATCTTTTCTGCTGAAAAATAAAGATCTGTTTGCCTACTCGCCGAAAGATATGCCAGGGGTAAACTCTGGCATAATACAGCATAGCCTCAAAGTAAGCCTGAAAGCAAAACCCGTCCGGCAAAAGAAACGAAGCATCTCAGCCCACAAGAGCAACTTTGTCAAAACCGAAATCCAGCGTCTGTTAGACACCAAAGTCATCAAGGAGGTGAAGTACCCCGAATGGTTAAGCAACGTGGTCATTGCCACAAGAGAAGGCAGCAGCAAACTCCGGATGTGCATCGACTTCAGAAACTTGAACGATGCTTGCCCGAAAGACTCATACCCTCTGCCGCCAATAGATCAACTGGTAGATTCAACTGCTGAATATGGGCTCCTAAGTTTCCTAGACGCCTTCAGTGGCTACCATCAAATAAGGATGGACCCTGAAGATGAAGAAAAAACTGCCTTCATCACCGAGGGAGGAACCTACTGCTATGTCAGGATGCCCTTCGGGCTCAAAAATGCAGGAGCCACCTACCAAAGGTTGATGAACAAGGTCTTTAAAGACCAAATGGGGAGAAATATGGAGGTATATGTTGATGATTTGATAGTCAAGAGCAAGCTCCCTCACAACCACGTTGCAGATCTAGAGGAAACCTTCCAAAAGCTCAGAGCCTTCGGGATTTGGCTCAATCCTGAAAAGTGCATCTTCGGGGTAACCTCGGGAAAATTCCTTGGGTACATGGTATCCGAAAGACGAATTGACGCTAACCCCGAGAAGATTAAGGCACTGCTTGAGTTTCGAACTCCGGCCACAGTCAAAGACGTTCAGAGGCTCACTGGAAGAATAACCTCCCTGAGCAGGTTTATTTCCAGGTATGGAGATAGGTGTCGACCCTTCTTCAAAGTCCTCACAAAGGCAGCAAAAATGGAAGGCGACCTCGGAAGGAATGATCACCCTTGGGGTGAAGATTGCCAAAAGGCCTGGGAAGAACTCAAAGTCTACTTGGCTAGCCTACCGACTCTGCGACAACGTCAAGTGGGAGAACCCCTCGTTTTGTACCTCGCCGTCACGGAGAAAGCTGTAAGCTCGGTCCTCGTGAAAGAAGAAGGGCCAAAGCAATGGCCAGTCTATTACGTCAGCAAATCCCTGCATGGCGCCGAAGTCAGGTACCCTCTGCTTCAAAAAGCTATATACGCCCTGGTGCTTGCAGGAAGAAGGCTGCGACCATACTTTCAGGCTCACCCCATCATCGTCCGAAGTAGTCTACCACTACGGGATGTTATGAAGAAAGTTGATCATTCGGGAAGGCTCTCCAAGTGGTGCATAGAGCCTGGCGAACACGAAATCATATATGAACCTCGGAAGGCCATAAAAGCTCAAGCACTGGCAGACTTTATCGCCGAAGTACCCACCACCAAGGAAAGCCACATGGATCCGGATGGAGGTGAGCCAGAGTGGACCTTACATGTTGACGGAGCCTCGGGATCTGAACACCAGGGAGTTGGAGTAGTTATCTGAGTACCCGAAGGCCTAGAGGTAAAGAAGGCTATTAAGTTCAGCTTCAGCATCACTAACAATGTGGCAGAGTATGAAGCCCTCATAGCGGGATTACGCTTGGCCAGAAGGATTGGCGTGAGAAACTTAAAGGCTCACAGCGATTCCCAGCTGGTAGTTCGGCAGACGGCAGGAGATTATGGGGCGAAGGACCCAGTCTTGGCAAAATACCACGAGCTGGTAGCAAAGCTCATCCAAGAGTTTGACGCCGTACGGATCGAAAATGTACCTTGGCGGAATAACACAGAGGCAGATTGCTTGGCGAAGTCAAAAACATACACCGAGGTGCTAGATCATTCCAGCATCTCAGTGCTGAGCATAGCGACCTCGGGAAAGGGATGGAAAGATCCCATAAAAAGATACCTCGCAGAAAATGTGCTCCCCGAAGACCGCGGCGACGCTGTAAAACTACGAAGACGCTCAGACCGATTTTTCCTGATTGGTGAAGAATTATACCGACAGGGATATGCAAACCCGCTGCAATGATGCGTGGATGAAGAGGATACTGAAATGGTCCTTGAAGAGGTCCACGAAGGCATGTGTGGTTCACATATTGGAACTGATGCCCTTGCGGCGGTGATACTTCGCCAAGGATACTTCTGGCCTACCCTGAGAAAGGATGCAAGGCAGTTCGTCCGAAAATGTGGTAGTTGCCAGAAACACGCGAACATCTAGAGGGCACCCTCGGAAATGGTATCCTCGGCCGACTATCCTTGGCCGTTCGCAGTCTGGGGTATAGACCTTATTGGGCCACTCCCCACAGCACCCGGAGGCGTGAAATTCTGCGTTGTAGCAGTGGACTATTTCTCTAAATGGGTCGAGGCAGAACCGCTAGCAACTATCTCGGCAAAAGAAGTGCAGAAGTTTGTATGGAAGAACATCGTATGCAGATTTGGCATACTGAGGGTACTAGTAGCTGATAATGGATCCCAATTCATAGACAAAGGATTCCACGAATTTATCAGCGACCTCGGAGTAAAAATGCACTTCGCCCCAGTAGCTCACCCCCAAAGCAACGGGCAGGGGGAAGTATCCAACAGGACCATAAAAGATGGCCTGAAGAAAAAACTGGGGGAAGCAAAAGGGAAATGCCCAGGAGAACTCCAAAGCGTATTATGGAGTTACCGAACGACGCCCCGAAGAGCCACAGGGGAAACTCCCTTCTCACTAGTCTTCGGGACAGAGGCCATTATCCCAGTCGAGATAGTCAGACCATCAATACGGGTGCAAATATTTGATGAAGGTGGAAATGACCTCGGCCTCAGAACCAAGCTCTACCTCGTTGGCGAACACAGAGAAATAGCCGAGCTGAGAAGAAAAGCTTTTAAGCAAAGAGTGGCCGCGGCTATAAACTTACGGGCCAGGCCGAAAGAAATCAAGAAAGGAGACCTCGTTCTCAGAAAGGCTGACTTCGCACCTCGAAGGCCGTCCCACGAAGTACTTCGCACGAACTGGGAAGGACCATATGTGGTTCTTGCCGAAGTACGAAAAGGTGTGTACAAGCTTGGCAACGCCGAAGGCGTAGAATTGAAAAACACTTGGCACTCAGACGCCTTGAAAAAATTCTACGCCTAAGGTTGAGCGGTGGAATCACGTTGTACGAAAAATATTCTAAGTACAGAAGTGTCTTGAGAAAATTTCTTAAGTGCAGAATTGTACAGAATTCCGTGAAAATGCTCATCACAAGTGCAGATATGACTTTCCGAGGTCCCTTGAGCCATCACGCTCGGGAAAGATGGAAAAATCTCCCAGCAGTACTCGCCGAAATAAGCGTAGAGACAGTTTTCTGAAGTCCCTTGAGCCATCACGCTCAGAAAAATAGAAAACAGAAAACTCTCGAAAGATTTCCTAAGTCTCTTGAGCAAACATACTCCGAAGTGTTTTCTGAAGTCCCTCGAGCAAACGTGTTCGGGACAAAATGGAAATGCAAAACCTGCAAAAAGACTTAGTCAGATTTTACAGACCTTCCAAAAAAGCCTACAGAGCAAATAGGCTCGGCCAAGAGAAGGTAATAAAGTTTCTTTGATTGCAGGTTTTCCGAAGTCGCTTGAGCAAAATGCGTTCGGGGCAATGAAAATAAAGAAACTTGAAGAAACACTTAGCCAAAAAAAGGTGTTCATTAAGGAGTAAGCTGCTTTACAATAAAGAAGTGCCCGAAGAAGGAAAACAAAATAGAAGGGAAGGAAAAGGGGCCCTAAAATAGCCTAAGGGTTCGCAGCGTCCCGAGAGCCACTTGCTGGCCCACCCTTTTCCACCACCTTCGGCGCTGGAATGAAAGGAGGAAGCTTCAAGTGTTCGACCTTGGACCATTCCCACCGAGGTCCCTCAGGAATGTTTAGAGCCTCTAGAAAAGAAAGGTCCAGATCTGGGAACCTCTGAAGGACCTAGTGCCAAGCAAGGCAGAAGCCGTCCTGAAAAGCGACCTTGGCCATTTGATCAGACTTGCTCTTCTCAAGCTCGAGGTCATCAAGCTCATCCTTCAGATCCGCGATCTCCTCCTCCAGCGCCTTTATCTACTTCTTCCCCTTCGGATCCTTCTTCAAGGACTTGACCTCGGCTCCAAGGATGTTTTTCTCAGCTGTCAGCGCCAGTATGAGCTTGTCAGAATCTGACTTATCCTTTAGGAGCTCCTCGTTGGCGGCTAGCATTCCATTTATCTGCTCGCCGAGGTCAGCAATCTTCCGGGAGGAATCCTTCTCAAGTTCTTCTTTCTCCTTCTGGAACTCCTCCCGAAGGGCAGCAACTTCTTCCTTCGCAGCGTGTGACAGCTGCTGGTTCTCGGTGATCAATGCCAAGCGAGTGGCCTTCGCCTTCTCTAAGGCCTCTAAGGCTGAAGCTTGGAACTTCGCCTGCCTGGCCACCCGAACTCGGAGAAAGCCGGCGTATCCCAGCAGCTGCAAAAAGATGAACGCAAGGTCAGTAAGAGCCAGGCACTTAGGAAAAAATGAAGGGAAAAAGGTGTGAAGAACATACCTGAGCAGCATGCTCAGTGACTTTGGCGGCAAGGGTGTCATCATCCGGATGGGCCGCCGCAATAGCCTTGAAGGAGGCCTCTGTAAGCACCCCCTTCGAAATTTGCTTCGCCATTTCAGGGCAGTCCTCGGAGTACAAGTTCATGTCCTCCGTGAATGTCCAGAAAGGCTCTTTGGGAACCTTCCCTTGCGGGACTTTGGCGTCGCGAAGGGCCCGCGCCTTCGCGTGTTCGGTCGCCCATCCACGGGTAAGCAACTCCCCTGCGTGGCAAAAGTGAGAAGGAAGTTAAAGACAAAGAAGGAAATCCAGAAAAGCAAAGGAACTGTACCGTACTTTATCTGAAGACTAACCTGGAGGGACCTCGACAACGACGTCCTCGGAGTCCTCAGCCTCCTTGGTCAAAATGCCCTTACCCTTCTGCCTGCGCCGCTCCATGGCAGAAGGTGCTTCTACCACAGCGTCCAAAAGGACTTGCGACGGGGTAGGACTTTGGGGGGGGGCATCGGTGTGAGAGACGTCGGTGGCGGCAGGAACCTCTTGTCAGTATTGTGCCCAAAAAGCCAATCATGAGATGATTGTATTTTTGCACATTGAGTCATGATATTTTATTGAGGCATTAATCCAGCAATTTTCTTTGTTATTTTGTTTCTGTGTAACGTAATAAACATAATTGTAACCCTAGAATAATGATATTCTTAACCGTCCCTAGTCTAGTATTATTGTGGAGCGGGTTGCAATAATACATAATGACTAGCATATGTGGAGACTAATATGAGATATGTACTCTACATATGGGTACAAGTTGGAGAACTTGTGTACTAGACCGACCCACCATGAGAACACTTCATGGATCGTTATATGAGTGTCATAAGTGATTCTCATAGTGATCATGGTATATGTAGTCCTTCGACCTAAGATCAGCAAGGTTCCCTACATGTGAGTCACATACTTTGATACTTTCCTTTGTTGCTCGTAACTGAGTGAACTTGAAGGAGGTCATTGGGTATGTCACATATCATGCGGAGGGATTTGTATGATCAAGATGGGATTTGTCCCTCCTATGTAACGGGAGTGATATCTTTGGGCCCCTTGATAGAGTGAGACTTAGAAAATGCATGGCCATGCTCCGATGAGTTGATATATGATATCAATGTCGTCAGTTTAAGTTGGTCTACTCGGTAATCAAGAAACCAAAGATTGGGCTATACAAGAGTGACACATTCCATGTCTTGTGCTTAGTCTTGATATCTTGGACAAAGGGACAATGGCATATATCGGTGATGATCATAAAGGTTTAGTCGATTCACCGACAATCTTGTCACTTGGGTAGCAATGATGTGTTGCTAGACACCGCTCATTGCTTATGATCATAAATGTGATTTATGATCATTGCCAACATGGCAAGAGCCTATTGGGTCGCACACATAGAGCTATTTGGATCATTAGAGTGCATAGGCTAATTATTTGGGTTATGGTTTCATTTTAATTTCGTATTAATAATGGGCCAAGGAGTTGAGCCATTATTAAGCCCGAAATTAAATCCTAATTGGATTAGGGCTTTGAAACCCATTAGGCCTGGAAGTTGAGTCTCACTATAAATACAACTTTTAAGTGAGAAATTCGCAAGTCTCCTTGCCCTAGCCTCCCAAAAGGACAGCCGCACTCTTCTCTTGTAATTCCTTGGAGGATGCAAGCTAGCACTGCGAGTGCAAGAGAAACGTATCTGCCGGGACGCGGTGGAAGCGTGGTGATCCCAAGAGACTCGTGTGGATACCATAGAGAGCCTGAACACGTCAACTGTTCAGGTTTTGTGATTCGACTCTATAGTTGAGTGAGAGATCTCAACCGAAAATTAGGTATGAAATTTTCAAACACCCGGTTTACCTCGTTTCACTTGGATCCTGGAGGGTTTCGGTTAAATTCCGCTGTGTTGTTTGGCTCCCGAAACCCAACAGTGGTATCAGAGCTACTGGTGAAACCCTAAATCGGGATTGAGTGTTGAATTGCATGATGCTATGTGTTCGATTGGTTTTCGGCCATGATTAATTAGATTGATTCATGATGCATGAAACCAGAATTCGTAATGAACATATGAGATATATGAAGAAACGACACAAATTGGTTAATGAGATTAACCTGAAATTGATAGGTATGAGATACCTATATGGATTAGGATTCTTGCAATAATTGCAAAAACCCTAGGTTTGTTCGGATTCGGCCTGTTCGAGCACCGAAAGTAAGGTATTTTTGGTGGCTCGAATGGAGGAGTCTCGGGTGCCTACTTTCTCGAACCACCGCCCGCTGACCGGCCTGCGGGACCGCCGTATGCGAAGCGCCACATAAATAAAACCTGGTTAATCAACACGCAAAAATTGGCATGCATCTTTGTTGAATGAGATTTGACATGATATGCTGATTGCTGTTTGAAGCATGGTGCATGGTTATAGCCCTTGATTGGTTGTACTTGTAAATACGGCCTGCAAGTCGTGCCTTTTCTTATCACTCTCATTGTACATTCTCTTCTCACCTTACTCCCCTCGAATGTAACTCGAGGTTTTTATTATTGATGTAATGGTGCATTATGGGCTCATCGAAGGTGGTATGTCCAAGGATCATGCAAGGAGGTATGTCCAAGGAGGTGACAACAAAAGGGCAGCCAAGAAAGGAAGAGAAGGAGCTTGTGAAGACTCTTTTCTTTTCTTAGGCTTTTATGATATTCTCATTGGCTTGAGAATATCGCATAGTTTGGGCTATAACCATGTCACGTTTATTTCTTGTAAGCATGAGATGCGTGTTTTATATTTGTATGTGATGTATGTATAAAAAAACCGGAGATAACAAATTGGTGAGATCAAAAGATAAAATCCCTCAAACAAATATTAAGTCATTAAATGTGATGCCTTCCAAATGTTGGCACTCGTCAAGACTTTGATCAACATTAGGTGGGTTTGCCAAAGCAAAGCACCTATGTTCATCTTGGTAAGGCGCGATGGGATAATAGTGATATCCAAACTGCTAACTTTGGGTTCTACTTAACTAAGTCACCCTAATAGGATTAGGGACTTAGAGGCATAGAGTTGGGCTTAAGTTCATGAGATGAGCTTGGACAAGTGTTGTTCACCCAACTATCCAAGAGTTGCATAGGATGCAATTGGCAAGGAGTTGCCTACCTAAATAGCTATAACTTGAGAGAAAAGCCAAAGCTGACTCAGGTTGTGGTCAAATATAGATCTTGGCCCACTAGAATACCTTAGCGCCGAGGTGTTCCGAAATGATATCGAGGGTTATTATTTTGAGGAAAATAGTGGGAGTATCGTTTAATAAAAGTCCTTACTAAATGAATTAAAATACATGACTCTTACACTGCATATTTACTGTTGTAGATTACCATGGTACAAAACACATCGACACTTTCGTTGCGATCGATCCTTGAGAAGGAAAAACTGAATGGGACCAACTTTCTCAAATGGTACCGAAACTTGAGGATAGTCCTCAAACAAGAGAGAAAGGCATATGTCCTAGAGCAGCCCATTCCGAATGAGCCTGCTGCCACTGCTCCAAGAGCTGAAAGGGATGCTCACAAGAGGCATTCTGATGATGCTTTGGATGTTGCATGCCTCATGCTTATTACCATGGAATCTGAGCTTTAGAAGCAACATGAGAACATGGGGGCGTTCGATATGATCGAACATCTCAAAATGCTTTTCCAAGAGCAAGCTAGGCATGAGAGGTTTGAGACCTCTAAGGCATTGTTTCAGTGCAAGATGTCTGAGGGAAGTCCCGTGGGTCCTCATGTGCTCAAGATGATTGGGTACATTGAGAATCTTGATAATTTGCGATTTGCTCTTCAGAAAGAGTTGGCTATTGATGTAGTCTTGCAATCGTTGCCTGAAAGCTACAATCAGTTCGTCATGAACTATAACATGAACGACCTTGACAAGTCCCTCCCTGAATTGCTCAACATGTTGAGAACTGCTGAGCAAGACCTTAAGAAGGCTAAGCCCATTTTGATGGTTCAAAAGGGCAAGGGAAAAGGAAAAGCCAACAAGAAGAAGGATAAAGCTAATGGAAAGTCCAATGCTAGTTCTTCTTCAGCTGCACTGAAACCAAAGGGTGGTGTGGCAAAGGAAGGGGAGTGCTTCCATTGTAAGCAACCTGGACACTGGAAGCGCAACTGTAAGCTCTATCTTGAAGAAGTTGCTAAGGAAAAGGGAAGTAAGACTTCCACTTCAGGTATTTTTGTTATAGAGGCTAACTTTTCTACTTCCTCATCTTGGGTATTGGATACTGGATGTGGATCTCACATTTGTGCAAATGTGCAGGATCTAAGTAGAAGTAGAAGATTGGCCCGAGGTGAAGTGGACCTACGTGTTGGGAATGGAGCAAGGGTTGCTGCCTTAGCCGTAGGGACTTATGTTCTCACTTTACCTAGTGGATTAGTTTTAGAATTAGACAACTGCTACTTTGTGCCTACTATTAGTAGAAATTTGATTTTTGTTTCTTGTTTGGACAAGAAAGGTTTTTCATTTATAATAAAGGACAAATGTTGTTCTATTTATTTGAATGAAATCTTTTATGGTAGTGCTCAACTTAGCAATGGGTTGTATGTTCTAGACCTTGAAGATCCAATCTATAATGTGAATACCAAGAAGGTCAGATTAAATGATTCAAACTCGACCTATCTCTGGCACTGTCGCTTGGGCCATATAAATGAGATCCGCATATCCAAGCTCCATAAGGATGGACTCTTGGACTCATTTGATTTTGAATCATATGAGACATGTGAGTCATGTTTGTTGGGCAAGATGACCAAAGCCCCATTCACAGGGCAAAGTGAAAGGGCTAATGACTTACTAGGACTCATACATAGTGATGTATGTGGCCCTATGTCTACACAAGCTAGAGGAGGTTTCCAATACTTCATTACTTTCACTGATGACTTCAGCAGATATGGCTATGTGTATCTTATGAGAAACAAGTCAGAATCCTTTGAAAAGTTCAAAGAATTCAAGAATGAAGTAGAGAATCAACTCGGGAAGAGTATCAAAGTGCTTCGATCAGATCGAGGTGGAGAGTACTTGGATCGAGAATTCCTTGACTATCTGAAGGAGTGTGGTATAATATCACAACTCACTCCACCAGGTACACCTCAATGGAATGGTGTTTCTGAAAGGAGAAATCGAACTCTGTTAGACATGGTTCGCTCCATGATGGGTCAAGCTGACCTTCCAAACTCCCTTTGGGGACATGCTCTAGAGACAGCCGCTTTTACACTAAACCGAGTTCCATCTAAATCGGTTCGAAAGACACCATATGAGATATGGAGTGGGATGCGTCCCAATTTGTCTTTTATGAAGATTTGGGGCTATGACGGTTATGTAAAACGTCAATCCTCTAACAAACTAGGGCCCAAATCTCAAAAATGTCTTTTTGTTGGGTATCCCAAAGAAACAAAGGGTTACTATTTCTACAATCCCTCTGAGCAAAAAGTGTTTGTTGCTCGAACTGGTGTCTTTTTGGAGAAAGAGTTTATCTCTAAAGGAACTAGTGGGAGGAAAGTAGAACTTGAAGAAATTCAAGAACAACAAGGAGACATCGAACCTGAAATGGAACCTAAACAGACACCACAAGATGTTGTGGTTCAAGAGTCTGTTCCTGTAGCACAAAGCCCACGTAGGACTGGTAGGATTCAGCGTGAGCCCGAGAGATATGGATTTCTCGTGACTCACACCGGTGATGTGATGCTCATGGATCAAGATGAGCCCACAACCTACCAACAAGCTATGTCGGGGCCTGACTCTGAGAAGTGGCTAGTGGCCATGAAATCCGAGATGGAATCCATGTATGAAAACCAAGTATGGACTTTGGTTGACCCACTTGAAGGGGTAAAACCCATAGGGTGCAAATGGGTTTTCAAGAAGAAAACTGACATGGATGGTAATGTGATTACCTTTAAGGGACGATTGGTTGCAAAAGGTTTCAAGCAAATTCATGGTATTGGCTATGATGAAACTTTTTCACCAGTTGCTATGCTTAAATCCATCCGAATTTTGTTTGCTATTGCTTCACACTATGATTATGAGATATGGCAAAGGGATGTCAAAACTGCATTCCTAAATGGAAAGCTACTTGAGGATGTGTACATGACACAACCTGAGGGTTTTGTCACTCCTGGGAATGCCAATAAAGTGTGCAAATTGCAAAGGTCCATTTATGGACTGAAGCAAGCTTCTCGAAGTTGGAATCTTCGTTTTGATGATGCAATCAAAGAGTTTGGTTTTATCAAAAATGAAGATGAACCTTGTGTCTACAAGAAGGTTAGTGGGAGCTCTATTGTCTTCTTGGTGTTGTATGTAGATGACATACTACTCATCGGGAATGACATTCCTGAGCTACAGTCTGTGAAAACTTGGCTAGGGAAATGTTTCTCTATGAAGGACTTGGGTGAAGCAGCCTATGTGTTAGGCATCAGGATCTATAGAGATAGATCTAGAAAGCTTCTTGGCCTAAGTCAAAGTACATATATTGACAAGGTGCTAAAGAGGTTTAGCATGCAAGATTCCAAAAAAGGATTCTTGCCCATGTCACATGGTATCACTCTTTCTAGATCTCAGTGTCCGAGTACAACCGAGGAGAGAGAGCGCATGAGTAAGATTGCATATGCCTCAGCAATTGGATCTATCATGTATGCCATGATATGTACTCGTCCCGATGTCTCATATGCTTTGAGCATGACGAGTAGGTACCAATCGAACCCCGGTGAAAGTAACTGGACAGCTGTTAAGAACATCCTTAAGTACTTACGAAGGACTAAGGATGCATTCTTGGTCTTTGGAGGTGAAGATCAGCTCGTTGTAAGGGGTTACACCGATGCAAGCTTCCAATCCGATAAGGATGATTTTAGATCGCAATCTGGTTATGTGTTTTGTATTGGTGGTGGTGCTGTGAGCTGGAAGAGTTCAAAGCAAGAGACAGTAGCTGACTCTACAACAGAATCTGAGTACATTGCCGCCTGTGATGCTGCGAAGGAGGCAGTTTGGATCAAGAAGTTCATCACTGAACTTGGAGTGGTTCCAAGCATTGTTGACCCGATAGAGCTCTCTTGTGACAACAATGGAGCAATCGCACAGGCTAAGGAACCTCGATCTCACCAGCGATCCAAACACATACTTCGACGCTATCATCTCATCAGGGAGATCATCGAGAGGGGTGATGTAAGGATATGTAGGACTTCGACAGACAGCAACATTGCTGATCCACTGACAAAGCCCCTTACGCAACAGAAGCATGATTGCCATTCTAGGTCCATCGATATTAGATACATGGATGATTGGCTTTTAGTGCAAGTGGGAGATTGTTAGTATTGTGCCTAAAAAGCCAATCATGAGATGATTGTATTTTTGCACATTGAGTCACGATATTTTATTGAGGCATTAATCCAGCAATTTTGTTTGTTATTTTGTTTCTGCGTAACGTAATAAACATAATTGTAACCCTAGAATAATGATATTCTTAAACGTCCCTAGTCTAGTATTATTGTGGAGCGGGTTGCAATAATACATAATGACTAGCATATGTGGAGACTAATATGAGATATGTAGTCTACATATGGGTACAAGTTGGAGAACTTGTGTACTGGACCGACCCACCATGAGAACACTTCATGGATCGTTATATGAGTGTCATAAGTGATTCTCATAGTGATCATGGTATATAATGTCCTTCGACCTAAGATCAGCAAGGTTCCCTACATGTTAGTCACATACTTTGATACTTTCCTTTGTTGCTCGTAACTGAGTGAACTTGAAGGAGGTCATTGGGTATGTCACATATCATGCGGAGGGATTTGTATGATCAAGATGGGATTTGTCCCTCCTATGTAATGGGAGTGATATCTTTGGGCCCCTTGATAGAGTGAGACTTAGAAAATGCATGGCCATGCTCCGATGAGTTGATATATGATATCAATGTCGTCAGTTTAAGTTGGTCTACTCGGTAATCAAGAATCCAAAGATTGGGCTATACGAGAGTGACACATTCCATGTCTTGTGCTTAGTCTTGATATCTTGGACAAAGGGACAATGGCATATATCGGTGATGATCATAAAGGTTTAGTCGATTCACCGACAATCTTGTCACTTGGGTAGCAATGATGTGTTGCTAGACACCGCTCATTGCTTATGATCATAAATGTGATTTATGATCATTGCCAACATGGCAAGAGCCTATTGGGTCGAACACATAGAGCTATTTGGATCATTAGAGTGCATGGGCTAATTATTTGGGTTATGGTTTCATTTTAATTTCGTATTAATAATGGGCCAAGGAGTTGAGCCATTATTAAGGCCGAAATTAAATCCTAATTGGATTAGGGCTTTGAAACCCATTAGGCCTGGAAGTTGAGTCTCACTATAAATACAACTTTTAAGTGAGAAATTCGCAGGTCTCCTTGCCCTAGCCTCCCAAAAGGACAGCCGCACTCTTCTCTTGCAATTCCTTGGAGGACGCAAGCTAGCACTGCGAGCGCAAGAGAAACGCATCTGCCGGGACGCTGTGGAAATGTGGTGATCCCGAGAGACTCGTGTGGATACCATAGAGAGCCTGAACACGTCAACTGTTCAGGTTTTGTGATTCGACTCTATAGTTGAGTGAGAGATCTCAACCGAAAATTAGGTATGAAATTTTCGAACACCTGGTTTACCCCGTTTCACTTGGATCCTGGAGGGTTTCGGTTAAATTCCGCTGCGCTGTTTGGCTCCCGAAACCCAACACCTCTGCCGAAGGATCGGGCAGCGAAGCAACAGCGGCCTCAGCGTCCTCACTTTCCTCCCCAATACTTTCGAAAGGGGAGGAAAGAACAGCCTTCTTCGCCCGTTTAGCCGAAGGACCATCACCGACAGACTTCTGCCTTCGGGAAGTTGCCTTCTTTGTCTGCTCCCCCTTCTCCACTTGGCCGGAGAAAAGGGACTTGTAATAGGCGGCAGTCCCGTCGCCCATCTCTGAAAAAGAAGAGAAATATCAGCGTAAGTCCGAGGAAGAAAATAGCAAGGGAGTAGAAGAAAACTCACTTTCGACAAGCGTTTCGAAAGAAATTTCCTCCTTAAGAAGCTTGACCAACGAGGAATCCTTCCCGGCGATGGCAGGAGCTGGCATCTTGAGGTCAGTCTCGTGCTCCTTCACCACCTTTAGTTCCCGAAGAACCTCTTCGGTCATCAACTTCCAGTTGATAGGAAAAGGGTAAAGGGCACGCGGAGCGACCTTGGGAGTCCAGTCAGAGACAGCCCGAATGCGGGCATCGAAATCCATGAACACGGGAGCCAACGCTGGAGTCAGCAGCATCCTCGGATCAACGACGTCCACATTCAGTATTCCCTGAGCCCATTTGGTCGGGACGTACGACCAGGCCTCAACCATCTTCAGGAAGAAGAACTTCTGTTGCCACCCCCGCCAGCTGTCCTTAGTGGCGAAGGTGAACATGAATTTTTTGCTCCCGGATCCCCGAGGTAGCATGAAATAGAAGCCACTCTTCGGGACCACAGAGAGCTTGTAGTACTGCATGAAGATTATAAAATGGGGTTCTATCCCGAACACGCCACACATGCAGAGGAACGCGTTAAAATAGCAGAACGAGTTCGGGGGAAGCTGGTTCACAGCAATGCCATGAAATTGGTAGAACTCGCAAACCATGTTCGGGGGAGGATACCGAAGACTAGCCTTCAGCTGGGCTCGGAAAACGGTAACCTCATTTCTGTGATTTGAAAAAGCATAATGGCTAGAACGAGGCAGCCTAGTAATGGCGTAAGAGGGAAGAAAGAACTTTTTCTTCCACCTCTCTAACTTTGCAGGGTTGGTGCAACAAGGATGGGCTAAAAGAGGCTGCCAGCTCTCAGGGATAGGCATTGTAGACATGAAAGCGAGTTTGGAAAAGACAAAAAAAACAATTTCCAGAAAAAACTCCAAAGAACAGAGAGATCAAAACACTCTGGAAAACAAAAACCCACCAAAAGATTTGCCAAAGTCTGAGGACGCCGTCGTTAAAGTTGGCTGGAAAAAGCTCTGATTAAGGCAGCTCCGCCACAGAAAGCAAGAAAGTGCAAGAACAAGGGCAAAGCAGAGAAGAGCAGCAGAAAAAGAAAAAGGAACTTATGATGGAACGAGCCATTTATAGGACAGAGGTGGGTAACCGAAACGTCGTCATAAGTACCCTTTGGAGGCGAACCGTCACCGTAACTGCCCTCTGCACCTGAAAAGGTGCGCCCTCTATAACCGACGCAACTCTCCTCCAATGGCAAAGCGCCATGTGTCAGCCGCTGCGCCAAAATGGGGACACGTCTACTGACATCCCTAGGAAAAAGGGAGCACGTCTTCTGACATCCCTAAAAAGCTGGGACGCGTCTCTCAGACTGACACACTTAGCCATCAGACCTGCAGAAACAAAGAGCAGGCCACCTCGAGGACACCAAGAGACAACCTATGGCCAAACAGCCCATGACCTTCGGGCAAGAGGTGTATCTTCGGCACAGGCTCCGCCTCGAAGACACTAAAGAACAGGCCAAGGCCGAACAGCCCTTTGGGCAGAAGGTGCATCGTCGGAACAGGTTGAGCTTCCTAAGAGACTGCCAAGAACAACCTCGGAAAGAGATGCAAAACCGAAGTCTTCACTTCGGCTTTCCAAAGGGGGGCATGTGATAGCCAAAGGCTATCGCCTCTATCTGGCCGAACTCCCTGCCACAAGAATGTCCAGAAGAGACTGGCGATACCTGAGTAAAAATGAGATCATACACCTCGGGAGATAGCCGAAGAGCTCCGAGCCCGGCACGCCAGGAAACTTGAGGATACTACTAGCCCCCCGAGGTTGTAAACAGATCACCTTCAGAAAAGAGGCACCAGCTATTGCGGGCCGAACTTGATCTCCCCGAAGGCGAAACTCCCTGAAGCTGGGAACCCCCGAACTGGGTGCGTGTTTCCCGAAGAGGCACCGTCCGTACCAAAGGATGACCTCGCCCAGGGACCTCGGAAGTACGGCAGGAGCATTTAAGGAAGCATTTAAGGAAGCCTCTGACACGTCCTTTCACAGACGTCATAAATCCACCTCAATAGGCGCTCTGGCACACTGACGCCATCAAAATCACATCATGGCCCATCTCAGCACAAGGCTCAAGGCAACCTGCTACCAGCTATCTGTCCCCTACGCCCAGAAACTCAGGGAACATCTGACCAAACACGTGTCGCGATCTGAACGGGCTAGGCACTCCTATAAATACCAGGAAATAAATACTTGGCAGGAGGTTGGTTGGCAAAAGGTCTGACTCCCAGACCCTGAGAAAATCACTAGGCAAGACTCTTCAGCCCTTTGTGCTACTTCCTCTGCCTTTTTCTCAGCCACCACTGACTTGGGCGTCGGAGGCTCCCCCCCCGGAAAAACACTCCGGGGGCCTCCTAACCCCACTTTTTCTGAGCATCTCAGGTACTCTCCCTTGGGAGCACCATCCTCCAGGCGTTCTTCCTCCTAGAAGTCTCTCCAACAGTCACCATGACTCTAAACGATGAGGCCCCAGGCCATCACTGGCAATGTTCTCGAAGAAGTCCATGAGGGGACTTATGGTTACCACATCGGAACTGACGCCTTGGCAGGAGTAATACTCCGCCAGGGGTACTTCTGGCCCACCATAAGAAAGGACACGAGGCAGTTTTTCCAGAGATGTGATAGTTGCCAAAGACATGCCAACATCCAGAGGTTACCCTCAGAATTTATAACCTCGGCCAACTACCCCTGCCCCTTTGCAGTTTGGGGCATTGACCTCATCGGGCCACTCCCGACGGCACCTGGAGGAGTGAAGTTCTACGTGGTCGCAGTGGATTACTTCACTAATTGGGTCAAGGTAGAGCCCCTTACAACCATTTCGGCAAATGATATACAAAAATTCATCTGGAAGAGCATTCTGTGCAGATTCGGAATACCGAGGGCGATAGTGGCCGACAATGGTTCCCAGTTTATTGACAAGGGATTCTAAGAATTCATCACCGACCTCGGGATAAAAATGCACTTCGCCCCGGTAGCTCATCCTGAGAGCAATGGACAGGTAGAGGTATCTAACAGAACCATAAAAGTCGGTCTGAAAAAGATATTGGGTAAGGCAAAGGGAAAATGGCCAGGGGAACTTCCTAGTGTGCTATGGAGCTACTGGACAACACCCCAAAGGGCCACGGGTGAAACGCCTTTCTTGCTCGTCTTCGGCACAGAGGCCATTATTCCTATCAAGGTAGTTCAGCCATCAATCAGGGTACAAGTGTTCGACGAGAAAAGGAATGACCTTGGGTTAAGAACTAAGCTTGACCTAATTGACTAACACAGAGAAGTGGCCAAACTTAGAAGAAAAGCCTTTCAGCAAAGAGTGGCTACAGCTACGAACATGCACGTTAGGCAAAAAGGAATAAGGAAGGGAGACCTCATTCTCTAAAAGGCTGAGTTCGAACCTCGAAGACTGTCTCATGGGGTACTTTGGGTGAACTGGGAAGGGCCTTATTTCATCCTTAACGAGGTTCAGAACGGAGTCTATAAGGTCGGCGATACCGAAGGTGGAGAACTAAAGAATACATAGCATTCAAACGCCTTAAAGAAAATCTATGCTTAGAATTTTGATAAGAAATTGTACAGTTAGAAATTTTTTCTAAGTACAGACAATTTTCAGGAAAATAACTCCACCTGAGAGTTCTCGCCGAGCAAGGTTCAAGTATGTACTTGCGAAAACCATGAATTTCATCCGAAGTCGGTTAGGTTATTTTCCCAAAAGTTCCTTAACCAAATACGGCTGATGAAAACAGACCAAACTTTGCCAAAAGGTATTCTGCAAAGCTAGAGTTTCCTTGAAGACGGTCGATAAAAAGAGCAAAAAATATCTTCTCGAGGGTCCTAGACCGAAAGTGGTCAAAACATCCCTTGGAAACAAATTGTTGCTCAAGGACTTAGCCAAATTTTAAAGGAAGGAAAAAGGTCATTGGGAAGGCCTTGTTCAAGGAGAAGATTACAAGAAGAAGATTACAAAGAAAAAGAAGAAGACAAAGTAAAAGCCCTAAACACCTAAAGGACCCTGGCGTCATGAGATGCTCCACCCCCAGCATCCTTAGTCGCTACCTTCGGCGCTGGAGAAGGGGCAAATGGCAGGTTGAGGAGCTCAATCTTTGACCAGGTCCAGCGAGGCCCCTCGGGAATGTTCAGGGTTGCCAAGAAAGAAAGGTCGAGGTCTGGGTATTTCGCTAAAACTTGGTGTCGAGCCAGACAGAAGCCATCTAGAAAGGCAACTTTAGTCGCCTGAATAGCCTTGTCTTTCTCAACAGACAAGTCTTCCACTTCATTCTGCAAATCAGCAACCCCATTCTCCAGCTTCTTTGCCTTCTTCTTCTTCTTCATTTCCTTCTTCAGGGCCTCAACCTCGGCCTGAAGTTTGGCATTGGCAGCAAGGGCCTTCGCCAGGAGAGTGAAGTCTTCCTCTTTCTCCTTTTGATAAGCCTCATTAACCGAGGTCAAATTGACGACCTTCGCGCCGAGGTGAGACATTTTCTAGGAGAAGTCCTTCAAGAGCTCCTCTTGGCCCTTCAAGATTTCCTCCCAGAGTTTGGCAACCTCTTCCTTGGCTATTCTGCTCAACTCGACGTTCTTGATGACCGAACTGGCGTAAAACACCTTGGCCTTCTCCAAACGATCTTCGGCCCAGGACCAGACCGAAGACTGTTTTGCTGTCCAAGGTCTGAAGTATCCGCTATACCCCAAGAGCTGCAAAAAAGGGGGGAGAACACTTGGTAAAAGTCGCACAAGGAAAGCCAAACACTTAGAAAAGATTGAGAGAAAAAATAAAGGGTCTGAAGAGTACCTAGGTAGAATGCTTGGACATCCTCACGGCGAGGACCTCCTTGTTCACGCACTCTTCGGCAACCGATTTGAAGGAAGCCTGGGTGAGCATGCCCCTCTCCATTTGGGGAGCCATTTGTGGGCAGTCTTCGGAGAACAAAATCATGTCCTCCGTGAAAGACCAGAAAGGCTTCCTCGGGACCTTATCCTTCGGGATATGAGAGTCCCGAGGCGCCCACTTCTGGGCATGCTCCAACATTCATGCCGAAGGCGCCAATTCCTCTGCAAGGACAAGGCACAGTTCCATTAAAGACATTGTTCCTTGGTCATATATCAATTAGATTGAGAGTACTAAAAATGTGTAAGGGACAAACCTGGCGACACCTCCACGATGTCATCATTGGAGTCCCGAACCTCCTCCACTGTGGTGGGGACATGTTTGCCCTTGCTTCTTCTGCACTCCTCGAGTTCTTCAGCAAAAGGGCCTCCTGCCAAAGAGCTGACAGCAAGCTCCGAGGGCAGGACGGCCTAAACCTCGGGCTGATCCTCGGCCTCCTCGACATCTTCTGAAGGTAGGGGAAGGGGGTCCTTCTTCACCTTTTTAGTCGAAGAAAGGCCACCCCCAGACGTCTTACACTGCTTTGGGGCCCCCATCTTCGTCTGTTACCCCTTCTCAATTTGGCCGAGGAAGAGGGATTTGTAGAAAGTGGCTGACTGATCGCCCATCTCTAAAAAAGCAGGAAAATATTAGTGTAAGTCCAAAGGGATACTTATACCAAAAATTGGGAAGTAACTTACTCTCAAAAAGGGCTTCGTAAGAGAGCTCCCCCTGAAGGAGCATCACCAGCCAGGATTTCTTCCCGTCAACGGCAGGAGCTGGCATGCCGAGGTCCGTCTTATGTTCCTTGAGCACCCCTAGATCCCGAAGAACCTCCTCAGTCAAAAGGTCCCACTTAATGGGGAAGGGGTACTAGGAATGCGGGGGGACCTCGGCATCCCTGCCGGTGACAGCTCGGATACGGCTGTCAAAGTCCTCAAACCTCGCCGCCAACTCAGAAGTTAGCAACTTCTTGGGGTCAACGACGTCTGTCTCTAGCTTCCCCCGGGCCTACCTAGTCGGCATGTTCGACCATGCATCCGCCACCTTCAGGAAAAAGAACTTCTTTTGCGACCCTCGACAACTATCTCTAGTACCGAAGGTGAACATACATTTTTTGCTCCCAGATCCTCGAGGTAGCATGAAATAGGAGCCATGCTTCGGGACTGGATAGAGCTTGTAATACTACATGAAAATGATGAAGTGGGGTTCTACCTTGAAAACCCCACACATGTAGAGAAAAACGTTGAAGTAATAGTAGGAGTTGGGCAGAAGCTGATTAACGGCTATGCCATGGAATTGGAAAAAGTCGCAAATAATCTTCAACGGAGGAAACCGAAGTCCGGCCTTCAATTGGGCCCGAAAAATGGTAACCTCTTCATGACTATTCATGAAGCTGAAGTGGCCAGGATGAGGCAGCCTGTAGTGACGTAGGAGGGGAGGAAGAATTTAATTCTCCACTTTGCTAATTTTTCCGAAGTGGAACAATAGGGGTGAAACATAAGAGGCTGCTAGCTCTCGGGAATGGGTTGGACGGACATAAGGGGGATAGGGGAAGACGTGTCCGGCAAGAGAAAATGACTTCTACAAGGAGAGTAAAAGGACTTTGGGAAAAAAAGAAAAAGAAAAAAGCTTTGGGGACTAGAAAAAATAGAAATCGAAATGACCGAAGGACATCTGGAAGAGAAACCCACCAAAATGTTTGCCGAAGTCGGGATTAGAGGATGCCGTCGTAAATGGTTGACAAAAATCGCTCCACCACTCGCACCGCCGCAAAAAGAGAGAAGGAAGAGAAGGAAGAGCTCAAAGACAGATAAGAGGAAGAGAGAGATGAAGGAAAGCAAATGAGGGGAGGGAGGGTTTATATAGACCGAACAAGGGTAACCGAATCGTTGCCATAATTATCCCTCGAAGGTGAAAAGACACGGCTGGTGTAACCGATGCGACTACCACCAACCATCGCGTGCCACATGTCATCTAACACGTGAAACGAGGACACACTTTCTGACACCATGAAAACCCAGGCACGCCTATCCAAACTAACACGCCTGGTGCGTGACGGTCCACTGACTTGCAATAGAAAAGGTAAAAATAAAGAGAGTGTACATCTCGAGAACACCAAGGGACTAAACCAGAGGGCAAGTAATGACGCCTCGGCTAGGAAGGCATGCCTTCAGATGGTGAAGTGTCTCCTTGTACGGTGTCTTGCTTGGAGTCCTGCAAGGTGTCCCTAGAGAGTCTGGAGTGGAAGTCTCCACTTCGGCTTTTTGAAGGGTTGCATGTGATAGCCGAGGTACTATCACCCTTCAAACCTGTTAGCTCGAGCAAAGTACTACCCTCGGAAAGCCGGGCGTCGTCCACAAGGAACGCGAGCACAGACTTCGGGAAAAAGGGACGTCTGGCCCTTTGAACATCCGACCTCGGCGATTCTCCATCACCCCTGGAAATGACAGTACCGACCTCGGGAATACGGTGCATCACCATCCTTAGTAAGGTGATCGAACCGGCTTCGGGATAGAAAGACTCACCACTGTCGGCATCCTTGGCGAGGGGATTCCCGGATTACTGAATCGATCCCAGAAAAAAGTCCTCCTGTCCCGATGAGTCCTCTTCTACCGAAGGGATCTTAGTAGTACGGCACAAACAATTAAGAGCCTTTGATATGCCGCCCTCGTACACAACATGCCGCCCTCATACATGCTCTGACACGCCATCGCCGCACACGTCCTGTCACGCAGCCCTACCCTGGTCTTGACCTTTGGTCAGGACGGCCTGCAGACGGCTAGAGGCCCCCACACCCGAAGGTACCGGTTGATCCGACCGAACACGTAGCGTAATCTGAGCGGGTTACATCAGGCATATTTATTCATTCATATCTTCCTATATATAGGGGGAAATGGCTCTAGTAGGGAGAGAGATTTTTTCCTCTTCATATTCCTACTATATACTGACTTGGGCGTCGGAGGCTCCTCCCCAGAAAAATACCCTGGGGACCTCCTAACCTTTATTCCTTGAGTGTTTTAGGCAATCTCTCCCCAGAAACTTCTCATTTAGGCGTTCCTCCCTCACCAGATGTCCCTCCTCGTCTCACAATGTCATACAGAGAAGATGCCGATGGGCACCAGTTGGGCTCTAGAAACCCTTGTATAAACAGCCATCTTTGTGCATAAAAAATGGTAAGGCTAAAAGCTTATCCATGCACTCCCCCTTAAGCTATACTCACTTCCAATTATGCTCTTAGCTTAATGGATGTTTGGTAATCATTATTGAACAATAAATGGCCACAAAAATTAAATAAACCCTTAGCTTGAAGTGAAGAACCCAATAAACTCTAGAAGAATAGAAAATTAGGGGTTTTGCCTCTCTTTGTTGAATTACTTACTTTCTCTTGATTTCCCTTCCTTGCATGAGCTATGATGGCTATGGAGGATGATGGAAAAGCTCAAGAAAGAACACTTCACTGATGGAGGCTGAATGTGGGGGAAGAAACAACAGAAATGAAGATTGTTATTTAATTTTTCCTTATTTATTCTTACTTTGACCTAGGTCCAAATTATCTTATGGCATATGTGCAAATTTTTGCAAATTTTGCCTACACATGGACCATGTCTTGGCCGTCTATATAACAAAATGATATTTTTAACCTTCCTAGTTTTGTTAAAGGTCATTATAACCTTCAAACAAAATGGGGGACATTTGGGTCTTTAGTTGGCATTATGCCATAAATGATGAACTTTGTCTTTCTTTGCATTTTGGGCCCCAACAATAAATACCTTTAATACCATCAATGTCCCTCCATAAGCCATCTTTAAAATTTTGTGCAATTATGTACCCAACCTTTGTAATCTTATAATTTAATCCGTACACTACTTGAAAATTAAGCAATCGATTAAGGTTTTCTTAAAGATCAAACTATCACTGTGCATGTCACTTAATGAAGTATGTATTGAATACTTTATACTTCACAAAGCATACACTATGGGAAAAATTAAAGCATACAACTTTAGGTCATTATGTTGTTGTTACCAACTTATAAAAGTGGGAGAATTACAAGTGTAGCATAATGGTCAAAAAACCATTATATTGTGTAATTCTCATCATAGTGATTGAAGTGTGGGGGGTAAAAGGCATGATCGACACCTCCTTAAAAGTGTTCTAAGTTGGTAACTTGGCCCCCAAGAAAAGCCTTAAGGATTGCTTGTTTGTTAAGCAACCTATGGACGTTTTTGTAAGATTTTGGAAAATCGGGTACTCAATTGCAAAACTTTCACAAAAGAGATTTGGAGAGTTATGAGAAGGATATGAATGGTATGAAAGTGCTATTCGAGTACCAAATTTTTTATGGAAGACAACTAAGGACAAAGAAAATACAAAAAGGCATAAAGGACATAAGTGTTCTAATGTAGGCCGTAAGATGTGTATTATCTTTGACTTAAGTCAAATGGTGAAATTGTAGAGTTATCCCACCTAAGGAGGGGCTGCTAAAGCAAGATAATGATGGTCAATTGTTGGCCAAGAGATTAAGGCTAAGAAACCATAGTCTTGTAGTAAGGAAAATGACATAAGACATTGTTATGAGTACTTAAGTATGTTTAGTGTACTTTTGACTATTTAAGTACTGAAGACCACTTTTTCTTCTCTAAATTTTTGGCTCCACCAGCAAAAATAAAGCTAGCCCTCTCCTCCACACTTCCTCCATAGCCACCAAACCTTCAAACTCTACTTGCAATTGAATTTAAGGAAGCACAATTGGAAGCTATATGGTGGTAAGACTTGAGTGCACCTAGGATCAAGCTCCAATTTCAGCATACCCATTGATCGCCTTCAGCATCATCGTTGTGCAACATGGTGAGCCTGCAGCAGTAACTTCTGGTGAAAGGATGCTTGGATGAGGAACCTTCGATGGGAGAAAGACTGTAAGGACTCAGAAAAGTAAGGGTTAGGAGCTCCTCGGAGTGTTTTTCTGGGGGAGTAGTCTCCGATGCCCAAGTTAGTGTTTGAAGGTCGAGAGTAAGTAAAGAGTAGAGAGATTCTTCCTTGGAGTGGGGGATCCCCTTACCTAGGGCATTTCCCGAATATTTATAGGGAAATGAATAAGAGAGGTTCGTTCGCCACAGTTTGCCCAGATTGTGACACGTGTTTGGTCAGATGCGGTCCGTACCTTTGGGGAGAGGGGGAGCTTCTAGCCAACCATAGGCCACCTGGCCAGGAGCCTAGGTCGTACAAGGGCGGCGTGTCAAAATGTGTCTGAGGGCGGCATGTCGGAGGGTGTCTGAGGGCGGCGTGTTAGGGATGGTACGAGTACAGTGTGTTAGAGACTCTTCAACTGTTTCCTCGTATGCCCACGTCACCTTTTCAAGGGACCAAACTCCTTCGAGGTACAGAGCTCATTTGGGGAGGTGAGCACCTCTGGAGGGAGGTCCCTTGTTCTTACGAGGCACCTTCGGTTCGGCTTTCCTGAGGTCAGGCTCGGGTACCTGATGTTGCACTTCGTGAGCGTGCCCCGAGGGTGGCCCAGAGAGTATCCGGAGGTCATTTTGGCCATGTAAGATCGGCGCGAGGTCACCCTTGGGAAGGCCAGGGACTCCTTGTTAGGACCACCCTTCTGAGCTTGGCTAAGGCCAAGAAAAATAAGAAACATACTATTAAAATACAAAAGGGACTCAATTGAGGAAAGTAGTAGTGATGAAAATGCAAAGCCACAAAACTATGTGCTTGAAGTGCACTTAAATGGAAGACTATGTTGAGTTTGACAGGAAACAAAGTTGAAGGGCTAAATTACACACTTGAATTAGTGGTGCTAATAAAACTACAAAGTTTGAGTAGGCATTTTCGGCCATGCAAAGTTATCTGAGGACCAGTGTAATACTAAACTAGTTTTGGTAAACATCAATGATGGCTAGTCAAATCATGTTCCCCACTAAAGTATTAAGGCATCATTTCCTTGTTTTACTTAACTAGCACTTATACTAGTTACATGGCCCGTTGCACATGGGAGAAATGACACTTTGGGCTTATGTTGACTTGTGCTTGGCAATGTAAGCCATGAAGTGACCTAAGTGCCTAAGTGAACATGTGATTCAGTGATATAAGTGTGACCGTGAGGATGTGAGGGCTCCATTGAGCCATGCAAACTTGTTCAGGCCGAAAGCTAGCTTAATTGCCAACTTGGTTACAAGTGGCTTGTAACCGGAATTGCATGAGTCCACTTAACTCATTTTGCTCTCATTTTCGGGCTTGTTCTTCCTTGACCGAGACTTGCTTTCCCATGTGTTCTTGAGTTGTTCTTGAGCTTTCACAAAATTGGTCTCAGATTAAGGGCAACAAGGAGGCAATTGGAGCTAGAGTGAAGGAGACAAGCTAGAAGGTTTTGATTTCGGCACCAAACAACTCAAGATCAAGCTTTGATTTGAAGGAGCAAGAGAGGCCAAGAATGATTCAAGCTAGGGTTGAGGTAATCCTTGTGTTTTTCCTTGAGTACATGGTATATGTTCCATGAACAAGGAGTATTGAGGCCTAAATGATTATGTGCAAGGCTCATTTGGTTGAGGAACATTTCGGTTGACTGTTGAGCAATGGCCGAGAAGAACATAAGCTTGAATTGAGGTAGGTCTTCATTCATACTTGATTGCTTGGTAACATACCATGATTCACGTATTAAGGTGACTAAGTGATGGTTAAATTTGCTAAATGACCTTAGTTGCTTGATGGGCTATTGTGATGTTTCAGTTATGGTTGTTAATTAGCTAATTGACTACGGACATGTGCTAGCAATCCTAGTGAATGTGGCCATTTTGCTAGGCATTTTGGAGCTTTAGTGGAAGTGAAGTTTATGGTGAAGTTTTGGGTGCAAAAGTGCACAATGGCACATGTTATGGTACTTGGCCGAATGGTCATTGTGGTGTGTGTGTGTGTTCATTGCGTGGTTGAGTGACTCTTTGTGCTTGCTAACCATTTACTTGATAATGTGACTTATATGTCTCGGGTTTGTTAGCAGGTACATATATATGTTGTGTTTTTGTTGTCTTTGTGTCTTATTTTGCTGGTATACTTGAGCTAATGGAGGTTAAGCCTTGAGTTGTACACTCAGCTTAACTAAATAGACTCTTAATGAGTTGGTATTAGTAGTGAATCCCTACTGAGTTATATGCTCATTGCCCATACATTTGTTTTTCAGGAAAAGATATTCGGCCTGGGTAGTATTGCTTGAGTTTGTGCTAGTGTCTTGTGCTAGCTTGCTTGTTTGCTAAGGTATGTGCCAATGTGTGCCTGGCTTGATTATTTTGTGCATTACAAGTCTTATGTTGAAGGTTGGCCGAGACTTATGTGTTAAGTTGCACAAGCTTGTAGAGTTGGGACTTGTCTAGGTGGGCAGCATGGATATGTGGACACTTGCTCTTATCATAGTTTTCACTTTCATAATCATGAACATGGCCATAGGTTTGGTTCTGTAGTGTGTCTTGTTGTATGGCATACTTAAGGTTCTATTTCAGCACTAGGTGCTTTGGGTTGTAACATAGCTTGGTATTGAAGACTTTGCAATCATGGCATGTAGCCATGCATGTGTACTAGGTAGACTACTTTTGTTGTACATGTTTATGTAGTCTCGGTTACCTAGTTATTTTGTGGTACATGGAGTACCTTGGTAGGCCAAGTTATGTTTGTACTTATGGATGGTTTTGGATGTGTTTATGATGGTATGTTCTGGTATGAATATGAAGTTGATCTTTTTGTGAACCTCCTTTGTACCTTTTATGGCTGAATGCTCATGTGCACATAAACTGGATTTTTCGAAACAAAGTGATTACCATGGGCTTCTTGGTTGCCATTTAAGTAGAACACTTGATTGCACACATTCTAAACACTTAAAATTGCATTGAGTGTTGCCTTGCTTGTATTGCAAGTTACATATTAACGCCGTGCTTGTTTTGCAAGCTAGTAGTTTTGGGCCTTACTTCTGCTGAAAGTAACTAAATGGGTTTACTCATAAGCCTCCTAGGCCACCTCCCAGGCTAAACACCTTAAGAAAATAAGACTTAAGGTTAAGAAACTTTAGTTGGCCGAATTGAAAGTTGGTATTTAGACTACAATTCGGTTTGAGTAACACTAAGTGATTGGGCCAGGGCCTGTGTGAGGTGTGACAGGCTTTGTTTGGGATCAGAGCCTGAGTTTAGAATGATTAGAGCATTAGCCTAGACAGTGTCCCACATAGGTCTAACTTATATAAGACTTGTATAATTGGATATATGTGAATATTTGTAATTGAAGTGCAGGATGAGAACTGGAGGCATGGACAGAGAATCCCTGAGACAAGGGGGAGAAACTGTAGCACATCAGCTTGAGGGTGTGCAGGAGAATGTGCCGAAACACAGGCAGAAGATATGGAAGATAATTTGGCTGAGGAGCCAAATGCCAGGTTCCAAGTACCTGGACCCAGCAGGGATAGACAGGAGAGAATGGAGGTGATGGTGGAGTCATTACATGCTACTGTGGCTCAACTGGTGCTGGGAATGCAAGCCTTGGCTAGAGGCCAAGCCCAACACCAGGAGAATTCAAAGTCAGTAGAGACTGAATGAAGAAGAAGGAGAAGAAGGCCTGGCAAAGAGCCAGTGGGCTATGATTAGTCCAGTAAAGCTGGAGGAGATCAAGAGGAAGAGGAAGCAGATGAGGAAAGGAGGCATCCCAGGGCTAGGAGATTGAGATCAGAAGTGAGACAAGAAGCCAAGACTAAGAAGGAAGTTGAGGACAGCCCAGACATAGAAGAAAGAGATGCCTATATATACTCTGGAAGGACTGAACCTTCCACTGAGGAGACCATAGTAAGGAGTAGGTCATCAAGAGAAAAATCAAGCGGCATGGAGGAGAGTAGGGAGAGGCGTAGGAGAGGAGGACTCAAGGAGGGCCAGCTGGAGGGGTTCCTGGCATTGAAACCTCCAATCTTCAGAGGAGGATGTGACCTAGATGAGGTAGAGTTCTGGGCATACCAAGTGGAGAAAATCTTTGGAAGAATGGAGGTCACATCCACTCAGAAAGTATTGCTAGCCATGTTCAGAGTTGAAGGTAATGCTGAGCTATGGTGCAGGGCAGTATAGAGGATCTACCAAGAAAGAAATCAAAGGAGACCCCCAGCAAGGAGGAGGTCTATGAGATGGGTAGGCTTCCTTCAGGTGTTTCATCAGCAATATGTTAGTGAGGCTCAGAAAGACCAGAAACAAGTTGAGTTTGATCAGTTGGAGTAAGGGGACCTCAGTGTGCTAGAGTATGAGCAAAGGTTTAACAACCTGATCAGGTATGCCCCACAGCATGAAGGACAAGAAGAGCTGAGAACCAAGCGGTTTATCAGGGGACTAAGACCTGAGTTGAGGCAGATTCTCAAGGTAGTGGGAGTCAGAGATTACTACTCTGTTATGCAAAGTGCCCTGGCATTGGAGCAGGAATTCCAGGAACAGTTCAGGAGTGGCCCTGGAAATGGAAGTGGAACTTAGAAAGGCCATCATTCAAAGAGGCTGAGAAAGGAGAAGGGCACAGATGGAGGCAGGAAGGTGTTGGGTTTCGGGAGCCAAACAGCGCAGCGAAATTTAACCGAAACCCTTCAGGATCCAAGTGAAACGGGGTAAACCGGGTGTTCGAAAATTTCATACCTAATTTTCGGTTGAGATCTCTCACTCAACTGTACAGTCGAATCACAAAACCTGAACAATTGACGTGTTCAGGCTCTCTATGGTATCCACACGAGCCTCTCGGGATCACCACGCTTCCACCACGTCCCGGCAGATGCGTTTCTCTTGCGCTCGCAGTGCTAGCTTGCGTCCTCCAAGGAATTGCAAGAGAAGAGTGCGGCTGTCCATTTGGGAGGCTAGGGCAAGGAGACCTGCGAATTTCTCACTTAAAAGTTGTATTTATAGTGAGACTCAACTTCCAGGCCTAATGGGTTTCAAAGCCCTAATCCAATTAGGATTTAATTTCGGGCTTAATAATGGCTCAACTCCTTGGCCCATTATTAATACGAAATTAAAGTGAAACCATAACCCAAATAATTAGCCCATGCACTCTAATGATCAAATAGCTCTATGTGTGCGACCCAATAGGCTCTTGCCATGTTGGCAATGATCATAAATCACATTTATGATCATAAGCACTGAGCGGTGTCTAGCAACACATCATTGCTACCCAAGTGACAAGATTGTCGGTGAATCGACTAAACCTTTATGATCATCACTGATATATGCCATTGTCCCTTTGTCCAAGATATCAAGACTAAGCACAAGACATGGAATGTGTCACTCTCGTATAGCCCAATCTTTGGTTTCTTGATTACCGAGTAGACCAAATTAAACTGACGACATTGATATCATATATCAACTCATCGGAGCATGGCCATGCATTTTCTAAGTCTCACTCTATCAAGGGGCCCAAAGATATCACTCCCGTTACATAGGAGGGACAAATCCCATCTTGATCATACAAATCCCTCCGCATGATATGTGACATACCCAATGACCTTCTTCAAGTTCACTCAGTTACGAGCAACAAAGGAAAGTATCAAAGTATGTGACTCACATGTAGGGAACCTTGATCATCTTAGGTCGAAGGACTACATATACCATGATCACTATGAGAATCACTTATGACACTCATATAACGATCCATGAAGTGTTCTCATGGTGGGTCGGTCCAGTACACAAGTTCTCCAACTTGTACCCATATGTAGACTACATATCTCATATTAGTCTCCACATATGCTAGTCATTATGTATTATTGCAACCCGCTCCACAATAATACTATACTAGGGACGTTTAAGAATATCATTATTCTAGGGTTACAATTATGTTTATTACGTTACGCAGAAACAAAATAACAAACAAAATTGCTGGATTAATGCCTCAATAAAATATCATGACTCAATTTGCAAAAATACAATCATCTCATGATTGGCTTTTTGGGCACAACACTAACAGAAGGGGAATAAGAAGGAAGGAGCATCACAACCACAACAGTATGGTCCTCAGTGCATTACTTGTGGAAAGTTTCATGGCAATAAGCCATGTTTCAAGGCTTCCATTGGATGTCATAAGTGTGGAGCCCCAGATCACTGGGTTAGAGACTACCCAAAGAGGGGTGAAGACAACAAGAAAATCCCGGGGAATTTCAATCCCAGGGGACCTAGAGGGCAGATGCCTATGCCCCAAACGAGGACTCAGGTGCCAGCCCAGGGAGGGAGGCCAGCACCCAGAGTACCTCAGGAGCAAAGAAGACCCGGTGCACCTCCAGGCAGAGTATTTCGGCTGGAGTCTTCCAGAAAGGGGTAGGAAACACCTAAAGCTGAGGATACAAGAAGGGAGACTAGTCAACAAAGGACTAGCAGGAGGGCCTTGAAAGGTACTATTTACCTCAATGGCCAATTAGTATCTGTTTTGTTTGATACTGGAGCTTCATTGTCTGTGATATCTAATAGCTTGGTTTAAGGCCATGAATCTAGAAGTAAAATATATGACCAATATGTACTTGGTAAGAATAGCTGGCAATGAAGTTTTAATTGCCTATTATATAGTTGAAAACTGTGAGATCCAAATAGACAAGCTGACACTGAGAACAAATCTCATAGTGCTAGAGACACATGACTATGATGTGATCTTAGGCATGAATTGGTTAGGGGAGAATAAAGTAATTATTGATTGTCAGGCTAGACAATTAATAATGCCTGGTGGAATGCCATATGACTTAGATAAGTCCCTAGAGTTACCTATGGACTATCACTTGGAAGTGCTGGAGATGGTAACTCCAGAAAGTGAGAAGGAGCACCTTGGTGTTCGGCGCCTGAGGCTCCATCGACAAAGAGTTTCCATTCTGGTTCAATCCTTATCAAATCTTCTAAGGTAGCTTCAACATCCTTGATTTCTAGAATTTCGATGATGAAATCTGCCAATGACTGGGCTTTTATTGCCCTTCTTGGCTCGTAAGTGATGTCATATTCTCCGAGCTCGATACACCTGATAGCCAAGGTGCCCATCACCTTCCGGAGCCCCAGACTCGGACAAAGTACCAACCTCGGCAGAGAAACTACCTGCCATGGAAAGAAGGATGTTCGACCTCCCTAATCCGACCTCGGCAATCCTCCAATCCAGGAAATGACAGTGCCAACCTCGTGGGGACGATTAAACCATCCTCGAAAGTGGGGGTATCCCTGAGGAGGACCACCCTCGGGAAACATACTCCTGTGATACTAGAGTAACCTCAGAAAGTACGACAGGAGCAATTAAGAGGCCTCTAACACATCCCCGACACGCAATCCCCAGACACAATCTGACACGCTGCTTACAGAGACACCCTAGCACGCCACTCTCGGGTTCCCTAGGCTCTTAGCCAGGCGGCCTATGATCGGCTGGGTGTCCCCTTATTCCCCGAAGACGTGGATTGCATCCCACCGAACACGTGTCACGATCTGGGATGGCCACATGAGGAGAACTACTACTGTTCGCTCCTCCATAAATACTCAAAAAACACCCCAGGTAAAGGGGTGGGGCACTAGAGACCCTACTTCTCCACTCTCTATTACCTCCATATCTCCTAAGTACTGACTTGGGCGTCGGAGGCTCCTCCCCGGAAACACACTCCGGGGACCTCCTAACCTCTGTCTTCCAAACATTTCAGGTACCCTCCCCTGGGGAATCTCCTCCTCGGGCGCTCTCCTTCACCGAAAGTCCCCCACGCTCCTACCATGTCACATGACGAAACTGCTGCCTGGCACCAACACCATTTTGATAGCCTTCCCGAATGCTCTACCTTTTTCATTATGTCACGTAGAGGTAGGTTACTTTTGACAATGATGGCATGTCCTTGAAAGTAGGGCCGTAGCCTCCTACCCACGAGAACTAAGGCATAAATGGCTTTTTGGAGCAATGAGTACTTGACCTCGGTGCCGTGCAGGGACTTGCTTACATAATATACTGGCCACTGCCTCCCACCCTCTTCTTTCACAAAGACTGAACTCACAGCTTTTTCTGTGACTGCAAGGTAGAGGATGAGAGGTTCTCCTTCCAGTAGTTGCCGAAGTATTGGCAGACGGGTTAGGTAGCTTTTTAGCTCATCCCAAGCTTTTTGACATTTTGGGTTCCAAGGTTTCTCCTCGGTTCTGGAGTTGCCTTCGCTTTTGGCTACTTTGGTGAGCACCTTGAGGAATGGTTGACATCGGTCACCGTACCTAGAAATGAATCTACTAAGGGAAGTGATTCTTCCGATAAGCCTTTGTATAACTTAAGTGGTTGTAGGTGTTCGAAATCCTAACAAGGCTTTGACCTTTTCAAGGTTGGCGTCTATTCCCCTTTCTGACACCATAAACTCAAGGAACTTACCTGCGCACACTCTAAACACACACTTCTCGGGGTTAAGGTGAATGTCGAACTCCCGAAGTCGTTGGAAGGTTTTGCCTAAGTCGATGATATGATTACTAGGCATTCTGCTCTTAACTATCATATCATCGACATACACCTCCATGTTCCTCCTAATCTGAGAGTTGAACAGTTTATTCATCAACCTCTGATAGGTAGCCCCTGCATTCTCAAGCCCGAAAGGCATTCTGACGTAGCAGTAGGTACCAACTTTGGTGATGAAGGCAGTTTTTTCTTCATCTTCGGGGTCCATCCGAATTTGATGATACCCGCTAAAGGCATCGAGGAAACTGAGGAGACCGTACTCGGCGGTTGAATCCACCAACTGGTCTATGGCTGGCAAAGGGTAGGAGTCCTTTGGATAGGCATCATTCAGGTTCCAAAAATTGATGCACGTTCGGAGCTTTTCACTCCCTTCTTTTGTGGCGATAACCACGTTGTTGAGCCATTCAGGGTATTTAATTTCTCTTATTACCCCTGCCTCAATCAGGTGCTTAACCTTGGCTTTAACGAAGGAGTTCTCATGAGCCAATAGGTTCCATTTTTTCTGCTGAACCGGCCTAGCGTCAGGGCATACTTTGAGACTATGGTGGGTTATGCTGAGGTCGACCCCAGGCATGTCTTTCGGAGAGTAGGTGAATAGATCTTTGTTCATTAACAAGAAAGATACAAGCCTATCTTTGTCACCCTTGGCCAATTTTTTCCCCACTCGGATGTTCCAGCCAGGGATCAGCTCTACATCTTCTGTTTCTACTTTTTCCAACTTTTCTATTAACTCCCTTGCTGTCTCTTCACCTGTCATGACTGCTCTTTCAGTAGCCGAAGTCTGTACTTGGACCTTTTTCGGGCTTTGTCTAGCCTTGCTGAACACCCTTCTGACTTCGGCTTGGTCAATGAAGATCTCTACATCTCCTTCTTTAGTTGCGTAGGGGACTGTTAAGTACTTTATGTCTAGTCGGATGTTGAGAGTGCCTTGAGTTTGCCTTCGAAGGATGGCGTTGTATGATGAAGGAACATCAATGATAATGAATCTCATCATAACAGAGGTGAACAACTCCTCCTGATTCTGAGGCGAGCTCCTTTTAGGGGCAGATCGATGTATCCGAGGACTGGGAGCTCGGATGGCCCAACCCCAAAGGTGGGGGAATTGACTATGTTGAGGTTGCCTTTTAAGATGCCTAATTTAGGCAGTAGGTGCGAGAAGATGACATCGGTGTTGGAGCCTTTGTCTAGAAGTACTTTTTTGACGTCCCAACTCTCTATCCTTGCCATGACAAGGAGTGGGTCATCGTGGGGGAACTTCACTATAGACCCGTCTCAGTGAACGAGCCTATTTTGCGAGTTCCCATACTCCATTATGAAGATTTCTCTTATCTTTCTTTTCCTCTCAGCCGAGGGTATCCCTGTAGTGATGGTTTGGATGACCCATGCTGATGGCAGTGGATTCTTTCAAGGGCTTTGGTCCCGACGTTTATCGAAATCATAGTCCTCCTCGTCCCTCTTCTTTGTTCTTCGTTTCTTCCTTTCGGCAAAGGTATCCGCAAGTACCGGCGAAGTTGGCCCAACTTTATTAGAGACTCGATGTACTTCCTCAGCTGGAAGCAGTCTTCAATGTCATGGCCATGATCTCGGTGGAATTTTCATAACTTCTTCACGTTCTTCTTGTTTTTCGAAGTCATGGCCTTTGGCCTTGGAACCATAGACCCTTGCCTTTCTAAGGCCATGAGAATGCTGGCCCTTGTGGCGTTCAGGGGAGTGAACGTCATTGGCCTTTTACCCTTTTATTTTTGGGGCCTTCCTCCAACCTCATTCTGGTGATGACGCTAGTGGCTTATTCCTTTGAGCTGAGGATGTTCCACATTAGGTCCTCCCATTCTGAGTTCTTCGGCCGTCATATGCTGTTCGGCCCTTCTATATAACTCCACAAGAGTGTCTAGGGGGTCCTTGGAGAACTCATAAAAGAGTTGGGAGTCCCTCTGAAGTCCTCTTATCATTGCGAGGATGCAAATTTCAGGCCGAAAGTCGGGCACACTTAGTGCTTCTCAGTTGAACCTTTCAACGTAGTCGTCAATGGTTTCCCCGCTTCGCTGTGCTATGTCGAACATCTGTACCGGCATCTTGGCTGTTGGCCTTCTGCCAATGAATTGCTGGGTGAAGGTAGTAGACAGCTCCTGGAAACTTAGCAAAGTCCCGTGGGCCAGGAAGTTATACCATGTCGTTGCTGGACCAGAGAGGGTCACCTCGAAACATTTGCAGAGGGTAACGTCATCTGCGCCGTGGAGCACCATGCTTCGCTTGTACTTTGTCAGGTGCACATGGGCACGGGCGCCTCCACCACTTCCCATACAAAGGGTGACTCTTCTTCGGTATAAGTGTCAGACAACCTTGACCAAACTGGTTTTCGGGAGATCTGCCTCTCAAACTTTTCCTGTCTTCCAAGGATCTTCTCGATGAGGGTAGCTGTGTTAGCTTCCCCTTACTACCTAGTGGTCACCGGCAATGGCGAACTTCTTCTCCTTCTCGGAGAGTAACTTTGGTGCAGAGGAGACTAGGAACTTCGGTACGGGGTGGGCTTCGGCGACAGGAGGCCCTAGTTTCATTTGGGGCTCTTTCTCTAGTGGGTCGCGCCCTAGGGGGCACGTCCTCCATAGAAGATGCGTCGAGAGAGTCCTCACTCCTGGAACTCTAGTCGGTGGACCTCGAACTTCTCTCCCGACGTGCTACCGAGGGGGAGGCCTTTCGGACCGGAGGAGGCCGGGGCCACCTCTGGTCGAGCTGTTGAGTCATTCCATCGATGATGGAGCACTGGAAGTCTCGTAGGAAGCCCAACGTCACTGTTAGAGGACGGTCGTCTTCCAGCACAGAACTTTCTACTGTGGGCTGCTTGGTCGCTGGCTGAGCCTCCGGTGTAGAGGCGGACTTCGGGTGCCCTTTGTCTCTTAAACACCGAGTCTCTACGACGGTGACCTGTGAAATGGTTCCCACAGACGGTGCTAAATGATCGCCTTCGGCATCATCGTTGTGCAACATGGTGAGCCTGGAGCAATAACTTCCGGTGAGAAGATGCATGGATGAGGAACCTCCAATGGGAGAAGGACTACAAGGACACAGAAAAGCAAGGGTTAGGAGCTCCCCTGAGTATTTTTTCGGGGGAGGAGTCCCCGACGCCCAAGTCAGTGTTTGAAGGTAGAGGGTAAGTAAGGAGCAGAGAGATTCTTCCTTGGAGTGGGGGATCCCCTTACCTGGGGCGCTTCCCGAATATTTATAGGGAGATGAATAGGAGAGGTTCGTTCGCCACAGTTTGGCCAGATTGTGACATGTGTTCGGTCAGATGCGGTTCATACCTTCGGGGAGAGAGGGAGCTTCTAGCCGACCATAGGCCGCCTGGCCAGGAGCCTAGGCCGTACAAGGGCGGTGTGTCGGGAATGGCACGAGTACAGTGTGTCAGAGACTCCTCAGCCGTTTCATTATATGCCCACATGGCCTTTTTGGGGAACCAAACTCCTTCGAGGTACAGAGCTTGTTTGGGGAGGTGAGCTCCTCTAAAGGGAGGTCCCTTGTTTGTATGAGGCACCTTCGATTGGGCTTTCCCGAGGTCAGGCTTGGGTACCTAATGTGGCACTTCATGAGCGCGCCCCGAGGGTGGCCTAAAGAGTATCCGGAGGTGATTTTGGCCATGTGAGATCGGCAAGAGGTCACCCTCGGGAAGGGCAGTGACTCCTCCTGACTAAAGTTGGTCCCATGGGTTTCCTGAGTGGTAGCGCCTATCCGGCTTGCCCGAGGGTGTGGCGGCCCTCTTTCTTTCGGGGTTTTGTCTTGTCTACTTCGACTGGAGGTGGCGCACACATGTGTTCCTTCAGGGGTGATAGCCAAGGCCGATAGCCCTTCGGCTATCACCCATCCAAGAAAGGGTTCTCTTGCTCTCATGGGTTATTTTCTGTATTTTCAAGCAACCATGGAGCTAGGGCTAAGCTTGGAAGAGAGCCATGATCTTGATGAACCAAGCTTAGTATAGGGAGTGCACTTATTGAAGGTTTTGTGACCTAGTGTGAGGTGCACAAATATGATAGTGAAATAATGGTTTCTAGAGCCCAAAGTTAGCACTAACTATTGTTAAAATCCTCCTAAGAACAAGCATTAGCTTGAGGAGGGCTTCCATAATGATTTATTTTATGTTTGTTGAATGTTTTATGGACTAACCTATGGTTTATGTTGCTGTTGCATTTCATCCGTTCGATGGTTGTGAATGGCTGTTGCATTTGGTTGATATATCTTGTATATATGCATTGTGGTTTTGTCTTTTAGTGTCTTTCAATGCAAGTTTTGAGGATGGTTAAATTCCCTATTGAATCCAAGTGCTACCCTTACTAAGTTTCGCAATCAAACTTACTCACCTCAATCTTGTCATTCCAGGTCCAGTTGAGAGATCACCTTCAAACTAACCATTGTGGTTTGAGTTTTTCTCTAAATTGTTAGGTACTTAAAATCCATATGTATAGGAGTGCATTTGGTATTTATAGTGATGGTGCTTATTGTGTTATGCAGCAATTGCCCAGCATCTTGTTTCTGGAGTCCATTTTGTCTCAAACACTCCTGTAACTTAGGATACATATTTAGTTGGGTTAAGAACTTTTTGTAGTGTGTCTATGCATGTACATGTAGTGTATGTAAAATGAGACAAGTATGTGAACATTTGAGTAATGTTTTGGCTATGTATGTGATATGGTGCAAAGCTGCCTAAGTGTGAATGCTAGGATGCTTACTTGTAAATTCTATTTTGGCCACATAAGGTTGCTGAATGAAAGAGTATTTAATTCCTATGTGTATTGTACATGTATGGGATAGCTTTGGAGGGCTTTCCCCTTCTGAATGAAGTGTCTGCACACTTATGAAATTTTGTATGGGCAAAATGGTCATAAAGTGACCAGAATTTTGACTCTACACTTAAAGTTCTATATCTCCCTATGTAGAATAAATCTTGGTATTAATTTTTGACCACACATAACGAACATCTAGAGGTTGAGTTAGGATTTGGAATTTATGAATTTGGAGCCCTGTAGCCAGTGATATGATGTTGCAAAATTGGCTAAGTTACTGTTCATTTGGTCAGAATTTTGTAACCAACTTAAAAAATCCATAACTTGGTCCGTAGGCGGGCTATTGATGTAAAACCAAATTATTTAGTTTGCATAAAGACTCTACTTGATAATGAATCAAAGAAAATAAGGTGTTAGATGACTAGATTTGTTACCCACTCTAGGGTAGTCCAGTTATGGTGTCAAAACTGTGCATTTAAACTCCCAGGATTGGTATGTTCTGTAGGTCATTAGAACAACACCCCTAGTGTGCATACTCTACTGACCCTTTTGAGCACTATGTAAATACATGCATATTGGTCTAACCATAACACACCTACTTACATTTATGTACACTATGGCTACTAAGAAGGAAAACACTAGCATAAGTCTTAGTTTCTACTTCCACACATTAGGCAATCTTGCTAAGTTCTAGTCACTAGCCACTGCACCCATAACTTGCACTAATAAATTGTATCATTCTAGCCATGTAACCCCCTATTTTCTTTGCTCCATTATCAAATAGATATTTAGAGAAAACCAAGGAATTTTTTTTTACATCAATAGCCCACCTATGGACCAAGTTATGGATTTTTTAAGTGGTTACAAAAATCTGTCCAAATGAACAGTGATAGCCAAAGGCTATCGCCTCAATCTGGCCGAATACCCTGCCACAACAACGGCCAGAAGAACTGGTGCTTCCCGGGAATAGGTGGAATCATGCACCTCGGGAGATAGCCTGAGAGCTCCGAGCCTCGGCACGCCAGTATAACTTCAGGACTCCATTCGCCCCCCAAGGTTGTGAACAACGCGCCTTCGGAAAAGTGGCACCAGACATTGCTGCCCGAATATGATATCCCCGAAGGCGGAACCCCCTGGAACTGGGAACCCCCGAACTGAGGGTAGGCTTCCCGAAGAGGCTCTGTCCGAACTAGAGGACGACCTCGCCCAGGGACCTCGGGAGTACGGCAGGCGCATTTAAGGAAGCATTTAAGGAAGCCTCTGACACGTCCCACCACAGACGTAAAAAGTCGCCCTGACGCGCAGACGCCATCAGAATCATATCATGGCCCGTCTCAGCACAAGGCTCGAGGCCATCTAGTTACCAACTATCTGTCCCCTACGCCCAGACGTTCAGGAGCATCCGACCGCACACGTGTCATGATCTGAACGGGCTAGGTATTCCTATATATACAGGAAATAAATACTTGACAGAGGGTTGGCAGGCCGGATATACAGCTCCCACACTCTGAGAAAATACCAGGCGAGACTTTTCTGCCTTTTCTCTTTGAGCTAGTGACTCTCTCCTTCTTCCAGCCACCACTGACTTGGGCGTCGGAGGCTCCCCCCCCGGAAAAACACTCCGGGGGCTTCCTAACCCTGTTTACCAGCTTTTCAGGTACTCTCCTTGGGGCGATCCACCTTCCAGGCGTTCTTCCTCCTAGAAGTCTCCTCAACAGTCATCATGACTCAAAACGATGAGGCCCTAGGCCATCATTTGGCGCCGTCTGTGGGAACCCGCTCGCAGATTGCCGTCGTTGAGACTCGGCGTTCTAAGGACAAGGGACTCCCAAGGTCCTCGTCCGCGCCTGAGATACAACCGGCTGCTGAGCAGACACTCCCAGAGACTTCTACGCCAGAGGAGGACCGCCCTCTGGTAATCACCATGAGCTTCTTGAGGGACTTTCAGCGCTCGGTCGTTGCTGAAATGACTCAGCAGATCGACCGGAGATGGCCACAGCAGTCACAGGCCCAGAAACCCTCCTCATCAACACGCCCTCGGGAGAGAAGCCCCGAGTCTACACACCGCAGTTCAGAAAGTGGAGATCCTCGCGGAGAATCATCTACAGAAGATATAGCCCTCGGGAAACGGCCTGTGGGACAAACCGGGTCCAAGCGACCGAGAGTCTCACAGCGAAGCAGTTCGTCGCCCGAGGCGAGGGCCCTGACCCCTCCGCGCCGAACTCGCTCCCCGAAAAGGCGCCATCGATCTCCCTCCCGCGAAAATGGTCCTAGCGCCACTGCGCTTATGGAAAGGATATTGGCACGGCTGGACAGAGTGGAAAAGCAAGTGACCAGAAAACCCGTTTGGGACAGGCTGTCGGGGGCATTATGCGAAGATGGCTCCCCGTTTATTCGCACCGTCGTTGAGGCAGCTATGCCAGGCGACTTCAGAGTACCTAGGCTGGAGATCTATGATGGCCGGACTGATCCACAGGCCCATCTGACGAAGTACAGGCGGAGCATGATAATGCACGGACTGATGACGCCACCATGTGCAAATGCTTTGAAGTCACCCTCACGGGCCCAGCAACAGCATGGTACAATTCTTTGCCCCCAGGGATTATCACTGAGTTTTAGGAGTTGTCCGCAGCCTTTACCCAGCAGTTCATTGGGAGCAGGCCGACGGCCAAAATGCCTGTACAGATGTTCGACATAGAGCAGAGAAACGGAGAGACGATCCGAGACTATGTCGAACGATTCAACAGGGAAGCACTCAGCGTCCCGGACTTCCGGCCCGAAATCCGCATCCTCGCTATGACACGGGGCCTTCGGCGTGACTCACAGCTGTTCTACGAGTTCTCAAAGGACCCCCCGGAGACCCTCGGAGAATTTTACCGAAGGACAGAGCAGCACATGACAGCCGAGGAATTGAGGATGGCGGGGCCGAAGTCTGATCATCACCGCGCCGAAGGGTCCAGCCAGCAAGCTCGGCATCTTTCTGAACATACAGGTCGACCACGGCGAATGCGAGGAAAGAAACCTCAAAGTTTCACACCCTTGAGCACGACACGGACCAACATTCTCATGGCGCTGGAAAGGCAAGGGACGCAGATTCGGCGGCCAAAGGCCATGGCCGCCGATAATAAGAAGAATGCCAAGAAGTTCTGCCAGTTTCATCGCGACCACGGTCATGACACCGAAGACTGCTTCCAGCTGAAGAAGTACATAGAGTCGCTGATCAAACAGGGCCAACTTCGCAAGTACCTGCGGATGCCCTCCCCAAAAGGCAGAAAAGAGGAGGAAGAGAGGGCCGAAAACGAGGACTATGACTCCGACAGGCGGAGAAACAGAAGTCCAAAAAGGCGCCTTCCACCTCCAGTAGGGGTCATCCAAACCATCACCACGGGGCTCCCATCCTCGGAAAGAAAGCGGAAGGCCAGAGAAATTGCGGTTATGGAATATCAAAGTCCATCAAAGAAATTGGCTCGCAAAGATGGCTCCACTGTCGTCTTCCCCCACGACGACCCGCTGCTGATAATGGCGAGAATAGGGAACTGGGACATCAAGAGAGTGTTGCTTGATGATGGCTCAAATGCTTACGTCCTATTCTCGCACTTACTGTCGAGCTTGGGCATCTCCAGCAGCGAGCTGAAACCTGTCACCACGCCCACCTTCGGCGTTGGGCCATCCGAACTACCCGTCCTCGGATGGATCGACCTTCCTGTGATGATGAAAGGCACTTCGGTAGACGGAGCAGCTGAGTTGTACGCGTCCACAATGGCAAGATTCATCGTCATGGATGTCCCGTCTTCGTACAACGCCATCCTTGGAAGGCAGACTCAGGGGAACCTGCACATTCGCCCCGATGTGAAGTACTTGACTGTCACATTCGCCACCAAGGATGGAGATGCAGAGGTCTTCATCGACCAAGCCGAGGTAAGAAAGGTGTTTGTAAAAACACGAAAGGCTCCGGCAAACAGCTCTACACAAACGGTGGAGGCAAAGGCGCAGGAGAAAGGCAAAGAAGGAGATCCCGCAGAAGCAGAAACGGAAGCAGTAGATCTTGTCCCAGGACAATCTACCCGAATAGGGAAGAGCTTGGCCAAAGGTGATAAGGAAAATCTTGTATCCTTTCTGCTAAAAAATAAAGATCTGTTTGCCTACTCGCCGAAAGACATGCCAGGAGTGAACCCTGGCATAATACAGCACAGCCTCAAAGTAAGCCCGGAAGCAAAACCTATCAGGCAAAAGAAACGAAGCATCTCAGCCCACAAAAGCAACTTCGTGAAAACCGAAGTCCAGCACCTATTGGATGCTGAAGTTATCAGGGAGGTAAAATACCCCGAATGGTTAAGCAACGTGGTCATTGCCACAAAAGAAGGTAGCAGCAAACTCCGGATGTGCATTGATTTCAGAAACTTGAACGATGCTTGCCCGAAAGACTCATTTCCCCTCCCGCCAATAGATCAACTGGTAGATTCAACGGCCGAATACGGGCTCCTGAGCTTCCTAGATGCCTTCAGCGGCTACCATCAGATAAGGATGGACCCCGAAGATGAAGAGAAAACTGCCTTCATCACCGAGGGAGGAACGTACTGCTATATCAGAATGCCCTTCGGGCTGAAAAATGCAGGAGCCACCTACCAGAGACTGATGAACAAGGTCTTTAAAGACCAAATGGGGAGAAACATGGAAGTATATGTTGATGATATGATAGTAAAAAGCAAGCTGCCCGGCTACCACGTTGCAGATTTGGAGGAAACCTTCCAAAAGCTCAGAGCCTTCGGGATTCGCCTTAACCCCGAGAAGTGTATCTTCGGGGTGACGTCGGGAAAATTCCTTGGGTACATGGTATCCGAAAGAGGCATCGACGCCAATCCTGAGAAGATTAAGGCTCTGCTCGAGTTCCGAACTCCTGCCACAGTGAAAGACGTGCAGAGACTAACCGGAAGAATAACCTCTCTGAGCAGGTTTATTTCCGGGTACGGAGATAGGTGTCGACCTTTCTTCAAAGTCCTCACAAAGGCAGCAAAGATGGAAGGCGACCTCGGAAGAAACAATCATCCCTGGGAAGGAGATTGCCAAAAGGCCTGGGAAGAACTCAAAGTCTACCTGGCCAGCCTGCCGACTCTGCGGCAACCTCGGGAGGGAGAACCCCTCGTACTGTACCTCGCCGTCACAGAAAAGGCCGTGAGCTCGGTCCTGATAAAAGAAGAAGGGCCGAAACAATGGCCGGTCTACTACGTCAGCAAGTCCCTGCATGGCGCCGAAGTCAGGTACCCTTTGCTTCAAAAAGCTATATACGCCTTGGTGCTTGCAGGAAGAAGACTGCGACCATATTTCCGGGCTCACCCCATCATCGTCCGAAGTAGTCTACCACTACGGGATGTTATGAAGAGAGTTGATCATTCGGGAAGGCTCTCCAAGTGGTGCATAGAGCTTGGCGAACACGACATCACGTATGAGCCTCGGAAGGCCATAAAAGCCCAAGCATTGGCAGATTTTATCGCCGAAATACCCACCACTGAGGAGAACCACTCAGATCCGAAAGAAGGTGAGCCAGAATGGACCTTGCATGTTGACGGAGCCTCGGGGTCCGAACACTAGGGAGCTGGAATAGTTATCAGAGGACCCGAAGGCCTAGAGGTGATGAAAGCTATCAAGTTCAGCTTCAACGTCACCAATAATGTGGCTGAGTATGAAGCCCTCATAGCGGGATTACGCTTGGCTAGAAAGATTGGCGTGAGAAACTTAAGGGCTCACAGCGATTCCCAGCTGGTAGTTCGGCAGACGGCAGGAGATTATGGGGCGAAGGACCCAATCTTGGCAAAATACCACGAGCTGGTAAGAAAACTCATCCAAGAGTTTGACGCCGTGCGGATCGAAAATGTACCCCGGCGGAATAACACTAAGGCAGATTGCTTAGCGAAGTCCAAAACATACACCGAGGTGCTAGACCATCCAAGCATCTCCATGCTAAGCGTAACGACCTCGGGAATGGGGTGGAAGGACCCCATAAAGAGATACCTCGCAGAGAATGAGCTTCCCAAAGACGCCGGCAATGCTGCAAGACTGCGAAGACGCGCCGGAAGATTCTTCCTGATTGGTGAAGAGTTATATCGGCAAGGATATGCAAATCCGCTGCAGAGATGTGTGGGCGAAGAGGATACTGAGATGGTCCTCGAAGAAGTCCACGAAGGCATGTGCGGCTCGCACATTGGAACTGATGCCCTTGCAGCAGTGATACTCCGCCAAGGATACTTCTGGCCTACCCTGAGAAAGGACGCAAGGCAGTTCGTCCAGAAGTGCGGTAGTTGCCAGAGACATGCAAAAATCCAGAGGATACCCTCGGAAATGGTAACGTCGGCAGACTATCCTTGGCCCTTCGCAGTCTGGGGTATAGACCTCATTGGGCCACTCCCCGCAGCGCCCGGAGGCGTGAAATTCTGCGTGGTAGCAGTGGACTATTTCTCAAAGTGGGTAGAGGCAGAACCACTAGCAACTATCTCGGCAAAAGAAGTGCAGAAGTTCGTACGGAAAAACATAGTATGCAGATTTGGCATACCGAGGGTACTAGTAGCTGATAATGGATCCCAGTTCATAGACAAAGGATTCCAGGAATTCATCAGCGACCTCGGAATAAAGATGCACTTCGCCCCAGTAGCTCACCCCCAAAGCAATGGGCAGGTGGAAGTATCAAACAGGACCATAAAAGATGGCCTAAAAAAGAGACTTGGGGAAGCCAAGGGGAAATGGCCAGGAGAACTCCAAAGTGTATTGTGGAGCTACCGAACGACGCCACGAAGAGCCACAGGGGAAACTCCCTTCTCACTCGTCTTCGGAACAGAGGCCATTATCCCAATAGAGATAGTTCAGCCTTCAATACGGGTGCAAGTATTTGATGAAGGCGGAAACGACCTCGGTCTGAGAACTAAGCTCGACCTTGTGGCCGAACACAGAGAAATAGCCGAGCTGAGAAGAAAAGCTTTCCAGCAAAGAGTGGCCGCGGCTATCAACTTAAAAGCCAGGCCAAAAGAAATCAAAAAAGGAGACCTCGTTCTCCGAAAGGCCGACTTTGCACCCCGAAGGCCATCTCACGGAGTACTTCGCGCAAATTGGGAAGGACCTTATCTGGTTCTCGCCGAAGTACGAAAAGGCGTGTACAAGCTTGGCGACGCCGAAGGCGTAGAATTGAAAAACACTTGGCATTCAGACGCCCTGAAAAAATTCTACGCCTAAGGTTGAGCGGAAGAAATATATTGTACAAGAAATATTCTAAGGACAGAATGGTCTAGAGAAGAATGGTCTTGAGAAAAATTTTCAAGTATACCAAATTGTCCAAGACAGAATTCCGCGAAGGTGCTCGCCACGAAAAAAGCGGATGTGACTTCCCGAAGTCCCTTGAGCCACTATGCTCGGGAAAAATGGGAAACAAGAATCTTGCAAAGGTACTCGGCATAATCAGTGCAGAGAAAATTTTCCGAACACCCTTGAGCGAACATGCTCGGGAAAAAGGGAAAGCAAGAATCTCGCAAAAGTACACGCCAAAACAAAAGCGGAGGTAATTTCCGAACACCCTTGAGCGAACGTGCTCGGGAAAAAGGGAATGAGCAATCTCGTGAAAATTTTCCTAAGTCCCTTGAGCAAATATGCTCGGGACAATAGGAAGGCAGAAAAATTTGGCTGAAGGTTTTCCGAAGGCCCTTGAGCGAACATGTTCGGGTTAAAAGGAAACAAAAAGCCTGCAAAAGACTTAGCCAAATTTTTAGAAAGTCTCTTGAGCGAGCACGCTCGGGACAAAGGAAGGTAAAAAGTTTCTTTGGTTGCAGGTTTTCCGAAAGTCTCTTGAAGCAAACATGTTCGGGACAGTGGAAATGAAGAAACTTGCAAGAAAGGACTTAGCCGAAAAGATTGTTCATTTAGAGCAAACGCTGCCTTACAAAAGAAGTGTCCAAAGAAGGAGCACGAAGGAGAAAAATAAGAGGAGCCCTAAAACAAACTAGGGAGAGCCGGGCGGACAAAGACCAGGAAGCTTCAGATGCTCGACCCTGGACCACTGCCACCGAGGTCCCTCAGGAATATTTAGGCCCTCTAGAAAAGAGAGGTCCAAATCTGGGAACCTCTGCAGCACCTGGTGCCGAGCGAGGCAGAAGCCGTCCTGAAAAGCGACCTTGGCCATGTCATCAGAAGTACGTTTTTGAATGCCAAGGACATTGACCTCGTCCCTCAGCTCAGCAACCTCCTCTTCGAGCTCGCTTATCCCCAGCGTCTCTTCGGACTCCTTCTTCAGAGCCTCGACCTCGGCTTAAAGAGCAGTGTTCTCGTCCGTCAACCTCGCCGCAAGACTGTCGGAAACAGCCTTGTCCTTGACAAGATCTTCGTTGGCGGCGAGCAGCCCCTTTACTTGGTCGCCGAGGTCGGCAATCTTCCGGGAGGAGTCCTTTTCAAGTTCTTCTCTTTTCTTCGAGAACTCCTCCCGAACGGCAGCAAGTTGCTGAGAACAATCCGCTGTCAGCTGCTGGTTGCTGGCGATCACCTTCGCAAGCGAAGCGTTCGCTTCGCTGAGTTCCCGCGAAGTCGCATCCTTGGAGGCAGCCTGTCTGGCCACCCGAACTCGGAGATAACCAGCGTACTCCAGCAGCTACGGCAAGGCAAATGTCCAGGTTAGTACAAGTCTAAACACTTAGAAAATTGAGGAAAAAAGTGTAAAGACTATACCTGAGCAGCATGCTCGGTGACTTTTGCGGCGAGGGTATTATCCCCCGGGTGAGCCGCCGCAATGGCCCGGAAGGAGGCGTCAGTGGTCATCCCCTTCCAAATCTCTTTGGTCATCTTCGGACAATCGTCGGAGAACAAATTCATATCCTCCGTGATTGTCCAAAAGGGCTCCAAGGGGACCTTCCCCTCAGGGATTGTGGCATCGCGCAGGGCCCGTTTCCTCTCATGAATGGCCCTCCAGCCAGCAGTAAGAGGCTCCCCTGAAAGTGAGAAGGAAGTTAGGAGCAGAAGAAAAATTCACGAAAGGAAAAGAAGCTGAACTTCGCCTAAAGGCATACCTGGAGGAACCTCGGAGACAGTGTCCTCGGGACCCTCGGGCCGCTCGGAAGAAAGACCCTTACCCTTCTGTCGGTACCGCTCCTCGGCGGTGGGTACTTCTACCACTACAGTGTTTCTGGGGGCCTCGAGGTCGGGAGGAGGCACCTCGGCGGAAGTAGCGGGGACCTCGACCGGTGGAATTTCAACAAGACCAGCCTCTTCGCCAGCTTCTTCTTCCAAAAGCTCTAGCTGAGAAGGTTGGAGAGCCTTCCTAGCTCGCTTCGCCGAGGGTCCCGCCCCTGTCGTCTTCCTTCTTCGGGAAGCCGCCTTCTTTGTCTGCTCCCCCTTCTCCACTTGGCCAGAAAAGAGGGCCTTGTAATAAGCGGCAGCCCCATCGCCCATCTCTGAAAAAGAGAAGAAATATCAGCGTAAGTCCGAGGAAAAAGTATAAAGGGATGGAAGATTACTCACTTTCGGCAAAAGTTTCGAAAGAAGTCTCCCCCTTAAGGAGCTTGACCAGCCAGGAGTCTTTCCCGGCGATGGCGGGAGCGGGCATATTGAGGTCAGTCACGTGCTCCTTAACCACTTTCAGCTCCCGAAGGACTTCTTCGGTCATCAACCTCCAGTTGATAGGAAAGGGGTAAAGAGCACGAGGAGAGACCTCGGGAGCCCAGTCAGCGACTGCACGAATGCGGGCGTCGAAATCCGCGAACACGGAAGCCAACGGCGGGGTCAGCAGCATCCTCGGATCAACGACGTCTGCGTTCAGCACTCCCTGAGCCCACCTGGTCGGGACGTCAGACCAGTTCTTATCCACCTTGAGGAAAAAGAACTTAGGCTGCCACCCCCGCCAGCTATCGTTCGTGTCGAAGGTGAAGGTGAATTTTTTGCTCCCGGATCCCCGAGGCAGCAGGAAATAGAAGCCACCCTTCGGGACCACATAGAGCTTGTAGTACTGCATGAAAATGATGAAGTGGGGCTCTATCCCGAACACGCCACACATACAGAGGTAGGCGTTAAAATAGCAGTACGCGTTCGGGGGAAGCTGGTTCACAGCAATGCCATGGAATTGGCAGAACTCGCAAACCACCTTCGGGGGAGGATACCGAAGACCGGCCTTCAGTTGGGCTCGGAAGACGGTAACCTCGTCGCCACGGTTTGAAAAAGCAAAATGGCTAGAACGAGGCAGTCTGGTCACAGCATAAGACGGAAGAAAGAATTTTTTCTTCCACCTCTCTAGTTTTTCGGGGGTGGTACAGCAAGGATGGGCCAGAAGAGGTTTCCAGCTCTCGGGAACAGGCATCGCAGACATGAAAAAGAGTTTGAGATGGAAAAGAAAATAGTTTCCAGAAAAAACTCAGAAGACGAGTTTGGAAAAAACAACAGTTTTCCAGAAAAACTCAGAAAAACAGAGGAATCAAGTACTCTGGAAATCAAAACCCACCAAAAGATTTGCCTGAGGATGCCGTCGTGAAAGTTGGTAGGAAAAAGCTCTGATTAAAGAAGCTCCGCCACAGAAAGCAAGATAAAACGCAAGAACAGAGGGCAGAGCAGAAAAAGAGCAGAAAAACAGTAAGTGGGACTTATGATGGAATGGGCTATTTATAGGCCAAAGGTGGGTAACCGAAAGAACATCATAAGTACCCATTGGAGGCGAACCGTCGCCGTAACTGCCCGCTGCACCCGAAAAGGCGCGCCCTCTGTAAATGACGCGCCTCTCCTCCAATGGCAAGAAGCCATGTGTCAACCGCTGCGCAGAAATGGGGGACGTGCCTCCCCAAACGTGCCTGGAAAACCGGGACACGCCTCCTGATTGGGACACGTCGTTTGACATCCCTGAGAAATGGAGACGCGCCGCTCAGTCTGACACGCTTGGCCATCAGACCTGCAGAAATAAAAAGCAGGCCACCTCGAGGACACCAAGAGACAGGCTATGGCTGAACAGCCCATGACTTTTGGGCAAGAGGTGTATCTTCGGTACAGGCTTTGCCTCGGAGACACCAAAGAATAGGCCAAGGCCGAACAGCCCAGACCCTCGGGCAAAAGGTGCGACCTCGGAACAGGTTATGCTTCCCAACAAGACTCCCAATGACAACCTCGGAAAGAGATGCAAACCGAAGTCTTCACTTCGGCTTTCCAAAGGGGGGCATGTGATAGCCAAAGGCTATCGCCTCAATCTGGCCGAATACCCTGCCACAACAACGGCCAGAAGAACTGGTGCTTCCCGGGAATAGGTGGAATCATGCACCTCGGGAGATAGCCTGAGAGCTCCGAGCCTCGGCACGCCAGTATAACTTGAGGACTCCATTCGCCCCCCAAGGTTGTGAACAACGCGCCTTCGGAAAAGTGGCACCAGACATTGCTGCCCGAATATGATATCCCCGAAGGCGGAACCCCCTGGAACTGGGAACCCCCGAACTGAGGGTAGGCTTCCCGAAGAGGCTCTGTCCGAACTAGAGGACGACCTCGCCCAGGGACCTCGGTAGTACGGCAGGCGCATTTAAGGAAGCATTTAAGGAAGCCTCTGACACGTCCCACCACAGACGTAAAAAGTTGCCCTGACGCGCAGACGCCATCAGAATCATATCATGGCCCGTCTCAGCACAAGGCTCGAGGCCATCTAGTTACCAACTATCTGTCCCCTACGCCCAGACGTTCAGGAGCATCCGACCGCACACGTGTCATGATCTAAACGGGCTAGGTATTCCTATATATACAGGAAATAAATACTTGACAGGGGGTTGGCAGGCCGGATATACAGCTCCCACACTCTGAGAAAATACCAGGCGAGACTTTTCTGCCTTTTCTCTTTGAGCTAGTGACTCTCTCCTTCTTCCGGCCACCACTGACTTGGGCGTCGGAGGCTCCCCCCCCGGAAAAACACTCCGGGGGCCTCCTTACCCTGTTTACCAGCTTTTCAGGTACTCTCCTTGGGGCGATCCACCTTCCAGGCATTCTTCCTCCTAGAAGTCTCCTCAACAGTCATCATGACTCAAAACGATGAGGCCCTAGGCCATCAAACAGTAACTCAGCCAAATTTGCAACACCATATCTTTGGTTACAGGACTCCTAATTCAAAAATTATAAATCCCAGTTCAACCTCTAGATGTTCGCTAGGTGTTTTCAAAATTTCATACCAAGATTCCTTCTACATAGGGAGATATAGAACTTTAAGTGCAGATACAAAATTCTAGTCACTTTATGACCATTTTGCCCATACAAAATTTCATGAGTGTGCAAACATTTAATTCGTAAGGGGAAACCCTCCAAGGTTATCCCATATATGTCCATTACATGTAGGAATTGCATACTCTTGTATCTAGCAATGTTATGTGGCTAAAACAGAATTTACAAGTAAAGAGCCTATCATCCACACTTAGGCAGCTTTGCACCACATCACTTACATAGGCAAAACATTACTCACATGTTCTCATACTTGTCTCCTCATTTTACATACACTACATGTACATGCATACATGCACTAAAAAATGGTCTTAACTCAGCTAAGTACACACCCTAAGTTACAGGAGTGCCTGAGACACAATGGGCTCCAGAACAGGATTCTAGACAGATACTGCATAACACAATAAGTACCACCATTAAAAATACCAAATGTGCTCCTAAAATCACCAAACTTTCCACATCATAACTAGACATATGGACGTTAATGTATATGAAATATCAGATCAAAACTCAAACCACAAATTCCATTTTGAATGAGATCTTTCTGCTGGACCTGAAATGACAGAATTGAGGGGAGTAAGTTTCATTGAGAAACTTAGTAAGGGTAACACTTGGTTTCAATAGGCAATGTGACCATCATCAAAACCTGAATCAAAAGACACTAAAACACAAAAACCACCATGCATATACACAAGATATAGCAACAAAATGCAGCAGCCATTCACAACCGACAAACACATGAAATGCAGCAACAACAATAACCATACGTTAGTCCATAAAACATGCGATATACATAAATAAATCACTATGGCAGCCCTCCTCAAGCTAATGCTTGGAATTAGGAGGATTTTAACACTAGTTAGTACTAACTTTGGGCTCTAGAATCCCTCATTTCACTGCCATCTTTGTGGACTTGACAATAGGTCAGAAAACTTTCAGTAAGTGTGCTCTCCTCACTAAGCTTGTTTCATGAAGCTCATGGCTCTCTTCCAAGCTTAGTCCTAGCTCTATGGTTGCTTGAAAATATAGAAAACAACCCATCAGAGCAAGAGAACTCTTACCAAAGTGGGTAGGCCAAAAATCAAGCTTAATCCTTGAAGCATCCAAGCAATAGCTTTAGTTTGCCTCCAATTGCTTCCTTTTGCCTTCAATTTCAATCAATTGCAAGTTTGAAGGTGTGGTGGCTATGGAGGAAGTGTGGCTGTGTTCTTGGGTTGGAGGAGGACAAAAATGAGAGAGGAATACATGATTTGGCCACTTATATGGCCTTAAATGAGCTTAAATGCACAAAACACACTTAACAAGCTTAATCTTGCTTGATGTCATTTTCCCTCTCACTAATTATGGTTTCTTTGTCTTAAACTCATTGGTACATATGTACCCAACATTTTTTACTATTTATCAAGTCTTGGCTGCCTCCCCCATTGTGGGATTACCCCAAAATTCCATCCTTAGACTTAAGTCAAAAGCTTGAATACCTTAAGGTTTACACTAAGACATTTAGGTCCTTAATGCCTTTAGTGTTTCCTTTGTCCAAACTTGTGTTCCATAAACAATTTGGTCCTCCAATAGCACTTTCATACCATTCATGTCCTACCCATAACTCTCCCAGTTTCTTTCTTGAGAGTTTTGCAATTGAGTACCCGAATTTCCAAAACCTTACAAAAAAGTCAATAGGTTGGTTGACAAACAAGCAATTTGTAAGGCTTTTCTTGGGGGCCAAGTTACCAACTTGGAACACTTTTAAGGAGGTGCTCATTATACATTTTACCCCTCACACTGCAATCACTATGAAGAGAATTGCACAATATAATGGTTTTTAGCCATTATGACACACTTGTAATTCTCCCATTTTTGTGTGGTGGTAACAAGATTAATACAGTTTATTGGAGCAAGTTTCGGTGCAGTGGCTGGAATATTTGAACCTAGAAAGAATGCCTAATGTGTCACACCTCACACAGGCCCTGGCCTAATCACTTAGTGTTACCCACACCCAATTGTAGTCTAAATACCAACTTTCAATTTGGCCAACTAAAGTTTCTTAACCTTAAGTCTTATTTTCTTAAGGTGTTTAGCCTGGGAGGTGGCCCAAAAGGCTTATGAGTAAACCCATTTAGTTACTTGCAGCAGAAGTAAGGCCCAAATCCACTAGCTTGCAAAACAAGCAAGGCTTTAATATGTAACTTGCAATACAAGCAAGGTAACACTCAATGCAATTTTAAGTGTTTCGAATGTGTGCAATCAAGTGTTCTAATTAAATCGCAACCCAGAAGCCCATGGTAGTCACTTTGTTTTGAAAACTCCAGTTTATGTGCACATGAGCATTCAGCCATAAAACGTACGAAGGAGGTTCACAAAAAGATCAACTTCATATTCATACCAGAACATACCATCATAAACACATCCAAAACCATCCATAAGTACAAACATAACTTGGCCTACCAAGGTACTCCATGTACCACAAAATAACTAGGTAACCGAGACTTCATAAACATGTACAACAAAAGTAGTCTACCTAGTACACATACATGGCTACATGCCATGATTCCAAAGTCTTCAATACCAAGCTATGTTACAACCCAAAGCACCTAGTGCTCAAACAAAACCTTAAGTATGCCATACAACAAGACACACTGCAGAACCAAACCTATGGCGATGTTCATGGTCATGAAAGTGAAAACTATGATCAGAGCAAGTGTCCACATATCCATGCTGCCCACCTAGACAACTCCCAACTCTACAAGCCTGCACAACTTAACACATAAGTCTCGGCCAACCTTCAACATAAGACTTGTAATGCACAAAATAATCAAGCCAAGCACACATTGGCACATACCTTGATTTACAAGAAAACTAGCTCAAAACACTAGCACAACTCAAGCAACTATTCAGGCTGAATATCATTTCCTGAAAAACAAATGTATGGGCAATGAGTATAAATACTCAGTAGAGTTCACTATCATTACCAACTCATTTAGATTTTCTTTAGTTAAGCTGAGTGTATAACTCAAGGCTTAACCTCCTCAAGCTCACTATGCCCTGCAAAATAAGACACAAAGACAAGAAAAACACAACACATATATATATACATGCTAACATACCCGAGACATATAAGCACCATAATCAAGTATATGGTTAGCAAGCACAAAGAATCACTCAAGCACACAATAAACCCACACACACACCACAATGACCATTCGGCCAAGTACCACAACATGTGCCATTGTGCACTTTTGCACACCAAACTTCACCATAAACTCCGCTTCCACTAGAGCTCTGAAATGCCTAGCAAAATGGCCACATTCACTTGGATTTCTAGCACATGTCCATAGTCAATTAGCCAATTAACAACCATAACCGAAACATCACAGTAGCCCATCAAGCAACTAAGGTCATTTAGCAAATTTAACCATCACTTAGTCACCTTAATACTTGAATCATGGTATACTACCAAGCAATCAAGTAGTTTAGTGAATCCTACCTCAATTCAAGCTTGGGTTCTTCTCGGCCAATGCTTAACATTCAGCCAAAATGTTCCTCAACCAAATGAGCCTAACACATAATCATTTAGGCATCAATACTCCTTGTTCATGGAACATATACCATGTATTCAAGGAAGAACACAAGGATTACCTCAACCCTAGCTTGAATCATTCTCGGCCTCTCTTGCGCCTTCAAATCAAAGCTTGATCTTGAGTTGTTTAGTGCCGAAATCAAAGCCTTCTAGCTTGTCTCCTTCACTCTAGCTCCAATTGCTTCTTTGTTGCCCTTAATCCAAGACCAATTTTGATGAGCTCAAGAGCAACTCAAGAACACAAGGGAAAGCAAGTCTTGGTCAAGAAAGAACAAGCCCAAAAATGAGAGCAAAATGATTCAAGTGGACTCATGCAATTCCGGTTACAAGCCACTTGTAACCAAGTTGGCAATTAAGCTAGCTTTCGGCCTGAACAAGTTTGCATGGCTCAATGGAACCCTCACATCCTCACGGTCACACTTACATCACTGAATCACATGTTCACTTAGGCACTTAGGTCACTTCATGGCTTACATTGCCAAGCATAAGTCAACATAAGCCCAAAGTGTCATTTCTCCCATGTGCAACCGGCCATGTAACTAATATAAGTGCTAGTTAAGTAAAACAAGGCAGTGATGCCTTAATACTTTAGTGGGGAACATGATTTGACTAGCCATCATTGATGTTTACCAAAACTAGTCTAGTATTACACTAGTCCTCACATAACTTTGCATGGCCGAAAATGCCTACTCAAACTTTGTAGTTTTATTAGCACCATTAACTCAAGTGTGCAATTTAAGTGCACTTAAGGCACATAGTTTTGTGGCTTTGCATTTTCATCACTATTGCCTTGCTCAATTGAATCCCTTTTGTATTTTAATAGTATGTGTCTTATTTTTCTTGGCCTTAGCCAAGCTCAGAAGGGTGGTCCTAACATAATGTGTGGAAGCCAAACCTAAGACTTGTACTAGTGTTTTCCTTCATAGTTGCCATAGTGTGCATACATGTGAATATGTGTGTTATGGTTAGACCAATATGCTTGTATTTACATAGTGCTCAAGAGGGTCTCAAAAGGGTTACTTGAGTATGTATACTAGGGGTGTTGTTTTGATGACCTACGGGACACACCAATCCTGGGAGTTTAAATACACAGTTTTGGCACCATAACTGGATTACCCTAGAGTAGGTAACAGATGTTAGTCTCTAAGCATGGTCAAAGCATGGTTTACATGTACATAGCATATAGTTGCATTGCATGCTAGCTACATACATGAACTCAGTGTGATCAACTGCTAGTGTTATGTACCATTGAAATACCTATGATCTTTATATGTACTCTATGATGAATCATCAATGTAGGAAGTAAACATGGTTCCCACAAGAAGAGAGGAACCACCCCAAAGGCCTACTATTGAATTTGGGAAATAAAGAAATGGATAGAATGTAAGGAATCAGGGCCAATAGGGAGCACTAAACCTGAATTGCCACAAGTTTGGTTAGAGCTTCAGAGGAACTTGCTTTAATGAATGAAAACTTAGTAAGGTTGATTCAAGCACAACATCAAGGAATCCCAGTAGCATAGGCAGAACCAGTTCAGGATGCACAGCATCAATTAGAATAAGGTACTCGGAACATCTAAATATGTTCCTCCTAGAAGAACAGGGAACAGAAATAATGAAGTTGATGAGGTGGAAGATGAGGATAGAAGAAATCCAAGAGGAAGAAGTGTGAGATCTGAGATTGGTCAGGTACCTAGGACCAATCCTTTAGTCTATGACCATTCCTCTACTAAGAATGAGATTGAGGAAGATCTTGAGAGAAGAGGTAGGAGAAGGCAAAGAGATCATAAAGAGCATCACCATACAGAGGGCTCTCACAGATCTAGGAGACATAGATAAAAGGATCTAGAAGGCCTAGATGAAGTCAGATTGCTCAAGAGGTTCCGAGGCCTAAGACCTCCACAGTTTGATGAAAGAGCTGGGCCAAAGGGAGCTAATGGGTAGTTAATCTTCATTGAAAAATGTTTGAGAGGATGGCACTGAGCTCCACAAAGAGAGTATCACTGGCTACCTATAATCTGGTAGGCAGTGCAGAGATATAGTGGAGGAGCACGAGAGATAGATATGTTTTACCAAGGGGTAGAAGGCCAAGAGAAGACATGGAAATGACCTGGCTAGAGTTCACCCAACTGTTCCAAGAGCAGGACATCAGTGATGCCATCAAGGATATGAAGCAAGTTGAATTTGATGATCTAAGGTAGGACAACCTCAGTGTCCTAGAGTATGAGCACAAATTCAATCAGTTGGTGAGGTATGCTCCTCAGTACCGTGGACTAGAGGAGTTAAAGGCCGAAAGATTTGTCAGAGGCCTAAGGTCAGACATCAACAAGGCTATAAGACCTTTTGGAGCAGTCACATACTATAGCAGTGCAGAAAGTACTAGTAGAGTAAGAGGAGAAAGACACTATGTACTTTCCCAGTGGACCAGGGGAAAGTACCCAGGCAGGAGGCAAGCATAAAAGGCCACCACATGGCAAGGAAATTGCCAAGAGTTCCCTTCTTGGTCATGTAGGCAAGGTGAAGGGGGGAAGTCCTCTGGCCTAAGGTGCCCTAAGTGCAAGAAGTTTCATGGAAAGAAACTTGCCATTTGACACTCAAACGTGTCTAAGATGTGGGTCCATGGATCATTGGATCAAAGACTGCCCACAGGCTTAAAGAAGGCTAGAAGACCAAGGTCCGGTAAGGCCTATTAGGGCAAGACCTAAAGGGGGACCTCCTAGCAAAGGAAATCCGAGGCTAGTTCCTCTAGTGCCTCAGCCTTTAGTGTAGAGAGCTGGAAAAGTTTACTAGTGGAAAGGTGAGTGACATCACAGTAAAGAGGAGCACTAAGAGGTAACATTTACCTTAATGGTATGCCTATTAGTGTTTCGTTTGATACTAGTGCATCTGTGTCTATAGTGGCTAGGAAATTTGTTGATGCCATGAAATTGCCTACTGAAATCATGCCTAGGATATCCTTAGTGAAAACAACATGTAGTCAATGCCTTTTCACTAATGACCTAGCTAAGGATTGTGAGCAAGTAGTAGGAAAGACTATGGTTATGACTAATCTGCTAGTGTTGGACATTCCTAAGTATGATATAGTGCTGGGTATGAATTGGCTTACTATACATAGCATAAGAATTGATTGTGCTAAGATAGAAATCACATTACCCAATGGTGAAGTGCATGCATTAGTGTATTCAAAGGAATTAGTGTATAAAATGCATGGCATGGAACTAGAGGAACTAGATGAGATACTTGTGATTTCTGAGCATGATTATTTTTATGCATTTAATGAATTGTACTGTGAAGAAGAAGTGGATAGAATACTTATAGTGAGAGACTTTCCACAAGTCTTTCCTAAAGGCTTGCCAGTTATTCCTCCAGCAAGGGAGATTGAGTTTAAGATCAAGCTGTAACCAAGAGCGAGTCCAATATCCATTCCTCCTTACAGAATACCTATCACAGAGATGAATGAGCTCGAGAAACAACTTGATGAACTTCTTGAAAAGGGGTTAATAAGGCCAAGTGTTTCACTTTGGGGAGCTCTAATGCTCTTTGTTAAGAAGAAGGATGGATCATTGAGACTATGCATTGACTATAGGAAGCTCAATGCAGTGACTATCAAGAACGAGTATCCACTCCTTCGAATTGAGGATCTATTTGATCAACTCAAGGGAGCTAAGATCTTCTCCAAGATAGAATTGAGATTTGGATACTTCCAATTAAGAGTAGTGGAAGAGGACATTCCTAAGACTGCATTTAGGACCAGATATGGACATTATGAGTACATAGTCATGCCATTTGGTTTGACTAATGCCCCAGCTGCTTTCATGGACTTGATGAACAGGGTGTTCATACCACATCTAGACAAATTTGTGGTTGTGTTCATTGATGACATCCAAGTGTATTCCAATGATGAAAATGAACATGAACATCATCTGAAGATCATCTTAAAGAGTTTGTTAGAACATCAGCTTTATGCCGAGTTATCCAAGTTATCCTAGGACACATAATAGATGCATAAGGCCTTAAGGCATAGCCTAAAAAGGTCAAGGCAGTGCAAGAATGGGAAAGACCAAAGACTGTGAGGAAATCAGTAGTTTCCTAGGATTAGTTGGATACTACATGAGATTTGTATCAGGCTTTTCCATGATTGCATCAGTTCTTCATCATCTGACCAAGAAGGGTCAAAGATTTGGTTGGATTGAAAAGTGTGAAAAGAGTTTCCAGGAGCTCAAGCAGAGGTTGATTGAAGCTCCATTATTGATTCTTCTTGATCTAAGTAAGCCCTACATCATCTATATTGATGCATCCAAATCTAGGTTAGGTTGTGTGCTTATGTAAGACAGAAATGTTATTGTGTATGGGTCAAGGTAGTTGAGACCCCATCAACAAAATTATCCTACCCATGACCTAGAACTAGTAGTAGTGATTTTTAATTTAAAGCAATGGAAACACTACTTGATAGGTAGTTCCTTTGTGATCTACATTGAACATAAAAGCCTAAAGTACTTGTTGTTACCACCTCACAAAATGGGAGAATTACAAGTGTGTCATAATGGCTAAAAACCATTATATTGTGTAATTCTCACCATAGTGATTGAAGTGTGGGGGGTAAAAGGGATAATCAACACCTCTTTAAAAGTGTTCCAAGTTGGTAACTTGGTCCCCAAGAAAAGCCTTAAGGATTGCTTGTTTGTCAAGCAACCTATGGGCTTTTTTGTAAGATTTTGGAAATTCGGGTTCTCAACTGCAAAACTCTCATGAAAGAGACTTGGAGAGTTATGGGAAGGATATGAATGGTACGAAAGTGCTATTGGAGGACCAAATTGATCATGGAAGACAAGTTTGAACAAAGGAAACACTAAAGGCAATAAGGACCTACATGTCCTAGTGTAAAGCTTAAGGTGTTCAAGCTTTTGACTTAAGTCTAAGGGTGGAATTTTGGGGTTATCCCACCACGGGGGAGACAGCCATGACTTGAAAATTAGTCAAGAATGTTGGGCACATGTGTACCAATGATTTTAAGACAAAGAAACCATAATTAGTGAGAAGGAAAATGACATAAACCAAGGTTAAACTTGTTAAGTGTGTTTTGGTGCCCTTAAGCTCATTTAAGGCCATTTAAGTGGCCAAATCACTTATCCCTCTCTCATTTTCGTCCTCCCCCAGCCAAAGAACACATCCATACTTCCTCCATAGCCACCACACCTTCAAACTTGCAATTGATTGAAATTGAAGGCAAAAGGAAGCAATCGGAATCAAACTAGAGTTATTTCTTGCATACTTCAAGGATTAAGCTTCAAATTCGGCCTACTCACTTTGGTAAGGGTTATCTTGCTCTCATGGGTTGTTTTCTGTATTTTCAAACATCCATGGAGCTATGGCTAAGCTTGGAAGAGAGCCATGAGCTTGATGAACCAAGCTTATTGAGGGGAGTGCACTTACTGAAGGTTTTGTGACCTACTGTCAAGTGTACAAAGATGGCAGTGAAATGAGGGTTTCTAGAGCCCAAAGTATGTACTAACTACTATTAAAATCTTCCTAAGACCAAGCATTAGCTTGATGAGGGCTTCCATAGTGATTTGGTTATGTTTATTATGTGTTTTATGGACTAACCTATGGTATATGTTGCTGCAACATTTCATGTGTTTGTTGTTTGTGTTTGGATGCTGCATTTGGTTGCTATATCTTGTATATATGCATTGTGATTTTTTTGTTTTAGTGTCTTTGGATTCAGGCTTTAATGAGGATCACATTACCTTAAGAAACCAAGTGTTACCCTTACTAAGTTTCTGAATGAAACTTACTCCCCTCAATTCTGTCATTTCAGGTCCAGCTGAAAGATCACCTTCAAACTAAACTTTGTGGTTTGGTTTTTGATCTGAAATTTCTGTTACATTATCTTCCATATGTCTATTTGTGATATGAAAATTTTGGTGATTTTAGGAGCACATTTGGTATTTTTAATGGTGATACTTATTGTGTTGTGCAGCAGCTGTCCGGCATCCTGTTCTGGAGTCCATTGTGTCTCAGGGCCTCCTGTAACCTAGGGTGCGTATTTAGCTGAGTTAAAACCATATTGTAGTGCATGTATGCATGTACATGTAGTGTATGTAAAATGAGACAAGTATGTGAACATTTGAGTAATGTTTTGGCTATGTAAGTGATGTGGTGCAAAGCTGCCTAAGTGTAAATGATAGGCTGCTTACTTGTAAATTCTGTTTTGGCCACACAAAGTTGCTAGATGCAATAGAATGTAATTAATATGTGCATTGGACATGTATGGGATAGCCTTGGAGGGCTTTCCCCTTGTGAATGAAGTGTTTGCATGGTTTGGAAAAATTGTTTGGGCAAAATGGTCCAAAAGTTGCCAGAATTTCGACCATGTACCTAAAGTTTAATATCTCCCTGTGTAGAAGGAATCTTGGTATGAAATTTTGACCACACCTAGAGAACATCTAGAGGTTGAACTGGAATTTATAATTTCTGGATTTTGATCCTTGTATCCAAAGATATGACGTTGAAAAATTGGCTGAGTTACTGTTCATTTGGTCAGAATTTTGTAACCGACTTAAAAAATCCATAACTTGGTCCATAGGTGGGCTATTGATGTAAAAAAAAATTCCTTGGTTTTCTATAAGTCTGTACTTCATAGTGGAGCAAATAAAAAAGGGTGGTATGAGGGTAGAATGATACAGTTTATTAGTGGAAGTTACAGGTGCAGTAGCTGGCCACTAGAACTTAACAAGATTGCCTAATGTGTGGAAGCCAAAACTAAAACTTGTGCTAGTGTTTTCCTTCTTTGCTGCCACGGTGTGCATGAAATGTGAATATGTGTGTGATGGTTGGACCAATATACATGTATTTACATAGTGCCCAAGATGGCCACTTGGGTATGCACACTAAGGGTAGTGTTTTGATGGCCTACAGAACATTACCTATCCTGGGAGTCTAAATGCACAGTTTTGGCACCATAACTAAACTACCCCGGAGTGGGTAACACTTGTTCACTCAAAAAGAGTTGAACATGAGGCAAAGGAGATGCTTAGAGTACATCAAGGACTATGACTGAAGTATAGAGTACACAGGGGGCAAAGGCAATCTAATAGCAGATGCCTTGAGCAGGAAGTACACGGGTCTTTAGAAAGGAGGATCCATAGCTAACCATGATGAGCAGAATAGTCTACTATGCCTATGGTATAAATAACATAAGTGAGACAAAACCCAAATCTACACATTGACAATCCAATCATAATGGATTAAAGAGGTCAGAAAGGCACAAGAGATAGATCCTGAATTGAAAAGGATTTTTGGAGAGGAAAAAGGTTCCTTGTATGAATCCTTTGCCTATAAGCAAGGATGACTGTACTTCAAGGACCGAATCTATGTGCCTAAAGGAGGAAAGCTCAAGGATGAAATACTTAAAAAAGCTTACACAAGTAAGCTGAACATCCATCTAGGAAGTGAGAAAATGTTTGAAGACTTGAAGACTCACTTTTGGTAGGGAAATATGAAGAGAGACATAGTTACTTATGTCTCCAAATGTGCCACATGTCAGAGGGTAAAGGTAAAGTACTAGAAGCCAGCTGGTACCCTATAGACTCTACCGATACCAGTGAGGAAGTGGAGCAACATAACCATGGAATTTTTTACTGGGTTGCCTATAACCAGATTAAGGCATGATACAATCTAGATCATTTTGGATAGGCTAACCAAATGTGCATACTTCTTACCAATGAAACTCATAAACTCCTTGGAGAAGTTAGCCCAGATGTATGTCTAGGAGATAGTGAGACTACATGGAGTGCCAGACTCCATTATATCTGATAGAGATCCAACATTTACAGCTCAATTTTGGAGTGCTTTTCTTAAAGCACTAGGAACCAAAATCCACCTAAGTACTGCTTATCATCCTCAGACAGATGGGCAATCTAAAAGGGTGATACATATACTAGAAGACATGCTTAGGGTCTATGTGTTGGATTTCACAGGTGAATAGGACTAGCACTTGCCATTGATGGAATTCTCAAATAATAATAGTTATTAGAGCACCATCGGCATGACACTTTATGAAGCATTATATGGAAGAAGGTGCATGACACCCCACTGTTGGGTGGAAGCCTCAGATAGGCTAGAGTTGGGTCCCGAAATTATTGAAAAGACTACTGCCAAAATCAAGAAATTCAAGAGAGATTATAGGCAACCAAAGAAAGGACCACGGCCTATCTGAACTAAAGAAGAAGAGACTTGGAATTTGAGGTTGGTGACAAGGTTTGGCTGAATGTTGCACAAACCAAAGGCACTGTCGGATTTTCCAGAAGAACCAAGTTAACCCCAAGATACATAGGTCCTTATGAGATCTTGGATAGAGTTGGCAAGGTAGCATATAGGTTAGCTCTACCACCAAGCATGTCAAGTGTTCATAATGTTTTTCACTTCAATGTGATTAAGAAGTGTCTGTTTGATGCAAAGCATGCTATTGTAGTGGAAGACATATAGTTGGAACCTAACTTTAACATATGTAGAGAAACCTATAGCTATCCTAGCCAACGATACCACAAGGTTAAGAAACAAGCTCATTCCCATGGTTAATCTTTAATGGTCACACAACTCTGAAAGAGAAGCAACCTTGGAAACTGGAAAAGACCTTATGGAAAGGCATCCTATAGAATACCTGAAGTTAAAGGCAATTTTTGAGGACCAAAATTTTTAAGGGGGGGAGGATTTTTACCAACTCACAAAAATGGGAGAATCACAAGTCTGTCATAATGGCCAAAAAACCATTATGTTGTGTAATTCTCATTACCGTGATTGAAGTGTGGGGGCTAAAAGTCATGATAAACACCTCCTTAAAAGTGTTCTAAGTTCGTAACTTGGCCCACAAGAAAAGCCTCAAGGATTGCTTGTTTGTCAAGCAACCTACGGACTTTTTTGTAAGATTTTGGAAAATCGGGTACTAAATTGTAAAACTTTCAAAAAAGAGATTTATAGAGTTATGAGAAGGATATGAATGGTATGGAACTACTATTGGAGGACCAAATTTCTTATGGAAGGCAACTAAGGACAAAGAAAACACAAAAAGGCATAAAGGACCTAAGTGGTCTAATGTAGGCCTTAAGATGTGTATTGTCTTTAATGTAAGTCAAATGATGAAATTGTGGGGTTATCCCACCTAAGGAGGGGCCGCTAAAGCAAGATAATAATGGTCAAATGTGGGCCAAGAGATTAAGACTAAGAAACCATAGTCTTGTAGCAAGGAAAATGACATAAGACAAGGTTAAGACTACTTAAGTGTGTTTAGTGTACTTTTGACTATTTAAGTAGTCAAGACCACATTTTCTTTTCTAAATTTCTACCTCCACCAACAAAAATAAAGCAAGCCCTCTCATCCACCCTTCCTCCATAGCAACCATACCTTCAAACTCAAAACTACTTGCAATTGAATTCAAGGAAGCACAATTGGAAGCTTATTGGTGCTACGACTTGAGTGCACCCGGGATCAAGCTCCAATTTCAGCATAGCCATCTAGGTAAGGGTTCTCTTACTCTCATGGGTTGTTTTCTATATTTTCAAGCAACCATGGAGCTAGGGCTAAGCTTGGAAGAGAGCCATGAACTTGATGAACCAAGCTTAGTGAGGGGAATGCACTTATTGAAGGTTTCATGACCTAGTGTGAAGTGCTCAAAGATGTTAGCGAAATGAGGATTTCTGGAGCCCAAAGTTAATGATAACTACAATTAAAATCCTCCTAAGACCAAGCATTAGCTTGAGGAGGGCTGCCATAGTGATTTATTTATATTTATTGCATGTTTTATGGACTAACCTATGGTTTATGTTGCCACTGCATTTCATGTGTTTGATGGTTGTGAATGGTTGTTGCATTTGGTTGCAATATCTTGTATATATGCATTGTGGCTTTGTGTTTTAGTGTCTTTTTATGCAGGTTTTGATGATGGTTAAATTGCCTATTGAATCCAAGTACTACCCTTACTAAGTTTCTCAATGAAACTTACTCCCCTCAATTCTGTCATTCTAGGCCCACTTGTGATATCACCTTTAAATTAACCATTATTGTTTGAGTTTTTCTCTGAATTTTTAGGTAGTTAAACATCCATATGTATGGTTGTGATCTAGAAATTTTGGTGATTTTAGGAGCAGATTTAGTGTTTATAGTGATGGTGCTTATTGTGATATGCAGCAGCTATCCAACATCCTATTTCTAGAGTCCATTATGTCTCAGGCACTCCTATAACTTGGGGTGCGTATTTAACTGGGTTAAGACTATTTTGTAGTACATGTATGAATGTACATGTAGTGTATGTAAAATGAGACAAGTATGTGAACCCTTGAGTAATGTTTTGGCTATGTATGGGATGTGGTGCAAAGCTGTCTAAGTGTGAATGATAGGCTGCTTACTTGTAAATTCTGTTTTGGTTACATAAAGTTGCTAGATGCAAGAGCATGTAATTCATATGTGTATTGGACATTTATGGGATAGCATTGGAGGGCTTTCAACTTTGTGAACGAAGTGTTTGCACACTTATGAAATTTTGTATGGGCAAAATGGTCATAAAGTGACAAGAATTTTGACTCTACACTTAAAGTTTTATATCCCTCTGTGTAGATGAAATCTTGGTATTAAATTTTGACCACACCTAGAGCACATTTGGAGCTTAAATTGGGATTTGGAATTTCTAAATTTGGAGTCCTGCAGCGAAAGATATGATTTTGTGAATTTAGCTAAGTTACTCTTTATTTGGTCAGAATTTTGTAAACTCTTTGATAGCCGAAGGGCAGTCGCCCCTGAAGGACCTCACGTGTGTATGATGTCCTTGGCGAACGCATCACCTCCGGTCAGAACAAGCAACCAAACCTCAGCAAAGAGAGAGCCTCAAGCATCCTCGGACAAGCCGGATAGGCGGTACCCTTAGGGAGCCCATGGGACCAACTTCAGTCAAGATGGGTCATCACCCTTCCCGAGGGTAACTTCGTGCTGACCTCATGTGCCCAAGATCACCTTCGGATACTCTTTGGGCCACCTTCTGGACACATTCACAAAGTACCATTGTCAGGAACCTGAGCCTAACCTCGGGAAGCCCAATCGAAGGTGTCTCGTATAAAACAAGGGACCTCCCTCCAAAGAAGCTGACCTCCCCGAACAAGCTCTATACCCCGAGGGAGTTCGTGTTAGTGTTTTTGACCAAAAGCCAATCATAAGATGATTGTATTTTTTGCACATTGAGTCATGATATTTTATTAAGGCATTAATCCAGCAATTATGTTTGTTTTTTTGTTTCTGCGTAACTTAACAAACATAATTGTAACCCTAGAATAATGATATTCTTAAACGTCCCTGGTCTAGTATTATTGTGGAGCGGGTTGCAATAATACATAACGACTAGCATATGTGGAGACTAATATGAGATATGTAGTCTACATATGGGTACAAGTTGGAGAACTTGTGTACTAGACCGACCAACCATGAGAACACTACATGGATCGTTATATGAGTGTCATAAGTGATTCTCATAGTGATCATGGTATATGTAGTCCTTCGACCTAAGATCATCAAGGTTCCCTACATGTGAGTCACATACTTTGATACTTTCCTTTGTTGCTCGTAACTGAGTGAACTTGAAGTAGGTGATTGGGTATGTCACATATCATGCGAAGGGATTTGTATGATCAAGATGCGATTTGTCCCTCCTATGTATTGGGAGTGATATCCTTGGGCCCCTTGATAGAGTAAGACTTAGAAAAATGCATGGCCATGCTCGGATGAGTTGATATACGATATCAATGTCATCAGTTTAAGTTGGTCTACTCGGTAATCAAGAAACCAAAGATTGGGCTATATGAGAGTGACACATTCCATGTCTCGTTCTTAGTCTTGATATCTTGGACAAAGGGACAATAGCATATATCGGTGATGATCATAAAGGTTTAGTCGAATCATCGACAATCTTGTCACTTGGGTAGCAATGATGTGTTGCTAGACACCGCTCATTGCTTATGATCATAAATGTGATTTATGATCATTGCCAACGTGGTAAGAGCCTATTGGGTCGCACACATAGAGCTATTTGGATCATTAGAGTGCATGGGCTAATAATTTGGGTTTTCGTTTCACAATAATTTTGTATTAATAATGGGCCCAATAGTTGAGCCATTATTAAGCCCGAAATGAAAGCCTAATTGGATTAGGGCTTTGAAACCTATTAGGCCTGGAAGTTGAGTCTCACTATAAATACAACTTCTAGTGAGAAATTCACAGGTCTCCTTGCCCTAGCCTCCTAAAAGGACAGCCGCACTCTTTTCTTGCAATTCCTTGGAGGACACAAGCTAGCACTGCGAGTGCAAGAGAAACGCATCTACCGAGATGTGGTGGAATCGTGGTGATCCCGAGAGGCTCATGTGGATACCATAGAGAGCCTGAACAAGTCAACTGTTCAGGTTTTGTGATTCGACTCTACAACTGAGTAAGAGATCTCAACCAAAAATTAGGTATGAAAATTTTTGAACACCTGGTTTACCCCGTTTGACTTGGATCCTGGAGGGTTTCGGTTAAATTCCGCTGCGCTGTTTGGCTCCCGAAACCCATCAGTGGTATCAGAGCTACTGGTGAATCCCTAAATCGGGATTGATGTTGAATCGCATGATGTTATGTGTTCGGTTGCTTTTCTGCCATGATTAATTACATTGATTCATGATGCATGAAACAGGAACTCGTAATGAACATATGAGATATATGAAGAAACGACACTAATTGGTTAATGAGATTAACCCAAAAATGAATGGTATGAGATACGTATATGGAGTACGATCCTTGCAATAGTTGCAAAAACCCTAGCTTGGTTCGGATTCGGCCTATTCGGGCACCGAAAGTAAGGTATTGTTGGTGGCTCGAATGGAGGAGTCTCGGGTGCCTACTTGCTCGAAATAGAAGATTTCGGGCTAAGCAATTGTAAGACAATTTTTTGCGCCAGGGACCAGCTAGCAGGACCGTCGTATGCGAAGCGCCAGATAAATAAAAAACTGGTTAATCATCGCGCGAAAATTCACATGCATCTTTGTTGAATGAGATTTGACATGATATGCTGATTGGAGTTCCAAAGTGCTATGTCCAAGGATCATCCAAGGTGGTATGTCCAAGGAGGTGACAACAAAAGGGCAGCCAAGAATGGAAGAGAAGGAGCTTGTGAAGACTCCTTTCTTTTCTTAGGCTTTTATGATATTCCCATTGGCTTGAGAATATCGCATTGTTTGGGCTATAACCAAGTCACGTTTACTTTCTTGAATGCATGGGATGCATGTTTTATATTTGTATGTGATGCATGTATAAGACAACCGGAGATAACAAATTGGTGAGATCAAACGAAAAATCCCTCAAACAAATATTAAGTCATCAAATGTGATGCCTTCCAAATGTTGGCACTCGTCAAGACTTTGATCAACATTAGGTGGGTTTGCCAAAGCAAAGCACCTATGTTCATCTTGGTAAGGCGCGATGGGATAATAGTGATATCCAAATTGCTAACTTTGGGTCCGACTTAACTAAGGCATCCTAATAGGATTAGGGACTTAGAGGCATAGAGTTGGGCTTAAGCTCATGGCATGAGCTTGGACAAGTGTTGCTCACCCAACTATCCAACAGTTGCATAAGATGCAGTTGGCAAGGAGTTGCCTACCTAACTAGCTATAACTTGAGAGAAAAGCCAAAGCTGACTCAAGTTGTGGTCAAATATGGATCTTGGCACACTAGAATACCTTAGCGCCGAGGTATTCCGAAAAAATATCGAGGGTTATTATTTTGAGGAAAATAGTGGGAGTATAATTTAATAAAAGTCCTTATTAAATGAATTAAAATACATGGCTCTTACACTGCATATTTACTGTTGTAGATAACCATGGAACAAAACACTTCGACACTTTCGTTGCAATCGATCCTTGAGAAGGAAAAACTGAATGGGACCAACTTTCTCAAATGGTACCGAAACTTGAGGATAGTCCTCAAGCAAGAGAGAAAGGCCTATGTCCTAGAGCAGCCCATTCCGAATGAGCCTGCTGCCACTGCTCCAAGAGCTGAAAGGGATGCTCACAAAAGGCATTCTGATGATGCTTTGGATGTTGCATGCCTCATGTTTATTACCATGGAATCTGAGCTTCAGAAGCAACGTGAGAACATAGGGGCGTTCGATATGATCGAACAACTCAAAATGCTTTTCCAAGAGCAAGCTAGGCATGAAAGGTTTGAGACCTCTAAGGCATTGTTTCAGTGCAAGATGTCTGAGGGAAGTCCCGTGGTCCTCATGTGCTCAAGATGATTGGGTACATTGAGAATCTTGAGAATTTGGGATTTGCTCTTCAGAAAGAGTTGGCTATTGATGTAGTCTTGCAATCGTTGCCTGAAAGCTACAATCAGTTCGTCATGAACTATAACATGAACGACCTAGACAAGTCCCTCCCTGAATTGCTCAACATGTTGAGAATTGCTGAGAAAAACCTTAAGAATTGAGGTCTTATGACCCAGTGTTGGGAATGGATTGGCTAAGTAAGCATAAGGCACAAATTGACTGTGCGAATCACTCAGTCAACATTACTGATGCTCAGGGAGATAGAGTGACTTGCACAGGAGGATTGGCGTCTAGTGCTAAGAGTTTACACCTTAGACTTATGGATACCATCCCCATAGTTAGTGAAGAAGAGTATTATTCAATGAATAGGGTGGCCATAGAGGAGGAACTTGAGAAAATTCCTATAGTGAATCAGTTTCCTGAGGTGTTTCCGGTAGAGTTACCTGGGTTACCACCTAAGAGGGATACTGAGTTTGCAATCCATCTCCAGCCAGGGGTTAAGCCTATTTCAATACCACCTTATAGGATGTCAGCTCCTGAAATGGATGAGTTAAAGAAGCAGTTGCAGGAACTGCTAAGGAAAGGCTTTATAAGGCCTAGTGTATCACCATGGGGGGCTCTGGTGTTATTTGTGAAGAAGAAAGATGGAACTTTCAGATTGTGCATCGACTATAGGAAGTTGAATGCAGTGACAATCCAGAATAAATATCCACTTCCTGGAATTGATGATTTATTTAATAGACTCAGGGGAGCAAAGGTGTTTTCTAGGATTAACCTCCGGTCTGGATATTTTCATATCAGAGTTAAGGAGGAAGATATCCCAAAAACTGCTTTCAAGACAAGGTATGGACACTATGAATATACAGTTATGCTTGTTGGTGTAATGACTGCTCTAACAGTATTTGTGGAAGCCATGAATTGGATCTTTAAACCATTTCTGGATCAGTTTGTTGAAGTTTTCATTGATGACATTTTGGTATATTCACAGTCTACATCAGAACATGAAAAGCACCTTGGAACAGTTTTGCAAGTGCTGAAGGATAATCAGTACTATGCAAAGTTGTCTAAGTGTGAGTTTTGGTCTGAAAGGATTCAGTTTTTGGTGCACATCATCAGTGCTCAAGGTTTGTCAATTGATCCCAAAAAAGTTCAAGCGGTCATTGAATGGAAGATACCAACTACAGTTACGGAGGATAGGAGTTTCTTGGGCTTCGCAGGCTACTATAGGCACTTCATAGAGAAATTCTCTGTGATAGCTACACCATTGAGGGCCTTAACTAAGAAGACTCAGAAGTTTGAATGGACACTGAAGTGTGAGGAAGCTTATATGGAATTGAAGGAAAGATTGACCAGTGCAACTATACTTGTTTTGCCAGATCCGAACAGAGCTTTTACAGTGTATACTGATGCATCTGGTTCTGGTTTGGGATGTGTATTGATGCAGGACAGTCAAGTGATTGCTTGTGGTTCAAGATAGTTGAGGCCTAATGAATTGAACTATCCTGTTCATGACCATGAGCTAGCAGTAGTAATTTTTGCGCTCAAGTTGTGGAGGCATTATTTGATGGGGAGGTCATTTAGGATCTTCACCGATCATAAGAGTTTGAAATATTTGTTTACCCAGAAGGATCTGAACATGAGGCAGCGGCGATGGATTGAATACATAAAAGATTATGACTGTTCATTTGAGTACTATGCTGGTAAGGGAAATGTGGTAGTAGATGCATTGAGCTGGAAGTACACGGGAGTGATCCTATCTAAGGATCAGGCTACGAACTCTTCTGAAGGAGTATTGAGGGACTATTTCTTAGCTTTGCATGAATTATGGCAAATTCAAGAAAAATCCCTAGTCTATGTTCTAGAAGTGCAGTCAACTTTGATAGTCAAAGTTAAAGAAGCTCAGATGAAAGACCCATTGCTGAAGAAAATTTCAGGAGAAGTAAAATTTGGCACCGTGAGGAAGGAATTTAGATACAAGGATGAAATACTACATTATGGAGATTGTCTCTATGTACTGAATGTGGGTGAACTTAGGCAGCAAGTCCTACAGGAGGCACATAGTAGTACTTTGAATATTCACCCTGGTGTTAGTAAGATGTATCAAGATGTGAAGACACATTTTGGGTGGCCAGGATTGAAAAGGGACAAAGGAGGATAGGTGGCAAAGTGTCTGACATGCCAGATGGTTAAAGCTGAACATCAGAAACCAGCAGGCACACTTCAGAGTTTACCTCTACCAGTGAGGAAATGAGGATCCGTTACTATGGATTTCCTAGTGGGGTTACCAAATACCCGGAGTTAGCATGATGATATATGGGTAGTGGCTGATAGACTGATGAAGTTGGCACATTTCATACCTATCAAAATCACTTATACATTGGAGAAGTTGGCGCAGTTGTATCTCAAGGAGATTATGAGACTCCATGGGATACCGCATTGATGCGAACCCCTATGGTATAATGACCATGAAACACCCCCAAGATGTGATTCAAGCTCCACAAGACATCAAAAATACTAGGTTTGAAACCCCCAACCCTAATCCACCTGTGATTAGAAACAAGAAGTATAGAACTCCAAGAACACAGGCACACTTGTGCACCAAGGGAGTCCACAAGGAACCAAAGAGAAAACCTCCCCAAAGAGCAATATTATTTCAGCATAAATCTGTGTATTTACATCTAGAATATGTTCCTTTATATAGGCCTAAACTAGGGTAAAAATCTGGGCAAAATTCATAGCCCAAGTCACTTATGAATCCTAGTTACAAAGGACTCAAGAAAACGTAGTCAAACTAGGACTCCTAAACCTTTCTAACCTTGTTTAGTGTATGCAGGATATGCCACTTGTCCTAAGCAACTTAAATTAATTCCATAGCCTAAAGAACATCCTAAATAATGTATTTAAATAAGAATTGAATGAAAATAAAATGCAAATACAAGATTAAACCTAAAAATCCCCAAATAGCCTTTTCGGGTGCATTTTTGGGCACTTTAGGGTTTTCACTTGTATCTTCAGCTCCAAGCTTGAATATTTGAGTTCCAATGGCATGAATCTTCCTCTTAGATGTCGTAAAGAAGGTTTGGAAAGTTAGAGCTCAAAAATCCAGCTTGTGGACACAAAATGCAACAAGAACACTTAAAGTGGCTCAAATGGTGCACTTTGAGTGGTGTCCTTGGTGTCCTTATTTTTTGACTTGTCTAAGCACTCTAGAACTGAGTACCAAGCATTTCCTTCATCTCCATATGGTGTCTTTACAATTCTATAAGTTCCTTGTGAAGTTCCATGTCCATTCTCCATGAAGAAACTTGAAACAAAGCCTGGTAATGCACTTGAGAGATCCTTAGCTTTCTTCCTTGTCATAGGTCCACTAGAAACATTCAATGAGTCATTGCCTCCTCCATGAGTGCTTTGCTTGATCATATCAATGCCCCCTCCTTAGAAGGATTCATCCAAGAATCTACATGTTCAAACAAAGACAAATTAGAAACATTAAAAGTAGCACTCACATTGCACTCACCCAGCAAGTCTAGCATGTATGCATTGTCATTGATCTTCTTAATGACTTGGAATGGACCATCTCCTCTTGGATGAAGCTTAGTCTTTCTTGCAGCTAGAAATCTTTCTTTCCTCATGTGCAACCAAACCCAATCTCCAGGCTCAAACATAACTCTCCATCGGCCTTGGTTGGCTTTCTTAGCAACTTGTTGATTTTTTAGTTCAATTTGTTGCTTAACCTTCTCATGCAACCTCTTGATGCTCTGAGCCTTCTTACTACCATCCAAACTAGATACCTCATGAGTAGGTAATGGTAAAAGATCCAATGGAGTTAAAGGATTAAAACCATAGACAATCTCAAAAGGTGACAAACTAGTAGTAGTATGCATGGACCTATTATAAGCAAATTCTACATTAGGCAAACAGTTTTCCCAAACTTTCAAATTTTTACCAATGATAGCTCTAAGCATGGAACCTAAATTCCCATTAGTTAGCTCAGTTTGCCCATTAGTTTGTCGGTGATAAGATGTGGAAAACAAAAGCTTAGTTCCTAGCTTACCCCACAAAGTCCTCCAACAATGGCTTAGAAACTTAGTGTTTCTATCCAAAACTATAGTTCTAGGAACACCATGAAGTCTAACAATCTCTTTGAAAAACAATTTAGCCACATGAATAGCATCATCTGTTAGGTACCTCCTAAGTGCTTGGCTTAGGCCAAGGAATATCAAGGAAAACCAAGGAAAGTGAGAGAAAATAGAAAGGGGAAGTAAGAGAAGCTCTGGAGACTGGTATAGTGACTTATGTGCAAAACTGGAGACTTTCAGGACTTAATTGCACATAGAAAATGTACTATGGGAAAGCTGGCAGAAAACAGAGAGGGGACCAAAATGTACACTTAGATGAGTGGTACAATTAAAACTATCAACTTCAAGTTGATCATTTCGGCCATGCAAGTTTAATGGGTGACTAGTGCAAGACTAGCCCAAATTTGGGAGACAACAATGATTACTAGTCAAAATCTTGTCTTCCACTATGTGTACTATTCACTAGTTAACTAAACAAACTAACTAGTTTGTAGTCTAGTTATGGCCGGTTATGCATGGGAGTTTTTGTGACCTTGGTACTTGTGTTACCTTGTACTTGGCATTATGAGCCAAGATAAGACTTGAGTGTCCATTTTAACACAAGTTTGAGTGGCGGCTTTGAGTATTTATGGAGTTAAGGGCTACATTGCACCATGCATTTTATTGGAAGGCAAAAGTTAGCATTGTAGCTAACTAAAACCCAAGTCCATTCTGCCGAAACTAGCCAAGACCTCATTTCCTTCATTTGACCAAAACTTGTTTAGCTCTTGTTCTTGAGTTCTCTCAAGCTTAGTCTCGGATTTAAGCTTCATTGGAAAGGTGTGGAGCTTCGGTGAAGAATTCATGCTTGAAAGTTTGATTTCGGTGCTAGACTACTTCAAATTCAAGTTGTTCTTGAAGAATCAAGCCAAGGCCGAGAAGGAATCAAGCTAGGGTTCTTGAGGTAACTTCAATGTTTCCTTGAATTCATGGTAGTTCTTCCATGTACAAGGAACTTAAGTGTTCAATTGAAGTTAAGTTAAGCTAAATGAGCAAAGTATGTCTCGGTTTGGAGGTGGATTGTTGGCCGAATGTGTTCTTGGTGTTCTTCTTCATTTTCATGGAAATTAATCCATGACTAAGTGTTGTTGTTGCCTATTTGTTATTGTGCTAGGCAAATTTGAGCAAGGAACATCAAGTTGAACAAAAGGAAGTTTGGCCGAAAGGTGCACTTGAGGTAAATGTGTGTTCCTCATTCGTTTACATGGCATTGATGCCATGGTCATTGATAAATGATGAGTTGGTGAACATGTGTTGGTTTAGAGTGATGAGGAACATTGATATGTGAAGTTTGGCTTTATGGCCGAGAGCTTGAAATGGCATGATTTGGTGCTCATAACTTGAATACATGGTAATGATACCATGAAACAATAATCATCAATGATTTGATGCTATGTGTTGAATTGGTTGGATAAAGGACATAGATATGTGTAACTAGGCACTATGGCCGAGAACTTGAATTATAGTGGAATGGTGCATTTCACTTGGTTAATTCGATATAATGATTTAGATGATGTTCATTGATGATTAGAATATTATGTGGTGTGTTAGAATGATGAGTAACACATGTATATGAAAATGGGCCTTTTTGGCCGAGAGCTTAAATGTGTGTATCTTAGTGTTCTTCATGTAGGTCATGGTAATTTAATCCATGAGTTAGTGTGTTGATGGCATGTGATTGATTTGGTAGGCATTGAGATTGAGGAACACTTGGATACTTGAAGCTTGGTTGTAGGCCGAGAGCTATTGAGGTAGGGTTCACTGGCACTTGACTTTGCTTGGTAATGTACACCATGATTCAAGTGTCTAGAGTGGCTAAGTGATGGTTAAATGTGCCATATGACCTTAGTTACTTGATGGGCTTAATGTTTATACTTGGTTGTTTTGTTGATTAGCTAATTAACTATGGTACATGTACTAGAAATGCAAGTAAATGTGGCCTATTTGCTTGGCATTTTGGGAGCTCTAAATGGAAATGGTGTATTGGTAAGTTTGTGTGCCAGAAATGCACATGGGTACATGTATGGCTTATATGGCCGAGAGCAACATTGTGGAGTGTGTGTGTGTACTTGTGTGCTTTGGTGTTTCCTTGTGCATGCTAACCCCACTTATGAAGTATTTGACTTATTTATCTGTTTTGTATATGTATATGTCTGTTTTTTCTTATCTTGGTGTTTGTTTTGCAGGTTGAGCTAACTAAGGGGAGGTTAAGCTTTGAGTGATTACTCAGCTTAACTAAATAGACTCAATAGGAGTTGTATATGTTTTAAGTGAATCCTACTGAGTTATATTCTCATTGCCCATCCTTTATTTTTCAGGCAAGGACATTCGGCCTGAGTAAGGCTAAGCTGCTTGTGTGTGTGCTTAGTGTTTATATTTTGCTTGTTTTGCAAGGTATGTGCCAATATGTGCTTGGCTTATCATTTTGATTAATTTACAAGTCTTGTTTCTTGTTTGGCCGAGACTTATAGTGGAAGTTAGTTTGCAGGCTGTAGTTGGAGACTTGTCTAGGAGAGCTATGGATACCTGGACTGTAGCTTTGATCATAGTGTTTTCCTTCATGACCATGAATCAAGCCATTGGGTTGGTGTTGCAGTGTGTACTCTTGTATGGCATACTTAAGGTCATGTTTGACCATTAGGAGTCTTATCATGTAAACTTGGCATAAATACTTTTGGTTTCATGGCATGTGTAGCCATGTTATGGTTGCTAGGTAGACTACCCTTTTTATGTTAATATGAGTAGTCTTTAACACCTAGACTTATAATGCTTCATGGTTTTGTATGCCAAGTTATGTATGGATTATGGATAGCATTATGCTGGCTTATGTTTGCTGGATGTTATGGGCCAAGGTTTGGCACCTTTATGTGAATAGTATAAGCCTTGCTTCATGAAAATGTTGTGCATATTTATGTGTACCTTAACTGGCCGAGAACACCATGCACATTTTGTATATGGTTTTTTTTTTAAATCTAAACCAAATCTTGTGGGCTTCTTGGTTGCCATATAGATAGTACACTTGATGCACACCATTTATGCACTTAAATTGCATTAAGTGTTGCCTTGCTTGTTGTGCAAGAAATTAATTGAACCCTTGCTTGTGGAGCAAGTTAAGGGTTCGGGCCTTGCCCTTGCTGCAAGTAATTTAATGAGTCCACATAGAAGCCACCTGGGCCACCTCCCAGGCTTTTCAATTTAAGAAAATAAGACTTAAAGTTAAGTTACCCAAATTGGCCGAATCTAAGAGACTGCAATTAAACTCCAGTTAACAAGTTAAACTCAAGTTGGGAGGTTTAACATGAATTTGAAATTTGGGAGTTAAACTTAAGGTTTGAGAGTTAAACCTCTATAGTGATGGGCCAGGGCCTGTGTGAGGTGTGACATCATCAGTCTTATTGCATGGAATAAAATGAGCCATCTTAGAAAGCCTATCAACTACAACAAAGATTGAGTCACGGTTTCCCTTAGTCCTAGGCAATCCAACAATGAAGTCCATAGAAATATCTACCCATGGGTGACTAGGTGTAGGAAGTCGTGTCTATAACCCATGTGAAGTGTGAGTGGATTTTGCCTTCCTACATGCAATGCATTGCTCACATACCTTCTTCACATCCTTTACCATGTTCAGCCAATGGTAATGTTCCTTCAAAGTATGCAAAGTCTTGGCTTGTCCAAAGTGTCCCACAAGTCCTTCACAATGAGCTTCCTTTGTGAGCAATTCCCTCAAGGATGTCTTTGTTATGCACAACCTGTTTTCTTTGGAAAGAAACCCATTAACTTGATAGAACTTCTCAAAAGCGAACTTAGAACACTTAGAGTAAATCTCACCGAAATCATCATCATTAGCATATAAATCTTTCAAGTGTTCAAAACCCAAAACTTTTGCATCTAAAGCCAAAAGTAAAGCATACCTTCTTGAAAGTGCATCTTGATAGCCAAAGGCTATCGCCTCTATCTAGCCAAACTCCTTGCCACAAGAATGGCCAGAAGAAAACTGGCGCTACCCGAGAAAAGGTGGGATCATACACCTCGGGAGATAGCCGAAGAGCTCCGAGCCCGGCACGCCAGGAAACCTGAGGATACTACTAGCCCCCCCGAGGTTGTCAACAGATCGCCTTCGAAAAGAGGCACCAGCTATTGCGGGCCGAACATGATCTTTTCGAAGGTGGAACTCCCTGAAGCTGGGAACCCCCGAACTGAGGGCATGTTTCCCGAAGAGGCACCGTCCGTACCAGAGGACGACCTCGCCCAGGGACCTCGGGAGTACGACAGGAGCATTAAAGGAAGCCTCTGACATGTCGCCCACAGACATTACAAGTCGCCTCAAACGGCGCCCTGACACACCGATGCCATCAAAGTCACATCATGGCCCGTCTCGGCTCAAGGCTCGAGGGGCAAGCCACCGGCTACTTGCCTCCTACGCCCAGAAATTCAGGAACATCTGACCATACACGTGTCAAGATCTGAACGGGCTAGACACTCCTATAAATACCAGGGAATACACCCTGGCAGGGGGCTGGCAAATATCCTGACTCCTCACTCTGAGAAAGTACTACCAGGCGAGTTCACTGAACCCCTCAGTGTTATTTCCTCTTCCTTCTCTTAGCATGACTGACTTCGGCGTCGAAAGCTCCTCCCCGGAAAAACACCCGGGGACCTCCTAACCCACTTTTTCTGAGCATCTCAGGTACTCTCCCTTGGGCGAAACGGCCACCAGGCGTTCTTCCTCTCCGGGAGTCCCTCCATCAGTCACCATGACTACCAACGATGAAGCCCCCGGGCATCATTTGGCGCCGTTTGTGGGAACCCACTCTGAGATTGCCGTCGTTGAAACTCAACGTTCTAAGGACAAGGGACTCCCGAGGTCTCGTCCGCGCCTGGGACACAACCGGCTGCTGAGCAAACACTCCCGGGGACTTCTGCGTACGAGGAAGACCGCCCTCTAGTATTCACTATGAGCTTTATGAGGGAGTTTCAGCATTCGGTCGTGGCCGAAATGACACAGCAGATCGACCGAAGATGGTCACAGCAGACACAGGCCCAAAGACCTCCCTCACCTGCACACCCTCGGGAGAAAAGTCAGAGGTCGACTCATCGCAGTTCGGGAAGCGTAGGCCCGCGCGAAGAGTCGTCCACGGAGAATATACCCCTCGGGAAATGGCCTGTGGGACAAACTGGGTCCAAGCGACCGAAAGTCTCACAGTGAAGGAGTTCGTCGCCTGAGGCGAGGTCCCTGTCCCCTCAGCGCCAAACTTGTTCCCCGAAAAGGCGCCGACGATCTCCCTTCCTAGAGGAAGAGCCTAATGCCACAGTTCTCATGGAAAGAATACTAGCGCGGCTAGACAGGGTGGAAAAGCAGGTAGCTCACAAACCCGTCTGGGACAGGCTCATGGGAGCCTTCTGCGAAGATGGGTCCCCGTTCACCCGGACCGTGGCCGAGGCAACCATGCCAGGCGACTTCAGGGTACCTCGACTGGAGATTTATGATGGCCGCACTGATCCCCAGGCCCATCTGACCAAGTACAGACGCAGCATGATAATGCATGGTGCTGATGACGCTACCATGTGTAAATGCTTCGAGGTCACCCTCACGGGACCAGCAACTGCGTGGTACAACTCATTGCCCCCAGGAGCCATCACTGAGTTCCAAGAGTTGTCTACGGCCTTCGCGCAACAATTTATTGGAAGCCGGCCAACAGCAAAGATGCCTGTTCAGATGTTCGACATAGAGCAGAGAAACGTAGAAACTATCCGAGACTACGTCGAAAGATTCAACAGGGAAGCTCTAAGTGTCCCAGACTTCCGGCCCGAAATATGCATCGTCGCCATGACACGGGGCCTTCGGCGAGACTCACAGCTGTTTTATGAGTTCTCAAAGGACCCCCCGGACACCCTCGGAGAATTTTACCGAAGGGCCGAACAGCACATGATTGCCGAGGAGCTGAGAATGGCTGAGCCGAAGTCCGGTCACAACCGTGCCGAAGAGTCCAATCAGCAAGCCCGGCATCCAACTGGACAGGCAAGCCGACCTCGGAGGATGTGGGGAAGCAAACTTCAAAGCTTCACACCTCTGAGCATTACACGGACAAACATCCTTATGGCACTAGAAAGGCAGGGGACGCAAATTCCATGGCCAAGGGCCATGACCGCTGATAACAAGAAAAACGTCAAGAAGTTCTGCCAGTTCCATCGCGACCACGGCCACGACACCGAAGACTGCTTCCAACTGAAGAAGTACATTGAGTCACTGACAAAACTCGGCCAACTTCGGAAATATCTGCGGATGCCTTCCCCAAAAGGAAGAAAAGATGAGGAACAAAGGGCCCAAGATGAGGACTATGACTCCGACAAACGGAGAAACAAAAGTCCGAAAAAGCGCCCTCCTCCTCCTGCAGGGGTGATACAAACCATCACCACGGGGCTCCCATCCTCGGAAAGAAAGCGGAAGGCCAGAGAGATTGCAGTCATGGAATATGAGAGCCCAGCAAAGAAACTGGCTCGCAAGGACGGATCCACCGTCATCTTCCCCCATGACGATCCGCTGCTAATCATGGCAAGGATAGGGAACTGGGACGTCAAGAGAGTGTTGCTTGATGATGGATCAAATACTGACGTCCTATTCTCGCATTTACTGCCGAATTTGGACGTCTCCAGCAGCGAGCTCAAGCCTGTCACCTCGCCCACCTTCGGGGTTGGATTGTCCGAACACCCTGTCCTCGGATGGATCGACCTCCCCCTGATGATGAAAGGAACTTCGGTCGACGGAACAACTGAGTTTTACGCCTCCACAATGGTGAGATTTATCGTCATGGACGTTCCTTCTTCGTATAACGCCATCCTTGGAAGGCAGACATAGGGAAACCTGCACATTCGCCCTGATGTGAAGTACTTGACTGTCACATTCGCCACCAAGGATGGGGATGCAGAGGTCTTCATAGATCAAGCCGAGTAAGGAAGGTGTTTGTCAAAGCACGAAAAGCTCTAGCAAATAACCTCGCACAAACAATAGAGGCAAAGGCACTAGAGAAGGGCAAAGAAGGAGAACCCCCAAGAGCGGAAACAGAAACAGTGGAACTTGTCCGAGGACAATCTACCCGAATAGGGAAGAGCTTGCCCGAATGTGACAAGAAAAACCTTGTATCTTTTCTACTGGGAAATAAAGATCTCTTTGCCTACTCGTCGAAAGACATGCCAGGTGTGCACCCTGGCATAATACAACATAGCCTCAAAGTAAGCCCGGAAGTAAAGCCTGTCCGGCAAAAGAAGCAAAGCATCTCAGCCCATAAGAGCAACTTTGTGAAAACCGAAGTCCAACGCCTGTTGGACGCTGAAGTCATCAGGGAGGTCAAATACCCCAAAAGGTTAAGCAACGTGGTGATTGCCACAAAAGAAGGCAGCAGCAAACTTCGGATGTGCATTGACTTCAGAAATTTGAACGACGCTTGCCCGAAAGACTCATACCCTCTTTTGCCAATAGACCAACTGGTAGACTCAACTGCCAAATACGGGCTCCTGAGTTTCCTAGATGCCTTCAGCGGCTACCATCAAATAAGGATGAATTCTGAAGACGAAGAAAAAACCGCCTTCATCACCGAGGGAGGAACGTACTACTACGTCAGGATGCCCTTCGGGCTTAAAAATGCAGGAGCCACCTACCAAAGGTTGATGAACAAAGTCTTTAAGGACCAAATGGGTAGAAACATGGAGGTGTATGTAGACGATATGATAGTCAAAAGCAAGCTCCCTGACAACCACGTTGCAGATCTAGATGAAACCTTCCAAAAGCTCAAAGCCTTCGGGATTCGTCTCAATCCTGAAAAATGCATGTTCGGGGTGACCTCGGGACAGTTCCTTGGGTACATGGTATCCGAAAGAGGCATCGATGCTAACCCCGAAAAAATTAATGCTCTACTCGAGTTCCGAACTCCTGCCACAGTAAAAGATGTACAGAGACTCACCGGAAGAATAACCTCTCTTAGCAGGTTCATTTCCAGGTACGGAGATAGGTGTCGGCCTTTCATCAAAGTCCTCACTAAGGCAACAAAAAAGGAAGGCAACCTTGGAAGGGACGATCACCCTTGGGGTCAAGACTGCCAAAAAGCCTGGGAAGAACTGAAAATCTACCTAGCCAGCCTGCCGACTCTGCGACAACCTCACAAGGGAGAACCCCTTGTATTATACCTCGCCGTCACGGAAAAAACTGTGAGCTCGGTCCTCGTGAAAGAAGAAGGGCCAAAACAATGGCCGGTCTACTATGTAAGCAAATCCCTGCATGGCGCCGAAGTCAGGTACCCTCTACTGCAAAAAGCTATATACGCCTTGGTGCTTGCAAGGAGAAGGCTGCGGACATACTTTCAGGCTCACCCCATCATCGTCCGAAGTAGCCTGCCACTACGGGACGTTATGAGGAAAGTGGATCATTCGGGAAGGCTCTCCAAGTGGTGTATAGAGCTTGGCGAATACGATATCACCTATAAACCTCGGAAGGCCATAAAAGCTCAAGCACTGGCAGAATTCATTGCCGAAATACCCACCACTGAGGACAGTCATCCGGATCTGAACGAAGGTGAGCCAGAATGGACCTTACATGTTGACGGAGCCTCGGGGTCTGAGCACCAGGGAGCTGGGGTAATTATCAGAGGCCCCGAAGGCCTAGAGGTAATGAAGGCTATCAAGTTTACCTTCAACATCACTAACAATGTGGCTGAGTATGAGGCCCTCATAGCGGGATTACGACTGGCCAGAAAAATTGGTGTGAGAAACTTAAAGGCTTACAGAGATTCCCAGCTAGTAGTTCGACAGATGGCAGGAGACTATGGGGCGAAGGACCCAACCTTGGCAAAATACCACGAGCTGGTAGCAAAACTCATTCAAGAGTTTGACGTCGTACGGATAAAAAACGTACCTCGGCGGAAAAACACCGAGGCAGACTGCTTGGCGAAGTCAAAAACCTACACCGAGGTGCTAGACCATCCGAGCATCTCAGTACTGAGCATATCGACCTCGGGAAAAGGCTGGAGGGATCCAATAAAAAGGTACCTCACGGAAAATGTGCTCCCCGAAGACCCCGGTGACGCTGCAAAACTGCGAAGGCGCTCCGGTCATTTCTTTCTGATCGATGAAGAACTATACCGACAGGGATACGCGAATCCACTGCAAAGATGTGTGAATGAATAGGATACTGAAATAATCCTTGAAGAAGTCCACGAAGGCATGTGTGGTTCACACATTGGAACCGATGCCCTGGCGGCAGTGATACTTCGCCAAGGATACTTCTGGCCTACCCTGAGAAAGGACGCAAGGCAGTTCGTCCGGAAATGCGGTAGTTGCCAGAAACACGTGAACATCCAGAGGGCACCCTCGAAAATGGTAACTTCGGCTAACTATCCCTGGCCCTTCACAGTCTGGGGTATAGACCTTATTGGGCACTCCCCTCAGTGCCCAGAGGCGTGAAATTCTGCGTGGTAGCGGTAGACTATTTCTCCAAATGGGTCGAGGCAGAACCACTAGCAACTATCTCGGCAAAAGAAGTGCAGAAGTTTGTATGGAAGAACATTGTATGCAGATTCGGCATACCGAGGGTACTAGTGGCTGATAATGAATCCCAATTCATAGACAAAGGATTCCAGGAATTTATCAGCGACCTCAGAATAAAGATTCACTTCACCCCAGTAGCTCACCCCCAAAGCAACGGGCAGGTGGAAGTATCTAACAGGACCATAAAAGATGGCCTGAAGAAGAGACTGGGGGAAGCAAAAGGGAAATGGCCAGGAGAACTCCAAAGCGTGTTATGGAGTTACCGAACGACGCCCCGAAGAGCCACAGGGGAAACTCCCTTCTCACTCATCTTCGGAATAGAGGCCATCATCCCTATCGAGATAGTTAGACCATCAGTACGGGTGCAAGTATTTGATGAAGGTGGAAATGACCTCGGCCTAAGAACGAAGCTCGACCTCATCGATGAACACAGAGAAATAGCTGAGCTGAGAAGAAAAGCTTTCCAGCAAAGAGTGGCCGCGGCTATAAATTTACGAGCCAGGCCAAAAGAAATCAAAAAAGGGGACCACGTTCTCCGAAAGGCTGACTTTGCACCCCGAAAGCCATCTCACGGGGTATTTCGCGCGAACTGGGAAGGACCTTATCTGGTTCTTTCTGAAGTACGAAAAGGCGTGTACAAACTTGGCGACACAGAAAGCGTAGAATTGAAAAACACTTGGCACTCAGATGCCTTGAAGAAATTCTACGCTTAAGATGGAGCGGAAGGATTGTGTTGTGCAAAAAATATCCTAAGTACAGAATGTCCTTGAGAAAAAATTCTTAAGTGTACAAAATGGTGCAAGACAGAATTCCGTGAAGGTGTTCGCCATAAAAAAGCACAGATGTGATTTTCCGAAGTCCCTTGAGCCATCATGCTCAGGAAAGTGGGAAACAAAAATCTTGTGAAAGTACTCGCCATAAAAAAGCACAAATGTGATTTTCCGAAGTCCCTTGAGCCATCATGCTCGGGAAAATGGAAAACAAAAATTTTGTGAAAGTACTCGCAGCAAAAAGCGCAGATGTGATTTTTCGAAGTCCCTTGAGCCATCATGCTCGGGAAAGTGGGAAACAAAAATCTTGCGAAAGTACTCGTCAAAAAAAGCGGATAATAAATTTTGGTGATTGCAGGTTTCCCGAAGTCTCTTGAGCGAACTTGTTCGGGACAATGGAAATGCAAAATCTTGCAAAAAGACTTAGCAAAAAAATATATTCATTGAGAATGATCAGTCTTATAAAGAAGAAGTGCCCGAAGAAGGAACATAAAAACAAAGAGGAAAAAAGGAAAAGGCCCCTAAAACAGCCTAAGGGTTCTCGACGTCCCGGGAGCCACTAGCCTCTGTGCCCTTTTCCACCACGTTCGGCGCCGGAATTGTGGAAGGCAGGTTCAGGTGCTCGATTTTTCACCAGGACCACCGAGGCCCCTCGGGAATGTTGAGAGCTTCCAAAAAAGAGAGGTCCAGACCAGGGAACCTTTCAAGGACTTGGTGCCGAGCAAGGCATAATCCGTCCTGGAAGGCGACCTTGGTCATTTGGTCAGATTTATCCTTCTCAACCTCAAGGTCCTCGAGCTCGTCCTTCAAGTCTGCAACCTCCTTCTTCAGCGCCTTCACCCTCTTCTTCGCATCGGGCTCCTTCTTCAAAGACTGGACCTCGGCTTCAAAAGCCTTTTTCTCACTCACCAACGACCGAATGAGATTGTCAGAATCTGACTTATCTTTGAGAAGGTCTTGGTTGACAGCAAGCATCCCTTTTACCTGATCGCCGAGGTCAGCAATCTTCAGAGAGGAGTTCTTCTCAAGATCTTCCTTCTCCTTCCGGAACTCCTCCCGAAGGGCAGCAACTTCTTTCTTCGCAGCATCTGCTAGCTGCTGGTTCTTGGTGGTCAATGCCGAGCGTGTGACCTTCGCTTTCTCTAAGGCCTCTAAGGCCGAAGCTCGGAATGCCGCCTGCCTGGCCACCCGAACTCGGAGAAAGCCGGCGTACCCCAGCAGCTGCAAAAAGATGAACGCAAGGTCAGTAAGAGCCAAGCACTTAGGAAAAATTGAAGGGAAAAAGGTGTGAAGAACATACTTGAGCAGCATGCTCGGTGACTTTCGCGGCGAGGGTGTCATCGCCCGGATGGGCCGCCGCAATAGCCTTGAAGGAGGCCTCTATAAGCACCCCCTTCGAAATCTGTTTCGCCATTTCAAGACAGTCTTCGGAGTACAAGTTCATGTCCTCCGTGAATGTCCAGAAAGGCTCTTTTGGTATCTTCCCTTGCGGGACTTTGGCCTCGCGAAGGGCCCGCGCCTTTGCGTGTTCGACCGCCCAGTTCGGGGTAAGCAACTCCCTTGCATGGCGAAAATGAGAAGCAGGTCAGAGACAAAGGAAAATTCAGAAAAACAAAAGAGCCATACTTGTTCTGAAAACAACAAACCTGGCGGTACTTCGACCACGACGTCCTCGGAGTCCTGAGACTCCTCGGTCGAAATCCCCTTGCCTTTCTTCTTGCGCCGCTCCTCGGCAGAAGGAGCCTCTGCCACGGCCTCCAGAAGGGCCTGCGGCGCAGAAGGGCTCTAGGGAGGGACGTCGGCGGAAGGAACCTCGGCAGCGGCATGGACCTCGGTAGAAGCCTCGGTCGGCGCAATCTCGGCTGCCCCAGGCTCCTCATTAGCCTCCTCGGAAATTTCCTCCAGAAGAACCTGGGCAGTTTTCTTTGCCCGTTTCACCGAAGGCCCAGCGCCAGTAGACTTCCACCTTCGAGAAGCCACCTTTTTCGTCTGATCGCCCTTCTCCACCTGGCCGGAGAAAAGGGACTTGTAAAATGCAGCAGTCCCGTCGCCCATCTGTGAAAAAGAAAAAAGACATCAGCGTAAGTCCGAGGGAAAAACAACAAGGGAGTAGAAGATAACTCACTTTCAACAAACGTTTCGAAAGAGATTTCCTCCCGAAGGAGCTACACCAACCAAGAATCTTTCCCGGTGATGGCAGGAGCCGGCATCTCGAGGTCGGTCTCGTGCTCCTTAACCACCTTTAACTCCCGGAGGACCTCTTTGGTCATGAACCTCCAGTTGATAGGGAAGGGGTACAGACTAGGTTTGAAACCCCCACCCCTAATCAACCTGTGATTAGAAACAAGAAGTATAGAACTCCAAGAACACAAGCACACTTGTGTACCAAGGCAGTCCACAAAGAACCAAAGAGAAAACCTCTCCAAAGAGCAATATTATTTCACCATAAATCTGTGTGTTTACATCCAGAATATGTGCCATTATATAGGCCTAAACTAGGGTAAAAATCTAGGCAAAATTCGCAGCCCAAGTCACCTAGGAAACCTAGTTACAAAGGACTCAACAAAACCTAGTCAAACTAGGACTCCTAAACCTTTCTAACCTTTTTTAGTGTATGCAGCGTATGCCACTTGTCCTAACTGACCTAAATTAATTCCATAGCCTAAACAACATCCTAAATAATGTATTTAAATAAGAATTTAATGAAAATAAAATGCAAATAAAAGATTAAACCCAAAAATACCCAAATAGCCTTTTTAGGTGCATTTTTGGGCACTTTAGGGGTTTCACTTGTATCTTTAGCTCCAAGCTTGAATCATTGAGTTCCAATGGCATGAATCTTCCTCTTAGATTTGGTAAATAAGGTATAGAAAGTTAGAGCTCAAAAATCCAGCTTGTGCACACAAAATGCAATAAGAACACTTAAGGTGGCTTAATTGGTGCACTTTGAGTGGTGTCCTTGTTTTGTGACTTGTCTAAGCACTCCAGAACTTAGTACCAAGCATGTCCATCATCTCCATATGGTGTCTTGAGAATTCCAGCAGCTCCTTGTGAAGTTCCATGTCCATTCTCCATGAAGAAACTTGAAACAAAGCCTTGTAGTGCACTTGAGAGCTCCTTAGCTTTCTTCCTTGTCATAGGTCCACTAGAAACCTTCAATGGGTCCTTGAATCCTCCATGAGTGCTTTCCTTAATCATATCATAGATCAGATTATATCTGATAGAGATCCTCGATTCACATCCCAATTTGGAATGCTTTTCAGGAAGCATTGGGAAGCAAAGTTAGTCTTAGTACTGCTTTTCATCCTCAAACTGATGGGCAATCTGAGAAAATGATTCAAACTTTGGAGGATATGTTGCAGATGTGTGCTATTGATTTCAAAGGTGATTGGGATCAGCATCTACCACTGATCAAGTTTGCTACCACACTGTTATGGGTATGGCAGCATACGAGGCTTTATATGGGAGGTGATGTATGACGCCCCATTGCTGGATAGACCCTGCAGACAAGGTAGTTATCGGACCCGAAATCATAGCTGACACTACGGCTAAGATTAAGTTAATCCAGCAGTGGATTAAGACAGCCAATGGCTGACAGACTAAGTATGAAAATTTGAGAAGAAGAGATTTGAGTTTTGAAGTTGGGGACAAAATGCTTCTTAAAGTGTCACCCATGAAAGGAGTTAGCCATTTTGGGAAAAGGGGCAAGTTAGCTTCTAGGTATATTGGACCCTATGAAGTGTTGGAGAAGGTAGGGAAACTTGCTTATCAGTTAGCATTACCACCTAACCTATCCCAAGTGCATAACGTGTTTCACGTTAGTCTACTCAGAAAATGCACAGTGGATCCGGGACAGGTAGTTAATCCTTCAGTGATACCCATTCAGGAAGACTTGACCTACGAGGAGAAACCTGTTCAGATATTAGATAGGCAAGTCAAGAAATTGGGAACTAAGTGGATTCTGATGGTTAAGATCCTTTGGTCTAACCATAGTGAAGATGAGGCTACATGGGAAATGGAGCAGGATATGCTGAAAAGGTATCCTAGTATTTTTTCGGAGTTGCAGCGGAATTTGGGGGACCAAATTCCAGAAGGAGGGGAGAATGTTATGGGCCTCCTAGTAGTAGGCACTCCCAAGGAAGGTAAAGTGTTCTAAATTAAGTTTAGAACCTTAATTCAAGTTTACATAGCAAGAATAGAGAAGTTTAGCAAAGTTTACTAAGTTCCGAGAAAGATAAGGCATTAAACGAGGTTCAGGGGAAAAATGGTAATTTTTCATCCTGAATATCCAGGACGAGTCCCGAGTGCTTAAAATGAGTTTTTATAACTTCACTTTCAACCTTAACTCAAACTTGAAGAATAAATAAGAATTTAATCAAGAATGACTAAGTTACCAAAAGGTGCGAGTTTATTTGTAACAAGCTTAATACTTTGGTGGCTTGGAGGTTAAGTGAAGGTTTAAGAAGGGAAAAGCAAGGGTCGCTGCCACAATTTTCTTGTTCATCCTCTCCACTCTCATTTCTCCCTCAAATTCACCTCACAATCCAAGTTTCTTGGTGCCAAGAAGAGCTATCAAGGGCATATAAGCTAGGAGGAGCTCATTTCAAGCATTAAACCATGATTTTGGAGCTTGGAAGAGTGTTTTCTTGCATCCCCTGTTTTTAGAACGAGGTAACCAATGTGTTCTTGATTGAATTCATGTTAATTAGTTAGTTTGGAGCTTGGGTTTTGGTTAGAAAGTAAGATTTTGATGTTTAGTGCTTATGTTTTTGCTTGGAACTTAGGTAACACTTTGTTAGGCTTAGTGGATTGGAAAAGAGTTTGATTCTTGCTTGTTACTTGGAGTTGAGGTAAAGGAGTTATGTTTTCAAGTTCAATTAATGCTATTGGCATGAGTTTGCTTAGAGAATTTGAGTGATTCTAGCAATAGCATTCATTAGAGGATTTGGTTGAATTATGGTGGACTATGAAGTTTGAGAGGATTTGGATGATGTTATAGAGCATCATAGATTGGCTTATGATAGTTGGTTATGTTCTATGCAACATGGTCTATGAGTGTGTAAAATTTGGAGGCTTTCTAAGCATGTTTACTATGTTTGCTAAGTGTCCAAAGTTCATAGTAGCAAAATGCGCCAAATTCTACAGAAACGCAGATTGGCAACGCATCGCCAATTACAGGTCGAGGCTCGCGATGCGTCGCCAATTCAGAAAATGTTTACAGAGCGTTACCAACTATGGCGATGCGTTGCCATAGACAAAATGGCTGAATTTTTCACATTTTGCTAGGTTGATCAAGGTGAGACCAAAGGGGGATCGTAGGGTATCTTGGGGTCTAAGGATTCTGTGGGTACTCCAAGACTTCCAAAAGTCCCACAAGATGTAGGAGTTTCCTTGAGTTTTATGAGGCTTCATGGTTGCTTGTGCAATAAACAAGGAAACTAGGTTATGAATGAGCATAACTAAGTACCACTAGCTCAGGTGAAAGGTTTAGAACCCTTGGCGACCTAGCCATGCCGTTAGCCACGAGGTTGCAAGGTAAAACCTTAGTGCACCTAGTCTACAACGTCTTTATGGCCTAGTCTACAATAGTCCCACCATAATTCCCCTGTACAACATAAATAGGAGAGGTTCAACTGGTGATTTATCACTAGTTAGGCTGGCAGGCTTTGCTTGCTAAAGGACAAGGCAATGCCTTGTAGTTCAAGGACAAGGTTGAGGAGAGGTCTCAAGGAACCTAGTTTATATGCATATAACTCAGACCCTCACACTGTGTGAGCTCGCAGCAAGTTACATATGTTATCATATGTGGTGTCCTTATTATTTTCTTGCAAGTACATTGAAGACCCTTACTGAGAATGTTAAGTTCTCACTCCCTAGTTATGTTGTGCAGATGCTGAAGTTGTTGGGCCGGGTAACCGCTGAGGGTTATCGCTGTAGTAGCTTTTGTATAGGTATTGTACTTGAGAATCCTTGTGATTCTAGTCTACATGAATATGTTTGAGTGGTTTGTTGGTCAAGTAACAGTACTAACTAAAGTATTCCTTTGGCTACAGAGCCTAGTAGCACTGGACAAGAACTTTTGAGACTCGCCACTAGGACTAGCATCCAAGGTGGGAGTTAGATCAAGAAGATCTCAGTTGAAGCTTGTATATATATAGTACTCTTAGTTGCCTCCATAGTCTATGTTATGAGGAGTCCTAGACTCTAGGGTTGCTTTTGGTTGAGGGCATTAGTCTACTTTATGTATGAATGTTCTCACGAGTTGTTATGTGTAGTAAACTCACACAAAATGTTGATTTGGTACGCTTTGGCTATTGCACTTAGTTTTTATGAAATTACTTGGCCAAGTTAATGCTTTATGTTTTTATTAATCCAAGTCAAAGCATGAAGAGCATGCATATTGCATATTTTAGGATAATCAACTAGTATCATGGGATTTAATCCGCGCACATATATAACTAGCCAATTGCAACCATAGTGAGACTAGCTCTCACGGGGCTTCCTGGGCAGGGGCCAGGGACAGGCGTGTCAAGGACATGGGTAGTATTTGTGTTGGACATAGCAAGATTGTTTGGACACATAAACGGGGTATCAAGTTCACCAAGTGTGCATGTAATTTTGCATAAGCTATATTTTCGCCCAAGTTAAGGTTTTAGACCATTATCTTGCCTGCCAAATGAAATTGAATGTGAATATGTGTGTGATGATTGGACCAATATACATATATTTACATAATGTCGAAGAGGCCTACTTGGGTAAACATTGCGAGCATTGTTCTGATTGGCTTGAAGAATATGCATTGCTTAGGACTTGGGCAGACTAAGTATGGTCTTTGTGACCATAGCACTCAAAGTGGTAACAAATGGTAATCCACAACAAACACACCGGATACTACCTACATATGTTCATCACCCCACATTGAATTAATAATCCAACTACTATTAATTAATGCAACATAGCACATTGAATAGATTGCAAGACAAGAATAATCATATTAGAAAAAGAAAATAATCACAATCACAAAATTATCATACTGTTTATCTACTTTGAGCATGGGTAGGAAAATTTAGCTCATAGTGCCGTAAAACAAAAACAACAAAATCAAAGACAAACTAAGAAAAAAAAAAGTCCACATCTCTGAATTGTTTCTCCTCTAAAAAATCTATGATTCGGAATGTGTTAAATAGTGCCGATCTTAGAACTACCTTCAACAGCCTTTTTCTATGAAAAATCTCTGATTAATTTTTGGTTGTTTTTCTGCCTCCCCCTAGCTCTCTACTCCATTTTGACGAAATAACCTAAAAAAATGATAATAGCATTTGGACATGGCTTGGTACCCGAGCATGTTGAAGGCCATGTATTTCCCCTGGAACTTAAAACCTCACGAATTAATGACACAATTTGACTCATATGCGAGTAGCATAGGCGCGGGCATCTAAAAAGGTGCATAAGGCACTACATGCGCATGTTGTAAGGCACGTTTACTCCAAACTCCGCCAAAACTTGTAATTCAACTCCAAAACTTTGCTAAAATCCATCCTAACCTAAATGAAGCTAAAATATAACCTGAAAATAAAAAATGAACCAATTAAGCACCAAGTCCTAACATAGAAACATCAAAAGACAAGCAAATACAAGGAAAAAGCATATAGAAAGCATAGCTAAATATGAGAATATCATACTTTTCCACCACACTTGAACTTTTCCTTGCCCTCAAGAAAAAACTCAAAAGAAAAATCTAAACAAGAAAAATCAAGACTTTAAAACCACTAAATCATAAAAATCATTGGTTCATACTCTTGAGCAAAAAAAGGAATAGAGAGGATTAAGACTTTAAGGATCTTGAGAAGTTAACATGACCACAAAGCATGCAACATCTTCAATCTAACAATTTTCAAAACAAAACAATTAATGTTAACAATTCATTCTCAAGCTAGTAACCCATATCTTTTGATGCTAAAGGGAAGAACATCAAATTTTCATGGAAAGTGAAATGAACAAACCACACTAAGCTCGAGCTCACTATACACGGCCATTCAACAAAACCATGGATTGGGTGACTAATTGACCTTTTGAATTCTTTCTTTCCTTTTTATTTTTCCTTTCAACAAATTATCTTCATGTGCTAAAAAAAAATTTGAAGCTCATGTACACTACAGAAGCTCTGTCTATACCCAAGCTAATTCTCAACACAATCCAAGATGATCTTTAATCATACTCATGCTCTTAGCATCTTTCCAAGTTGTAATCGACTCTTGCCTTAGGAGAAGACTAAGGGTAATTAGTATTCGGTTCAAACTGAAAATTCCCAAAAACTGAAATAATTTAAAATTTTAGTTCAGTTTCAGTTGAAACCAAATAACAAAAATTTCAGTTTTGGTTCGATTTTGGTTTTAAATTTTGATTAATTTATTTACCGAATTAACCAAAATTTTTTATATTAGATTTTTTAAAATTTTTTTCATGAACAATAAAGCTACAAACTAATCCAAATTAGCTTGGATTCTTGTTTTCTTTATTTCCATGGACAATAAATCTTCTATATTAAATGAAATTAGGAAAGAAAAAAATTGTCTCTCTCTAATTTCCTCTCCTATATAATTTCACTCCCATTTTTTTGGTTAATTTGAATTGGACCTAACCAAACCGAAATATTTTTGTTTGGTTTGAATTTGGTTTTATACTCCAATTCGGTTTATTCAATTTCTTATCACCCAAAAATGAAAACTGAATAAACTGACTAATGTGATTAGGCTTAAACCAAAAAAATCTAATAATCACCTCTATAGAAGACCCCAACCTACTTCAAAACTAATAATAGCAAAGTAGCAAATATCCATACCATAATTTACTTTACTATATCATCAAACAATCAACCACAAATCAGTCAACTAATCTTACCATTAATCCAACATACAAACTCAGAACTTAGCATGCTCAAATAGTGTAGTAAACACAAAAACTTGATGCAAAAATAACTTTTAAAGACAGTCTTCCACCAACTTGCTAATGAATCTCAAAAACATTTTAAAAAGCAGATTAAGCACAAAAGTGAAAGATTTCAAGAATCACTTACTTTGCCTTCAAGTTAAGAACTTAGGATATTAAATTAACAACCACTTTCTAATAATAAGAACATGCTCAATAGGATGGTTCAAAACAAATAGGCATAAAAAAAATACAAACTTTTAGAAAAATCACTAAAAAGATATATTCAACAATAAACAAAATAAATAAAGGCTTAAGATAACGCCTACTCCCTTGTGGCTAAATTATACATAGCCTTCAATGTACTAACATGGAAAATAAAGTGAAAAAGAATGGTGATAAAAATTGATACCACCCTTGAAAGGAAAATTCAATTACTTGTTGTGCAAGTCGGCATTCCAAAAGTTCCAATAAAGGGGTTGATCAAGCTTTAAATTGAAATATGGACGCTTCCAACAAAATAGAAAAGTTAATCAATCAAAAAATATAACAGAAGAAATAGGAAATATAGAACTAGGATGAAATAATATGAAATAGAAAAGGAGCAACCGATGCTCCAATAACAAAGTCAAATATGGCTAACAGAGATAAAAAGGAAATAAGGCTATAGTATCACAGCAAATAGATAATGTGATGATCAAGGTAACTACTCTAGACAAAAGCAAGGTCAATAGTAGCACCGGTAAGAGCATCCTCCTTTGCATCATTTTCAGCATCATTGTACCCTTGTAGGTATGGTGGGATGACGACTTGGAATGTGGTACATGGATAAAAAAACATGTTGTGTTATCAAGAGCTCTAAAATCAACTGAGGGAAAACCATGGGCAGACACAGGTTGTAGACAGCCCTCGTGATTGTCTGTAGGATCACTTGACCATTGCTGACAAGCTTGACTGTGAGAATGGCAAGTAACAGAAATGCTAGTTCCATAGTAACTACGTCGGCAAGTGGTTGGTAGTAGAGGCACTCAGTGAGAAAAATGAACCACGGGTGCATAGTGGACAACAGCTGTGATGGAAAAATGAAGGGACTGTGCCTTGGAGTGGTGGTCCATACAATATGACAACCATAGAGGGTCTGACTAGGCTCATTTTACTCTACCTAAGAAAGTAGCTTAGTGTGGTAATAACACCAAGGTGGCGATGAATGTAATCTACATGAACTTGGAGCTCGACATTCCTCATGAATGTCCATAGTGAAATATCAGAACACAAACACCTAAAGCCTCTATTAATGTAGAACGCCCGGACTAACGTCATCAAAGAAAATGTGGAGCTCCGAAAAACATGCCTAACATAAGTAGACCATAGTATCATGAATCTCTAGTGGGCAGGTTGTGAAATAGTCAAAGTGTGGCTGGAAGGTGATTGCCCAATCCACAGAGGACTCATGCAAGGAATATGCCTCAAGGGACACAAACCAGGTGGAAATCTCCTTAGGGATATACTCTATCTTATCCTAATGCGGTGCCATGGTTTGCAAATAAGATTACCAAAAAAGTTCCCTCAAACCATTGAGAAAATACATCAAACACTTCGCAAACTAAATAACTTATGCTGCAAATGAGAAGATCTTAAGCTTATACAGTATTTCTAGACTGATGCCTGAAGGTCAACAATGATAATTGACAATTAGCAACCACAATGCAAGCATAAACAACGCTTGATTTCACCCTATTAATCCAGATATTAATTTTGAAAAAAATGAAAAGCATTCATACCAAATTGCAAAAAGAAAAAGTAAGGAAAAGAACCAAGAAGAAATAAAGACTTGAATCAAAATGATAATAATTTTAACCATGCCTTGGAAGGATCAAAGTCAAAGGCAATTACTGCTTTCAGGCATCTTGGGGCTCAAGAAAGTGAAAAGTGCATTTATGATCACACAATAACACTTAAATTTGAATTTGAACAGGTTTGTTTGAACATGGCAACTAACACGGGCTTGTAGGTAAGCATGTTATTTGAAATTTTAATCAACATTGTTGCAAACAAGGGTGTATTACAAACCGTGGTGTCATTTTGGAGCTCAAGTAATTGCAATCTAATTTCAAAACATGAGAACCTTCCATTGTCATGTTATAGACAGTGTATTCAGGTCATGGTCTTGATTATGAGAGTATATGAACCCGTGTTAAGCTGTTGGAAGTTCAAGTGTTTTTGCATAGTGATTAGACACAAACCCGAACATGGGCAGGTATATGACCATATCTAGTTAACACACCTTCAAACATGGGCATGAATCAAACATGTATGAAGTTTGTGGCTCAAATTTTTTGAAATCATAAAGGTAACATTGTTATCAACATGGGCATGGCTAACATCGTACTAATAGAACATGTTGAGTTATACGGCCATGAATGAGACCATGTTTTTGCCGTGCGACCTAAAGGTTTAAAGCACAGAAAAGAAACATGTTTTCTAACATAGGTGTGAAAGAAACCGTGCATGACGAACACATTTTGACGCATTGGCATGTCTTTATGTGTTAAAATTCTAGAATTTTAAGCTTTTGAAAACACGGATAAAAACATGGGCATGATCTAAACCAAGGTAAACACGTTTTGATACACAGTCATAACACAACCGGTATTTGGCTACTGTATTTGTATGAAGCCATCCAAGAATTTAAAAAGTTAGAAATAAGTCCCTTCCTTTAGGTAACCTTAGTCAAACTTGGTCAAATCTTGTTTATTTCAACTAATTTTGGGTTAAAGTTAGAAGTTAGGTTATAAAAACTCATTTTCAACACTTAAGACCTAGCCCAACTATTCGGGATGCAAAAATTACCATTATGCCCCTAAACCTTATTTAGTGCCTTAATTACCTCAGAACTTAGTGAACTTTGATAAACTTACTCATTCTTACTATGTGAACTTGAATTAAGGTTTTAAACTTGATTCAAAGAACTTTAACTTCTTCACACAAGCCTCCAACTAAGAGAGCCATAACATTCTCCCTTCCTCCTTGAATTTGGTCCTCCAAATTATGCTACAACTTTGGAAAAACACTAGGATATCTTTTCAGCATATCTTGCTCCATTTCCTAGGTAGTTTCCTCTTCACTATGGTTAGACCAAAGGATCTTAACCATTGGAATCCACTTGGTTCAAAGTTTCTTGACTTGCTTATCAAGTATCTAAATGGGTTTCTCTTCATAGGTCAAATCTTCTTGGATGGGTACCACTGAAGGATTAACTACCTGTCCCAAATCCATTGTACATTTACTTAGAAGACTAACTTGAAACACATTATGCACTTGGGATAGGTTAAGTGGTAATGCCAACCGAGAAGCAACCTTTCCTATCTTCTCCAAAACTTCATAGGATCCAATGTACTTAGGGGCTAACTTACCCCTCTGCCCAAAACGGATAACTCCTTTCTTAGGTGACACTTTGAAAAGTACTTTGTCCCTAACTTCAAAACTTAAATCTCTTCTTCTCAGATTGGCATATTTAGTGTATCGGTCATTGGCTGCTTTAATTCATCTTTTGATCAATTTAACCTTAGCTGTGGTATCAGCCATGATTTCAGGTCCAACAATGACTCTATCTAAAAGATCTGCCCAACAATGGAGCATCATACAGCATCTTCCATATAAAGCCTCATATGGTGCCATACCAATAATAGTTTGATGACTGTTATTATAAGCAAACTCAATGAACAGTAAATGATGATCCCAATCACCTCTGAAATCAACAGCACACATACATAACATATCCTCCAAAGCTTGGATCACTCTTTCAAACTGTCCATCAGTTTGAGGATGGAAAGCGGTATTAAGACTAACCTTGCTTCCTAATGCCTCCTGGAAAACATTCCAAAATTGTAACACAAATTGATGATCTCTATCATATATAATTTGATTCAAGATACCATGGAGTCTCACACTCTCCTTGAGGTACAGCTAAGCCAACCTCTCTAATGTATAAGTGATCTTGATAGGTATAAAATGTACTGACTTCGTCAGCTGATCAACCACTAACCCATATAGCATCATGTTGACTCCAGGTATTGGGCAATCCTACTAGGAAATCCATAGTAATGGACCCCCACATCTTCACTAGAAACGGTAAACTCTAAAGTGTGCCTATTGGTTTTTTATGTTCATCTTTAACCATTTGGCATGTCAAACACTTTGCCACATGTCCTACTACATCCCTTTTGAATCTTGGCCGCTAGAAATGTGTTTTTAGGTCATGAAACATCTTACTAATTCCAGGGTGAACGTTTAAAGAACTACTATGTGCCTCTTGTAGGACTTGCTCCCTAAGTCCTTCCACATTTGGTACATAGAGATGATCTCCGTGGTGTAATATTCTGTTCTTGTATTCGAATTCCTTATTTACAGTACTAAGCTTCGCTTCTCCTAAAATTTTCTTCAACAATAGATCTTTCATTAGAGCATCCTTAACTCTGACTAACCAAGGTAATTATATTTCCAGAACGTAGACCAGGGATTTCACTTGGTTTTTCCAAAAGTCATACAAAGCCGAAAAACAATCCCCTAAAGCTCCTTTTGAGGAATTCATAGCCTAATCCTTAGATAGGATCACTCCTGTGTATTTCTGGCTCAACGCATCTGCTACAACATTCCCGTTTCCAGCAAAATACTTGATTGAAGAATCATAATATTTTATGTATTCAATCCATTAACATTGCCTCATGTTTAAATCCTTATATATGAACAAGTATTTCAAACTCTTATGATCGGTGAAGATCCTGAACGACCTCCTAATCAAGTAATGACTCCATAGCTTGACTGCAAAGATTACCACTACTAGCTCAAGATCGTGAATGGGATAGTTCATGTTATTAGGCCTTAACTGTCTCGAACCATAGGCGATCACTTGACTCTCTTGCATCAATACTCACCCTAAACCAAAACCCGATGCATCAGTGTATACCATAAAAGCCTTGTTCGGATCTAGTAGAATAGTATTAGTGCACTAGTCAATATTTTCTTCAACTCTATGTAAGCTTCCCCACACTTCCATGTCCATTCAAACTTCTGAGTTTTCTTGGTCAAGGCCATTAATGGTGTAGCTTTTACAGAGAATTTCTCTATGCATTGCCCGTAGTAGCCTACCAAGCCCAAAAAACTCTTCACTTCTATAACTATAGTTGGTCTCTTCCACTCAACTACTGCCTGAACCTTTTCAGGATCAACTGACAGACCCTGAGCATTGATTATGTGCCCCAAAAAATTGAATCCTTTTGGACCAAATCTCACACTTACACAACTTTGCATAGTACAGATTATCCTTTAGCACTTGCAAAACTGTCCTAAGGTGCTCCTTTTGTTCTGGGGTAGTCTGTCAGTACACCAAAATGTCATCAATGAAAACTTCAACAAACTGATCTAGAAATGGTCTAAAAATTTGATTCATCGCTTCCATGAACACTGCTAAAGTGTTAGTCACACCGAACCTCATAACTGTATACTTATAGTGTCCATACATTGTCTTGAAGGCAGTTTTTAGGATATCTTCCTCCTTAACTTTGATCTGAAAGTATCCAGACCGGAGGTCAATACTAGAAAACACCTTTTCTCCTCTAAGTCTATCGAACAGGTCATCAATTCTAGGAAGCGAATACTTATTCTTGACTGTTACTACATTCAACTTTCTACAGTCGATGCACAGTCTCAAAGTTCCACCCTTCTTCTTTACAAACAACACTGGGCTCCCCATAGGGATACATTAGGCCTTATAAAGCCTTTCTTTAGCAGTTCCTCCAACTACTTCTTTGACTCATCCATCTCAAGAGCTGACATTCTGTAAGGTCGTATAGGAATAGGTTCAACCCCAAGCTAAATATGGATTACAAACTTGTTATCCCTCTTGGGTGGTAACCCAGGCAACTTTACTGGAAACACTTCAGGAAACTAATCGGCTACAGGAATTTGTCAACTTCCTCCTAGATGGCCACCCCATTCAATGAATAATACTCTTCATCGCTAACTATGGGGATGGTACCCATAAGTCTAAGATGTAAACTTTTAGCATTGGATGCTAATCCTCCTATGCAAGTTACTCTAGATCCCTGAGCATCAGTAATGTCAACTAAGTAAGTCACACAGTCAATTTGCACCTTATGCTTACTTACCCAGTCAATTCCTAACACTAGGTCATAAGACCTCAATTCTATTACCCACAACTCACAACAGAAATCGTGGTTGCCTAATTGCAAGGGATACCTAGTAACCACCTCGTTGGTCACAATAAAACTCCTCCCTGCGGTTCTGATGAGTCTTAACTCACCTGAGATTGCTCACTGCAATTTAAACTTATCTACCAAACAAGACGATATCACGAAAAGAGTAACTCTTGTATCAAAAACCACTCTAACACTACCATTTTGAAAAGTAAAGTTACCTCAAACGACGACTGGCTCCTTGGTCACTTGACTCGTTAGGGTAAAAACCTTCCAGTCAACTGCTACTGCGGCTACGCCAGGTCGTTTTCCTATAGTAAGGGGTGTAGAGGGTAGGTTCTTGCGTAGACCTGGCAAAGGTCTAGCCCATGGGCATTCCCTCAGCTAATGTCTTCTCTAACCACAGATATTGCAAATATTAGTCCCCAAGGTACATGGCCTCATACCCTGGAATTGTCTACACTTAGGGCATAAACTCACTTTCTTTCTCTTGAAAGGACCTTGGCTTTCAACAATTGGTCGCTCCCCGACACCTTTTCCTAGGTTAGCTGATCCAACCTTCACCTTTTTGCTAGATTTCTTCAAATCCTTAAACTCCCTTTCTAAGGCAAACACCTTTTCAACCACATGGTGATAACTCCTGATGTCCACTATCACCATATATCTTCACACCATGGGTTTCAAACCTTGAAAGAATTTCTTGGCCTTTAATTCATCATTACCAACCATGTAAGGAGCATACCGAATGAGTGAATTGTATTGCTGCTCATACTCTTGCATAGACATCTCTCCTTGCACTAGATTCTCAAACTAGATCCTCCTTTGATCCTGTGCAGCTTCACTAATATATTCCTGTTAGAACTTCTTCTTAAAGTCTGGCCACTTGAGCACCTTTCTCTTGTGCTTCAGTCGAGTACCATTCCTCTCTCTTAGCATCTACATCACATCAACCCACCATAAACTAGCCTTCCTTATAAAAAAGAAAGGTATTAAGGCCATTCTTTGCTTAGACCCATAACCCCTGATAGCCGAAGGACTATCGCCTCTCTCACCCCGTGCCTCCTACCGAAAACAAGGTAACCGGAGAGCTTAATGTCACTTGAAGGAGGCACTATCACTGACCTCGGAAAGAACAAAGTCAAGACATGTCGAACTCGGGACTTCGGCTAATACCTCAGGAACTCCAAAAATGTTACCAGCTCCTTTGGGGGACCAAACAGATCGCCTTTGGGACAGAGGCCCTTACAAGCAGGAGAGAATCCTCCGAAGGCAGAACCACCAAACTAAAGGACTCCCCGAACTACGAGCATAACTCTCGAAGAAGGGCGTCCATACCAAAGGACGACCTCGCCCAGAGGACCTCGGGAGTACGGCATGAGCATTTAAGGAACCTCTGACATGTCGCCCACAGGCATTACATGCCGCCCCAAACGGCGGTCTGACACGCCGACACCGTCCAGGTCCTGTCACACCTTGTCTCGGTTCAAGGCTCAAGGAGCCTGCCACCGGCTACTTGTCCCCTACGCCCAGAAACTCAGAGAACATCCGACCGAACACTTGTCGTCTTCTGAACGGGCTGGAGACTTTTATAAATACCAGGGAACAGACCCTGGCAAATGGTTTGACTCCTCCTCCTTGAGAAGACACAAACAGGCAAGGCCACTAAAACCTTTAGTGCTCCCCCTTCACCTTCTCAAGACACTGACTTGGGCGTCGGAGGCTCCTCCCCGGAAAAACACTCTGGGGACCTCCTAACCCTTTCTTCTGAGCTTTTCAGGCACGCTACTCTAGGAAATCTGGGCCCCAGGCGTTCTCCCTCTCAGGAAGTCCCTCCAGAAGTCACAATGTCACTCAACGAGGATGCCTCGGGGCATCATTTGGCACCGTCTGTGGGAAGGCACCCTGAGGTCGTCATTGTTGAAACTCGGCGTTCAAAGGACAAGGGACTCCCGAAGTCCCCATCCGCGCCTGAAACTCAACCGGCCACTGAGCAAACCCTTCCAGGGACTTCCACGCCGGAGGAAGAGCATCCTCTGGTCATAACCATAAGTTTCCTGTGCGACTTTCAACGTTCTGTTGTGGCTGAAATGACACAGCAGATAGACCGAAGGTGGCCGCAACAGACTCAGGCCCAAAGGCCTCCCTCGCCAGCACGCCCTCGAGAGAGAAGCCCCAAACCAGCCCACCGTAGTTTGGGAAGCGGAGATCCGCGTGAGGAGTCTTCAATGGAAAATATGCCCCTCGGGGCACGACTTACAGAACGAGCTAAGTCCAGGCGACCCGAAGTCCCACACCGAAGGAGCTTGTCGCCTGATGCAAGGTCCCTATCCCCCCAACGCCGAACTCACTCCCCGAAGAGACGTTGGCAATCTCCCTTCCCAAAGGAAGAACCTTGTTACGGCCCTTCTAGAGGGAGGTAAGGACTTTAGAATTTAGTTTAGAAGTTTAATTTAAGTTTACCTAGCAAGAATTAAGAAGTTTGCCAAAGTTCACTAAGTTCCGACAAGAATAAAGCTCTGAACTAAGTTCAGGGGCAAAATGGTAATTTTGCACCCTGAGTGGCCGGGACGAGTCCCGAGTGTTTTAAAATGAATTTTTAGAACTTAACTTTTAACCTTAACTCAAACTCAACAAATAGACAAGAATTTAATCAAGAACTGTCAAGTTACAAAGATGGGGGACCTAATTGCCCAAAACTTGAAACCTTGGTGGTTTGAGGGGTTAAGTGGGGTTTAAGAAGAGGGAAGAAGGGTTTGGAGCTGCATAACCCGTTTTCCAGCTTCTCCACTCCATTTCTCTCTCAAATTAAGCTTGGAATCAAAAGCTTTTGGTGCCAAAAGGTGCAATTAAGGGTGTATAAGCTTGGAGAAGTGATTTTCAAGCTTAAATCCTTGTTTTTGAAGCTTGAAAGGGTGTTTTTCTCCATCCCCTATTTTTGAACGAGGTATGAATCATGTTCTTGATTGAATTCGTGTTATTTGATTGATTGGAAGCTTGGGTTTTGGTTGGAAGAGTTGTTTTTGACGTTTAGGAGCTTTGTTTTGGTTTGAAATTGTGTAGAACTTTGGAAGCTTGTTTGGAAGAGGAAGGGTTCGAATTCTTGCTTGTTCTTGGTGTTAAGGTAAGGGAGAAAGTGTTTTTAAGTTGTTGGATTGCTTTTGGATTGAAATGGATTGAGAAAGTTGAGTAATTTTTGGGTATGGTATGAAGAAACGTTTTGGGAATTATGATGGACTAGCTATGTTCGAAGGATTGGTTTGATGTTTCTAATGCATCATAGTTTGGCTTTGATAGTTGGTTTTGTTCCTTGCAACACGTACTTCATGTGTATGAAATTTGGTAACTTTTGATGCATGTTTGCTATATGTATTTGGTTGCCAAAGTTCGTAGCAGCAAACGGCCGAATTCTGCATTTCTGCAGAATTGGCGACGCGGCGCCAATTGGCCCGAAAATTGGCGACGCGTCGCCAATTCAATTTTTCTTCACAGAGCGTTTGCTCGTCGGCGACGCGTCGCCAATCCCTTTTGCCTTTGGCGACGCGGCGCCAACACAAGAAAATGGGGGGTTTGACTTTTTGCTGCGTTGATCCGACCGAGACTACGGAAGGTTCAGAACGTGCCTAAGGGTCCGAGGATCCCGATGGTACTCCGAGATTTCCGAAAGTCCCACCAGAAGTATGAGTTTTCTTGAACTGTTTGAGGTAAGTAAGTTGCTTAGGCAACAAGTAAGGAAACAAATGTTGCAATTGAACTTAATTAGCTATCAATAGCTCAGGTGAGAGGTTTAGAACCCTCGTCGGCCTAGCCGTGCCGGAGCCACGAGGCCACGAGGCGAAACCTTGTTCATCTAGTTTACATCAAAGAGGCCCTGCGGCCTAGTCTACAAGTCCCATCATAAATTCCCCTGCATAACAATTAGGTGAGAGGTTCTATGTTTGAATGAGGCTTGCTAAGGTTCGCCCTTGAGCCATATGATAGGTTGCTAAGTGATAGCGCTTGGCCTATATGTCAGGTTGCTAAGTGATTGCGCTTGGCCTGTATATGTGTCAGGTTGCTAAATGATTGCACTTGGCCTGATACAGAGGACTACTTGAGGAGAGGTCTACCGGCCTAGTATATATATATATGACTAGTACCCTCATGCTGTGTGAGCTCGCAGCCAGAGTCCTAGCTTTTTCTTGCAGGTACATCGAAGACCCTTACTGAGAATGTTGAATTCTCACTCCCTGTTTGTTATGCAGAGTCTGGAGTAGCAGGACCGGATAATCGCTGAGGATTATCACGGTAGTACCTTTTTGTCTGTAAAGGTACGGTAGTTGAGAAACTTTAAGTTTCTAGCTTGCTTAAGTGATTAGTTGGTTTGTTGGTCAGGCTGTGGTACTAACTTGCTTTTTCCTTTGGCTGCAGAGCCTAGTAGCACTTGGCACAGGACTTGTGAGACTCGCCACTGGGACAGGAGTCCAAAGTGGGAGCTAGGGTAAAAGATCTCAGCAAAGTCTTGTATTTTGATACAGTACTTTATTTTGCCTCCAGTATTTATGTTATAAAGAGTCCTTGACTCAGGGGATTGTTCTCTGGGTGAGAGCATTAGTTACTTATGTATAAATGCTTTCACGAGCGGTGTATGTGTAGTTAATCACTCAAAGGTTGATTTTGCTATGCTTTGGCATTTTGTATTTATTTATATAGAATTTTACTTAGCCGGCTAAATGTCTAAATGATTAAATGTTTTATGGTTTTAATAAACCAAGTCAAAGCATAAGTGCATACATATTGCATTTCTAGGTTAATCAACTAGTAGCATTGGATTTAATCCACACACATAACCAGCTAGCCAATTACAATCCACCGTGAGACAAACGCTCACAGGGTATCCCGGGCAGGGGCACGGGGATCATGCCAGTGTTTTTGGTATCAGAGCCAAGGGTTTTATTTCATGGATATTGGAGGCTTAGACTGAGATCTAGTAGTAAAGTCCAAGTGCTAGGAAGTTAGTACTGACCAACATCTGGTGTTGTTGTCTGGCTGTGGTTGCAGGTTATCATGGTTGATACTAGGTCTGGAATTTCGAGGGGGACTAGGGAACCTGGTGAAGGTTCTAGTGACCCAGTTGTGGCGAGGTTGGATGAGATATCCAGAGTGCTACAGGGTTTGACTGAGACTATGGCTCAGGTGGCACAGGGTATGAACACTCTTGTAACAGAGATGTTCAGAGATTATGGGGACAGAGGTGTTGCCCAGGAGGAAGTTGAGCCACAACAGGAACAGGAAAGGCATGCTGAGCAACAGCAAGTGCCTAGAGCTCAGGAACCCAGAAATCAAGTTCTTGAGGAAGTTGAGGAACCAGAGATGATGGAGGCTCCAAGGAGGGGAGACACTCCACATCAGATGAGACTGTTAGAGAAGTTCAAGACAGTTGATCCACCTAGCTTTGACGGGACAGGAGATCCTGATAGAGCAGAGGATTGGTTGTCTGTTATGAACAGACTCTTCACTTGTGGTGGTTATGAGACAGAGCAGAGGATGGTTATAGTACCTTTCTTTTTGAGAGGGAGAGCCAGTCTTTGGTGGGATGATGTGATGGAGTTGCTGAGGGAGAGTAATGGCACTCGTCCAGAGCACAAGAAAAAGGTGCTCAAGTGGACAGACTTCGAGAAGAAGTTCAGACAGGAGTATATCAGTGAAGCTGCACAGGATCAGAGGAGGATCCAGTTTGAGAATCTGACACAGGGAGAGATGTCAGTACGAGAGTATGAGCAGCGATACAACTCACTTATCCGGTATGCTCCATACATGTTGGGTAATGATAAGCTGAAAGCCAAGAAGTTTTCCCAGGGCCTGAAGCCTATTTTCAGGAGGTATATGGCGACAGTTGACATCAGGAGTTATCGCCAGATGGTTCAGAAGGCATTGGCATTGGAAAGGGAATTCGAGGATTCCAGGGCACCTATGAAAAAGGTGGAAGCTGGGCCATTTAACTTGGGGAAAAGTGCTGGAAAGCGACCAATGGTAGGGAACCAGGATCCATCTAAGAGGAGGAGGACAGGTGTGTGTCCTAGGTGCAGACGGTTCCATGGTGGAAGACCATGTACACTGGGCACAGATATTTGTAATGTCTGTGGTCAGAGAGGGCATTGGGCCAGGGACTGCCCAAGAGTTCGTTCAGTTACAGGTCCATCTCGGGCTTTACCTCCAGTACCACTTGCTATTGGGAACCGGCCTGGAGTAGTTGCTGCAGCAGTGAACCCGAGAGTCTTCGCTTTGACGAACCAGGTGGCTAGAGAACCGCCAGCTGTACGAGGTAATTTTACTTTTCTGAGCAGTAGTGTTAGAGTGCTTTTTGATACGGGAGCTACTCTTTCAGTGATATCTTCTGCCTTGGTAGATAAGCATAGTTTACAGCGTGAAATTGCGGGTGAGTTGAGACTCATCAGGACTGCAGGGAGAGGTTTTATTGCGACCAATGAAGTGGTTACTAGGTATCTTTTGCAGTTAGGTGATCATGACTTTTGTTGTGAGTTGTGGGTGATTGAGTTGAAATCATATGACCTAGTGCTGGGAATGGATTGGTTGAGTAAGCACAAGGCACAAATTAACTGTGCGAATCACTCAGTTGACATCATTGATGCTCAGGGAGCTAGAGTGACTTGCACAGGAGGGTTGGCATCTAGTGCTAAGAGTTTACACCTTAGACTTGTAGATACCATCCCTGTAGTTGGTGAAGAGGAGTATTACTCGTTGAATGGAGTAGCTATAGAGGAGGAGTTGGGAAGCATTCCTGTAGCTAATCAGTTTCCTGAGGTGTTTCCAGTGGAGTTACCTGGGTTACCACCTAGGAGGGATACTGAGTTTGTTATCCATCTGCAACCAGGGGTTGAGCCTATTTCAGTACCACCTTATAGGATGTCGGCTCCTGAGATGGATGAGTTGAAGAAGCAGTTGGAGGAACTGCTAGGGAAAGGTTTCATAAGACCGAGCGTATCACCGTGGGGAGCTCCAGTATTATTTGTAAAGAAGAAGGATGGGACTTTCAGGTTGTGCATCGATTACAGGAAGTTGAATGCAGTGACAGTTAAGAATAAGTATCCACTTCCTAGAATTGATGATTTGTTTGACAGACTCAGAGGAGCGAGAGTGTTTTCCAGGATTGATCTTCGGTCTGGGTATTTTCAGATCAGAGTTAAGGAGGAAGACATTCCGAAGACTGCCTTCAGGACAAGGTACGGGCATTATGAGTATACGGTTATGCCTTTTGGTGTGACTAATGCTCCAGCAGTGTTTATGGAAGCTATGAATCGGATCTTTAAGCCATTTTTGGATCAGTTTGTTGAGGTCTTCATCGATGATATTCTGATCTATTCACAGTCTACAGCAGAGCATGAGGAGCACCTTAGAACGGTTTTGCAAGTGCTGAAGGATAATCAGTACTATGCAAAATTTTCTAAGTGTGAGTTTTGGTCCGAGAGGATTCAGTTTTTAGGGCATATTATCAGTGCTCAAGGTTTGTCAGTTGATCCTGAAAAGGTTCAAGCAGTGGTTGATTGGAGGAGACCGACTACAGTTACAGAGGTCAGGAGTTTCTTGGGTCTAGCAGGTTACTACAGACGCTTCATAGAGAAATTCTCCGTGATAGCTACGCCGTTGACAGCATTGACCAGGAAAGCTCAGAAATTTGAGTGGACACCGAAGTGTGAAGAAGCCTACATGAAGCTGAAGGAAAAGTTGACCAGTGCACCCATACTTGTGTTACCAGACCCGGACAGAGCCTTTACAGTTTATACTGATGCGTCAGGTTCAGGTTTGGGTTGTGTTCTACATCAGGACAGTCAGGTAATTGCTTATGGTTCGAGACAGCTGAGGCCTAATGAGTTGAACTACCCTGTTCATGATCTTGAGCTTGCAGCAGTGATCTTTGCACTGAAACTATGGAGACATTATTTGATGGGAAGATCGTTCAGAATCTTCACTGATCACAAGAGTTTGAAGTATTTGTTTACTCAGAAGGATCTGAACATGAGACAGCGGCGATGGATTGAGTACATTAAAGACTATGATTGTTCGATCGAGTATTGTGCTGGTAAAGGGAACGTGGTAGCAGATGCTTTGAGCCGGAAGTACACAGGAGTGATCTTGTCCAAGGATCAGGCTACAGATTCTTCAGAAGGAGCATTGAAGGATTGTTTCTTAGCTTTGCATGAATTATGGCAAAGTCGAGAAAAATCCTTAGTCTACGTTTTGGAGATTCAGACGGCTTGGGTAGCCAGAGTCAGAGAAGCTCAGTTAAAAGATCCATTGTTGAAGAAGATTTCAGGTGAAGCTAAGACTGGTGCTTTGAAGAAAGAGTTCAAGTACAAAGATGGAATTCTGCATTATGGTGATCGACTCTATGTGTCGAATGTTGAGGGACTTAGGCAGCAAGTCCTACAGGAGGCACATAGTAGTACATTGAGTATTCACCCTGGTGTTAGTAAGATGTATCAAGATCTGAAAACACATTTTTGGTGGCCAGGACTGAAGAGAGATGTACGAGGACATGTGGCAAAGTGTTTGACATGTCAGGTGGTGAAAGCTGAACACCAGAAACCAGCAGGCACACTTCAGAGTTTATCTCTACCAGTGAGGAAGTGGGGATCTGTTACTATGGATTTCCTAGTGGGATTACCGACCACCCGGAGTCAGCATGATGCTATTTGGGTAGTGGTTGACAGATTGACGAAGTCGGCACACTTTATACCGATCAGAGTCACCTATACATTGGAGAGGTTGGCTCAGTTATATCTCAGGGAGATTGTGAGACTCCATGGGATACCGGATCAGATCATATCGGACAGAGATCCACGATTTACATCACGGTTTTGGAATGCTTTTCAGGAAGCATTGGGCAGTAAAGTTAGCCTCAGTACTGCTTTTCATCCACAGACTGACGGACAGTCAGAGAGGGTGATTCAGACTTTGGAGGACATGCTACGCATGTGTGTCATTGATTTCAGAGGTGATTGGGATCAGCACTTACCACTGATCGAGTTTGCCTATAATAACAGTCATCAATCTGTTATTGGAATGGCGCCCTATGAAGCTTTGTATGGGAGACGGTGTATGACACCTCATTGTTGGGCAGATCCAACAGATAGAGTGGTTATTGGACCTGAGATTATAGCTGACACTACAGCTAAGATTAAGTTGATTCAGCAGAGAATCAAGACAGCTAATGACAGACAGACTAAGTATGCAAACAGAAGAAGAAGAGAATTGAGTTTTGAGGTTGGTGACAAAGTACTTCTGAAGGTGTCGCCCATGAGAGGAGTTAGTCGTTTTGGACAGAGGGGCAAGTTAGCTCCAAGGTTCATCGGACCGTATGAAGTGTTAGAGAAAGTTGGGAAAGTTGCTTATCGGTTGGCTTTACCGCCTAACTTTTCTCAAGTGCATAATGTGTTTCACGTTAGTTTACTTAGGAAGTGCACAGTTGAGCCCGGACAGGTAGTAAATCCTTCAGTCATACCCATTCAAGAGGACTTGACTTATGAAGAGAAACCAGTTCAGATTTTGGATAGGCAAGTCAAGAAACTACGGACTAAGTGGATTCCGATGGTTAAGATCCTTTGGTCTAACCATAGTGAGGAGGAAGCTACCTGGGAGACGGAGCAGGATATGCTGAAAAGATATCCTGGTGTTTTTCCAGAGTTGCAGCGGAATTTGGGGGACCAAATTCCAGAAGGAGGGGAGAATGTTACGGCCCTTCTAGAGGGAGGTAAGGACTTTAGAATTTAGTTTAGAAGTTTAATTTAAGTTTACCTAGCAAGAATTAAGAAGTTTGCCAAAGTTCACTAAGTTCCGACAAGAATAAAGCTCTGAACTAAGTTCAGGGGCAAAATGGTAATTTTGCACCCTGAGTGGCCGGGACGAGTCCCGAGTGTTTTAAAATGAATTTTTAGAACTTAACTTTTAACCTTAACTCAAACTCAACAAATAGACAAGAATTTAATCAAGAACTGTCAAGTTACAAAGATGGGGGACCTAATTGCCCAAAACTTGAAACCTTGGTGGTTTGAGGGGTTAAGTGGGGTTTAAGAAGAGGGAAGAAGGGTTTGGAGCTGCATAACCCGTTTTCCAGCTTCTCCACTCCATTTCTCTCTCAAATTAAGCTTGGAATCAAAAGCTTTTGGTGCCAAAAGGTGCAATTAAGGGTGTATAAGCTTGGAGAAGTGATTTTCAAGCTTAAATCCTTGTTTTTGAAGCTTGAAAGGGCGTTTTTCTCCATCCCCTGTTTTTGAACGAGGTATGAATCATGTTCTTGATTGAATTCGTGTTATTTGATTGATTGGAAGCTTGGGTTTTGGTTGGAAGAGTTGTTTTTGACGTTTAGGAGCTTTGTTTTGGTTTGAAATTGTGTAGAACTTTGGAAGCTTGTTTGGAAGAGGAAGGGTTCGAATTCTTGCTTGTTCTTGGTGTTAAGGTAAGGGAGAAAGTGTTTTTAAGTTGTTGGATTGCTTTTGGATTGAAATGGATTGAGAAAGTTGAGTAATTTTTGGGTATGGTATGAAGAAACGTTTTGGGAATTATGATGGACTAGCTATGTTCGAAGGATTGGTTTGATGTTTCTAATGCATCATAGTTTGGCTTTGATAGTTGGTTTTGTTCCTTGCAACACGTACTTCATGTGTATGAAATTTGGTAACTTTTGATGCATGTTTGCTATATGTATTTGGTTGCCAAAGTTCGTAGCAGCAAACGGCCGAATTCTGCATTTCTGCAGAATTGGCGACGCGGCGCCAATTGGCCCGAAAATTGGCGACGCGTCGCCAATTCAATTTTTCTTCACAGAGCGTTTGCTCGTCGGCGACGCGTCGCCAATCCCTTTTGCCTTTGGCGACGCGGCGCCAACACAAGAAAATGGGGGGTTTGACTTTTTGCTGCGTTGATCCGACCGAGACTACGGAAGGTTCGGAACGTGCCTAAGGGTCCGAGGATCCCGATGGTACTCCGAGATTTCCGAAAGTCCCACCGGAAGTATGAGTTTTCTTGAACTGTTTGAGGTAAGTAAGTTGCTTAGGCAACAAGTAAGGAAACAAATGTTGCAATTGAACTTAATTAGCTATCAATAGCTCAGGTGAGAGGTTTAGAACCCTCGTCGGCCTAGCCGTGCCGGAGCCACGAGGCCACGAGGCGAAACCTTGTTCATCTAGTTTACATCAAAGAGGCCCTGCGGCCTAGTCTACAAGTCCCATCATAAATTCCCCTGCATAACAATTAGGTGAGAGGTTCTATGTTTGAATGAGGCTTGCTAAGGTTCGCCCTTGAGCCATATGATAGGTTGCTAAGTGATAGCGCTTGGCCTATATGTCAGGTTGCTAAGTGATTGCGCTTGGCCTGTATATGTGTCAGGTTGCTAAATGATTGCACTTGGCCTGATACAGAGGACTACTTGAGGAGAGGTCTACCGGCCTAGTATATATATATATGACTAGTACCCTCATGCTGTGTGAGCTCGCAGCCAGAGTCCTAGCTTTTTCTTGCAGGTACATCGAAGACCCTTACTGAGAATGTTGAATTCTCACTCCCTGTTTGTTATGCAGAGTCTGGAGTAGCAGGACCGGATAATCGCTGAGGATTATCACGGTAGTACCTTTTTGTCTGTAAAGGTACGGTAGTTGAGAAACTTTAAGTTTCTAGCTTGCTTAAGTGATTAGTTGGTTTGTTGGTCAGGCTGTGGTACTAACTTGCTTCTTCCTTTGGCTGCAGAGCCTAGTAGCACTTGGCACAGGACTTGTGAGACTCGCCACTGGGACAGGAGTCCAAAGTGGGAGCTAGGGTAAAAGATCTCAGCAAAGTCTTGTATTTTGATACAGTACTTTATTTTGCCTCCAGTATTTATGTTATAAAGAGTCCTTGACTCAGGGGATTGTTCTCTGGGTGAGAGCATTAGTTACTTATGTATAAATGCTTTCACGAGCGGTGTATGTGTAGTTAATCACTCAAAGGTTGATTTTGCTATGCTTTGGCATTTTGTATTTATTTATATAGAATTTTACTTAGCCGGCTAAATGTCTAAATGATTAAATGTTTTATGGTTTTAATAAACCAAGTCAAAGCATAAGTGCATACATATTGCATTTCTAGGTTAATCAACTAGTAGCATTGGATTTAATCCACACACATAACCAGCTAGCCAATTACAATCCACCGTGAGACAAACGCTCACAGGGTATCCCGGGCAGGGGCACGGGGATCATGCCAAACCTAGTGCCACGATCCTTATGGAGAGGATACTAGCAAGACTAGACAGGGTAGAAAAACAGGTAGTCCGCAAGCCCGTCTGGGCCAGGCTGTCTGAAACCTTTTGTGGGGATGAGTCCCCGTTCACTCAAGCCATAGTTGAGGCTGCCACACCTGGTCACTTCAAAGTACCTCAGCTCGAAACTTATGATGGCTGTACTGATCCACAGGCCCATCTGACTAAGTACAGACACAGCATGATGATGCACGGTGCCGACAACAGTACCTTGTGCAAATGTTTCGAGGTCACCCTCACAGGACTAGCAACTGCGTGGTATAATTCATTAGCTCCAGGAACCATCACAGAATTCCAGGAGTTATCCACGGCCTTCACGCAACAATTTATTGGAAGTCGGCCAACGACGAAGATGCCTGTCCAAATGTTCGACATAGCGCAAAGAAATGGAGAAACCATCCGCGACTATGTCGAGAGGTTCAACAGAGAAGCCTTGAGCGTCCCAGACTTTCGGCCCAAAATACGCATTCTCACCATGACGCGGGGCCTTCGGAGAGACTCACAGCTGTTTTACGAGTTCTCCAAAGACCCCCTGGACACGCTTGGCAAATTTTACCGAAGGGCCGAACAGCACATGACGGCCGAAGAACTGAGAATGGGTGGACCGAAGTCCAATCACACCCGAACCGAAGGGTCCAACCAGCGAACCCGGTACCCAACCGAACAGGCAGGCCGACCTCGGACGATGAGGGGAAGGAAACCCCCAATTTTCACACCTCTAAACACCACAAGGACCAACATCCTCATGACAATGGAAAGGCAGGGGACTCAAATTCAGCGGCCAAGAGCCATGACCGCTGATAATAAGAAGAACATGAAGAAGTTCTGCCAGTTCCACCGCGACCACGGCCACGACACCGAAGACGGCTTTCAATTGAAGAAGTATATAGAGTCGCTAATAAAACTGGGCCAACTTCGGCGTTATTGCGGATGCCCTCCCTGAAAGGGAAAAAGGAGGAGGAAGGAAAGGCAGAGGATGAGGACTACGACTCCGACAGGCGGAGGAACCGAAGCCCGAAAAGGTGCCCTCCACCTCCGGCAGGAATAATACAAATAATCACGACGGGACTCCCATCCTCGGAAAGAAAGAGGAAGGCCAGAGAAATAGCAGTCATGGAATATCAGAGTCCGACAAAAAAATTGGCCCACAAGGATGGTTCCGCCGTCATCTTTCCCCATGACGATCCGCTGTTGATCATAGCGAGGATAGGAAACTGGGACGTCAAGAGAGTGTTGCTTGACGATGGATCAAACACCGACGTCCTGTTTTCACACTTACTGCCGAACTTGGGCATATCCAGCAGTGACCTCAAGCCCGTTACCTCACCTACTTTCAGGGTATGACCATCCGAACTGCTTGTCCTCGGATGGATCGATCTCCCCTTAATGCTGAAAGGGACTTCGGTAGATGGGACTGCCGAATTATTCGCCTCCACAATGGCGAGGTTCATTTTCATGGATGTCCCTTCATCGTACAACGTCATCCTTGGAAGACAGACACAGGGAAATCTGCACATTCGCCCTGATGTGAAGTACTTAACTGTCACTTTCGCCACCAAGGATGGAGATGCGGAAATCTTCATAGATCAGGGTGAAGTGAGGAAGGTGTTCGTCAGGGCACGAAAAGCTCCGGCAAATAACTTCACACAAACAATGGAGGCAAAGGCACCAAAAAAGGACGAGGTAGAAGATCCCGCGAAAGTGGAAATGGAAAAAGTAGAACTTGTCCCAGGCCAAAGTACCCGAATAGGGAAGAACTTTGCCGAAGGTGACAAGAAAAAACTTGTATCTTTTCTGCTGACAAATAAAGAACGTTTGCCTACTCACCGAAAGATATGCCAGGGGTAAACCCTAGCATAATACAGCATAGCCTTAGAGTAAGTCCGGAAGCAAAACCTGTCCGGCAAAAGAAACGAGACATCTCAGCCCATAAAAGTGACTTTGTCAAAATGGAAGTCCAACGCCTGCTGAACGCTGATGTCATCAGGGAGGTCAAGTACCCCGAATGGTTAAGCAATGCGGTTATTGCCACAAAAGAAGGAAGCAGTAAGCTTTGGATGTGCATCGACTTCAGAAACTTGAACGATGCTTGCCCGAAAGACTCATATCCTCTTCCACCGATAGACCAATTGGTAGACTCAACCGCCGAATTTGGGCTCCTAAGTTTCTTAGACGCCTTCAGTGGATATCATCAAATAAGGATGGACCCTAAAGATGAGGAGAAAACTGCCTTCATCACCGAGGGGGGAACATACTGTTACGTCAGAATGCCCTTCGGGCTCAAGAATGCAGGAGCTACCTACCAGAGGTTGATGAGCAAGGTCTTTAACGACCAAATAGGGAGGAATATGGAAGTCTACGTCGATGACATGATAGTCAAAAGCAAGCTGCCTAGCGACCATGTCACAGACCTAAAGGAAACTTTCCACCAACTCAAAACCTTCGGGATCTGCCTTAACCCCGAGAAGCGCATCTTCGGCGTAACCTCGGGAAAGTTTCTTGGGTACATGGTGTCAGAAAGAGGCATTGATACTAACCCAGAAAAGATTAAGGCTCTACTTGAATTTCGAACTCCCATCACAATAAAAGATGTACAAAGACTCACTGGAAGGATAACCTCTCTTAGCAGGTTTATTTCCAGGTATGGAGACCGATGCCGAGCATTTTTCAAAGTGCTCACAAAGGCCATAAAAAAGGAAGGCAACCTCAAGAGTGGTGATAACCCTTGGAATGAGGACTGCCAAAAGGCCTGGGAAGAACTCAAAGTCTGTCTAGCCCGCCTGCCCACTTTGCGGCAACCCCGCGAGGGAGAGCCCCTTATGTTATACCTCGCCGTCACAGAAAAAATAGTAAGTTCGGTCCTTGTAAAAGAGGAAGGGCCGAAGCAATGGCCGGTCTATTATGTAAGCAAGTCTCTACATGGCGCCAAAGTCAGATATCCTTTGGTGAAAAAAGCTATATATGCCTTGGTACTAGCAGGAAGAAGGCTGCGACCATACTTTCAGGCTCACCCTATCATCGTCCGAAGCAGTCTACCCTTGCGCGATGTCATGAGAAAGGTTGATCATTCGGGAAGGCTTTCCAAATGATGTATAGAGCTTGGCGAACACGACATCACTTATGAACCTTGAAGAGCCATAAAAGCTCAAGCTCTGGCAGACTTCATTGCCGAAGTACCCACCATCAAGGACTGCCATCCGGATCCTAACGAAGGTGAGCCAGAGTGGACTTTGTATGTTGACGGAGCCTCGGGGTCTGAACACCAGGGAGCGGGGGTAGTTATCAGAGGTCTCGAAGGCCTAGAGGTAATAAAGGCTATCAAGTTCAGCTTTCACGTCACCAACAATGTGGCTGAGTATGAAGCCCTCATAGCAGGATTGCGCCTAGCTAGAAAAATTGGCGTGAGAAATCTAAAGGCCCACAGCGATTCCCGACTGATAGTTCGACAAACAGTAGGGGACTATGGAACGAAGGATCCAACCTTAGCAAAATACCATGAATTAGTAGCAAAGCTCATTCAGGAGTTTGACACCGTAAAAATTGAGAACATACCTCTACGGGATAATGCTGAAGCAGATTGCTTGGCAAAGTCGAAAACATGCACCGAAGTACTAAACAGCCCGAGCATTGCAATACTGAGCATAGCAACTTCGGGAAAAAGCTGGAAGGACCCAATAAAGAGGTATATCGCAGACAATGTACTCCCCGAAGACCCTGGCAAAGCCGCGAAAGTTAGAAGGCGCTCCGGTCGATTCTTCCTAATTGGTGAAGAGTTGTATCGACAGGGATATGCAAATCCATTACAGAGATGCGTTGGCGAAGAGGATACTGAAGTGATCCTCGAAGAAGTTCACGAAGGCGCTTGTGGTTCACACATTGGAACCGACGCCCTGGCAGCAGTAATACTTCACCAAAGGTACTTTTGGCCTACCCTACGAAAGGACGCTAGGCAATTCGTCCAGAAATGTGGTAGTTGCCAAAGACACACGAATATCCAGAGGACACCCTCGGAAATAGTGACTTCGACTGACTATCCCTGGCCCTTCGCAGTTTGGGGCCTAGACCTCATAGGACCGCTCCCAACGGCACTCGGGGGCGTGAAGTTCTGCGTGGTAGCAATAGATTATTTCTCCAAATGGGTCGAGGTAAAACCCTTGGCTACTATCTCGGCAAAAGAAGTGCAGAAGTTCATATGGAAGAATATTGTGTGCAGATTTGGCATACCAAGGGTACTAGTAGCCGATAACGGATCCCAGTTTATAGACAAAGGATTCCAGGAATTTATCAGCGACCTCGGGACAAAAATGCACTTCGCCCTAGTAGCTCACCCCCAAAGCAATGGGCAGGTAGAAGTATCTAACAGGACCATAAAAGATGGTCTGAAAAAAAGACTGGGGGAAGCAAAAGGGAAATGGCCAAGAGAGCTCCAAAGCGTATTATGGAGCTACCGAACAACACCCCGAAGAGCCACAGGGGAAACACCTTTTTCACTCATTTTCGGTACAGAGGCCATCATCCCAATCGAGGTAGTGTGACCATCGGTACGAGTGCAAGTATTTGATGAAAGTGGAAATGACCTCGGACTAAGAACCAAGCTCGACCTCATCGGCAAACACAGGGAAATAGCCGAGCTGAGAAGAAAAGCTTTTTAGCAAAGAATGGCCGCGGCTATAAACTTGCGCGCCAGGCCAAAGGGAATAAAGAAAGGAGACCTCGTTCTCCAAAAGGCTGAATTCGGACCTCGAAGGCCATCCCACGGGGTATTTCGCGCAAAGTGGGGAGGTCCTTATCTGGTTCGTGCCGAAGTACGAAAAGGGGTGTACAAAGTCGGTGATGCCGAAGGCGTAGAATTAAAAAAAACTTGGCATTCGGATGCCTTGAAAAAATTCTATGCTTAGGATCTCGCGGGAGAGCTGTATTGTACAAATTAGAAAAATATTCTAAGTACAAAAGTTTCTTAGAAAAATTCTTAAGTATAAATTATACAAGCCAAAATTCTGCGAAGGCGATCGCCGTAATAAGCGCAGATTTTATTTTCCGAAGTCTCTTGAGCAAACATGTTCAAGACAACGGGAAATGAAAAATCTCACAAAAAGACTTAGCCAAAAAAGAATCTTTATTAAGGACGAATCTGCTTACAGAGAAGAAAGATTGCCAAAAGAAGAAGTACAAAAAAAAGAAGGAAAAGAAGGCAAAGGGCCCTAAAACAAACTAAGGCATCTCGGCGTCCCGAGAGCCACCAGCTCCTGCATCCTTCTCCACTACCTTCGGCGCCGGGAGCGAAAGGGGCAAGTTCAAGTGTTCAATCTTTGACCAAGCCCACCGAGGTCCCTCGGGAATGTTTAAGGCCTTCAAGAAAGAAAGGTCCAAATCTGGAAACTTCTGCAGGACCTGGTGCCGAACAAGGCAGAAGCCGCCCTGAAAGTCGACTTTGGTCATCTGGTCGGACTTATCCTTCTCGACACCAAGGGCATCAAGGTCCTTCTTCAGATCCGTGACCTTTTTCTTCAATGCCTTCATCTTCTTCTTCTCCGGCTCCTTCTTCAAAGCATCGACCTCAGCTTGAAGTGCGGCCATCTCAGCAAGTGCCTTCGCTAGGAGAACCTCAGACTTTGACTTCTCCTTTTGATAGGCTTCATTCCCTGAAATCAGCTTCGCCACCTGGGAGCCGAGGTCAGAAATCTTCTGGGAGGATTTCTTCACAAGTTCTTTTTTTTCCTTCAGGAAACCCTCCCGAACGGTGGCAATATGCTTTTCTGCAGCTTGAGCCAGCTGCGTGTTCTGGGCAGCTAATTTTGAGCACGTGGACTTAGTTTTTTCTATAACCTCTAAGGCCAAGGCTCGGAACACTGTCTGCCTCGCTACCCGAACTTCGAGGAAACCAGCGTACCCCAACAGTTGCAAAAAAAGAGGCAAAGTCAGTAAGGCAAAAGAGAAAAGAGAGAGCCAAGCACTTGGAAAAAATCCAAAGGAGAAAAGAAAGAAAGGCGCAAAACATACCTGGGCAGCGTGCTCGAAAAGTTTCGCGGCCAGGGAATCATCGCCCGGGTGAGCCTCTGTGATAGCTCTGAAGGAGGCTTTAGTAAGCATCCCCTTCGAGATCTCTTTAGCCATTTGCTGGCAGTCTCCGGAGTACAAATTCATGTCCTCCGTAAATGACCAGAAAGGCTCCTTCGGGATCTTCCCATTCGGGATACGTGCATCCCGAAGGGCTCGCTTCCGGGTGTGCTCGGCTGCCCAACCCAGAGTAAGTAACTCCCCTGCACGGCAAAACAAAAAGCTGGTCAAGGCAAGTAAATTTCAAAGTTCAAAAAAGTAAAGGCATCACAATTTGTCTAAGAAAGCAAACCTTGAGGCACCTCGGCGACATCGTCGTCTGAGCCCTGAGTCCCCTCGGTAGAAATTTCCTTGCCTTTGCTCCTATGGCGCTCCTCGGCAGAAGGGGCTTCTACCAAAGCATCCAGAAGAGTCGCCGAACGAGTGGGACTCTGAGCAGTGAGGTCTGCCGTGACCTCAGCCGGCGGGACACTAGCAGCCTCAGGCTCTTCCCTCTCCTCCTTGGAAATCTCTGGAAGAGGAGGAGGCGCATCCTTCTTCCCCCGTTTGGCCACAGATCGCCCAGCCCTAGACGATTTCCGCCTTCGGGAGACGGCCTTCTTCGTCTGTTCGCCCTTCTCGACTTGACCAAGAAAAATGGAATTGTAATAGGCAGCAGTGTCATCGCCCATCTCTGAAAAGGAAAGAAGACATCAGTGTGAGTCTAAGGTGAAATTATAACAGAGGGATTCGGAGATAACTTACGCTCGTAAAAAGTTTTGAAAGTAGTTTCCTCCCGAAGGAGTTGCACCAGCCAGGAATCCTTCACTACACCTAACTCCTGAAGAACCTCCTCGGTCATCAGCTTCCAATTGATGGGGAAGGGGTAGAGGGAGGCGAAGGGACCTCGGGAACCCAGATGGATACGGCGCGGATACATTTGTCAAAATTCATGAATATGGGAGCCAACTCGGGAGTCAGCATTATCCTCGGATCTACGACGTCCATCTTCAGCCTTCCCCGAGCCCACTTGGTCGGAACGTGCGACCAGGCCTCCTCCATCTTCAGAAAGAAAAATTTTTGTTGCCACCCTCGCCAACTGTCCTTGGTGGCAAAAGTAAACATATACTTTCTGCTCCCTGATCCCCGAGGTAGCATGAAGTAAAAGCCACCCTTCGGGACGACGAAGAGCTTATAGTACTGCATAAAGATGATGAAGTGGGGTTCTATTTTGAAAACGCCACACATGCAAAGGAAGGCATTAAAATAGCAGTACGAGTTCGGCGAAAGCTGATTTATGGCAATGCCATGGAATTGGCAAAAGTCGCAAATCATCTTCGGAGGAGGATACAGAATTCCGGCCTTCAGTTGAGCTCGGAAAATGGTAACCTCGTCGCCACGGTTCGAAAAGCTAAATTGGTCCGAACGTGGCAACCGGGTAACAGCGTACGAGGGAAGGAAGAACTTGGTCTTCCATTTCTTTAATTTTTTAGGAGTGGCGTAGCAAGGATGAGACAAAAGGGGTTGCCAGCTCTCGGGAATAGGCATGGTTGGCTGAAAAATGATTTCGGAAAAAGGCCAAAAACAACTTCGGGAAAGCTTAAAAAGAAAAAGGCTCTGAAAGTTAAAACCCACCAAATGTTTTGTCGAAATCTGGATTTCAAGACGCCGTCGCGAAAGGTTGCCGGAAAACACCCCGTTAAAAAGGATCACCGGAAAAGCGGGAGAAAACGTGAAAGCAGTTGAGAGCAAAAACAGAAGCAAAAGAGGGTTATGACGGAACAGGAATATATATAGGCCAAGAGGCGAAGGTGAACCAGCGTCATAACTACTCCGCAAAGGTGAACAGTCACCATAATTGCTCAGACCGCATGAAAACACGCCCCTACTTTATCCGATACAGCTCCTGCCAATAGTAGGCTGCCACATGTCAGCCATTGTGCCAAAGGGGGGTCACGTCTTCTGACACTCCCACACCTGGGCGCGCCGCCCTAAACTAACACGTCTGGTTACGAGACGCGACGTGGCGCAGATCAACAAAAAGAGAAAGGTGGGTTACCTCGAAGACACCAAGAGACAGATTATGACCGAACAAGCCGGTGTCTTCAGACAAGTGGTCCATCCTCGGCAAAATTGTTATAACCAAGGCCCTGAAAGACTGCATTCAAAAGCTAATAAACTGAAGTATCTGCTTCAGCTTTCCAAATGGGGGCTTGTGATAGCTGAAGGACTATCGCCTCTCTCACCCCATGCCTCCTGCCGAAAACAAGGTAACCGAAGAGCTCCTCCCCGAAAAACCACTCTGGGGACCTCCTAACCCTCTCTTCTGAGCTTTTCAGGCACGCTCCTCTGGGAAATCTGGGCCCCAGGTGTTCTCCCTCTCAGGAAGTCCCTCCAGAAGTCACAATGTCACTCAACGAGGATGCCTCGGGGCATCAACCCCCACAAGCGAAAAGTTGATTCATCCTGGATAATCAATCTTCTACTTGATCAGGATCACCTATCCCATCAAAACTTGGCAGGTCAACAATCTTAAAATATTCCAACAACCTTATTTGATGCGGGGTCTCTCCCCTCCTTAAAGCCTCCATAACCTCTGGCTCCTCCTCCTCCTCCTCCTCATGAGCATGATTTCTCCATTCATGAACCCTAGGCACTTGTTATTGCTCAACATGCCTTTCCTGATCTTGGCCTAGATAATTCTCCTCTTGGACAACTTCTCCATCCTCGTGATCTTGAAATAACTTAGTCATGATGGTAGTCATACCCTGTGCCACATGGGTCATAGTCTAAGTTAACCCCTGAAGCACCTTGGATATCTCATCCAGCCATGCCACAACTAGGTCACTAGAACCGTCACCAAGTTCTCTAGCTCCTCTCAAAGCTACTGACCTAGTGTCAACAATAGCAACCTGCAACCAAGGCTAGATGACATTTCAAAAATGTTGGTCAGTACTAACTATCCTAGCACATGTACTTCCAAAACTAGATCTCAGCCTTAGCCTCCAACATCTATGAACTGAGCTCTAAGCTCTGATACCAAAAACTAACACTGTTATCCTTGGCCTTCACCCAGGAAGCCTGTGCAAGATGGTTTCACGGTGGTTGCAATTGCATAACTATATACGTGCATGGATTAAAACTCTGTGATACTAGTTGATTAACCTAGAATATGCAAAATTCAAGCTATTTATGCTTTGACTTGGAATAACAAAATCAATAAAACATTGACTTGGCTAAATGATTTCGATAGAAAAAAAGTTCAAATTAACATTTATGGGAGATTACTACACATAACAGTTGTGTGGGAGTATTCAAACATAAACTAGACTAATGGCCTCACCTAAGAGCAACCCTAGAGTCTAAGACTCCCAAAACATAGACAATGGAGGCAACTGGGAGTACAATGTATACAAGCCTCAACTGAGATCTTACTAAACTAACTCACACCTTATCCGCGTGCTGCCAGGCTCTGCGGCCAAAGAAAGACTATAGTTAGCACTATGACTTATCCAACAAGTAACCCAAGTAGACTAGATTCATAAAGATTCTCAAGTGAAATACTTGTAACAAAAGCAAACTACCATGATAACCCTCAGCCGTTACCTGGCCTAACAACTTAAGAATCTGCACAACATAACTAGGGAGTCAGAATTCAAAAATTCTCAGTATGGGTCTTCACTTTACCTGCAAGGAAAGTTACTAAGGACTCCACATGTGAGAACATATTTAACGTACTATGTACTCATACAGCTTGAGCATTTAATATACGGATATACCTATGTCCCTTAGGACCACTCTTCATCTCGGTCCTTGAACTACATGGCATAGCCTTCTCCTATGGTAAGCTTAGCTTGCTAGCCTAACTAGTGATAAATCACCTGTTGAACCTCTCCCTTTTATGATGTGCAGGGGCATTATGGTGGGACCATTGTAGACTAGGCCATAAAGACCTCGTAGACTAGGTGCACTAAGGTTTCACCTTACAACCTCATTGCGAACGGCACGGGTAGGTAACCAAAGTTTCTAAACCTCTCACCCAAGCTAGTGATACTTATGGGGGAAGTAACCATAAAACTCAAGGAAACTCCTACGTTTTGAAGGAATTTTGGAAGACTCGAAGTACCCCTAGAATGCTTGGACCCCAAGGTACACTATGAACCCCCTTAGGTCTTCCTCCGACCTCACTAGCAAAATTGGAAAATTTTAGTCATTATGCCTATGGCAACACGTCGCCACAGTTGGTAATGAACTGCCAATTTTTGTGCTAATGGCAACATGTCGCGGGTATTGGCGATGATTGGTGACGCGTCGCCAATACCTGCAACAACCAAGAAAATTGTCAATTTCATTATTATGAGCTTTGGACATTTTCCAAACATATCAAACATGCATAGATAACCTCTTGATCATTTTAAGACATGTTGTACCTGAGAGTGACTTTTGGTGATAAGGTATCTGTAAGATCTTGAAAAAAGTGGGTTAGGTGTTCCTTGGAGTGTGTTCTAGGGGGAGGAGCCTCTGACACCTTAGTTAGTTTATGGGAGGGAAGTCATTTAAGAGCTGAGAGTATGAAGGAGAGAGTCCCGTGTCCTTTACCTAGGAGCCTTTCAAGTATTTATAGGAGGATGGGAAAAGGCCATTTTGCACAACCTATTCAAATCAGGACACGTGTTTAGCTAGATCTATTTCGTACCTTCGAAGACAGGCATCTCCAGCTAGCCGTAGGAAATTCTGGCCAGTAGGTAGAGGCATGTGCAAGGCCTCTATTTCAAAGATCCCTCAACTGTATTTGTCATTTTTCTGTGAGACCCCTTCGGAAGCGTAAGACCCCTTCAGGCTGGAATTTTCCCCGAGGTCTACTGGGGAAGGCCCTTCGAAATGCTGGACCATCTTCGTGAGACCTTTTCTTTATTGAGGATGGTGGACTTATAATCTTGAGGTTGGTAGTGTGCAAATTCGAGGGTGGCAAGGAACCTTTTTCCCAAAGTCAGCTATGTGTATTACCAAGGGTTCTGGAGAAATTCCTCCCGAGGTTGGTGTTATAAATTCCCGAGGATGGTGTTAGATTTGTTAGTGTTGTGCCCAAAAAGCCAGTCATGAGATGATTGTATTTTTGCAAATTGAGTCATGATATTTTATTGAGGCATTAATCCAGCAATTTTGTTTGTTGTTTTGTTTCTGCGTAACGTAATAAACATAATTGTAACCCTAGAATAATGATATTCTTAAACGTCCCTAGTATAGTATTATTGTGGAGCGGGTTGCAATAATACATAATGACTAGCATATGTGGAGACTAATATGAGATATGTAGTCTACATATGGGTACAAGTTGGAGAACTTGTGTACTGGACCGACCCACCATGAGAACACTTCATGGATCGCTATATGAGTGTCATAAGTGATTCTCATAGTGATCATAGTATATGTAGTCCTTCGACCTAAGATCATCAAGGTTCCCTACATGTGAGTCACATACTTTGATACTTTCCTTTGTTGCTCGTAACTGAGTGAACTTGAAGGAGGTCATTGGGTATGTCACATATCATGCGGAGGGATTTGTATGATCAAGATGGGATTTGTCCCTCCTATGTAACGGGAGTGATATCTTTGGGCCCCTTGATAGAGTGAGACTTAGAAAATGCATGGCCATGCTCCGATGAGTTGATATATGATATCAATGTCATCAGTTTAAGTTAGTCTACTCGGTAATAAAGAAACCAAAGATTGGGCTATACGAGAGTGACACATTCCATGTCTCGTGATTAGTCTTGATATCTTGGACAAAGGGACAATGGCATATATCGGTGATGATCATAAAGGTTTAGTCGATTCACCGACAATCTTGTCACTTGGGTAGTAATGATGTGTTGCTAGACACCGCTCATTGCTTATGATCAAAAATGTGATTTATGATCATTGCCAACATGGCAAGAGCCTATTGGGTCGCACACGTAGAGCTATTTGGATCATTAGAGTGCATGGGCTAATTATTTGGGTTATGGTTTCACTTTAATTTCGTATTAATAATGGGCCAAGGAGTTGAGCCATTATTAAGCCCGAAATTAAATCCTAATTGGATTAGGGCTTTGAAACCCATTAGGCCTGGAAGTTGAGTCTCACTATAAATACAACTTTTAAGTGAGAAATTCGCAGGTCTCCTTGCCCTAGCCTCCCAAAAGGACAGTCGCACTCTTCTCTTGCAATTCCTTGGAGGACGCAAGCTAGCACTGCGAGCGCAAGAGAAACGCATCTCCCGGGACATGGTGGAAGCGTGGTGATCCCGAGAGGCTCGTGTGGATACCATAGAGAGCCTGAACACGTCAACTGTTCAGGTTTTGTGATTCGACTCTACAGTTGAGTGAGAGATCTCAACCGAAAATTAGGTATGAAATTTTTGAACACCCGGTTTACCCCGTTTCACTTGGATCCTGGAGGGTTTCGGTTAAATTCCGCTGCGCTGTTTGGCTCCCGAAACCCAACAGTGGTATCAGAGCTACTGGTGAAACCCTAAATCGGGATTGATTGTTGAATCGCATGATGCTATGTGTTCGATTGGTTTTCGGCCATGATTAATTAGATGGATTCATGATGCATGAAACCGGAATTCGTAATGAACATATGAGATATATGAAGAAACGACACAAATTAGTTAATGAGATTAACCCGAAATTGATAGGTATGAGATACCTATATGGATTAGGATTCTTGCAATAGTTGCAAAAACCCTAGGTTTGTTCGGATTCGGCCTGTTCGGGCACCGAATGTAAGGTATTTTTGGTGGCTCGAATGGAGGAGTCTCGGGTGCCTACTTTCTCGAAATAGAAGATTTCGGGCTAAGCAATTGTAAGACAATTTTTTGCGCCGGGGGGCGCTGCCCCCCACGCCCCCCGCAAGGGCGGCTCCCCTTGACCCCGTCCGCTGACCGGTCGGCGGAACCACCGCCCGCTGACCGGCCAGCGGGACCGCCGTATGCGAAGCGCCACATAAAGAAAACCTGGTTAATCAACACGCAAAAATTGGCATGCATCTTTGTTGAATGAGATTTAACATGATATGCTGATTGGTGTTTGAAGCATGGTGCATGGTTATAGCCCTTGATTGGTTGTACTTGTAAATACGGCCTGCAAGTCATGCCTTTTCTTATCACTCTCATTGTACATTCTCTTCCCACCTTACTCCCCTCGAATGTAACTCGAGGTTTCTATTATTGATGTAATGGTGCATTATGGGCTCATCCAAGGTGGTATGTCCAAGGATCATGCAAGGAGGTATGTCCAAGGAGGTGACAACAAAAAGGCAGCCAAGAAAGGAAGAGAAGGAGCTTGTGAAGACTCTTTTCTTTTCTTAGGCTTTTATGATATTCTCATTGGCTTGAGAATATCGCATAGTTTGGGCTATAACCATGTCACGTTTATTTCTTGTAAGCATGAGATGCATGTTTTATATTTGTATGTGATGCATGTATAAAACAACCGGAGATAACAAATTGGTGAGATCAAAAGAAAAATCCCTCAAACAAATATTAAGTCATTAAATGTGATGCCTTCCAAATGTTGGCACTCGTCAAGACTTTGATCAACATTAGGTGGGTTTGCCAAAGCAAAGCACCTATGTTCATCTTGGTAAGGCGCGATGGGATAATAGTGATATCCAAACTGCTAACTTTGGGTTCGACTTAACTAAGTCATCCTAATAGGATTAGGGACTTAGAGGCATAGAGTTGGGCTTAAGTTCATGAGATGAGCTTGGACAAGTGTTGTTCACCCAACTATCCAACAGTTGCATAAGATGCAATTGGCAATGAGTTGCCTACCTAAATAGCTGTAACTTGAGAGAAAAGCCAAAGCTGACTCAGGTTGTGGTCAAATATGGATCTTGGCCCACTAGAATACCTTAGCGCCGAGGTGTTCCGAAATAATACCGAGGGTTATTATTTTGAGGAAAATAGTGGGAGTATCGTTTAATAAAAGTCCTTATTAAATGAATTAAAATACATGACTCTTACACTGCATATTTACTGTTGTAGATAACCATGGCACAAAACACATCGACACTTTCGTTGCGATCGATCCTTGAGAAGGAAAAACTGAATGGGACCAACTTTCTCAAATGGTACCGAAACTTGAGGATAGTCCTCAAACAAGAGAGAAAGGCATATGTCCTAGAGCAGCCCATTCCAAATGAGCCTGCTGCCACTGCTCCAAGAGCTGAAAGGGATGCTCACAAGAGGCATTCTGATGATGCTTTGGATGTTGCATGCCTCATGCTTATTACCATGGAATCTGAGCTTCAGAAGCAACATGAGAACATGGGGGCGTTCGATATGATTGAACATCTCAAAATGATTTTCCAAGAGCAAGCTAGGCATGAGAGGTTTGAGACCTCTAAGGCATTGTTTCAGTGCAAGATGTCTGAGGGAAGTCCCGTGGGTCCTCATGTGCTCAAGATGATTGGGTACATTGAGAATCTTGAGAATTTGGGATTTGCTCTTCAGAAAGAGTTGGCTATCGATGTAGTCTTGCAATCGTTGCCTGAAAGCTACAGTCAGTTCGTCATGAACTATAACATGAACGACCTTGACAAGTCCCTCCCTGAATTGCTCAACATGTTGAGAACTGCTGAGCAAAACCTTAAGAAGGCTAAGCCCATTTTGATGGTTCAAAAGGGCAAGGGAAAGGGAAAAGCCAACAAGAAGAAGGATAAAGCTAATGGAAAGTCCAATGCTAGTTCTTCTTCAACTGCACTGAAACCAAAGGGTGGTGTGGCAAAGGAAGGGGAGTGCTTCCATTGTAAGCAACCTGGACACTGGAAGCGCAACTGCAAGCTCTATCTTGAAGAACTTGCTAAGGAAAAGGGAAGTAAGACTTCCACTTCAGGTATTTTTGTTATAGAGGCTAACTTTTCTACTTCCTCATCTTGGGTATTGGATACTGGATGTGGATCTCACATTTGTGCAAATGTGCAGGATCTAAGTAGAAGTAGAAGATTGGCCCGAGGTGAAGTGGACCTACGTGTTGGAAATGGAGCAAGGGTTGCTGCCTTAACCATAGGGACTTATGTTCTCACTTTACCTAGTGGATTAGTTTTAGAATTAGACAACTGCTACTTTGTGCCTACTATTAGTAGAAATTTGATTTCTGTTTCTTGTTTGGACAAGAAAGGTTTTTCATTTATAATAAAGGACAAATGTTGTTCTATTTATTTGAATGAAATCTTTTATGGTTGTGCTCAACTTAGCAATGGGTTGTATGTTCTAGACCTTGAAGATCCAATCTATAATGTGAATACCAAGAAGGTCAGATTAAATGATTCAAACTTGACCTATCTCTGGCACTGTCGCTTGGGCCATATAAATGAGACCCGCATATCCAAGCTCCATAAGGATGGACTCTTGGACTCATTTGATTTTGAATCATATGAGACATGTGAGTCATGTTTGTTGGGCAAGATGACCAAAGCCCCATTCACAGGGCAAAGTGAAAGGGCTAATGACTTACTAGGACTCATACATAGTGATGTATGTGGCCCTATGTCTACACAAGCTAGAGGAGGTTCCCAATACTTCATTACTTTCACTGATGACTTCAGCAGATATGGCTATGTGTATCTTATGAGACACAAGTCAGAATCCTTTGAAAAGTTCAAAGAATTCAAGAATGAAGTAGAGAATCAACTCGGGAAAAGTATCAAAGTGCTTCGATCAGATCGAGGTGGAGAGTACTTGGATCGAGAATTCTTTGACTATCTGAAGGAGTGTGGTATAGTATCACAACTCACTCCACCAGGTACACCTCAATGGAATGGTGTTTCTGAAAGGAGAAATCGAACTCTGTTAGACATGGTTCGCTCCATGATGAGTCAAGCTGACCTTCCAAACTCCTTTTGGGGACATGCTCTAGAGACAGCCGCTTTTACACTAAACCGAGTTCCATCTAAATCGGTTCAAAAGACACCATATGAGATATGGAGTGGGAGGCATCCTAATTTGTCTTTTATGAAGATTTGGGGCTGTGACGCTTATGTAAAACGTCAATCCTCTAACAAACTAGGGCCCAAATCTCAAAAATGTCTTTTTGTTGGGTATCCCAAAGAAACAAAGGGTTACTATTTCTACAATCCCTCTGAGCAAAAAATGTTTGTTGCTCGAACTGGTGTCTTTTTGGAGAAAGAGTTTATCTCTAAAGGAACTAGTGGGAGGAAAGTAGAACTTGAAGAAATTCAAGAACAACAAGGAGACATTGAACCTGAAATGGAACCTGAACAGACACCACAAGATGTTGTGGTTCAAGAGTCTGTTCCTGTAGCACAAAGCCCACATAGGACTGGTAGGATTCGGCGTGAGCCCGAGAGATATGGATTTCTCGTGACTCACACCGGTGATGTGATGCTCATGGATCAAGATGAGCCCACAACCTACCAACAAGCTATGTCGGGGCCTGACTCTGAGAAGTGGCTAATGGCCATGAAATCCGAGATGGAATCCATGTATGAAAACCAAGTATGGACTTTGGTTGACCCACCTGAAGGGGTAAAACCTATAGGGTGCAAATGGGTTTTCAAGAAGAAAACTGACATGGATGGTAATGTGATTACCTTTAAGGGAAGATTGGTCGCAAAAGGTTTCAAGCAAATTCATGGTATTGACTATGATGAAACTTTTTCACCAGTTGCTATGCTTAAATCCATCTGAATTTTGTTTGCTATTGCTGCACACTATGATTATGAGATATGGCAAATGGATGTCAAAACTGCATTCCTAAATGGAAAGCTACTTGAGGATGTGTACATGACACAGCCTGAGGGTTTTGTCACTCCTGGGAATGCCAATAAAGTGTGCAAATTGCAAAGGTCCATTTATGGACTGAAGCAAGCTTCTCGAAGTTGGAATCTTCGTTTTGATGATGCAATCAAAGAGTTTGGTTTTATCAAAAATGAAGATGAACCTTGTGTCTACAAGAAGGTTAGTGGGAGCGCTATTGTCTTCTTGGTGTTGTATGTAGATGACATACTACTCATCGGGAATGACATTCCTGAGCTACAGTCTGTGAAGACTTGGCTAGGGAAATGTTTCTCTATGAAGGACTTGGGTGAAGCAGCCTATATGTTAGGCATCAGGATCTATAGAGATAGATCTAGAAAGCTTCTTGGCCTAAGTCAAAGTACATATATTGACAAGGTGCTAAAGAGGTTTAGCATGCAAGATTCCAAGAAAGGATTCTTGCCCATGTCACATGGTATCACTCTTTCTAGATCTCAGTGTCCGAGTACAACCGAGGAGAGAGAGCGCATGAGTAAGATTCCATATGCCTCAGCAATTGGATCTATCATGTATTCCATGATATGTACTCGTCCCGATGTCTCATATGCTTTGAGCATGACGAGTAGGTACCAATCGAACCCCGGTGAAAGTCACTGGACAGCTGTTAAGAACATCCTTAAGTACTTACGAAGGACTAAGGATGCATTCTTGGTCTTTGGAGGTGAAGATGAGCTCGTTGTAAGGGGTTACACCGATGCAAGCTTCCAATCCGATAAGGATGATTTTAGATCGCAATCTGGTTATGTGTTTTGTATTGGTGGTGGTGCTGTAAGCTGGAAGAGTTCAAAGCAAGAGACAGTAGCTGACTCTACAACAGAATCTGAGTACATTGCCGCCTCTGATGCTGCGAAGGAGGCAGTTTGGATCAAGAAGTTCATCACTGAACTTGGAGTGGTTCCAAGCATTGTTGACCCGATAGAGCTCTATTGTGACAACAATGGAGCAATCGCACAGGCTAAGGAACCTCGATCTCACCAGCGATCCAAACACATACTCCGACGCTATCATCTCATCAGGGAGATCATCGAGAGGGTTGATGTAAGGATATGCAGGACTTCGACAGACAGCAACATTGCTGATCCACTGACAAAGCCCCTTACGCAGCAGAAGCATGATAGCCATTCTAGATCCATCGGTATTAGATACATGGATGATTGGCTTTTAGTGCAAGTGGGAGATTGTTAGTGTTGTGCCCAAAAAGCTAGTCATGAGATGATTGTATTTTTGCAAATTGAGTCATGATATTTTATTGAGGCATTAATCCAGCAATTTTGTTTGTTGTTTTGTTTCTGCGTAACGTAATAAACATAATTGTAACCCTAGAATAATGATATTCTTAAACGTCCCTAGTATAGTATTATTGTGGAGCGGGTTGCAATAATACATAATGACTAGCATATGTGGAGACTAATATGAGATATGTAGTCTACATATGGGTACAAGTTGGAGAACTTGTGTACTGGACCGACCCACCATGAGAACACTTCATGGATCGTTATATGAGTGTCATAAGTGATTCTCATAGTGATCATAGTATATGTAGTCCTTCGACCTAAGATCATCAAGGTTCCCTACATGTGAGTCACATACTTTGATAATTTCCTTTGTTGCTCGTAACTGAGTGAACTTGAAGGAGGTCATTGGGTATGTCACATATCATGCGGAGGGATTTGTATGATCAAGATGGGATTTGTCCCTCCTATGTAACGGGAGTGATATCTTTGGGCCCCTTGATAGAGTGAGACTTAGAAAATGCATGGCCATGCTCCGATGAGTTGATATATGATATCAATGTCATCAGTTTAAGTTAGTCTACTCGGTAATCAAGAAACCAAAGATTGGGCTATACGAGAGTGACACATTCCATGTCTCGTGCTTAGTCTTGATATCTTGGACAAAGGGACAATGGCATATATCGGTGATGATCATAAAGGTTTAGTCGATTCACCGACAATCTTGTCACTTGGGTAGTAATGATGTGTTGCTAGACACCGCTCATTGCTTATGATCATAAATGTGATTTATGATCATTGCCAACATGGCAAGAGCCTATTGGGTCGCACACGTAGAGCTATTTGGATCATTAGAGTGCATGGGCTAATTATTTGGGTTATGGTTTCACTTTAATTTCGTATTAATAATGGGCCAAGGAGTTGAGCCATTGTTAAGCCCGAAATTAAATCCTAATTGGATTAGGGCTTTGAAACCCATTAGGCCTGGAAGTTGAGTCTCACTATAAATACAACTTTTAAGTGAGAAATTCGCAGGTCTCCTTGCCCTAGCCTCCCAAAAGGACAGTCGCACTCTTCTCTTGCAATTCCTTGGAGGACGCAAGCTAGCACTGCGAGCGCAAGAGAAACGCATCTCCCGGGACGTGGTGGAAGCGTGGTGATCCCGAGAGGCTCGTGTGGATACCATAAAGAGCCTGAACACGTCAACTGTTCAGGTTTTGTGATTCGACTCTATAGTTGAGTGAGAGATCTCAACCGAAAATTAGGTATGAAATTTTCGAACACCCGGTTTACCCCGTTTCACTTGGATCCTGGAGGGTTTCGGTTAAATTCCGCTGCGCTGTTTGGCTCCCGAAACCCAACAAGATTCCTCCAAGGGAGAAGGTCTATGTGGACAATAACCCTTCTGCTATCACATGCTCCCCTAGAGTACTAAAGTGCTATCTTTGATACTAATCATCTGGGAGCATGTTTACCAGAATCCTTCATTTGGGAAGCTACAACTGTCCCTGGTAGAAGAACTTCTTTTCACCAAGGTCATCTCTTCGACGTGGCTAGCTCTCTTGGCCTAAGATACTTCCGTTTGCCGATGTAGTATTTTCGACATTTTCTAAGACTCCTTAGTTATATTCTACTCACTAGTTTTGAACCCTTGGTGAAGATGTTCCTTTGAACCAGTTTCTTACTTTTGGCGAGGTCATACCTTCAGATATGATAAGCTATTCTATCCTTAAGCTGAGTTCTCAATTTAACTGAGGTTGTATCTTTGAAGGCGAAGAGCTATTTTCCCCTTAGGGTGTTTCATTCCTGCCTTCTGCTAGTGAACCGTCCTATCTTTTGACCGGCCAATCACATCAATTTGGGATAGGCAATATAGGCCTGCCAGTGTCAGAAGGCGTGCCCTTGTTTCTTGCATCATGTGACAAGTGTCATCAGATCATTCACGATCAATCATATCCGTTACATCGGTTACATCCCTTCACTTGTGAGGGGTCATCATGGCAACACTTTGCATGCCTCCCTTGGTCTATATAAAGCCTTTCTCTTTCAGAGTTTCCTCACTTCTTCTAGTTTCATTCCTTTTGCTCTCAGACTTGCTCTCACTTTCCAGCTTTTTCTTGCAGCGGTGTTAGCAGTGAAGTGATTTTCGGCAAGTTTCATGGCGATTTCTGAAGTTTCCCCTATTTTCCGAATAGGTGGGTTTCCTCCCAAAGTTGCTCTTCTTCTTCCTTTTTATTTTCTTTTTCCTTCATCTGTCTGAGGTTAGGATCTTAGTCACCGAGGATGTCAGCCGAACTAGCCAAGATTACTATTTTTCCTGAGAGTTAGATCCCTCTCAATTCCTATATGAACTGTGTGACTTCGGAGAAGTTAGAGAAGTGGAGACTAAAGTTCATTCTCCCTTCTTATGCAAAAATTAGGCTACCCGATCATAACGAACCGAGCTACCTTCCTCAGCCAAAGTAGGTTACCGTCTTCAAAGCGTAATTGAAGGCGGGTCTTCATTATCCTCCTCCGAGGGTTCTCTTTGACTTCTGCTATTTCCATCGCATAGTCGTCAATCAGATGCCCTCGAACTCCTATGCCTACTTTAATGCCTTCCTACGTATGTGTGGAGTCTTCAAAATTGTCCCACGCCTTATCTTCATTCTCCAATACTACAAACTTCATCCTGTCCCAAAGAGGGGGTTTTACTTCTTGTTCCCTCAGGGATCTGGGAGCAAGAAATTTGCGTTCACCTTCGGCACTAAAGACAACTGGCAAGGATGGTAGAAGAAGTATTTCTTCATGGATATTGATGAGAAGTGGAAAGATCTTCCAGTGCAATGGGCTTCGGGTACCCTGGCCACCGATGTAATGGATCCAAGGAAGTTGTTAACTCTTCCTATGTGTAGAATTTTTTCAAAGAGTCAGAATGCCATGTGTTCTTTAACTCTTTTCCGTTGGCATTTTTGAGCTCATAGACTCCTGGCCAAACTTCCTCGATCACTAAATAAGGTTCTTCTCAATTTGCCCGAAGTATGCCATGAGATGGTCTTCAGGGTTCCAGTTTAGCCTTTCGGAGAACAAGGTCTCCTTTCTTAATACCTTTGGGTTTAACATGCGAGTTCGCAACAATTGCTACCCCCTGTTGAAAAGCTTTTCTTCTGAGTTCAGCCATCTCTCTATGTTTGTCAACCATGTCTAACTTAGCCCTTAAACCGAGGTTGTCCCTTTCTTCGTCAAACACCTATATTCTAATAGACGGTTGTATGACTTCGACGGGGATAATGGCCTCAGTGTCGAAGACAAGTAAGAAAGGTGTTTCTCTAGTAGCTCTTCTAGGTGTTGTTCGGTAACTCCATAGCACAATCGGGAGTTCGCTCAGCCATTTTCCCTTTGCCTCTATTAACCTCTTTTTCAGGCCATCTTCTGTTGTCCTATTAGACACTTCAACTTGTCCATTGCTCTGAGGATGGGCAGCTGGGGCGAACTGCAATTTTATCCTGAGGTTGGTCGTGAATTCCTGAAATACTTTATTATTGAACTGGGTACCATTAGCTACTACTATCACCCTTAACACACCAAATCTGCATATGATATTCTTCCAGACAAATTTCTGTATGTCCTATGCCAAAATTGCTGCCAAAGGCTCTACCTCGATGCACTTAGTGAAATAATCCACTGCCACTACACAGAACTTCACTCCTCTTGGAGCCATTGGGAGAGTCCCAATGAGGTGAATACCCCACTACCAAAGGGGCAAGGGTCATTTGCTAAAGTTATTGCCTTAAAGGGTACTCTCTGGATGGGTGAGTGTTGCTGGCACTTATCACATTTCTTGATGAATTGCCTTGCATCCTTCCTTAAAGTAGGCCCAAAATATACTTGCCAAAGTAGCACCCCAACAAGGGTATCAGTCTCGATGTGGGACCCATAGACCCCCTCATGGACTTCTTTAAGGACTGTCTCAATGTCCTTTTCACTGATACGCCTTTATAGTGGGTTTGCGTACCATTGTCCATACAATTCTTCCCTGATCAGGAAGTATCTACCTGAGCACTTTCGCACCTTTGCAGCTTCCATAGGGTCTTCGGGTAATTTTGAGGTGACAAGATACCCTTTGATAGGATCCTTCCACCCTTTGTTTGAGGTTGCAATAACCATTATTGCTATACTAGGGGTATCCAGCAGTTTGGTGGACTGTTTTGATTTGGCTAAAGTATCTACCTCCGCATTATCTCATCAGGGTACATTTTCTATTTGTACCCTGTCAAACTCTCGGATAAGTCCTTTTACGAGATTATGGTACTTTGCCAACTTAGTATCTTTTGCCCCGTAGTCCCCAGTCATCTAACAGACCACCAGCTGAGAATCACTGTAGGCCTTCAGATTTCTCGCACCGACTCTTTTTGCCAGTCGTAAGCCTGCTATAAGGGTTTCATATTCAGCAACATTATTGGTGACATTGAAGCTGAGTTTGATAGATTTTGAAGCTTCCATACCTTCGGGGTCAATAGAGAATTACTCCAGCTCCTTAGTGTTCAGATCTTAAGGCTCCATCGACAAATAATGTCCATTTAGGTTTGTCACTTCCGAGGTCTCTTGGGCTACCTTCGATTTCAGGTACCTCTGCAATAAAATATGCCAGTGCTTGGGCCTTTATTGCCATTCTTGGCCCATCAGTGATATCATACTCGCCTAGCTCGAAGTACCACTTTGATAATCGGCTCGAGTGGTCCACCTTTCACATGACATCCCATACACGTAAGTTACTTTGCACGATGATGGGATGTCCTTGGAAATAAGGTCGGAGCCTCTTGCCTACCAATACGAGGGCATAGATGGCCTTTTACAGAAGAGGGTATCTAACTTCGGCACCATGCAGGGACTTGCTCACATAGTGTGTTGGCCACTGCTTCCCTCCTTCCTCCACAACCAGAACCAAACTTACGACTTTCTCAGTTACAGTGAAGTAGAGGATGAACGATTCTCCTTCCCTTAGTTGCCGAAGTGTCAAAAAATGGGTCAAATAATTTTTGAGCTCCTCCGATGCGTTCTAGCATTCATCATTCCAAGGGTGTTCCCCGGCTCCGAGGTTGTCTTCATATTTTTCTTCTTCAGTAAGTACTTTAAAGAATGGCTAGCACCGATCCCTGTATCTGGATATGAATCTACTAAGGGAAGTTATTTTTCTAGTGAGCCTTTGTATATCCTTTGCTGTTGATGGAGTTCAAAATGCTAGCAGGGCATCAACTTTTTCTAGGTTGGCATTTATACCTTTTTTGGATACCATGAATCCGAGGAATTTGCTAGCAGTCACCCCAAACACACACTTTTTGGGGTTAACGCGGATTCCATATTTTTGAAGTTTATAGAATGTTCCCTCAAGTCTGTGATATGATTAATAGGTTGTCTACTCTTGACTATTATATCATTGATGTACACTTCCATAATTCTCCCAATTTGGGAGTTGAATACCCTGTTCATCAGCCTTTGATATGTGGCTGCTGCATTTTTTAAGGCCGAGGAGCGTTCTGATGTAGCAGTAGGCCCCGACTTCAAAATTGGTAGAATTTCTTCATGTTTTTCTTGTTGTCTGAGGTCATTGCCTTTGGATGTTCGATTGTGGTCCCCCACCTTTCCAGGGCCATCAGGATGTTGGTTCTTGTGGTGTTCAGGGGAGTTACCTCTTTCCCCTTGCTTTCCAAGGTCTGCGCCCTCCATCGAGGGAATACCGAGGTTGGTGACTCTAACCCTTGAAGTTATTATGGTTAGACTTCGGGCCACCCATTTTTAGCTCTTCGACTGTCATGTGAAATAGCTAACTATCATATTCGAGGCAAAGGAGGGTGACACAGAAATATTCATCGACCAAGCTAAAGTTAGGAAAGTGTTTGTTAAAGTAAGGCAGAATCCAGCGAAAATCCACATGCAGACTTCGGGGGAGAAGAGCATGACTGGTGAATGTGCAATAGAATTGCAAAAAGGTGATGTTGAAAAAACAAAAACAAAGGATATAGAACTAGTCTCTGGGCGAAGTACCCGAGTGGGGATAAAACTGGCCGAAGGTGACAAGGAAAAACTTGTATCCTTTCTATTAATGAATAAAGATCTATCTGCTTACTCCCCAAAGGACATGCCTAGAATAAATCCGGGTATAATTCATCACAGTCTTAAAGTACAACCTGAGGCGAGGCTTATTCAGCAGAAGAAACATAACCTTTCAGCACATAAGAAAAATTTCACCAAAATCGAAGTCCAACAACTAACAGAAGCAGGCATAATAAGGGAGGTCAAGTACCTTGAATGACTTAGCAATGTTGTTGTTGCCACAATGGAAAGGAGCGATAAACTTTGAATGTACATCAACTTTCAAAATATTAATGATGCCTGTCCAAATGACTCATATCCTCTGCCATCAATAGACCAATTTGTAAACTCCACTATCAATTATGGTATACTTAGCTTCCTTGACACTTTTAGCATATACCACTAGATTCAAATAGATCCCGAAGATGAAGAAAAAACTACCTTCATTACCGAATCCGAGACCTACTGTTATGTCAGAATGCCTTTTGCCCTTAAAAATGTAGGAGCCACATATCAAAGGCTGATGAATTGGGTGTTCAGTTCCTAAATTGGGAGAAATATAGAAGTGTACATTAACAATATGATAGTTAAGAGTAAAATACCTAGTAATCATATCATAAACTTAGGGGAAACATTCCACCAATTTCAAAAATTTGGAATCCATCTTAACCCCCGAAAAGTGTGTGTTCGAGGTGACTAAGGGCAAATTCCTTGTCTTCATAGTATTTGAAAGAGGTATAGATGCTAATCTAGAAAAGGTTAAGGCCTTATCGGGATTCTGAACTCACACAACTACCAAAGACGTGCAAAGCCTTACAGGGTGAATAACGGCCTTTAGTAGATTCATCTCCAGATATGGAGATTGGTACTGAACATTCAATAAAGTGCTCACCAAAGCTACAAAAAATGAAGGCAATCTTGGCTCTAAGGAACATCCTTGGAATGAAGATTGCCAAAAGGCTTGGGATGAACTTAAAACTTAGTTAGCCCGTTTATTGACATTTTGACAACTGAGGGAAGGAGAACCTCTCATCCTGTATCTCGCAGTCACCAACAAAGCAGTAAGTTCGGTACTAGTGAGGGAAGAAGAAGAAGGAAAACAATGGCTAGTATATTATGTCAGTAAATCCTTGCACGGTGCCGAAGTCAGGTGATAGCCAAAGGCTATCGCCTCAATCTGGCCGAACACCCTGCCACAACAATGGCCAGAAGAACTGGCGCTTCCCGGGAACAGGTGGAATCATGCACCTCGGGAGATAGCCGGAGAGCTCCGAGCCTCGGCACGCCAGTAAAACTTGAGGACTCTATTCGCCCCCCAAGGTTGTGAACAGCGCACCTTCGGAAAAGTGGCACCAGACATTGCTGCCCGAACATGATATCCCCGAAGGCGGAACTCCCTGGAACTAGGAACCCCCGAACTGAGGGTATGCTTCCCGAAGAGGCTCTGTCCGAGCTAGAGGACGACCTCGCCCAGGGACCTCGGGAGTACGGCAGGAGCATTTATGGGAGCATTTAAGGAAGCCTCTGACACGTCCCACCACAGACGTAAAAAGTCACCCTGACGCGCAGACGCCATCAGAATCACATCATGGCCCGTCTCAGCACAAGGCTCGAGGCCATCTGGTTACCAACTATCTGTCCCCTACGCCCAGAAGTTCAGGAGCATCCGACCGCACAGGTGTCATGATCTGAACGGGCTAGGTATTCCTATATATACAGGAAATAAATACTTGACAGGAGGTTGGTAGGCCGGAGACACAGCTCCCACACTCTGAGAAAATACCAGGCGAGACTTTTCTGCCTTTCTCTTTGAGCTAGTGACTTTCTCCTTTTTCCGGCCACCACTGACTTGGGCGTCGGAGGCTCCCCCCCCGGAAAAACACTCCGGGGGCCTCCTAACCCTGTTTACCAGCTTTTCAGGTACTCTCCTTGGGGCGATCCACCTTCTAGGCGTTCTTCCTCCTAGAAGTCTCCTCAACAGTCATCATGACACACAACGATGAGGCCCAAGGCCATCATTTGGCGCCGTCTGTGGGAACCCGCTCGCAAATCGCCGTCGTTGAGACTCGGCGTTCTAAGGACAAGGGACTCCCAAGGTCCTCGTCCGCGCCTGAGATACAACCGGCCGCTGAGCAGACACTCCCAGAGACTTCTACGCCCGAGGAAGACCGCCCTCTGGTAATCACCATGAGTTTCTTGAGGGACTTTCAGCGCTCGGTCGTTGCTGAAATGACTCAGCAGATCGACCGAAGATGGCCACAGCAGTCACAGGCCCAGAAACCGTCCTCATCAGCACGCCCACGGGAGAGAAGCCCCAAGTCTACACACCGCAGTTCAGGAAGTGGAGAGCCTCGCGGAGAATCATCCACAGAAGATATAGCCCTTGGGAAACGGCCTGTGGGACAAACCGGGTCCAAGCGACCGAGAGTCTCACAGCGAAGCAGTTCGTCGCCCGAGGCGAGGTCCCTGACCCCTCCGCGCCGAACTCGCTCCCCGAAGAGGCGCCGTCGGTCTCCCTCCCGCGAAACCGGTCCTAGCACCACTGCGCTTATGGAAAGGATATTGGCACGGCTGGACAGAGTGGAGAAGCAAGTGACCAGAAAACCCGTTTGGGACAGGCTGTCGGGGGCATTATGCGAAGATGGCTCCCCGTTTATTCGCGCCGTCGTTGAGGCTGCTATGCCAGGCGACTTCAGAGTGCCTAGGCTGGAGATCTATGATGGCCGGACTGATCCACAGGCCCATCTGACGAAGTACAGGCGGAGCATGATAATGCACGGAGCTGATGACGCTACCTTGTGCAAATGCTTCGAAGTCACCCTCACGGGCCCAGCAACAGCATGGTACAATTCCTTGCCCCCAGGGACTATCACTGAGTTCCAGGAGTTGTCCACCACCTTCACCCAGCAGTTCATTGGGAGCAGGCCGACGGTCAAAATGCCTGTGCAGATGTTCGACATAGAGCAGAGAAACGGAGAGACAATCCGAGACTATGTCGAACGATTCAACAGGGAAGCACTCAGCGTCCCGGACTTCCGGCCCGAAATTCGCATCCTCGCTATGACACGGGGCCTTCGGCGTGACTCATAGTTGTTCTACGAGTTCTCAAAGGACCCCCCGGAGACCCTCGGAGAATTTTACCGAAGGGCAGAGCAGCACATGACAGCCGAGGAATTGAGGATGGCGGGGCCGAAGTCTGATTATCACCGCGCCGAAGGGTCTAGTCAGCAAGCTCGGCATCTTTCTGAACACACAGCCCGACCACGGCGAGTGCGAGGAAGGAAACCTCAAAGTTTCACACCCTTGAGCACGACACGGACCAACATTCTCATGGCGCTGGAAAGGCAAGGGACGCAGATTCCGCGGCCAAGGGCCATGGCCGCCGATAATACGAAGAATGCCAAGAAGTTCTGCCAGTTTCATCGCGACCACGGTCATGACACCGAAGACTGCTTCCAGCTGAAAAAGTACATAGAGTCGCTAATCAAACAGGGCCAACTTCGCAAGTACCTGCGGATGCCTTCCCCAAAAGGCAGAAAAGAGGAGGAAGAGAGGGCCGAAAACGAGGACTATGACTCCGACAGGCGGAGAAACAGAAGTCCAAAAAGGCGCCTTCCACCTCCAGTAGGGGTCATCCAAACCATCACCACGGGGCTCCCATCCTCGGAAAGAAAGCGGAAGGCCAGAGAAATTGCAGTTATGGAGTATCAAAGTCCATCAAAGAAACTGGCTCACAAAGATGGCTCCACCGTCGTCTTCCCCCACGACGACCCGCTGCTGATAATGGCGAGAATAGGGATGAAAAGATGGAAGGCAGCAAAGATGGAAGGCGACCTCGGAAGAAACAATCATCCTTGGGATGAAAATTGCCAAAAGACCTGGGAAGAACTCAAAGTCTACCTAGCCAGCCTGCCGACTCTGCGACAACCTCGGGAGGGAGAACCCCTCGTACTATACCTCGCCGTCACAGAAAAGGCCGTGAGCTCGGTCCTGGTGAAAGAAGAAGGGCCGAAACAATGGCCGGTCTACTACGTCAGCAAGTCCCTGCATGGCACCGAAGTCAGGTACCCTTTGCTTCAAAAAGCTATATACGCCTTGGTGCTTGCAGGAAGAAGACTGCGACCATATTTCCAGGCTCACCCCATCATCGTCCGAAGTAGTCTACCTCTACGGGATGTGAAGAAGAGAGTTGATCATTCGGGAAGGCTCTCCAAGTGGTGCATAGAACTTGGCGAACACGAAATCACGTATGAGCCTCGGAAGGCCATAAAAGCCCAAGCATTGGCAGATTTTATCGCCGAAATACCCACCACTGAGGAGAACCACTCAGATCCGAAAGAAGGTGAGCCAGAATGGACCTTGCATGTTGACGGAGCCTCGGGGTCCGAACACCAGGGAGCTGGAATAGTTATCAGAGGACCCGAAGGCCTAGAGGTGATGAAGGCTATCAAGTTCAGCTTCAACGTCACCAATAATGTGGCTGAGTATGAAGCCCTCATAGCGGGATTACGCTTGGCCAGAAAGATTGGTGTGAGAAACTTAAGGGCTCACAGCGATTCCCAGCTGGTAGTTCGGCAGACGGCAGGAGATTATGGGGCGAAGGACCCAATCTTGGCAAAATACCACGAGCTGGTAACAAAACTCATCCAAGAGTTTGACGCCGTGCGGATCGAAAACGTACCCCGGCGGAATAACACTGAGGCAGATTGCTTAGCAAAGTCCAAAACATACACCGAGGTGCTAGACCATCCAAGCATCTCCGTGCTAAGCGTAACGACCTCGGGAACAGGGTGGAAGGACCCCATAAAGAGATACCTCGCAGAGAATGAGCTTCCCGAAGACGCCGGCAATGCTGCAAGACTGCGAAGACGCGCCGGAAGATTCTTCCTGATTGGTGAAGAGTTATATCGGCAAGGATATGCAAACCCGCTGCAGAGATGTGTGGGCGAAGAGGATACTGAGATGGTCCTCGAAGAAGTTCACGAAGGCATGTGCGGCTCGCACATTGGAACTGACGCCCTTGCAGCAGTGATGCTCCGCCAAGGGTACTTCTGGCCTACCCTGAGAAAGGACGCAAGGCAGTTCGTCCAGAAGTGCGGTAGTTGCCAGAGACATGCAAAAATCCAGAGGATACCCTCGGAAATGGTTACGTCGGCAGACTATCCTTGGCCCTTCGTAGTCTGGGGTATAGACCTTATTGGGCCACTCCCCACAGCGCCCGGAGGCGTGAAATTCTGTGTGGTAGCAGTGGACTATTTCTCAAAGTGGGTAGAGGCAGAACCACTAGCAACTATCTCGGCAAAAGAAGTGCAGAAGTTCGTATGGAAGAACATCGTATGCAGATTTGGCATACCGAGGGTACTAGTAGCTGATAATGGGTCCCAGTTCACAGACAAAGGATTCCAGGAATTCATCAGCAACCTCGGAATAAAGATGCACTTCGCCCCAGTAGCTCACCCCCAAAGCAATGGGCAGGTGGAAGTATCAAACAGGACCATAAAAGATGGCCTGAAAAAGAGACTTGGGGAAGCCAAGGGGAAATGGCCAGGAGAACTCCAAAGTGTATTGTGAAGCTACCGAACGACGCCACGAAGAGCCACAGGGGAAACTCCCTTCTCACTCGTCTTCGGAACAGAGGCCATTATCCCAATAGAGATAGTTTAGCCTTCAGTACGGGTGCAAGTATTTGATGAAGGCAGAAACGACCTCGGTCTGAGAACTAAGCTCGACCTTGTGGCCGAACACAGAGAAATAGCCGAGCTGAGAAGAAAAGCTTTCCAGCAAAGAGTGGCCGCAGCTATCAACTTAAAAGCCAGGCCAAAAGAAATCAAAAAATGAGACCTCGTTCTCCGAAAGGCCGACTTTGCACCCCGAAGGCCATCTCACGGAGTACTTCGCGCAAATTGGGAAGGACCTTATCTGGTTCTCGCCGAAGTACGAAAAGGCGTGTAGAAGCTTGGCGACGCCGAAGGCGTAGAATTGAAAAACACTTGGCATTCAGACACCTTGAAAAAATTCTACGCCTAAGGTTGAGCGGAAGAGATATATTGTACAAGAAATATTCTAAGTACAGAATGGTCTGGAGAAGAATGGTCTTGAGAAAAATTTTTCAAGTATACCAAATTGTCCAAGACAGAATTCCGCGAAGGTGCTCGCCACGAAAAAAGCAGATATGACTTCCTGAAGTCCCTTGAGCCACTATGCTCGGGAAAAATGGGAAACAAGAATCTTGCAAAGGTACTCGGCATAATCAATGTAGAGAAAATTTTCCGAACACCCTTGAGCGAACATGCTCGGGAAAAAGGGAAAACAAGAATCTCGCAAAAGTACACGCCAGAACAAAAACAGAGGTAATTTCCGAACACCCTTGAGCGAACGTTAAAATTTGGCTGAAGGTTTTCCGAAGTCCCTTGAGCAAACATGTTCGGGATAAAAAAGGAACAAAAAGCCTGCAAAAGACTTAGCCAAATTTTTACAAACTTTCCAGAAAGTCTCTTGAGCGAGCACACTCGGGACAAAGGAACGTAAAAAGTTTCTTTGGTTGCAGGTTTTCCGAAAGTCTCTTGAGCAAACGTGTTCGGGACAGTGGAAATGAAGAAACTTGCAAGAAAGGACTTAGCCAAAAGATTGTTCATTAAGAGCAAACGCTGCCTTACAAAAGAAGTAGCCAAAGAAGGAGCACAAAGGAAAAAAATGAGAGGAGCCCTAAAGCAAACTAGGGAGAGCCGGGCGGACGAAGAGCAGGAAGCTTCAGATGCTCGACCTTGGACCACTGCCACCGAGGTCCCTCAGGAATATTTAGGCCCTCCAGAAAAGAGAGGTCCAAATCTGGGAACCTCTGCAGGACTTTGTGCCGAACAAGGCAGAAGCCGTCCTGAAAGGCGACCTTGGCCATTTGATCAGAAGTATGTTTTTGAACGCCAAGGACGTTGAGCTCGTCCCTCAGCTCAGCAATCTCCTCCTCCAGCTCGCTTATCCCCAGCGTCCCTTCGCACTCCTTCTTCAGAGCCTCGACCTCGGCCCGGAGAGAATTGTTCTCATCCGTCAACCTCGCCGCAAGACTGTCAGAAACTGCCTTGTCCTTGACAAGATCTCCGTTGGCGGCGAGCAGCCCCTTTACTTGGTCGCCGAGGTCGGCAATCTTCCGGGAGGAGTCCTTTTCAAGTTCTTCTCTCTTCTTCGAGAACTCCTCCCGAACGGCGGCGATTTGCTGAGAACAATCCGCTGCCAGCTGCTGGTTGTTGGTGTTAGTGTTGTGCCCAAAAAGCCAATCATGAGATGATTGTATTTTTGCAAATTGAGTCATGATATTTTATTGAGGCATTAATCAAGCAATTTTGTTTGTTGTTTTGTTTCTGCGTAACGTAATAAACATAATTGTAAGCCTAGAATAATGATATTTTTAAACGTCCCTAGTATAGTATTATTGTGGAGCGGGTTGCAATAATACATAATGACTAGCATATGTGGAGACTAATATGAGATATGTAGTCTACATATGGGTACAAGTTGGAGAACTTGTGTACTGGACCGACCCACCATGAGAACACTTCATGGATCGTTATATGAGTGTCATAAGTGATTCTCATAGTGATCATGGTATATATAGTCCTTCGACCTAAGATCATCAAGGTTCCCTACATGTGAGTCACATACTTTGATACTTTCCTTTGTTGCTCGTAACTGAGTGAACTTGAAGGAGGTCATTGGGTATGTCACATATCATGCGGAGGGATTTGTATGATCAAGATGGGATTTGTCCCTCCTATGTAACGGGAGTGATATCTTTGGGCCCCTTGATAGAGTGACACTTAGAAAATGCATGGCCATGCTCCGATGAGTTGATATATGATATCAATGTCATCAGTTTAAGTTAGTCTACTCGGTAATCAAGAAGCCAAAGATTGGGCTATACGAGAGTGGCACATTCCATGTCTCGTGCTTAGTCTTGATATCTTGGACAAAGGGACAATGGCATATATCGTTGATGATCATAAAGGTTTAGTCGATTCACCGATAATCTTGTCACTTGGGTAGCAATGATGTGTTGCTAGATACCGCTCATTGCTTATGATCATAAATGTGATTTATGATCATTGCCAACATGGCAAGAGCCTATTGGGTCGCACACGTAGAGCTATTTGGATCATTAGAGTGCATGGGCTAATTATTTGGGTTATGGTTTCACTTTAATTTCGTATTAATAATGGGCCAAGGAGTTGAGCCATTATTAAGCCCGAAATTAAATCCTAATTGGATTAGGGCTTTGAAACCCATTAGGCCTGGAAGTTGTGTCTCACTATAAATACAACTTTTAAGTGAGAAATTCACAGGTCTCCTTGCCCTAGCCTCCCAAAAGGACAGCCACACTCTTCTCTTGCAATTCCTTGGAGGATGCAAGCTAGCACTGCGAGCGCAAGAGAAACGCATCTGCCGGGATGTGGTGGAAGCGTGGTGATCCCGAGAGGCTCGTGTGGATACCATAGAGAGCCTGAACACGTCAACTGTTCAGGTTTTGTGATTCGACTCTACAGTTGTGTGAGAGATCTCAACCGAAAATTAGGTATGAAATTTTCGAACACCCGGTTTACCCCGTTTCACTTGGATCCTGGAGGGTTTCAGTTAAATTCCGCTGCGCTGTTTGGCTCCCGAAACCCAACAGTTGGCGACCGCCTTCGCAAGCGAAGCCTTCGCTTCACTGAGTTCCTGCGAAGTTGCATCCTTGAAGGCAGCCTCTCTGGCCACCCGAACTCGGAGGTAACCAGCATACTCCAGCAGCTACGGCAAGGCAAAAGTCCAGGTTAGTGCAAGTCTAAACACTTAGAAAATTGAGGATAAAGAGTGTAAAGACTATACCTGAGCAGCATGCTCGGTGACTTTTGCGGCGAGGGTAAGATCCCTCGGGTGAGCCGCCGCAATGGCCCGGAAGGAAGCGTCAGTGGTCATCCCCTTCCAAATCTCCTTCGTCATTTTCGGACAATCGTCGGAGAACAAATTCATATCCTCCGTGATTGTCCAAAAAGGCTCCAAGGGGATCTTCCCCTCAGGGATTTTGGCATCGCGAAGGGCCCGTTTCCTCTCATGAATGGCCCTCCAGCCAGCAGTAAGAGGCTCCTCTGAAGGTGAGAAGGAAGTTAGGAGTAGAAGAAAAATTCGTGAAAAGGAAAGGAGCTGAACTTCGCCTGAAGGCATACCTGGAGGAACCTCGGAGACAGTGTCCTCGGGATCCTCGGGCCCCTCGGAAGAAAGGCCCTTACCCTTCTGCCGGTACCGCTCCTCGGCAGTGGGTACTTCTACCACTACAGTGTTTCTGGGGGCCTCGAGGTCGAGAGGAGGCACCTCGGTGGAAGTAGCGGGGACCTCGGCCGGTGGAACTTCAACAAGACCAGTCTCTTCGCCAACTTCTTCTTCCGAAAGCTCTGGCTGAGGAGGCTGGACAGCCTTCCTAGCTCGCTTCGCCGAGGGCCCCGCCCCTGTCGTCTTCCTTCTTCGGGAAGCCGCCTTCTTTGTCTGCTCCCCCTTCTCCACTTGGCCAGAAAAGAGGGCCTTGTAATAGGCGGCAGCCCCATCGCCCATCTCTGAAAAAGAGAAGAAATATCAGCGTAAGTCCGCAGAAAAAACATAAAAGGGTGGAAGATTACTCACTTTCGGCAAAAGATTCGAAAGAAGTCTCCCCCTTAAGGAGCTTGACCAGCCAGGAGTCCTTCCCGGCGATGGCGGGAGCGGGCATATTGAGGTCAGTCACGTGCTCCTTAACCATTTTCAGCTCCCGAAGGACTTCTTCGATCATCAACCTCCAGTTGATAGGAAAGGGGTAAAGAGCACAAGGAGAGACCTCGGGAGCCCAGTCAGCGACTGCCCGAATGCGGGCGTCGAAATTCGCGAACATGGAAGCCAACGGTGGGGTCAGCAGCATCCTCGGATCAACGACGTCTGTGTTCAGCACTCCCTGAGCCCATCTGGTCAGGACACCAGACTAGTTCTTATCCACTTTCAGGAAAAAGAACTTAGGCTGCCACCCCCGCCAGCTATCCTTCGTGTCGAAGGTGAAGGTGAATTTTTTGCTCCCGGATCCCCGAGGCAGCAGGAAATAGAAGCCACCCTTCGGGACCACGTAGAGCTTGAAGTACTGCATGAAAATGATGAAGTGGGGCTCTATCCCGAACACGCCACACATGCAGAGGTAGGCGTTAAAATAGCAGTACGCGTTCGGGGGAAGCTGGTTCACAGCAATGCCATGGAATTGGCAGAACTCGCAAACCACCTTCGGAGGAGGATACCGGAGTCCGGCCTTCAGTTGGGCTCAGAAGACGGCAACCTCATCACCGCGGTTTGAAAAAGCAAAATGGCTAGAACGAGGCAGCCTGGTCACAGCGTAAGAGGGAAGAAAGAATTTTTTCTTCCACCTCTCTAGTTTTTCGGGGGTGGTACAGCAAGGATGGGCCAGAAGAGGTTTCCAGCTCTCGGGAACAGGCATCGTAGACATGAAAAAGAGTTTGAAATGGAAAAGAAAATAGTTTCTAGAAAAAACTCAGAAGACGAGTTTGGAAAAAAATAACAGTTTTCCAGAAAAACTCAGAAAAACAGAGGAATCAGAGTACTCTGGAAATCAAAACCCACCAAAAGATTTGCCTGAGGACGCCGTCGTGAAAGTTGGTAGGAAAAGCTCTGATTAAAGAAGCTCCGGCACAGAAAGCAAGATAAAACGCAAGAACAGAGGGCAAAGCAGAGAGAGAGCAGTAAGTGGGACTTATGATAGGATGGGCTATTTATAGGCCAAAGGTGGGTAGCCGAAAAGAGATCATAAGTACCCATTGGAGGCGAACCGTCGCCGTAACTGCCCACTGCACCCGAAAAGGCGCGCCCTCTGTAAATGACGCGTCTCTCTTCCAATGGCAAGAAGCCGCGTGTCAACCACTGCGCAGAAATAGGGGACACGCCTCCCCAAATGTCCCTGGAAAACCGGGACACACCTCCTGAGTGGGACACGTCGTTTGACATCCCTGAAAAGTGGAGACGCGCCACTCAGTCTGACACGCTTGGTCATCAGACCTGCAGAAATAAAAAGCGGGCCACCTCGAGGACACCAAGAGACAGGCTATGGCTGAATAGCCCATGACTTTTGGGCAAGAGGTGTATCTTCGGTACAGGCTTTGCCTCGGAGACACCAAAGAATAGGCCAAGGCTGAACAGCCCAGACCCTCGGGCAAAAGGTGCGACCTCGGAACAGGTTATGCTTCCCAACAAGACTCCCAACAACAACCTCGGAAAGAGATGCAAACCGAAGTCTTCACTTCGGCTTTCCAGAGGGGGGCATGTGATAGCCAAAGGCTATCGCCTCAATCTGGCCGAACACCCTGCCACAACAATGGCCAGAAGAACTGGCGCTTCCCGGGAACAGGTGGAATCATGCACCTCGGGAGATAGCCGGAGAGCTCCGAGCCTCGGCACGCCAGTAAAACTTGAGGACTCTATTCGCCCCCCAAGGTTGTGAACAGCGCGCCTTTGGAAAAGTGGCACCAGACATTGCTGCCCGAACATGATATCCCCGAAGGCGGAACTCCCTGGAACTGGGAACCCCCGAACTGAGGGTATGCTTCCCGAAGAGGCTCTGTCCGAGCTAGAGGACGACCTCGCCCAGGGAACTCGGGAGTACGGCAGGAGCATTTATGGGAGCATTTAAGGAAGCCTCTGACACGTCCCACCACAGACGTAAAAAGTCACCCTGACGCGCAGACGCCATCAGAATCACATCATGGCCCGTCTCAGCACAAGGCTCGAGGCCATCTGGTTACCAACTATCTGTCCCCTACGCCCAGAAGTTCAGGAGCATCCGACCGCACAGGTGTCATGATCTGAACGGGCTAGGTATTCCTATATATACAGGAAATAAATACTTGACAGGAGGTTGGTAGGCCGGAGACACAGCTCCCACACTCTGAGAAAATACCAGGCGAGACTTTTCTGCCTTTCCCTTTGAGCTAGTGACTTTCTCCTTTTTCCGGCCACCACTGACTTGGGCGTCGGAGGCTCCCCCCCCGGAAAAACACTCCGGGGGCCTCCTAACCCTGTTTACCAGCTTTTCAGGTACTCTCCTTGTGGCGATCCACCTTCCAGGAGTTCTTCCTCTTAGAAGTCTCCTCAACAGTCATCATGAGTCACAACGATGAGGCCCAAGGCCATCATCAGGTACCCTCTATTGGAAAAGGTCATCTTCGTTTTAGTCATGGCAAGTAGGAGGCTTTAGCCTTATTTCCAAGGAAATTCTGTCACGATCTGAAGTAAGCTACCTCTTCAGGATGTCATGAAGAATGTGGATCATTCTAGCTAACTGTCAAAATGGTGTATTGAGCTCGAAGAATATGACATCATATATGAAGAAAGGCCATAAAACGTTAGGCTTTAGTAGACTTTATTGCTAAATTGCCCAAAACTGAGGAAAGCCCTGATAACCTCAGAAACGAGGAGCCCGAATAAGCATTGTTTGTAGATGGCACTTCAGGATCAAAACACTAGTGGGCCAAGATAATACTTCGAGGTCCCGAAGGGATAAAAGCGGCCAAAGCTATTAAGTTAGGATTCCAAGTCAGCAATAACATCATTGAATATGAAGCCCTCGTGGCTAGACTACAATTGTAAAAAATAGTTGGTGTAAGGAATCTGAAGGCTTACAGTGACTCATAGTTGGTTGTCTGGTAGACAACAGGGGACGGTGCCAAGGATCCCAGCCTGGGAAAATACCATGACCTCATCAAGAAATTGATTCGAGAATTTGAAAAAGTAAGGATAGAAAAGGTGGCTTGAAAAAAAAATGTTTAAGCTGACGTACTAGCGAAGTTAAAACAGTCCACCGAGGTACTTGACGGCCCGAGCATAGCCATAATGGCCCTCACCACACCAAAAAAAGGGTGGAAAGACTCTATAAAGGAATATCTGGTCAGTTCGTCCTTACCCCAGGATCCCAAGGAAGCGGCAAAAGTGAATAAATGCTCAAAAAAGTACTTCATGATTGCGGAAGAATTGTATCAACAAGGGTACACAAACCCACTGCAAAGGTGTATTAGTGAAGCGGACATCGAGACAGTCTTGAAAGAGCTCCATGAAGGAGCTTGCGGATCTCACATCAAGACTGACGCCCTTGCTAGGGTACTACTTCGGCAAGGATGCAAGGTAGTTCGTCAAAAAATGCGATAAGTCCTAGCAACACACGCCCATCCAAATAGCACTCTCAGAAGCAATAACTTCAGGTGACTATCCTTACCCCTTCACTGTTTCGGGTATTGACCTCATCAGTCTTTTCCCGACGGCTCCTAGATGAGTGAAGTTTTGTGTAGTTGTAGTAGGTCATTTCACTAAATGGATTGAGGTAGACCCCCTTGAAACAATTTCCACAAAGGGCATCCAGAAGTTCATCTGGAAAAACATCATATGTAGGTTCGGTGTCCTGAGGGTATTAGTAGCAGATAATAGTTCCCAATTCATTGACAAAGGGTTTCAGGAATTCATAACCAACCTTAGAGTAAAAATACACTTTGCCCCAGTTGCCCATCCTCAAAGCAATGGACAAGTTAAGGTGATGAACAGGACAATAAAAGATGGTCTGAAGAAGAGGTTGAAAAAAGCCAAAAGAAGATGGCCTGGAGAACTCCCAAGTGTACTATGTAGTTACTGAACAACCCTAAGAAGAACTACTGGTGAAACACCATTTTCACTCATATTCGGCACCAAGGCTCTTATTCTTGTGGAAGTTGTGCAACCGTCCATCAGGGTACAGGTGTTTGACAAAGAAGGAAACAACCTTGGCTTACGTACCAAACTTGACATGCTCAAAGAGAATAAGGAAATGGCTGAACACAAGTGGAAAGCCTTCCAATAAAGGACAACCATCTTAGCGAATTTGCATGTCAAACCTAAAGGAATCAAGAGAGGAGACCTCATCCTAAGAAAGGCTAAACTGGAACCCCAAAGACCATCTCAGGGTGTACTTTAGGCAAACTAGGAAGGACCTTATTTTGTACTAGATGAAGTTCAGCCAGGAGTCTATAAACTTAGAAATGCTGAAGGAGAAGAGTTGAAAAACACATGGTATTTGGACTCTTCAAAAAAAATTTACACTTAGTTCTATGAACTTAGCAATTTCCAAAGGGGTAGCCTTATTAGGAGAGGCCTTCCCAAAGAGATCAACCAAATGTGGTGATCTTCGAAGTTGCCTAAAGTGTTAGGAGCCTTATGGGATGGCCTTCTAAAGGAGATTAACCAAACATGGAAGTTTTTGAAAATACCCAAGTATTTTGAACATAGCAAATTTCTGAAAACACTGCTTGAATTTCATTGTAAAACACTTAGAGAAATACTCAGGACCCCAGAAGTGATAGCCTATTACCTTCAAAAAAGGTTAAGGTTTTGAATCCTTGATAGTATTTCTAACAAAGGTAATACATAACCGAATGTGCTAAGCCTTGCTGAAGATGGTAAATTAGCTGAAAAAGGTGAATAAGTCAAAACGAGTTAAGTCAATTCACTAAAAAGATTAAAAAGCTTGGTGAGAAAACTATGCTAGCTAAAGTATAGAGAATAAAGATATTCCATTTATAGAAGCCAAGTACAGAAGAAGAAGTACAGAAAAGAGGGGGGAAACCCTATGGGTTGTCTTCTACATTCGCTGGCCCTTCGGCTTCGTCGTCGTCGTCTTCGGCATAGCCCTGCTCACCATTGTCACCTTCATCCATCAGAGGCAGTTATGGGAGGTTAAGAAACTTTATCTTTAACCATGATGAAGAAGGTCCCTCTGGAATGTCTAGAGCTTGGAGGAAGAAGATGTCGAGGTTGGGAAAACGTGAGAGAATCTGATGGCAAGCAAGGCAGAAACCATTTTGGAACAAAGATTTTGTTGCCTCGTTTTCCTTGGCCTTCTTAGCCTTCAAAACCTCTATGTCCTTCTCTGCCTTCTTCTTCTTCTTCTTCCACTTCTTCAGCTAATCGACCTCAGCAATAAGTTTAGCATTGATTTCCAATGCCTTGGTCAAGTCAATGATGGCATCCTCTTTATCCATCCAAAGAGTCTCACCAACCAAACTCTACTCTGCCAGCTTTGCCCTAAGGTCAGAAATTTTCAATGAACATTCCTCGAGGAGCCCCCTCTGGGTTTTGAGCACCTCTTTGCAAAGGTCAACGAGGTCCTCTACAGTGATCTTATTGAGCTCGCCATACCTAAGGCGTGAGCTCACAAACCTCTCCTTTGTTACCAGTCTGAGAGCTTAAATACAATGACAATATTTAATGTGTCAATCTCCCAGGAACTACGCATGTTCTGTCGGCCATTAGAACAATGCTCACTATATTACCAAAGTGGCCCTCTTGGTCTTTATGCAAATATATGTATATTGCTCAAAACATAACACACATATTTACATTTATGCACACTATCGCAGCTAAGAAGGAAAACACTAGCACAATTCTTAGTTTTGGCTTCCACACATTAAGCAATCTTGTTCAGTTGTAGTGACCAACCACTGCACCTATAACTTCCACTGACAAACTGTATCATTTTTGCCATGTAACCCCCTATTTTCTTTATTCCATTATCAAGTAGAGACTTAGAGCAAAACAATATATTTTGTTTTACATCAAAAGCCCAGCTATGGACCAAGTTATGGATTTTTTAAGTTGGCTACCAAACGCTAACCAAATGAACAATAACTAAGCCAACTTTGGAATGTCATATCTTTGGCTACAGGGCTCCAAATTTAGAAATTCCAAATTTTAGTTTAACCTCTGTATGTGCTATAGGTGTGATCAAAATTTCATACCAATAATTCCTCTACACAGGGACTTATGGAACTTTAAGTGCAAAGTCAATTTGGTCACTTTATGACCATTTTGCCCATACAAAATTTCATAAGATTCATACAGTTCATTTCCAGGTGCAAAACCAACATGGGCAAGTTCTTACATGCCTTAAACACTTGGGAAAGTCATTCCCCTAAATTTAGAGGCATTCCATAAACCTTAAACATAATTTTCTTTGGAATAGCTAATAAGTTGCAAAATGGACAAAATTGAACATTCAACCTGAAACTTCACTTTATTGCTTCATATATCATCCATACACCATCCATAGTGTCTTTACATGCATAGATGCATCATACATATGTCCTAGCTTAGTTGGGTATGTACACTACCTTCTTGGAGAGCCTTACAACCACAATGCACTCTAGAAACTTCAAAAGACAGCTGCTGCGTAAGGCAAAAAGTACTAACACTAAAATTAGCAAATGTGCTCTAACAATCATGAAACACTCCAGTTTAATACTAGACATATTGAAGTTCATTTACCTAAAATTTCATAGTAAAAATCAAACTATAACTATTAGGTCTTAGTTAGTACTAACTTGGGCTCTAGAAACCCTTCCTTCATGCTGTCATCTTTAGCATGGTAACACTAAGGCCAAAACCTTGCCATGCTTTTTTCTCCTTAACCCATACTTAGTTCCTTGAGCTTTTTGCTCTCTTCCAAGCATGGTCTTAGCTTCATGGATGTTTGGAAATACAGTAAACAATCCAGGAAACTTTAGAAAACCCTTACCTTTGCTATCAAATCTGAAAAACCCAAATAGAACCAAAATTAGGTTTTCTTACACTGTTTGATGTCTTCTTTGGTTTCTCTTGCTTCCTCTCATTTTCCTATGGTATGGTGGCCATGGAGGATGATGGAAGAGCTTAAGGAAGAGGCCCTAGCTACTGGAGGCCAAAATTTAAGGAAAATGGCAATGAAATAAAGATTTTTCTTCATTTATACATCATTTTTACCAAGGTGGCATATGTGCGAACTTTTGAAAATTTGGCCAACACTTGGACAGTTTATTTCTAGCCATTTTGGCTGGGAAATGACATATTTTGGCCTCTTTTAATCTTGACAAAAAATCATGTTGACTTTAGGCAAAAATGTGGGCACTTAAGCACCTTAGTTGGCATTATGCCATAATTAGTAAACTTTGCCTCTTTGAGCACTTTGGTCCCCAACAATATTATTAATTCCTTTTGATAGTTATCTTTGGAAATATGTGCAATTGAGTACCCAACCTTTCTAACCTTACAATTTAGTCCATAGGTTACTTGAAAATTAGGCGATGTGCCAATGCTTTCTCAAGGCCCAAGCTATCATTGTTTTCGCCACTTAAGGGGGTGTATATTGAATCCTTTACACTTCACAAATCATGCACTATGATGAAAATTAAAGCATATAAGTTTAAGTCCTTATGTTGTAAATTTCCAATTTTGTGAAGGTGGTAACATCCTTGCCCTTAGCCAAGTTTTCCTTTGACTGACTACGGATGGAGGACTGCTTTAACACCCATGCCCGAACATAACCTCCATATGCTAGCAGCTATGAGAGGAACGCTTGACGTGAGTTACAATAGCTTAAAGGCCTAAAATTTTCTCTAAGTACTTGAGGATGAAGGATTACCTGAGCAACGTGCTCAAAAATCCGAGTAGCAAGAACCTTCTCATTCGGAAAATCATTCGTTAGAGATTGAAAGGTGGCATTTGTGACCCTTGCCATTTGAGGGACCATCTTCTTGTAGTACTCCAAAAATAGGTCCATGTCTTCGGTGAAAATCTAAAATGGTTCCCTCGGCACCTTATCTTTAGGGATCTTCGAATCCTAAGCAGCCCGTTTTTTAGCGTGGTCCATCATCCACTCTATCTGGGGCCTGTCCTCTGCAAAATCATGACAAAGTTCCCTTACTACATTGTCTCTTAGCCATTCATCTACAAAATCTAAAATCTTGAAAAATCTAAAATTGATAGATGAATGACTAACAGACAAACCTGGTAAAACTTTGACGTCTCCCTCGTCGGAGTCACTCACGTCCAAGAGCCTAGCAGGGATCTCCTTACCTTTTTGCCTTTGTCTTTCTTCCACCTCCTTAGCCGAAACTACCCCCAGCAAAGTCCCCAAGGTCTTTATAGCAGCGTTAAGACTTAGAGGAATAAATAGGATGACCGCCTCCAAAAAAGGATCTAGCTTTTCGACAGAATGATCCTGAGCTCTAGTCAGATCTTCGAGGCCAGGGGGAGAGAGTCATCCTTTTTTTTCTTAGTCTTCGAAGCCCCTGGAGACTGTATGGCTGGTGCCTTCTTATTTTGCTCCCTCTTCTTGGCTTGACCAAGGAACAAACTCTTGTAAAAGGTTGTGGATTTATTGCCCATTTCTGCAATAAGAAAAATATCAGTGTAAGTGCCAAAATCCAAAAATACACTAGTAAAACAGAACTTACTCTTTACAAGGGTAGAATAGGAGAGTTTGCCCCAAAGAAACATAACTTGTAGCGTTTTGGGAGCCAAACAAGCGTAGTAGAATATAAACAAAACCCTCCAAGATCTGAGTGAAATGAGGTAAACTGGGTGTTCAAAATTTTCATACATAATTCGGTTGAGATTTTTCACCTAACTGTTAAGAAAAATTGCAAAACTTGAACAGTTGACATGTTCAAGCTCCCTACGGTATCCACATGAGCCTTTTATGATCACCACGCCTCCACCGCGTCCTGATAGATGCGTTTCTCTTGCGCTCGCAGTGCTAGCTTGAGTCCTCCAAGGAATGGCAAGAGAATAGTGCGGCTAGTTTTCAGAACTCTTCTAATTTTGGCCTTTTTAGGAAGCTATGGCAAGAGCTCCAAATTTCTCACTATATGATGTATTTACAGCGAGACTAAACTTCCAAGCCTAATGGGTTTCAAAGCCCTAATCCAATTAGGTTTAATTTCAGGCTTAATAATGCCTTAACTTTTGGGTCAATTATTAATACGAAATTATCATGAAACCATAACCTAAATAAATTGGCCCATGCACTCAAATAATCCAATTGGCTCTATGTCTGCAACCTAATAGGCTTATATTACATTGGCAATGATCAGAAATCACATTTATGATCATAAACAATGAGCGGTGTCTAGCAACACATCATTGCTACCCAAGTGACAAGATTGTTGGTGATTCGACTAAACCTTTATGATGATTATCTGTATAAGCCATTGTCCTTTTGTCCAAGATATCAAGACCAAGCACGAGACATGGAATGTGTCTGTCACACCCCACACAGACCCTAGCCCATGCACACTCAGTGCCACTCACCAACAACTATCCAGAAAGTTATCAAACAAGTTTAATTATAACTATTAATAACCACAATTGATTTGGCCAACTTTCTATATTGGCCTTTAATTCTTATTTTCTTAAGTTATGGGCCTGGGAGGTGGCCTAGGAGGCTTATAGGAAGTTCTATTTAATTTCTTGCAGAACAAGGCAAAGTAAAACTCAATAACTTGCAGTAAAAGTAAAGCAGTGTATGTGGTATCTTACAATACAAGCAAGGTATACACTTAAATACTTAAGTGCACAGATTGTGTGTGTTTCAGGTGTGCTACATATATGCATGGCAAAAGAAGCCCGCAGCTTTGTACTTTTGAAACCAAGGTTTTGTTACTCAAAGATATCAACACATAAAGCTCAATTAGCAACATATATACCTCTCATAACTTGGCTTAGAAGCATCCCATACATATATACATAACCAGAACCAACACCAACCAAGCATAACTTGGTATCCAAGTAACCATCAAAGTACACAAAACTAAAGTACCCGGGGCTGTAAGTATTTACACAAAAGATAGCCCAAAAGACTGCTTCTAACTTGGCAAATGCCAAGACCACCTATAGTTCAAACCTTGCCAAGTTATGTCATTAGAACCCAAGCCCTCACTCTCTAAGGAGGAACCTAAGTGTGTAGTACAACAATACACACTGCAACACTAAACCTATGAATATTCATGGTCATGAATGCAAAGACTACGATCAAGGCCAAAGTCCACAAGTCCATGGCTCCTCTAGACATATCCCACAACTACACAGCTTGCAAAACTTATAGTATAAGTCTCGGCCATAATAATATAAAAGACTTGCTCATGTATAAAGCCAAGTTTTGGTTGGCAACATACCTCAATACTAGTGTGCATTTCCTAGAACACAAACAACAAGCAAACACAACCACTCACTCAAGCTCTATGTCTTTGCCTGAAACACAAAAATATAGGCAATGAGTAATAAAACTCAATAGGATTCATTGTACAACCCGACTCATTTTGAGTCTATTTAGTTAAGTCTGAGACTTAACCTCCCTCTTGCTCACCAATCCTGCAAAGAAAGACAATAAAACATCAAAATATCAGATATATAACATACATTCCATGTTAACTGAGACATCTATAACATAATCACTATAATACTTGGTTAGCACACGCAAACAAACAATCAAGCACACAATACACACACACACACACACCACCACCATTTCCATTCGGCCGAAGCCCTAACATGTGTTCATGTGCACCATTGTACACTAATCTTCATAACTCAATCACCAGTCCACTAGACCTCTGAATTTGTTAGCAAGCTAGCCTCACTTGCTAAGAATTCTAACACATGCCATTTGACACGGCCATCCTTGGCCCCTGCCCAGGAAGCCCTGTGAGAGCTGGTCTCATGGTGGATTGCAATTGGCTAGTTATGTATGTGTGCGGATTAAATCCCATGATACTAGTTGATTATCCTAGAATATACAATACGCATGCTCTTCATGCTTTGACTTGGTTTATTAAAACCATAAAACATTAACTTGGCCAAGTAATTTCTACACAAAATAAATACAAATAGCCAAAGCATACAAAATCAACATTTGTGTGAGTTTACTACACATAACAACTCATGAGAACATTCATACATAAAGTAGACTAATGCCCTCACCCAAGAGCAATCCTAGAGTCGAGGACTCCTCATAACATAGACTATGGAGGCAACTAAAAGTACTGTATAAATACAAGCCTCTACTGAGATCTCTTTGACTCAACTCCTACCTTGGACGCTAATCCCAGTGGTGAGTCTCAAAAGTCCTTTGCCAAGTGCTACTAGGCTCTGCAGCCAAAGGAAGATACTAGTTAGTACTATTACTTGACCAACAAGCCAACTGAAAATACTTACGTAGACTAGAATCACAAGGATTCTCAAATGCCCTACCTGTACACACAAAAGAGCACTACCGCGATAATCCTCAACGATTACCCCGTCCAGCAACTTCAGTCTCTACATAACATAACTAGGGAGTGAGAATTCAACAATTCTCAGTAAGGGGTCTTCAGTGTACCTACAAGAAAATTACTAGGACTGGACATATGATCAACATATGTAAACTGGCTGCGAGCTCACACAGCATGAGGGTCTGATATATGCATATATAACTAGGCCATATAGACCTCTCCTCAACTAGTCCTCCTCACGGTGCATCACTCCATGCCTAGCGAGTTCTGATCACTAACCCGCTCCTAGCAAGCCGAAGCTTACTAGATGCAATCATGTAGCCTTCCCATAGTCGTTATGCAGGGGAATTATGGTGGAACTTTGTAGACTAGGTCACAGGACCTCTTTGATGTAGACTAGATGAACAAGGTTTCGCATTGCGACCTCGTGGCTTTGGCACAGCTAGGCCGACAAGGGTTCTAAACCTAGTTTCCTTGCTTGTTGCACAAGCAACCTTAAAACTCTACAAAACTCAAGGAAACTTCTATATTTTGTGGGAATTTTGGAAGTCTCGGAGTACCCCCGGAATCCTTAGACCCTTAAGTACACTAAGAACCCCCTTAGGTCTCACTTGGATCAAGCTAGCAAAATGTGAAAATTTTGGCACTTTCGTCTATGGTGACGTGTCACCAACTATTGGTAACATTCAGTCAGATTTCACTGAATTGGTGACACGTCGCTAGGTTCTACCTATAATTGGCGACGCGTCGCCAATCTGCAGAAATGTAGAAATTGGCGTATTTTGCTGCTGTGAACTTTGGATGATTGCTACACATATCAAACATGCATGGAATGCCTCCAAATTTCATACACACCTAAAGCATGTTGCATAGAACATAACCAACTATCACAAGCTAAGCTATGATGTCTTGTAACATCAATCCAATCCTCCCAATTCCTCTAGTCCACCACAATTCAACCAAAACTTTTAACTAATGCCATAGCTAAAACCACTCAAATTCTTCAAGCAAACTCAAGCTAATGGCATCAAAAGAACTTGAAAACATATCTCCCTTACCTCAACTCAAAGTAACAAGCAACAATCAATCCCTTTTTCGTTCAACCAAGCTCACCAAAGTTCTACACAGGTTCCAATCCAAAAACAAAGCACTAATCATCAAAACCTCACTCTCTAACCAAAACCCAAGCTTCAAACTAACTAAAAAACATGAATTCAATCAAGAACACATCTCTTACCTCGTTCAAAAATAGGGGATGTGGAAAAATGCCCTTCCAAGCTTCAAAATCATGGTTTCAAGCTTGAAATCCACTCCTCCTAGCTTATATACTTTGATAACCTCTTGTTCCACCAAGAATTTTTTTGATTCCAAGGAGAACTGGATGGAGAAATGAGAGTGGAGAGGATGAACACGAAAATATGGCAGGCACTCTCACTTTCCCCTTCTTAAACCCTCCCTTAATACACAAGCCATCAAAGTATTAAGCTTAATACAATTAAGTCCCCCATCTTTGTAAGTTAGTGATTCTTGATTAAATTCTTTTTTATTCTTGAAGTTTGAGTTAAGGTTGAAAGTTAAGTTATAAAATTTAATTTTAAAACACTTGGGACTCGTCCCGGCCATTTAGGATGCAAAATTACCATTTTGCCCTTGAACTTCGTTCAGTGCTTTATTCTTCTCAGAACTTAGTGAACTTTGCTAAACTTCTCTATTCTTGCTATGTAAACCTGAATTAAGGTTCTAAACTTAATTTAAAACACTTTACTTTCCTCAATTTCGCTTCCCACTAGAAGGGCCATAACATTCTCCCCTCCTTCTTGAATTTGGTCCCCCAAATTCTACTGCAACTCCAGAAGAATACTAGGATACCTTTTCAGCATATCCTACTCCGTCTCCCAGGTAGGTTCCTCCTCACTATGGTTAGACCAAAGGATCTTAACCATTGGAATCCACTTAGTTTGCAATTTTTTGACTTTCATATCAAGTATCTAAATGGGTTTCTCTTCGTAGGTCAAGTCTTCTCGAATAGGTATCACTGAAGGATTAACTACTTGTCCCGACTCCATTGTGCATTTTCTGAGTAGACTAACATGAAACACGTTATGCACTTGGGATAGATTAGGTGGTAATGCTAACCGATAAGCAACTTTCCCTACCTTTTCCAACACTTCATATGGTCCAATAAACCTAGGGGCTAACTTGCCCCTTTGCCCAAAACCGCTATTTCCTTTTGTGGGCGACACTTTCAGAAGTACTTTGTCTCCAACTTCAAATCTCAAATCTCTTCTCCTCAATTTCACATACTTGGTCTGTCTGTCATTAGCTGTCTTAATCCGTTGCTGGATTAACTTAATCTTAGCTGTAGTATCAGCTATGATTTCAGGTCCAATAACTACCTTATCTGTAGGATCTGCCCAACAATGAGGTGTTATACATCGCCTCCCATACAAAGCCTCATATGGTGCCATTCCAATAACAGTTTGATGACTGTTATTATAAACAAACTCGATTAGTGGTAAATGCTGATCCCAATCACCTCTAAAATCAATATCACACATCCGTAGCATATCCTCCAAAGTCTGAATCACTCTCTCATATTGCCCATCAGTGTGAGGATGAAAAGCAGTACTAAGACTAACTTTACTTCCCAAAGCCTCTTGAAAAACATTCCAAAATCGTGATGTAAATCAAGGATCTCTATCAGATATAATCTGATCTGGTATCCCATGGAGTCTCACAATCTCCTTGAGATACAACTTAGCCAACTTCTCCAATGTATAAGTGATTCTGACAGGTATGAAATGCGCCGACTTCGTCAGCCTATCAACCACTACCCGTATGGCATCATGTTGACTCCGGGTATTCGGTAACCCTACTAGGAAATCCATAGTGACGGATCCCCACTTCCTCACTAGCAGAGGTAAATTCTAAACTGTGCCTGCTGGTTTCTGATGTTCAGCTTTCACCATTTGACATGTCAAACACTTTGCAGCATGTCCTCCTACGTCCCTTTTCAATCCTGGCCACCAAAAATGTGTCTTCAGATCTTGATACATCTTACTAACACCAGGGTGGATATTCAAAGTACTACTGTGTGCCTCCTGTACGACTTGCTGCGTAAGTCCATTCACATTTGGTACATAGAGACGATCTCCATGATGTAATACTCCATCCTTGTATCTGAATTCCTTTCTCATAATGCCAAGCTTCACTTCTCCTAAAATTTTCTTCAACAACGGATCTTTCATCTGAGCTTCTTTAACTCTGACTAACCAAGCTAACTGCACTTCCAAAATGTAGACTAGGGATTTCTTTTGACTTTTCCAAAATTCATGCAAAGCTAAGAAAAAGTCCCTCAATACTCCTTCAGAGGAGTCCATAGCCTGATCCTTAGATAAGATCACTCCCGTATACTTCCAACTCAATGCATCTGCTACCACATTTCCCTTACCAGCACAGTACTCAATCGAGTAGTCATAATCCTTGATGTATTCAATCCATCGATGCTGCCTCATATTCAGATCCTTTTGGGTAAACAAATACTTCAAACTCTTGTGATCAGTGAAGATTCTTAACGATCTCCCCATCAAATAATGCCTCCATAACTTCAGTGCAAAAATTACTGCTGCTAGCTCAAGATCATGAACAGGATAGTTCAACTCATTAGGCCTCAGTTGTCTTGAACCATAAGCAATCACCTGACTGTCCTGCATCAATACACATCCCAAACCAGAACCTGATGCATCTGTATAAACTGTAAAAGCTCTATTCGGATCTGGAAAAACAAGTATAGGTGCACTAGTCAATCTCTTCTTTAACTCCATATAAGCTTCTTCACACTTCAGTGTCCCCTCAAACTTCTGAGTCTTCTTTGTCAAGGCCGTCAACGTTGTAGCTAATACAGAGAATTTCTCTATAAAGCATCTGTAGTAACCTGCCAAACCTAAGAAACTCTTGACCTCTGTAACTGTAGTCGGTCTCTTCCACTCAATTATTGCTTGAACCTTTTCAGGATCAACTAACAAACCCTGAGCACTGATGATATGCCCCAAAAACTGGATCCTCTCAGACCAAAACTCACACTTAGACAACTTTGCATAGTACTGATTATCCTTCAGCACTTGAAAAACTGTTCTAAGGTGCTTCTCATGCTCTGATGTAGACTGTGAATATACCAAAATATCATCAATAAAAATTCAACAAACTGATCCAAAAATGGCTTAAAGATCCGATTCATTGCTTCCATAAACATTGCTGGAGCATTCGTCACACCAAAAGGCATAACTATATATTCATAGTGTCCATACCTCATCTTAAAAGCAGTTTTCGGGATATCTTCTTCTTTAACTCTAATCTGAAAATACCCAAATCGAATATCAATTTTGGAAAACACCTTCGCTCCCCTGAGTCTATCAAACAGATCATCAATTCTAGGAAGTGGACTTTTATTCTTCATTGTCACTGCATTCAACTTCCTATAATCAATGCACAATCTGAAAGTTCCATCTTTCTTCTTCACAAATAACACCGGAGCTTCCCACGGTGACACACTAGGTTTTATAAGGCCTTTCCTTAGCAGTTCCTCCAACTGCCTCTTTAACTCATCCATTTTAGGAGCTGACATCCTATAAGGCGGTACTGAAATAGGTTCAACCCTTGGTTGCAATTGGATTGCAAACTCAGTGTCCCTCTTAGGTGGTAACCCAGGTAACTCTATTGGAAACACCTCAGGAAACTGATTCGCTACAGGAATTTTCTCAAGTTCCCCTTCTATGGCTACCCCATTCAGTGAGTAATACTCATCTTCACCAACTATGGCGATAGTATCCATAAGTCTAAGATGCAAACTCTTAGCACTAGATGCCAATCCTCCTCTGCAAGTCACTCTCACTCCTTGAGCATCGGTAACGTCGACTGAGTGATTCGCACAGTCAATTTGGGCCATATGTTTACTTAGCCAATCCATTCCCAACACTAGGTCATAAGACCTCAATTCTATCACCCATAACTCACAACAAAAATCATGGTCACCTAACTGCAATGGATACCTCGTAACCATTTCATTGGTCACAATAAAACCCCTCCCCGCAGTCCTGATGAGTCTCAACTCACCTGAGATTCTCATTGTAATTTAAACTTATCTACCAAGGTAGAACATATCACTGAACGAGTAGCTCTCGTATCGAAAAGCACTCTAACACTACCGTTCTGAAAAGTAAAATTACCTCGAACGGTGGCCGGTTCTCTAGTCACCTGACCTGTCAGGGCGATAACCCTCGGCTCAACTGCTGCTGCGGCTACACCAGGCCGATTCCCTATGGCAAGCGGTACAGGGGGTAAATTTTGGGGCGGACCTAACATCGGTCAAGCCCTTGGGCATTCTCTTGCCCAATGTCCTCTCTGACCACAGATATTACAAGCATCTGTTCCCAGAGTACATGCTCTTCCACCATGAAACCGTCTGTATCTAGGACGTAAACCCGTCCTCATTCTCGTTGATGGACCTTGGTTTTCAACCATTGGTCGCTTCCCGGCACTCTTTCCTAAGTTGGCTGGTGCAACCTCCACCTTTTTACTAGATTCTCTGGAATCCTCAAATTCTCTTTCCAAGGCCAATGCCTTCTGAACCACCTGGCGATAGCTCCTGATATCCACTGTCACCATATACCTCCTGAGTACAGGTTTCAAACCTTGGAAGAACTTCTTAGCCTTCAACTCATCATTGCCCATCATGTACGGAGCATACCGGATAAGTTAATTGTAACGCTGCTCCTACTCCCGCACAGACATCTCTCCCTGTGTCAAATTCTCAAACTGATTCCTCCTCTGATCCTGTGTAGCCTCACTGATGTACTCCTGTCTGAACTTCTTTTCAAAGTCTGACCATTTGAGCACCTTCTTCTTGTGCTCTGGGCGGGTACCATTACTTTCCCTCAACAAATCCATCACATCATCCCACCATAAACTAGCTCTCCCTCTCAGAAAGAAAGACACTAAAGTCATCTTCTACTCTGACTCATAACCACTACAAGTAAAAAGTTTGTTCATCCTCGACAACCAGTCCTCTGCTCTGTCAGGATCACCTATCCCATCAAAACTCGGTGGATCAACAGTCTTGAACTTCTCCAACAGTCTCATCTAATGTGGAGTGTCTCCCCTCCTTGGAGCCTCCATCACCTCTTGTTCCTCTTCCTCCTCATGAACATGATTTCTACATTCACGAGCCCTAGGCACTTGCTGTTGCTCAGCATGCCTTTCTTGATCCTGATGTGGGTCATTCTCCTCCTGGACAAAATTTTTGTCCTCATAATCCCTGAACATCTCAGTCACAAGGGTGTTCATACCCTATGCAACTTAGGCCATAGTCTATGTCAACCCCTATAATACCCTGGATATCTCATCCATCCTTGCCACAACTGGGTCACTAGAACCCTTGCCAGGTTCCCTAGTTCCCCTTGAAGCTCTTGACCAGTGTCAACCATAGCAACCTGCAACCACAGCCAGACAACATTCCCCAGATGTTGGTCAGTACTAACTTCCTAGCACTTGGACTTTCCAATCTAGATCTCAGCCTTAGCCGCCAATATCTATGAAATGATTCCTAAGCTCTGATACCAAAAACTGACACGGCCATCCTTGGCCCCTGCCCAGGAAGCCCTGTGAGAGCTGGTCTTAGAGTGCATTGCAATTGGCTAGTTATGTATGTGTGCGGATTAAATCCCATGATACTAGTTGATTATCCTAGAATATCCAATATGCATGCTCTTCATGCTTTGACTTGGTTTATTAAAACCATAAAACATTAACTTGGCCAAGTAATTTCTACACAAAATAAATACAAATAGCCAAAGCATACAAAATCAACATTTGTGTGAGTTTACTACACATAACAACTCATGAGAACATTCATACATAAAGTAGACTAATGCCCTCACCCAAGAGCAATCCTAGAGTCGAGGACTCCTCATAACATAGACTATGAAGGCAACTAAAAGTACTATATCAATACAAGCCTCTATTGAGATCTCTTTGACTTAACTCCCACCTTGGACGCTAATCCCAGTGGCGAGTCTCAAAAGTCCTTTGCCAAGTGCTACTAGGCTCTGCAGCCGAAGGAAGATACTAGTTAGTATTGTTACTTGACCAACAAGCCAACTGAATATACTTATGTAAACTAGAATCACAAGGATTCTCAAATGCCGTACCTGTACACACAAAAGAGCACTACCGCGATAATCCTCAATGATTACCCCGTCCAGCAACTTCAGTCTCTACATAACATAACTAGGGAGTGAGAATTCGACAATTCTCAGTAAGGGGTCTTCAGTGTACCTACAAGAAAATTACTAGGGTTGGACATATGATGAACATATGTAAACTGGCTACGAGCTCACACAGCATGAGGGTCTAATATATGCACATATAACTAGGCCATATAGACCTCTCCTCAACTAGTCCTCCTCATGGTGCATCACTTCGTGCCTAGCGAGTTCTGATCACTAACCCATTCCTAGCAAGCTGAAGCTTACTGGATGCAATCATGTAGCCTTCCCATATTCGTTATGCAGGGGAATTATGGTGGAACTTTGTAAACTAGATCACAGGACCTCTTTGATGTAGACTAGATGAACAAGATTTTGCCTTGCGACCTCGTGGCTACAGCACGGCTAGGTCGACAAGGGTTCTAAACCTCTCACCCGAGCTAGTGGTAGCTAATTATGCTCATTTGCAACATAGTTTCCTTGCTTGTTGCACAAGCAACCTTAAAACTCTACAAAACTCAAGGAAACTTCTATATTTTGTGGGACTTTTGGAAGTCTCGGAGTACCCTCGAAATCCTTAGACCCCTAGGTACGCTAAGAACCCCCTTAGGTCTTACTTGGATCAAGCTAGCAAAATGTGAAAATTTTGGCACTTTTGTCTATGGCAACGCGTCGTCACTGTTGGTAATGTTCGGTGACATTTTGCTGAATTGGAGACGTGTCACTGGGGTCGACCTATAATTGGCGATACGTCACCAATTTGCAAAAATGCATAAATTGGCGCATTTTGCTGTTATGAACTTTGGACGATTCCTACACGTATCAAACATGCATGGAATGCCTCCAAATTTCATACACACTTAAAGCATGTTGCATAGAACATAACCAACTATCACAAGCTAAGCTATAATTTCTCGTAACATCAATCCAATCCTCCCAATTCCTCTAGTCCACCATAATTCAACCAAAACTTTTAACTAATGCCATAGCTAAAACCACTCGAATTCTTCAAGCAAACTCAAGCTAATGGCATCAAATGAACTTGAAAACATATCTCCCTTACCTCAACTCGAAGTAACAAGCAAGAATCAATCCCCTTTTCATTCAACCAAGCTCACCAAAGTTCTACACAAGTTCCAGTCCAAAAACAAAGCACTAATCATCAAAACTTCACTCTCTAACCAAAATCCAAGCTTCAAACTAACAAACATGAATTCAATCAAGAACACATCCCTTACCTCGTTCAAAAATAGGGGATGTGGAAAAACGCCCTTCCAAGCTTCAGAATCATGGTTTCAAGCTTGAAATGCACTCCTCCTAGCTTATATACTTTGATAACCTTTTGTTTCACCAAGAATTTTTTTGATTCCAAGGAGAATTGGATGGAGAAATGAGAGTGGAGAGGATGAACACGAAAATATGGCAGGCACTCTCACTTTCCCCTTCTTAAACCCTCCATTAATACACAAGCCATCAAAGTATTAAGCTTAATACAATTAAGTCCCCCATCTTTGTAACTTGGTGATTCTTAATTAAATTCTTGTTTATTCTTCAAGTTTGAGTTAAGGTTGAAATTTAAGTTATAAAACTTCATTTTAAAACACTCGGGACTCGTCCCAGCTATTCAAGATGCAAAATTACCATTTTGCCCCTGAACTTCGTTCAGTGCTTTATTCTTCTCGGAACTTAGTGAACTTTGCTAAACTTTTCTATTCTTGCTATGTAAACTTGAATTAAGGTTCTAAACTTAATTTAAAACACTTTACCTTCATCAATTTTGATTCCCACTAGAAGGGCCATAACACCATTACCTCAACTAGCTAGTCAAAGAACATGAGACCGAAAGTCCTCAATATGCCCATCAAGCAACTAAGGTCATTTAGCACATTTTAACCATCACTTAGTCAGTCTAACTACTTGAATCATGCAAGGATTACCAAGCAAATAAGTATACATGAATCCTACCTCAGTTCCTTGAGCTTGAGTCCTCGGTTTGCCTTGATTCCTCTAAGACTGAGCTCAAATTTCCAATGGTGATGTCGCCAAGTGACGAAATTGCAAACTCTAAGCTTGATTCTCTCTTCAAGCTTCAATTCATCAATAAATTGAAAAGATTTTGGCAGCAAGTCACTAAGAAGCGAGAAGAACACTTGCAAGAACTCAATCAAGACTTAACTTTGCTCTTTGACCCGAAATCATGGTGTTAACCATGAGTGGAAGCATGCTTAACCGGATGCGGCCACAAGGCCTTAATTTTGGACTAATGCTCCACTTAATCCCATACTTATTTGCATGACCGGATTAGTCCATCAATAGATCATAGGCTCATCTTAAACACCCAATTAATAGTGCAAATAAGTCCCTAAGTTTTGTTCTTGGCCATTAACCATATAACAAAATTTTATGTGCAATTAGACCTCGAAACTTCTCAATTTAGCACCCTCATCACTTCTCATGATTTCATTTAAGTCCCTCACATTTATTTTCTCACCATAAGCTTTATGGCCATTTTTCTTTGTGCATTTCGAACCCGAAAGTTCTCAAATTAACACATACACTACTATTCACATGCTCAAACAAGTCCCTTATGTTTATGATATTTCCTCTGTACTCCTTTTAGTTTCTTGGCCTAGGCCAACCATTGAGAAATGGTCCTAACAGTGTCACTCTCATATAGCCCGATTTATGGTTTCTTGATTACCGAGTAGACTAACTTAAACTGATGACACTGATATTGTATATCGACTCATCCGAGCATGGCCATGCATTTTCTTAGTCTCACTCTATCAAGGGGCCCGAATATATCACTCTCGTTACATTGGAGGGACAAATCCCATCTTGATCATACAAAACCCTATGCATGATATGTGACATACCCAATGACCACCTTCATGTTCACTCAGTTACAAGTAATCAAAAGGAAGTATCAAAGTATATGACTCACATGTAGAGAACCTTCATGACCTTAGCTCAAAGGACTACATATACATGATCATTATGAGAATCACTCATATAACGATCCATGTAGCATTCTCATGGTGCGTCGGTCCAGTACATAAGTTCTCTAACTTGTACCCATATGTAGACTACATATCTTATATTAGTCTCCACATATGCTAGTCTTTATGTATTATTGCAACCCACTCCACAATAATACTAGACCAGTGACATTTCATAATATCATTATTCTAGGGTTATAATTATGTTTGTTACATTACTGATGGCCCAGGGCCTCATCGTTGTGAGTCATGATGACTGTTGAGGAGACTTCTAGGAGGAAGAACGCCTGGAAGGTGGATCGCCTCAAGGAGAGTACCTGGAAAACTGGTAAACAGGGTTAGGAGGCCCCCGGAGTGTTTTTCCGGGGGGGGAGCCTCCGACGCCCAAGTCACTAGCTCAAAGAGAAAGGCAGCAAAGTCTCGCCTGGTATCTTCTCAGAGTATGGGAGCTGTATCTCCGGCCTGCCAACCTCCTGTCAAGTATTTATTTCCTGTAGATATAGGAATACCTAGCCCGTTCAGATCATGACACGTGTGCGGTCGGATGCTCCTGAACGTCTGGGCGTAGGGGACAGATAGTTGGTAACTAGATGGCCTCGAGCCTTGTGCTGAGACGGGCCATGATATGATTCTGATGGCGTCTGCGCGTCAGGGCGACTTTTTACGTCTGTGGTGGGACGTGTCAGAGGCTTCCTTACATGCTTCCTTAAATGCGCCTGCCGTACTCCCGAGGTCCCTGGGCGAGGTCGTCCTCTAGTTCGGACAGAGCCTCTTCGGGAAGCCTACCCTCAGTTCGGGGGTTCCCAGTTCCAGGGGGTTCCGCCTTCGGGGATATCATATTCGGGCAGCAATGTCTGGTGCCACTTTTCCGAAGGCGCGTTGTTCACAACCTTGGGGGGCGAATGGAGTCCTCAAGTTTTACTGGCGTGCCGAGGCTCGGAGCTCTCAGGCTATCTCCCGAGGTGCATGATTCCACCTATTCCCGGGAAGCGCCAGTTCTTCTGGCCGTTGTTGTGGCAGGGTATTCGGCCAGATTCAGGCGACAGCCTTTGGCTATCACATGCCCCCCTCTGGAAAGCCGAAGTGAAGACTTCGGTTTGCATCTCTTTCCGAGGTTGCCGTTGGGAGTCTTGTTGGGAAGCATAACCTGTTCCGAGGTCGCACCTTTTGCCCGAGGGTCTGGGCTGTTCGGCCTTGGCCTATTCTTTGGTGTCTCCGAGGCAAAGCCTGTACCGAAGATACACCTCTTGCCCAAAAGTCATGGGCTGTTCAGCCATAGCCTGTCTCTTGGTGTCCTCGAGGTGACCTGCTTTTTTATTTCTGCAGGTCTGATGGCCAAGCGTGTCAGACTGAGCGGCGCGTCTCCATTTCTCAGGGATGTCAAACGACGTGTCCCAATCAGGAGGCGTGTCCCGGTTTTCCAGGCACGTTTGGGGAGGCACGTCCCCCATTTCTGCGCAGCGGTTGACACGTGGCTTCTTGCCATTGGAGGAGAGGCGCGTCATTTACAGAGGGCGCGCCTTTTCGGGTGCAGCGGGCAGTTACGGCGACGGTTCGCCTCCAATGGGTACTTATGATGTTCTTTCGGTTACCCACCTTTGGCCTATAAATAGCCCATTCTATCATAAGTCCCACTTACTGTTTTTCTGCTCTTTTTCTGCTCTGCCCTCTGTTCTTGCGTTTTATCTTGCTTTCTGTGGCGGAGCTTCTTTAATCAGAGCTTATTCCTACCAACTTTTACGACGGCGTCCTCAGGCAAATCTTTTGGTGGGTTTTGATTTCCAGAGTACTTGATTCCTCTGTTTTTCTGAGTTTTTCTGGAAAACTGTTGTTTTTTCCAAACTCGTCTTCTGAGTTTTTTCTGGAAACTATTTTCTTTTCCATCTCAAACTCTTTTTCATGTCTGCGATGCCTGTTCCCAAGAGCTGGAAACCTCTTCTGGCCCATCCTTACTGTACCACCCCCGAAAAACTAGAGAGGTGGAAGAAAAAATTCTTTCTTCCGTCTTACGCTGTGACCAGACTGCCTCGTTCTAGCCATTTTGCTTTTTCAAACCGTGGCGACGAGGTTACCGTCTTCCGAGCCCAACTGAAGGCCGGTCTTCGGTATCCTCCCCCGAAGGTGGTTTGCGAGTTCTGCCAATTCCATGGCATTGCTGTGAACCAGCTTCCCCCGAACGCGTACTGCTATTTTAACGCCTACCTCTGCATGTGTGGCGTGTTCGGGATAGAGCCCCACTTCATCATTTCCATGCAGTACTACAAGCTCTATGTGGTCCCGAAGGGTGGCTTCTATTTCCTGCTGCCTCGGGGATCCGGGAGCAAAAAATTCACCTTCACCTTCGACACGAAGGACAGCTGGCGGGGGTGGCAGCCTAAGTTCTTTTTCCTCAAGGTGGATAAGAACTGGTCTGATGTCCCGACCAGGTGGGCTCAGGGAGTGCTGAACGCAGCGTCGTTGATCCGAGGATGCTGCTGACCCCACCGTTGGCTTCCGTGTTCGCGGATTTCGACGCCCGCATTCGGGCAGTCGCTGACTGGGCTCCCGAGGTCTCTCCTCGTGCTCTTTACCCCTTTCCTATCAACTGGAGGTTGATGACCGAAGAAGTCCTTCGGGAGCTGAAAGTGGTTAAGGAGCACGTGACCGACCTCAATATGCCCGCTCCCGCCATTGCCGGGAAGGACTCCTGGCTGGTCAAGCTCCTTAAGGGGGAGACTTCTTTCGAAACTTTTGCCGAGAGTGAGTAATCTTCCATCCCTTTATACTTTTTCCTCGGACTTACGCTGATATTTCTTCTCTTTTTCAGAGATGGGCGATGGGGCTGCCGCTTATTACAAGGCCCTCTTTTCTGGCCAAGTGGAGAAGGGGGAGCAAACAAAGAAGGCGGCTTCCCGAAGAAGGAAGACGACAGGGGCGGGGCCCTCGGCCAAACGAGTTAGGAGGGCTCTCCAGCCTTCTCAGCCAGAGCTTTTGGAAGAAGAAGCTGGCGAAGACGCTGGTCTTGTTGAAATTCCACCGGCCGAGGTCCCCGCTACTTCCGCCGAGGTGCCTCCTCCCGACCTCGAGGCCCCCAGAAACACTGTAGTGGTAGAAGTACCCACCGCCGAGGAGCGGTACCGGCAGAAGGGTAAGGGTCTTTCTTCCGAGGGGCCCGAGGATCCCGAGGATACTGTCTCCGAGGTTCCTCCAGGTATGTCTTTAGGCGAAGTTCAGCTCCTTTTCCTTTCGTGAATTTTTCTTTTGCTCCTAACTTCCTTCTCACTTTCAGGGGAGCCTCTTACTGTTGGCTGGAGGGCCATTCATGAGAGGAAACGGGCCCTGCGCGATGCCACAATCCCTGAGGGGAAGATCCCCTTGGAGCCCTTTTGGACAATCATGGAGGATATGAATCTGTTCTCCGACGATTGTCCGAAGATGACTAAAGAGATTTGGAAGGGGATGACCACTGATGCCTCCTTCCGGGCCGTTGCGGCGGCTCACCCGGGGGATAATACCCTCGCCGCAAAAGTCACCGAGCATGCTGCTCAGGTATAGTCTTTACACTTTTTTTTCCTCAATTTTCTAAGTGTTTAGACTTGTACTAACCTGGACTTTTGCCTTGCCGTAGCTGCTGGAGTACGCTGGTTATCTCCGAGTTCGGGTGGCCAGACAGGCTGCCTCCAAGGATGCTACTTCGCGGGAACTTAGTGAAGCGAAGGCTTCGCTTGCGAAGGTGATCGCCAGCAACCAGCAGCTGACAGCGGATTGTTCTCAGCAACTTGCTGCCGTTCGGGAGGAGTTCTCGAAGAAAAGAGAAGAACTTGAAAAGGACTCCTCCCGGAAGATTGCCGACCTCGGCGACCAAGTAAAGGAGCTGCTTGCCGCCAATGAAGATCTTGTCAAGGACAAGGCTGTTTCCGACAGTCTTGCGTCGAGGTTGACGGACGAGAACACTGCTCTTCAAGCCGAGGTCGAGGCTCTGAAGAAGGAGTCCGGAGAGATGCTGGGGATAAGCGAGCTCGAAGAGGAGGTTGCTGAGCTGAGGGACGAGGTCAATGTCCTTGGCATTCAAAAACGTACTTCTGACGACATGGCCAAGGTCGCCTTTCAGGACGGCTTCTGCCTCGCTCGGCACCAGGTGCTGCAGAGGTTCCCAGATTTGGACCTCTCTTTTCTGGAGGGCCTAAATATTCCTGAGGGACCTCGGTGGCAGTGGTCCAGGGTCGAGCATCTGAAGCTTCCTGGTCTTCGTCCGCCCGGCTCTCCCTAGTTTGTTTTAGGGCTCCTCTTATTTTTCTCCTTCGTGCTCCTTCTTTGGACACTTCTTTTGTAAGGCAGCGTTTGCTCTAAATGAACAATCTTTTCGGCTAAGTCCTTTCTTGCAAGTTTCTTCATTTCCACTGTCCCGAACACGTTCGCTTCAAGAGACTTTCGGAAAACCTGCAACCAAAGAAACTTTTTACCTTCCTTTGTCCCGAGCGTGCTCGCTCAAGAGACTTTCTGGAAAATTTGTAAAAATTTGGCTAAGTCTTTTGCAGGCTTTTTGTTTCCTTTTATCCCGAACATGTTCGCTCAAGGGCCTTCGGAAAACCTTTAGCCAAATTTTTCTGTCTTCCTATTCTCCCGAGCATATTTGCTCAAGGGACTTAGGAAAATCTTCACGAGATTGCTCATTCCCTTTTTCCCGAGCACGTTCGCTCAAGGGTGTTCGGAAATTACCTCTGCTTTTGTTTTGGCGTGTACTTTTGCGAGATTCTTGCTTTCCCTTTCTCCCGAGCATGTTCGCTCAAGGGTGTTCGGAAAATTTTCTCTGCACTGATTATGCTGAGTACCTTTGCAAGATTCTTGTTTCCCATTTTTCCCGAGCATAGTGGCTCAAGGGGCTTCGGGAAGTCACAACCGCTTTTTTCGTGGCGAGCACCTTCACGGAAATCTGTCTTGGACAATTTGGTATACTTGAAAATTTTTCTCAAGACCATTCTTCTCTAGACCATTCTGTACTTAGAATATTTCTTGTACAATATACTTCTTCCGCTCAAGCTTAGGCGTAGAATCTTTTCAGGGCGTCTGAATGCCAAGTGTTTTTCAATTCTACGCCTTCGGCGTCGCCAAGCTTGTACACGCCTTTTCGTACTTCGGCGAGAACCAGATAAGGTCCTTCCCAATTTGCGCGAAGTACTCCGTGAGATGGCCTTCGGGGTGCAAAGTCGGCCTTTCGGAGAACGAGGTCTCCTTTTTTGATTTCTTTTGGCCTGGCTTTTAAGTTGATAGCCGCGGCCACTCTTTGCTGGAAAGCTTTTCTTCTCAGCTCGGCTATTTCTCTGTGTTCGGCCACAAGGTCGAGCTTGGTTCTCAGACCGAGGTCGTTTCCGCCTTCATCAAATACTTGCACCCGTATTGAAGGCTGAACTATCTCTATTGGGATAATGGCCTCTATTCCGAAGACGAGTGAGAAGGGAGTTTCCCCTGTGGCTCTTCGTGGCGTCGTTCGGTAGCTCCACAATACACTTTGGAGTTCTCCTGGCCATTTCCCCTTGGCTTCCCCAAGTCTCTTTTTCAGGCCATCTTTTATGGTCCTGTTTGATACTTCCACCTGCCCATTGCTTTGGGGGTGAGCTACTAGGGTGAAGTGCATCTTTATTCCGAGGTCGCTGATGAATTCCTAGAATCCTTTGTCTATGAACTGGGATCCATTATCAGCTACTAGTACCCTCGGTATGCCAAATCTGCATACGATGTTTTTCCATACGAACTTCTGCACTTCTTTTGCCGAGATAGTTGCTAGTGGTTCTGCCTCTACCCACTTTGAGAAATAGTCCACTGCTACCACGCAGAATTTCACGCCTCCGGGCGCTGTGGGGAGTGGCCCAATGAGGTCTATACCCCAGACTGCGAAGGGCCAAGGATAGTCTGCCGACGTTACCATTTCCAAGGGTATCCTCTGGATTTTTGCATGTCTCTGGCAACTACCGCACTTCTGGACGAACTGCCTTGCGTCCTTTCTCAGGGTAGGCCAGAAGTATCCTTGGCGGAGTATCACTGCTGCAAGGGCATCAGTTCCAATGTGCGAGCCGCACATGCCTTCGTGGACTTCTTCGAGGACCATCTCAGTATCCTCTTCGCCCACACATCTCTGCAGCGGATTTGCATATCCTTGCCAATATAACTCTTCACCAATCAGGAAGAATCTTCCGGCGCGTCTTCGCAGTCTTGCAGCATTGCCGGCGTCTTCGGGAAGCTCATTCTCTGCGAGGTATCTCTTTATGGGGTCCTTCCACCCCATTCCCGAGGTCGTTACGCTTAGCACGGAGATGCTTGGATGGTCTAGCACCTCGGTGTATGTTTTGGACTTTGCTAAGCAATCTGCCTCAGTGTTATTCCGCCGGGGTACATTTTTGATCCGTACGGCGTCAAACTCTTGGATGAGTTTTCTTACCAGCTCGTGGTATTTTGCCAAGATGGGGTCCTTCGCCCCATAATCTCCTGCCGTCTGCCGAACTACCAGCTGGGAATCGCTGTGAGCCCTTAAGTTTCTCACGCCAATCTTTCTGGCCAAGCGTAATCCCGCTATGAGGGCTTCATACTCAGCCACATTATTGGTGACGTTGAAGCTGAACTTGATAGCCTTCATCACCTCTAGGCCTTCGGGTCCTCTGATAACTATTCCAGCTCCCTGGTGTTTGGACCCCGAGGCTCCGTCAACATGCAAGGTCCATTCTGGCTCACCTTCTTTCGGATCTGAGTGGTTCTCCTCAGTGGTGGGTATTTCGGCGATAAAATCTGCCAATGCTTGGGCTTTTATGGCCTTCCGAGGCTCATACGTGATTTCGTGTTCGCCAAGCTCTATGCACCACTTGGAGAGCCTTCCCGAATGATCAACTCTCTTCATGACATCCCGTAGTGGTAGACTACTTCGGACGATGATGGGGTGAGCCTGGAAATATGGTCGCAGCCTTCTTCCTGCAAGCACCAAGGCGTATATAGCTTTTTGAAGCAAAGGGTACCTGACCTCGGCGCCGTGCAGGGACTTGCTGACGTAGTAGACCGTCCATTGTTTCGGCCCTTCTTCTTTTATCAGGACCGAGCTCACGGCCTTTTCTGTGACGACGAGGTACAGTACGAGGGGTTCTCCCACCCAAGGTTGCCGCAGAGTCGGCAGGCTGGCCAGGTAGACTTTGAGTTCTTCCCAGGCCTTTTGGCAATCTCCTTCCCAGGGATGATTGTTTCTTCCGAGGTCGCCTTCCATCTTTGCTGCCTTTGTGAGGACTTTGAAAAAAGGTCGACACCTATCTCCGTACCTGGAAATAAACCTGCTCAGAGAGGTTATTCTTCCGGTTAGTCTCTGCACGTCTTTCACTGTGGCAGGAGTTCGGAACTCAAGTAGAGCCTTAATCTTCTCAGGATTGGCGTCGATGCCTCTTTCGGATACCATGTACCCAAGGAATTTTCCCGACGTCACCCCGAAGATACACTTCTCGGGGTTAAGGCAAATCCCGAAGGCTCTGAGCTTTTGGAAGGTTTCCTCCAAATCTGCAACGTGGTAGCCGGGCAGCTTGCTTTTTACTATCATATCGTCAACATATACTTCCATGTTTCTCCCCATTTGGTCTTTAAAGACCTTGTTCATCAGTCTCTGGTAGGTGGCTCCTGCATTTTTCAGCCCGAAGGGCATTCTGATATAGCAGTACGTTCCTCCCTCGGTGATGAAGGCGGTTTTCTCTTCATCTTCCGGGTCCATCCTTATCTGATGGTAGCCGCTGAAGGCATCTAGGAAGCTCAGGAGCCCGTATTCGGCCGTTGAATCTACCAGTTGATCTATTGGCGGGAGGGGAAATGAGTCTTTCGGGCAAGCATCGTTCAAGTTTCTGAAATCAATGCACATCCGGAGTTTGCTGCTACCTTCTTTTGTGGCAATGACCACGTTGCTTAACCATTCGGGGTATTTTACCTCCCTGATAACTTCAGCATCCAATAGGCGCTGGACTTCGGTTTTCACAAAGTTGCTTTTGTGGGCTGAGATGCTTCGTTTCTTTTGCCTGATAGGTTTTGCTTCCGGGCTTACTTTGAGGCTGTGCTGTATTATGCCAGGGTTCACTCCTGGCATGTCTTTCGGCGAGTAGGCAAACAGATCTTTATTTTTTAGCAGAAAGGATACAAGATTTTCCTTATCACCTTTGGCCAAGCTCTTCCCTATTCGGGTAGATTGTCCTGGGACAAGATCTACTGCTTCCGTTTCTGCTTCTGCGGGATCTCCTTCTTTGCCTTTCTCCTGCGCCTTTGCCTCCACCGTTTGTGTAGAGCTGTTTGCCGGAGCCTTTCGTGTTTTTACAAACACCTTTCTTACCTCGGCTTGGTCGATGAAGACCTCTGCATCTCCATCCTTGGTGGCGAATGTGACAGTCAAGTACTTCACATCGGGGTGAATGTGCAGGTTCCCCTGAGTCTGCCTTCCAAGGATGGCGTTGTACGAAGACGGGACATCCATGACGATGAATCTTGCCATTGTGGACGCGTACGACTCAGCTGCTCCGTCTACCGAAGTGCCTTTCATCATCAAAGGGAGGTCGATCCATCCGAGGACGGGTAGTTCGGATGGCCCAACGCCGAAGGTGGGCGTGGTGACAGGTTTCAGCTCGCTGCTGGTGATGCCCAAGCTCGGCAGTAAGTGCGAGAATAGGACGTCAGCATTTGAGCCATCATCAAGCAACACTCTCTTGACGTCCCAGTTCCCTATTCTCGCCATTATCAGCAGCGGGTCGTCGTGGGGGAAGACGACAGTGGAGCCATCTTTGCGAGCCAATTTCTTTGATGGACTTTGATACTCCATAACCGCAATTTCTCTGGCCTTCCGCTTTCGTTCCGAGGATGGGAGCCCCGTGGTGATGGTTTGGATGACCCCTACTGGAGGTGGAAGGCGCCTTTTTGGACTTCTGTTTCTCCGCCTGTCGGAGTCATAGTCCTCATTTTCGGCCCTCTCTTCCTCCTCTTTTCTGCCTTTTGGGGAGGGCATCCGCAGATACTTGCGAAGTTGGCCCTGTTTGATCAGCGACTCTATGTACTTCTTCAGCTGGAAGCAGTCTTCGGTGTCATGACCGTGGTCGCGATGAAACTGGCAGAACTTCTTGGCATTCTTCTTATTATCGGCGGCCATGGCCTTTGGCCGCCGAATCTGCGTCCCTTGCCTTTCCAGCGCCATGAGAATGTTGGTCCGTGTCGTGCTCAAGGGTGTGAAACTTTGAGGTTTCTTTCCTCGCATTCGCCGTGGTTGACCTGTGTGTTCAGAAAGATACCGAGCTTGCTGGCAGGACCCTTCGGCGCGGTGATGATCAGACTTCGGCCCCGCCATCCTCAATTCCTCGGCTGTCATGTGCTGCTCTGCCCTTCGGTAAAATTCTCCGAGGGTCTCCGGGGGGTCCTTTGAGAACTCGTAGAACAGCTGTGAGTCACGCCGAAGGCCCCGTGTCATAGCGAGGATGCGGATTTCGGGCCGGAAGTCCGGGACGCTGAGTGCTTCCCTGTTGAATCGTTCGACATAGTCTCGGATCGTCTCTCCGTTTCTCTGCTCTGTGTCGAACATCTGTACAGGCATTTTGGCCGTCGGCCTGCTCCCAATGAACTGCTGGGTAAAGGCTGTGGACAACTCCTGAAACTCAGTGATAGTCCCTGGGGGCAACGAATTGTACCATGCTGTTGCTGGGCCCGTGAGGGTGACTTCAAAGCATTTGCACATGGTAGCGTCATCAGCTCCGTGCATTATCATACTCCGCCTGTACTTCGTCAGATGGGCCTGTGGATCAGTCCGGCCATCATAGATCTCCAGCCTAGGCACTCTGAAGTCGCCTGGCCTAGCTGCCTCAACGACGGCGCGAATAAACGGGGAGCCATCTTCGCATAACGCCCCCGACAGCCTGTCCCAAACGGGTTTTCTGGTCACTTGCTTTTCCACTCTGTCCAGCCGTGCCAATATCCTTTCCATAAGCGCAGTGGCGCTAGGACCATTTTCGCGGGAGGGTGATCGACGGCGCCTTTTCGGGGAGCGAGTTCGGCGCGGAGGGGTCAGGGCCCTCGCCTCGGGCGACGAACTGCTTCGCCGTGAGACTCTCGGTCGCTTGGACCCGATTTGTCCCACAGGCCGTTTCCCGAGGGCTATATCTTCTGTGGATGATTCTCCGCGAGGATCTCCACTTTCTGAACTGCGGTGTGTAGACTTGGGGCTTCTCTCCCGAGGGAGTGTTGATGAGGAGGGTTTCTGGGCCTGTGACTGCTGTGGCCATCTTCGGTCGATCTGCTGAGTCATTTCAGCAACGACCGAGCGCTGAAAGTCCCTCAAGAAGCTCATGGTGATTACCAGAGGGCGGTCCTCCTCGGGCGTAGAAGTCTCTGGGAGTGTCTGCTCAGCAGCCGGTTGTATCTCAGGCGCGGACGAGGACCTTGGGAGTCCCTTGTCCTTAGAACGCCGAGTCTCAACGACGGCAATCTGCGAGCGGGTTCCCACAGACGGCGCCAAATGATGGCCCAGGGCCTCATCGTTGTGAGTCATGATGACTGTTGAGGAGACTTCTAGGAGGAAGAACGCCTGGAAGGTGGATCGCCTCAAGGAGAGTACCTGGAAAACTGGTAAACAGGGTTAGGAGGCCCCCGGAGTGTTTTTCCGGGGGGGGAGCCTCCGACGCCCAAGTCAGTGGTGGCCGGAAGAAGGAGAAAGTCACTAGCTCAAAGAGAAAGGCAGAAAAGTCTCGCCTGGTATCTTCTCAGAGTATGGGAGCTGTATCTCCGGCCTGCCAACCTCCTGTCAAGTATTTATTTCCTGTAGATATAGGAATACCTAGCCCGTTCAGATCATGACACGTGTGCGGTCGGATGCTCCTGAACGTCTGGGCGTAGGGGACAGATAGTTGGTAACTAGATGGCCTCGAGCCTTGTGCTGAGACGGGCCATGATATGATTCTGATGGCGTCTGCGCGTCAGGGCGACTTTTTACGTCTGTGGTGGGACGTGTCAGAGGCTTCCTTAAATGCTTCCTTAAATGCGCCTGCCGTACTCCCGAGGTCCCTGGGCGAGGTCGTCCTCTAGTTCGAACAGAGCCTCTTCGGGAAGCCTACCCTCAGTTCGGGGGTTCCCAGTTCCAGGGGGTTCCGCCTTCGGGGATATCATATTCGGGCAGCAATGTCTGGTGCCACTTTTCCGAAGGCGCGTTGTTCACAACCTTGGGGGGCGAATGGAGTCCTCAAGTTTTACTGGCGTGCCGAGGCTCGGAGCTCTCAGGCTATCTCCCGAGGTGCATGATTCCACCTATTCCCGGGAAGCGCCAGTTCTTCTGGCCGTTGTTGTGGCAGGGTATTCGGCCAGATTGAGGCGACAGCCTTTGGCTATCAATTACGTAGAAAGAAAACAACAAAGATAATTACTGATTAATGCTTCAATAAAATATCATGTCTCAATGTTCAAAATAAATGCAATCATCTCATGATTGACTTTTGGGCACAACACTAACATAACCAGCCACAACTTCTTTCCGTCCATTTCTGGCTTTGGCATGCTCTCGTTAGTAACATGCTCCTTGATGACCCCTAGGTCCCAAAGTACCTCTTCGGTCATAGGGTTCCATCTGATTGGAAAACGATAAAGCAGACGCAAAGAAGCCTGATTTGTCCAATCAGCTACTACCCGAATGCGACCATCGAACTCGTCAAACTGGGACTATAATTCAATCGTAAGCAACTTCAATTGGTCCATCACGTCAATATCAAGGGTCCCAAAAGCCCACTTCGCAGGCATGTTTTTCCATGTTTTATCTACCTCGATGAAGAAGTAATTCTTCTGCCACCCTTACCAGCTACCCTTGGTTCCGAAGGTGGAAGTGAATTTCTTACTCCCAAATCCTTAAGGGAACAAGAGGTAAAATCCTCTATTCGGGACAGGATGAAGCTTATAATATTGCATGAAAAAAATGAAGTGAGGGGCTATCTTGAAGACCCCACACATGCAAAGAAAGGCATTGAAGTAAAGGTATGAGTTCAGAGGCAATTAGTTAACAGCTATGCCATGAAATTGGCAAAAGTCACTCACCATCTTCGGGGGGCGGGGGATACCGAAGACTCACCTTTAGTTGTGAACTAAAAACGGTACTCTCATTGTGCCAAGGAAGGTAGCTCAACTTGCCAAGACTAGGAAACCTAGTCTTGACATAAGAAGGAAGATAAAACTTAGCTGTCCACTTCTTCAGCTTCTCTGAAGTGGCACAGCTCAGGTAAGAGTTGAGTGGACTCTAGCTCTCAAGAATTTGATGAACTTCAGTGCAAGAAGTGGACATATTTGGTGATTGTAACCCTAACCTCATAATTACTAAGGGAAGAAAGATTGAAGAAAAAAACAATTTCAAAAAATGCCAACCTATATGACGCAGGAAAAGCACTACAAAAAGTTGCCAAAAATTACTCCGTTGCTAAAGCACCACCACAAGAGAATAGGAAATCTAGAAAGCAAGAGAAAGCAAAAAGTAGATGTGAGAAAACCTTGGGGAGAGATGGCTTTATATAACCCAAAGAGGGTAGGTGAAACCATGCCATAATGACCCTTTGTAGGCGAAGAGACGTAACCAATGTAATAGATGCAAAGCATAGCCAATAATCTTGTAATGTGTGTCACACAGTGTGAAAAATGAGGGCACACCACCTAATCTATTAAATCTATGGTGCGTGAACCGAGGTGACATGACCTCTCATCCAAAAAAATATGATGATCCACTTACATATGGCGAGAATAAGAACCCTAGGGAAAAAGCAACATTTTTTTGTGTCGAAGGTGTGACTGTTATGGCCCTTCTAGTGGGAAGCATAATTGAGGAAGGTAAATTGTTTTAAATTAAGTTTAGAACCTTAATTTAAGTTTACATAGCAAGAATAGAGAAGTTTAGCAAAGTTCACTAAGTTCTGAGAAGAATAAGGCACTAAACGAAGTTCAGGGGCAAAATGATAATTTTGCATCCTGAATACCCGGGACGAGTTTTGAGTGTTTTAAAATGAATTTTTATTACTTAACTTTCAACCTTAACTTAAACTTAAAGAATAAACAAGAATTTAATCAAGAATGAGTAAGTGACAAAGATGGGGGCTTATTTGTAACAAGCTTAATACTTTCATGGCTTTGGGGTTAAGTGAGGGTTTAAGAAGGGAAAGTGAGGCTATGGCTGCCATAATCTCATTTCCAGGCTTCTCACCCTCATTTTGCTCTTAAATTAAGCTTGGAATCAAGTGTTCTTGGTGTTAAGAGGTGCAATTCAAAGTATATAAGCTAGAATGAGTGCATTTTAAGCTTTAAACCATGATTTTGAAGCTTGGAAGGCCATTTTTCCATATCCCCTATTTTTGAATGAGGTAAGCAAAGTGTTCTTGATTGAATTCATGTTATTTACTTGGTTTGGAGCTTGGGTTTTGGTTAGAGAGTGAAGTTTTGGTGATTAGTGCTTTGTTTTTGGGTTGGAACTTGTGTAGAACTTTGGTGAGCTTGGTTGATTGGAAAGGAGATTGATTCTTGCTTGTTGCTTAGAGTTGAGGTAATGGAGTTATGTTTTCAATTTCATTTAATTCCATAACCTTAAGTTTGCTTGAAGAATTCGAGTGGTTTTAGCTATGGCATTAGTTAAAGGTTTTTGTTGAATTGTGGTGGACTATGAAGGTAAGAGGATTGGATTGATGTTACAAGATATCATAGATTAGCTTGTGATAGTTGGTTATGTTCTATGCAACATGTTCTATGAGTGTATGAAATTTGGAGGCATTCCAAGCATGTTTGATATGTGTAGGAAGCGTCTAAAGTTCATATCAGCAAAATGCGCCAAATTCTGCATTTCTACAAATTGGCGACGCGTCGCCAATTATAGGTCGAAGCCTACGACGCGTTGCCAATCCAGAAAAATGCCACAGAACAATGCATCACCACAGTTGGTGATGTGGCGACGCGTCGCCACAAACAAAAATGGCAAAGTTTCAACATTTTGCTAGGATGATACAAATGAGACCTAAGGGGGTTCTTAGTGTACCTAGGGGTCTAACGATTCCGGGGGTACTCCGAGACTTCCAAAAGTCCCACAAGATATAGAAGTTTCCTTGAGTTTTGAAAGGTTTTAAGGTTGCTTATGCAACAAGCAAGGAAACTAGGTTGCAAATGAACATAACTAAGTACCACTAGCTCAGGTGAAAGGTTTAGAACCCTTGTCAACCTAGCCGTGCCGCAGCCATGAGGTTGCAAGGTGAAACCTTGTTCATCTAGTCTACAAGGAGGTCTTATGGCTTAGACTACAAAGTTCCACCATAATCCCCTACATAACGACTAAGGGAAGGCTACGTGATTGCATCAAGTAACCTACGGCTTACTAGGAGTGGGTTAGTGATCAGAACTCACTAGGCACAGAGTGATGTGCCGTGTGGAGGACTAGTTGAGGAGAGGTCTTGATGGCCTAGTTATATGTGCAAATATCATACCCTTAAGTTGTGTGGGCTCGCAGCAAGTTTACATATGTTTATCATATGTCCAGTCCTAGTAATTTTCTTGTAGGTACACGGAAGACCCCTTATTGAGAATTGTCGAATTCTCACTCCCTAGTTATGTTATGCAGAGACTGAAGTTGTTGGATCAGGTAATCATTGATGATTATCGCGGTAGTGCTCTTTTGTGTGTACAGGTACGACATTTGAGAATCCTTGTGATTCTAGTCTACATGAATATACTTAGTTGGTTTGTTGGTCAAGTAACAGTACTAACTTAAGTCTTCCTTTGGCTACAGAGCCTAGTAGCACTTGGGCAAGGACTTTTGAGACTCGCCACTGGAATTAGCATCCAAGGTGGGAGTTAAGTCAAAGAGATCTCAATAGAGGCTTGTATTTATACAGTACTTTTAGTTGCCTCCATAGTCTATGTTATGAGGAGTTCTCGACTCTAAGGTTGCTCTTGGGTGAGGGCATTAGTCTACTTTATGTATGAATGTTCTCACGAGTTGTTATGTGTAGTAAACTCACACAAATGTTGATTTTGTATGCTTTGGCTATTTGTATTTATTTTCTGTAGAAATTACTTGGCCAAGTTAATGTTTTATGGTTTTAATAAACCAAGTCAAAGCATGAAGAGCATGCATATTGCATATTCTAAGATAATCAACTAGTATCATGGGATTTAATCCGCACATATACACAACTAGCCAATTACAACTACCATGAGACCAGCTCTCACAGGGCTTCCTGGGCAGGGGCCAAGGACGGTCGTGTCAGTGACCTCGTCAAAAGTAGGAATTTAGCCTCAGGTAACGTCTTCACCTCGAGGTTTAACCTTGCCGAAATGGAACGCAAAAAAAAAAGTCCAGAAGTATGCTGAGAGTACAACATTAGCAAAAGAAGGGATCTTGGATCCTAGACTAATCAGAGGAAATCAAGTTAGGCCGGAGGATCAACCTCGGTCGAAGGAAGTTCCTGAACCAAGGGCAGCCCCGATCGATTAGAATCAAAGATACAACTTCGGGTCCTTGGAGGGGGCATGTGATAGCTAGAGGGCTATCACTAATAGAACATCTTAATTAGTAGACCTAACACCACCCTCAGAAATGGATACATCAAACCTTGGGATACAGATCTACACCACCCTCGGAAATGTACATGACCAACCTAAAAAACGTAAGCTTGCCACCCTCGGTAGAAGGAATACCTCCCAAAAATGTCCTACGCAATCAAAGGGCTTTCCTAGTCACCTTCAAGGGAAATCCTACATCCAAAGGGGTTTAAGATCCCCAAGGCATCCTTGGGGAGAAATGACAAATATAGTTGAAGAATCTCTTACAGAAACCTCGTACACACCCTTACCCTTTGGGTATAACCACCTACGGCCAGCTGGGAGATACCTCTCTTTGAAGGTACGAACCAAATCCAGCTAAACACGTGTCCTAATCTAATCAGGCTGGGCATAATGGCCTCCTCCTCTCGGCCTCCTATAAATACTTAGGGGAGGCGCCCAGGTAAGACACAAGAAATACCCTCCATTTCTATTCTATACTCTTAACAACTTCTCCCCTTACATACTGACCTGGTCGTTGGAGATCGCTCCCTCAGAAACACATTTCGGGGAGCTCCTAACCCTTATTCTTCAAGTGCTGTAGCTACTACTGAAATGGAGGTCTACCGGAGGCTCAACATGTCCTACATCAAAGATGTGCTACAGCATCACATAGTCTACTTTTGTATGGATTGTTATAGTCTACTTTTGTATGGATTGTTACCCACTCCGGGGTAATCTAATTATGGTGCCAAAACTATGCATTTAAACTCCCAGGATTGGTGTGTCCTGTAGGTCATCAAAACAACACCCCTAGTGTACATACTCAAGTGACCCTCTTGAGCACTAAATAAATACATGCATATTGGTCTAACCATAACACACATATTCACATTTATGCACGCATATTCACATTTATGCACACTGTGACAGCTAAGAAGAAAAACAATAGCTCAAGTCTTAGTTTTCGCTTCCACACATTAAGCATTCTTACTAGGTTCAAAAATTTCAGCCACTGCACCCAATGTTCCACTAACAAATTGTATCATTCTAGTCATGTACCCCCTAGTTTATTTTCTCCATTATCAAGTAGAGGTTAGGGCAAATCAAAGAATTTTATTTTACATCAATAGCCCACCCATGGACCAAGTTATGGATTTTTGTAGTTGGTTACAAAATTCTGACCAAATGAACAGTAACTTAGCCAATTTTGAAATGTCATAACTTTGGCTATAGGGGTCTAAATCCAGACATTCCAAATCCTAGTTAAACCTATAGATGTCCTATAGGTGTAGCCAAAATTTCATACCAAGATTCAATCTACACAGGGAGATATTCAACTTTAGGTGCAAGGTCAAAATTCTGGCAACTTTTGGACCATTTTGCCCATACAAGTTTTCCAAACCATTGAAACACTTCATTCACAAAGATAAAGCCCTCCAAGGCTATCCCATACATGTCCAATACATATATGAATTACATTCTCTTGCATCTAAAAACTTTATGTTGCCAAAACAGAATTTACAAGTAAGCAGCCTATCATTCACACTTAGGCAGCTTTGCACCACATTACATACATAGCCAAAATATTACTCAAATGTTCACATACTTGTCTCATTTAACATACAATACATGTACATGCATACATGCACTACAAAATGGTCTTAACTCAGCAAAATATACACTCTAGGTTACAGGAGTGCCTGAGACACAATGGACTCCAGAACAGGATGCTAGACAGTTGCTGCACAGCACAATAAGTACCACCATTAAAAATATCAAATGTGCTTCTAAAATCACCAAAATTTCCAGATCACAAGTACACATATAGAAGTTAAAGTATCTGAAAATTTAGAGTAAAAATAAAACCACAAAGGTTATTTTGAAGGTGATCTTTCTGCTGGACGTGAAATGACAGAATTGAGGGGAGTAAGTTTCATTGAGAAACTTAGTAAGGGAAGTACTTGGATTCAATAGGAAATGTAACCATCATTAAAAACTGCATCCAAAGACACTAAAACACAAGAAGCACAATGCATATATACAAGATATAGCAACCAAATGCAGCAGCCACTCACAACCAACAAACACATGAAATGCAGTAGCAACAATAACCATAGATTAGTCCATAAAACATGCAATAAACTTAAATAAATCACTATGGAAGCCCTCCTCAAGCTAATGTTTGGCCTTAGGAGGATTTTAAGACTAGTTAGTACTAACTTTGGGCTCTAGAAACCCTCATTTCACTGCCATCCTTATGCACTTCACACTAGGTCACAAAACCTTCAATAAGTGCACTCCCCTCACTAAGCTTGGTTCATCAAGCTCATGGCTCTCTTCCAAGCTTAGCCCTAGCTCCATGGTTGCTTGCAAAAATAGAAAACAACCCATGAGAGCAAGAGAACCCTTACCAAAGTGGGTAGGCTGAAAATCAAGCTTGATCCTTAAAGTGTCCAAGTAATAACTCTAGTTTCCTTCTAATTGCTTCCTTTTCCCTTCAATTTCAATCAATTGCAAGTTTGAAGGTGTGGTAGCTATGGAGGAAGTGTGGATGTGTTCTTGGGCTGGAGAAGGATGAAAATGAGAGAGGGATAAGTGATTTGGCCACTTAAATGGCCTTAAATGAGCTTAAGGGCACAAAACACACTTAACAAGCTTAACCTTGCTTTATGTCATTTTCCTTCTCACTAATTATGGTTTCTTTGTCTTAAAATCATTGGAACACATGTGCCTAACATTTTTGACTATTTATCAAGTCTTGGCTGCCTCCCCCATGGGGGATAACCCCACAATTCCACCCTTAGACTTAAGTCAAAAGCTTAAACACTTTAAGGTTTACACTAGGAAATTTAGGTCCTTATTGCCTTTAGTGTTTTCTTTGTCCAAACTTGTCTTCCATGAGAAATTTGGTCCTCCAATAGCACTCTCATACCATTCATATCCTTCTCATAACTCTCTAAATCTCTTTTATGAAAGTTTTACAATTGACTACCTGAACTTCCAAAATCTTACAAAAAAAGTCCATAGGTTGCTTGACAAACAAGCAATCCTTAAGGCTTTTCTTGGGAGCCAACTTACCAACTTGGAACACTTTTAAGGAGGTGTTGATCATGCCTTTTACCCCCTACACTTCAATCACTTTGGTGAGAATTACACAATATAATAGTTTTTAGCCATTATGACACACTTGTAATTCTCCCATTTTTTTGAGGTGGTGACATGGATGCTTACACTTAGTTGATTACATGTAGTTAAATTCACAATTTTGTGTATGCTTTTATTGCTTTATAAATTGGTTTATGTGAAAGGCTTAAACAACAATTTTATGGATTAATGATTTATGTTTTACATTTTGTTACTTATTTTATTTTTTTACGTTAAAGCATAAATCATGCATGATTGCAACAAGAAGCATGAAGGTTTCAACAACTGTGAACATAATCAATTAGCTAATTGCAACTAATGAGGGACATGTTCCCATAGGATTCCTGGGCTTAGAGGGGCCGTGTCAATGGGTGCTTAGTAAGGCTTGGGAGGTTGCTTAACACCCAAATAAGTTCAAGTTATCCAAGGGATCAATAGGAATATCAAGAGCTCTAAGTAGGTAAATAGCTTGGAATTCAGGCTAAGTCACTATTGCACTTTGAAAGGTATTGGAAGTGCAAGGTAGTTAGGCCACCTTAAAGCATCCAGGAGGACCCTAGTATGTGCTAGAAAATATGAGAAGCACTTAGAGCCACCATGATTCCTAGTAATGGCCACCACATTAGGGTGTAGCGAGTGCCAAGCTAAGTATCATTAAAGATTCACCAAGGAACGTGGAACACTTAATAACACTTGGTTGCCTAGTTGAGTCTCCACCTTGAGGGGCTAGAGTGGGAGCCTAGTACACCTCAGGGTGGAGGCTTAACAACACCTTGTGGGAGCTAGTCCACATAAGGTCAAAGGTTTAGTACACCTAGTTACCTAGCCAAGTCTATACCCAAGGAACTAGAGTGGGAATCTAGTACGACCAAACTAGATTGTCCATTTGTTAGTCAAGGTTCCCTATAAGAAGGGTGAAATGTTAGAAACACCTAGTGACCTAGTCGGGTCTTGGACCAAAGGCACAAGTGTGGGAACTTAGTGCACCCAACTTGGCTTTGCCAAGTAAGCTTGGATTACTCTTGCATATATATTCAAGGGGAAATAGTTAAGTAACTAGGTGATGACCTAGCACATCTTGGCAAGCTAGGGTGAGTTAGAGGCCAGAAATTGCTAGACACAGGACAATATCCTCGTAAAAAGGCTAAGATGAGAAGAGGTCCTAAGTGACCGAAATATATGTGCGTGTATATGTTGGCCCTTAGACTATTATCAGCTTGTGGTATATTTGTGGCATATATTGTCCAACATCCTTTAGTGTTTTGTTTTGTAGGGACCTCAAAAGCCCCTTACTGAGAATTTATGATTCTTACCCCTTAGCTTATGTGTGCAAGTTTAAATGGTTTGACTAGTAACCTCAAGATGACTATTGAGCTAGTTGAGTAGATGTTGATTTAGAAGCACATAGGGAGGTCAGGGCCAAAGGCACTTGAGAGGTAGAGCTCAAATGGTTAGCCCAGTATGTTTATCTCAGTAGGTAATGCTTGAATACTTAATTATTCTAGGTGCATCTAGCAACATTTATCAGTTATGTATTTTGGTTTGTGATTCATGTACATAATTCAACAATGTACATAGGGTTTATGCTTGTAAAAAAAGTGTTTATGGCTTTGGTTGGTTTTACAATTGTTTTTAAGTGTAGTACTACCAATATCTTGAATGTTTTTATTTTGTGCCTAAATTTCCAGGCCAAAGCAGTTCATGCAATATTTAATGCTAGTGTCTTGGTTAGTAAGCTCAGGTTATGTGCCTTAGTTTTTATCACAAGCAAATAAACAAACACTTATGAACCAAAACTTAGGAATTTCATAAATTCCTAGCAATCTTGGTCAGCAGGCAGCCGAGTGCTGTCATAAGCTTGCTTCTGCATTGTTCGATACTAGAGCAGCTTGTTGCTTTTACATTGTTCGATACTAGAGCTGTTACCTACATTGTGTCTAGTTACATAATGATGAAAGGGAACATGATGTGTCATAGCCTATCTGACATGTTAATGGTTAGAAATACTAGAACTTAATGGTTAATGTCTAACATTATGGTCAAGGACTATAGGTTTATTGTATGAGAATCGAAAATAGTGTCAGGTTTAATTGTTTTGAATATGAGTAAACATGATATCATACTATGTACGGACTGATTAACTCAAAACCATGTTTGCATTAATTGCTCTCAAAGTGAGCTAGTCTTTTATGATTCTCTAAGGTTTAATTGGGAGATTCCCGTAGGGGATCAGAGCAAGTACAAAATATGAATCTAGAAGTAATGAAGAGGGTACCTATTGTTGATTAGGATATGTAAGCATTATGTAATGATTGTGTGGAGGAAGAGATTAAGGAAATACCTATAGTGAATCAACATTCAAATGTTTTTCTTATGGATCTACCTACATTGCCTCATATTAGGGAAATTCTATTTGAGATTTAGTTACAAAATTCAACACAATGGCACCAAATTAAGCTCACATAAGTTAGATCCAAGCTCTAGGAACCTTAAAAAATTGAGAACAACCAAACAACATCAAAATCAAAATGTTACCTAAGCGCCCAAGAATAAAAAATGCCACCTAGACCTCTCAATTACAAAACAATGCTGGAACAAGCTTGCTTTGGTTGGGCACCTTATGAAGCTCGAATTTCCATCAAGAATTGATGAAATATGTGAGATTTCAATACAATTTTATAGTTGCGAGAGAGGTCTATGAAAATGGAAAGGTTGAGAAGGTGAATAGTGAAAATCTCACCTTGAAAATGTGTGTAAAAAGCCACATTCATCATTTACCTCCTTAATTTTCTCTTATTTGACAAATTTACCCTATCTCTAAATAATAACTTGAGACTTAGGCAATTTTTTCCTAGACTTTAGTTTGTTGTCACTTTGATTCAAAAGGCTACCTATAAAGTTAAAAATCAAATTTATCACTAATGGATGCAAGATGGCCGTTTTGGCCCCAGTGACACATTTTGTTGCTAAAATGATCTAGGAGCCATTTCACCTTTTAATAACTTGCTTAACTTGCTAAATCATACTAATTGAGGCATTTAAGGAAGGGATTTTGACCTAATAATATGTCTTAATTGACTATAGTGTGTGCACTGGTTAATTGGTAAAAATAGATGATTTACCAATTTACCCTTTATTAGCCTAAAAAATTTCATCATGTCACCAACCCTAAAATGTGTTTATCATCCTCCACTGGCACTAATGGCTCTAGACGACTAAAGAAGACAATGATGATGATGATGATGAAATGGAAAAATGACACAGATGATAGATCAAAGTCAAAGAACAATGATGACGAGACGGGTGACGGTTGACACAATTTGGATGCAAAAGGTATGATGTGGAGGTAAGTGATAGCGATGGCGAGGTCTAGAGGCTGGTAGCAATGATTGAATCTAGATACGAGTGATCATTGTGAGATTCGAAGATGGTGATCTACAAGAAAAAAGCTTTAGAGATGGTGATGCTATCTAAAACTAGATTTTGGAAATTAATAAGGAGATTGTGTGGTTGCTATATGTTATGTCCAAAAAATGAGCTTTATTTTAAATAATTTTATATCTTGCTTCAGGCATTTTTAGATATTTATTTAGACATTTTTTTATTTCAAAAAAATAAATTATCTACATATTACTTTAGATACTTTTACATATTTGTTTAGATACTTTTATGTATTTCTATAAACACTTATACATATTCATTTAGACACTTTTACTTGTTATTTTCAAATATTTTTTTTTCCACGAAGAGAAAATTTTTTTTGCATATTTGGTTCAGATACTTTTACATATTTCTTTAAATACTATCAGCATACATTTGGACACTTTTATTTTCTCAAGATAGAAAATTATCTGCATATTACTCTATACACTTTTGCATACTGTTTCCAACAGTTTTACATATTAATTGACTTACATCTTCAGACACTTTTACACTTTACATATTCTCCGGAGAAAGCAACATGTCTGCATATTGCTTTAGACACTTTTACATATTTCTTCAGGCACTTTTGCATATCATTTAAGACACATCTTCATATTGTCTTATACACTTTTTTTGTTGTTTCTGCACACAAACTTGTTGTACACATGATGAAGGAATGTGACAATTGAAGTGATCTAGAGGCCATGATGATGTGATCTGGAGTAGATTGACGGCTAAAACAATTTTGAGCCATTGACTGCATGATCTAGAAATCATTAATGACTACAATATCTGGATACAAGCAATGACTGACACAGTTAGGAAGCATTTAGAGATGGTGATGACATAATTTGCAAAGGGTTGCTGGTGCAATTTATAAGTGAGCAATGACAACATTATCTAGAGATGATTAATGATGGTGCTATCTGGAGGCGACTATGATAACATGATCCAACGTGACCATTGATGGAGTACGTCCAATTTATAGGTAACAAGTGACTAGAGGATCCCCAATCTAAAGGTTATGACTAAAGGAGTAGGAGGAATAGGCAATGAGAAGCTCGGGCTATGATGGTAGGGATTTTTGAAAAGAGGGTAGATTTTGTGTAAGGGCAATTTTGTTAAATTTTAGGATGGTTAGTGAGTTATGTATGGAGGATTAAGTGTGGTTTAGAATGTCTAATTAGACATTTATGTATAATATAATAGCTAGTTGAATAAGGTCATGTTGATGAATTTTATGATTGCATCCCAAGGGCTTATTTGAGTTCAAATAGTATATGATAAGGGACTTATCTGGAAAAAAAAAAGAATAAAAAGAAAAGCTTGAGGACTTATGTACTAGGGGTGAGCAAGAGTCGGGTTGGTTCGATTTTCTAGTAGAATCGAGCGAACTTGAAATACAGATGCTTCAACAGAAATCCTACCCAACCCATGGTTTTGGTTATTTCAGTTCTGGTTCTCTGATTTATTTTTTGTTTCTATTATATAGGTGGTGCTCTAGGACATCTTCGATGTAAGACATGCTAAACCTCCGGAGACGCTTTGCCTGAATGATGTCTGCAACACTTGAAGAATGTGGGTTAGGGGTTCCCTAAAGTGTTTTCTAGGGAGGGACCTCCGATGCCCAAGTTAGTATGTAAAAGAGAGATTGTAGAGAGTAGTAAGCAGGAAGGATATCTCTAATGTGTATTACCTGGAAGCCTCCTAGGTATTTATAAGAGGTTTGGAGGAGAAGGCCGTTATACCCGAGTTTAGTATATCAGGACACGTCGTCGGGCCAAATTTGCTTAGCATTTGGTCTGTACCTCAAAGAGAGGTGTGTCCAACTGTCCATATGCAGTTATGCTTAGAAGGTTCCTGTCAGTGATTCCCCATGGTTGTGTGTTTGTTGTCTTTGAAGTGAACCCCTTGGGGAGTTAGGAACCCTTTCGGAAGTAGTGTCTTTTCCCGAAGGAAGTTAGGGAAGCCTATTGGAGGTGAAACTGTGTTCGGGAGACATCTCCCCTGCTGAAGGTGGCATATCTCCATTTCTGGGGTAGGTTAGGTTATTACTCGAAGATGGTGGTTCACCTTTTCCAAGGTTTGCTGTGTTAACATTTAAGGGTGGTGTTGAGCCCTTTTCCAAGGTTGGTCGTATGGCCTTCCAAAGGAGATGTTAGATCCACGTGTCAGAAAGTCCAATGGGCAATAGCCTTACGACTATCAATAGGTGTACTACATTCATCCAAAAATCTTTCATCCATTTCAATTTTTTAACGTATGTTTGACTTGAATTTATTTATATTTTTATGTGCTAAAATTTTTTTAAAAAATTTAAATTAGAAAGTACAAGTCTTATAATTTTTAAACAATTTTTTTCAAAAAAATTATCAAATAAAAATTCACATCATACTTAGAGTAAAAAAAAGTGATATGGACTAGAGAATTTGGGATTGAAGGAGTAACAATTAACAACTTCATAGTCCAATAAAATTGTATCTGCAACTAGTTTAAGAAATATTCAACATAATATATAACTTAATCCACGTTCAAATGTATATGTTCTTAGCAATTATGAACAATTTAATAATATCATATTTTTGATGGCCTAGGGCCTCATCGTTGTGAGTCATGATGACTGTTGAGGAGACTTCTAGGAGGAAGAACGCCTGGAAGGTGGATCGCCCCAAGGAGAGTACCTGAAAAGCTGGTAAACAGGGTTAGGAGGTCCCCGGAGTGTTTTTCCGGGGGGGGAGCCTCCGACGCCCAAGTCAGTGGTGGCCGGAAGAAGGAGAAAGTCACTAGCTCAAAGAGAAAGGCAGAAAAGTCTCGCCTGGTATTTTCTCAGGGTGTGGGAGCTGTATATCCGGCCTGCCAACCTCCTGTCAAGTATTTATTTCCTGTATATATAGGAATACCTAGCCCGTTCAGATCATGACACGTGTGCGGTCGGATGCTCCTGAACGTCTGGGCGTAGGGGACAGATAGTTGGTAACTAGATGGCCTCGAGCCTTGTGCTGAGACGGGCCATGATATGATTCTGATGGCGTCTGCGCGTCAGGGCGACTTTTTACGTCTGTGGTGGGACGTGTCAGAGGCTTCCTTAAATGCGCCTGCCGTACTCCCGAGGTCCCTGGGCGAGGTCGTCCTCTAGTTCGGACAGAGCCTCTTCGGGAAGCCTACCCTCAGTTCGGGGGTTCCCAGTTCTAGGGGGTTCCGCCTTCGGGGATATCATATTCGGGCAGCAATGTCTGGTGCCACTTTTCCGAAGGCGCGTTGTTCACAACCTTGGGGGGCGAATGGAGTCCTCAAGTTTTACTGGCGTGCCGAGGCTCGGAGCTCTCAGGCTATCTCCCGAGGTGCATGATTCCACCTATTCCCGGGAAGCGCCAGTTCTTCTGGCCGTTGTTGTGGCAGGGTATTCGGCCAGATTGAGGCGACAGCCTTTGGCTATCACATGCCCCCCTCTGGAAAGCCGAAGTGAAGACTTCGGTTTGCATCTCTTTCCGAGGTTGCCGTTGGGAGTCTTGTTGGGAAGCATAACCTGTTCCGAGGTCGCACCTTTTGCCCGAGGGTCTGGGCTGTTCGGCCTTGGCCTATTCTTTGGTGTCTCCGAGGCAAAGCCTGTACCGAAGATACACCTCTTGCCCAAAAGTCATGGGCTGTTCAGCCATAGCCTGTCTCTTGGTGTCCTCGAGGTGGCCTGCTTTTTATTTCTGCAGGTCTGATGGCCAAGCGTGTCAGACTGAGCGGCGCGTCTCCATTTCTCAGGGATGTCAAACGACGTGTCCCAATCAGGAGGCGTGTCCCGGTTTTCCAGGCACGTTTGGGGAGGCACGTCCCCCATTTCTGCGCAGCGGTTGACACGTGGCTTCTTGCCATTGGAGGAGAGGCGCGTCATTTACAGAGGGCGCGCCTTTTCGGGTGCAGCGGGCAGTTACGGCGACGGTTCGCCTCCAATGGGTACTTATGATGTTCTTTCGGTTACCCACCTTTGGCCTATAAATAGCCCATTCCATCATAAGTCCCACTTACTGTTTTTCTGCTCTTTTTCTGCTCTGCCCTCTGTTCTTGCATTTTATCTTGCTTTCTGTGGCGGAGCTTCTTTAATCAGAGCTTTTTCCTACCAACTTTCACGACGGCGTCCTCAGGCAAATCTTTTGGTGGGTTTTGATTTCCAGAGTACTTGATTCCTCTGTTTTTCTGAGTTTTTCTGGAAAACTGTTGTTTTTTTCCAAACTCGTCTTCTGAGTTTTTTCTGGAAACTATTTTCTTTTCCATCTCAAACTCTTTTTCATGTCTGCGATGCCTGTTCCCGAGAGCTGGAAACCTCTTCTGGCCCATCCTTGCTGTACCACCCCCGAAAAACTAGAGAGGTGGAAGAAAAAATTCTTTCTTCCGTCTTACGCTGTGACCAGACTGCCTCGTTTTAGCCATTTTGCTTTTTCAAACCGTGGCGACGAGGTTACCGTCTTCCGAGCCCAACTGAAGGCCGGTCTTCGGTATCCTCCCCCGAAGGTGGTTTGCGAGTTCTGCCAATTCCATGGCATTGCTGTGAACCAGCTTCCCCCGAACGCGTACTGCTATTTTAACGCCTACCTCTGCATGTGTGGCGTGTTCGGGATAGAGCCCCACTTCATCATTTTCATGCAGTACTACAAGCTCTATGTGGTCCCGAAGGGTGGCTTCTATTTCCTACTGCCTCGGGGATCCGGGAGCAAAAAATTCACCTTCACCTTCGACACGAAGGATAGCTGGCGGGGGTGGCAGCCTAAGTTCTTTTTCCTCAAGCTGGATAAGAACTGGTCTGATGTCCCGACCAGGTGGGCTCAGGGAGTGCTGAACGCAGACGTCGTTGATCCGAGGATGCTGCTGACCCCACCGTTGGCTTCCGTGTTCGCGGATTTCGACGCCCGCATTCGGGCAGTCGCTGACTGGGCTCCCGAGGTCTCTCCTCGTGCTCTTTACCCCTTTCCTATCAACTGGAGGTTGATGACCGAAGAAGTCCTTCGGGAGCTGAAAGTGGTTAAGGAGCACGTGACTGACCTCAATATGCCCGCTCCCGCCATCGCCGGGAAAGACTCCTGGCTGGTCAAGCTCCTTAAGGGGGAGACTTCTTTCGAAACTTTTGCCGAAAGTGAGTAATCTTCCATCCCTTTATACTTTTTCCTCGGACTTACGCTGATATTTCTTCTCTTTTTCAGAGATGGGCGATGGGGCTGCCGCTTATTACAAGGCCCTCTTTTCTGGCCAAGTGGAGAAGGGGGAGCAGACAAATAAGGCGGCTTCCCGAAGAAGGAAGATGACAGGGGCGGGACCCTCGGTGAAGCGGGCTAGGAAGGCTCTCCAGCCTTCTCAGCCAGAGCTTTTGGAAGAAGAAGCTGGCGAAGACGCTGGTCTTGTTGAAATTCCACCGGCCGAGGTCCCCGCTACTTCTGCCGAGGTGCCTCCTCTCGACCTCAAGGCCCCCAGAAACACTGTAGTGGTAGAAGTACCCACCGCCGAGGAGCGGTACCGGCAGAAGGGTAAGGGTCTTTCTTCCGAGGGGCCCGAGGATCCCGAGGACACTGTCTCCGAGGTTCCTCCAGGTATGCCTTTAGGCGAAGTTCAGCTCTTTTTCTTTTCGCGAATTTTTCTTCTGCTCCTAACTTCCTTCTCACTTTCAGGGGAGCCTCTTACTACTGGCTGGAGGGCCATTCATGAGAGGAAACGGGCCCTGCGCGATGCCACAATCCCTGAGGGGAAGATCCCCTTGGAGCCCTTTTGGACAATCACGGAGGATATGAATTTGTTCTCCGACGATTGTCCGAAGATGACAAAAGAGATTTGGAAGGGGATGACCACTGACGCCTCCTTCCGGGCCATTGCGGCGACTCACCCGGGGGATAATACCCTCGCCGCAAAAGTCACCGAGCATGCTGCTCAGGTATAGTCTTTACACTTTTTTCCTCAATTTTCTAAGTGTTTAGACTTGTACTAACCTGGACTTTTGCCTTGCCGTAGCTGCTGGAGTACGCTGGTTATCTCCGAGTTCGGGTGGCCAGACAGGCTGCCTCCAAGGATGCGACTTCGCGGGAACTCAGTAAAGCGAAGGCTTCGCTTGCGAAGGTGATCGCCAGCAACCAGCAGCTGACAGCGGATTGTTCTCAGCAACTTGCTGCCGTTCGGGAGGAGTTCTCGAAGAAAAGAGAAGAACTTGAAAAGGACTCCTCCCGGAAGATTGCCGACCTTGGCGACCAAGTAAAGGGGCTGCTCGCCGCCAACGAAGATCTTGTCAAGGACAAGGCTGTTTCCGACAGTCTTGCGTCGAGGTTGACGGACGAGAACACTGCTCTTCAAGCCGAGGTCGAGGCTCTGAAGAAGGAGTCCGGAGAGACGCTGGGGATAAGCGAGCTTGAAGAGGAGGTTGCTGAGCTGAGGGACGAGGTCAATGTCCTTGGCATTCAAAAACGTGCTTCTGATGACATGGCCAAGGTCGCCTTTCAGGACGGCTTCTGCCTCGCTCGGCACCAGGTGCTGCAGAGGTTCCCAGATTTGGACCTCTCTTTTCTGGAGGGCCTAAATATTCCTGAGGGACCTCGGTGGCAGTGGTCCAAGGTCGAGCATCTGAAGCTTCCTGGTCTTCGTCCGCCCGGCTCTCCCTAGTTTGTTTTAGGGCTCCTCTTATTTTTCTCCTTCGTGCTCCTTCTTTGGACACTTCTTTTGTAAGGCAGCGTTTGCTCTAAATGAACAATCTTTTCGGCTAAGTCCTTTCTTGCAAGTTTCTTCATTTCCACTGTCCCGAACACGTTTGCTTCAAGAGACTTTCGGAAAACCTGCAACCAAAGAAACATTTTACCTTCCTTTGTCCCGAGCGTGCTCGCTCAAGAGACTTTCTGGAAAGTTTGTAAAAATTTGGCTAAGTCTTTTGCAGGCTTTTTGTTTCCTTTTATCCCGAACATGTTCGCTCAAGGGCCTTCGGAAAACCTTCAGCCAAATTTTTCTGTCTTCCTATTGTCCCGAGCATATTTGCTCAAGGGACTTAGGAAAATTTTCACGAGATTGCTCATTCCCTTTTTCCCGAGCACGTTCGCTCAAGGGTGTTCGGAAATTACCTCTGCTTTTGTTTTGGCGTGTACTTTTGCGAGATTCTTGCTTTCCTTTTTCCCGAGCATGTTCGCTCAAGGGTGTTCGGAAAATTTTCTCTGCACTGATTATGCCGAGTACTTTTGCAAGATTCTTGTTTCCCATTTTTCCCGAGCATAGTGGCTCAACGGACTTCGGGAAGTCATATCTGCTTTTTTCGTGGCGAGCACCTTCGCGGAATTTTGTCCTGGACAATTTGGTATACTTAAAAATTTTCTCAAGACCATTCTTCTCCGGACCATCCTGTACTTAGAATATTTTTTGTACAATATATTTCTTCCGCTCAACCTTAGGCATAGAATTTCTTCAGGGCGTCTGAATGCCAAGTGTTTTTCGATTCTACGCCTTCGGCGTCGCCAAGCTTGTACACGCCTTTTCGTACTTCGGCGAGAACCAGATAAGGTCCTTCCCAATTTGCGCGAAGTACTCCGTGAGATGGCCTTCGGGGTGCAAAGTCGGCCTTTCGGAGAACGAGGTCTCCTTTTTTGATTTCTTTTGGCCTGGCTTTTAAGTTGATAGCCGCGGCCACTCTTTGCTGGAAAGCTTTTCTTCTCAGCTCGGCTATTTCTCTGTGTTCGGCTACAAGGTCGAGCTTAGTTCTCAGACCGAGGTCGTTTCCGCCTTCATCAAATACTTGCACCCGTATTGAAGGCTGAACTATCTCTATTGGGATAATGGCCTCTGTTCCGAAGACGAGTGAGAAGGGAGTTTCCCCTGTGGCTCTTCGTGGCGTCGTTCGGTAGCTCCATAATACACTTTGGAGTTCTCCTGGCCATTTCCCCTTGGCTTCCCCAAGTCTCTTTTTCAGGCCATCTTTTATGGTCCTGTTTGATACTTCCACCTGCCCATTGCTTTGGGGGTGAGCTACTGGGGCGAAGTGCATCTTTATTCCGAGGTCGCTGATGAATTCCTGGAATCCTTTGTCTATGAACTGGGATCCATTATCAGCTACTAGTACCCTCGGTATGCCAAATCTGCATACGATGTTTTTCCATACGAACTTCTGCACTTCTTTTGCCGAGATAGTTGCTAGTGGTTCTGCCTCTACCCACTTTGAGAAATAGTCCACTGCTACCACGCAGAATTTCACGCCTCCGGGCGCTGTGGGGAGTGGCCCAATGAGGTCTATACCCCAGACTGCGAAGGGCCAAGGATAGTCTGCCGACGTTACCATTTCCGAGGGTATCCTCTGGATTTTTGCATGTCTCTGGCAACTACCGCACTTCTGGACGAACTGCCTTGCGTCCTTTCTCAGGGTAGGCCAGAAGTATCCTTGGCGGAGTATCACTGCTGCAAGGGCATCAGTTCCAATGTGCGAGCCGCACATGCCTTCGTGGACTTCTTCGAGGACCATCTCAGTATCCTCTTCGCCCACACATCTCTGTAGCGGATTTGCATATCCTTGCCGATATAACTCTTCACCAATCAGGAAGAATCTTCCGGCGCGTCTTCGCAGTCTTGCAGCATTGCCGGCGTCTTCGGGAAGCTTATTCTCTGCGAGGTATCTCTTTATGGGGTCCTTCCACCCCATTCCTGAGGTCGTTACGCTTAGCACGGAGATGCTTGGATGGTCTAGCACCTCGGTGTATGTTTTGGACTTCGCTAAGCAATCTGCCTCAGTGTTATTCCGCCGGGGTACATTTTCGATCCGCACGGCGTCAAACTCTTGGATGAGTTTTGTTACCAGCTCGTGGTATTTTGCCAAGATTGGGTCCTTCGCCCCATAATCCCCTGCCGTCTGTCGAACTACCAGCTGGGAATCGCTGTGAGCCCTTAAGTTCCTCACGCCAATCTTTCTGGCCAAGCGTAATCCCGCTATGAGGGCTTCATACTCAGCCACATTATTGGTGACGTTGAAGCTGAACTTGATAGCCTTCATCACCTCTAGGCCTTCGGGTCCTCTGATAACTATTCCAGCTCCCTGGTGTTCGGACCCCGAGGCTCCGTCAACATGCAAGGTCCATTCTGGCTCACCTTCTTTCGGATCTGAGTGGTTCTCCTCAGTGGTGGGTATTTCGGCGATAAAATCTGCCAATGCTTGGGCTTTTATGGCCTTCCGAGGCTCATACGTGATTTCGTGTTCGCCAAGCTCTATGCACCACTTGGAGAGCCTTCCCGAATGATCAACTCTCTTCATAACATCCCGTAGTGGTAGACTACTTCGGACGATGATGGGGTGAGCCTGGAAATATGGTCGCAGTCTTCTTCCTGCAAGCACCAAGGCGTATATAGCTTTTTGAAGCAAAGGGTACCTGACTTCGGCGCCATGCAGGGACTTGCTGACGTAGTAGACCGGCCATTGTTTCGGCCCTTCTTCTTTTATCAGGACCGAGCTCACGGCCTTTTCTGTGACGGCGAGGTATAGTACGAGGGGTTCTCCCTCCCGAGGTTGTCGCAGAGTTGGCAGGCTGGCCAGGTAGACTTTGAGTTCTTCCCAGGCCTTTCGGCAATCTTCATCCCAGGGATGATTGTTTCTTCCGAGGTCGCCTTCCATCTTTGCTGCCTTTGTGAGGACTTTGAAGAAAGGTCTACACCTATCTCCATACCTGGAAATAAACCTGCTCAGAGAGGTTATTCTTCCGGTTAGTCTCTGCACGTCTTTGACTGTGGCAGGAGTTCGGAACTCAAGCAGAGCCTTAATCTTCTCAGGATTGGCGTCGATGCCTCTTTCGGATACCATGTACCCAAGGAATTTTCCCGACGTCACCCCGAAGATACACTTCTCGGGGTTAAGGCGAATCCCAAAGGCTCTGAGCTTTTGGAAGGTTTCCTCCAAATCTGCAACGTGGTAGCCGGGCAGCTTGCTTTTTACTATCATATCATCAACATATACTTCCATGTTTCTCCCCATTTGGTCTTTAAAGACCTTGTTCATCAGTCTCTGGTAGGTGGCTCCTGCATTTTTGAGCCCGAAGGGCATTCTGATATAGCAGTACGTTCCTCCCTCGGTGATGAAGGCAGTTTTCTCTTCATCTTCGGGGTCCATCCTTATCTGATGGTAGCCACTGAAGGCATCTAGGAAGCTCAGGAGCCCGTATTCGGCCGTTGAATCTACCAGTTGATCTATTGGCGGGAGGGGAAATGAGTCTTTCGGGCAAGCATCGTTCAAGTTTCTGAAATCAATGCACATCCGGAGTTTGCTGCTACCTTCTTTTGTGGCAATGACCACGTTGCTTAGCCATTCGGGGTATTTTACCTCCCTGATAACTTCAGCATCCAATAGGCGCTGGACTTCGGTTTTCACGAAGTTGCTTTTGTGGGCTGAGATGCTTCGTTTCTTTTGCCTGATAGGTTTTGCTTCCGGGCTTTCTTTGAGGCTGTGCTGTATTATGCCAGGGTTCACTCCTGGCATGTCTTTCGGCGAGTAGGCAAACAGATCTTTATTTTTTAGCAGAAAGGATACAAGATTTTCCTTATCACCTTTGGCCAAGCTCTTCCCTATTCGGGTAGATTGTCCTGGGACAAGATCTACTGCTTCCGTTTCTACTTCTGCGGGATCTCCTTTTTTGCCTTTCTCCTGCGCCTTTGCCTCCACCGTTTGTGTAGAGCTGTTTGCCGGAGCCTTTCGTGTTTTTACAAACACCTTTCTTACCTCAGCTTGGTCGATGAAGACCTCTGCATCTCCATCCTTGGTGGCGAATGTGACAGTCAAGTACTTCACATCGGGGCGAATGTGCAGGTTCCCCTGAGTCTGCCTTCCAAGGATGGCGTTGTACGAAGACGGGACGTCCATGACGATGAATCTTGCCATTGTGGACGCGTACAACTCAGCTGCTCCGTCTACCGAAGTGCCTTTTATCATCAAAGGGAGGTCGATCCATCCGAGGACGGGTAGTTCGGATGGCCCAACGCCGAAGGTGGGCGTGGTGATAGGTTTCAGCTCGCTGCTGGAGATGCCCAAGCTCGGCAGTAAGTGCGAGAATAGGACGTCAGCATTTGAGCCATCATCAAGCAACACTCTCTTGACGTCCCAGTTCCCTATTCTCGCCATTATCAGCAGCGGGTCGTCGTGGGGGAAGACGACAGTGGAGCCATCTTTGCGAGCCAATTTCTTTGATGGACTTTGATACTCCATAACCGCAATTTCTCTGGCCTTCCGCTTTCTTTCCGAGGATGGGAGCCCCGTGGTGATGGTTTGGATGACCCCTACTGGAGGTGGAAGGCGCCTTTTTGGACTTCTGTTTCTCCGCCTGTCGGAGTCATAGTCCTCGTTTTCGGCCCTCTCTTCCTCCTCTTTTCTGCCCTTTGGGGAGGGCATCCGCAGGTACTTGCGAAGTTGGCCCTGTTTGATCAGCGACTCTATGTACTTTTTCAGCTGGAAGCAGTCTTCGGTGTCATGACCGTGGTCGCGATGAAACTGGCAGAACTTCTTGGCATTCTTCTTATTATCGGCGGCCATGGCCTTTGGCCGCCGAATCTGCGTCCCTTGCCTTTCCAGCACCATGAGAATGTTGGTCCGTGTAGTGCTCAAGGGTGTGAAACTTTGAGGTTTCTTTCCTCGCATTCGCCGTGGTCGACCTGTATGTTCAGAAAGATGCCGAGCTTGCTGGCTGGACCCTTCGGCGCGGTGATGATCAGACTTCGGCCCCGCCATCCTCAATTCCTCGGCAGTCATGTGCTGCTCTGCCCTTCGGTAAAATTCTCCGAGGGTCTCCGGGGGGTCCTTTGAGAACTCGTAGAACAGCTGTGAGTCACGCCGAAGGCCCCGTGTCATAGCGAGGATGCGGATTTCGGGCCGGAAGTCCGGGACGCTGAGTGCTTCCCTGTTGAATCGTTCGACATAGTCTCGGATCGTCTCTCCGTTTCTCTGCTCTATGTCGAACATCTGTACAGGCATTTTGGCCGTCGACCTGCTCCCAATGAACTGCTGGGTAAAGGCTGTGGACAACTCCTGAAACTCAGTGATAGTCCCTGGGGGCAACGAATTGTACCATGCTGTTGCTGGGCCCGTGAGGGTGACTTCAAAGCATTTGCACATGGTAGCGTCATCAGCTCCGTGCATTATCATGCTCCGCCTGTACTTCGTCAGATGGGCCTGTGGATCAGTCCGGCCATCATAGATCTCCAGCCTAGGCACTCTGAAGTCGCCTGGCATAGCTGCCTCAACGACGGTGTGAATAAACGGGGAGCCATCTTCGCATAATGCCCCCGACAGCCTGTCCCAAACGGGTTTTCTGGTCACTTGCTTCTCCACTCTGTCCAGCCGTGCCAATATCCTTTCCATAAGCGCAGTGGCGCTAGGACCATTTTCGCGGGAGGGAGATCGACGGCGCCTTTTCGGGGAGCGAGTTCGGCGCGGAGGGGTCAGGGCCCTCGCCTCGGGCGACGAACTGCTTCGCTGTGAGACTCTCGGTCGCTTGGACCCGGTTTGTCCCACAGGCCGTTTCCCGAGGGCTATATCTTCTGTGGATGATTCTCCGCGAGGATCTCCACTTTCTGAACTGCGGTGTGTAGACTTGGGGCTTCTCTCCCGAGGGCGTGTTGATGAGGAGGGTTTCTGGGCCTGTGACTGCTGTGGCCATCTTCGGTCGATCTGCTGAGTCATTTCAGCAACGACCGAGCGCTGAAAGTCCCTCAAGAAGCTCATGGTGATTACCAGAGGGCGGTCCTCCTCAGGCGTAGAAGTCTCTGGGAGTGTCTGCTCAGCAGCCGGTTGTATCTCAGGCGCGGACGAGGACCTTGGGAGTCCCTTGTCCTTAGAACGCCGAGTCTCAACGACGGCAATCTGCGAGCGGGTTCCCAGAGACGGCGCCAAATGATGGCCTAGGGCCTCATCGTTGTGAGTCATGATGACTGTTGAGGAGACTTCTAGGAGGAAGAACGCCTGGAAGGTGGATCGCCCCAAGGAGAGTACCTGAAAAGCTGGTAAATAGGGTTAGGAGGTCCCCGGAGTGTTTTTCCGGGGGGGGAGCCTCCGACGCCCAAGTCAGTGGTGGCCGGAAGAAGGAGAAAGTCACTAGCTCAAAGAGAAAGGCAGAAAAGTCTCGCCTGGTATTTTCTCAGGGTGTGGGAGCTATATATCCGGCCTGCCAACCTCCTGTCAAGTATTTATTTCCTGTATATATAGGAATACCTAGCCCGTTCAGATCATGACACGTGTGCGGTCGGATGCTCCTGAACGTCTGGGCGTAGGGGACAGATAGTTGGTAACTAGATGGCCTCGAGCCTTGTGCTGAGACGGGCCATGATATGATTCTGATGGCGTCTGCGCGTCAGGGCGACTTTTTACGTCTGTGGTGGGACGTGTCAGAGGCTTCCTTAAATGCTTCCTTAAATGCGCCTGCCGTACTCCCGAGGTCCCTGGGCGAGGTCGTCCTCTAGTTCGGACAGAGCCTCTTCGGGAAGCCTACCCTCAGTTCGGGGGTTCCCAGTTCCAGGGGGTTCCGCCTTCGGGGATATCATATTCGGGCAGCAATGTCTGGTGCCACTTTTCCGAAGGCGCGTTGTTCACAACCTTGGGGGGCGAATGGAGTCCTCAAGTTTTACTGGCGTGCCGAGGCTCGGAGCTCTCAGGCTATCTCCCGAGGTGCATGATTCCACCTATTCCCGGGAAGCGCCAGTTCTTCTGGCCGTTGTTGTGGCAGGGTATTCGGCCAGATTGAGGCGACAGCCTTTGGCTATCAATTTTGAATGTACATTTTGAATGTACATGTTCATATGTAAATATAAATGCAATTTAGTAATGTGCACGTTTAAATATATATGCGCATACATAAATACTTGAGTAATTTAGTAATATGATAATTTTTTTTATATATTTATACATATACCTTGAGTTTGGCTCCTTCTTGGGGTTGGTTCCATATGTAACTATAATCAACTAGAAAACTGATGATTCTACTAGATGTAGAATCAACTCATGTATCTTGATATATTTTTACCTAAGTCAGCCCAACCTAACCATATAAATGCGGTTTGGGCTGAATTTTGGGTTTACTCAATGGTGGAGAAGCCCCTATTTGAGTGAGTGAGTGGAAAAGCCCTAACATGAAGTTGATGAGTAAGTGAAGAAGCCCTTATTGGAAAATTATAATTGGAGTGAGAGGAATGGGCAAGAATGGGTGGCAGCAGGCGGTTGTGAGAGTTTCTTATGAGAGGGAGAGATCTTGTCTAGAGGTAATTTTATCAAATTTTTAGAATAGTTAGTAGATTATATATAGAGAATTAAGTGTTAGTTAGTTAGTATGTATTTGGTTGTATAATATAATAACTGGTTGAGTGAGGTATCGTTGATGGAGAATTTTATGAATTCATCCCATGCGCTCAATTGGCTTCAATACTCGATGGTATATGATGAGGGACTTTATCTGGGAAAGAAAGAAAGGGCTAAGCACTTACGTGGGCTTGTGTTCTGGCCTTCGTTATCGTTGGGGCTCAATTCAAACCAACCTCTTTGACCAAAGCACGATGATAAATCGCATTGCACGGCACCGGGGTACCGCCTTTTCAATCTCATGATCAGATCGTGAAAGGCGAAAAGAGAGAGGAAAAAAGCGAATCGAGCAAAGGCGAGGGAACCAGGCGCTGCCAATGCTGGAAAGCGAGGCGGTGCGAGTGGGGATGGCGGCGGCTCAGGCGCAGTGGGGGCTGGAGGAGACGAGGGAGCTGATATGGATAAGAGGGGAGCTGGAGAGGGATTTCACGGCGGCTAAGCGGAAGAAGACGATGTGGGAGTTGGTGAGCGCCAGAATGAGGGAGAGAGGCTACTTCAGGACCCCTGATCAGTGTAAATGCAAATGGAAGAACCTTCTTAATCGGTACAAGGTTAGCTCTTTATTGTCCCAAAATAGGGGTTTTTACTTTCTGCGGTTTCCTTTGTTGTTAGGCTCTAGTATCATGGGAAAATGGTTTCCAAATGATTATCCTAAACGTTTCTCCATATCATAAACGAAGCAAGCTGTTGATTGGTTTCCCTATTGATTTTGTTTTATTATCAATGGCATTGACCTGCAGAAGCTTTTTGGTCAATTTTTTGCAAATTCCCGTGGAATTAGTCAGTATGAACTGCTTTAAATTGATCGCTACAGTTTGAAAAGAACGTAGTTAAAAGGGAAATTTAGGTGCAAGGTACTAGGTTCCTCACCTCATATCTGATGCATGCCTATGCAATTTCCTTTATATTTATGTGATATTTATAATATTTTTTCCGTGCTCTCTGTATAAAAGATTACATTCTGAAGCCTTAACATCTCGGAAAGGTGTCCTCTACCCAACAAAGATGAGAGGAACATATTTCTTTATGCCTTGTAATGCTGCGACTAATGACTTAAGTAGAAGTCAACATGGCTTTATGGGATGCCGTAGAAAGTTCATTTGCTTATCCGATACCATGGAAAAACCAGTGATAGGTCTACCCTATCTTTGCTGATTCACTTGTTTTGAATTCAGAATGGTTCTTTAGATTTTCTGAGAGAAATTTGGGTTTCTAGATTTAGTCTTTTATTGTTCTTTTTTGTGTCTTTATTAATGCTGTTTATTAAATAATGCTTCAATGCTATCTATTGGCAGAATATATTAGTGCATGGAATTTCAGTTCAGGTTGCTTTTAAGTCTCCACCCAGTTCTTTCAGCCGAACTACTTGTCATGACTTTAGATTTGGAGAATGGACCCTTCTACGACTGTTCCTTGAGAATATTTCATGTCCCAGCAGTCCAAATTTTAATTCTTTGGCTCACTTTTTATCGCATAAGATTCTTTGGAAGGAAAATCCATGCATAATTAGAAGTTCTAAATTGGCATTAGTTCTGCGGAATAAAAGTTGCATAGAATGAGTAGAAATCTGATAAAGGATAGACTGGGACTGAGAATGTGAGAGGTATGGTAAAAGTGGCTTGAATTGAGGATGAAATTTTGCCAGGCCAATGTGGATGTCCATAAGATAATCCAATCTAGATCACTAGGTGCCTGAGTGCACAAGCACAAGAATGATATGCTAGACATAAGCAGGTGGAGAACTGGCAAGAATGGACCAAATTTGAGTAGAAATAGTGAAAGGAATCTCATTCTGTTTGAGGTTTATGGGCTTGTCTCCAACTGAGCGAAATGCATTTAAAAGATTCATGTGCCTGAACCAAACTGGTCAGTTCTAAAGTTTAGTTCGTTGGTTGATTAGTTTACACCTAAATGTATAACTTGATGCTGGGAAGACTGCAAAAGCTAGTTTTTTTCACCTACTTTGTTTGTGGAAAGTTGGCATGCGCAAGAAAAAAGATATAAGAATTCTGGAAGGAGAGCGAGGGGTTGTGTGACTGCGGTATTAGCATTCTTTTGAGTTATGACGGAAGTGTTTCCAAAATCATGCTATGAAACATTTTCTAGCTTCTGTGTTTGCTTTCACTATGGGATGCTCCAATTTGTAGAGAGATTGTTTTGGCTGCACTTATATAAGCTCAGTAATCCTGGTTCTTCTTGTTTCCGTATTTCAAAGAAAAGGTTTACAGAAAAGCATGGCATATTTACTCCAGTCAAGTTCTATTTGCTTAAGGGTCGTGCCCTGCTTCTCCTAACACATAAGTGGGCTTGTGCCTCGATATCTTTTGCACCCAAGATGTTTTATTGCCCTCTAATACACTTTGAGAAAGTAAGTTAAAGGAAGGGTGTATCTGTTACTGGCGGAAGGCAACTATAGTAGATTTCTGTATATATTTTATTTTCATCTGTCCTGAAAAGAATGTTACTTTGTATATTTTTTACTTAAAGTTGGCTCAGAATTTGTATTAATTTCAAAGGGTCTTAAAATAATTATTCAAAGACTATGATCTTGTAGTTTCTCTTATTTGAAGAATTATTTTAAACAAAATTTGTTAAAAAACAATCAAAATTTTCTTGTATCAACTGCCATTAGAAAAGCTCTGGAAAATAATATTTAAGAAACTACAGGGTTTCATCTTACAGTTTGGTATAAATTTATATACCTGTGTCATTTACAATAAGATGTACCTAGTGAAATGCAGTCCAAATGTTTGAAATTTGGTGATAATTATGGGACATATGGTGTAGTATATTTTACTTTTGTGGTTTCTTTAGAATTAGGTAATTATTTGGATGCTTAAGTTAAACTAGTAATAGGCTTACGGAATACATTCCAAAGCAGGTTCATTCGATGGTGGAACATGTACAAAAAACATTGATGTCTATTTAATATGTGAATCACATTCATCATCAGCTGATTTTTTTTTTCTTTTGAAGTATCTAATTTCTGTATGCCATTATCTTTCCAAAGGAAGAAAAAAGGTATCATGTCTTTATGCATAAACTTCTGAATTCTCTTGACTGTATTTAGAATGTATTTGTATACTTACCGTAGGAGGAACTTCTTGTTTCATGTTAGCTTAAAGAAAAAACTCGACTATGGACCATGTCACCATGCAATAGATCTAATAATGCCGGATCGACAAGTAACGGTTTTGTTGTGTCTCTTTTTTTCATTACTATTAATTGACAAGTAAATTATAAACATATACACTGGAAAGCCTTCAACCAAAAGAACAGTAGTTACAGGTGCTTCCATTTTATTTTGTTGATCTTTTACTCCTTCGAAGGTTTGGTCAGGATGAAGTATGTTACTTTTGATGGTTTATCTTTCTATATTTATTCACATCTGTAACTTGCTTCTAGCTGTTTTCCTTTGTTTTCTTTCATGGAATCTAGCCGTTCTCCTATAGCTGTTTAGTGACAATATAAGTTTTGGTGGACAACTGGGAAGCATCCTAAATTAATCATGTTACTGGGATTAGTCAAGAACCTCATACCATAAATTCAACTTCTTTGTTTGATTAAGACTTATCGAAAGTTTATGGGGCCAGAGTTTCTTTCTTCCTTTTCTTTCTCCTTTTCCCCCAGGAAGGTGCGTGCTCTGGTCTTATATGAATTCATATGTGTTGATGCAGGGGAAGGAGACATCTGACCCAGAGAGTGGTCGGCAATGTCCCTTCTTCGAGGAGCTGCATGCAGTTTTCACCGAAAGGGAAATGAACATGCAAAGACTGCTGCTGGAGTCTGAGGCTGGTTCTGTCCAGGTAAAGACACGAATGAAAAGAACGAGCGTAGATAGGTCCTCTGATGAATTCTCAGAAGAATGTGATGAATGTGAGAGTGATGAGGAAAGGCCTGCTAGAACCTATTCCCGGAAGAGAAAAGCTGAGAAAAATATATCTGTAAAGTCCCCTAGAGATGGAAGCGGTAATAACCTTAGTGTTATTGAAATGCTGAAGGAGTTTTTTCAACAGCAACAGAGGATCGAGATGCAATGGAGGGAGATAATGGTGAAGCGTGCACAGGAGCGTGAGTTGTTTGAGCAGAAGTGGCGGCAGTCAATCGAGAAGCTGGAGAAGGAGAGAATAATGGTGGAGCAGGCTTGGAGAGAAAGAGAGGAACAGAGAAGGATAAGAGAAGAGAGCCGGGCTGAGAGAAGGGATCCATTGTTGTCAACCTTGTTGAACAGATTAATAAATGACAACAATGTCTGACTTGGAAAGATGGTGAGAGAATCAATATTATAAGATTGATTTAGAGCGGTTGAAATATTCTTTTTCAATCTATTACTAAAAGCCTTTATTTGATAGAATTTTCCAACCTAATAAACTATTTGCTGAAGTTGTTAAACAGAGCTGCACGAAAGACGCTCACTTGCGTAGCTATTTTCTTTTGCTGTACGAAAAATACGAAGTAGATATTATATTATAGACATAGGAGCTCAATACTATTCACTGCCGCCCAAGCCCACGACCCGGCCTACTTCGAAACTGAAATTACAATTTTACCCATGCTTGAAAACTGTTTCGCAAAACTCTGTGAATTCAAACTACACGCTTCCCGTAACTCGTCTCCAGCAACTGTTCACTTCTCTCCTTCGCAATTGAAAACGCCATGGCTGATAATCGAAAGCTCGTCGCGCTTCCCGCTACAGAAGACGACTACTACGGCGATTTCACCGACAAAACAGCAAGAAAGGAAGACCTTCGTACATTTCACCGCCGTTCTCTAGCTTTTTATTGTACGTTTTCAGTTCCGACAACTCGCCGGTGTTCTCTAGCTTTTTATAGTGCGTTTTAAGTTCCGGCAATACGTCGGAACGCCGGCCACGCATCGGATAGCCTTTTCTACTTCTCTACCTTTCCTCTTCGAACCTCATTATCGATTCATTTCTGGCAATTTTACTTAATCAAAACCTAACCTATAATTTGACAATTTTAGGCGAGATCAAGAGAAATTGGCGACAAGCAAGCAAAAGCAACATCCAACACATGCTTCTGAAACTGAACCAAAACACAAGAGGTAAAACACAAATATTACTGTAGAATCTGAGATTTCTTCTGAGTATTCTCGTTCTCTGTGCAGACAAAAAATAAAACTCACCGTGAAACCGCCACCGTTCTTGAACAGAAGTCGAAACTCCCCTTCGTAAGCAACCTAAATATACTCTTCTATCATATAGACACTATAGCTTCTTGTAGTAGACACATTATGTAGTGCATAATAGACACTATTACTTATTGATGTAGACACGTTGCGTAGCTAGTGCACACACTTTTCATGCATATATTGAAATCAGTTTACAAAACTACTGAACACAGTTGCATGTGTTGCAATATTGGAGGATGAATTACTAGCTTGTCAGAACTCATTACATCTTTGTTGTTTGTTTGTATATGAGCAATGATACCAGCATAGTTTGGAGCAACACATTAGAGCTACTGATATTGTGGTTTCTTGGTTAAGCGTGATACAGCACAGGAGGCTTTCTGAAACTTCAGTTATGTTGCTTTTGCTTTCAGTAACAAATTGGGACAGTATATTTTTTTTGATACTCGGAATAGTGTTTTCAAACATAATAGATATGGGAAACCTCTTCATTGCCCTATTTTAATCTTAGTTAAGTTACCTACTTTGTTTTCTTTTAACATGAAAAGTCTAACGTGCATCTTATCCCTTATGTTTATGTATATTTGTATTTGAATACTACCCTTCATATCATAAAGTTTCATGTAGACACTTTTGTTTCTTGTAGTAAACACATTATGTAGCACATGAAAACATTTTCTCTTTGGTTGTTTACACAGACAAAACACGAGGCAACAGACATCAACTCGAGAACAGCCAAGTCCAGCAAAGCCTATCATTTACAGAAGAAGACAAGACACTGCACAAGCTAAAGACACTGCTCAATCTAAGCAGAATGATGCCGCAAAGCACAAGAAACAGCATCACACAGGCTCTACAAAGAAACCTAACCCCCCAGCAAAGAAAGCACAAAAGGAAGAGCCAAGCCCTGCAAAGAAACCTAACCCCCCAGCAAGAAAAGAAGGCAAACAGAATGCCAGCCCTTCAACCTCAAAGCGGTATATACTATTCACAATGCATTTTCACATTATGCTTATTTTTTTAATGCAAAAAGTGTGCACTGCTTCTGTATACTCTGTCTATTGATTCTCTGTATACTCTGTATACTGGTTATTTCTTTACTGGTTGATTTCTTTTCTGGAAAAGTGTGTACTGTTTCTCAATAATCTGTCCATTATTTCTCTATTAAGTGTTTACTGGAAAAGTATATTCTATTTCATAATTTTTTTGGTCATTTATTTACTGCAAAATTGTGAACTGGTTTATTCCCTTACTGGAAAATGTGTCTACTTGTTATACATAATATGTCTGTTGGCACTCTATCAAATGTCTATTGGTTCTCTGTGAACTCTTTCTAGAAAAGTGTCTACTGGTTCATTTCTTTTCTGAAAAAGTGTCTACTGTTTCTCAATAATCTGTCTATTATTTATCTATCAAGTGTTTACTTGAAAAGTGTCTCATATTACATTACTTTTCTGGTCATTTATTTTCGGAAAAATTGTCCACTGGTTCATTCCCTTACTGGAAAATGTGTCTACTTGTTATACATAATATGTCCATTGCCTCACTAACAAATGTCCATCATTACTGTATTAAAATTTTTTAACTACTGAAACGTAACATTTCATTGCAGCATAATGTATAGAACACGGTGCAACCTTGGACAGGTTAGGCAGACAATGGATTTACTCTCCACTAGCACAGAGCATGTTAATGCAATCAAAGAGCTTGGATTTGGATCTCTATTCAACATAACATGCACCAGGCTTTTCCCAAACCTAGTACAGTGGCTAGTGGAACATTTTAACCCAGATGACACAACCTTGCGCATATCCAAACATTCAACCATCAAGATAACTGCTGAAGATGTGCATAATGTGTTAGGGATTCACATTGGTCCAAGGGTGGTTGATGAACACCCTTATTCTCGTGCAAATGACCCGGAACTTCAACAGTGGAGAATGCAGCATGGGAATGAAAATGGACCATTGACAAGTCAAATTTCAAGCATAGTGACTAACTCATCAAATGCAGATCAAGATTTCAAGCTTCACTTTGTCAGCTACATAGTCACAAAGCTGCTTGTACCATCCAATAGATCCAGCTGTAATTGGAGGGTTCATAAAGCATTGAAGGATCTTTCTGCATGCCATCAGCTGAACTTCTGTGCCTACACCTTGAACACACTTACTACCCAAATTAGCAAGTACAAAGAGGACCCTTTCAACAACCAATGCATTGGTGCATGCCTATACTTCCTACAGGTAAATGTATCATGTTTATTTGTCAACAACTTTCATAGTAACAACTTTCATACTAACTGGTCTTAAATGTGCAGATGTTTTATCTTGATCGGGTAATGTTCAGGGGGAAAACTCTTGTCACTAGAGTTTTCCCATCAATCACAGGTTGGACAAATGATATTGTCCTCAGAAGATTAAATGAAGAGAGAAGTCAAGGTGGATTTGGCAGAGGACAAATACTATCAGCCAAACTTCCTGATGCTCCAAAGCATCTTCGTTTGCTGTCATGTTGACAGGTGGAGAGACTTCTTGAGGAGGCGAGCGCCTGGAGCTCTGGTTTCCCAGCTGAGTGTGCCTGAAAAGCTCAAAGAAGAGGTTAGGAGGTCCCCGGTTTGCTTTTCCGGGGAGGACCCTCCCACGCCCAAGTCAGTTTTCTGAGTGAAAGTGGAGGAAGAACACTAAGGGATCAAGTGTCTTGCCAGTTTTGTGTTTTCTCAGAGGGAGGAAAATGCCCCATCCTTTGCCCAGTCCCATTTCCTAGTATTTATAGGAGTAGCTGGTCCATTCAGATCATGACACGTGTTCGGTCGGATTTGATCTGTACTTTTGGACCTAGGGGACAGGCAGCCGTTTGCAGCCTCCTTTAGCCCTGGGCCCGGACAGGTTGTGTTAGGACTGGGGGGGGCTGCGGCGTGTTAGTTCACCGTTCAGATGTGACGTGTAGGGCTTGTGGGCGACATGTCAGAGGCTCCTTAAATGCTCATACCGTACTCCCGAGGTCCCCTGGGCGAGGTCGCCCTTCGGTGTGTGCACCCTCTTCGGATTCTATCCGTCCTTCGGTGTGAGCACCTCCTTCGGGATCTATCCCATAGTTCTGGGAGCTCCCTTGATGAACACCTTCTTCGGGACTCACACCCATAGCTAGGGGATTCCCTTGTTCAAGTGTTTCTTGTTCGGGGAAGAACCTCTTCGGGGCTTCTGCCTTCGGGGAGATTCTTCCTTGCTTCAGAGAGATGGCTCTCTTACCCGAAGAAGGTCAGTCTGGCCCCTCGATGGAGACGGTGTTGTCCTCGGAATTCCTGACGAGCTAACCGAAGTCTCGAGCTCATAGTGTTTGACTTCGCACCTTCCGAGGTCAGTAAAAAGATCCTCTCTTGGGTGACGTCAGACTCCTCGGCCAATATTCTGGCAGGGAGTTACTACCGAGGAGGCAATAGCCTTTGGCTATCACAGGGCCCCCTCCGAAAAGCCGAAGTGAGAAACTTTGGTTCATCGATTTTCGGGTCCTGTGGTTGTGATATCTGCGCCGAAGACGCCTTCTTCTGCCTGAAGCGATGGGCAGCCCTTTTTGCGTCCTCGAGGCGCGAGAAGATAGGCTGTCCCTGTGCCGAAGATGCACCTTCAGCCCGAAGTCACAGGCTGTCTCTTGGTGTCCTCGTGGCGAGGGAAAATAGGATAACCTTGTACCGAAGATAGACCTTTTGCCCGAAGTCACAGGCTGTCTTTTGGTGTCTTCGAGGTAACCTACTTTTTTGCCTTTATAGGTCTGCTCATGCGTCGCGTTCTGTGTCCAGCAGAGTCAGTCTAGGGCGGCGCCTCTAGACCAAATGGTGTCAGAGGGCGTGCTCGATGTGATGGATGACACGTGGCACGTTTGTTGCCCGATGACCGACACATGGCACACTATTATTGGGTTGGAATGCGCTGAGTACGGCAGGCGCGACTTTTCAGGCGCATTTAGCAGTTATGGCGACGCTTCGCCTTCCGAGGGGTACTAATGACGAGGGTTCACCTGGCCTTCTCGGCCTATATATACCAGCCCTGTCATAACCCTCTTTTTGCTTCTCCTTTTGCTTTCTTCTGCCTTCTAATTCTCTCCCGATTTTCCGCGGCGGTTCTCCTTTTTCAGGCGTTTTTCCGACCACTTTTCACGACGGCTTCCAGAAATCCAGATTTCGGCAAGACCTTTGGTGGGTTTTAGTCCTTTTGCTTTTTTCAAAGCTTCTTCTTTGTTTTTCCCGAACTCATTTTCGTTGTTTTTCCCGAACTCATTTTCATCATGCCTGTTCCCGAGAGTTGGCAACCTCTTCTTTCTCACCCTTGCTGCACTACTTCGGAAAAACTAGCGAAGTGGAAGAAAAAGTTTTTCTTACCCTCTTACTCTGTGACGAGGTTGCCCCGTCCTGACCAATTTCCTTTTTCCAACCGAAGTGATGAAATCACCGTTTTCCGAGCCCAACTGAAGGCCGGACTTCGGTATCCCCCCCGGAGATGGTTAGCGCGTTCTGCAACTTCCATGGCATTGCCGTTAACCAACTCCCACCGAACTCGTACTGCTATTTCAACGCCTTCCTCTGTATGTGCGGCGTTTTCAAAATAAAACCTCACTTTGTAGTTTTTCTTCAGTACTACAAGCTCTTCGTGGTCCCGAAGGGTGGCTTCTACTTTATGCTACCTCGGGGATCCGGGAGCAAAAAGTATACGTTCACCTTCGCCACCAAAGACAGCTGGCGAGGGTGGCAACAAAAATTCTTTTTCCTGAAGAAGTCGGAGGCTTGGTCCCACGTCCCGACCAAGTGGGCTCAGGGGAGGCTCAAGATGGATGTTGTTGACCCGAAGATACTGCTAGACACCGACGTAGCACCTATCTTTTAGGACTTCGACAGGCGCATCCGGGCCGTCTCTGACTGGGCTGCCGAGGTCTCTCCTCGTGCCCTTTACCCCTTTCCGATCAACTGGAGGCTCATGACCGAAGAGGTCCTTCGGGAACTCAAGGTGGTAAAGGAGCATGTGACAGACCTCAACATGCCGAAACCGGCTTCTTCGGGGAAGGACTCCTGGCTCGTGAAACTCCTTCGAGGGAAAGAGACTTATAAGTCTTTTTACGAGAGTAAGTTACTTTCTCATTTTTTCCTTCATAACTTCATCTTGGACTTACACTGATCTTCTTTTTCTTTCTTCAGAGATGGGCGACGACGTGGCTGCCTTCTACAAGGCTCTTTTTACCGGGCAGGCCGAGAGGGGCGAACAGACAAAGAAAGCCGCCTCTCGGAGGCAGAAGCAGACTTCGGGCAGCCCTCCTTCCAAACGGGCAAAGAAAGCTGCTCCTTCCTGTCTTCCGCAAATTCCGGAGGAGGTAGGCGAGGAGCCCGAAGACCCTGCTGCCCCTTTGCCCTAGGTTCCTTCTGTCGACGTCCCTTCTTCCGACGTCCTTCCTCAAAGCCCCACGCCTTCGCATGCTCTTCTGGAGGGCGATGGGGAGGAGACCCCTTCTGCCGAGGAACGGTGCCAAATAAGAGGCAAGGGGGTCTCTACTGAGGCGACGTCGATTCTTGACGACGACGTTACCGAGGTGCCAGTAGGTTTGTATTTTGTCGAAGAACCTTTTTTTCTCTTGTAAATCCTTAACAGTTTTCTGGCCTTAACCAATTTTTCTGCTTTGTTGTGCAGCGGAAGTGGCCGCTCCTGACTGGGTTGCCGAACACGCCCGCAAGAGGGCCCTTCGGGATGCCAAAGTCCCAGCAGGGAAAGTTCCGAAGGAGCCCTTCTGGACGTTCACGGAGGACATCAATATGTACTCCGAGGACTGTCCCGAGATGGCCAAGCAGATGTGCAAAGGGGTGTTTACTGAGGCCTCTTACAAGGCCCTTATGGAGGCTTACCCAAGCGACATCTCTTTGGCCGCCAAACTCACTGAACATGCCGCCCAGGTACGCTTCACTGTTTCCTTAGTGCCAATTTTGCCTTTGCTTTTTACTTAGCATCATTTTCCCTTTGTTTTCTTTTTTTGCAGCTGATGGGGTATGCCGGGTTGCTCCACGTTCGGGTGGCGCAAGAGTCAGAAAGGAGGGCGTCACTCTGGGACCTTTACACCAAGATGAAGGCCCAGTGTTCGGCGTTGGCTGCCGACAATGCTCAGCTGAAGCAGTCTTCAGAGAAGGAAATTGCTGAACTTCGGGAGGGGTTCATAAAAGAGAAAGAGGAACTTGAGAAAGGCACCTCCCAGAAACTTTCCGACATTGGCTCTCGGATGGCGGAGCTGACTTCGATCGTGGAAGCGATTCAAAAGGATAAGTCAGAAAGTGACGCAATCCTTGCGAAGACGCTCGGGGAAAAGGCCCAGCTCGAAGCCGAGGTCGCATCTCTGAAGAAGCCTTCAGAAGAGAAGAGGAAGATGAAGTCATTGAAGAGAAAGCTCAAGGGTCTGGAGAAGGATTACGCGGATCTGGAGAAGGACTATGCAGATTTGGCGGTCAAGAAGCGGGAGTCCGATGATATGACGAAGTTGGGCTTTCAAGACGGCTTCTGTCTTGTTCGGCACCAAATTCTGCAGAAGTTCCCAGATTTTGACCTCTTCTTCCTGGAAGGCATGAACATCCCCAAGGAGCCTCGGTGGACTTGGTCCAAGATCGAGCACTTGAAACTGCCTCCTTCTCTCTTGGCGCCTAAGGCTACCGACAAAAGCACAGAGGCTGGCAGTTCTCAAGACGCCGAGGTTCCTTAGTTTGTACTAGGGCCTTTTGTCTTCATTTTCTTCTTCTTTTTTGTAGTCTTTCAGCAACTTTCTTCTCTGTAAGCACTCTTTGGCTCAATAGATAAAAATTTGGCTAAGTATTTTTTCCAGATTCCTTTGTTTCCCACTGTCCCGAACATAATTCGCTCGAGAGACTTCGGAAAACCATACCCTTGCTTTCCTTTGTCCCAAACATATTCGCTCAAGAGACTTCGGAAAACCTTACTTTTGCTTTCCTTTGTCCCGAACATATTCGCTCAAGAGACTTCGGAAAAACTTACTTTTGCTTTCCTTTGTCCCGAACATATTCGCTCAAGAGACTTCGGAAAAACTTACTTTTGCTTTCCTCGGCGATTGCTTTCGGGAGACTCTTGTTCAGAACTTTTTACTTAGACAAATTTGTCCAACTTGTGCAATACAACTTTCCCACCAAACTTTTTAGGCATAGAATTTTTTGAAGGCCTCTGAGTGCCAAGTATTTTTTAATTCTATGCCTTCGGCATCACTGAGCTTATAAACTCCTTTTCGTACTTCGGCAAGTACCAGGTAGGGTCCTTCCCAATTTGCGCGAAGTACCCCGTGGGACGGCTTTCGGGGTGCAAATTCAGCCTTTCGGAGAACGAGATCTCCCTTCTTTATTCCTTTTGGCCTGGCGCGTAGGTTTATGGCTGCTGCCACTCTTTGCTGGAAAGCTTTTCTTCTCAGCTCGGCTACTTCTCTGTGTTCGCTGACGAGGTCGAGCTTGGTTCTCAGGCCGAGGTCATTTCCTTTTTCATCGAACAATTGGACTTGTATTGACGATTGTACTACTTCGACAGGGATGATGGCCTCTGTACCGAAGACGAGTGAAAAAGGCGTTTCCCCTGTGGCTCTTCGGGGTGTTGTACGGTAGCTCCATAACACACTTTGGAGTTCTCCTGGCCATTTCCCTTTTGCTTCTCCCAATCTCTTTTTCAGACCATCTTTTATGGTCCTGTTAGATACTTCCACCTGCCCATTACTTTTGGGGTGAGCTACTGGGGCGAAGTGCATTTTTGTCCCGAGGTCGCTAATGAACTCTTGGAATCCTTTGTCTATGAACTGGGATCCATTGTCCGCTACGAGCACCCTCGGTATGCCAAATCTGCATACGATGTTTTTCCATACAAACTTCTGCACCTCTTTTGCCGAGATAGTTGTCAGAGGTTCTGCCTCGACCCACTTAGAGAAATAGTCTACTGCTACTACGCAGAACTTTACGCCTCCAGGCGCCGTTGGAAGTGGCCCAATGAGATCTATGCCCCAAACTGCGAAGGGCCAAGGATAGTCTGCCGAAGTCATGAACTTCGAGGGTGTTCTTTGGATGTTCACATGTCTCTGGCAACTACCACATTTCCGGACGAACTGCTTGGCGTCCTTTCTCAGGGTAGGCCAGAAGTATCCTTGGCGAAGTATCACTGCTGCCAGGGCGTCGGTTCCGATGTGCGAACCACAGGCACCTTCGTGAACTTCTTCGAGGATCGTTTCAGTATCCTCTTCACTAACACACCTCTGTAGTGGATTTGCATATCCTTGCCGATATAGTTCTTCTCCAATTAAGAAGAAACGTCCGGAGCGCCTTTGCACTTTTGCGGCTTCGCTGGGGTCTTCGGGGAGTGTGTTGGTTGCGAGATACGTTTTGATTGGTTCTTTCCATCCTTTCCCCGAGGTCTCTATGCTTAGCACCGCGATGCTGGGGTGGCTTATCACTTCGGTGCAAGTTTTGGACTTCGCCAAACAGTCTGCCTCAGCATTTTCTCTTCGGGGTACGTTCTCGATTTTCACGACGTCGAACTCCCGAATAAGCTTTGTTACCAACTCATGGTATTTCGCCAAGGTCGGGTCTTTCGCGCCATAGTCCCCTGCCATTTGCCGGACCACCAGCTGGGAATCACTATGGGCTTTCAAGTTTCTCACGCCAATTTTTCTGGCCAGGCGTAATCCTGCTATGAGGGCCTCATACTCGGCCATATTGTTGGTGGCGTTGAAACTGAACTTGATGGCCTTCATTACTTCTAGGTCTTCGGGGCCTCTGATAATCACTCCAGCTCCCTGGTGTTCGGATCCTGAGGCCCCGTCAACATATAACGTCCATTCTGGCTTGTCTTCGCCCGAAAACGAATGTCCCTCCTCGGTGTTTGGTACTTCGGCGATGAAGTCTGCCAAAGCTTGAGCTTTTATAGCTTTCCGGGGTTCATACGTGATGTCGTGTTCGCCAAGCTCTATACACCACTTGGAAAGCCTTCCTGAGTGATCAACTTTCCTCATAACATCCCGTAGAGGCAGGGTACTTCGGACGATAATGGGGTGAGCCTGAAAGTATGGCCGCAGCCTTCTCCCTGCAAGCACTAAGGCATATATAGCTTTTTGAAGCAAAGGGTACCTGACTTCGGCGCCATGCAGGGACTTGCTGACATAGTAGACCGGCCATTGCTTTGGCCTTTCTTCTTTCACGAGGACCGAGCTCACAGCTTTTTTTGTGACGGCGAGGTATAATACGAGGGGCTCTCCCTCCCGAGGTTGCCACAGAGTCGGCAGGCTGGCCAAGTAGACTTTGAGTTCTTCCCAGGCTTTTTGGCAATCTTCATCCCAAGGATGACCATTCCTTCCGAGGTCGCCTTCCATCTTTGCTGCCTTTGTGAGCACTTTGAAGAAGGGTTGACACCTATCTCCGTACCTGGAAATAAACCTGCTCAGAGAGGTTATTCTTCCGGTGAGTCTTTGCACGTCTTTGACTGTGGCAGGAGTTTGGAATTCAAGCAAAGCCTTAATCTTCTCGGGGTTAGCATCGATGCCTCTTTCGGATACCATGTACCCAAGGAAGTTTCCCGAGGTCACCCCGAAGATGCATTTCTCAGGATTAAGGCGGATCCCGAAGGCTCTGAGTTTTTGGAAGGTTTCCTCTAAATCTGCAACGTGGTAACCAGGCAGTTTGCTTTTGACTATCATATCATCAACATACACCTCCATGTTCCTCCCCATTTGGTCTTTGAAGACTTTGTTCATCAGCCTCTGATAGGTGGCTCCTGCATTCTTGAGCCCGAAGGGCATCCTAATATAGCAATATGTTCCTCCCTCGGTGATGAAGGCAGTTTTCTCTTCATCTTCGGGGTCCATCCTTATCTGATGGTAGCCACTGAAAGCGTCCAGAAAACTTAGGAGCCCGTACTCGGCAGTTGAGTCTACCAGTTGGTCTATTGACGGAAGAGGATATGAATCTTTTGGGCAGGCATCGTTCAAATTTCTGAAGTCGATGCACATCCGGAGCTTACTACTTCCTTCTTTTGTGGCAATTACCACATTGCTTAGCCATTCGGGGTAGTTTACCTCCCGGATAATGCTAGCGTCTATCAGACGCTGGACTTCGGTCTTGACGAAGTCACTTTTGTGAGTTGAGAAGCTCCGTTTCTTTTGCCGGACAGGTTTTACTTCCGGACTCGCTTTGAGGCTATGCTGGATTACGCGAGGGTTTACCCCTGGCATATCCTTCGGTGAGTAGGCGAACAGATCTTTATTTGTAAGCAGAAAAGATACAAGTTTTTCCTTGTCTCCTTCGGCCATGCTTTTCCCTATTCGGGTACTATGGCCTGGGACAAGCTCTACTTCTTCTGTTTCCGCTTTTGTGGGATCTTCTGCCTCGCCCCTTTCCAGCTCTTTTGCTTCTACAGCATGTGCTAAGTTGCTTGCTGGAGCCTTTCGTGCTCTGACGAACACCTTTCTCACCTCGCCTTGATCAATGAAGATCTTTGCGTCTCCTTCTTTGGTGGCGAAAGTGACGGTCAAGTACTTTACATCAGGGTGAATGTGCAAATTTCCCTGTGTCTGTCTGCCGAGGATGGCGTTGTATGACGAAGGAACGTCCGTGACTATGAATCTTGCCATGGTAGAGGCGAACAACTCAGCAGTTCCTTTCTCCGAAGTTCCTTTCATCATCATGGGGAGGTCGATCCACCCGAGGACAGGTACCTCAGATGGTCCTACGCCGAACGTGGGTGAAGTAACAGCCTTGAGGTCGCTCCTGGATACGCCCAAGCTTGGCAGCAAGTGTGAGAACAAGACGTCAGCGTTTGACCCATCGTCCAGCAGTACCCTCTTGACGTCCCAGTTTCCTATCCTCGCCATTATCAGCAATGGATCGTCATGGGGAAATACGATGGTGGAGCCATCCTCGCGGGCCAATTTTTTTGTTGGGCTCTGATATTCCATCACCGCTATCTCTCTGGCCCTTCTTTTTCTTTCCGAGGATGGAAGTCCGGTTGTGATCGTCTGTATTACTCCTGCCGAAGGTGGAGGACGCCTTCTCGGACTTCGGTTCCTTCGCCTGTCTGAATCGTAATCCTCGTCATCGGGCTTTCCTTCTTCCTCTTTTTTCCCCTTCGGGGAAGGCATTCTCAAATAACGCCGAAGCTGGCCCTGCTTTATCAGTGATTCAATGTACTTTTTCAACTGAAAGCAGTCTTCGGTGTCATGACCGTGATCACGGTGGAACTGACAGAACTTCTTCATGTTCCTTCTGTTGTCAGCAGTCATGCCCCTCGGTCGTTGGATTTGAGCCCCCTGTTTTTCTAACGCCATGAGGACGTTAGCCCTCGTGGTGCTCAGAGGTGTAAATTTTTTGGGCTTCCTTCCTCCTATTCGCGTTCTCCGAGGTCGGCCTAACTGTTCCGTTGGACACCGGGCTTGCTGGCTGGACCCTTCGCCACGAGCGTGAATATGGTCAGCCTTCGGTCCGGTCATTCTCAGCTCTTCGGCTGTCATATGTTGTTCAGCCCTTCGGTAGAATTCTCCCAGCATGTCCGGGGGATCTTTGGAGAATTCTTAAAACAGGTGCGAATCCCTCCGGAGGCCCCTCGTCATGGCGAGGATGCGGATTTCGGGATGAAAGTCCGGAACACTGAGGGCCTCTCTGTTGAACCTCTCGACATAGTCACGGATGGTCTCCCCGTTTCTTTGTGCTATGTCAAACATCTGGACGGGCATCTTCGCCGTCGGCTTGCTCCCAATGAACTGTTGGGTGAACGCTGTGGACAGCTCCTGGAACCCCTTGATGTTTCCGGGAGGCAGGGAATTGTACCAGCCAGTTGCTGGTCCTACGAGGGTGACTTCAAAGCACTTGCAGAGTGTAGCATCATCAGCCCCGTGTAGCACCATGCTGCGTTTGTACTTTGTTAGGTGGGCCTGGGGATCAGTCCGACCCTCATAGGTCTCTAGCCGAGGTAGCCTGAAGTCACTGGGCATGGCCGCCTCGACCACTGTTCGGGCGAAAGGAGTTTCATCTCCAGAGACGGTTTTAGTTAGCCTGGCCCAAACAGGCTTGCGTGCCACCTGCTGTTCCACTTTGTCCAGTCTTGCCAAGACTTTCTCCAGGAGGAGCGTAGCACTGGGCTCCTCTTCCTGGTGCTTGGAGGTTCTTCGGTAAAAGGACTGTTGCCGTCTCTTCGGGGAGCGACTTCGGTGCCGAGGTGAGGGGGACCTTGCCTCTGGCTACAAACTTCTTCTGGACAGGACTTCGGGTCGTTCAGACCTCGCTCTTTCCGCCAGCCGTGCTCCGAGGGGCAAGTTATCTGTCGAGGACTCTTCCCGTGGCTCCCCACTTCCCGAGCTATGATGGGTTGCCCTTGGGCTTTTCTCCCGAGCTTGTGCTGGCGAAGTGGGTTTTTGCGCCTGGGCTGGTGGCGGCCACCTTCGGTCTATCTGTTGTGTCATTTCAGCCACAACAGACCTCTGAAAGTCTCATAAAAAACCCATGGTGATGACAAGAGGGCGTTCCTCTTCAGGCAAGGAAGTCTCTGGGGGACTTTGTTTGGTAGCTGGTTGGGTCTCAGGCGCGGACGGGGACTTCGGGAGTCCTTTGTCCTTCGAACGCCGAGTTTCGACAACAGCTACCTGGGAGTAGGTTCCCACAGAGGGCGCCAAATGATGCTCCAAAGCATCTTCGTTTGCTGTCATGTTGACAAGTGGAGAGACTTCCTGAGGAGGCGAGCGCCTGGAGCTCTGGTTTCCCAGCTGAGTGTGCCTGAAAAGCTCAAAGAAGAGGTTAGGAGGTCCCCGGTTTGCTTTTCCGGGGAGGACCCTCCGACGCCCAAGTCAGTTTTCTGAGTGAAAGTGGAGGAAGAACACTAAGGGATCAAGTGTCTTGCCTGTTTTGTGTTTTCTCAGAGGGAGGAAAATGCCCCATCCTTTGCCCAGTCCCATTTCCTAGTATTTATAGGAGTAGCTGGTCCGTTCAGATCATGACACGTGTTCGGTCGGATTTGATCTGTACTTTTGGACTAGGGGACAGGCAGCCGTTTGCAGCCTCCTTTAGCCCTGGGCCCGGACAGGTTGTGTCAGGACTGGGGGGGGCTACGGCGTGTCAGTTCGCCATTCAGATGTGACGTGTAGGGCTTGTGGGCGACATGTCAGAGGCTCCTTAAATGCTCATACCATACTCCCGAGGTCGCCTGGGCGAGGTCGCCCTTCGGTGCGTGCACCCTCTTCGGATTCTATCCGTCCTTCGGTGTGAGCACCTCCTTCGGGATCTATCTCATAGTTCTGGGAGCTCCCTTGATGAACACCTTCTTCGGGACTCACACCCATAGCTAGGGGATTCCCTTGTTCAGGTGTTTCTTGTTCGAGGAAGATCCTCTTCGGGGCCTCTGCCTTCGGGGAGATTCTTCCTTGCTTCAGTGAGATGGCTCTCTTACCCGATGAAGGTCAGTCTGGCCCCTCGATGGAGACGGTGTTGTCCTCGGAATTCCTGACGAGCTAACCGAAGTCTCGAGCTCATAGTGTTTGACTTCACACCTTCTGAGGTCAGTAAAAAGATCCTCTCTTGGGTGACGTCAGACTCCTCGGCCAATATTCTGGCAGGGAGTTACTACCGAGGAGGCAATAGCCTTTGGCTATCACTTCCTTCTACTGATACTCCAAAAAGCTGATGCTCCAAAAGTACCAAAGAAGTCTGATCACCCTGAGCAGCCAGAGAAGAAGGCTGACCAGACTACTGCAGAAACTCAAGAAAAACAGCCTGAAGAGCCTCAAAGCAAAGAGCAACCAGCAGAAGGTAAGCCTGAAAGCAAGGAGCAACAACAGCCTGCTGACTCTGAAAGCAAGGAGCAACAACAGCCTGCTGACTCTAACAACTCATTCACAGCATGAATCAAGCAATAAATAATAAGGTTCAAGAGGCAGCTCTTGCAATGAAAAGAATGGAAGAAGAAATTGCAAGAGTCTGTGAGCTGTTCCCTCTTGTTACAACTCCACTTGCAAAGCTGATACAAAGGTCGCATGAGCTCAATCCTGGCACTGCTGAAAGCAGCCCATGGGATGAGAAATTCATTCTCCAAGTTGAGCAAGTGATGGATGCAATGGAGAAAGCAAGGCTGGCACAGATTGCACTGTAATCTAAAAATGTCTATTGCACACCTGATGAGCAAAATGATAATGATCCGGAGCTTGAAGACCTTGCTCAACCATTTGTGCTTGACTTGCCAGATGATGAAGGTCCAATACCAACAGTTCTAGACTTTGATCTAGAAACTGGACCTTCTTTCAATTTTGGAATAGATGGAAGTCAGGAGAAAGCTGATAGGCCAGCTAGAGCAAAGAAGAAATTAGTTTTCTTGAAATCCCCATATCTCCAACGGTTCAGGAAAACACTCCTTTATACCTCACAAGCACAGAGTCTATTGTTGTAGACTATGCATGGAGCACGAAAGAATCACTCAAGTAAGTGTCGCAGCAAAAAAAATTTATTAGCCAATGATCATTTATTTCAATTACTCCAAATTTACTGAGAACTGTCTACTGCTTATATTTCAATTGCAGTGAGCTGCTGGCAAAATTCACACCAGATGTCTTCAACTTTAGGAATGAATTCCATAGTTTAAGACCTGAAAAATTGGTTTTTGACTCTATAATAACCGCCTATGCTTATACTTTGAATCAAAAAGAGTTGAACAAAGAGTTTCCAGAACGTTGCTTCCTCCCCAGCCATCCATCTGTAAGTAAAACCTTGTCTGTAACATCTTAAAAACTCACTCTGTTTAAGTCTAACATCTATTTAATAATCTTTGTTACAGGCCTGCATTTTCCACATAATTGTCAACAATAAGTTTGATCCTGAAGTTGTCAAGAAGAATGCTAATAAGGAGAACAGCATATGCCAAATGCTCAACTTGTGGCTCCAATACAACCACATCACGAAAGAAATGTTGCATGGTTGCAAACTTGTAAGTGCACACTTATTATGAAAAACTTGTTGCATGGTTGCACATGTACTACACAATTATTCATGGTGTGCCAGCCCCTAAAATAAGTTTTTATGAAACAGTTGTTCTTCATATGTCCTAAAGATGTCCACTTCAGCGTGTTCTACATTAACACTGAAAGCAAGAAGATAGAGGTCATGGACAACAGGGATGAGGAGATGGGAAAATATGAACAGTTTCCCTTTCTTCTGGTAATCATTCAAAGTGTCTATTATTTCAATTCAAAGTGTCCATTATTTAAATACAAAGTGTCCATTATTTAAATACAAAGTGTCTATTATTTTTATTCAAAGTGTAATTTTTTCAATTCAAAGTGTCTTATCCAAACTGTCTATTATTTTTATTGAAAGTGTCTATTATTTCAATTCAAAGTGTATATTATTTCAATTCAAAGTGTCTATCATTTCAATTCGAAGTGTCTTATGAAAACATAACACCGTTTACTTTTAACAGAGACAAATCATCAGCAAATCGCTTGACTCCTGGGAACATCCCCTTGCATCTGAAATTGGAAGATACCAACCCACATTTGTTTCTTTGCTGTGGAAAAAGACCTACAGGCAGTACATGAGGAATGCAAAAGATTGTGCCATTTTTGCAATGAAACATATGGAATTATATCATGGCCAACCGTTTGTTTCTAACCTGGGACCGGTAACAACTATAACATCTATAATGTCTTCTTCATGCACTATCAAATTACTACTTATACACTTATTGTTTTTGACTTTGCAGAAAGAAATCATGATTAAGTACAGAATGCAAATTGCAGCTACTTTAATGTTGCATCCGCACAACCAGGTGAAAGATACTGTTTTGACAAATGCAAATAGACTACAAAATGCAAAAGCTGCTTAACTTGACTTACAGATAACATGTAGTTAACATGTGACAGTTGCTTACAGGTTAGATTGCTAGCATGCACAAAATAGTTGTCTTCTTATACGTCTAGGAAGTAGTTTTATAGCTTGTGATATGTCTTCTTATAGGACAAAGTAGTTGTTAATCGTATTGTTTGTTACTGTTAGTGTCTGAAACAGTTGCTTTATATACAGTACGAATTTTGCAAAAGTGTCTTTTATAGATTAACAAAGTGTGTACTAACAGTAATTAAAGTGTTTAAACACTCATAATATGTAACTTGGTTGAGTGCATAAATTGTTAGTCGTATTAAAAACATAACAGTATAATCTTGGATCACTACATAAATTATTACTCGATAAAAACATAATCAATTAAATATCTAATCCTTAATTATACGATTGGTTGAGTACATGAATTCTTAGTCGTATTAAAAAAATAATTTTGTAATCTTGGATCACTACATAAATTATTAGTCGATAAAAACATAATCAATTAAATATCTAATCCTTAATTATAGGAAAAGGCGCCCAAGGACCGAAGCAGCACATATGTTCGCAAAACGAAACAGTCTAACGTCTCTTCGTCATACACAATATAACCGACCAAACACCTGTTCATCACCTATAAAATATGCAACCATAACCACAAGTTTTCAACACCTTTTCAACACCTTTTCATCCTACACACTTGTTTAAAAAATGGACAACTTGAAACCGAGCAAGAAAATCTCCAAGCATACCCTCCAAAAAACAATTCAATCATTACCACATGATATGCTTACTGAGATACTCTCAAATGTTGGTGCTTCATCCATTAATGACCTTAGCAACGCTGCACAATCTTCAAGGGTTTTCACAAGGCTGCAGATGATAAGTTGGTGTACCAAAGGTTGAACATAAATGATTTATCTTTCAGACCATTTCGCCCAAAAGAGTGTTATATCCACCAACGGTGCATGGAAGTTGAAAATACAGATGCCTTGACAGAAGAAGGTATCGCTCAATATTTTATAACTGCAAATGAAATCGAAGAGCTCACACTCCTCAAAAGAGCAGCCGAAAAGGGCAATAGTAAGGCCCAATACTTGTATGGAATAACAACAATCATATCACCATTTCAGGAACATGAAAAGACCAAAGCAATGGAATTATTGTCTCTTATCATCGAGGGACGAAATGGAAGGCAAAGGCCATGGAAGATTGCTGAATGTTGAAGGCTTGTACGACAAACATTTACTCGCTTATGGGCGCTTAACAAAAGGCTTGTTGCCATCGGACACAATCTTAAAGATTGTCAATCACCACATGATAGGCCAAATCTCCCTGACACAGGAGCGTACATATCAAGCCCAATTTGCTATAAGCCTTGCCTGTGGAGATGCAAAGCAAAACTATTTTGCAAGTTCTTAAAAAGGACAGCTCCAAACATATAAATATTATATTGTCTTTGAAATATATTTTATTGTTGGGTTTCGGGAGCCAAACAGTGCAGCAGAATTTAACTGAAACCCTCCAGGATCCAAGTGAAACGGGGTAAACCGAGTGTTCGAAAATTTTCATACCTAATTTTCGGTTAAGATCTATCATTCAACTGTATAGTCGAATCACAAAACCAGAATAGTTGACATGTTCAAGCTCTCTATGGCATCCACACGAGCCTCTCAGGATCACCACGGTTCCACCACGTCCCGGCAGATGCGTTTCTCCTGCGCTCACAGTGCTAGCTTGCGTCCTCCAAGGAATTGCAAGAGAAGAGTGTGGCTGTCCTTTTGGGAGTGTAGGGCAAGGAGACCTAATGGGTTTCAAAGCCCTAATCCAATTAGGATTTAATTTTGGGCTTAATAATGGCTCAACTCTTGGGCCCATTATTAATACGAAATTAAAGTGAAACCAAAACCCAAATAATTAGCCCATGCACTCTAATAATCTAAATAGCTCTATGTGTGCGACCCAAAAGGCTCTTATCACGTTGGCAATGATCATAAACCACATTTATGATCATAAGCAATGAGCAGTGTCTAGCAACACATCATTGCTACCCAAGTGACAAGATTGTCGATGATTCGACTCAACCTTTATGAACATCACCGATATATGCCATTGTCCCTTTGTCCAAGATATCAAGACTAAGCACGAGACATGGAATGTGTCACTCTCGTATAGCCCAATCTTTGGTTTCTTGATTACCGAGTAGACCAACCTAAACTGATGACATTGATATCGTATATTAACTCATCCGAGCATGGCCATGCATTTTTCTAAGTCTTACTCTATCAAGGGGCCCGAAGATATCACTCCCGTTACATAGGAGGGACAAATCCCATCTCGATCATACAAATCCCTCCACATGATATGTGACATACCCAATGACCTCCTTCAAGTTCACTCAGTTACGGGCAACAAAGGAAAGTATCAAAGTATGTGACTCACATGTAGAGAACCTTGATGATCTTAGGTCGAAGGACTACATATACCATGATCACTATGAGAATCACTTATGACACTCATATAACGATCCATGTAGTGTTCTCATTGTGGGTCAATCCAGTACACAAGTTCTCGAACTTGTACCCATATGTAGACTACATATCTCATATTAGTCTCCACATGTGCTAGTCGTTATGCATTATTGCAACCCGTTCCACAATAATACTAGACCAGGGACATTTAAGAATATCATTATTCTAGGGTTACAATTATGTTTATTACGTTACGCAGAAACAAAAAAACAAACATAATTGCTGGATTAATGCCTTAATAAAATATCATGACTCAATGTGCAAAAATACAATCATCTCATGATTGGCTTTTGGGCACAAGACTAACAATCTCCCACTTGCACTAAAAGCCAATCATCCATGTATCTGATACCGATGGACTTAGAATGGCTATCATGCTTCTGCTGCGTAAGGGGCTTTGTCAGTGGATCAGCAATGTTGCTGTCTGTCGAAGTCCTGCATATCCTTACATCACCCCTCTCGATGATCTCCCTGATGAGATGATAGCGTCGGAGTATGTGTTTGGATCGCTGGTGAGATCGAGGTTCCTTAGCCTGTGCGATTGCTCCATTGTTGTCACAATAGAGCTCTATCGGGTCGATAATGCTTGGAACCACTGTAAGTTCAGTGATGAACTTCTTGATCCAAACTACCTCCTTCACAGCATCAGAGGCGGCAATGTACTCAGATTCTGTTGTAGAGTCAGCTACTGTCTCTTGCTTTGAACTCTTCCAGCTCACAGCACCACCACCAATACAAAACACATAACCAGATTGCGATCTAAAATCATCCTTATCGGATTGGAAGCTTGCATCGGTGTAACCCCTTACAACGAGCTCATCTTCACCTCCAAAGACCAAGAATGCATCCTTAGTCCTTCGTAAGTACTTAAGGATGTTCTTAACAGCTGTCCAATGACTCTCATCGGGGTTCGATTGGTACCTACTCGTCATGGTCAAAGCATATGAGACATCAGGACGAGTACATATCATGGCATACATGATAGATCCAATTGCTGAGGCATATGGAATCTTACTCATGCGTTCTCTCTCCTCGGTTGTACTCGGACATTGAGATCTAGAAAGAGTGATACCATGTGACATGGGCAAGAATCCTTTCTTGGAATCTTGCATGCTAAACCTCTTTAGCACCTTGTCAATATTTGTACTTTGACATAGGCCAAGAAGCTTTCTAGATCTATCTCTATAGATCTTGATGCCTAACACATAGGCTGCTTCACCCAAGTCCTTCATAGAGAAACATTTCCCTAGCCAAGTCTTCACAGACTGTAGCTCAGGAATGTCATTTCTGATGAGTAGTATGTCATCTACATACAACACCAAGAAAACAATAGCGCTCCCATTAACCTTTTTGTAGACACAAGGTTCATCTTCATTTTTGATAAAACCAAACTCTTTGATTGCATCATCAAAATGAAGATTCCAACTTCGAGAAGCTTGCTTCAGTCAATAAATGGACCTTTGCAATTTGCACACTTTATTGGCATTCTCAGGGGAGAAAAAACCCTCAGGTTGTGTCATGTACACATCCTCAAGTAGCTTTCCATTTAGGAATGCAGTTTTGACATCCATTTTCCATATCTCATAATCATAGTGTGCAGCAATAGCAAACAAAATTTAGATGGATTTAAGCATAACAACTGGTGAAAAAGTTTCATCATAGTCAATACCATGAATTTGCTTGAAATCTTTTGCAACCAATCTTCCCTTAAAGGTAATCACATTACCATCCATGTCAGTTTTCTTCTTGAAAACCCATTTGCACCGTATGGGGTTTACCCCTTCAGGTGGGCCAACCAAAGTCCATACTTGGTTTTCATACATGGATTCCATCTTGGATTTCATGGCCACTAGCCACTTCTCAGAGTCAGGCCCCGACATAGCTTGTTGGTAGGTTGTGGGCTCATCCTGATCCATGAGCATCACATCATCGGTGTGAGTCATGAGAAATCCATATCTCTCGGGCTCACGCCGAATCCTACCAGACCTATGTGGGCTCTGTGCTACAGGAACCGACTCTTGAACAACATCTTGTGGTGTCTGTTCAGGTTCCATTTCAGGTTCGATGTCTTCTTGTTGTTCTTGAATTTCTTCAAGTTCTACTTTCCTCCCACTAGTTACTTTAGAGATAAACTCTTTCTCCAAAAAGACACCAGTTCGAGCAACAAACACTTTTTGCTCAGAAGGATTGTAGAAATAGTAACCCTTTGTTTCTTTGGGATACCCAACAGAAAGACATTTTTGAGATTTAGGCCCTAGCTTGTCAGAGGATTGACGTTTCACATAAGCATCACAGCCCCAAATCTTCATAAAAGACAAATTGGGACGCCTCCCACTCCATATCTCATATGGTGTCTTTTGAACCGATTTAGATGGAACTCGGTTTAGTGTAAAAGCGGCTGTCTCTAGAGCATGTCCCCAAAAGGAGTTTGGAAGGTCAGCTTGACTCATCATGGAGCGAACCATGTCTAACAGAGTTCGATTTCTCCTTTCAGAAACACCATTCCATTGAGGTGTACCTGGTGGAGTGAGTTGCGGTACTATACCACACTCTTTTAGATAGTCAAGGAATTCTCGATCCAAGTACTCTCCACCTCGATCTGATCGAAGCACTTTGATACTCTTCCCGAGTTGATTCTTTACTTCATTTTTGAATTCTTTGAACTTTTCCAAGGATTCTGACTTGTGTCTCATAAGATACACATAGCCATATCTGCTGAAGTCATCAGTGAAAGTAATGAAGTATTGGAAACCTCCTCTAGCTTGTGTAGACATAGGGCCACATACATCACTATGTATGAGTCCTAGTAAGTTATTAGCCCTTTCACTTTGCCCTGTGAATGGGGCTTTGGTCATCTTGCCCAACAATCATGACTCACATGTCTCATATGATTCAAAATCAAATGAGTCCAAGAGTCCATCCTTATGGAGCTTGGATATGCGGGTCTCATTTATATGGCCCAAGTGACAGTGCCAGAGATAGGTCGGGTTTGAATCATTTAATTTGACCTTCTTGGTATTCACATTATAGATTGGATCTTCGAGGTCTAGAACATACAACCCATTGCTAAGTTGAGCACTACCATAAAAGATTTCATTCAAATAAATAGAACAACATTTGTCCTTTATTATAAATGAAAAACCTTTCTTGTCTAAACAAGAAACATAAATCAAATTTCTACTAATAGTAGGCACAAAGTAGCAGTTGTGTAATTCTAAAACTAATCCACTAGGTAAAGTGAGAACATAAGTCCCTACGGCTAAGGCAGCAACCCTTGCTCCATTTCCAACACGTAGGTCCACTTCACCTCGGGCCAATCTTCTACTTCTATTTAGATCCTGCACATTTGCACAAATGTGAGATCCACATCCAGTATCCAATACCCAAGATGAGGAAGTAGAAAAGTTAGCCTCTATAACAAGAATACCTGAAGTGGAAGTCTTACTTCCCTTTTCCTTAGCAAGTTCTTCAAGATAGAGCTTGAAGTTGCGCTTCCAGTGTCCAGGTTGCTTACAATGGAAGCACTCCCCTTCCTTTGCCACACCACCCTTTGGTTTCAGTGCAGCTGAAGAAGAACTAGCATTGGACTTTCCATTAGTTTTATCCTTCTTCTTGTTGGCTTTTCCTTTTCCCTTGCCCTTTTGAACCATCAAAATGGGCTTAGCCTTCTTAAGGTTTTGCTCAGCAGTTCTTAACATGTTGAGCAATTCAGGGAGGGACTTGTGTAGGTCCTTCGTGTTATAGTTCATGACATACTGACTGTAGCTTTCAGGCAATGATTGCAAGACTACATCAATAGCCAACTCTTTCTGAAGAGAAAATCCCAAATTCTCAAGATTCTCAATGTACCCAATCATCTTGAGCACATGAGGACCCATGGGACTTCCCTTAGACATCTTGCACTGAAACAATGCCTTAGAGGTCTCAAACCTCTCATGCCTAGCTTGCTCTTGGAAAAGCATTTTGAGATGTTCGATCATATCGAACGCCCCCATGTTCTCATGTTGCATCTGAAGCTCCGATTCCATGGTAATATGCATGAGGCATGCAACATCCAAAGCATCATCAGAATGCCTCTTGTGAGCATCCCTTTAAGCTCTTAGAGCAGTGGCAGCAGGCTCATTCAGAATGGGCTGCTCTAGGACATAGGCCTTTCTCCCTTGCTTGAGGACTATCCTCAAGTTTTGGTACCATTTGAGAAAGTTGGTCCCCTTCAATTTTTCCTTCTCAAGGATCGATCGCAAAAAAAGTGTCGATGTGTTTTGTGCCATGGTTATCTACAACAGTAAATATGCAGTGTAAGAGTCATGTATTTTAATTCATTTAATAATGACTTTTATTAAACGATACTCCCACTATTTTCCTCAAACTAATAACCCTCAATATTATTTCAGAACACCTCGCCGCTAAGGTATTCTAGTGGGCCAAGATCCATATTTGACCACAACCTGAGTCAGCTTTGGCTTTTCTCTCATGTTACAGCTATTTAGGTAGGCAACTCTTTGCCAATTGCATCTTATGCAACTCTTGGATAGTTGGGTGAACAACACTTGTCCAAGCTCATCTCATGAGCTTAAGCCCAACTCTATGCCTCTAAGTCCCTAATCCTATTAGGATGACTTAGTTAAGTCGGACCCAAAGTTAGCAATTTGGATATCACTATTATCCCATCGCGCCTTACCAAGATGAACATAGGTGCTTTGCTTTGCCAAACCCACCTAATGTTGATCAAAGTCTTGACGAGTGCCAACATTTGGAAGGCCTCACATTTGATGACTTAATATTTGTTTGAGGGATTTTTCGTTTGATCTCACCAATTTGTTATCTCCAGTTTTTCTTATACATGCATCACATACAAATATAAAACATGCATCTCATGCATTCAAGAAAGTAAACGTGACATGGTTATAGCCCAAACTATGTGATATTCTCAAGACAATGAGAATATCATAAAAGCCTAAGAAAAGAAAAGAGTCTTCACAAGCTCCTTCTCTTCCATTCTTGGCTACCCTTTTGTTGTCACCTCCTTGGACATACCACCTTGGATCATCCTTGGACATATCACCTTGGATGATCCCATAATGCACCACTACATCAATAATAGAAACCTCGAGTCACATTCGAGGGGAGTAAGGTGAGAAGAGAATGTACAATGAGAGTGATAAGAAAAAGCACGACTCGCAGGCCGTATTTACAAGTACAACCAATCAAGGGCTATAACCATGCACCATGCTTCAAACACCAATCAGCATATCATGTCAAATCTCATTCAACAAAGATGCATGCCAATTTTCACGCGTTGATTAACCAGTTTTTATTTATGTGGCGCTTCGCATACGACGGTCCCGCTGGCCGGTCAGGGGGCAGTGGTTCTGCTGACCGGTTAGCGGACGGGGTCAAGGGGAGCCGCCCTTCCGGGGGGCGTGAGGGGCAGCGCCCCCCGGCACAAAAAATTGTCTTACAATTGGTTAGGCCGAAATCTCCTATTTCGACTAGGTAGGCACCCGAGACTTCTCCATTCGAGCCACCAAAAATACCTTACTTTTGGTGCCTGAACAGGCCGAATCCGAACAAACCTAGGGTTTTTGCAACTATTGCAAGAATCCTAATCCAAATAGGTATCTCATACCTATCAATTTTGGGTTAATCTCTTTAACCAATTTGTGTCATTTCTTCATATATCTCATATGTTCATTACGAGTTCCGGTTTCATGCAACATGAATCAATCTAATTAATCATGCCCGAAAAGCAACCGAACAGATAACGTCATGCGATTCAACATCAATCCCGATTTAGGGTTTCACCAGTAGCTCTGATACCACTGTTGGGTTTCGGGAGCCAAACAGCGCAGCAGAATTTAACTGAAACCCTCTAGGATCCAAGTGAAACGGGGTAAACCGGGTGTTCAAAAATTTTCATTCCTAATTTTCGGTTGAGATCTCTCACTCAACTGTATAGTCGAATCACAAAACCTGAACAGTTGACGTGTTCAAGCTCTCTATGGTATTCACACGAGCCTCTCAGGATCACCACGCTTCCACCACGTCCCGGCAGATGCGTTTCTCTTGCGCTCGCAGTGCTAGCTTGCGTCCGAACTAAAGGACGACCTCACCCAGGGACCTCGGGAGTACGGCAGGAGCATTTATGGAAGCATTTAAGGAAGCCTCTGTCACGTCCTTTCACAGACATCATAAAAGCCGCCTGAATAGGCGCTCTGACACACGGACGCCATCAGAATCACATCATGGCCCATCTCAGCACGTGGCTCAAGGCAACTTGCTACCAGCTATCTGTCCCCTATGCCCAGAAATTCAGGAACATCTGACCGAACACGTGTCACGATCTGAACGGGCTAGGCACTCCTATAAATACCAGGAATTAATACTTGGCAGGAGGCTGGTTGGTTGGCAAAACACTGCTCCCACACTCTGAGAAAACTACCATGCAAGACTCTTCAGCCCTTTGTGCTATTTCCTCTGCCTTTTCTCAGCCACCACTGACTTGGGCGTCGGAGGCTCCCCCCCCGGAAAAACACTCCGGGGGCCTCCTAACCCTTTGTTTCTGAGCTTTCAGGCACTCTCCTTTGGGCTATCCATTCCATCAGACGTTCTTCCTCCCAGAAGTCTCTCCACCAGTCACCATGACTATAAACGATGAGGCCCCTGGCCATCAGTTGGCAATGATAATAAATCACATTTATGATCATAAGCAATGAGCGGTGTCTAGCAACCCATCATTGCTACCCAAGTGACAAGATTGTCGATGATTCCACTCAACCTTTATGATCATCACCGATATATGCCATTATCCCTTTGTCCAAGATATCAAGGCTAAGCACAAGACATGGAATGTGTCACTCTCGTATAGCCCAATCTTTGGTTTCTTGATTACCGAGTAGACCAACTTAAACTGATGACATTGATATCGTATATCAACTCATCCGAGCATGGCCATGCATTTTTCTAAGTCTTACTTTATCAAGGGGCCCGAAGATATCACTCCCGTTACATAGGAGGGACAAATCCCATCTCGATCATACAAATCCCTCCGCATGATATGTGACATACCCAATGACCTCCTTCAAGTTCACTCAGTTACGAGCAACAAAGGAAAGTATCAAAGTATGTGACTCACATGTAGGGAACCTTGATGATCTTAGGTCGAAGGACTACATATACCATGATCATTATGAGAATCACTTATGACACTCATATAACGATCCATGTAGTGTTCTCATGGTAGGTCGATCCAGTACACAAGTTCTCGAACTTGTACCAATATGTAGACTACATATCTCATATTAGTCTCCACATATGCTAGTCGTTATGTATTATTGCAACCTGCTCCACAATAATACTAAACTAGGGATGTTTAAGAATATCATTATTCTAGGGTTACAATTATGTTTATTACGTTACGCAGAAACAAAAAAACAAACATAATTGCTGGATTAATGCCTTAATAAAATATCATGACTCAATGTGCAAAAATACAATCATCTCATGATTGGCTTTTGGGCACAACACTAACATTTATTTTATTTGAAATATGTATTATTCTACACACATTGTAAATTAAGAACTAGTATTGTAAATAAAAAGAATTAATTGATATTGTAGAAACCATAGTCCTTATCATTCCCATATCCACTTAATTCTCTAGAAAATTCCACTATCACACTACATTTTTGATGTGTACTGTAAAGAAATAACCTGTAGACATTTCAATAAACTTCAGCTGTAACTGTGAATTTAACACTACATTTTTTACTATTCCTATCGAACACTATACTGGACCACCCCTGCCCCTACCACTACCCTTACCACTGCCCCTGCCCCTGCCCCTGCATCCATGGCCATGGTTGAAATCCACTCCACTCTTCTAACGCTTTGATCCAAATATATTAGATGTCACAAATGCAGGATTCAAAAGATCCACTTCACAACAAGACCCAGCACTGCTAATTGTCTGACACTATTTGCTGGCACTGGCAGTTCCAGCCTTCATCTTCAAAATATGCTTCTGCATTGACAGCAGTCCTTGCTCACACACATACCTACATTCCTGATCTTTTTGACACTCAATCACCAATGATTAAAAGCCCATCATCATGTTAATACGCCAAGAAATTGTAGAAAATGCATCACCACACAAATATTTCCCATCCTGATCCACAACAATCCTTGCTTCCTTGGTCCAACGGTGAAGTATATACTGCTTAGGAATTTCATGCACATTATTCATATTCAACACAAGCAATGAATGGCAACAAAGCAAGCCCCTCTCCTTAAACAACATACATGAACAAGACACAGACAATGAAGCAGCATCATACTTAACATTAAATTTCCTCCAATCTTGATTCCCAAACCAAAACCTCATATTCAATGACACCACCAACCTCAGAAACAGCCTTTGACTCAGCAAAAACACCAACAAATAATTCCTTTTCAAACTCTTTCAAGATAGTACGAGTGTATACCTTAAAAGCATCAACCAATATCTTTGAGTGTTCAGCCCTCACATTCACCACTCCAATATTTTGAAAATCTTCTTCAAGTGCTCTATTTCTCCAGTCTTTTAACATGTTCTCAACAGCAGTAAAAACAGCAAACAAACTCATTTGCTTATTTGCAAGCGATGTCAGAACACTATTTGTGCTTTCACTACATTGTGATGATCGAAGCCCTGCAGTCAAAATGTACACAAAGTGTCTGTTAATATCAATCAAATTGCCTAAGCATTATATTCATAATCTCCATTAATCATGCACAAATTACACAGTGAAATTACCTGCAGAGAAAACGTGCTTGCATAGTGCTGGGCACCACTTAAACCTTGCTGCATACAAGTTCTTCAACCATCCCACATTACAACAGTTGAAACTCCTAAGCATCTTTGACCATGCATCATAAAACTCACTAGCAGTAGCACAATGATACAAACATCTATAAAATATTTTGGAAAAACTTTCAATGCACATCAAGCCCTTGATGTTCTTCTTGGCATTCTCACAAATATGCCACAGACATAATCTATGCTGAACACCATAGAAAACATGGTCAACTGCAGATCCAATTGCACCATCCTGATCTGTCATAATTATCTGAGGAAGCTTTCCACCCATGCCCCTCTTAAAACACTAAAAACACCAAACCGGACCATAAAAGATGGCCTGAAAAAGAGGCTGGGGGAAGCAAAAGGGAAATGGCCAGGAGAACTCCAAAGCGTATTATGGAGTTACCGAACGATGCCCCGAAGAGCCACAGGGGAGACTCCCTTCTCACTCGTCTTCTGAACAGAGGCCATCATCCCTATCAAGATAGTTAGACCATCAGTACGGGTGCAAGTATTTGATGAAGGTGGAAACGACCTCGGCCTAAGAACGAAGCTCGACCTCATCGGCGAACACAGAGAAATAGCTGAGATGAGAAGAAAAGCTTTCCAGCAAAGAGTGGCCGCGACTATAAATTTACGAGCCAGGCCAAAAGAAATCAAGAAAGGGGACCTCGTTCTCCGAAAGGCTGACTTTACACCCCGAAAGCCATCCCACAGAGTACATCGCGCGAACTGGGAAGGACCTTACCTGGTTCTTGCTGAAATACGAAAAGGCGTGTACAAACTTGGCGACACCGAAGGCGTAGAATTGAAAAACACTTGGCACTCAGACGCCCTGAAGAAATTCTACGCTTAAGATGGAGCAGAAGGATTGTGTTGTAGAAAAAATATCCTAAGTACAGAATGTCCTTGAGAAAAATTCTTAAGTGTACAAAATGGTGCAAGAGAGAATTCCGCGAAGGTGTTCGCCGTGATAAAGCGCAGATGTGATTTTCCGAAGTCCCTTGAGCCATCACGCTCGAAAAAATGGAAAAAATCTCACGAAAGTACACGCCGCAACAAGCGCAGAATAGTTTTCTAAAGTCTCTTAAGCGAACGCGTTCGGGACGAATGGAAATGCAAAATCTTGCAAAAAGAGTTAGTCAAATTTTTCTGACTTTCCGAAAAGTCTCTTGAGCGACCTTGCTCGGGACGATGGAAATGCAAAATCTTGCAAGAAAGACTTAGCCAAAAAATATTCATTAAGAATGATCAGGCTTACAAAGAAGAAGTGCCCAAAGAAGGAGCACAAAAATGAAGAGGAAAAAAAAGGAAAAGGCCCCTAAAACAGACTAAGAGTTCTCGGCGTCCCGGGAGCCACCAGCCTCCGTGCCCTTTTCCACCACCTTCGGCGCCAGAATTATGGAAGGCAGGTTCAGGTGCTCGATTTTTGACCAGGACCACCGAGGCCCCTCGGGAATGTTCAGAGCTTCCAAAAAAGAGAGGTCCAGACCTGGGAACCTCTGAAGGACTTGGTGCCGAGCAAGGTAGAACCCGTCCTGGAAGACGACCTTGGTCATTTGGTCGGATTTCTCCTTCTCCACCTCAAGGTCCTCGAGCTCGTCCTTCAAATCTGCAACCTCCTTCTTCAGCGCCTTCATCCTCTTCTTCACGTCGGGCTCCTTCTTCAAAGACTTGACCTCGGCTTCAAGAGCGTTCTTCTCAGTCACCAACGACCGTATGAGATTGTCAGAATCTGACTTGTCCTTGAGAAGGTCTTGGTTGGCAGCGAGCATCCCCGCCACCTGATCGTCGAGGTCAGCAATCTTCTGGGAGGAGTCTTTCTCAAGGTCTTCCTTTTCCTTCCAGAACTCCTCCCGAAGGGCAGCAACTTCTTTCTTCGTAGCATCTGCCAGCTGCTGGTTCTTGGCGGTCAATTCCGAGCACGTGACTTTCGCTTTTTGTAAGGCCTCTGAGACCGAAGCTTGGAACGCCGTCTGCCTGGCTACCCAAACTCGGAGAAAGCCGGCGTACCCCAGCAGCTGCGAAAAGATGAACGCAAGGTCAGTAAGAGCCAAGCACTTAGGAAAAATTGAAGGGAAAAGGGTGTGAAGAGCATACCTGAGCAGCATGCTCGGTAACTTTCGCGGTGAGGGTGTCATCGCCCGGATGGGCCGCCGCAATAGCCTTGAAGGAGGCCTCTGTAAGCACCCCCTTCAAAATCTGCTTCGCCATTTGAGGATAGTCCTCGGAGTACAAGTTCATGTCCTCCGTGAACGTCCAGAAAGGCTCTTTGGGTATCTTCCTTTGCGGGACTTTGGCATCACGAAGTGCCCGCATCTTCGCGTGTTCGGCCGCCCAGTTCGGAGTAAGTAACTCCCCTGCATGGCGAAAACGAGAAGTAGGTCAGAGACAAAGGAAATTTCAGAAAAACAAAAGAGCCATACTTGTTCTGAAAGCAACAAACCTGGCGGCACTTCGATCACGACGTCCTCGGAGTCCTGAGACTCCTTGGTCGAAATCCCCTTGCCTTTCTTCCTGAACTGTTCCTCGGCAGAAGGAGCCTCTACCACGGCCTCCAGAAGGGCCTGCGGCGCGGAAAGGCTCTGGGGAGGGACGTCGGCGGAAGGAACCTTGGCAGCGGCAGGGACCTCGGCAGCAGCCTCGGGCGGCGGAATCTCGGCTGCCCCAGGCTCCTCGGCAGCGTCCTCGGAAATTTCTTGCTGAGGAAGCTGGGCAGTTTTCTTTGCCCGTTTCGCCGAAGGACCAGCGCCAGTAGACTTCCGCCTTCGGGAAGCCGCCTTCTTTGTCTGGTCACCCTTCTCCACCTGGTCGAAAAAAAGGGACTTGTAGAATGCAGCAGTCCCGTCCCCCATCTCTGAAAAAGAAAAAAGACATCAGCGTAAGTCCGAGGGAAAAACTGCAAGGGAGTAGAAGATAACTTACTTTCGAAAACCGTTTCGAAAGAAACTTCTTCCCAAAGGAGCTGCACCAACCAGGAGTCCTTCCCGGTGATAGCAGGAGCTGGCATCTCGAGGTCAGTCTCATGCTCCTGGACCACCCCTAACTCCCGAAGGACCTCTTTGGTCATCAACCTCCAGTTAATGGGGAAGGGGTACAGGGAGCGCGGAGCGACCTCGGGAGCCTAGTCGGATACGGCGCGAATACGTCCATCGAAGTCCTCGAACACAGGAGCCAACTCTGGAGTCAGCAGTATCCTCGGATCAACGACGTCCACATCCAGTTTTCTCCGAGCCCATTTGGTCGGAACATATGACCAGGCCTCATCTATCCTTAGGAAGAAGAATTTCTGTTGCCACCCTCGCCAACTGTCCTTAGTGGCAAAAGTGAACATGAATTTTTTGCTCCCGGATCCCCGAGGTAGCATGAAATAGAAGCCACCCTTTGGGACCACGAAGAGCTTGTAGTACTGCATGAAAATTACAAAATGGTGTTTTATCCCGAAGACGCCACACATACAGAGGAAGGCATTAAAATAGCAGCACGAGTTCGGGGGAAGCTGATTCACAGCAATGCCATGAAATTGGCAGAACTCGCAAACCATCTTCGGGGGAAGATACCGAAGTCCGGCCTTCAGCTGGGCTCAGAAAATGGTAACCTCGTTACTATGGTTTGAAAAAGCATAGTGGTCAGATCGTGGCAGCTGGGTAATGGCGTAAGAGGGAAGAAAGAACTTCTTCTTCCACCTCTCTAATTTTTTAGGGGTGGTGCAACAAGGATGAGATAAAAGAGGCTGCCAGCTCTCAGGGATAGGCATTTTGGACAGAAAAACGAGTTCGGAAAGAGGCAAGAAAATAACTTCTGGCAAAAACTCAAAAAAATAGAGGTATTAAAGGACTCTGGAAAGAAAAAAACCCACCAAAAGACTTGCCAAAATCGGAGGTCGACGTCGTAAAAGGTTGCCGGAAAAAGCTCTGATTAAAACAGCTCCGCCATAAAAGCAAGAGAAAGCGCAGAGAAAAGGGCAAGCAGGGAAAGAGCAGAAGCAAAAGAAAAAGGGGCTTATGACGGAATGGGCTATTTATAGGCCAAGGGTGGGTAACTGAAACGACGTCATAAGTTCCCTTTGCAGGCGAACCGTCGCCGTAACTGCACTCTGCGCCTGAAAAGATGCGCTCTCTGTAAACGATGCGACTCTCCTCCAATGACAGTGCGCCATGTGTCAACCATCGCGCCAAAATAGGGGACACGTCTTCTGACATCCCTAAAAAACTGGGACGCGTCGCTCAGACTGACGCGCTTGGCCATCAGACGCGACGCTGCACAAGCCTACAAAAGTAAAGAAGCAGGTTGCCTCGAAGACACCAAAAGACGGGCTATGGCCGAACAGCCCATACCTTCGGGCAAAAGGTGTATCTTCGGCACAGGCTTTGCCTCGGAGAGACCAAAAAACAGGCCAAGGCCGAGCAGCCCACACCTTTGGGCAAGAGGTGTACCTTCGACACAGGTGTTACTCTCTATAGACTCCCAAAGAACATCCTCGGAAAGAAAACAAAACCGAAGTCTTCACTTCAGCTTTCCGAAGGGGGGCATGTGATAGCCGAAGGATTATCGCCTCCACTTGGCCGAACTCCCTGCCACCAGAATGGCCAGGAGATCTGGCGTTACCCGGAAAAAGGTGGGATCACACACCTCGGAGAAAAGCCGAAGAGCCCGAGCTCGGCATGCCAGGGAACTTGAGGATACTATTAGCCCCCCCGAGGTAGTAAACAGACCGCCTTCGGAAAAGTGGCACCAGCTAGTGCGAGCCGAACATGATCTTCCCGAAGGTAGAACTCCCGGAATCTGGGAACCCCTGAACTGGTGGCAGGGTTCCCAAAGTGGCACAGTCTGTACTAGAGGACGACCACACCCAGGCACCTCAAGAGTACGGCAGGAGCATTTAAGGAAGCCTCTGACATGTCACCCACAGACGTCACAAGCCGCCTCAAATGGCACTCTGACACACCGACGCCATCAAAGTCACATCATGGCCCGTCTCGGCTCAAGGCTCAAGGAAGCCTGCCACCAGCTACTTGTCCTCTACACCTAGACATTCAGAGAACATCCGACCGAACACGTGTCACGATCTGAACGGGCTGGACACCTCTATAAATATCAGGGAATACACCCTGGCAAACGGTTGGCAAATATCCCGACTCCTCACTCTGAGAAAATACGATCAGGCGAGTTCACTGAACCCCTCAGTGCTATTTCCTCTGCCTTCTCTCAGCACCACTGACTTGGGCGTCGGAGGCTCCTCCCCGGAAAAACACCCCGGGGACCTCATAACCCACTTTTTCTGAACATCTCAGGCACTCCCCCTTGGGCAAACCGGCCACCAGGCGTTCTTCCTCTCCGGGAGTCCCTCCATCAATCACCATGACTACCAACGATGAAGCCCCTGGGCATCACAAGATATAGCAACCAAATGCAGCAGCCAAACACAAACAACAAACACATGAAATGTGGCAACAACATATACCATAGGTTAGTCCGTAAAACATGAAATAAACTTAACCAAATCACTATGGCAGCCCTCCTCAAGCTAATGCTTGGTCCTAGGAGGATTTTAACACTAGTTAGTACTAAATTTTGGGCTCTAGAAACCCAGAAATTTGCTGCCATCACTGTGCACTTCACACTAGGTCACAAAACCTTCAATAAGTGCACTCCCCTCACTAAGCTTGGTTCATCAAGCACATGGCTCTCTTACAAGCTTAGCCCTATCTCCATGGATGTTTGAAAATTGCATAAAATAACCCATGAGAGCAAGAGAACCCTTACCTTGATGGGTATGTTGAAATTGGACCTTGATCCTAGGTGCACTAAAGCAATAGCACCAACTAGCTTCCAATTGTGCTTCCTTGACTTAAATTGCAAGTAGTTTTGAGTTTGAAGGTATGGTGGCTATGGAGGAAGTGTGGAGGAGAGGGCTGGCTTTATTTTTGCTGGTGGAGGCTGAAATTTAGATAGCAAAGGTGGTCTTGACTACTTAAATAGTCAGAAGTACACTAAGCACACTTAAGTAGTCTTAACCTTGTCTTATGTCATTTTCCTTGCTACAAGACTATGGTTTCTTAGTCTTAATCTCTTGGCCCACATTTGACCATCCTTATCTTCCTTTAGCAGCCTCCTTATGTGGGCTAACCCCACAAAACTTCCATTTGACTTAAGTCATAGACATACACATCTTAAGGCCTACATTAGAACACTTAGGTCCTTTATACCTTTTTGTGTTTTCTTTGTCCTTAGTTGTCTTCCATAAGCAATTTGGTCCTCCAATAGCACTTTCATACCATTCATATCCTTCCCATAACTCTCCAAATCTCTTTTGTGAAAGTTTTGCAATTGAGTAGCCGAATTTCCAAAACCTTACAAAAATTTCCATAGGTTGCTTGACTAACAAGCAATCCTTAAGGCTTTTCTTGGGGACCAAGTTACCAACTTGGAACACTTTTAAGGAGGTGTTGATCATGCCTTTTACCCCCCACACTTTAAACACTATGGTGAGAATTACACAATATAATGGTTTTTTAGCCATTATGACACACTTGTAATTCTCCCATTTTATGAGGTGGTAACAAGACAAACCTGGGGAATTTTGACATCTTCTCCGTTAGAGTCACTGACATCAATCAACTCAGCAAGGATCTATTTCCCCTTCCTTCTTCGCCTCTCTTCGGCCTCTTCAACCAAAATCTCCCTTAGTAAGGTCCTTAAGGTTTCACCTGCGGCATTGGGACAGAATTGACAGGATGGCCGAGTTTGATGAAGGGTCAGCACCAATAAATGAATGATCCAGTGTCCCAAGCTGCTCTTCGGGGGGAGGGGGAAGGGAATCCTCTTTTAATTTTTTGGTCTTCGGGGCGAAAGACTACCCAGTTGACCCCTTCTTCCTTTTTGGTACCTAACTCTAGCCTGTCTGAGGCTTCCACCCAACAGTGGGGTGTCATGCACCTTCTTCCATATAATGCTTCATAAGGTGCCATGCCAATGGTGCTTTGGTAGCTATTGTTATATGAGAATTCCACCAATGGCAAGTGTTGGTCCCATTCACCTTTGAAATCCAACACACAGCTCCTGAGCATGTCTTTCAGTATCTGTATCACCCTTTCAGATTGCCCATCTATCTGAGGATGATAAGCAGTACTCAAGTGGATTTTGGTTCTTAGTGCTTTATGAAAAGCACTCCAAAATCGAGCTGTAAATCTTGGATCTCTATCAGATATAATGGAGTCTGGCACTCCATGTAGTCTCCCTATCTCCTGGATATACATCTAGGCTAACTTCTCCAAGGAGTCTGTGAGTTTCATAGGTAGGAAGTGGGAACATTTGTGTCTCTCTTCATATGTGGCCACCAGAAGTGAGTCTTCAAATCTTTATACATTTTCTCACTTCCTAGATGGATGTTCAACTTGCTTGTGTGAGCTTCTTCAAGTATTTCATCCCTGAGCTTTGCTCCTTGAGGCACATATATTCGGTCCTTGAAGTACAGTAATCCTTGCTTGTAGGCAAAGGATTGATACAAGGAACCTTTTTCCTCTCCTGAGATCTTTTTCAGATCAGGATCTATGTCCTGTGCCTTTTTGGGTTCTTCAATCCATCCAGACTGAATTGTTAATGTGTAAATTTGGGCTTCCTCCCACTTATGCCATTTATGCCATAGGCATAGCAGACTATTTTGCTCATCATGATTAGCTAAGGATCCTCCTTTCAAAAGTGCTGTGTACTTCCTGCTCAAGGCATCTGCTACTAGATTGCCTTTGCCCTCTGTGTACTGTATACTGCAGTCATAGTCCTTGATGTACTCTAACCATCTCCTTTGCCTCATGTTCAACTCTTTCTGAGTGAACAAGTACTTTAGGCTCTTATGGTCAGTGTAGATCACAAAGGAACTGCCCATCAAGTAATGCCTCCATTGCTTTAGAGCAAAAATCACTGCTCCCAGTTCTAGGTCATGGGTAGGATAATTTTGCTTATGGGGTCTTAACTGCCTTGACCCATAAGCAATGACATTTCTGTCTTGCATAAGCACACAACCTAACTCAGATCTAGATGCATCTGTATATATGATGTAGGGCTTACTTGGATCAGGAAGAATCAACACTGGAGCTTTAATCAACCTCTGCTTGAGCTCCTGGAAACTCTTTTCACACTTCTCAGTCCACTCAAATCTTTGACCCTTCTTGGTCAGATGAGTAAGAACTGAGGCAATCATGGAAAAGCCTGATACAAATCTCCTGTAGTATCCAGCTAATCCTAGGAAACTTTTGATTTCCTTCACAGTCTTTGGTCTTTCCCACTCTTGCACTGCCTTGACCTTTTCAGGGTCTGCCTTAAGGCCTTGTGCATCTATGATGTGTCCTAGGAAAGACACTTCCCTTATCCAGAATTCACACTTGGATAACTTGGCATAAAGCTGATGCTGCAACAGAGTCTTTAAGAAAATCTTCAGATGATGTTCATGTTCATTTTCATCCTTGGAATACACTAGGATGTCATCAATGAACACAACCACAAATTTGTCCAGATGTGGTCTGAACACCCTGTTCATCAAGTCCATAAAAGCAGCTGGGGCATTAGTCAAACCAAATGGCATGACTGTGTACTCATAATGCCCATATCTGGTCCTGAATGCAGTCTTAGGAATATCTTCTTCATTTACTCTCAACTGGAAGTATCCAGATCTCAAATCTATCTTGGAGAAGATCTTAGCTCCCTTGAGTTGATCAAACAGATCCTCAATCCTAGGGAGTGGATGCTTGTTCTTGATAGTCACTGCATTAAGCTTCCTGTAGTCAATGCATAGTCTCAAAGATCCATCCTTCTTTTTCACAAAGAGAACAGGAGCTTACCATGGTGAAACACTTGGCCTTATGAACCCTTTTTCAAGAAGTTCATCAAGTTGTTTTTTAAGCTCATTCATCTCTGTGATTGGCATTTTGTAAGGAGGTATGGATATTGGACTAGCTTCTAGTTGCAGCTTGATTTCAAATTCAATCTCCCTTTGTGGAGGAATACCTGGAAGGTCTTTAGGAAAGACTTGTGGAAAGTCTCTCACTATAGGTATTCTGTCCACTTCCTTATCACAGTGCAATTCATTCAGTGCATAATAGTAATCATGCTCAGAAATCACAGGTATCTCATCTAATACCTCTAGCTCCATGCCATGCATTTCATACACTAATTCCTTAGAATTCACTAATGCATGCACTTCACCATCAGGCAATGTGATTTCCCTCTTAGCAAAATCAATTCTTATGTTATGCATAGCAAGCCAATTCATACCTAGTACTAAATCATACTTAGGAATGTCCAACACTAGCAGATTAGTCATAACCTTAGTCTTTCCTACTACTAGCTCACAATCCTTAGCTAGATCATTATTGAAAAGACATTGACTGTTGGGTTTCGGGAGCCAAACAGCGCAGCGGAATTTAACCGAAACCCTCCAGGATCCAAGTGAAACGGGGTAAACCGGGTGTTCGAAAATTTCATACCTAATTTTCGGTTGAGATCTCTCACTCAACTGTAGAGTCGAATCACAAAACCTGAACAGTTGACGTGTTCAGGCTCTCTATGGTATCCACACGAGTCTCTCGGGATCACCATGCTTCCACCACGTCCCGGCAGATGCGTTTCTCTTGCGCTCGCAGTGCTAGCTTGCGTCCTCCAAGGAATTGCAAGAGAAGAGTGCGGGTGTCCTTTTGGGAAGCTAGGGCAAGGAGACCTGCGAATTTCTCACTTAAAAGTTGTATTTATAGTGAGACTCAACTTCCAGGCCTAATGGGTTTCAAAGCCCTAATCCAATTAGGATTTAATTTCGGGCTTAATAATGGCTCAACTCCTTGGCCCATTATTAATATGAAATTAAAGTGAAACCATAACCCAAATAATTAGCCCATGCACTCTAATGATCCAAATAGCTCTATGTGTGCGACCCAATAGGCTCTTGCCATGTTGGCAATGATCATAAATCACATTTATGATCATAAGCAATGAGCGGTGTCTAGCAACACATCATTGCTACCCAAGTGACAAGATTGTCGGTGAATCGACTAAACCTTTATGATCATCACCGATATATGCCATTGTCCCTTTGTCCAAGATATCAAGACTAAGCACAAGACATGGAATGTGTCACTCTCGTATAGCCCAATCTTTGGTTTCTTGATTACCGAGTAGACCAAATTAAACTGATGACATTGATATCATATATCAACTCATCGGAGCATGGCCATGCATTTTCTAAGTCTCACTCTATCAAGGGGCCCAAAGATATCACTCCCATTACATAGGAGGGACAAATCCCATCTTGATCATACAAATCCCTCCGCATGATATGTGACATACCCAATGACCTCCTTCAAGTTCACTCAGTTACGAGCAACAAAGGAAAGTATCAAAGTATGTGACTCACATGTAGGGAACCTTGATGATCTTAGGTCGAAGGACTACATATACTATGATCACTATGAGAATCACTTATGACACTCATATAACGATCCATGAAGTGTTCTCATGGTGGGTCGGTCCAGTACACAAGTTCTCCAACTTGTACCCATATGTAGACTACATATCTCATATTAGTCTCCACATATGCTAGTCATTATGTATTATTGCAACCCGCTCCACAATAATACTAGACTAGGGACGTTTAAGAATATCATTATTCTAGGGTTACAATTTGATAGCCAAAGGCTATCGCCTCAATCTGGCCGAACACCCTGCCACAACAATGGCCAGAAGAACTGGCGCTTCCCGGGAACAGGTGGAATCATGCACCTCGGGAGATAGCCGGAGAGCTCCGAGCCTCGGCACGCCAGTGAAACTTGAGGACTCCATTCGCCCCCCCAAGGTTGTGAATAGCGCGCCTTCGGAAAAGTGGCACCAGACATTGCTGCCCGAACATGATATCCCCGAAGGCGGAACTCCCTGGAACTGGGAACCCCCGAACTGAGGGTATGATTCCCGAAGAGGCTCTGTCCGAACTAGAGGACGACCTCGCCCAGGGACCTCGGGAGTACGGCAGGAGCATTTATGGAAGCATTTAAGGAAGCCTCTGACACGTCCCACCACAGACGTAAAAAGTCGCCCTGACGCGCAGACGCCATCAGAATCATATCATGGCCCGTCTCAGCACAAGGCTCGAGGCCATCTAGTTACCAACTATCTGTCCCCTACGCCCAGACGTTCAGGAGCATCCGACCGCACACGTGTCATGATCTGAACGGGCTAGGTATTCCTATATATACAGGAAATAAATACTTGACAGGAGGTTGGCAGGCCGGATATACAGCTCCCACACTCTGAGAAAATACGAGGCGAGACTTTTCTGCCTTTCTCTTTGAGCTACTGACATTCTCCTTCTTCCGGCCACCACTGACTTGGGCGTCGGAGGCTCCCCCCCCGGAAAAACACTCCGGGGGCCTCCTAACCCTGTTTACCAGCTTTTCAGGTACTCTCCTTGGGGCGATCCACCTTCCAGGCGTTCTTCCTCCTAGAAGTCTCCTCAACAGTCATCATGACTCACAACGATGAGGCCTTAGGCCATCATTTGGCGCCGTCTGTGGGAACCCGCTCGCAGATTGCCGTCGTTGAGACTCGGCGTTCTAAGGACAAGGGACTCCCAAGGTCCTCGTCCGCGCCTGAGATACAACCGGCTGCTGAGCAGACACTCCCAGAGACTTCTACGCCCGAGGAGGACCGCCCTCTGGTAATCACCATGAGCTTCTTGAGGGACTTTCAGCGCTCGGTCGTTACTGAAATGACTCAGCAGATCGACCGAAGATGGCCACAGCAGTCACGGGCCCAGAAACCCTCCTCATCAGCACGCCCTCGGGAGAGAAGCCCCAAGTCTACACACCGCAGTTCAGGAAGTGGAGAGCCTCGCGGAGAATCATCCACAGAAGATATAGCCCTCGGGAAACGGCTTGTGGGACAAACCGGGTCCAAGCGACCGAGAGTCTCACAGCGAAGCAGTTCGTCGCCCGAGGCGAGGTCCCTGACCCCTCCGCGCCGAACTCGCTCCCCGAAAAGGCGCCGTCGATCTCCCTCCCCCGAAAATGGTCCTAGCGCCACTGCGCTTATGGAAAGGATATTGGCACGGCTGGACAGAGTGGAGAAGCAAGTGACCAGAAAACCCGTTTGGGACAGGCTGTCGGGGGCATTATGCGAAGATGGCTCCCCGTTTATTCGCACCGTCGTTGAGGCAGCTATGCCAGGCGACTTCAGAGTGCCTAGGCTGGAGATCTATGATGGCCGAACTGATCCACAGGCCCATCTGACGAAGTACAGGCAGAGCATGATAATGCACGGAGCTGATGACGCTACCATGTGCAAATGCTTTGAAGTCACCCTCACGGGCCCAGCAACAGCATGATGTTCGACATAGAGCAGAGAAACGGAGAGACGATTCGAGACTATGTCGAACGGTTCAACAGGGAAGCACTCAGCGTCCCGGACTTCCAGCCCGAAATCCGCATCCTCGCTATGACACGGGGCCTTCGGCGTGACTCACAGCTGTTCTACGAGTTCTCAAAGGACCCCCCGGAGACCCTCGGAGAATTTTACCGAAGGGCAGAGCAGTACATGACAGCCGAGGAATTGAGGATGGCGGGGCCAAAGTCTGATCATCACCGCGCCGAAGGGTCCAGCCAGCAAGCTCGGCATCTTTCTGAACACACAGGTCGACCACGGCGAATGCGAGGAAAGAAACCTCAAAGTTTCACACCCTTGAGCACGACACGGACCAACATTCTCATGGCGCTGGAAAGGCAAGGGACGCAGATTCGGCGGCCAAAGGCCATGGCCGCCGATAATAAGAAGAATGCCAAGAAGTTCTGCCAGTTTCATCGCGACCACGGTCATGACACCGAAGACTGCTTCCAGCTGAAGAAGTACATAGAGTCGCTGATCAAACAGGGCCAGCTTCGCAAATACCTGCGGATGCCCTCCCTAAAAGGCAGAAAAGAGGAGGAAGAGAGGGCCGAAAATGAGGACTATGACTCAGACAGGCGGAGAAACAGAAGTCCAAAAAGGCGCCTTCCACCTCCAGTAGGGGTCATCCAAACCATTACCACGGGGCTCCCATCCTCGGAAAGAAAGCGGAAGGCAAGAGAAATTGCGGTTATGGAGTATCAAAGTCCATCAAAGAAATTGGCTCGCAAAGATGGCTCCACTGTCGTCTTCCCCCACGATGACCCGCTGCTGATAATGGCGAGAATAGGGAACTAGGACGTCAAGAGAGTGTTGCTTGATGATGGCTCAAATGCTGACGTCCTTTTCTCGCACTTACTGCCGAGCTTGGGCATCTCCAGCAGCGAGCTGAAACCTGTCACCACGCCCACCTTCGGCGTTGGGCCATCCGAACTACCCGTCCTCGGATGGATCGACCTCCCTTTGATGATGAAAGGCACTTCGGTAGACGGAGCAGCTGAGTTGTACGCGTCCACAATGGCAAGATTCATCGTCATGGACGTCCCGTCTTCGTACAACGCCATCCTTGGAAGGCAGACTCAGGGGAACCTGCACATTCGTCCCGATGTGAAGTACTTGACTGTCACATTCGCCACCAAGGATGGAGATGCAGAGGTCTTCATCGACCAAGCCGAGGAAGAAAGGTGTTTGTAAAAACACGAAAGGCTCCGGCAAACAGCTCTACACAAACGGTGGAGGCAAAGGCGCAGGAAAAAGGCAAAGAAGGAGATCCCGCAGAAGCAGAAACGGAAGCAGTAGATCTTGTCCCAGGACAATCTACCCGAATAGGGAAGAGCTTGGCCAAAGGTGATAAGGAAAATCTTGTATCCTTTCTGCTAAAAAATAAAGATCTGTTTGCCTACTCGCCGAAAGACATGCCAGGAGTGAACCCTGGCATAATACAGCACAGCCTCAAAGTAAGCCCGGAAGCAAAACCTATCAGGCAAAAGAAACGAAGCATCTCAGCCCACAAAAGCAACTTCGTGAAAACCGAAGTCCAGCGCCTATTGGATGCTGAAGTTATCAGGGAGGTAAAATACCCCGAATGGTTAAGCAACGTGGTCATTGCCACAAAAGAAGGTAGCAGCAAACTCCGGATGTGCATTGATTTCAGAAACTTGAACGATGCTTGCCCGAAAGACTCATTTCCCCTCCCGCCAATAGATCAACTGGTAGATTCAACGGCCGAATACGGGCTCCTGAGCTTCCTAGATGCCTTCAGCGGCTACCATCAGATAAGGATGGACCCCGAAGATGAAGAGAAAACTGCCTTCATCACCGAGGGAAGAACGTACTGCTATATCAGAATGCCCTTCGGGCTGAAAAATGCAGGAGCCACCTACCAGAGACTGATGAACAAGGTCTTTAAAGACCAAATGGGGAGAAACGTGGAAGTATATGTTGATGATATGATAGTAAAAAGCAAGCTGCCCGGCTACCACGTTGCAGATTTGGAGGAAACCTTCCAAAAGCTCAGAGCCTTCGGGATTCGCCTTAACCCCGAGAAGTGTATCTTCGGGGTGACGTCGGGAAAATTCCTTGGGTACATGGTATCCGAAAGAGGCATCGACGCCAATCCTGAGAAGATTAAGGCTCTGCTTGAGTTCCGAACTCCTGCCACAGTCAAAGATGTGCAGAGACTAACCGGAAGAATAACCTCTCTGAGCAGGTTTATTTCCAGGTACGGAGATAGGTGTAGACCTTTCTTCAAAGTCCTCACAAAGGCAGCAAAGATGGAAGGCGACCTCGGAAGAAACAATCATCCCTAGGATGAAGATTGCCAAAAGGCCTGGGAAGAACTCAAAGTCTACCTGGCCAGCCTGCCGACTCTGCGACAACCTCGGGAGGGAGAACCCCTCGTACTGTACCTCGCCGTCACAGAAAAGGCCGTGAGCTCGGTCCTAGTGAAAGAAGAAGGGCCGAAACAATGGCCGGTCTACTACGTCAGCAAGTCCCTGCATGACGCCGAAGTCAGGTACCCTTTGCTTCAAAAAGCTATATACGCCTTGGTGCTTGCAGGAAGAAGACTGCGACCATATTTCCAGGCTCACCCCATCATCGTCCGAAGTAGTCTACCACTACGGGATGTTATGAAGAGAGTTGATCATTCGGGAAGGCTCTCCAAGTGGTGCATAGAGCTTGGCGAACACGAAATCACCTATGAGCCTCGGAAGGCCATAAAAGCCCAAGCATTGGCAGATTTTATCGCCGAAATACCCACCACTGAGGAGAACCACTCAGATCCGAAAGAAGGTGAGCCAGAATGGACCTTGCATGTTGACGGAGCCTCGGGGTCCGTACACCAGGGAGCTGGAATAGTTATCAGAGGACCCGAAGGCCTAGAGGTGATGAAGGCTATCAAGTTCAGCTTCAACGTTACCAATAATGTGGCTGAGTATGAAGCCCTCATAGCGGGATTACGCTTGGCCAGAAAGATTGGCGTGAGAAACTTAAGGGCTCACAGCGATTCCCAGCTGGTAGTTCGGCAGACGGCAGGAGATTATGGGGCGAAGGACCCAATCTTGGCAAAATACCACGAGCTGGTAACAAAACTCATCCAAGAGTTTGACGCCGTGCGGATCGAAAATGTACCCCGGCGGAATAACACTGAGGCAGATTGCTTAGCGAAGTCCAAAACATACACCGAGGTGCTAGACCATCCAAGCATCTCCGTGCTAAGCGTAACGACCTCGGGAATGGGGTGGAAGGACCCCATAAAGAGATACCTCGCAGAGAATGAGCTTCCCGAAGACGCCGGCAATGCTGCAAGACTGCGAAGACGCACCGGAAGATTCTTCCTGATTGGTGAAGAGTTATATCGGCAAGGATATGCAAATCCACTGCAGAGATGTGTGGGCGAAGAGGATACTGAGATGGTCCTCGAAGAAGTCCACGAAGGCATGTGCGGCTCGCACATTGGAACTGATGCCCTTGCAGCAGTGATACTCCGCCAAGGATACTTCTGGCCTACCCTGAGAAAGGACGCAAGGCAGTTCGTCCAGAAGTGCGGTAGTTGCCAGAGACATGCAAAAATCCAGAGGATACCCTCGGAAATGGTAACGTCGGCAGACTATCCTTGGCCCTTCGCAGTCTGGGGTATAGACCTCATTGGGCCACTCCCCACAGCGCCCGGAGGCGTGAAATTCTGCGTGGTAGCAGTGGACTATTTCTCAAAGTGGGTAGAGGCAGAACCACTAGCAACTATCTCGGCAAAAGAAGTGCAGAAGTTCGTATGGAAGAACATCGTATGCAGATTTGGCATACCGAGGGTACTAGTAGCTGATAATGGATCCCAGTTCATAGACAAAGGATTCCAGGAATTCATCAGCGACCTCGGAATAAAGATGCACTTCGCCCCAGTAGCTCACCCCCAAAGCAATGGGCAGGTGGAAGTATCAAACAGGACCATAAAAGATGGCCTGAAAAAGAGACTTGGGGAAGCCAAGGGGAAATGGCCAGGAGAACTCCAAAGTGTATTGTGGAGCTACCGAACGACACCACGAAGAGCCACAGGGGAAACTCCCTTCTCACTCGTCTTCGGAACAGAGGCCATTATCCCAATAGAGATAGTTCAGCCTTCAATACGGGTGCAAGTATTTGATGAAGGCGAAAACGACCTCGGTCTGAGAACTAAGCTCGACCTTGTGGCCGAACACAGAGAAATAGCCGAGCTGAGAAGAAAAGCTTTCCAGCAAAGAGTGGCTGCGGCTATCAACTTAAAAGCCAGGCCAAAAGAAATCAAAAAAGGAGACCTCGTTCTCCGAAAGGCCGACTTTGCACCCCGAAGGCCATCTCACGGAGTACTTCGCGCAAATTGGGAAGGACCTTATCTGGTTCTCACCGAAGTACGTAAAGACGTGTACAAGCTTTGCGACGCCGAAGGCGTAGAATTGAAAAACACTTGGCATTCAGACGCCCTGAAAAAATTCTACGCCTAAGGTTGAGCGGAAGAAATATATTGTACAAAAAATATTCTAAGTACAGGATGGTCCGGAGAAGAATGGTCTTGAGAAAATTTTTAAGTATACCAAATTGTCCAGGACAAAATTCCGCGAAGGTGCTCGCCACGAAAAAAGCAGATATGACTTCCCGAAGTCCCTTGAGCGAACATGCTCGGGAAAAAGGGAAAGCAAGAATCTCGCAAAAGTACACGCCAAAACAAAAGCAGAGGTAATTTCCGAACACCCTTGAGCGAACGTGCTTGGGAAAAAGGGAATGAGTATTCTCGTGAAAATTATCCTAAGTCCCTTGAGCAAATATGCTCGGGACAATAGGAAGACAGAAAAATTTGGCTGAAGGTTTTCCGAAGGCCCTCGAGCGAACATGTTCGGGATAAAAGGAAACAAAAAACCTGCAAAAGACTTAGCCAAATTTTTACAAACTTTCCAGAAAGTCTCTTGAGCGAGCACGCTCGGGACAAAGGAAGGTAAAAAGTTTCTTTGGTTGCAGGTTTTCCGAAAGTCTCTTGAAGCAAACGTGTTCGGGACAGTGGAAATGAAGAAACTTGCAAGAAAGGACTTAGCCAAAAGATTGTTCATTTAGAGCAAATCGCCTTACAAAAGAAGTGCCCAAAGAAGGAGCACAAAGGAGAAAAATAAGAGGAGCCCTAAGACAAACTAGGGAGAGCCGGGCAGACGAAGACCAGGAAGCTTCAGATGCTCGACCTTGGACCACTGCCACCGAGGTCCCTCAGGAATATTTAGGCCCTCCAGAAAAGAGAGGTCCAAATCTGGGAACCTCTGCAGCACCTGGTGCCGAGCGAGGCAGAAGCCGTCCTGAAAGGCGACCTTGGCCATGTCATCAGAAGTACGTTTTTGAACGCCAAGGACATTGACCTCGTCCCTCAGCTCAGCAACCTCCTCTTCGAGCTCGCTTATCCCCAGCGTCTCTCCGGACTCCTTCTTCAGAGCCTCGACCTCGGCTTGAAGAGCATTGTTCTCGTCCGTCAACCTCGACGCAAGACTGTCAGAAACAGCCTTGTCCTTGACAAGATCTTCGTTGGCGGCGAGCAGCCCCTTTACTTGGTCGCCGAGGTCGGCAATCTTCCGGGAGGAGTCCTTTTCAAGTTCTTCTCTTTTCTTCGAGAACTCCTCCCGAACGGCAGCAAGTTGCTGAGAACAATCCGCTGTCAGCTGCTGGTTGCTGGCGATCACCTTCGCAAGCGAAGCCTTCGCTTCACTGAGTTCCCGCGAAGTCGCATCCTTGGAGGCAGCCTGTCTGGCCACCCGAACTCGGAGATAACCAGCGTACTCCAGCAGCTACGGCAAGGCAAAAGTCCAGGTTAGTACAAGTCTAAACACTTAGAAAATTGAGGAAAAAAGTGTAAAGACTATACCTGAGCAGCATGCTCGGTGACTTTTGCGGCGAGGGTATTATCCCCCGGGTGAGCCGCCGCAATGGCCCGGAAGGAGGCGTCAGTGGTGATCCCCTTCCAAATATCTTTTGTCATCTTCGGACAATCGTCGGAGAACAAATTCATATCCTCCGTGATTGTCCAAAAGGGCTCCAAGGGGATCTTCCCCTCAGGGATTGTGGCATCGCGCAGGGCCCGTTTCCTCTCATGAATGGCCCTCCAGCCAGCAGTAAGAGGCTCCCCTGAAAGTGAGAAGGAAGTTAGGAGCAGAAGAAAAATTCGCGAAAGGAAAAGGAGCTAAACTTCGCCTAATGGCATACCTGGAGGAACCTCGGAGACAGTGTCCTCGGGATCCTCGGGCCCCTCGGAAGAAAGACCCTTACCCTTCTGCCGGTACCGCTCCTCGGCGGTGGGTACTTCTACCACTACAGTGTTTCTGGGGGCCTCGAGGTCGAGAGGAGGCACCTCGGCGGAAGTAGCGGGGACTTCGGCCGGTGGAATTTCAACAAGACCAGCGTCTTCGCCAGCTTCTTCTTCCAAAAGCTCTGGCTGAGAAGGCTGGAGAGCCTTCCTAGCTCGCTTCACCGAGGGTCCCGCCCCTGTCGTCTTCCTTCTTCGGGAAGCCGCCTTCTTTGTCTGCTCCCCCTTCTCCACTTGGCCAGAAAAGAGGGCCTTGTAATAAGCGGCAGCTCCATCGCCCATCTCTGAAAAAGAGAAGAAATATCAGCATAAGTCCGAGGAAAAAGTATAAAGGGATGGAAGATTACTCACTTTCGGAAAAAGTTTCGAAAGAAGTCTCCCCCTTAAGGAGCTTGACCAGCCAGGAGTCTTTCCCGGCGTTGGCGGGAGCGGGCATATTGAGGTCAGTCACGTGCTCCTTAACCACTTTCAGCTCCCGAAGGACTTCTTCGGTCATCAACCTCCAGTTGATAGGAAAGGGGTAAAGAGCACGAGGAGAGACCTCGGGAGCCCAGTCAGCGACTGCCCAAATGCGGGCGTCGAAATCCGCGAACACGGAAGCCAACGGTGGGGTCAGCAGCATCCTCGGATCAACGACGTCTGCGTTCAGCACTCCCTGAGCCCACCTGGTCGGGACATCAGACCAGTTCTTATCCACCTTGAGGAAAAAGAACTTAGGCTGCCACCCCCGCCAGCTATCCTTCGTGTCGAAGGTAAAGGTGAATTTTTTGCTCCCGGATCCCCGAGGCAGCAGGAAATAGAAGCCACCCTTCGGGACCACATAGAGCTTGTAGTACTGCATGAAAATGATGAAGTGGGGCTCTATCCCGAACACGCCACACATGCAAAGGTAGGCGTTAAAATAGCAGTACGCGTTCGGGGGAAGCTGGTTCACAGCAATGCCATGGAATTGGCAGAACTCGCAAACCACCTTCGGGGGAGGATACCGAAGTCCGGCCTTCAGTTGGGCTCGGAAGACGGTAACCTCGTCGCCACGGTTTGAAAAAGCAAAATGGCTAGAACGAGGCAGTCTGGTCACAGCGTAAGACGGAAGAAAGAATTTTTTCTTCCACCTCTCTAGTTTTTCGGGGGTGGTACAGCAAGGATGGGCCAGAAAAGGTTTCCAGCTCTCGGGAACAGGCATCGCAGACATGAAAAAGAGTTTGAGATGGAAAAGAAAATAGTTTCCAGAAAAAACTCAGAAGACGAGTTTGGAAAAAACAACAGTTTTCCAGAAAAACTCAGAAAAACAGAGGAATCAAGTACTCTGGAAATCAAAACCCACCAAAAGATTTGCCTGAGGACGCCATCGTGAAAGTTGGTAGGAAAAAGCTCTGATCAAAGAAGCTCCGCCACAAAAAGCAAGATAAAACGCAAGAACAGAGGGCAGAGCAGAAAAAGAGCAGAAAAATAGTAAGTGGGACTTATGATGGAATGGGCTATTTATAGGCCAAAGGTGGGTAACCGAAAGAACATCATAAGTACCCATTGGAGGCGAACCGTCGCCGTAACTGCCCGCTGCACCCGAAAAGGCGCGCCCTCTGTAAATGACGCGCCTCTCCTCCAATGGCAAGAAGCCACGTGTCAACCGCTGCGCAGAAATGGGGGACGTGCCTCCGCAAACGTGCCTGGAAAACCGGGACACGCCTCCTGATTGGGACACGTCATTTGACATCCCTGAGAAATGGAGACGCGCCGCTTAGTCTGACACGCTTGGCCATCAGACCTGCAGAAATAAAAAGCAGGCCACCTCGAGGACACCAAGAGACAGGCTATGGCTGAACAGCCCATGACTTTTGGGCAAGAGGTGTATCTTCGGTACAGGCTTTGCCTCGGAGACACCAAAGAATAGGCCAAGGCCGAACAGCCCAGATCCATGGGCAAAAGGTGCGACCTCGGAACAGGTTATGCTTCCAAACAAGACTCCCAATGACAACCTCGGAAAGAGATGCAAACCGAAGTCTTCACTTCGGCTTTCCAGAGGGGGGCATGTGATAGCCAAAGGCTATCGCCTCAATCTGGCCGAACACCCTGCCACAACAATGGCCAGAAGAACTGGCGCTTCCCGGGAACAGGTGGAATCATGCACCTCGGGAGATAGCCAGAGAGCTCCGAGCCTCGGCACGCCAGTAAAACTTGAGGACTCCATTCGCCCCCCCAAGGTTGTGAACAGCGCGCCTTCGGAAAAGTGGCACCAGACATTGCTGCCCGAACATGATATCCCCGCAGGCGGAACTCCCTGGAACTGGGAACCCCCGAACTGAGGGTATGATTCCCGAAGAGGCTCTGTCCGAACTAGAGGACGACCTCGCCCAGGGACCTCGGGAGTACGGTAGGAGCATTTATGGAAGCACTTAAGGAAGCCTCTGACACGTCCCACCACAGACGTAAAAAGTCGCCCTGACGCGCAGACGCCATCAGAATCATATCATGGCCCGTCTCAGCACAAGGCTCGAGGCCATCTAGTTACCAACTATCTGTCCCCTACGCCCAGACGTTCAGGAGCATCCGACCGCACACGTGTCATAATCTGAACGGGCTAGGTATTCCTATATATACAGGAAATAAATACTTGACAGGAGGTTGGCAGGCCGGATATACAGCTCCCACACTCTGAGAAAATACGAGGCGAGACTTTTCTGCCTTTCTCTTTGAGCTAGTGACTTTCTCCTTCTTCCGGCCACCACTGACTTGGGCGTCGGAGGCTCCCCCCCCGGAAAAACACTCCGGGGGCCTCCTAACCCTGTTTACCAGCTTTTCAGGTACTCTCCTTGGGGCGATCCACCTTCCAGGCGTTCTTCCTCCTAGAAGTCTCCTCAACAGTCATCATGACTCACAACGATGAGGCCTTAGGCCATCACAATTATGTTTATTACGTTACGCAGAAACAAAACAACAAACAAAATTGCTGGATTAATGCCTTAATAAAATATCATGACTCAATGTGCAAAAATACAATCATCTCATGATTGGCTTTTTGGGCACAATACTAACATTGACTACCTGCTGTTTTCACTAAGGATATCCTAGGCATGATTTCAGTAGGCAATTTCATGGCATCAACAAATTTCCTAGCGACTATAGACACAGATGCACCAGTATCAAATAGAACACTAACAGGCATACCATTAAGGTAAATGTTACATCTTAGTGCTCCTCCCTGCTCTGACATCTCTTGCCTTTCCACTTGGAAGACTCTGCTAGCTCTCTACATTGGAGGCCAACGCACTAGAGGAACTGGCCTCTGCTGTCCCTCCCTTGGTGCTCCTCCTCTAGGTCCTGCCCCAATAGGTCTTACTGGACCTTGGTCTTCTGGCCTCCTTTGAGCCTGTGGGCAGTCTTTGATCCAATGATCCATGGATCCACATCTTATACACGCTTGGGTATCAAAGTAGCAAGGTTTCTTTCCATGAAACCTCCTACACTTAGGGCACCTTAGGCCAGGGAACTTCCCCTTAACCTTGCCGTCACCACCAAAATGGGAACTCTTGGCAATCCCCTTGCCAGGTGGTGGCTTCTTCTGCTTGCCTCCTGCCTGACTACTTTCCCACGGTCCACTGGGAAAGTACTTAGTCTCATACTCCTCTTGCTCTACTAATAGAGCTTTCTGCACTGCTTCATAGTATGTAACTGCTCCAAAAGGTCTAACAGCCTTTCTAATGTCTGACTTTAGGCCTCTGACAAATCTTTTGGCCTTCAATTCCTCGAGTCCATGATACTGAGGAGCATACCTCACCAATTGATTGAATTTGTGCTCATACTCTAGGACACTGAGGTTGTCTTGCCTTAGAGCATCAAATTCAGCTTGCTTCATATTCTTGATGGCATCACTGATGTACTGTTCCTGGAACAGCTATGTGAACTCTGGCCAGCTCATCTCAATATCTCTTCCTGGCCTTCTGCCCTTCTAGAAAGCATATCTGTCTCTAGTGTTTCTCCTCCACATCTCTGCACTACCTACCAAATTGTAAGTAGCCAGTGACACCTTCTTGGTGGAGCTGAGTGGCATCCTCTCAAACATCTTTTCTATGAAGATTAACCACTCCTCAGCTCTCTCTGGCCCAGCTCTTCCATCAAACTGTGGAGGTCTTAGGCCTTGGAACCTCTCCAACAGTCTAACCTCATCTAGGCCCTCTAGATCCTCTGATCTATGTCTCCTAGATCTATGAGAGTCCTCTGTATGGTGATGCTCTCTATGATCTCTCTGCCTTCTCCTGGATCTTCTCTCATGGCCTTCTTGAATCTCATTCCTAATGCAGGAATTGTCATAGACTGAGGGATTGGTCCTGGACACCTGACCAATCTCAGATTTTACTCTTCTGCCTCTTGGATTTCTCCTATCCTCATCTTCCACCTCAATGGTCTCATCATTTGTGTCTTCTAAGCATCCAGAAGGAACATATTCAGATGTGTTCCTAGTATCCTCTTTTGGTTGTTGCTGTGCATCCTGAACTAGTACTACTGGAGCTACTTGGACTCCCTGCTGTTGTCCTTGAATCAGCCTCATTAAGTTTTCATTGATTAGAGTTAAGTTCCTCTGAAGCTCTAACCAAACCTGAGGCACTTCAGGGTTTGCTACCCCCTGTTGCCCCTGATTCTCTCTATTCTGTCCATTTCCTTGTTACCCAAAATTAGTAGGAGGCCTTCGGGGTGGTTCCCCTCTCCTTGTGGCAACCATGTTTACTTCCTGCATTGATGATCCATCATAGAGCACATATACAGATCATAGGTATCTCAATGGTACTTGACACTAGCAGCTGACCAAACTGAGTTCATATATGTAGATTCATGCAATGCAACTATATGCTATGTACATGTATAAACCATGCTCTGATACCAACCTCTGTTACCCACTCCGGGGTAGTCCAGTTATAGTGCCAAAACTGTGCATTTAGACTCCCAGGATTGGTAATGTTCTGTATGCCATCAAAACACTACCCTTAGTGTGCATACCCAAGTGGCCCTTTTGGGCACTATGTAAATACTTGCATATTGGTCAAACCATCACACACATATTCACATTTCATGCACACCATGGCATGAAAGAAGGAAAACACTAGCACAAGTCTTAGTTTTGGCTTCCACACATTAGGCAATCTTGTTAAGTTCTAGTGGCCAGCTACTGTAGCTGTAACTTCCACTAATAAACTGTATCATTCTAGCCTCATACCCCCCTGTTTTATTTTCTCCATTATGAAGTACAGACTTATAGCAAACCATGGAATTTTGTTTTACATCAATAGCCCACCTATGGACCAAGTTTTGGATTTTTTAAGTTGGTTACGAAATTCTGACCAAATGAACAGTAACTCAGCCAACTTTGCAACATCATATCTTTGTCTACAGGGCTCTGAATCCAGAAATTCCAAATCCCAGTTCACCCTATATATGTCCTCTAGTTGTGGTCAAAATATCATACCAATATTCATTCTACACAGGGATATATTAAACTTTAGGTCCAGAGTCGAAATTCTGGCAACTTTTGGACCATTTTGCCCATACAATTTTTCCAAACCATGCAAACACTTCATTCACAAGGAGAAAGCCCTCCAAGGCTATCCCATATATGTCCAATACACATATTAATTACATTATCTTGCATCTGGGAACTTTATGTGGGCAAAACAGAATTTACAAGTAAGCAGCCTATCATTCACACTTAGGCAGCTTTGCACCACATCACTTACATAGCCAAAACATTACTCAAATGTTCACATACTTGTCTCATCTTACATACACTACATGTAAATGCATAAATTCACTACAATATGGTCTTAACTCAGCTAAATACCCACCCTAGGTTACAGGAGGTCCTGAGACACAATGGACTCCAAAAACAGGATGGTGGACAGCTGCTGCACAACACAATAAGTACCACCATTAAAAATAAAAAATGTGCTCTTAAAATCACCAAAATTTCCAGATAATAACTAGACATATGGAAGTTGATGTACCTGAAATTTCAGATCAAAAATCAAACCACAAAGGTTAGTTTGAAGGTGATCTTTCTGCTGGACCTGAATTGACAGAATTGAGGGGAGTAAGTTTCATTGAGAAACTTAGTAAGGGTAACACTTGGATTCACTAGGCAATGTGACCATCATTAAAACCTCCATCCAAAGACACTAAAACACAAAAACCACAATGCATATATACAAGATATAGGAACCAAATGCAGCAGCCAAACACAAACAACAAACACATGAAATGTGGCAGCAACATATACCATAGGTTAGTCCGTAAAACATGAAATAAACTTAACCAAATCACTATAGCAGCCCTCCTCAAGCTAATGCTTGGTCCTAGGAGGATTTTAACACTAGTTAGTACTAACTTTTGGGCTCTAGAAACCCAGAAATTCGCTGCCATCACTGTGCACTTCACACTAGGTCACAAAACCTTCAATAAGTGCACTCCCCTCACTAAGCTTGGTTCATCAAGCACATGGCTCTCTTCCAAGCTTAGCCCTATCTCCATGGATGTTTGAAAATTGTATAAAACAACCCATGAGAGCAAGAGAACCCTTACCTTGATGGGTATGCTGAAATTGGACCTTGATCCTAGGTGCACTAAAGCAATAGCACCAACTAGCTTCCAATTGTGCTTCCTTGACTTCAATTGCAAGTAGTTTTGAGTTTGAAGGTATGGTGGCTATGGAGGAAGTGTGGAGGATAGGGCTGGCTTTATTTTTTCTGGTGGAGGCCGAAATTTAGAGAGCAAAGGTGGTCTTGACTACTTAAATAGTCAGAAGTACACTAAACACACTTAAGTAGTCTTAACCTTGTCTTATGTCATTTTCCTTGCTACAAGACTATGGTTTCTTAGTCTTAATCTCTTGGCCCGCATTTGACCATCCTTATCTTCCTTTAGCAGCCCTCCTTATGTGGGCTAACCCCACAAAACTTCCATTTGACTTAAGTCATAGACATACACATCTTAAGGCCTACATTAGAACACTTAGGTCCTTTATGCCTTTTTGTGTTTTCTTTGTCCTTAGTTGTCTTCCATAAGCAATTTGGTCCTCCAATAGCACTTTCATACCATTCATATCCTTCCCATAACTCTCCAAATCTCTTTTGTGAAAGTTTTGCAATTGAGTAGCCGAATTTCCAAAACCTTAGAAAAATTTCAATAGGTTGCTTGACAAACAAGCAATCCTTAAGGCTTTTCTTGGGGACCAAGTTACCAACTTGGAACACTTTTAAGGAGGTGTTGATCATGCCTTTTACCCCCCACACTTTAAACACTATGGTGAGAATTACACAATATAATGGTTTTTTAGCCATTATGACACACTTGTAATTCTCTCATTTTATGAGGTGGTAACAAGACAAACCTGGGGAATTTTGACATCTTCTCCGTTAGAGTCACTGACATCAATCAACTCAGCAAGGATCTATTTCCCCATCCTTCTTCGCCTCTCTTTAGCCTCTTCAACCAAAATCTCCCTTAGTAAGGTCCCTAAGGTTTCACCTGCGGCATTGGGACTTAGAGGAATTGACAGGATGGCCGAGTTTGATGAAGGGTCAGCACCAATAGATGAATGATCCAGTGTCCCAAGCTGCTCTTCGGGGGGAGGGGGAAGGGAATCCTCTTTTAATTTTTTGGTCTTTGGGGCGAAAGACTACCCAGTTGACCCCTTCTTCCTTTTTGGGGCCTTCTTCTTCTGCTCATTTTTCTCAACTTGGCTGAGGAAAAGGCTATTGTAGATGGCTGTTGATTTATTGCCCATCTCTGCAAAGAGAAAAATATCAGTGTAAGTACGGAGAAATCCCAAATAACAAGTTGGAAAGAACCTTACTCTTTACAAGGGCCGAATAGGAAAGTTCACCCCAAAGAAGCATGACCAGCCAGGACTTCTTCTTGTCCACTGCTGGTTTTGGCATTTTCTTGTCAGTTATATGCTCCTCGATGACCCCGAGCTCCTGAAGTACATCTTCAGTCATAAAGTTCCATCTGATTGAGAAAGGGTATAGTGGACATGAAGAAGCTTGGTCTTACCAGTCAGCTACTACCCGAATACAGGTGTCGAATTCCTCAAACTGAGATTAAAGTTCGAGGGAATCTCAGTTTGAGGGTAAGCAGCTTCGATGGATCCATCACGTCGATGTCAAGGGTCCCAGAAGCCTACTTAGCAGTCATGTCCTTCCATTTCTCATCGACCGCTATAAAAAAGTACTTCCTCTGCCGTCCTTGCCAGCTATCTTTGGTGCCGAAGGTGAAAGTGAATTTTTTGCTCCCGCATCCCTGAGGAAGCAAGAAGTAAAACCTGTCCTTCAAAATGAGGTGAAGCTTGTAGTATTCCATCAAAAATATGAAGTGAGGGGCTATCTTAAAAACCCCGCACATGCAGAGAAAGGCATTGAAATAAGAGTAAGAGTTCAATGGTAATTGGTTGGTGGCTATGCCATAAAATTGGCAAAATTCACTCACCATCTTCGGTGTAGGATACCGAACTCGTGCCTTTAGCTAAGCTCTAAAGACCGTAACGTTGTTACACTAAGGAAGGTAGCTTAGCTCACCAGGGCCAGGGAGCCTAGTGACGGCATAAGAAGGAAGAAAGAATTTTGTTGACCACTTCTTCAATTTTTTCGAAGTGTCGCAACTCAAATTAGAGTTAAGAGGAACCCAACTCTCAGGAACAGAATGAACTTCGGCCTGAGAAGAAGGCATGTTCGAACAAGAAGAACCCTAACCTTGAAATTATCGGGAGAAAAGGGACTAGAGAGACAAACCAACCTTGGAGATACTAACCTATGAAAACTGCCGCAAGGGATTGCAGGAAATCACTTCTTCGCTAATGCCGTTGCAGGAAAAAGCTAGAGAGCGAAAGGGAGTCAAAAAGGAAGAGTGAGGACACCTTGAAGAGATATGGCTTTATATAGCCCGAAGGAGATAGGCGAAGTGTTGCCATAATGACCCTTTATACGCGAAGAGACGTAACCGGTGTAATGGAGATGAAGGTTAGCGAATTCCCTTGTGACATGTGTCACAAGGCTCAAGAAACAAGGGCATGCCTGCTGATCTACTAGGTCTATGTCATGTAACCCGAGGTGACATGACTACTTGGCCAGAAGATTGGATGATTCATTTATAGGAGGCAGGAATAAAAGCCTTAAGGAGAAATAACTCCTTGCGTGTCAAAGATGTAACCTCGCCAGAGTTAAGAATTCAGCTTGAGGTATAAAATAACTCCCTAACGAGCGGAAGGTGTGACCTCGCCCGAAAATAAGAAATTGGCTTGAAGTAACGTCCTCAACAAGGGTTAAGATTTGGAAAATGGAACACGAATAAAGGTTCCAAGAGAATGCCGAAAGTGCAATATCGGCAAAATGAGGGATATTTGACTAAAAGGATAGTTACCCCAAAGAGGTAACCTTAGCAGAAAGAAGTTCTTTTGACAAGGTCAGCTTCAGCTTCCGAAGGGCAGGATTTTCGTAACATACTCCCAAATGATTACTATCGAAGATACAACATTGATCTTTCGAATGGGGCATGTGATAGCTGAAGGGCTGTCACACACAAAACCTTGTTATTCACAGACCTAACACCACCATCAGGAATTCATATGACCAACCTTGGGATAACTCTCCACACCACCCTCGGAAGTATATGCAACAAACTCCAGAAAAAGGTTCCTTACCTTCTTCAGGAGTGTACATTACCAACCTCAGGAACATAGGGCTTTCATCCTTGATAGAGAACATGTCTCCCGAAGATAAGCCTGCCCATCCAAAAGGCCTTCTCCATACGTCCTTGGTTGAGATTTTTGTTCGAAAGGGTCTCAAATCCCCGAAGGGGTCTTAGGGAGAAACAAAAAATACAGTTGAGGGATCTTTGACAAGAAGCCTCGCACACGCCCATACCCTCTGGCCGGAAATACCTACAGCCAGCTAGAGATTCCTCTCTCCAAAGCTACGAACCAGATCCAGTCGAACAGGTGTCCTGATCTGCTCAGGCTAGGCATAATGGCCTTTTTCCCCCGTTCTCCTATAAATACTTAGGAGTCCCCTAGGTAATGATACGGGACTTTCTCTTTCCTACTCTTTGTGTTACGGCCCTTCTAGAGGGAGGTAAGGACTTTAGAATTTAGTTTAGAAGTTTAATTTAAGTTTGCCTAGCAAGAATTAAGAAGTTTGCCAAAGTTCACTAAGTTCCGACAAGAATAAAGCTCTGAACTAAGTTCAGGGGCAAAATGGTAATTTTGCACCCTGAGTGGCCGGGACGAGTCCCGAGTGTTTTAAAATGAATTTTTAGAACTTAACTTTTAACCTTAACTCAAACTCAACAAATAGACAAGAATTTAATCAAGAACTGTTAAGTTACAAAGATGGGGGACCTAATTGCACTTAACTTGAAACCTTGGTGATCTTGGTTGCTAAGTGAGGGTTTAAGAAGGGAAAGAGGGGGAGAAGCTATCATTAACACGTTCTTAAGCTTCCCTCACTCATTTCTCTCTCAAATTGAACTTGGAATCAAGTGATCTTGGTGTCAAAAGGTGCAATTAAGGGTGTTTAAGCTTGGAGGATGCATTTTCAAGCTTGAATCCATGTTTTTGAAGCTTGGAGAGGCGTTTTTCTCCATCCCCTGTTTTTGAACGAGGTATGAGTTATGTTCTTGATTGAATTCGTGTTATTTGGTTGATTGGAAGCTTGGGTTTTGGTTGGAAGAGGTGTTTTTGATGTTTTAGAGCTTTGTTTTGGTATGGTTTTGTGTAGAACTTTGGAAGCTTGTTTGGAAGAGGAAGGGTTCGAATTCTTGCTTGTTCTTGGTGTTAAGGTAAGGGAGAAAGTGTTTTTAAGTTGTTGGATTGCTTTTGAATTGAAATGGATTAAGAAAGTTGAGTAATTTTTGGGTATGGTGTGAAGAAACGTTTTGGGAATTATGATGGACTAGCTAAATTCGAAGGGTTGGTTTGATGCTTCTAATGCATCATAGTTTGGCTTTGATAGTTGGTTTTGTTCCTTGCAACATGTACTTCATGTGTATGAAATTTGGTAACTTTTGATGCATGTTTGCTATATGTATTTGGTTGCCAAAGTTCGTAGCAGCAATCGGCCAAATTCTGCATTTCTGCAGAATTGGCGACGCGGCGCCAATTGGCCCGAAAATTGGCGACGCGTCGCCAATTCAATTTTTCTTCACAGAGCGTCTGCTCGTTGGCGACGCGTCGCCAATTCCTTTTTGCCTTTGGCGACGCGGCGCCAACACCTAAAAATGGAGGGTTTGACTTTTTGCTGCGTTGACCCGACCGAGACTACGGAAGGCTCGGAACGTGCCTAAGGGTCCAAGGATCCCGATGGTACTCCGAAACTTCCGAAAGTCCCACCGGAAGTATGAGTTTTCTTGAACTGTTTGAGGTAAGTAAGTTGCTTAGGCAACAAGTAAGGAAACAAATGTTGCAATTGAACTTAATTAGCTATCAATAGCTCAGGTGAGAGGTTTAGAACCCTCGTCGGCCTAGCCGTGCGGTAGCCACGAGGCCCCGAGGCGAAACCTTGTTCATCTAGTTTACATCAAAGAGGCCCGGCGGCCTAGTCTACAAGTCCCGTCATAAATTCCCCTGCATAACAACTAGGTGAGAGGTTCTATGTTTGAATGAGGCTTGCTAAGGTTCGCCCTTGAGCCATATGATAGGTTGCTAAGTGATAGCGCTTGGCCTATATGTCAGGTTGCTAAGTGATTGCGCTTGGCCTGTATATGTGTCAGGTTGCTAAGTGATTGCACTTGGCCTGATACAGAGGACTACTTGAGGAGAGGTCTATCGGCCTAGTATATATATATATGACTAGTACCCTCATGCTGTGTGAGCTCGCAGCCAGAGTCCTAGCTTTTTCTTGCAGGTACATCGAAGACCCTTACTGAGAATGTTGAATTCTCACTCCCTGTTTGTTATGCAGAGTCTGGAGTAGCAGGACCGGATAATCGCTGAGGATTATCACGGTAGTACCTTTTTGTCTGTAAAGGTACGGTAGTTGAGAAACTTTAAGTTTCTAACCTGCTTAAGTGTTTAGTTGGTCTGTTGGTCAGGCAGTGGTACTAACTTGCTTCTTCCTTTGGCTGCAGAGCCTAGTAGCACTTGGCACAGGACTTGTGAGACTCGCCACTGGGACAGGAGTCCAAAGTGGGAGCTAGGGTAAAAGATCTCAGCAAAGTCTTGTATTTTGATACAGTACTTTATTTTGCCTCCAGTATTTATGTTATAAAGAGTCCTTGACTCAGGGGATTGTTCTCTGGGTGAGAGCATTAGTTACTTATGTATAAATGCTTTCACGAGCGGTGTATGTGTAGTTAATCACTCAAAGGTTGATTTTGATATGCTTTGGCATTTTGTATTTATTTATATAGAATTTTACCTAGCCGGCTAAATGTCTAAATGATTAAATGTTTTATGGTTTTAATAAACCAAGTCAAAGCATAAGTGCATACATATTGCATTTCTAGGTTAATCAACTAGTAGCATTGGATTTAATCCACACACATAACCAGCTAGCCAATTACAATCCACCGTGAGACAAACGCTCACAGGGTATCCCGGGCAGGGGCACGGGGATCGTGTCAGTATTTTTGGTATCAGAGCTAAGGGTTTATTTCATAGATATTGGAGGCTTAGACTGAGATCTAGTAGTAAAGTCCAAGTGCTAGGAAGTTAGTACTGACCAACATCTGGGGAAATGTTGTCTGGTTGTGGTTGCAGGTTATTATGGTTGATACGAGGTCTGGAACTTCGAGGGGGACTAAGGAACCTGGTGAAGGTTCTAGTGACCCAGTTGTGGCGAGGTTGGATGAGATATCCAGAGTGCTACAGGGTTTGACTGAGACTATGTCTCAGGTGGCACAGGGCATGAACACTCTTGTAACAGAGATGTTCAGAGATTATGGGGACAGAGGTGTTGTCCAGGAGGAAGTTGAGCCACAACAAGAACAGGAAAGGCATGCTGAGCAACAGCAAGTGCCTAGAGCTCAGGAACCCAGAAATCAAGTTCTTGAGGAGGTTGAGGAACCAGAGATGATGGAGGCTCCAAGGAGGGGAGACACTCCACATCAGATGAGGTTGCTGGAAAAGTTTAAGACAGTTGATCCACCTAGCTTTGATGGGACGGGAGATCCTGACAGAGCAGAGGATTGGTTGTCTGTTATGAACCGCCTCTTTACTTGTGGTGGTTATGAGACAGAGCAGAGGATGGTTCTGGTACCATTCTTTCTGAGAGGGAGAGCCAGTCTTTGGTGGGACGACGTGATGGAGTTATTGAGGGAGAGTAATGGCACTCGTCCAGAGCACAAGAAAAAGGTGCTCAAGTGGTCAGACTTCGAGAAGAAGTTCAGACAGGAGTATATCAGTGAAGCTGCACAGGATCAGAGGAGGATCCAGTTTGAGAATCTGACACAGGGAGAGATGTCAGTACGAGAGTATGAGCAGCGATACAATTCACTTATCCGGTATGCTCCATATATGTTGGGTAATGATGAGCTGAAAGCCAAGAAGTTTTCCCAGGGCCTGAAGCCTATTTTCAGGAGGTATATGGCGACAGTTGACTTCAGGAGTTATCGCCAGATGGTTCAAAAGGCATTGGCATTGGAAAGGGAATTCGAGGATTCCAGAGCACCTGTGAAAAAGGTGGAAGCTGGGCCATCTAATCTGGGGAAAAGTGCTGGAAAGCGACCAATGGTAGGGAACCAGGATCCATCTAAGAGGAGGAGGACAGGTGTGTGTCCTAGGTGCAGACGGTTCCATGGTGGAAGACCATGTACACTGGGCACAGATATTTGTAATGTCTGTGGTCAGAGAGGGCATTGGGCCAGGGACTGCCCAAGAGTTCGATCAGTTACAGGTCCATCTCGGGTTTTACCTCCAGTACCGCTTGCCGTTGGGAACTGGCCTGGAGTAGTTGCTGCAGCAGTGAACCCAAGAGTCTACGCTTTGACGAACCAGGCGGCCAGAGAACCGCCAGCTGTACGAGGTAATTTTACTTTTCTGAGCAGTAGTGTTAGAGTGCTTTTCGATACGGGAGCTACTCTTTCAGTGATATCTTCTGCCTTGGTAGATAAGCATAGTTTACAGCGTGAAATTGCGGGTGAGTTGAGACTCATCAGGAATGCAGGGAGAGGTTTTATTGTGACCAATGAAGTGGTTACTAGGTATCCTTTGCAGTTAGGTGATCATGACTTTTGTTGTGAGTTGTGGGTGATTGAGTTGAAATCTTATGACCTGGTGCTGGGAATGGATTGGTTGAGTAAGCACAAGGCACAAATTAACTGTGCGAATCACTCAGTTGGCATCATTGATGCTCAGGGGGCTAGAGTGACTTGCACAGGAGGGTTGGCATCTAGTGCTAAGAGTTTACACCTTAGACTTGTAGATACCATCCCTGTAGTTGGTGAAGAGGAGTATTACTCGTTGAATGGAGTAGCTATAGAGGAAGAGTTGGGAAGCATTCCTGTAGCTAATCAGTTTCCTGAGGTGTTTCCAGTGGAGTTACCTGGGTTACCACCTAGGAGGGATACTGAGTTTGCTATCCATCTGCAACCAGGGGTTGAGCCTATTTCAGTACCACCTTATAGGATGTCGGCTCCTGAGATGGATGAGTTGAAGAAACAGTTGGAGGAACTGCTAGGGAAAGGTTTCATAAGACCGAGTGTATCACCGTGGGGAGCTCCAGTGTTATTTGTGAAGAAGAAAGATGGAACTTTCAGGTTGTGCATCGATTACAGGAAGTTGAATGCAGTGACAGTTAAGAATAAGTATCCACTTCCTAGAATTGATGATTTGTTTGACAGACTCAGAGGAGCGAGAGTGTTTTCCAGGATTGATCTTCGGTCTGGGTATTTTCAGATCAGAGTTAAGGAGGAAGACATTCCGAAGACTGCCTTCAGGACAAGGTACGGGCATTATGAGTATACGGTTATGCCTTTTGGTGTGACTAATGCTCCAGCAGTGTTTATGGAAGCTATGAATCGGATCTTTAAGCCATTTCTGGATCAGTTTGTTGAGGTTTTCATCGATGATATTCTGATCTATTCACAGTCTACGGCAGAGCATGAGGAGCACCTTAGAACGGTTTTGCAAGTGCTGAAGGATAATCAGTACTATGCAAAATTTTCTAAGTGTGAGTTTTGGTCCGAGAGGATTCAGTTTTTGGGGCATATTATCAGTGCTCAAGGTTTGTCAGTTGATCCTGAAAAGGTTCAAGCAGTAGTTGATTGGAAGAGACCGACTACAGTTACAGAGGTCAGGAGTTTCTTGGGTCTAGCAGGTTACTACAGACGCTTCATAGAGAAATTCTCTGTGATAGCTACGCCGTTGACAGCATTGACCAGGAAAGCTCAGAAATTTGAGTGGACACCGAAGTGTGAAGAAGCCTACATGAAGCTGAAGGAAAAGTTGACCAGTGCACCCATACTTGTGTTACCAGACCCGGACAAAGCCTTTACAGTTTATACTGATGCGTCAGGTTCAGGTTTAGGTTGTGTTCTACATCAGGACAGTCAGGTAATTGCTTATGGTTCGAGACAGCTGAGGCCTAATGAGTTGAACTACCCTGTTCATGATCTTGAGCTTGCAGCAGTGATCTTTGCACTGAAATTATGGAGACATTATTTGATGGGAAGATCGTTCAGAATCTTCACTGATCACAAGAGTTTGAAGTATTTGTTTACTCAGAAGGATCTGAACATGAGACAGCGGCGATGGATTGAGTACATTAAAGACTATGATTGTTCGATCGAGTATTGTGCTAGTAAAGGGAACGTGGTAGCAGATGCTTTGAGCCGGAAGTACACAGGAGTGATCTTGTCCAAGGATCAGGCTACAGATTCTTCAGAAGGAGCATTGAAGGATTGTTTCTTAGCTTTGCATGAATTATGGCAAAGTCGAGAAAAATCCTTAGTCTACGTTTTGGAGATTCAGACGGCTTGGTTAGCCAGAGTCAGAGAAGCTCAGTTGAAAGATCCATTGTTGAAGAAGATTTCAGGTGAAGCTAAGACTGGTGCTTTGAAGAAAGAGTTCAAGTACAAAGATGGAATACTGCATTATGGTGATCGACTCTATGTGTCGAATGTTGAGGGACTTAGGCAGCAAGTCCTACAGGAGGCACATAGTAGTACATTGAGTATTCACCCTGGTGTTAGTAAGATGTATCAAGATCTGAAGACACATTTTTGGTGGCCAGGACTGAAGAGAGATGTACGAGGACATGTGGCAAAGTGTTTGACATGTCAGGTGGTGAAAGCTGAACACCAGAAACCAGCAGGCACACTTCAGAGTTTATCTCTACCAGTGAGGAAGTGGGGATCCGTTACTATGGATTTCCTAGTGGGGTTACCGACCACCCGGAGTCAACATGATGCTATTTGGGTAGTGGTTGACAGGTTGACGAAGTCGGCACACTTTATACCGATCAGAGTCACCTATACATTGGAGAGGTTGGCTCAGTTATATCTCAGGGAGATTGTGAGACTCCATGGGATACCGGATCAGATCATATCGGACAGAGATCCACGATTTACATCACGGTTTTGGAATGCTTTTCAGGAAGCATTGGGCAGTAAAGTTAGCCTCAGTACCGCTTTTCATCCACAGACTGACGGACAGTCAGAGAGGGTGATTCAGACTTTAGAGGACATGCTACGCATGTGTGTCATTGATTTCAGAGGTGATTGGGATCAGCACTTACCACTGATCGAGTTTGCCTATAATAACAGTCATCAATCTGTTATTGGAATGGCGCCCTATGAAGCTTTGTATGGGAGACGATGTATGACACCTCATTGTTGGGCAGATCCAACAGACAGAGTGGTCGTTGGACCTGAGATCATAGCTGACACTACAGCTAAGATTAAGTTGATTCAGCAGAGAATCAAGACAGCTAATGACAGACAGACTAAGTATGCAAACAGAAGAAGAAGAGAATTGAGTTTTGAGGTTGGTGACAAAGTACTTTTGAAAGTGTCGCCCATGAGAGGAGTTAGTCGTTTTGGACAGAGGGGCAAGTTAGCTCCAAGGTTCATTGGACCTTATGAAGTGTTAGAGAAAGTTGGGAAAGTTGCTTATCGGTTGGCTTTACCGCCTAACCTTTCTCAAGTGCATAACGTGTTTCACGTTAGTTTACTCAGGAAGTGCACAGTTGAGCCCGGACAGGTAGTAAATCCTTCAGTGATACCCATTCAGGAAGACTTGACTTATGAAGAGAAACCAGTTCAGATTTTGGATAGGCAAGTCAAGAAACTGCGGACTAAGTGGATTCCGATGGTTAAGATCCTTTGGTCTAACCATAGTGAGGAGGAAGCTACCTGGGAGACGGAGCAGGATATGCTGAAAAAATATCCTGGTGTTTTTCCAGAGTTGCAACGGAATTTGGGGGACCAAATTCCAGAAGGAGGGGAGAATGTTACGGCCCTTCTAGAGGGAGGTAAGGACTTTAGAATTTAGTTTAGAAGTTTAATTTAAGTTTGCCTAGCAAGAATTAAGAAGTTTGCCAAAGTTCACTAAGTTCCGACAAGAATAAAGCTCTGAACTAAGTTCAGGGGCAAAATGGTAATTTTGCACCCTGAGTGGCCGGGACGAGTCCCGAGTGTTTTAAAATGAATTTTTAGAACTTAACTTTTAACCTTAACTCAAACTCAACAAATAGACAAGAATTTAATCAAGAACTGTTAAGTTACAAAGATGGGGGACCTAATTGCACTTAACTTGAAACCTTGGTGATCTTGGTTGCTAAGTGAGGGTTTAAGAAGGGAAAGAGGGGGAGAAGCTATCATTAACACGTTCTTAAGCTTCCCTCACTCATTTCTCTCTCAAATTGAACTTGGAATCAAGTGATCTTGGTGTCAAAAGGTGCAATTAAGGGTGTTTAAGCTTGGAGGATGCATTTTCAAGCTTGAATCCATGTTTTTGAAGCTTGGAGAGGCGTTTTTCTCCATCCCCTGTTTTTGAACGAGGTATGAGTTATGTTCTTGATTGAATTCGTGTTATTTGGTTGATTGGAAGCTTGGGTTTTGGTTGGAAGAGGTGTTTTTGATGTTTTAGAGCTTTGTTTTGGTATGGTTTTGTGTAGAACTTTGGAAGCTTGTTTGGAAGAGGAAGGGTTCGAATTCTTGCTTGTTCTTGGTGTTAAGGTAAGGGAGAAAGTGTTTTTAAGTTGTTGGATTGCTTTTGAATTGAAATGGATTAAGAAAGTTGAGTAATTTTTGGGTATGGTGTGAAGAAACGTTTTGGGAATTATGATGGACTAGCTAAATTCGAAGGGTTGGTTTGATGCTTCTAATGCATCATAGTTTGGCTTTGATAGTTGGTTTTGTTCCTTGCAACATGTACTTCATGTGTATGAAATTTGGTAACTTTTGATGCATGTTTGCTATATGTATTTGGTTGCCAAAGTTCGTAGCAGCAATCGGCCAAATTCTGCATTTCTGCAGAATTGGCGACGCGGCGCCAATTGGCCCGAAAATTGGCGACGCGTCGCCAATTCAATTTTTCTTCACAGAGCGTCTGCTCGTTGGCGACGCGTCGCCAATTCCTTTTTGCCTTTGGCGACGCGGCGCCAACACCTAAAAATGGAGGGTTTGACTTTTTGCTGCGTTGACCCGACCGAGACTACGGAAGGCTCGGAACGTGCCTAAGGGTCCAAGGATCCCGATGGTACTCCGAAACTTCCGAAAGTCCCACCGGAAGTATGAGTTTTCTTGAACTGTTTGAGGTAAGTAAGTTGCTTAGGCAACAAGTAAGGAAACAAATGTTGCAATTGAACTTAATTAGCTATCAATAGCTCAGGTGAGAGGTTTAGAACCCTCGTCGGCCTAGCCGTGCGGTAGCCACGAGGCCCCGAGGCGAAACCTTGTTCATCTAGTTTACATCAAAGAGGCCCGGCGGCCTAGTCTACAAGTCCCGTCATAAATTCCCCTGCATAACAACTAGGTGAGAGGTTCTATGTTTGAATGAGGCTTGCTAAGGTTCGCCCTTGAGCCATATGATAGGTTGCTAAGTGATAGCGCTTGGCCTATATGTCAGGTTGCTAAGTGATTGCGCTTGGCCTGTATATGTGTCAGGTTGCTAAGTGATTGCACTTGGCCTGATACAGAGGACTACTTGAGGAGAGGTCTATCGGCCTAGTATATATATATATGACTAGTACCCTCATGCTGTGTGAGCTCGCAGCCAGAGTCCTAGCTTTTTCTTGCAGGTACATCGAAGACCCTTACTGAGAATGTTGAATTCTCACTCCCTGTTTGTTATGCAGAGTCTGGAGTAGCAGGACCGGATAATCGCTGAGGATTATCACGGTAGTACCTTTTTGTCTGTAAAGGTACGGTAGTTGAGAAACTTTAAGTTTCTAACCTGCTTAAGTGTTTAGTTGGTCTGTTGGTCAGGCAGTGGTACTAACTTGCTTCTTCCTTTGGCTGCAGAGCCTAGTAGCACTTGGCACAGGACTTGTGAGACTCGCCACTGGGACAGGAGTCCAAAGTGGGAGCTAGGGTAAAAGATCTCAGCAAAGTCTTGTATTTTGATACAGTACTTTATTTTGCCTCCAGTATTTATGTTATAAAGAGTCCTTGACTCAGGGGATTGTTCTCTGGGTGAGAGCATTAGTTACTTATGTATAAATGCTTTCACGAGCGGTGTATGTGTAGTTAATCACTCAAAGGTTGATTTTGATATGCTTTGGCATTTTGTATTTATTTATATAGAATTTTACCTAGCCGGCTAAATGTCTAAATGATTAAATGTTTTATGGTTTTAATAAACCAAGTCAAAGCATAAGTGCATACATATTGCATTTCTAGGTTAATCAACTAGTAGCATTGGATTTAATCCACACACATAACCAGCTAGCCAATTACAATCCACCGTGAGACAAACGCTCACAGGGTATCCCGGGCAGGGGCACGGGGATCGTGTCAGTATTTTTGGTATCAGAGCTAAGGGTTTATTTCATAGATATTGGAGGCTTAGACTGAGATCTAGTAGTAAAGTCCAAGTGCTAGGAAGTTAGTACTGACCAACATCTGGGGAAATGTTGTCTGGTTGTGGTTGCAGGTTATTATGGTTGATACGAGGTCTGGAACTTCGAGGGGGACTAAGGAACCTGGTGAAGGTTCTAGTGACCCAGTTGTGGCGAGGTTGGATGAGATATCCAGAGTGCTACAGGGTTTGACTGAGACTATGTCTCAGGTGGCACAGGGCATGAACACTCTTGTAACAGAGATGTTCAGAGATTATGGGGACAGAGGTGTTGTCCAGGAGGAAGTTGAGCCACAACAAGAACAGGAAAGGCATGCTGAGCAACAGCAAGTGCCTAGAGCTCAGGAACCCAGAAATCAAGTTCTTGAGGAGGTTGAGGAACCAGAGATGATGGAGGCTCCAAGGAGGGGAGACACTCCACATCAGATGAGGTTGCTGGAAAAGTTTAAGACAGTTGATCCACCTAGCTTTGATGGGACGGGAGATCCTGACAGAGCAGAGGATTGGTTGTCTGTTATGAACCGCCTCTTTACTTGTGGTGGTTATGAGACAGAGCAGAGGATGGTTCTGGTACCATTCTTTCTGAGAGGGAGAGCCAGTCTTTGGTGGGACGACGTGATGGAGTTATTGAGGGAGAGTAATGGCACTCGTCCAGAGCACAAGAAAAAGGTGCTCAAGTGGTCAGACTTCGAGAAGAAGTTCAGACAGGAGTATATCAGTGAAGCTGCACAGGATCAGAGGAGGATCCAGTTTGAGAATCTGACACAGGGAGAGATGTCAGTACGAGAGTATGAGCAGCGATACAATTCACTTATCCGGTATGCTCCATATATGTTGGGTAATGATGAGCTGAAAGCCAAGAAGTTTTCCCAGGGCCTGAAGCCTATTTTCAGGAGGTATATGGCGACAGTTGACTTCAGGAGTTATCGCCAGATGGTTCAAAAGGCATTGGCATTGGAAAGGGAATTTGAGGATTCCAGAGCACCTGTGAAAAAGGTGGAAGCTGGGCCATCTAATCTGGGGAAAAGTGCTGGAAAGCGACCAATGGTAGGGAACCAGGATCCATCTAAGAGGAGGAGGACAGGTGTGTGTCCTAGGTGCAGACGGTTCCATGGTGGAAGACCATGTACACTGGGCACAGATATTTGTAATGTCTGTGGTCAGAGAGGGCATTGGGCCAGGGACTGCCCAAGAGTTCGATCAGTTACAGGTCCATCTCGGGTTTTACCTCCAGTACCGCTTGCCGTTGGGAACTGGCCTGGAGTAGTTGCTGCAGCAGTGAACCCAAGAGTCTACGCTTTGACGAACCAGGCGGCCAGAGAACCGCCAGCTGTACGAGGTAATTTTACTTTTCTGAGCAGTAGTGTTAGAGTGCTTTTCGATACGGGAGCTACTCTTTCAGTGATATCTTCTGCCTTGGTAGATAAGCATAGTTTACAGCGTGAAATTGCGGGTGAGTTGAGACTCATCAGGAATGCAGGGAGAGGTTTTATTGTGACCAATGAAGTGGTTACTAGGTATCCTTTGCAGTTAGGTGATCATGACTTTTGTTGTGAGTTGTGGGTGATTGAGTTGAAATCTTATGACCTGGTGCTGGGAATGGATTGGTTGAGTAAGCACAAGGCACAAATTAACTGTGCGAATCACTCAGTTGGCATCATTGATGCTCAGGGGGCTAGAGTGACTTGCACAGGAGGGTTGGCATCTAGTGCTAAGAGTTTACACCTTAGACTTGTAGATACCATCCCTGTAGTTGGTGAAGAGGAGTATTACTCGTTGAATGGAGTAGCTATAGAGGAAGAGTTGGGAAGCATTCCTGTAGCTAATCAGTTTCCTGAGGTGTTTCCAGTGGAGTTACCTGGGTTACCACCTAGGAGGGATACTGAGTTTGCTATCCATCTGCAACCAGGGGTTGAGCCTATTTCAGTACCACCTTATAGGATGTCGGCTCCTGAGATGGATGAGTTGAAGAAACAGTTGGAGGAACTGCTAGGGAAAGGTTTCATAAGACCGAGTGTATCACCGTGGGGAGCTCCAGTGTTATTTGTGAAGAAGAAAGATGGAACTTTCAGGTTGTGCATCGATTACAGGAAGTTGAATGCAGTGACAGTTAAGAATAAGTATCCACTTCCTAGAATTGATGATTTGTTTGACAGACTCAGAGGAGCGAGAGTGTTTTCCAGGATTGATCTTCGGTCTGGGTATTTTCAGATCAGAGTTAAGGAGGAAGACATTCCGAAGACTGCCTTCAGGACAAGGTACGGGCATTATGAGTATACGGTTATGCCTTTTGGTGTGACTAATGCTCCAGCAGTGTTTATGGAAGCTATGAATCGGATCTTTAAGCCATTTCTGGATCAGTTTGTTGAGGTTTTCATCGATGATATTCTGATCTATTCACAGTCTACGGCAGAGCATGAGGAGCACCTTAGAACGGTTTTGCAAGTGCTGAAGGATAATCAGTACTATGCAAAATTTTCTAAGTGTGAGTTTTGGTCCGAGAGGATTCAGTTTTTGGGGCATATTATCAGTGCTCAAGGTTTGTCAGTTGATCCTGAAAAGGTTCAAGCAGTAGTTGATTGGAAGAGACCGACTACAGTTACAGAGGTCAGGAGTTTCTTGGGTCTAGCAGGTTACTACAGACGCTTCATAGAGAAATTCTCTGTGATAGCTACGCCGTTGACAGCATTGACCAGGAAAGCTCAGAAATTTGAGTGGACACCGAAGTGTGAAGAAGCCTACATGAAGCTGAAGGAAAAGTTGACCAGTGCACCCATACTTGTGTTACCAGACCCGGACAAAGCCTTTACAGTTTATACTGATGCGTCAGGTTCAGGTTTAGGTTGTGTTCTACATCAGGACAGTCAGGTAATTGCTTATGGTTCGAGACAGCTGAGGCCTAATGAGTTGAACTACCCTGTTCATGATCTTGAGCTTGCAGCAGTGATCTTTGCACTGAAATTATGGAGACATTATTTGATGGGAAGATCGTTCAGAATCTTCACTGATCACAAGAGTTTGAAGTATTTGTTTACTCAGAAGGATCTGAACATGAGACAGCGGCGATGGATTGAGTACATTAAAGACTATGATTGTTCGATCGAGTATTGTGCTAGTAAAGGGAACGTGGTAGCAGATGCTTTGAGCCGGAAGTACACAGGAGTGATCTTGTCCAAGGATCAGGCTACAGATTCTTCAGAAGGAGCATTGAAGGATTGTTTCTTAGCTTTGCATGAATTATGGCAAAGTCGAGAAAAATCCTTAGTCTACGTTTTGGAGATTCAGACGGCTTGGTTAGCCAGAGTCAGAGAAGCTCAGTTGAAAGATCCATTGTTGAAGAAGATTTCAGGTGAAGCTAAGACTGGTGCTTTGAAGAAAGAGTTCAAGTACAAAGATGGAATACTGCATTATGGTGATCGACTCTATGTGTCGAATGTTGAGGGACTTAGGCAGCAAGTCCTACAGGAGGCACATAGTAGTACATTGAGTATTCACCCTGGTGTTAGTAAGATGTATCAAGATCTGAAGACACATTTTTGGTGGCCAGGACTGAAGAGAGATGTACGAGGACATGTGGCAAAGTGTTTGACATGTCAGGTGGTGAAAGCTGAACACCAGAAACCAGCAGGCACACTTCAGAGTTTATCTCTACCAGTGAGGAAGTGGGGATCCGTTACTATGGATTTCCTAGTGGGGTTACCGACCACCCGGAGTCAACATGATGCTATTTGGGTAGTGGTTGACAGGTTGACGAAGTCGGCACACTTTATACCGATCAGAGTCACCTATACATTGGAGAGGTTGGCTCAGTTATATCTCAGGGAGATTGTGAGACTCCATGGGATACCGGATCAGATCATATCGGACAGAGATCCACGATTTACATCACGGTTTTGGAATGCTTTTCAGGAAGCATTGGGCAGTAAAGTTAGCCTCAGTACCGCTTTTCATCCACAGACTGACGGACAGTCAGAGAGGGTGATTCAGACTTTAGAGGACATGCTACGCATGTGTGTCATTGATTTCAGAGGTGATTGGGATCAGCACTTACCACTGATCGAGTTTGCCTATAATAACAGTCATCAATCTGTTATTGGAATGGCGCCCTATGAAGCTTTGTATGGGAGACGATGTATGACACCTCATTGTTGGGCAGATCCAACAGACAGAGTGGTCGTTGGACCTGAGATCATAGCTGACACTACAGCTAAGATTAAGTTGATTCAGCAGAGAATCAAGACAGCTAATGACAGACAGACTAAGTATGCAAACAGAAGAAGAAGAGAATTGAGTTTTGAGGTTGGTGACAAAGTACTTTTGAAAGTGTCGCCCATGAGAGGAGTTAGTCGTTTTGGACAGAGGGGCAAGTTAGCTCCAAGGTTCATTGGACCTTATGAAGTGTTAGAGAAAGTTGGGAAAGTTGCTTATCGGTTGGCTTTACCGCCTAACCTTTCTCAAGTGCATAACGTGTTTCACGTTAGTTTACTCAGGAAGTGCACAGTTGAGCCCGGACAGGTAGTAAATCCTTCAGTGATACCCATTCAGGAAGACTTGACTTATGAAGAGAAACCAGTTCAGATTTTGGATAGGCAAGTCAAGAAACTGCGGACTAAGTGGATTCCGATGGTTAAGATCCTTTGGTCTAACCATAGTGAGGAGGAAGCTACCTGGGAGACGGAGCAGGATATGCTGAAAAAATATCCTGGTGTTTTTCCAGAGTTGCAACGGAATTTGGGGGACCAAATTCCAGAAGGAGGGGAGAATGTTACGGCCCTTCTAGAGGGAGGTAAGGACTTTAGAATTTAGTTTAGAAGTTTAATTTAAGTTTGCCTAGCAAGAATTAAGAAGTTTGCCAAAGTTCACTAAGTTCCGACAAGAATAAAGCTCTGAACTAAGTTCAGGGGCAAAATGGTAATTTTGCACCCTGAGTGGCCGGGACGAGTCCCGAGTGTTTTAAAATGAATTTTTAGAACTTAACTTTTAACCTTAACTCAAACTCAACAAATAGACAAGAATTTAATCAAGAACTGTTAAGTTACAAAGATGGGGGACCTAATTGCACTTAACTTGAAACCTTGGTGATCTTGGTTGCTAAGTGAGGGTTTAAGAAGGGAAAGAGGGGGAGAAGCTATCATTAACACGTTCTTAAGCTTCCCTCACTCATTTCTCTCTCAAATTGAACTTGGAATCAAGTGATCTTGGTGTCAAAAGGTGCAATTAAGGGTGTTTAAGCTTGGAGGATGCATTTTCAAGCTTGAATCCATGTTTTTGAAGCTTGGAGAGGCGTTTTTCTCCATCCCCTGTTTTTGAACGAGGTATGAGTTATGTTCTTGATTGAATTCGTGTTATTTGGTTGATTGGAAGCTTGGGTTTTGGTTGGAAGAGGTGTTTTTGATGTTTTAGAGCTTTGTTTTGGTATGGTTTTGTGTAGAACTTTGGAAGCTTGTTTGGAAGAGGAAGGGTTCGAATTCTTGCTTGTTCTTGGTGTTAAGGTAAGGGAGAAAGTGTTTTTAAGTTGTTGGATTGCTTTTGAATTGAAATGGATTAAGAAAGTTGAGTAATTTTTGGGTATGGTGTGAAGAAACGTTTTGGGAATTATGATGGACTAGCTAAATTCGAAGGGTTGGTTTGATGCTTCTAATGCATCATAGTTTGGCTTTGATAGTTGGTTTTGTTCCTTGCAACATGTACTTCATGTGTATGAAATTTGGTAACTTTTGATGCATGTTTGCTATATGTATTTGGTTGCCAAAGTTCGTAGCAGCAATCGGCCAAATTCTGCATTTCTGCAGAATTGGCGACGCGGCGCCAATTGGCCCGAAAATTGGCGACGCGTCGCCAATTCAATTTTTCTTCACAGAGCGTCTGCTCGTTGGCGACGCGTCGCCAATTCCTTTTTGCCTTTGGCGACGCGGCGCCAACACCTAAAAATGGAGGGTTTGACTTTTTGCTGCGTTGACCCGACCGAGACTACGGAAGGCTCGGAACGTGCCTAAGGGTCCAAGGATCCCGATGGTACTCCGAAACTTCCGAAAGTCCCACCGGAAGTATGAGTTTTCTTGAACTGTTTGAGGTAAGTAAGTTGCTTAGGCAACAAGTAAGGAAACAAATGTTGCAATTGAACTTAATTAGCTATCAATAGCTCAGGTGAGAGGTTTAGAACCCTCGTCGGCCTAGCCGTGCGGTAGCCACGAGGCCCCGAGGCGAAACCTTGTTCATCTAGTTTACATCAAAGAGGCCCGGCGGCCTAGTCTACAAGTCCCGTCATAAATTCCCCTGCATAACAACTAGGTGAGAGGTTCTATGTTTGAATGAGGCTTGCTAAGGTTCGCCCTTGAGCCATATGATAGGTTGCTAAGTGATAGCGCTTGGCCTATATGTCAGGTTGCTAAGTGATTGCGCTTGGCCTGTATATGTGTCAGGTTGCTAAGTGATTGCACTTGGCCTGATACAGAGGACTACTTGAGGAGAGGTCTATCGGCCTAGTATATATATATATGACTAGTACCCTCATGCTGTGTGAGCTCGCAGCCAGAGTCCTAGCTTTTTCTTGCAGGTACATCGAAGACCCTTACTGAGAATGTTGAATTCTCACTCCCTGTTTGTTATGCAGAGTCTGGAGTAGCAGGACCGGATAATCGCTGAGGATTATCACGGTAGTACCTTTTTGTCTGTAAAGGTACGGTAGTTGAGAAACTTTAAGTTTCTAACCTGCTTAAGTGTTTAGTTGGTCTGTTGGTCAGGCAGTGGTACTAACTTGCTTCTTCCTTTGGCTGCAGAGCCTAGTAGCACTTGGCACAGGACTTGTGAGACTCGCCACTGGGACAGGAGTCCAAAGTGGGAGCTAGGGTAAAAGATCTCAGCAAAGTCTTGTATTTTGATACAGTACTTTATTTTGCCTCCAGTATTTATGTTATAAAGAGTCCTTGACTCAGGGGATTGTTCTCTGGGTGAGAGCATTAGTTACTTATGTATAAATGCTTTCACGAGCGGTGTATGTGTAGTTAATCACTCAAAGGTTGATTTTGATATGCTTTGGCATTTTGTATTTATTTATATAGAATTTTACCTAGCCGGCTAAATGTCTAAATGATTAAATGTTTTATGGTTTTAATAAACCAAGTCAAAGCATAAGTGCATACATATTGCATTTCTAGGTTAATCAACTAGTAGCATTGGATTTAATCCACACACATAACCAGCTAGCCAATTACAATCCACCGTGAGACAAACGCTCACAGGGTATCCCGGGCAGGGGCACGGGGATCGTGTCACTTTGGTCTTAGCAACTTCTCTCCCATATACTGACTTGGGTGTCGGAGGCTCCTCCCCGAGAAACACACTCCAGGGAACTCCTAACCCACAGTCTTCAAGGTCTTGCAGATATCTTAACGGAAGTCTCTCTCTCTGGCCCAGCATATCATACAATGAAGATGATGGCCCACATTTGACTCCTTTTCCCCTTGCCATGGCCGACCTTATTAGTATGGGAGAACTCCAAATTGCTTCGATTTGACTCAAGTCAAAAGCTTGAACATCCTAAAGCTTGCACTAGGACTCTTTAGTCCGTAATGCCTTTGATGTTTTCTTTCTTCAAACTTGTCTTCCATAAGCAATTTGATCCTCCAATAGCACTTTCATACCATTCATATCCTTTCCAAAACTCTCCTTAGCTTTCCTTGAGAGTTTTGCAGTTGAGTACCCAAATTTCCAAATCCTTACAAAAAAGTCCATAGGTTGCCTGACAAACAAGCAATCCTTAAGACTTTTATTGGAGGCCAAGTTACCAACTTAGAATACTTTTAAGGAGGTGTTGATCATGCCCTTTACCCCTCACATTTCAATCACTATATGGAGAATTACAAAATATAATGGTTTTTGACCATTATGCCACACTTTGTAATTCTCCCATTTTTGTGAGGTGGTAACATACTTGAAGGTATCCCTAGCCCCTAACATGCACATAGGTTTTTCCAGATTCAACCATCGCCTAAGGACTAGCATTTCCACAAAAATCACAAGTCTAGCTTCTGATTACAAGGGAAACTAAAGCATATTCAACCCTTACCACAACCAATTTCCCGTAAAACCAAAGTAAAGCTACTTGCCACTGATTTTAGTTGTCTTGTGGCCGAAGTAACCTCTTTGGTGGAATGCTTAGGTTGACTCCTTCTTCCTCCCACTTGAATTTCTCTAGAACTTAGCTCTGTTTGTCTAGAAATCTCCTTTATCTGTCGAATTGCTTTCTAGAGCTTGATCAAACCTGGTAGTTGTGTTTCGTAACATGCAATTGGGTGGCCATGCATATGTGGCAAGAAATTGCATGATACAAGGCAACCCTTAAGTTTTTTAATTGGCTCAATTTTCACACTCAATAAACTTTTAATTGTAGATAGTTATGTTCTGCAACCTCCACTTCAATAAAAGTAAGCTATAGGCATACTAAATTTTCTATAGTGCCCATACTTTTTTTGGACTCTGCTAACATAAAACTTTATTATTTTCATTTCAATCCTTAAAATCTCACTTTTGTTGTTCTAACCTCTTCATTTCCTTCCTTTGCAAGTTACTTTCCCTCATTGTCTTCTAGCCCGAGGCCTACGGAAGTTAGGGGCATGACAATCTTTCCCCCTTAATAAATTTGGTCCTTCATATTTTCTAGCAACTTAGGGAAAAGACTTTTCTACTTCTTTAGCATTTCAGCTTCTGTTTCCTAGGTTCCTTCTTCCTTGTGTGGTTTGTACACTATACCATAACCATCTTTATCCATTTGCTTCTCAACTTTCTATTATACTTAGCCAACATTCTCATTTGCTCTTCTTTATAGGTGAGGTTTGGGACTATAGGAATACTAGTTGTTGGTATCACTCGTTTGAGGTTAAAGATGTACCTCTTTACAATACTCACATGAAAGGTATGTTGTATATGTCTTTAGTTTAGGGGGTAGATCCAGTTTGTATGCTACATTGCCCATTCTTGCAAGTACTTAAAAAGGTACAACATATCTTGGAGCCAACTTCCTCTTTTTCCCAAATCTAACTACCCTTCTCAAGGTTAGTATATGCTTTTTCCTTAGTATTGGCTACCATGATTGTTTCTTAAATTACTTTGTTCTTTTTTGTGATTTAACACACAAGGTTTAACCCAAGTTCTAAATTATCACCAAGTTCATGCCAAGAATGGGTAGTAATATAGTTTGTTCCATATAATGCCTCATATGGATCCATCTTGTTCACTGTGTAATAGTTGTTGTTATAGTGAAATTCTACAAAATCCAAATGTTTGTCCCATTCTCCTTGAAAGTTTATAATGCAACATATTAACATGTCTTCTAAGACTTGAATAGATATTTTTGTTTGCCCATCTATTTAGGGTGGTGGGCTGAACTAAGTGTCAGTTGAGTGCCCAGAACATGATGTAATGACCTCCAAAATTTTGAGCCAAATCTTAGGTCATTGATTGAAAGTATATCATTAGGAACCCCATGTAACCTCACAATTTCTTGTATATACAGCTATGCAAGCTCATCCAAAGGATTAGTGACATTAATGTGTAGAAAGCATGCTGACTTAGTGAGCCTATCCACAATAACCCAAATGGTATCATGCCTCCTCCTAGTCATTGGCATCCTAACCAAGAAATCTATACCGATAGAGGCTCACATCTTTTATGGTATGGGTAAACTTTGCAATTTACCCTTAGGTTGATAGTGTTCTAATTTAACTTGTTGACAGGTTAAACAATTTGATACACAAACACTAATATCTTGCTTCCTGTTGGGCCAGCAAAAATGCTCTTTTAGATCTTTGTACAATTTTAGAATTCCTAGGAGCACACTTATCTTGCTATGATGAGCTTCTTTCATAATTTGATTCCTTAGGTCATTTCCATTGGGCACATAGAATCTATATTGAAAGTATAACAATCCTTACCTATTGGAAAACCCTTGAAATAGTTTTTGATGCATTTGTCTAGAGTTCCTAGCAAGATGTTCATCATGATTTTGAGGCCTTTTAACCATTTCTTTCCATTCTAAGTTTATGGTTACAACATTTTCTTGGTTTAGTTCCCGTTGCTTCCACTTATTTTCTAACCAAGCTAAGTCATTGTTACCCACTCCGGGATAGCCTAATTATGGTGCCAAAATTGTACATTTAGACTCCCAGGATCGGTAATGTTTTGTAGGCCATCAGAACACTACCCTTAGTGTGCATACTCAAGTGGCTCTCTTGGGCACTATGTAAACACATGCACATTGGTCCAACCATCACACACATATTCACATTTCAGGCACACCATGTGTTACCACCACACAAAAATGGGAGAATTACAAGTGTGTCATAATGGTTAAAAACCATTATATTGTGTAATTCTCACCATAGTGATTGAAGTATGGGGGTAAAAGGCATGATCAACACCTCATTAAAAGTGTTCCAAGTTGCTAACTTGGCCCCAAGAAAAGCCTTAAAGATTGCTTGTTTGTTAAGCAACCAATGGACTTTTTTGTAAGGTTTTAGAAATTCGGATACTCAATTGTAAAACTCTCAAGAAAGAGACTTGGAGAGTTATGGGAAGGACATGAATTGTATGAAAGTGCTATTGGAGGACCAAAGTACTCATGGAAGACAAGTTTGGACAACGGAAACACTAAAGGAGATAAGGACCTAATTGTCCTAGTGTAAACCTTAAGGTGTTCAAGCTTTTGACTTAAGTCTAAGGGTAGAATTGTGGGGTTATCCCACCATGGGGGAGGCAGCCAAGACTTGATAATTAGTCAAAAATGTTGGGCACATGTATACCAATGAGTTTAAGACAAAGAAACCATAATTAGTGAGAAAGAAAATGACATAAAGTAAGGTTAAGCTTGTTAAGTCTGTTTTGTGCCGTTAAGCTCATTTAAGGCCATTTAAGTGGCCAAATCACTTATCCCTCTCTCATTTTCATCCTCCCCCAGCCCAAGAACATAGCCATACTTCATCCATAGCCACCACACCTTCAAACTTGCAATTGATTGAAATTGAAGGCAAAAGGAAGCAATTCGAAGCAAACTAGAGCTTTTGCTTGAGTACTTTAAGGATCAAGCTTGATTTTTGGCCTACCCATCAAGGTAAGGGTTCTCTTGCTCTCATGGACTGTTTTTTGCAATTTTCAAACATCCATGGAGCTAGGTTTAAGCTTGGAAGAGAGTCATGAGCTTGATGAACCAAGCTTAGTGCGGGAGTGAACTTATTGAAGGTTTTGTGACCTAGTGTGAAGTGCACAAAGATGGCAGTAAAGTGAGGGTTTCTAGAGCCCAAAGTTTGTTCTAACTATTGTTAAAATCATCCTAATACCAAGAATTAGCTTAAGGAGGGCTGCCATAGTGATTTATTTAAGTTTATTGCATGTTTTATGGACTAACCTATGGTATATGTTGCTGCTGCATTTCAGGTGTTTGTTTGTTGTGAATGGTTGCTCCATTTGGTAACTATATCTTGTATATTTGCATTGTAGTTTTTGTGTTTTAGTGTCTTTGGATGCAGGTTTTTATGATGGTCATATTATGTATTGAAACCAAGTGTTACCCTTACTAAGTTTCTCAATGAAACTTACTCCCCTTAATTCTGTCATTTCAGGTCCAACAGAAAGATCACCTTCAAACTGACCACCCTTGTGGTTTGAGTTTTGATCTGAAATTTTAGGTACATGAACTTCCATGTGTCTAGTTATGATCTGAAAATTTTGGTGATTTTAGGAGCACATTTGGTATTTTTAATGGTGGTACTTATTGTGGTATTTTTAATGGTGGTACCTATTGTGGTATGCAGCAGCTGTCCAGCATCCTGTTCTGGAGTCCATTGTGTCTCAGGCACTACTGTAAGTTAGGGTGTCTATTTAGCTTAGTTAAGACCATTATGTAGTGCATGTAAGCATGTACATGTAGTGTATGTAAAATGAGACAAGTATGTGAACATTTGAGTAATGTTTTGGCTATGTAAGTGATGTGGTTCAAAGCTGCCTAAGTGTGAATCATGGGCTGCTTACTTGTAAATTCTGTTTTGGATAGATAAAGTTGTTAAAAGAAAGGGAATGTAATTTCTATGTCTAATGGACATATATGGGATAGCCTTGGGGGCTTTCCCTTTGTAAATGAAGTGTTTGCATGGTTTGGAAAAATTGTATGGGCAAAATGGTCCAAAAGTTGCCAGAATTTTGACTCTGGACCTAAATTTTAATATCTCTCTGTGTAGAACGAATCTTGGTATGAAATTTTGACCACACATAGAGGACATCTATAGGGTTATCTGACCCTTGGAATTTACGGATTTAGAGCCCTGTAGCCAAAGATTTGACATTGCAAAATTGGCTTAGTTACTGTTCATTTGGTCAGAATTTTGTAACCAACTTAAAAAATCCATAACTTGGTCCATAGGTGGGCTATTGATGTAAAAAAAAATTCCGTGGTTTGATCTATGTCTGTAATTGATAATGGGGTAAGGAAAAGAGGGGGGTATGTGGCTAGAATGATACAGTTTATTAGTGGAAGTTACAGGCACAGTGGCTGGTCACTAGAACTTAGCAAGATTGCCTAATGTGTGGAAGCCAAAACTAAGACTTGTGCTAGTGTTTTATTTCTTAGCTTCCATAGTGTGGATAAATGTAAATATGGGTGTTATGGTTAGACCAATATGCATGTATTTGCATAGTGCTCAAGAGGGTCACTTGAGTATGTACACTAGGGGTGTTGTTCTAATGACCTACAGGACACACCAATCCTAAAAGTTTAAATGCACAGGTTTGGCACCATAACTAGACTACCCTAGAGTGGGTAATACCATGGTAGGAAAGAAGGAAAACACTAGCACAAGTCTTAATCTTGGCTACCACACATTAGGCAATCTTGTTAAGTTCTAGTGACCAGCCACTGCACCTGGAACTTCCACTAACAAACTGTATCATTCTAGCCATGCGCCCCTTTTTTTCTTTGCTCCATTATCAAGTAGAGAGTTATATAAAACCAATGAAATTTTTTTTACATCAATAGCCCACCTATGGACCAAGTTATGGATTTTTTAAGTTGGTTACAAAATTCTGACCAAATGAACAGTAACTTAGCCAAATTTGCAATGTCATATATTTGGCTACAGAGCTCCAAATTCATAAATTCTAAATTCCAGTTCAACCTATAGATGTTATCTAGGGGTGGTTAAAATTTCATGTAAATATTCCCTCTACACAGGGAGATATAGAACTTTAAGTGTAGAGTCAAAATTCTGGTCACTTTATAACCACTTTGCCCATACAAAATTTCATAAGTATTCAAACACTTATTTCACATGGGGAAAACCATCCAAAGATATCCCATATATGTCCATTGCACATAGGAATTATATTACCTTGATTTTAACAACTTTATGTGGCCAAAACAGAATTTACAAGTAAGCAACCCATCATTCACACTTAGGCAGCTTTGCATCACATCATTTACATAGCCAAAACATTACTCAAATGTTCACATACTTGTCTCATTTTACTTATAGTACATGTACATGCATACATGCACTACATAATGGTCTTAACTCAGCTAAACACACACCTAGGTTACAGGAGTGCCTGAGACACTTTGGACTCCTGAACGGGATCCTGGACAGCTGCTGCATAACACAATAAGTACCACTATTAAAAATACCAAATGTGCTCCTAAAATCACCAAATTTTCCAGATCATAACTAGACATATGGAAGTTCAGGTACCTTAAATTTCAGAGCAAAAATCAAACCAAAAATATTATTTTGAATGTGATCTTTCTGCTGGACCTGAAATGACAGAATTGAGGGGAGTGAGTTTCATTGAGAAACTTAGTAAGGGTAGCACTTGGATTCAATAGGCAATGTAACCATCATTAAAACCTGCATCCAAAGAAACTAAAATGAAAAAAAAAACAATGCATATATACAAGATATAGCAACCAAATGCAGCAGCCGTTCACAACCAACAAACACATGAAATGCGGCAGCAACAATAACCATAGGTTAGTCCACAAAACATGCAATAAACTTAAATAAATCAGTATGGCTGTTGGGTTTCGAGAGCCAAACAGCGCAGCGGAATTTAACCGAAACCCTCCAGGATCCAAGTGAAACGGGGTAAACCGGGTGTTCGAAAATTTCATACCTAATTTTCGGTCGAGATCTCTCACTCAACTGTAGAGTCGAATCACAAAACCTGAACAGTTGACGTGTTCAGGCTCTCTATGGTATCCACACGAGCCTCTCGGGATCACCACGCTTCCACCACGTCCCGGCAGATGCGTTTCTCTTGCGCTCGCAGTGCTAGCTTGTGTCCTCCAAGGATATGCAAGAGAAGAGTGTGGCTGTCCTTTTGGGAGGCTAGGGCAAGGAGACCTACGAATTTCTCACTTAAAAGTTGTATTTATAGTGAGACTCAACTTCCAGGCCTAATGGGTTTCAAAGCCCTAATCCAATTAGGATTTAATTTCGGGCTTAATAATGGCTCAACTCCTTGGCCCATTATTAATACAAAATTAAAGTGAAACCATAACCCAAATAATTAGCCCATGCACTCTAATGATCCAAATAGCTCTATGTGTGTGACCCAATAGGCTCTTGCCATGTTGGCAATGATCATAAATCACATTTATGATCATAAGCAATGAGCGGTGTCTAGCAACACATCATTGCTACCCAAGTGACAAGATTGTCGGTGAATCGACTAAACCTTTATGATCATCACCGATATATGCCATTGTCCCTTTGTCCAAGATATCAAGACTAAGCACGAGACATGGAATGTGTCACTCTCGTATAGCCCAATCTTTGGTTTCTTGATTACCGAGTAGACCAACTTAAACTGACGACATTGATATCATATATCAACTCATCGGAGCATGGCCATGCATTTTCTAAGTCTCACTCTATCAAGGGGCCCAAAGATATCACTCCCGTTACATAGGAGGGACAAATCCCATCTTGATCATACAAATCCCTCCACATGATATGTGACATACCCAATGACCTCCATCAAGTTCACTCAGTTACGAGCAACAAAGGAAAGTATCAAAGTATGTGACTCACATGTAGGGAACCTTGCTGATCTTAGGTCGAAGGACTATATATACCATGATCACTATGAGAATCACTTATGACACTCATATAACGATCCATGAACTGTTCACATGGTGGGTCGGTCCAGTACTCAAGTTCTCCAACTTGTACCCATATGTAGACTACATATCTCATATTAGTCTCCACATATGCTAGTCATTATGTATTATTGCAACCTGCTCCACAATAATACTAGACTAGGGACGTTTAAGAATATCATTATTCTAGGGTTACAGTTATGCTTATTACGTTACGCAGAAACAAAACAACAAACATAATTGCTGGATTAATGCCTCAATAAAATATCATGACTCAATTTGCAAAAATACAATCATCTCATGATTGGCTTTTTGGGCACAACACTAACAATCTTCCACTTGCACTAAAAACCAATCATCCATGTATCTAATACCGATGGATCTAAAATGGCCATCATGCTTCTGCTGCGTAAGGGGCTTTGTCAGTGGATCAGCAATGTTGCTGTCTGTCGAAGTCCTGCATATCTTTACATCACCCCTCTCGATGATCTCCCTGATGAGATGATAGCGTCGGAGTATGTGTTTGGATCGCTGGTGAGATCGAGGTTCCTTAGCCTGTGCAATTGCTCCATTGTTGTCACAATAGAGCTCTATCGGGTCAACAATGCTTGGAACCACTCCAAGTTCAGTGATGAACTTCTTGATCCAAACTGCCTCCTTCGCAGCATCAGAGGCGGCAATGTACTCAGATTCAGTTGTAGAGTCAGCTACTGTCTCTTGCTTTGAACTCTTCCAGCTTACAGCACCACCACCAATACAAAACACATAACCAGATTGCAATCTAAAATAATCCTTATCGGATTGGAAGCTTGCATCGGTGTAACCCCTTACAACGAGCTCATCTTCACCTCCAAAGACCAAGAATGCATCCTTAGTCCTTCGTAAGTACTTAAGGATGTTCTTAACAGCTGTCCAGTGACTTTCACCGGGGTTCGATTGGTACCTACTCGTCATGCTCAAAGCATATGAGACATCGGGACGAGTACATATCATGGCATACATGATAGATCCAATTGCTGAGGCATATGGAATCTTACTCATGCGCTCTCTCTCCTCGGTTGTACTCGGACACTGAGATCTAGAAAGAGTGATACCATGTGACATGGGCAAGAATCCTTTCTTGGAATCTTGCATGCTAAACCTCTTTAGCACCTTGTCAATATATGTACTTTGACTTAGGCCAAGAAGCTTTCTAGATCTATCTCTATAGATCCTAATGCCTAACACATAGGCTGCTTCACCCAAGTCCTTCATAGAGAAACATTTCCTTAGCCAAGTCTTCACAGACTGTAGCTCAGGAATGTCATTCCCGATGAGTAGTATGTCATCTACATACAACACCAAGAAGACAATAGCGCTCCCACTAACCTTCTTGTAGACACAAGGTTCATCTTCATTTTTGATAAAACCAAACTCTTTGATTGCATCATCAAAACGAAGATTCCAACTTCGAGAAGCTTGCTTCAGTCCATAAATGGACCTTTGCAATTTGCACACTTTATTGGCATTCCCAGGAGTGACAAAACCCTCAGGCTGTGTCATGTACACATCCTCAAGTAGCTTTCCATTTAGGAATGCAGTTTTGACATCCATTTGCCATATCTCATAATCATAGTGTCCAGCAATAGCAAACAAAATTCGGATGGATTTAAGCATAGCAACTGGTGAAAAAGTTTCATCATAGTCAATACCATGAATTTGCTTGAAACCTTTTGCGACCAATCGTCCCTTAAAGGTAATCACATTACCATCCATGTCAGTTTTCTTCTTGAAAACCCATTTGCACCCTATAGGTTTTACCCCTTCAGGTGGGTCAACCAAAGTCCATACTTGGTTTTCATACATGGATTCCATCTCGGATTTCATGGCCATTAGCCACTTCTCAGAGTCAGGCCCCGACATAGCTTGTTGGTAGGTTGTGGGCTCATCTTGATCCATGAGCATCACATCACCGGTGTGAGTCACGAGAAATCCATATCTCTCGGGCTCACGCCGAATCCTACCAGTCCTACGTGGGCTTTGTGCTACAGGAACAAACTCTTGAACCACAACATCTTGTGGTGTCTGTTCACTGTTCCATTTCAGGTTCGATGTCTCCTTGTTGTTCTTGAATTACTTCAAGTTCTACTTTCCTCCCACTAGTTCCTTTAGAGATAAACTCTTTCTCCAAAAAGACACCAGTTCGAGCAACAAACACTTTTTGCTCAGAGGGATTGTAGAAATAGTAACCCTTTGTTTCTTTGGGATACCCAACAAAAAGACATTTTTGAGATTTAGGCCCTAGTTTGTTAGAGGATTGACATTTTACATAAGCGTCACAGCCCCAAATCTTCATAAAAGACAAATTGGGATGCGTCCCACTCCATATCTCATATGGTGTCTTTTGAACCGATTTAGATGGAACTCGGTTTAGTGTAAAAGCGGCTGTTTCTAGAGCATGTCCCCAAAAGGAGTTTGGAAGGTCAGCTTGACTCATCATGGAGCGAACCATGTCTAACAGAGTTCGATTTCTCCTTTCAGAAACACCATTCCATTGAGGTGTACCTGGTGGAGTGAGTTGTGATATTATACCACACTCCTTCAGATAGTCAAGGAATTCTCGATCCAAGTACTCTCCACCTCGATCTGATCGAAGCACTTTGATACTCTTCCCGAGTTGATTCTCTACTTCATTCTTGAATTCTTTGAACTTTTCAAAGGATTCTGACTTGTGTCTCATAAGATACACATAGCCATATCTGCTGAAGTCATCAGTGAAAGTAATGAAGTATTGGGAACCTCCTCTAGCTTGTGTAGACATAGGGCCACATACATCACTATGTATGAGTCCTAGTAAGTCATTAGCCCTTTCACTTTGCCCTGTGAATGGGGCTTTGGTCATCTTGCCCAACAAACATGACTCACATGTCTCATATGATTCAAAATCAAATGAGTCCAAGAGTCCATCCTTATGGAGCTTGGATATGCGCGTCTCATTTATATGGCCCAAGCGACAGTGCCAGAGATAGGTCAAGTTTGAATCATTTAATCTGACCTTCTTGGTATTCACATTATAGATTGGATCTTCAAGGTCTAGAACGTACAACCCATTGCTAAGTTGAGCACTACCATAAAAGATTTCATTCAAATAAATAGAACAACATTTGTCCTTTATTATAAATGAAAAACCTTTCTTGTCCAAACAAGAAACAAAAATCAAATTTCTACTAATAGTAGGCACAAAGTAGCAGTTGTCTAATTCTAAAACTAATCCACTAGGTAAAGTGAGAACATAAGTCCCTACGGCTAAGGCAGCAACCCTTGCTCCATTTCCAACACGTCGGTCCACTTCACCTCGGGCCAATCTTCTACTTCTACTTAGATCCTGCACATCTGCACAAACGTGAGATCCATATCCAGTATCCAATACCCAAGATGAGGAAGTAGAAAAGTTAGCCTCTATAACAAAAATACCTGAAGTGGAAGTCTTACTTCCCTTTTCCTTAGCAAGTTCTTCAAGATAGAGCTTACAGTTGCACTTCCAGTGTCCAGGTTGCTTACAATGGAAGCACTCCCCTTCCTTTGCCACACCACCCTTTGGTTTCAGTGCAGCTGAAGAAGAACTAGCATTGGACTTTCCATTAGCTTTATCCTTCTTCTTGTTGGCTTTTCCCTTTCCCTTGCCCTTTTGAACCATCAAAATGGGCTTAGCCTTCTTAAGGTTTTGCTCAGCAGTTCTCAACATGTTGAGCAATTCAGGGAGGGACTTGTCAAGGTCGTTCATTTTATAGTTCATGACGAACTGACTGTAGCTTTCAGGCAACGATTGCAAGACTACATCGATAGCCAACTCTTTCTGAAGAGCGAATCCCAAATTCTCAAGATTCTCAATGTACCCAATCATCTTGAGCACATGAGGACCCACGGGACTTTCCTCAGACATCTTGCACTGAAACAATGCCTTAGAGGTCTCAAACCTCTCATGCCTAGCTTGCTCTTGGAAAAGCATTTTGAGATGTTCGATCATATCGAACGCCCCCATGTTCTCATGTTGCTTCTGAAGCTCAAATTCCATGGTAATAAGCATGAGGCATGCAACATCCAAAGCATCATCAGAATGCCTCTTGTGAGCATCCCTTTCAGCTCTTGGTACAGTGGCAGCAGGCTCATTCGGAATGGGCTGCTCTAGGACATATGCGTTTCTCTCTTGTTTGAGGACTATCCTCAAGTTTCGGTACCATTTGAGAAAGTTGGTCCCATTCAGTTTTTCCTTCTCAAGGATCGATCGCAACGAATGTGTCGATGTGTTTTGTGCCATGGTTATCTACAACAGTAAATATGCAGTGTAAGAGTCATGTATTTTAATTCATTTAATAAGGACTTTTATTAAACGATACTCCCACTATTTTCCTCAAAATAATAACCCTCGATATTATTTCGGAACACCTCGGCGCTAAGGTATTCTAGTGGGCCAAGATCCATATTTGACCACAACCTGAGTCAGCTTTGGCTTTTCTCTCAAGTTACAGCTATTTAGGTAGGCAACTCCTTGCCAATTGCATCTTATGCAACTCTTGGATAGTTGGGCGAACAACACTTGTCCAAGCTCATCTCATGAACTTAAGCCCAACTCTATGCCTCGAAGTCCCTAATCCTATTAGGGTGACTTAGTTAAGTCGAACACAAAGTTAGCAGTTTGGATATCACTATTATCCCATCGCGCCTTACCAAGATGAACATAGGTGCTTTGCTTTGACAAACCCACCTAATGTTGATCAAAGTCTTGACGAGTGCCAACATTTGGAAGGCATCACATTTAATGACTTAATATTTGTTTGAGGGATTTTATCTTTTGATCTCACCAATTTGTTATCTCCGGTTGTTTTATACATGCATCACATACAAATATAAAACATGCATCTCATGCTTACAAGAAATAAACGTGACATGGTTATAGCCCAAACTATGCGATATTCTCAAGCCAATGAGAATATCATAAAAGCCTAAGAAAAGAAAAGAGTCTTCACAAGCTCCTTCTCTTCCTTTCTTGGCTGCCCTTTTGTTGTCACCTCCTTGGCCATACCTCCTTGCATGATCCTTGGACATACCACCTTGGATGAGCCCATAATACACCATTACATCAATAATAGAAACCTCGAGTTACATTCGAGGGGAGTAAGGTGAGAAGAGAATGTACAATGAGAGTGATAAGAAAAGGCACGACTTGCAGGCCGTATTTACAAGTACAACCAATCAAGGGCTATAACCATGCACCATGCTTCAAACACCAATCAGCATATCATGTCAAATCTCATTCAACAAAGATGCATGCCAATTTTCGCGTGTTGATTAACCAGGTTTTCTTTATGTGGCGCTCCGCATACGGCGGTCCCGCTGGCCGGTCAGCGGGCGGTGGTTCCGCTGACCGGTCAGCGGACGGGGTCAAGGAGAACCGCCCTTGCGGGGGGCGTGGGGGGCAGCGCCCCCCGGCGCAAAAAATTGTCTTAGAATTGCTTAGCCCGAAATCTTCTATTTCGAGAAAGTAGGCACCCGAGACTCCTCCATTCGAGCAACCAAAATACCTTACTTTCGGTGCCCGAACAGGCCGAATCCGAACAAACCTAGGGTTTTTGCAACTATTGCAAAAATCCTAATCCATATAGGTATCTCATACCTATCAATTTCGGGTTAATCTCATTAACCAATTTTTGTCGTTTCTTCATATATCTCATATGTTCATTACGAATTCCGGTTTCATGCATCATGAATCAATCTAATTAATCATGGCCGAAAACCAATCGAAGACATAGCATCATGCGATTCAACACTCAATCCCGATTTAGGGTTTCACCAGTAGCTCTGATACCACTGTTGGGTTTTGGGAGCCAAACAGCGCAGGGGAATTTAACCGAAACCCTCCAGGATCCAAGTGAAACGGGGTAAACCGGGTGTTCGAAAATTTCATACCTAATTTTCGGTTGAGATCTCTCACTCAACTGTAGAGTCGAATCACAAAACCTGAACAGTTGACGTGTTCAGGCTCTCTATGGTATCCACACGAGCCTCTCGGGATCACCACGCTTCCACCACGTCCCGGTAGATGCGTTTCTCTTGCGCTCGCAGTGCTAGCTTGCGTCCTCCAAGGATATGCAAGAGAAGAGTGTGGCTGTCCTTTTGGGAGGCTAGGGCAAGGAGACCTACGAATTTCTCACTTAAAAGTTGTATTTATAGTGAGACTCAACTTCCAGGCCTAATGGGTTTCAAAGCCCTAATCCAATTAGGATTTAATTTTGGGCTTAATAATGGCTCAACTCCTTGGCCCATTATTAATACAAAATTAAAGTGAAACCATAACCCAAATAATTAGCTCATGCACTCTAATGATCCAAATAGCTCTATGTGTGTGACCCAATAGGCTCTTGCCATGTTGGTAATGATCATAAATCACATTTATGATCATAAGCAATGAGCCGTGTCTAGCAACACATCATTGCTACCCAAGTGACAAGATTGTCGGTGAATCGACTAAACCTTTATGATCATCACCGATATATGCCATTGTCCCTTTGTCCAAGATATCAAGACTAAGCACGAGACATGGAATGTGTCACTCTCGTATAGTCCAATCTTTGGTTTCTTGATTACCGAGTAGACCAACTTAAACTGACGACATTGATATCATATATCAACTCATCGGAGCATGGCCATGCATTTTCTAAGTCTCACTCTATCAAGGGGCCCAAAGATATCACTCCCGTTACATAGGAGGGACAAATCCCATCTTGATCATACAAATCCCTCTGCATGATATGTGACATACCCAATGACCTCCTTCAAGTTCACTCAGTTACGAGCAACAAAGGAAAGTATCAAAGTATGTGACTCACATGTAGGGAACCTTGCTGATCTTAGGTCGAAGGACTACATATACCATGATCACTATGAGAATCACTTATGACACTCATATAACGATCCATGAAGTGTTCTCATGGTGGGTCGGTCCAGTACACAAGTTCTCCAACTTGTACCCATATGTAGACTACATATCTCATATTAGTCTCCACATATGCTAGTCATTATGTATTATTGCAACCTGCTCCACAATAATACTAGACTAGGGATGTTTAAGAATATCATTATTCTAGGGTTACAGTTATGCTTATTACGTTACGCAGAAACAAAACAACAAACATAATTGCTGGATTAATGCCTCAATAAAATATCATGACTCAATTTGCAAAAATACAATCATCTCATGATTGGCTTTTTGGGCACAACACTAACAATGGCAGCCCTCCTCAAGCTAATGCTTGGTATTATGAGGATTTTAAAAGTAGTTAGTACTAAATTTGGGCTCTAGAAACCCTTATTTCACTGCCATCTTTATGCATTTCACACTAGGTCACAAAACCTTCAATAAGTGCACTCCGCTCACTAACCTTGGTTCATCAAGCTTATGACTCTCTTCCAAGCTTAGCCCTAGCTCCATGGTTTCTTAAAAATATAGAAAACAACCCATGGTAGCAAGAGAACCCTTACCTTTATAGGTAAGCTGAAATTGGAGCTTGATCCTAGGTGCACTCAAGCAATAGCACCAAATAGCTTCCAATTGTGCTTCCTTGACTTCAATTGCAAGTAGTTTTGAGTTTGAAGGTATGGTGGCTATGGAGGAAGTGTGGTTGTGTTCTTGGGCTGGAGGAGGACGAAAATGAGAGGGATATAAGTGATTTGGCCACTTAAATGGCCTTAAATGAGCTTAAGGGCACAAAACACACTTAACAAGCTTAACCTTGCTTTATGTCATTTTCCTTCTCACTAATTACTATTTCTTTGTCTTAAAATCATTGGTACACATGTGCCCAACATTTTTTACTATTTATCAAGTTTTTGCCACCTCCCCCATGGTGGGATAACCCCACAATTCCACCCTTAGACTTAAGTCAAAAGCTTGAACACCTTAAGGTTTACACTAAGACATTTAGGTCCTTAATGCCTATAGTGTTTCCTTTGTGCAAACTTGTCTTCCATGAGCAATTTGGTCCTCCAATAGCACTTTCATACCATTCATATCCTTCCCATAACTCTCCAAGTCTCTTTCCTGAGAGTTTTGCAATTGGGTACCCGAATTTCCAAAATGTTACAAAAAAGTCCATAGGTTGCTTGACAAACAAGCAATCCTTAAGGATTTTCTTGGGGGTCAAGTTACTAACTTGGAACTTGGAACAATTTTAAGGAGGTGTTGATCATGCCTTTTAACCCCCACACTTGAATCACTATGGTGAGAATTACACAATATAATGGATTTTAGCCATTATGACACACTTGTAATTCTCCCATTTTTGTGAGGTGGTAACAGTTGTTGACCTCACACTTATTTTCTTCACCTCTAGCCTTCAACATCTCAGTATACTTTTTGCTTAACAGATCAACTACTACACTAGCTTTGCTTGATGTGTACTCAATGGTATAATCAATGTCCTTAAGATATTCCAGCCACCTCCTTCGTGTCATTCAAGTCTTTCTGTATGAGAGGTACTTCAAGCTTTTCTGATGAATAAAGAATTAAAACTTGTTTCTCAGCAAATAATGCCTCCATTGGTTAAGAGCAAAGGCCACAACTGCTGTAGGGTTTTAGAAGCCAAACAAGTGTAGCATAAAGTAACCAAAACCCTCCAGGATCCAAGTAAAATGAAGTAAACTGGGTGTTGAAAATTTTTACCTAGTTGGCGGAGATCTTTCACCCAATTATTGAGCCAAATCATAAAGACTTGAACAGTTGACATGTTCAAAATCTCTATAGTATCCACATGAACCTCTCGAATCACCACTCCTCCACCACATCCCAGCAGATGCATTCCTCTTGCACCCGCAGTGCTAGCTAGCTTAGGAAAGGCAAGAGAAAAGTGTGGTTGGAACAGTTCAGAACCCTTCTGATTTTGTCCTTCTTGGGAGGCTAGGGTTAGGGTATGAAAATTCTTACTATATGATGTATATATAGTGAGACTTAACTCCCAAGCCTAATGGGTTTCAAAACCCTAATCCAATTAGGTTTAATTTTGGGCTTAACAATGGCTCAAACCTTGAGCCAATTATTAATCCGAAATTATTTTGAAACCAAAATCAAAAAACTTAGCCCATGCACTCAAATAATCCAATTGGCTCTAAGTGCGTGACAGTATAGGCTCATACCACATTGGCAATAATTGTAAATCACATTTATGATAAAAAAATATCAGCGATGTCTAGCAACACATCATTGCCACCCAAGTGACAAGATTTTCAATGATTCGACTGAACCACTATGATCATTTTCATATATGTCATTGTCTCTTTGTCCAAAATATAAGTACTAAGCGCGATACATGGAATCTGTCACTTTCATATGGCTCAATCTATGGTTTCTTGATTCCCGAGCAGACTAACTTAAACAGATGACATTGATAACGTATATCAACTCATTGGAGCATGGCCACGCATTTTCAAAGTCTCACTCTCTCAAGGGGGCCAAAGATATCACTGTTGGGTTTTGGGAGCCAAACAGCGTAGCAAAATTTAACCGAAACCCTCCGGGATCCAACTGAAACGGGGTAAACCGGGTGTTTGAAAATTTTCATACCTAATTTTCAGTTGAGATCTCTCACTCAATTGTAGAGTCGAATCACAAAACCTGAACAGTTGACATGTTCAAGCTCTCTAGGGTATCCACACGAGCCTCTCGGGATCAACACGCTTCCACAACGTCCCGACAGATGCGTTTCTCTTATGCTGGCAGTGCTAGCTTGCATCCTCCAAGGAATTGCAAGAGAAGAGTGAGGACACGAGCCTCTCGGGATCACCACGCTTCCACAACGTCCCGATAGATGCATTTTTCTTACGCTCGCAGTGCTAGCTTGCGTCCTCCAAGGAATTGCAAGAGAAGAGTGCGGCTGTCCTTGTTGGGAGGCTAGGGAAAGGAGACCGATGAATTTCTCACTAAAAGTTGTATTTATAGTGAGACCCAAGTTCCAGGCCTAATGGGTTTCAAAGCCCTAATCCAATTAGGCTTTAATTTTGGGTTTAATAATGGCTCAACTATTCGGCCATTATTAATACGAAATTATTATGAACCCAAAACCCAAATTATTAGCCCAAGCACTTTAATGATCCAAATAGCTCTATGTGTGCGACCCAATAGGCTCTTACCGCGTTGGCAATGATCATAAATCACATTTATGATCATAAGCAATGAGCGGTGTCTAGCAACACATCATTGCTACCTAAGTGACAAGATTGTCGATGATTCGACTAAACCTTTATGATCATCACCGATATATGCCATTGTCCCTTTGTCCAAGATATCAAGACTAAGTACGAGACATGGAATGCGTCATTCCCAGATAGCCCAATCTTTGGTTTCTTGATTACTGAGTAGACCAACTTAAACTGATGACATTGATATCGTATATCAACTCACCCGAGAATGGCCATGCATTTTTCTAAGTCTTACTATCTCAAGGGGCCCGAAGATATAACTCCCGTTACATAGGAGGGACAAATCCCATCTTGATCATACAAATCCCTCCGCATGATATGTGACATACCCAATGACCTCCTTCAAGTTCACTTAGTTGCGAGGAACAAAGGAAAGTATCAAAGTGTGTGACTCACTTGTAAGGAACCTTGATGATCTTAGGTCGAAGGACTATATATACCATGATCACTATGAGAATGACTTATGACACTCATATAACAATCCATGTAGTGTTCTCATGGTGGGTCGGTCCAGTACACAAGTTCTCCAACTTGTACCCATATGTAGACTACATATCTCATATTAGTCTCCACATGTGCTAGTTGTTATGTATTATTACAACCCGCTCCACAATAATACTAGACCATGGACATTTGAGAATATCATTATTCTAGGGTTACAATTATGTTTATTACATTACGCAGAAACATAACAACAAACATAATTGTTGGATTAATGCCTTAATAAAATATCATGACTCAATGTGCAAAAAATACAATCATCTCATGATTGGCTTTCTTGGACACAACACTAACAATCTCCCACTTGCACTAAAAGCCAATCATCCATGTATCTAATACTGATGGACCTAGAATGGCTATCATGCTTCTGCTGCGTAAGGGGCTTTGTCAGCGGATCAGCAATGTTGCTGTCTGTCGAAGTCCTGCATATCCTTACATCACCCCTCTCGATGATCTCCCTGATGAGATGATAGCGTCGAAGTATGTGTTTGGATCGCTAGTGAGATCGAGGTTCCTTAGCCTATACGATTGCTCCATTGTTGTCACAACAAAGCTCTATCAGGTCGGCAATGCTTGGAAGCACTCCAAGTTCAGTGATGAACTTCTTGATCCAAACTGCCTCATTCGCAAGATCAGAGTCGGCAATGTACTGAGATTCTGTTGCAGAGTCAGCTACTGTCTCTTGCTTTGAACTCTTCCTGCTCACGGCACCACCACCAATACAAAACACATAACCAGATTGTGATCTAAAATCATCCATATCGGATTGGATGCTTGCATCGGTGTAACCACTTACAACAAGCTCTTCTTTACCTCCAAAGACAAAGAATGCATCCTTAGTCTTTCGTAAGTACTTAAGGATGTTCTTAACAGCTGTCCAGTGACTATCACCAGGGTTTGATTGGTACCTACTTATCAAGCTCAAAGCATATGAGACATCGGGGCAAGTACATATCATGGCATACATGATAGATCCAATTGCTGAGGCATATGGAATCTTACTCACGCGCTCTTTCTCCTCGGGTGTAATCGGACACTGAGATCTAGAAAGAGTTATACCATGTGACATGGGGAAGAATCCTTTCCTGGAATCTTGCTTGCTAAACCTCTTTAGCACGTTGCCAATTTATGTACTTTGACTTAGGCCAAGAAGCTTTCTAGATCTATCTCTATAGATCCTGATGCCTAAGACATAGGCTGCTTCACCCAAGTCATTCATAGCAAAACACTTCCTTAGCCAAGTCTTCATAGACTATAGCTCAGGAATCTCATTCCTGAAGAGTAGTATGTCATCTACATACAACACCAAGAAGACAATAGCGCTCCCACTAACCTTCTTGTAGACACAAGGTTCATCTTCATTTTTTATAAAACCAAACTCTTTGATTGCTTCATCAAAATGAAGATTCCAACTTCAAGAAGCTTGCTTCAGTCCATAAATGGACCTTTGCAACTTGCACACTTGGCATTCTCAGTAGTGACCAAACCCTCATGTTGTGTCATGTACACATCTTCAAGTAGTTTTCCATTTAGGAGTGTAGTATTGACATCCATTTTGCCATATCTCATAATCATAGTGTGGAGCAATAGCGAACAAAATTCGGATGGATTTAAGCATAGCAACTGGTGAAAAAGTTTCATCATAGTCAACACCATGAATTTGCTTGAAACCTTTTGCAACCAATCGTCCCTTAAAGGTAATCACATTACCATCCATGTCAGTTTTCTTCTTGAAAACCCATTTGCACCCTATGGGTTTTATCCCTTTAGGTGGGTCAACCAAAGTCCATACTTGGTTTTCATACATGGATTCCATCTCGGATTTCATGGACACTAGCCACTTCTCAGAGTCAGGCCCCGTCATAGCTTGTTGGTGTTGGGTTTCGGGAGCCAAACAGCGCAGCAGAATTTAACCGAAACCCTCCAGGATCCAAGTGAAACGGGGTAAACCGGGTGTTTCAAAATTTCATACCTAATTTTCGGTTGAGATCTCTCACTCAACTGTAGAGTCGAATCACAAAACCTGAACAGTTGACGTGTTCAGGCTCTCTATGGTATCCACACGAGCCTCTCGGGATCACCACGCTTCCACCACGTCCCGGCAGATGCGTTTCTCTTGCGCTCACAGTGCTAGTTGCGACCTCCAAGGAATTGCAAGAGAAGAGTGTGGCTGTCCTTTTGGGAGGCTAGGGCAAGGAGACCTGCGAATTTCTCACTTAAAAGTTGTATTTATAGTGAGACTCAACTTCCAGGCCTAATGGGTTTCAAAGCCCTAATCCAATTAGGATTTAATTTCGGGCTTAATAATGGCTCAACTCCTTGGCCCATTATTAATACGAAATTAAAGTGAAACCATAACCCAAATAATTAGCCCATGCACTCTAATGATCCAAATAGCTCTACGTGTGCGACCCAATAGGCTCTTGCCATGTTGGCAATGATCATAAATCACATTTATGATCATAAGCAATGAGCGGTGTCTAGCAACACATCATTGCTACCCAAGTGACAAGATTGTCGGTGAATCGACTAAACCTTTATGATCATCACCGATATATGCCATTGTCCCTTTGTCCAAGATATCAAGACTAAGCACAAGACATGGAATGTGTCACTCTCGTATAGCCCAATCTTTGGTTTCTTGATTACCGAGTAGACCAAATTAAACTGATGACATTGATATCATATATCAACTCATTGGAGCATGGCCATGCATTTTCTAAGTCTCACTCTATCAAGGGGCCCAAAGATATCACTCCCGTTACATAGGAGGGACAAATCCCATCTTGATCATACAAATCCCTCCGCATGATATGTGACATACCCAATGACCTCCTTCAAGTTCACTCAGTTACGAGCAACAAAGGAAAGTATCAAAGTATGTGACTCACATGTAGGGAACCTTGATGATCTTAGGTCGAAGGACTACATATACCATGATCACTATGAGAATCACTTATGACACTCATATAACGATCCATGAAGTGTTCTCATGGTGGGTCGGTCCAGTACACAAGTTCTCCAACTTGTACCCATATGTAGACTACATATCTCATATTAGTCTCCACATATGCTAGTCATTATGTATTATTGCAACCCGCTCCACAATAATACTATACTAGGGACATTTAAGAATATCATTATTCTAGGGTTACAGTTATGCTTATTACGTTACGCAGAAACAAAACAACAAACATAATTGCTGGATTAATGCCTCAATAAAATATCATGACTCAATGTGCAAAAATACAATCATCTCATGATTGGCTTTTGGGCACAATACTAACAGTTGGTAGGTTGTGGGCTCATCCTGATCTATGAGCATCACATCACCAGTGTGAGTCACGTGAAATCCATATCTCTTAGGCTCATGTCGAATCCTACCAGACCTACGTGGGTTCTGTGCTACAGGAATAGACTCTTGAACCACAACATCTTGTGGTGTCTGTTCAGGTTCCATTTCAGGTTCGATGTCACCTTGTTGTTCTTGAATTTCTTCAAGTTCTACTTTCCTCCCACTAGTTCCTTTAGAGATACACTCCTTCTCTAAGAAGACACCATTTCGAGCAACAAACACTTTTTGCTCAGAAGGATTGTAGAAATAGTAAGCCTTTGTTTCTTTGGGATACCCAACAAAAAGGGATTTTTGAGATTTGGGCCCTAGTTTGTCAGAGGATTGATATTTCACATAAGCGTCATAGCCCCAAATCTTCATAAAAGGCAAATTGGGATGCCTCCCACTCTATATCTCATATGGTGTCTTTTGAACCGATTTAGATGGAACTCGATTTAGTGTAAAAGCGGTTGTCTCTAGAGCATGTCCCCAAAAGGTGCTTGGATGGTCAGCTTGACTCATCATAGAGCAAACCATGTCTAACAGAGTTCGATTTCTCCTTTCAGATACACCATTCCATTGAGGTGTACCTGGTGGAGTGAGTTGTGATACTATACCACTCCTTCAGATAATCAAGTAATTCTCGATCCAAGTACTCTCCACCTCGATCTGCTCGAAGCACTTTCATACTCTTCCCGAGTTGATTCTCTACTTCATTATTGAATTCTTTGAACTTTTCAAAGGATTCTGACTTGTGTCTCATAAGATACACATAGCCATATCTGCTAAAGTCATCAGTGAAAGTAACGAATTATTGAAAACCTCCTTTAGCTTGTGTAGACATAGGGCCACATACATCACTATGTATGAGTCCTAGTAAGTCATTAGCCTTTTCACTTTGCCCTCTGAATGGGGCTTTGGTCATTTTGCCTAACAAACATGACTCACATGTCTCACATGATTCAAAATCAAATGAGTCCAAGAGTCCATCCTTATGGAGCTTGGATATGCAGGTCTCATTTATATGGGCCAAGCGACAGTGCCAGAGATAGGTCAGGTTCGAATCATTTAATCTAACCTTCTTGGCATTCACATTATAGATTGGACCTTCGAGGTCTAGAACATACAACCCATTGCTAAGTTGAACACTACCATAAAAGACTTCATTCAAATAAATAGAACAACATTTGTCCTTTATTATAAATGAAAAACCTTTCTTGTCCAAACAAGAAACAGAAATCAAATTTCTACTACTAGTAGGCACAAAGTAGCAGTTGTCTAATTCTAAAACTAATCCACTAGGTAAAGTGAGAACATAAGTCCCTACGGCTAAGGCAACAACCCTTGCTCCATTTCCAACACGTAGGTCCACTTCACATCAGGCCAATCTTCTACTTCTACCTAGATCCTGCACATTTGCACAAATGTGAGATCCACATCTAGTATCCAATACCCAAGATGAGGAGGTAGAAAAGTTAGCCTTTATAACAAAGATACCTAAAGTGGAAGTCTTATTTCCATTTTCCTTAGCAAGTTCTTCAACATAGAGCTTGCAGTTGCGCTTCCTGTGTCCAGGTTGCTTACAATGGAAGCACTCCCCTTCCTTTGCCACACCACCCTTTGGTTTCAGTGTAGCTGAAGAAGAATTAGCATTGGACTTTCCGTTAGGTTTGTCCTTATTCTTGTTGGCTTTTCCCTTTCCTTTGCGCTTTCGAACCACCAAAATGGGTTAGCCTTCTTAAGGTTTTGCTCAGCAGTTCTCAATATGTTGAGCAATTCAGGGAGGGACTTGTCAAGGGCGTTCATGTTATAGTTCATGACAAACTGACTGTAGCTTTCAGGCAATGATTGCAAGACTACATCAACAGCCAACTCTTTCTGAAGAGCAAATCCCAAACTGTCAAGATTCTCAATGTACCCAATCATCTTGAGCACATGACGACCCACGGGACGTCCCTCAGACATTTTGCACTGAAACAATGCCTTAGAGGTCTCAAACCTCTCATGCCTAGCTTGCTCTAGGAAAAGCATTTTGAGATGTTCGATCAGATCGAATGCCCCCATGTTCTCATGTTGCTTCTGAAGCTCAGATTCCATGGTAATAAGCATGAGGAATGCAACATCCAAAGCATCATTATAATGCCTCTTATGAGCATCCCTTTCAGCTCTTAGAGCAGTGGCAGCAGGCTCATTCGGAATGGGCTGCTCTAGGACATAAGCCTTTCTCTCTTGTTTGAGGACTATCCTCAAGTTTCGGTACCATTTGAGAAAGTTGGACCCATTCAGTTTTTCCTTCTCAAGGATCGATCGCAACGAAAGTTTGATGTGTTTTGTGCCATGGTTATCTACAACAATAAATATGCAGTGGTATGAGCCATGTATTTTAATTCATTTAATAAGGACTTTTATTAAACGTTACTCCCACTATTTTACTCAAAATAATAACCCTCGATATTATTTTGGAACACCTCAGCGCTAAGGTATTCTAGTGGGCCAAGATCCATATTTGACCACAACCTGAGTCAGCTTTGGCTTTTTTCTCAAGTTACAGCTATTTAGGTAGGCAACTCCTTGCCAATTGCATCTTATGCAACTCTTTGATAGTTGGGTGAACAACACTTGTCCAAGCTCATCTCATGAACTTAAGCCCAACTCTATGGCTCTAAGTCCCTAATCCTGTTAGGATGACTTAGTTAAGTCAGACCCAAAGTTAGCAATTTGGATATCACTATTGTCCCATCGCGCCTTACAAAGATGAACATAGGTGCTTTGCTTTGGCAAACCCACCTAATGTTGATCAAAGTCTTGATGAGTGCCAACATTTGGAAGGCATCACATTTAATGACTTAATATTTGTTTGTGGGATTTTTTTTTTGATCTCACCAATTTTTTATCTCTGATTGTCTTATACGTGCGTCATAGACAAATATAAAACATGCATCTCATGCTTACAAGAAAGTAAACGTGACATGGTTATAGCCCAAACTATGCGATATTCTCAAGCCAATGAGAATATCATAAAAGCCTAAGAAAAGAAAAGGGTCTTCACAAGCTCCTTCTCTTCCTTTCTTGGTTGCCCTTTTGTTTTCACCTCCTTGGGCATACCACCTGAGATGATCCTTGGACATACCATCTTTGATGATCCCATAATGTACCATTACATCAATAATAGAAACCTCGAGTTACATTCGATGGGAGTAAGGTGAGAAGAGAATGTAAAATGAGAGTAACAAGAGAAGGCACGACTCGCAGTCCATATTTACAAGTACAACCAATCAAGGGCTATAACCATGCACCATGCTTCAACCATCAATCAGCATAACATGCCAAATCTCACTCAACAAATGCATATGAATTTTCACGAGTTAATTTACCAGTTTTATTTATCTGGTGCTTCACATACGGTGGTCCCGTTGGCCGATCAGCGGAAGGTGGTTCTGCTGACCGGTTAGCGGACGGGGTCAAAGGGAGCCGCCCTTACGGGGGGTTGCGAGGGGGGCAGCGCCCCCTGTCACAAAAAATTTTCTTACAATTGCTTTGCCCGAGATCTTCTATTTCGAGCAAGTAGGCACCTGAGACTCCTTCATTTGAGCCAAAAATACCTTACTTTCAGTGCCTGAATAGGCCAAATCCGAACCAAGCTAGGGTTTTTGCAACTATTGCAAGAATCCTAATCCATATAGGTATCTCATACCTATCAATTTCAGGTTAATCTCATTAACCAATTAGTCTCGTTTCTTAATATATGTCATATGTTCATTATGAGTCCCGGTTTCATGCGTCATGAATCAATCTAATTAATCATGGCCAAAAGTAACCGAACACATAACTGTTGGGTTTCGGGAGCCAAACAGTGCAGCGGAATTTAATCGAAACCGTCCAGGGTCCAAGTGAAACGGGGTAAACCGGGTGTTTGAAAATTTTCATACCTAATTTTCGGTTGAGATCTCTCACTCAACTGTAGAGTTGAATCACAAAACTTCAATAGTTGACGTGTTCAAGCTCTCTATGGTATCCATACGAGCCTCTCGGGATCACCACGCTTCCACCGCGTCCCGACAGAAGCTTTTTTCTTTCGGTTGTAGTGCTAGCTTGCGTCCTCCAAGGAATTACAATAGAAGAGTGTGGCTGTCTTTTTTGGAGGCTAGGGCAAGGAGAGCTGCGAATTTCTCACTACAAGTTGTATTTATAGTGAGACTCACGTTCCAGGCCTAATGGGTTTCAAAGCCCTAATCCAATTAGGCTTTAATTGTGGGTTTAATAATGGCTCAACTATTCGGCCCATTATTAATACGAAATTATTATGAACCCAAAACCTAAATTATTAGCCCAAGCACTCTAATGATCCAAATAGCTCTATGTGTGCGACCTAACAGGCTCTTACCACGTTGGCAATGATCATAAATCACATTTATGATCATAAGCAATGAGCGATGTCTAGCAACACATCATTGCTACCTAAGTGACAAGATTGTCGATGATTCGACTAAACCTTTATGATCATCACCGATATATGCCATTGTCCCTTTGTCCAAGATATCAAGACTAAGCACGAGACATGGAATGCGTCATTCCCGTATAGCCTAATCTTTGGTTTCTTGATTACCGAGTAGACCAACTTCAACTGATGACATTGATATCGTATATCAACTCATCCGAGAATGGCCATGCATTTTTCTAAGTCTTACTATCTCAATGGGCCCGAAGATATAACTCCCGTTACATAGGAGGGACATATCCCATCTTGATCATACAAATCCCTCCGCATGATATGTGACATACCCAATGACCTCCTTCAAGTTCACTCAGTCACGAGCAACAAAGGAAAGTATCAAAGTATGTGACTAACATGTAGGGAACCTTGATGATCTTAGGTCGAAGGACTACATATACCATGATCACTATGAGAATCACTTATGACACTCATATAACGATCCATGTAATGTTCTCATGGTGGGTCGGTCCAGTACACAAGTTCTCCAACTTGTACCCATATGCAGACTATATATCTCATATTAGTCTGCATATATGCTAGTCGTTATGTATTATTGCAACCCGCTCCACAATAATACTAGACTAGGGACGTTTGAGAATATCATTATTCTAGGGTTACAATTATGTTTGTTAAGTTACGCAGAAACAAAACAACAAACATAATTGCTGGATTAATGCCTTAATAAAATATCATGACTCAATGTGCAAAAATACAATCATCTCAGGATTGGCTTTTTGGGCACAATACTAACAATCTCCCACTTGCACTAAAAGCCAATCATCTATGTATCTAATACTGATTGACCTAGAATGGCTATCATGCTTCTACTGTGTAAGGGGCTTTGTTAGTGGATCAACAATGTTACTGTCTATCAAAGTCCTGCATATCCTTACATCACCGCTCTCGATGATCTCCCTGAGGAGATGATAGAGTCGAAGTATGTGTTTGAATCGCTGGTGAGATCGAGGTTCCTTAGCCTGTGCGATTGCTCCATTGTTGTCACAATAGAGCTCTATCGGGTCGACAATGCGTGGAACCACTCCAAGTTCAGTGATGAACTTCTTGATCCAAACTGCCTCCTTTGCAGCATCAGAGGCGGCAATGTACTCAGATTCTGTTGTAAAGTCAGCTACTGTCTCTTGCTTTGAACTCTTCCTACTCACAGCACCACCACCAATACAAAACACATAACCAGATTGCGATCTAAAATCATCCTTATCGGATTGGAAGCTTGCATCGGTGTAACCCCTTACAATGAGCTCATCTTCACCTCCAAAGACCAAGAATGCATCTTTAGTCCTTTGTAAGTACTTAAGGATGTTCTTAACAGCTGTCCAATAACTCTCACCAGGGTTCGATTGATACCTACTCATCATGCTCAAAGCATATGAGACACCGAGATGAGTACATATCATGGCATACATGATAGATCAAATTGCTGAGGCATACGGAATCTTACCCATGCACTCTCTCTCCTCATTTGTACTCGGACACTGAGATCTAGAAAGAGTGAAACCATGTGACGTGGCCAAAATCCTTTCTTGGAATCTTGCATGCTAAACCTCTTTAGCACCTTGTCAATATATGTACTTTGACTTAGGCCAAGAAGCTTTCTAGATCTTGATGCCTAACACATAGGCTGCTTCACCCAAGTCCTTCATAGAGAAACATTTCCCTAGCCAAGTATTCACAGACTGTAGCTCAGGAATGTCATTCCCGCTGAGTAGTATGTCATCTACATACAACACCAAGAAGACAATAGCGCTCCCATTAACCTTCTTGTAGACACAAGGTTCATCTTCATTTTTGATAAAACCAAACTCTTTGATTGCATCATCAAAACAAAGATTCCAACTTCGAGAAGCTTGCTTCAGTCCATAAATGGACCTTTGTAACTTGCACACTTTATTGGCATTCTCAGGAGTGATAAAACCCTCAAGTTGTGTAATGTACACATCCTCAAGTAGCTTTCCATTTAGGAATGCAGTTTTGACATCCATTTGCCATATCTCATAATCATAGTGTGCAGCAATAGCAAAAAAAATTCAGATAGATTTAAGCATAACAACTGGTGAAAAAGTTTCTTCAGAGTCAATGCCATGAATTTGCTTGAAAGCTTTTGCAACCAATCGTCCCTTAAAGGTAATCACATTACCATCCATGTCAGTTTTCTTCTTGAAAACCCATTTGCACCCTATGGGTTTTACCCCTTCAGGTGGCTCAACCAAAGTCCATACTTGGTTTTCATACATGGATTCCATCTCGGATTTCATGGCCATTAGCAACTTCTCAGAGTCAGGCCCCGACGTAGCTTGTTGGTAGGTTGTGAGCTCATCCTGATCCATGAGCATCACATCACCAGTGTGAGTCATGAGAAATCCATATCTCTCAGGCTCACGTCGAATCCTACCAGACCTACGTGGGCTCTGTGCTACAGGAACAGACTCTGGAACCACAACATCTTGTGGTGTCTGTTCAGGTTCCATTTCAGGTTCGATGTCTCCTTATTGTTCTTGAATTTCTTCAAGCTCTACTTTCCTCCCACTAGTTTCTTTAGAGATAAACACTTTCTCTAAAAAGACACCAGTTCGAGCAACAAACACTTTTTGCTCAGAAGGATTGTAGAAATAGTAACCCTTTGTTTCTTTAGGATAGCCAACAAAAAGGGATTTTTTAAATTTGGGCCCTAGTTTGTCAGAGGATTGATGTTTCACATAAGCGTCACAACCCCAAATCTTCATAAAAGACAAATTGGGACGACTCCCACTCCATATCTCATATGGTGTCTTTTGAACCGATTTAGATGGAACTCGGTTTAGTGTAAAAGCGGTTGTCTCTAGAAGGTGTCCCCAAAAGGAGTTTGAAAGGTCAGCTTGACTCATCATAGAGTGAACCATATCTAACAGAGTTCGATTTCTCCTTTCAGATACACCATTCCATTTAGGTGTACCTGGTGGAGTGAGTTGTGATACTATACCACACTCTTTCAGATAGTCAAGGAATTCTCTATCCAAGTACTCTTCACCTCGATCTGATTGAAGCACTTTAATACTCTTCCCGTGTTGATTCTCTACATCATTCTTGAATTCTTTGAACTTCTCAAAGGATTCTGGCTTGTGTCTTATGAGATACACATAGCCATATCTACTGAAGTCATTAGTGAAAGTAATGAAGTATTGAAAACCTCCTTTAGCTTGTGTAGACATAGGGCCACTTACATCACCATGCATGAGTCCTAGTAAGTCATTAGCCCTTTCACTTTGCCCTGTAAATGGGGCTTTGGTCATCTTGTCCAACAAACATGACTCACATGTCTCATATGATTCAAAATCAAATGAGTCCAAGAGTCCATCCTTATGGAGTTTGGATATGCAGGTCTCATTTATATGGCCCAAGCGACAGTGCCAGAGATAGGTCGGCTACGAATCATTTAATCTGACCTTTTTGGTATTCAACTTACAGATTGGATCTTCGAGGTCTAGAACATACAACCCATTGCTAAGTTGAGCACTACCATAAAAGATTTCATTCAAATAAATAGAACAACATTTGTCCTTTATTATAAATGAAAAACCTTTCTTGTCCAAACAAGAAATATAAATCAAATTTCTACTAATAGTAGGCACAAAGTAGCAGTTGTCTAATTCTAAAACTAATCCATTAGGTAAAGTGAGAACATAAGTCCCTACGGCTAAGGCAGCAACCCTTGCTCCATTTCCAACATGTAGGTCCACTTCACCTCGGGCCAATCTTCTACTTCTACTTAGATCCTGCACATTTGCACAAATGTGAGATCCACATCCATTATCCAATACCCAAGATGAGGAAGTAGAAAAGGTAGCCTCTATAACAAAAATACCTGAAGTGGAAGTCTTACTTCCCTTTTCCTTAGCAAGTTCTTCAAGATAGAGCTTGCAGTTGTGCTTCCAGTGTCCAGGTTGCTTACGATGAAAGCATTCCCCTTCCTTTGCCACACCACCATTTCGTTTCATTGCAGCTAAAGAAGAACTAGGATTGGACTTTCCATTAGCTTTATCCTTCTTCTTGTTGGCTTTTCCTTTTCCTTTGCCCTTTTGAACCATCAAAATGGGCTTAGCCTGCTTAAGGTTTTGCTCAGCAGTTCTCAACATGTTGAGCAATTCAGGAAGGGACTTGTCAAGATCATTCATGTTATAGTTCATGACGAACTAACTGTAGCTTTTAGGCAACGATTGCAAGACTACATCGATAGCCAACTCTTTCTAAAGAGCGAATTCGAACTTCTAAAGATTCTCAAGGTACCCAATCATCTTGAGCACATGAGGACCCACGGGACTTCCCTCAGACATCTTGTACTGAAACAATGCCTTAGAGGTCTCAAACCTCTCATGCCTAGCTTGCTCTTGGAAAAGCATTTTGAGATGTTCGATCATATCGAACGCCCCCATGTTCTCATGTTGCTTCTGAACCTAAGATTCCGTGGTAATAAGCATGAGGCATGCAACATCCAAAGCATCATTAGAATGCCTCTTGTGAGCATCCCTTTCAGCTCTTGGAGCAGTGGCAGCAGGCTCATTCGGAGTAGGCTGCTTTAGGACATAAGCCTTTCTCTCTTGTTTGAGGACTATCCTCAAGTTTCGGTAGCACTTGAGAAAGTTGGTCCCATTCAGTTTTTCCTTCTCAAGGATCGATCGCAACGAAAGTGTCGATGTGTTTTGTGCCATGGTTATCTACAGCAGTAAATATGCAGTGTAAGAGTCATGTATTTTAATTCATTTAATAAGAAATTTTATTAAACGATACTCCCATTATTTTACTCAAAATAATAACCCTCGATATTATTTCGGAACACCTCGACGCTAAGGTATTCTAGTGGGCCATGATCCATATTTGATCACAACCTGAGTCAACTTTGGCTTTTCTGTCAAGTTACAGCTATTTCGGTAGGCAACTCCTTGCCAATTGCATCCCATGCAACTCATGGATAATTGGGTGAACAACACTTGTCCAAGCTCATCTCATGAACTTAAGCCCAACTCTATGGCTCTAAGTCCCTAATCCTATTAGGATGACTTAGTTAAGTCGAACCGAAAGTTAGCAGTTTGGATATCACTATTACCCCATCGCGCCTTACCAATATGAACATAGGTGCTTTGCTTTGGCAAACCCACCTAATGTTGATCAAAGTCTTGACGAGTGCCAACATTTGGAAGGCATCACATTTAATGACTTAATATTTGTTTGAGGGATTTTTCTTTTGATCTCACCAATTTGTTATCTCCGGTTGTCTTATACATGCATCACATACAAATATAAAACATGCATCACATGCTTATAAGAAAATAAACGTGACATGGTTATAGCCCAAACTATGCGATATTCTTAAGCCATTGAGAATATCATAAAAGCCTAAGAAAAGAAAAGGGTCTTCACAAGCTCCTTCTCTTCCTTTCTTGGTTGCCCCTTTTGTTGTCACCTCCTTGGACATACCACCTTGCATGATCCCATAATGTACCATTACATCAATAATAGAAACCTCGAGTTACATTCGAGGGGAGTAAGGTGAGAAGAGAATGTACAATGAGAGTAAAAAGAGAAGGCATGACTCACAAGCCGTATTTACAAGTACAACCAATCAAGGGCTATAACCATGCACCATGCTTCAAACACCAATCAGCATATCACGTCAAATCTTATTCAACAAAAATGCATGCCGATTGACGCGCGTTGATTAACCAGTTTTTATTTATGTGGCGCGTCGCATACGGCGGTCCCGCTCGCCGGTCAGCTAACCTATCAACTACAACAAAGATTGAGTCACGGTTTCCCTTCATCCTAGGCAATCCAACAATGAAGTCCATAGAAATATCTACCCATGGATAACTAGGTGTACGAAGTGGTGTGTATAAACCATGTGAAGTGTGAGTGGATTTTGACTTCCTACATCCAATGCATTGCTCACATCCCTTCTTCACATCCTTTACCATATTCGGCCAATGGTGATGTTCTTTCAAAGTATGCAAAGTTTTGGCTTGTCCAAAGTGTCCCATAAGTCCTCCACAATGAGCTTCCTTTGTGAGCAATTCCCTCAAAGATGTCTTTGGAATGCATAACCTATTTTCTTTGAAAAGAAACACATTAACTTGATAGAACTTCTCAAAAGCAAACTTAGAACATTTAGAGTAAATCTCACTGAAATCATCATAATTAGCATATAAATCCTTCAAGTGTTCAAAACCAAAACTTTTGCATCTAAAGCCGAAAGTAAAGCATACCTTCTTGAAAGTGCATCCGCCATTACATTATCCTTACCTTGCTTGTATTTGATAACATATGGGAATGACTCAATGAACTCTACCCATTTAGCATGCCACCTATTCAGCTTACCTTGCCCACTTAGAAACTTAAGGGCTTGGTGATCAGTGTGAATCACAAACTCTCTTGGCCATAAATAATGTTGCCAAGTCTCTAAAGGTCTTACCAAAGCATAGAGCTGCTTATCATATGTTGGATAGTTCAAGCTAGCACCATTCAACTTCTCACTAAAGTATGCAATGGGGCGGCCTCCTTGCATCAATACAGCTCCAATGCCTATACCTGAAGCATCACACTCAACTTCAAAAGTATTAGCAAAGTTAGGCAAAGCTAAAAGTGGTGCATGGCATAACTTTTCTTTTAACAACCCGAAAGCATCTTCTTGAGCTTTTCCCCACTTAAATCCCACATTTTTCCTTATAACTTCAGTTAGAGGTGCAACAATGGTAGAAAAATTCCTAACAAACCTCCTATAGAAGCTAGCTAACCTATGGAATGATCCCACCTTAGTAACGGATGTTGGCGTCGGCCATTCTTGTATGGCTCTCACCTTTTCTTAATCTACCTCAATTCCATGTTAACTCACAACAAATCCAAGGAAAACAACTTTGTCAACACAAAAAGAGCACTTCTTCAAGTTAGCATACAACTTTTGTCCTCTTAAAGTGCTTAGTACTTGTGTGAGGTGTCCAACAAGCTCTTCTAAGTTCTTGCTATATACTAAGATATCATCAAAGTACACAACAACAAACCTACCAATGAAGTCACGCAAGATATGATTCATAAGTCTCATGAAAGTACTAAGAGCATTAGTTAATCCAAAAGGCATAACTAACCATTCATAAAGTCCAAACTTTGTTTTGAAAGCAGTTTTCCATTCATCCTCTTCCCTCATTCTAATTTGATGGTACCCACTTTTTAAATCAATCTTTGAAAACAAAGTAGAACCATGCAACTTATCAAGCATATCATCAAGTCTAGGAATAGGATGTCTATACTTTACAGTGATCTTGTAGACAGGCCTACAATCTAGGCACATGTGCCATGAACCATCCTCCTTTGGCACCAAAAGTATCGGTACGGCACAAGGACTCAAACTTTCCCTCACGAGGCCTTCGTCCAATAACTCCTTTACTTGCTTCTGAATCTCCTTAGTCTCCTCGGGATTGGTTCTATAAGCTGGCTGATTTGGAATTGGTGCTCCCGGGACTAGGTCTATTTGATGCTCAATGCCTCTAATTGGAGGCAAACCTCTCGGATCTTAAGGGAAAACATCTTCAAAGTCCTGCAACAAAGACACAACAACACTAGGAAGATGTGTTAGATCATTGATAACAATTAAAGATTCTTTATAAATTAAAAGAAGCATTGGTCTTTGTGCTTGAATGGCTTTCCTCACATCACTCATTTTAGCAATATAGCACTCTTTCTTGCCACTCAACTTCCTTTCATTCTTTTCCCTCAGGAACTCACCACTCTTCTTCCCCTCATGGTCACTCCTCTCACTTGTTCTCTCATGTTGTCTCTCGGCTTTCCCCTCTTCACTCTTGCCCTCAACTTTCCCCTCATTTATTTTTCTCTCAACCTTACTTTGAAGTTTCCTTTCATCCTCCAAAACTTGTTGTGGTGAAAATGGACTAAGTGTAACCGGCCTTCCTTCATGGACAAATGAGTACAAGTTTTTCTCTCCATCATGTGTGACTTTCTTATCAAATTGCCATGGCCTTCCAAGAAAAATGTGGCAAGCATGCATAGGAACAACATCACAAAGAATTTCATCATGGTAAGTACCAATTTTGAATATAACCAAAACTTGCTTTACCACCTTTACCTCCCAGGCATCATTCAACCATTGAAGCCTATATGGTTGTGGGTGCTTTTGTGTTTCAAGCTTCAATTTTTCCACCATGGTTGAACTTGCTACATTGGTGCAACTCCCTCCATCAACTATGAGGCTGCACAATTAATCTTTGATTCGGCATCTAGTGTGGAATATGCACTCCCTTTGGTTGGCCTCCTCCTCAGCTTGCACACTTAGAGCTCTCCTAGCAACAAAAGCAAAGTCACCCTCCTTGGGCTCAAGTGTGTTTTGCTCTTCATCCTCTAAAGGTGGTGTCTCCTCTATGGCATCCTCCTCCTCATATGTGATCTCACCATCATCTTTGGGAATCATCACCTTTTTGTTAGGAAAATCTCTCATGTAGTGCCCTTGCCTCTACACTTGAAGCATTGAATTTCCCTTGACTTGGGTACATCTTTGGGTGGCTCCTTGGGTTTGTCTTGTTGAGGCCGAGACATGCCTCCCTTGGTAGCCTCCATTCTTGGCTTTGGTGCCTCCTTGCTCCATGCTCCCTTCCATGTGGAACTTCCCCCTTGGACCATCTTAGAGGCCTTGGACCTTTTGATTATCCTCTCGGCCTTGGTAGCATGGTGAAGTAGATCCTCCATGTTAACATAAGGCACCATCTCCACTTTATTGACAATCTCATGGTTAAGGCCATTGATGAATCTAGCAATGGCGGCCTCCTCGTCTTCAATGATATTGGCTCGGCTTAGTGTCATCTCCAAGTCCTTATGGTAGTCCTCCACACTCCTTTGGCCTTGCACAAGCCTTTGAAGTTTGTGGTGTTGGTCTCTATAGTCGTAACTTGGAACAAATCTCTTTCTCATCATGGCTTTAAGAGCTCTCCATGTATTGATGGGTTCCTCCTCATTCCTCCTCCTAGAAGTGACAACCTGATTCCACCATACAAGAGCATAATCAGTGAATTCAATAGTAGCCACTTTAACTTTCTTTTCCTCAAAATAGTGATGGCACTCAAACACCATCTCAATCTTTTGCTCCCACTCCCAATATGCATCTGGGTCATTCCTCCATTGGAAAGGTGGAATGGTAAGTTTGATCGAGCTTAGATTGTTGTCCTCCCTTGGCTCCCCCCTCCTTGGAAGCCCATGGTCATGCCAATGCCCTTCTTTGTCCTTGGGTTTTTCTCTCCTTGGACCTCTCATTGGTTGCAAGATGGGATTTGGTCTCCTTGGCAACCTCAAATCAATGTCCTCAATCCTCCCAACAAGCCTATTGATAGTTTCTTGAAGTTCTTTCATGGTCAGCTCTTCATTGTGTCTCACATCCATCCTCCTATCCTCCTGGCCCTCCATACTCCTAAAAATAACAAAGATCCCCATAAACACTCTCCTCACATGTTTCACTCAAAAGATGAACACTCAAACACTCAATTTGTTAGTGAGAATATTGCTATTCAAAGAGTCCTCAAAAGTTCTAAGAAAACTGTCCTCAAAGCACACAAGAAAACTTGAATTCTTGAAAACAATTTTGACTCCAAAAAAGGTGGGCTAAACAAGCTTTAAAATACTCTAGGAAGATCTTGCAATTGATGATCACAAGAACTACAAAGAAAGCTTTTTGGCTCAAATCAATGGGATAGGTTTATGGGCATAAAAATTTCAACACTTTGAGAAAACTTCTTTTTGCAAGCTTTCTTTTCTTTGTTCTTTTCTTTTCTTTGTTCTTTTCTTTTCTTTGTTCTTTTCTTTTCTTTTCTTTGCTTCTTTTTTTTTCCTCTTTTTTTTTTTCTCTTTTTGCTTGTTGTCTTGATGCTAAAACAATGTTTTCCTTGAGGTTCCTTGCTGCCAAAGACAAAAAGTCAGTTTTTCAATTTGGCCAAAACAAGAAACTATTGAAACTTGCACAAATTTGAAACAACTTTTGATACCGAAACTTGCTGAACTTTGATCCTTCTTTTTTTGGTATTTTCTTGACTCTAGGATCCTGGAAACAATGAAAACAAGAGAGATTAATAGGGCTGGACATGAAACAGAAAGATAAGAAACAAACAAGAACAAATGAATTGAAACTGATAACACTAGACAACACGGATTGACTTCTTTTTGTTGTTTTTGTGATTTTTGGACTTGAACAAGGATGGAATAAAAAGGATAGACCTGAAACAAGAAGAAAAATGATTAAAATAGAGAATTAAGACATGAAATTACTGGAAAAAAATTGAAAGAAAATTGAAGATAAACAAGAACACAAGATATGTCCTTCAATGGAACTTGTGACTCTGATACCAACTGATGCGAACCCCGATTAAATAAAGACCATGAAACGTGCCCAAGATGCTTTTCAAGCTCCACAAGACATCAAAGAGACTGGATTTTAAGACCCCCACCCCTAATCAACCTATGACTAGAAACGAGAAGTATAAGAACGCCAAGAACACAAGCAATCTTGTGCACCAAGGCAGTCTACCAAGAACCAAAGAGAAAACCTCTACAAAGAGCAATATTATTTTGGCAATAATCTGTGTGTTTACATCCAGAATATGTGCCTTTATATAGGCCTAAACTAGGGTAAAAATATCAGCAAAATTCGCAGCCCAAGTCACCTAGGAAACCTAGTTACAAAGGACTCAAGAAAACCTAGTCAAATTAGGACTCCTAAACCTTTCTAACCTTGTTTAGTGTATGCAGCGTATGAAACTTGTCCTAAGCGACCTGAATTAATTCCATAGCCTAAATAAATCCTAAATAATTTATTTAAACATTAATTGAACAAAAATAAAATGCAAATACAAGATTAAACCCGAAAACCCCCAAATAGCCTTTTCGGGTGCATTTTTGGGCACTTTAGGATTTGCAATTGTATCTTCAGCTCCAAGCTTGAATATTTGAGTTCCAATGGAATGAATCTTCCTCTTAGATGTGGTAAAGAAGGTCTGGAAAGTTAGAGCTCAAAAATCCAGCTTTTGGACACAAAATGCAACAAGAACACTTAAGGGGGCTCAAATGGTGCACTTTGAGTGGTGTCCTTGGTGTCCTTGTTTTGTGACTTGTCTAAGCACTCCAGAACTGAGTACCAAGCATGTCCATCATCTCCATATTGTGTCTTGAGAATTCCACCAGCTCCTTGTGAAGTTTCATGTCCATTCTCCAAGAAGAAACTTGAAACAAAGCCTTGTAGTGCACTTGAGAGCTCTGTAGCTTTCTTCCTTGTCAAAGGTCCACTAGAAACCTTCAATGGGTCCTTGCCTCCTCCATGTGTACTTTCCTTGATCATATCAATATCTCATATTTGTCTCCACATATGCTAGTTGTTATGTATTATTCTCCACAATAATACTAGACCAGGGACATTTGAGAATATCATTATTCTAGGGTTACAATTATGTTTATTACATTACGCAGAAATAGAAAAACAAACATAATTGATGGATTAATGCCTTAATAAACTATCATGACTTAATGTGCAAAAAATACAATCATCTCATGGTTGGCTTTTTGGGCACAACACTAACAATCACTCCAATATATAGGACAAACAAATTCCATCTTGACCATACAAATCCCTCCGCATGATATGTGAGTTACCCAGTGACCATTTTTATGTTCACTCAGTTATGAGCAACATATAGTAGCATCAAAGTATATGACTCACATGTACGGAACCTTTGATGATCCCAGGTCAAAGGACTACATACACCATGATCACTGTGAGAAACACTTACGGCACTCGTAGAATGATCCATGTAGTGTTCTTTTGATGGGTTTGAGTACCACTACAACAAAAGTGGTCTAGGTATGGTTTAAGTACTCTCTACATAAGATCCATAACAAAAGTATGAGCATTTGTAAGGCCAAATGTCATTACCGTGTATTCAAACTGACCATACCTTGTTCTAAAGGAAGTCTTTGGCATATCCTCTTCCGTAACTCTTAGCTGGAGGTATCCAAATCTAGGATCAATCTTGGAAAATACCTTTGCTATTTCAATTGATCAAACACATCTCCAATTATGGAAGGAGGATACCTGTTTTTCATAGTCATTTCATTGAGCTTCCTATTGTTAACACATAACCTAAGGGGTTCATCTTTTTTCTTCATAAACAGCATTAGTTCTCCCAATAGATAAACAACATTAGTAGCTCCTGTTACCAATTTCATCTCAAATTCAACTTCCCTTAATGGAAGAAGTCCTGGCAAGTTTGAAGGAAAAACTTTAGGATATTCTGTTACTATGGGAATTTTACTTTATTCATCAACTACCTTGTCTTCATTGCCATACATTGATAATCAGAGACTATAAAAATCTACTCCACTACTTTTATTTCCTAACCTTTATCAAATTCTAGTGACTTATTCAAGTCATAGACTTTTGAACTTGGTAAAATTAACTTCCTAGCTTGGTAATCTATCACCACATGATTTTCAACAAGCCAATTCATGGTAGGAGCACACCATAACCATTGGTTTCAAGTATTATCAAGTTGGCCCCGAGTTCCAGATTTCTTAGCCTAATCAAACAATCTTTCACTATGTAATGAGTAAACATTATTTCTTGACCAATGATTTTAACCAAGTACATTCCAAATAATGTACTTACTTCTAGGTTCATTTTTCACACCAACCTAATAGATATTATGGAGATTGAAGCTCTAGTATCATACAACATATAGACAAGCTTATTACTTAGGTAAATCCTACCTTTTAGTACTTTCCTTCTCAACCTTTCATTGCCTTGCTCCCCCATTTTAGATTCTAGCTCTTGTTCTCTCCTTGGTGCTTCAATGTGAAACACTTTTTCCTTTTTTGCTGATGTTGTCCTTTATATTCTGGTAGTTGATGGCTTGGCCCTCCTGGTATCACTTTTTGTGGTGGTAGAGGCATCCTTCCCTTTTGCTATTATGTTCTAGGCCATTGTGTTCCAAACCTTCTGGATTGCCTCATTTTTTCTCTTTTGATGTAGTAGTCTCTGACCTAGTCCTCTTGTGACCAACACTTTAAACATCCATCAGTTAACTTGTTGCAGAGTTTATAGCCATGGTGTTTTCCACATGTCTAGCACTATGTCCAAAGTGCTAAGGCCCATTTTCTTTTCTTATCTCATTCTTAATCTCCTAAATTGGTGGTGATTCTTCGACCTTTTTTTTTCCTTTTTGTGCACCACTAGTGCCTCCTAGAACGCCTTTTTCTTGATCCTTCAACTTTTGTTGAAAAGTCAATGCCTTCTATACAGCTTCATAGGTGTCTCTTATGACCACAACCCTGAGTAATTGCCTCAACTCAGGCCTCAAGCCCCTTATAAATCCCTTGCTCTTTAACTTTTCTTATCCATCAATTAGGGGCCATACCTTATAGGACTACTAAATTTCTATTCATATTCCATCACATATTGTTCCCCTTGTTCCAATTGGTCAAACTCTACTTGTTTTTGGTCTTTAAAGGCCTCACTCACATACTATTGTTGGAAAACTTGAAGAAATTTAGGCTATCTCATGGCCCTTCTTCTTTCCATTGGCATCCTTTCATTCTTACTTTGGTAGGTCCTTTGTACTACCCTTTACCAAAGTTCAACACCTTACCCTAGTCTGAATGTTGATAAAAATACTTTCTGGGTTGAGGTGACTTCTAACCTTTTAAACTTTTTTTCTATCTGGTAGATCTAGTACTCAGCTTCTTCTGGATCCCTACTTCCATAGAAATGGGAGGCTTGAGGCCTAAGAACTGCTCTCTTCTTCCCTCAACCCTTCTCCTCTCTTTCTTTCACCTCTTCGAGAGTCATTTTTGGATCTAGCCTTTACTGGTCCTTCTCTTCCAGAAATTTCAGTGGCTTGCTAATGTCTGATAGCATTTCTACCTGTTCCTTCAACTTCCATCTCTTGACTCACTTCAATTTCATATTTCACCTCTTGCCTCACCTCAGATATTATCCTTCTAGCCCTTAAGTGACTCTTCTCTTCATTTTGCCCTTCCCCCAGTCCTTCAGCATTTCTAATTGCTTGATCATCCCCCGTTGGTTCCTTCCCTAGCCTTCTCCCCCCTTTTTCCCTCTTCAATTTTTCTAACAACTTCTGTACCCATTGGTGCTTAAGCCTAACCCCTTGTTCAAATTTGTATACCAACAACTAGCTGATTAGCTTGCTAGCCAAAGGGCTATTGCCCACAAAACCTTGTTATTGGCAGACCTAACACCACCCTCGGGAATTCATACGACCAATCTTGGGATAATTTTCCATACCACCTTCGGAAGTATATATGACCAACTCCGAAAAAGGGTTCCTTACCTTTCTTGGAAGTGTACATTACCAACCTCAAGAACATAGGTCTACCTGTTGGGTTTCGGGAGCCAAACAGCGCAGCGGAATTTAACCGAAACCCTCCAGGATCCAAGTGAAACGGGGTAAACCAGGTGTTCGAAAATTTCATACCTAATTTTCGGTTGAGATCTCTCACTCAACTGTAGAGTTGAATCACAAAACCTGAACAGTTGACGTGTTCAGGCTCTCTATGGTATCCACACGAGCCTCTCGGGATCACCACGCTTCCACCACATCCCGGCAGATGCGTTTCTCTTGCGCTCGCAGTGCTAGCTTGTGTCCTCCAAGGAATTGTAAGAGAAGAGTGCGGCTGTCCTTTTGGGAGGCTAGGGCAAGGAGACCTGCGAATTTCTCACTCAAAAGTTGTATTTATAGTGAGACTCAACTTCCAGGCCTAATGGGTTTCAAAGCCCTAATCCAATTAGGATTTAATTTCAGGCTTAATAATGGCTCAACTCCTTGGCCCATTATTAATATGAAATTAAAGTGAAACCATAACCCAAATAATTAGCCCATGCACTCTAATGATCCAAATAGCTCTACGTGTGTGACCCAATAGGCTCTTGCCATGTTGGCAATGATCATAAATCACATTTATGATCATAAGCAATGAGCGGTGTCTAGCAACACATCATTGCTACCCAAGTGACAAGATTGTCGGTGAATCGACTAAACCTTTATGATCATCACCGATATATGCCATTGTCCCTTTGTCCAAGATATCAAGACTAAGCACGAGACATGGAATGTGTCACTCTCGTATAGCCCAATCTTTGGTTTCTTGATTACCGAGTAGACTAACTTAAACTGATGACATTGATATCATATATCAACTCATCGGAGCATGGCCATGCATTTTCAAAGTCTCACTCTATCAAGGGGCCCAAAGATATCACTCCCGTTACATAGGAGGGACAAATCCCATCTTGATCATACAAATCCCTCCGCATGATATGTGACATACCCAATGACCTCCTTCAAGTTCACTCAGTTACGAGCAACAAAGGAAAGTATCAAAGTATGTGACTCACATGTAGGGAACCTTGATGATCTTAGGTCGAAGGACTACATATACCATGATCACTATGAGAATCACTTATGACACTCATATAACGATCCATGAAGTGTTCTCATGGTGGGTCGGTCCAGTACACAAGTTCTCCAACTTGTACCCATATGTAGACTACATATCTCATATTAGTCTCCACATATGCTAGTCATTATGTATTATTGCAACCCGCTCCACAATAATACTGGACTAGGGACATTTAAGAATATCATTATTCTAGGGTTACAATTATGTTTATTACGTTACGCAGAAACAAAACAACAAACATAATTGCTGGATTAATGCCTCAATAAAATATCATGACTCAATGTGCAAAAATACAATCATCTCATGACTGGCTTTTTGGGCACAACACTAACACTACCATCCTCGACAGAGGAAATGTTTCCAGAAGATAGGTCCACCCATCCAAAGGGCCCTCTCTAGGCGCCCTCAGTTGATATTCCCGTCCGAAAGGGTCTCAGATCCCCGAAGGGGTCTTATGGAGAAATGGCAAATATAGTTGAGGGATCTTTGACAAGAAGCCTCACACACACCCTTACCCTCTAGCCAGAACTACCTACAGCTAGCTAGAGATTCTTCTCTTCGAAGGCACAGGCTAGATCTAGACAAGCACATGCGCTGACTGCTCAGGATAGGCACAATGGCCTTCTTCCTCCATCCTCCTATAAATACTTAGGAGGTTCCCAAGTAATAACACATAGGACTCTTTTTTTCCTACTTTTTTCTCCTAGTAACTTCTCTCCTATTTACTGACTTGGGCATTAGAGGCTCCTCCCCCGGAAACACACTTCGGGGAGCTCCTAACCCATATTCTTCAAGGTCTTACAGATACCTTCTCGCCAAAAGTCTTTCACTCAGGGCCACCATGTCATACATTGAAGATGTCACAGGGCATCATTTGGTACCATTTGTGGGAATCGAACCCACGACCACATGGTACCTCGAAAAGAGAACATTGAAGCTAACACACTGGCAAAGTGAAAACAACCAACTGAGGTACTTGACCACCCGAGCATAGCCATAATGGCGCTCACCATACCAAAGAATGTGTGGAAATACCTTATAAAGGAATACCTAGTCAGTTCGTCCTTACCCTAGGCTCTAAAGGAAGTGGTGAAGGTGCATAGACACTCTGGAAGGTACTTCATTATTGGGGAAGAATTATATCGTCAAGGGTACGCAAATCCACTATAAAGGTGTATCAGTGAAGAAGTCATCGATACAGTCTTGACAGAAGTCCATGAAGGAGGTTGCGGATCTCACATCGGGACTGATGCCCTGGTAGGGTTAGGAAATATTAGGATATGGGCTCTAGTTAGCTTCTCATTTAGTTCCTAGAAGCTTTACTTACATTCTTTTCCCTATTCAAACTTCTAATCATTCATTGTCAATTAGGTCAATGGGAAAGCTATTATAGAGAATTTATGTCCAAGCCTTCTATAATAGCCTTTCTACCCTAGAAAACTTCCCACTTCCCTCACAATCTAGGGCTTATTCCATTCAACGATGGCTGTGAACATTTTCGGATCAACTGCTAGCCCTTCTCTACTAATAATATGGCTTAACTACTTCTTAGCTCCGTAAATGGCATTTAACTTGCGTAAATTAATGTTTCTTTATCAAGTCAAGTACCATCTTAGATGCTCTTTATGAGTCTTCACATCCTTTGGTACATTAGAATATCATCTATAAATACCATCACAAAGCAATCTTGGTATGGTTTGAATACTCTCTACATAAGGTCCATGAAAAAGGCATGAGCATTTGTGAGCCAAATTGGCTTCACTATGTACTCAAAGTGACCATGCCTTGTTCTGAAGGTAGTATTTGGCACATCCTCTTCCCTAACTCTCGGCTAGAACTATCCAACTCTAACATCAATCTTGGAAAAAACTATTACCCACTCCGTGGTAGTCCAATTATGGTGCCAAAATTGTGCATTTAGACTCCCAACATTTGTAATGTTCTGTAGGCCATTAGAACACTACCCTTAGTGTGCAAACCCAAGTGGCCCTCTTGGGCACTATGTAAATATATGCATATTGGTCCAACCATCACACACACATTCACATTTTATGCACACAAATGCAACAAGGAAGGAAAAAACTAGCACAAGTCCTAATTTTGGCTACCACACATTAGGCAATCTTTTTAAGTTCTGTGAACAGCCATTGCACCTGTAACTTCCACTAACAAAATATATCATTCTAGCCATGTAACTCCATGTTTTATTTTCTCCATTATCAAGTAGAGGTTTATAGAAAACCAAGGAATTTTGTTTTACATCAATATCCCACCTATGGACCAAGTTATGGATTTTTGAATTTGGTTACAAAATTCTGACCAAATGAACAGTAACTTAACAAAATTTGCAACTTCATAACTTTGGTTACAAGGCTCGAAATCCATAAATTCCAAATTTTAGTTCAAACTCTAGATGTCCTCTAGGTGTGGTCAAAAGTTCATAGTAATATTCATTTTACACAGGGAGATATAAAATTTTATGTGCAGAGTCAAAATTCTAGTCCCTTTATGACCATTTTACCCATACAATTTTTCATAAGTGTGCAAACACTTCATTCACAAGGAGTAAGCCCTCTAAGGCTATCCCATACATGTCCATTACACATACGAATTACATGCTCTTGCATCTAGCAACTTTAAGTGGCCAGAACAGAATTTACAAGTAAGCAGCCCATCATTTACACTTAGGCGGCTTTGCACCACATCACTTACATAGCCAAAACACTGCTCAAATGTTCACATTCTTGTCTCATTTTACATACACTACATGTACATGCATACATGCACTACAAAATGGTCTTAACCTAGCTGAATATGCACCTTAGGTTACAGGAGTTCCTGAGACACAATGGACTCGAGAACAGGATGTTGGTGCGTAACAAAATAAGTACCACCATTAAAAATACCAAATTTGCTCCTAAAATAACCAAAATTTCAGATCATAACTAGACATATCGAAGTTCATGTTCCTGAAATTTCAGATCAAAACTCAAACCAAAAATGTCAGTTTGAATGAGATCTTTCTGCTGGACCTGAAATGACAGAATTGAGGGAGTAAGTTTCATTGAGAAACTTAGTAAGGGTAACACTTGGATTCAATAGGTAATGTGACCATCATTAAAATCTGCATCCAAAGACACTAAAACAATAAAAATAATGCATATATACAAGATATAGCAACCAAATGTAGTAGCCATTCACAACCAACAAACACATGAAATGTGGCAGCAACATATACCATAGATTAGTCCATAAAACAAATAATAAACATAACCAAATCACTATGGCAACCCTCCTCAAGCTAACGCTTGGTCTTAGGAGATTTTAAGACTAGTTAGTACTAACTTTGGGCTCTAGAAACCTTCATTTCACTACCATCATTGTGCACTTTACACCAGGTCACAAAACCTTCAATAAGTACACTCCCCTCACTAAGCTTGGTTCATCAAGCTCATGGCTCTCTTCCAAGCTTAGCCCTAGGTCTATGGTTACTTGAAAATATAGAAAACAACCCATGAGAGCAAGAGAACCCTTACCAAAGTGGGTAGGCCGAAAATCAAGCTTGATCCTTGAAGCATTCCAAGCAATAGCTCTAGTTTGCTTCCAATTGCTTCCTTTTGCCTTCAATTTTAATCAATTGCAAGCTTGAAGGTGTGGTGGCTATGGAGGAACTGTGGCTATGTTATTGGGCTTCAGGAGGCCAAAAATGAGAGAGAGATAAGTGAATTGGCCACTTAAATGGACTTAAATGAGCTTAAGGGCACAAAACACACTTAGACAAGCTTAACCTTGCTTTATATCATTTTCCTTCTCACTAATTATGGTCTCTTTTTATTAAACTCATTGGTACACATATGCCCAACATTTTTCACTCTTTATCAAGCCTTGGCTGCCTCCCCCATGGTGGGATAACCCCATAATTCCACCCTTTGACTTAAGTCAAAAGCCTGAACACCTTAAGATTTACACTAAGACATTTACGTCCTTAATGCCTTTAGTGTTTCCTTTGTCCAAACTTGTCTTTCATGAGCAATTTAGTCCTCCAATAGTACTTTGATACCATTCAGATCCTTCCCATTACTCTCCAAGTCTCTTTCTTGAGAGTTTTGCAATTGAGTACCAGAATTTGCAAAACCTTACAAAAAAATCCATAGGTTGCTTGACAAACAAGCAATCTTTAAAGATTTTCTTGGGGGCCAAGTTGCCAACTTGGAACATTTTTAAGGAGGTGTTGATCATGCCTTTTACCCCCCACACTTCAATCACTATGGTGAGAATTACACAACATAATGATTTTTTGCCATTATAACACACTTGTAATTCTCCCATTTTTGTGAGGTGGTAACAAATAACCTTGCCTCCATTTGTTGATAAAAAAAATCCTCAATTTTGGGAAGAGGAAACTTGTTCTTTGCAGTTATTACATTGAGCCTCCTACAGTCAATGCAGAACCTAAGGGTTCCATCTTTTTTCATTACAAGCAACACTAGTGCTCCCTATGGAGATACACTTGACATAATGTAACACTTTTCAAGAGGCTCATCAAGCTGTTTCTTTAGATTATTCATTTTTAGAATTCCAATCTTATAGGGAGGTATGGACACAAGAGTAGTTTTTAGCACTAGTTTGATCTAAAAATTAATTTTCCTTATTGCAGAAAGCCCTGGTGAGTTTAAAGGAAAGACCGTAGGATATTCCCTTATTGTGGAAATTCTACTTCGTTCATCAACTTCCTTGTCCCTATTGAACACCATACATTCATCTTCAAAGGCTATAGGAATCTACACCACTACCTTTATTTACTAATTTTTATCAAATTTTGGTAAGTAACTTAAGTCATGGACTTCTGAAACTGGTAAGATTATTTTTCTAGATTAGCAATCTATCAGAACATGATTTTCAGTAATGAATTCATGCCTAGGATCACATCATAAACACTAGTTCCAAGTATTATCAACCTAGCTCTTAACTCTAGCTTTCTTAGCCTAATCACACAATTTTTCACCATGTGATGAGTAAACATTATTTATTGACCAGCAGAATTAACAAGATGCATTTTAGATACTGTGCTTATTTCTTGGTTCTTTTCTTTGATAAGTCTAGCAGATATTATAGTGATTGAAGATCTAGTATCATACAACACTAAGACAAGCTAATTATTAAGGTAAAGCTTACGTTTCAGTGTCTCCATACTCAGCCTTTCATGGCCTTGCTCCCTTGTTTATGATTCTAGCACTTCTTGTCTTCTTGGTGCTTCAATATGAAAAACTCTTCCTTGCTGTTGATGTACCTTCCCCTACTCCGACTGAGGTCCTCCCAGGAAGACTATCAAACAAAGTTCCATTCTAGTTGTAGTTGGCTAGTTAATTACATGCCCCATTTTAAAACTGATAGCCAAAGGCTATCGCCTCAATCTGGCCGAACACCCTGCCACAACAATGGCCAGAAGAACTGGCGCTTCCCGGGAACAGGTGGAGTCATGCACCTCGGGAGATAGCCAGAGAGCTCCGAGCCTCAGCACGCCAGTAAAACTTGAGGACTCTATTCGCCCCCCAAGGTTGTGAACAGCGCGCCTTCGGAAAAGTGGCACCAGACATTGCTGCCCGAACATGATATCCCCGAAGGCGGAACCCCCTGGAACTGGGAACCCCCGAACTGAGGGTATGCTTCCCGAAGAGGCTCTGTCCGAACTAGAGGACGACCTCGCCCAGGGACCTCGGGAGTACGGCAGGAGCATTTATGGAAGCATTTAAGGAAGCCTCTGACACGTCCCACCACAGACGTAAAAAGCCGCCCTGACGCGCAGATGCCATCAGAATCACATCATGGCCCGTCTCAGCACAAGGCTTGAGGCGAGCTGGTTACCAACTATCTGTCCCCTACACCCAGAAGTTCAGGAGCATCCGACCGCACACGTGTCATGATCTGAACGTGCTAGGTATTCCTATATATACAGGAAATAAATACTTGACAGGAGGTTGGTTGGCCGGAGATACAGCTCCCACACTCTGAGAAAATACCAGGCGAGACTTTTCTGCCTTTCTCTTTGAGCTAGTGACTTTCTCCTTTTTCCGGCCACCACTAACTTGGGCGTCGGAGGCTCCCCCCCCGGAAAAACACTCCGGGGGCCTCCTAACCCTGTTTTCCAGCTTTTCAGGTACTCTCCTTGGGGCGATCAACCTTCCAGGCATTCTTCCTCCTAGAAGTCTCCTCAACAGTCATCATGACTCACCACGATGAGGCCCCAGGCCATCATTTGGCGCCGTCTGTGGGAACCCGTTCGCAAATCGCCGTCGTTGAGACTCGACGTTCTAAGGACAAGGGACTCCCAAGGTCCTCGTCCGTGCCTGAGATACAACCGGCCGCTGAGCAGACACTCCCAGAGACTTCTACGCCCGAGGAAGACCGCCCTCTGGTAATCACCATGAGCTTCTTAAGGGACTTTCAGCGCTCGGTCGTTGCTGAAATGACTCAGCAGATCGACCGAAGATGGCCACAGCAGTCACAGGCCCAGAAACCCTCCTCATCAGCACGCCCTCGGGAAAGAAGCCCCAAGTCTACACACCGCAGTTCAGGAAGTGGAGAGCCTCGCGGAGAATCATCCACAGAAGATATAGCCCTCGGGAAACGGCCTGTGGGACAAACCGGGTCCAAGCGACCGAGAGTCTCACAGCGAAGCAGTTCGTCGCCCGAGGCGAGGTCCCTGACCCCTTCGCACTGAACTTGTTCCCCGAAAAGGCGCCGTCGATCTCCCTCCCGCGAAAATGGTCCTAGCGCCACTGCGCTTATGGAAAGGATATTGGCACGGCTGGACAGAGTGGAGAAGCAAGTGACCAGAAAACCCGTTTGGGACAGGCTGTCGGGGGCATTATGCGAAGATGGCTCCCCGTTTATTCGCGCCGTCGTTGAGGCAACTATGCCAGGCGACTTCAGAGTGCCTAGGCTGGAGATCTATGATGGCCGGACTGATCCACAGGCCCATCTGATGAAGTACAGACGGAGCATGATAATGCACGGAGCTGATGACGCTACCATGTGCAAATGCTTCGAAGTCACCCTCACGGGCCCAGCGACAGCATGGTACAATTCCTTGCCCCCAGGGACTATCACTGAGTTCCAGGAGTTGTCCACAGCCTTCACCCAGCAGTTCATTGGGAGCAGGCCGACGGCCAAAATGCCTGTGCAGATGTTCGACATAGAGCAGAGAAACGGAGAGACAATCCGAGACTATGTCGAACGATTCAACAGGGAAGCACTCAGCGTCCCGGACTTCCGGCCCGAAATCCGCATCCTCGCTATGACAGGGGGCCTTCGGCGTGACTCACAGGTGTTCTACGAGTTCTCAAAGGACCCCCCGGAGACCCTCGGAGAATTTTACCGAAGGGCAGAGCAGCACATGACAGCCGAGGAATTGAGGATGGCGGGGCCGAAGTCTGATCATCACCGCGCCGAAGGGTCCAGTCAGCAAGCTCGGCATCTTTCTGAACACACAGGCCGACCACGGCGAATGCGAGGAAGGAAACCTCAAAGTTTCACGCCCTTGAGCACGACACGGACCAACATTCTCATGGCGCTGGAAAGGCAAGGGACGCAGATTTGGTGGCCAAAGGCCATGGCCGCCGATAATAAGAAGAATGCCAAGAAGTTCTGCCAGTTTCATCGCGACCATGGTCATGACACCGAAGACTGCTTCCAGCTGAAGAAATACATAGAGTCGCTGATCAAACAGGGCCAGCTTCGCAAATACCTGCGGATGCCCTCCCCAAAAGGCAGAAAAGAGGAGGAAGAGAGGGCTGAAAACGAGGACTATGACTCCGACAGGCGGAGAAACAGAAGTCCAAAAAGGCGCCTTCCACCTCCAGTAGGGGTCATCCAAACTATCACCACGGGGCTCCCATCCTCGGAAAGAAAGCGGAAGGCCAGAGAAATTGCAGTTATGGAGTATCAAAGTCCATCGAAGAAACTGGCTCGCAAAGATGGCTCCACCGTCGTCTTCCCCCACGACGACCCGCTGCTGATAATGGCGAGAATAAGGAACTGGGACGTCAAGAGAGTGTTGCTTGATGATGGCTCAAATGCTGACGTCCTATTCTCGCACTTACTGCCGAGCTTGGGCATCTCCAGCAGCGAGCTTAAACCTGTCACCACGCCCACCTTCGGTGTTGGGCCATCCGAACTACCCGTCCTCGGATGGATCGACCTCCCCTTGATGATAAAAGGCACTTCGGTAGACGGAGCAGCTGAGTTGTACGCGTCCACAATGGCAAGATTCATCATCATGGACATCCCGTCTTCGTACAACGCCATCCTTGGAAGGCAGACTCAGGGGAACCTGCATATTCGCCCCGATGTGAAGTACTTGACTGTCACATTCGCCACCAAGGATGGAGATGCAAAGGTCTTCATCGACCAAACCGAGGTAAGAAAGGTGTTTGTAAAAGCACGAAAGGCTCCGGCAAACAACTCTACACAAACGGTGGAGGCAAAGGCACAGGAGAAAGGCAAAGAAGGAGATCCCGCAGAAGCAGAAACGGAAGCAGTAGATCTTGTCCCAGGCCAATCTACCCGAATAGGGAAGAGCTTGGCCAAAGGTGATAAGGAAAATATTGTATCCTTTCTGCTGAAAAATAAAGATCTGTTTGCCTACTCGCCGAAAGACATGCCAGGAGTGAACCCTGGCATAATACAGCACAGCCTCAAAGTAAGTCCGGAAGCAAAACCTATCAGGCAAAAGAAACGAAGCATCTCAGCCCACAAAAGCAACTTCGTGAAAACCGAAGTCCAGCGCCTATTGGATGCTGAAGTTATCAGGGAGGTAAAATACCCCGAATGGTTAAGCAACGTGGTCATCGCCACAAAAGAAGGCAGCAGCAAACTCCGGATGTGCATTGATTTCAGAAACTTGAACGATGCTTGCCCGAAAGACTCATTTCCCCTCCCGCCAATAGATGAACTGGTAGATTCAACGGCCGAATACGGGCTCCTGAGCTTCCTAGATGCCTTCAGCGGCTACCATCAGATAAGGATGGACCCCGAAGATGAAGAGAAAACTGCCTTCATCACCGAGGGAGGAACGTACTGCTATGTCAGAATGCCCTTCGGGCTAAAAAATGCAGGAGCCACCTACCAGAGACTGATGAACAAGGTCTTCAAGGACCAAATGGGGAGAAACATGGAGGTATATGTTGATGATATGATAGTCAAAAGCAAGCTGCCTGGCTACCACATTGCAGATTTGGAGGAAACCTTCCAAAAGCTCAGAGCCTTCGGGATTCGCCTTAATCCCGAGAAGTGTATCTTCGGCGTGACCTCGGGAAAATTCCTTGGGTACGTGGTATCCGAAAGAGGCATCGACGCCAATCCTGAGAAGATTAAGGCTCTGCTGGAGTTCCGAACTCCTGCCACAGTCAAAGACGTGCAGAGACTAACCGGAAGAATAACCTCTCTGAGCAGGTTTATTTCCAGGTACGGAGATAGGTGTAGACCTTTCTTCAAAGTCCTCACAAAGGCAGCAAAGATGGAAGGCGACCTCGGAAGAAACAATCATCCTTGGGATGAAGATTGCCAAAAGGCCTGGGAAGAACTCAAAGTCTACCTGCCCAGCCTGCCGACTCTGCGACAACCTCGGGAGGGAGAACCCCTCGTACTGTACCTCGCCGTCACAGAAAAGGCTGTGAGCTCGGTCCTGGTGAAAGAAGAAGGGCCGAAACAATGGCCGGTCTACTACGTCAGCAAGTCCCTGCATGGCGCCGAAGTCAGGTACCCTTTGCTTCAAAAAGCTATATACACCTTGGTGCTTGCAGGAAGAAGACTGCAACCATATTTCCAGGCTCACCCCATCATCGTCCGAAGTAGTCTACCACTACGGGATGTGATGAAGAGAGTTGATCATTCAGGAAGGCTCTCCAAGTGGTGCATAGAGCTTGGCGAACACGAAATCACGTATGACCCTCGGAAGGCCATAAAAGCCCAAGCATTGGCAGATTTTATCGCCGAAATACCCACCACTGAGGAGAGCCACTCAGATCCGAAAGAAGGTGAGCCAGAATGGACCTTGCATGTTGACGGAGCCTTGGGGTCCGAACACCAGGGAGCTGGAATAGTTATAAGAGGACCCGAAGGCCTAGAGGTGATGAAGGCTATCAAGTTCAGCTTCAAGGTCACCAATAATGTGGCTGAGTATGAAGCCCTCATAGCGGGATTACGCTTGGCCAGAAAGATTGGCGTGAGAAACTTAAGCGCTCACAGTGATTCCCAGCTGGTAGTTCGGCAGACGGCAGGAGATTATGGGGCGAAGGACCCAATCTTGGCAAAATACCACGAGCTGGTAACAAAACTCATCCAAGAGTTTGACGCCGTGCGGATCGAAAATGTACCCCGGCAGAATAACACTGAGGCAGATTGCTTAGCGAAGTCCAAAACATACACCGAGGTGCTAGACCATCCAAGCATCTCCGTGCTAAGCGTAACGACCTCGGGAACAGGGTGGAAGGACCCCATAAAGAGATACCTCGCAGAGAATGAGCTTCCCGAAGACGCCGGCAATGCTGCAAGACTGCGAAGACGCGCCGGAAGATTCTTCCTGATTGGTGAAGAGTTATATCGGCAAGGATATGCAAATCCACTGGAGAGATGTGTGGGCGAAGAGGATACTGAGATGGTCCTCGAAGAAGTTCACGAAGGCATGTGCGGCTCGCACATTGGAACTGATGCCCTTGCAGCAGTGATACTCCGCCAAGGATACTTCTGGCCTACCCTGAGAAAGGACGCAAGGCAGTTCGTCCAGAAGTGCGGTAGTTGCCAGAGACATGCAAAAATCCAGAGGATACCCTCGGAAATGGTAACGTCGGCAGACTATCCTTGGCCCTTCACAGTCTGGGGTATAGACCTTATTGGGCCACTCCCCACAGCGCCCGGAGGCGTGAAATTCTGCGTGGTAGCAGTGGACTATTTCTCAAAGTGGGTAGAGGCAGAACCACTAGCAACTATCTCAGCAAAAGAAGTGCAGAAGTTCGTATGGAAGAACATCGTATGCAGATTTGGCATACCGAGGGTACTAGTAGCTGATAATGGGTCCCAGTTCACAGACAAAGGATTCCAGGAATTCATTAGCGACCTCGGAATAAAGATGCACTTCGCCCCAGTAGCTCACCCCCAAAGCAATGGGCAGGTGGAAGTATCAAACAGGACCATAAAAGATGGCCTGAAAAAGAGACTTGGGGAAGCCAAGGGGAAATGGCCAGGAGAACTCCAAAGTGTATTGTGGAGCTATCGAACGACGCCACGAAGAGCCACAGGGGAGACTCCCTTCTCACTCGTCTTCGGAACAGAGGCCATTATCCCAATAGAGATAGTTCAGCCTTCAATACGGGTGCAAGTATTTGATGAAGGCGGAAACGACCTCGGTCTGAGAACTAAGCTCGACCTTGTGGCCGAACACAGAGAAATAGCCGAGCTGAGAAGAAAAGCTTTCCAGCAAAGAGTGGCCGCGGCTATCAACTTAAAAGCCAGGCCAAAAGAAATCAAAAAAGGAGACCTCGTTCTCCGAAAGGCCGATTTTGCACCCCGAAGGCCATCTCACGGAGTACTTCGCGCAAATTGGGAAGGACCTTATCTGGTTCTCGCCGAAGTACGAAAAGGCGTGTACAAGCTTGGCGACGCCGAAGGCATAGAATTGAAAAACACTTGGCATTCAGACGCCTTGAAAAAATTCTACGCCTAAGGTTGAGCTGAGGAGATATATTGTACAGGAAATATTCTAAGTACAGAATGGTCTGGAGAAGAATGGTCTTGAGAAAAATTTTTTAAGAATACCAAATTGTCCAAGACAGAATTCCGCGAAGGTGCTCGCCACGAAAAAAGCAGATGTGACTTCCCGAAGTCCCTTGAGCCACTATGCTCAGGAAAAATGGGAAACAAGAATCTTGCAAAGGTACTCGGCATAATCAGTGCAGAGAAAATTTTCCGAACACCCTTGAGCGAACATGCTCGGGAAAAAGGGAAAGCAAGAATCTCGCAAAAGTACACGCCAAAACAAAAGCAGAGGTAATTTCCGAACACCCTTGAGCGAATGTGCTCGGGAAAAAAGGGAAATGAGCAAACTCGTGAAAATTTTCCTAAGTCCCTTGAGCAAATGTACTCGGGACAATAGGAAGACAGAAAAATTTGGCTGAAGGTTTTTCGAAGTCCCTTGATCGAACATGTTCGGGACAAAAAGGAACAAAAAGCCTGCAAAAGACTTAGCCAAATTTTTACAAACTTTCCAGAAAGTCTCTTGAGCGAGCACACTCGGGACAAAGGAAGGTAAAAAGTTTCTTTGGTTGCAGGTTTTCCGAAAGTCTCTTGAGCAAACGTGTTCGGGACAGTGGAAATGAAGAAACTTGCAAGAAAGGACTTAGCCAAAAGATTGTTCATTAAGAGCAAACGCTGCGTTACAAAAGAAGTGCCCAAAGAAGGAGCACAAAGGAGAAAAATAAGAGGAGCCCTAAAGCAAATTAGGGAGAGCCGGGCGGACGAAGAGCAGGAAGCTTCAGATGCTCGACCTTGGACCACTGCCACCGAGGTCCCTCAGGAATATTTAGGCCCTCTAGAAAAGAGAGGTCCAAATCTGGGAACCTCTGCAGGACTTGGTGCCGAACAAGGCAGAAGCCGTCCTGAAAGGCGACCTTGGCCATTTGATCAGAAGTATGTTTTTGAACGCCAAGGTCGTTGAGCTCGTCCCTCAGCTCAGCAATCTCCTCCTCCAGCTCGCTTGTCCCCAGCGTCCCTTCGGACTCCTTCTTCAGAGCCTCGACCTCGGCTCGGAGAGCATTGTTCTCATCCGTCAACCTCGCCGCAAGACTGTCAGAAATAGCCTTGTCCTTGACAAGATCTCCGTTGGCGGCGAGCAGCCCCTTTACTTGGTCACCGAGGTCGGCAATCTTCCGGGAGGAGTCCTTTTCAAGTTCTTCTCTCTTCTTCGAGAACTCCTCCCGAACGGCGGCGATTTGCTGAGAACAATCCGCTGCCAGCTGCTGGTTGCTGGCGACCAGGTTCGCAAGCGAAGCCTTCGCTTCACTGAGTTCCCGCGAAGTCGCATCCTTGGAGGCAGCCTCTCTGGCCACCCGAACTCGGAGGTAACCAGCGTACTCCAGCAGCTACGGCAAGGCAAAAGTCCAGGGTAGTACAAGTCTAAACACTTAGAAAATTGAGGAAAAAGAGTGTAAAGACTATACCTGAGCAGCATACTTGGTGACTTTTGCGGCGAGGGTATTATCCCTCGGGTGAGCCGCCGCAATGGCCCGGAAGGAGGCGTCAGTGGTCATCCCCTTCCAAATCTCCTTTGTCATTTTCGGACAATCGTCGGAGAACAAATTCATATCCTCCGTGATTGTCCAAAAGGGCTCCAAGGGGATCTTCCCCTCAGGGATTGTGGCATCACGCAGGGCCCGTTTCCTCTCATGAATGGCCCTCCAGCCAGCAGTAAGAGGCTCCTCTGAAAGTGAGAAGGAAGTTAGGAGTAGAAGAAAAATTCACGAAAAGTAAAGGAGCTGAACTTCGCCTGAAGGCATACCTGGAGGAACCTCGGAGACAGTGTCCTCGGGATCCTCGGGCCCCTCGGAAGAAAGACCCTTACCCTTCTGCCGATACCGCTCCTCGGCAGTAGGTACTTCTACCACTACAGTGTTTCTGGGGGCCTCGAGGTCGGGAGGAGGCACCTCGGCGGAAGTAGCGGGGACCTCGGCCGGTGGAATTTCAACAAGACCAGCCTCTTCGCCAGCTTCTTCTTCCGAAAGCTCTGGCTGAGGAGGCTGGACAGCCTTCCTAGCTCGCTTCGCCGAGGGCCCTGCCCCTGTCGTCTTCCTTCTTCGGGAAGCCACCTTTTTTGTCTGCTCCCCCTTCTCCACTTGGCCAGAAAAGAGGGCCTTGTAGTAGGCGGCAGCCCCATCGCCTATCTCTGAAAAAGAGAAGAAATATCAGCGTAAGTTCGAGGAAAAAATTTAAAGGGGTGGAAGATTACTCACTTTCGGCAAAAGATTCGAAAGAAGTCTCCCCCTTAAGGAGCTTGACCAGCCAGGAGTCCTTCTCGGTGATGGCGGGAGCGGGCATATTGAGGTCAGTCTTGTGCTCCTTAACCACTTTCAACTCCCGAAGGACTTCTTCGGTCATCAACCTCCAGTTGATAGGAAAGGGGTTAAGAGCACGAGGAGAGACCTCGGGAGCCCAGTCAGCGACTGCCCGAATGCGGGCGTCGAAATCCGCGAACACGAAAGCCAACGTGGGGTCAGCAGTATCCTCGGATCAACGACGTCTGCGTTCAGCACTCCCTGAGCCCATCTGGTCGGGACATCAGACCATTTCTTATCCACCTTCAGGAAAAAGAACTTAGGCTGCCACCCCCGCCAGCTATCCTTCGTGTCGAAGGTGAAGGTGAATTTTTTGCTCCCGGATCCCCGAGGCAGCAGAAAATAGAAGCCACCCTTCGGGACCACGTAGAGCTTGTAGTACTGCATGAAAATGATGAAGTGGGGCTTTATCCCGAACACGCCACACATGCAGAGGTAGGCGTTAAAATAGCAGTACGCGTTCGGGGGAAGCTGGTTCACAGCAATGCCATGGAATTGGCAGAACTCGCAAACCACCTTCGGGGGAGGATACCGAAGTCCGGCCTTCAGTTGGGCTCGGAAGACGGTAACCTCGTCGCCGCGGTTTGAAAAAGTAAAATGGCTAGAACGAGGCAGCCTGGTCACAGCGTAAGAGGGAAGAAAGAATTTTTTCTTCCACCTCTCTAGTTTTTCGGGGGTGGTACAGCAAGGATGGGCCAGAAGAGGTTTCTAGCTCTCGGGAACAGGCATCGTAGACATGAAAAAGAGTTTGAGATGGAAAAGAAAATAGTTTCCAGAAAAAACTCAGAAGATGAGTTTGGAAAAAAACAACAATTTTCCAGAAAAACTCAGAAAAACAGAGGAATCAGAGTACTCTGGAAATCAAAACCCACCAAAAGATTTGCCTGAGGACGCCGTCGTGAAAGTTGGTAGGAAAAGCTCTGATTAAAGAAGCTCCGCCACAGAAAGCAAGATAAAATGCAAGAATAGAGGGTAAAGCAGAAAGAGAGCAGAAAAACAGTAAGTGGGACTTATGATAGGATGGGCTATTTATAGGCCAAAGGTGGGTCGCCGAAAAGAGATCATAAGTACCCATTGGAGGCGAACCGTCGCCGTAACTGCCCACTGCACCCGAAAAGGCGCGCCCTCTGTAATTGACGCGTCTCTCTTCCAATGGCAAGAAGCCGCGTGTCAACCGCTGCGCAGAAATAGGGGACACGCCTCCCCAAACGTCCCTGGAAAACCGGTACACACCTCCTGATTGGGACACGTCGTTTGACATCCCTGAAAAGTGGAGACGCACCGCTCAGTCTGACACGCTTGGCCATCAGACCTGCAGAAATAAAAAGCGGGCCACCTCGAGGACACCAAGAGACAGGCTATGGCTGAACAGCCCATGACTTTTGGGCAAGAGGTGTATCTTCGGTACAGGCTTTGCCTCGGAGACACCAAAGAATAGGCCAAGGCCGAACAGCCCAGACCCTCGGGCAAAAGGTGCGACCTCGGAACAGGTTATGCTTCCCAACAAGACTCCTAACGAGAACCTCGGAAAGAGATGCAAACCGAAGTCTTCACTTCGGCTTTCCAGAGGGGGGCATGTGATAGCCAAAGGCTATCGCCTCAATCTGGCCGAACACCCTGCCACAACAATGGCCAGAAGAACTGGCGCTTCCCGGGAACAAGTGGAGTCATGCACCTCAGGAGATAGCCGGAGAGCTCCGAGCCTCGGCACGCCAGTAAAACTTGAGGACTCTATTCGCCCCGCAAGGTTGTGAACAGCGTGCCTTCGGAAAAGTGGCACCAGACATTGCTGCCCGAACATGATATCCCCGAAGGCGGAACCCCCTGGAACTGGGAACCCCCGAACTAAGGGTATGCTTCCCGAAGAGGCTCTGTCCGAACTAGAGGACGACCTCGCCCAGGGACCTCGGGAGTACGGCAGGAGCATTTATGGAAGCATTTAAGGAAGCCTCTGACACGTCCCACCACAGACGTAAAAAGCCGCCCTGACGCGCAGACGCCATCAGAATCACATCATGGCCCGTCTCAGCACAAGGCTCGAGGTGAGCTGGTTACCAACTATCTGTCCCCTACGCCCAGAAGTTCAGGAGCATCCGACCGCACACGTGTCATGATCTGAACGGGCTAGGTATTCCTATATATACAGGAAATAAATACTTGACAGGAGGTTGGTTGGCCGGAGATACAGCTCCCACACTCTGAGAAAATACCAGGCGAGACTTTTCTGCCTTTCTCTTTGAGCTAGTGACTTTCTCCTTTTTCCGGCCACCACTGACTTGGGCGTCGGAGGCTCCCCCCCCGGAAAAACACTCCGGGGGCCTCCTAACCCTGTTTTCCAGCATTTCAGGTACTCTCCTTGGGGCGATCAACCTTCCAGGCATTCTTCCTCCTAGAAGTCTCCTCAACAGTCATCATGACTCACCACGATGAGGCCCCAGGCCATCAAAAACCTTTCATGCATCTAGTTATTAGCCTACAATGCACTATGTGTGTACTTACTTCAACTTGAATTTCAATTTAAGAAGATGAATGAAAAACATTTTCATGGCTCTTATAAAACATAAACAAACTACAAGTCAAAGCATAAAACATAAGTGAATTTACTACAAGTAATAACCGCACATATGCATCATTACATAAGTAGAGACTATGCACATGCCTAAAAGCAACTAGAATACTACTCGACCTAGAGACATTGGGGGCTAAACTAGCATACGTATGTATACAGAAAGACTACTACTGAGATCTATGGTCCACTATGTCTGTCCTTGTACCACTAGCCTCTGCAAGGATGGAAGCCAACTATAGTTAGAACAGACAACTTAACTAGTAAAGCTAGAATCAATGAATGATTCACTAGGTGGTTACCTAGAATATAAATGCTAGCTCAACAACCCTCCAAGGTCACTGGCTCCTTATAGATATAATCTGCACAACAACACTAAAAGGAGTGAGAATCAAAAGATTCCCAGTAAGGGATTTGGGCACCTGCAAAGAAACATTAAAAACCTACAAACAAATCCTAAGGACACTTATATGTATAATATATGAAATCTATTGTGGGCCCAGTGTAGTTTGAGGCCTAACATAAGCGCATATTTAGTGTCCCTTGGGGCACTACCTCTTCCTAGTCCTCGCACGGATGTCACCCCGTGCCTAGTGAGTTCTAGGCCCCTAACTCGCTTGTAGCAACCTTACCTTGCTGATGTCTTAGTGAGCTGAGCTCACTGGTTAACCTTCCTTTTGTTGTGTATAGGTGAACATGGTGGACACTCCTTGCTTGAGTTCTAAGGAACTCATTACGTGCACTAGACTCCTACATAGTGCCTAAAGCCGTTGGTTTGTCTAGACCATTATGGTACTAAGCCTCCACCCAACTAGGTGCACTAGGCTCCCACTTGGTGTCTCAATCTAATATGCTCTCCTAGATCACCAAGGTACTAAGCCTTTCCTATCTAACCTACCAAGGATGCATTAAGCTTTCACTTATGCCTCAAGCCACAACTTAGCTAGGCCACAAGTGCACTAAGCCTTCATCCATGGTGCTCCACTATACACCATTACTTGGTTCACACTATTATGGTAAGATTTTTTATGGATGGACTTAATTTACTAGGTTCCATAGAACCCCTCATGTGCACTAGGGTTTTTCATTGGTTTCTTAAGCTCTAAGCATCCAACTAGAGTACCAATGGTGCTAAACCCCCTTAACCTTTCCTAATGGCCTTATTGTAGTCCTTGAAACATCTTTCGAATTATTTTCCACCATGCTTTGTTTACACTCAAGAAGGCTTCATTAACTACCTAGTGCCTTAAGGAGCCATGGGAGGTACTAAGGCACTAATAAGCACCTTCCACCCCAAGTCCCTGTAGGCACTCTTAATTCTCCTCCTTAAGAAATAAATCCAAGAATAATCTTAGTAGAATTTAGCATCGTGAATCACCTCAATCAGACATCTAAATGAAAAGTTATGCCAAAAAGACTACAGCATGTCAATGCTCTTTAGGGCTTGAGGACGTGGTGGTGAGGTGACGCCAACAACTATAACACTCGGGTTCCAAATATGCCCTGTTTCTACTCCTTGTGTCCATACACACTTTGGGGGCATCAAACACCTTTTAAACATCCAAGGCAAGCCTCAACAATTTCCAAAACTTCAAAACTAGTATAATAAGCCATAAAGACGCTAACCTAACCAAGCATCAAGTGTCCAAATGATCTACACAAGTGCTTGGTCAATACTAATCCATCACAACACAAATCTCACCATAACAATGCATATCTTGCAAACCACATCAAACCTACATTCAAGCGACTAAGACATGCATTATAAGAGTATGTAAACTAAATCTGTTACCTTAATTGAGAAGAGCAAGCAAGCAATCAAGCACCACATGCAACAAAGGCCCCACTAAGGTGTTCCCATGGTTCTAAGAAAAAACCAACATATAAGTCACGAATTCATGCTCATTCTCACTAGACCCAAGCTCGTGGAAGCTCAAGAAACCAAAAACAACAAGAAAACAATAGGATCAAAATGTTACCTAAGCTCCCAAGCATGAAAAACTCAATCCAAAGGTCACCACACCAAAACCATGCAAAAGGAAGCCCATTCATGCATATATACCTCATGGTGCATTGATTTCCATAAAACATTGAAGAGAAATTGAAGTTTTGGCTTGCCTATGGAATTTGAGAGGAGAAGGAGGGTTACAGGTTTGAGATGGAGAAGATGATGAATAGTACCCAAAATCCTACCAAACTGTGTTTAAAAGCACATATATTATGTCCTTGAAGCACAGTAATCCTTGCTTCTAGGCAAAGGATTCATACAAGGACCCTTTGTCTTCCCCTAAAACCTTTTTCAAATTAGGGTATGCTCTTTGTGCCTTTCCTATCTCTTCAATCTATCCAGAGTGAATAGTTTATGTACAAACTTGCACTTCTTCCCATTATTGTCACTTATGCGAAAGGCATAATAAATTGTTCACTTCAGTGGTGTCCTTAGTAGAACCACCTTTTATCAATCATGCATATTTTCTGCTCAAGGCATATGCTGTTAGTGTTGTGCATAAAAGCCAATCATGAGATAATTGTATTTTGGACATTGAGGCATTAATCCAATAATTATGTTTGTTGTTTTGTTTCTGCATAACGTAATAAACATAACTATAACCATAGAACAATGATATTCTTAATTGTCCCCGGTCTAGTATTATCGCAGAGCAAGTCACAATAATACGTAAAGACTAGCATATGTGGAGACTACTATAAGATATGTAGTCTACATATGGGTACAAGTTGGAGAACTCGTGTCTTGGACTGACCCACCATGAGAATGCTACATGGATCATTATATGAGTGTCGTAAGTGATTCTCATAGTGATCATGTATATGCAATCCTTTGACCTAAGGTCATCAAGGTTCCCTACATGTGAGTCAGATACTTTGATACTTCCCTTTGTTGCTCATAATTGAGTGAACTTGAAAAGGTCATTGGGTATGTCACATATCATGCGGAGGGTTTTGTATGATTAAAATGGGATTTGTCCATCCTATGTAGCGGGAGTGATATCTTCAGGCCCCATGATAGAATGAGACTAAGAAAATCCATACCCATGCTCGAATGAGTTGATGTACGATATCAATGTCATCAATTTAAGTTAGTCTACTTGGTAATCAAGAAACCACAAATCGGGCTATAGGGGAGAGTGACACATTCCATGTTTCGTGCTTGGTCTTGATATCTTGGGTAAACGGACAATGGCATATACAGATAATGATCATAAAGGTTTAGTCGAATCACAAACAACCTTGTCATTTGGGTGGCAATGATGTGTTGCTAGGCATCGTTCATTGTTTATGATCATAAATGTGATTTATGACCACTGCCAATGTGATAGGAGCCTATTTGTTACCCACTCTAGGGTAGTCTAGTTATGGTGCCAAAATTGTGCATTTAAAACTCTCAGGATTGCTATGTTCTATAGTCCATCAGAATAATACCCTTAGTGTGCATACCCAAGTGGCCTTCTGGGGCACTATGTAAATGCATGCATATTGGTCCAACCATCAAAACCATATTCACATTTTATGCACACCATGGCAGCAAGGAAGGAAAACACTAGCACAAGTCTTAATCTTGGCTACTTCACATTAGGCAGTCTTATTGAATGTAAGTGACCAGCCACTACACCTGAAACTTCATCAAAAAAAATATATTAATCTAGCCATGTAACCCCATGTTTTCTTTGCTTAATTATCAAGTAAGGTCTTTAAGCAAACCAAGGAATTTGGTTTTACATCGACAGCCCACCTATGGACCAAGTTATGGATTTTTTAAGTTGGTTATAAAATTTTGACCAAATAAACAATAACTTAGCCAACATTCAATGTCATATCTTTGGCTATAGAGCTCCAAATTTAGAAATCCCAAATCATAGTTCAACCTATAGATGTGCTCTAGGTGTTATCATAATTTCATAATAAGATTCATTCTAAACAGGGAGATATAGAACTTTGAGTGTAGAGTCAAAATTCTGGTCACTTTATGACCATTTTGCCCATACAAAATTTCATAACTGTGCAATCACTTCATTCACAAGGGTAAGCCCTCCAAGGCTATCCCATACATGTCAAATATAAATAGGAATTACATGCTCATGCATGTAGCAATTTTATGTGGCCAAAATAGAATTTATAAGTAAGCAGCTTATCATTCACACTTAGGCAGCTTTGCACTACATCACATACATACCGAAAATGTTACTCAAATGTTTAGATACTTGTCTCATTTTACATACACTACATGTGCATTCATACATGTACTACATAATTCTCTTAACGTAGCTAAATATGCACCCTAAGTTACAGGAGTGCTTAAGACACAATGGACTCCAGAAATAGGATGCTGGACAACTACTGCATAGCACAATAAGCACAATCACTAAAAAAACTGAATGTGCACCTAAAATCAGAAAACTTTCTAGATCACAACTAGAGACAGGGACATTAAAAAAACTGACATTTTAGATCAAAACTCAAATGAAAAATGTCAATTTGAATGTGATTTTTCTGCTAGACTTGAAATCTCAAAATTGAGGGGAGTAAGATTCATTGTCAAATTTAGTAAGGGAAACACTTGGTTTTTGGTGGCCAGGGGCCTCATCGTTTATAGTCATGGTGACTGGTGGAGAGACTTCTGGGAGGAAGAACGACTGGTGGAATGGACAGCCTGAAGGGGAGTGCCTGAAAGCTCAGAATCAAAGGGTTAGGAGGCCCCCGGAGTGTTTTTCCGGGGGGGGAGCCTCCGACGCCCAAGTCAGTGGTGGCTGAGAAAAGGCAGAGGAAAATAGCACAAAGGGCTGAAGGGTCTCGCCTGATAGCTTTCTCAGAGTGTGGGAGCCGTGTTTGGCCAACCAACCAGCCTCCTGCCCAGTATTAATTCCTGGTATTTAAAGGAGTGCCTAGCCCGTTCAGATCACGACACGTGTTCGGTCGGATGTTCCCTGAGTTTCTGAGTGTAGGAGACAGATAACCGGTAGCAAGTTGTCCTGAGCCACGTGCTGAGATGGGCCATGATGTGATTCTGACAGCGTCCGTATGTCAGAGCGCCTATTCAGGCGACTTTATGACGTCTGCGAAAGGACGTGCCAGAGGCTTCCTTAAATGCTTCCATAAATGCTCCTGCCGTACTCCCGAGGTCCTTGGGAGAGGTCGTCCCCTAGTTCGGACAGGGCCTCTTCGGGAAACAAGCCCTTAGTTCGGGGGTTCCCAGTTTCAGGGAGTTCCGCCTTCGGGGATATCATGTTCGGCTCGCTATGTCTGGTGCCGCTTTTCTGAAGGCGATATGTTCACAACCTTGGGGGGCGAATAATGTCCTCGGGGCTTCCTGGCGTGCCGGGCTCGGAGCTCTTCGGCTATCTCCCGAGGTGCCTGATCGCACCTTTTCTCGGGTAGCGCCAGCTTCTTCTGGCCATCATTGTGGCAGGGAGTTCGGCTAGATAGAGGCGATAGCGTTTGGCTATCACATGCCCCCCTTTGGAAAGCCGAAGTGAAGACTTCGGTTTTGCATCTCTTTCCGAGGTTTGTGTATGGGAGTTTCTTTGGAAGCTTAACCTATTCCGAGGATGCGCCTTTTGCCCGAAGATCACGGGCTCTTCGGCCTTGGCCTGTTCTTTGGTGTCTTCGAGGTGGAGCCTGTTCCGAAGATACACCTCTTGCCCGAAGGTCATGGGCTGTTCGGCCATAGCCTGTTTCTTGGCGTCCTCGAGGTGGCCTGCTCTTTGTTTCTGTAGGTCTGTTTGGCCAAGCGTGTCAGTCTGAGCGGCGCGTCCCAGTTTCATCCCAGTTTTCCAGGGATGTCAGAAGACGTGTCCCAACTTTCTAGGGACGTTTGGAGGACGTGTCCCCTATTTGCGTGCAGAGGTTGACACGTGGCGCTTTGCCATTGGAGGAGAGTGGCGTCGGTTACAGAGGGCGTGCCTTTTCAGGTGCAGAGAGCAGTTACGGCGACGGTTCGCCTCCAAAGGGTACTTATGACGATTTTTCGGTTACCCATCTCTGGCTTATAAATAGCCCACTCTGCCATAAGTTCCTTTTGCTTTCTCTTCTGCTCTCCTCTCTGCTTTGCCCCTGTTCTTCACTTTCTTGCTTTCTGTGGCGGAGCTATCTTAATCAGAGCTTTTTTCCAGCCAACTTTCACGACGGCGTCCTCAGATTTTGGCAAATCTTTCGGTGGGTTTTTGTTTTTCAGAGCGCTTTGATCCCTGTGTTCTTTTGAGTTTTTCCCTGGAAACTGTTTTCTTCCATTTTCAAACTCATTTTCTGTCGAAAATGCCCCTTCCTGAGAGCTGGCAGCCTCTTTTAGCCCATCCTTGTTGCACCACCCCTGAAAAGTTAGAGAGGTGGAAGAAAAAATTCTTTCTTCCCTCTTACGCCATTACTAGGCTGCCTCGTTCTAGCCATTATGCTTTTTCAAACCGCACTAAGGAGGTTACCATTTTCCGAGCTCAGCTAAAGGCCGGTCTTCGGTATCCTCCCCCGAAGATGGTGTGCGAGTTCTGCAAATTTCATGGCATTGCTGTGAACCAGCTTCCCCCGAACTCGTTCTGCTATTTTAACGCCTACCTCTGCATGTGTGGCGTCTTCGGGATAGAACCCAATTTCAGAATTTTTATGCAGTATTACAAGCTCTCTGTGGTCCCGAAGGGTGGCTTCTATTTCATGCTACCTCAGGGATCCGGGGGCATGAAATTCATGTTCACCTTCGCCACTAAAGATAGCTGGCGGGGGTGGCAACAGAAGTTTTTCTTCATTAAGATGGACGAGGCCTGGTCGTACGTTCCGACCAAATGGGCTCAGGGAACACTGGATGTGGACGTTGCTGATCCGAGGATGCTGCTGACCCCAGAGTTAGCTTCCTTGTTCGCGGATTTCGACGCCCGCATTCGGGCTGTCTCTGACTGGGATCCCGAGGTCGTTCCGCTCGCCCTTTACCCTTTTCCAATCAATTGGAGGTTGATGACCGAAGAGGTCCTTCGGGAGCTAAAGGTGGTAAAGGAGCACGAGACTGACCTCGGGATGCCAGCTCCTGCCATCGCCGGGAAGGATTCCTGGTTGGTCAAGCTTCTTAAGGAGGAAATTTCTTTCGAAGCGCTTGCCGAAAGTGAGTTATCTTCTACTCCTTTACTTTTCTTTCCTCGGACTCACGCTGATGTTTCTCTCCTTTTTCAGAGATGGGCGACGCGACTGCCGCCTATTACAAGTCCCTTTTCACCGGCCAAGTGGAGGAGGGCGACCAGACGAACAAGGTGTCTTCCCGAAGGCGGAAGTCTACTGGCGCGGGACCTTCGAGGAAACGGGCAAAGAGAGCTGCCGAGGCTCCTTTAAAGGAAAATCCCGAGGAAACTGCCGAGGGGCCTGGGGCAGCCGGGATTCCGGAGTCTGAGGCTGCTGCTTCCGAGGTCCCTTCAACCGACGTCCCTCCTCAGAGTCCTACCGCGTCACAGGCTCTCCTTGATGTAGTGGTAGAAGTACCTTCTGCCGAGGAGCGGCGCAAACGGAAGGGCAAGGGCATTTCGGCCGAGGAATCCGAGGACGATGTTGTCGAGGTTCCGCCAGGTTTGTTTCCAGACAAAGTGTACTTCCTTTGTTTTTTTTGGATTGGCTTCTTTGTCTTTAATCTCCTTCTCATTCTTATCACGCAGGGGAGTTGACTACCCCTGGCTTGGTGGCCGATCATGCTCGAAAAGGAGCCCTTCGGGATGCCAAAATCCCGCAAGGGAAGATACCCAAGGAGCCTTTTTGGACGTTCACGGAGGACATGAAATTGTACTCCGAGGACGTTCCTCAAATGGCCAAGGAAATTTCGAAGGGGGTGCTCACCGAGGCCTCCTTCAGGGCTATAGCGGCGGCCCACCCGGGGGATAATACCCTCGCCGCAAAGATTACCGAGCATACTGCTCAGGTATATCCTTCACAGCTCTTTCCCTTCAATTCTTTCCTAAGTTTCTGGTTCTTACTGACCTTGCGTTTATTTTTTTGCAGCTGATGGGGTACACCGCCTTTCTCCGAGTTCGGGTGGCTAGGGAGGCTGCTTTTCGAACTTCGGCCACTCGAACCATGAATGAGACAAGGACCGCACTCGCAGTGTCGGTCGCCAAGAACCATCAGCTGAAAGAGGCTGCTGAGAAAGAAATAGCTGCCCTTCGGGAGGAGTTCCGGAAGGAAAAAGAAGAACTTCAAAAGGACTCCTCCAGGAAGATCGCTGACCTCTGTGACCAAATAAAGGGGATGCTCGCCGCCAACGAGGATCTTCTTCAGCACAAGGCTGGTTCTGACGGCCGTATAGTGTCGTTGACGTGTGAGAATAACGCTCTCCGAGCCGAGGTCGAATCGTTGAAGAACGAGCCGAAGGGGGAGGAGCAGATAAAGGCACTTGAGGAGGAGGTCGAGGATCTGAAGGACGAGCTTGACGACCTCGAGCTTGAGAAGAACAAGTCTGATCGGATGAGCAAGGTCGCGTTCCAGGACGGCTTCTGCCTTGCTCGGCACCAGGTTCTCCAGAGGTTCCCAGATCTGGACCTCTCTTTTCTAGAGGGTCTAAACATTCCTGGAGGACCTCGGTGGAAGTGGTCCAAGCTCGAACATCTGAAACTTCCTCCTTCAATTCCAGCGCCGAAGGTGATGGAAAAGGGCGGGCAGACGAGTGGCTCTCGAGACGCCGCGAACCCTTAGCCAATTTTTAGGGCCCCTTTTCCTTTCCTTCTATTTTGTAATCCTTCTTTATTTTAAAGCAGCATTGCTCTTAATGAGGACTTTTTGGCTAAGTCTTTTCTTGCGAGCTTCTTCATTTCCATTGTCCCGAACACGTTCGCTCAAGAGACTTCGGGAAACCTGCGATTAAAGAAACTTTTTTACCTTCCTTTGTCCCGAGTGCGCTTGCTCGTAAGACTTTCTGGAAGGCCTGAAAAAATTTGACTAAGTCTTTTTGCAGGCTTTTGCATTTCCAATTCGAACATGATTGCTCAAGGGACTTCGGAAACCTTCAGTCAAATTTTTTCTTTTTTCAGTTGTCCCGAGCATGTTTGCTCAAGGGACTTCGGAAAACCTTTCGCGAGATTTTTCACTTCCCATTTTCCCGAGCATGTTCGCTCAAGGGAGTTCGGGAAACCTTCAGTCAAATTTTTTCTTTTTCCAGTTGTCCCGAGCATGTTTGCTCAAGGGACTTCGGAAAACCTTTCGCGAGATTTTTCACTTCCCATTTTCCCGATCATGTTCGCTCAAGGGAGTTCGGGAAATTATCTCTGCGCTGGCTATGGCGAGTACTTCTGCGAGATTTTTGTCTTCCATCTTTCCCGAGCGTGATGGCTCAAGGGACTTTCGAAAAGTCATATCTACGCTTTATCATGGCGAGCACCTCTGCGGAATTTTGTTTTGCATAATTTCTGTACACTTAAGAATTTTTCTCAAGGCCATTCTGTACAACATAACTCCTCCGCCCAACCTCAAGCGTAGAATTTTTTCAAGGCGTCTGAGTGCCAAGTGTTCTTCAATTCTACGCCTTCGGCGTCGCCAAGCTTGTACACGCCTTTTCGTACTTCGTAGCGAACCAGATAGGGTCCTTCCCAGTTTGCGCGAAGTACGCCATGGGATGGCCCTCAGGGTGCGAAGTCGGCCTTTCGGAGAACAAGGTCTCCCTTCTTGATTTCTTTTGGCCTGGCCCGTAAGTTTTACAGCCGTGGCCACTCTTTGCTGAACAGCTTTTCTTCTCAGCTTGGCTATTTCTCTGTGTTCGGCCATAAGATAGAGATTGGTTCTGAGGCCGAGGTCATTACCACCTTCATCAAATACTTGCGCCCGTACTGAAGGTTGAACTACCTCTAGTGGGATAATAGCCTCTGTTCCGAAGATGAGTGAGGAAGGAGTTTCCCCTGTGGCTCTTCGGGGCGTCGTTCGGTAGCTCCATAGTACACTTTGGAGTTCTCCTGGCCAATTCCCCTTGGCTTCCCCTAGTCTCCTTTTCAGGCCATCATTTGTGGTCCTGTTCGATACTTCTATCTGCCCGTTGCTTTGGGGGTGAGCTATTGGGTCGAAGTGCATCTTTATTCCGAGGTCGCTGATTAATTTTTGGAATCCTTTGTCTGTGAACTGGGATCCATTATCAGCTACTAGTACCCTCGGTATGCCAAATCTGCATACGATGTTCTTCCATAGGAACTTCTGCACTTCTTTTGCCGAGATAGTTGTTAGTGGTTCTGCCTCCTCCCACTTTGAGAAATAGTCCACTGCTACCACGCAGAATTTCATGCCTCCGGGTGCTGTGGGGAGTGGCCCAATAAGGTCTATACCCCAGACTGCGAAGGGCCAAGGATAGTCTGCCGAAGTTACCATTTCTGAGGGTGTCCTCTGGTTTTTCGCGTGTCTCTGGCAACTGCCACATTTCCGGGCGAACTGTCTTGCGTCCTTTCTCAGGGTAGGCCAGAAGTATCCTTGGGGGAGTATCACTACTGCCAGGGCATTAGTTCCAATGTGTCAACCACACATGCCTTCGTGAACTTCTTCAAGGACCATTTCAGTATCTTTTTCATCCACACATCTTTGCAGCGGATTCCCATATCCCTGCCGATATAACTCTTCATCAATCAGGAAGAAGCTTTCGGAGTGTCTTCACAGTCTTGCAGCATCGCCGGGGTCTTCGGGGAGCAAATTCTCTACGAGTTATCTTTTTATTGGGTCTTTCCATCCCATTCCCGAGGTCATCATGCTCAGCACTGAGATGCTCGGATGGTCTGGCACCTGGGTATATGTTTTCGACTTCGCCAAGCAATCTGCCTCAGAGTTATTCCGCCGATGTTCCTTCACGATCCGTACGACGTCAATCTTGGATGAGCCTTGCTACTAGCTCATGATATTTTCCCAAAATTGGGTCCTTCGCCCCATAATCTCCTGCTGTCTACCGAACTTGGTAGCCTTCGTTACCTCTAGGCCTTCGGGGCCCCTGATAATACGCCTTGAGCTTTTATGGCCTTCCGTGGCTCATACGTAATTTCGTGTTCATCATGCTCTATGCACCACTTGGAGAGCCTTCGCGAATGATTGCAGCCTTCTCCCTGCAAGCACCAAGGCGTATATAGCTTTTTGAAGCAAAGGGTACCTGACTTCGGCGCCATGCAGGGACTTGCTGACATAGTAGACCGGTCATTGCTTTGACCCTTCTTCCTTCATGAGGACCGAGCTCACAGCTTTTTCTGTGACGGCGAGGTATAGTACGAGGGGCTCTCCCTCCCGAGGTTGTCGCAGAGTCGGCGGCTGGCCAGGTAGACTTTGAGTTCTTCCCAGGCCTTTTGGCAATCTTCATCCCAAGGATGATCATTTCTTCCGAGGTCGCCTTCCATTTTTGTTGCCTTTGTGAGGACTTTGGAGAAAGGTCTACACCTATCTCCGTACCTGGCAATAAACCTGCTCAGAAAGGTTATTCTTCCGGTGAGTCTCTGTGCATCTTTGACAGTGCCAGGAGTTCGGAATTCAAGCAGGGCCTTAATCTTCTCGGGGTTAGCGTCGATGCCTCTTTCGGATACCATGTACCTAAGGAATTTTCCCGAAGTCTCCCCGAAGATGCACTTCTCAGGATTAAGGCGGTTCCCGGTGGCTCTGAGCTTTTGGAAAGTTTCCTCTAAATCTGCAATGCGGTAGCCAGGCAGCTTGGTCTTGACTAGCATATCATCAACATACACCTCCATGTTTCTCCTTCTTTGAAGACCTTGTTCATCAGCCTCTGGTAGGTGGCTCCTGCATTTTTTAGCCCAGATGGCATCCTGATATAGCAGTATGTTCCTCCCTCGGTGATGAAGGCAGTCTTCTCTTCATCTTCGGGGTCCATCCTTATCTGATGGTAGCCACCGAAGGCGTTTAGGAAACTTAGGAGCCCATGTTCAGCAGTTGAATCTATTGGTGGCAGAGGGTATGAGTCTTTCGGGCAAGCATCGTTCAAGTTTCTGAGGTCGATGCACATCCGGAGTTTGCTGCTACCTTCTTTTGTGGTGATGACCACGTTGCTTAACCATTCGGGGTACTTGACCTCCCTGATAACCTCAGCATCTAGGAGACGCTGGACTTCGGTTTTGACAAAGTTGCTTTTGTGGGCTGAGATGCTTCGTTTCTTTTGCTGGACAGGCCTTGCTTCCGAACTTACTTTGAGGCTATGCTGTATTATGCCAGGGTTCACCCCCGGCATATTTTTTGGCGAGTAGGCAAACAGATCTTTATTTTCCAGCAGAAAGGATACAAGATTTTCCTTGTCACCTTCGGCCAAGCTCTTCCCTATTCGGGTAGATTGACCTGGAACAAGCTCTATTGCTTCCATTTCTGTCTTGGCGAGATCTTCTTCTTTGCCTTTTTCTGGTCCCCTTGCCTCCATTGTTTGCGCGAGGTTGTTGCCGGAGCTTTTCGCACTTTCATGAACACCTTTCTTACCCCGGCTTGGTCTATGAACACCTTTCTTACCTCGGCTTGGTCTATGAACACCTCTGCATCTCCATCCTTGGTGGCGAATGTGATAGTGAAGTACTTCACATTAGGGCGAATATGCTGGTTCCCCATTGTCTGCCTTCCAAGGATGGCATTGTATGAGGATGGGGCGTTCATGACGATGAATCTCGCTATTGTGGAGGCGTGCAACTCAGCTGCTCTGTTCAGCGAAGTCCCTTTTATCATCAGCGGGAGGTCGATCCATCCGAGGACGGGGAGTTCGGATGGTCCAACCCCAAAAGTGGGCGAGGCGACAGGCTTCAGTTCGCTGCCGGAGATGCCCACGCTCGGCAGCAGGTGCGATAATAGGACGTCAGCATTTGAGCCATCATCAAGCAATACTCTTTTGACGTCCCAGTTCCCTACTCTCGCCATAATCAGTAGCGGATCGTCGTGGGGGAAGACGACGGTGGAGCCTCCTTTGCGAGCCAGCTTCTTTGATGGACTTTGATACTCCATGACTGCAATTTCTCTGGCTTTTCGCTTTCTTTCCGAGGATGGGAGCCCCGTGGTGATGGTTTAGATAACCCCTGCTGGAGGTGGAGGGCGCTTTTTCGGACTTCTATTTCTCCGCCTGTCGGAGTCATAGTCCTCATCTTCGGCCCCTTCTTCCTCCATTTTTCTGCCTTTCGGGGATGGCATCCTCAGGTATTTCCGAAGTTGTCCATTTTTTATCAGCAACTCTATGTACTTCTTCAGCTAGAAGCAGTCTTCGGTGTCATGACCGTGGTCGCGATGAAACTGGCAGAACTCCTTTGCACTCTTCTTATTATCGGCGGTCATGGCCCTTGGTCGCCGAATCTGCGTCCCTTGCCTTTCCAGCGCCATGAGAATGTTGGTCCATAAAGTGCTCAATGGTGTGAAACTTTGAGGTCTTTTTTCTTTGCATCCTCCGAGGTCGTCCTGCGTATTCGGTAGGATGCCGAGCTTGTTGACTGGACTCTTCGGGGCGGTGGTGATCAGACTTCGGCCCAGCCATTCTTAGTTCTTCGGCGGTCATGTGCTGTTCTGATCTTCGGTAAAATTCTCCGAGGGTCTCCGAGGGGTCCTTTGAGAACTCGTAGAACAGCTGTGAGTCTCGCCGAAGGCCTCGTGTCATGGCAAGAATGCGGATTTCGGGCCTGAAGTCTGGGACGCTCAGAGCTTCCCTGTTGAATCTTTCGACAAAGTCTCGGATGGTTTCTCCATTCCCCTGCTCTATGTCGAACATCTGCACAGGCATCTTCACCGTAGGTCGGCTCCCGATGAACTGCTGGGCGAAGGCTGTGGACAACTCCTGGAACTCAATGATGGTTCCTGAAGGCAAGGAATTGTACCACGCCGTTGCTGGCCCTGTGAGGGTGACTTCGAAGCACTTGCACATGGTAGCGTCGTCAGCACCGTGTATTATCATGCTGTGTTTGTACTTCGTCAGATGGGCCTGTGGATCAGTACGGCCATCATAAATCTCCAACCGAGGTACTCTGAAGTCACCTGGCATGGCTGCCTCAACAACGGCCTGAATAAATGGCGAGTCATCTTCGCAGCCTGTTCCCGAGAGTCTGGCCCAAACGGGTTTTCTGGCCACTTGTTTCTCCACTCTGTCCAGCCGTGCTAGTATCCTCTCCATCAGCACTGTGGCGATAGGGCCTTCTTCAGGGGATGAAGATTGCCGGTGCCTCTTCGGGGGGCGAGTTCGGCGCTGAGGGGACAAGGACCTCGCCACAGGCGCCGAACTGCTTCGCTGTGAGACTCTCAGTCGCTTGGACCCGGTTTGTCCCACAGGCCGTTTCCCGAGGGCTATATCTTCTGTGGATGATTCTTCGCTAGGGTCTCCACTCCCCGAACTGCGATGTTTAGACTTGGGGCTTCTCCCTCGAGGGCGTGTCGGTGAGGGGGGTCTCTGGGCCGGTGTTTGCTGTGGCCACCTTCGGTCGATCTGCTGGGTCATTTCAGACACGACCGAACGCTGAAAGTCTCTCAAGAAGCTCATGGTGATTACCAGAGGGCGGTCTTCCTCAGGCGCAGAAGTCCCTGGGAGTGTTTGCTCAGCAGCCGGTTGTATCTCAGGCGCGGACGGGGACTTCGAGAGCCTCTTGTCCTTAGAACGCCGAGTCTCAACGATGGCGATCTCAGAGCGGGTTCCCACAGACGGTGCCAAATGGTGGCCAGGGGCCTCATCGTTTATAGTCATGGTGACTAGTGCAGAGACTTCTGGGAGGAAGAACGCCTGGTGGAATGGACAGCCCGAAGGGGAGTGCCTGAAAGCTCAGAATCAAAGGGTTAGGAGGCTCCCGGAGTGTTTTTCCGGTGGGGGAGCCTCCGACGCCCAAGTCAGTGGTGGCTGAGAAAAGGCAGAGAAAAATAGCACAAAGGGCTGAAGGGTCTCGCCTGATAGCTTTCTCAGAGTGTGGGAGCCGTGTTTGGCCAACCAACCAGCCTCCTGCCCAGTATTAATTCCTGGTATTTAAAGGAGTGCCTAGCCCGTTCAGATCACGACACGTGTTCGGTCGGATGTTCCCTGAGTTTCTGGGCGTAGGAGACAGATAACCGGTAGCAAGTTGTCCTGAGCCACGTGCTGAGATGGGCCATGATGTGATTCTGACGGCGTCCGTATGTCAGAGCGCCTATTCAGGCGACTTTATGACGTCTGCGAAAGGACGTGTCAGAGGCTTCCTTAAATGCTTCCATAAATGCTCCTGCCGTACTCTCGAGGTCCCTGGGTGAGGTCGTCCTCTAGTTCGGACAGGGCCTCTTCGGGAAACAAGCGCTTAGTTCGGGGGTTCCCAGTTTCAGGGAGTTCCGCCTTCGGGGATATCATGTTCGGCTCGCTATGTCTGGTGCCGCTTTTTCGAAGGCGATATGTTCACAACCTTGGGGGGCGAATAGTGTCCTCGGGGCTTCCTGGCGTGCCGGGCTCGGAGCTCTTCGGCTATCTCCCGAGGTGCTTGATCGCACCTTTTCTCGGGTAGCGCCAGCTTCTTCTGGCCATCATTGTGGCAGGGAGTTCGGCCAGATAGAGGCGATAGCGTTTGGCTATCAGTTTATTAAGGAAATGTGTGACCCTCTTTAAAACCTGAAGCCAAAGGCACTAAAACAAAAAATCACAATGCATATATACAAGATATAGCAACCAAATGCAGCAGCCATTCACAACCAGCAGACATATGAAATGTGGCAGCAACATAAACCATAGGTTAATCCATAAAACATGCAATGAACTTAAGTAAATCACTATGGAAGCCTTCCTCAAGCTAATTCTTGGTCTTAGGAGGATTTTAACACTAGTTAGTACTAACTTCGCACTCTAGAAACCCTCACTTCACTGCCATCATTGTGCACTTCACACTAGGTCGCAAAACCTTCAATAAGTACACTCCCCGTCACTAAGCTTGGCTCATCAAGCTCATGGCTCTCTTCCAACCTTAGCCCTAGCTCCATGGATGCTTGAAAATATGGTAAACAATCCATGAGAGCAAGAGAACCCTTACCAAGATGAATAGGCCAAATTTGAAGCTCGATCTGTAAAGTATTCAAGCAATAGCTTTAGTTTGCTTCCAATTGCTTCCTTTTCCATTCAATTTCAATCTAGGAGGTATGATGGCTATGATGGAGCTATGGAAGAAGTGTGGAGGAGGGTGGTTGCTGTTTGGGTCAAATATGACCGAAGAAAAAATGAATTTGGCTTCTTAAATTAGCTTTAGGGCACTAAATATCCTTATTAGCCTTAATCATACCTTATGTCATTATCTTTGCCCATAAGCATGATTTCTTTGTCCTAAACTTATTGGTCCACATTTTGCCCACCCTTTTGACTATTCATCAAGCCATAGCCGCCTTCCCCATGGTGGGATATGTTAGTGTTGTGCCCAAAAGCCAATCATGAGATGATTGTATTTTTTGCACATTGAGTCATGATATTTTATTAAGGCATTAATTCAGCAATTATGTTTGTTGTTCTATTTCTGCGTAATGTAATAAACATAACTGTAACCTTAGAATAAAGATATTTTCAAACGTCCCTAGTCTAGTATTATTGTGGAGCGGGTTGCAATAATACATAATGACTAGCATATGTGGAGACTAATATGAGATATGTAGTCTACATATTGGTACAAGTTGGAGAACTTGTGTACTTGACCGACCCACCACGAGAACACTACATGGATCATTATATGAGTGCCATATGTGATTCTCATAGCGATCATGGTATATGTAGTCCTTCGACCTAAGATCATCAAGGTTCCCTACATGTGAGTCACATACTTTGATACTTTCCTTTCTTGCTCGTAACTGAGTGAACTTGAAGGAAGTCATTGGGTGTGTCACATATCATGCGGAGGGATTTGTATGATCAAGATGGAATTTTTCCCTTCTATGTAACGGGAGTGATATCTTCAGGCCCCTTGATAGAGTGAGACTTAGAAAATGCATGGCGATGCTCGGATGAGTTGATATACAATATCAATGTCATCAGTTTAAGTTGCTCTACTTGGTAATCAAGAAATCAATGATTGGGCTATATGAGAGTGACACATTCCATGTCTCGTGCTTAGTCTTGATATGTTGGACAAAGGGACAATGGCATATATCGGTGATGATCATAAAGGTTTAGTCGAATCATCGACAATCTTGTCACTTGGGTAGCAATGATGTGTTGCTGGACACCACTCATTGCTTATTATCATAAATGTGATTTATGATCATTGCCAACGTGGTAAGAGCCTATTGGGTCACACACATAGAGCTATTTGGATCATTAGAGTGCATGGGCTAATTATTTGGGTTATGGTTTTACAATAATTTCGTATTAATAATGGGCCCAAGAGTTGAGCCATTATTAAGCCCGAAATTAAAGCTTAATTGGATTAGGGCTTTGCAACCCATTAGGCCTGGAAGTTGAGTCTTACTATAAATACAACTTTTAGTGAGAAATTTGTAGCTTCTTGCCCTAGCCTCCCAAAAGGACAACCGCACTCTTCTCTTGCAATTCCTTGGAGGACGCAAGCTAGCACTGCGAGCGCAAGAGAAACGCATCTTCCGGGATGTGGTGGAAGCATGGTGATCCCGAGAGGCTCGTGTGGATACCATACAGAGCTTGAACACGTCAACTGTTCAGGTTTTGTGATTCGACTCTATAGTTGAGTGAGAGATCTCAACCGAAAATTAGGTATGAAAATTTTGAACACCCGGTTTACCTCGTTTCACTTGGATCCTGGAGGGTTTCGGTTAAATTCCGGTGTGTTGTTTGGCTCCCAAAACCCAACAGGATAACCCGACAATTCCACCCTTTGACTTAAGTCAAAAGCTTGAACACCTTAAGGTTTACATTAAGACATTTAGGTCCCCAATGCCTTTAGTGTTTCCTTTGTCCAAACTTGTCTTCCATGAGCAATTTGGTCCTCCAATAGCACTTTCATACCATTCATATCCTTCTCATAACTCTCCAAGGCTCTTTCTTGAGAGTTTTGCAATTAAGTACCCAAATTTCCAAAACCTTACAAAAAGGTCCATATGTTACTTGAAAAACAAGCAATTCTTAAGGATTTTCTTGGGGGCCAAGTTACGAAGTTATAACACTTTTAAGGAGTTTTTCATTATACCTTTTACCCCTGATACTTCAATCACTACGAAGAGAATTATACAATATAGTGGTTTTTTGACCATTATGCCACACTTGTAATTCTCCCATTTTTGTAATGTGGTAATACTATTGGGTCACACACGTAGTGCTAACTGGATTATTTGAGTGCATTGGCGGAATTGTTTAGTCTTATTTTCATGATAAATTCATATTAATGATTGGACCAAAGGTTAGGCCATTATTAGGCCTGAAATTAAAGCTTAATTCGATTAGGGCTTTGAAACCCATTAGGCTTTGGGTTTGAGTTTCGCTATAAATACATCATATAGTGAGAATTTCATAGTAATTGCCCTAGCCTCCTTAAGGACAAAATCAGAAGAGGTTTGAAAGTTCCAACCGTACTTTTCTCCTGGCATTCCTCGGAGGACACAGGTTACCACTGCGAGCACAAGAGGAACACATCTACCAAGACGTGGTGGAGGCGCGGTGATCCTGAGAGGCTTGTGTGGATACCAAAGAGAGCTTGAACACGTCAACTGTGCAAGTGTTGGGATTCAACTCAACAGTTGGGTAAAACTAGGTACAAAATTTTGAGCACCTGATTTACCCTATTCGCTTGGGTCTTGAAGGGTTTCAGTTATATTCCACTGCGCTTGCTTGGTCTCGGAACGCTACATCTGCCACCAAGTTGCCTTTGCCTTTAGTATACTTAATGCTACAATCATCCATAATATACTTTAACCATCTTCTTTGCCTCATGTTCAACTCTTTCTGAGCAAACAAGTACTTTAGGCTTTAGGTTTTTATGGTCAAAGTATATCACAAATGCCCTTCCCAATAGGTAATGCCTCCATTGCTTTAAGGCATAGATCACTGCAGCAAGTTCTAGGTCATGGGTAGGGTAGTTTTGTTCTTGAGGTCTCAACTGCCTTGACCTATGAGCAATCACATTCCTTTCTTACATCAATAAACATCCTAACCCAAATCTAGATGAATTTGTAAAGATGGTGTAGGACTTGTTTGGATTAGGTAGGATTAACACTAGAGCTTGAATCAATCTACACTTTAGCTCTTGAAAACTGTTTTCACATTTTTTAGTCCACTCAAACTTTTGACCCTTCTAGGTCAGCTGAGTAAGAACTGAAGTAATCATTGTGAATTTTGGTTAAAATCTCCTATAATATCTTGTTAATCGAAGAAAAATTCCAACTTCCTTTACACTCTTAGGTATTTCCTAGTCTTGCACAGCCTTAACTTTTTCAGGGTCTACTCTAAGTCATTTGTGCATCAATGATGTTTCCTAGGAATGATACCTCTTTAATCCAAAGTTTCCACGTGGAAAATTTTACATACAACTAGTTTTCCATCAAGTCTTCTATCCTCATCTTCAGCTTCTTCATTCTCTTCATTTTCATCAGTAGGAACATTAACCATGTTATTATTCCTATAACCTTCCCCGACATCTTCCTGATTCTACTCTTATGGTGTAGCTTGTGTTCCTTATTGATATCCTTGTAGAAGCCGTACTAAGCCTTTATTTATCTGGGCAAGATTTCTCTACAGCTCTGCGTACACTTGAGGCATATTTAATTTAGGTGTAGGGTTCGTTGTCCCTTGAGCCCTTTGTGTTGTCTGTTCACCCCTTCTTTGTTCTTCATTCCTTATCTCTAGCCTTTGCTTACTGGCATGTTTTAGAGGTCCTTGATCCCTTCTCCTTGTGGCAACCATTTTCTTATTCTAGGACAATCAGAAGAGCACAATATACACTGTGTGCTAGGTACTTAACACTAGCAGCTGACCTAACTAAGCTACATGTATGCAACTATATGCATCATCTCATATGCACATTAGCCATATTGAAACCTTGCTCTGATAACAACTTCTGTTACCACTTCAAGAGCTTAAATATAGTGAACGTATTTAGTGCATCCAATTCCTAGGGCAATGCATGTTATGTAGGCCAATCAAAACAGTGCTCACTATTTTGAGACAAGCGGCCCTCGTAGTCATTATATAAATATATATATATATATTTGTCTAACCATCACACACATATTCACATAAAATCTCACTTGGAAGGGAAGACAATGGCCAAAACCTTATATTGAGCCAAATTAAAGCTCATGGACAATTACATGTACACTTGTTGCACTTGGTGCCTTTTTCACGTATCTAAACTTTCACACCATATCCAACTTAAATTCTACACATGTCCTCCTATGCCCTAAAGGATTTAAAGCCTTTAATTATACTTAAAAATTCATAGGGGAACAAGTTTGAGGCATAAATTCCATCTAGAAACCACATTATGAACTTTACAAGTCATTCGGGTAAAATGACCAAATGAACAGTAACCATCAAAATGGCCAACTTTGACAGGCCATATCTTAGGCTATGGGGCACTAAATTGAGTGATTTGAATGGCAAATTATTCATCTCAAAGAATACTAATCGATGTCAAAATTTGACAGCTACATTCAACTTGTACAGGAAGTTATGGCTTCTAGACTATAGGGTGTCAAAACATAGCAACAATTTCCCATAATGCCCATACAAAATTTGCAAATAAATCACCCACTTCACTTTTAAGTGAAAACTAGATTGGGAAGGTTCACACATGCCTTAAACATTTTGGAAAGTCACTCCCCTAAATTTAGAGCCATTTCATACACATTGAACATAATTTCCTTTAAAATAGCCCATACCTAGCAAAATGGACAGAATTGCACATACATGCTCAAACATCACTTCATTACTTCAAATATCATCCATACAACTTCTAAAGTTTTTTTACTTGCATAAATGCATCATACATATGCCCTAGTTTTATTGGTTATCGACACTAGCTTCTTGGAGAGGCTTACAAACATAATGCACTCCAGAAACATCAAACGGCAGCTGCTGCGTGAGGCAGAAAGTACCAACACAAAATTTAGTAAATGTGCTCCAAAAATTATGAAAAACTCCATTTCAATAATAAACATATGGTAGTTTATGTACCTGAAATTTCACATAAAAAATTGAACTACAAGTATTAATTTGATTGCTCTCTTTCAAGATCACCTGAAATTGGGACAGAAAGGGTGATAAGTTGCTTTAAAGAACTTAGTAAGGGCTTATCATTAAAATCTTAAATTCCAGCCATATACCTGAAATCAAAAGATAGTAAAACACAAAAATACAACACATATATGCAAATATAGCCATCAAAATGAACAAACACACCCAGGAACAAACATATGTAATGCTGGCACCAAGAACACATTAGGGTTAGTCTATGAACATTCACATAATCAATATGTAATCACTATGGCAGCCCTCCTCAAGCTAAGCTTGGTCTTAGGAGGTCATTAGGTCTTATTTAGTAGTAACTTAGGCTCTAGAAACCCTTTCATAAGCTACCATATTTGTGCATGAAAAATAGTAAGGTGGAAACCTTGTTCATGCACTCCCCCTTAACCTATACTTGGTTCATAGAGCCCTTTGCTCTCTTCCAAGCATAGTCTTAGCTTGATGGATGTTTGATCATCACCTTAGAAAAGTAAACGACCATGAAACATGAAGATAAACCCTCATCTTGGCTGTCAAAACCCAAAAACTCTAGGTAAAACTCAATAAACCCAAAACTAGGGTTTTTGTGCTCTTTGTTGAATTCTCTTGCTCTCTCTTGCTTTCTTTTCATTTCTTAAGCCATGGTGGATACGGAGGGCTATAGAAGATATCAAGGAAGAACCCTATATATTGGGGGCTGAATATGCAGGAAGAAATTAAAGAAGTGCCTAAGAAATGAAGATTTTTCTTCATTTATTCATCATTTTGACTTATGTAAAAAATATCTCATGGCACAGTTAAAATTTTTGTAACTTCAAGCTTACACTTGGACATATTTTGGCCAGCCAAATAGGGAGGGAAAATGATCGATTTTGACCTCTTTTAACCTTGTCAAAATCATTATAACTTTAGGCAAAAAGTTGGACACTTAAGCACCTTAGTTGTCATTATGCCATAAATTGCAATCTTTGCCTCTTTGAGCTCTTTGGTCCCCAAAAATATCTTGAACTCCATCCATGCCCTTTCTTCATAATTCTATCCATGTCCTCTCCATAGCCATCTTTGGAAATTTGTGCAGTTGAGTACCCAACCTTTGTAACCTTACAATTTAGTCCATAGGCTATTTGAAAATTAGGCAATGTATTAATGGTTTCCTAAGGACCAAACTATCATTGTGTGTGCCACTTAAGGGCATCTATATTAAATACGTTACACTTCATTATTCATACACTATGGTGAAAATTAATGCATATAAGTTTAGATCCTTATGTTATAATTTTCCCATTTTGTGAAGGTGGTAACATGGTGGAGGTAGGATAATGACTAGGACCTTCCATTATGATAATCTACAACCTTATTTCTTGTAGGTGTCATCAATGAAATGAAGGCTCTCATCATTTTCCTTTATGTATTACTATTACCTATGAAGATTTGCGCAATAATTAAAGGATTAACAAATGAGGTCCCAGGTAGACCTTTAAGAAACAAGGCCCTAAAATAAGACCATTGAAAGGGTTGAAAAAGTACCAGACAAAATGAACGAAGGCCAATAGTGGCCATTAGGGTGATGACCCCGTGAAAGGCTGGTTAAAAGAGGTACAAAATGGCCAATGGGGCCCTGGCCCAAGTAAATATCTGAGGTTAAGCCAAGATGAAGCCAAATGGTGATTGGAGCAAAAAATGGAAAAACATTTTACTTATCAAAAGTTCTTGAAACATAAGCTAAAAGTTCAAAATCCAAAAGAACTGAGCCATACCAATCAACTGAACTGCAAAAAATAAAAAAATAAAATATGGGCCGAAGGAGAAAATGAAGGAATTTTGTTAAGACTTTACTAAATTTACAAATATAGCAGAATCATTAGAAATTACAAGTTCCTCTTTGTGACTACCATAAAACAACAAAGAAGAGCCATAGATTTGATAGTTGTGGAGGAGCGCAAATCAGATGATGGCATCTTTGTGAACCCAATGTAGATATAGGATAGGACGCACTGTTACCACCTCATAAAAATGAGAGAATTACAAGTGTGTCATAATGGCTAAAAACCATTATATTGTGTAATTCTTACTATAGTGATTGAAGTGTGGGGGTAAAAGGCATGATCAACTCCTCCTTAAAAGTGTTCCAAGTTGGTAACTTGGCCCCCAAGAAAAGCTTTAAGGATTGCTTGTTTGTCATGCAACCTATGGACTTTTTTGTAAGGTTTTGGAAATTCGGGCACTCAATTGCAAAACTCTCAAGAAAGAGACTTGGGGAGTTATGGGAACGATATGAATGGTATGAAAGTGCTATTGAAGGACCAAATTGCTCATGGAAGACAAGTTTGGACAAAGGAAACACTAAAGGCATTAAGGACCTAAATGTCTAAATGTAAATTTAAGGTGTTCAAGCTTTTGACTTAAGCCTGAGGGTGGAATTGTGGGGTTATCCCACCATGAGGGAGGCAGCCAAGACTTAATGAATAGTCAAAAATGTTGGGCACATGTGTACCAATGAGTTTAAGACAAAGAAACCATAATTAGTGAGAAGGAAAATGAGATAAAGCAAGGTTAAGCTTGTTAAGTGTGTTTTGTGCCCTTAAGCTTGTTAAGTGTGTTTTGTGCCCTTAAGCTCATTTAAGGCCATTTAAGTGGCCCAAATCACTTATCTCTCTCTCATTTTGGTCCTGCTCCAACCCAAGAACACAACCACCACACCTTCAAACTTGCAATTGATTGAAATTGAAGGCAAAAGGAAGCAATTGGCAGCAAACTAGAGCTATTGCTTGAGTACTTCAAGGATCAAGCTTGATTTTTTGCCTACCTACTTTGGTAAGGTTTCTCTTGATCTCATGGGTTGTTTTCTGTATTTTCAAGCAACCATGGAGCTAGGGCTAAGCTTGGAAGAGAGCCATGAGCTTGATGAACCAAGCTTAGTGAAGGGAGTGCACTTATTGAAGGTTTTGTGACCTAGTGTGGAGTGCATAGTGATGGCAGCGAATTTCTGGATTTCTAGAGCCCAAAAGTTAGTACTAACTAGTGAAAAAATCCTCCTAAGACCAAGCATTAGCTTGAGGAGGGCTTCCATAGTGATTTGGTTATGTTTATTACATGTTTTATGGACTAACCTATGGTATATGTTGCTGCCACATTTCATGTGTTTGTTTGTTGTGAATGGCTGCCGCATTTGATTGCTATATCTTGTTTATATGCATTTGTGGTTTTTGTGTTTTAGTGTCTTTGGATTCAGGTTTTAATGATGGTTACATTACCTATTGAATCCAAGTGCTACCCTTACTAAGTTTCTCAATGAAACTTCCCTCAATTCTGTCATTTCAGGTCCAGCAGAAAGATCACCTTCAAACTAACCTTTTTAGTTTGAGTTTTGATCTAAAATTTCAGGTAAATGAACTTCCATATGTCTATTTATGATCTGGAAATTTTGGTGATTTTAGGAGCACATTTGGTATTTTTAATGGTGGTACTTACTGTGTTGTGCAGCAGCTGTTCAGCATCCTGTTTCTGGAGTCCATTGTGTCTCAGACACTTCTGTAACCTAAGGTCCGTATTTTGCTGAGTTAAGACCATATTGTAGTGCATGTATGCATGTACATGTAGTGTATGTAAAATGAGACAAGTATGTGAACATTTGAGTAATGTTTTCGGCTATGTAAGTGATGTGGGGCAAAGCTGCCTAAGTGTGAATGATGGGCTGCTTACGTGTAAATTCTGTTTTGGCCACATAAAGTTGTTAAAAGCAAGGGAATGTAATTCCTATGTGTAATGGATATATATGGGATAGATTTGGAGGGTTTTCCCCTTGTGAATGAATTTGTACACTTATGAAATCTTGTATGGGCAAAATGGTCATAAAGTGAAGAGAATTTTGACTCTGGACTTAAAATTCTATATCTCACTATGTAGAAAGAATCTTGGTATGAAATTTTCACCACGCCTAGAGAACCTATATAGGTTGAACTGGGATTTCGAGCCCTGGAGCCAAAGATATTATCTTGTAAATTTGGCTAAGTTACTGTTCATTTTGTCAGAATTTTGTAACCAATTTAAAAAATCCATAACTTTGTCCATAGGTGGGCTAGTGATGTAAAACAAAATTCCTTGGTTTCCTCTAAGTCTCTACTTATTATTGGAGCAAATAAAATAGGGGGGTATATAGCTAGAATGATACAGTTTATTAGTGGAAGTTACAGGCACAGTGGCTGGTCACTAGAACTTAACAAGATTGCCTAATGTGTGGTAGCCAAGATTAAGATTTGTGCTAGTGTTTTCATTCTTTGCTGCCATGGTGTGCATGAAATGTGAATATGTGTATGATGGTTGGATCAATATGCATGTGTTTGCATAGTGCGCAAGAGGGCCACTTTGGTAAGCACACTAAGCGTAGTGTTCTAATGGCCTACAGAACATTAGCAATCCTGGGAATCTAAATGCACAATTTTGGCACCATATTGGACTGCCCCAGAGTGGGTAACACACACGAATCATATGATGATGGCAATGGCTAGGGACCATTGGTATTGAGCTGATGGAAGTAGCACATACCAACACTAGCTAGGATTTTACTTGTCGGAGTACCTCACCCAACCTTATCAATACCTAAAATAGTGCCTCCATGGTATCTGTGGCAACTAACAATTCATCGAACAATGCTAGCCCATGTTTATCCTTTTTTTTCCACACATTAAAAGTGAAACACAGCAAGATTGATAAATCAAAGTCTAGGTGCTTTTGCTCAACCTACAAGTGATAAGGAAAGAAGCCATCACAAAATTCTTTGAGGGCTTCAAAAAGCCCCCTTTCCATCACTTTGGTGGCTAATAGAAACTCCTTCACATAAGACTTGGCATTTTGGTAAAGCTACAAATGTGCCCTTGTAGATCCCAGATAGCTTCGTCGACCCTGATGGCTCATTAGAAAGGGAAAGTGGCATTGCCCCACTTGAGATGGACTCACTTTAAGGAGCCATCGAACCCAGGTGGAGCCTCTCCTCAACATCTAAAAGTTTTTTTTATCAAGAGCCCCCAATTGGGCCCTTAATTACTAGGTTTCCTCGCAATCCAACCTTTCCCACTCTTCTGCCTTCTTGGTTCTCTTAACTACATCATGAAGCTTGTAGCCTTACTTGTTAAGGACTTTTTGCTGCCTCTCTAGCTTGCCCTGGAGGTCCTTCACCTTCTTAGCCAGGCCATCCCTCCTAGGTCTGTCCTTATTTAGCTTCTTATTAGGGGTAGCATTAGAGGACTTTAGGTTATCGACTTGAGTTCAAAAGGCCTTCACCTTCACCACTTGAGTGGAGATAGCCTCATCAATGGCATAAGTGATGTGGCCTCCAAAAAATTAAAACAATTAGTGGAGGTTCATATTAAAAAGAACTCATTGACAAGTATAAAAGTTATGCCTAGAGAAGTCTAACTGTAGTGTTCATCGATTGTACCCCATTGATCCTGGGAGGATGATGTTGGATTTTAGAAGCCAAATAAGCACAGCAGAATATAACCAAAATCCTTCAGGACCCAAGTGAAACAGAGTAAACCGGATGGTTGAAAATTTTCATACCTAATTTTTGGTTGAGATCTTTCACCCAACTGTTGAGTTGAATCACAAAACCTGAATAGTTGACGTGTTCAAGCTCTCTATGGTATCCACACAAGTTTCTCGGAATCACCATGCCTCCACCACATCCTGGCAGATGTGTTTCTCTTGGACCCGTAGTGCTAGCTTGCATCCTCCAAGGATTGGCAAGAGAAGAGTGCGGCTGTCACCTTTTAGGAGGCTAGGGCAAGGTTGTGAATTTCTTACTACATGATGTATTTATAGTGAGACTCAACTTTCAGGCCTAATGGGTTTCAAACCCTAATCCAATTCGGCTTTAATTTTGGACTTAATAATGGCTCAACTTTTGGGCCAATTATTAACATGAAATTATCATGAAACCATAACCCAAATAAATTAGCCTATGCACTCAAATAATCCAAATAGGCTTTATGTGTGCGACCCAATAGGCTCGTACCACGTTGGGAATGATCATAAATCACATTTATGATCATAAGCAACGAGTGGTGTCTAGCAACACATTGTTGCCCCCCAAGTGACAAGATTGTCAGTGATTCAACTAAACCTTTATGATCATTATTTGTATATGCCATTGTCCCTTTGTCCAACATAGCATGGAATATGTCACTCTCGTGTAGCCTAATCTTTGGTTTCTTGATTACCGAGTAGACTAACTTAAACTAATGGCATTAATATTGTATATCAAGTCATCCGAGTATGCCCATGCGTTTTCTTAGTCTCACTCTATCAAGGGGCTCGAAGATATTAGTTCCATTCCATAGGAAGGATAAATCCCTTCTTGATCATACAAAACCCTCTACATGATATGTGACATACCCAATGACCTCCTTGACGTTCACTCAGTTACGAGCAAAAAAGGGAAGTATCAAAGTATGTGACTCACATGTAGGGAACCTTGATGATTGTAGGTCAAAGGACTACATATACCATGATCACTATGAGAATCACTTATGACACAAATATAACGATCCATGTAGCATTCTCATGGTGGGTCAGTCCAGTACACGAGTTCTCCAAGTTGCACCCATATGTAGACTACATATCTCATATTAGTCTCCATATATGCAAGTCATGATGTATTATTATAACCCACTTAATGATAATACTATACCAGAGACATTTAAGAATATCATTATTCTAGGGTTTTAATTATGTTTATTACATTATGCAGAAACAAAACAACAAACATAATTACTGGATTAATGCCTAAATACAATGTCAAGACTCAATGTGCAAAAATACAATCATGTCATGTTTGGCTTTTGGGCATAACATTAACAAATTAGCCAGCCAGTGACGACCCCTAGGGGTCTTCAAGGCCTCTAAGATTCTATGGGTGATATTGATCTTGTCCTCTAGGATGGACTCCACAATGCTCATAACCTACTATAGGTTGAAGTGCTGATTCGATGCAGTCCTTTTGTCCAGCAACCCCTTTTTCTAAGCATACCCCAAATTAGGGAATAAGTTCTTAGGTCAGAAGTGATAATTGATTTTTTCTAGGGATAGCATCCCTTCTTAGATGAGGCAACGGAAGCCCCAATAGTTGGAACCTTTTGTGGATTGACCTCAATAAGAATGCAGCGGGGGGAGGAGTAAAAGGAGAGGTTACTACCTGGGATGCTATGGCTGATAGTGCAGTCATGGAATGGGGATAATTCCCCTTGGACCAATTTCTGATCAATGCCATTGAGAAATGGAAAATCAGGGTTACAAGTAGTTTGGAAGATATGCATAGGTTATGGTAGAATTTGCTTGTGATGGGCTAATGGTGATCAAGTCCTTGGGTAGTGCAATTTAGCCCTTGATCCTTGGTTAGTTTGGCATGGTAATGGCCTATTGTAGTATTTGTAGAGTTATAGAACTTGTGGAGACTTGCCTTGGATGTTTGCGAGGTATTTAATGCCCCCAAAGTGTCTATGGACACTAGGTGCAGTAGTAGGACATGTCTGGAACCCAAGAATTATTACTATTGGTGCCACGTTGCCATTCTCGGTGACGCATCATCAAGACCCCAACAGCATTGACATGCTGTAGTATTTTCACCATAACTTTTCACTCGGGTGTCTGCTTAAGGCGATTCAAGATTCCACACAAAGCTAAAAAGAATGATCTGCAACTTCTATGCCTTCAACCAAGGCTGAATAGGCCTAGGTTTTTCTTTAATTTGTTCCAAAGAAAGGGGCCTATCAGTGACTAATGGGACTTGGGATGGAAGGTGCCTAATGGTGCCTTAGTACCTCCCATGGTTACTTAAAGCACTTGGTTGTTAACTTATTAGGTGTAAGCAAAGCATGATGGATGATAATTTGGAAGAAGTTTGAAGCACCACAATAAGGCCATTAGGAAAAGTTAAGGGGGTTTAGAACCATTGGTAGTCTAGTTGGAGGCTTCGAGCTTAAGACAACAATAAGACACCCTAGTGTAGATGAGGGGTCTTTTGGTACCTAGTAAATTGAGTTTATCCATAGCAAATCTTACCATAATAATGTGAACCAAGTAATGGTGGATAGGGGAGCACCATGGATGAAGGCTTGGTGCACTTGTGGGCTAGCCAACTTGTAATGCCCGGAAAATCCAAACTGATTAGGTCCCGGGGTAAGTGGATTGGGAGCCAAAGAATTTTCCTAATTTGGGAATTTAGCTGAATTAATGTGAGGGGACATTAAATTAAGTGTTAAGGATTCATGAAATTAAGCTTGGCTTAGGCCAAGAAAAATAATGGTGAAAATGGTGGATTTCAAAGATGAAGGACTCAATTGAACAAAGGAATTGTTGTAAGTTGGGCTCAATTGCCCAAATTCAAAAGATTGGAGGACTAAGTGGGGAATTGACCCATTTTCATGGCCTTGGATGCCATGGCTAGCCATGTCCATTCAAAATAATATATTTTATGCCACCTCCACCTCCACCCACACCTCCACTCACCTTTGTCCCCCACCTTCACCACTTCATCATTTAACTTCACCAACTCTTCCAATTTGTCCCCCCACTTTGTCTCCCACTTCCCATTTGAATTATTACTCCACTAAGGCATTATTCCCACCCATTTTGGACACCCATAACCGGACATACACTCCCCCATTCAACAAAATACATTTCTTCACTCATCTCACCTCATTCAAGCCATTTCACTCTCTTTCTTCAATCTCTCTCTACAAACTCTCTCTCCCTTCTCTCTAGTTTTGGCCAACACTTGTTCTTCTCTGCAAGAACATTTCTAACTCTTCTCCTTCCTCCAAAAATTCTGCCATCACTAGAAATCACCCTTCCATAAATTAAAACCAAGTGTTCTTGGTGGAATTCATGCTCTAAACACCCAAAGAGCAAGAATCAAGTAAAAGATTCAAAGAAAACCAAGGAGAGAAATTCGGCCATCTTCATTTCTTAGAGGTTTTGAACTCTTCTCAAGGATTTCTTTGTGTATATGAGCTTCTAAGCTCATTGGGAGGAAGAATCAAGAAGAAAATTTGAAGAACATCAAGCACACAAAATTCGGTCTCACCTCCTAGTCGAGGTTTTGTAAGTGTGAACCAAGTATTCTTGGTATTTTGATTTCTTTAAGATAATTACCAAGTGTTCTTGGTATTTTATGGATTACTAATTTATTTGGCCATTTTGGTTCTTGTGCTAGAAAATCATTTCTAGAAACCAACAAGCGAGGAAATCGAAGGAAAACAAGCTTCTAAGAAGCTTTCGGTATTGGTAAGGATTCCTATACTCTTTGAGTATTCGGGCCCCTAGGTGATGGTCAAAGAACCATATGATCCTAGGTGTGCTAAGAGGGCATAAGTTAAATTATTGCTTCGGCAATTCTGTATCGCTCATGAGCTAAGTTAAGTAAGCAAGCATTATGGGCTAGGATTTAAGTAGGCCACCTTAAATTCCTATGCTAAGTGAGATCTCCGAAAATGAAAAGTATGTGAAATTAATGAAATAAAACTTGAGGGATGCTTGCTGCCCTTCTGTAAATCAAGGTGTTAAGTGGCGTGTGTTTGTGTGCTTCTATGAATTTGTTGTGCATGCTAACCCCCGATTTCGATTATTATTGTATATACATGTATCTTTGTGTTTTCTTTGTCTTTATGTTTTCTTTGCAGGATTTTTGGAATATTTATTGCCATTACATTCTTGGCATATGTTAGGCCATAAAGGCCATATGTTAGGCTTTGGAAGCCATACGGAATCCTTATTGAGATTTAAATCTCACCCGCCCTACTCTACCTTTGTAGGAAAAAGTGTGCTCGAAAGATTGAGCTAAGAGTCCTAAGTACTCTTTCTGTGGTGTTGAGGTTGAGTATGTAAATACTATTTGCTCAATTTATTCTAAGTATTTACCTTTAGTTGCTTGAAAATCAAGCTAATAAAATGTGGACTTTGTGTGCAGGACTACGAGTCTAGAAACTGTGGGAACAACGTCTTAAGGTGGATTTGTGTTCTTTGGATTATGGCTTGCTTTTAAGCATGTAATAGTTGGTCTTAGTTAAATGACCAAATTTATGGACTTAGCTAAAATTTGGCCAAACTTAGTATTTTGAGCTTGTAATATGGACTATGGACACTTTGGGTGTTTTTATTGCTTGGTGGACTTACCAAGGCCCATGCATGTTTTATGGAAGTATGATTTTCATGAAAATCGGAAGCATGTATAAATTGGGCTTAAATGCATGTTTTGGGCTTAAATAAGAAATTAGAAAATTTGAATATGTTCTTGGTTAATTTTGGGCCATATGCATGTTAAGTATGGAAAAGGCCCATAAGCCCATGTTTATGTTGAAAGCATGCTATGTTTGGCTTTGTATGCGCACTCAAAGAAAAACATGCAAATAAACTTGGAGAAGCATGAAATTGGATGCATGTGTAAAGATTGGCTAATAAGGAATTCAAGTGCACGTACGTGAATTAATATATGCCTAAGCATTAGTTGCATCTAAAGGCATTAAGTGATTATGTGCACTAGTGAACACTAAAACACATAAGCATGCAAACCATATGCATGAAAATAAGTTTTCAAACTTAAGTTGGTGTTTTGGATGCCATGCATAATCTTGGCTAAAGCTTGGTAAATACCATGAAAATGAACACATGAAATCCACATAGGTGCTAGTTTGTTTCCAAGAGCACTTAAACTTAAACCTTTAATAAGAACATAACAAGCTAGTACCAGTAAGTATCCTGGGGTTCGTGCCCATAAGTCTTAGTGAGTAATAAAAGTCCCTTCGATTTAATTAAACTTCCGCTGCATGTTTTAGATAATTGGGCCCGGATGGGCCAGGGGCAGTTTAGGGCACGACAGCTTGGTATCAGAGCAAGTTTGCTCTGAAGGACCAAAGTTTTGGTCTATGATTCTTAGTATAGACTTGTTCCCACATAGGTTAAGTCCACTAATGAATATTTATGAAATATTGAGCAATTGTGTGCCTTGCTTGTTGTTAATTGTAGGATGAGAACCAGAAATATGAACCGAGGCCGAAATGGAAATGAAAATTTCCATCAAGGGAATGAAAATGCTGGCTTTGTGCCAGAGGCCCAAGTCAGGCCTTATGAGCCCATCAGGGCTAATGTTACTGGGCCTAGCATTAATGCCCAAGAAAGAAGAGAAGCGAGAATGGAAGCAATGATGGAAGCTATGCAGGCCAATATGGCCCAATTAGCAGCTAGCATGCAGATCCTGGCAAGGGGTCAAGCCCAAGTCCCAGAGCCTGCTGGGCAGCAAAGAGAGCCACCAATGAGAAGGAGGCCAGGAAAAGAACCTGTACTCGATGATCAAGCTAGCGAGAATGGCGATGATGAGGATGAAGAAAGAAGAAACCCACGAGCAAGAAGAATAAGATCTGAGATCCAACAAGAATTAAGAGAAGAAGAGGAAGAAAGTCCAGATGCAGAAGAGCTGGACATGGAGGATATTGATGGACCTACCCAACTCACTGCCACCACCAGGGCAGTGAGGGCGCAAAGAGGGAGGCCCAATATTGATAATGCTGGGGGCCTAAGAGAAGGCCAATTGGAGGGGTTCCTTGCCCTAAAACCTCCAGTATTTAAAGGAAGCTGTAACCCAGATGAAGCAGAATTCTGGAAAAACCAGATCGAAAAGATCTTTGAGAGAATGGAGGTTTCCGCTTCTCAGAAGGTCTTACTGGCAACCTTCAAACTAGAAGGAAATGCTGAGTTATGGTGGAGAGCAGTCCATAGGACATATGCTAGCAAAAATGCTAGGCGGCCTGCTCAAAGGAGAAGAGCAATGAGATGGCCCGAATTCGAACAAGTGTTTCATCAACAATACATCGGTGAAGCACAGAAAGACCAAAAGCAGGTTGAGTTTGACCTGCTTGAGCAGAAAGAGCTCTCCGTACTAGAATATGAACAGAGGTTCAGTAACCTCATAAGATATGCACCACAGTACGATGATCGAGAGGATATAAAGGCCAAGAGGTTCCTTCGAGGACTTAGGCCAGAGCTGAGGCAAATACTCAGAGCAGTAGGAGCCAACAAATACCACGACATTGTACAGAAGGCTATGGCCCTAGAGCAAGAGTTCAGGGGACAATTCATGATTGGCTCCGGAAGTACCAGTAGACTACAAAAGCCCTCTAAAAGGAGAGGAAAAGATAGCTTGGCATATGAGCCAAGAATGGATAAGAGAATGAAGGCCACAGCCCCCTACGGGCCACAATGTGAAACGTGTGGTAAGTTCCATGGCCAAAAGCCATGCTACAGGCTCACTTCCGGATGCCTAAAATGCGGCGCCCAGGATCACTGGGTAAAAGACTGCCCTGCCAAGGGAGAAGATCAGAGGACCCCGGGAGGGTTCAATAACAGATGGGCACATAGACAATTGCCCATAAAGAGGCCCAATATACCTCCACCACCGAGGAGGGACCAGGGCCCTAGCATGCCCCAGGGCAGGAATAAACAAGCTCAAGCTGCTGGAAGAGTATTCCAGATTGAGAGTTCGAGAAAAGCACGAGAGGACCCAGAGGACAACAGAGCTGGGGACGATGAAGAAGAAATGGACCAGGCCGGGCTGGTCAGGCAAACTCTTGCAGGTACCATTATTATTAATGGTTATGAGGTATCAGTTTTATTTGATACTGGTGCATCTTTATCTATAGTTTCCTCTAAGCTAGTTAAAGATATGAACCTAGAAGTATGCAATACGGATAAAATGTACCTGGTTAAAACTGCCGGGAACGAGGTCTTGATAACATACCATATGGTAAAAGATTGCATGCTTAGGCTAGGTGAGCTAGAGCTTAGAGCCGACCTAATAATCTTGGATACTAATGGATATGATATCATACTAGGTATGAACTGGCTTAGTACCAACCGGGTAGTCATAGACTGCCATGCCAGGCAACTTTATCTGCCTGGACACAAACCTCAATCTTTGAAAAAATCTTCTAGGTTAGTCCTAGAACATCTTTTGAAAGTGGTGGAACACAAACCCCTAATAATAAAAGGTGAATACCTAGGGTTAAATGGAACTGAAGTTGAAATAGAGCTGGGTAAAATACCCATAGCAAGAGAATTCCCTGAAGTGTTCCCCACTGATCTCCCAGGACTCCCTCCTGCAAGAGAGGTTGAGTTTGAGATCAAATTGGTGCCAGGAGCTGCACCAGCATCTATTGCTCCTTACAGGATGGCTATTCCTGAAATGATGGAACTAAAGAAGCAACTGGATGAGTTGCTTGAGAAGGGTTTCATAAGGCCAAGTACATCTCCTTGGGGAGCACCTGTACTTTTTGTGAAGAAGAAAGATGGAACCCTTAGGTTGTGCATCGATTACAGGAAGCTCAATGCACTAACCATTAAGAATAAGTACCCCCTCCCAAGGATCGAGGATCTATTTGATCAGTTAAAGGGAGCTAAGGTCTTTTCCAAAATAGACCTCAGATCTGGATACTTCCAGCTGAGAGTCAGGGAAGAAGATGTCCCAAAGACAGCTTTCAGAACCAGATATGGTCACTTTGAGTACACAGTGATGCCATTTGGGCTCACAAATGCGCCAGCCTTTTTCATGGACCTCATGCAAAGAGTGTTCAAGGCTTATTTGGACCACTTTGTTGTGGTATTTATCGATGACATATTAGTGTACTCAAAGGATGAAGAAGCCCATAAGGAGCACCTGAGAAGGGTGCTAAGCCTGTTAAAGGAACATGAGTTATATGGCAAACTAAGTAAGTGCCAATTCTGGGCTAAGGAAATTGGGTTTCTCGGACATGTGATCAATGAGCATGGATTAGCTGTTGATCCCGAGAAAATCAAAGCTGTCTTGGAATGGAAGCAACCTCAGACTGTGAGGGACATAAGAAGCTTCCTAGGACTTACTGGCTACTACAGGAGATTCGTGCCCAAGTTTTCTGTACTAGCAGCTCCGCTCACTCAATTGACAAGAAAGGACCAAAAGTTTGAGTGGAGTGAGCAATGTGAGGCTAGCTTCCAAGAACTTAAGGAAAGATTGACTACAGCCCCAATACTGGTTCTACCAGACCCTACTAAGGAGTATATAGTTTACACTGATGCTTCTCGGGTTGGGTTGGGCTGTGTCTTAATGCAAGGGAAGCAAGCAATAGCCTATGGGTCAAGACAATTAAGGCCTCATGAGAAGAATTATCCAGTTCATGATCTGGAGTTAGCGGCAGTGATCTTTGCTCTGAAGCAGTGGAGGCACTACCTACTTGGAGGCAGATTCCAAGTCTTCACAGACCACAAGAGCCTAAGGTACTTGTTTACACAAAAGGACCTGAACATGAGGCAAAGAAGATGGCTTGAGTACCTAAAAGATTTTGAGTGCGTCATCGAGTATACGGCCGGGAAGGCCAATGTGGTAGCTGATGCTCTCAGTAGGAAGTACACGGGAATACTCAAAGCCACTGGAGAGCCTACTAAGGCAGAGGTACTCAGTTTATCTGAATTGGCCCAGGAATGGAAACACTGGGAGATGGACCAAGTAAAGGTCCTAACTATTAGGTCTGAATGGAAAGACCTAATTCAGGAAGCTCAGCTTCAAGATGAGGAGATTCCCAGGATCTCTGGGCAAAAACGAGGGAAATTGTATCAAGGATTTTCCTTTAAGGCTGGAATATTATATTTCCAGAATAGGATTTATGTGCCAAATAGGAATGGAATTAGGCAACAAATCCTAGAAGAAGCCCACTCCAGCTTGATGAGTATGCATCCTGGAGCTCAGAAAATGTATAAGAATTTGAGATCCCATTTCTGGTGGCCATATATGAAGCAGGAGATTGGTGCTTCTGTGGCTAAGTGTATGACTTGTCAGCAAGTCAAAGTGGAACACCAGAGACCTGGTGGAAAATTACAGAGCTTACCTATACCAGAAAGGAAATGGGGATCCATATCCATGGACTTTGTAGTGGGTTTGCCACTGACCCGAAGAAAGAGTAATACAATCTGGGTCATAGTGGACAGATTGACTAAGGCAGCCCACTTCTTGCCCATAAACCTTACAGACTCCTTGGAGAAGTTAGCCCAACAATATGTTAAGGAGATAGTAAGGCTACATGGTGTACCAGACGACATTGTCTCAGATCGAGACCCAAGATTTGTTTCCAGATTCTGGAAGTCCTTGCACCATGCCATGGGCACTAAGTTAAAATTCAGTTCCGCATACCATCCTCAAACGGACGGACAGACTGAAAGAACCATTCAAACCTTGGAAGATATGTTGAGGTGTTGTATTATTGACTTCCAAGGAGAATGGGATAAACACTTGCCTTTAGTGGAGTTTTCGTACAATAATAGTCATCACTCAGTGATTGGCATGGCACCTTATGAGGCACTATATGGAAGGAGATGCATAACTCCACACTGCTGGCATGAGCCAGGTGATAAGTTGGAAATTGGCCCAGAACTCATAAGAGAGACTACTGGGAAAGTTAAGCTAATCCAGGAAAGGATTAAGGCTGCCAACAATAGGCAAGAATCATATGCCAACCTCAAGAAAAGAAGAGACCTGGAGTTCCAGGCAGGAGACCAAGTGTGGTTGAAAGTATCTCCCATGAAGGGAGTAATGAGGTTTGGTAAGCGGGGAAAATTAGCCCCGAGGTATGTAGGACCATACCTAATACTCGCAAGAGTAGGAAATGTAGCCTACAAGTTAGAACTACCACCTGAGCTGGGACATGTACATGACACATTTCATGTAAGCTTGTTGAAGAAGTGTGTCTCCGACCCTAAACAAGTGGTACATGTCACTAGTGTGCCCATTACCCAAGATCTTACATATGAGGAAGAACCAATTCGGGTATTGGCAAGGGACACTAGAAAGCTCAGGAGTAAGTGGATATCGATGGTAAAAGTCCAATGGACTAACCATTCTGAGGAGGAGGCAACATGGGAGGTTGAAACTGAAATGCTTAAGAACTATCCGGATACCTTTCCTAAGCTCCTAGGAAATTTGGAGGACCAAATTTCTTAAGGAGGGGAGTGTTGTAATGCCCGGAAAATCCAAACTGATTAGGTCCCGGGGTAAGTGGATTGGGAGCCAAAGAATTTTCCTAATTTGGGAATTTAGCTGAATTAATGTGAGGGGACATTAAATTAAGTGTTAAGGATTCATGAAATTAAGCTTGGCTTAGGCCAAGAAAAATAATGGTGAAAATGGTGGATTTCAAAGATGAAGGACTCAATTGAACAAAGGAATTGTTGTAAGTTGGGCTCAATTGCCCAAATTCAAAAGATTGGAGGACTAAGTGGGGAATTGACCCATTTTCATGGCCTTGGATGCCATGGCTAGCCATGTCCATTCAAAATAATATATTTTATGCCACCTCCACCTCCACCCACACCTCCACTCACCTTTGTCCCCCACCTTCACCACTTCATCATTTAACTTCACCAACTCTTCCAATTTGTCCCCCCACTTTGTCTCCCACTTCCCATTTGAATTATTACTCCACTAAGGCATTATTCCCACCCATTTTGGACACCCATAACCGGACATACACTCCCCCATTCAACAAAATACATTTCTTCACTCATCTCACCTCATTCAAGCCATTTCACTCTCTTTCTTCAATCTCTCTCTACAAACTCTCTCTCCCTTCTCTCTAGTTTTGGCCAACACTTGTTCTTCTCTGCAAGAACATTTCTAACTCTTCTCCTTCCTCCAAAAATTCTGCCATCACTAGAAATCACCCTTCCATAAATTAAAACCAAGTGTTCTTGGTGGAATTCATGCTCTAAACACCCAAAGAGCAAGAATCAAGTAAAAGATTCAAAGAAAACCAAGGAGAGAAATTCGGCCATCTTCATTTCTTAGAGGTTTTGAACTCTTCTCAAGGATTTCTTTGTGTATATGAGCTTCTAAGCTCATTGGGAGGAAGAATCAAGAAGAAAATTTGAAGAACATCAAGCACACAAAATTCGGTCTCACCTCCTAGTCGAGGTTTTGTAAGTGTGAACCAAGTATTCTTGGTATTTTGATTTCTTTAAGATAATTACCAAGTGTTCTTGGTATTTTATGGATTACTAATTTATTTGGCCATTTTGGTTCTTGTGCTAGAAAATCATTTCTAGAAACCAACAAGCGAGGAAATCGAAGGAAAACAAGCTTCTAAGAAGCTTTCGGTATTGGTAAGGATTCCTATACTCTTTGAGTATTCGGGCCCCTAGGTGATGGTCAAAGAACCATATGATCCTAGGTGTACTAAGAGGGCATAAGTTAAATTATTGCTTCGGCAATTCTGTATCGCTCATGAGCTAAGTTAAGTAAGCAAGCATTATGGGCTAGGATTTAAGTAGGCCACCTTAAATTCCTATGCTAAGTGAGATCTCCGAAAATGAAAAGTATGTGAAATTAATGAAATAAAACTTGAGGGATGCTTGCTGCCCTTCTGTAAATCAAGGTGTTAAGTGGCGTGTGTTTGTGTGCTTCTATGAATTTGTTGTGCATGCTAACCCCCGATTTCGATTATTATTGTATATACATGTATCTTTGTGTTTTCTTTGTCTTTATGTTTTCTTTGCAGGATTTTTGGAATATTTATTGCCATTACATTCTTGGCATATGTTAGGCCATAAAGGCCATATGTTAGGCTTTGGAAGCCATACGGAATCCTTATTGAGATTTAAATCTCACCCGCCCTACTCTACCTTTGTAGGAAAAAGTGTGCTCGAAAGATTGAGCTAAGAGTCCTAAGTACTCTTTCTGTGGTGTTGAGGTTGAGTATGTAAATACTATTTGCTCAATTTATTCTAAGTATTTACCTTTAGTTGCTTGAAAATCAAGCTAATAAAATGTGGACTTTGTGTGCAGGACTACGAGTCTAGAAACTGTGGGAACAACGTCTTAAGGTGGATTTGTGTTCTTTGGATTATGGCTTGCTTTTAAGCATGTAATAGTTGGTCTTAGTTAAATGACCAAATTTATGGACTTAGCTAAAATTTGGCCAAACTTAGTATTTTGAGCTTGTAATATGGACTATGGACACTTTGGGTGTTTTTATTGCTTGGTGGACTTACCAAGGCCCATGCATGTTTTATGGAAGTATGATTTTCATGAAAATCGGAAGCATGTATAAATTGGGCTTTAATGCATGTTTTGGGCTTAAATAAGAAATTAGAAAATTTGAATATGTTCTTGGTTAATTTTGGGCCATATGCATGTTAAGTATGGAAAAGGCCCATAAGCCCATGTTTATGTTGAAAGCATGCTATGTTTGGCTTTGTATGCGCACTCAAAGAAAAACATGCAAATAAACTTGGAGAAGCATGAAATTGGATGCATGTGTAAAGATTGGCTAATAAGGAATTCAAGTGCACGTACGTGAATTAATATATGCCTAAGCATTAGTTGCATCTAAAGGCATTAAGTGATTATGTGCACTAGTGAACACTAAAACACATAAGCATGCAAACCATATGCATGAAAATAAGTTTTCAAACTTAAGTTGGTGTTTTGGATGCCATGCATAATCTTGGCTAAAGCTTGGTAAATACCATGAAAATGAACACATGAAATCCACATAGGTGCTAGTTTGTTTCCAAGAGCACTTAAACTTAAACCTTTAATAAGAACATAACAAGCTAGTACCAGTAAGTATCCTGGGGTTCGTGCCCATAAGTCTTAGTGAGTAATAAAAGTCCCTTCGATTTAATTAAACTTCCGCTGCATGTTTTAGATAATTGGGCCCGGATGGGCCAGGGGCAGTTTAGGGCACGACACAACTTGTGACTTAAGGCACAAGTGAAAGCTTCCTTGGTAGGTTAAATTGCAAGGCTTAGTACCTTGGTAGTCTAGATAAGCCTAGTAGATCAACATACCAAGTGGCAGCCTAGTTTGCCTAATTAGGTTGAGGCTTAGTACCATAGGAACCTAAGTGAGCCAATGGCTGAAGGCACTATGTGGTAGCCTAGTACACCTATTGTGAGTTCCTTAGAACTCAAGCAAGGAGCATCCACCATGTTCACCTATACTACAACAATGGGAAGGTTATTTCGTGAGCTTAGCTCTCTAGGATGTCAGTAATCCAAGGCTTGCTAAGAGAGAGTTAGGGGCCAAAATCTAGCTAGGCACGGGGTGACATTCGTGCGAAGACTTGGTTGAGTAAGGGTCTCAAGGGACCCAAATATATGCACATATGTTAGCCCTTAGACTGCCTTAGGCCTATAGTAGATTTCATATATTATATATTTGTGACTGTCCTTAGGTTTTCTGTTTGCAAGTTTATAATGTTTCTCTGTAGGTAGTCGAATCCCTTACTAGAAATCCTCATATTCTAACACCCTTTAGTGTTGTTGCGTAGATTTCATCTGTTTGGAACTGATGAACATAGGGGGTTACCAAGCTTGTGTTTTACATGTAGGTTTGCAAAGGCTAGTGGCAGATTCTAGTTTATTGTTGATTGTGTGTTGTGCTAACTATAGTTGACTTATAGCCTTGCAAAGGCTAGTGGCAGAAGGAAGTACATAGTGCACCATGGATCTTAGTAGTAGTTCTTCAGTATACATATGTATGCTAGTTTAGCCTCCAATGTCTCTATGTCGAGTACCATTTCAGTTACTTTTGGGCATGTACAAAGTCTTTACTTATGTAATGATGCACATGCGCAGTTATTACTTGTGGTACATGCAGTTATGTTTTATGCTTTGGCTTATGTTTTAAATACGTTTTAATAAATTCTGCACAATGTTTTAGCTTCTTTTTATTTTTGTCAATTAAATTCAAAGCAAGCCCAAGCATGCTGCATTGTAGGTTAATAAGTAGAATCATGAGAGTTTTTGAATGGGATGAGTAACTAACTAGCCAACTGCAACTAGCATGGGACTCTGATTTCGTAGTCATCCTGGAAGGCCCCATCCGGGGTAGGGACACTACAAGGGCACTAGCAAGGTTGGAAAACCTTGTTACCCACTTCAAGGTAGTCCAATTATGGTACCAAAATTGTGCATTTAGACTCCCAGGATTGATAATGTTCTGTAGGCCATTAGAACACTACTCTTAGTGTGCAAACCCAAGTGGCCCTCTTGGGCACTATGTAAACACATGCATATTGGTCCAACCATCACACACATATTCACATTTCATGCAAACCATGGCAGCAAAGAAGGAAAACAGTAGCACAAGTTTTGATCTTGGCTACCACACATTAGGAAATCTTGTTAAATTCTAGTCACCAGCCACTGCACCTGTAACTTCCACTAATAAACTGTACCATTCTAGCCTCATACCCCCTTGTTTTCCTTGCTCCATTATCAAGTAGAGACTTAGATCAAACCAAGAAATTTTTTTTTACATCAATAGCCCACCTATGGACCAAGTTATGGATTTTTGAAGTTGGTTACAAAATTCTGACCAAATGAACAGTAACTCAAACAACTTTGCAACATCATATCTTTGGCTACAGGGCTCTAAATCCATAAATTCAAAAGCTCAGTTAAACCAATAGATGTCCTCTAGTGTGGCCAAAATTTCATGCCAGGATTCATTCTACATAGGGAGATATTAAACTTTATGTCCAGGGTCGAAATTCTGGCAACTTTTGGACCATTTTGCTCACACAATTTTTTCAAACCAAGCAAACAGTTCATTCACATGGGGAAAGCCCTCCAAGGCTATCCCATATATGTCCATTACACATAGGAATTACATTCCCTTTCTTTTAACAACTTTATGTGGCCAAAACAGAATTTACAAGTAAGCAGCCCATCATTCACACTTGGGCAGCTTTGCACCACATCACTTACATAGCCAAAACATTACTCAACTGTTCTCAAACTTGTCTCATTTTACATACACTAAATGTAAATGAATACATTCACTACAATATGGTCTTAACTCAGCTAAATACGCACCCTAGGTTACAGGAGGCCCTGAGACACAATGGACTCCAAAAATTGGGTGCTGGACAGCTGTTGCACAACACAATAAGTACCACCATTAAAAATACCAAATGTGCTCCTAAAATCACCAAACTTTCCAGATCATAAATAGACATATGGAAGTTCATGTACCTGAAATTTTAGGTCAAAACTAAATCCACAATGGTTAGTTTGAAGGTGATCTTTTAGCTGGACCTGAAATGACAGAATTGAGGGGAGTAAGTTTCATTGAGAAACTTAGCAAGGGTAGCACTTGGATTCAATAGGCAACGTAACCATCATTAAAAACTGAATCCAAAGACACTAAAACACAAACACCACAATGCATATATACAAGATATAGAACCAAATGCAGCAGCCAAACACAAACAACAAACACATGAAATATGGCAGCAACATATACCATAGGTTAGTCCATAAAACACAAAACAAACATAACCAAATCACTATGGAAGCATTCCTAAAGCTAATGACTGGTCTTAGGAGGATTTTAACAGTAGTTAGTACTAACTTTTGGGCTCTAGAAACCCTCATTTCACTGCAATCTTTGTGCACTTGACAATAGGTCACAAAACCTTCAATAAGTGCACTCCCCTCAATAAGCTTGGTTCATCAAGCTCATGGCTCTCAGACATAGCTCCATGGATGTTTGAAAACACAGAAAACAACCCATAAGGGCAAGAGAACCCCTACCTTGATGGGTATGCTGAAATTGGAGCTTGATCCTAGGTGCACTCAAGCAATAGCACCAAATAGCTTCCAATTGTGCTTCCTTGACTTTAATTGCAAGTAGTTTTGAGTTTGAAGGTATGGTGGCTATGGAGAAAGTGTGGAGGAGAGGGCTGGCGTTCATTTTGCTGGTGGAGGCCGAAATTTAGAGAAGCAAAGGTGGTCTTGACTACTTGAATAGTCAAAAGTACAATAAACACACTTAAGTAGTCTTAACCTTGTCTTATGTCACTTTCCTTGCTACAAGACTATGGTTTCTTAGTCTTAATCTCTTGGCCCACATTTGACCATCCTTCTCTTCCTTTAGCAGCCCTCCTTATGTGGGATAACCCCACAAAACTTCCGTTTGACTTAAGTCATAGACATACACATCTTAAGGCCTACATTAGAACACCTAGGTCTTTTATGCCTTTTTGTGTTTAAGTGTCTTTGGATTCAGGTTTTAATGACGGTTACATTGCCTATTGAATCCAAGTGCTACCCTTACTAAGTTTCTCAATGAAACTTACTCCCCTCAATTCTGTCATTTCAGGTCCGGCTGAAATATCACCTTCAAACTGACCTTTGTGGTTTGATTTTGGACCCAAAATTTCAGGTACATGAACTTCCATATGTCTAGCTATGATCTGAAATTTTTGGTGATTTTAGGAGCACATTTGTTATTTTTAATGGTGGTACTTATTGTGTTGTACAACAGCTGTCCAGCTTCCTGTTTTTGGAGACCATTGTGTCTCAGGACCTCCTGTAACTTAGGGTGCGTATTTAGCTGAGTTAAGACCATATTGTAGTGAATGTATGCATGTACATGTAGTGTACATAAAATGAGACAAGTATGAGAACATTTGAGTAATGTTTTGGTTATGTAAGTGATGTGGTCCAAAGCTGCCTAAGTGTGAACGATGGGCTGCTTACTTGTAAATTCTGTTTTGGCCACATAAAGTTGTTAAGAGAGAGGGAATGTAATTCCTATGTGTAATGGACATATATGGGATCACCTTGGAGGGCTTTCCCCATGTGAATGAAGTGTTTGCATGGTTTGGAAAAATTCTATGGGCAAAATGGTCCAAAAGTTACCAGAATTTTGACCCTGGACATAAAATTTAATATCTCCCTGTGTAGAATGAAGCTTGGTATGAAATTTTGGCCACACGTACAGGAAATCTAGTGGGTTAACTGGGCTTTTGAATTTCTGGATTTAGAGCCCTGTAGCCAAAGATATGATGTTGCAAATTTGGCCGAGTTACTGTTCATTTCATCAGAATTTTGTAACCAACTTAAAAAATCCATAACTTGGTCCATAGGTGGGCTATTGATGTAAAAAAAAATTGCTTGGTTTTATATGAGTCTCTAATTGATAATGGAAAAAATAAAAAATGAGGTCATGAGGCTATAATGATACAGTTTATTAGTGGAAGTTACAGGTACAGTAGCTGGTCACTAGAATTTAACAAGATTTCCTAATGTGTGGTACCCAAGATTAAGACTTGTGCTATTGTTTTCCTTCTTTGCTGCGATGGTGTCCATGAAATGTGAATATGTGTGTGATGGTTGGACCAATATGCATGTGTTTACATAGTGCCTAAGAGGGCCACTTGGGTATGCACACTAAGGGTAGTGTTCTGATGGCCTACAGAACATTATCAATCCTGGGAGTCTAAACGCACAATTTTGGTACCATAATTGGACTACCCCGGAGTGGGTAATAGACAACAAACACATGAAATATGGCAGCAACATATACAATAGGTTAGTCCATAAAACACATAACAAACATAACCAAATCACTATGGCAGCCCTCCTCAAGCTAATGATTGGTCTTAGGAGGATTTTACTAGTAGTTAGTTCTAACTTTTGGGCTCTAGAAACCCTCATTTCATTGCCATCTTTGTGCACTTGACAATAGGTCACAAAACCTTCAATAAGTGCACTCCCCTCAATAAGCTTGGTTCATCAAGCTCATGGCTCTCTTCCAAGCTTAGCCATAGCTCCATTGATGTTTAAAAATACAGAAAACAACCCATGAGGGCAAGAGAACCCCTACCTTGATGGGTATGCTGAAATTGGAGCTTGATCCTAGGTGCACTCAAGCAATAGCACCAAATAGCTTCCAATTGTGCTTCCTTGACTTCAATTGCAAGTAGTTTTGAGTTTGAAGGTATGGTGTCTATGGAGAAAGTGTGGAGGAGAGGGCTGGCATTCTTTTTGCTGGTGGAGGCCAAAATTTAGGGAAGCAAAGGTGGTCTTGACTACTTGAATAGTCAAAAGTACACTAAACACACTTAAGTAGTCTTGACCTTGTCTTATGTCACTTTCCTTGCTACAAGACTATGGTTTCTTAGTCTTAAACTCTTGGCCCACATTTGACCATCCTTATCTTCCTTTAGCAGCCCTCCTTATGTGGGATAACCCCACAAAACTTCATTTGACTTAATTCATAGACATACACATCTTAAGGCCTATTGAATCCAAGTGTTACCCTTACTAAGTTTCTCAATGAAACTTACTCCCCTCAATTCTGTCATTTCATGTTCGGCTGAAAGATCACCTTCAAACTAATCTTTGTGGTTTGATTTTTGATCCGAAATTTCAAGTACGTGAACTTCCATATGTCTAGTGATGATCTGGAAAGTTTGGTGATTTTAGGAGCACATTTGTTATTTTTAGTGGTGCTAATTATTGTGTTGTGCAACAGCTGTCCAGCATCCTGTTTTTGGAGTCCATTGTGTCTCAGGACCTCCTGTAACCTAGGGTGCGTATTTAGCTGAGTTAAGACCACGTTGTAGTGAATGTATGCATTTACATGTAGTGTATGTAAAATGAGACAAGTATGAGAACATTTGAGTATTGTTTTGGCTATGTAAGTGATGTGGTGCAAAGCTGCCTAAGTGTGAATGATGGGCTGCTTATTTGTAAATTCTGTTTTCACCAGATAAAGTTGTTAAAAGAAAGCGAATGTAATTCCTATGTGTAATGGACATATATGGGATAGGCTTGGAGGACTTTCCCTTTGTGAATGAAGTGTTTGCATGGTTTGGAAAAATTGTATTGGCAAAATGGTCCAAAAGTTGCCAGAATTTCGACCCTGGACATAAAGTTTAATATCGCCCTGTGTAGAATGAATCTTGTTATGAAATTTTGGCCACACCTAGAGGACATCTAGTGGGTTAACTGGGCTTTGGAATTTCTGGACTTAGATCCCTGTAACCAAAGATATGATGTTGCAAATTCGGCTGAGTTACTGTTCAGTTCGTCAGAATTTTGTAACCAACATAAAAAATCCATAACTTGGTCCGTATGTGGGCTATTGATGTAAAACAAAATTCCTTGATTTTCTCTAATTCTCTACTTGATAATGGGGCAAAGAAAATAGGAGGTTATGAGGCTACAGTGATACAGTTTATTCGTGGAAGTTACAGGTGTAGTGGCTGGTCACTAGAATTTACCAAGATTTCCTAATGTGTGGTAGCCAAGATTAAGACTTGTTCTACTGTTTTTCTTCTTTGCTGATATGGTGTGCATGAAATGTGAATATGTGTGTGATGGTTGGACCAATATGCATGTGTTTACATAGTGCCCAAGAGGGCCACTTGGGTATGCACCCTAAGGGTAGTGTTCTGATGGCCTACAGAACATTATCAATCCTGGGAGTGTAAATGCACAATTTTGGTACCATAATTGGACTATCCCGGAGTGGGTAACAGACAACAAACATATGAAATATGGCAGCAACATATACCATAGGTTAGTTCATAAAACACATAATAAACGTAACCAAATCACTATGGCAGCCCTCCTCAAGCTAATGCTTGGTCTTAGGAGGATTTTAATAGTAGTTAGTTCTAACTTTTGGGCTCTAGAAACCCTCATTTCACTGCCATCTTTGTGCACTTGACAATAGGTCACAAAACCTTCAATAAGTGCACTCCCCTCAATAAGCTTGGTTCATCAAGCTCATGGCTCTCTTCCAAGCTTAGCCATAGCTCCATGGCTGTTTGAAAATACAGGAAACAACCCATGAGAGCAAGAGAACCCCTACCTTGATGGGTATGCTAAAATTGGTGCTTGATCCTAGGTGCACTCAAGCAATAACACCAAATAGCTTCCAATTGTGCTTCCTTGACTTGAATTGCAAGTAGTTTTGAGTTTAAAGGTATGGTGGCTATGGATGAAGTGTGGAGGAGAGGGCTGGCTTTCTTTTTTCTGGTGGAATCCTAAATTTAGAGAAGCAGAGGTGGTCTTGACTACTTAAATAGTCAAAAGTACACTAAACACACTTAAGTAGTCTTAACCTTGTCTTATGTCATTTTCCTTGCTACAAGACTATAGTTTCTTAGTCTTAATCTCTTGGCCCACATTTGACCATCCTAATCTTGCTTTAGCAGCCCTCCTTATGTGGTATAACCCCACAAAACTTCCATTTGACTTAAAGTCATAGACATACACATCTTAAGGCCTACATTAGAACACTTAGATCCTTTCTGCCTTTTTGTGTTTTCTTTGTCCTTAGTTGTCTTCCATAAGCAATTTGGTCCTCCAATACCACTTTCATACCATTCATATCCTTCCCATAACTCTCCAAATATCTTTTGTGAAAGTTTTGCAATTGAGTACCCGAATTTCCAAAATCTTACAAAAAAGTCCATAGGTTGCTTGACAAACAAGCAATCCTTAAGGCTTTTCTTGGGGACCAAGTTACCAACTTGGAACACTGTTTAGGAGGTGTTGATCATGCCTTTTACACCTCACACGTCAATCACTATGGTGAGAATTAGACAATATAATGGTTTTTAGCCATTATGACACACTTGTAATTCTCCCATTTTGTGAGGTGGTAACAAACCTAGTATGGATAGTAAGGCCAAGAGTGAGTTTGTTGGCCCAAGGTGTCCAAGATGCAAGAAATTTCATGGTAAGAAGCAATGTTACTTTGAGACACAAGCATGTCTCAAATGTGGCTCCTTGGATCATTGGATCAAGGGCTTTCTTTTGGTACAAAGAAGAGGGCTAGAGGACCAAGGGAAAAATAGGCCTAATGTACTAGTTGCTAGGGACAATTAGCTGATAGGCCCTCCAACGGCACCAAGGCCACTAGTGCAAAAAGCTAGAAGAGTATTTCAGCTTGACAAAGGAAAAGAATCCTAGCAAGGTGCACTTAGAGGTAACATTTGGTTAAATGATATGCCCATTACTGTATTGTTTGATACTGGTGCCTCAGTCTTTACTTATGTAATGATGCACATGCGTGGTTATTACTTGTGGTACATACAGTTATGTTTTATGCTTTGGCTTATATATTTAAATATGTTTTAATAAATTGTGCACAATGTTTTAGCTTCTTTTTATTTTTGTTAATTAAAGTCAAAGCAAGCCCAAGCATGCTGCATTGTAGGTTAATAACTAGAATCATGAAATTTTTACAATAGGATGAGTAATTAACTAGCCAACTGCAACTAGCATGGGACTCTGATTTCATAGTCATCCTGGAAGGGCCCCATCCGGGGTAGGGACACTACAAGGGCACTGGCAAGGCTGGCAAACCTAGTATGGATAGTAAGGCCAAGAGTAAGTTTGTTGGCCCAAGGTGTCTAAGATGCAAGAAATTTCATGGCAAGAAGCAATGTTACTTTGAGACACAAGCATGTCTCAAATGTGGCTCCTTGGATCATTGGATTAAGAGCTTCCTTTTGGTACAAAGAAGAGGGCTAAAGGACCAAGGGCAAAATAGGCCTAATGTACTAGTTGCTAGGGACAATTAGCTGATAGGTCCTCCAACAGCACCAAGGCCACTAGTGCAGAAAGCTTGAAGAGTATTTCAGCTTGACAAAGGAAAAGAATCCTAGCAAGGTGCCTCAGTATCTATTGTGGCTAGGAGATTGGTTGAATCTATCAAATTGCCCATTAAATTCATGCCTAAGATATCATTAATAAGAATAGCTTGTAGTCAATGTCTTTTCACTAATAAGCTATATAAGAACTATGAGATAGATGTAGGAAAGGCTAAGATTATGACTAATCTGCTAGTGTTGAATATTCAACAATATGATATTGTTCTAGGTATAAATTGGTTTGCTATGCATGATATAAAGATTGATTGTGCTAAAAGACAAATCACATTACCTAGTGATGAACTGCATGCTTTAGGGAATTCTAAGGAATTAATCTATGAACTGCAAGGGATGGAACTAAAAGTGTTAGATGAGATTTCTGTGACTTCTAAAGATGAATACTATGCATTAAATGATGTTGAAATTAAGGAATAAGTTAGTAGCATACTTGTAGTAAAAGATTATCCACAAGTTTTTCCTAAAGATTTGCCAAGTATTCCTCCTCCAAGAGATTGAATTTGAGATTAAACAACAGCTTGGAGTTACACCAATATCCATACCTCGTGATAGAGTGCCAGTTGTAGACAAGATTGAGCTCAAGAAACAACTAGATGAATTTTTTGAAAAAGGGTTCATTAGATGAAGTGTTTCACCATGGGGAGCTCTAGTTCTCTTTCTGAAAAAAAAGGATGGATCATTGAGATTGTGCATTGATTATAGAAAACTGAAACCTATGACCATCAAGAACAAGTATCCACTCCCTAGGATTGAGTATATATTTGATCAACTCAAGGGGAGAAAGATATTCTCTTAGATTGATTTGAGATCTGGGTACTTTCAATTAAGGGTAAAAGAGGAATATATACCCAAGACAGCAGTCAAAATAACGCATGGGCATTATGAGTACATAGTCATGCCCTTTGGTTTGACTAATGCCCATGCAACATTTGTGGACTTAATGAATCATGTGTTTAGACAATACTTGGATAAGTTTGTAGTGATTTTCATTGAACACATCGTAGTGTATTCCAAGGATGAAAGTGAACATGAGCATCACTTAAGAATTATCTCGAACACACTATTGGGCAATTAAATGTTTTCTAAATTCTCCAATTGATAATTTTGGTTAAAAAAAAGTGTCTTCCCTAGGACACATTATTGATGCACAAGGCCTTAGAGCAAACCATGAAAAGGTCAAGGCTATAAGAGTGGGAAAGACCTAAGACTGTAAAGGATGTCAAAAGTTTTCTATGATTAGTGGGCTATTATAGTAAATTTATGTCAAAAATTTTCATGATTGGTCAACCCTTGCTAAACTGACCAAGATTGGTAAAAAGTTTGAGCGGATTGAAAATGTGAAAACAATTTTCAAGTGCTAAAGAACAAGTTGATTCAAGCTCCAGTTTTAATCCTACCTGATCGAAGGAAGCCCTACATCATTTATATAAATGCATCTAGATCTGGGTTAGGATGTGTGTTGATGCTGGAGAGGAATGTGATTGCTTATGGGTCAAGGAAGTTGAGACCTCATGATCAAAATTATCCTACCCATGACCTAGAACTTGCTATAGTGATCGTTGCCATAAAGCAGCACAAGGATTACCTAATGGGAAGCTCATTTGTGATATACACTGACCAGAAAAGCCTAAAGTACTTGTTCACTCAAAAAGTGTTGAACAAGAGGCAAAGAAGCTAGTTGGAGTCTATGAATGACTATGATTGCAGCATTGAGTACGCTGAGGGCAAAGACAATTTAGTGGCAGATTCCTTAAGTATAAGGTACATAGGTTTGCTAAAGGGTGGATCCTCGGTAGATATTAGTGAGGAGAATAGTTTGCTATGTCTTTGGAAAAAATGGTAACAGTGGGAACGAGCACAAGTTTGTAAATTAATTATTCAATCTAGGTAGATTGAGGAGATAAGAAACGCACAAGAAGTAGACCCTATTCTATAGAAGATTTCAGGAGAAGACAAAGGGTCCTTGTATGAATCCTTTGGCTACAAGCAAGGATTACTGTACTTCAATGATAAAATATATGTGCCCAGTGAGGAAGAACTCAGAAATGAGATACTTGAGGAAGCTCACATTAGTAAACTGAATATTCATCCTGGGAGTGAGAAGATCTATAAAGACTTGAAAATGCATTTCTAGTGGCCAAACATAAAGAATGACATAGCCACATATGTCTCTAAGTGTGCCATATGCCAAAGGGTGAAGGTAGAGCATTAGAAGCCAGCAAGAACACTAGAGAATTTACCCATTCCAGTGAAAAAGTGGGGTAACATCACAATGGATTTCTTAGCTTGGTTATGTTGGGTTTCGGGAGCCAAACAGCGCAGCGGAATTTAACCGAAACCCTCCAGGATCCAAATGAAACGGGGTAAACCGGGTGTTCGAAAATTTCATACCTAATTTTCGGTTGAGATCTCTCAGTCAACTGTAGAGTCGAATCACAAAACCTGAACAGTTGACGTGTTTAGGCTCTCTATGGTATCCACACGAGCCTCACGGGATCACCACGCTTCCACCACGTCCCGGCAGATGCGTTTCTCTTGCGCTCGCAGTGCTAGCTTGCGTCCTCCAAGGAATTGCAAGAGAAGAGTGCGGCTGTCCTTTTGGGAGGCTAGGGCAAGGAGACCTACGAATTTCTCACTTAAAAGTTGTATTTATAGTGAGACTCAACTTCCAGGCCTAATGGGTTTCAAAGCCCTAATCCAATTAGGATTTAATTTCGGGCTTAATAATGGCTCAACTCCTTGGCCCATTATTAATACGAAATTAAAGTGAAACCATAGCCCAAATAATTAGCCCATGCACTCTAATGATCCAAATAGCTCTATGTGTGCGACCCAATAGGCTCTTGCCATGTTGGCAATGATCATAAATCACATTTATGATCATAAGCAATGAGCGGTGTCTAGCAACACATCATTGCTACCCAAGTGACAAGATTGTCGGTGAATCGACTAAACCTTTATGATCATCACCGATATATGCCATTGTCCCTTTGTCCAAGATATCAAGACTAAGCACAAGACATGGAATGTGTCACTCTCGTATAGCCCAATCTTTGGTTACTTGATTTCCGAGTAGACCAACTTAAACTGACGACATTGATATCATATACCAACTCATCGGAGCATGGCCATGCATTTTCTAAGTCTCACTCTATCAAGGGGCCCAAAGATATCACTCCCGTTACATAGGAGGGACAAATCCCATCTTGATCATACAAATCCCTCCGCATAATATGTGACATACCCATTGACCTCCTTCAAGTTCACTCAGTTACGAGCAACAGAGGAAAGTATCAAAGTATGTGACTCACATGTAGGGAACCTTGATGATCTTAGGTCAAAGGACTACATATACCATGATCACTATGAGAATCACTTATGACACTCATATAACGATCCATGAAGTGTTCTCATTGTGGGTCGGTCCAGTACACAAGTTCTCCAACTTGTACCCATATGTAGACTACATATCTCATATTAGTCTCCACATATGCTAGTCATTATGTATTATTGCAACCCGCTCCACAATAATACTATACTAGGGACGTTTAAGAATATCATTATTCTAGGGTTACAATTATGTTTATTACGTTACGCAGAAACAAAACAACAAACAAAATTGCTGGATTAATGCTTCAATAAAATATCATGACTCAATGTGCAAAAATACAATCATCTCATGATTGGCTTTTTGGGCACAATACTAACAGGTTACCTGTGACCAGATTAAGGCATGACACAATCTGGGTCATTGTGGATAGGTTAACCAAGTGTGCCCATTTCTTGCTAATGAAAATCACAGACTTACATGAAAAGTTTGCAGAAATGTACATAAAAAAGATACAATGATTGCATGGGGTGCCAGACTCCATAGTTTCAAATAGAGATCCAAGGTCTACAGCTTGATTTTGGAATGCTTTCCATAAAGCACCATGAAGCAAAATCCACCTAAGCATTACTTACCACCCTTAGATAGATGGACAAACTGAAAGGATGATTTAGATACTTGAAGACATGCTCAAATGTTATGCCTTGGATTTCAAGAGAGAATAGGACCAACACTTACTTTTTGTGGAGTTTCCTTACAACAATGGTTATTGATGGCCCAAGGCCATAACACCCTAAGATTTACCCGAGGTTCGCCTAGGACTTAGATACTTCAGGATTTCACCACTACCTCCTATGAATTGCAATTTGGCCTAAACCCAGTAAGCCAGAGGATGTGTGCCTCAGCACTGAAGTACCCTAATACAAACAAATACCATTATGAAGCTATTCCCAGGTGTGTGCGAAGTGCTCAATAACGCCTATGGCAGAACAACTGGTTGTGAAGACAATTGGAATGATGTAGACCACTGTCCCTGGTCTAGCTGAACATGGGAAAGGCAGATCTGAGAGTTCCACTATTGGGAGCCAGTATAAGAAGAGCAACTCATAAGTATGTAAGGAGGGTCATTCATTAATGTTTGCACAATACTCCTAGCTATATTACCTTCTTACTTAGGCATTAAAGAATCCCCCATAGAAAATACACTAGGGATTCCCTTCACCCCATTTTTTTGGTGTCTTACAGGGCTGTACCTGACCAAAGGTCATCCTTTCACCAATGCCGATGCAAAGCTCAAACGACCAAGGTCCCTTCAAACACCAAATGGTGCCATCTGTGGGAACCTAGGAACACAGTGCTACGGTGATGAATCAAGTATCTAAGAACAAGCCATGCCATGACTCTCTACTAGAAAATAGTCCGTGTCTATTTGTGGAGTTGACTGGCGACACAACAAACCTACCCGAGCACAATCACTTGGTGACGCTGACAGTGGGGTTTATGTGTGATTTCCAATGTACCATAGTCACGAAGATAGCCCAATATTTTGATAGAATATTTCCAAGAGGCCTTCCAAGAGGGAACCTTCATAAAATAAATCCCTAACTATAGGAAAAAGCTCCCCTCTTGCATCAAAAGCAAGGACACCGGGTGAACCTCATGTTGAAAGCTTACCACCACACAACCTCAATCAGAATAACAAGGGGAAAGGTCCAGCCATTTCTACACAAAAATCTATTCACTAGAATTTTTTTTTGCCAAAGACATGATGACAATCAATTAGATCAACTCTTGTAAAGGCTGTTGGAGAGGATGGACGAAACAAAGTAGCAGATCACTAGAAGGCTAATGTTCACTTGCTTGTTAGAAACCTCTATTAGTGAGGAGGCTCCATTTGTTTCAGCCATTCAGAATGCTCTAATCTCACCAAACTTTAGAGTAGCTTAGTTAGACTCATACGAAGGAAAGGCTGACTCACAAATGCTGCTGACCAAGTACCGAAAGAATATGATTCTAAGCGGGGCTGATGATGCAACCCTATGCAAATGCTTTAAGGTAACAGTTTTTGGCCCAACCACTGCTTGGTATAATACCCTGTCCCCCTCTTATATTCCATCTTTCCATGAGTTATCTGTTACTTTCACTCACCAATTCATCAAAAGTTGCCTTTCAGTGGGAAAAGCAGCCTAGCTGTTCAACATAGTTCAAAGAGAAAGTGAGTCCCTCTGAGACTTCATCAATAGATTCAATCAGGAGGCCCAAAAGGACATTGACCTACCACCCAAGGTCCGTATCCTCACGATAATGGGGGGCCTCTAAAAGGGTTCCAACTCAGCTTTTGAGCTCTCAAAGCAGATGTTGACCATAGTTAGAGAACTTTACCAACATGTTAAACAGTACATGATCACTGAGGAAATGACAGTTGATGAAGAAATACTAGATGCTTGATGCACAAAATATTGGTTCTAGAGCCAACCCCGTGGGGAAGGCGGAAACAACAAGTAGGCCAAGAAGAGTAAAGGCAAAAGGGAGATACCGACCTACTCGCCTTGAACACATCCCGAGCAAATATCTTGGCAGCACTGGAGAAGTAGGGAGGAGTTCAACGGCCTAAGCCAATATTCATTAACAACAGAAGGAATATGAACAAGTACTATCAATATCAGTGGAACCATGGCCATGACATAGAAGATTGCCATCAGCCAAAAAAGCACATCAAAACTCTCTTGAAGCAAGGCCTACCAAGAAGGTACTTTTGTTTTCAGTCACTGAAGGTAGGAGGTAAGGACGATGAAAAAAAGTTTGATGAGGACAAGCATGAGTCAGACCAACAAAGGAAATGCTAAAGTCCTAGAAGGCACCTCCTCTTGTAGGAGCAATTCATATTATCATTAAAGCACTCAGGAACAAGAAAAAAAAAGCAGGAAGTGAGTGCAAGTGAAAGTAAGAAGCAAAATATGAATTTCCTGTTGGTGGAAAGGTGGTATACATAGCCTCTAAAGAAGTGCGATCAAGCGTCACATTGAATGTAGGTGTGAAACAATGAAAATGCCCTTTTGATCACTCTTGGCATGCCCTATTCATTACACCAATAACTAGATGACATGTGTACCTAGAAAACCAGAATTAAGGAAATGATTCACAAAATGACGTAAAGCTACTTTCTTGAGAACCGATGTTAGGTGTGTAAGTTGAAGGGATGTAACTGGTGCCCGTAAGGTGAAGCAATGTAACATATCTCTGGAAAAAGCAATCGTTGCCTCGGAGAAGCCCAAACTACATGTCAATAAGAAAAAGGGGCATACTGAAGCAGGTATCTCCGAAGCAGCATGGAGCTAATGGAATTGACCATCCATAAGCTATTTTGGGTAGAGCATCTGATGGCCAAAGTCCATAGCACCCTAAGATTTACTCGAGGTCTACCCAGGACTTACATGCTTTAGGATTTCACCACTACCTCTTGTGAACTACAGTTCAGCCTGAACATAGTAAGCTTAGGGATGTGTGCCTCAGGACCAGTGTACCTTAACACAGACAAATACCATTATAAAGTTTTTCCAAAGTGTGTGCGAAGTGCTCACCAAGGCTTGTGTCAGAATAGCTGGTTATAGGGATAGTTTAAATGATGTAGACCATTGTCCCTGATCTAGCTGAACACCTGTAAGGTAGATCTGAGAGTTCCACTATTAGGAGCCAGTATAAAATGAGCCACTCCTAAGTATGTAAGGGTGGTCATTTCGTTAAGTTTTGCACAATACTCCTAGCTATATTACCTTCTTATTTGGGCATCGAAGAATTCCCCCCAAGAAATACTTTGGGGATTCCCTTCACCCTTTTTTTTGGTGTCTTAGAGTGGCTGTACCCAACCAGAATTCATCTTTTCACTAATACCGATGCAAAGCTCAAATGGCTGAGGTCCCTTTGGACACCAGTTATCAAAGCACCATTGGTATGGTGCGTTATGAAGCACTTTATGGGAGAAGGTGTATGACATCCCATTGTTAGGTGGAAGCATCAGATAGGCTAGAGTTAGGTCTTGACATTATTAAAGAAACAACTAACAAAATTGAGGAGATACAGGAAAGGTTAAGGATAACCAATAAAAGGACCACTACTAATGTGAACAAACAAAGAAGTGGCTTAGAGTTTAATATTGGTGATAAAGTGTGGTTCAAAATAGCACCAACCAAAAGCACTATCATATTTGGAAAAAAAAGTAAGTTGGCTCCAAGGTATATTGGTCCTTACAAAATTTTGGACAAAATTGCAAAGGTGGCTTATAGGTTAGCTCTGCCACCAAGTATGTCAAGTTTCCATAATATTTCCCATGTCAGTATGCTTAAGAAGTGTCTATCAGACATAAAGCATGTTGTAGCAGTGGAAGACATACAGTTAGAGCCAAATCTGACGCATGAAGAGAAACCTATAGCTATCTTAGTTAAAAATACCAGAAGGCTAAGGAACAAATTGATTGCCATCGTTAAGTAACAACGGTCACACCATTTTGAAAGAGAGGCAACTTGGGAAACTGAAAAGGAATTGTTGGAAAGGTGTCCAGATGAGTATCATAAGCTAAGGGCTGCTTTGGAGGACCAAAATTCTTAACGGGGGAGAAATGTTACCACCTCAAAAAATTTGAAAGTTACAGTATAGAGGCATAATGGTTATAAAACGTTATATAGCATAATTTTCACCATAGTGAATGAGATGTGAGGCATAAAGTGTATAAACTAAACCTCCTTAAAAGATTCAGATAATGGTTACTTAGCCCTCAACGAATTGCTAAAGGATTGCTTGTTTTACAAGTAAGTTATGAACTTTAATGAAAGATTTCAAGACTTGGGTACTCAATTGTAAAACTTTAGAAGAGAGCTTTTTGAAGGATTTGATTGGTATGGACACATTTTTTAGGGCTAAATTGCATAAAGGAAGCAAACGCTAATTGTTTAAGAACCTAGAACAACTTGTTGTATAAGTGTCTATAAAACAACTTAAGGATGGGGTGATCTTTGAAAAAGGTAAAATGGGATCATTTTTATCATTATCCCACCCTTCCATGGCTGGTTCATATAGTAAAAAATGTTGGGTAAATATTAGCAAAAAAGTCCCTACATAAGGCATACTTATAATGACCGAAGTGAGGGTTAAGGTTAAGCTAATCAAGTCAAGAAAATATCTAGACTTTTTTGCCTTTCGCTAGCCATTTTGGCCATCACCAGCCACAACCTCCTTCCATAGCTCCTCTATAAACTTCCATAGATGCAACAGCTCAAGCTCTAAAGAAAACAAAAAGAAAGGCAATCAGATGCTCCAAGAACAAGAAAAACCCTAATTTTCATGTTTCTTTTGCATTTTTTAGAAATTTGAGCCTTCACACCTGATAGCCAAAGGATTATTACCCTCTGAACTTTGATGAACACCACCTTCGGTAAAAGTCAAGCACCAACCTCAGATCGGATGAGTGGCAACCTCAGAAAAAGAGGGTACACAGTCCTTGACCCTCTAACCTCAGTAAACCACCATCCTCAGTGAAGTAGAGCTTCTCCCAAAGGTGCCCTGCTCCACCGAAGTGCTCATCATGACAACTTTCAGTAATGATATCTAGCTGAAAAAGGCCTCCAACTCCGAAGGGGCCTCCTACTTTGAAGGAGTCTCATACCCCGAAGGGGTCATACGAAAATAAGGGAAAAATGGTTAAGGAGCCTCTGATATAGAGCCCTCACACACGCCCCTGACACACAGAGCTCCCATGGCCCTGACTTCTGGGTAGAATGGCCTATGGCCAGCTAGAGGTCCCCATCCTTGAAGGTATGAACTATATCCGATTAAACACATGTAATGATCTGAGCGAGTTATGCCAAACGAACTTCTCCCAAATCTCCTCTTATAAATACTTGGGAAACGACCTTGGTAAAATGGGAAAAAACTTTTAAGAGAACTCTCTCCACTCCTTTACTCTCGACTCTCTACTCCTTACTCATCAAATACTTACTTGGGCGTTGGACGCTCCACCCCCGGAAACACATTCCAGGGAGTTCCTAACCCCTCTTCTTTTGTGGATTTCAGGCACTCTCACACTGGAAGGCCCTACTTCAGGCCACCATGTCATGCAACGAAGATGCCGATGGGCATCATTTGGCACCGTCTATGGGAACTCACCCTCACGTAGCCGTCATTGAGACTCGGCTTGCTAAGGATAAGGGATTGCCGAAATCCCCATCCGCGTCAGAGAATTAACTGACGATCGAACCACCCACCGTAGGGACTTCTTTGCCTGAGGACGAACGCCCTCTAACGATCACAATGAGCTTTTTATGTGATTTTTAGCATGCTGTTGTGGCTGAAATGACGCAACAGTGGGACCAAAGGTGGTATCAACCACATTTGGCCTGAAGGGCATCCTCACCAACTCCCCGTCGGGAGAAAAGCCCGAAGTCCACTCACTGGAGCTCAGGGAGTGGAGACTTCCGTGATGAATCCTGAACGGATGATGTACCTCCTAGAGGCCGACATACCAGGGAAACGACATCAAAATTGGCCAAAACTTCCTGACGGCGAAGTTCATCATCGGAGGAGAAATCACAATCCCCCCGTCACTGAAATTATTCCCTGAAAAGGAGGCGTTGTTCTCCATTGCCGGAGGTCTCCAAGCAGACTAAAGAGACTAGCGCCGCCATCCTCATGGAAAAGATCCTAGAGAGGTTGGAGAAAGTGGAAAGGCAGATGGCTTAGAAGCCTGTCTGCTCAAGGTTGTCGGAAACCTTCACCCGAGAAGAGTCACCCTTTGTCCGAGCGATAGTTAAGGCACCTATGTTAAGCGACTTCTGGGTGGCACGCTTGGAGACGTACGATGGGCGAAGTGACCCCCAAGTCCACCTAACCAAGTACAGGCATAGTATGGTGCTACACGGTGCCGATGATGCTACCCTTTGCAAGTGCTTTAAGGTCACCCTCTCCGGCCCAGCAACCGCGTGGTACAACTCCCTTGGCCCTGAAACTATAATGAATTTGCAAGAGCTGTCCGTGGCATTTACGTAGCAGTTCATCAACAGTAGGCTGACGGTGAAGATGCTGGTTCAATTGTTCGACATTGCGCAAAGAAACGGAGAGACCATTCGCGACTATGTCAAAACATTCAATCGAGAGGCCTGAGCGTGCCGGACTTCTGCCCCAAAATACACATCCTTGCCATGATACAAGGGCTTCGGTGAGACTCGCAACTCTTTTATGAGTTCTCGAAGGACCGCCCGGACACCCTCGACGAGTTCTACCGAAGGGTCGAGCAACATATGACGGCCGAAGTGTTGAGGATGGGGGGACTGAAGTCCAATGGCCATCAGCCTGAAGGACACAGCGTTGGCTTTCGAGAGCCAAATAGCACGACAGAATTTAACCAAAACCCTCCAGGATCCAAGTGAAATGGGGTAAACCAGGTGTTCAAAAATTTTCATACCTAATTTTCGGTTGAGATCTCTCACTCAACTATAGAGTCGAATCACAAAACCTGAACAGTTGACGTGTTAAGGCTCTCTATGGTATCCACACGAGCCTCTCGGGATCACCACGCTTCCACCACATCCCGGCAGATGCGTTTCTCTTGCGCTCGCAGTGCTAGCTTGCGCCCTCCAAGGAATTGGAAGAGAAGAGTGCGGCTGTCCTCTTGGGGGGCTAGGGCAAGGAGACCTGCGAATTTCTCACTAAAAGTTGTATTTATAGTAAGACTCACCTTCCAGGCCTAATGGGTTGCAAAGCCCTAATCCAATTAGGCTTTAATTTCTGGCGTAATAGTGGCTCAACTCTTGGGCCCATTATTAATACGAAATTAAAGTGAAACCATAAGCCAAATAATTAGCCCATGCACTCTAATGATCCAAATAGCTCTATGTGTGCAACTGGATAGGCTCTTGCCACATTGGCAATGATCATAAATCACATTTATGATCATAAGCAATGAGCGGTGTCTAGCAACACATCATTGCTAACCAAGTGACAAGATTATCGGTGATTCGACTAAACCTTTATGATCATCACCGATATATGCCATTGTCCCTTTGTCCAACATATCAAGACTAAGCACAAGACAAGTAATGTGTCACTCTTGTATAGCCCAATCTTTGGTTTCTTGATTATCGAGTAGACTAACTTAAACTGATGACATTGATATCGTATATCAACTCATCCGAGCATGGCCATGCATTTTTCTAAGTCTTACTCTACCAAGGGGCCCGAAGATATCACTCCCGTTACATAGAAGGGAAAAATCCCATCTTGATCATACAAATCCCTCCGCATGATATGTGACATACCCAATAACCTCCTTCAAGTTCCCTCAGTTATGAACAACAAAGGAAAGTATCAAAGCATGTGACTCACATGTAGGGAACCTTGATGATCTTAGGTTGAAGGACTACATATACCATGATTACAATGAAAATCACTTATGGCAATCATATAACGATCCATGTAGTGTTCTCATGGTGGGTTGGTCCAGTATACAAGTTCTCCAACTTGTACCCATATGTAGACTACATATCTCATATTAGTCTCCACATATGCTAGTCGTTATGTATTATTGCAACCCGCTCCACAATAATACTAGACTAGGGACGTTTGAGAATATCATTATGCTAGGGTTACAATTATGTTTGTTATGTTACTCAGAAAAAAAACTGATGCCCTGCAGCATCTTCAACGTGTGACATGGTGAGAGCGAGGCGGACTTGCGGTGAGGAGGAGTGCCTGAAGTGGAGATTTCCCAGGAGAGGTCACCTGAAAAGCTTAGAAGACAGAGGTTAGGAGGTCCCCGGAGTCTTTTTCCAGAGAGGAGCCTCCAACGCCCAAGTCAGTGTTTAGTAGATATGGAGGTAGTAAAGAGTGGAGAAGTCTGATCTTTAGTGTCCCATCCCCTTACTTGGGGTGCTTACCGAGTATTTATAGAGGGACGAACAGTAGTAGTTCGCTTATTGTGTCCGGCCCAGATTGTGACACGTGTTCGGTGGGATGCGATCCACGTCTTTGGGGAGAAGGAAAGCATCTTGGCCGACCATAGGCTGCCTGGCCAGGAGCCTAGGCCACCCGAGAGTGGCGTACTAGGGTCTTTCAGTAGGCGGCGTGTCAGAGCGTGTCCCGAGGGTGGTCCTTGTCGAGAATATCCTCTATTGCCAAGGATGGTTTAATCGTCTTCCCGAGATTGGCACTGTCGTTTACTTGGGATGGAGAATTACCGAGGTCGGATGTGGGGGTTGGGCATCCTTCTTTCCGAAGTAGGTGCTTTCTCTTCCGAGGGTGGTGCCTTGTCCGAGCTTGTGGGTTCAGAAGGTGATGGGCATTTCGGCTATCACATGCCCCCTCTCGGAAAGTCGAAGCAGAGACTTCGACTTTATGCTTTTGGGAAGGTTTCTTTTTGTCAAACTCGGGGTCAGAGCTCCACTCAAGAAGTTGCTTTTACCTCCAGAATGCGTCCCTTCGCAGCCGAGGTAACTTTCCCTAGCTCTTCAGTGATCTCGGGGCGCATGTTACTTTTGTTTTTACTTTTTCTGCTGCAGGTTAGTAAACCGTCGTATCTTTTGGCCAGGCGTGTTAGTTATGGATAGGCGTGCCTAGGTTTGCACGATGTCAGAGTGGCATGCCCTAGTTCTTCGCATTGGATGACACGTGGCCACTGGTGGATGGCGAATAGTTACGTCTGTCACACTAACTGTGTCTCTTCACCTTCGAGAAGTAATAATGAGGCCGTTGCGTCTTCGAGGGGTAATAATGGCGACATTTCGCTTACCCTCTTCGGTCTATATAAGCACCTCTTGCCTCATTTCTTCCCACTCTTTTCTTTTGCCCTCATCTGTTCTAGAGCTCTCTCTTGTCTCTTTCCTTCTTCCGGTGACATTTTCAACGGCGGATCGAGTTCCGGCAACCACTTAGGACGGTGTCCAGGAATCCTGATTTCGGCAAAACCTTCGGTGGGTCTTTCCTTCTTTAGTTCTTGCTTCTCCCCGAGGTTGTTTTAGTTTTTGTTTTTCCGAAGTCCTTCAACCTTTTTCTTCCCTTTTCCCGAGGTCGTTCTTCTTCTGTTTCTGAAAGATGTTGAGTCCAACTCCTTTAATGTCCGTTCGTCCTCTTCCTAAAAGTTTTCTCCCTCTCGAGTTTCACCTGTGCTGCACCACTTCGGAGAAGATGACGAAGTGGATAGCCAAATTCTACCTTCCCTCCTACCTCGTCCCGAGGTTGCCCTTCCCGGGCTCGTATGGTTTCATGGCGCATTCGGGTGAAATCACCGTTTACCGAGCTCAGTTGAAAGCCGGTCTTCGGTATCCTCCTCACCAGATGATATGCGACTTCTGCAAGTTTCACGGAATTGCCGTGAATCAGCTTCCTCATAATTATTATTCTTACTTTAATTATTTTCTCTGTATGTGCGGAGTTTTTAAAATTCAGCCCCACTTCCTTTTCTTTCTTCAATACTATAAACTCCACCCTGTCCCGAACGGAGGTTTTTACTTCTTGCTTCCCTGAGGGTCCGGGAGAAAAAAATTCACTTTCACCTTCAACAATAAGGATAGTTGGTGGGGGTGGTAGAAGAAATTCTTTTTTGTGTTGATTCCTAAGTCCTGGAGCCACGTGCCAATCAGATGGGCTTCCGGGACTTTTAAGATCGACGTTGTCGATCCTAAGAAGCTTATAAACTTGGGACTACTCACCGAGTTTGACAAGTTCGACCGGTGCATTCGGGTGGTGGTTGACTGGGATCCCGAGGCCCCTCCGCATTCTCTGTACCCTTTTCCCATTAAGTGGGACCTTATGACCGATGAGGTTCTTCGAGAGCTGGGGGTAGAGAACGTGCATAAGTCCGATCCAAACAAGCCTGTGCCTATTCTTCCTGGAAAGAAGGCATGGATAGTGATGCTCCTTCGGGGCTAGATCTCACATGAGGCTTTTGCCGAGAGTAAGTCATCTTCCAGGATTTGCTGTATGTTAGGTACCTCCTAAGTGCTTGGCTTAGGCCAAGGAATATCAAGGAAAACCAAGGAAAGTGAGAGAAAATAGAAAGGGGAAGTAAGAGAAGCTCTGGAGACTGGTATAGTGACTTATGTGCAAAACTGGAGACTTTCAGGACTTAATTGAACATAGAAAATGTACTATGGGAAAGCTGGCAAAAAACAGAGAAAGGGGACCAAAATGTACACTTAGATGAGTGGTACAATTAAAACTATCAACTTCAAGTTGATCATTTCGGCCATGCAAGTTTAATGGGTGACTAGTGCAAGACTAGCCCAAATTTGGGAGATAACAATGATTACTAGTCAAAATCTTGTCTTCCACTATGTGTACTATTCACTAGTTAACTAAACAAACTAACTAGTTTGTAGTCTAGTTATGGCCGGTTATGCATGGGAGTTTTTGTGACCTTGGTACTTGTGTTACCTTGTCCTTGGCATTATGAGCCAAGATAAGACTTGAGTGTCCATTTTAACACAAGTTTGAGTGGCGGCTTTGAGTATTTATGGAGTTAAGGGCTACATTGCACCATGCATTTTATTGGAAGGCAAAAGTTACCATTGTAGCTAACTAAAACCCAAGTCCATTCGGCCGAAACTAGTCAAGACCTCATTTCCTTCATTTGACCGAAACTTGTTTAGCTCTTGTTCTTGAGTTCTCTCAAGCTTACTCTCGGATTTAAGCTTCATTGGAGAGGTGTGGAGCTTGGGTGAAGAATTCATGCTTGAAAGTTTGATTTCGGTGCTAGACTACTTCAAATTCAAGTTGTTCTTGAAGAATCAAGCCAAGGCCGAGAAGGAATCAAGCTAGGGTTCTTGAGGTAACTTCAATGTTTCCTTGAATTCATGGTAGTTATTCCATGTACAAGGAACTTAAGTGTTCAATTGAAGTTATGTTAAGCTAAATGAGCAAAGTATGTCTCGGTTTGGAGGTGGATTGTTGGCCGAATGTGTTCTTGGTGTTCTTCTTCATTTCCATGGAAATTAATCCATGACTAAGTGTTGTTGTTGCCTATTTGTTGTTGTGCTAGGCAAATTTGAGCAAAGAACATCAAGTTGAACAAAAGGAAGTTTGGCCGAAAGGTGCACTTGAGGTAAATGTGTGTTCCTCATTCGTTTACATGGCATTGATGCCATGGTCATTGATAAATGATGAGTTGGTGAACATGTGTTGGTTTAGAGTGATGAGGAACATTGATATGTGAAGTTTGGCTTTATGGCCGAGAGCTTGAAATGGCATGATTTGGTGCTCATAACTTGAATACATGGTAATGATACCATGAAACAATAATCATCAATGATTTGATGCTATGTGTTGAATTGGTTGGATAAAGGACATAGATATGTGTAACTAGGCACTATGGCCGAGAACTTGAATTATAGTGGAATGGTGCATTTCACTTGGTTAATTGGATATAATGATTTAGATGATGTTCATTGATGATTAGAATATTATGTGGTGTGTTAGAATGATGAGTAACACATGTATATGAAAATGGGCCTTTTTGGCCGAGAGCTTAAATGTGTGTCTCTTAGTGTTCTTCATGTGGGTCATGGTAATTTAATCCATGAGTTAGTGTGTTGATGCCATGTGATTGATTTGGTAGGCATTGAGATTGAGGAACACTTGGATACTTGAAGCTTGGTTGTAGGCCGAGAGCTATTGAGGTAGGGTTCACTGGCACTTGACTTTGCTTGGTAATGTACACCATGATTCAAGTGTCTAGAGTGGCTAAGTGATGGTTAAATGTGCCATATGACCTTAGTTACTTGATGGGCTTAATGGTTATACTTGGTTGTTTTGTTGATTAGCTAATTAACTATGGTACATGTACTAGAAATGAAAGTAAATGTGGCCTATTTGCTTGGCATTTTGGGAGCTCCAAATGGAAATGGTGTATTGGTAAGTTTGTGTGCAAGAAATGCACATGGGTACATGTATGGCTTATATGGCCGAGAGCAACATTGTGGAGTGTGTGTGTGTACTTGTGTGCTTTGGTGTTTCCTTGTGCATGCTAACCCCACTTATGAAGTATTTGACTTATTTATCTGTTTTGTATATGTATATGTCTGTTTTTTCTTGTCTTGGTGTTTGTTTTGCAGGTTGAGCTAACTAAGGGGAGGTTAAACTTTGAGTGATTACTCAACTTAACTAAATAGACTCAATAGGAGTTGTATATGTTTTAATTGAATCCTACTGAGTTATATGCTCATTGCCCATCCTTTATTTTTCAGGGACATTCGGCCTGAGTAAGGCTAAGCTGCTTGTGTGTGTGCTTAGTGTTTATATTTTGCTTGTTTTGCAAGGTATGTGCCAATGTGTGCTTGGCTTAGCATTTTGATTAATTTACAAGTCTTATTTCTTGTTTGGCCGAGACTTATAGTTGGAGACTTGTCTAGGAGAGCTGTGGATACCTGGACTGTAGCTTTGATCATAGTGTTTTCCTTCATGACCATGAATCAAGCCATTGGGTTGGTGTTGCAGTGTGTACTCTTGTATGGCATACTTAAGGTCATGTTTGACCATTAGGAGTCTTAGCATGTAAACTTGGCATAAATACTTTTGGTTTCATGGCATGTGTAGCCATGTTATGGTTGCTAGGTAGACTACCCTTTTTGTGTTAATATGAGTAGTCTTTAACACCTAGACTTATAATGCTTCATGGTTTTGTATGCCAAGTTATGTATGGATTATGGATAGCATTATGCTGGCTTATGTTTGCTGGATGTTATGGGCCAAGGTTTGGCACCTTTATGTGAATAGTATGAGCCTTGCTTCATGAAAATGTTGTGCATATTTATGTGTACCTTAACTGGCCGAGAACACCATGCACATTTTGTATATGGTTTTTTTTTAAATCTAAACCAAATCTTGTGGACTTCTTGGTTGCCATATAGATAGTACACTTGATGCACGCCATTTATGCACTTAAATTGCATTAAGTGTTGCCTTGCTTGTTGTGCAAGAAATTAATTGAACCCTTGCTTGTGGAGCAAGTTAAGGGTTCGAGCCTTGCCCTTGCTGCAAGTAATTTAATGAGTCCACATAGAAGCCACCTGGGCCACCTCCCAGGCTTTTCAATTTAAGAAAATAAGACTTAAAGTTAAGTTACCCAAATTGGCCGAATCTAAGAGACTGGAATTAAACTCCAGTTAACAGGTTAAAGTCAAGTTGGGAGGTTTAACATGAATTTGAAATTTGGGAGTTAAACTTGAGGTTTGAGAGTTAAACCTCTATAGTGATGGGCCAGGGCCTGTGTGAGGTGTGACACTGTATGTTCCTTCTTCGTACTTACACTGATTGTTTTATCCTTTTGCGGAAATGTGCGATCAATCCACTGATTTCTAGAAGTCCCTTTTCTCAGCCAAGCCGAGAAGGGGGAACAAACGCGCAAGAAGACGGTCGCTAAGAGGAAGAAGATGACTGGTGGTCAATCTAAGGAAAAAAAGCCAAGGCAGATATCCTCCTTCCCCCCGAGGTCGTTGTGGAGGTGGAGGATAGGTCTCCTTGCCAATCTCCTACCCTCGCCGACCCTCTTTCGGACTTTGCCACTCTCGGGGCAGCTCCGAGCCCCATCCCTTCTGCCGAGGCTCTGGTCGAGCAAACTTCAGCTCGAGAACTTGAGGAGAGCAGAAGGAGGAAGGGCAAGAATATCCCTGACGAAGTTCGAGGAGAGGACGAGTCTGAGGACAACATGGCCGAGGTTCCACCAGGTTGGTTCCTTAGCCGTTCTTCTACAAATCTTAGTATTTTTCGTATCTATGATTTTTTAGATGAATGGCTAAGGGATGATGTATTGACGGAACTTTGGTACAATTTTGCAGAGGATGTAGCCCAAGCTCCTTGGTCGGAGGCCTTTGCCCGCAGAAGGGCTCTTTGGGATAGGCGTATCCCACAAGATAAGGTGCCAAGGCAGCCATTCTGGACTTTCACGAAGGACATGAATTTGTTCTCCGAGGATAGCAAGTTAATGGCTCCTCAGATGGCAACGGGTGTGCTGACGAATGCCACCTTTCAATCGCTGGTCGAGGAATGTCCCAACAAGGAGATCCTTGCGGCGAGGATGACCGAGCACGCCGCCCAGGTAGGTGATGGCCTTGGGCCTCATCGTTGTGAGTCATGATGACTGTTGAGGAGACTTCTAGGAGGAAGAACGCCTGGAAGGTGGATCGCCCCAAGGAGAGTACCTGAAAAGCTGGAAAACAGGGTTAGGAGGCCCCCGGAGTGTTTTTCCGGGGGGGGAGCCTCCGACGCCCAAGTCAGTGGTGGCCGGAAAAAGGAGAAAGTCACTAGCTCAAAGAGAAAGGCAGAAAATTCTCGCCTGGTATTTTCTCAGAGTGTGGGAGCTGTATCTCTGGCCTACCAACCTCCTGTCAAGTATTTATTTCCTGTATATATAGGAATACCTAGCCCGTTCAGATCATGACACATGTGCGGTCGGATGCTCCTGAACTTCTGGGCGTAGGGGACAGATAGTTGGTAACCAGCTCGCCTCGAGCCTTGTGCTGAGACAGGCCATGATGTGATTCTGATGGCGTCTGCGCGTCAGGGCGACTTTTTACGTCTGTGGTGGGACGTGTCAGAGGCTTCCTTAAATGCTTCCTTAAATGCTCCTGCCGTACTCCCGAAGTCCCTGGGCGAGGTCGTCCTCTAGTTCGGACAGAGCCTCTTCGGGAAGCATACCCTCAGTTCGGGGGTTCCCAGGTCCAGGGGGTTCCGCCTTCGGGGATATCATGTTCGGGCACCAATGTCTGGTGCCACTTTTCCGAAGGCGCGCTATTCACAACCTTGGGGGGCGAATAGAGTTCTCAAGTTTTACTGGCGTGCCGAGGCTCGGAGCTCTCCGGCTATCTCCCGAGGTGCATGATTCCACCCGTTCCCGGGAAGCGCCAGTTCTTCTGGCCATTGTTGTGGCAGGGTGTTAGGCCAGATTGAGGCGATAGCCTTTGGCTATCAGTAGGTTTTTTCTCCTTTTCCTTAGAAAAATTTCTGTCTTTGTCTCTTCTTGTCCCTTACTTGAGGTTTCTTCTTTTCTTGCAGCTCTTGGCGTACAGCTGGTACTTCTGCTCCTGGGCGGCGAAATAGGCCGAGATCCGTTCTCGGTCCAAAGGTTCTCTTAAGAAGGCGTGAGACTTCTGCGCTAGATACGTCCTCAAGTTCGGCGAGCTGAACAAGATTGTTCGGGAGGACGTAGTGAATCTTCGGGCCGAGCTCGAGGGGAATAAGAAGGAGCTCCTTGGAGAACGAGGCCCTTTGGAACGAAAAAGTAGAAGAAGCATAGAATCTTACGAAGGCGCTTGCACTAAACACCGAGTTCCAAGCCAAAGTTGATTCGTTGAAGAAGGGGGCCAAGAGCAAGAAGAAGAAGAGGTTGGAGGAGGAGGTTACTGATCTCACGGCGGACTTGGCAGCGTTGAGTGCCGAGAAGGATAAGTTAGACCAGATGACGAAGGTCTCCTACCAGGATTGCTTTTGCCTAGCGCGACACCAGGTCCTCTCTTGGTTCCCCGAGCTTGACCTCTCCTTCCTGTCTGCACTAGACTTCCCCACGGCGCCCAGGTGGACATGGTCGAAGCTGCAGTTCCTTAACGTCCCTTCTGCGCCTGTGCTTTCGAACGAACATGCCCAAGAAGCTACCGAGACTGAGGAGGCACAGAACGCTTCTGTCCAGCCTTAGATTTTTTCTTCTTCTTTTCGCTCTTGTAACCTTGTGATCTTGCTTTTTAATAATGATATTTTTTCTTTCGAATTTTGGCTAAGTCTATGAGCAATGCTTTTCATTTCCCAATTATCCCGACCACTTTCGGTCAAGGGATTTCAGAAAATCCTCTTTACTCTACTAGTAGTTTCGGTCTTCGACGAATTCCCCCCCTCTTTTTTTTTTGGCCTACTTGTACTCAATCTTCAGAAGGGATAAGTGAATTTCACAAGCCTTTGGAATTATGCGCTGTTCGGCGTGAGCTCTTTGGTGGAGGGAAAGGTCCTATACTTAAAAAAAAAAAAATTCTAACTTGTACATTTTACCAAGATTCTAAGTATAAAATTTCTTCAAGGCATCTGAATGTCATGTATTTCTCAGTTCTCCACCTTCCGGGTTACCCAGCTTGAAAACTCCTTTCCGAACCTCATCCAGGACCAAATAAGGTCCTTCCCAGTTCGCGCGAAGTACTCCGTACGATAATTTTTGAGGTTCCAATTCAGCCTTTCGGAGAACGAGGTCCCCTTTCCTTATCCATTTTGGTCTAACGTGCAGGTTCGCGGCTGTAGCTACTCTCTGCTGGAAGGCTTTCCTTCTGAGTTCAGCCATCTCTCTGTTTTCATCAATTAGGTCTAGCTTAGTTCTCAAACCGAGGTCGTTTCCTCTTTCGTCAAACACTTGTACCCTGAGTGATGGCTGAACTACTTCGACAGGGATGATGCCCTCTGTACCAAAGACGAGCGAAACCCCCGTGGCCCTTCGGGGTGTCGTCCAATAACACCATAGCACAATAGGGAGCTCTCCTGGCCACTTCCCCTTTGCATCTCCCAACCTCATTTTCAAACCCTCTTTTATGGTTCTGTTGGATACCTCTACTTGTCCGTTGCTCTGGGGTTGAGCTACTGGGGCGAATTGCATTTTTATTTTGAGGTTTGTGACGAATTCCTGGAATCCCTTGTCTGTAAACTGGGAACCATTATCGGCTACTATCACCCTCGGTATGCCAAATCTGCATATAATATTCTTCCAGATGAACTTTTGTATATCTTTAGCCGAAATAGTTGCTAGGGGTTCTACCTCGACCCATTTAGTGAAATAATCCACTGACACTACGCAGAACTTCACTCCTCTGGGTGCTGCCGGGAATGGCCCAATGAGATCTATGCCCCATATTGCAAAGGACGAGGGTAATCTGCTGAGGTTATTAACTCCGAAGGCAGTCTTTGGATGCTGGCGTGTCTTTGGCAATTGTTACAATTCCAGACGAGCTGCCTTGCGTCCTTTCTCAAGGTGGGCCAGAAGTACCCTTGGCGGAGTATTACTCCCGCCAAGGCATCAGATCCGATATGGGAACCACAAGCCCCCTCGTGGACTTCCTCGAGAACGATCTGAGTGTCCTCTTCGCTGACACACCTTTGCAACAGATTCACGTACCCTTGTTGGTATAATTCTTTCCCAATTAGGAAATATCGTTTGGAACGTCTTCGTACTTTCGACGCTTCGTGAGGATCCTCGGGAAGCTCTTCGGTTGTAAGGTACCTCTTTATAGGATCTTTCCACCCTTTGTCCAACGTTGCTATACTTAATGTTGCTATGTGCGGGTGGCTCAATAGTTCAGTGAACCTTTTCGATTTGGCCAGGCTGTCTGCTTCGGCATTGCCTCGGTAAGGCACTGTTGCGTTTCGGGAGCCAAACAGCACAGCGGAATTTAACCGAAACCCTCCAGGATCCAAGTGAAATGGTGTAAACCGGGTGTTCAAAAATTTCATACCTAATTTTCGGTTGAGATCTCTCACTCAACTGTAGAGTCGAATCACAAAACCTGAACAGTTGATGTGTTCAGGCCCTCTATGGTATCCACACGAGCCTCTCTGGATCACCATGCTTCCACCACGTCCTGGCAGATGCGTTTCTCTTGCGGTCGTAATGCTAGCTTGTGTCCTCCAAGGAATTGCAAGAGAAGAGTGCGGCTGTCCTTTTGGGAGGCTAGGGCAAGGAGACCTGCGAATTTCTCACTTAAAAGTTGTATTTATAGTGAGACTCAACTTCCAGGCCTAATGGGTTTCAAAGCCCTAATCCAATTAGGATTTAATTTCGGGCTTAATAATGGCTCAACTTCTTGGCCCATTATTAATATGAAATTAAAGTGAAACCATAACCCAAATAATTAGCCCATGCACTCTAATCATCCAAAGAGCTATATGTGTGCAACCCAATAGGCTCTTGCCATGTTGGCAATGATCATAAATCACATTTATGATCATAAGCAATGAGCGGTGTCTAGCAACACATCATTGCTACCCAAGTGACAAGATTGTCGGTGAATCGACTAAACCTTTATGATCATCACCGATATATGCCATTGTCCCTTTGTCCAAGATATCAAGACTAAGCACGAGACATGGAATGTGTCACTCTCGCATAGCCCAATCTTTGGTTTCTTGATTACCGAGTGGACCAACTTAAACTGATGACATTGATATCGTATATCAACTCATCGGAGCATGGCCATGCATTTTCTAAGTCTTACTCTATCAAGGGGCCCGAAGATATCACTCTCGTTACATAGGAGGGAAAAATCCCATCTTGATCATATAAATCCCTCCGCATGATATGTGACATACCCAATGACCTCCTTCAAGTTCACTCAGTTACGAGCAACAAAGGAAAGTATCAAAGTATGTGACTCACATGTAGGGAACCTTGATGATCTTAGGTCGAAGGACTACATATACCATGATCACTATGAGAATCACTTATGAAACTCATATAATGATCCATGAAGTGTTCTCATGGTGGGTCGGTCCAGTACACAAGTTCTCCAACTTGTACCCATTTGTAGACTACATATCTCATATTAGTCTCCACATATGCTAGTCGTTATGTATTATTACAACCCGCTACACAATAATACTAGACTAGGGATGTTTAAGAATATCATTATTTTAGGGTTACAATTATGTTTGTTAAGTTACGTAGAAACAAAACAACAAACATAATTGCTGGATTAATGCCTTAATAAAATATCACGACTCAATGTGCGAAAATACAATCATCTCATGATTGGCTTTTGGGCACAACACTAACAGTCTGCAAGGCCTTGGGCTTTTATTGCTTTCCTTGGCTCATAAGTAATATCATACTCACCGAGCTCTATGCACCATTTGGAAAGTCTTCCCGAATGGTCTACTCTTTTCATGACGTCCTGTAGAGGCAAGTTACTTCGGATAATAATGGGGTGAGCCTGAAAGTATGGCCGTAGTTTCCTGCTTGCTAACACCAGGGCATAAATAGCCTTTTGTAGCAGGGGATACCTGACCTCGACGCCATGTAGGGACTTGCTCACGTAGTATACTGGCCATTGCTCCGCCCCTTCTTCCTTCACGAGAACCGAACTCAGTGCTTTTTCGGTAACGGCGAGGTGTAAGGCGAGGTATAACACAAAGGGTTCTCCTTCTCGTGGTTGCTAAAGAGTGGGTAGGCGAGCTAGATAGACATTGAGTTCTTCCCATGCCTTTTGGCAGTCCTTGTTCCAAGCATGATCGTCGCCTCGGAGGTCGCCACCGTTCTTTGTTGCCTTGGTGAGGACTTTAAAGAATGCCCGGCAGGGATCCCCATACCTGGAAATGAATCTGCTAAGGGACGTTATTCTCCCCGTGAGCCTTTGCACATCTTTGTCGTAACAGGACTTCGAAATTCCAGTAACACCTTGACTTTTTCTGGGTTGGCATCGATACCTCTTTCTGATACCATGTATCCAAGGAACTTGCCCGAGCTTACGCCGAAGACGCATTTTTCTGGATTAAGGCAAATTCCGAATGTTCTAATCTGGTGGAAAGTGTCTTCCAAATCTGTAATATGGTTGCCAGGCAACTTGCTGTTGACAATCATGTCATCAACATAGACTTCCATGTTTCTCCCTGCTTGGTCTTTGAAGACCTTGCTCATCAGCCTTTGGTATGAGGCTCTTGCATTCTTGAGCCTGAAAGGCATTCTAACATGGCAATGTGTACCAACTTCAGTGATGAAGACGGTTTTTTCATCATCTTCGGGGTTCATTTTGATTTGATGATACCCACTGAAGGCGTCGAGGAAGCTCAAGAGTTCGTACTTAGCAGTTGAGTCCACCAACTGGTCTATTGGCGGGAGAGGATACGAATCTTTAGGGCAAGCATCATTTAAATTTTGGAAGTCGATGCACATTCGGAGCTTGTTGCTTCCTTCTTTTGTGGCGATAACCACATTACTTAGCCATTCGGGGTATTTGACTTCCCTGATTATGCCCGCTTCTATCAAGTGTTGGACTTCGGTTTTGACGAAGTTGTTTTTATGTATCGAGAGGCTTCACTTTTTTTGGCGAACAGGCTTTGCCTCTGGGTTCACTTTAAGGCTATGCTGTATTATGCGGGGGTCTACCCCAGGCATATCCTTCGGCGAGTAGGCAAACAGATCTTTATTCATCAGTAGAAAAGACACAAGTTTTTGTTTGTCACCTTCGGCCAATTTTTTCCTTATTCGGGTTTTTCGGCCTGGGACAAGCTCTATTTCTTCCATTTATACTTTTTCAGGATCTTCTATTTTTGGCTCTTCTGCGGGTATGCCCTTTGTTACCATAGTCTGTGCACAATTTGTCACTGGAGCTTTTCTCGCCTTAACGAATACCTTTCTCACCTCCGCCTGGTCGATGAAGATCTCAGCATCTCCATCTTTGGTGGTGAATGTGACAGTCAGGTACTTCACATTCGGGCAGATGTGAAGGTTCCCTTGTGTTTGCCTTCCAAGGATAGCGTTATATGATGAAAGGACATTTATCACGATGACCCTTGTCATTACGGAGGCAAATAGCTCATCTTGGTTGTCCACCGAAGTTCCCCTCAGCATGAAGGGGAGGTCAATCCAGCCGAGGACGAGGAGCTCGGAGGGTCCTACTCCAAAGGTAGGAGAAGTGACGAACTTGAGGTCGCTCTTCGATATGCCCAGGCTTGGTAACAAATGTGAGAATAGGATGTCTGCATTTGAACCATCATAAAGCAATACTCTCTTAACGTCCCAGCTTCCTATTCTGGCCATGACCAGTAGTGGATCATCATGGGGAAATATGACAGTGGACCCATGTTTCTGAGGAAGCTTTTTTGATGGGTTTCCATACTCCATCACCGAAATTTCCCTGGCGTTTCTTTTCCTTTCTTCCGATGGCAGTCCTGTTGTGATCATTTGTATCACCGCAGTCGGGGGTTGCAGACACCTCCTTGGACTTCAGTTCCGGCGTCTGTCGGAGTCATACTCCTCCTCATCTCCCTTCCCCTCTTCCTCTCTTTTTCCCTTTGGCGAGGGCATGTGCAAGTAATGTCGGAGTTGACCTTGCTTTATCAGGGATTCTATGTACTTCTTCAGCTGGTAGCAGTCCTCGGTATCATGCCCGTGGTCCCGATGGAATTGGCAAAACTTTTTCATGTTCCTTTTGTTGTCTGAGGTCATGGCCTTCGGATGTTGGATCTGGGTTCTTTGCCTTTCCATCGCCATAAGGATGTTTGTCCTTATGGTGTTCAGAGGAGTGAAAGCCAGTGGCTTCCTTCCCTTAGGCTTCCGAGGTCATCCCCCCGATTCGATTGGGTAGCGAGTTTGCTGGCTTGTCCTTTCGACGCAAATGTGGTCTGTCTTTGGGCCTCCCATCCTCAACTCTTCAACAGTCATATGTTGTTTAGCCATCCGATAAAATTCGCCTAGTGTGTCAGGGGGATCCTTGGAAAACTCATAGAACAACTGAGAGTCTCTCCGAAGTCCTCGTGTCATGGCCAAGATACGTATCCCTGGCCTGAAGTCTGGAACACTTAAGGCTTCCCTGTTGAACCTTTCGACATAGTCATGGATAGTTTCTCCATTTCTCTATGCTATGTCGAACATCTGGACCGGCATCTTCACAATGGGCCGGCTTCCGATGAACTGCTATGTGAAGGCAGTAGATAACTCTTGCAACTCCATAATGGTTCCTGGAGCCAATGAATTATACTATGTCATTGCTGGTCCGGCGAAGGTGACCTCAAAACATTTGCACAAGGTGGCGTCGTTAGCACCGTGCAACACCATACTGCGCTTGTATTTGGTCAGATGAGCCTGGGGGTCGGTCCGACCATCGTAGGTCTCTAGCCGAGGTACACAGAAGTCACTAGGCATAGGTGCTTCGACCACTGCTCGGGTAAATGGTGACTCGTCTCCATTGAAGGTTTCGAATAGCCTAGCCCAGACAGGCTTCAGAGCCACCTGCCTCTCCACCCTTTCTAGCCTTCTTAAGATTTTCTCCACAAGGAGTGTGGCACTTGGTTCTTCTTCCTGCTGCCTATAGGCCTCCGAAAATGGAAATCGACGTCCCCTTTTTGGGGATTGACTTCGGTGCCGAGGGGATGGCGACTTTTCCTCAGGTGAAGAACTCCTTCGGTGAGGAGTTCTAGGTCATTTTGAGCCTATTTCTTCCGTGGGTCGCGTCCCGAAGGGTACATTTTTCGTCGAGGACTCATCACGTTGATCCGCGCTTCCTGAGCTCCTATGCGTTGATCTAGGACTTTTCTCCCGGCGAGGTACCGGCGAGGGTGGCCTTCGGCCTGGGGCTGGGTGTGGCCACCTTTGGTTTAGCTGTTGTGTCATTTCAGCCACAACGGAGAGTTGGAATTCACGCAGGAAGCCCATGGTGATGGTGAGGGGACGCTAATCCTCCGGCAAGGAAGTCCCTGCTACAATTTGTTCAGTTGCTAGCTGAACTTCTAGCGCGGACGGGTGCTTCAGAAGTCCCTTGTCCTTGGAACACCGAGTTTCAACGACGGCAACCTGGGGGTGAGTTCCCATAGACGGCGCCAAATGATGCCCTGTAGCATCTTCATCGTGTGACATGGTGAGAGCGAGGGGGACTTACGGTGAAGAGGAGCGCCTGAAGTGGAGATTTCCCACGAGAGGTCACCTGAAAAGCTCAAAAGACAGAGGTTAGAAGGTCCCCAGAGTCTATTTCCGAGGAGGAGCCTCCGACGCCCAAATCAGTGTTTAGCAGATATGGAGGTAGTAAAGAGTGGAGAAGTCTGATCTTTAGTGTCCCATTCGCTTACCTAGGGTGCTTACCGAGTATTTATAGAGGGACGAACAGTAGTAGTTCGCTTCTCATGGCCGGCCCAGATTGCAACACGTGTTCGGTGGGATGCGATCCACGTCTTTTGGGAGAAGGAAAGCATCTTGGCTAACCATAGGCCACTTGGCCAGGAGCCTAGGCCACCCGAGAGTGGTGTACTGTGGTGTTTCTGCAGGCGACGTGTCAGAGCGTGTCTGGGGGCGGCGTGTCGGGTATGTGTAGAGGCTCCTTAATTGCTTCTGTCGTACTCCCGAGGTCCCCTTGGTAGGGAAGACCTCTTCGAAGAAGAACTTGTCTCCTGAAGTTACTTGATTATCATAGTGAGTATATTTTCTGAGGGTGGTCCTTCTCGGGAATATCCTCTATTGCCGAGGATGGTTTAATCGTCTTCCCAAGATTGGCACTGTCGTTTCCTGGGATGGAGAATTACCGAGGTCGGATGTGGGGGTCGGGCATCCTTCTTTCCGAAGTAGGTGCTTTCTCTTCCGAGGGTGGTGCCTTGTCCGAGGTTGTGGGTTCGGAAGGTGATGGGCATTTCGGCTATCAAAAATAGAAAACTATAATTGCTGGATTAATGCCTTAATAAAATATCATGACTCAATGTGCAAAAAATACAATGATCTCACGATTGGCTTTTGGGCACAACACTAACAGGTCCGTCTGAACTACCTATCATCGGATGGATCGACCTACCTTTGATGCTAAAAGGAACTTCATTGCAAAAGAAAGGTGAGCTCTTTGCCTCAACAATGACAAGGTTCATCGTCATAGATGTCCCTTCATCATATAATGCAATCCTCGGGAGGCAGACACAAGGAATCTCCACATTCGTCTAGATGTGAAATACTTGACTGTCACCTTCGCAACAAAGGATGAGGATGCGGAGATCTTCATCGATCAAGCAGAAGTAAGGAAGGTCTTTGTGAAGGCAAGACAGGGCCCAGCAAAGATCCACACACAGACTTCGGGAGCGAAGGCCGTGCTTGAAGAATAGGCAAAGGGGGAAGAAACAGCAGACCTTGAAAAAATAGAAACAGAAGATGTAGAACTTATCCCAGGCCGAAGTACCCGAGTGTGGAAGAAATTGGCCAAAGGTGAGAAGGGAAAACTTGTTTCTTTTCTGTCAATGAACAAAGATCTGTTTGCCTACTTGCCGAAGGACATGCCTGGGGTAAACCCTTGCATAATCCAACATAGTCTTAAGGTGCGCCCAGAGGTAAAGCCTATTCGACAAAATAAGCGAAGCCTCTCGGCACATAAGAACAACTTCATCAAAACTGAAGTACAATGCTTAATGGAAGTAGGCATAATAAGGGAAGTCAAGTACCCTGAATGGCTTAGCAATGTTGTCATTGCTACGAAAGAAGGGAGTGATAAGTTCCGAATGTTCATCGATTTCTGAAACATAAACGATGCTTGCCCTAAGGATTCTTATCCTTTAGCACCAATAGATCAGTTGGTGGACTCTACTGCCGAATACGGCTTACTTAGTTTCCTCGATGCCTTCGTTGGATACCACCAAATTCGGATGGATCCCGAAGATGAGGAGAAAACTGCTTTCATAACTGAAGTAGGAACTTACCGTTACGTTAGGATGCCCTTTGATCTAAAGAATACTGGTGCCACATACCAAAGGCTAATGAACAGGGTATTCGACACCTAGATCGGGAGGAATATGGTGTTAGTATTGTGCCCAAAACGCCAATCATGAGATGATTGTATTTTTGCACATTGAGTCATGATATTTTATTGAGGCATTAATCCAGCAATTTTGTTTGTTGTTTTGTTTCTGCGTAACGTAATAAACATAATTGTAACCCTAGAATAATGATATTCTTAAACGTCCCTAGTCTAGTATTATTGTGGAGCGGGTTGCAATAATACATAATGACTAGCATATGTGGAGACTAATATGAGATATGTAGTCTACATATGGGTACAAGTTGGAGAACTTGTGTACTGGACCGACCCACCATGAGAACATTTCATGGATCGTTATATGAGTGTCATAAGTGATTCTCATAGTGATCATGGTATATGTAGTCCTTCGACCTAAGATCAGCAAGGTTCCCTACATGTGAGTCACATACTTTGATACTTTCCTTTGTTGCTCGTAACTGAGTGAACTTGAAGGAGGTCATTGGGTATGTCACATATCATGCGGAGGGATTTGTATGATCAAGATGGGATTTGTCCCTTCTATGTAACGGGAGTGATATCTTTGGGCCCCTTGATAGAGTGAGACTTAGAAAATGCATGGCCATGCTCCGATGAGTTGATATATGATATCAATGTCGTTAGTTTAAGTTGGTCTACTCGGTAATCAGGAAACCAAAGATTGGGCTATACGAGAGTGACACATTCCATGTCTCGTGCTTAGTCTTGATATCTTGGACAAAGGGACAATGGCATATATCGGTGATGATCATAAAGGTTTAGTCGATTCACTGACAATCTTGTCACTTGGGTAGCAATGATGTGTTGCTAGACACCGCTCATTGCTTATGATCATAAATGTGATTTATGATCATTGCCAACATGGCAAGAGCCTATTGGGTCGCACACGTAGAGCTATTTGGATCATTAGAGTGCATGGGCTAATTATTTGGGTTATGGTTTCACTTTAATTTCGTATTAATAATGGGCCAAGGAGTTGAGCCATTATTAAGCCCGAAATTAAATCCTAATTGGATTAGGGGATTGAAACCCATTAGGCTTGGAAGTTGAGTCTCACTATAAATACAACTTTTAAGTGAGAAATTCGCAGGTCTCCTTGCCCTAGCCTCCCAAAAGGACAGCCGCACTCTTCTCTTGCAATTCCTTGGAGGACGCAAGCTAGCACTGCGAGCGCAAGAGAAATGCATCTGCCGGGACGTGGTGGAAGCGTGGTGATCCCGAGAGGCTCGTGTGGATACCATAGAGAGCCTGAACACGTCAACTGTTCAGGTTTTGTGATTCGACTCTAGAGTTTAGTGAGAGATCTCAACCGAAAATTACGTATGAAATTTTTGAACACCTGGTTTACCCCGTTTCACTTGGATCCTGGAGGGTTTCAGTTAAATTCCGCTGCACTGTTTGGCTCCTGAAACCCAACATATGGAAGTATATGTCGATGATATGTGTTAGTGTTGTGCCCACAAGCCAATCATGAGATGATTGTATTTTTTGCACATTGAGTCATGATATTTTATTAAGGCATTAATCCAGCAATTATGTTTCTTATTTTCTTTCTGCGTAACATAATAAACGTAATTGTAACCCTAGAATAACGATATTCTCAAATGTCCCTGGTCTAGTATTATTGTGGAGCAGGTTGCAATAACACATAACGACTAGCATATGTAGAGACTAATATGAGATATGTAGTCTACATATGGGTACAAGTTAGAGAACTTGTGTACTAGACCGACCTAGCATGAGAACACTTCATGGATCGTTATATGAGTGTCATAAGTGATTCTTATAGTGATCATGGTATATGTAGTACTTCGACCTAAGATCATCAAGGTTCCCTACATGTGAGTCACATACTTTGATACTTTCCTTTGTTTCTCGTAACTGAGTGTACTTGAAGGAGGTCATTGGGTATGCCACATATCATGCGGAGGGATTTGTATGATCAAGATGGGATTTGTCCCTCCTATGTAACGGGAGTGATATCTTCGGGCCCCTTGATAGAGTGAGACTTAGAAAAATGCATGGCCATGCTCGGATGAGTTGATATACGATATCAATGTCATCAGTTTAAGTTGGTCTACTCGGTAATCAAGAAACCAAAGATTGGGCTATACGAGAGTGACACATTCCATGTCTCGTGCTTAGTCTTGATATCTTGGACAATGGGACAATAGCATATATAGGTGATGATCACAAAGGTTTAGTCGAATCATCGACAATCTTGTCACTTGAGTAGCAATGATGTGTTGCTAGACACCGCTCATTCCTTATGATCATAAATGTGATTTATGATAATTGCCAACGTGGTAAGAGCCTATTGCGTCGCACACATAGAGCTATTTGGATCGTTAGAGTGTATGGGCTAATAATTTGGGTTTTGGTTTCACAATAATTTCGTATTAATAATGGGCCCAATAATTGGGCCATTATTAAGCCCGACATTAAAGCCTAATGGGATTAGGGCTTTGAAACCCATTAGGCCTGGAAGTTGAGTCTCACTATAAATACAACTTTTAGTGAGAAATTCGCAGGTCTCCTTCCCCTAGCCTCCCAAAAGGACAGCCGCACTCTTCTCTTGCAATTCGTTTGAGGACACAAGCTAGCACTGCGAGAACAAGAGAAACGCATCTACTGGGACGCGGTGGAAGCGTGGTGATCCCGAGAGGCTTGTGTGGATACCATAAAGAGCTTGAACACATCAACTGTTCAAGTTTTGTGATTCGACTCTACAGTTGAGTGAGAGATCTGAACCGAAAATTAGGTATGAAAATTTTTGAACACCCGGTTTACCCCGTTTCACTTGGATCCTGGAGGGTTTCGGTTAAATTCTGCTGCGCTGTTTGGCTCCCGAAACCCAACAATATGATAGTTAAGAGCAAATTGCCTAGCGGTCATATCAAAGACTTAACAGAAACATTCCACCAACTTCAGGAATTCGGAATTCATCTAAACCTGGAAAAGTGCGTGCTCGGAGTAAATGCAAGCAGGTTCCTCGAATTCATGGTGTCGAAAAGAGGAATTGATGCCAATCCAGAAAAATTCAAGACCCTACTGGGATTCCGAACTCCAACAACAGTCAAGGATGTGCAAAGGCTAATAGGGAGAATCACTTCTCTTAGTATGTTCATCTCCATATATGGGGATCGGTGTCGGCCGTTCTTCAAAGTGCTCACTAAAGCCGCAAAAAATGACGGTACCTTCGGTACTGAAGAGCACCCTTCGAGCGAAGATAGCCAAAAAGCTTGGGACGAGCTGAAAACCTACTTAACCCACCTGCCGACAATTCGGCAACCGAAGGATAGAGAACCCCTCATCCTTTACCTCGCCATCAATGAAAAAGCAGTAAGTTCGGTGCTTGTAAAAGAAGAGGGAGGCAGACAATGGCTGGTATACTATGTAAGCAAATCACTACATGGAGCCAAGGTCAGGTACCCTCTTCTACAAAATGCCATCTATGCCTTAATACTGGCAAGTAGAAGGTTACGACCCTACTTCCAAGCACACCTTATTAGTGTCCGAAGTAACCTACCTCTTCGGGATATCATGAGGAGGGTTGATCACTCGGGAAGACTATCAAAATGGTGCATTGAGGTTGGTGAATATGACATCACCTATGAGCCAAGAAAGGCTATAAAGGCCCAAGCATTGGGGGACTTAATCACCGAGGTCCCGAAAATCAGAGATACCTTGGAGGAGCTCATTTACGACGAACTTGAGTGGATGCTATTTGTCGATGGAGCTTCAGGTTCCGAACACCAGGGAGCTGGAGTAGTTCTCTGAGGTCCTGAGGGACTGGAGGCCACAAAGGCTATGAAATTAGGGTTCAATGTAACAAACAATATCGCCGAATATGAAGCCCTCATAGCAGGCTTATGGCTAGCAAAGAGGGTAGGCGTGAGAAATTTGAAGGCCCACAGTGACTCTCAGCTAGTGGTCCGACAGATGGCAGGAGAAAATGGCGAAAAGATCCAACCTTGGCAAAATATCACAACCTCATCAAATAACTCATCCAAGAATTTGACACAGTGCACATATAAAATGTACCTCAGCAAGGTAACATGGAGGTTGACGCACTGGCCAAATCAAGAGAGTCAACAGAAGTACTGCCCCATCCGAGTATAGAGGTAATCTGCGTAACAACCACGGGAAAAGGGTGGAAGGACCCTATCAAAAAATACCTCTTAACCTTAGACCTCCCTGAGGATTCCCTTGAAGTAGCCAAAGTGCGAAAATGATTAGGAAGATACTTCCTGATAGGGGAAGAGGTGTATCAACAAGGATACGCCTCCCCATTACAGAGGTGTATCGGTGAAGAGGATGTTGAAGTGATCCTCAAAGAAGTCCATGAGGGAGTCTACGGTTCGCACATAGGAACCGACACCTTTGCTAGAGTCCTCCTTTGGCAAGGGTATTTCTGGCCCACTGTGAGGAAGGACGCAAGGCAGTTCGTCCAAAAATGTGATAGTTGCCAAAGGCAGACTCTTGTCCAGAGACTACCCTCGGAGGAGATAACTTTGGCCAACTATCCCTGTCCCTATGCTGTATGGGGCATTGACCTCATTGGGCCTCTACCGTCTGTTCCTGGAGGGGTCAAATTTTGTGTAGTTGCCATAAACTACTTCACCAAATGGATCGAGGCAGAGCCCTTAGCAGTGATATCGGAAGAGGATATACAGAGATTCGTCTGGAAAAGCATCATATGCAGATTCGGCATCCCTAGGGTAATAGTAGTCGATAACGGCTCCCAATTCACCGATAAAGGGTTGCAGGAATTCATTACCGACCTCGGAACTAAATTGCACTTCACCCCGGTAGCCTATCCTCAATGCAATGGGCAAGCTGAAGTGTCCAATAGGACAATAAAGGATGGCCTGAAGAAGAGGCTAAAAGAAGCAAAGGGAAAATGTCCAGGAGAGCTTCCAAGCGTGTTATGGAGCTACCGAACCACCTCGAGGAGAGCCACGGGTGAAACACCCTTCTCACTCGTATTTGGTTCAAAGGCCATCATTCTCGTAGAAATCATCCAACCATCGGTTAGGGTACAGGTGTTCAACGAAGAAGGAAACAACCTTGGATGAAGGACCAAATTGGACCTCATTAATGAACATAGAGAAACGGCCGAGCTCAGAAGAAAAGCTTTCCAGCAGAGAGTAGCCATCGCTACCAACTTATATGTGAATTGAAAGGAATCAAAAAGGGAGACCTTGCTCTCCAAAAAGCAGAGTTCAGATCCCGTAGGTCATCGCATGCAGCACTTCGCGCAACTGGGAGGGGCCCTATTTGGTTCTCAAAGAAATACGATCGAGGGTATACAAGCTCAGTGACACCGAGGGTGGAGAATTGAAAAATACATGGCATTCAGATTCTTTAAGAAGATTCTATAATTTAGAATTTTCTAAGGAAAAGGAAAAATTGTATTATTCTCCCCATAGGTAATTAACTGAACATGGTACTTCTTCTGAAAGGCATTTGACCAAATAAATTTTGAACATACCCGCACCCAAACAACGACAACACCCGATGATTAGCCGGATTTCCGATAATGGGTACGCCGAAGCGATAAGCTCATAAAAATGACTAGCCTTCGAGAAGCATACAATGATAGGATGTACCAGAGGTGTTTATCCCCTAAAAGTGCCTAGATGGACACTTAGAAAAAATTTTAGTCATGCAAAAACACCAAGGAAGCATGACTGAGGATGGTTGTTCCTGAAGATAGGTGTTTCCCTCGGTCGAACGAAGTTCCCGAAGGAGAATTTCCCCAAGTACGTGCCTTGAACTTGGAAAAATTTTCAGAAACAAACGCTGTGAATGCTGAAGCTGGTCATTCGAGTGTGTATATTGCCGAACTGTACCTTTGTATATAAAACGTTGATCAGACATGATTCGAACAAAGGTTAAGTTTCATAAAAGACAGTGCTTTCCGAGGAAGTACTGACCAAATACAACAGAGTTCGAAGAAGGCAAATTTTATTAACATCAATAAAAGAATGCCGCAAATGGATTACGTAAGGGAAAGAAGAAAAAGGAGGCGACCTATTCGCGATCCTGGGCATCCGCTGGTTCCTCACCATCCTCAGCCTCCAAACCTTCGGAATCTTTACCACTAGATCTGGGAGCCGAAGGTGGAATAGCAGGGAGGTTGAGGAACTCCGCCTTTGACCACCGCCAAGATGGCCCTTCGGGGATGTCCAGGGCCACCAAGAATGAGAGGTCGAGATCCAGAAATCTTGATAAGACTTACTGACGTGCGAGGCGGAAGCCATCCTGATAAGACCTTTTCGTTGCTTGGTCGGACTTCATCTTCTCTACGTCCAAATCCTCCAGATCTTGCTGAAGCTCCACGATCTCCTTCTCCAGCTTCTTCTTCTTGGGTAAGACCCAAATAAATGTGATTTATGATCATTGCCAACGTGGTAAGAGTCTATTGGGTCGCACAAATAGAGCTATTTGGATCATTAGAATGCATGGGCTAATTATTTGGGTTATGGTTTCATAGTAATTTTGAATTAATAATGGGCCCAAAAGTTGAGCCATTATTAAGCCTGAAATTGAAGCCTAATTAGATTAGGGCTTTCAAACCCATTAGGCCTGGAAGTGGAGTCTCACTATAAATACAACTTTTTAGTGAGAAATTGGTTGCTTCTTGCCCTAGCTTCCCAAAAGGACAGCCGCACTCTTCTTTTGCAATTCCTTGGAGGATGCAAGCTAACATTGCGAGCACAAGAGAAACGCATCTGCCAGGACATAGTGGAAGCATGGTGATCCTGAGAGGCTCATGTGGATACCATATAGAGCTTGAACACGTCAACTGTTCAGGTTTTGTGATTCGACTCTATAGTTTGGTGAGATATCTCAACTGAAAATTAGGTATGAAAATTTTTGAACACCCGGTTTACCCCATTTCACTTGGATCCTGGAGGGTTTTGATTAAATTCCGCTATGCTTGTTTGGCCCCCAAAATCCAACACTAAGTGCCTATAATTCACTAAAACAACATAGTCCAATTATAGAAGTTTAGTGAATCAATGGAGTCCTTACCCTTGCTTAGCAACTTAGTTACCCAAACCTTAAATTGATCAAATTATGCTCTTCCATAGCTCTTTGGAAATAGAAACCTCGTTATTGGCTTGAATTGATCATAATTACAGATTCTTAACTAAGTTTGCTCCTTGTACAGTCCCGAATTGCACTTGGCAGTTTCAAGAACACCATGAACATGCCAAGAACAACTTCATAAGCTTAGTCAAATCTTCAACAATGGTGGAATGGCCGAATGAAGGTGGCAAAGGTAAGTGGAAGCATGTGTGCATCCAGGTGGAGACATGTGGCACTAAAATGGTTTAACGCTTGTTTAAGCATGCTTAAATATTTTCATGAAGCACTTAAGGAACTACATTAAAGATTCCTTCACTTAAGTCATGCGATAGACTTGCACTTAAGTCGCGCATCTTCCTAAACCATCATTTGTGTCTTTCTTCTTTGGTCAGCAACATGTCAAACTTAACGGTTCAGACATTGATTTTAAGGGGCATAACAACCTCCCCTACTTTAGAAATTTAGTTCTCCAAATTTCCTAGAAGTCTAGGGAACACACTAGTATAGCTTCTTAGCATTTCAGCTTCCACCTACCAAGTGGCTTCTTCCTCATAATGGCTAGTCCATTGGACTTTCACCATAGGTATCCACCTACTCTTAAGCTTTTTGGTGTCTTTTGCCAATGCCCAAATTCATTCCGCTTCATATGTATGATTTGAAGCAATAGGAACACTAGTGACATGTGTTACCACCCCACAACTATGGGAGAATTACAAGTGTGTCATAATGGCTAAAAACCATTATATTGTGTAATTCTCACCATAGTGATTACAGTATGGGGGGTAAAAGGTATGATCAACATCCGCTTAAAAGTGTTCCAAGTTGGTAACTTGGCCCCCAAGAAAAACCTTAAGGATTGCTTGTTTGTCAAGCAACCTATGGACTTTTTTGTAAGGTTTTGGAAATTTGGGTACTCAATTGCAAAACTCTCAAGAAAGAGACTTGGAGACTCATGGGAAGGATATGAATGGTATGAAAATGCTATTGGAGGACCAAATTGCTCATGGAAGACAAGTTTGGACAAAGGAAACACTAAAGGCATTAAGGACCTAAACGTCCTAGTGTAAACCTTAAGGTGTTCAAGCTTTTAACTTAAGTCTAAGGCAGCCAAGACTTGATAATTAGTCAAAAATGTTGGGCACATGTGTACAAATGATTTTAAGACAAAGAAACCATAATTAGTTAGAAGGAAAATGACATAAAGCAAGGTTAAGCTTGTTAAGTGTGTTTTGTGCCCTTAAGCTCACATAAGGCCATTTAAGTGGCCATATCACTTATCCCTCTCTCAATTTCTTTCTCCTCCAGCCCAAGAACATAGCCACACTTACTCCATAGCCACCACACCTTCAAACTTGCAATTTATTGAAATTGAAGGCAAAAGGAAGCAATTGGAAGCAAACTAGAGCTATTGCTTGGATACTTCAAGGATCAAGCTTGATTTTTGGCCTACCCACTTTGGTAAGGGTTCTCACAGTGTATGTACACATATGGTTTGTATATGTACATAACATATTGATGCCCCAAAGCATCTTCGTTTGCTGTCATGTTGACAGGTGGAGAGACTTCCTGAGGAGGCGAGCGCCTGGAGCTCTGGTTTCCAAGCTGAGTGTGCCTGAAAAGCTCAAAGAAGAGGTTAGGAGGTCCCCGGTATGCTTTTCTGGGAAGGACCCTCCGACGCCCAAGTCAGTTTTCTGAGTGAAAGTGGAGGAAGAACACTAAGGGATCAAGTGTCTTGCCTGTTTTATGTTTTCTCAGAGGGAGGAAAATGCCCATCTTTTGCCCAGTCCCATTTCCTAGTATTTATAGGAGTAGTTGGTCTGTTCAGATCATGACACGTGTTCGGTCGGATTTGATCTGTACTTTTGGACCTAGGGGACAGGCACCCGTTTGCAGCCTCCTTTAGCCCTGGACCCGGACAAGTTGTGTCAGGACTGGGGGGGCTGCGGAGTGTTAGTTTGCCGTTCAGATGTGACGTGTAGGGCTTATGGGCGACATGTCGGGGGCTCCTTAAATGCTCATACCGTACTGCCAAGGTCCCCTGGGCGGGGTCGCCCTTCGGTGCATGCACCTTCTTAAGATTCTATCCGTCCTTCGGTGTGAGCACCTCCTTCGGGATCTATCCCATAGTTCTGGGAGCTCCCTTGATGAACACCTTCTTCGGGACTCACACCCATAGTTAGGGGATTCCCTTGTTCAGGTGTTTCTTGTTCGGGGAAGATCCTCTTCGGGGCCTCTGCCTTCGGGGAGATTCTTACTTGCTTCAAAGAGATGGCTCTCTTACCCGAAGACGGTCAGTCTAGCCCCTCGATGGAGACGGTGTTGTCCTCGGAATTCCTGACGAGCTAACCGAAGTCTCGAGCTCATAGTGTTTGACTTCGCACCTTCCGAGGTCAGTAAAAAGATCCTCTCTTGGGTGATGTCAGACTCCTCGGCCAATATTCTGGCAGGGAGTTACTACCGAGGAGGCAATAGCCTTTGGCTATCACAGGCCCCCCTCCGAAAAGCCAAAGTGAAAAACTTCGGTTCATCGGTTTTCGGGTCCTGTGGTTGTGATATCTGCGCCGAAGACGCCTTCTTCTGCCTAAAGCGATGGGCAGCCCTTTTTGCGTCCTCGAGGCGCGAGAAGATAGGCTGTCCCTGTGCCGAAGATACACCTTCCGCCCGAAGTCACAGGCTGTCTCTTGGTGTCCTCGTGGCGAGGGAAAATAGGATAACCTTGTACCAAAGATAGACCTTTTGCCCGAAGTCACAGGCTGTCTTTTGGTGTCTTCGAGCTAACCTACTTTTTTGCCTTTATAGGTCTGCTCATGCGTCGCGTCCTGTGTCCAGCAGAGTCAGTCTAGGGCGGCGCCTCTAGACCAAATGGTATCAGAGGGCGTGCTCGACGGGATGGACAACACGTGGCACGTTTGCTGCGCGATGACCGACACATGGCACACTATTATTGGGTGGGAATGCGCTGAGTACGGCAGGTGCGATTTTTCAGGCGCATTTAGCAGTTATGGCGACGCTTCGCCTTCTGAGGGGTACTAATGACGACGGTTCACCTGGCCTTCTCGGCCTATATATACCAGCCCTGTCATAACCCTCTTTTTACTTCTGCTTTTGCTTTCTTTTGCCTTTCTAATTCTCCCCCGATTTTCTGCGGCGGTTCTCCTTTTTCAGGCATTTTTTCGACCACTTTTCACGACGGCTTCCAGAAATCCAGATTCCGGCAAGACCTTTGGTGGGTTTTAGTCCTTTTGCTTTTTTCAAAGCTTCTTCTTTGTTTTTCCCGAACTCATTTTCATCATGCCTGTTCCCGAGAGTTGGCAACCTCTTCTTTCTCACCCTTGCTGCACTACTCCGGCAAAACTAGCAAAGTGGAAGAAAAAGTTTTTCTTACCCTCTTACTCTGTGACGAGGTTGCCCCATCCTGACCAATTTCCTTTTTCCAACCGAAGTGATGAAATCACCGTTTTCCGAGCCGAACTGAAGGCCGGATTCGGTATCCCCCCCCGGAGATGGTTAGCGCGTTCTGCAACTTCCATGGCATTGCCGTTAACCAACTAACACCAAACTCGTACTGCTATTTCAACGCCTTCCTCTATATGTGCGGCGTTTTCAAAATAAAACCTCACTTTGTAGTTTTTCTTCAGTACTACAAGCTCTTCATGGTCCCGAAGGGTGGCTTCTACTTTATGGTACCTCGAGGATCCGGGAGCAAAAAGTATACGTTCACCTTCACCACCAAAGACAGCTGGCGAGGGTGGCAACAAAAATTCTTTTTCCTGAAGAAGTCGGAGGCTGGTCGCACGTCCCGACCAAGTGGGCTCAGGGGAGGCTCAAGATGGATGTTGTTGGCCCGAAGATACTGCTAGACGCCGACGTAGCACCTATCTTCGAGGACTTCGACAGGCGCATCCGGGCCGTCTCTGACTGGGCTGCCGAGGTCTCTCCTCGTGCCCTTTACCCCTTTCCGATCAACTGGAGGCTCATGACCGAAGAGGTCCTTCGGGAACTCAAGGTGGTAAAGGAGCATGTGACAGACCTCAACATGCCGAAACCGGCTTCTTCGGGGAAGGACTCCTGGCTCGTGAAACTCCTTCGGGGGAAAGAGACTTATGAGTCTTTTTACGAGAGTAAGTTACTTTCTCATTTTTTCCTTCATAACTTCATCTTGGACTTACACTGATCTTCTTTTTCTTTTTTCAGAGATGGGCGATGACGCGGCTGCCTTCTACAAGGCTCTTTTTACCGGGCGGGCCGAGAGGGGCGAACAGACAAAGAAGGCCGCATCTCGGAGGCGGAAGCAGACTTCGGGCGGCCCTCCTTCTAAACAGGCAAAGAAAGCTGCTCCTTCCACTCTTCCGTAAATTCCGGAGGAGGTAGGCGAGGAGCCCGAAGACCCTGCTGCCCCTTTGCCCGAGGTTCCTTCTGCCGACGTCCCTTCTTCCGACATCCTTCCTCAAAGCCCCACGCCTTCGCATGCTCTTCTGGAGGGCGATGGGGAGGAGACCCCTTCTGCCGAGGAACGGCGCCAAATAAGAGGTAAGGGGGTCTCTACTGAGGTGACGTCGATTCTTGATGACGACTTTACCGAGGTGCCAGCAGGTTTGTATTTTGTCGAAGAACCTTTTTTCTCTTGTAAATCTTTAACAGTTTTCTGGCCTTAACCAATTTTTCTGCTTTGTTGTGCAGCGGAAGTGGCCGCTCCTGACTGGGTTGCCGAAGACGCCCGCAAGAGGGCCCTTCGGGATGCCAAAGTCCCAGCAGTGAAAGTTCCGAAGGAGCCCTTCTGGACGTTCACGGAGGACATGAATATGTACTCCGAGGACTGTCCCAAGATGGCCAAGCAAATGTGCAAAGGGGTGTTTACTGAGGCCTCTTACAAGGCCCTTACGGAGGCTTACCCAAGCGACATCTCTTTGGCCGCCAAACTCACTTAACATGCCGCCCAGGTACGCTTCACTATTTCCTTAGTGCCCATTTCGCCTTTGCTTTTTACTTAGCATCATTTTCCCTTTGTTTGCTTTTTTTGCAGCTGATGGGGTATGCCGGGTTGCTCCGTGTTCGGGTGGCGCGAGAGTTAGAAAGGAGGGCGTCACTCTGGGAGCTTTACACCAAGACGAAGGCCCAGTGTTCGACGTTGGCTGCTGACAATGCTCAGCTGACGCATTCTTCAGAGAAGGAAATTGCTGAACTTCGGGAGGGGTTCATAAAAGAGAAAGAGGAACTTGAGAAAGGCACCTCCCAGAAACTTTCCGACATCGGCTCTCGAATGGCGGAGCTGACTTCGATTGTAGAAGCGATTCAAAAGGATAAGTCAGAAAGTGACGCAATCCTTGCGAAGACGCTAGGGGAAAAGGCCCAGCTCGAAGCCGAGGTCGCATCTCTGAAGAAGCCTTTAGAAGAGAAGAAGAAGATGAAGTCATTGAAGAGAAAGCTCAAGGATCTGGAGAAGGATTACGCGGATCTGGAGAAGGACTATGCAGATTTGGCGGTCAAGAAGCGGGAGTCCGATGATATGATGAAGTTGGGCTTTCAAGACGGCTTCTATCTTGTTCGGCACCAAATTCTGCAGAAGTTCCCAGATTTTGACCTCTCCTTCCTGGAAGGCATGAACATCCCCAAGGAGCCTCGGTGGACTTGGTCCAAGATCAAGCACTTGAAACTGCCTCCTTCTCTCTCGGCGCCTAAGGCTACCGACAAAAGCACAGAGGCAGGCAGTTCTCAAGACGCCGAGGTTCCTTAGTTTGTACTAGGGCCTTTTGTCTTCATTTTCTTCTTCTTTTTTGTAGTCTTTCAGCAACTTTCTTCTCTGTAAGCACTCTTTGGCTCAATAGATAAAATTTTGGCTAAGTATTTTTGCCAGATTCTTTTGTTTCCCACTGTTCCGAACATAATTCGCTCGAGAGACTTCGGAAAACCATACTTTTGCTTTCCTTTGTCCCGAACATATTCGCTCAAGAGACTTCGGAAAACCATACCCTTGCTTTCCTTTGTCCCGAACATATTCACTTAAGAGACTTCGGAAAACCTTACTTTTGCTTTCATTTGTCCCGAACATATTCGCTCAAGAGACTTCAAAAAAACTTACTTTTGCTTTCCTCGGCGATTGCTTTCGGGAGACTCTTGTTTTGTACTTCTTCAGAACTTTTTACTTAGACAAATTTGTCCAACTTGTGCAATACAACTTTCCCACCAAACTTTTTAGGCATAGAATTTTTTCAAGGCCTTTAAGTGCCAAGTATTTTTTAATTCTATGCCTTCGGCATCACCGAGCTTATAAACTCCTTTTCATACTTCGGCAAGTACCAGGTAGGGTCCTTCCCAATTTGCGCGAAGTACCCCGTGGGACGGCTTTCGGGGTGCAAATTCAGCCTTTCAGAGAACGAGATCTCCCTTCTTTATTCCTTTTGGCCTGGCACGTAGGTTTATGGCTGCTGCCACTCTTTGCTGGAAAGCTTTTCTTCTCAGCTCGGCTACTTCTTTGTGTTCGCTGACGAGGTCGAGCTTGGTTCTCAGGCCGAGGTCATTTCCTTTTTCATCAAACACTTGGACTCGTATTGACGGTTGTACTACTTCAACAGGGATGATGGCCTCTCTACCGAAGACGAGTGAAAAAGGCGTTTCCCCTGTGGCTCTTCGGGGTGTTGTTCGGTAGCTCCATAACACGCTTTGGAGTTCTCCTGGCCATTTCCCTTTTGCTTCTCCCAATCTCTTTTTCAGACCATCTTTTATGGTCCTGTTAGATACTTCCACCTGCCCATTACTTTGGGGGTGAGCTACTGGGGTGAAGTGCATTTTTGTCCCGAGGTCGCTAATGAACTCTTGGAATCCTTTGTCTATGAACTGGGATCCATTGTCCGCTACGAGCACCCTCGGTATGCCAAATCTGCATACGATGTTTTTCCATACAAACTTCTGCACTCCTTTTTCCGAGATAGTTGTCAGAGGTTCTGCCTCGACCCACTTAGAGAAATAGTCTACTGCTACTACGCAGAACTTTACGCCTCCAGGCGCCGTTGGGAGTGGCCCAATGAGATCTATGCCCCAAACTGCGAAGGGCCAAGGATAGTCTGCTGAAGTCACGAACTCCGAGGGTGTTCTTTGGATGTTCGCATGTCTCTGGCAACTACCACATTTTCGGACGAACTGCTTGGCGTCCTTTCTCAGTGTAGGCCAGAAGTATCCTTGGCGAAGTATCACTGCTGCCAGGGCGTCGGTTCCGATGTACGAACCACAGGCACCTTCGTGAAATTCTTCGAGGATCATTTCAGTATCCTCTTCACTAACACACCTCTGTAGTGGATTTGCATATCCTTGCTGATATAGTTCTTCTCCAATTAAGAAGAAACGTCCGGAGCGCCTTCAAACTTTTGCGGCTTCGCTGAGGTCTTCGGGGAGTGTGTTGGTTGCGAGATACATTTTGATTGGTTCTTTCCATCCTTTCCCCGAGGTCTCTATGCTTAACACCGCAATGCTGAGGTGGCTTAACACTTCGGTGCAAGTTTTGGACTTCGCCAAACAGTCTGCCTCAGCATTTTCTCGTCGGGGTACGTTCTCGATTTTCACGATGTCGAACTCCTGAATAAGCTTTGTTACCAACTCATGGTATTTCGCCAAGGTTGGGTCTTTCGCGCCATAGTCCCCTGCCATTTGCCGGAGCACCAGCTGGGAATCACTATGGGCTTTCAAGTTTCTCACGCCAATTTTTCTGGCCAGGCGTAATCCTGCTATGAGGGCCTCATACTCGGCCATATTGTTGGTGGTGTTGAAACTGAACTTGATGGCCTTCATTACTTCTAGGCCTTCGGGGCCTCTGATAATCACTCCAGCTCCCTGGTGTTCGGATCCTGAGGCCCCGTCAACATATAACGTCCATTCTGGCTCGTCTTTGCCCGAAAATGAATGTCCCTCCTCGGTGTTTGGTACTTCGGCGATGAAGTCTGCCAAAGCTTGAGCTTTTATAGCTTTTCGGGGTTCATACGTGATGTCGTGTTTGCCAAGCTCTATACACCACTTGGAAAGCCTTCCCGAGTGATCAACTTTCCTCATAACATCCCGTTGAGGCAGGGTACTTCGGACGATAATGGGGTGAGCCTGAAAGTATGGCCGCAGCCTTCTCCCTGCAAGCACTAAGGCATATATAGCTTTTTGAAGCAAAGGGTACCTGACTTCGGCGTCATGCAGGGACTTGCTGACATAGTAGACCGGCCATTGCTTTGGCCCTTCTTCTTTCACGAGGACCGAGCTCATAGCTTTTTTTGTGACGGCGAGGTATAATACGAGGGGCTCTCCCTCCCGAGGTTGCCGCAGGGTCGGCAGGCTGGCCAAGTAGACTTTGAGTTCTTCCCAGGCTTTTTGGCAATCTTCATCCCAAGGATGACCATTCCTTCCGAGGTCACCTTCCATCTTTGCTGCCTTTGTGAGCACTTTGAAGAAGGGTCGACAGCTATCTCCGTACCTGGAAATGAACCTGCTCAGAGAGGTTATTCTTCCGGTGAGTCTTTGCACGTCTTTGACTGTGGCAGGAGTTTGAAATTCAAGCAGAGCCTTAATCTTCTCGGGGTTAGCATCGATGCCTTTTTCGGATACCATGTACCTAAGGAACTTTCCCGAGGTCACCCCGAAGATGCATTTCTCAAGATTAAGGCGGATCCCGAAGGCTCTGAGTTTTTGGAAGGTTTCCTCTAAATCTGCGACGTGGTAACCAGGCAGTTTGCTTTTAACTATCATATCATCAACATACACATCCATGTTCCTCCCCATTTGGTCTTTGAAGACTTTGTTCATCAGCCTCTGGTAGGTGGCTCCTGCATTCTTGAGCCGAAGGGCATCCTAATATAGCAATATGTTCCTCCCTCGTTGATGAAGGCAGTTTTCTCTTCATCTTCGGGGTCCATCCTTATCTGATCGTAGCCACTGAAAGCGTCCAGGAAACTTAAGAGCCCGTACTCGGCAGTTGAGTCTACCAGTTGGTCTATTGGCGGAAGAGGATATGAATCTTTTGGGCAGGCATCGTTCAAATTTCTGAAGTCGATGCACATCCGGAGCTTACTACTTCCTTCTTTTGTGGCAATTACCACGTTGCTTAGCCATTCGGGGTAATTTACCTCCCGAATAACGCTAGCGTCTATCAGACACTGGACTTTGGTCTTGACGAAGTCACTTTTGTGAGCTGAGATGCTCCGTTTCTTTTTGCCGGACAGGTTTTACTTCCGGACTCACTTTGAGGCTATGCTGGATTACGCGAGGGTTTACCCCTGGCATGTCTTTCGGCGAGTAGGCGAACAGATCTTTATTTGTAATCAGAAAAGATACAAGTTTTTCCTTGTCTCCTTCGGCCATGCTTTTCCCTATTCGGGTACCATGGCCTGGGACAAGCTCTACTTCTTCTGTTTCCGCTTTTGTGGGATCTTCTACCTCACCCCTTTCCAGCTCTTTTGCTTCTACAGCATGTGCTAAGTTGCTTGCTGGAGCCTTTCGTGCTCTGACGAACACCTTTCTCACCTCGCTTTGATCAATGAAGATCTTTGCGTCTCCTTCCTTGGTGGCGAAGGTGACGGTCAAGTACTTTACATCAGGGCGAATGTGCAAATTTCCCTGTGTCTGTCTGCCGAGGATGGCGTTGTATGATGAAGGAACGTCCATGACTATGAATCTTGCCATGGTAGAGGCGAACAACTCAGCAGTTCCTTTCTCCGAAGTTCCTTTCATCATCAAGGGGAGGTCGATCCACCCGAGGACAGGTAGCTCAGATGGTCCTACGCCGAACGTAGGTAAAGTAACAGCCTTGAGGTCGCTCCTGGATATGCCCAAGCTTGGCAGCAAGTGTGAGAACAAGACGTCTGCCTTTGACCCATCGTCCAGCAGTACCCTCTTGACGTCCCAGTTTCCTATCCTCGCCATTATCAGCAATGGATCGTCATGGGGAAATACGATGGTGGAGCCATCCTCGCGGGCCAATTTTTTTGTTGGGCTCTGATATTCCATCACCGCTATCTCTCTGGCCCTTCTTTTTCTTTCCGAGGATGGAAGTCCAGTTGTGATCGTCTGTATTACTCCTGCCGAAGGTGGAGGACGCCTTCTCGGACTTCGGTTCCTTCGCCTGTCTGAATCGTAATCCTCGTCATCGGGCTTTCCTTCTTCCTCTTTTTTCCGCTTCGGGGAAGGCATTCTCAAATAACGCCGAAGCTGGCCCTGCTTTATCAGTGATTCAATGTACTTTTTCAACTAAAAGCAGTCTTCGGTGTCATGACCGTGATCACGGTGGAACTGACAGAACTTCTTCATGTTCCTTCTGTTGTCAGCAGTCATGCCCCTCGGTCGTTGGATTTGAGCCCCCTGTTTTTCCAACGCCATGAGGACGTTAGCCCTCATGGTGCTCAGAGGTGTAAAGTTTTGAGGCTTCCTTCCTCCTATTCGCGTTCTCCGAGGTCGGCCTAAATGTTCCGTAGGACACCGAGCTTGCTGGCTGGACCCTTCGCCATGAGCGTGCATATGGTCAGCCTTCGGTCCGGTCATTCTCAGCTCTTCGGCTGTCATATGTTGTTCAGCCCTTCGGTAGAATTGTCCCAGCGTGTCCGGGGGATCTTTGGAGAATTCATAAAACAAGTGCGAATCCCTCTGGAGGCCCCTCGTCATGGCGAGGATGCGGATTTCGGGACAAAAGTCCGGAACACTGAGGGCCTCTCTGTTGAACCTCTCGACATAATCACGGATGGTCTCCCCGTTTCTTTGTGCTATGTCAAACATCTGGACGGGCATCTTCGCCGTCGGCTTGCTCCCAATGAACTGTTGGGTGAACGCTGTGGACAGCTCCTGGAACCCCCTGATGTTTCCGGGAGGCAGGGAATTGTACCAGGCAGTTGCTGGTCCTACGAAGGTGACTTCAAAGCACTTGCAGAGTGTAGCATCATCAGCCCCGTGTAGCACCATGCTGCATTTGTACTTTGTTAGGTGGGCCTGGGGATCAGTCCGACCCTCATAGGTCTCTAGCCGAGGTAGCCTGAAGTCACTTGGCATGGCCGCCTCGACCACGGTTTCAGTTAGCCTGGCCCAAACAGGCTTGCGTGCCACCTGCTGTTCCACTCTCTCCAGTCTTGCCAAGACTTTCTCCAGGAGGAGCGTAGCACTGGGCTCCTCTTCCTGGTGCTTGGAGGTTCTTGGGTAGAAGGATTGTTGCCGTCTCTTCGGGGAGCGACTTCGGTGCCGAGGTGAGGGAGGCCTTCCTTCTGGTGACAAACTTCTTCTGGACGGGACTTCGGGTCGTTCAGACCTCGCTCTTTCCGCCAGCCGTGCTCCGAGGGGCAAGTTATCTGTCAAGGACTCTTCCCGTGGCTCCCCACTTCCCGAGCTATGATGGGTTGCCCTTGGGCTTTTCTCCCGAGGTCGTGCTGGTGAAGTGGGTTTTTGCGCCTGGGCTGGTTGCGGCCACCTTCGGTCTATCTGTTGTGTCATTTCAGCCACAACAGACCTCTGAAAGTCTCGTAAAAAACCCATGGTGATGACAAGAGGGCGTTCCTCTTCAGGCAAGGAAGTCTCTGTGGGACTTTGTTCGGTAGCTGGTTGGGTCTCAGGCGCGGATGGGGACTTCGGGAGTCCTTTGTCCTTCGAACGCCGAGTTTCGAGAACAGCTACCTGGGAGTAGGTTCCCACAGACGGTGCCAAATGATGCCCCAAAGCATCTTTGTTTGCTGCCATGTTGACAGGTGGAGAGACTTCCTGAGGAGGTGAGCGCCTGGAGCTCTGGTTTCCCAGCTGAGTGTGCCTGAAAAGCTCAAAGAAGAGGTTAGGAGGTCCCCAATTTGCTTTTCCGGAGAGGACCCTCCGACGTCCAAGTCAGTTTTCTGAGTGAAAGTGGAGGAAGAACACTAAGGGATCAAGTGTCTTGCCTATTTTATGTTTTCTCAGAGGGAGGAAAATGCCCATCTTTTGCCCAGTCCCATTTCCTAGTATTTATAGGAGTAGTTGCTCCGTTCAGATCATAACACGTGTTCGGTCGGATTTGATCTATACTTTTGGACCTAGGGGACAGGCACCCGTTTGCAGCCTCCTTTAGCCCTAGACCCGGACAAGTTGTGTCAGGACTGGGGGGGCTGCGGCGTGTCAGTTCGCCGTTCAGATGTGACGTGTAGGGCTTGTGGGCGACATGTCAGGGGCTCCTTAAATGCTCATACTGTACTCCCGAGGTCCCCTGGGCGGGGTCGCCCTTCGTTGCGTGCACCCTCTTCGGATTCTATCCGTCCTTCGGTGTGAGCACCTCCTTCGGGATCTATCCCATAGTTCTGGGAGCTCCCTTGATGAACACCTTCTTCGGGACTCACACCCATAGTTAGGGGATTCCCTTGTTCAGGTGTTTCTTGTTCGGGGATGATCCTCTTCGGGGCCTCTGCCTTCGGGGAGATCCTTCCTTGCTTCAGAGAGATGGCTCTCTTACCCGAAGATGGTTAGTCTAGCCCCTCGATGGAGACGCTGTTGTCCTCAGAATTGCTGACGAGCTAACCGAAGTCTCGAGCTCATAGTGTTTGACTTCGCACCTTCCGAGGTCAGTAAAAAATCCTCTCTTGTGTTACGTTAGACTCCTCGGCCAATATTCTGGCAGGGAGTTACTACCGAGGAGGCAATAGCCTTTGGCTATCACAGGCCCCCCTCCGAAAAGCCGAAGTGAGAAACTTCGGTTCATCGGTTTTCGGGTCCTGTGGTTGTGATACTGCGCCGAAGACGCCTTCTTCTGCCTGAAGCGATGGGCAGCCCTTTTTGCCTCCTCGAGGCGCGAGAAGATAGGCTGTCCCTGTGCCGAAGATACACCTTCCGCCCGAAGTCACAGGCTGTCTCTTGGTGTCCTCGTGGCGAGGGAAAATAGGATAACCATGTACCGAAGATAGACCTTTTGCCCGAAGTCACAGGCTGTCTTTTGGTGTCTTCAAGCTAACCTACTTTTTTGCCTTTATAGGTCTGCTCATGGGTCGCGTCCTGTGTCCAGCAGAGTCAGTCTAGGGCAGCACCTCTAGACCAAATGGTGTTAGAGGGCGTGCTCGACGTTATGGGCAACACGTGGCACGTTTGTTGCGCGATGACCGACACATGGCACACTATTATTGGGTGAGAATGCACTGAGTACGGCAGGCGCGATTTTTCAGGCGCATTTAGCAGTTATGGCGACGCTTAAAAGCATCTTCGTTTGCTGTCATGTTGACAGGTGGAGAGACTTCCTGAGGAGGCGATAGCCTTTGGCTATCACATATAGTTGCATTGCATGCATCTATATACATGAACTCAATTTGGTCAGCTGCTAGTGTCAAGTACCATTGAAATACCTATGATCTTTATATGTGCTCTATGATGGATCATCAATGCAGGAAGTAAACATGGTTGCCAGAAGGAGGGGGGAACCACCCCGAAGGCCTCCTACTAATTCTGGGCAACAAAGAAATGGACAGAATAGAAGGAATCAAGGGCAATAGAGGGTACCAAACCCTGAAGTGCCTCAGGTTTGGTTAGAACTTCATAGGAACTTATCTCTAATAAATGAAAACTTAATAAGACTGATTCAAGCACAACAACAAGGAGTCCAAGTAGCTCCAGCAGAACCAGTTTAGGATGCACAATAGCAATGAAAAGAGGATACTAGGAACACATCTAAATATGTCCCTTTTAGAAACTTTAAAGATACAGATGATGAGACCATTGAGGAGGAAGATGAGGATAGGAGAAATCCAAGAGGAAGAAGACTAAGGTCTAAGATTGGTAAGGTGTCCAGGACCAATCCCTCAGTCTATGACCATTCTTCCACTCGGAATGAGATTGAGGAAGTTCATGAGAGAAGATCCAGGAAAAGGCAAAGAGATCATAGATAGCATAACCATACAGAGGTCACTCACAAATCTAAGAGACACAAATCAGAGGATCTAGAAGGCATAGAGGAAGTCAGATTATTGGAGAGGTTCTAAGGGCTAAGACCTCCATAATTTGATGGAAGAGTTGAGCCAGAGAGAGCTGACGAGTGGTTAATCTGCATAGAAAAGATATCTAAGATGATGCCACTCAGCTCCACTCTGAAGGTGTCGCTGGCTACCTACTACTTGGTAGGCAGTGCAGAGATGTGGTGGAGAAACAACAGAGATAGGTATGCTTTCTAGAAGGGCAAAAGGCCAGCAAGAGACATTGAGATGCGCTCGCTAGAGTTCATACAGCTGTTCCAGGAGCAGTACATTAGTGATGCCATCAAGGATATGAAGCAAGCTATTTGATGCTCTAAGGTAGAACAACCTCAGTGTCCTAGAGTATGAGCACAAATTCAATCAATTGGTGAGGTATGCTCCTCAATATCATGGACTGAAGGAGTTAAAGGCCAAAAGATTTGTCAGAGGCCTAAGGTCAGACATTAGAAAGGCTGTTAGACCTTTTGGAGCAGTTACATACTATGTGATGGCTGGGGGCCTCATCGTTTAGAGTCATGGTGACTGGTGGAGAGACTTCTAGCAGGAAGAACGACTGGAGGATGGTTCGCCCTTGGGAGTGTGCCTGAAGGTCCAGAAATAAAGGGTTAGAAGGCCCCCGGAATGTGTTTCCGGGGGGGAGCCTCCGAAGCCCAAGTCAGTGATGGCTGAGAAAAGGCAGAGGAAATAGCACAAAGGGGCTGAAGAGTCTCGCCTGGTGATTTTCTCAGAGTTTGGGAGTCAGATCTTTGCCAACCAACCTCCTGGCAAGTATTTATTTCCTGGTATTTATAAGAGTACCTAGCCCGTTCAGATCGCGACACGTGTTCGGTCGGATGTTCCCTGAGTTTCTGGGCGTAGGGGACAGATAGCTGGTAGCAGGTTACCTTGAGCCTTGTGCTGAGATGGGCCATGATCTGATTTTGATGGCGTCAGCGTGTCAGAGCACCTTTTGAGGTGGCTTATGACATCTATGAAAGGACGTGTCAGAGGCTTCCTTAAATGCTTCCTTAAATGGTCCTGCCGTACTCCCGAGGTCCCTGGGCGAGGTCGTCCTTTGGTATGGACGGTGCCTCTTCTGGAAACATGCCCTCAGTTCAGAGATCATGTTCGGCCCGCAATAGTTGGTGCCTCTTTTTCGAAGGCGATCTGTTTACAACCTCGGGGGGCTAGTAGTATCCTCAAGTTTCCTGGCGTGCCAGGCTCGAAGCTCTTCGGCTATCTCCCGAGGTGTATGATCCCACCTTTACTCGGGTAGCGCCAGTTTCTTCTAGCCATTCCTGTGGCAGGGAGTTCAGCCAGATAGAGGTGATAGCCTTTGGCTATCACATGCCCCCCTTTGGAAAGCCGAAGTGAAGACTTCGGTTTTGCATCTCTTTCCGAGGTTGTTCTTGGGAGTCTCTTAGGAAGCTCAACCTGTTCCGAGGATGCACCTCTTGCCCAAAGGTATGGGCTGTTCGGCCTTGGCCTGTTCTTTGGTGTCTTCGAGGCAGAGCCTGTGCCGAAGATACACCTCTTGCCCGAAGGTCATGGGCTATTTGGCCATTACCTATCTCTTGGGGTCCTCGAGGTAACTTGCTTTTTCTTCTTGCAGGTCTGTGTAACGTCGTGTTTGATGGCCAAGCGTGTCAGTCTAAGTGACGCGTCCCAGCTTTTTAGGGATGTCAGAAGACGTGTCCCCTGTTTTGGCGCGGCGGTTGACATGTGGCGCTTTGCCATTGGATGAGAGTCGCGTCGGTTACAGAGGGCGCGCCTTTTCAGGTGCAGAGGGCAGTTACGGCGATGGTTTGCCTCCAAAAGGGTACTTATGATGACGTTTCGGTTACCAACCTTTGGCCTATAACTAGCCCATTCCATCATAAGTCCCATTTGCTTTTACTTCTGCTCTTTCCTCTCCTTTGCCCCTGTTTTCGTACTTTCTTGCTTTCTGTGGCGGAGCTGCCTTAATCAGAGCTTTTTTCAGCCAACTTTCACGACGGCGTCCTCAGACTTTGGCAAATCTTTTGGTGGGTTTTTGTTTTCCAGAGTGTTTTGATTCCTCTGTTCTTTTGAGTTTTTTCCGGAAACTGTTTTCTTGCCTTTTTCGAACTCGTTTTCATGTCAAAAATGCCTATCCCTGAGAGCTGGCAGCCTCTTTTAGCCCATCCTTGTTGCACCACCACCGCAAAATTAGAGAGGTGGAAGAAAAAGTTCTTTCTTCCCTCTTACGCCATTACTAGGCTACCTCGCTCTAGCCATTATGCTTTTTCAAACCATAGTAACGAGGTTACCGTTTTCCAAGCCTAGCTGAAGGCCGGACTTCGGTATCCTCCCCCGAAGATGGTTTGCGAGTTCTGGCAATTTCATGGCATTGCCGTGAACCAGCTTCCCCCGAACTCGTTCTGCTATTTTAACGCCTACCTCTGCATGTGTGGCGTGTCCGGGATAAAACCCCATTTTATAATCTTCATGCAGTACTACAAGCTCTTTGTGGTCCCGAAGGGTGGCTTCTATTTTATGCTACCTCGGGGATCCGAGAGCAAAAAATTCATGTTCACCTTCGCCACCAAGGACAGCTGGCGGGGGTGGCAACAAAAATTCTTCTTCCTGAAGGTGGAGGAGGCCTGGTCGTATGTTCCGACCAAATGGGCTCAGGGAAGGCTAGATGTGGACGTCGTTGATCCGAGGTTATTGCTGACTCCAGAGTTGGCTTCCACTTTCGCAGACTTCGACGGCCGCATCCGCGCCGTCTCTGACTGGGCTCCCGAGGTCGCGCCGCACTCTCTGTACCCCTTCCCTATCAACTGGAGGTTGATGACCGAAGAGGTCCTCCGGGAGTTAAAGGTGGTTAAGGAGCACGAGACCGACCTCGAGATGTCAGCTCCTGCCATCGCCGGGAAGGATTCCTGGTTGGTCAAGCTTCTTAAGGAGGAAATTTCTTTGGAAACGCTTGTCGAAAGTGAGTTATCTTCTACTCCCTTGTTGTTTTTCCCTCGGCCTTACGCTGATGTCTTTTTTCTTTTTCAGAGATGGGCGACGGGACTGCTGCATTTTACAAGTCCCTTTTCTCCGGCCAGGTGGAGAAGGGCGATCAGACAAAGAAGGCGGCTTCCCGAAGGCGGAAGTCTACTGGCGCTGGGCCTTCGGCGAAACGGGCAAAGAAAACTGCCCAGGTTCCTCTGGAGGAAATTTTCGAGGAAGCTGCCGAGCAACCTGGGACAGCGGAGATTCCGGCGTCTGAGGCAGCTGCCGAAGTCCCTGCCGCTGCTGAAGTTTCTTCTGTCGACGTCCCTCCCCAGAGCCCTTTTGCACCGCAGGCCCTTCTGGAGGCGGTGGTAGAGGCTCCTTTTGCCGAGGAGCGGCGCAAGAAGAAAGGCAAGGCGATTTCTACCGAGGAGTCTCAGGATTCCGAGGACGCCGTGTTCAAAATGCCGCCGGGTTCGTTGTTTTAAGAACAAGTATGGCTCTTTTGTTTTTCTGATTTTTCCTTTGTCTCTGACCTGCTTCTCATTTTCGCCATGCAGGGGAGTTGTTTACCCCGAACTGGGTGGCCGAACACGCGAAGGCGCGAGCCTTTCGCGACGCTAAAGTCCCACAAGGGAAGACACCAAAAGAGCCTTTCTGGACATGAACTTGTACTCCGAAGACTGTCCTGAAATGGCGAAACAGATTTCGAAGGGGGTGCTTACAGAGGCCTCCTTCAAGGCTATTGCGGCGGCCCATCCGAACGATGACACCCTTGCCGCGAAAGTCACCGAGCATGCTGCTCAGGTATGTTCTTCACACCTTTTTCCCTTCAATTTTTCCTAAGTTCTTGGCTCTTACTGACCTTGCGTTCATCTTTTTGCAGTTGCTGGGGTACGCCGGCTTTCTCCGAGTTCGGGTAGCCAGGCATTCGGCGTTCCAAGCTTCGGCCTTAGAGACCCTAGAGAAAGCGAAGGCCACACACTCGGCATTGATCGCCAAGAACCAGCAGCTGTCAGATGCTACGAAGAAAGAAGTTGCTGCCCTTCGGGAAGAGTTCCGGAAGGAGAAGGAAGATCTTGAGAAGAACTCCTCTCTGAAGGTTGTTGACCTCGGCGATCAGGTGAAAGGGATGCTCGCTGCCAACGAAGACCTTCTCAAAGATAAGTCAGATTCTGACAATCTCATTTGGTCATTGGTGAGTGAGAAAAAGGCCCTCGAAGCCGAGGTCCAGTCTTTGAAGAAGGAGCCCGATGCGAAGAAGAGGGTGAAGGCGCTGAAGAAGGAGGTTTCAGACTTGAAGGACGAGCACGAGGACCTTGAGGTTGAGAAGGACAAATCCGACCAAATGACCAAGGTCGCCTTCCAAGAGGGATTATGCCTTGCTCGGCACCAAGTCCTTGAGAGGTTCCCAGGTCTGGACTTCTCTTTTTTGGAAGCTCTCAACATTCCCGAGGCGCCTCGGTGGTCCTGGTCCAAGATCGAGCACCTGAACCTGCCTTCCACAATTCCGGCGCCGAAGGTGGTGGAAAAAGGCACAGAGGCTGGTGGCTCCCGGGACGCCGAGAACCCTTAGGGCCTTTTCCTTTTTTCCTCTTCGTTTTTGTGTTCCTTCTTCGGGCACTTCTTCTTTGTAAGCCTGATCATTCTCAATGAATATATTTTTTGGCTAAGTCTTTTTGCAAGATTTTGCATTTCCATTGTCCCGAACAAGTTCGCTCAAGAGACTTCGGGAAACCTGCAATCACCAAAATTTATTCCCCGCTTTTTTCGACGAGTATTTTTGCAAGATTTTTGTTTCCCACTTTCCCGAGTATGATGGCTCAAGGGACTTCGGGAAATCACATCTGCGCTTTTTGCGGCGAGTACTTTCACAAAATTTTTGTTTTCCATTTTCCCGAGCATGATGGCTCAAGGGACTTCAGAAAATCACATCTGCGCCTTTTTATGGTGAACACCGTCGCGGAATTCTGTCTTGCACCATTTTGTACACTTAAGAATTTTTTCTCAAGGACATTCTGTACTTAGGATATTTTTTGCACATCACAATCCCTCCGCTCCATCTTAAGCGTAGAATTTCTTCAAGGCATCTGAGTGCCAAGTGTTTTTCAATTCTACGGCTTCGGTGTCGCCAAGTTTGTACATGCCTTTTCGTACTTTGGCAAGAACCAGATAAGGTCCTTCCCAGTTCGCACGAAATACCCCGTGAGATGGCTTTCGGGGTGCAAAGTCAGCCTTTCGGAGAACGAGGTCCAACTTTTTGATTTCTTTTGGCCTGGCTCGTAAATTTATAGCCGCGGCCACTCTTTGCTGGAAAGCTTTTCTTCTCAGCTCAGCTATTTCTCTGTGTTCGCCGATGAGGTCGAGCTTCATTCTGAGGCCGAGGTCATTTCCACCTTCATCAAATACTTGCACCCGTACTGATGTCTAACTATCTCGATAGGGATGATGGCCTCTGTTCCGAAGACGAGTGAGAAGGGAGTCTCCCCTATGGCTCTTCGGGGTGTCGTTCGGTAACTCCATAGCACGCTTTGAAGTTCTCCTGGCCATCTCCCTTTTGCTTCCCCCAGTCTCTTCTTCAGGCCATCTTTTATGGTCCTGTTAGATACTTCCACCTGCCCGTTGCTTTGGGGGTGACCTACTGGGGCGAAGTGCATCTTTATTCCGAGGTCGGTGATAAATTCCTGGAATCCTTTGTCTATGAATTGGGATCCATTATCAGCCACTAGTACCCTCGGTATGCCGAATCTGCATACAATGTTCTTCCATACAAACTTCTGCACTTCTTTTGCCGAGATAGTTGCTAGTGGTTCTGCCTCGACCCATTTGGAGAAATAGTCTACCGCTACCACGCAGAATTTCACGCCTCCGGGCGCTAAGGGGAGTGGCCCAATAAGGTCTATACCCCAGATTGCGAAGGGCTAGGGATAGTCAGCCGAAGTTACCAATTCCGAGGGTGCCCTCTGGATGTTCGCGTGTTTCTGGCAATTACCGCATTTCTGGATGAACTGCCTTGCGTCCTTTCTCAGGGTAGGCCAGAAGTATCCTTGGTGAAGTATCACTGCCGCAAGGGCATCAGTTCCAATATGTGTACCACACATGCCTTCGTGGACCTCTTCAAGGACCATTTCAGTATCCTCTTCATCCACGCATCTTTGCAGCGGGTTTGCATATCCCTGTCGGTATAACTCTTCGCCAATCAGGAAGAATCGGCCGGAGCATCTTCGCAGCGTCGCCGGGGTCTTCGGGGAGCACATTTTCTGCGAGGTATCTTTTTATGGGATCTTTCCATCCTTTTTCCGAGGTCGCTATGCTTAGCACTGAGATGCTCGGGTGATCTAGCACCTCGGTGTATGTTTTTGACTTCGCCAAGCAATCTGCCTCAGTGTTATTCCGCCGAGGCACATTTTCGATCCGTACGACATCAAACTCTTGGACGAGCTTTGCTACCAACTCGGGGTATTTTGCCAAGATTGGGTCCTTCGCCCCATAATCTCCTGCCGTCTGCCGAACTACCAGCTGGGAATCGCTATGAGCCTTTAAGTTTCTCACGCCAATCCTTCTAGCCAAGCGTAATCCCGCTATGAGGGCCTCATACTCAGCCACATTGTTAGTGACGTTGAAGCTAAACTTGATAGCCTTCATTACTTCCAAGCCTTCGGGGCCTCTGATAATTACCCCAGCTCCCTGGTGTTCGGACCCCGAGGCTCCGTCAACATGTAAGGTCCATTCTGGCTTACCTTCGTTCAGATCCGGATGACTGTCCTCAGTGGTGGGTATTTCGGCAATGAATTCTGCCAGTGCTTGAGCTTTTATGGCCTTCCGAGGTTCATAGGTGATATCGTGTTCGCCAAGCTCTATACACCACTTGGAGAGCCTTCCCGAATGATCCACTTTCCTCATAACGTCCCATAGTGGTAGGCTATTTTGGACGATGATGGGGTGAGCCTGAAAGTATGGTCGCAGCCTTCTCCCTGCAAGCACCAAGGCGTATATAGCTTTTTGAAGCAGAGGGTACCTGACTTCGGCGCCATGCAGGGATTTGCTGACGTAATAGACTGGCCATTACTTTGGCCCTTCTTCTTTCATGAGGACCGAGCTTACAGCTTTCTCCGTGACGGCGAGGTACAAAACGAGGGGGTCTCCTTCCCGAGGTTGTCGCAGAGTCGGCAGGTTAGCCAAGTAGACTTTGAGTTCTTCCCAGGCCTTTTGGCAATCTTCGCCCCAAGGTTGATCATTCTTTTTCGAGGTCGCCTTCCATTTTTCCTGCCTTTGTGAGGAATTTGAACAAAGGTCGACACCTATCTCCGTACCTGGAAATAAATCTGCTCAGGGAGGTTATTCTTCCGGTGAGCCTCTGCACGTCTTTAACTGTGGCAGGAGTTCGGAACTCAAGCAGCACCTTAATCTTCTTGGGGTTAGCATCAATGCCTCTTTCAGATACCATGTACCCAAGAAATTTTCCCGAGGTTACCCCGAAGATGCACTTTTCAGGATTGAGCTGAATCCCGAAGGCTCTGAGCTTTTGGAAGGTCTCCTCTAGATCTGCAACGTGATAGCTAGTCAGCTTGCTCTTGACTATCATATCATCAACATACACCTCCATGTTTCTCCCCATTTGGTCTTTAAAGACCTTGTTCATCAACCTTTGGTAGGTGGCTCCTGCATTTTTGAGCCCGAAGGGCATCCTGACATAGCAGTATGTTCCTCCCTCGGTGATGAAGGCGGTTTTTTCTTCGTCTTCCGGGTCCATCCTTATTTGATGGTAGCCGCTGAAAGCGTCTAGGAAACTTAGGAGCCCGTACTCGGCAGTTGAGTCTACCAGTTGGTCTATTGGCGGAAGAGGGTATGAGTCTTTCGGGCAAGCATCGTTCAAATTTCTGAAGTCGATGCACATCCGGAGTTTGCTGCTGCCTTCTTTTGTGGCAATCACCACGTTGCTTAACCATTCGGGGTACTTGACCTCCCTGATGACTTCAGCGTCTAATAGGCGCTGGATTTCGGTTTTGACAAAGTTGCTCTTATGGGCTGAGATGCTTCGCTTCTTTTGCCGGACAGGCTTTGCTTCCGGGCTTACTTTTAGGCTATGCTGTATTATGCCAGGGTGCACCCCTGGCATGTCTTTCGGCGAGTAGGCAAAGAGATCTTTATTTCCCAGTAGAAAAGATACAAGGTTTTTCTTGTCACCTTCGAGCAAGCTCTTCCCTATTCGGGTAGATTGTCCTGGGACAAGTTCCACTGTTTCTGTTTCCGCTCTTGGGGGTTCTCCTTCTTTGCCCTTCTCTGGTGTCTTTGCCTCTATTGTCTGTGCGAGTTTATTTTCCGGAGCTGTTCGTGCTTTCACAAACACCTTCCTTACCTCGGCTTGATCTATGAAGACCTCTGCATCCCCATCCTTGGTGGCGAATGTGACAGTCAAGTACTTCACATCAGGGCAAATGTGCAGGTTTCCCTGTGTCTGCCTTCCAAGGATGGCGTTGTACGAAGAAGGAACGTCCATGATGATAAATCTCACCATTGTGGAGGCGTACAACTCAGCTGTTCCGTCGACCGAAGTTCCTTTTATCATCAGGGGGAGGTTGATCCATCCGAGAACAGGGAGTTCAGACAGTCCAACCCCGAAGATAGGCGAGGTGACAGGCTTGAGCTCGCTGCTGGAGATGTCCAAGTTCAGCAGTAAATGCGAGAATAGGACGTCAGTATTTGATCCATCATCAAGCAACACTCTCTTGACGTCCCAGTTCCCTATCCTTGCCATGATTAGCAGCGGATCGTCATGGGGGAAGATGACGGTGGATCCGTCCTTGCGAGCCAGTTTCTTTGCCGGGCTCTCATATTCCATGACCGCAATCTCTCTGGCCTTCCGCTTTTTTTCCGAGGATGGGAGCCCCGTGGTGATTGTTTGGATAACCCCTGTCGGAGGTGAAGGGTGCCTTTTTGGACTTCAGTTTCTCCGCCTGTCGGAGTCATAGTCCTCATCTTCGGCCCTTTCTTCCTCCACTTTTCTGCCTTTCGGGGATGGCATCCGCAGGTATTTCCGAAGTTGGCCCTGCTTTATCAGCGACTCTATGTACTTCTTCAGCTGGAAGCAGTCTTCGGTGTCATGACCGTGGTCGCGATGAAACTGGCAGAACTTCTTTGCATTCTTCTTATTATCGGTGGTCATGGCCCTTGGCCGCCGAATCTGCGTCCTTTGCCTTTCCAGCACCATGAGGATGTTGGTCCGTGTAGTGCTCAGTGGTGTTGATGGCTAGGGGCCTCATCGTTTAGAGTCATGGTGACTGGTAGAGAGACTTCTGGGAGGAAGAACGCCTGAAGGATGGTTCGCCCTTGGGAGAGTGCCTAAAAGTCCAGAAATAAAGGGTTAGGAGGCCCCCGGAATGTGTTTCCGGGGGGGGAGCCTCTGACGCCCAAGTCAGTGGTGGCTGAGACAGGCAGAGGAAATAGGACAAAAAGGGCTGAAGAGTCTCGCCTGGTGATTTTCTCAAAGTGTGGGAGTCAGACCCTTGCCAACCAACCTCCTGCCAAGTATTTATTTCCTGGTATTTATAGGAGTGCCTAGCCCGTTCAGATCGTGACACGTGTTCGGTCGGATGTTCCCTAAGTTTCTGGGCATAGGGGATAGATAGCTGGTAGCAGGTTGCCTTGAGCGTTGTGCTGAGATGGGCCATGATGTGATTTTGATGGCGTCAGCGTGTAAGAGTGCCTATTGAGGCGGCTTTATGACATCTGTGAAAGGACGTGTCGGAGGCTTCCTTAAATGCTTCCTTAAATGCTCCTGCCGTACTCCCGAGGTCCCTGGGCGAGGTCGTCCTTTGGTACGGACGGTGCCTCTTCGGGAAACACGCCCTCAGTTCGGGGGTACCCAGCTTCAGGGAGTTTCGCCTTCGGGGAGATCATGTTCGTCCCGCAATAACTGGTGCGTCTTTTCTGAAGGCGATCTATTTGCAACCTCGGAGGGCTAGTAGTATCCTCAAGTCTCCTGGCGTGCCGGGCTCAGAGCTCTTCGGCTATCTCCCGAGGTGTATGATCCCACCTTTACTCGGGTAGTGCCAGTCTCTTCTGGCCATTCTTGTGCCAGGGAGTTCGGCCAGATAGAGGCGATAGCCTTTGGCTATCACATGCCCCCCTTTGGAAAGCCGAAGTGAAGACTTCGGTTTTGCATCTCTTTCCGAGGTTGCTCTTGCGAGTCTCTTAGGAAGCTCAACCTGTTCCGAGGATGCACCTCTTGCCCAAAGGTATGGGCTGTTCGGCCTTCGCCTGTTCTTTGGTGTCTTCGAGGCGGAGCCTGTGCCGAAGATACACCTCTTGCCCGAAGGTCATGGGCTATTTGGCCATAGCCTGTCTCTTGGTGTCCTCGAGGTAACCTGCTTTTTCTTCTTGAAGGTCTGTGTAATGTCGTGTCAGTCTAAGCGACGTGTCCCAGCTTTTTAGGGATGTCAGAAGACGTGTCCCCTGTTTTGGCGCGGCGGTTGACACATAGCGCTTTGCCATTGGAGGAGAGTCGCGTCGGTTACAGAGGGCGCGCCTTTTCAGGTGCAGAGGGCAGTTATGGCGACGGTTCACCTCCAAAAGGGTACTTATGACGACGTTTGGGTTACCAACCTTTGGCCTATAAATAGCCCATTCCATCATAAGTCCCATTTGCTTTTACTTTTGCTATTTCCTCTGCTTTGCCCCTGTTTTCGTACTTTCCTGCTTTCTGTGGCGGAGCTACCGTAATCAGAGCTTTTTTCAGCCAACTTTCACGGCGGCGTCCTCAGCCTTTGGCAAATCTTTTGGTGGATTTTTGTTTTCCAGAGTGTTTTGATTCCTCTGTTCTTTTGAGTTTTTTCCGGAAACTGTTTTCTGGCCTTTTTCGAACTCGTTTTCATGTCGCAAATGCCTATCACTGAGAGCTGGCAGCCTCTTTTGGCCCATCCTTGTTGCACCACCCCCGCAAAACTAGAGAGGTGGAAGAAAAAGTTCTTTCTTCCCTCTTACGCCGTTACTAGGCTGCCTCGCTCTAGCCATTATGCTTTTTCAAACCATAGTAATGAGATTACCATTTTTCGAGCCCAGCTGAAGGCCGGACTTCGGTATCCTCCCCCGAAGATGGTTTGCAAGTTCTGCCAATTTCATGGCTTTGCTGTGAACCAGCTTCCCCCGAACTCGTTCTGCTATTTTAACGCCTTCCTCTGTATGTGTGGCGTCTTCGGGATAAAACCCCATTTTATAATCTTCATGCAGTACTACAAGCTCTTTGTGGTCCTGAAGGGTGGCTTCTATTTTATGCTACCTCGGGGATCCGGGAGCAAAAAATTCATGTTCACCTTCGCCACCAAGGACAGCTGGCGGGGGTGGCAACAGAAATTCTTCTTCCTGAAGATGGAGGAGGCCTGGTCGTATGTTCCGACCAAATGGGCTCAGGGAAGGCTAGATGTGGACGTCGTTGATCCGAGGTTGTTGCTGACTCCAGAGTTGGCTTCCACTTTCGCGGACTTCGATGGCCGCATCCGTGCGGTCTCTGACTGGGCTCCCAAGGTCGCGCCGCGCTCTCTGTACCCCTTCCCTATCAATTGGAGGTTGATGACCGAAGAGGTCCTCCAGGAGTTAAAGGTGGTTAAAGAGCATGAGACCGACCTTAAGATGCCAGCTCCTGCCATCGTCGGGAAGGATTCCTGGTTGGTCAAGCTTTTTAAGGAGGAAATCTCTTTCGAAACGCTTGTCGAAAGTGAGTTATCTTCTACTCCCTTGTGGTTTTTCCCTCGGACTTACGCTGATGTCTTTTTTCTTTTTCAGAGATGGGCGACAGGAGTGCTGCATTTTACAAGTCCCTTTTCTCCGGCCAGGTGGAGAAGGGCGATCAGACAAAGAATGCGGCTTCCCGAAGGCGGAAGTCTACTGGCGCTGGTCCTTCGGCGAAACGGGCAAAAAAAACTGCCCAGGTTCCTCTGGAGGATATTTCTGAGGAGGCTGATGAGCAGCCTGGGGCAGCCGAGATTCCGCAGGCCGAGGCTTCTGCCGAGGTCCCTGCCGCTGCCGAGGTTCCTTCCGCCGACGTCCCTCCGCAGAGCCCTTCGGCGTCGCAGGCCCTTCTGGAGGCCGTGGAAGAGGCTCCTTCTGCCGAGGAGCGGCGCAAGAGGAAGGGCAAGGAGCTTTCGACCGAGGAGTCTCAGGATTCCGACGACGCCGTGTTCGAAGTGCCGCCAGGTCTGTTTCTTTCAGAACAAGTATGGCTCTTTTTGTTTTTCTGAATTTTCCTTTGTCTCTGACCCGCTTCTCGTTTTCGCCGAGCAGGGGAGTTACTTACCCCGAACTGGGCGGCCGAACAAGCGAAGGCGCGGGCCCTTCGTGACGCCAAAGTCCCGCAAGGGAAGGTACCCAAAGAGCCTTTCTGGACGTTCACGGAGGACATGAACTTGTACTCCGAGGACTGTCCTGAAATGGCAAAGCAGATTTCGAAGTGGGTGCTTACCGAGGCCTCCTTCAAGGCCATCGCGGCGGCCCATCCGGACAATGACACCCTTGCCGCAAAAGTTACCGAGCATGCTGCTCAGGTATGTTCTTCACACCTTTTTCCCTTCAATTTTTTCCTAAGTGCTTGGCTCTTACTAACCTTGCGTTCATCTTTTTGCAGCTGCTGGGGTACGCCGGCTTTCTCCGAGTTCGGGTAGCCAGGCATTCGGCGTTCCGAGCTTCGGCCTTAGAGACTTTAAAGAAAGCGAAGGCCACGCGCTTGGCTTTGATCGCTAAGAACCAGCAGCTGTCAGATGCTGCGTAGAAAGAAGTTGCTGCGCTTCGGGAGGAGTTCCGTAAGGAGAAGGAGGATCTTGAGAAGAGCTGCTCTCTGAAGATTGCTGACCTCGGCGATCAGGTGAAAGGGATGCTCGCCGCCAACCAAGACCTTCTCAAAGATAAGTCAGATTCTGACAATCTTTTTCAGTCATTGGTGAGCGAGAAAAAGGCTCTCGAGGCCGAGGTCCAGTCTTTGAAGAAGGAGTCCGATGCAAAGAAGAGGGTGAAGGCGCTGAAGAAGGAGGTTGCAGACTTGAAGGACGAGCTCGAGGACCTTGAGGTTGAGAAGGACAAATCCGACCAAATGACCAAGGTGGCCTTCCAAGACGGATTCTGCCTTGCTCGGCACGAAGTCCTTGAGAGGTTCCCAGGTCTGGACCTCTCTTTTTTGGAAGCTCTCAAAATTCCCGAGGGGCCTCGGTGGTCCTGGTCCAAAATCGAGCATCTGAACCTGCCTTCTACTATTCCGGCGCCGAAGGTGGTAGGAAAGGATGGGGAAGCGGGTGGTTCTCGGGACGTCGAGAACCCTTAGGCTGTTTTAGGGCTCCTTTTCCCTTTTCTTTATTTTTGTACTCCTTCTTCGGGCACTTCTTCATTGTAAGCTAGCTTTCTTGTAAATGAAGATCTTTTTTGGCTAAGTGTTTTTGCAAGTTTCTTTATTTCCATTGCCCCGAACACATTTGCTCAAGAGACTTCGGAAAACCTGCGATCAAAGAAAGTTGACTAAGTGTGGAAGATCTTTCCACTGGCCGAGCCTGTTCGCTTAAGAGGCTTTTTGGAAAGTCTGAAAAATTTGACTAAGTCTTTTTGCAGGTTTTTGCATTTCCATTTTGTCCCGAACACGTTCGCTCAAGGGACTTCGGAAACCCCTTAGTCGAAATTTTTCATTTCCCCTTGTCCCGAGCATGTTCGCTCAAGAGACTTAAGAAACCTTTTGCGAGCTTTTTTGTTTTCCATTTGTCCCGAGCATGATGGCTCAAGGGACTTCGGAAAGTCATATCTGCGCTTATCACGGTGAGTACCGCTGAGAGATTTTCCCATCTTTCCCGAGCTTGATGGCTCAAGGGACTTCGAAAAGTCATATCTGTGCTTGTGGCGAGCATCTTCACGGAATTCTGTACAATTTTGTACTTAAGAAATTTTCTCAAGGCACTTCTGTACTTAGAATATTTTTCGTACAGTATGATTCCTTCGCTCAAGCTTAGGCGTAGAATTTTCTCAAGGCATCTGAGTGCCAAGTGTTTTTCAATTCTACGACTTCGGCATCGCCAAGTTTGTACACACCTTTTCGTACTTCGGCGAGGACCAGATAAGGTCCTTCCCAGTTGGCGCGAAGTACTCCGTGGGATGGCCTTCGGGGCGCAAAGTCAGCCTTGCGGAGAACGAGGTCTCCTTTCCTAATTTCCTTTGGCCTAGCTCGCAAATTTATGGCCGCGGCCACCCTTTGCTGGAAAGCTTTTCTTCTCAGCTCAGCTATTTCTCTATGTTCGCCGACGAGCTCAAGCTTTGTTCTTAGGCCGAGGTCGCTTCCACCTTCATCAAATACTTGCACCCGTACTGATGGTCTAACTATCTCGATAGGGATAATGGCCTCTATTCCGAAGACGAGTGAGAAGGGAGTCTCCCCTGTGGCTCTTCGGGGTGTCGTTCGGTAACTCCATAATACGCTTTGGAGTTCTCCTCGCCATTTCCCTTTTGCTTCCCCCAGTCTTTTTTTCAAGCCATCTTTTATGGTCCTATTAGATACTTCCACCTGCCCGTTGCTTTGGGGGTGAGCTACCGGGGCGAATTGCATCTTTATTCCGAGGTCGCTGATAAATTCCTGGAATCCTTTGTCTATGAACTGGGATCCATTATCAGCCACTAGCACCCTCGGTATGCCGAATCTGCATACTATGTTCTTCCATACAAACTTTTGCACTTCTTTTGCCGAGATAGTTGCTAGGGGTTCTGCCTCGACCCATTTGGAGAAATAGTCCACTGCTACTACGCAGAATTTCATGCCTCCGGGCGCTGAGGGGAGTGGCCCAATAAGGTCTATACCCCAGACTGCGAAGGGCCAGGGGTAGTCAGCCGAAGTTACCATTTCCGAGGGTGCCCTCTGGATGTTTGCGTGTTTCTGGCAACTACCGCATTTTTGGACGAACTGCTTTGCATCCTTTCTCAGGGTAGGCCAGAAGTATCCTTGGCGAAGTATCACTGCCGCAAGGGCATCAGTTCCAATATGTGAACCACACATGCCCTCGTGGACCTCTTCAAGGACCATTTCAGTATCCTCTTCATCCACGCATCTTTGCAGCGGGTTTGCATATCCCTGTCGGTATAACTCTTCGCCAATCAGGAAGAATCGGCCGGAGCGTCTTCGCAGTCTTACAGCGTCGCCGGGGTCTTCGGGGAGCACATTTTCTGCGAGGTATCTTTTTATGGGATCTTTCCATCCTTTTCACGAGGTCGCTACGCTTAGCACTGAAATGCTCGGGTGATCTAGCACCTCGGTGTATGTTTTTGACTTCGCCAAGCAATCTGCCTCAGTGTTATTCTGCCAAGGTACATTTTTGATCCGTACGGCGTCAAACTCTTGGATGAGCTTTGCTACCAGCTCATGGTATTTTGCCAAGATTGGGTCCTTCGCCCCATAATCTCCTGACGTCTGCCGAACTACCAGCTGGGAATCGCTGTGAGCCTTTAAGTTTCTCATGCCAATCCTTCTGGCCAAGCGTAATCCCGCTATGAGGGCTTCATACTCAGCCACATTGTTAGTGACGCTGAAGCTGAACGTGATAGCCTTTTTTACCACTAGGCCTTCGGGTCCTCTGATAATTACTCCAGCTCCCTGGTGTTCGGATCCCGAGGCTCCGTCAGCATGCAAGGTCCATTCTGGCTCACCTCCGTTCGGATCCAAACGGCTTTCCTTAGTGGTGGGTATTTCGGCGATAAAATCTGCCAGTGCTTGAGCTTTGATGGCCTTCCGAGGTTCATATATGATTTCGTGTTCGCCATGCTCTATGCACCATTTGGAGAGCCTTCCCGATTGATCAACTTTCTTCATAACATCCCGTAGTGGTAAACTACTTCGGACGATGATGGGGTGAGCCTGAAAGTGTGGTCGTAGCCTTCTCCCTGCAAGCACCAAGGCGTATATAGCTTTTTGAAGCAGAGAGTACCTGATTTCGGCGCCATGCAGGGATTTGCTGACATAATAGACTGGCCATTGCTTTGGCCCTTCTTCTTTCACGAGGACTGAGCTTACAGCTTTTTCCGTGAAGGCGAGGTACAAAACGAGGGGCTCTCCCTCCCGAGGTTGTCGTAGAGTCGGCAGGCTAGCCAAGTAGACCTTGAGTTCTTCCCAGGCCTTTTGGCAATCTTCATCCCAAGGGTGATCATTCCTTCCGAGGTCGCCTTCCATTTTTGCTGCCTTTGTGAGGACTTTGAAGAAAGGTCGACACCTATCTCCATACCCGGAAATAAATATGCTCAGAGAGGTTATTCTTCCGGTGAGCCTCTGCACATCTTTGACTGTGGCAGGAGTTCGGAACACAAGCAGTGCCTTAATCTTCTCGGGGTTGGTGTCAATGCCTCTTTCGGATACCATGTACCCAAGGAATTTTCCCGAGGTTACCCCGAAGATGTACTTTTCAGGATTGAGCCGAATCCCGAAGGCTCTGAGCTTTTGGAAGGTTTCCTCTAGGTCTGCAACGTGATAGCTAGGCAGCTTGCTCTTGACTATCATATCATCAACATACACCTCCATGTTTCTCCCCATTTGGTCTTTAAAGACCTTGTTCATCAACCTTTGGTAGGTGGCTCCTGCATTTTTGAGCCCGAAGGGCATCCTGACATAGCAGTATGTTCCTCCCTCGGTGATGAAGGCGGTTTTTTCTTCATCTTCGGGGTCCATCCTTATTTGATGGTAGCCGTTGAAGGCGTTTAGGAAACTTAGGAGCCCGTATTCGGTAGTTGAGTCTACCAGTTGGTCTATTGGCGGAAGAGGGTATGAGTCTTTCGGGCAAGCATCGTTCAAGTCTCTGAAGTAGATGCACATCCGAAGTTTGCTGCTGCTGCCTTCTTTTGTGGCAATCACCACGTTGCTTAACCATTCGGGGTATTTCACTTCCCTGATGATTTTGGCGTATAACAGACGCTGGACCTCGCTCTTGACAAAGTTGCTCTTGTGAGCTGAGATGCTTCGTTTCTTTTGCCGGACAGGTTTTGCTCTCTGGCTTACTTTGAGGCTATGCTGTACTATGCCAGGGTTTACCCCTGGCATATCTTTCGGCAAGTAGGCAAACAGATCTTTATTTTTCAGCAGAAAGGATACAAGGTTTTCCTTCTAACCTTCGGCCAAGCTCTTCCCTATTCGGGTAGATTGTCCTGGGATAAGTTTTACTATTTCCATTTCCGCTTTTTCGAGATCTTCTTCTTTGCCTTTTTCTGGTGCCTTTGCCTCCATTGTTTGTGCGAAGTTGCTCGCCGGAGCCTTTCGTGCTTTCACAAACACCTTTCTCACCTCGGCCTGGTCTATGAAGATCTCTGCATCTCCATCCTTGGTGGCGAATGTGACAGTCAAGTACTTCACATCAGGGCGAATGTGCAGGTTTCCCTGTGTCTGCCTTCCAAGGATGGCGTTGTACGAGGACGGCACGTCCATGACGATGAACCTCGCCATTGTGGAGGCATACAACTCAGCTGCTCCATCTACTGAAGTCCCTTTCATCATCAGTGGGAGGTTGATCCATCCGAGAACGGGCAGTTCGGATGGTCCAACCCCGAAGGTGGGCGAGGTGACGGGCTTAAGGTCGCTGCTGGAGATGCCCAAGCTCGGCAGTAAGTGCCAGAATAGAACGTCCGCATTTGATCCGTCATCAAGTAGCACCCTTTTGACGTCCCAGTTCCCTATCCTCGCCATGATCAGCAGTGGATCGTCGTGGGAAAAGACGATAGTGGATCCATCTTTGCGGGCCAGCTTCTTTGCTGGATTTTGATATTCCATGACTGCAATTTTTCTGGCCCTCCGCTTTCTTTCCGAGGATGGGAGCCCCGTGGTGATCGTTTGGATAACCCCTGCCGGAGGTGGAGGGCACAGTTTTGGACTTCGGTTTCTCCGCCTGTCGGAGTCATAGTCCTCATCTTCGGCCCTTTCTTCCTCCATTTTTCTGCCTTTCGGGGATGGCATCCGTAGGTATTTCCGAAGTTGGCCCTGCTTTATCAGCGACTCTATGTACTTCTTCAGCTGGCAGCAGTCTTCGGTGTCATGGTCGTGGTCGCGATGAAACTGGCAGAACTTCTTTGCATTCTTCTTATTATCGGAGGTCATGGCCTTTGGCCGCCAATTTGCGTCGCTTGCCTTTCCAGCGCCATGAGGATGTTGGTCCGTGTAGTGCTCAGTGATGTGAAACTTTGGGGTTTCCTTCCCCGCATCCTCCGAGGTCGTCCTGCCTGTTCGGTCGGATGCCGAGCTTGTTGATTGGACCCTTCGGCGCGGTGGTGATCGGACTTTGGCCCAGCCATTCTTAGTTCCTCGGCGGTCATGTGTTGTTCTGCCCTTCGGTAAAATTCTCCGAGGGTCTCAGGGGGGTCCTTTGAGAACTCATAAAACAGCTGTGAGTCTCGCTGAAGGCCCCGTGTCATGGCAAGAATGTGGATTTCGGGCCGAAAGTCTGGGACGCTCAGAGCTTCCCTGTTGAATCTTTCGACATAGTCTCGGATGGTTTCTCCGTTCCTCTGCTCTATGTCGAACATCTGGACAGGCATCTTCTCAGTAGGTCGACTCCCAATGAATTGTTGCGTGAAGGCCGTGGACAACTCCTGGAACTCAGTGATGGTCCCTGAAGGCAATGAATTGTACCATGCAGTTGCTGGCCCTGTGAGGGTGACTTTGAAGCACTTGCACATGGTAGCGTCGTCAGCACCGTGCATTATCATTCTGCGTCTGTACTTCGTCAGATGGGCCTGTGGATCAGTACGGCCATCATAAATCTCCAACCGAGGTAGTCTGAAGTCGCCTGGCATTGCTGCCTCAACAACGGCCTGAATGAATGGGGAGTCATCTTCACAGAATGTTCCCGAAAGTCTGGCCCAAACGGGTTTTCTGGCCATTTGTTTCTCCACCCTTTCTAGCCGTGCTAATATCCTCTCCATAAGCACTGTGGCACTAGGCCCTTCTTCAGGGAAGGGAGATTGCCGGCTCCTCTTCGGGGAGCGAGTTCGGCGCTGAGGGGACAGGGACCTCGCCTCAGGCATCGAACTTCTTTGCTGCAAGACCCTCGGTCGCTCAGACCTCTTCTACCCCACAGGCCGTTTCCCGAGGGGCGTATTTTTCGTGGACGACTCTTCGCGCGGGTCTACGCTTCCCGAACTGTGATGTGTCGACCTTTGACCCTTCTCCCGAGGGCGTGCAGGTGAGGGAGGTCTTTGGGCCTGTGTCTGCTGTGACCATCTTTGGTCGATTTGCTGTGTCATTTCGGCCACGACCGAACGCTGAAACTTCCTCATAAAGCTCATAGTGATTACTACAGGGAAGTCTTCCTCGGACGCAAAAGTCCCTGGGAGTGTTTGCTCAGCAGCCGGTTGTGTCTCAGGCGCGGACGGGGACCTTGGGAGTCCCTTGTCCTTAGAACGCCGAGTTTCAACGACGGCGATCTCAGAGCGGTTTCCCACAGACGGTGCCAAATGATGGCCAGGGGCCTCATCGTTTAGAGTCATGGTGACTGGTGGAGAGACTTCTGGGAGGAAGAATGCCTGGAGGATGGTTCGCCCTTAGGAGAGTGCCTGAAAGTCCAGAAATAAAGGGTTAGGAGGCCCCCGGAATGTGTTTCCGGGGGGGGAGCCTCCGACGCCCAAGTCAGTGGTGGCTGAGACAGGCAGAGGAAATAGCACAAAAGGGGCTGAAGAGTCTCGCCTAGTGATTTTCTAAGAGTGTGGGAGTCAGACCCTTGCCAACCAACCTCCTGCCAAGTATTTATTTCCTGGTATTTATAGGAGTGCCTAGCCCGTTCAGATCGTGACACGTGTTCAGTCGGATGTTCCCTGAGTTTCTGGGCGTAGGGGACAGATAGCTGGTAGCAGGTTGCCTTGAGCGTTGTGCTGAGATGGGCCATGATGTGATTTTGATGGCGTTAGCGTGTCAGAGCGCCTATTGAGGCGGCTTTATGACGTCTGTGAAAGGACGTGTCGGAGGCTTCCTTAAATGCTTCCTTAAATGCTCCTGCCGTACTCCCGAGGTCCCTGGGCGAGGTCGTCCTTTGGTACGGACGGTGCCTCTTCGGGAAACACGCCCTCAGTTCGGGGGTACCCAGCTTCAGGGAGTTTCGCCTTCGGGGAGATCATGTTCGGCCCGCAATAGCTGGTGCCTATTTTCCGACGGTGATCTATTTGCAACCTCAGGGGGCTAGTAGTATCCTCAAGTCTCCTGGCGTGCTGGGCTCGGAGCTCTTCGGCTATCTCCCGAGGTGTATGATCCCACCTTTACTCGGGTAGCGCCAGTCTTTTCTGGCCATTCTTGTGGCAGGGAGTTCGGCCAGATAGAGGCGATAGCCTTTGGCTATCAGGTGTGAAACTTTAGGGTTTCCTTCCCCGCATCCTCCGAGGTCGTCCTGCCTGTTCGGTCGGATGCTGAGCTTGTTGATTGGACCCTTCGGCGGGGTGGTGATCGGACTTCGGCCCAACCATTCTTAGTTCCTCGGCGGTCATGTGCTGTTCCGCCCTTCAGTAAAATTCTCTGAGGGTCTCCGTGGGGTCCTTTGAGAACTCATAAAACAGCTGTGAGTCTCGCCGAAGGCCTCGTGTCATGGCAAGAATGCGGATTTCGGGCCGAAAGTCTGGGACGCTCAGAGCTTCCTTGTTGAATCTTTCGACATAGTCTCGGATGGTTTCTCCGTTCCTCTGCTCTATGTCGAACATCTGGACAGGCATCTTCGCAGTAGGTCGACTCCCAATGAATTGCTGCGTGAAGGCCGTGGACAACTCCTGGAACTCAGTGATGGTCCCTGAAGGCAATGAATTGTACCATGCAGTTGCTGGCCCTGTGAGGGTCACTTTGAAGCACTTGCACATGGTAGCGTCGTCAGCACCGTGCATTATCATTCTGCGTCTGTACTTCGTCAGATGGGCCTGTGGATCAGTACGACCATCATAAATCTCCAACTGAGGTACTCTGAAGTCGCCTGGCATTGCTGCCTCAACAACGGCCTGAATGAATGAGGAGTCATCTTCGCAGAATGTTCCCGAAAGTCTGGCCCAAACGGGTTTTCTGGCCATTTGTTTCTCCACCCTATCTAGCCGTGCTAATATTCTTTCCACAAGAACTGTGGCATTAGGATCTTCTTCTGGGAAGGGAGATCGTCGGCGCCTCTTCGGGGAGTGAGTTTGGCGCTGAGGGGACAGAGACCTCGCCTCAGGCGACGAACTCCTTCGCCGTGAGACTTTCGGTCATTTGGACCCAGTTTGTCCCACAGGCCATTTCCCGAGGGGTATATTCTCCGTGGACGACTCTTCGCGCGAGTCTACACTTCCCGAACTGCGATGAGTCGACCTCTGACTCTTCTCCCGAAGGTGTGTAGGTGAGGGAGGCCTTTGGGCCTGTGTCTGCTGCGACCATCTTCAGTCGATCTGCTGTGTCATTTCGGCCACGACCGAACGCTGAAACTCCCTCAAAAAGCTTATAGTGAATACTAGAGGGCGGTCTTCCTCAGACGCAGAAGTCCCTGGGAGTGTTTGCTCAGCAGCCGGTTGTGTCTCAGGCGCGGATGGAGACCTCGGGAGTCCCTTGTCCTTAGAACGTCGAGTTTCAACGACGGCAATCTCAGAGCGGGTTTCCACAGACGGCGCCAAATGATGGCCGGGGGCCTCATCGTTTAGAGTCATGGTGACTGGTGGAGAGACTTCTAGGAGGAAGAACGCCTGGAGGATGGTTCGCCCTTGGGAGTGTGCCTGAAGGTCCAGAAATAAAGGGTTAGGAGGCCCCCGGAATGTGTTTCCAGGGGGGAGCCTCCGACGCCCAAGTCAGTGATGGCTGAGAAAAGGCAGAGGAAATAGCACAAAGGGGCTGAAGAGTCTCGCCTGGTGATTTTCTCAGAGTTTGGGAGTCAGATCTTTGCCAACCAACCTCCTGCCAAGTATTTATTTCCTGGTATTTATAGGAGTACCTAGCCCATTCAGATCGCGACACGTGTTCGGTCGGATGTTCCCTGAGTTTCTAGGCGTAGGGGACAGATAGCTGGTAGCAGGTTACCTTGAGCCTTGTGCTGAGATGGGCCATGATGTGATTTTGATGGCGTCAGCGTGTCAGAGCGCCTTTTGAGGCAGTTTATGACGTCTGTGAAAGGGCGTGTCAGAGGCTTCCTTAAATGCTTCCTTAAATGCTCCTGCCGTACTCTCGAGGTCCCTGGGTGAGGTCGTCCTTTGGTACGGACGGTGCCTCTTCGGGAAACATGCCCTCAGTTCAAAGATCATGTTCGGCCCGCAATAGCTGGTGCCTCTTTTCCGAAGGCGATCTGTTTACAACCTCGGGGGGCTAGTAGTATCCTCAAGTTTCCTGGCGTGCCGAGCTCGGAGCTCTTCGGCTATCTCCCAAGGTGTATGATCGCACCTTTACTCGGGTAGCGCCAGTTTCTTCTGGCCATTCCTGTGGCAGGGAGTTCGGCCAGATAGAGGCAATAGACTTTGGCTATCACTATGAAGCAGCGCAAAAAGCTCTATTAGTAGAGCAAGAGGAGCATGAGACTAAGTACTTTCCCAGTGGACCAGGGGAAAGTAGTCAGGCAGGAGGCAAGCAGAAGAAGCCAGCACATGGCAAGGGAATTGTCAAGAATTCTCACATTGGTGGTGAGGGCAAAGTTAAGGGGAAGTTCCCAGGCCTAAGGTGCCCTAAAAGCAAGAAGTTTCATCGAAAGAAACCTTGTTATTTTGACACCCAAGCGTGTCTAAGAAGTGGATCCATGGATCATTGGATCGAAGATTGCCCATAGGCTCAAAGGAGGCTAGAAGACCAAGGTCCAATAAGGCCTACTGGGGCAGGACCTAGAGGGAGAGCACCTAGGGAGGGATAGCAGAGGCCAATTCCTCCAGTGCGTCAGCCTCCAGTGCAGAGAGCTGGTAGAGTCTTCCAAGTGGAGAGGACAGAAACATCAGAGCAGGGAGGAGCACTAAGTGGTAACATTTACCTTAATGGTATGCCTGTTAGTGTTCTGTTTGATACTCGTGCATTTGTGTCTATAATGGCTAGGAAATTTTTTGATTCCATGAAATTGCCTATTGAAATCATGCCTAGGATATCCTTAGTGAAAATAGCAGGTAGTCAATGTCTTTTCACTAATTACCTAGCTAAGGATTGTGAGCTAGTAGTAGGAAAGACTAAGGTTATGACTAGTCTGCTAGTGTTGGACATTCCTAAGTTTGATTTAGTGCTGGGTCTGAATTGGCTTGCTTTGCATAACGCTAGAATTGATTGTGCTAAGAGAGAAATCACATTGCTTGATGGTGAAGTGCATGCATTAGTGAATTCTAAGGAATTAGTGTATGAAATGCATGGCATGGAGCTAGAGGTATGAGATGAGATACCTGTGATTTCTAAGCATGATTACTGTTATTCATTGAATGAATTGCACTGTGATGAGGAAGTGGACAGCATACCTGTAGTGAGAGACTTTCCACAAGTCTTTCCTAAAGCCCTACCAGGTATTCCTCCATGATGCGAACCCCGATAGTATAAAGACCATGAAATGCGCCCAAGATGTTTTTCAAGTTCCACAAGACATCAAAGAGACTGGATTTGAAACCCCCACCCCTAATCAACCTGTGATTAGAAACGAGAAGTATAGAACTCCAAGAACACAAGCACACTTGTGCACCAAGGCAGTCCACAAAGAACGAAAGAGAAAACCTCTCCAAAGAGCAATATTATTTCAAAATTTTTCTGTATGTTTACATCCAGAATATGTGCCTTTATATAGGCCTAAATGAGGGTTAAAAGCTGGGCAAAATTCGTAGCCTAAATCCTTTAGGACTCCTAGATACAAAGACATAGGAAATCCTAGTCAAATTAGGACTCTAATTCCTAGTTTGAACAAGTTTAATGAATGAAGCATATGCCACTTGTCCAAAATGATTTAAAACTATTCCATAGCCTAAATAACTTCCTAAATAATGTAAATAATTACGAAAATAAAATAAGAAACGTTACAGCACAAGATTGGGCGTAAAAACCCAAAATAGTCTTCTCAGGTGGTTCCTGCTTGTGTCTTCAACTTCAAGCTGCAATTCGAACTTCATGCAGCCATGATTTCTCAAAATGTAAAACATGAAAGTTGTAGATCTATTTCTTAGCTTCGAAACTACACTTGAATCACACAAAATGGACATCTGAATCGAACCATATTCCCAAAATACTGCAACTGCTTCTGAACCAGCGATAACTCATAAATCGTGACTTTGAAGCTAAATTGGACCTCCTTATCGTGAAAAATGGGTTTGATGGTCTTCATATGATTTGTAGCTCCAGATGTTATATTTCCAATGAATCAAGAATTACTCAATTCTGATCTGTTTAGCTCAAGATACGAATTTTCTACCAGAACATCGCCAATCTGTCAAAATCCAAGCTTAAAGTGCACTAGTGAGCTCCTTAGCCTTCTTCCTTGTCAATGGTCTACTAATTACCTTCAATAGATCCTTGCCATCCTTGGTTGTGGCTTCTTTGATCATATCACTCCACTAAGGGAAATTGAGTTCGAGATCAAGTTGCAACCAGGAGCTAGTCCAATATCCATACCTCCTTACAGAATGCCAATCACAGAGATGAATGAGCTCAAGAAACAACTTCATGAACTTCTTGAAAAGGGGTTCATAAGGTCAACTCTTTCGCCAAGGGGAGCTCTTGTTCTCTTTGCGAAAAAGAAGGATGGATCTTTGAGACTATGCATTGACTACAGGAAGCTCAATGCAGTGACTATCAAGAACAAGTATCCACTCCCTAGGATAGAGGTACCTCCTTACAGAATGCCAATCACAGAGATTAATGAGCTCAAGAAACAACATGATGAACTTCTTGAAAAAGGGTTCATAAGGCCAAGTGTTTCACCATGGGGAGCTCCTGTTCTCTTTGCGAAAAAGAAGGATGGATCTTTGAGACTATGCATTGAATACTGGAAGCTCAATGCAGTGACTATCAAGAACAAGTACAAGTCAAGGGAGCTAAGATCTTCTCCAAGATAGATTTAAAATCTGGATACTTCCAGTTAAGAGTAAAGGAAAAGGACTTTCCTAAGACTGCATTCAAGACTAGATATAGGCATTATGAACACACAGTCATGCCATTTGGTTTGACTAATGCCCCAGCTGCTTTCATGGACTTGATGAATAGGGTGTTCAGACCACATTTGGAGAAATTTGTGGTTCTGTTCATTGATGACATCTTAGTGTATTCCATGGATGAAAATGAACATGAACATCATCTAAGGATTATCCTAAAGACTCTATTGCAACATCAGCTTTATGCCAAGTTGTCCAAGTGTGAATTCTGGATAAGGGAAGTGTCTTTCCTAGGACATATCATAGATGCATAATGCCTTAAGGTAGACCCTAAAAAGGTCATGGCAGTACAAGAGTGGGAAAGACCAAGGATTGTGAAGGAAATCAGAAGTTTCATAAGATTAGCTGGATACTACAAGAGATTTGTATCAGGGTTTTCCATGATTGCCTCAGTTCTTACTATTCTGACCAAGAAGGATCAAAGATTTGAGTGGACTAAAAAGTGTGAAAAGAGTTTCTAGGAGCCTAAGCAGAGGTTGATTGAAGCTCCAATTTTGATTCTTCTTGATCCAAGTAAGCCCTACATCATATATACAGATAAATCTAAATCTGGGTTAGGTTGTGTGCTTATGCAAGACAGAAATGTCATTGCTGATGAGTCAAGGCAGTTAAGACCCCATAAGTAAAATTATCCTACCCATGACCTAGAACTGGGAGCAGTGATTTTTGCTCTTAAGCAATGGAGACATTACTTGATGGGTAGTTCCTTTTGTGATCTACACTGACCATAAGAGCCTAAAGTACTTGTTCACTTAGAAAGAGTTGAACATGAGGCAAAAGGAGATGGTTAGAGTACATCAAGGACTATGACTACAGTATAGAGTATACAGAGGGCAAAGGCAATCTAGTAGCAGATGCCTTAAGCAGGAAGTACACAGGACTTTTGAAAGGAGAAACCATAACTGATCATAATGACCAAAATAGGCTACTATGCCTGTGGCATAAATGGCATAAATGGGAGGAAGCCTAAGTTTACACATTGACAATTCAGTTTGGATTGATTGGAGAACCCAGAAAGGCACAAGAGACATATCTTGATCTAAAAAAGATCTCAGGAGAGGAAAAAGGTTGCTTGTATCAATCCTTTGCCTACAAGCAAAGATTACTGTAGTTCAAGGACCACATATATGTGCCTAAATGAGCAAAGTTCAGGGATGAAATACTTGAAAAAACTCACACAAGCAAGTTGAACATCCATCCAGGAAGTGAGAAAATGTATAAAGACTTGAAGACTCACTTTTAGTGGCCAAACATGAGGAGAGACATAGTTACTTATGTCTCCAAATGTGCCACATGCCAGAGGGTAAAGGTAGAGCACCAAAAGCCAGCTGGTACCCTATAGACTCTACCTATGCGAGTGAGGAAGTGGGGCAACATAACCATGGACTTTTTGATTGGGTTGCCTATGACCAGATTAAGGCATGATACTGTTAGTGTTGTGCCCAAAAAAGCCAATAATGAGATGATTATATTTTTGCACATTGAGTCATGATATTTTATTGAGGCATTAATCCAGCAATTATGTCTGTTGTTTTATTTTTGTGTAACGTAATAAACATAATTGTAACCCTAGAATAATGATATTCTTAAACATCCCTGGTCTAGTATTATTGTGGAGCGGGTTGCAATAATACATAATAACTAGCATATGTGGAGACTAATATGAGATATGTAGTCTACATATGGGTACAAGTTGGAGAACTTGTGTACTGGACCGACCCACCATAAGAACACTTCATGGATCGTTATATGAGTGTCATAAGTGATTCTCATAGTGATCATGATATATGTAGTCCTTCGACCTAAGATCATCAAGGTTCCCTACATGTGAGTCACATACTTTGATACTTTCCTTTGTTGCTCATAACTGAGTGAACTTGAAGGAGGTCATTGGGTATGTCACATATCATGCGGAGGGATTTGTATGATCAATATGGGATTTGTCCCTCCTATGTAACGGGAGTGATATCTTCCGGCCCCTTGATAGAGTGAGACTTAGAAAATGCATGGCCATGCTCCGAAGAGTTGATATACGATATCAATGTCATCAGTTTAAGTTGGTCTACTCGGTAATCAAGAGACCAAAGATTGGGCTACACGAGAGTGACACGTTCTATGTCTCGTGCTTAGTCTTGATATCTTGGACAAAGGGACAATGGCATATATCGGTGATGATCATAAAGGTTTAGTCGATTCACAGACAATCTTATCACTTGGGTAGCAATGATGTGTTGCTAGACACCGCTCATTGCTAATGATCATAAACGTGATTTATGGTCATTGCCAACATGGCAAGAGCCTATTAGGTCGCACACATAGAGCTATTTGGATCATTAGAGTGCATGGGCTAAGTATTTGGTTTATGGTTTCACTTTAATTTCGTATTAATAATGGGCCAAGGAGTTGATCCATTATTAAGCCCGAAATTAAATCCTAATTGGATTAGGGCTTTGAAACCCATTAGGCCTGGAAGTTGAGTCTCACTATAAATACAACTTCTAGTGAGAAATTCGCAGGTCTCCTTGCCCTAGCCTCCCAAAAGGCAGCCGCACTCTTCTCTTGCAATTCCTTGGAGGACACAAGCTAGCACTGCGAGCGCAAGAGAAATGCATCTGCCGAGACGTGGTGGAAGCGTGGTGATCCCAAGAGGCTCATGTGGATACCATAGAGAGCCTGAACACGTCAACTGTTCAAGTTTTGTGATTCGACTCTACAGTTGAGTGAGAGATCTCAACCGAAAATTAGGTATGAAAATTTTCGAACACCTGGTTTACCCCATTTCACTTGGATCCTAGAGGGTTTCGGTTAAATTCTGCTACGCTGTTTGGCTCCCGAAACCCACCAGATACAATCTGGGTCATTCTGGATAGGCTAACCAAATGTTCCCACTTCTTACCTATGAAACTCACAGACTCCTTTGAGACGTTAGCCTAGATGTATGTCCAGGAGATAGTGAGACTACATGGAGTGCTAGACTCCATTGGATCTGATAGAGATCCAAGATTTATAGCTCGATTTTGGAATGCTTTTCATAAAGCTCTAGGAACCAAAATCCACCTGAGTACTGCTTATCATCCTCAAATAGATAGGCAATCTGAAAGGGTGATACAGATATTGGAAGACATGCTTAGGAGCTATGTGTTGGATTTCAAAAGTGAATGGGACCAACACTTGCCATTGGTGGAATTCTCATATAACAATAGTTACCAAAGCACCATTGGCATGACACCATATGAAGCATTATATGGAAGAAGGTGCATGACACCCCATTGTTGGGTGGAAGCCTCAAACAGGCTAGAGTTAGGTCCTAAAATTATTGAAGAAACTACTTCCAAAATAAAGAAAATTCAAGAGAGATTAAAGGCAGCCAATGAAAGGACCACAGCCTATGTGAACCAAAGAATGAGAGACTTGGAATTTGAGGTTGGTGACAATGTTTGGCTGAAAGTTGCACCAACCAAAGACACTATCAGATTTGGCAGAAGAACCAAGTTAGCTCTAAGATACATTGGTCCTTATGAGATCTGGGATACAATTGGCAAGGTAGCATATAGGTTAGCTCTACCGCCAAGCATGTCAAGTGTTCACAATGTTTTTCACATTAGTATGGTTAAGAAGTGTCTATTAGACACAAAGCATGCTATTGTAGTGGAAGGCATATAGTTTGAACCTAACTTGACATATGAAGAGAAACCTATAGCTATCTTAGCTAAGGATACCAAAAGGTTAAGAAACAAGCTCATTCCCATGGTTAAAGTTTAGTGGTCACACCACTCTGAAAGAGAAGCAACCTGGGAAACTGACAAAGACCTTATGGAAAGGTATCCTGAAGAATACCCGAAGCTAAAGGCTATTTTGGAGACCAAAATTTTTAAAGGGGGGAGGATTGTTACCACCCCACAAAAATGGGAGAATTACAAGTGTGTCATAATGGCTAAAAACCATTATATTGTGTAATTCTCACCATAGTGATTCAAGTATAGGGGGAAAAGGTATGATCAACATCTCGTTAAAAGTGTTCCAAGTTGGTAACTTGGCCCCCAAGAAAAGCCTTAAGGATTGCTTGTTTGTCAAGCAACCTATGGACTTTTTTGTAAGGTTTTGGAAATTTGGGCACTCAATTGCAAAACTCTCAAGAAAGAGACTTGGAGAGTTATGGGAAGGATATGAATGGTATGTGATAGGCAAAGCACTATTTCCCCTTCAGATCCACAAAGCTCAGGTAAAGCGCCACCCTCGGAAAAGGCAGGCATCACCTCCAAGGGGTAAAACACTAACCTCGGAAATATAGGGTTTGATACTTTGACCTGTCGACCTTGGAGGTCCATCGCCACCCCGCATAGTGACGATACTGACCTCGGGAATATGGTGCGCTATCACCCTCGGAAAGATGACCTAACCAACTTCGGAAGAGGTAGACTCACCATCTTTGGCAGGGCACAACACCCCCGAAGGGTACCCTCCACGCCGAGGGGACTCGTGGATAACTAAAGTAACCTCCGCAAAAAACCCTCCTATCCTGAAAAAGTCTCTTCTATCGAGGGGATTTCCAGAATATGAGAAAAATGGTTAAGGAGCCTCTAACACGCCACCCCCGTACACGCCGCCCCCGTACACGCTCTGACACACAGACCTACTACGGTCCTAGCTTTCGGTGCGGATGGCCTATGACCAGCTAAAGGTCCCTATTCCCAAAGGTACGGACTACATCCAACCGAACAGGTGTCATGATCTGAGCGGGTTATGGCAGGCGGACTCTCATTCTATACTCTTATAAATACTAGGGAAATAACCTCAGTAGGGGGTGAACTCTAAAGGAAAAAGATACCTCCCATTCTTGCCATTCTTCATCTCACTAAATGCTGACTTGGGCGTCGGAGGCTCCTTGTTACCCACTCGAGGGTAGTCCAGTTATGGTGCCAAAACTGTTCATTTAAACTCCCAGGATTGGTAATGTTCTGTAGGCCATCAGAACACTACCCTTAGTGTGTATACCCAAGTGGCCCTCTTGGGAACTATGTAAACAGATTCATATTGGTCCAACCATCACACACATATTCACAGCTCATGCACACCATGGCAGCTAAGAAGCAAAACACTAGCACAAGTCTTAGTTTTGGCTTCCACACATTTGGCAATCTTGTTAAGTTCTAGTGGCTAGCTACTACACCTGTAACTTCCACTAATAAACTGTATCATTCTAGCCTCATACCCCCCTGTTTTATTTGGTCCATTACCAAGTAGAGACTTAGAGAAAACCAAGAAATTTTTTTTTTACATCAATAGCCCACATATGGACCAAGTTATGGATTTTTTAAGTTGGTTACAAAATTCTGACCAAATAAACAGTAACTCAGCCAACTTTGCAACGTCATATCTTTGGCTACAGGACTCTAAATCCATAAATTCAAAATTCCAGTTCAACCTCTAGATGTTATCTAGATGTGATAAAAATTTTATACCAAGATTCATTCTACACAGGGAGATATTAAACTTTACGTCCAGAGTTGAAATTCTGGCAACTTTTGGACCATTTTGCCCATACAATTCCAAACCATGCAAACACTTCATTCACAAGGGGAAAGCCCTCCAAGGCTATCCCATATATGTCAATTACACATAGGAATTACATTCTCTTGCATCTAGCAAACTTATGTTGCCAAAACAGAATTTACAAGTAAGCAGCCCATCATTCACACTTAGGCAGCTTTGCACCACATCACTTACATAGCCAAAACATTACTCAAATGTTCACATACTTGTCTCATCTTACATACAATAAATGTACATGCATACATGCACTACAACATGGTCTTAACACAGCTAAATACGCACCCTAGGTTACAGGAGGTCCTGAGACACAATGGACTCCAAAAACAGGATGCTGGACAGCTGCTGCACAACACAGTAAGTACCACCATTAAAAATACCAAATGTGGTCCTAAAATCACCAAACTTTCCATATCACAAATAGACATATGGAAGTTCATGTACCTGAAATTTACGATCAAAAATCAAACCACAAAGGTGTTGGGTTTCGGGAGCCAAACAGCGCAGCGGAATTTAACCGAAACCCTCCAGGGTCCAAGTGAAACGGGGTAAACTGGGTGTTCGAAAATTTCATACCTAATTTTCGGTTGAGATCTCTCACTCAACTGTACAGTCGAATCACAAAACCTGAACAGTTGACGTGTTCAGGCTCTCTATGGTATCCACACGAGCCTCTCGGGATCACCACGCTTCCACCACGTCCCGGCAGATGCGTTTCTCTTGCGCTCATAGTGCTAGCTTGCGTCCTCCAAGGAATTGCAAGAGAAGAGTGCGGCTGTCCTTTTGGGAGGCTAGGGCAAGGAGACTTGCGAATTTCTCACTTAAAAGTTGTATTTATAGTGAGACTCAACTTCCAGGCCTAACGGGTTTCAAAGCCCTAATCCAATTAGGATTTAATTTCGAGCTTAATAATGGCTCAACTCCTTGGGCCATTATTAATATGAAATTAAAATGAAACCATAACCCAAATAATTAGCCCATGCACTCTAATGATCCAAATAGCTCTATGTGTGCGACCCAATAGGCTTTTGCCATGTTGGCAATGATCATAAATCACATTTATGATCATAAGCAATGAGCGGTGTCTAGCAACACATCATTGCTACCCAAGTGACAAGATTGTCGGTGAATCGACTAAACCTTTATGATCATCACCGATATATGCCATTGTCCCTTTGTCCAAGATATCAAGACTAAGCACAAGACATGGAATGTGTCGCTCTCGTATAGCCCAATCTTTGGTTTCTTGATTACCGAGTAGACCAAATTAAACTGACGACATTGATATCATATATCAACTCATCGGAGCATGGCCATGCATTTTTTAAGTCTCACTCTATCAAGGGGCCCAAAGATATCACTCCCGTTACATAGGAGGGACAAATCCCATCTTGATCATACAAATCCCTCCGCATGATATGTGACATACCCAATGACCTCCTTCAAGTTCACTCAGTTACGAGCAACAAAGGAAGGTATCAAAGTATGTGACTCACATGTAGGGAACCTTGATGATCTTAGGTCGAAGGACTACATATACCATGATCACTATGAGAATCACTTATGACACTCATATAACGATCCATGAAGTGTTCTCCTGGTGGGTCGGTCCAGTACACAAGTTCTCCAACTTGTACCCATATGTAGACTACATATCTCATATTAGTCTCCACATATGCTAGTCATTATGTATTATTGCAACCCGCTCCACAATAATACTAGACTAGGGACGTTTAAGAATATCATTATTCTAGGGTTACAATTATGTTTATTACGTTACGCAGAAACAAAACAACAAACAAAATTGCTGGATTAATGCCTCAATAAAATATCATGACTCAATGTGCAAAAATACAATCATCTCATGATTGGCCCTTTTGGGCACAACACTAACAAAAGGTTAGTTTGAAGGTGACCTTTCAGCTGGACCTGAAATGACAGAATTGAGGGGAGTAAGTTTCATTGAGAAACTTAGTAAGGGTAACACTTGGTTTCTTAAGGTAATGTGATCTTCATTAAAACCTGCATCCAAAGACACTAAAAAAAAAAAAACACAATGCATATATACAAGATATAGCAACCAAATGCAGCAGCCAAACACAAACAACAAACACATGAAATGTGGCAGCAACATATACCATAGGTTTGTCCATAAAACATGTAATAAACTTAACCAAATCACTATGGCAGCCCTCCTCAAGCTAATGCTTCATCTTAAGAGGATTTTAAAACTAGTTAGTACTAACTTTTGGGCTCTAGAAACCCAGAAATTCGCTGCCATCACTATGCACTTCACACTAGGTCACAAAACCTTCAATAAGTGCACTCCCCTCACTAAGCTTGGTTCATCAAGCACATGGCTCTCTTCCAAGCTTAGCCCTAGCTCCATGGATGTTTGAAAATTGCAGAAAACAACCCATGAGAGCAAGAGAACCCTTACCTTGATGGGTATGCTGAAGTTGGAGCTTGATCCTAGGTGCACTCAAGCAATAGCACCAAATAGCTTCCAATTGTGCTTCCTTGACTTCAATTGCAAGTAGTTTTGAGTTTGAAGGTATGGTGGCTATAGAGGAAGTGTGGAGGAGAGGGCTGGCTTTCTTTTTTCTGGTGAAGGATGAAATTTAGAGAGCAAAGGTGGTCTTGACTACTTAAATAGTCAAAAGTACACTAAACACACTTAAGTAGTCTTAACCTTGTCTTATGTCATTTTCCTTGATACAAGACTATGGTTTCTTAGGCTTAATCTCTTGTCCCACATTTGACCATCCTTATCTTCCTTTAGTAGCCCTCCTTATGTGGGATAACCCCACAAAACTTCCATTTGACTTAAGTCATAGACATACACATCTTAAGGCCTACATTAGAACACTTAGGTCCTTTATGCCTTTTTGTGTTTTCTTTGTCCTTAGTTCTCTTCCATAAGCAATTTGGTCCTCCAATAGCACTTTCATACCATTCATATCCTTCCCATAACTCTCCAAATCTATTTTGTGAAATTTTTGCAACTAAGTACCCGAATTTCCAAAATCTTACCAAAAAGTCGATAGGTTGCTTGACAAACAAGCAATCCTTAAGGCTTTTCTTGGGGACCAAGTCACCAACTTGGAACACTTTTAGGGAGGTGTTGATCATGCCTTTTACCCCCCACATTTCAAACACTATGGTGAGAATTACACAATATAATGGTTTTTAGCCATTATGCCACACTTGTAATTCTCTCATTTTATGAGGTTGTAACACTCCTCCCCTGGAAAAACACTCCGGGGACCTCCTAACCCTTGTTTTTGTTTAGTGTTTCAGGCAGTCTATCCCAGCAAGTCCCTTCTTCAGACGTTCCCCCTTCACCGGAGGACCCTTCCGGGCTCACCATGTCATACAGTGAAGATACTAGTGGGCATCATCTGGCGCTGTCTGTGGGAAACCACTCTCAGGTGGCCGTCGTTGAGACCCGGCGTTCTAAGAACAAGGGACTCCCAAAGTCTCCGTCCGCGCCGAAAGCTTAACCAGCAACCCAACAACCCGTCGTAGGGACTTCCTTGCCCAAGGGCAACCGTCCTCTAACCGTTACGATGAGCTTCCTGCGTGATTTTCAGTGCTCCATTGTGGCTGAAATGACGCAACAACTGGACCAAAGGTGGTCACAACAGCCTTCAGGATGAAGGGCATCCTCGCCAACACCCCGTCGAGAGAAAAGCCAGAAATCTACCCACAGAAGTTCGGGTAGCGGGGACATCCGTGATGAATCCTCCATGGATGACGTGCCTCCTAGAGTCCAACACACCGGAGAAACGGGGTCCAAAGGGGCTAGGACTTCCCGCCGCCGAAGTTCCTCAGCAGAAGAAAGATCACAATCCCCTTGCTGCCGAAGTTACTCCTCGAAAAGGAGTCGTCGCTCTCCGTTGCCAGAGGCCTCCAGGAAACAAGAAGAGCCTAGGACTACCATTCTCATGGAAAAAATACTGAAAAGATTGGAGAGGGTGGAAAGGAAAATGTCTTGGAAGCCTGTCTGGTCAAGGTTGTCGGAGACCTTCACCGGAGATGAGTCACCATTTATTCGAACAATAGTCGAGGCACGAATGCCGAGCGACTTTTGAGTGCCTCGTTTGGAAACCTATGACGGGTATAGTGACCCCCAAGCCCACCTAAGCAAGTACAAATGCAGCATGGTGCCGACGATGCCACCCTTTGCAAATGCTTTCAGGTCACCCTTTCTGGTCCTGCAACTACGTGGTACAACTCCCTTGGCCCAGGAACAATAATAAGTTTCTAAGAGCTGTCCACAGCATTCACGCAGCAGTTTATCGGCAGCAGGCCGATAGCAAAGATGCCCATCCAGATGTTCGACATAGCATAGAGGAATGGGGAAACCATCCGTGATTATGTCGAAAGATTCAACCGAGAGGTCCTGAGCGTGCCAGACTTTCATCCTGAAATACGCATCCTTGCCATGATACGGGGACTTCAGCAAGGCTCACAGCTCTTCTATGAGTTCTCAAAAGATCCCCCAGACACCTTGGGCGAGTTCTACCGAAGAGCCAAACAGCATATGACGGCCGAAGAACGGAGAATGGGAGGGTCGAAGCCTAATCATCACCATCCTGAAGGTGAAAGCCATCAACCCCGGTATCCTGCCGAGCGTGGTGGAAAAGCTCGGAAGTAGAAGGGGAAAAGACCCATGTCATTTACTCCCCTAAACACCTCCTGAACAAACATATTGCTGGCCATGGAAAGGCAAGGAAACCCGATCCAGCGTCTGAAGGCATTGACGTCCGAAAATAAGAAAAATATGAAGAAGTTTTGCCAATTTCATCGGGATCACGGGCATGACACCAAGGATTGCTTCCAGCTGAGGAAGTACATAGAGTCCCTAATAAAGCAGGGCCAACTTCGACGTTACTTGCGGATGCCCTCCCCAAAGGGTAGGAGGGAAGAGGAAAGGAAAGGAGATGACAAGGAATATGACCCCGATAGACGCCGGAACCGAAGTCCAAGAAGACATCCGCCACTTCCGGCTAGAATAATACAGACAATCACCACAAGACTACCCTCGGTAGAAAGGAAAAGAAGAGCCAGGGAGATCTCGGTGATGGAATACGGTAACCCATCAAAAAAGCTTATTTGGAAAGATGGGTCTACCATAGTATTCCCTCATGACGACCCACTTCTAGTCATGGCAAGGATAGGGAGTTGGGACATCAAAAGAGTACTCCTTAATGATGGATCTAATGCTGATGTCTTGTTCTCTCATCTGCTGCCGAGTTTGGATATCCCAAGGGGCGATCTCAAGCCTGTCACCTCTCCTACCTTCGGAGTGGGTCCGTCAGAACTCCCTGTCCTCGAATGGATTGACCTTCCTCTGATGTTAAGAGGGACTTCACTACAGAAGAAAGATGAGCTTTTTGCTTCCACAATGACAAGGTTCATCATCATAGATGTCCCTTCATCATATAATGCCATCCTTGGAAGACAGACGCAGGGAAACCTCCACATTCGCCCTGATGTGAAATACCTAACTGTCACCTTCGCCACAAAGGATGGAGATGCTGAGATCTTCATTAACCAAGGGGAAGTGAGAAAGGTGTTTGTCAAAGCAAGAAAGGCCCCAGTAAAGAGCTGCGCACAGACTGCAGAAGCAAAGGCTGTACTAGTAGGAGAGGGAAAGAGAGAAGAAACAGAAGACCCGAAGAAATAGAAATAGAAGATATAGAACTTGTCCCAGGCCGAAATACCCGAATAAGGAAAAAATTGGCCGAAGGTGATAAGGAAAAACTTGTATCTTTTCTGTCAATGAACAAAGATATGTTTGCCTACTCGCCGAAGGACATGCCTAGGGTAGATCCTCACATAATCCAACATAGCCTTAAGGTGCGCCTAGAGGCAAGGGCCATCCAAAAAAAAAGTGAAGCCTCTCCGAGCATAAAAACAACTTCGTTAAAACCGAAGTCCAACACCTAATAGAAGCAGGTGTAATCAGGGAGGTCAAATACCCCGAATGGCTTAGTAACGTGGTTATCGCCACAAAAGAAGGGAGTGACAAACTCTGAATGTGCATAAACTTCCAACATGTAAACGATGCTTGCCCTAAAGATTCATATCCATTGCCACCAATAGACCAATTGCTGGACTCAACCGCCGAGTATGGCCCCCTAAGTTTCCTCGACACCTTCAGTGGGTATCATCAAATCAGGATGGACCCCGAAGACGAGGAAAAAACGGCCTTCATCACCGAAGTTGGTACATACTGCTACATTAGAATGCCCTTCGGGCTTAAGAATGCAGGAGCCACATACCAGAGGTTAATGAACAAGGTCTTCAACTCCCAAATAGGGAGGAACATGGAAGTCTACGTCGGTGATATGATAGTTAAGAGCAAGCTACCTAGTAGTCATATCACGGACTTGGAGGAAACATTCCACCAACTGAGGAACTTCAGAATCCATCTTAACCCCAAAAAATGCTTGTTCGGGGTAAACGCGGGTAAGTTCCTCAGATTTATGGTGTTAGAAAGAGGTATCGACGCCAATCTAGAAAAGGTCAAGGCCCTACTAGGATTCTGAACTCCCACGATGGCAAAGGATGTGCAAAGACTCACAGGGACAATCATGTCCCTCAGCAGATTCATCTCCAAATATAGGGATCGCTACCGACCATTCTTCAAGGTCCTCACTAAGGTGGTGAAAAATGGTGGTGATCTCGGGAGTGAGGTACATCCTTGGAATGAAGACTGCCAAAAGGCCTAGCAAGAGATCAAGGTCTACCTGACTCACCTGCCAACATTCCGGCAGCCATGGGAAGGGGAACCCCTTATACTATACCTCACCGGCACCGAAGAAGCGCTACGTTCGGTCCTTGTGAAGGAAGAGGGGGCGGAGCAATGGCCAGTATATTATGTGACCAAGTCTCTGCATGGTGCCGAAGTCAGGTACCCCTTACTACAAAAGGCTATTTATGCTATGATACTGGTAGGCAAAAGGCTACGACTGTATTTCCAAGGCCACCCTATTATTGTTCGAAGTAACCTGCCTCTTCGAGATATCATGAAGAAGGTAGACCATTCGGGAAGGCTTTCGAAGTGGTGGATAGACCTCGACGAGTATGATATTACCTATGAGTTGAGGAAGGCAATAAAAGCTCAAGCTTTGGCGGATTTCATTGCCGAAGAAAGTCAAGCCGACCTCGGGAATAACGAACCTGAATGGACTTTGTTCGTCGATGGGGCCTCCGACTCCAAACATCAAGGAGCTGGAGTAATCCTTCGGGGTCCCGAGGGTATGGAAGTTATGAAAGCCATCAAGTTCGGGTTTAACGTCACCAACAATATGGCAGAATATGAAGCCCTTGTAGCAAGGTTACGCCTTGCTAGAAGAATTGGTGTGAGTAACCTAAAGGCCCACAGCGATTCTCAGCTAGTGGTCTAACAAATGGCAGCGGACTATAGCATGAAGGACCCAACATTGGCGAAATATCATGAGCTTGTATCAACGCTCATTCAAGAGTTCGACGCAAAACACATCGAGAATGTGCCACACCGAGACAATACTGAAGTAGATGGTCTGGACAAGTCACAAAAGTCCACTGAAGTACTAAGCCACCCGAGCATTGCAATAATGAGCATAGAAACCTCGAAAAAATGATGGAAAAATCCCATAAAAAAGTATCTTACTGATGGGTTTCGGGAGCCAAACAGCGCAACAAAATTTAACCGAAACCCTCCAAGATCCAAGTGAAAACAGGGTAAACCGGGTGCTCAAAAATTTTCATACCTAATTTTCGGTTGAGATCTCTCACTCAACTGTAGAGTCGAATCACCAAAACCTGAACAGTTGACGTGTTCAGGCTCTCTATGGTATCCACACGAGCCTCTCGGGATCACCACGCTTCCACCACATCCCGGCAGATCCGTTTCTCTTGCGCTCGCAGTGCTAGCTTGCATCCTCCAAGGAATTGCAAGAGAAGAGTGCGGCCGTCCTTTTGGGAGGCTAGGGGAAGGAGACCTACGAATTTCTCACTAGAAGTTGTATTTATAGTGAGACTCAACTTCCAGGCCTAATAGGTTTCAAAGCCCTAATCCAATTAGGCTTTAATTTCGGGCTTAATAATGGCTCAACTATTAGGCCCATTATTAATACGAAATTATTGTGAAACCAAAACCCAAATTATTAGCCCATGCACTCTAATGATCCAAATAGCTCTATGTGTGCGACCCAATAGGCTCTTACCACGTTGGCAATGATCATAAATTACATTTATGATCATAAGCAATGAGCGGTGTCTAGCAACACATCATTGCTACCCAACTGACAAGATTGTCGATGATTCAACTAAACCTTTACGATCATCACCGATATATGCCATTGTCCCTTTGTCCAAGATATCAAGACTAATCACGAGACATGGAATGTGTCACTCTCGTATAGCCCAATCTTTGGTTTCTTGATTACTGAGTAGACCAACTTAAACTAATGACATTGATATCGTATATCAACTCATCTGAGCATGGCCATGCATTTTTCTAAGTCTTACTCTATCAAGGGGCCCAAAGATATCACTCCCGTTACAGATGAGGGACAAATCCCATCTTGATCATACAAATCCCTCCGCATGATATGTGACATACCCAATGACCTCCTTCAAGTTCACTCAGTTACGAGCAACAAAGGAAAGTATCAAAGTATGTGACTCACATGTAGGGAACCTTGATGATCTTAGGTCGAAGGACTACATATACCATGATAACTATGAGAATCACTTATGACACTCATATAACGATCCATGGAGTGTTCTCATGATGCGTCGGTCTAGTACACAAGTTCTCCAACTTGTACCCATATGTAGACTACATATCTCATATTAGTCTCATATGCTAGTCGTTATGTATTATTGCAACCCGCTCCACAATAATACTAGACCAGCGATGTTTAAGAATATCATTATTCTAGGGTTACAATTATGTTTGTTAAGTTACGCAGAAACAAAACAACAAACATAATTGCTAGATTAATGCCTTAATAAAATATCATGACTCAATGTGCAAAAAGTACAATCATCTCATGACTGGCTTTTGGGCACAGCACTAACAATCTCCCACTTGCACTAAAGCCAATCATCCATGTATCTAATACCAATGGACCTAGAATGGCTGTCATGCTTTTGCTGCGTAAGTGGCTTTGTCAGTGGATCAGCAATGTTGCTATCTGTCGAAGTCCTGCATATCCTTACATCACCGCTCTCGATGATCTCCCTGATGAGATGATAGTGTCGAAGTATATGTTTGGATCGCTGGTGAGATCGAGGTTCCTTAGCCTGTGCGATTGCTCCATTGTTGTCACAATAGAGCTATATCGGGTCAACAATGCTTGGAACCACTCCAAGTTCAGTGATGAACTTCTTGATCCAAACTGCCTCCTTCGCAGCATCAGAGGCGGCAATGTACTCAGATTCTGTTGTAGAGTTAGCTATTGTCTCTTGCTTTGAACTCTTCCAGCTCACAGCACCACCACCAATACAAAACACATAACCAGATTGCGATCTAAAATCATCCTTAGATTGGAAGCTTGAATCGGTGTAACCCCTTACAACGAGCTCATCTTCACCTCCAAAGACCAAGAATGCATCCTTAGTCCTTCGTAAGTACTTAAGGATGTTCTTAACAGCTATCCAGTGACTCTCACCGGGGTTTGATTGGTACCTACTTGTCATGCTCAAAGCATATGAGACATCAGGACGAGTACATATCATGGCATACATGATAGATCCAATTGTTGAGGCATATGGAATCTTACTCATGCGCTCTCTCTCCTCGGTTGTACTCAGACACTGAGATCTAGAAATAGTGATACCATGTGACATGGGCAAGAATCCTTTCTTGGAATCTTCCATGCACCTCTGTAGCACCTTGTCAATATATGTACTTTAACTTAGGCCAAGAAGCTTTCTAGATCTATCTCTATAGATCCTGATGCCTAACACATAGGCTGCTTCACCCAAGTCCTTCATAGAGAAACATTTCCCTAGCCAAGTCTTCACAGACTGTAGCTCAGGAATGCCATTCCCGATGAGTAGTATGTCATCTACATACAACACCAAGAAGACAATAGCGCTCCCACTAACCTTCTTGTAGACACAAGGTTTATCTTCATTTTTTATAAAACCAAACTCTTTGATTGCATCATCAAAATGAAGATTCCAACTTCGAGAAGCTTGCTTCAGTCCATAAACGGACCTTTGCAACTTGCACACTTTATTGGCATTCTCAGGAGTGATAAAACCCTCAGGTTGTGTCATGTACACATCCTCAAGTAGCTTTCCATTTAGGAATGCAATTTTGACATCCATTTTCCATATCTCATAATCATAGTGTGCAGCAATAGCAAACAAAATTCGGATGGATTTAAGCATAGCAACTGGTGAAAAAGTTTCAACATAGTCAATACCATGAATTTGCTTGAAACCTTTTGCAACCAATCGTCCGTTAAAGGTAATCACATTACCATCCATGTCAGTTTTCTTCTTGAAAACCCATTTGCACCCTATGGGTTTTACCCCTTCAGGTGGGTCAACCAAAGTCCATACTTGGTTTTCATACATGGATTCCATATTTGATTTCATGGCCACTAGCCACTTCTCAGAGTCAGGCCCCGACATAGCTTGTTGGTAGGTTGTGGGCTTATCCTGATCCATGAGTATCACATCTCCGGTGTGGGTCACGAGAAATCCATATCTCTCGGGCTCACACCGAATCCTACCAGTCCTATATGGGCTCTGTGCTATAGGAACAGACTCTTGAACTGTTAGTATTGTGCCCAAAAGCCAATCATGAGATGATTGTATTTTTGCACATTCAGTCATGATATTTTATTGAGGCATTAATCCAGCAATTATGTTTGTTGTTTTGTTTCTGCGTAACGTAATAAGCATAACTGTAACCCTAGAATAGTGATATTCTTAAACGTCCCTAGTCTAGTATTATTGTGGAGCGGGTTGCAATAATACATAATGACTAACATATGTGGAGACTAATATGAGATATGTAGTCTACATATGGGTACAAGTTGGAGAACTTGTGTACTGGACCGACCCACCATGAGAACACTTCATGGATCGTTATATGAGTGTCATAAGTGATTCTCATAATGATCATGGTATATGTAGTCCTTCGACCTAAGATCAGCAAGGTTCCCTACATGTGAGTCACATACTTTGATACTTTCCTTTGTTGCTCGTAACTGAGTGAACTTGAAGGAGGTCATTGGGTATGTCACATATCATGCAGAGGGATTTGTATGATCAAGATGGGATTTTTCCCTCCTACGTAACGGGAGTGATATCTTTGGGCCCCTTGATAGAGTGAGACTTAGAAAATGCATGGCCATGCTCCGATGAGTTGATATATGATATCAATGTCGTCAGTTTAAGTTGGTCTACTCGGTAATCAAGAAACCAAAGATTGGGCTATACGAGAGTGACACATTCCATGTCTCGTGCTTAGTCTTGATATCTTGGACAAAGGGACAATGGCATATATCGGTGATGATCATAAAGGTTTAGTCGATTCACCGACAATCTTGTCACTTGGGTAGCAATGATGTGTTGCTAGACACCGCTCATTGCTTATGATCATAAATGTGATTTATGATCATTGCCAACATGGCAAGAGCCTATTGGGTCGCACACATAGAGCTATTTGGATCATTAGAGTGCATGGGCTAATTATTTGGGTTATGGTTTCACTTTAATTTCGTATTAATAATGGGCCAAGGAGTTGAGCCATTATTAAGCCCGAAATTAAATCCTAATTGGATTAGGGCTTTGAAACCCATTAGGCCTGGAAGTTGAGTCTCACTATAAATATAACTTTTAAGTGAGAAATTTGCAGGTCTCCTTGCCCTAGCCTCCCAAAAGGACAGCCACACTCTTCTCTTGCAATTCCTTGGAGGACGCAAGCTAGCACTGCGAGCGCAAGAGAAACGCATCTGCCGGGACGTGGTGGAAGCGTGGTGATCCCGAGAGGCTCGTGTGGATACCATAGAGAGCCTGAACACGTCAACTGTTCAGGTTTTGTAATTCGACTCTACAGTTGAGTGAGAGATCTCAACCGAAAATTAGGTATGAAATTTTGAAACACCCGGTTTACCCTGTTTCACTTGGATCCTGGAGGGTTTCGGTTAAATTCCGCTGCGCTGTTTGGCTCCCGAAACCCAACATGAACAACATCTTGCGGTGTCTGTTCAGGTTCCACTTCAGGTTCGATGTCTCCTTGTTGTTCTTGAATTTCTTCAAGTTCTACTTTCCTCCCACTAGTTCCTTTAGAGATAAACTCTTTCTCCAAAAAGACACCAGTTCGAGCTACTAACACTTTTTGCTCAGAAGGATTGTAGAAATAGTAACCCTTTGTTTGTTTGGGATACCCAACAAAAAGGCCTTTTTGAGATTTGGGCCCTAGTTTGTCAGAGGATTGACGTTTCACATAAGCATCACAGTCCCAAATCTTCATAAAAGACAAATTGGGACGCCTCCCACTCCATATCACACCGATTTAGATGGAACTCGGTTTAGTGTAAAAGCAGCTATCTCTAAAGCATGCCCCCAAAAGGAGTTTGGAAGGTCAGCTTGACTCATCATAGAGCGAACCATGTCTAACAGAGTTTGATTTCTCCTTTCAGATACGCCATTCCATTGAGGTGTACCTGGTGGAGTGAGTTGTGATACTATACCACACTCCTTTAGATAGTCAAGGAATTCTCGATCTAACTACTCTCCACCTCGATCTGATTGAAGCACTTTAATACTCTTCCCGAGTTGATTCTCTACTTCATTCTTAAATTCTTTGAACTTTTCAAAGGATTCTGACTTGTGTCTCATGAGATACACATAGCCATATCTGCTGAAGTCATCAGTGAAAGTAATGAAGTATTGGAAACCTCCTCTAGCTTGTGTAGACATAGGGCCACATACATCACTATGTATGAGTCCTAGTAAGTCATTAGCCCTTTCACTTTGCCCTGTGAATGGGGCTTTGGTCATCTTGCCCGACAAACATGACTCACATGTCTCATATGATTCAAAAACAAATGAGTCCAAGAGTCCATCCTTATGGAGCTTGGATATGCGGGGTCTCATTTATATGGCCCAAGCGACAGTGCCAGAGATAGGTCGGGTTCGAATCATTTAATCTGACCTTTCTGGTATTCACATTGTAGATTGGATCTTCAAGGTCTAGAACATACAACCCATTGCTAAGTTGAGCACTACCATAAAAGATTTCATTCAAATAAATAGAACAACATTTGTCCTTTATTATAAATGAAAAACCTTTCTTGTCCAAATAAGAAATAGAAATCAAATTTCTACTAATAGTAGGCACAAATTAGCAGTTGTCTAATTCTAAAACTAATCCACTAGGTAAAGTGAGAACATAAGTCCCTACGGCTAAGGTAGCAACCCTTGCTCCATTTCCAACACGTAGGTCCACTTCACCTCGGGCCAATCTTCTACTTCTATTTAGATCCTGCACATTTGCACAAATGTGAGATCCACATCCAGTATCCAATACCTAAGAAGAGGAAGAAGAAAAGTTAGCCTCTATCACAAGAATACCTGAAGTGGAAGTCTTACTTCCCTTTTCCTTACCAAGTTCTTCAAGATAGAGCTTGCAGTTGCGCTTCCAGTGTCCAGGTTGCTTACAATGGAAGCACTCCCCTTCCTTTGCCACATCACCCTTTGGTTTCAGTGCAGCTGAAGAAGAATTAGCATTAGACTTTCCATTAGCTTTATCCTTCTTCTTGTTGGCTTTTCCCACTCCCTTGCCATTTTGAACCATCAAAATGGGCTTAGCCCTCTTAAGGTTTTGCTCAGCATTTCTCAACATGTTGAGCAATTCAGGGAGGGACTTGTCTAGGTCGTTCATGTTATAGTTCATGACGAATTGACTGTAGCTTTCAAGCAACGATTGCAAGACTACATCAATAGCCAACTCTTTCTGAAGAGCAAATCCCAAATTCTCAAGATTCTCAATGTACCCAATCATCTTGAGCACATAAGGACCCACGGGACTTCCCTCAGACATCTTGCACTGAAACAATGCCTTAGAGGTCTCAAACCTCTCATGCCTAACTTGCTCTTGGAAAAGCATTTTGAGATGTTCGATCATATTGAACGCCCTCATGTTCTCATGTTGCTTCTGAAGCTCAGATTCCATGGTAATAAGCATGAGGCATGCAACATCCAAAGCATCATCAGAATGCCTCTTGTGAGCATCCCTCTCAGCTCTTGGAGTAGTGGCAGCAGGCTCATTCGGAATGGGCTGCTCTAGGACATAAGCCTTTCTCTCTTGCTTGAGGACTATCCTCAAGTTTTGGTGCCATTTGAGAAGGTTGGTCCCGTTCAGTTTTTCCTTCTAAAGGATCGATCGCAATGAAAGTGTCGATGTGTTTTGTGCCATGGTTATCTACAACAGTAAATATGCAGTGTAAGAGGCATGTATTTCAATTCATTTAATAAGGACTTTTATTAAACGATACTCCCACTATTTTCCTCAAAATAATAACCCTCGATATTATTTCAGAACACCTCGGTGCTAAGGTATTCTAGTGGGCCAAGATCCATATTTGACCACAACCTGAGTCAACTTTGGCTTTTCTCTCAAGTTACAGCTATTTAGGTAGGCAACTCCTTGCCAATTGCATCTTATGCAACTCTTGGATAGTTAGGTGAACAACACTTGTCCAAGCTCATCCCATGAGCTTAAGCCCAACTCTATGCCTCTAGGTCCCTAATCCTATTAGGATGACTTAGTTAAGTCGGACCCAAAGTTAGCAATTTGGATATCACTATTATCCCATCACGCCTTACCAAGATGAACATAGGTGCTTTGCTTTGGCAAACCCACCTAATGTTGATCAAAGTCTTGACGAGTGCCAACATTTGGAAGGCATCATATTTGATGACTTAATATTTGTTTGAGGGATTTTTCATTTGATCTCACCAATTTGTTATCTCCGGTTGTCTTATACATGCATCACATACAAATATAAAACATGCATCTCATGCGTTCAAGAAAGCAAACTTGACATGGTTATAGCCCAAACTATGCGATATTCTCAAGCCAATGAGAATATCATAAAAGCCTAAGAAAAGAAAAGAGTCTTCACAAGCTCCTTTTCTTCCATTCTTGGCTGCCCTTTTGTTGTCACCTCTTTGGACATACCACCTTGGATGATCCTTGGACATATCACCTTGGATGATCCCATAATGCACCATTACATCAATAATAGAATCCTCGAGTTACATTCGAGGGGAGTAAGGTGAGAAGAGAATGTACAATGAGAGTGATAAGAAAAGGCACGACTCGTAGGCCGTATTTACAAGTACAACCAATCAAAGGCTATAACCATGCACCATGCTTCAAACACCAATCAGCATATCATGTCAAATCTCATTCAACAAAGATGCATGCCAATTTTCGCGCGTTGATTAACCAGTTTTTCTTTATGTGGGGTTCGCATACGGCGGTCCCGCTGGCCGGTCAGCGATTTAGGGTTTCACTAGTAGCTCTGATACCACTGATGGGATTCGGCAGCTGATAGCCAAAGTCTATCGCCTCTATCTGGCCGAACTCCCTGCCACAAGAATGGCCAGAAGAAAACTGGCGCTACCCGAGAAATGGTGGGATCATACACCTCGGGAAATAGCCGAAGAGCTCCGAGCCCGGCACGCCAGGAAACCTGAGGATACTACTAGCCCCCCAAGGTTGTCAACAGATCGCCTTCGGAAAAGAGGCACCAGCTATTGTGGGCCGAACTTGATCTTTCCGAAGGTCGAACTCCCTGAAGCTGGGAACCCCCGAACTGAGGGTATGTCTCCCGAAGAGGCACCGTCCGTACCAGAGGACGACCTCGCCCAGGAACCTTGGGAGTACGGCAGGAGCATTTAAGGAAGCCTCTGACATGTCGCCCACAGACATCACACGTCTCCTCAAACGGTGCCCTGACACGCCGACGCCATCAAAGTCACATCATGGCCCGTCTCGGCTCAAGGCTCAAGGGGCCTGCCACCGGCTACTTGCCCCCTACGCCCAGAAATTCAGGAACATTTGACCGTACATGTGTCAAGATCTGAACGGCCTAGGCACTCCTATAAATACCAGGGAATACACCCTGGCAGGGGGCTGGCAAAGATTCTAACTCCCCAATCTGAGAAAGTACTACTCGGCGAGTTCACTAAACCCCTCAGTGGTATTTCCTCTGCCTTCTCTCAGCACCACTGACTTGGGCGTCGGAGGCTCTTCCCCGGAAAAACACCCCGGGGACCTCCTAACCCACCTTTTCTGAGCATCTCAGGTATTCTCCCTTGGGCGAAACAACCACCAGGCATTCTTCCTCTCCCGGAGTCCCTCCATCAGTCACCATGACTACCAACGATGAAGCCCCCGGGCATCAGCAGCCAAACAGTGCAGCGGAATTTAATCGAAACCCTCCAGCATCTAAGTGAAAATGGGGTAAACCGGGTGTTCGAAAATTTTCATACCTAATTTTCGGTTGAGATCTCTCACTCAACTGTAGAGTCGAATCACCAAAACCTGAACAGTTGATGTGTTCGGGCTCTCTATGGTATCCACACGAGCCTCTCGGGATCACCACGCTTCCATCACATCCCGGCAGATCCGTTTCTCTTGCGCTTGTAGTGCTAGCTTGTGTCCTCCAAGGAATTGCAAGAGAATAGTGCGGCTGTCCTTTTGGGAGGCTAGGGCAAGGAGACCTACGAATTTCTCACTAGAAGTTGTATTTACAGTGAGAGTCAACTTCCAGGCCTAATAGGTTTCAAAGCCCTAATCCAATTAGGCTTTAATTTTGTGCTTAATAATGGCTCAACTATTGGGCCCATTATTAATACGAAATTATTGTGAAACCAAAACGGAAATTATTAGCCCATGCACTCTAATGATCAAAATAGCTCTATGTGTGTGAACCAATAGGCTCTTACCACGTTGCCAATGATCATAAATCACATTTATGATCATAAGCAATGAGCGGTGTCTAGCAACACATCATTGCTACCCAAGTGACAAGATTGTCGATGATTCGACTAAACCTTTATGATCATCATCGATATATGCCATTGTCCCATTGTCCAAGATATCACGACTAAGCACGATACATGGAATGTGTCACTCTCGTATAGCCCAATCTTGGGTTTCTTGATTATCGAGTAGACCAACTTAAACTGATGACATTGATATCGTATATCAACTCATCCGAGCATGGCCATGCATTTTTCTAAGTCTTACTCTATCAAAGGGCCCGAAGATATCACTCCCGTTACATAGGAGGGACAAATCCCATCTTGATCATACAAATCCCCCCGCATGATATGTGACATACCCAATGACTCCTTCAAGTTCACTCAGTTACGAGCAACAAAGGAAAGAATCAAAGTATGTGACTCACATGTAGGGAACCTTAATGATCTTAGGTCGAAGGACTACATATACCATGATCACTATGAGAATCACTTATGACACTCATATAACGATCCATGTAGTGTTCTCATGGTGGGTCGGTCTAGTACACAAGTTCTCCAACTTGTACCCATATGTAGACTACATATCTCATATTAGTCTCCACATATGTTAGTCGTTATGTATTATTGCATCCCGCTCCACAATAATACTAGACCAGGGATGTTTAAGAATATCATTATTCTAGGGTTACAATTATGTTTGTTAAGTTACGCAGAAACAAAACAACAAACATAATTGCTGGATTAATGCCTTAATAAAATATCATGACTCAATGTGCAAAAATACAATCATCTCATGATTGGCTTTTGGGCACAACACTAACACTTACAACCTTGGAGCTTCCCGAAGCCCCGTGCGAAGTAGCAAAAGTGAGAAGACATTCCGGACGATATTTCCAAATCAGGGAAGAGTTATACTGACAGGGGTATACGAGCCCGCTACGAAGGTGTGTCAGCGAAGAGGATATAGAGACAGTCTTCAAAGAAGTCCACGAGGGGGCCTGTGGTTCCCATATAGGAACTGATGCCTTAGCAGGAGTAATACACCGCCAGGGGTACTTATGGCCCACCCTAAGAAAGGACACAACGCAGTTTGTCCAGGAATGTGATGATTGCCAAAGACACGCCAAAATTCAGAGGTTTCCCTCGGAATCGATAACTTCGGCTCACTACCCCTATCCCTTTGCAGTATGGGGCATTGACCTCATCTGGCCACTTCCGACTGCACCCGGAGGAGTAAAGTTCTGCGTGGTCGCAGTAGATTACTTCACTAAGTGGGTCGAAGCAAAGCCCCTGGCAACCATTTCAGTAAAAGACATAGAAAAATTCATCTAGAAGAACATCGTATGTAGATTCAGCATACCGAGGGTGACAGTGGCCGACAATGGTTCCCAGTTTGTTGACAAGGGATTCCAAGAGTTCACTGCCGACCTCGGGATAAAAATGCACTTCGCCCCGGTAGCTCATCCTCAGAGCAACGGATAGGTAGAGGTGTCCAACAGAACCACAAAAGATGGTCTGAGAAAAGAGATTGAAGGAAGCAAAGGGAAAATGGCTGGGAGAACTTCCTAGTGTGCTATAGAGCTATCAGAGAACGCCCTGAAGGGCCACAGGTGAGATACCTTTCTCACTCGTCTTCGGCACGGAGGCCATTATTCCTATCGAGGGGGTTCGGCCATCAGTCAGGATACAAGTGTTTGACAAAGAGGAAAACCACCTCGGGCTGAGAATTAAGCTTGACCTGATTGACGAACACAGAGAAGTGGCTGAGATCAGAAGAAAAGCTTTTCAGCAAAGGGTAGCTATAACTGCGAACCTGCATGTCAGACAAAAAGGAATCAGCAAAGGGGATCTTGTTCTCCGAAGAGCTGAGTTTAAACATCAAAAACCATCTCACGGGGTACTTTGGGCAAACTAGGAAGGGCCTTATTTGGTCCTTGACGAGGTTCGGAAGGAAGTCTACAAGCTCAGTGATACCGAAGGTGGAGAACTAAAAAATACATGGCATTCAGATGCCTTGAAGAAATTCTACACTTAGAATCTTGTTAGGAAATTGTACAGTTAGAAATTTTTCTAAGTACAGAAAATTTTCTGGAAAAATAACTCCACCTAAAAAATCTCGCCGAGCAAGGTTCATGTAAGAACTTGTGAAAATTACACGTTTCCCCTGAAGGTGCATCTACGGAACATGGCTGATAAAAACAACCGAAACCTTGCCAAAAGATATTCCATCCCCTGCATTCTTTGTTATAGCCTTCGACGCTGAAGGAGGAGTAGAGGGCAGGTTTAGATGATCAATCTTTGACCAAGCCCAGCGAGGCCCCTCGGTGATGTCTAGAGCAGCTAACAAGGATAAGCCGAGGTTGGGGTACTTCGCCAAGACCTGGTGCCGAGCAAGAGAAAAGCCGTCTTGATAAGCGACCTTGGTAGCTTGATCTGCCTTGCCTTTTTGAACGGACAAGTCGTCCAGCTCGTTATTCAACTTAGCGACCTCCTTCTCAAGCTTATTCATCTTCTTCTTCATCTTTGTCTCCTTCTATAGCGCCACGACCTTGGCCTAAAGCTCAGCATTGTCAGCAAGGGCCTTCGTTAGGAGAGCAGAGTCTTCCTCCTTCTCCTTTCGATAGGCCTCGTTGGCCGAAGCCAACTTAACAACCTTCATGCCGAGATCGGACATCTTCTGGGAGAAATCCTTCAAGAGCTCCTCCTGACCCTTCAAGAACTCATCCCAAAGTTTGGCAATCTCCTCCTTGGCTATTCTGCTCAACTCAACGCTCTTAACGACCGAGTTGGTGCAAAACACCTTGGCCTTCTCCAGACGATCTTCGGCCCAAGATCGGACCGAAGACTGTTTTATGGCCCAGGCTCTAAAATATTCGCTATACGCCAAGAGCTGCAAAAAAAAATGGTGGGGGGAGGACATTTGGTAAAGTTGCACAAGGAAAACCAAACACTTAGAAAAATTTGGAGAAAAGATGAAGGGTCTGGAAAGTACCTGGGCAGCATGCTTGGACATCCTCATTGCGAGGATCTCCTTGTTCGGGCACTCATCTGCCATGGATTTGAAGGTGGCTTGGGTGAGCACGCCCCTCACCATTTGGGAAGCCATTTGCTAGCTATCTTCAGAGAACAAATTCATGTCCTCCGTGAAAGACCAGAAAGTCTCCCTCGAAACCTTATCCTTCAAGATATAAGAGTCTTGAAGGGCCCGCCTCCAGGCGTGCTCCACCATCCACGTCGAGGGCACCAGTTCTTCTGCAAAGTCACAACGCAGTTCTATCAGTACATTTTCCGTTAGCCATATATGTATGAGGTTGAGAGTGCTAAAGCTGCCTAAGTTTATAAAGAAATGGCTAAGGGGCAAACCTAGCGAAACCTTAGCGACGTCATCATCGGAGTCGTGGACCTCTTCCACTTTGGCAGGGACGTGTTTGCCCTTGTTTCTTCTACACTCCTCGAGCTCTTCAGCAGAAGGGCCTCCTGCCGAAGAACCCAAAAGGTCTGCCGAAGTGGTAGGACTACGAGGAGTGGAGCTGATGACTAGGTCCGGCGGCATATCGGCCGGGCCCTCAGCCTGGTCCCCGACCTCCACAACGTCCTCCGGAGGTGGGGCAAGGAGGTCCTTCTTCACCTTCTTACCTAAAGACGGCCCACCTCCAGACGTCGTTCGCCTCTTCGGGGCCGCCCTCTTCTTCTGTTCCCCCTTCTCGGCTTGATCGAGGAACAGGGATTTGTAGAAGACGGCTGACTGGTCACCCATCTTTGAAAAAAGGGGAAAAAATATCAGTGGATGTCTAAAGGGATACTTATACCAAAAATTTGCGAACTAACTTACTCAAACAGAGCTTCATAAGTGAGCTCCTCCAGAAGGAGCATCACCAGCCAGGACTTCTTCCCGTCGATGGCAGGAGCTGGCATGCTGAGATCAGTTTTATGCTCCTTAAGCACCCCTAGCTCCTGAAGAACCTCTTCGGTCATAAGGTTCCACCTAATGGGGAAGGGATACAAGGAGCGTGGCGGGACCTCGACATCCTAGTCGGCGACAGCTCGAATACGGCTGTCAAAATCCTCAAACCTTGCCGCCAACTCAGGAGTTAGCAACTTCATAGGATCAACGACATCCATCTCCAGCGTCCCCCAAGCCCACCTAGTCGGCACATGCGACCATGCCTCTGCCACCTTTAGGAAGAAGAACTTCCTTTGCCACCCTCGCCAACTATCTCTAGTTTGGAAGGTGAACATGTATTTTTTGCTCCCAGATTCCCGAGGTAGCATTAAATAGAAACCATCCTTTGGGATTGGATAGAGCTTGTAGTACTGCATGTAAATGATGAAGTGGGGTTCTATCTTGAAAATGTCACACATGTAGAGAAAATCGTTGAAATAGCAATAGGAGTTGGGAGGAAGTTGATTCATGGCTATGCCATGGAATTGGAAAAACTCGCAAATCATCTTCGGCGGGGGAAACCGAAGTCCGGCCTTTAGTTGGGCCTGAAAAATGGTAACCTCGATATCATTGTTCATAAAGCTGAAATCACCGGGATGGGGTAGTCTGGTGGTGGCATAAGAAGGAAGAAAAAACTTAGTTGTCCACTTCGGTAATTTTTTCGAAGTGGTACAACATGGGTGAGACATGAGAGGCTTCCAGCTCTCGGGAATGGGTTAGATGGACATAAGGGAGACAGGGGAAGACATGTTCGGCTAAAGGAAATGACTTCAAAAAAAAGTGTTAAAGGACTTCGGGAATAAGAAGAAAATGACTTCGGAACGTATAAAAAAGGGAAACCGAAAAAATCGAGGGACCTCTGGAAGGGAAACCCACCAAAATGTTTACCGAAGTTGGGATTAGTAGACACCGTTGTAAAAGGTTGCCAGAAATCGCTCTGCCGCTTAGACCGCCGTAAAAGAGAAAAAAAAGCTCAAGAACAGACGAGAAGAGGACAAAAGCAAAGGATAGCAAATAAGAGCCATGAGGGGAAGGAAGGTTTATATAGACCGAAGAGGGGTAACCGAATCGTCACCATAACTACCCTATGAAGGTGAATTGTCGCCATAATTACCCCTCGAAGGAGAAAGGACGCAGCTGCTGTAATCGACACGACTACCCCCAATCACCACACGCCATGTGTCGTCCGATGTGGGAAACGAGGGCACAATTTCTGACACCATGAAGACCTAGGCACACATATCCAAACTGATGCTACTGGTTACGAGACATGACGGTCCATTGACCTATAGCAGAAAAAATAAAAATAAACAGAGCACGCACCTTAAGGGCACCAAGCGACCAACCAGGGGGCAAGTAGTGACACCTCAGCTGGGAAGGCACACCTTTGGGTGGCAAAGTGTTTCCTTACACGGTCCTATGATGTGCCCCCAAAAATTCTACAAACCGAAGTCTCCACTTTGACTTTCCGAGGGGGGGCATGTGATAGCCAAAGCACTATTTCCCCTTCGGATCCACAAAGCTCAGGTAAAGTGCCACCCTCGGAAAAGGCAGGCATCACCTCGTAGGGGTTAAACACCAACCTTGAAAAGAAAGGGTCTGATACTTTGACCTCTCGACCTCGGTGGTCCATCGCCACCCCAGATAGTGACGGTACTGACCTCGGGAATATGGTGCACTATCACCCTCGGAAAGATGACCTAACCAACTTTGGAAGAGGTAGACTCACCATCTTCGGCAGGGGACAACACCCCCGAAGGGTACCCTCCACACCGAGAGGACTCGTGGATAACTAAAGTAACCTCCGTGAAAAACCCTCCTATCCTGAAGAAGTCTCTGACACGCCACCCCCGTACACGCTCTGACATGCAAGGCTACTACGGTCCTAGCTTCCAGCGCGGACGGCCTATGACCAGCTAAAGGTCCCTATTCCCGAAGGTACGGACTACATCGAACCGAACACCTGTCATGATCTGAGGGGTTACGGCAGGCAAACTTCTCCTTGTATCCTCCTATAAATACTAGGGAAATGACCTCAGTAGGGGGTGGACTCTAAAGGAAAAAGATACCACCTATTCTTGCCATTCTTCTTCTCACTAAATACTGACTTGGGCGTTGGAGGTTCCTCCCCTGGAAAAACACTCCTGGGACCTCCTAACCCTTGTTTTTTTTTAGTGTTTCAGGCAGTCTCTCCCAACAAGTCCCTTCTTTAGACGTTCCCCTTCACCGAAGGTCCCTTCCGGGCTCACCATGTCATACAGTGAAGATGCCAGTGGGCATCAGTATGAAAGTGCTATTGGAGGGCCAAATTGCTCATGGAAGATAAGTTTGGACAATGGAAATACTAAAGGCAATAAGGACGTAAACGTCCTAGTGTAAAGCTTAAGGTGTTCAAGTTTTTTACTTAAGTCTAAGGGTGGAATTGTAGGGTTATCCCACAATGGGGGAGGCCTCCAAGACTTGATAATTTGTAAAAAATTTTGGGCACATGTGGACCAATGATTTTAAGACAAAAACCATAATTAGTGAGAAGGAAAATGACATAAAGCAAGGTTAAGCTTGTTAAGTGTGTTTTGTGCCCTCAAGCTCACTTAAGGCCATTTAAGTGGCCAAATCACTTATCCCTCCCTCATTTTCATCCTCCTCCAGCCCAAGAACACAACCACCATTCCTCCATAGCCACCACACCTTCAAAATTGCAATTGATTGAAATTGAAGGCAAAAGGAAGCAATTGGAAGCAAAGTAGAGCTATTGCTTGGATACTTCAAGGATCAAGGTTGATTTTTTCCTACCCACTTTGGTAAGGGTTCTCTTGCTCTCATGGGTTGTTTTCTATATTTTCAAGCAACCATGAGGCTAGGGCTAAGCTTGGAAGAGAGCCATGAGCTTGATGAACCAAGCTTAGTGAGAGGAGTGCACTTATTGAAGGTTTTGTGACCTAGTGTGAAGTGCACAATGATGGCAGTAAAGAGAGGGTTTTTAGAGCCCAAAGTTAGTACTAACTACTTTTAAAATCCTTCTAAGACCAAGCATTAGCTTGAGGAGGGCTGACATAGTGATTTGGTTATGTTTATTATGTGTTTTATGGACTAACCTATGGTATATGTTGCTGCTGCATTTCATGTGTTTGTTGGTTGTGAATGGCTGCTGCATTTGGTTGCTATATCTTGTATATATGCATTGTGTTTTTTGTGTTTTAGTGTCTTTGGATGCAGGTTTTAATGATGGTAACATTGCCTATTGAATTCAAGTGTTACCCTTACTAAGTTTCTCAATGAAACTTACTCCCCTCAATTCTGTGATTTCAAGTCCAGTAGAAAGGTCACTTTCAAACTGCCCTTTGTGATTTGATTTTTGATCTGAATTTTCAAGTACGTGAACTTCCATGTGTCTAGTTATGATCTGGAAAGCTTGGTGATTTTAGGAGCACATTTGGTATTTTTAGTGATCGTACTTATTGTGTTGTGCAGCAGCTATCCAGCATCCTGTTTTTGGCGTCGATAGTGTCTCAGGACCTCCTCCAAACTAGGGTGCGTATTTAGCTGAGTTAACACCATATTGTAGTGCATGTATACATGTACATATAGTGTATGTAAAATGAGACAAGTATGTGAACATTTGGGCAATGTTCTGGCTATGTAAGTGATGTGGTGCAAAGCTGCCTAAGTGTGAATGATGGGCTGCTTACTTATAAATTCGGTTTTGGCCACATAAAGTTGTTGAAAGCAAGGGAATGTAATTCCTCTGTGTAATGGACATATATGGGATAGCTTTGGATGGTTTTCCCCTTGTGAATGAAGTGTTTGCACACTTACGAAATTTTATATGGGCAAAATGGTCATAAAGTGACCAGAAGTTTCACTCTGGACTTAAAGTTCTATATCTCCCCGCGTAGAATGAATCTTGGTATGAAATGTTGACCAAAACTAGAGAACTTCTAGAGGTTGAACTTGGATTTGGAATTTATGAATTTGGAGGCCTGTAGCCAAATATATGACGTTGCAAACTTGGCTAAGTTACTGTTCATTTGGTTAGAATTTTGTAGCCAACTTAAAAAATCCATAACTTGGTCCATAGGTGGGCTATTGATGTAAAACAAAATTCCTTGGTCTTCTCTAATTCTCTAATTGGTAATGGAGCAAATAAAATAGTGGTTATTTGTCTATAATGATATAGTTTATTAGTGGAAGTTACCAGCGCAGTGGCTGGTCACTAGAACATAACAAGATTGCCTAATGTGTGGTAGCCAAGATTAAGATTTGTGCTAGTGTTTTCCTTCTTTGTTGCCATGGTCTGCATGAAATGTGAAGATGTGTGTGATGGTTGGACTAATATGCATGTGTTTACATAGTGCCCAAGAGGGCCACTTGGGTATGCACACTAAGGGTAGTGTTCTAACGGCCTACAGAACATTACCAATACTGAGAGTCTAAATGCACAATTTTGGTACCATAATTGGACTGCCCCGGAGTGGGTAACAACATGTATTACTTAGCTTGAATTAGAGATACACTTCTTCAACAAGCTTACATGGAAGGTGTCATGCACATGTCCTAGCTTAGGAGGTAGCTCTAACTTGTAGGCTACATTCCCAACTCTTGCCACTATTTGGTATGGTCCTACATATATTAGGGCTAACTTAACCCTCTTGCCAAATCTCATCACTCCCTTCACAGGAAATACCTTCAACCATACCCAATCTCCTACTAGGAACTTAAGGTCCTTTCTCCTTTTCTGATTTCCATAAGACTCTTGCCTATTGTTACTAGCCCTAATCCTTTCTTGGATTAGCTTAATCTTCCTAGTAGTTTCTCTTATTAGTTCTAGGCCTACCTTCAACTTATCTCCAAGCTCATGCCAATAGTGTGGAGTTATGCACTATCTACCATAAAGTGCCTCATAGGGTGCTTTGCCAACCATTAAGTGATGACCATTTTTGTAAGAAAATTGCACTAAAGGCAAGTGTTGGTCCTAATCCCCTTGGAAGTCTATGGCACAACACCTCAGCATATCTTTCCGATTTGTATAGTTCTTTCACTTTGTCCATTTGTTTGTGGATGGTATGTTGAGCTAAACTTTAGCTTAGTGCCTAAGGCATGGTGCAAAGACCTCTAGAACCTAGAAACAAAACTAGGGTCTTGGTCTAAGATAATATTATCCGGTACACCATGTAGCCTCACTATCTCTCTAATGTAGAGCTGAGCCAACTTATCCAAGGAGTCTATGTTGTGTACAGGCAAGAAGTGGGCTACCTTAGTTAATATATCCACTGTAACCCAAATAGTGTTGTGTTTTCTTCTGCTTCGTAGCATACCCACTATAAAGTCCATAACTATGGAGTCTCACTTCCATTCTAGTATGGCCAAGCTTTGAAGCTTACCCCTAGGCCTCGGCTGCGCTACCTTGACTTTTTGGCAAGTCATACACTTAGCCACATAGGAACCAATCTTCTGCTTCATGCAAGGCAACCAGAATTGTGATCGTAGATTTTTGTACATCTTGTGTCTCATGGATGCATACGTATCAAACTAGAGTGGGCTTCCTCTAGAATCTGTTACGTAAGGTTATCCTTGTTAGGCATATAGATTCTTCCCTGGATGTCCAACATTCCATGCCTAAAGGAGAATCCCTAATACATTCTTCCTTGTTTCTGCCAACAAATATTAGGAAGCTCCCCATCTTGCAACTGTGCTTCCTTAATTAAGTTTAATTAAGTTAAACTAAGCGCTTCTTCTCCATCCTGCTCTCCAGTGGCTCTGAATACTCGTTTATACTTTCTACCTGGGCCATCAGCTACCATATTAGCTTTGCTAGCAGTATACTCAGTGACAGACTCAAAACCCTTCAGGTATTCTAGCCGCCATCTATGTCTCATGTTCAAGTCTTTCTATGCAAACAGATACTTTAGACTCTTGTGCTTTGTGAAGACTTGAAACTTGCTCCCAAGTAGGTAATGTCTCCACTTCTTAAGAGCAAATATTACTGCCACCAACTCTAGATCACGAATTGGATAACTCTTCTCATGCGGCCTAAGCTACCTTGACCCATAAGCTATTGCTTGTTCCCCTTGCATTAAAACACTACCTAGCCCTACTTGTGAACCATCAGTATACACCTCATACTCCTTAGTAGGGTCTAGTAGCACAGGTATTGGGGCCGTAGTTAGTCTCCGCTTAAGTTCTTGGAAACTAACCGAACTAACAGGGCCACCCTCGGCTCTTCCTAGGAAGACTATGAGAACAAGTCTCATGGTGGTTGCAATTGGCTAGTTGTATATGAGTGCAGATTAAAGCACTGTGATATTAGTTGATTAACCTATAATATGTAGGATGTATGATTTTTGTTCTTTGACTTAAACTAAAGGAAATCATAAGAACATTTACTTGGACAAGTATTTTCATAGAAAACAAGCTCAAAAAGCCAAAGCGTACAAAATCAACATTGATATGAATTTATTGCACATAACAACTGTGTGGGAGCATTCACGCATAAAGTAGACTAATGCCTTCATCTAATAGTAATCCTAGAGTTTAGGACTCCATCCATAAACATAAGAGGCAACTAGTGCATACAAGATACACAAGGTTGTCCTACTGAGATCTTCTCATCTAACTCCCACCCTAGATGCAATCCTGGTGGCGAGCCTAAAAAAGTCCTCCTTGTGCTCAACTAGCCACTGCAGCCAAGAAGGACTATAGTTAGCACTACCGCTTTACCAACAAGTGGCTAATAAAAGTAGAATCATAAATATTCTCAATGCTAAGTACCTACAAAAGCAAACTACCATGACAACCCTCAGTGGTTATCGGGTTTAACACCATCAAAATCTGCACAACATAAACTAGGGAGTGAGAATTGTAATTTTCAGCAAGGGTCTTCACTTGCAAGAAAAGATACTACGGACAACACATATATAACCATATGTAATCTTCTATGAGCTCATACAGCATGAGGCTAAACATAACGTGCATAATTTTTAGTCCCTTGTGACTTGTCCTCTACCTAGTCCTTGAACTGCACAACAAAGCCTTGTCTACTAGCAAGCATTGCCTACTAGCATAACTAGTGAAGTTCTCTACTAGTTGAACCTCCCTTATGTTGTACAGGGGTACTATGGTTGGATTGAAAGTTCTTAGGTCCCGAAGAACCCACTAGGTGTACTAAGGTTTCCTCATCAAGACCTTGAACCTGAAGGCACAACTAAGGCCTCAATGATACTAAACCTTCCACCTCATCTAATGGTCTACTATTATGGCCAAATAACTAGTTTTCTCATTAAGTGCATTTACCATTTTCAAAACTATGAGAAAACCCCTAGATCATGAGAGAGTTTTTGGATGTTCTGGAGTGTCATTGTACCATTACAACCCTTAGGCACTGCTAGGACCATCCCTGCCCTCCCCCGGATCTCATTTGAAAAAGCTAAAATTTTCTAAAAAAGTCCTATGGGGCCTAGGCACTAGGAGGAGTGTCTCTAGGGCTTAGGCACCTGTAGCACTCTCTTCTGTGGCGTGAAAAATATGCCTTGGTTGCAGAGGTGCTGAGTGGCACCTAAGTGCTAGGACCCCGTGTCCTGAACCACAAAAACACCCTCCTAAGCCTCTTTAGATATTTCCTATGAGTTTAAGGCTTACAATAGATGCCTAAGGTCACCATAAACCTATAAAACAATTTACATAGGCACCATCATAAACTTCCTATAATGCATCAAAACATCACACAATCCACAATTCCAAGCCTAGTCCACCATAATCACACTTGCCCATAATCAATGCTATTTATGAAACTACTTGATTCCATCAAGCATCAACACTCAAATAGCATCAATCAAACTTGAAACACTTAATCCCTTACCTCAACTTTAAGTAACAAGCAAGAATTATGCTACTCTCTTACACCAACCAAGTTCCATAAAGTCCAACCTAAATTCCAAGCAAATATGGGCACAAAACATCAAGTTACTAACTTCTAACCAAAACCCAAGCTCCCAATCAACTAATAAACATGAAATCAATCAAGAACACACTGATTACCTCGTACAAAAAAAAAGGGGTGAGAGGAAACATGCTTCTAAGCTCCAAAACCATGATTTTATGCTTAAAATAAGCTTCCAATGGCTTATATACTTATGGCGGCTTTTCTTTTCACTAAAAACTCTTGATTTTGGGTTCAAATGGATGAAGAAATGATGGTGAGTCATCCCCCACCTTACCGTGTTATATCCCAAGTTTAAAACCTAAGCCATCAAAGTATTAGACATGGAACACTTAAACCCCCTTCTTTTGGTAACCTTAGTCATTCTTGGTCAATTCTTGTTTATTTCAACTAAGTTTAGGTTAAAGTTAAAAGTTAGGTTAAAAAACTTCATTTTTAACACTCGGGACCTGGCCTAACTATTCAAAATGAAAAATTACCATTTTACCCCTGAACCTCATTTAGTGCCTAAACCTACTTGGAACTTAGTGAACTTCAGTAAACTTCCTTGTTCTTGATATGTGAACTTGAAATAAGGTTCCAATCTATAAATTTAATTAATTTGCCTCCCTTAACTGAGTTTTCCACTAGGAGGCCGTAACATTCTCCCCTTCTTCTGAAATTTGGTTCTCCAAATTTCACTGCAATTAAAGGAACTCACTAGGATACCTTTTCAGCATATCCTACTCCATTTCCCAAGTAGCTTCCTCCTCACTATGGCTTGACCAAAGGATCCTAACCATTGGAATTCACTTGGTTCAAAGTTTCCTAACTTGTCTATCGAGGATCTTAATGGGCCTTTCCTCATAGGTCAAGTCTTCCTGGATGGGTACCACCATTAGGTTAACTACTTGTCCAGAATCAACTATACACTTCTGTAGAAGACTAACATGAACGAATTTGTTCACTTGGGACAAGTCAGGTGGTAATGCCAATCGATATGCCAACTTCCCTACTTTTTCTAAGATCTCGTAGGGTCCAATATACCTAGGGGCCAACTTACCCCTCTACCCAAACCTGGTTACTCCCTTCATGGGAGATGCTTTGAGAAGTACTTTATCACCAACTTCAAAACTCAAATCTCGTCTCCTTAAATTTGCATACTTAGTCTGCTGATCATTGGGTGCTTTAATCCATTTCTAGATTAATTTAATTTTTTCCATCGTGTTGTCTACGATTTCAGGACCGATGATTACCCTATCTGAAGGGTCAACCCAACAATGGGGTGTCATGCATCACCTACCATGCAATGCCTCATTTGATGCCATACCTATAACAGTTTGATAACTGTTATTGTAAGAAAACTCAATTAGTGGGAAGTGTTGGTCCCAATCACCTCTAAATTCTATAGCACGTATACATAACATATCTTTCAAGGTTTGTATCACTCTCTCAAACTGCTCATCGGTCTGAGGATGGAAAGCATACTAAGACTAACCTTACTTCCTAATACCTTTAGGAAAGCATTTCAAAACCTTGATACAAACCAGGGATCCCTATTAGATATGATCTGATTTGGTATACCGTGCAACCTCACAACTTCCTTGATATACAACTAAGCTGACCTCTCCAATGTATAGGTAATCTTTATGGGCATGAAGTGCACCGATTTAGTCAACCTATTAATAGCTAAAGGGCTATAACCCACTTGACCTTCTTATTGGCAGAACAAACACCGCCCTTGAAAAAGATACACAACCAGCCTTAGGAAAATTCTCTACACCACCCTTAAAAATATATATGGCCGACTCCGGGAAAAAGACTCCTTGCCATCCTCGAGAGTGTACATTACCAACCTTAGGAATGTAGGTCTATCACCCTTGATAGAAGAAGTGTCTCTCGAAGATCATCCGCCCATCCTAAGGGCTTTCTCCAGTCGCCCTCGGGGAAGTCCTTGCCCGAAGGGATCTCAGATCACCGAAGGGGTCTTAGCAAGAAACAAAAAACATAGTTAGGGGATGTCTGATACAAACCTTTCACACACCCCTACCCACTGAGCATAACCACCTATATCCAGCTGTAGACTATTAGTGTAGCGCCCAAAAGCCAATCATGAGGTGATTGTATTTTTTGCACACTAAGTCATGATATTTTATTAAGGCATTAATCCAGCAATTATGTTTGTTGTTTTGTATCTGCGTAACATACTAAACATAATTGTAACCCTAGAATAATAATATTCTCAAACATCCCTGGTCTAGTATTATTGTGGACCGGATTGCAATAATACATAATGAGTAGTATATATGGAGACTAATATGAGATATATAGTCTACATATGGGTACAAGTTGGAGAACTTGTGTACTGGACCGACCCATCATGAGAACACTACATGGATCGTTATATGAGTGTCATAAGTGATTTTCATAGTGATCATGGTATATGTAGTCCTTCGACCTAAGATCATCAAGGGTCCTTACATGTGAGTCATAAACTTTGATACTTTCTTTATTGCTCGTAACTGAGTGAACTTGAAGGAGGTCATTGGGTATGTCACATATCATGCGGAGGGATTTGTATGATCAAGAAGGGATTTATCCCTCCTATGTAACAGGAGTGATATCTTAGGCCCCTTGATAAAGTGAGACTTAGAAAAATGCATGGCCATGCTCAGATGAGTTGATATACGATATCAATGTCATTAGTTTAAGTTGGTCTACTCGGTAATCAAGAAACCAAAGATTGGGCTATACGAGAGTGACACATTCCATGTCTCGTGCTTAGTCTTGATATCTTGGACAAAGGGACAATGGCATATATTGGTAATGTTCATAAAGGTTTAGTCGAATCACCGACAATCTTGTCACTTGGGTAGCAATGATGTGTTGCTAGGCACCGCTCATTGTTTATGATCATAAATGTGATTTATGATCATTGCCAACGTGGTAAGAGCCTATTGGGTCACACACATAGAGCTATTTGGATCATTAGAGTGTATGGGCTAATTATTTGGGTTATGGTTTCACAATAATTTCGTGTTAATAATGGGCCCAAGAACTGAGCCATTATTAAGCCTGAAATTAAAGCGTAATTGGATTAGGGCTTTTAAACCCATTAGGCCTGGAAGTTGAGTCTCACTATAAATATAACTTTTAGTGAGAAATTCGTAGCTTCTTACCCTAGCCTCCCAAAAAGGGCAGCCGCACTCTTCTCTTGTAATTCCATGGAGGACGCAAGCTAGCACTGTGAAAGCAAGAGAAACACATCTGTCGAGACGTGGTGGAAGCGTGGTGATCCTAAAAGGCTCATGTGGATGCCATAGAGAGCTTGAACACATCAATTGTTCAGGTTTTATGATCTTTGAAGGTACGGACTAAATCTGGCTGAACACATGTCCTAATCTACTAAGGCTGGGCATAACTGCCTCCTCCTCCAGCCTTCCTATAAATACTCAAGGGAGGCTCCCAGGTAAACATGATAAGGATCCTCCTTTTCTATTCTCTACTCTTAACTTTTAATGAGTTTTCCACTCATATACTAACTTGGGTGTTAGAGATCACTCCCCTAAAAACACACTCTAGGGAGCTCCTAACCCTTGTTCTTTACGTGCTGTAGCTACTACTCAGGCGAAGGTCTACCGGAGGTTCAACATGTCCTACATTGAAGATGTGCTAGAGCATCATTTGGCGCTGTTTGCGGGAACCCATTCCCAAATGGCAATCGTGGAGACTCAGCGTTCTAACGATAAGGGCATTCCAAATTCCCAGTCCACGCCTAAGCCTCCATCGGCAGACGATCAGGCAACCCCGGAGCCTTCCCTTCCAGAGGACAAGTGCCCTCTGATGGTCACTATAGGCTTCCTATGTGATTTGTAGTGCTTCATAGTAGCTAAAATGACAAAGTGGCTAGACCAAAAGGGGTCATGCACATGATCTCATGCTAGGACCCCTTTACCAGAAGTTCACCCGCAAAAGAGGCGCTGGTCATCTCGATGGAGTTCCCTAAATAGGAGCTTCCATGGGGAATCCTCAAAAGAGAACCCTCTATCTCGTGGTTGGTACGTGGAAGGGTTTAGGTTAAAAGAGCTACGGACCTCCCACTGTCGGAGCCTTTCTCTGCTAAAGAAGTCCCTCTTACCATGGCGACAAATTTACTCACCGAGAGGAAGACATTATTCTCCCTTTCCCATGGCTGCCAAGCAACAATGAGAGGACCGTACTTCTGTCTTGATCGAGAGAATTTCTGAAAGATTGGATAAGGTGGAGAAATAGGTCTCCAGAAAACCAGTTTTGTTGAGGCTATCAAAGACCTTCCCCAGAGAGGAGTCCTCTTTTATTAGGGCAATAATGGAAGCCCCTATGCCCAGTGACTTCCGAGTACCATGCTTGGAAATGTATGATGGGCAAAGCGACCTTCAAGCCCACTTAACAAAATATACAAGGAGAATGGTATCGCACAGGCCTGATGATGCCACCCTCTGCAAGTGCATCAAGGTCACCTTATTTGGACCAGCAGCTACGTGGTACAACTCGTTGGCACCTGTAACCATAATAGGCTCCCAGGAATTATCTGCCACCTTCACCCAACAATTCATAGGGAGCAGGCTAGTGGTGAAGATGCCTTTATAAATGTTCGAGATAGCCCAAAGGAATGAGCAGACCATTCAGGACTATGTCGAGAGACTCAACAGAAAAGCACTAAGTGTTTTTGACTTCTGCCCTGAGATATGAATCCTTGCAATGATCAAAGGGCTGAGGAGGGAGTCGCAGCTTTTCTACGACTTATGAAAAGATCAGCTCGACACCCTTTGTGAATTCTACCGGAGGGCAGAGCAATACATAACAGCTGAGGAATTAAGAATGGGAGGGAGAAAGTCTGATCATCACCTATCTGAAGCTAATAATCACCAACCTCTGTATTAATACAAGGGAGGAGGTTGACCTCAAAAATCAAGTGGAAGAAACCCAATGACATTCAACCCCTAAACACTTCAAGGACGAATATCATCATGGCCTTGGAAAGGCAGGGAACTTCAATCAAATGTCCGAAGGCCATGACCCTGGCTAACAAAAAGAAGATGAAGAAGTACTGCCAATTTCACCTGGACCATGGGCACAATACCAAGGATTGCTTCGAAATTTAAAAAGTACATCGAGTCCTTAATGAAACAAGGTCAACTTGGGCACTACTTATGGAAGTTGTTGCCTAAGGCCCAGGAAAAAGTAGAAGATGAGAGAAAATGAGAAGATGAAGAGTACGACTCTGACAGGTCTCGAACTAATCAGAGCCCCAGAAAGCACCCGTAATCTTCAACCTGGCTTATCCAAACCATAATCACTGGATTACCCTCGGCTGAAAGAAAAAGGAAGGTGAACGAGATCATAATGACAGAGTTTGACAACCTGATGAACAAGCTGACCTAAGGTGATGGGTCAGTTGTGAATTTCCCACATGATGATCATTTCCTGATCATGGCAAGGATCGGAAGCTGGGTGTGAAGAGGGTGCTCATTGATGATGGATCAAATGTCGACGTCCTTTTCTCCCATATACTGCCAAGCTTGGTCATTTTCGAGTTAAACCCGTTACCTCGCCTACCCTTGGCATTGGTCCCTCAGAACTCCCAGCACTCAGATGCATCGATCTGCCATTGATGCTAAAGGGTACCTCGGTCTAGACCAAGGAAGAATTCTTTGCTTCCATTATGACAAGGTTCATCATCATAGATGTCCCATCTTCATATAATGCCATCCTCAGAAGATAGATGCAGGGCAACCTTCATATTTGACCAGATGTGAAATACCTGATTGTCACTTTCAAGGCAAAGGAAGGTGACACAGAAATATTCATTGATCAAGCTAAAGTAAGGAAAGTGTTCATCAGATCAAGACAGAATTTGGTGGAAGTTCACATACACACTTTGGGAGAAAAGAACGTGACTGGAAAAAATGAAATAGAAAGGGAAATGAGTGATCTTGGAAAAATAAAAATAGACGATGTAGAACTTGTCCCTGGCCGAAGTACATGAGTGGGAAAAAAACTAGCTGAGGGTGGCAAGGAAAAACGTGTATCCCTTATATTAATGAACAAAGATCTATTTGCTTACTCTCCAAAGGATATGCTTGGAGTAGACCCAAGTATAATTTAGCACAGCCTTAAAGTACGATCGGAGGTGAAGCTCGTTCGATAGAAAAAGTGTAGCCTCTCAGCACATAAGAACAATTTCATTCAAACCAAAGTCCAATGACTAACGGAAGCAAGCATAATAAGGGAGGTTAAGTACCCTGAATGGCTTAGCAATGTTGTTGTTGCCACAAAGGAAGGGAGCGATAAACTCCAAATGTGAATTGAGTTTTGAAATATTAATGACGCTTGTCCAAAGGACTCGCATCCTCTGCCATCAATAAACCAATTAGTAAACTCCACTGCCGAATGTGGTGTACTTAGGTTCTTTGATGCATTTAGTGGATACTACCAGATTCGGATAGATGCCAAAGATGAGGAAAAAATCACCTTCATTACCGAAGATAGGACCTACTGTTACATCAGAATGCCTATTGGCGTTAAAAATGCAAGAGCCACAAATCAAAGGCTGATGAACAAGGTGTTCAAGTCCTAAATTGGGAGAAATATGGAAATGTACATCGACAATATGATAGTTAAGAGTAAAATACCTAGTAGTCATATAATAGACTTGTGGGAAACATTCCACCAACTTAAAAAATTTGGAATCCATCTTAGCCCTGAAAAGTGTGTGTTTGGGGTGACTGTTGGCAAATTCCTTAGGTTTACGGTATCTGAAAAAGGTATTGATGCCAATCTAGAAAAGGTTAAGCCTTTACTGGAATTTTGAACTCCCACAACTACCAAGGATGTACAGAGGCTTACAGGGCGAATTATGGCCCTTAGTAGATTTATCTTTAGATATAAAGATCGGTGTCGACCATTTTTTAAAGTGCTCACCAAAGCAGCCAAAAATGAAGGCAACCTTGACCCCAAGGAACATCCTTGGAACAAAGATTTCCAAAAGGCTTGGGATGAACTTAAAAGCTACCTAACCCATTTTCTGACACTTCGACAACCACGATAAGGGGAACCTTTCTTCCTCTACCTTGCAGTCACTGAGACAATGGGGAGTTCAGTTCTAGTGAAGGGAGAATGAGGGAAACAGTGGCTGGTATATTATGTCAGCAAATCCTTACATGGTGCCAAAGTTATGTACCTTCTACTGCAAAAAGCCATCTATGCCTTAGTCATGGCAAGTAGGAGGCTTCAGCCTTATTTCCAAGGACATTCTATCACTGTTTAAAGTAAGCTACCTTTTCGGGATGTCATGAAAAAGGTGAATCATTTTGGTTGACTGTCGAAATGATGTATCGAGCTCAATGAATAAGACATTAGATATGGACAAAGGAAGGCCATAAAAGCACAGGCTTTAGTAGACTTTATAGCTGAACTACCTAAAATCGAGGACACCCCCGACAATGTCGAACATGAGGAAGCCAAATGGGCTTTGTATGTAGATGTCGTTTCAAGGTCAGAACACCAAGGGGCTGAGATAATACTCCAAGGACTAGAAGGGATGGAAGTGGCCAAAGCTATCAAGTTTAGATTCCAAGTCACCAGCAATATCGCTGAATATGAGGCCTTCGTGGCCTGATTATGATTGGCAAAAAAGAGTTGCTGTAAAGAATCTAAAGGCTTACATTGACTCATAATTCATAGTTAGGCAGACAACGGGGGAATAACGGGCCGAGGATCCCAGCCTGGCGAAGTACCACGACCTTGCCCCAAAATTGATACAAGAATTTGACAAAGTAAGCATAGAAAAGGTACCTCAGAAAGATAATGTTGAAGCTAACACACTAGCAAAGTCAAAACAGTTAGCTGAGATACTTGACCACCCAAGCATAGCCATAATGGCACTCACCACACCAAAAAAGGGGTGGAAAGAGCTTATAAATGAATACCTGGCTAGTTCGTCCTTATCGCAGGATCCAAATGAAACGATGAAGGTGCGTAGATGCTCTAGAAGATAGTTCATGATTGGGGAAGAATTGTATTGGCAAGGATACGTCAAGCCACTATAAAGATGTATCAGTGAAGAGGACATTGAGATAGCCACCAAAGAATTTCATGAAGGAGCTTGCAAATCTCAAATTGAGACTGATGCCCTTATTGGGGTACTACTTTGGCAAGGATACTTCTGGCCTACTTTAAAGAAGGATGCAAGGTAGTTCATCAAAAAATGTGATAAGTGCCAGTGACACGCACCCATCCAAAGAGTACCCTCGATGTATCACCTCACAAAAAAGGTAGAATTACAAGTGTGGCATAAAAGTCAAAAAACCATTATATTGTATAATTCTCTTCATAGTGATTGAAGTATGAGGGTTAAAAGATTTAATGAACACCTCCTTAAAATTGTTCTAAGTTGGTAACTTGTCCCCCCAAGAAAAGCCTTAAGGATTACTTGTTTTTCAAGTAACCTATGGACCTTTTTGTAAGGTTTTGGAAATTTGGGTACTTAATTGCAAAACTCTCAAGAAAAAGCCTTGGAGAGTTATGGGAAGGATATGAATGATATAAAAGTGATATTGGAGGGCCAAATTGCTCATGGAAGACAAGTTTGGACAAAGGAAACACTAAAGGCATTAAGGACCTAAATGTCATAGTGTAAACCTTAAGGTTTTCAAGCTTTTGACTTAAGTCAAAAGGGTGGAATTGTTGGGTTATCCCACCATGGGGGAGGTGGCTCTTACTTAATAAATAGTCAAAAAGGTAGGAAAAATGTGGATCAACAAACTTAGGACAAAGAAATCATGCTTGTGGGCAAAGAAAATGACATAAAGCATGATTAAGCCTAATAACGATGTTTAGTGACCTAAAGCTAATTTAAGAAGCCAAACTCAATTTTTCTTCTCTCATATTTGACCCAACCAACCACCACCCTCCTCCATGCTTCTTCCATAGCTCCTCCATAGCCACCATACCTCTAAATTTGAAATTAAAGGCAAAAGGAAGCAATTGGAAGCAAACTAGAGCCATTGCTTCAATATTTCAGGGAACAAGCTTCAAATTCAAGCTACTCATCTTGGTAAGGGATCTTTTACTTTCATGGATTATTTAATGTATTCTCAACCAACCATGGAGCTAGGGATAAGCTTGGAAGAGATCCATGAGCTTGATGAACAAAGCTAAGTGTGGGGAGTACACTTATTGAATGTTTTGTGACCTAGTGTTGATGCGAACCCCTATGGTATAAAGACCATGAAACGCGCCCAAGATGAGATTCAAGCTCCACAAGACATCAAAAAGACTGGGTTTAAAACCCCCACCCCTAATCAACCTGTGATTAGAAACGAGAAGTATAGAACTCCAAGAACACAAGCACACTTGTGCACCAAGGCAGTCCGCCAAGAACCAAAGAGAAAACCTCTCCAAAGAGCAATATTATTTCGGCAATAATCTGTATGTTTACATCCAGAATATGTGCCTTTATATAGGCCTAAACTAGGGTTAAAAGCTAGGCAAAATTCGCAGCCTAAATCCCTTAGGAATCCTAGATACAAAGACATAGGAAATCCTAGTCAAATTAGGACTCTAATTCCTAGTTTGAACAAGTTTAATAAATGCAGCGTATTCCACTTGCCCAAAACGATTTAAAACTATTCCAAAGCCTAAATAACTTCCTAAATAATGTATCTAAATAGGATTTGAACGAAAATAAAATATAAATACAAGATTAAACCCGAAAACTCCCAAATAGCCTTTTTGGGTGCATTTTGGGCACTTTAAGGTTCTCTCTTGTATCTTCAGCTCCAAGCTTGAATCTTTGAGTTCCAATGGCATGAATCTTCATATTAGATGTGGTAATGAAGGTCTGGAAAGTTAGAGCTCAAAAATCCAGCTTGTGGACACAAAAATGCATCAAGAACACTTAAGGTGGCTCAAATGGTGCACTTTGAGTGGTGTCCTTGGTGTCCTTTATTTGTGTTACCACCTCACAAAATGGGAGAATTACACGTGCATCATAATGGCTAAAAACCATTATATTGTGTAATTCTCACCATAGTGTTTGAAGTATGGGGGGTAAAAGGCATGATCAACACCTCCTTAAAAATGTTCCAATTTGATAACTTGGTCCCCAAGAAAAGCCTTAAGGATTGCTTGTTTGTCAAGCAACCTATGGACTTTTTTGTAAGATTTTGGAAATTCGGGTACCCAATTGCAAAACTTTCACAAAAGAGATTTGGAGAGTTATGAGAAGGATATGAATGGTATGAAAGTGCTATTAGAGGACCAAATTGCTTATGGAAGACAACTAAGGACAAAGAAAACACAAAAAGGCATAAAGGACCTAAGTGTTCTAATTTAGGCCTTAAGATGTGTATGTCTATGACTTAAGTCAAATGGAAGTTTTGTGGGGTTATCCCACATAAGGAGGGCTGCTAAAGGAAGATAAGGATGGTCAAATGTGGGCCAAGAGATTAAGACTAAGAAACCATAGTCTTGTAGCAAGGAAAATGACATAAGACAAGGTTAAGACTACTTAAGTGTGTTTAGTGTACTTTTGACTATTTAAGTAGTCAAGACCACCTTTGCTTCTCTAAATTTCGGCCTCCACCAGAAAAAAGAAAGCCAGCCCTCTCCTCCACACTTCCTCCATAGCCACCATACCTTCAAACTCAAAACTACTTACAATTGAAGTCAAGGAAGCACAATTGGAAGCTATTTGGTGCTATTGCTTGAGTGCACCTAGGATCAAGCTCCAATTTCAGCATACCCATCAAGGTAAGGGTTCTCTTGCTCTCATGGGTTGTTTTCTGTATTTTCAAGCAACCATGGAGCTAGGGCTAAGCTTGGAAGAGAGCCATGAGCTTGATGAACCAAGCTTAGTGAGGGGAGTGCACTTATTGAAGGTTTTGTGACCTAGTGTGAAGTGCACAGTGATGGCAGCGAATTTCTGGGTTTCTAGGGCCCAAAAGTTAGTACTAACTAGTGTTAAAATCCTCCTAAGACCAAGCATTAGCTTGAGGAGGGCTGCCATAGTGATTTGGTTATGTTTATTATGTGTTTTATGGACTAACCTATGGTATATGTTGCTGCCACATTTCATGTGTTTGTTGTTTGTGTTTGGCTGCTGCATTTGGTTGCTATATCTTGTATATATGCATTGTGGTTTCTGTGTTTTAGTGTCTTTGGATGCAGGTTTTAATGATGGTTACATTGCCTATTGAATCCAAGTGCTACCCTTACTAAGTTTCTCAATGAAACTTACTCCCCTCAATTCTGTCATTTCAGGTCCAGCTGAAAGATCACCTTCAAACTAACCTTTGTGGTTTGATTTTTGATCTGAAATTTCAGGTACATGAACTTCCATATGTCTAGTTATGATCTGGAAATTTTGGTGATTTTAGGAGCACATTTGGTATTTTTAATGGTGGTACTTATTGTGTTGTGCAGCAGCTGTCCAGCATCCTGTTTTTGGAGTCCATTGTGTCTCAGGACCTCCTGTAACCTAGGGTGCGTATTTAGCTGAGTTAAGACCATATTGTAGTGCATGTATGCATGTACATGTAGTGTATGTAAGATGAGACAAGTATGTGAACATTTGAGTAATGTTTTGGCTATGTAAGTGATGTGGTGCAAAGCTGCCTAAGTGTGAATGATAGGCTGCTTACTTTTAAATTCTGTTTTGGCCACATAAAGTTGCTAGATGCAAGAGAATGTAATTAATATGTGTATTGGACATATATGGTATATCCTTGGAGGGCTATCTCCTTGTGAATGAAGTGTTTGCATGGTTTGGAAAAATTGTATGGGCAAAATGGTCCAAAAGTTGCCAGAATTTTGACTCTGGACCTAAAGTTTAATATCTCCCTGTGTAGAATGAATATTGGTATGAAATTTTGATCACACCTAGAGGACATCTAGAGGGTTAACTGGGATTTGGAATTTCTGGATTTAGAGCCCTGTAGCCAAAGATATGATGTTGCAAAGTTGGCTGAGTTACTGTTCATTTGGTCAGAATTTTGTAACCAACTTCAAAAATCCATAACTTGGTCCATAGGTGGGCTATTGATGTAAAACAAAATTCCTTGGTTTGATCTAAGTCTCTACTTCATAATGGAGCAAAGAAAACAGGGGGGTATGAGGCTAGAATGATACAGTTTATTAGTGGAAGTTACAAGTACAGTAGCTGGCCACTAGAACTTAACAAGATTTCCTAATGTGTGGAAGCCAAAACTAAGACTTGTGCTAGTGTTTTCCTTCTTTGCTGCCATGGTGTGCATACAATGTGAATATGTGTGTGATGGTTGGACCAATATGCATGTATTTACATAGTGCCCAAGAGGGCCACTTGGGTATGCACACTAAGGGTAGTGTTCTGATGGCCTACAGAACATTACCAATCCTGGGAGTCTAAATGCACAGTTTTGGCACCATAACTGGACTACCCCGGAGTGGGTAACAATTTGTGGCTTGTCTAAGCACTCCAGAACTGAGTACCAAGCATATCCATCATCTCCATATGGTGTCTTGAAAGTTCCAGCAGCTCCTTGTGAAGTTCCATGTCCATTCTCCATGAAGAAACTTGAAACAAAGCCTTGTAGTGCACTTGAGAGCTCCTTAGCTTTCTTCCTTGTCATAGGTCCACTAGAAACCTTCAATGGGTCCTTGCCTTCTCCATGTGTGCCTTCCTTGATCATATCAACTCCCCCCTCCTTAGAAGGATTCATCCACGAATCTGCATGTTCAAACAAAGATAAATCAGAAACATTAAAAGTAGCACTCACATTGTACTCACCCGGCAAGTCTAGCATGTATGCATTGTCATTGATCTTTTTAATGACTTGGAATGGACCATCTCCTCTTGGATGAAGCTTAGTCCTCCTTGCAGCTGGAAATCTTTCTTTTCTCATGTGTAACCAAACCCAATCTCCAGGCTCAAACACAACTCTCCTTCGGCCTTGATTGGCTTTTTTAGCAACTTGTTGATTTTTGAGTTCAATTTGTTGCTTAACCTTCTCATGCAACCTCTTGATGCTCTCGGCCTTCTTACTACCATCCAAACTAGATACCTCATGAGTAGGTAATGGTAAAAGATCCAATGGAGTTAAAGGATTAAACCCATAAACAATCTCAAAAGGTGACAAATTAGTAGTAGAATGCATGGACCTATTATAAGCAAATTCTACATGAGGCAAACAATCTTCCCAAGCTTTCAAATTTTTACCAATGATAGCTCTAAGCATGGAACCTAAAGTCCTATTAGTTACCTCAGTTTGCCCATCAGTTTGTGGGTGACAGGATGTAGAAAACAAAAGCTTAGTTCCTAACTTACCCCACAAAGTCCTCCAAAAGTGGCTTAGAAATTTAGTGTCTCTATCCGAAACTATTGTTCTAGGAACACCATGAAGTCTAACAATTTCTTTGAAAAACAATTCAGCCACATGAATAGCATCATCAGTTTTATTGCATGGAATAAAATGAGCCATCTTAGAAAACCTATCAACTACAACAAAGATAGAGTCACGGTTTCCTTTAGTCCTAGGCAATCCAACAATGAAGTCCATAGAAATATCTACCCATGGATGACTAGGTGTAGGAAGTGGTGTGTATAACCCATGTGAAGTGTGAGTGGATTTTGCCTTCCTACATGCAATGCATTGCTCACATACCTTCTTCACATCCTTTACCATATTCGGCCAATGGTAATGTTCCTTCAAAGTATGCAAAGTCTTGGCTTGTCCAAAGTGACCCATAAGTCCTCCACAATGAGCTTCCTTTGTGAGCAATTCCCTCAAAGATGTCTTTGGTATGCACAACCTGTTTTCTTTGAAAAGAAAGCCATTAACTTGGTAGAACTTCTCAAAAGCAAACTTAGAACACTTAGAATAAATCTCACCGAAATCATCATCACTAGCATACAAATCCTTCAAGTGTTCAAAACCCAAGACTTTTGCATCTAAAGCCGAAAGTAAAGCATACCTTCTTGAAAGTGCATCCGCCACTATATTATCCTTACCTTGCTTGTATTTGATAACATATGGGAATGACTCAATAAACTCTACCCATTTAGCATGCCTTCTATTCAACTTACCTTGCCCACTAAGAAACTTAAGGGCTTGGTGATCAGTGTGAATCACAAACTCTCTTGGCCACAAATAATGTTGCCAAGTCTCCAAAGCTCTTACCAAAGCATAGAGCTCCTTGTCATATGTGGGATAGTTCAAGCTAGCACCATTCAACTTCTCACTAAAGTATGCAATGGGGCGGCCTCCTTGCATCAATACAGCTCCAATGCCTATACCTGAAGCATCACACTCAACTTCAAAAGTATTAGCAAAGTTAGGCAAAGCTAAAAGTGGTGCATGGCATAACTTTTCCTTTAACGACCCGAAAGCATCTTCTTGAGCTTTTCCCCACTTAAATCCCACATTCTTCTTTATAACTTCAGTTAGAGGTGCAGCAATGGTAGAAAAATTTCTAACAAACCTCCTATAGAAGCTAGCTAACCCATGGAAAGATCTCACCTCAGTGATGGATGTTGGCGTCGGCCATTCTTGTATGGCTCTCACCTTCTCTTGATCTACCTCAATTCCATGTGAACTCATGACAAATCCAAGGAAAACAACTTTGTCAACACAAAAAGAGCACTTCTTTAAGTTAGCATACAACTTTTGTCCTCTTAAAGTGCTTAGTACTTGTGTGAGGTGTCCAACATGCTCTTCTAAGTTCTTGCTATATACTAGGATATCATCAAAGTACACAACAACAAACTTTCCAATGAAGTCACGCAAGACATGATTCATAAGTCTCATGAAAGTACTAGGAGCATTAGTTAGTCCAAAAGGCATAACTAACCATTCGTAAAGTCCAAACTTTGTTTTGAAAGCAGTTTTCCATTCATCCCCTTCCCTCATCCTAATTTGATGGTACCCACTTTTTAAATCAATCTTTGAAAATAAAGTAGAACCATGCAACTCATCAAGCATATCATCAAGTCTAGGAATAGGATGTCTATACTTTACAGTGATCTTGTTGACAGGCCTACAATCCATGCACATGCGCCATGAACCATCCTCCTTTGGCACCAAAAGTACAGGTACGGCACAAGGACTCAAACTTTCCCTCACAAGGCCTTTGTCCAACAACTCCTTTACTTGCTTCTCAATCTCCTTAGTCTCCTCGGGATTGGTTCTATAAGCTGGCCGATTTGGAATTGGTGTTCCCGGGACTAGGTCTATTTGATGCTCAATGCCTCTAATTGGAGGCAAACCTTTCGGATCTTCAGGGAAAACATCTTCAAAGTCCTGCAACAAAGACACAACAACACTAGGAAGATGTGTTAGATCATTGACAACAAGTAAAGATTCTTTGTAAATTAAAAGAAGCACTGGTCTTTGTGCTTGAATGGCTTTCCTCACATCACTCATTTTAGCAATATAGCACTCTTTTTTGCCACTCAACTTCCTCTCATTCTTTTCTCTCGGGAACTCTCCACTCTTCTTCCCCTCATGGTCACTCATCTCACTTGATCTCTCATTTTGTCTCTCGGCTTTCCCCTCTTCACTCTTGCCCTCAACTTTCCCCTCATTTATTTTTCTCTCAACCTTACTTTGAAGTTTCCTTTGATCCTCCAAAACTTGTTGTGGTGAAAGTGGACTAAGTGTGACCGGCCTTCCTTCATGGACAAATGAGTACAAGTTTTTCTCTCCATCATGTGTGACTTTCTTATCAAATTGCCACGGTCTTCCAAGCAAAATATGGCAAGCATGCATAGGAACAACATCACAAAGAATTTCATCATGGTAAGTACCAATTTTGAATTTAACCGAAACTTGCTTTACCACTTTTACCTCCCCGGCATCATTCAACCATTGAAGCCTATATGGTTGTGGGTGCTTTTGAGTTGGAAGCTTCAACTTCTCCACCATGGTTGAACTTGCTACATTGGTGCAACTTCCTCCATCAACAATGAGGCTGCACACTTGATCTTTGATTCGGCATCTAGTGTGGAATATGCACTCCCTTTGATTGGCCTCCTCCTTGGCTTGTACACTTAGAGCTCTCCTAGCAACAAAAGCAAAGTCACCTTCCTCGGGCTCAAGTGTATTTTGCTCATCATCCTCCAAAGGTGGTGTATCTTCCACGGCATCCTCTTCCTCGGACGTGATCTCACCATCATCTTTGAGAATCATCACCTTTTTGTTAGGACAATCTCTCATGTAGTGCCCCTTGCCTCTACACTTGAAGCATTCAATCTCCCTTGACTTGGGCACATCTTTGGGTGGCACCTTGGGTTTGTCTTGTTGAGGCCGAGACATGCCGCCCTTGGTAGCCTCCACTCTTGGCTTTGGTGCCTCCTTGCTCCATGTTCCCCTCCATGCGGAACTTCCTCCTTGAGCCATCTTGGATGCCTTAGACCTCTTGATGATTCTTTCGGCCTTAGTGGCATGGTGAAGCAAATCCTCCATGTTGACATATGGCACCATCTCTACTTTGTTGGCAATTTCATGGTTAAGGCCGTTGATGAATCTAGCAATGGTAGCCTCCTCATCCTCAATGATATTGGCTCGGCTTAGTGTCATCTCCAAGTCCTTATGATAGTCCTCCACACTCCTTTGGCCTTGCACAAGCCTTTGAAGTTTGAGGTGTTGATCTCTATAGTAGTAACTTGGAACAAATCTCTTTCTCATCATGGCTTTAAGAGCTCTCCATGTATTGATGGGTTCCTCCTCATTCCTCCTCCTAGAAGTGACAACCTGGTTCCACCATACAAGAGCATAATCAGTGAATTCAATAGTAGCCACTTTAACTTTCTTTTCCTCAGAATAGTGATGGCACTCAAACACCATCTCAATCTTTTGCTCCCACTCCCAATATGCATCTGGATCACTCCTCCCTTGGAAAGGTGGAATGGTAAGCTTGATGGAGCTTAGATTGTTGTCCTCCCTTGGCTCCCCCCTCCTTGGAAGCCCATGGTCATGCCAATGCCCTTCTTCCTCCTCGGGCTCTTCTCTCCTTGGACCTCTCCTTGGTTGCAAGATGGGATTTGGTCTCCTTGGCAACCTCAAGTCAATGTCCTCAATCCTCCCAACAAGTCTATTGAGCGTTTCTTGAAGCTCTCTCATGGTTGGCTCATCATTGTTCCTCACCTCCATCCTCCTATCCTCTTGGCCCTCCATACTCCTGGAAATAACAAAGATCCTCACAAACACTCACCTCACGTGTTTCACTCAAAGATGAATACTCAAACACTCAATTTGTTAGTGAGATATTGCTATTCAAAGAGTTCTCAAAAGTTCTAAGAAGACTATCCTCAAAGCACACAAGAAAACCTGAATTTTCGAAGAACTATTTTGACTCCAAAAGAGGTGGGCTAAACAAGCTTTAAAAGACTCTAGGAAGCCCTTGCAATTGATGATCACAAGAACCACAAAGAAAGCTTTTTGGCTTAAAACAATGGGATAGGTTTTCGGGCGCAAAAACTTCCAACAATTTCGAGAAAACTCCTTTTCCTTTGCAAGCTCTTTCTTTTGTTCTTTTCTTTTCTTTTCTTTGTTCTTTTTCTCTTTTCTCCTTTTTTTTTTTTTCTCTCTTTTTGCTTGCTGTTTTGATACTAAAACAACTTTCTCCTTCAAGTTCCTTGCTGCCAAAGACAAAAGTTAGAATTCTTCTCGGACAAAACAAGAAACTAGTGAAATTGGCACAATTTGAAGCAACTTTTTGATACCGAAAATTCCTGAACTTGGATCCTTCTTTTTTTTTTTGAAGTTTTCTGGACTCTAAGATGCTGGAAACAACGAAAACAAGAAAGATTATTAGGGCTGGACACAAAACAGAAAGATAAGAATTAAACAAGAACAATTGAATTGAAACCGAGAACACTAGACAACACGGATTGACATCTTTTTGGTGTTTTTGTGACTTTCGGATTTGAACAAGGATGGAACGAAAAGACAGACCTGAAACAAGAAGAGAACAGATTAAAACAGAGAATTAAAACATGAAAATTACTGGACAGAATTGAAAGAAAAACGAAGAGAAACAAGAACACAAAGATATGTCCTTCAATGGAACTTGTGGCTCTGATACCAACTGATGCGAACCCCTATGGTATAAAGACCATGAAACGCGCCCAAGATGAGATTCAAGCTCCACAAGACATCAAAAAGACTGGGTTTAAAACCCCCACCCCTAATCAACCTGTGATTAGAAACAAGAAGTATAGAACTCCAAGAACACAAGCACACTTGTGCACCAAGGCAGTCCGCCAAGAACCAAAGAGAAAACCTCTCCAAAGAGCAATATTATTTCGGCAATAATCTGTATGTTTACATCCAGAATATGTGCCTTTATATAGGCCTAAACTAGGGTTAAAAGCTAGGCAAAATTCGCAGCCTAAATCCCTTAGGAATCCTAGATACAAAGACATAGGAAATCCTAGTCAAATTAGGACTCTAATTCCTAGTTTGAACAAGTTTAATAAATGCAGCGTATTCCACTTGCCCAAAACGATTTAAAACTATTCCAAAGCCTAAATAACTTCCTAAATAATGTATCTAAATAGGATTTGAACGAAAATAAAATATAAATACAAGATTAAACCCGAAAACTCCCAAATAGCCTTTTTGGGTGCATTTTGGGCACTTTAAGGTTCTCTCTTGTATCTTCAGCTCCAAGCTTGAATCTTTGGGTTCCAATGGCATGAATCTTCATATTAGATGTGGTAATGAAGGTCTGGAAAGTTAGAGCTCAAAAATCCAGCTTGTGGACACAAAAATGCATCAAGAACACTTAAGGTGGCTCAAATGGTGCACTTTGAGTGGTGTCCTTGGTGTCCTTTATTTATGGCTTGTCTAAGCACTCCAGAACTGAGTACCAAGCATATCCATCATCTCCATATGGTGTCTTGAAAGTTCCAGCAGCTCCTTGTGAAGTTCCATGTCCATTCTCCATGAAGAAACTTGAAACAAAGCCTTGTAGTGCACTTGAGAGCTCCTTAGCTTTCTTCCTTGTCATAGGTCCACTAGAAACCTTCAATGGGTCCTTGCCTTCTCCATGTGTGCCTTCCTTGATCATATCAAGTGTGAAGTACATAACGATGGCAGTGAAGTGAGGATTTCTAGAGCCCAAAGTTAGTACTAACTAGTGTTAAAATTCTCCAAAGACTAAGCATTAGCTTGTGGAGGGCTGCCATAGTGATTTACTTTAGTTTATTGCATGTTTTATGGACTAACCTATGGTTTATGTTGTGTCCGCATTTCATGTGTTTGTTGGTTGTAAATGGCTGCTGCATTTGGTTGCTATATCTTGCATATATGGATTCTTGTTTTTTTTAGTGTATTTGGATGCAATTTTTAATTAGGGTCACATTTCCTTAAGAAACCAAGTCTTTCCCTTACTAAGTTTCACAATGAAACTTACTCCCCTCAATTCTGGCATTTCTGGTCCAGCAGAAAGATCACATCCAAAATGACCTTTGTTAGTTGAGTTTTGATCTAAAATTTCAGGTATCTTAACTTCCCTATATCTAGTTATGGTCTAGAGAGTTTGGTGATTTTAGGAGGACATTAGGTATTTTTAGTGATCGTGCTTATTGTGTTATGCAGTTGCTGTCCAGCATCCTATTAATAGAGTCCATTGTGTCTCAGGCACTCCTATAACTTAGGGTGCATATTTAGTTGATTTAAGACCATTATGTAGTGCACGTATTCATATACATGTAGTGTATGTAAAATGAGACAAGTATGTGAACATTTGAGTAATGTTTTGGCTATGTATGTGATGTGGTGCAAACCTGCCTAAATGTGAATGATAGGCTGCTTACTTGTAAATTCTATTTTTGCAACATATAGTTGCTAGATGCAAGATCATGTAATTCCTATATATATTTGACATGTATGGCATAGCCTTGGAGGGCTTACCCCCTGTGAATGAAGTGTTTGCACAATTATGAAATTTTGAATTGGCAAAATGGTCATAAAGTGATAAGAATTTTGACTCTGCACTCAAAGTTCTATATCTCCCTGTGTAGAATCAATCTTGGCATGAAATTTTGACCATAGCTAAATCACATCTAGTGTTTGAATTGGGATTTAAAATTTTTGAATTTGGAGCCTTGTAGCCAAAGATATGAATTTGTAAAGTTGGCTAGGTTACTATTCATTTGGTCAAAATTTTGTAACCAACTTCAAATATCCATAACTTGGTCCATAGGTGGGCTATTGATGTAAAACCAAGTTTTTTGGTTTCCTTAAGGACTCTACTTGATAATGAAGTAAATAAAACATGGGTTTACATTGCCAGATTAATATAGTTTTTTGGAAGAAGTTTTAGGTGTAGTGGCTGGTCACTTACACTTAATAAGATTACCTAATGTGTGGTAGACAAGATTAAGACTTGTGCTATTGTTTTCCTTCCTTACTGCCATGGTGTGCATAAAATGTGAATATCTCTGTAATAGTTGGACCAATATGAATGCATTTATATAGTGCACAAGAGGGCTACTTGGGTATGTACACTAAGGGTTTTGTTCTTATGGCCTATAGAACATACCAATCCTGGGAGTTTTAAATGCACAATTTTGGCACCATAACTGGACTAGCCCGGAGTGGGTAACAGATGTTGGTATTAGAGCATGGTTTACATATGTACATACCATATAGTTGCATTGCATGCTAGCTACATACATGAACTCAGTGTGGTCAACTGCTAGTGTTAAGTACAATTGAAATACCTATGATCTTTATATGTGCTCTATGATGAATCATCAATGTAGGAAGTAAACATGGTTGACAAAAGGAGAGGGGAACCACCCCGAAGGTCTCCTACTAAGTCTGGGTGACAAAGAAGGGGATAGAATATAGGGAATCAGGGCCAACAAGTGGCACTAATCCCTGAAGTGCCACAGGTTTGGTTAGAGCTTCAGAGGAACTTAGCTCTAATCAATGAAAACTTAGTAAGGCTTATTCAAGCACAACATCAAGGAGTTCTAATAGCACAACCAGAAGCAGTTAAGGATCCATAGCAACAAATAGAAGAGGAAGCTAGGAACACATCGGAACATGTTCCTTCTGGAAGAATAGGAAATAAAAATGATGAAGTTGATGAGGTGGAAGATGAGGATAGAAGAAATTCAAGAGGCAGAAGAGTAAGATTTGAGATTGGTCAGGTGTCCACAATCAAACCCTTAGTCTATGACCATTCTTCCACTAGGAATGAGATAAAGGAAAACCATGAGAGAAGGGGAAGGAGAAGGCATAGAGAGCATCACCATGCTAAGGAGTCTCACAGATCTAGGAGACAGAGAGTAGAGTATCTAGAAGGCCTAGATGAGGTTAGACTATAAAGGAGGTTCCAAGGACTAAGGCGTCCACAGTTTGATGGAAGACCATGACCAGAAAGAGCTGAGGACTAGTTAATCTTTATAGAAAAGACGTTTGAGAGGATGCCACTCAACTCTACCAAAAATTGTCACTGGCTACTTACAACTTGGTAGGCAGTGCAGAGATGTGGTCGAGAAACACCAGAGTTAGGTATGCTCTCCAGAGGGGCAGAAGGCCAGGAAGAGATATTGTGATGAGCTAGCTAGAGTTCACTCAGCTGTTTCAAGAGTAGTACATCAGTGATGCCATCAAGGATATGAAGCAAGCCAAATTTGATGCTCTAAGGCAAGAGAACCTCAGTGTCCTAAAGCATGAGCATAAATTCAATCAGTTGGTGAAGTATTCTCCTCAGTATCATGGACTGGAGGAGTTAAAGGCCAAAACATTTATCAGAGGCCTAACATCAGACATCAAAAAGGTTGTAAGACCTTTTGGAGTAGTCACATACTATGAAGTAGTGCAGAAAACTCTATTCATAGAGTAAAAGGAGAGTGAGACTAGGTACTTTCCCAGTGGACTAGGGGAAAGTAGCTAGGCAGGTGGCAAGCAAAAAAAGCCACCACATGGCAAGGGTATTGACAAGAGTTCCCATCTTGGTGGTGGGGGCAAGGTTAAGGGGAAGTCCCCTAGCCAAAGGTGCCCTAAATGCAAGAAGTTTCATGGAAAGAAACCTTGCTATTTTGATACTTAAGCTTGGCTAAGGTGTGGTGCAATGGATCATTGGATCAAAGATTGCCCACATGTGCAAGGAAGAAGGTCACAACACCAAGCTCCAGTGAGACCTACTAGAGTAGGACCCAGAGACGCAGCATCCAGGGAGGGACATCAAAGAATAGTTCCTCCAGTGCAAAGGCCTCCAATGCAAGAACTTGGCAGAGTGTTCCAAGTGGAAAGGCCAGAGACATCACAGTAAGGAGGAGCACTAAGAGGTAACATTTACCTTAATGGTATGCCTGTTAGTGTTCTGTTTGATACTGGTGCATCTGTGTGTACAGTGGCTAGGAAATTTGTTGATGCCATGAAATTGCCTACTAAAATCATGCCCAGGATATCCTTAGTTAAAATAGTTCCCTGCCTTCCATCAAGATGTTTGTTCTTGTGGTGTTCAGGGGAGTAAATGGTACTGGCCTCTTTCCCCTTGCTTTTCGAGGTCTGCCCCTTCAGTGGTTGAATACTGAGGTTGGTGACTCTCACCCTCGGAGTTAATATGGTCAAACTTCGGGCGCCCATTTTAGCTCTTCGCCTGTCATGTGCTGCTCGGTCCTTCGGTAGAATTTTTTGAGGGTGTTAGGGGTATCTTCGGAGAATTCATAGAAGAGATGTGAGTCCTACCTGAGTCTCCTAATCATAGCGATGATTTAGATTTTGGGGTGAAAGTCTGACACATTGAGGGCTTTTCAGTTAAACCTCTCGACGTTGTCCCGAATAGTCTCCCCATTCTTTTGGGCTATATCAAACATCTGGACTAGCATCTTCGTTGTCGGCCTGCTTTTAATGAACTGCTGCGTGAATACGGTGTACAACTCCTGGAAACCTGTTATGGTTCTGGGGGCCAGGGAGTTGTACTACACAGTTGCCAGCCCCGACAAGGTGACTTTGAAACATTTGCAGAGGGTGGCACCATGCAGCACCATTCTCCTCCTATATTTCATCAAGTGGGCTTGGGGATTGCTACGCCCATCATATGTCTACACATGCGGTACTTGGAAGTCGCTGGGCGTTAGTTTTCAGGCCTTCACCTCAGTGCTTGGCCCAAGACAAAAATATAAGAAAGATACATAAAAGACATGAGGGACGCATATGAAAATGTGAATGGTGGTGTAAATGCAAAACCGAGAACTATTGGGTTTCAATCACAAAATTAAAATGGCTTAGGTTATAATGGCGAATAACAAAGATTGAGGACCATTTTGAATGTTTTTTCGGGTGCTAATCATGACACTAATAGCCATGGATGGACTATAGTGAGCCATGCAACTAATGGGAGCATTAGGACTAGAATTAGTCCATTTTTAACACCATTTGGCACTAACCCGGAATGCATGACTTCAATTAAGCCGAAAGCCATTAGTTTCAGTCAAAGCTCTAATTTCCAAGTCAAGGAAGTGTTCTTCATGTTCTTGGGTGGAAGGTTTTGGGAATCATGCCAAATTGTTGGTGATTAAAGCTTGAATTGAAGAATCAAGCTTGGAATTGATTGTTTCAGCACTAGGCGACCTTAGACTTAAAGTTTCAAGCTTCATTTTGGACAGTCAAGTGTTAACCAAGAGCTAAAGCTTGTGTTTTGGTAAGGTTTCATGAATTCTACTTGATTTTGGTAATGATTCCATGTTCAAGTAGGTTAATGGCATCTAAGTGATAGTAAATTGAGCTATATGATTTAGTTTGCTAGATGGGGCATATGGAAACCTTTGGGTTTATATGGTTCTTGATTAGCTAATCAATAATGGCAAGTACTAAAGTTATTGGTAAGTAGGCCAACTTATCTTTGAACTTGGAGCTCTAGTGGATTGGAGATTGAATGGCAAAGCTTGGAGTGCAAGGATTGTGTTTGTACTTGCTAGTGGTTTCGGCCGAGAAAGGCATTGTGGTGTGTGTGTGTGTTGTGTGCTTTGCTTGATTGGATGTGCTTGCTAACCATTTGTAGTTAGTGTTATCAGGTATATACGTGTCTTGGCTAGCATGTGTATATGTTATTATTCTTGTATTTTGGTGTTTTCCATGTTTTTCTTGCAGCTCAAGTAAAGCTAGTGGAGGTTAAGCTTTCGGGCTTAGCTAAATAAACTCTTTGGAGTTGTAGTGAACCTTACTGAGTTATATACTTATGCCCTTTATTGGTTGTGTTTTAGGGAAAGGATTAGAGCTTGAGTGATTGTGATTGTGTTGCTTCTACGCTAAGTTAGTACACTTTTGTCAAGGTATGTGCCAAAACCAAGAGCTTGGCTTGTTAAGTACAATGTGTAAGTCTTATGTTTGATGTATAAACTCAAGAGTTTGAGGTTTGCAGGTTTTGAATAGAGTTGTGGGACAAGTCTAAGAGGAGCTATGGATGTACGTTCATGGGCACTAGTATGGCGGTTTGCTTTTATGACTATGAACTTGGTCATAGATCTTGTCCTCCAATGTTTGATTTTGTATTGTACCTTCAAGGTAATTCTCGGGTATTATAGGTAAGATGGACCTGTAATGCATAACTTGTGCTTGTTTTTGGACAATGAGTACTCTTGGTATGTTGCCAAGTAAGTAGTACTTTGAGGAGGCCATTTTGTGTATGTATATGCCTCGGAGAACTATGGTTTTTGTGTAGATATGTTGAATGGATGAATGCCAAGTTATGTTTTGTCTATATGATTATGGAATTGCCCTTGTGCACTAAACCTCTTGTGATCTTTAGTTAGGCCGAATGTGCATGGACATGAAAAGTGTGATTTTAAAACTTGGAATGTTATGGGCTTTTTGGTTGCTACACATTGAATAGCACACTTAATGAGCACACACCATAGACACTTAAAGATAAAAGTGTAATTCCTTGCCTTGTGTTGCAAGTTATTGTTAAAGCCTTGCCTTGCGTTGCAAGTAACTTATGGGCCTTGCCTTGTGCTTCAAGTAAAGTATATAGAACTGCTCTATAAGCCTCCTGGGGCACCTCCCAGGCCTTAACCTTAAGAAAATAAGACTTAAGCTATAAGTTTGAAAGTTGGCCGAAACTAAAGTGTACTCATACCACTTAAAAATACAAGTGTTTGGTATCTTTCATAGTAGCTTGGTGAGTGGCACTGAGAGTGCACAGGCTGGGGCCGGTGTGGGGTGTCATATTAGTGCCTCTACTGTCATATGGATGAAGGAGGACTTCTCTCCGGTGAAAAGCTCCAACAGCCTTGACTTGATAGGCTTTCGAGAAACCTATTTTTCCACCTTTTCCAACCTTTCCAGGATTTTCTCCAATAGCATGGTAGTACCATCCTCTCTTCATTGCCTGGTAGCCACAGGAAATGGAGAATCGTGTCTTCTTTTCGGCGAGTAACTTCTCTAGCATGGGGATAGGGATTTCTCGTCTGGGGATGGACTTCACCGGTGGGAAGTTCTGGCCTTTTTGACCCAGTTCCTGCAGTACAACATCCCCAGGACGGTATGTTCTCTGTTCATGACTCATCGTGAGAACCCCAGCTTCCAGAGCTCTGATGAGGTGACTTGTGAGTTTTCTCCGGATGTGGGTCCGGAAAGGATGCTCTTTCTTTTAGAGGTGCTGCTGACCACCTTTGGTCGAGTTGTTGTGTCATTTCAGCCATGATAAAGTTCTAAAAATCATGGAGGAAGCCCATTGTGACCATTAGAGGATGTTCGTCCTCTGGCAGGGAAGTCTCTACTGTAGGCTACTCAGTTGTTGCTTGACTTTCCAGTGCAAACTGGGACCTCGGGAGTCCCTTGTCCTTTGAACACCAGGTCTTAACAACAGCGACTTGAGAATGGGTCCCCACTGACGGTGCCAAATGATGCCCATTAGCAACTTTTTTGTTTCACATGCTGGACCTGAGAGAGACTTGCAGTGAGAAGGTATCTGCAAGATCTTGAAAAAAGCGAGTTAGGAGCTCCTCGGAGTATGTTCCCAAAGGAGGAACCTCCAATGCCCAAGTCAATTTATGGGAGAGAAGTCATTTAAGAGTAGAGAGTAAGAGGGAGAGAGTCTCGTGTCCTTTACCTAGGAATGTCCCGAGTATTTATAGGAGGATGGGAGAAGGCCGTTTTACACAACTTGCTCAAATTAGGACACGTGTTCAGCTATATCTATTATGTACCTTCAGAGGCAGGCATCTCTAGCTGGCTGTAGGTAGTTCTGGCCAGAGGGTAAGGGTGTGTGCGAGGCCTCTGGGTCAAAGATCCCTCAACTATATTTTTCATTTTTCTTTAAGATCCCTTCAGAAGTGTAAGACCTCCTCGGGCCGGAATTTTCCTCAAGGGTGGGGAAGGCCATTTGGAATGGTAGACCATCTTCGGGGGACCTTTTCTCTATTGAGGATGGTGGACTTATAATCTTGAAGTTGGTAGTATGCAAATTCGAGGGTGGTGATGTGCCTTTTTCTTAGAGTCAGCTATGTGTATTACCGAGGGTGGTGGAGAGATTCCTCTCGAGGTTGGTGTTATAAAGTCCTGAGGGTGGTGTTAGATTCCTTCGAGGGAGAAGGTCTTTGTGGGTGGTAGCCCTTCGGCTATCACTTGCAAACTTCACATACATGTAAAACATGTTGCATAGATGACAACCAACTATTACAAGCCAACCAATGATGCATTATAACATCATTCCAATCAATACAAACCTCATAGTCCACCATGATTCAACCTTGCCCACTAACTAATGTTATTCCTAGAACTACTTGAATTCATCAAGCAAAATCATTCTAATAACATCAATTGAACATGAAAACACAACTCCCTTACCTTAACTTTACTTCACAAGAAAAAAACAAGGAACTCTTCCTCAAAGACTCAAGTCCTACTAAGCTCCACCTAGTTCCAAGCAACCAAAGGCACAAATTACATAGTTTCTACCTTCTAACTAAAACCCAAGTTTCACAACATCTGATGAACAAGAATTTGATGGGTTTTGGGAACCAAACAGTGCTGCGGAATTTAACTGAAAATCTCTAGGATCCAAGTGAAACGGGGTAAACAGGGTGTTCAAAAATTTTCATACCTAATTTTTGATTGAGATCTCTCACTCAACAGAAGAGTCGAATCACAAAACCTGAATAGTTGACGTGCTCAGGCTCTCTATGGTATCCACACGAGCCTCTCGGGATCCCCACATCTCGGCAGATGCATTTCTCTTGCGCTCGCAGTGCTAGCTTGCGTCCTCCAAGGAATTGCAAGAGAAGAGTGCGGCTACCCTTTTGGGAGGCTAGGGCAAGGAGACCTGTGAATTTCTCACTAGAAGTTTTATTTATAGTGAGACTCAACTTCCAGGCCTAATAGGTTTCAAAGCCCTAATCCAATTAGGCTTTAATTTCAGGCTTAATAATGGCTCAACTATTGGGCCCATTATTAATACGAAATTATTGTGAAACCATAACCCAAATAATCAGCCCATGCACTCTAATGATCCAAATAGCTCTATGTGTGCGACCCAATAGGCTCTTACCACATTGGCAATGATCATAAATCACATTTATGATCATAAGCAACGAGCGGTGTCTAGCAATACATCATCGCTACCCAAGTGACAAGATTGTCAATGATTTGACTAAACCTTTATGATCATCACCGATATATACCATTGTCCCTTTGTGCAAGATATCAAGACTAAGCACGAGACATGGAATGTGTCACTCTCGTATAGCCCAATCTTTGGTTTCTTGATTACCGAGTAGACCAACTTAAACTGATGACATTGATATCGTATATCAACTCATCCGAGCACGGCCATGCATTTTTCTAAGTCTTACTCTATCAAGGGGCCTGAAGATATCACTCCCGTTACATAGGAGGGACAAATCCCATCTTGATCATACAAATCCCTCCGCATGATATGTGACATACCGAATGACCTCCTTCAAGTTCACTCAGTTACGAGCAACAAAGCAAAGTATCAAAGTATGTGACTCACATGTAGGGAACCTTGATGATCTTAGGTCAAAGGACTACATATACCATGATCACTATAAGAATCACTTATGACACTCATATAATGATCCATGTAGTGTTCTCATGGTGGGTCGGCCTAGTACACAAGTTCTCCAACTTGTACCCATATGTGGACTACATACCTCATATTAGTCTCCACATATGCTAGTCATTATGTATTATTGCAACCCGATCCACAATAATACTAGACCAGGGACGTTTAAGAATATCATTATTCTAGGGTTACAATTGTGTTTGTTAAGTTACGCAGAAACAAAACAACAAACATAATTGCTAGATTAATGCCTTAAAATATCATGACTCAATGTGAAAAAATACAATCATCTCATGATTGGCTTTTGGGCACAACAATAACAGAATTCACCAAGAACTCAAGTGTTACCCCACATAAAAAATAAGGGATAGTGGAAAACTGTTAGTGTTGTGCCCAAAAGCCAATCATGAGATGATTGTATTTTTGCACATTGAGTCATGATATTTTATTAAAGCATTAATCCAGCAATTATGTTTGTTGTTCTGTTTCTGTGTAACATAATAAACATAATTGTAACCCTAGAATAATGATATTCTCAAATGTCCCTGGTCTAGTATTATTGTGGAGTGGGTTCCAATACTACATAACGACTAGCATATTTGGAGACTAATATGAGATATGTAGTCTACATATGGGTACAAGTTGGAGAACTTGTGTACTGGACCTACCCACCATGAGAACACTACATGGATCGTTATATGAGTGTCATAAGTGATTCCCATAGTGACCATGGTATATGTAGTCCTTCGACCTAAGATCATCAAGGTTCCCTATGTGTGAGTCACATACTTTGATACTTTCCTTTTGTTGCTCGTAACTGAGTGAACTTGAAGGAGATCATTGGGTCTGTCGCATATCATGTGAAGGGATTTGTATGATCAAGATGGGATTTGTCCCTCCTATGTAACGGGAGTGATATCTTCGGGCCCCTTGATAGAGTGAGACTTAGAAAATAAGCATGGCCATGCTCAAATGAGTTGATATACAATATCAATGTCATCAGTTTAAGTTGGTCTACTTGGTAATCAAGAAACCAAAGATTGTGCTATACGAGAGTGACACTTTCCATGTCTCGTGCTTAGTCTTGATATCTTGGACAAAGGGACAATGGCATATATCGATGATGATCATAATGGTTTAGTTGAATCACCGATAATCTTGTCACTTGGGTAGCAATGATGTGTTGCTAAACACCGCTCATTGCTTATGACCATAAATGTGATTTATGATCATTGCTAACATGGTAAGAGCCTATTGGGTCGCACACATAGAGCTATTTGGATCATTAGAGTGCATGGGCTAATAATTTGGGTTTTGGTTTCACAATAATTTCGTATTAATAGTGGGCCCAATAGCTGAGCCATTATTAAGCCCAAAATTAAAGCCTAATTGGATTAGGGGTTTGAAACCCATTAGGCCTAGAAGTTGAGTCTCACTATAAATACAACTTTTAGTGAGAAATTCACTAGCTTCTTGCCCTAGCCTCCCAAAAAGGACAGCCACACTCTTCCCTTGCAATTCCTTGGAGGACGCAAGCTAGCACTGCGAGCACAAGAGAAACGTATCTGCCGGGACATGGTGGAAGGGTGGTGATCCCGAGAAGCTTGTGTGGATACCATAGAGAGCTTGAACACATCAACTGTTCAGGTTTTATGATTCGACTCTACAGTTGAGTGAGAGATCTCAACCAAAAATTAATTATGAAAATTTTTGAACACCCGGTTTACCCCATTTCACTTGGATCCTAAAGGGTTTCGGTTAAATTCCACTGTGCTGTTTGGCTCCTGAAACCCAACAAAAACTTTGTTCCAAGCTTCAAAAACATAAAATCCTTCTTGAAACATGCCTTCCATGGCTTGTATATCCTTGGTAGCTTTAATTCCTATAAAAAAAACTCTTGGTTTTGGGCCTAGAATCAGATAAAATTGGTAGACATAAGGGTAAGGTTGGGTTTGAAGTTAAAAATGGCAGCCTTCCCCTCCTTAACCAATTTTATATGCCATTTAACCATGAAGCTATCAAAGAATTTAAAAAGTTACAAATAAGTCCCCTCCCTTAGGTAACCTTAGTCAAACTTGGTCAAATATTGTTTATTTCAGCTAAGTTTCGGTTAAAGTTAGAAGTTTGGTTATAAAAACTCATTTTCAACACTCAAGACCTAGCTTAACTATTCAGGATTCAAAAATTACCATTATGCCCACAAACCTTATTTAGTGCGGTAATCTCCTCGAAACTTAGTGAACTTTGATAAACTTACTCATTCTTGCTATGTGAACTTGAATTAAGGTTTCAAACTTAATTCAAAGGACTTTACCTTCTTCAAACAAGCCTTTAGCTGGGAGAACCATAACATGGGTTGCCTCCAAAGAAGTGCTTGGTTCAACATCGTCGGCCCAATGTTATCCTTAATGACTCAATGAGGCTTTTCCTTCTTCAACATCCTCACTTCTGCATGACCATCTTCCTTGTGATGGAAAGCTGGATTGAAAACTCCTTTAAGGTTCAGCCTGATATTCACTAGGGCCTTTTCAGAAAGTATTTTGGCAAGTTGACCCAACTGGGTCTCAAAATTCTACTTACTAGCTTTCATATTTCATAGCTCCGGTTCCATCACATCGATCAAAGCATTAGATTGATGTATGAACTTGGAAATTAATTACCCAACAATTAAACTCTTTTCTTATTGCGATCCAGGTTGATAACCAGCCATTTGTTGCCTTTGATTACTCCAAGAAATATTTTGATGACTCTTCCACCCCAGGTAATACATGTTGTTGTATGGATTACTCTACGACCTCTTTGGATTTCCAAAAAATTTTACCTGCTCAGTTTTTTCCAACCAATTAGACATCTGACATTCACTACCCAAATGACCATCTCCATCAACTTTGCATTGTAACCCCGCTTGCTTTTGAATAGCTAAAAAATTTCTAAATTCTCTCGTTAAAACTTTAACTTGGCTTAATCCTAGATGATGATTGTTGCTGAGTAAGCATCAAAATTTTGAATTGTTATTGATCTATTTAGCTTAATCCTAGATGATGATTGTCATTGATAGTTGCTCATCACCATTTCTTCAATCAAATCTTAAGTTGCTTTAGGTGTCTTGCTATTCAAAGAACCACAGCTACTGCATCTATCATATGCTTGGAAGCATAGCTCAAACCATATTAAAATGGTTGTACTTCTATCTATGTTGGTAATCGATAATGCAGACACCTTCTCAACAAGACCTTGAACCTTTCATATGCTTCATAAAACATTTCTAAATCTATCTGCCTGAAAGTGGAGATAACATTATAGAATTTCACAGTTGTGGCTAGAGGAAAATACTTCAATAAAAGCTTATAGGCAAGAGCATTCCAAGTGGCATAAGAACCTTTTGGAAATGAATTCAACCATTGCTTAACTCTTCCTCTCAACAAGAACGGGAATAGTCTCAATCGAATGCTATCCTCACTAAGTCCATTAACTCCGAATGTATCACATATCTCCAAGATGTGATTGATGTCACTTGGGACCTCTCAAAGATAAGAGTTTCCTCAAAGTTCTTTTAATTTTTGGATATGCTTCAACCACTTCACCAAGCTGGCTACGAGCCAAACACCAAAATTCCCACAAGAAAAAAAGATGTAATCAACAAACTAAAAATAACTAAAAACTTAAAGAAAAATACTACAATAAAATAAATGGCTAGATTAGCAAATATTAATTTTTCATGTAGCAAAATCAACAAATGTCCCCTAGCAACAGCGCCATAAAGCTTGGTGTGTTCGTAGTTGATATGTTATAGCCCTTTTGGCATAATGATTTTGTGAGTGATGTAAGTTCATAAATCCTTAGCTTAAACACCTTAATTAGAGGTTAATTAGCAAAATCAAGTAAGTTATTAAAGGTTTAGTAGGTTTGGAGTGGTTTATGGAACTAGTTTTGCCTGACGACAAAATGGTCATTTTACACCTCGAAGCATTGGGATGAGTCACGGGAGTAAAAATGATGTTTTTAAAACCAAAACCCAAGCTAATTAAGCATTTTATTAAGTGTTTAAAGACATAGTTACTATTTAGGGAAGGGGTTTTTTTGTCAAAAATTTAAAAGCATGGGGAGGGGGATGTTTGTTAGTTTAAAACTTGAGGAAGAGGTTGTTTTTGGGATACTATTACCTCATATTCTCCTTCATTTTTGTAGACTTCTCTTCCCCTCTCCATTTATTTCTCATTTGACTTCAAATTCATGATTTTTTTTAAATTGGCTTAAAATTCATTAATTTTATTATTTTTTTGAAATTGGAAAGCTTTTTTGGTACCCAAGTGGGAGGAGGCAAGCTTTGCACTTCTTTTCCAAGTTTTGAAGCTTGGAGAAGTGTTTTTCACCTTGGGCTTGGGTTTATGCATGAGGTACTCTTTTCCCATTGATGATTTCATATTTCTTGAGCTTAATTAGGTTTCAGTTTTGTTGAGTTAGCATTAATTTGGTGCCATATACCTTGTTTGTGCCTTGGAACCTAGGAAACCTAGAGGATCCTTTGGAATTGGAAATTCTTGGCTTATGGTTCTTAATGATTTCTAGTTCTTATGTAATTTAGGTGACAGATTTATAATTCATGCTTGTTTCATGCCATTCATAGCTTGCTTATGCTAGAATTCAAATATTTTTGTGAATGGTAGTGATTGGTGAAAGTGAAGGTTATGGTGGACTAGTATGTTTGCCTAACTTGATGTGGTGTTTTGGTACATCTCAAGCTTGGTAAGAATGGTGCATTGTGCATAGTGCATGTGCACATATAGGTTTGAGGCAACTAGAGGTGTCCTCAGGGCCATTAGGAGGCATTGGAAGCCATTAAAATAGCTCTGGGGCATAACCTAGAATTTCTAGGCAAAAAGGTTTGGGATGCATCACCAAGGGTTGGGGACATGTCGCCAAGCCCTTGTGCTAGAAACCAAAAAGTTTCAAACTATGGCAATGTTAGTGTCGTGCCCAAAAGCCAATCATGAGATGATTGTATTTTGCACATTGAGTCATGATATTTTATTAAGGCATTAATCCAGTAATTATGTTTGTTATTTTGTTTCTGTGCAACGTAATAAACATAAATATAACCCTAGAATAATGATAATCTTTAATGTCCCTGGTCTAGTATTATCGTGGAGCAAGTTACAATAATACATAATGACTAACATATGTGGAGACTAATATGAGATATGTAGTCTACATATGGGTACAAGTTGGAGAACTTGTGTACTGGACCAACCCAGCATGAGAATGCTACATGGATCATTATATGAGTGTCATAAATGATTCTCGTAGTGATCATGGTATATGAAGTACTTAGAACTAAGGTCCTCAAGGTTCCCTACATGTGAGTCATATACTTTTATAATTCCCTTTGTTTCTCGTAACTGAGTGAACTTGAAGGAGGTCACTAGGTATGTCATATATCATGTAGAAGGTTTTGTATGATCAAGATGGGATTTGTCCCTCCTATGTAATAGGAGTGATATCTATGAGCCCCTTGATAGAGTGAGACTTAGAAAATGGATGGCCATGCTCGAATGAGTTGATATACGATATCAATGTCATCAGTTCAAAATTAGTCTGCTCAGTAATCAAGAAACCAAAGATTGGGCTATACGAGAATGACAAATTCCATGTCTTGTGCTTAGTCTTGATATCTTGGACAAAGGGACAATGGCATATACAGATAATGGTCATAAAGGTTTAGTCGAATCACTGACAATCTTGTCACTTGAGTAGCAATGATGTGTTGCTAGACACTGCTCATTGCTTTTTATCATAAATGTGATTTATGATCACTGCCAACGTGGTAAGAGCTTATTGGGTGACACACATAAAGCCTATTTGGATTATTTGAGTGCTAATTTATTTGGGTTATGGTTTTATGATAATTTCATATTAATAATTGGCCCAAAAGTTGAGTCATTATTAAAACCAAAATTAAACCTAATTGGATTAAGGCTTTGAAACCCATTAGGCTTGGAAGTTGAGTCTCACTATAAATACATCATATAGTGAGAAATTCGTAGCTCTTTCCCTAGCCTCCCAAAAAGTGACAGTCGCACTCTTCTCTTGTTATTCCTTAGAAGACACAAGCTAACACTATGAGTACAAGAGAAATGCATCTACCAAGATGTGGTGGAGGTGTGGTGATCCCGAGAGGCTCGTGTGGATACCATAGAGAGCTTGAACATGTCAACTGTTCAGGTTTTGTGAATCGACTCAATAGTTTGGTGGAAGATCTCAACTGAAATTAGGTGTGAAAAATTTCAAATAACCGGTTTACCCCATTTCGCTTGGATCCTGGAGGGTTTCGATTATATTCTTCTACACTTGTTTGGCTCCCAAAACCCTACAGGCAATGTGTCCCCAAGGGTCGGTGACACGTGCCCACAGGTAAAATGCTTGAACCCGCTAACTTCAACACCCTTGTAGTATTTTAGCCATAATTTTTGACTCAAGTGTCCAATTAAGGTGATTCAAGATTCCATAAAAAGCTAAGAGCTAGGGCTATGAGTTTAATGATTTCAACAAGCCTGAATCAAACTAAGCCTGATTGAATTTTCATTTCAAAGTAAGGTGAAATTAGGGTTAATAAGCCACAAAAGAGCACCAACAGTAGAGTGAAGAGTTTAGCACCATTAGGAGCCTAGCCGGGCCTTTGAGTTTGAGAACCCGATACAAGAACTTAGTGTACCTAAGTAGGTTATGTGTAACCTAGAGATTGTGACGCAACCATGGCATTTTCCTCTCCACTATGGTGAACCTAGTAATTATGGATATGTATGTGCCTTCAGTGAAGGTTTAGTGCACTTGTAGCCCAGAAAAGATTATTTGAGGTGCAAGTGACAACCTAGTGCACTCTTGGTATGGTTTTGAAGTAGAAGCTTAGTACACAAGTGACAAGTCCATGAACTTGAGGCACTATGTGAGGGCTTAATAAACCTAGTAAGGCCCTTGGAGCTCATGCGAGGTGCATCCACCATGTTCACCAGTACAACAAACAAGGGAAGGTTATTTAGTGAGCTTAACTCACTATGGCATCAAAAATCCAAGGCTTGGTAGGAGTGATTTAAGGGCTAGAACTCGGTGTAAGAATGTAGTGACGTTCATGTGAGGACTAGGAAGAGGTGAAGTCCCAAGAGACTAGAATATATGCGCATATTTTAGCCTTCAAACTACAAGTGCACACATTAATCTTTATATATAGTGCATATATAAATGTCCTATGTATTTTTCTTATAGGTTGAAGGATCCATTACTAAGAATCCTTAATTCTCATTCCCTTACTATTTGTTTTGTAGATTTTTGGCTTGTAGAGCTGACAATTATTGAGGGTTGTTGAGCTAGGCTCATGAGCAAGTAATATGTTTGTTTCAATCTTTATGATTCTAGTTTTTTGGTTAACTTGTTGGTTAGGTTATGGTGCTAACTAAAATTGTTTATTTGGGCTCCTAGAGACTAGTGAAGCATAGGGAGGGACTTTGGAGCTTGCCACTGGGGGTTGCTGTGAGGTGGAAGCTTAATTATGGATTTCAGTAGTGTAGTTTTAGTGTATAGTTTTCATACACTAGTTACCTCCAATGCTCATGTTGAGTAGTGAACTCTAAGGTCACTATTGGATGTAAGCATGGTCTTCTATGTATGGATGCTTACATGTAGTTGATTATGCATAGTTAAACTGATAAATGTTTTGTATGCTTAGAGAATTTTTATGCTTTGTTTTAATGAAAAGCCTTGGTGATTTGTTATGTATTATTTACTTGTGTTATTGCTTATGTCAAAGAATTACCCATGCAAGGTAGCATAGCAGGTTAATTAAATAGAAGCACGAAGGTTTTAACTAGTGTGCACATATTCAATTAGCCAATTGTGACTAATGTGGCATACATTCTCATAGGTTTCTTGGGCAGGGCCACAAGGGGCCATGTCATCACAACAAACCATTCCTACTTTACTTATAATAATGTGGATGTTTCTAATCTCTTTATACTCAAATAAAAATGTGAGCTCATAGGCAAGCGCACCTATCACCAAAGTATAATAGTGGCAAGTACCAAGATCATTTTTCTCAACGAATGAAGGTTGTCTACTATACTCAATATCTCTCTATTATCTAACCAGAAATTAAGAGGATTTGTTTAATCAACTGCTATGAACTAACAAAATTAAACTAATGTAGTGAACTAAACTACTAACTATCAGCAAGCACCAGAAAAACAATTAAAACAATCAATGATAAGAAATCCTCATATTTAAAATAAAATTCCCCAAGAACTTCAATTGTGTTGCTTTTACTCTGGCTTAACAAGATTATGATTAACTTAGACCGTGGAGTACTACCTAATGTAGATTAATTCCCTATTATTCCTGTTACACTAACCTTATTCTTAAGTCACGGATAAGGTGTATAGGCCTACTGTACTTCCTAAGAACGCAATAATGTCTTATGACCCACTACTAGGTTTTATCCTAGTACATAGGTATTATATTACACTTATTACTGCTAGTTACAATAATATTCCTTTTATCCAATGACGATCCATAACAAACATACTGGATACTACCAAACACTTGCTTATCATCCTATCTTAAATTTATTGGGTAGCTACTATTAATCAAGGCAACAAATCACACTAGATAAAACACAAGAAAAATAGAAAATCATATTAAACAAAAAATAATCACATTCACAAAATCATCCTAGGGTTCATCTACTCTAAGCATAAGATAGGAAAAGTTTAGCTCATAGTGCCGTAAAATAAGTACCAAATAATCAAAACAAACCTAAGAAAAGAATGATCGATGGCTGAATCTCTTCCTCTCCAAGAAATCTTCGATCCAATGCTCATGAAAACGGTGTTGATCATCAGAATTGCTTTTGGTAGCCTTCCTCCATGAAAAACTTTTTTTTTCTATATCTTTTTCTAACTCCTTTCATCTATCTATCATTTTCCCTAAATTAACTTGAGAAATGTTAAACAATTAGACAAACACGTGCTGATACATGGCTGTGTTACTCCTCTGGACTTTAAAATTTTGCTTAATTCAACATAGTTTGGAACATGGGCGTGTAAGGCACTACAAGGGCATGTAAGCTCCAAAACTTCACTAAAATCCTTGTTGTCTCACATGAAGATGAGATGAATCCTAAAAACAAAATATGAACTAATTAGGCACCATATCCTAACAAAAGCACATCAAAAGACAAGAAAATCCATTGGAAAAACCTTTAGAAAACATAACTAAATATGAGTACATCATTGATCATCATAACTACCTCTACCAGCCTTTCTTTATGAAAACTTTCTTATTTTTCTGTGTTTTCTTGCCTCCCCTTAGTTCTCTGTTCTGTTTTCATGAAATAACCCGCAAGAAAACACTAACAACAGTCAAACACAGTTTAATACACAGTTGTGTTCAAGGCTTTGTAACTCCCCTAAAACTTAAAATCTCACCAATTAATAACACAATTTGACTCATAGGCATAAAGCTCAGATATGGGAGTCTAAGCCACTACATGGGCATGTTACAATGCATGCCTGCTCCAAACTTTTCCAAAACTTGTAGCTCAGCTCCAAAACTTTATAGATATCCTTCCTAAACCAAATGAAGCTTAAATATAACCTATATAAACTATGAACCAATTAAGCATGAAATCCTTACATAGGCACAACAAAAGATACGCAAATATAAGGGAAAAACATATAGAAAATATAGCTAAATATGAGTATATCAATAAGGAAATACGATAAGGTCTAAAAATCCCTATCCTTCATATCCATAGTCTACATAGGGTCTCATTCCTTCTAAGATCACAATAATCCAACTCATATGCAAGCAACTCTACTTGTTTACCAAAATTAAAAACCATGCTCACTTTCCCATATGGAATCACTTGATTTCCTAAACTCTTTGTACCAAACATTGGGTCATTGTCTAACCCAACTCATTGATTTGGTCTTAAAAACAAACAAGTACCATTCATTCTTACTTTTGGGCATCAGACTAAAGGTTATGATCCTAGGAAGTATTGGGGTTTACCAACTTACCTTCACTAAGAAGTAACTTGCTTTACATTCCAATTTTAACCCCAAATCCTTGTTTTCTCTTTCTTTCTATCCCTAAAAAAGCCTCCCAATTTCTCCCCTCAAACTTTTGGGCTTCAGACTAAAGGTTATGATCTTAGGAAGTATTGGGGTTTACCAACTTACCTTCACTAAGAAGTAACTTGCTTTACATTCCAATTTTAACCCCAAATCCTTGTTTTCCCTTTCTTTCTATCCTTAAAAAAGCCTCCCAATTTCTCCCCTCAAACTTTGGTTTTAAATCAAACTCAAATAATTAAGAAAAGCTAAAGCTAAGTCCAAGTGAAGGTAGAGAAGCTAAGCTTTTTATCAGAAGTTGTTCTTAGGTGGGAGTTAGTTATGGATCTCAATCGTGTAGTTCAGCGTATAGTTTTCATACACTAGTATGCCTCCGATGTTCATGAATGAGTAGTGAACTCTGTAGTCATTCTTAGGTGTGAACATAGTGAAAGCCGAAGGGTTATCAACTACAGAACATCTTAATTAGCAGACCTGACACCACCCTTGGCAATGGATACGACCAACCTTGGGATAAGGATCTACACTATCCTAAAAAATGTACATGACCAACCTTGGAAATGTAAGCCCACCACCCTCGGCAAAAGGAATACCTCTTGAAAACATCTTGCGCAGTCAACGGGCTTTCCCACTCACCTTCGAGGGAGATCTTATGTCCAAATGGGTCTCAAATCCCCGAGGAGTCCTAGGGGAGAAATGACAAATACAGTTGAAGGATCTCTGACAGAAACCTCGCACTCACCCCTACCCTCTAGGCGTAACCACCTATGGCCAATTAGAGATACCACTCTCTGAAGGTACGGACCAAAACCAGCCCAACATATGTCTTGATCTACTATGGCTGGGCATAACGGCCTCCTCCTCCAAGCCTCCCATAAATATTCAGGGGAGGCGGCCAGGTAAGACACAAGAAATACCTTCCTTTTATGTTTTCTACTATTGACAACTTCTCCCTTCGCATACTGACTTGGGTGTAAGAGATCCCTCCCTTGGAAATTCACCCTGAGGAGCTCCTAACCCTTATTCTTTAAGTGTTGTAGCTACTACTCAAATGAAGGTCTACCGTAGGCTCAACATGTCCTACATCGAAGATGTGCTTGAGCATCATTTGGCTTTGTTTGTGGGAAATCACTCCCAGGTCACTGTCGTGGAGACTTGGCATTCTGAGGACAAGGGTATTCTAATGTCCCAGTCCGCGCCTGAGCCTCCGATGGTGAATGACCAAGCACCCCTAGAGCCTTCCCTGCAAAAGGATGAGCATCCTCTGATGATCACTATGGGCTTCCTATGCGACTTACAGTGCTCTATAGTGGCCAAAATGACGCAGCAACTCAGGCAAAAATGGTTGCATTTGCACTCGCATGCAAGGACCCCTTCCCTAGAGGCACATCTGCAGAGAGGGCACCGGTCATCTCACCGAAGTTCCCCAAATTAGAGCTTCCATGGGGAGTCTTCAACAGAGAGGCCGCCATCTTATGGGTGGTACACAACCAAGTCCAGATCAAAAGAACCAAGGACCCCCCATAGATGGAGCCCTTCCTCCTGGGAGAAGTCTCCATTTTCGCATCACCGAAGCTACTCACCGATGGGAAGACGTCATTTCCCCTTGCCGCTGGCTCTCAAGCAATGGAGAGAAAATAGTACTACCATCTTGATGGAAAGAATCCAAGAACGGTTGGATAAGGTGGAGAAACAAGTTTTACAAAAGCTCGTCTGGTCATAGGTTTTGGAGAAATTCACTGGAAAGGAGTCACCCTTCATTAGAGTGATAGTGGAAGCACCAATACCCAGTGATTTCTTAGTACCACACTTGGACACTTATGATAGGCAAAGTGACCCCTAGGCCCACTAAACGAAATACAAAAGAAGCATGGTGCTCCAAGGGGCCGATGACGCCACCCTCTACAAATGTTTCGAAGTTACCATGTCTGGACCAACAACTATGTGGTACAACTCCTTGGCACTTAGAACCATCATGGGCTTCCAGTAGTTGTCCACTACCTTCACCCAGCAATTCATAGGAAGCAGGCTGACAGTGAAGATACCTGTTCAACGTTCGATATAGCCCAAAAGAATGGGCAGACCATTTGGGACTATGTCAAGAGATTCAACAGAGAATCACTTAGTGTTCCAGACTTCTGCCCTAAGATTCAAATCCTCGCAATAATCAGAGGATTGAGGAGGGATTCATAGCTATTTTACAAGTTCTCCAAGAATCCCCCGGACACCCTCGATGAATTCTAACGAAGAGCAGAACAGCATATGACAGCTGAGGAACTGAGAATGGGAGGCCCAAAGTCCGAACATCTTCAATCTAAAGGTCATAGTCACCAACCTTAGTATTATACCGAGGGATGAGGTAGACCCCAAAAGTCTAAAGGGAGAAATCCAGTGACATTCATCCTCCTAAACACTATAAGGACAAATATCCTCATGGCCCTGGAATGGTAGGGAACTTCAATCAAACGTTAAAGGGCCATGACCTCGGATAATAGAAAGAACATGAAGAAGTACAACCAGTTTTGTTAGTGTTGTGCCCAAAAGCCAATCATGAGATGATTGTATTTTTGCACATTGAGTCATGATATTTTATTAAGGCATTAATCCAGCAATTCTGTTTGTTGTTTTGTTTCTGCGTAACTTAACAAACATAATTGTAACCATAGAATAATGATATTCTTAAACGTCCCTGGTCTAGTATTTTTGTGGAGCGGGTTGCAATAATACATAATGACTAGCATATGTGGAGACTAATATGAGATATGTAGTCTACATATGGGTACAAGTTGGAGAACTTGTGTACTGGACTGAGCCACCATGAGAACACTACATGGATCGTTATATGAGTGTCATAAGTGATTCTCATAGTGATCATGGTATATGTAGTCCTTCGACCTAAGATCATCAAGGTTCCCTACATGTGAGTCACATACTTTGATACTTTCTTTTGTTGATCGTAACTAAGTGAACTTGAAGAAGGTCATTGGGTATGTCACATATCATGCGGAGGGATTTGTATGATCAAGATGGGATTTGTCCCTCCTATGTAACGGGAGTGATATCTTCGGGCCCCTTGATAGAGTAAGACTTAGAAAAATGCATGGCCATGCTCAGATGAGTTGATATATGATATCAATGTCATCAGTTTAAGTTGGTCTACTCGGTAATCAAGAAACCAAAGATTGGGCTATACGAGAGTGACACATTCCATGTCTCGTGCTTAGTCTTGATATCTTGGACAAAGGGACAATGGCATATATCGGTGATGATCATAAAGGTTCAGTCGAATCATCGACAATCTTGTCACTTGGGTAGCAATGATGTGTTGCTAGACACTGCACATTGCTTATGATCATAAATGTGATTTATGACCATTGCCAACGTGGTAAGAGCCTATTGGGTCGCACACATAGAGCTATTTGGATCATTAGAGTGCATGGGCTAATCATTTGGGTTTTGGTTTCACAATAATTTCGTATTAATAATGGGCCCAAATCGTTGAGCCATTATTAAGCCCGAAATTAAAGCTTAATTGGATTAGGGCTTTGAAACCTATTAGGCCTGGAAGTTGAGTCTCACTATAAATACAACTTCTAGTGAGAAATTCGCAGGTCTCCTGGCCCTACCCTACCAAAAGGACAGCCGTACTCTTCTCTTCCAATTCCTTGGAGGACGCAAGGTAGCACTGCAAGCGCAAGAGAAACGCATCTGCCGGGACGTGGTGGAAACGTAGTGATCCCGAGAGGCTCATGTGGATACCATAGAGAGCCTGAACACGTCAACTGTTCAGGTTTTGTGATTCCACTCTACAGTTGAGTGAGAGATCTCAACTAAAAATTAGGTATGAAAATTTTTGAACACCCGGTTTACCCCGTTTCACTTGTATCCTGGAGGGTTTCGGTTAAATTTCGCTGCGCTGTTTGGCTCCCGAAACCCATCAAGTTTCACTGGGACCACGGGCATGACACCAAGGATTACTTCCAATTAAGGAAGTACGTCAACTCCTTAATTAAAGAAGGGCAACTTTGGCACTAGTTGCGGATGTCGTTGCCAAAGGCTTAGGAAAAAGCAGATGATGAAAGAAAAGCAAAACCTGAAGAGGGTGACTCCGACGGGCGCCGAATTAACCAAAGCCCTAGAAAGCATCCCTCACTTTGGCTGGGGTTATCCAAACCATAACCACTGGACTACCCTCTACTGAAAGAAAGAGGAAAGTAAGGGATAATGCAGTAATGGAGTTCTACAACCCGATGAACAAGCTAACACGAAGTGATGGGTCGATTGTGAAGTTCCCACATGATGATCCTCTCCTAATCATGGCAAGGATTGGAAGCTGGGATGTGAAAAGGGTGCTCATTGATGATGAATCAAATGCCGACGTCTTGTTCACCCACCTATTGCCAAACTTGGGAATTGCTGATGGTGATCCCAAGCCAGTGACCTTGCCCACCTTCAGAGTTGGTCCCTTGGAACTTCCCGTACTCGGATGGATTGACCTACCATTGATGTTGAAGGATACCTCGGTTAAGACCAAGGAGGTTCATCATCATAATTGTCCCATCTTTGTACAATGCCATCCTTGAAAGATAGACACAGGGCAACCTTCACATCCGAACAGATGTGAAATACCTTACTATCATATTCGTGGAAAAATGAGGGTGACACAGAAATATTCGTCAACCAAGCTGAAGTTAGGAAAGTGTTTGTTAAAGCAAGCCAGAATCTAGCAAAAGTCCACATGCAAACTTCAGGGGAGAATAGCGTGACCGGTGAATGTGCAATAGAATTGAAAAAGGGTGATGTTGAAAAAATTGAAACTGAGGATATAGAACTAGTCCCAGGCCGAAGTATCCGAGTAGGGAAAAACTGGTCGAAGGTGACAAGGAAAAACTTATATCCTTTCTATTAACGAACAAAGATCTATTTGCTTACTCCCCGAAGGACATACCCGGAATAAATTCGGATATAATTCATCACAATCTTAAAGGATAACCTAAGGCGAGGCCCGTTTGGCAGAAAAAGCGTAGCCTCTCAACACATAAGAAGAATTTCATCAAAATCGAAGTCCAATGACTAACAGAAGCAGGCATAATAAGGGAGGTCAAGTACCCTAAATGGCTTAGCAATGTTGTTGTTGCCACAATGGAAGGGAGCGATAAACTATGAATGTACATTGACTTTCGAAATACTAATGACGCCTGTCCAAATGACTCAAATCCTCTGCCATTAATAGACCAATTGGTAGACTCCACTATCAAATATGGTCTACTTAGCTTCTTCGGCACTTTTAGCATATACCACTAGATTCAGATGGATCCCAAAGATGAAGGAAAAACTACCTTCATTACTGAAGCTGGGACCTACTATTACGTCAGAATGCCTTTTGGACTTAAAAATGTAGGAGCCATATATCAAAGGCTGATGAATAGGGTGTTCGGTTCCCAAATTGGGAGAAATATGGAAGTGTACATTGAAAATTTGATACTTAAGAGTAAAATACATAGTAATCATATCATAGACTTAGGGGAAACAATCCACCAACTTAAAAATTTTGGAATCCTTCTTAACCCCCAAAAGTGTGTGTTCGGGGTGACTGAGGGCAAATTCCTTGGCTTCATAGTATCCAAAAGAGGTATAGATGCCAATCTAGAAAAGGTTAAGGCCTTATTTGGATTCTAAACTCACACAACTACCAAGGACGTGTAGAGCCTTATAGGGTGAATAACGGCCCTTAGCAGATTCATCTCCAGATATGTAGATCGATACCAAACATTCATTAAAGTGCTAACCAAAGCTGTGAAAAATGAAGGCAACCTCGGCTCTGACGAACATCCTTGGAACAAAGATTGCCAAAAGGCTTGGGATGAACTTAAAACTTACTTAACCCGTTTGTTGACACTTCGGCAACCAAGTGAAGGAAAACCTCTCATCCTCTACCTCACAGTCACCGAGAAAGCAGTAAGTTCGGTAGTAGTGGGGGAAGAAGAAGAAGGAAAACAATGGCCGGTATATTATGTTAGTAAATCCTTGCACGGCACCGAAGTAAAGTACCTTCTATTGCAAAAGGCCATCTACACTTTAGTCATGGCAAGTGGGAGGCTTTGGCCTTATTTCCGAGGAAATTTTATCACAGTCTGAGGTAAGCTACCTCTTCAGGATGTCATCAAGAAGGTGGATCATTCCAGCTATAACATCACATACAATGAAAGGCCATAAAATGTCAGGCTTTAGCAGACTTTATTGCTGAATTGCCTGAAACCGAGGAAACCCTTGATAACCTAAAAAATGAGGAGCCTGAATGTTACCCACTTCGGGGTAGTCCAGTTATGGTGCCAAAACTGTGCATTTAAACTCCCAAGTTTAGTGTGTCCTGTAGGTCATCAGAACAACACCCCTAGTGTACATACTCAAGTGACCCTCTTGAGCACTATGTAAATACATGCATATTGGTCTAACCATAACACGCATATTTAAATTTATGCACACTATGGCAGCTAAGAAGGAAAACACTAGGACAAGTCTTAGTTTCGGCTTCCACACATTAGGCAATCTTGTTAAGTTCTAGTGACCAGCTACGGCACCTCTAACTTCCACTAATAAACTGTATCATTCTAGCCACATACCCCCTATTTTATTTGCTCCATTATCAAGTACAGACTTATAAAAAACCAAGAATTTTGTTTTACATCAATAGCCCACCTATGGACCAAGTTATGGATTTTTTAAGTTGGTTACAAAATTCAGACCAAATGAACAGTAACTCAGCCAACTTTGCAATGTCATATCTTTAGCTACAGGGATTTAAATCCAGAAATTCCAAATCCAAGTTAACCCCCTAGATATCCTCTAGGTTCAGTCAAAATTTTATACCAAATTCATTCTACACAGGGAGGTATTCAACTTTAGGTACAGGGTCAAAATTCTGGCAACTTTTGGACCATTTTGCCCATACAATTTTTCCAAACCATTCAAACACTTCATTCACAAAGATAAAGCCCTCCAAGGCTATCCCATACATGTCCATTACACATATGAATTACATTCTCTTGCATCTAGCAACTTTATGCAGCCAAAAAAGAATTTACAAGTAAGCAGCCTATCATTCACACTTAGGCAGCTTTGCACCACATCACATACATAGCCAAAACATTACTCAAATGTTCACATACTTGTCTCATTTTACATACACTACATGTACATGCATACATGCACTACAATATGATCTTAACTCAGCTAACTACGCACCCTAGGTTACAGGAGGTCCTGAGACACAATGAACTCGAAAAATAGGATGCTGGACAGCTGCTGCACAACACAATAAGTACCACCATTAAAAATACCAAACGTACTCCTAAAATCACCAAAATTTTTAGATCATAACTAGACATATGGAAGTTCATGTACCTGAAATTTCAGATTAAAACTGAAACCACAAAGGTTAGTTTGAAGGTGATCTTTCAGATGGACCTAAAATGACAGAATTGAGGGGAGTAAGTTTCATTGAGAAACTTACTAAGGGTAGCACTTGGATTCAATAGTCAATGTAACCATCATTAAAACCTGCATCCAAAGACACTAAAACAAAAAAACCACAATGCATATATACAAGATATAGAAACTAAATGCAGCAGCCAAACACAAACAACAAACACATGAAATGTGGCAACAACATATACCATAAGTTAGTCCATAAAACACATAATAAACATAACCAAATCACTATGGCAGCCCTCCTCAAGCTAATGCTTGCTCTTAGGAGTATTTTAACAGTAGTGATAGCCGAACGACTATCGCCTCCACCTGGCCGAACTCCCTGCCACCAGAATGGCCAGGAGATCTGGCGCTACCCGGAAAAAGGTGGGATCACACACCTCGGAGTAAAGCCGAAGAGCCCGAGCTCGGCACGCCAGGGAACTTGAGGATACTATTAGCCCCCCCGAGGTAGTAAACAGACCGCCTTCGGAAAAGTGGCACCAGCTAGTGCCGGCCGAACATGATCTTCCCGAAGGCGGAACTCCCTGAATCTGGGAACCCCCGAACTGGGGGCATGTTTCCTGAAGTGGCACGGTCCGTACTAGAGGACAACCTCACCCAGGAACCTCGGGAGTACGGCAGGAGCATTTAAGGAAGCCTCTGACATGTCACCGACAGACGTCACAAGCCGCCTCAAACGGCGCACTGACACGCCGACGCCATCAAAGTCACATCATGGCCCGTCTCGGCTCAAGGCTCAAGGAAGCCTGCCACCAGCTACTTGTCCTCTACGCCCAGACATTCAGAGAACATCCGACTGAACACGTGTCACGATCTGAACGGGCTGGACACCTCTATAAATACCAAGGAATACACCCTGGGAAACGGTTGGCAAATATCCTGACTCCTCACTCTGAGAAAATACGACCAGGCGAGTTCACTGAACCCCTCAGTGCTATTTCCTCTGCCTTATCTCAGCACCACTAACTTGGGCGCCGGAGGCTCCTCCCCGGAACAACACCCCAGGGACCTCCTAACCAACTTTTTCTGAACATCTCAGGCACTCTCCCTTGGGCAAACCGGCCACCAGGCGTTCTTCCTCTCCGGGAGTCCCTCCATCAGTCACCATGACCACCAACGATGAAGCCTCTGGGCATCAAGTAGTTAGTACTAACTTTTGGGCTCTAGAAACCTAGAAATTCGCTGCCATCACTGTGCACTTCACACTAGGTCACAAAACCTTCAATAAGTGCACTCCCCTCACTAAGCTTGGTTCATCAAGCTCATGGCTCTCTTACAAGCTTAGCCCTAGCTCCATGGTTGCTCAAAAATACAGAAAACAACCCATGAGAGCAAGAGAACCCTTACCTTGAGTTTATGCTGAAATTGGAGCTTGATCCTAGGTGCACTCAAGTCTTAGCACCACATAGCTTCCAATTGCTTCCTTTTGCCTTCAATTTCAATCATTTGCAAGTTTGAAGTTATGGTGGCTATGGAGGAAGTATGGCTATGTTCTTGGGCTGGGGGAGGACGAAAATGAGAGAGGGATAAGTAATTTGTCCACTTAAATGGCCTTAAATGAGCTTAAGGGCACAAAACACACTTAACAAGCTTAACCTTGCTTTATGTCATATTTTTCACACTAATTATGGTTTCTTTGTCTTAAACTCATTGGTACACATGTGCCCAACATTTTTGACTAATTATTAAGTCTTGGCTGCCTCCCCCATGGTGGGATAACCCCACAATTCCACCCTTAGACTTAAGTCAAAAGCTTGAACACCTTAAGGTTTACACTAGGACATTTAGGTCCTTATTGCCTTTAGTGTTTCCTTTGTCCAAACTTGTCTTCCATGAGTAATTTGGTCCTCCAATAGCACTTTCATAACATTTATATCCTTCCCATAACTCTCCAAGTCTCTTTCTTGAGAGTTTTGCAATTGAGTACCCGAATTTCCAAAACCTTACAAAAAAGTCCATAGGTTGCTTGACAAACAAGCAATCCTTTAGGCTTTTCTTGGGGGAAAAGTTACCAACTTGGAACACTTTTAAGGAGGAGTTGATCATGCCTTTTACCCCCCACACTTCAATCACTATGGTGAGAATTACACAATATAATGGTTTTTAGCCATTATGACACACTTGTAATTCTCCCATTTTGTGAGGTGGTAACACTAAATGGGCATTGTTTGTAGATGGCACTTCAGGATCAAAACACCAGGGGGCCAGGATAATACTCTGAGGTCTCGAAGGGATAAAAGTGGCCAAAGCTATTAAGTTCGGATTCTAAGTCAGCAATAACATCGTTGAATATGAAGCCCTCATGGCTAAACTACAATTGGCAAAAATAGTTGGTGTAAGGAATTTGAAGGCTTACAATGATTCACAATTGGTTGTCCAGTAGAAAATGGGTGAATACAGTGCCGAGGAGCCTAACCTGGGAAAATACCATGACCTCATCAACAAATTGATCCTTGACATGGTAAGGATAAAAAAGGTGCCTCGAAAAAAGAATGTTGAAGCTAATAAACTAGCAAACTTAAAATAGTCCACCTAGGTACTTGACCACCTGAGCATAGCCATAATGGCACTCACCACACCTAAAAATGGTGGAAAGACTCTATAAAGGAATATCTGGTTAGTTCATCCTTACCCCAGAATCCCAAGGAAGCGGTAAAAGTACATAAATGCTTTGAAAGGTACTTCATGATTGGGGAAGAATTGTATCGGCAACGATACACAAACCCACTGCAAAGGTGTATTAGTGAGGTGGACATTGAGATAGTCTTGAAAGAGCTCCATGAAAGAGCTTGTCGATCTCACATCGAGACTGACGCCATTGCTGGGATACTACTTTGGCAAGATATTTTTGGCCTACTTTAAGGAAGGATGCAAGGTAGTTCATAAAAAACTGCGATATGTGCCAGCGACACGAACCCATCCAAATAGTACTCTCGGAAGCAATAACTTCAGGTGAGTATCCTTGCCCCTTTGCTATTTTGGGTATTGACCTCATCAGTCTTCTCTCGATGGCTCCTATAGGAGTGAAGTTTTGTGTAGTTGAAGTAGATTATTTCACTAAGTGGATTGAGGAAGAGCCCCTTACAACAATTTTCGCAATGGACATCTAGAAGTTCATCTGGAAAAACATCATATGTAGGTTCTGTGTCCTGAGGGTAATAATAGTAGATAACAGTTTCCAATTTATTGACAAAGGGTTCCAGGAATTCATAACCAACCTTAGAGTAAAAATACATTTTGCCCCAGTTGCCCATCCTCAAAGCAATGGACAAGTTAAGGTGACCAACAGGACAATAAAAGATGGTCTGAAGAAGAGGTAGAAAGAAGCCAAGGGAAGATGGCCTGGAGAACTCTTGAGTGTACTATGTAGTTACTGAACAACCATAAAAAGAGCTACTCGTGAAACACCTTTCTCACTCATATTTGGCATCGAGGCTCTTATTCCTGTGGAAATTGTGCAACCGACCATCAGGGTATAGGTGTTCGACGAAGAAGGAAACAACCTTGGCTTACACACCAAACTTGACATTCTCGAAAAGAATAAGGAAATGGCTGAACTCAGGTAGAAAGCCTTCCAATAGAGGACAACCATCTTAGTAAATTTGCATGTCAAACCTAAAGGAATCAAGAGAGGAGACCTCATCCTAAGAAAGGCTAAACTGGAACCCCGAAAAGCATCTCAGGGTGTACTTTACGCAAACTAGGAAGGACCATATTTGGTACTAGATGAAGTTCAGCTATGAGTCTATAAACTTAGAAATACTAAAGGAGAAGAGTTGAAAAACACATGGTATTCAGACTCTTCGAAAAAATTTTACACTTAGTTTTATGAACTTAGCAATTTCCAAATCAATAGCCTTACTAGGAGAGGCCTTCCTAAAGAGATCAACCGAATGTGGTAATCTCTAAAGTTGCCTAAAATTTTAGGAGCCTTATGGGATGGCCTCCTAAAGGAGATTAACCAAACGTGGAAGTTTCTGAAAATACCCAAGTATTTTGAACATAGCAAGTTTCCAAAAAACATTGCTTGAATTTCATTCTAAAACACTAAGAGAAATTCTCAGGACCCCGGAAGTGGTAGCCTCTTACCTTCAAAAAAGGTTAAAGGTTTTGAATCCTTAATAGTATTTCTGACAAGGGTAATACACAACCGAATGTGCTAAGCCTTGCTGAAGATGGTAAATTAGCTGAAAAAGGAGAATAAGTTAAAAGGAGTTAAGTCTTTTCTCTAGAAAAATTAAAAAACTTGGAGAACAAATGATGCTAGCCGAAGTACAGAGAATAAAGATATTCCATTTATAGAAGCCAAGTATAGAAGAAGAAGTATGATGCCCAGTGGCTTCTTCATTGAATGACATGTTGGCCCGTAGAGAGGACTTCCGGTGGGAGAGTATTTGAAACACTTAGAAGAACAAGGGTCAGGAGCTCCCCGGAGTGTGTTTCCGGGGGAGGAGCCTCCAACACCCAAGTCAGTATCTGAGAGTGGTGGAAAAGATAAGAGAGTAGAGAGTAAATAATGTCCTCTATATTCTTACAAAGGTCCCTCCCGAGTATTTATAAGAGGGTGGAGGGATGAGGCCGTTTGTCACAGCTGGCCTAGATCATGACAAGTGTTCGGTCAGATCCAATCCATACCTTCAGAGTTAGGCGTCACTAGCTTGCTGTAGGCCATTCTGGGCAGAGGGTAGGGGTGTGTGCAAGGTCTTTCTATCATTGGCTCCTTAACTGTTTTTGTTGTATCCCCGTAAGACCCCTTCAGAAAGAGATTTTCCCTAAGGCTAGTAGGGAAGGCCTTTCGATTGAGTGGGTCACCTTCGGGAGGTGTTTTCCACTACCAAGGATGGTATATCTACTTTTCTAAAGTTATTAAAATTCAAAGGTGGTGAATGACACCTTTTCCCAAAGTTGGTCATGTCACCTTTCCGAGGGTGGTGTCGATTGAGTGCCCCGATGTCCGGGCTAAGTCCTTACCGAGGGTGGTTTCCGGATAGCTGATTAAGAGATCTTTGGGGGCTATAGCCCTTGGGCTATCACATGCCCCCCTCAGAAAGCTGAAGCTATGTCTTTGGCTTTGAGCCTTTGAGAGCGTGGCATGGAGATCTTTACCGGAGGTGACAGTCATCCCCATTTGCATAGCTAACTTCTGACCGTAGTAACCTTCTTCGGAGTGGGCACCTGTTCAATTAAAGATGCCTTTCTCGGCCGAAGCAGTTTCTTCGGCATCAAATGGGACTCCTTGATTTTGACCGAGCTATCGATGTTCCCAAAGTTGTATCTTCAGATGGGGAAAACATTCCCCCTTAGTTTTTTATCTTTTGTTGCCTACTAATGAATCATCACGTCTTCTAACCAGGTAGTCGTGTCACTTCAGGCTAGGCCTTCATAGGTCTGCTAATGTCAGAAGGCGTGCCCTTGTTTCTCATGTTGGGTGACACGTGTCACAAGGTGACTGGCAAATAGTCACGTCCGTTACATCAGTTACGTCCCTTCACCTGTGAAGGGTCATTATGGCGATGCTTCGCCTACCTCCTTCAATTTATATAAACCCTTCCTCCTTCAGAGCTTTCCACACTTCTCAATTTCCATTCTTTTTGCTCTCTGATTTCCTCTCGTCTTTCATCTTTCTTTCACGATGGTGCTAGTGGCAAAGAGATTTTAGTTGAGTTGGCTGTGATTTCCAAAGTTCCTGTCTTTGTCTTGAACTAGGTGGGTTTCCTTCCGAAGTGCTTTTTTTTTTTTTTGTTTCAATTCTTTCCTCTTCGTCCTCTTGAGGTTAGGTATTATTTCTGAACATGTCTTCTTGCCAAATTGAAGCTCGTCCCATTCTTGAGAGTTGACTTCCTCTTAACTATCATCCGAGCTGTGCCACTTCAGAGAAAGTGAAGAAATGGTCGGCTAAATTTTTCCTCCCTGCCTACGCCGTCACCAAGCTCCCTAGTCCTGGTATGCCTAGCTATGCTCCTCAGGCGAATGAGATCACTGTCTTCACAGCACAGCTGAAGGCGGGACTTTAGTATCCCCCTCCGAAGATGGTTTAAGACTTTTTCCAATTTCATGGCATTGCCATTAACCAACTCCCCTCGAACTCGTACTCCTATTTCAATGCCTTTCTTTGCATGTGTGGGGTTTTCAACACAGAGCCCTACTTCATCTTTTTCATGCAATATTATAAACTTCACCCCATTCTGAAGGGCGGGTTCTACTTTTTTCTCCCTTGAGGTTCTGGGAGCAAAAGATACACTTTCACCTTTAGGACGAAAGATGGTTGGCGAGGGTGGCAGAAGAAGTTCTTCTTTCTGAAGGTGGACGACCGGTGGAAGGCCATGCCATTTAAGTGGGCTTTAGGTGTCTTGGCCATCGATGTAGTCGACCCAAGGAAGCTCTTAACCTTAGAGCTAGAGTCCCGTTTTAAGGAGTTTGACAGCCATATTCAGGCTATCGCAGATTGGGATCCCGAGGTCCCTCTGCATTCTCTATACACCTTCCCAATCAGATGGAGTTTCATGACTGAAGAGGTCCTTCAGGAGTTTAGGGTAGTTAAAGAACATGTTACCGATGATGCTATGCCAAAGCCCTTGGCCGACGGGAAGAAGGCGTGGTTGGTGATGCTCCTTCGAGGAGAACTTACGTATTCAGCATTGAAAGAGAGTAAACTCCTTTGCAATTTTTTTACTTATGCCTTTCCGTACTTACACTGATGTTCTTCTTTTTACAGAGATGGGTGATAAATCCGCAGCCTTCTACAGGAGTCTCTTCCTCGGTCAGGTCGAGAAAGGAGAGCAGCAGACGAAGAATGCACCGAAGAGGAAAAAGGCACCATCCGGACCATCTTCGGGGTCCAGGTCGAAGAAGACCAAAAAGGATTCCCTTCCACCTTCACCCGAAGGTGAAGTGGAGGTGCTTGATTGGACTCCTGTTCAGGCCGACCCATCCTCGGAACCGGCCATCTGCTCAACCCCTCTTAGTCCCAATGCAGTTGTCGAGACATTATGGACTTCGGTCAACGAGCTTTCAGTCGAAGAACTGGAGGAATGCTGAAAGAAAAAGGCCAAAGGGGTCCTCACCGAAGTCCTTGATGTTAGTGATACCGACACCAATGATGCCGAACTGCCCCCAGGTTTGTCCCTTAGTCATTCATCTATGAGTTTCAGCAGTTTTGGTATTTTAGACCTTGTAGTTGAATGGTTAAAGGATAATGTTTTAATGGATCTTCAGCATGACTTTGCAGAGGAGCAAGCACCGGCTTAGTGGGTGGTGTAGCATGCTCGAAAGAGGGCCCTTCGGGATGCAAAAATCCCAAGGCGAAAGGTTTCGAGGGAGCTTTTCTGGACTTTAACAGAGGACATGGACTTGTTCTTCAAGGATAGCCAGGAGATGGCTCCTCAGATGACGAAGGGCATTATGACTAATGCCACCATCCAGTCCCTAATGGAAGAGTGCCCAAATGAGGAGGTCCTTCACACGAGGATGAGCGAACATGCTGCCCAAGTAAACCTTAAACCCTTTAGGACTTAGAATTTTTCTGAGCTTTCCCTCCTTGTGACCTTTATTCAGAGTCTTTCTTTTTACAGCTTTTGGCATACAGTGGATTCTTCCGAGCTTAGGCAGCGAAACAATCTTCGGTCCGAACTCGGTTGAAGGAGAACTTGGCGAAAGCCAAGGAACTTTTCGCCAGCTCTGTCATCAAGTACGGTGAGCTTAATAAAATTGTGAATGAGGACTTGGCCAGCCTTCGGGAAGATGTGCTGAAAAGCCAGAATCAGCTTTTGGAAGACTTTATTTCCAAGGTGATGGACCTTGGGTTGAGGGTAGTGGCTCTAACTTCGGCGAATGAAGTTTTCCAGAAGGACAAGGAGGAAGTTGTTGCCAATCTTACGAAGACGCTGGGGCTCAATGCCAAACTCCTGGCTGAGGTCGATCGACTGAAGAAGGAGAAGAAGAAGAATAATAAGAAGCTGGAGAATCAGGTGGAGGTCGTAAAGAAGGCGCTGGAGGACTTGAAGGCAAAGAAGGCTAAGTTTGTCGAAGCGACTAAGTCTTCTTATCAGGATGGTTTCTGCCTTGCTCGCCACCAAGTTCTGTCCAAGTTTCACGACCTTGACCTTTCCTTCCTCCAGGGGCCGGACATCCCCCAAGGACCATCTTCAAAATGGTTGAAGGTAGAGTTCCTCAACCTTCCCATCCCTTCTCCTCCGATGACCGAGGTTACCTTGGACGAAGATGATGAGTCTGAGGACGAACAAACCGAGGATGCTGGAGTCCCCGAAGATGGGCAAGACAAGTAATAGGATCCTCCTTCTTTGCCTTCTCTCTTTTAGTTTTTTGTAATCCACTCCTTGTACTTCTGTAATCAAATTTTATTGAAACTTTCTTGCTTGAAATTTTGGCTCGTTCCATGATTAGTACGACTTCGGACAAGTTTCAACATTTGGCATCTAACCATCTTCGGTGATGAGTCATGTCATCCTTTAAGGACTTACAACTTTCGTCTCTTTTGAAGGTTTCACAACCATCTTCGGTCGAGCTTCTTCGGAAGACTTGCCTTCCAAAAATGTTTAAGTATTTTTGGGACCAACCGTGTTCGGTCAACCACCTTCGGTAAAAATTGGACCCTTTCACCATGCATCTTTGGAAACGACCACATTCGACTTCCTTTCCTTCAGTATCAACCTTGTTCGGTCCCTCACCTTCAGTTAAAAATTGCACAATTTTACTCATATATCTTTGGAAACAACTACGTTCGGTTTTCCTCTCTCGGCAATGACCATTTTCGGAAACAACCATGTTTGGTTTGCCTCCTTCAGTACAAACCATGTTCGGTTAACTACCTTTGACAAAAATTGTACAATATTTCTTATGCACCTTCGAAAGCAACGACATTCAGTTTGCTACCTTTAGCGTCTTTTCCACACATTTCTCTCTTGAAAATTTTTCTAAGTGTAGAATTTTTTCAAAGAGTCTGAATGCCATGTATTTTTCAATTCTCCACCTTTGGTATCACCGAGCTTGTAGACTCCTAGCCGAACTTCCTCGATGACCAAATAAGGTCCGTCCCAATTTGCCCGAAGTACTCCATAAGATGGTCTTCGGGCTTCAAATTCAGCCTTTTGGAGAACAAGGTCTCCTTTCTTGATTCCTTTACGCTTGACATGCAAGTTTGAAGCAATGGCTACTCTCTGCTGAAAAAATTTTCTTCTAAGCTCGGCCATTTCTCTATGCTTGTCAATCAGATCCAACCTGGTTCTCAAATCGAGGTTGTTCCCTTCTTCGTCGAACACCTGTATCATCACCGATGGCTGTACGACCTCAACAGGGAGAATGGCCTCTATGTCAAAGACGAGTGAGAAAGGTGTCTCACCCGTGTCCTTTCTAGGAGTTGTTCGATAGCTCCAGAGAAGACTCGGAAGTTCTCTTGGCCATTTTCCCTTCACTTCCTTCAACCACTTTTTAAGACCATCTTTTATAGTTCTGTTGGACACTTCAACTTGGCCATTGCTCTAAGGATGGGCAACCGGGGCGAAATGCAATTTTATTCTGAGGTTGGCTGTGAATTCCTAGAAACCTTTATCGATGAACTGGGAACCATTATCGGCTACTATCACCCTTGGTACACCGAATCTGCATATGATGTTCTTCCAGACAAATCTTTGTATGTCCTTTGCTGATTTTGCTGCTAAAGGCTCTGCCTTGATCTATTTGGTAAAATAGTCTACTGCAACTATGCAGAACTTCACTCCTCCTGGAGCTGTTGAGAGAGGCCCAATGAGGTCAGTGCCCCACACTGCGAAGATGCAAGGATAGTTTGCCGAAGTTATCACTTCCAAGGGTAGTCTCTGGATGGGAGCGTGTCTCTGGAATTTGTCACATTTCTGGAAAAACTGCCTCACATCCTTCCTCAAGGTCGGCTAGAAATATCCTTCGCAAAGTAGTACCCCAGCAAGGGCATCAATTCCTATGTGAGAACCACAAGCCCCCTCATGGACTTCTTTGAGGACGGTCTCTACATCTTTTTTGCTGATACACCTTTGTAACAAACTTGTGTACCCTTGTCGGTACAACTCTTCTCCAATCAGAAAGTATCTTCCTGAGCACTTTCACACTTTCGCCGCTTCGAGAAGATCTTCGGGAAGCTCTGAAGTTATGAGGTATTTCTTGATAGGATCTTTCCACCCTTTGTCCAAGGTTGTTATGCACATTACCGCTATGCTTGGCTGATACAACACTTCGGTGGACTCCTTTGATTTGGCCAGAGTATCTGCTTCCACATTATCTCATTGCGGTACGTTTCCTATACGTACGATGTCGAACTCTTGGATGAGCTTTTTCATGAGATCATGATACTTTGCCAAGTTTGGGTCCTTTGCCCCGCAGCCCCCTGCCATCTGTTAGACCACTAGTTGAGAATCGCTGTGGGTCTTCAGATTCCTCACACCTACACTTTTTGCTAGCCGCAAGCATGCTATAAGGGCTTTATATTCGGCGACATTGTTGGTGACATTGAATCCGAATTTGATGGCCTTCACAGCTTCCATACGTTCGGGTCCGTGGAGGATTACTCCGGCTCCCTGGTGTTCAGATCCTGAGGCACCATCACCGAATAATGTCCACTTAGGCTCATCATTTTTGAGGTCTTCTGGACTACCTTCAGTTTTAGATACCTCGGTGATGAAGTCTGCCAGCGTTTGGGCTTTTATTGCCTTTCTTTGCTCGTAGGTGATGTCGTATTCACCACATTCGATGCACCACTTTGATAATCTTCCGAATGGTCTACCTTCTTCATGACATCCCAAAGAGGTAGGTTACTTTGAACAATGACAGGGTGCCCTTGGAAGTAAGGTCGTAGCCTTCTACTTGCCAGTACTAAGGCATAGATGGCCTTCTGCAGAAGAGGGTATCTAATTTCAGCACCATGTAGGAACTTACTCATATAGTATACTGGCCATTGCTTTCCTCCCCCTTCCTTTACAAGCACCAAACTCACTGCCTTTTCGGTGATGGTGAGGTAGAGGATGAGGGGTTCCCCTTCCTGCGGGTGCCGGAGTGTCAGCAGATGTGTTATGTAGCTTTTGAGCTCCACCCAAGCCTTCCAGCAATCTCTGGTCCAAGGGTGTTCCTCGAGACCGAAGTTACCTTCATTGTTTGCTGCTCTAGTAAGCATTTTAAAGAATGGTCGCCACCGTCCCCGTATTTGGAGATGAATCTGCTAAGGGCCGTGATTCTCCCGGTAAGCCTTTCCACATCCTTGGTCATTGGAATCCTAGTAGGACTTTAACCTTTTTTTGGGTTGGTATCGATGTTAGTGTTGTGCCCGAAAGCCAATCATGAGATGATTGTAATTTTTGCTTATTTAGTCATGATATTTTATTAAGGCATTAATCCAGCAATCATGTTTGTTGTTTTGTTTCTACGTAACATAATAAACATAATTGTAACCCTAGAATAATGATATTCTTAAATGTCCCCAGTCTAGTATTATTGTGGAGCGGGTTGCAATAATACATAATGACTAACATATGTCGAGACTAATATGAGATATGTAGTCTACATATGGGTACAAGTTGGAGAACTTGTGTACTGGATCGACCCACCATGATAACACTTCATGGATCGTTATATGAGTGTCATAAGTGATTCTCATAATGATCATGGTATATGTAGTCCTTCGACCTAAAATCATCAAGGTTCCCTACATGTGAGTCACATACTTTGATACTTTCCTTTGTTGCTCGTAACTGAAAGAACTTGAAGGAGGTCATTCGGTATGTCACATATCATGCGGAGGGATTTGTATGATCGAGATGGGATTTGTCCCTCCTATGTAATGGGAGTGGTATCTTCGGGCCCCTTGATAGAGTAAGACTTAGAAAAATGCATGGCCATGCTCGGATGAGTTGATATACGATATTAATGTCATCAGTTTAAGTTGGTCTACTCGGTAATCAAGAAACCAAAGATTGGGCTATACGAGAGTGACACATTCCATGTCTCATGCTTAGTCTTGATATCTTGGACAAAGGGACAATGGCATATATCGGTGATGATCATAGAGGTTTACTCGAATCACCGACAATCTTGTCACTTGGCTAGCAATGATGTGTTGCTAGACACCGCTCATTGCTTATGATCATAAATGTGATTTATGATCATTGCCAACGTGGTAAGAGCCTATTGGGTCGCACACATAGAGCTATTTGGATCATTAGAGTGCATGGGCTAATAATTTGGGTTTTGGTTTCACAATAATTTTGTATTAATAATGGGAGCAATAGTTGAGCCATTATTAAGCCCGAAATTAAAGCCTAATTGGATTAGGGCTTTGAAACCTATTAGGCCTGGAAGTTGAGTCTCACTATAAATACAACTTTTAGTGAGAAATTCATAGGTCTCCTTGCCCTAGCCTCCCAAAAGGACAGCCGCACTCTTCTCTTGCAATTCCTTGGAGGACGCAAGCTAGCACTGCGAGCACAAGAGAAACGCATCTGCCGGGACGTGGTGGAAGCGTGGTGATCACGAGAGGCTCGTGTGGATACCATAGAGAGCTTGAACATGTCAACTGTTCAGGTTTTGTGATTCGACTCTACAGTTGAGTGAGAGATCTTAACCGAAAATTAGGTATGAAAATTTTTGAACACCCGGTTTACCCCGTTTCACTTGGATCCTGGAGGGTTTCGGTTAAATTGCCCTGCGCTGTTTGGCTCCCGAAACCCAACATTATCATGAAACCATAACCTAAATAAATTAGCCCATGCACTCAAATAATCCAATTGGCTCTATGTGTGTGACCCAATAGGCTTCTATTACATTGGTAATGATCATAAATCACATTTATGTTCATAAACAATGAGCGGTGTCTAGCAACACATCATTGCTACCCAAGTGACAAGATTGTCAGTGATTCGACGACTAAACCTTTATGATGATTATCCGTATATGCCATTGTCCTTTTGTCCAAGATATCAAGACCAAGCATGAAACATGGAATGTGTCCCTCTCGTATAGCCCGATCTATGGTTTCTTGATTACTGAGTAGACTAACTTAAACTGATGACATTGATATCATATATCAACTCATCTGAGCATGGCCATGCATTTTCTTAGTCTCACTCTATCAAGGGGCCTAAATATATCACTCTCGTTACATTGGAGGGACAAATCCCATCTTGATCATACAAAACCCTTCGCATGATATGTGACATACCTGATGACCACCTTCATGTTCACTCAGTTACAAGTAATCAAAAGGAAATATCAAAGTATGTAACTCACATGTAGGTAACCTTCATGACCTTAGGTCAAAGAACTACATATACATGATCACTATAAGAATTACTTATGACACTCATATAACGATCCATGTAGTGTTCTCATGGTGGGTCGGTCCAGTACATAAGTTCTCCAACTTGTACCCATATGTAGACTACATATCTTATATTAGTCTCCACATATGCTAGTCTTTATGTATTATTGCAACCCGCTCCACGATAATACTAGACTAGGGACATTTAAGAATATCATTATTCTAGGGTTATATTTATGTTTGTTACGTTACGCAGAAACAAAACAACAAACATAATTACTGGATTAATGCCTCAATAAAATATCATGTCTCAATGTTCGAAATAAATACAATCATCTCATGATTGGCTTTTGGGCACAACACTAACATAACCAGCCATGACTTCTTTCCATCCACTGCTGGCTTTGGCATGCTCTCGTCCGTAACATGCCCATTGATGACCCCTAGGTCCCGAAGTACCTCTTCGGCCATAAGGTTCCATTTGAATGGAAAATGGTATAGCAGACGCGAAGAAGCCTAATTTGTCCAATCAGCTACTAGCCGAATGTGACTATTGAACTCCTCAAACTGGGACTATAGTTCAAGGGTAAGCAACTTCGACGGGTCCATCACATTGATAGCAAGGGTCCCAAAAGCCCACTTCGCAGGCATGTTTTTTTCCCTTTTTTATCTACTTCGATGAAAAAGTACTTCTTTTGCCACCCTCACCAACTATCCTTGGTTCCGAAGGTGAAAGTGAATTTCTTACTCTCAAATCCTTAAGGGAAGCTTATAATTATTGCATGAAAAAAATGAAGTAAAATCCCCCATTCGAGATAGGATGAACCTTATAATATTTCATGAAAAAAATGAAGTAAGGGGCTATCTTGAAGACCCTACACATGCAAAGAAAGGCATTGAAGTAAGAGTATGAGTTCAGAGGTAGCTAGTTAACGGCTCTGCCATAAAATTGGCAAAAGTCGCTTACTATCTTCAGGTGGCAAGGGATACTGATGACTCGCCTTTAGCTGTGAGCTAAAATTGGTAATCTCGTTGTGCTGAGGAAGGTAGCTCGGCTTGCCAAGACCAAGAAGCGTACTCTTGGCATAAGAAAGAAGATAAAACTTAGATGTCCACTTCTTTAGCTTTTCTAAAGCGGCACAGCTCATGTAAGAATTGAGTGGACTCCAGCTCTCAGGAATTTGATGGACTTCGGTGCAAGGAGCAGACATATTCGGTGACGATAACCCTAACCATGGAATTACTAAGGGAACAAAGACAGAAGAAAAAAACAAATTTGGAAAATACCAACCTATGTGATATAGGAAAAGCACCGCAAAAAGTTGCTAGAAATTGCTCCGCTGCTAAAGCACCACCGCAAGAGAACAGGAAATCTAGAGAACAAGAGAAAGAAAAAAGCAGATGTGAGAAAACCTTGGGAGAGATGGCTTTATATAGCCTGAAGAGGGTAGGTGAAACCACGCCATAATGATCCTCTGCAGTCGAAGAGACGTAACCGATGCAATGGATGCGAAGCACAACCAATTATCTAGTGATGCGTGTCACACAGTGTGAGAACAAGGGTACACCACCTGATCTATTAAATCTATGGTGCGTGAACAGAGGTGACACGACCTCTCATCCAAAAAGATAGGATGATCCACTTGCATATGGCGAGAATAAGAATGAAAAAATGAAGTTTTTTTGTGCCGAAGGTGTGACCTCATCAAAAGCCGGAATTTAGCCTCAGGTAACGTCTTCACCTAAAGGTTTAACCTCGCCGAAATGGAACGCAAACAAGAAAGTCCAAAAGTATGCCGAGAGTACAACATCAGCAAAAAAAGGGATCTTGGATCCTAGACTAATCAGAGGAAATGAAGTTAGGCCAGAGGATCGACCTCGATCGAAGGAAGTTCCTGAACCAAGTGGAGCCTCCATCGATTAGAATCGAAGATACAACTTCAGCTCCTTGGAGGGGGCATGTGATAGCTGAAGGGTTATTACCCATAGAACATATTAATTAGTAGACCTAACACCACCTTCGGAAATGGATACATCCAATCTTGGGCGTCGGAGATCGCTCGCCCAGAAACACATTTCGAGGAGCTCCTAACCCTTATTCTTCAAGTACTGCAGCTACTACTAAAATGAAGGTCTATCGGAGGCTCAACATGTCCTACATCGAAGATGTGCTACAGCATCACATAGTCTACTTTTGTATGGATGCTTACACTCGGTTGATTACATGTAGTTAAATTCACACTTTTGTGTATGCTTTTATTGCTTTATAAATTGGTTTATGTGAAAGGCCTAGACAACAATTTTATGAATTAATGATTTATGTTTCACATTTTGTTACTTATTTTATTGTTTACGTTAAAGCATAAATCATGCATGATTGCAACTAGAAGCATGAAGGTTTCAACAATTGCGCACGTAATCAATTAGCTAATTGCAACTAGTGAAGGACACGTTCCCATAGTATTCCTGGGTAGGGCCCAGAGAGGTTGTGTTAGTGGGTGCTTAGTAAGGCTTGGGAGGTTGCTTAACACCCAAGTAAGTTCATGTTATCCAATGGATCAACAGGAATATCAAGAGCTCTAAGTAGGTAAATAGCTTGGAATTCAAGCTAAGACACTATAGCACTTTGAAAGGTATTGGAAGCGCAGGGTAGTTAGGCCACCGTATAGCATCCAGGAGGACCCTAGTATGTGTTAGGAAATACGAGAAGCACTTAGAGCAACCATGATTCCTAGTAATGGCCATCACATTAGGGTGTAGGGAGTGCCAAGCTAAGTATCATTCAAGATTCACCAAGGAAGGTGGAACACTTAATAACACTTGGTTTCCTAGTTGAGTCTCGAGCTTGAAGGGCTAAAGTGGGAGCCTAGTACACCTTAGGGTGGAGGCTTAATAACACCTTGTGGGAGCCTAGTACACCTAAGGTCAAAGCTTTAGTACACCTAGTTACCTAGCCAAGTCTAATGCCTGAGGAACTAGAGTGGGAATCTAGTATGACCAAACTAGATTGTCCATCTGTTAGTCAAGGTTCCCTATAAGAAGGGTGAAATGTTAGAAACATATAGTGACCTAGTCGGGTCTTGGACCTAAGGCACTAGTGTGGGAACTTAGTGTACCCAACATGGCTTTGCCAAGTACGCTTAGATTACTCCTACATATAATATTCAAGGGGAAATAGTTAAGTGACTAGGTGATGACCTAGCACATCTTAGCAAGCTAGGGCAAGTTAGGGGCCAAAAATTGCTAGACACAGGACAATATCCCTATAAAAAGGCTAAGATGAGAAGAGGTCCTAAGTGACCCAAATATATGTGCATGTTTATGTTAGCCCTTAGATTGTTATCAGCTTGTGGTATATTTGTGGCATATATTATCCAACAAACTTTAGTGTTTTGTTTTGTAGGGACCTCAAAAGCCCCTTACTGAGAATTTATGATTCTCACCCCTTAGCTTATGTGTGCAAGTTTAAATGGTTTGACCAACAACCTGAAGATGACCCTTGAGCTAGTTGAGCAGGTGTTGATTTAAAAGCACATAGGGAGGTCAGGGCCAAAGGCACTTGAGAGGTAGAGCTCAAGTGGTTAGCCCAGTATGTTTATCTCAGTAGGTAATGCTTGAGTACTTGATTATACTAGATGCATCTAGCAACATTTATCAGTTATGTATTTTGGTTTGTGATTCATATACATAATTGAATAATGTACATAGGGTTGATGCTTGTAAACAAAGTGTTTATGGCTTTGGTTGGTTTTACAATTGTTTTTAAGTGTAGTACCGTCAATATCTTGAATGTTTTTATTTTTTGCTTAAATTTCTAGGCCATAGCAGTTCATGCAATATTTAATGCTAGTGTCTTGGTTAGTAAGCTCAGGTTATGTGCATTAGTTTTTATCATAAGCAAATAAAAAAACACTTGTGAACTAAAACTTAGGAATTTCATAAATTCCTAGCAATCTTGGTCAGCAGGCAGTTGAGTGCTGTCATAAGCTTGTTTCTGCATTGTTCAATACTAGAGCTAGTTGCTTTTACATTGTTTGATACTAGAGCTATTACCTGCATTGTGTCTACTTACATAATGATGAAAGGGAACATGACATGTCATAGCCTATCTGACATGTTAATGGTTAGAAATACTAGAACTTAATGGTTAATGCCTAACATTATAGTCAAGGACTATAGGCTTATAGTATGAGAATCAAAAATAGTGTCAGGTTTTATTTTTTTGCATGTGAGTAAACATGATATCGTACTATGTACGGACTGATTAACTCATAACCATGTTTGCATTAATTGCTCTCAAAGTGAGCTAGTCTTTTATGATTCTTTAAGGTTTAACTTGGGAGATTCCTATAGGGGATCAGAGCAAGTACAAAATATGAATCTAGAGGTAGTGAATAGGGTACCTATTGTTGATTAGGATATGTAAGCATTATGTAATGACTGTGTGGAGGAAGAGATTAAGGAAATACCTATAGTGAATCAACATTCAAATGTTTTCTTATGGATCTACCTACATTGCCTCCTATTGGGGAAATTCTGTTTAAGATTTACTTACAAAATTCAATACAATGGCACCAAATTAAGCTCACATAAGTTAGATCCAAGCTCTAGGAACCTTAAAAAACCAAGAACAACCAAACAACATCAAAATCAAAATGTTACCTAAGCGCCCAAGAATAAAAAATGCCACCTAGACCTCTCAATTAGAGAACAATGCTGGAACAAGCTTGCTTTGGTTGGGCACCTTATGGAGCTCCAATTTCTATCAAGAATTGATGAAATATGTGAGATTTCAACACAATTTTATAGTTGCGAGAGAGGTCTATGAAAATGGAGAGCTGAGAAGGTGAATAGTGAAAATCTCACCTTGAAAATGTGTTTAAAAAGCCATATTCACCGTTTACCCCCTTAACTTTCTCTTATTTGACAAATTTACCCTATCTCCAAATAATAACTTGAGACTTAGGCAATTTTTTCCTAGACTTTAGTTTGTTGTCACTTGATTCAAAAGGCTACCTAGAAAGTTAAAAATCAAATTTATCACTAATGGATGCAAGATGGCCGTTTTGGCCCTAGTGACACATTTTGGTGCTAAAATGATCTAGGAGCCATCTTACCTTTTAATAACTTGCTTAACTTGCTAAATCATACTAATTGAGGCTTTTAAAGTAGGGATGTTGACTTAATAATATATCTTAATTGACTGTAGTGTGTCCACTGGTTAATTGGTCAAAATAGATGATTTACCAATTTACCCCTTATTAGGCTGAAAAATTTCATCATGTCACCAACCTTAAATTGTGTTTATCATCCTCCACTGGCACCAATGGTTCTAGACGAGTAAAGAAGACAATGATGATGATGATGATGAAATGGAAAAATGACACAGATGATAGATCAAAGTCAAAGAACAATGATGACAAGATGGGTAACGGTTGACACAATTTGGATGCAAAAGGTATGATGTGGAGGTAAGTGATAGCAATGGCGAGGTCTGCTGGAGGCTGGTAGCAATGATTGAATCTAGATACGAGTGATCATTGTGAGATTCGAAGATGGTCATCTATGAGAAAAGAGCTTTAGAGATGGCGATGCTATCTAAAACTAGATTTTGGAAATTAATAAGGAGATCGTGTGGTTGCTATATGTTATGTCCAAAAAATGAGCTTTATTTTAAATACTTTTATATCTTGCTTCAGTCATTTTTAGATATTTATTTAGAAATTTTTTTATTTCAAAAAAATAAATTATCTACATATTACTTCACATACTTTTACATATTTATTTAGATACTTTTATGTATTTCTATAAACACTTGTACATATTCATTTAGACACTTTTACTTATTATTTTCAAATATTTTTTTTCCATGAAGAGAAAAAATTGTTTGCATATTTGGTTCAGATACTTTTACATATTTCTTTAAATACTATCAATATATGTGTGGACACTTTTATTTTCTCAAGATAGAAAATTATCTGCATATTACTCTATAGACTTTTGCATATTGTTTCGAACAGTTTTACATATTAATTGACTTACATCTTCAAACACTTTTACAGTATACATATTGTCTGGAGAAAGCAAAATGTCTACATATTGCTATAGACACTTTTACATATTTCTTCAGACATTTTTGCATATCATTTAAGACATGTCTTCATATTGTCTTATACACTTTTTTGTTGTTTCTGCACACAAACTTGTTGTAGAGATGATGAAGGAAAGTGACAATTGAAGTGATCTAGAGACCATGATGATGTGATCTAGAGTAGATCGACGGCTAACACAATTTTGAGGCATTGACTACATGATCTAGAAATGATTAACGACCACAAGATCTAGATACAAGCAATGACTGACGCAATTGGGAAGCATTTAGAGATGGTGATGACATAATTTGCAAAGGGATGATGGTGCAATTTATAGGTGAGCAATGACAACATTACCTAGAGATGATTGATGATGGTGCTATCTGGAGGCGACTGTGATAACATGATCCAACGTGACCATTGATGGAGTAGGTCCAATTTGCAGGTAAGAAACGACTAGAGGATCCCCAATCTAAAGGTTATGACTAAAGGAGTAGGAGGAATAGGTAATGAAAGGCTTGGGCTATGATGGTTAGGGTTTTTGAAAAGATGGTAGATTTTGTCTAAGTGCAATTTTGTTAAATTTTGGGACTGTTAGTGAGTTATGTATGGAGGATTAAGTGTGGTTTAGAATGTCTAATTAGACATATATGTGTAATATAATAACTAGTTGAATAAGGTCACATTGATGTTGAATTTTATGAATGCATCCCAAGGGCTTATTTGAGTTCAAATAGTATATGATAAGGGACTTATCTAGAAAAGAAGAAAAAAGGAAAAGCTTGAGGACTTATGTACTATGGGTGACCATGAGTCAGGTTGATGCGAACCCCTATGGTATAAAGACCATGAAACGCGCCCAAGATGAGAATCAAGCTCCACAAGACATCAAAAAGACTGGGTTTAAAACCCCCACCCCTAATCAACCTGTGATTAGAAACGAGAAGTATAGAACTCCAAGAACACAAGCACACTTGTGCACCAAGGCAGTCCGCCAAGAACCAAAGAGAAAACCTCTCCAAAGAGCAATATTATTTCGGCAATAATCTGTGTGTTTACATCCAGAATATGTGCCTTTATATAGGCCTAAACTAGGGTTAAAAGCTAGGCAAAATTCGCAGCCTAAATCCCTTAGGAATCCTAGATACAAAGACATAGGAAATCCTAGTCAAATTAGGACTCTAATTCCTAGTTTGAACAAGTTTAATAAATGCAGCGTATTCCACTTGCCCAAAACGATTTAAAACTATTCCATAGCCTAAATAACTTCCTAAATAATGTATCTAAATAGGATTTGAACGAAAATAAAATATACATACAAGATTAAACCCGAAAACTCCCAAATAGCCTTTTTGGGTGCATTTTGGGCACTTTAAGGTTCTCTCTTGTATCTTCAGCTCCAAGCTTGAATCTTTGAGTTCCAATGGCATGAATCTTCATATTAGATGTGGTAATGAAGGTCTGGAAAGTTAGAGCTCAAAAATCCAGCTTGTGGACACAAAATGCATCAAGAACACTTAAGGTGGCTCAAATGGTGCACTTTGAGTGGTGTCCTTGGTGTCCTTGTTTTGTGGCTTGTCTAAGCACTCCAGAACTGAGTACCAAGCATATCCATCATCTCCATATGGTGTCTTGAAAGTTCCAGCAGCTCCTTGTGAAGTTCCATGTCCATTCTCCATGAAGAAACTTGAAACAAAGCCTTGTAGTGCACTTGAGAGCTCCTTAGCTTTCTTCCTTGTCATAGGTCCACTAGAAACCTTCAATGGGTCCTTGCCTTCTCCATGTGTGCCTTCCTTGATCATATCAACTCCCCCCTCCTTAGAAGGATTCGTCCACGAATCTGCATGTTCAAACAAAGATAAATCAGAAACATTAAAAGTAGCACTCACATTGTACTCACCCGGCAAGTCTAGCATGTATGCATTGTCATTGATCTTTTTAATGACTTGGAATGGACCATCTCCTCTTGGATGAAGCTTAGTCCTCCTTGCAGCTGGAAATCTTTCTTTTCTCATGTGTAACCAAACCCAATCTCCAGGCTCAAACACAACTCTCCTTCGGCCTTGATTGGCTTTTTTAGCAACTTGTTGATTTTTGAGTTCAATTTGTTGCTTAACCTTCTCATGCAACTTCTTGATGCTCTCGGCCTTCTTACTACCATCCAAACTAGATACCTCATGAGTAGGTAAGGGTAAAAGATCCAATGGTGTTAAAGGATTAAAACCATAAACAATCTCAAAAGGTGACAAATTAGTAGTAGAATGCATGGACCTATTATAAGCAAATTCTACATGAGGCAAACAATCTTCCCAAGCTTTCAAATTTTTACCAATGATAGCTCTAAGCATGGAACCTAAAGTCCTATTAGTTACCTCAGTTTGCCCATCAGTTTGTGGGTGACAGGATGTAGAAAACAAAAGCTTAGTTCCTAACTTACCCCACAAAGTCCTCCAAAAGTGGCTTAGAAATTTAGTGTCTCTATCCGAAACTATTGTTCTAGGAACACCATGAAGTCTAACAATTTCTTTGAAAAACAATTCAGCCACATGAATAGCATCATCAGTCTTATTGCATGGAATAAAATGAGCCATCTTAGAAAACCTATCAACTACAACAAAGATAGAGTCACGGTTTCCTTTAGTCCTAGGCAATCCAACAATGAAGTCCATAGAAATATCTACCCATGGATGACTAGGTGTAGGAAGTGGTGTGTATAACCCATGTGAAGTGTGAGTGGATTTTGCCTTCCTACATGCAATGCATTGCTCACATACCTTTTTCACATCTCTTACCATGTTCGGCCAATGGTAATGTTCCTTCAAAATATGCAAAGTCTTGGCTTGTCCAAAGTGTCCCATAAGTCCTCCACAATGAGCTTCCTTTGTGAGCAATTCCCTCAAAGATGTCTTTGGTATGCACAACCTATTTTCTTTGAAAAGAAAGCCATTAACTTGGTAGAACTTCTCAAAAGCAAACTTAGAACACTTAGAATAAATCTCACCGAAATCATCATCACTAGCATATAAATCCTTCAAGTGTTCAAAACCCAAGACTTTTGCATCTAAAGCCGAAAGTAAAGCATACCTTCTTGAAAGTGCATCAGCCACTATATTATCCTTACCTTGCTTGTATTTGATAACATATGGGAATGACTCAATAAACTCTACCCATTTAGCATGCCTTCTATTCAACTTACCTTGCCCACTAAGAAACTTAAGGGCTTGGTGATCAGTGTGAATCACAAACTCTCTTGGCCACAAATAATGTTGCCAAGTCTCCAAAGCTCTTACCAAAGCATAGAGCTCCTTGCATCAATACAGCTCCAATGCCTATACCTGAAGCATCACATTCAACTTCAAAAGTATTAGCAAAGTTAGGCAAAGCTAAAAGTGGTGCATGGCATAACTTTTCCTTTAATGACCCGAAAGCATCTTCTTGAGCTTTTCCCCACTTAAATCCCACATTCTTCTTTATAACTTCAGTTAGAGGTGCAGCTATGGTAGAAAAATTTCTAACAAACCTCCTATAGAAGCTAGCTAACCCATGGAAAGATCTCACCTCAGTGATGGATGTTGGCATCGGCCATTCTTGTATGGCTCTCACCTTCTCTTGATCTACCTCAATTCCATGTGAACTCACGACAAATCCAAGGAAAACAACTTTGTCAACACAAAAAGAGCACTTCTTTAAGTTAGCATACAACTTTTGTCCTCTTAAAGTGCTTAGTACTTGTGTGAGGTGTCCAACATGTTCTTCTAAGTTCTTGCTATATACTAGGATATCATCAAAGTACACAACAACAAACTTTCCAATGAAGTCACGCAAGACATGATTCATAAGTCTCATGAAAGTACTAGGAGCATTAGTTAATCCAAAAGGCATAACTAACCATTCATAAAGTCCAAACTTTGTTTTGAAAGCAGTTTTCCATTCATCCCCTTCCCTCATCCTAATTTGATGGTACCCACTTTTTAAATCAATCTTTGAAAATAAAGTAGAACCATGCAACTCATCAAGCATATCATCAAGTCTAGGAATAGGATGTCTATACTTTACAGTGATCTTGTTGACAGGCCTACAATCCATGCACATGCGCCATGAACCATCCTCCTTTGGCACCAAAAGTACAGGTACGGCACAAGGACTCAAACTTTCCCTCACAAGGCCTTTGTCCAACAACTCCTTTACTTGCTTCTCAATCTCCTTAGTCTCCTCGGGATTGGTTCTATAAGCTGGCCGATTTGGAATTGGTGTTCCCGGGACTAGGTCTATTTGATGCTCAATGCCTCTAATTGGAGGCAAACCTTTCGGATCTTCAGGGAAAACATCTTCAAAGTCCTGCAACAAAGACACAACAACACTAGGAAGATGTGTTAGATCATTGACAACAAGTAAAGATTCTTTGTAAATTAAAAGAAGCACTGGTCTTTGTGCTTGAATGGCTTTCCTCACATCACTCATTTTAGCAATATAGCACTCCTTTTTGCCACTCAACTTCCTCTCATTCTTTTCTCTCGGGAACTCTCCACTCTTCTTCCCCTCATGGTCACTCATCTCACTTGATCTCTCATTTTGTCTTTCGGCTTTCCCCTCTTCACTCTTGCCCTCAACTTTCCCCTCATTTATTTTTCTCTCAACCTTACTTTGAAGTTTCCTTTGATCCTCCAAAACTTGTTGTGGTGAAAGTGGACTAAGTGTGACCGGCCTTCCTTCATGGACAAATGAGTACAAGTTTTTCTCTCCATCATGTGTGACTTTCTTATCAAATTGCCACGGCCTTCCAAGCAAAATATGGCAAGCATGCATAGGAACAACATCACAAAGAATTTCATCATGGTAAGTACCAATTTTGAATTTAACCGAAACTTGCTTTACCACTTTTACCTCCCCGGCATCATTCAACCATTGAAGCCTATATGGTTGTGGGTGCTTTTGAGTTGGAAGCTTCAACTTCTCCACCATGGTTGAACTTGCTACATTGGTGCAACTTCCTCCATCAACAATGAGGCTGCACACTTGATCTTTGATTCGGCATCTAGTGTGGAATATGCACTCCCTTTGATTGGCCTCCTCCTTGGCTTGTACACTTAGAGCTCTCCTAGCAACAAAAGCAAAGTCACCTTCCTCGGGCTCAAGTGTATTTTGCTCATCATCCTCCAAAGGTGGTGTATCCTCCACGGCATCCTCCTCCTCGGATGTGATCTCACCATCATCTTTGAGAATCATCACCTTTTTGTTAGGACAATCTCTCATGTAGTGCCCCTTGCCTCTACACTTGAAGCATTCAATCTCCCTTGACTTGGGCACATCTTTGGGTGGCACCTTGGGTTTGTCTTGTTGAGGCCGAGACATGCCGCCCTTGGTAGCCTCCACTCTTGGCTTTGGTGCCTCCTTGCTCCATGTTCCCCTCCATGTGGAACTTCCTCCTTGAGCCATCTTGGATGCCTTAGACCTCTTGATGATTCTTTCGGCCTTAGTGGCATGGTGAAGCAAATCCTCCATGTTGACATATGGCACCATCTCTACTTTGTTGGCAATTTCATGGTTAAGGCCGTTGATGAATCTAGCAATGGTAGCCTCCTCATCCTCAATGATATTGGCTCGGCTTAGCGTCATCTCCAAGTCCTTATGATAGTCCTCCACACTCCTTTGGCCTTGCACAAGCCTTTGAAGTTTGAGGTGTTGATCTCTATAGTAGTAACTTGGAACAAATCTCTTTCTCATCATGGCTTTAAGAGCTCTCCATGTATTGATGGGTTCCTCCTCATTCCTCCTCCTAGAAGTGACAACCTGGTTCCACCATACAAGAGCATAATCAGTGAATTCAACAGTAGCCACTTTAACTTTCTTTTCCTCAGAATAGTGATGGCACTCAAACACCATCTCAATCTTTTGCTCCCACTCCCAATATGCATCTGGATCACTCCTCCCTTGGAAAGGTGGAATGGTAAGCTTGATGGAGCTTAGATTGTTGTCCTCCCTTGGCTCCCCCCTCCTTGGAAGCCCATGGTCATGCCAATGCCCTTCTTCCTCCTCGGGCTCTTCTCTCCTTGGACCTCTCCTTGGTTGCAAGATGGGATTTGGTCTCCTTGGCAACCTCAAGTCAATGTCCTCAATCCTCCCAACAAGTCTATTGAGAGTTTCTTGAAGCTCTCTCATGGTTGGCTCATCATTGTTCCTTACCTCCATCCTCCTATCCTCTTGGCCCTCCATACTCCTGAAAATAACAAAGATCCTCACAAACACTCACCTCACGTGTTTCACTTAAAAGATGAACACTCAAACACTCAATTTGTTAGTGAGATATTGCTATTCAAAGAGTTCTTAAAAGTTCTAAGAAAACTATCCTCAAAGTACACAAGAAAACCTGAATTTTCGAAGAACTATTTTGACTCCAAAAGAGGTGGGCTAAACAAGCTTTAAAAGACTCTAGGAAGCCCTTGCAATTGATGATCACAAGAACCACAAAGAAAGCTTTTTGGCTTAAAACAATGGGATAGGTTTTCGGGCGCAAAAACTTCCAACAATTTTGAGAAAACTCCTTCTTTTCAGCAAGCTCTTTCCTTTGTACTTTTCTTTTTCTATCTTTGTTCTTTTCTTTCCTTTGCTTTGTTCTTTTTCTCTTTTTTTTTTTTTTTTTTTCCTCCTTTTTTTTTTCCCCTCTTTTTGCTTGCTGTTTTGATGCTAACCAAACGTTCTCTTTGAAATTCCTGACTGTCAAAGACAAAAAGTTAGAATTCTTTTCGGCCAAGACAAGAAACTATTGAAATTTGCACAACTAGAAATCAACGTTGGTTATACAAAACCAATTTAAAATCAACGTTGGTTGCGTAAAACCAATTTGAAATCAACGTTGGTTATACCGTAACTTCCTCAATTTGGATCCTTGTCTTTTTTTTTTTTGGTGTTTTCTGGACTCTAAGATGCTGGAAACAATGAAAACAGAAGAGATTAATAGGGCTGGAAACAAAACAAAAAGACGAGAATTAAACAAGAACAAACAAGTAGAAACCGAGAACACAAGGTGACATGGATTGACTTCTTTTTGTTGTTTTTGTGATTTTCAGACTTGAACAAGGATGGAATAAAAAGAACAGACCTGAAACAAGAAGAAAACAGATTAAAACAGAGAATTAAAACACGAAAATTACTGGACAGAATTGAAAGAAAAACGAAGGGAAACAAGAACACAAGATATGCCCTTCAATGGAACTTGTGGCTCTGATACCAACTGATGCGAACCCCTATGGTATAAAGACCATGAAACGCGCCCAAGATGAGATTCAAGCTCCACAAGACATCAAAAAGACTGGGTTTAAAACCCCCACCCCTAATCAACCTGTGATTAGAAACGAGAAGTATAGAACTCCAAGAACACAAGCACACTTGTGCACCAAGGCAGTCCGCCAAGAACCAAAGAGAAAACCTCTCCAAAGAGCAATATTATTTCGGCAATAATCTGTGTGTTTACATCCAGAATATGTGCCTTTATATAGGCCTAAACTAGGGTTAAAAGCTAGGCAAAATTCGCAGCCTAAATCCCTTAGGAATCCTAGATACAAAGACATAGGAAATCCTAGTCAAATTAGGACTCTAATTCCTAGTTTGAACAAGTTTAATAAATGCAGCGTATTCCACTTGCCCAAAACGATTTAAAACTATTCCATAGCCTAAATAACTTCCTAAATAATGTATCTAAATAGGATTTGAACGAAAATAAAATATAAATACAAGATTAAACCCGAAAACTCCCAAATAGCCTTTTTGGGTGCATTTTGGGCACTTTAAGGTTCTCTCTTGTATCTTCAGCTCCAAGCTTGAATCTTTGAGTTCCAATGGCATGAATCTTCATATTAGATGTGGTAATGAAGGTCTGGAAAGTTAGAGCTCAAAAATCCAGCTTGTGGACACAAAATGCATCAAGAACACTTAAGGTGGCTCAAATGGTGCACTTTGAGTGGTGTCCTTGTTTTGTGGCTTGTCTAAGCACTCCAGAACTGAGTACCAAGCATATCCATCATCTCCATATGGTGTCTTGAAAGTTCCAGCAGCTCCTTGTGAAGTTCCATGTCCATTCTCCATGAAGAAACTTGAAACAAAGCCTTGTAGTGCACTTGAGAGCTCCTTAGCTTTCTTCCTTGTCATAGGTCCACTAGAAACCTTCAATGGGTCCTTGCCTTCTCCATGTGTGCCTTCCTTGATCATATCACAGGTTGGTTTGATTTTTTAGTAGAATCGAACCCACTTGAAATATAGATGCTTCAAAAGAAATCCTACCCAGCCCATGGTTTTGGTTATTTCAGTTCTGGTTCTCGGATTTATTTTTTGTTTCTATTATATAGGTAGTGCTCTAGGACATCTTCGATGTAAGACATGCTAGACCTCCGGAGACACTTTGCCTGAGTGATGTCTGCAACACTTGAAGAATGTGAGATAGGGGTTCCCTGAAGTGTTTTTTAGGCAGAGACCTCCGATGCCCAAGATAGTATGTGAAAGAGAGATTGTAGAAAGTAGTAAGCAGGAAGGATATCTCTAATGTGTATTATTTGGAAGCCTCCTAGGTATTTATAGGAGGCTTGGAGGAGAAGGCCGTTATACCCGAGTTGAGTATATCAGGATGTGAAAGAGAGATTGTAGAAAGTAGTGAGTAGGAAGGATATTTCTAATGTGTATTACTTGGAGGCCTCCTAGGTATTTATAGGAGGCTTGGAAGAGAAGGCCGTTATACCCGAGTTGAGTATATTAGGACATGTCGTTGGGCCAAATTTGCTGGGCATTTGGTCTGTACCTCAGAGAGAGGCATGTCCAACTGTCTTTAGGCGGTTCTGCTTAGAAGGTAGGGGCATATGCAAGGTTCTTGTCAGTGATTCCCCAGAGTTATGTGTTTGTTGTCTTTGAAGTGAACCCCTCGGGGAGTTAGGAACCTTTTCGGAAGTAGTGTCTTTTCCCGAAGGTAGTTGGGAAAGCCTATTGGAGGTACAAACTGTGTTCGACATCTCATCTGCCAATGGTGGCAGATCTCCATTTCTGGGGTAGGTTAGGTTATTACTCAAAGCTGATGGTTCACCTTTTCCAAGGTCGGCTGTGTTAACATCTGAGGGTGGTGTCGAGCCCTTTTCCAAGGTTGGTCATATGGCCTTTCGAAGGAGATGTCAGATCCACTTGTCGGAAGGTCCAATGGGCGATAGCCCTACGACTATCAATAGGTGTACTACATTCATCCAAAAATCTTTCATCCATTTCAATTTTTTAACGTATGTTTGACTTGAATTTATTTATATTTTTATGCGCTAAAATTTTTCAAAAAATTTAAATTAGAAATTATAAGTCTTATAATTTTTAAACAAAATTTTTTAAAAGAATTATCAAATAAAAATTCACTTCATACTTGAGTACAAAAAAGTGATATGGACCTAGAGAATTTGGGATTGAAGGACTAACAATTAACAACTTCATAGTCCAATAAAATTGTATCTGTAACTAGTTTAAGAAATATTCAACATAATATATAACTTAATCCACGTTCAAATGTATATGTTCTTAGTAATTATGAACAATTTAATAATATCATATTTGTAATTTACATTTTCATATATAAATATAAAAGCAATTTAGTAATGTGCACATTTAAATATATATGTGCGTACATAAATACATGCGTAATTTAGTAAGATGATAATTTTTATTATATATTTATACATATACCTCGAGTTTGGTTCCTTCTTGGGGTTGGTTCTATATGTAACTAGAACCAACTCGAAAACTGATGATTATGCTATATGTGGAATCAACTCACGTATCTTGATATATTTTTACCTAAGTCAGCCCAGCCTAATGATATGATCAAAGAAGGCACAACAAAGAATGGCAAGGATCCACTAAAGATAACTAGTAGACCATTGACAAGGAAGAAGGCTAACGAGCTCACTAGTGCACTTCAAGCTTGGATGTTGACAGATTGGCGATGTTGTGGTAGAAAAATCATATCTTGAGATAAAAATATCAGAATTGAGTAATTATTGATTCATTGGAAAACTAACATCTGGAGCTAAAAATCATATGAAGACCATAAAACCCAGTTTGCACGTTAAGGAGGTCCAATTTAGCTTCAAAGTCGTGATTTACGAGTTATCGCTGGTTCAAAAGTAGTTGCAGTATTTTGGGCATATCTTTGGCTTTAGATGTCCGTTTTGTGTGGTTTAGGTGTCATTTCAAAACTAAGAAATATATCTACAACTTTAATGCTTTGAATTTTGAGAAATCGTGCCTGTATCAAGTTTGAATTTCAGCTTGAAGTTGAAGACACATGCAGGAACCACCTGAGAAGACTATTTTGGGGTTTTTATGGCCAATCTTATTTTATAACATATTTTATTTTAGTTTCCTATTTATTTACATTATTTAGGATGTTATTTAGGCCATGGAAGTGATTTAGGTCACTTAGGATAAATGGAATTCACTGCACACCTTAAACATGTGTTAAAAGGGTGTAGGAATCCTAGTTTGACTAGGTTTTCTTGAGTCCTTTGTAACTAGGTTTGCTAGGTGACTTGGGCTGCGAATTTTGCCCAGATTTTTACCCTAGTTTAGGCCTATATAAAAGACACATATTCTAGATGTAAACACACAGATTATTGCCAAAATAATATTGCTCTTTGGAGAGGTTTTCTCTTTGGTTCTTGGCGGACTGCCTAGGTGCACAAAATTGCTTGTGTTCTTGGAGTTCTATACTTCTTGTTTCTTAGCGGTGGGGGTTTTAAACCTAGTCTTTTTGATGTCTTGTGGAGCTTGAATCACATCTTGGGCGCGTTTCATGGTCATTATACCATCGGGGTTCGCACTAGTTGGTATCAGAGCCACAAGTTCCATTGAAGGACATATCTTTGTGTTCTTGTTTCTCTTCATTTTTCTTTCAATTTTGTTCAGTAAATTCGTGTCTTAGTCCTCTGTTTTAATCCTTTTTCTTCTTGTTTCAGGTCTGTCCTTTTTATTCCATCCTTGTTCAAGGCCAAAAATCACAAAAAACAACAAAAAGAAGTCAATCCGTGTTGTCTAGTGTTCTCAGTTTTAATTCAATTGATCTTGTTTATTTCTTATCTTTCTATTTCGTGTCCAGCCTTATTAATCTTTCTTGTTTTCATTGTTTCCAGCATCCTAGAGTTAAGAAAACACCAAAAAAAGAAGGACCCAAATTGAGGAAGTTTCGGTACAACAAAAGTTGTTTAAAATTGTGCATGTTTTCATAGTTTCTTGTTTTGGCCAAATTGAAAATTGACTTTTGTCTTTGGCAGCAAGGAACCTCAAGGAGAACGTTGTTTTAGCATCAAAACAGCAAGCGAAAAGAGAAAAAAAAAAAGAGAAAAAAAAAGAAAGAAAAGAAAAGAACAAAGAAAGGAAAGCTTGCAAAAAGAGAAGTTTTTACAAAGTGTTGAAAGTTTTGCGCCCCAAAACCTATCTCATTGTTTTTGAGCCAAAAATCTTTCTTTGTGGTTCTTGTGATCATCAATTGCAAGGGCTTCCTAGAGTCTTTTAAAGACTGTTTAGCCCACCTCTTTTGGAGTCAAAATAGTTCTTAAAAAATTCAAGTTTTCTTGTGTGCTTTGAGGATAGTTTTCTTAGAACTTTTGACAACTCTTTGAATAGCAATATATCATTAACAAATTGAGTGCTTGAGTGTTCATCTTTTGAGTGAAATACATGAGGTGAGTGTTTGTTAGGATCTTTGTTATGTTCAGGAGTATGGAGGGCCAGGAGGATAGGAGGCTGGAAGTGAGACACAATGAGGAGCCTACCATGAGAGAATTTCAAGAAACTCTCAATAGACTTGTGGGGAGGAGTGAGGACATTGATTTGAGGTTGCCAAGGAGACCAAATCCCATCTTGCAACCAAGGAGAGGTCCAAGGAGAGAAGAACCCGAGGAGGAAGAAGGGCATTGGCATGACCATGGGCTTCTAAGGAGGGGGGAGCCAAGAGAGGACAACAATCTCAACTCCATCAAGCTTACCATTCCATCCTTCCAAGGGAGGAGTGATCCCAATGCATATTGGGAATGGGAGCAAAAGATTGAGATGGTGTTTGATCGCCATCATTACCCCGAGGAAAAGAAGGTTAAATTGGCTACCATAAAGTTAACTAATTATGCTCTTGTATGGTGGAATCAGGATGTTACTTCTAGGAGAAGGAATGAGGAGGAGCCCATACACACATGGAGAGCCCTTAAAGCATTAATGAAGAGGAGATTTGTGCCTAGCTACTACACTAAAGATCAACGCCTCAAGCTTCAAAGGCTAGTGCAAGGCCAAAGGAGTGTGGAGGACTACCACAAAGACTTGGAGATAACCTTGACCCGAGCCAACATCATGGAGGATGAGGAGACCACCATTGATAGATTCATTAATGGTCTCAATCCTGAGATTGCCAACAAAGTGGAAATGGCACCTTATTTGAACATGGAGGATTTGCTTTATTATGCCACCAAGGCTGAGAGGATCATCAAAAGGTCCAAGGCATCGAAGATGTGTCAAGGAGGAATTTCCACATGGAAAGGAGCATGGAGCAAAGATGTAAGAGAAGTACCCAAGCCAAACATGGAGACCACAAAAGGAGACTTGTCTCAATCTCAACAAGAAAAGTCAATCATGCTTGTACCGTTTTCACCACAACAAGTCTTGGAAGATCAAAGAAAACTTCAAAGTAAGGTTGAGAGAAAAGTAAATGAGGGGAAAGTTGAGGGCAAGAGTGATGAGGGGAAAGTTGAGAGAACAACCGAGAGATTAAGTGAGAAGAGTGAATATGAGGGGAAGAAGAGTGGAGAGTTCCCGAGAGAAGAAATTGAGTGTGAAGTTGAGAGAAGACAAGAGTGCAATGAACCCAAGCCGAGTGAAGAGGGAAAGACCTACAAAGAAGCCATACTTTCATCTAACATAACAAAGTCTTTTTCTAGTGTTGTGTTGTCTTCTTTTCAGGAATTAAGTGGAGATGAGCTACAAGAATCAAGTGAGTTGCTGCCCATTAAAGAAGTTGCTGTTCCTAATATTCCAAGCCATGTCCTATGCATTAAAACAACAAAAGGAGGTTGAGAAGGAACAAGTTAAGGTAAGCCTAAGTGATTTCATATGCAAAAATTTGCCTAACATTGTTTCTTATCCTATGTTTCAAGGGGATGAAATTAATGCAACTCCAATCGAAGCCATTAAGTGCAAAGGTGGAAATTTTGTGGTTCATACACCAAAGGAAGATACTTGGAGACTTAAGTCCAACCACTATAATGTATTTCTTCCTAACACCTAGATTTGATGTAGTTTTGCATGAAAATCTCAAACAATGTGTGTTTGCTTGCAATGTTATTTTGACAAATGGTTTTCATGAAACTAGATTAAGAGAAGGAAGTAAACATGGAAATTTGACAAAATATGGTTTAAAAGCTTCTAATTCTTTGGTTTTGTCAAATCATCTTTGGAATTGCTTGAGTTTCTCTAGAGGAAAATCTGTTTTGTTGTCTTTTGTTTTTGAATTTGTTTACTTTGCATCCATGTCACATTGTTTTGTTTTGCCTCAAGTTAAATCTGCTTCTTTGGAATTTTTCATGCATTAATTGGTTGTTACACATGCATTACATACTTCTTTGATTCACATTTATATTCAGCCCATTTTTGTGTGTCAATCTTTAATTTCCAGCAAGTATCTTTTTGTCATGACACATGCATTACACAAACTTTTGAGTCTTGATATTTTTGCTTTATGTCCAAACTTGAAAGTTTTTATTTTGAGTGAAAATTCTGGTTTTAAATTCAGCCTTTTAAGGAGGTATGTTGAGTCCTTTGTTTTATGTCACATCCCATTCACAAATTTCATGCATTGTTGTGCATATACATGCAAAAATAAGTTTGCTACTGAATTGGTTTCACTTAATCCTATCTACTCCAATCTTGTTTCATTTAAAATGCTTAGGATTTTTGTGAAATTCGTGCATCCTTGTTTTGTTATTAGTTTAGGCCACATTGTGTTCAATTCTTGTTTGCTTGAATGGCCGATGCAAACTATTGTCTTGACATGCATAACTTGTGCTTTTCATAACCATAACACTTGTGTGAGTTTAGGTCCATTTGTTTTGAGTGCATACAGTATCCCTAAGGTAAATTATTCCTACACTTTTACTTGTTGTGAGAATAATGTTTTTGAGATGGCAAAGGCAATGAAAGTGATGCCTAGAGTGAAGATGAAAATTGTGCAAACATTCAGATTTTTTGTGCTAATTGTTTCAAGCTTTGTCATTGATCCAAGAGGCATCATTGCATTTGGATATTGGTTCAGGTTTTACACAAGATTAAAGCTCCATACACAAGCATTCCATGCTATTGGTTCTTATGTGAAAGGTAAGTGCTTATGTGTTGATTATTTCATTGTTATTGATTCAATTCCCTTTTCTAATGCAGGTTTTGATTCGAGGACGAATCCTTCTAAGGAGGGGGAGCTGATATGATCAAAGAAGGCACAACCAAGAATGGCAAGGATCCACTAAAGATAACTAGTGGACCATTGACAAGGAAGAAGGCTAATGAGCTCACTAGTGCACTTCAAACTTGGATGTTGACAGATTGGCGATGTTGTGGTAGAAAAATCATATCTAGAGATAACAATATCGGAATTGAGTAATTATTGATTCATTGGAAAACTAACATCTGGAGCTAAAAATCATATGAAGACCATGAAACCCAGTTTGCACGTTAAGGAGGTCCAATTTAGCTTCAAAGTCGCGATTTACGAGTTATCGCTGGTTCAGAAGCAGTTGCAGTATTTTGGGCATATCTTTGGCTTTAGATGTCCGTTTTGTGTGGTTCATGTGTCATTTCAAAGCTAAGAAATATATCTACAACTTTCATGCTTTGAATTTTGAGAAATCGTGCCTGTGTCAAGTTCGAATTTCAGCTTGAAGTTGAAGACACAAGCAGGAACCACCTGAGAAGACTATTTTGGGGTTTTTATGGCCAATCTTATTTTGTAACGTATTTTATTTTAGTTTCCTATTTATTTACATTATTTAGGATGTTATTTAGGCCATGGAAGTGATTTAGGTCACTTAGGATAAATGGAATTTGCTGCACACCTTAAACATGTGTTAAAAGGGTGTAGGAATCCTAGTTTGACTAGGTTTTCTTGAGTCCTTTGTAACTAGGTTTGCTAGGTGACTTGGGCTGCGAATTTTGCCCAGATTTTTACCCTAGTTTAGGCCTATATAAAAGGCACATATTCTGGATGTAAACACACAGATTATTGCTGAAATAATATTGCTCTTTGGAGAGGTTTTCTCTATGGTTCTTGGCGGACTGCCTAGGTGCACAAGATTGCTTGTGTTCTTGGAGTTCTATACTTCTTGTTTCTAATCACAGGTTGATTAGGGGTGGGGGTTTTAAACCTAGTCTTTTTTATGTCTTGTGGAGCTTGAATCACATCTTGGGCGCATTTCATGGTCATTATACCATCAGGGTTCGCACCACCTAACCATATAAATGTGGTTTGGGCTGGATTTTGGATTTACTCAGTGGTGGATAAGCCCTTTTTTAAGTGGGTGAGTGGAGAAACCCTAACATAGAGTTGATGAGTGAGTGAAGAAGCCCTTATTTGAATATTATAATTGGAGTGAGAGGAATGGGCAAGAAGGGGTGGCAGCAGGTGGTTGTAAGAGTTTCTTATGAGAGGGAGAGATCTTGTCTAAGGGTAATTTTATCAAATTTTTAAGATAGTTAGTAGATTAGATATGTAGAATTAAGTGTTAGTTAGTATGTACGTATGTGGTTGTATAATATAATAACTGGTTTGAGTAAGGTATCGTTGATCAAGAATTTTATGAATTCATCCCATGCGCTCAATTGGCTTCAATACTCGATAGTATAGGGTAAAATTTAAATTTAGTCCCTTAACTATTCAGTTTGTCCTAAACTGGTCCCTTAACTCTAAAAGTATCTATTGGGGTCCCCTAACTCAAGTAGCGCATTGAATTCGAGTTCCATTCATTAATTAAGCCGTTATATAGATGGAACTTGCCAATGTGGCACCTATAATGCCACGTGGCTTTCTCTTTAACTAAATTGGGTGACCATTTTGTGCAGGTAGAAAATTTAAACACAAACTGACACCAACTCAAAATCATATGATCTAAAATATAGATAAACCCTAATTGTCAAAATGGAAGAGCAGATGACAGAGGCGGATGACTGGAGGCAGTGAACGGAGTGAGGGACTGACGGGCCGGAAGCAAATAAACCAAGATGGTGGCAGAGGCGGACCACTGGAGGAGAAGATCTAATACGGAGGTGAAAATCAACAACAGAGATCGACAGAGATTCGAGCGGCAAAGAAGACGATGAAGGAGGGATTCGAGCGGTGAGGAAGACGACGAAGGAGGGATTCAAGCGGCGATTCGAGACAGAAAATGACGGAGATCGAAGATGAAGATAAAATGCGTTGAACGGTGACAAAAAATCGACAAAGAGGTGGAAAGAATCACAGCAGCGTCGAATGCGTTGAACGGTGACGAATATCGACAGAGAGGTGGAAAGAATCACAGCGGCCTCCCCTTGCCATCAAATCGTTGATCGAATCTTTAACCGGCCTCTTGAAGCCGATAAATGCGTCTTTGCCGCTCGAATCACCGATGAAAGTGCACTACTGTCACACTAGAGATCGGATCTCATGGAAGATACAGAGTTTGGGATATTTGTGTTTCAAGTCTCCCATATTATTGTTTATGTCCGTTTAGGTCTGATTTTCATTTTTGTACAATATAGTCATCCAATTTTGTTAGAGAGGAAGCCATGTGGCAGAGTGTGTGCCATGTAGGCAAATTCTGTCAAAACTAACGCCTGAACTAACGGTAGGGACTAAAATAGGACAAATTATATGAGTTAGGGGACCCTAATAGGTACTTTTATAGTTAAGGGACCCGTTTAGGACAAGTCAAATAGTTAAGGGACTAAATTTGGATTTTATCCCGATGGTATATGACGAGGGACTTTATCTGGGAAAGAAAGAAAGGGCTAAGCACTTACGTGGGCTTCTGTTCTGGCCTTCGTTATCGTTGGGGCTCAATTCAAACCAACCTCTTTGACCAAAGCACGATGATCAATCGCATTGCACGGCACCGGGGTACCGCCTTTTCAATCTCATGATCAGATCGTGAAAGGCGAAAAGAGAGAGGAAAAAAGCGAATCGAGCAAAGGCGAGGGAACCAGGCGTTGCCAATGCTGGAAAGCGAGGCGGTGCGAGTGGGGATGGCGGCGGCTCAGGCGCAGTGGGGGCCGGAGGAGACGAGGGAGCTGATATGGATAAGAGGGGAGCTGGAGAGGGATTTCACGGCGGCTAAGCGGAAGAAGACGATGTGGGAGTTGGTGAGCGCCAGAATGAGGGAGAGAGGCTACTTCAGGACCCCTGATCAGTGTAAATGCAAATGGAAGAACCTTCTTAATCGGTACAAGGTTAGCTCTTTATTGTCCCAAAATAGGGGTTTTTACTTTCTGCGGTTTCCTTTGTTGTTAGGCTCTAGTATCATGGGAAAATGGTTTCCAAATGATTATCCTAAACGTTTCTCCATATCATAAACGAAGCAAGCTGTTGATTGGTTTCCCTATTGATTTTGTTTTATTATCAATGGCATTGACCTGCAGAAGCTTTTTGGTCAATTTTTTGCAAATTCCCGTGGAATTAGTCAGTATGAACTGCTTTAAATTGATCGCTACAGTTTGAAAAGAACGTAGTTAAAAGGGAAATTTAGGTGCAAGGTACTAGGTTCCTCACCTCATATCTGATGCATGCCTATGCAATTTCCTTTATATTTATGTGATATTTATAATATTTTTTCCGTGCTCTCTGTATAAAAGATTACATTCTGAAGCCTTAACATCTCGGAAAGGTGTCCTCTACCCAACAAAGATGAGAGGAACATATTTCTTTATGCCTTGTAATGCTGCGACTAATGACTTAAGTAGAAGTCAACATGGCTTTATGGGATGCCGTAGAAAGTTCATTTGCTTATCCGATACCATGGAAAAACCAGTGATAGGTCTACCCTATCTTTGCTGATTCACTTGTTTTGAATTCAGAATGGTTCTTTAGATTTTCTGAGAGAAATTTGGGTTTCTAGATTTAGTCTTTTATTGTTCTTTTTTGTGTCTTTATTAATGCTGTTTATTAAATAATGCTTCAATGCTATCTATTGGCAGAATATATTAGTGCATGGAATTTCAGTTCAGGTTGCTTTTAAGTCTCCACCCAGTTCTTTCAGCCGAACTACTTGTCATGACTTTAGATTTGGAGAATGGACCCTTCTACGGCTGTTCCTTGAGAATATTTCATGTCCCAGCAGTCCAAATTTTAATTCTTTGGCTCACTTTCTATCACATAAGATTCTTTGGAAGGAAAATCCATGTATAATTAGAAGTTCTAAATTGGCATTAGTTCTTCAGAATAAAAGTTGCATAGAATGAGTAGAAATCTGATAAAGGATAGACTGGGACTGAGAATGTGAGAGGTATGGTAAAAGTAGCTTGAATTGAGGATGAAATTTTGCCAGGCCATTGTGAATGTCCATAAGATAATCCAATCTAGATCACTAGGTGCCTGAGTGCACAAGCACAAGAATGATATGCTAGACATAAGCAGGTGGAGAACTGGCAAGAATGGACCAAATTTGAGTAGAAATAGTGAAAGGAATTTCATTCTGTTTTAGGTTTATGGGCTTGTCTCCAACTGAGCGAAATGCATTTAAAAGATTCATGTGCCTGAACCAAACTGGTCAGTTCTAAAGCTTTAGTTCGTTTGTTGATTAGTTTACACCTAAATGCATAACTTGATGCTGGGAAGACTGCAAAAGGTAGTTTTTTGCACCTACTTTGTTTGTGGAAAGCTGGCATGCGGAAGACAAAAGCGAGGGGTTGTGTGACTGCAATATTAGCATTCGTTTGAGTTGTGACGGAAGTGCTTCCGAAATCATGCTATGAAACATTTTCTAGCTTCTGTGTTTGCTTTCACTATGGGATGCTCCAATTTGTAGAGAGATTGTTTTGGCTGCACTTATACAAACTCAGTAATCCTGGTTCTTCTTGGTTCCTTATTTCGAAGAAAAGGTTTGCAGAAAAGCATGGCATGTTTACTCCAGTCAAGTTCTATTTGCTTAAGGGTCGTGCCCTGCTTCTCCTAACACATAAGTGGGCTTGTGCCTCGATATCTTTTGCACCCAAGATGTTTTATTGCCCTCTAATACAATTTGAGAAAGTAAGTTAAAGGAAGGGTGTATCTGTTACTGGCGGAAGGCAACTATAGTAGATTTCTGTATATATTTTATTTCCTTCTGTCCTGAAAAGAATGTTACTTTGTATATTTTTTACTTAAAGTTGGCTCAGAATTTATATTAATTTCAAAGGGTCTTAAAATAATTATTCAAAGACTATGATGTTGTAGTTTCTCTTATTTGAAGAATTATTTTAAACAAAATTTGTTAAAAAACAATCAAAATTTTCTTGTATCAATTGCCATTAGAAAAGCTCTGGAAAATAGTACTTAAGAAACTACAGGGTTTCATCTTACAGTTTGGTATAAATTTATATACCTGTGTCATTTACAATAAGATGTACCTAGTGAAATACAGTCCAAATGTTTGAAATTTGGTGATAATTATGGGACATATGGTGTAGTATATTTTACTTTTGTGGTTTCTTTAGAATTAGGTAATTATCTGGATGCTTAAGTTAAACTAGTAATAGGCTTACGGAATACATTCCAAAGCAGGTTCATTCGATGGTGGAACATGTACAAAAAACATTGATGTCTATTTAATATGTGAATCACATTCATCATCAGCTGATTTTTTTTTTTTCTTTTGAAGTATCTAATTTCTGTATGCCATTATCTTTCCAAAGGAAGAAAAAAGGTATCATGTCTTTATGCATAAACTTCTGAATTCTCTTGACTGTATTTAGAATGTATTTGTATACTTACCGTAGGAGGAACTTCTTGTTTCATGTTAGCTTAAAGAAAAAACTCGACTGTGGACCATGTCACCATGCAATAGATCTAATAATGCCGGATCCACAAGTAACGGTTTTGTTGTGTCTCTTTTTTTCATTACTATTAATTAACAAGTAAATTATAAACATATACACCGGAAAGCCTTCAACCGAAAGAACAGTAGTTACAGGTGCTTCCATTTTATTTTGTTGATCTTTTACTCCTTCGAAGGTTTGGTCAGGATGAAGTATGTTACTTTTGATGGTTTATCTTTTTATATTTATTCACATCTGTAACTTGCTTCTAGCTGTTTTCCTTTCTTTTCTTTCATGGAATCTAGCCATTCTCCTATAGCTGTTTAGTGACAATATAAGTTTTGGTGGACAACTGGGAAGCATCCTAAATTAATCATGTTACTGGGATTAGCCAAGAACCTCTACCATAAATTCAACTTCTTTGTTTGATTAAGACTTATCGAAAGGTTATGGGGCCAGAGTTTCTTTCTTCCTTTTCTTTCTCCTTTTCCCCCAGGAAGGTGCGTGGTCTGGTCTTATATGAATTCATATGTGTTGATGCAGGGGAAGGAGACATCTGACCCAGAGAGTGGTCGGCAATGCCCCTTCTTCAAGGAGCTGCATGCAGTTTTCACGGAAAGGGAAATGAACATGCAAAGACTGCTGCTGGAGTCTGAGGCTGGTTCTGTCCAGGTAAAGACACGAATGAAAAGAACGAGCGTAGATAGGTCCTCTGATGAATTCTCAGAAGAATGTGATGAATGTGAGAGTGATGAGGAAAGGCCTGCTAGAACCTATTCCCGGAAGAGAAAAGCTGAGAAAAATATATCAGTAAAGTCCCCTAGAGATGGAAGCGGTAATAACCTTAGTGTTATTGAAATGCTGAAGGAGTTTTTTCAACAGCAACAGAGGATCGAGATGCAATGGAGGGAGATAATGGTGAAGCGTGCACAGGAGCGTGAGTTGTTTGAGCAGGAGTGGCGGCAGTCAATCGAGAAGCTGGAGAAGGAGAGAATAATGGTGGAGCAGGCTTGGAGAGAAAGAGAGGAACAGAGAAGGATAAGAGAAGAGAGCCGGGCTGAGAGAAGGGATGCATTGTTGTCAACCTTGTTGAACAGATTAATAAATGACAACAATGTCTGACTTGGAAAGATGGTGAGAGAATCAATATTATAAGATTGATTTAGAGCGGTTGAAATATTCTTTTTCAATCTATTACTAAAAGCCTTTATTTGATAGAATTTTCCAACCTAATAAACTATTTGCTGAAGTTGTTAAACAGAGCTGCACGAAAGACGCTCACTTGCGTAGCTATTTTCTTTTGCTGTACGAAAAATACGAAGTGCTTCGATGCAAGGGAATTTTTCGTGTAGGTTTGTGGGATAAATTGCGGTCTTCTTCATTATGATATTACGGCGCTTGTAAATATGGTCTAACTTAAATCAATTAATTTTAAAATAATTTATTTTTATTTTTAGATTGTTTTAATTTAAAATTAATTTTCATTAAAAGATAATACTATATAATTAGAATAAATTATTAAAAATATAATTTTTATAAGCTTATTAAATTTATTAATCTATTAATAGATATGAAAGTAGAAAAAATAACAATATAGGCAATTCATTAAAAAATGTTTGGCCGATTTAGCCAATCTCTGCTAACCACCCACGGCCCTCTATCTCACTCCCAATCCCTGCTCCCCATCTACTCCCTCCTCTCTGCCTTCTTCGGTTCTCTGGCTAAGGTGATAGCCAAAGGCTATTGCCTTCTCGGTAGTAACTCCCTGCCAGAATATTGGCCGAGGAGTCTGACGTCACCCAAGAGAGGATCTTTTTACTGACCTCGGAAGGTGCGAAGTCAAACACTATGAGCTCGAGACTTCGGTTAGCTCGTCAGGAATTCCGAGGACAACACCGTCTCCATCGAGGGGCCAAACTGACCGCCTTCGGGTAAGAGAGCCATCTCTCTGAAGCAAGGAAGAATCTCCCCGAAGGCAGAGGCCCCGAAGAGGATCTTCCCCGAACAAGAAACACCTGAACAAGGGAATCCCCTACCTATGGGTGTGAGTCCCGAAGAAGGTGTTCATCAAGGGAACTCCCAGAACTATGGGATAGATCCCGAAGGAGGTGCTTGCACCGAAGGACGGATAGAATCCGAAGAGGGTGCACGCACCGAAGGGCGACCTCGCCCAGGGGACCTCGGGAGTACGGTATGAGCATTTAAGGAGCCTCTGACATGTCGCCCACAAGCCCTACACGTCACATCTGAACGGCGAACTGACACACCGCAGCCGCCCCAGTCCTGACACAACCTATCCGGGTCCCGGGCTAAAGGAGGCTGCAAACGGCTGCCTGTCCCCTAGGTCCAAAACTATAGATCAAATCCGACCGAACACGTGTCATGATCTGAACGGACCAGCTACTCCTATAAATACTAGGAAATGGGACTTGGCAAAGGATGGGCATTTTCCTCCCTCTGAGAAAACACAAAACAGGCAAGACACTTGATCCCTTAGTGTTCTTCCTCCACTTTCACTCAGAAAACTGACTTGGGCGTCGGAGGGTCCTCCCCGGAAAAGCAAACCGGGGACCTCCTAACCTCTTCTTTGAGCTTTTCAGGCACACTCAGCTGGGAAACCAGAGCTCCAGGCGCTCGCCTCCTCAGGAAGTCTCTCCACCTGTCAACATGACAGCAAACGAAGATGCCTTGGGGCATCATTTGGCGCCGTCTGTGGGAAACTACTCCCAGGTAGCTATTGTCGAAACTCGGCGTTCGAAGGACAAAGGACTTCCGAAGTCCCCGTCCGCGCCTGAGACCCAACCAGCTACCGAACAAAGTCCCCCAGAGACTTCCTTGCCTGAAGAGGAACGCCCTCCTGTCATCACCATGGGTTTTTTACGAGACTTTCAGAGGTCTGTTGTGGCTGAAATGACACAACAGATAGACCGAAGGTGGTCGCAACCAGCCCAGGCACAAAAACCCACTTCGTCAGCATGACCTCGGGAGAAAAGCCCAAGGGCAACCCATCATAGCTCGGGAAGTGGGGAGCCAGGGGAAGAGCCCTTGACAGATAACTTGCCCCTCGGAGCACGGCTCGCGAAAAGAGCGAGGTCTGAACGACCCGAAGTCCCGTCCAGAAGAAGTTTGTCGCCAGAGGCAAGGTCCCCCTCACCTCGGTACCTAAGTCGCTCCCCGAAGAGACGGCAACCATCCTTTTACCCAAGAACCTCCAAGCACCAGGAAGAGGAGCCCAGTGCTACGCTCCTCCTGGAGAAAGTCTTGGCAAGACTGGAGAGAGTGGAACAGCAGGTGGCACGCAAACCTGTTTGGGCCAGGCTAATTGAAACCGTCTCTGGAGATGAAACTCCTTTCGCCCGAACAGTGGTTGAGGCGGCCATGCCAAATGACTTCAGGCTACCTCGGCTAGAGACCTATGAGGGTCGGACTGATCCCCAGGCCCACCTAACAAAGTACAAACGCAGCATGGTGCTGCACGGGGCTGATGACGCTACACTCTGCAAGTGCTTTGAAGTCACCCTCGCAGGACCAGCAACTGCCTGGTACAATTCCCTGCCTCCCGGAAACATCAGGGGGTTCCAGGAGCTTTCCACGGCGTTCACCCAACAGTTCATTGGGAGCAAGCCGACGGCGAAGATGCCCGTCCAGATGTTTGACATAGCACAAAGAAACGGGGAGACCATCCGTGACTATGTCGAGAGGTTCAACAGAGAGGCCCTCAGTGTTCCAGACTTTCGTCCCGAAATCCGCATCCTCGCCATGACGAGGGGCCTCCGGAGGGATTCCCACTTGTTTTATGAATTCTCCAAAGATCCCCCGGACACGCTGGGAGAATTCTATCGAAGGGCTGAACAACATATGACAGCCGAAGAGCTGAGAATGATTGGACCGAAGGCTGACCATATTCACGCTCGTGGCGAAGGGTCCAGCCAGCAAACCCGGTGCCCAACGGAACAGTTAGGTCGACCTCGGGGAATGCGAGTAGGGGGAAGGAAGCCTCAAAACTTTACACCTCTGAGCACCACGAGGGCTAACGTCCTCATGGCGTTGGAAAAACAGGGGGCTCAAATCCAACGACCGAGGGGCATGACTGCTGACAACAGAAGGAACATGAAGAAGTTCTGTCAGTTCCACCGTGATCACGGTCATGACACCGAAGACTGTTTTCAGCTGAAAAAGTACATCGAATCACTGATAAAGCAGCGCCAGCTTCGGCGTTATTTGAGAATGCCTTCCCCGAAAGGGAAAAAAGAGGAAGAAGGAAAGCCCGATGACGAGGATTACGATTCAGACAGGCGAAGGAACCGAAGTCCGAGAAGGCGTCCTCCACCTTCGGCAGGAGTAATACAGACGATCACAACCGGACTTCCATCCTCGGAAAGAAAAAGAAGGGCCAGAGAGATAGCGGTGATGGAATATCAGAGCCCAACGAAAAAATTGGCCCGCGAGGATGGCTCCACCATCGTATTTCCCCATGACGATCCATTGCTGATAATGGAGAGGATAGGAAACTGGGACGTCAAGAGGGTACTGCTGGACGATGGGTCAAACGCAGACGTCTTGTTCTCACATTTGCTGCCAAGCTTGGGCGTATCCAAGAGTGACCTCAAGGCTGTTAGTTCACCCACGTTCGGCGTAGGACCATCTGAGCTACCTGTCCTCGGGTGGATCGACCTCCCCTTGATGATGAAAGGAACTTCAGAGAAAGGAACTGCTGAGTTGTTTGCCTCTACCAAGGCAAGATTCATAGTCATGGACGTTCCTTCGTCATACAACGCCATCCTCGGCAAACAGACACAGGGAAATCTGCACATTCGTCCGGATGTAAAGTACTTGACCGTCACCTTCACCACCAAGGAAGGAGACGCAAAGATCTTCATTGATCAAGGCGAGGTGAGAAAGGTGTTCGTCAGAGCACGAAAGGCTCCAGCAAGCAACATAGCACATGCTGTAGAAGCAAAAGAGCTGGAAAGGGGCGAGGCAGAAGATCCCACAAAAGCGGAAACAGAAGAAGTAGAGCTTGTCCCAGGCCATAGTACCCGAATAGGGAAAAGCATGGCCGAAGGAGACAAGGAAAAACTTGTATCTTTTCTGCTTGCAAATAAAGATCTGTTCGCCTACTCGCCGAAGGACATGCCAGGGGTAAACCCTCGCGTAATCCAGCATAGCCTCAAAGCGAGTCCGGAAATAAAACTTGTTCGGCAAAAGAAACGGAGCATCTCAGCTCACAAAAGTGACTTCGTCAAGACCGAAGTCCAGCGTCTGACAGACGCTAGCGTTATTCGGGAGGTAAACTACCCCGAATGGCTAAGCAACGTGGTAATTGCCACAAAGGAAGGAAGTAGTAAGCTCCGGATGTGCATCGACTTCAGAAATTTGAACGATGCTTGCCCGAAAGATTCATATCCTCTTCCACCAATAGACCAACTGGTAGACTCAACTGTCGAGTACGGGCTCCTATGTTTCCTGGACGCTTTCAGTGGGTATCATCAGTTAAGGATGGACCCCGAAGATGAAGAGAAGACTGCCTTCATCACTGAGGGAGGAACATATTGCTAAATCAGGATGCCCTTCGGACTCAAAAATGCAGGAGCCACCTACCAGAGGCTGATGAACAAAGTCTTCAATGACCAAATGGGGAGGAACATGGAGGTGTATGTTGATGATATGATAGTCAAAAGCAAACTGCCTGGCTACCACATTGCAGATTTAGAGGAAACCTTCCAAAAACTCAGAGCCTTCGGGATCCGCCTTAATCCTGAGAAATGCATCTTCGGGGTGACCTCGGGAAAGTTCCTTGGGTACATGGTATCCGAAAGAGGCATCGATGCTAACCCCGAGAAGATTAAGGCTCTGCTTGAATTCCGAACTCCTGCCACAGTCAAAGACGTGTAAAGACTCACCGGAAGAATAACCTCTCTGAGCAGGTTTATTTCCAGGTACGGAGATAGGTGTCGACCCTTCTTCAAAGTCCTCACAAAGGCAGCAAAGATGGAAGGCGACCTCGGAAGGAATGGTCATCCTTGGGATGAAGATTGCCAAAAAGACTGGGAAGAACTCAAAGTCTACTTGGCCAGCCTGCCGACCCTGCGGCAACCTCGGGAGGGAGAGCCCCTCGTATTATACCTCGCCGTCACAGAAAAAGCTGTGAGCTCGGTCCTCGTGAAAGAAGAAGGGCCAAAGCAATGGCCGGTCTACTATGTCAGCAAGTCCTTGCATGGCGCTGAAGTCAGGTACCCTTTGCTTCAAAAAGCTATATATGCCTTAGTGCTTGCAGGGAGAAGGCTGCGGCCATATTTTCAGGCTCACCCCATTATCGTCCGAAGTACCCTGCCTCTACGGGATGTTATGAGGAAAGTTGTGTTAGTATTGTGCCCAAAAAGCCAATCATGAGATGATTGTATTTTTGCACATTGAGTCATGATATTTTATTGAGGCATTAATCCAGCAATTATGTTTGTTGTTTTGTTTCTGCGTAACGTAATAAGCATAACTGTAACCCTAGAATAATGATATTCTTAAACGTCCCTAGTCTAGTATTATTGTGGAGCGGGTTGCAATGATACATAATGACTAGCATATGTGGAGACTAATATGAGATATGTAGTCTACATATGGGTACAAGTTGGAGAACTTGTGTACTGGACCGACCCACGATGAGAACACTTCATGGATCGTTATATGAGTGTCATAAGTGATTCTCATAGTGATCATGGTATATGTAGTCCTTCGACCTAAGATCATCAAGGTTCCCTACATGTGAGTCACATACTTTGATACTTTCCTTTGTTGCTCGTAACTGAGTGAACTTGAAGGAGGTCATTGGGTATGTCACATATCATGCAGAGGGATTTGTATGATCAAGATGGGATTTGTCCCTCCTATGTAACGGGAGTGATATCTTTGGGCCCCTTGATAGAGTGAGACTTAGAAAATGCATGGCCATGCTCCGATGAGTTGATATATGATATCAATGTCGTCAGTTTAAGTTGGTCTACTCGGTAATCAAGAAACCAAAGATTGGGCTATACGAGAGTGACACATTCCATGTCTCATGCTTAGTCTTGATATCTTGGACAAAGGGACAATGGCATATATCGGTGATGATCATAAAGGTTTAGTCGATTCACCGACAATCTTGTCACTTGGGTAGCAATGATGTATTGCTAGACACCGCTCATTGCTTATGATCATAAATGTGATTTATGATCATTGCCAACATGGCAAGAGCCTATTGGGTCGCACACGTAGAGCTATTTGGATCATTAGAGTGCATGGGCTAATTATTTGGGTTATGGTTTCACTTTAATTTCGTATTAATAATGGGCCAAGGAGTTGAGCCATTATTAAGCCAGAAATTAAATCCTAATTGGATTAGGGCTTTGAAACCCATTAGGCCTGGAAGTTGAGTCTCACTATAAATATAACTTTTAAGTGAGAAATTCGTAGGTCTCCTTGCCCTAGCCTCCCAAAAAGGACAGCCGCACTCTTCTCTTGCAATTCCTTGGAGGACGCAAGCTAGCACTGCGAGCGCAAGAGAAACGCATCTGCCGGGACATGGTGGAAGCGTGGTGATCCCGAGAGGCTCGTGTGGATACCATAGAGAGCCTGAACACGTCAACTGTTCAGGTTTTGTGATTCGACTCTACAGTTGAGTGAGAGATCTTAACCGAAAATTAGGTATGAAATTTTCGAACACCCGGTTTACCCCGTTTCACTTGGATCCTGGAGGGTTTCGGTTTAATTCCGCTGCGCTGTTTGGCTCCTGAAACCCAACAAGTTGATCACTCGGGAAGGCTTTCCAAGTGGTGTATAGAGCTTGGCGAACACGACATCACGTATGAACCCCGAAAAGCCATAAAAGCTCAAGCTTTGGCAGACTTCATCGCCCAAGTACCAAACACCGATGAGGGACATTCGTTTTCGGGCGAAGACGAGCCAGAATGGACGTTATATGTTGACGGGGCCTCAGGATCCGAACACCAGGGAGCTGGAATGATTATCAGAGGCCCCGAAGGCCTAGAAGTAATGAAGGCCATCAAGTTCAGTTTCAATGCAACCAACAATATGGCCGAGTATGAGGCCCTCATAGCAGGATTACGCCTGGCCAGAAAAATTGGCGTGAGAAACTTGAAAGCCCATAGTGATTCCCAGCTGGTGGTCTGGCAAATGGCAGGGGACTATGGCGCGAAAGACCCGACCTTGGTGAAATACCATGAGTTGGTAACAAAGCTTGTTCGGGAGTTCGACGTCGTGAAAATCGAGAACGTACCCTGACGAGAAAATGCTGAGGCAGACTGTTTGGCGAAGTCCAAAACTTGCACCGAAGTGCTAAGCCAACCCAGCATCGCGGTGTTAAGCATAGAGACCTCGGGGAAAGGATGGAAAGAACCAATCAAAACATATCTCGCAACTAACACACTCCCCGAAGACCCCAGCGAAGCCGCAAAAGTGCGAAGGCGCTCCGGACGTTTCTTCTTAATTGGAGAAGAACTATATCGGCAAGGATATGCAAATCCACTACAGAGGTGTGTTAGTGAAGAGGATACTGAAATGATCCTCGAAGAAGTTCACGAAGGTGCCTGTGGTTCGCACATCGGAACCGACGCCCTCGCAGCAGTGATACTTCGCCAAGGATACTTCTGGCCTACCCTGAGAAAGGACGCCAAGCAGTTCGTCCAGAAATGTGGTAGTTGCCAGAGACATGCGAACATCCAAAGAACACCCTCAGAGTTCGTGACTTCGGCAGACTATCCTTGGCCCTTCGCAGTTTGGGGCATAGATCTCATCGGGCCACTCCCAACGGCGCCTGGAGGCGTGAAGTTCTGCGTAGTAGCAGTTGACTATTTCTCTAAGTGGGTCGAGGCAGAACCTTTGACAACTATCTCGGCAAAAGAAGTGCAGAAGTTCGTATGGAAAAACATCGTATGCAGATTCGGCATACCGAGGGTACTCGTAGCGGACAACGGATCCCAGTTCATAGACAAAGGATTCCAAGAGTTCATTAGCGACCTCGGGACAAAAATGCACTTCGCCCCAGTAGCTCACCCCCAAAGTAGTGGGCAGGTGCAAGTATCTAACAGGACCATAAAAGATGGTCTGAAAAAGAGATTGGGAGAAACAAAAGGGAAATGGCCAGGAGAACTCCAAAGCGTTTTATGGAGCTACCGAACAACACCCCGAAGAGCCACAGGGGAAACGCCTTTTTCACTCGTCTTCGGTACAGAGGCCATCATCCCTGTCGAGGTAGTACAACCGTCAATACGAGTCCAAGTGTTCGATGAAAAAGGAAATGACCTCGGCCTGAGAACCAAGCTCGACCTCGTCAGCGAACACAGAGAAGTAGCTGAGCTGAGAAGAAAAGCTTTCCAGCAAAGAGTGGCGGCAGCCATAAACATACGCGCCAGGCCAAAAGGAATAAAGAAGGGAGATCTCGTTCTCTGAAAGGCTGAATTCGCACCCCGAAAGCCGTCCCACGGGGTACTTCGCGCAAATTGGGAAGGACCGTACCTGGTACTTGCCGAAGTACGAAAAGGAGTTTATAAGCTCGATGATGCCGAAGGCATATAATTAAAAAACACTTGGCACTCAGAGGCCTTGAAAAAATTCTATGCCTAAAAAGTTTGGTGGGAAAGTTGTATTACACAAGTTGGACAAATTTTTCTAAGTGAAAAGTTCTGAAGTGAAGAAGTACAAAACAAGAGTCTCACGAAAGCAATCGCCGAGGAAAGCAAAAGTAAGTTTTCCGAAGTCTCTTGAGCGAATATGTTCGGGACAAAGGAAACCAAAAGTATGGTTTTCCGAAGTCTCTTGAGCGAATATGTTCGGGACAAAGGAAAGCAAGAGTATGGTTTTCCGAAGTCCCTGGAGCGAATATGTTCGGGACAAAGGAAAGCAAAAGTATGGTTTTCCAAAGTCTCTCGAGCGAATTATGTTCGGGACAAAGGGAAACAAAGGGATCTGGCAAAAAATACTTACCCAAATTTCTATCTATTGAGCCAAAGAGTGCTTACAAAGAAGAAAGTTGCTGAAAGACTACAGAAAAGAAGAAGAAAATGAAGACAAAAGGCCCTAGTACAAACTAAGGAACCTCGGCGTCTTGAGAACTGCCAGCCTCTGTGCTTTTGTCAGCAGCCTTCGGCGCCGAGAAAGAAGGAGGCAGTTTCAAGTGCTCGATCTTGGACCAAGTCCACCGAGGCTCCTTCGGGATGTTCATGCCTTCCAGGAAGGAGAGGTCAAAATCTGGGAACTTCTGCAGAATTTGGTGCCGAGTAAGACAGAAGCCGTCTTGAAAGCCCAACTTCGTCATATCATCGGACTCCCGCTTCTTGACCGCCAAATCTGCATAGTCCTTCTCCAGATCCGCGTAATCCTTCTCCAGATCCTTAAGCTTTCTCTTCAATGCCTTCATCTTCTTCTTCTCTTCCGAAGGCTTCTTCAGAGATGCGACCTCGGCTTCGAGCTGGGCCTTTTCCTCGAGCGTCTTCGCAAGGATTGCGTCACTTTCTGACTTATCCTTTTCAATCGCTTCTACGGTCGAAGTCAGCTCCGCCATCCGAGAGCCGATGTCGGAAAATTTCTGGGAGGTGCCTTTCTCAAGTTCCTCTTTCTCTTTTATGAACCCCTCCCGAAGTTCAGCAATTTCCTTCTCCGAAGACTGCTTCAGCTGAGCATTATCGGCAGCCAACGCCGAACACTGGGCCTTCATCTTGGTGTAAAGGTCCCAGAGTGACGCCCTCCGTTCTGTCTCTCGCGCCACCCGAACACGGAGCAACCCGACATACCCCATCAGCTGCAAAAAAGGCAAAACAAAGGGAAAATGACGCTAAGTAAAAAGCAAAGGCGAAATTGGCACTAAGGAAACAGTGAAGCATACCTGGGCGGCATGTTCAGTGAGTTTGGCGGCCAAAGAGATGTTGCCTGGGTAAGCCTCCGAAAGGGCCTTATAAGAGGCCTCAGTAAACACCCCTTTGCACATCTGCCTGGCCATCTCGGGACAGTCCTCGGAGTGTTGGGTTTCGGGAGCCAAACAGCGCAGCGGAATTTAACCGAAACCCTCCAGGATCCAAGTGAAACGGGGTAAACCGGGTGTTCGAAAATTTCATACCTAATTTTCGGTTGAGATCTCTCACTCAACTATAGAGTCGAATCACAAAACCTGAACAGTTGACGTGTTCAGGCTCTCTATGGTATCCACACGAGCCTCTCGGGATCACCACGCTTCCACCACGTCCCGGCAGATGCGTTTCTCTTGCGCTCGCAGTGCTAGCTTGCGTCCTCCAAGGAATTGCAAGAGAAGAGTGCGGCTGTCCTTTTGGGAGGCTAGGGCAAGTAGACCTGCGAATTTCTCACTTAAAAGTTGTATTTATAGTGAGACTCAACTTCCAGGCCTAATGGGTTTCAAAGCCCTAATCCAATTAGGATTTAATTTCGGGCTTAATAATGGCTCAACTCCTTGGCCCATTATTAATACGAAATTAAAGTGAAACCATAACCCAAATAATTAGCCCATGCACTCTAATGATCCAAATAGCTCTACGTGTGCGACCCAATAGGCTCTTGCCATGTTAGCAATGATCATAAATCACATTTATGATCATAAGCAATGAGCGGTGTCTAGCAACACATCATTGCTACCCAAGTGACAAGATTGTCGGTGAATCGACTAAACCTTTATGATCATCACCGATATATGCCATTGTCCCTTTGTCCAAGATATCAAGACTAAGCACGAGACATGGAATGTGTCACTCTCGTATAGCCCAATCTTTGGTTTCTTGATTACCGAGTAGACTAACTTAAACTGACGACATTGATATCATATATCAACTCATCGGAGCATGGCCATGCATTTTCAAAGTCTCACTCTATCAAGGGGCCCAAAGATATCACTCCCGTTACATAGGAGGGACAAATCCCATCTTGATCATACAAATCCCTCCGCATGATATGTGACATACCCAATGACCTCCTTCAAGTTCACTCAGTTACGAGCAACAAAGGAAAGTATCAAAGTATGTGACTCACATGTAGGGAACCTTGATGATCTTAGGTCGAAGGACTACATATACCATGATCACTATGAGAATCACTTATGACACTCATATAACGATCCATGAAGTGTTCTCATGGTGGGTCGGTCCAGTACACAAGTTCTCCAACTTGTACCCATATGTAGACTACATATCTCATATTAGTCTCCACATATGCTAGTCATTATGTATTATTGCAACCCGCTCCACAATAATACTGGACTAGGGACATTTAAGAATATCATTATTCTAGGGTTACAATTATGTTTATTACGTTACGCAGAAACAAAACAACAAACATAATTGCTGGATTAATGCCTCAATAAAATATCATGACTCAATGTGCAAAAATACAATCATCTCATGACTGGCTTTTTGAGCACAACACTAACAATCTCCCACTTGCACTAAAAGCCAATCATCCATGTATCTAATACCGATGGATCTAGAATGGCTATCATGCTTCTGCTGCGTAAGGGGCTTTGTCAGTGGATCAGCAATGTTGCTGTCTGTCGAAGTCCTGCATATCCTTACATCACCCCTCTCGATGATCTCCCTGATGAGATGATAGCGTCGAAGTATGTGTTTGGATCGCTGGTGAGATCGAGGTTCCTTAGCCTGTGCGATTGCTCCATTGTTGTCACAATAGAGCTCTATCGGGTCAACAATGCTTGGAACCACTCCAAGTTCAGTGATGAACTTCTTGATCCAAACTGCCTCCTTCGCAGCATCAGAGGCAGCAATGTACTCAGATTCTGTTGTAGAGTCAGCTACTGTCTCTTGCTTTGAACTCTTCCAGCTTACAGCACCACCACCAATACAAAACACATAACCAGATTGCGATCTAAAATCATCCTTATCGGATTGGAAGCTTGCATCGGTGTAACCCCTTACAACGAGCTGATCTTCACCTCCAAAGACCAAGAATGCATCCTTAGTCCTTCGTAAGTACTTAAGGATGTTCTTAACAGCTGTCCAGTGACTTTCACCGGGGTTCGATTGGTACCTACTCGTCATGCTCAAAGCATATGAGACATCGGGACGAGTACATATCATGGCATACATGATAGATCCAATTGCTGAGGCATATGGAATCTTACTCATGCCCTCTCTCTCCTCAGTTGTACTCGGACACTGAGATCTAGAAAGAGTGATACCATGTGACATGGGCAAGAATCCTTTCTTGGAATCTTGCATGCTAAACCTCTTTAGCACCTTGTCAATATATGTACTTTGACTTAGGCCAAGAAGCTTTCTAGATCTATCTCTATAGATCCTGATGCCTAACACATAGGCTGCTTCACCCAGGTCCTTCATAGAGAAACATTTCCTTAGCCAAGTCTTCACAGATTGTAGCGCAGGAATGTCATTCCCGATGAGTAGTATGTCATCTACATACAACACCAAGAAGACAATAGCGCTCCCACTAACCTTCTTGTAGACACAAGGTTCATCTTCATTTTTGATAAAACCAAACTCTTTGATTGCATCATCAAAATGAAGATTCCAACTTCGAGAAGCTTGCTTCAGTCCATAAATGGACCTTTGCAATTTGCACACTTTATTGGCATTCCCAGGAGTGACAAAACCCTCAGGCTGTGTCATGTACACATCCTCAAGTAGCTTTCCATTTAGGAATGCAGTTTTGACATCCATTTGCCATATCTCATAATCATAGTGTGCAGCAATAGCAAACAAAATTCGGATGGATTTAAGCATAGCAACTGGTGAAAAAGTTTCATCATAGTCAATACCATGAATTTGCTTGAAACCTTTTGCAACCAATCTTCCCTTAAAGGTAATCACATTACCATCCATGTCAGTTTTCTTCTTGAAAACCCATTTGCACCCTATAGGTTTTACCCCTTCAGGTGGGTCAACCAAAGTCCATACTTGGTTTTCATACATGGATTCCATCTCGGATTTCATGGCCATTAGCCACTTCTCAGAGTCAGGCCCTGACATAGCTTGTTGGTAGGTTGTGGGCTCATCTTGATCCATGAGCATCACATCACCGGTGTGAGTCACGAGAAATCCATATCTCTCGGGCTCACGCCGAATCCTACCAGTCCTACGTGGGCTTTGTGCTACAGGAATAGACTCTTGAACCACAACATCTTGTGGTGTCTGTTCAGGTTCCATTTCAGGTTCAATGTCTCCTTGTTGTTCTTGAATTTCTTCAAGTTCTACTTTCCTCCCACTAGTTCCTTTAGAGATAAACTCTTTCTCCAAAAAGACACCAGTTCGAGCAACAAACACTTTTTGCTCAGAGGGATTGTAGAAATAGTAACCCTTTGTTTCTTTGGGATACCCAACAAAAAGACATTTTTGAGATTTGGGCCCTAGTTTGTTAGAGGATTGATGTTTTACATAAGCGTCACAGCCCCAAATCTTCATAAAAGACAAATTAGGACGCCTCCCACTCCATATCTCATATGGTGTCTTTTCAACCGATTTAGATGGAACTCGGTTTAGTGTAGAAGCGGCTGTCTCTAGAGCATGTCCCCAAAAGGAGTTTGGAAGGTCAGCTTGACTCATCATGGAGCGAACCATGTCTAACAGAGTTCGATTTCTCCTTTCAGAAACACCATTCCATTGAGGTGTACCTGGTGGAGTGAGTTGTGATACTATACCACACTCCTTCAGATAGTCAACGAATTCTCGATCCAAGTACTCTCCACCTCGATCTGATCGAAGCACTTTGATACTCTTCCCGAGTTGATTCTCTACTTCATTCTTGAATTCTTTGAACTTTTCAAAGGATTCTGACTTGTGTCTCATAAGATACACATAGCCATATCTGCTGAAGTCATCAGTGAAAGTAATGAAGTATTGGGAACCTCCTCTAGCTTGTGTAGACATAGGGCCACATACATCACTATGTATGAGTCCTAGTAAGTCATTAGCCCTTTCACTTTGCCCTGTGAATGGGGCTTTGGTCATCTTGCCCAACAAACATGACTCACATGTCTCATATGATTCAAAATCAAATGAGTCCAAGAGTCCATCCTTATGGAGCTTGGATATGCGGGTCTCATTTATATGGCCCAAGCGACAGTGCCAGAGATAGGTCGAGTTTGAATCATTTAATCTGACCTTCTTGGTATTCACATTATAGATTGGATCTTCAAGGTCTAGAACATACAACCCATTGCTAAGTTGAGCACTACCATAAAAGATTTCATTCAAATAAATAGAACAACATTTGTCCTTTATTATAAATGAAAAACCTTTCTTGTCCAAACAAGAAACAGAAATCAAATTTCTACTAATAGTAGGCACAAAGTAGCAGTTGTCTAATTCTAAAACTAATCCACTAGGTAAAGTGAGAACATAAGTCCCTACGGCTAAGGCAGCAACCCTTGCTCCATTTCCAACACGTAGGTCCACTTCACCTCGGGCCAATCTTCTACTTCTACTTAGATCCTGCACATTTGCACAAATGTGAGATCCACATCCAGTATCCAATACCCAAGATGAGGAAGTAGAAAAGTTAGCCTCTATAACAAAAATACCTGAAGTGGAAGTCTTACTTCCCTTTTCCTTTGCCACACCACCCTTTGGTTTCAGTGCAGCTGAAGAAGAACTAGCATTGGACTTTCCATTAGCTTTATCCTTCTTCTTGTTGGCTTTTCCCTTTCCCTTGCCCTTTTGAACCATCAAAATGGGCTTAGCCTTCTTAAGGTTTTGCTCAGCAGTTCTCAACATGTTGAGCAATTCAGGGAGGGACTTGTCAAGGTCGTTCATGTTATAGTTCATGACGAACTGACTGTAGCTTTCAGGCAACGATTGCAAGACTACATCGATAGCCAACTCTTTCTGAAGAGCAAATCCCAAATTCTCAAGATTCTCAATGTACCCAATCATCTTGAGCACATGAGGACCCACGGGACTTCCCTCAGACATCTTGCACTGAAACAATGCCTTAGAGGTCTCAAACCTCTCATGCCTAGCTTGCTCTTGGAAAAGCATTTTGAGATGTTCGATCATATCGAACGCCCCCATGTTCTCATGTTGCTTCTGAAGCTCAGATTCCATGGTAATAAGCATGAGGCATGCAACATCCAAAGCATCATCAGAATGCCTCTTGTGAGCATCCCTTTCAGCTCTTGGAGCAGTGGCAGCAGGCTCATTCGGAATGGGCTGCTCTAGGACATATGCCTTTCTCTCTTGTTTGAGGACTATCCTCAAGTTTCGGTACCATTTGAGAAAGTTGGTCCCATTCAGTTTTTCCTTCTCAAGGATCGATCGCAACGAAAGTGTTGATGTGTTTTGTGCCATGGTTATCTACAACAGTAAATATGCAGTGTAAGAGTCATGTATTTTAATTCATTTAATAAGGACTTTTATTAAACGATACTCCCACTATTTTCCTCAAAATAATAACCCTCGATATTATTTCGGAACACCTCGGTGCTAAGGTATTCTAGTGGGCCAAGATCCATATTTGACCACAACCTGAGTCAGCTTTGGCTTTTCTCTCAAGTTACAGCTATTTAGGTAGGCAACTCCTTGCCAATTGCATCTTATGCAACTCTTGGATAGTTGGGTGAACAACACTTGTCCAAGCTCATCTCATGAACTTAAGCCCAACTCTATGCCTCTAAGTCCCTAATCCTATTAGGATGACTTAGTTAAGTCGAACCCAAAGTTAGCAGTTTGGATATCACTATTATCCCATCGCGCCTTACCAAGATGAACATAGGTGCTTTGCTTTGGCAAACCCACCTAATGTTGATCAAAGTCTTGACGAGTGCCAACATTTGGAAGGCATCACATTTAATGACTTAATATTTGTTTGAGGGATTTTTCTTTTGATCTCACCAATTTGTAATCTCTGGTTGTTTTATACATGCATCACATACAAATATAAAACATGCATCTCATGCTTACAAGAAATAAACGTGACATGGTTATAGCCCAAACTATGCGATATTCTCAAGCCAATGAGAATATCATAAAAGCCTAAGAAAAGAAAAGAGTCTTCACAAGCTCATTCTCTTCCTTTCTTGGCTGCCTTTTTGTTGTCACCTCCTTGGACATACCACCTTGGACGATCCCATAATGCACCATTACATCAATAATAGAAACCTCGAGTTACATTCGAGGGGAGTAAGGTGAGAAGAGAATGTACAATGAGAGTGATAAGAAAAGGCACGACTCGTAGGCCGTATTTACAAGTACAACCAATCAAGGGCTATAACCATGCACCATGCTTCAAACACCAATCAGCATATCATGTCAAATCTCATTCAACAAAGATGCATGCCAATTTTCGCGTGTTGATTAACCAGTTTTTATTTATGTGGCGCTTCGCATACGGCAGTCCCGCTGGCCGGTCAGCCCGAAATCTTCTATTTTGAGAAAGTAGGCACCCGAGACTCCTCCATTCGAGCCACCAAAAATACCTTACTTTCGGTGCCCGAACAGGCCGAATCCGAACAAACCTAGGGTTTTTGCAACTATTGCAAGAATCCTAATCCATATAGGTATCTCATACCTATCAATTTCGGGTTAATCTCATTAACCAATTTGTGTCGTTTCTTCATATATCTCATATGTTCATTACGAATTCCGGTTTCATGCATCATGAATCAATCTAATTAATCATGGCCGAAAACCAATCGAAGACATAGCATCATGCGATTCAACACTCAATCCCGATTTAGGGTTTCACCAGTAGCTCTGATACCACTGTTGGGTTTCGGGAGCCAAACAGCGCAGCGGAATTTAACCGAAACCCTCCAGGATCCAAGTGAAACGGGGTAAACCGGGTGTTCGAAAATTTCATACCTAATTTTCGGTTGAGATCTCTCACTCAACTGTAGAGTCGAATCACAAAACCTGAACAGTTGACGTGTTCAGGCTCTCTATGGTATCCACACGAGCCTCTCGGGATCACCACGCTTCCACCACGTCCCGGCAGATGCGTTTCTCTTGCGCTCGCAGTGCTAGCTTGCGTCCTCCAAGGAATTGCAAGAGAAGAGTGCGGCTGTCCTTTTGGGAGGCTAAGGCAAGGAGACCTGCGAATTTCTCACTTAAAAGTTGTATTTATAGTGAGACTCAACTTCCAGGCCTAATGGGTTTCAAAGCCCTAATCCAATTAGGATTTAATTTCTGGCTTAATAATGGCTCAACTCCTTGGCCCATTATTAATACGAAATTAAAGTGAAACCATAACCCAAATAATTAGCCCATGCACTCTAATGATCCAAATAGCTCTACGTGTGCGACCCAATAGGCTCTTGCCATGTTGGCAATGATCATAAATCACATTTATGATCATAAGCAATGAGCGGTGTCTAGCAACACATCATTGCTACCCAAGTGACAAGATTGTCGGTGAATCGACTAAACCTTTATGATCATCACCGATATATGCCATTGTCCCTTTGTCCAAGATATCAAGACTAAGCACGAGACATGGAATGTGTCACTCTCGTATAGCCCAATCTTTGGTTTCTTGATTACCGAGTAGACTAACTTAAACTGATGACATTGATATCATATATCAACTCATCGGAGCATGGCCATCCATTTTCAAAGTCTCACTCTATCAAGGGGCCCAAAGATATCACTCCCGTTACATAGGAGGCACAAATCCCATCTTGATCATACAAATCCCTCCGCATGATATGTGACACACCCAATGACCTCCTTCAAGTTCACTCAGTTACGAGCAACAAAGGAAAGTATCAAAGTATGTGACTCACATGTAGGGAACCTTGATGATCTTAGGTCGAAGGACTACATATACCATGATCACTATGAGAATCACTTATGACACTCATATAACGATCCATGAAGTGTTCTCATGGTGGGTCGGTCCAGTACACAAGTTCTCCAACTTGTACCCATATGTAGACTACATATCTCATATTAGTCTCCACATATGCTAGTCATTATGTATTATTGCAACCCGCTCCACAATAATACTGGACTAGGGACATTTAAGAATATCATTATTCTAGGGTTACAATTATGTTTATTACGTTACGCAGAAACAAAACAACAAACATAATTGCTGGATTAATGCCTCAATAAAATATCATGACTCAATGTGCAAAAATACAATCATCTCATGACTGGCTTTTTGGGCACAACACTAACACGGAGTACATATTCATGTCCTCCGTGAACGTCCAGAAGGGCTCCTCCGGAACTTTCCCTGCTGGGACTTGGGCATCCCGAAGGGCCCTCTTGCGGGCGTGTTCGGCAACCCAGTCAGGAGCGGCCACCTCCGCTACACAACAAGGCAAAAAATTGGTTAAGGTCAGAAAACCCTTAAGGATTTACAAGAGAAGAAAAGGGTTCTTCGACAAAGTACAAACCTGCTGGCACCTCGGTAACGTCGTCGTCAAGAATCGACGTCGCCTCAGTAGAGATCCCCTTGCCTTTTATTTGGCGCCGTTCCTCGGCAGAAGGGGTCTCCTCCCCATCGCCCTCCAGAAGAGCATGCGAAGGCGTGGGGCTTTGAGGAAGGACGTCGGAAGAAGGGACGTCGACTGAAGGAACCTCGGGCAAAGGGGCAGCAAGGTCTCCGGGCTCCTCGCCTACCTCCTCCGGAATTTGCGGAAGAGAGGAAGGAGCAGCTTTCTTTGCCCGTTTGGGGGGAGGGCCGCCCGAAGTCTGCTTCCGCCTCTGAGAGGCGGCCTTCTTTGTCTGTTCGCCCCTCTGGGCCTGCCCGGTAAAAAGAGCCTTGTAGAAGGCAGCCGCGTCGTCGCCCATCTCTGAAAAAAGGAAGAGAAGATCAGTGTAAGTCCAAGATGAAGTTATGAAGGAAAAAATGAGAAAGTAACTTACTCTCGTAAAAAGACTCATAAGTCTCTTTCCCCTGAAGGAGTTTCACGAGCCAGGAGTCCTTCCCCGAAGAAGCCGGTTTCGGCATGTTGAGGTCTGTCACATGCTCCTTTACCACCTTGAGTTCCCGAAGGACCTCTTCGGTCATGAGCCTCCAGTTGATCGGAAAGGGGTAAGTGGCACGAGGAGAGACCTCGGCAGCCCAGTCAGAGACGGCCCGGATGCGCCTGTCTAAGTCCTCGAAGATAGGTGCTACGTCGGCGTCTAGCAGTATCTTCAGGTCAACAAGATCCATCTTGAGCCTCCCCTGAGCCCACTTGGTCGGGACGTGCGACCAAGCCTCCGACTTCTTCAGGAAAAAGAATTTTTGTTGCCACCCTCGCCAGCTGTCTTTGGTGGCGAAGGTGAACGTATACTTTTTGCTCTCGGATCCCCGAGGTAGCATAAAGTAGAAGCCACCCTTCGGGACCACGAAGAACTTGTAGTACTGAAGAAAAACTACAAAGTGAGGTTTTATTTTGAAAACGCTGCACATACAGAGGAAGGCGTTGAAATAGCAGTACGAGTTCGGTGGGAGTTGGTTAACGGCAATGCCATGGAAGTTGCAGAACGCGCTAAGCATCTCCGGGGGGGGATACCGAAGCCCGGCCTTCAGTTGGGCTCAGAAAACGGTGATTTCATCACTTCGGTTGGAGAAAGCAAATTGGTCAGGACGGGGCAACCTCGTCACAGAGTAAGAGGGTAAGAAAAACTTTTTCTTCCACTTCGCTAGTTTTGCCGGAGTAGTGCAGCAGGGGTGAGAAAGAAGAGGTTGCCAACTCTTGGGAACAGGCATGATGAAAACGAGTTCGGCAAAAACAAGGAAAACGCAGAAGGACTAAAACCCACCAAAGGTCTTGCCGGAATCTGGATTCCTGGAAGCCGTCGTGAAAAGTGGTCGGAAAAACGCCTAAAAAAGGAGAACCGCCGCGGAAAATCGGGAGAGAATTAGAAGGCAAAAGAAAGCAAAAGCAGAAGAAGAAATAGGGTTATGACAGGACTGATATATATAGGCCGAGAAGGCCAGGAGAATCGTCGTCATTAATACCCCTCGGAAGGCGAAGCGTCGCCATAACTGCTATGAGCGCCTGAAAAGTCGCGGCAGCCGTACTCAGTGCATTCTTACCCAATAAAAGTGTGCCATGTGTCGGTCATCGCGCAGCAAACGTGCCATGTGTCGTCCATCACGTCGAGCACGCCCTCTGACACCGTTTGGTCTAGAGGCGCCGCCCTAGACTGACTCTGCTGGATACAGGACGCGACGCATGAGCAGACCTATAAAGGAAAAAAAGTAGGTTACCTCGAAGACACCAAAAGACAGCCTGTGACTTCGGGCAAAACGTCTATCTTCGGTACAAGGTTATCCTATTTCCCCTCGCCACAAGGACACCAAGAGACAGCCTGTGACTTCGGGCAGAAGGTGTATCTTTGGCACAGGGACAGCCTATCTTCTCGTGCCTCGAGGACGCAAAAAAGGCTGCCCATCGCTTCAGGCAGAAGAAGGTGTGTTCGGCGTAGATATCACAACCACAGGACCCGAAAACCGATGAACCGAAGTTTCTCACTTCGGCTTTTCGGACGGGGGCCTGTGATAGCCAAAGGCTATTGCCTCCTCGGTAGTAACTCCCTGCCAGAATATTGGCCGAGGAGTCTGACGTCATCCAAGAGAGGATCTTTTTACTAACCTCGGAAGGTGCGAAGTCAAACACTATGAGCTCGAGACTTCGGTTAGCTCGTCAGGAATTCCGAGGACAACACCGTCTCCATCAAGGGGCCAAACTGACCGCCTTCGGGTAAGAGAGCCATCTCTCTGAAGCAAGGAAGAATCTCCCCGAAGGCAGAGGCCCCGAAGAGGATCTTCCCCGAACAAGAAACACCTGAACAAGGGAATCCCCTACGTATGGGTGTGAGTCCCGAAGAAGGTGTTCATCAAGGGAACTCCCAGAACTATGGGATAGATCCCGAAGGAGGTGCTCGCACCGAAGGACGGATAGAATCTGAAGAGGGTGCACGCACCGAAGGGCGACCTCGCCCAGGGGACCTCGGGAGTACGGTATGAGCATTTAAGGAGCCTCTGACATGTCGCCCACAAGCCCTACACGTCACATCTGAACGGCGAACTGACACGCCGCAGCCGCCCCAGTCCTGACACAACCTGTCCGGGTCCCGGGCTAAAGGTGGCTGCAAACGGCTGCCTGTCCCCTAGGTCCAAAACTACAGATCAAATCCGACCGAACACGTGTCATGATCTGAACGGACCAGCTACTCCTATAAATACTAGGAAATGGGACTGGGCAAAGGATGGGCATTTTCCTCCCTCTGAGAAAACACAAAACAGGCAAGACACTTGATCCCTTAGTGTTCTTCCTCCACTTTCACTCAGAAAACTGACTTGGGCGTCGGAGGGTCCTCCCTGGAAAAGCAAACCGGGGATCTCCTAACCTCTTCTTTGAGCTTTTCAGGCATACTCAGCTGGGAAACCAGAGCTCCAGGCGCTCGCCTCCTCAGGAAGTCTCTCCACCTGTCAACATGACAGCAAACGAAGATGCCTTGGGGCATCATAAGGAGTCCTTCATTTTTGTCAAGTCGACCAAGAGGAGGTGACCAAGAGGCAGTGATACGATTGCTGTACTCGTTAGAATCTCGATCAGGAAGCTACTCGGCTGGGAATCGACGAGTGGCAGAGGGACCACGAGGAGGTAACCAAGATGCGGTGAAGTCGAGTCGTGCGGCTGTGGAGGTGAGTCGGTGATGTGCCGATAGGCAACTCAACGGTGGAGTCGCCTATAGATCTCAGTCGGAGGTCTTCATCGGGAATCGTACCGTTGACAGTTGGATTTACTCCTCCTAGTTGTGAATCTCACTGTCATTCATTTCATGGCTCATCGGCTATCGGATTCGACCCTGGACATCTCTGACCAAGAGAAGGTAAACCAATCGAAGGCAGACCAAGAGAAGGTAGATGAAATCAGAGAAGGTAATCGAAGAATTGGAGCAGAGGTAGACAAAATCGAGCAAGGAATTGGATAATCGAAGCAGAAGCAGATGAATTCGAGCAGGCAATCAGAGAAGCTATTGAAGAAGATTGAGTTTCTACAGGGTAATTGACGGTTTTATTTTTGTAAGGGGTAACTGTAGGTTTTAAAAAAATAGGGGACACAACTATAGTTTATCCTAAATCTTAGGATGATTTTGGTAATTTTCTCTATTTTCATTGCTCAGAACGTAACATTTCATCATGGATTCATTCCATTTCAAGTTTATTGGTCTTGCTATTACTTGGCCAGCGACATTTACATCACTGGATGTTTCATGACTCATTTGAAGATAGTATCTAAATTGAGCTTCATGTAGTGATAGCTAAAGGGCTACTACCCTTCAAATTCCCAAGCTCTGATGAAGCAACACCCTCCGAAGAAACAAGCGTCACCCTAGAGGAGCACAAGTACCAACCTTGGGAAAAAAGGGTCTGACACCCTGACCCATTGATCCATCATCACCATCAGGGAATGACAATACCAACCTCGGGAACATGGTGCACTACCACCCTCAGTAAGATGACTTAACAAGCTTCGGGAAAGGTAGACCCACCATCTTCGGCAGGGAATACACCTTCGTACGGGATCATCCGCGCCGAGGGTACTTGCAAATGACTGGCACAACCTCGGCAAAGAAGTCCTTCTATCCCGAAGATGCCTATTTTACCGAAGGGATCTCGAGAATACGACAAAAATGGTTAAGAAGCCCCTGGCACGCCGCCCTCGTACACGTCCTTACACGCCGTACTTGGACACGCCCTGACATGCAGACGTACTATGGCCCCGACTCTTCGACAAGACGGCCTATGGCAGGCTAGAGGTCCCCATCCCTGAAGGTAGGGACTACATCTGACCGAACACGTATCATGATCTGAGCAGGCTATGTCAGGCGGATTTCTCCTTACATCATCCTATAAATATCTGGGAAATGGCCTCAGTAAGTAGTGGACTCTTAAGGAAAAACATACCTCCTATTCTTACCATTCTTCATCACACTAAATACTGACTTGGCGTTGGAGGCTCCTCCCCCGGAAAAACACTCCAGGGACCTCCTAACCCTTGTTTTTTGAGTATTTCAGTCAATCTCCCCGAGCGAGTCCCTTCTTCAGACGTTCCTCCCTTACCGGAAGTCCCTTTCAGGTTCACCATGTCATATAGCGAAGATGCCGACAGACATCATTTGGCACCGTCTATGGGAACTCACTCTCAGGTGGCCGTCGTTGAGATTAGGCGTTCTAAGGACAAGGGACTCCCGAAGTCCCTGATAGCCAAAGGCTATCGCCTCAATCTGGCCGAACACCCTGCCACAACAATGGCCAGAAGAACTGGCGCTTCCCGGGAACAGGTGGAATCATGCACCTCGGGAGATAGCCGGAGAGCTCCGAGCCTCGGCATGCCAGTAAAACTTGAGGACTCTATTCGCCCCCCAAGTTTGTGAACAGCGCGCCTTCGGAAAAGTGGCACCAGACATTGCTGCCCGAACATGATATCCCCGAAGGCGGAACCCCCTGGAACTAAGAACCCGCGAACTGAGGGTATGCTTCCCGAAGAGGCTCTGTCCGAACTAGAGGACGACCTCGCCCAGGGACCTCGGGAGTACGGCAGGAGCATTTAAGGAAGCATTTAAGGAAGCCTCTGACACGTCCCACCACAGACGTAAAAAGCCGCCCTGACGCGCAGATGCCATCAGAATCACATCATGGCCCGTCTCAGCACAAGGCTCGAGGCCATCTGGTTACCAACTATCTGTACCCTACGCCCAGAAGTTCAGGAGCATCCGACCGCACACGTGTCATGATCTGAACGGGCTAGGTATTCCTATATATACAGGAAATAAATACTTGACATGAGGTTGGTTGGCCGGAGATACAGCTCCCACACTCTGAGAAAATACCAGGCGAGACTTTTCTGCCTTTCTCTTTGAGCTAGTGACTTTCTCCTTTTTTCGGCCACCACTGACTTGGGCGTCAGAGGCTCCCCCCCCGGAAAAACACTCCGGGGGTCTCCTAACCCTGTTTACCAGCTTTTCAGGTACTCTCCTTGGGGCGATCCACCTTCCAGGCGTTCTTCCTCCTAGAAGTCTCTTCAACAGTCATCATGACTCACAACGATGAGGCCCCAGGCCATCATTTGGCGCCGTCTGTGGGAACCCGCTCGCAAATCGCCGTCGTTGAGACTCGGCGTTCTAAGGACAAGGGACTCCCAAGGTCCTCGTCCGCGCCTGAGATACAACCGGCCGCTGAGCAGACATTCCCAGAGACTTCTACGCCCGAGGAAGACCACCCTCTGGTAATCACCATGAGCTTCTTGAGGGACTTTTAGCACTCGGTCGTTGCTGAAATGACTCAGCAGATCGACCGAAGATGGCCACAGCAGTCACAGGCCCAGAAACCCTCCTCATCAGCACGCCCTCGGGAGAGAAGCCCCAAGTCTACATACCGCAGTTCAGGAAGTGGAGAGCCTCGCGGAGAATCATACACAGAAGATATAGCCCTCGGGAAATGGCCTGTGGGACAAACCGGGTCCAAGCGACCGAGAGTCTCACAGCGAAGCAGTTCGTCGCCCGAGGTGAGGTCCCTGACCCCTCCACGCCGAACTCGCTCCCCGAAGAGGCGCCGTCGCTCTCCCTCCCGCGAAAATGGCCCTAGCGCCACTGCGCTTATGGAAAGGATATTGGCACGGCTGGACAGAGTGGAGAAGCAAGTGGCCAGAAAACCCGTTTGGGACAGGCTGTCGGGGGCATTATGCGAAGATGACTCCCCGTTTATTCGCGCCGTCGTTGAGGCAGCTATGCCAGGCGACTTCAGAGTGCCTAGGCTGGAGATCTATGATGGCCGGACTGATCTACAGGCCCATCTGACGAAGTACAGACGGAGCATGATAATGCACGGAGCTGATGACGCTACCATGTGCAAATGCTTCGAAGTCACCCTCACGGGCCCAGCAACAGCATGGTACAATTCCTTGCCCCCAGGGACTATCACTGAGTTCCAGGAGTTGTCCACAGCCTTCACCCAGCAGATCATTGGGAGCAGGCCAACGGCCAAAATGCCTGTGCAGATGTTCGACATAGAGCAGAGAAACGGAGAGACAATCCGAGACTATGTCGAACGATTCAACAGGGAAGCACTCAGCGTCCCGGACTTCCGGCCCGAAATCTGCATCCTCGCTATGACACGGGGCCTTCGGCGTGACTCACAGCTGTTCTACGAGTTCTCAAAGGACCCCCCGGAGACCCTCGGAGAATTTTACCGAAGGGCAGAGCAGCACATGATAGCCGAGGAATTGAGGATGGCGGGGCCGAAGTCTGATCATCACCGCGCCGAAGGGTCCAGTCAGCAAGCTCGGCATCTTTTTGAACACATAGGCGGACCACGACGAATGCGAGGAAGGAAACCTCAAAGTTTCACCCCCTTGAGCACGACACGGACCAACATTCTCATGGCGCTGGAAAGGCAAGGGACGCAGATTCGGCGGCCAAAGGCCATGGCCGCCGATAATATGAAGAATGCCAAGAAGTTCTGCCAGTTTCATCGTGACCACGGTCATGACACCGAAGACTGCTTCCAGCTGAAGAAGTACATAGAGTCGCTGATCAAACAGGGCCAACTTCGCAAATACCTGCGGATGCCCTCCCCAAAAGGAAGAAAAGAGGAGGAAGAGAGGGCCGAAAATGAGGACTATGACTCCGACAGGCGGAGAAACAGAAGTCCAAAAAGGCGCCTTCCACCTCCAGTAGGGGTCATCCAAACCATCACCACGGGGCTCCCATCCTCGGAAAGAAAGCGGAAGGCCAAAGAAATTGCAGTTATGGAGTATCAAAGTCCATCAAAGAAACTGGCTCGCAAAGATGGCTCCACCGTCGTCTTCCCCCACGACGACCCGCTGCTGATAATGGCGAGAATAGGGAACTGGGACGTCAAGAGAGTGTTGCTTGATGATGGCTCAAATGCTGACGTCCTATTCTCGCACTTACTGCCGAGCTTGGGCATCTCCAGCAGCGAGCTTAGACCTGTCACCAAGCCCACCTTCGGCGTTGGGCCATCCGAACTACCCGTCCTCGGATGGATCGACCTCCCCTTGATGATGAAAGGCACTTCGGTAGACGGAGCAGCTGAGTTGTACGCGTCCACAGTGGCAAGATTCATCGTCATGGATGTTGATAGCCAAAGGCTATCGCCTCAATCTGGCCGAACACCCTGCCACAACAATGGCCAGAAGAACTGGCGCTTCTCGGGAACAGGTGGAATCATGCACCTCGGGAGATAGCCGGAGAGCTCCGAGCCTCGGCACGCCGGTAAAACTTGAGGACTCCATTCGCCCCCCAAGGTTGTGAACAACGCGCATTCGGAAAAGTGGCACCAGACATTGCTGCCCGAATATGATATCCCCGAAGGCGGAACCCCCTGGACCTGGGAACCCCCAAACTGAGGGTAGGGTTCCCGAAGAGGCTCTGTCCGAACTAGAGGACGACCTCGCCCAGGGACCTCGGGAGTACGGCAGGCACATTTAAGGAAGCATTTAAGGAAGCCTCTGACACGTCCCACCACAGACGTAAAAAGTCGCCCTGACGCGCAGACGCCATCAGAATCATATCATGGCCCGTCTCAGCACAAGGCTCAAGGCCATCTAGTTACCAACTATCTGTCCCCTACGCCCAGACGTTCAGGAGCATCCGACTGCACACGTGTCATGATCTGAACGGGCTAGGTATTCCTATATATACAGGAAATAAATACTTGACAGGAGGTTGGCAGGCCGGATATACAGCTCCCACACTCTGAGAAAATACCAGGCGAGACTTTTCTGCCTTTCTCTTTGAGCTAGTGACTTTCTCCTTCTTCCGGCCACCACTGACTTGGGCGTCGGAGGCTCCCCCCCCGGAAAAACACTCCGGGGGCCTCCTAACCCTGTTTACCAGCTTTTCAGGTACTCTCCTTGGGGCGATCCACCTTCCAGGCGTTCTTCCTCCTAGAAGTCTCCTCAACAGTCATCATGACTCACAACGATGAGGCCTTGGGCCATCATTTGGCGCCGTCTGTGGGAACCCGCTCGCAGATTGCCGTCGGTGAGACTCGGCGTTCTAAGGACAAGGGACTCCCAAGGTCCTCGTCCGCGCCTGAGATACAACCGGCTGCTGAGCAGACACTCCCAGAGACTTCTACGCCAGAGGAGGACCGCCCTCTGGTAATCACCATGAGCTTCTTGAGGGACTTTCAGCGCTCGGTCGTTGCTGAAATGACTCAGCAGATCGACCGAAGATGGCCACAGCAGTCACAGGCCCAGAAACCCTCCTCATCAACACGCCCTCGGGAGAGAAGCCCCAAGTCTACACACCGCAGTTCAGAAAGTGGAGATCCTCGCGGAGAATCATCCACAGAAGATATAGCCCTCGGGAAACGGCCTGTGGGACAAACCGGGTCCAAGCGACCGAGAGTCTCACAGCGAAGCAGTTCGTCGCCCGAGGCGAGGGCCCTGACCCCTCCGCGCCGAACTCGCTCCCCGAAAAGGCGCCGTCGATATCCTTCCCGCGAAAATGGTCTTAGCGCCACTGCGCTTATGGAAAGGATATTGGCACGGTTGGACAGAGTGGAGAAGCAAGTGACCAGAAAACCCGTTTGGGACAGGCTGTCGGGGGCATTATGCGAAGATGGCTCCCCGTTTATTCACACCGTCGTTGAGGCAGCTATGCCAGGCGACTTCAGAGTGCCTAGGCTGGAGATCTATGATGGCCGGACTGATCCACAGGCCCATCTGACGAAGTACAGGCGGAGCATGATAATGCACGGAGCTGATGACGCTACCATGTGCAAATGCTTTGAAGTCACCCTCACGGGCCCAGCAACAGCATGGTACAATTCTTTGCCCCCAGGGACTATCACTGAGTTTCAGGAGTTGTCCGCAGCCTTTACCCAGCAGTTCATTGGGAGCAGGCCGATGGCCAAAATGCCTGTACAGATGTTCGACATAGAGGAGAGAAACGGAGAGACGATCCGAGACTATGTCGAACGATTCAACAGGGAAGGACTCAGCGTCCCGGACTTCCGGCCCGAAATCCGCATCCTCGCTATGACACGGGGCCTTCGGCGTGACTCACAGCTGTTCTACGAGTTCTCAAAGGACCCCCCGGAGACCCTCGGAGAATTTTACCGAAGGGCAGAGCAGCACATGACAGCCGAGGAATTGAGGATGACGGGGCCGAAGTCTGATCATCACCGCGCCGAAGGGTCCAGCCAGCAAGCTCGGCATCTTTCTGAACATACAGGTCGACCACGGCGAATGCGAGGAAAGAAACCTCAAAGTTTCACACCCTTGAGCACGACACGGACCAACATTCTCATGGCGCTGGAAAGGCAAGGGACGCAGATTCGGCGGCCAAAGGCCATGGCCGCCGATAATAAGAAGAATGCCAAGAAGTTCTGCCAGTTTCATCGCGACCACGGGCATGACACCGAAGACTGCTTCCAGCTGAAGAAGTACATAGAGTCGCTGATCAAACAGGGCCAACTTCGCAAGTACCTGCGGATGCCCTCCCCAAAAGGCAGAAAAGCGGAGGAAGAGAGGGCCGAAAACGAGGACTATGACTCCGACAGGCGGAGAAACAGAAGTCCAAAAAGGCGCCTTCCACCTCCAGTAGGGGTCATCCAAACCATCACCACGGGGCTCCCATCCTCGGAAAGAAAGCGGAAGGCCAGAGAAATTGCGGTTATGGAGTATCAAAGTCCATCAAAGAAATTGGCTCGCAAAGATGGCTCCACTGTCGTCTTCCCCCACGACGACCCGCTGCTGATAATGGCGAGAATAGGGAACTGGGACGTCAAGAGAGTGTTGCTTGATGATGGCTCAAATGCTGACGTCCTATTCTCGCACTTACTGCCGAGCTTGGGCATCTCCAGCAGCGAGCTGAAACCTGTCACCACGCCCACCTTCGGCGTTGGGCCATCCGAACTACCCGTCCTCGGATGGATCGACCTCCCTTTGATGATGAAAGGCACTTCGGTAGACGGAGCAGCTGAGTTGTACGCGTCCACAATGGCAAGATTCATCGTCATAGATGTCCCATCTTCGTACAACGCCATCCTTGGAAGGCAGACTCAGGGGAACCTGCACATTCGCCCCGATGTGAAGTACTTGACTGTCACATTCGCCACCAAGGATGGAGATGCAGAGGTCTTCATCGACCAAGCCGAGGTAAGAAAGGTGTTTGTAAAAACACGAAAGGCTCCGGCAAACAGCTCTACACAAACGGTGGAGGCAAAGGCGCAGGAGAAAGGCAAAGAAGGAGATCCCGCAGAAGCAGAAACGGAAGCAGTAGATCTTGTCCCAGGACAATCTACCCGAATAGGGAAGAGCTTGGCCAAAGGTGATAAGGAAAATCTTGTATCCTTTCTGCTAAAAAATAAAGATCTGTTTGCCTACTCGCCGAAAGACATGCCAGGAGTGAACCCTGGCATAATACAGCACAGCCTCAAAGTAAGCCCGGAAGCAAAACCTATCAGGCAAAAGAAACGAAGCATCTCAGCCCACAAAAGCAACTTCGTGAAAACCGAAGTCCAGCGCCTATTGGATGCTGAAGTTATCAGGGAGGTAAAATACCCCGAATGGTTAAGCAACGTGGTCATTGCCACAAAAGAAGGTAGCAGCAAACTCCGGATGTGCATTGATTTCAGAGACTTGAACGATGCTTGCCCGAAAGACTCATTTCCCCTCCCGCCAATAGATCAACTGGTAGATTCAACGGCCGAATACGGGCTCCTGAGCTTCCTAGATGCCTTCAGCGGCTACCATCAGATAAGGATGGACCCCGAAGATGAAGAGAAAACTGCCTTCATCACCGAGGGAGGAACGTACTGCTATATCAGAATGCCCTTCAGGCTGAAAAATGCAGGAGCCACCTACCAGAGACTGATGAACAAGGTCTTTAAAGACCAAATGGGGAGAAACATGGAAGTATATGTTGATGATATGATAGTAAAAAGCAAGCTGCCCGGCTACCACGTTGCAGATTTGGAGGAAACCTTCCAAAAGCTCAGAGCCTTCGGGATTCGCCTTAACCCCGAGAAGTGTATCTTCGGGGTGACGTCGGGAAAATTCCTTGGGTACATGGTATCCGAAAGAGGCATCGACGCCAATCCTGAGAAGATTAAGGCTCTGCTTGAGTTCCGAACTCCTGCCACAGTGAAAGACGAGCAGAGACTAACCGGAAGAATAACCTCTCTGAGCAGGTTTATTTCCAGGTACGGAGATAGGTGTCGACCTTTCTTCAAAGTCCTCACAAAGGCAGCAAAGATGGAAGGCGACCTCGGAAGAAACAATCATCCCTGGGATGAAGATTGTCAAAAGGCCTGGGAAGAACTCAAAGTCTACCTGGCCAGCCTGCCGACTCTGCGGCAACCTCGGGTGGGAGAACCCCTCGTACTGTACCTCGCCGTCACAGAAAAGGCCGTGAGCTCGGTCCTGATAAAAGAAGAAGGGCCGAAACAATGGCCGGTCTACTACGTCAGCAAGTCCCTGCATGGCGCCGAAGTCAGGTACCCTTTGCTTCAAAAAGCTATATACGCCTTGGTGCTTGCAGGAAGAAGACTGCGACCATATTTCCAGGCTCACCCCATCATCGTCCGAAGTAGTCTACCACTACGGGATGTTATGAAGAGAGTTGATCATTCGGGAAGGCTCTCTAAGTGGTGCATAGAGCTTGGCGAACACGAAATCACGTATGAGCCTCGGAAGGCCATAAAAGCCCAAGCATTGGCAGATTTTATCGCCGAAATACCCACCACTGAGGAGAACCACTCAGATCCGAAAGAAGGTGAGCCAGAATGGACCTTGCATGTTGACGGAGCCTCGGGTTCCGAAGACCAGGGAGCTGGAATAGTTATCAGAGGACCCGAAGGCCTAGAGGTGATGAAGGCTATCAAGTTCAGCTTCAACGTCACCAATAATGTGGCTGAGTATGAAGCCCTCATAGCGGGATTACGCTTGGCCAGAAAGATTGGCGTGAGAAACTTAAGGGCTCACAGCGATTCCCAGCTGGTAGTTCGGCAGACGGCAGGAGATTATGGGGCGAAGGACCCAATCTTGGCAAAATACCACGAGCTGGTAAGAAAACTCATCCAAGAGTTTGACGCCGTGCGGATCGAAAATGTACCCCGGCGGAATAACACTGAGGCAGATTGCTTAGCGAAGTCCAAAACATACACCGAGGTGCTAGACCATCCAAGCATCTCCGTGCTAAGCGTAACGACCTCGGGAATGGGGTGGAAGGACCCCATAAAGAGATACCTCGCAGAGAATGAGCTTCCCGAAGACGCCGGCAATGCTGCAAGACTGCGAAGACGCGCCGGAAGATTCTTCCTGATTGGTGAAGAGTTATATCGGCAAGGATATGCAAATCCGCTGCAGAGATGTGTGGGCGAAGAGGATACTGAGATGGTCCTCGAAGAAGTCCACGAAGGCATGTGCGGCTCGCACATTGGAACTAATGCCCTTGCAGCAGTGATACTCCGCCAAGGATACTTCTGGCCTACCCTGGGAAAGGACGCAAGGCAGTTCGTCCAGAAGTGCGGTAGTTGCCAGAGACATGCAAAAATCCAGAGGATACCTTCGAAAATGGTAACGTCGGCAGACTATCCTTGGCCCTTCGCAGTCTGGGGTATAGACCTCATTGGGCCACTCCCCGCAGCGCCCGGAGGCGTGAAATTCTGCGTGGTAGCAGTGGACTATTTCTCAAAGTGGGTAGAGGCAGAACCACTAGCAACTATCTCGGCAAAAGAAGTGCAGAAGTTCGTATGGAAAAACATAGTATGCAGATTTGGCATACCGAGGGTACTAGTAGCTGATAATGGATCCCAGTTCATAGACAAAGGATTCCAGGAATTCATCAGCGACCTCGGAATAAAGATGCACTTCGCCCCAGTAGCTCACCCCCAAAGCAATGGGCAGGTGGAGGTATCAATCAGGACCATAAAAGATGGCCTGAAAAAGAGACTTGGGGAAGCCAAGGGGAAATGGCCAGGAGAACTCCAAAGTGTATTGTGGAGCTACCGAACGACGCCACGAAGAACCACAGGAGAAACTCCCTTCTCACTCGTCTTCGGAACAGAGGCCATTATCCCAATAGAGATAGTTCAGCCTTCAATACGGGTGCAAGTATTTGATGAAGGCGGAAACGACCTCGGTCTGAGAACTAAGCTCGACCTTGTGGCCGAACACAGAGAAATAGCCGAGCTGAGAAGAAAAGCTTTCCAGCAAATAGTGGCCGCGGCTATCAACTTAAAAGCCAGGCCAAAAGAAATCAAAAAAGGAGACCTCGTTCTCCGAAAGGCCGACTTTGCACCCCGAAGGCCATCTCACGGAGTACTTCGTGCAAATTGGGAAGGACCTTATCTGGTTCTCGCCGAAGTACGAAAAGGCGTGTACAAGCTTGGCGACGCCGAAGGCGTAGAATTGAAAAACACTTGGCATTCAGACGCCCTGAAAAAATTCTACGCCTAAGGTTGAGCGGAAGAAATATATTGTACAAGAAATATTCTAAGTACAGAATGGTCTAGAGAAGAATGGTCTTGAGAAAAATTTTCAAGTATACCAAATTGTCCAAGACAGAATTCCGCGAAGGTGTTCGCCACGAAAAAAGCAGATGTGACTTCCCGAAGTCCCTTGAGCCACTATGCTCGGGAAAAATGGGAAACAAGAATCTTGCAAAGGTACTCGGCATAATCAGTGCAGAGAAAATTTTCCGAACACCCGTGAGCGAACATGCTCGGGAAAAAGGGAAAGCAAGAATCTCGCAAAAGTACACGCCAAAACAAAAGCAGAGGTAATTTCCGAACACCCTTGAGCGAACGTGCTCGGGAAAAAGGGAATGAGCAATCTCGTGAAAATTTTCCTAAGTCCCTTGAGCAAATATGCTCGGGACAATACGAAGGCAGAAAAATTTGGCTGAAGGTTTTCCGAAGGCCCTTGAGCGAACATGTTCGGGTTAAAAGGAAACAAAAAGCCTGCAAAAGACTTAGCCAAATTTTTACAAACTTTCCAGAAAGTCTCTTGAGCGAGCACGCTCGGGACAAAGGAAGGTAAAAAGTTTCTTTGGTTGCAGGTTTTCCGAAAGTCTCTTGAAGCAAACGTGTTCGGGACAGTGGAAATGAAGAAACTTGCAAGAAAGGACTTAGCCGAAAAGATTGTTCATTTAGAGCAAACGCTACCTTACAAAAGAAGTGTCCAAAGAAGGAGCACGAAGGAGAAAAATAAGAGGAGCCCTAAAACAAACTAGGGAGAGCCGGGCGGACGAAGACCAGGAAGCTTCAGATGCTCGACCCTGGACCACTGCCACCGAGGTCCCTCAGGAATATTTAGGCCCTCCAGAAAAGAGAGGTCCAAATCTGGGAACCTCTGCAGCACCTGGTGCTGAGCGAGGCAGAAGCCGTCCTGAAAAGTGACCTTGGCCATGTCATCAGAAGTACGTTTTTGAATGCCAAGGACATTGACCTCGTCCCTCAGCTCAGCAACCTCCTCTTCGAGCTCGCTTATCCCCAGCGTCTCTCTGGACTCCTTCTTCAGAGCCTCGACCTCGGCTTGAAGAGCAGTGTTCTCGTCCGTCAACCTCGCCGCAAGACTGTCGGAAACAGCCTTGTCCTTGACAAGATCTTCGTTGGCGGCGAGCAGCCCCTTTACTTGGTCGCCGAGGTCGGCAATCTTCCGGGAGGAGTCCTTTTCAAGTTCTTCTCTTTTCTTCGAGAACTCCTCCCGAACGGCAGCAAGTTGCTGAGAACAATCCGCTGTCAGCTGCTGGTTGCTGGCGATCACCTTCGCAAGCGAAGCCTTCGCTTCACTGAGTTCCCGCGAAGTCGCATCCTTGGAGGCAGCCTGTCTGGCCACCCGAACTCGGAGATAACCAGCGTACTCCAGCAGCTACGGCAAGGCAAAAGTCCAGGTTAGTACAAGTCTAAACACTTAGAAAATTGAGGAAAAAAGTGTAAAGACTATACCTGAGCAGCATGCTCGGTGACTTTTGCGGCGAGGGTATTATCCCCCGGGTGAGCCGCCGCAATGGCCCGGAAGGAGGCGTCAGTGGTCATCCCCTTCCAAATCTCTTTGGTCATCTTCGGACAATCGTCGGAGAACAAATTCATATCCTCCGTGATTGTCCAAAAGGGCTCCAAGGGGACCTTCCCCTCAGGGATTGTGGCATCGCGCAGGGCCCGTTTCCTCTCATGAATGGCCCTCCAGCCAGCAGTAAGAGGGTCCCCTGAAAGTGAGAAGGAAGTTAGGAGCAGAAGAAAAATTCGCGAAAGGAAAAGGAGCTGAACTTCGCCTAAAGGCATACCTGGAGGAACCTCGGAGACAGTGTCCTCGGGATCCTCGGGCCCCTCGGAAGAAAGACCCTTGCCCTTCTGCCGGTACCGCTCCTCGGCGGTGGGTACTGCTACCACTACAGTGTTTCTGGGGGCCTCGAGGTCGGGAGGAGGCACCTCGGCGGAAGTAGTGGGGACCTCGGCCGGTGGAATTTCAACAAGACCAGCGTCTTCGCCAGCTTCTTCTTCCAAAAGCTCTGGCTGAGAAGGCTGGAGAGCCTTCCTAGCTCGCTTCGCCGAGGGTCCCGCCCCTGTCGTCTTCCTTTTTCGGGAAGCCGCCTTCTTTGTCTGCTCCCCCTTCTCCACTTGGCCAGAAAAGAGGGCCTTGTAATAAGCGGCAGCCCCATCGCCCATCTCTGAAAAAGAGAAGAAATATCAGCGTAAGTCCGAGGAAAAAGTATAAAGGGATGGAAGATTACTCACTTTCGGCAAAAGTTTCGAAAGAAGTCTCCCCCTTAAGGAGCTTGACCAGCCAGGAGTCTTTCCCGGCGATGGCGGGAGCGGGCATATTGAGGTCAGTCACGTGCTCCTTAACCACTTTCAGCTCCCGAAGGACTTCTTCGGTCATCAACCTCCAGTTGATAGGAAAGGGGTAAAGAGCACGAGGAGAGACCTCGAGAGCCCAGTCAGCGACTGCCCGAATGCGGGCGTCGAAATCCGCGAACACGGAAGCCAACGGTGGGGTCAGCAGCATCCTCGGATCAACGACATCTGCGTTCAGCACTCCCTGAGCCCACCTGGTCGGGACATCAGACCAGTTCTTATCCACCTTGAGGAAAAAGAACTTAGGCTGCCACCCCCGCCAGCTATCCTTCGTGTCGAAGGTGAAGGTGAATTTTTTGCTCCCGGATCCCCGAGGCAGCAGGAAATAGAAGCCACCCTTCGGGACCACATAGAGCTTGTAGTACTGCATGAAAATGATGAAATGGGGCTCTATCCCGAACACGCCACACATGCAGAGGTAGGCGTTAAAATAGCAGTACGCGTTCGGGGGAAGCTGGTTCACAGCAATGCCATGGAATTGGCAGAACTCGCAAACCACCTTCGGGGGAGGATACCGAAGACCGGCCTTCAGTTGGGCTCGGAAGACGGTAACCTCGTCGCCACGGTTTGAAAAAGCAAAATGGCTAGAACGAGGCAGTCTGGTCACAGCGTAAGACGGAAGAAAGAATTTTTTCTTCCACCTCTCTAGTTTTTCGGGGGTGGTACAGCAAGGATGGGCCAGAAGAGGTTTCCAGCTCTCGGGAACAGGCATCGCAGACATGAAAAAGAGTTTGAGATGGAAAAGAAAATAGTTTCCAGAAAAAACTCAGAAGACGAGTTTGGAAAAAACAACAGTTTTCCAGAAAAACTCAGAAAAACAGAGGAATCAAGTACTCTGGAAATCAAAACCCACCAAAAGATTTGCCTGAGGATGCCGTCGTGAAAGTTGGTAGGAAAAAGCTCTGATTAAAGAAGCTCTGCCACAGAAAGCAAGATAAAACGCAAGAACAGAGGGCAGAGCAGAAAAAGAGCAGAAAAACAGTAAGTGGGAATTATGATGGAATGGGCTATTTTTAGGCCAAAGGTGGGTAACCGAAAGAACATCATAAGTACCCATTGGAGGCGAACCGTCGCCGTAACTGCCTGCTGCACCCGAAAAGGCGCGCCCTCTGTAAATGACACGCCTCTCCTCCAATGGCAAGAAGCCACGTGTCAACCGCTGCGCAGAAATGGGGGACGTGCCTCCCCAAACGTGCCTGGAAAACCGGGACACGCCTCCTGATTGGGACACGTCGTTTGACATCCCTGAGAAATGGAGACGCGCCGCTCAGTCTGACACGCTTGGCCATCAGACCTGCAGAAATAAAAAGCAGGCCACCTCGAGGACACCAAGAGACAGGCTATGGCTGAACAGCCCATGACTTTTGGGCAAGAGGTGTATCTTTGGTACAGGCTTTGCCTCGGAGACACCAAAGAATAGGCCAAGGCCGAACAGCCCAGACCCTCGGGCAAAAGGTGCGACCTCGGAACAGGTTATGCTTCCCAACAAGACTCCCAACGACAACCTTGGAAAGAGATGCAAACCGAAGTCTTCACTTCGGCTTTCCAAAGGGGGGCATGTGATAGCCAAAGGCTATCGCCTCAATCTGGCCGAACACCCTGCCACAACAATGGCCAGAAGAACTGGCGCTTCCCGGGAACAGGTGGAATCATGCACCTCGGGAGATAGCCGGAGAGCTCCGAGCCTCGGCACGCCGGTAAAACTTGAGGACTCCATTCGCCCCCCAAGGTTGTGAACAACGCGCCTTCGGAAAAGTGGCACCAGACATTGCTGCCCGAATATGATATCCCCGAAGGCGGAACCCCCTGGAACTGGGAACCCCCAAAATGAGGGTAGGCTTCCCGAAGAGGCTCTGTCCGAACTAGAGGACGACCTCGCCCAGGGACCTCGGGAGTACGGCAGGCGCATTTAAGGAAGCATTTAAGGAAGCCTCTGACACGTCCCACCACAGACGTAAAAAGTCGCCCTGACGCGCAGACGCCATCAGAATCATATCATGGCCCGTCTCAGCACAAGGCTCAAGGCCATCTAGTTACCAACTATCTGTCCCCTACGCCCAGACGTTCAGGAGCATCCGACCGCACACGTGTCATGATCTGAACGGGCTAGGTATTCCTATATATACAGGAAATAAATACTTGACAGGAGGTTGGCAGGCCGGATATACAGCTCCCACACTCTGAGAAAATACCAGGCGAGACTTTTCTGCCTTTCTCTTTGAGCTAGTGACTTTCTCCTTCTTCCGGCCACCACTGACTTGGGCGTCGGAGGCTCCTCCCCCGGAAAAACACTCCGGGGGCCTCCTAACCCTGTTTACCAGCTTTTCAGGTACTCTCCTTGGGGCGATCCACCTTCCAGGCGTTCTTCCTCCTAGAAGTCTCCTCAACAGTCATCATGACTCACAACGATGAGGCCTTGGGCCATCAGACGTCCCGTCTTCGTAGAACGCCATCCTTGGAAGGCAGACTCAGGGGAACCTGCACATTCGCCCCGATGTGAAGTACTTGACTGTCACATTCGCCACCAAGGATGGAGATGCAGAGGTCTTCATCGACCAAGCCGAGGTAAGAAAGGTGTTTGTAAAAGCACGAAAGGCTCCGGCAAACAACTCTACACAAACGATGGAGGCAAAGGCGCAGGAGAAAGGCAAAGAAGGAGATCCCGCAGAAGCAGAAATGGAAGCAGTAGATCTTGTCCCAGGACAATCTACCCGAATAGGGAAGAGCTTGGCCAAAGGTGACAAAGAAAATCTTGTATCCTTTCTGCTGAAAAATAAAGATCTGTTTGCCTACTCGCCGAAAGACATGCCAGGAGTGAACCCTGGCATAATACAGCACAGCCTCAAAGTAAGCCCGGAAGCAAAACCTATCAGGCAAAAGAAACGAAGCATCTCAGCCCACAAAAGCAACTTCGTGAAAACCGAAGTCCAGCGCCTATTGGATGCTGAAGTTATCAGGGAGGTAAAATACCCTGAATGGTTAAGCAACGTGGTCATCGCCACAAAAGAAGGTAGCAGCAAACTCCGGATGTGCATTGATTTCAGAAACTTGAACGATGCTTGCCCGAAAGACTCATTTCCCCTCCCGCCAATAGATCAACTGGTAGATTCAACGGCCGAATACTGGCTCCTGAGCTTCCTAGATGCCTTCAGCGGCTACCATCAGATAAGGATGGACCCCGAAGATGAAGAGAAAACTGCCTTCATCACCGAGGGAGGAACGTACTGCTATGTCAGAATGCCCTTCGGGCTCAAAAATGCAGGAGCCATCTACCAGAGACTGATGAACAAGGTCTTCAAGGACCAAATGGGGAGAAACATGGAGGTATATGTTGATGATATGATAGTCAAAAGCAAGCTGCCCGGCTACCACGTTGCAGATTTGGAGGAAACCTTCCAAAAGCTCAGAGCCTTCGGGATTCGCCTTAATCCCGAGAAGTGTATCTTCGGCGTGACCTCGGGAAAATTCCTTGGGTACATGGTATCCGAAAGAGGCATCGACGCCAATCCTGAGAAGATTAAGGCTCTGCTTGAGTTCCGAACTCCTGCCACAGTCAAAGACGTGCAGAGACTAACCGGAAGAATAACCTCTCTGAGCAGGTTTATTTCCAGGTATGGAGATAGGTGTAGACCTTTCTTCAAAGTCCTCACAAAGGCAGCAAAGATGGAAGGCGACCTCGGAAGAAACAATCATCCTTGGGACAAAGATTGCCAAAAGGCCTGGGAAGAACTCAAAGTCTACCTGGCCAGCCTGCCGACTCTGCGACAACCTCGGGAGGGAGAACCCCTCGTACTGTACCTCACCGTCACAGAAAAGGCCGTAAGCTCGGTCCTAGTGAAAGAAGAAGGGGTGAAACAATGGCCGGTCTACTACGTCAGCAAGTCCCTGCATGGCGCCGAAGTCAGGTACCCTTTGCTTCAAAAAGCTATATACGCCTTGGTGCTTGCAGGAAGAAGACTGCGACCATATTTCCAGGCTCACCCCATCATCATCCGAAGTAGTCTACCACTACGGGATGTTATGAAGAGAGTTGATCATTCGGGAAGGCTCTCCAAGTGGTGCATAGAGCTTGGCGAACAGGAAATCACGTATGAGCCTCGGAAGGCCGTAAAAGCCCAAGCATTGGCAGATTTTATCGCCGAAATACCCACCACTGAGGAGAACCACTCAGATTCGAAAGAAGGTGAGCCAGAATGGACCTTGCATGTTGACGGAGCCTCGGGGTCCGAACACCAGGGAGCTGGAATAGTTATCAGAGGACCCGAAGGCCTAGAGGTGATGAAGGCTATCAAGTTCAGCTTCAACGTCACCAATAATGTGGCTGAGTATGAAGCCCTCATAGCGGGATTACGCTTGGCCAGAAAGATTGGCGTGAGAAACTTAAGGGCTCACAGCGATTCCCAGCTGGTAGTTCGGTAGACGGCAGGAGATTATGGGGTGAAGGACCCAATCTTGGCAAAATACCACGAGCTGGTAACAAAACTCATCCAAGAGTTTGACGCCGTGCGGATCGAAAATGTACCCCGGCGGAATAACACTGAGGCAGATTGCTTAGCGAAGTCCAAAACATACACCGAGGTGCTAGACCATCCAAGCATCTCCGTGCTAAGCGTAACGACCTCGGGAACAGGGTGGAAGGACCCTATAAAGAGATACCTCGCAGAGAATGAGCTTCCCGAAGACGCCGGCAATGCTGCAAGACTGCGAAGACGCGCCGGAAGATTCTTCCTGATTGGTGAAGAGTTATATCGGCAAGGATATGCAAATCCGCTGCAGAGATGTGTGGGCGAAGAGGATACTGAGATGGTCCTCGAAGAAGTTCACGAAGGCATGTGCAGCTCGCACATTGGAACTGATGCCCTTGCAGCAGTGATACTCCGCCAAGGATACTTCTGGCCTACCCTGAGAAAGGACACAAGGCAGTTCGTCCAGAAGTGCGGTAGTTGCCAGAGACATGCAAAAATCCAGAGGATACCCTCGGAAATGGTAACGTCGGCAGACTATCCTTGGCCCTTCGCAGTCTGGGGTATAGACCTTATTGGGCCACTCCCCATAGCGCCCGGAGGCGTGAAATTCTGCGTGGTAGCAGTGGACTATTTCTCAAAGTGGGTAGAGGCAGAACCACTAGCAACTATCTCGGCAAAAGAAGTGCAGAAGTTCGTATGGAAGAACATCGTATGCAGATTTGGCATACCGAGGGTACTAGTAGCTGATAATGGATCCCAGTTCATAGACAAAGGATTCCAGGAATTCATCAGCGACCTCGGAATAAAGATGCACTTCGCCCCAGTAGCTCACCCCCAAAGCAATGGGCAGGTGGAAGTATCAAACAGGACCATAAAAGATGGCCTGAAAAAGAGACTTGGGGAAGCCAAGGGGAAATGGCCAGGAGAACTCCAAAGTGTATTGTGGAGCTACCGAACGACGCCACGAAGAGCCATAGGGGAAACTCCCTTCTCACTCGTCTTCGGAACAGAGGCCATTATCCCAATAGAGATAGTTCAGCCTTCAATACGGGTGCAAGTATTTGATGAAGGCGGAAATGACCTCGGTCTGAGAACTAAGCTCGACCTTGTGGCCGAACACAGAGAAATAGCCGAGCTGAGAAGAAAAGCTTTCCAGCAAAGAGTGGCCGCGGCTATCAACTTAAAAGCCAGGCCAAAGGAAATCAAAAAAGGAGACCTCGTTCTCCGAAAGGCCGACTTTGCACCCCGAAGGCCATCTCACGGAGTACTTCGCGCAAATTGGGAAGGACCTTATCTGGTTCTCGCCGAAGTACGAAAAGGCGTGTACAAGCTTGGCAACGCCGAAGGCGTAGAATTGAAAAACACTTGGCATTTAGACGCCTTGAAAAAATTCTACGCCTAAGGTTGAGCGGAGGAGATATATTGTACAAGAAATATTCTAAGTACAGAATGGTCTGGAGAAGAATGGTCTTGAGAAAAATTTTTAAGTATACCAAATTGTCCAAGACAGAATTCCGCGAAGGTGCTCGCCACGAAAAAAGCAGATGTGACTTCCCGAAGTCCCTTGAGGCACTATGCTCGGGAAAAATGGGAAACAAGAATCTTGCAAAGGTACTTGGCATAATCAGTGCAGAGAAAATTTTCCGAACACCCTTGAGCGAACATGCTCGGGAAAAAGGGAAAGCAAGAATCTCGTAAAAGTACACGCCAAAACAAAAGCAGAGGTAATTTCCGAACACCCTTGAGCGAACGTGCTCGGGAAAAAGGGAAATGAGCAATCTCGTGAAAATTTTCCTAAGTCCCTTGAGCAAATATGCTCGGGACAATAGGAAGACAGAAAAATTTGGCTGAAGGTTTTCCGAAGTCCCTTGAGCGAACATGTTCGGGATAAAAGGGAACAAAAAGCCTGCAAAAGACTTAGCCAAATTTTTACAAACTTTCCAGAAAGTCTCTTGAGCGAGCACACTCGGGACAAAGGAAGGTAAAAAGTTTCTTTGGTTGCAGGTTTTCCGAAAGTCTCTTGAGCAAACGTGTTCGGGACAGTGGAAATGAAGAAACTTGCAAGAAAGGACTTAGCCAAAAGATTGTTCATTTAGAGCAAACGCTGCCTTACAAAAGAAGTGCCCAAAGAAGGAGCACAGAGGAGAAAAATAAGAGGAGCCCTAAAACAAACTAGGGAGAGCCGGGCGGACGAAGACCAGGAAGCTTCAGATGCTCGACCTTGGACCACTGCCACCGAGGTCCCTCAGGAATATTTAGGCCCTCCAGAAAAGAGAGGTCCAAATCTGGGAACCTCTGCAGGACTTGGTGCCGAGCAAGGCAGAAGCCGTCCTGAAAGGCGACCTTGGCCATTTGATCAGAAGTATGTTTTTGAACGCCAAGGTCGTTGAGCTCGTCCCTCAGCTCAGCAATCTCCTCCTCCAGCTCGCTTATCCCCAGCGTCCCTCCAGACTCCTTCTTCAGAGCCTCGACCTCGGCTCAGAGAGCATTGTTCTCATCCGTCAACCTCGCCGCAAGACTGTCAGAAATAGCCTTGTCCTTGACAAGATCTCCGTTGGCGGCGAGCAGCCCCTTTACTTGGTTGCCGAGGTCGGCAATCTTCCGGGAGGAGTCCTTTTCAAGTTCTTCTCTCTTCTTCGAGAACTCCTCCCAAACGGCGGCGATTTGCTGAGAACAATCCGCTGCCAGCTGCTGGTTGCTGGCGACCACCTTCGCAAGCAAAGCCTTCACTTCACTGAGTTCCCGCGAAGTCGCATCCTTGGAGGCAGCCTCTCTGGCCACCTGAACTCGGAGGTAACCAGCGTACTCCAGCAGCTACGGCAAGGCAAAAGTCCAGGTTAGTACAAATCTAAACAGTTAGAAAATTGAGGAAAAAGAGTGTAAAGACTATACCTGAGCAGCATGCTCGGTGACTTTTGCGGCGAGGGTATTATCCCTCGGGTGAGCCGCCGCAGTGGCCCAAAAGGAGGCGTCAGTGGTCATCCCCTTCCAAATCTCCTTTGTCATTTTTGGACAATCGTCGGAGAACAAATTCATATCCTCCGTGATTGTCCAAAAGGGCTCCAAGGGGATCTTCCCCTCAGGGATTTTGGCATCGCGGAGGGCCCGTTTCCTCTCATGAATGGCCCTCCAGCCAGCCGTAAGAGGCTCCTCTGAAAGTAAGAAGGAAGTTAGGAGTAGAAGAAAAATTCGCGAAAAGCAAAGGAGCTGAACTTCGCCTGAAGGCATACCTGGAGGAACCTCGGAGATAGTGTCCTCGGGATCCTCGGGCCCCTCGGTAGAAAGACCCTTACCCTTCTGCCGATACCGCTCCTCGGCAGTAGGTACTTCTACCACTACAGTGTTTCTGGGGGCCTCGAGGTCGGGAGGAGGCACCTCGGCGGAAGTAGCGGGGACCTCGGCCGGTGAAATTTCAACAAGACCAGCCTCTTCGCCAGCTTCTTCTTCCGAAAGCTCTGGCTGAGGAGGCTGGACAGCCTTCCTAGCTCGCTTCACCGAGGGCCCCGCCCCTGTCGACTTCCTTCTTCGGGAAGCCGCCTTCTTTGTCTGCTCCCCCTTCTCCACTTGGCCAGAAAAGAGGGCCTTGTAATCGGCAGCAGCCCCATCGCCCATCTCTGAAAAAGAGAAGAAATATCAGCGTAAGTCCGAGGAAAAAATATAAAGGGGTGGAAGATTACTCACTTTCGGCAAAAGATTCAAAAGAAGTCTCCCCCTTAAGGAGCTTGACCAGCCAGGAGTCCTTCCCGGCGATGGCGGGAGCGGGCATATTGAGGTCAGTCTCGTGCTCCTTAACCACTTTCAGCTCCCGAAGGACTTCTTCGGTCATCAACCTCCAGTTGATAGGAAAGGGGTAAAGAGCACGAGGAGAGACCTCAGGAACCCAGTCAGCGATTGCCCGAATGCGGGCGTCGAAATCCGCGAACACGGAAGCCAATGGTGGGGTCAGCAGCATCCTTGGATCAACGACGTCTGCGTTCAGCACTCCCTGAGCCCATCTGGTCGGGACATCAGACCAGTTCTTATCCACCTTCAGGAAAAAGAACTTAGGCTGCCACCCCCGCCAGCTATCCTTCGTGTCGAAGGTGAAGGTGAATTTTTTGCTCCCGGATCCCTGAGGCAGCAGGAAATAGAAGCCACCCTTCGGGACCACGTAGAGCTTGTAGTACTGCATGAAAATGATGAAGTGGGGCTCTATCCCGAACACGCCACACATGCAGAGGTAGGCGTTAAAATAGCAGTACGCGTTCGCGGGAAGCTGGTTCACAGCAATGCCATGGAATTGGCAGAACTCGCAAACCACCTTCGGGGGAGGATACGGAAGTTCGGCCTTCAGTTGGGCTCGGAAGACGGTAACCTCGTCGCCGCGGTTTGAAAAAGCAAAATGGCTAGAACGAGGCAGCCTGGTCACAGCGTAAGAGGGAAGAAAGAATTTTTTCTTCCACCTCTCTAGTTTTTCGGGGGTGGTACAACAAGGATGGGCCAGAAGAGGTTTCCAGCTCTCAGGAACAGGCATCGTAGACATGGAAAAGAGTTTGAGATGGAAAAGAAAATAGTTTCCAGAAAAAACTTAGAAGACGAGTTTGGAAAAAAACAACAGTTTTCCAGAAAAACTCAGAAAAACAAAGGAATCAGAGTACTCTGGAAATCAAAACCCACCAAAAGATTTGCCTGAGGACGCCGTCGTGAAAGTTGGTCGGAAAAGCTCTGATTAAAGAAGCTCCGCCACAGAAAGCAAGATAAAACGCAAGAACAGAGGGCAAAGCAGAGAGAGAGCAGAAAAACAGTAAGTGGGACTTATGATGGAATGGGCTATTTATAGGCCAAAGGTGGGTAGCCGAAAAGAGATCATAAGTACCCATTGGAGGTGAACCGTCACCGTAACTGCCCGCTGCACCCGAAAAGGCGCGCCCTCTGTAAATGACGCGTCTCTCTTCCAATGGCAAGAATCCGCGTGTCAACCGCTGCGCAGAAATAGGGGACATGCCTCCCCAAACGTCCCTGGAAAACCGGGACACACCTCCTGATTGGGACACATCATTTGACATCCCTGACAAGTGGAGACGCGCCGCTCAGTCTGACACGCTTGGCCATCAGACCTGCAGAAATAAAAAGCAGGCCACCTCGAGGACACCAAGAGACAGGCTATGGCTGAACAGCCCATGACTTTTGGGCAAGAGGTGTATCTTCGGTACAGGCTTTGCCTCGGAGACACCAAAGAATAGGCCAAGGCCGAACAGCCCAGACCCTCGGGCAAAAGGTGCGACCTCGGAACAGGTTATGCTTCCCAACAAGACTCCCAACGACAACCTCGGAAAGAGATGCAAACCGAAGTCTTCACTTCAGCTTTCCAGAGGGGGGCATGTGATAGCCAAAGGCTATCGCCTCAATCTGGCCGAACACCCTGCCACAACAATGGCCAGAAGAACTGGCGCTTCCCGGGAACAGATGGAATCATGCACCTCGGGAGATAGCCGGAGAGCTCCGAGCCTCGGCACGCCAGTAAAACTTGAGGACTTTATTCGCCCCCCAAGGTTGTGAACAGCGCGGCTTCGGAAAAGTGGCACCAGACATTGCTGCCCGAACATGATATCCCCGAAGGCGGAACCCCCTGGAACTGGGAACCCCCGAACTGAGGGTATGCTTCCCGAAGAGGCTCTGTCCGAACTAGAGGACGACCTCGCCCAGGGACCTCGGGAGTACGGCAGGAGCATTTAAGGAAGCATTTAAGGAAACCTCTGACACGTCCCACCACAGACGTAAAAAGCCGCCCTGACGCGCAGACGCCATCAGAATCACATCATGGCCCGTCTCAGCACAAGGCTCGAGGCCATCTGGTTACCAACTATCTGTCCCCTACGCCCAGAAGTTCAGGAGCATCCGACCGCACACGTGTCATGATCTGAACGGGCTAGGTATTCCTATATATACAGGAAATAAATACTTGACAGGAGGTTGGTTGGCCGGAGATACAGCTCCCACACTCTGAGAAAATACCAGGTGAGACTTTTCTGCCTTTCCCTTTGAGCTAGTGACTTTCTCCTTTTTCCGGCCACCACTGACTTGGGCGTCAGAGGCTCCCCTCCCGGAAAAACACTCTGGGGGCCTCCTAACCCTGTTTACCAGCTTTTCAGGTACTCTCCTTGGGGCGATCCACCTTCTAGGCGTTCTTCCTCCTAGAAGTCTCTTCAAAAGTCATCATGACTCACAACGATGAGGCCCCAGGCCATCTGTCCCCGTCCGCGCCGGAAGCTCAACCAGCGGCTGAACGACTTACCGCGGGGACTTCCTTGCTTGAGGATGAACGTCCTCTAACCGTTACGTTGAGCTTCCTATGTGATTTTCAACACTCCGTTGTGGCTGAAATGATGCAACAACTGGACCAAAGGTGGTCGTAATGGCCTTCGGCACGAAGGGCATCCTCGCCAACACCCTGTCGAGAGAAAAGCCCAAAATCTACTCACCGGAGTTCGAGGAGTGAGGACATCCGTGATGAGTCCTCAACGGAGGATGTGCCTCCTAGGGTCCGACGTACTGGTGAAGCGGGGTCCAAAGGGGCTAGGACTTCCCGCCGACAAAGTTCTTCACTGGAGGAAAGATTACAATCTCCTCACCGCCGGAGTTACTCCTCGAAAAGGCAGCTTTATTCCCTGTTGCCGGAGGCCTTCAGGTAGCGGGAGGAGCCTAGGGCCACCATCCTCATGGAAAAAATCCTAAAGAGCCTGGAAAAGGTAGAAAGGCAGATCGCCTTGAAGCCAGTGTGGTCAAGTGACACGTTCCCCGTGCCCCTGCCCGGGATACCCTGTGAGCGTTTGTCTCACGGTGGATTGTAATTGGCTAGCTGGTTATGTGTGTGGATTAAATCCAATGCTACTAGTTGATTAACCTAGAAATGCAATATGTATGCACTTATGCTTTGACTTGGTTTATTAAAACCATAAAACATTTAATCATTTAGACATTTAGCCGGCTAAGTAAAATTCTATATAAATAAATACAAAATGCCAAAGCATAGCAAAATCAACCTTTGAGTGATTAACTACACATACACCGCTCGTGAAAGCATTTATACATAAGTAACTAATGCTCTCACCCAGAGAACAATCCCCTGAGTCAAGGACTCTTTATAACATAAATACTGGAGGCAAAATAAAGTACTGTATCAAAATACAAGACTTTGCTGAGATCTTTTACCCTAACTCCCACTTTGGACTCCTGTCCCAGTGGCGAGTCTCACAAGTCCTGTGCCAAGTGCTACTAGGCTCTGCAGCCAAAGGAAGAAGCAAGTTAGTACCACAGCCTGACCAACAGACCAACTAAACACTTAAGCAGGCTAGAAACTTAAAGTTTCTCAACTACCGTACCTTTACAGACAAAAAGGTACTACCGTGATAATCCTCAGTGATTATCCGGTCCTGCTACTCCAGACTCTGCATAACAAACAGGGAGTGAGAATTCAACATTCTCAGTAAGGGTCTTCGATGTACCTGCAAGAAAAAGCTAGGACTCTGGCTGCGAGCTCACACAGCATGAGGGTACTAGTCATATATATATATACTAGGCCGGTAGACCTCTCCTCAAGTAGTCCTCTGTATCAGGCCAAGTGCAATCACTTAGCAACCTGACACATATAGGCCAAGCGCTATCACTTAGCAACCTATCATATGGCTCAAGGGCGAACCTTAGCAAGCCTCATTCAAACGTAGAACCTCTCACCTAATTGTTATGCAGGGGAATTTATGATGGGACTTGTAGACTAGGCCGCAGGGCCTCTTTGATGTAAACTAGATGAACAAGGTTTCGCCTCGGGGCCTCGTGGCTACCGCACGGCTAGGCCGACGAGGGTTCTAAACCTCTCACCTAAGCTATTGATAGCTAATTAAGTTCAATTGCAACATTTGTTTCCTTACTTGTTGCCTAAGCAACTTACTTACCTCAAACAGTTCAAGAAAACTCATACTTCCGGTGGGACTTTCGGAAGTCTCGGAGTACCATCGGGATCCTCGGACCCTTAGGCACGTTCCGAACCTTCCGTAGTCTCGGTCGGGTCAACGCAGCAAAAAGTCAAACCCCCCATTTTCTTGTGTTGGCGCCGCGTCGCCAAAGGCAAAAGGGATTGGCGACGCGTCGCCGACGAGCAAACGCTCTGTGACTGAAAATTGAATTGGCGACGCGTCGCCAATTTTCGGGCCAATTGGCGCCGCGTCGCCAATTCTGCAGAAATGCAGAATTTGGCCGTTTGCTGCTACGAACTTTGGCAACCAAATACATATAGCAAACATGCATCAAAAGTTACCAAATTTCATACACATGAAGTACATGTTGCAAGGAACAAAACCAACTATCAAAGCCAAACTATGATGCATTAGAAGCATCAAACCAACCCTTCGAATTTAGCTAGTCCATCATAATTCCCAAAACGTTTCTTCATACCATAACCAAAAATTACTCAACTTTCTCAATCCATTTCAATCCAAAAACAATCCAACAACTTAAAAACACTTTCTCCCTTACCTTAACACCAAGAACAAGCAAGAATTCGAACCCTTCCTCTTCCAAACAAGCTTCCAAAGTTCTACACAAATTCAAACCAAAACAAAGCTCCTAAACATCAAAAACACCTCTTCCAACCAAAACCCAAGCTTCCAATCAATCAAATAACACGAATTCAATCAAGAACATAACTCATACCTCGTTCAAAAACAGGGGATGGAGAAAAACACTCTTCCACGCCTCAAAAACATGGATTTAAGCTTGAAAATCACTTCTCCAAGCTTGAACACTTCAAACCACACCTTTTGGCACCAAAAGCTTTTGATTCCAAGCTTAATTTGAGAGAGAAATGGAGTTGAGAAGCTGGAAAACGGGTTATGGAGCTCCAAACCCTTCTTCCCTCTTCTTAAACCCCACTTAACCCCTCAAACCACCAAGGTTTCAAGTTTTGTACAATTAGGTCCCCCATCTTTGTAACTTGACAATTCTTGATTAAATTCTTGTCTATTTGTTGAGTTTGAGTTAAGGTTAAAAGTTAAGTTCTAAAAATTCATTTTAAAACACTCGGGACTCGTCCCGGCCATTCAGGGTGCAAAATTACCATTTTGCCCCTGAACTTAGTTCAGAGCTTTATTCTTGTCGGAACTTAGTGAACTTTGGCAAACTTCTTAATTCTTGCTAGGCAAACTTAAATTAAACTTCTAAACTAAATTCTAAAGTCCTTACCTCCCTCTAGAAGGGCCGTAACATTCTCCCCTCCTTCTGGAATTTGGTCCCCCAAATTCCGTTGCAACTCTGGAAAAACACCAGGATATCTTTTCAGCATATCCTGCTCTGTCTCCCAGGTAGCTTCCTCCTCACTATGGTTAGACCAAAGGATCTTAACCATCGGAATCCACTTAGTCCGTAGTTTCTTGACTTGCCTATCCAAAATCTGAACTGGTTTCTCTTCATAAGTCAAGTCCTCCTGAATGGGTATCACTGAAGGATTTACTACCTGTCCGGGCTCAACTGTGCACTTCCTGAGTAAACTAACATGAAACACGTTATGCACTTGAGAAAGGTTAGGCGGTAAAGCCAACCGATAAGCAACTTTCCCAACTTTCTCTAACACTTCATACGGTCCAATGAACCTTGGAGCTAACTTGCCCCTCTGTCCAAAACGACTAACTCCTCTCATGGGCGACACTTTCAAAAGTACTTTGTCACCAACCTCAAAACTCAATTCTCTTCTTCTTCTGTTTGCATACTTAGTCTGTCTGTCATTAGCTGTCTTGATTCTCTGCTGAATCAACTTAATCTTAGCTGTAGTGTCAGCTATGATCTCAGGTCCAATAACCACTCTGTCTGTCGGATCTGCCCAACAATGAGGTGTCATACATCGTCTCCCATACAAAGCTTCATAGGGCGCCATTCCAATAACAGATTGATGACTGTTATTATAGGCAAACTCGATCAGTGGTAAGTGCTGATCCCAATCACCTCTGAAATCAATAACACACATGCGTAGCATGTCCTCCAAAGTCTGAATCACCCTCTCTGACTGTCCGTCAGTCTGTGGATGAAAAGCAGTACTAAGGCTAACTTTACTGCCCAATGCTTCCTGAAAAGCATTCCAAAACCGTGATGTAAATCGTGGATCTCTGTCTGATATGATCTGATCCGGTATCCCATGGAGTCTCACAATCTCCCTGAGATATAACTGAGCCAACCTCTCTAATGTGTAGGTGACTCTGATCGGTATAAAGTGTGCCGACTTCGTCAATCTGTCAACCACTACCCAAATAGCATCATGCTGACTCCGGGTGGTCGGTAACCCCACTAGGAAATCCATAGTAACGGATCCCCACTTCCTCACTGGTAGAGATAAACTCTGAAGTGTGCCTGCTGGTTTCTGGTGTTCAGCTTTCACCACCTGACATGTCAAACACTTTGCCACATGTCCTCGTACATCTCTCTTCAGTCCTGGCCACCAAAAATGTGTTTTCAGATCTTGATACATCTTACTAACACCAGGATGAATACTCAATGTACTACTATGTGCCTCCTGTAGGACTTGCTGCCTAAGTCCCTCAACATTCGACACATAGAGTCGATCACCATAATGTAATATTCCATCTTTGTACTTGAACTCTTTCTTCAAAGCACCAGTCTTAGCTTCACCTGAAATCTTCTTCAACAATGGATCTTTCAACTGAGCTTCTCTGACTCTGGCTAACCAAGCCGTCTGAATCTCCAAAGCGTAGACTAAGGATTTTTCTCGACTTTGCCATAATTCATGCAAAGCTAAGAAACAATCCTTCAATGCTCCTTCTGAAGAATCTGTAGCCTGATCCTTGGACAAGATCACTCCTGTGTACTTCCGGCTCAAAGCATCTGCTACCACGTTCCCTTTACCAGCACAATACTCGTTCGAACAATCATAGTCTTTAATGTACTCAATCCATCGCCGCTGTCTCATGTTCAGATCCTTCTGAGTAAACAAATACTTCAAACTCTTGTGATCAGTGAAGATTCTGAACGATCTTCCCATCAAATAATGTCTCCATAGTTTCAGTGCAAAGATCACTGCTGCAAGCTCAAGATCATGAACAGGGTAGTTCAACTCATTAGGCCTCAGCTGTCTCGAACCATAAGCAATCACCTGACTGTCCTGATGTACAACACAACCCAAACCTGAACCTGACGCATCAGTATAAACTGTAAAGGCTCTGTCCGGGTCTGGTAACACAAGTATGGGTGCACTGGTCAACTTTTCCTTCAGCTTCATGTAGGCTTCTTCACACTTCGGTGTCCACTCAAATTTCTGAGCTTTCCTGGTCAATGCTGTCAACGGCGTAGCTATCACAGAGAATTTCTCTATGAAGCGTCTATAGTAACCTGCTAGACCCAAGAAACTCCTGACCTCTGTAACTGTAGTCGGTCTCTTCCAATCAACCACTGCTTGAACCTTTTCAGGATCAACTGACAAACCTTGAGCACTGATAATATGCCCCAAAAACTGAATCCTCTCGGACCAAAACTCACACTTAGAAAATTTTGCATAGTACTGATTATCCTTCAGCACTTGCAAAACCGTTCTAAGGTGCTCCTCATGCTCTGCCGTAGACTGTGAATAGATCAGAATATCATCGATGAAGACCTCAACAAACTGATCCAGAAATGGCTTAAAGATCCGATTCATAGCTTCCATAAACACTGCTGGAGCATTAGTCACACCAAAAGGCATAACCGTATACTCATAATGCCCGTACCTTGTCCTGAAGGCAGTCTTCGGAATGTCTTCCTCCTTAACTCTAATCTGAAAATACCCAGACCGAAGATCAATCCTGGAAAACACTCTCGCTCCTCTGAGTCTGTCAAACAAATCATCAATTCTAGGAAGTGGATACTTATTCTTAACTGTCACTGCATTCAACTTCCTGTAATCGATGCACAACCTGAAAGTTCCATCCTTCTTCTTCACAAATAACACTGGAGCTCCCCACGGTGATACACTCGGTCTTATGAAACCTTTCCCTAGCAGTTCCTCCAACTGCTTCTTCAACTCATCCATCTCAGGAGCCGACATCCTATAAGGTGGTACTGAAATAGGCTCAACCCCTGGTTGCAGATGGATAGCAAACTCAGTATCCCTCCTAGGTGGTAACCCAGGTAACTCCACTGGAAACACCTCAGGAAACTGATTAGCTACAGGAATGCTTCCCAACTCTTCCTCTATAGCTACTCCATTCAACGAGTAATACTCCTCTTCACCCACTACAGGGATGGTATCTACAAGTCTAAGGTGTAAACTCTTAGCACTAGATGCCAACCCTCCTGTGCAAGTCACTCTAGCTCCATGAGCATCAATAATGTCAACTGAGTGATTCGCACAGTTAATTTGTGCCTTGTGCTTACTCAACCAATCCATTCCTAGCACCAGGTCATATGATTTCAACTCAATCACCCACAACTCACAACAAAAGTCATGATCACCTAACTGCAAAGGATACCTAGTAACCACTTCATTGGTCACAATAAAACCTCTCCCTGCAGTCCTGATGAGTCTCAACTCACCCGCAATTTCACGCTGTAAACTATGCTTATCTACCAAGGCAGAAGATATCACTGAAAGAGTAGCTCCCGTATCGAAAAGCACTCTAACACTACTGCTCAGAAAAGTAAAATTACCTCGAACAGCTGGCGGTTCTCTGGCCGCCTGGTTCGTCAAAGCGAAGACTCTTGGGTTCACTGCTGCAGCAACTACTCCAGGCCGGTTCCCAATAGCAAGCGGTACTGGAGGTAGAACCCGAGATGGACCTATAACTGGTCGAACCCTTGGGCAGTCCCTCGCCCAATGCCCTCTCTGACCACAGACATTGCAAATATCTGTACCCAGAGTACATGGTCTTCCACCATGGAACCGTCTGCACCTAGGACACACACCTGTCCTCCTCCTCTTAGATGGATCCTGGTTCCCTACCATTGGTCGCTTTCCAGCACTTTTCCCCAAGTTAGATGGCCCAGCTTCCACCTTTTTCACAGGTGCTCTGGAATCCTCGAATTCCCTTTCCAATGCCAATGCCTTCTGAACCATCTGGCGATAACTCCTGATATCAACTGTCACCATATACCTCCTGAAAATAGGCTTCAGGCCCTGGGAAAACTTCTTGGCTTTCAACTCCTCATTACCCAACATATATGGAGCATACCGGATAAGTGAGTTGTAGCGCTGCTCATACTCTCGTACTGACATCTCCCCCTGTGTCAGATTCTCAAACTGGATCCTCCTCTGATCCTGTGCAGCTTCACTGATATACTCCTGTCTAAACTTCTTTTCGAAGTCTGACCACTTGAGCACCTTTTTCTTGTGCTCTGGACGAGTGCCATTACTCTCCTTCAATAAGTCCATCACGTCGTCCCACCAAAGACTGGCTCTCCCTCTCAGAAAGAATGGTACCAGAACCATCCTCTGCTCTGTCTCATAACCACCACAAGTAAAGAGGCGGTTCATAACAGACAACCAATCCTCTGCTCTGTCAGGATCTCCCGTCCCATCAAAGCTAGGTGGATCAACTGTCTTAAACTTTTCCAGCAACCTCATCTGATGTGGAGTGTCTCCCCTCCTTGGAGCCTCCATCATTTCTGGTTCCTCAACCTCCTCAAGAACTTGATTTCTGGGTTCCTGAGCTCTAGGCACTTGCTGTTGCTCAGCATGCCTTTCCTGTTCCTGTTGTGGCTCAACTTCCTCCTGGACAACACCTCTGTCCTCATAATCTCTGAACATCTCTGTTACAAGAGTGTTCATGCCCTGTGCTACCTGAGCCATAGTCTCAGTCAAACTCTGTAGCACTCTGGATATCTCATCCAACCTCGCCACAACTGGGTCACTAGAACCTTCACCAGGTTCCCTAGTCCCCCTCGAAGTTCCAGACCTCGTATCAACCATAATAACCTGCAACCACAGCCAGACAACATTTCCCCAGATGTTGGTCAGTACTAACTTCCTAACACTTGGACTTTACTACTAGATCTCAGTCTAAGCCTCCAATATCCATGAAATAAAACCCTTAGCTCTGATACCAAAAACACTGACACGTTCCCCGTGCCCCTGCCCGGGATACCCTGTGAGCGTTTGTCTCACGGTGGATTGTAATTGGCTAGCTGGTTATGTGTGTGGATTAAATCCAATGCTACTAGTTGATTAACCTAGAAATGCAATATGTATGCACTTATGCTTTGACTTGGTTTATTAAAACCATAAAACATTTAATCATTTAGACATTTAGCCGGCTAAGTAAAATTCTATATAAATAAATACAAAATGCCAAAGCATAGCAAAATCAACCTTTGAGTGATTAACTACACATACACCGCTCGTGAAAGCATTTATACATAAGTAACTAATGCTCTCACCCAGAGAACAATCCCCTGAGTCAAGGACTCTTTATAACATAAATACTGGAGGCAAAATAAAGTACTGTATCAAAATACAAGACTTTGCTGAGATCTTTTACCCTAACTCCCACTTTGGACTCCTGTCCCAGTGGCGAGTCTCACAAGTCCTGTGCCAAGTGCTACTAGGCTCTGCAGCCAAAGGAAGAAGCAAGTTAGTACCACAGCCTGACCAACAGACCAACTAAACACTTAAGCAGGCTAGAAACTTAAAGTTTCTCAACTACCGTACCTTTACAGACAAAAAGGTACTACCGTGATAATCCTCAGTGATTATCCGGTCCTGCTACTCCAGACTCTGCATAACAAACAGGGAGTGAGAATTCAACATTCTCAGTAAGGGTCTTCGATGTACCTGCAAGAAAAAGCTAGGACTCTGGCTGCGAGCTCACACAGCATGAGGGTACTAGTCATATATATATATACTAGGCCGGTAGACCTCTCCTCAAGTAGTCCTCTGTATCAGGCCAAGTGCAATCACTTAGCAACCTGACACATATAGGCCAAGCGCTATCACTTAGCAACCTATCATATGGCTCAAGGGCGAACCTTAGCAAGCCTCATTCAAACGTAGAACCTCTCACCTAATTGTTATGCAGGGGAATTTATGATGGGACTTGTAGACTAGGCCGCAGGGCCTCTTTGATGTAAACTAGATGAACAAGGTTTCGCCTCGGGGCCTCGTGGCTACCGCACGGCTAGGCCGACGAGGGTTCTAAACCTCTCACCTAAGCTATTGATAGCTAATTAAGTTCAATTGCAACATTTGTTTCCTTACTTGTTGCCTAAGCAACTTACTTACCTCAAACAGTTCAAGAAAACTCATACTTCCGGTGGGACTTTCGGAAGTCTCGGAGTACCATCGGGATCCTCGGACCCTTAGGCACGTTCCGAACCTTCCGTAGTCTCGGTCGGGTCAACGCAGCAAAAAGTCAAACCCCCCATTTTCTTGTGTTGGCGCCGCGTCGCCAAAGGCAAAAGGGATTGGCGACGCGTCGCCGACGAGCAAACGCTCTGTGACTGAAAATTGAATTGGCGACGCGTCGCCAATTTTCGGGCCAATTGGCGCCGCGTCGCCAATTCTGCAGAAATGCAGAATTTGGCCGTTTGCTGCTACGAACTTTGGCAACCAAATACATATAGCAAACATGCATCAAAAGTTACCAAATTTCATACACATGAAGTACATGTTGCAAGGAACAAAACCAACTATCAAAGCCAAACTATGATGCATTAGAAGCATCAAACCAACCCTTCGAATTTAGCTAGTCCATCATAATTCCCAAAACGTTTCTTCATACCATAACCAAAAATTACTCAACTTTCTCAATCCATTTCAATCCAAAAACAATCCAACAACTTAAAAACACTTTCTCCCTTACCTTAACACCAAGAACAAGCAAGAATTCGAACCCTTCCTCTTCCAAACAAGCTTCCAAAGTTCTACACAAATTCAAACCAAAACAAAGCTCCTAAACATCAAAAACACCTCTTCCAACCAAAACCCAAGCTTCCAATCAATCAAATAACACGAATTCAATCAAGAACATAACTCATACCTCGTTCAAAAACAGGGGATGGAGAAAAACACTCTTCCACGCCTCAAAAACATGGATTTAAGCTTGAAAATCACTTCTCCAAGCTTGAACACTTCAAACCACACCTTTTGGCACCAAAAGCTTTTGATTCCAAGCTTAATTTGAGAGAGAAATGGAGTTGAGAAGCTGGAAAACGGGTTATGGAGCTCCAAACCCTTCTTCCCTCTTCTTAAACCCCACTTAACCCCTCAAACCACCAAGGTTTCAAGTTTTGTACAATTAGGTCCCCCATCTTTGTAACTTGACAATTCTTGATTAAATTCTTGTCTATTTGTTGAGTTTGAGTTAAGGTTAAAAGTTAAGTTCTAAAAATTCATTTTAAAACACTCGGGACTCGTCCCGGCCATTCAGGGTGCAAAATTACCATTTTGCCCCTGAACTTAGTTCAGAGCTTTATTCTTGTCGGAACTTAGTGAACTTTGGCAAACTTCTTAATTCTTGCTAGGCAAACTTAAATTAAACTTCTAAACTAAATTCTAAAGTCCTTACCTCCCTCTAGAAGGGCCGTAACATCAAGGCTATCTGAGACCTTCACTGGAGAAGAGTCACCGTTTGTCCGAACGGTAGTAGAAGTGCCCATGCCAAGCAACTTTCGAGTCCCTCGCCTGGACACCTATGATGGACGTAGTGACCCTCAAGCCCACCTAACCAAGGGCAGACGCAGCATGGTACTACACGGTGCCGATGATGCCACCCTCTGCAAATGCTTTGAGGTCACCCTCTCAGGTCCTGCTACTGCGTGGTACAACTCCCTCGCCCCTGCAACAATAATGAGTTTCCAAGAGCTGTCCACAGCATTCAAGCAGCAGTTCATTGGCAGTAGGCCGACGGCAAAGATGCCCTTCCAGATGTTCGACATAGCACAGAGGAATGGGGAAACCATTCGCGACTATGTTGAAAGATTTAACTGAGAGGCCCTAAGCGTGCCAGACTTTCGTACTGAAATACGCATCCTCGCCATGATACGGGGTCTTCGGCGAGACTCACAACTTTTCTACGAGTTCTTGAAAGACCCTCTCGACACGCTTGGCGAGTTCTACCAAAGAACCGAACAACACATGACAGCCGAAGAGCTGAGAATGGGAGGATCAAAACCTAATCATCATCATCCCGAAGGCGAAAGCCATCAGGCCTGGTATCTAGCCGAGGGCGGGGGAAAAACTCGGAAGCAGAAGGGAAAAAGACCCATGTCATTTACTCCCTTAAACACCTCCCGAACAAACATACTGCTAGCCATGGAAAGACAAGGAAACCCAATCTAGCGTCCGAAGGCAATGACTTCCGAAAACAAGAAAAAAATGAAGAAGTTTTGCCAATTTCGTCGGGATCATGGGCATGACACTGAGGATTGCTTCCAGCTGAGGAAGTACATAGAGTCTCTAATAAAGTAGGGCCAACTTCGGCGCAACTTGCGGATGCCCTCCCTGAAAGGGATGAGGGAAGAGGAAAGGAAAGGAGATGACGAGGAATATGATTCCGATAGACACCAGAACCTGATAGCCAAACGCTATCGCCTCTATCTGGCCGAACTTCCTGCCACAATGATGGCCAGAAGAAGCTGGCGCTACCCGAGAAAATGTGCGATCAGGCACCTCGGGAGATAGCCGAAGAGCTCCGAGCCCGGCACGCCAGGAAGCCCCGAGGGCACTATTCGCCCCCCAAGGTTGTGAACATATCACCTTCGGAAAAGCGGCACCAGACATAGCGAGCCGAACATGATATCCCCGAAGGCGGAACTCCCTGAAACTGGGAACCCCCGAACTGAGGGCTTGTTTCCCGAAGAGGCCCTGTCCGAACTAGAGGACGACCTCACCCAGGGACCTCGGGAGTACGGCAGGAGCATTTATGGAAGCATTTAAGGAAGCCTCTGACACGTCCTTTCACAGACGTCATAAAGTTGCCTGAATAGGCACTCTGACATACGGACGCCGTCAGAATCACATCATGGCCCATCTTAGCACGTGGCTCAGGACAACTTGCTACCAGTTATCTGTCTCCTACGCCCAGAAACTCAGGAAACATCCGACCGAACACGTGTCGTGATCTAAACGGGCTAGGCACTCCTTTAAATACCAGGAATTAATACTGGGCAAGAGGCTGGTTGGTTGGTCAAACACGGCTCCCACACTCTGAGAAAGCTATCAGGCGAGACCCTTCAGCCCTTTGTGCTATTTCCTCTGCCTTTTCTCAGCCACCACTGACTTGGGCGTCGGAGGCTCCCCCCCCGGAAAAACACTCCGGGGGCCTCCTAACCCTTTGTTTCTGAGCTTTCAGGCACTCCCCTTCGGGCTGTCCATTCCACCAGACGTTCTTCCTCCCAGAAGTCTCTCCACCAGTCACCATGACTATAAACGATGAGGCCCCTGGCCACCAGAACCGAAGTCCCAAAAGACATCCGCCACCTCCGGCTGGAATAATACAGACGATCACCACTGGACTACCCTCGGTAGAAAGAAAAAGAAAAGCCAGGGAGATCTCGGTGATGGAATACGATAACCCATTAAAAAAGCTCGTTTGGAAAGATGAGTCTACCATAGTATTCCCTCATGACAACCCACTTCTAGTCATGGCAAGGATAGGTAGTTGGGACATCAAAAAAGTACTCTTCGATGATGGTTCTAATGCTGACGTCTTATTCTCTCATCTGCTGCCGAATTTTGGAATCTCAAAAGGCGATCTCAAGCCTGTCACCTCTCCTACCTTCGGAGTGGGTCCGTCCGAACTCCCTATCCTTGGATGGATTGTCCTTCCTCTGATGTTAAGGGGAACTTCACCACAGAACAAGGACGAGCTTTTTGCTTCCACAATGACAAGGTTTATCGTCATAGATGTCCCTTCATCATATAATGCCATCCTCGGGAGGCAGACGCAAGGAAGCCTCCACATTCACCTAGATGTGAAATTGACTGTTACCTTTGCCATAAAGGATGGAGATGCTGAGATCTTCATTGACCAAGGGGAAGTGAGAAAGGTGTTTGTCAAAGCAAGAAAGGCCCCAGCAAAGAGCTGCGCACAGACTACGGAAGCAAAAGCCGTGCTCGCAGGGGAGGCAAAGAGAGAAGAAATAGAAGACCCCGAGAAAATAGAAACAGAAGATATAGAACTTGTCCTAGGCCGAAGTACCCGAATGGGGAAAAAATTGGCCGAAGGTGATAAGGGAAGACTTGTATCTTTTCTGTTAATGAACAAAGTTCTGTTTGCCTACTCCCTAAAAGACATGCCTGGGGTAGACCCTCGCATAATCCAACACAGCCTTAGGGTGCGCCCAGAGGCAAAGCCTGTTCGACAAAACAAGCGAAGCCTCTCGGCGCATAAAAGCAACTTCATCAAAACCGAAGTCCATCGCTTACTGGAAGCATGTGTAATCAGGGAAGTCAAATACCCTGAGTGGCTTAGTAACGTGGTCATCGCCACAAAGGAAGGAAGTGACAAACTCCGAATGTGTATCGACTTTTGAAACGTGAACGATGCTTGCCCTAAAGATTCGTATCCTCTGCCGCCAATAGATCAGTTGGTAGATTCAACCGCCGAATATGGCCTTCTTAGTTTCCTTGACGCCTTTAGTGGGTATCATCAAAACAAGATAGACCTCGAAGATGAGGAAAAGACCGCCTTCATCACCGAAGTTAGTACATACTGCTATATCAGAATGCCCTTCGGGCTTAAGAATACAGGAGCCACATACCAAAGGTTGATGAACAGGGTCTTCAACTCCCAAATCGGGAGAAACATGGAAGTCTACGTTGATGATAAGATAGTTAAGAGTAAACTGCCTAGTAGTCATATCACGGACTTAGAGGAAACATTCCACCAACTGAGGACCTTCGGAATCCGTCTCAACCTCGAAAAATGCGTGTTCATGGTAAACACTGGTAAGTTCCTCAGATTTATGGTGTCAAAAAGAGGTATTGACGCCAATACAGAAAAAGTCAAGGCCCTACTGAGATTTCGAACTCCCATGACGATGAAGGATGTGCAGAGACTCATGGGGAGAATCGTGTCCCTCAACAGATTCATCTCCACATACGGAGATCGTTGCCGACTGTTCTTTAAAGTCCTCACTAAGGCAGCAAAAAATGGTGGCGACCACGGTACCGAGGCGCATCCTTGGAACGAAGACTGCCAAAAGGCCTGGGAAGAGCTTAAGGTCTACCTAACTCGTCTGCCGACACTCCGGCAGCCGCGGGAAGGGGAACCCCTCATACTATACCTCGCCGTCACCAAAAAAACACTGAGTTCAGTCCTTGTGAGGGAGGAGGGGCTGAAGCAATGACCAATATATTATGTGAACAAGTCCCTGCATGGTGCCGAGGTCAGGTACCCCGTACTACAAAAGGCTATTTACGCCCTAGTGCTTGCAAGTAGAAGGCTACGTCCGTATTTCCAAAGCCACCCCATTATTGTCCGAAGTAACTTGCCTCTTCGAGATATCATGAAGAAGGTGGACCAGTCGGGATGGCTTTCGAAGTGGTGCATTGAGTTCGGTGAGTATGATATCACCTATGAACTGAGGAAGGCAATAAAAGCTCAAGCTTTGGCGGATTTCATTGCCGAAGTACCCATTGCCGAAGAAAGTCAACCCGACCTCGGGAATAATGAACTTGAGTGGACTCTGTTTTTCGATCAAGGAGTTGGAGTAATCCTTCGCGGTCCCGAAGGTATGGAAGTTATGAAAGCCATCAAATTCGGGTTTAACGTCACTAACAATATGGCAAAATATGAAGCCCTCATAGTAGGGTTATGCCTTGTTAGAAGAATTGGCGTAAGAAACCTAAAGGCCCACAGTGATTCTCAGCCAATGGTCCGATAGATGGCAGGAGACTATAGTGCGAATGACCCAACTTTGGTAAAGTATCACGAGCTTGTATCAAAGCTCATTCAGAAGTTTAATGCAATACACATTGAGAACGTGCCTCGCCGAGACAATGTCGAAGCAGATAGTCTAGCCAAGTCAAAAAAGTCCACTAAAATACTAAGCCACCCGAGCATAGCAATAATGAGCATAGCAACCCCGGAAAGAGGATGCAAAAGTCCTATAAAAAAGTATCTTACTACCTCAGAGCTTCCCGAAGACCCTTGCAAAGCAGCAAAAGTGCGAAGGCGTTCCAGATGATATTTCCTAATCGAGGAAGAGTTATACCGATAGGGGTACGCGAGTCCACTACAAAGGTGCGTCAGCAAAGAGGACATAGAGACAGTCCTCGAAGAAGTTCACGAGGGGGCTTGTGGTTCCCACATTTGAACTGACGCCTTGGCAGGAGTAGTACTCTGCTAGGGGTACTTCTGGCCCACCCTAAGAAAGGACGTGAGGCAATTTGTCCAGAAATGTGATAATTGCCAAAGACACGCCAACGTCTATAGCCTACCCTCGGAATCGATAAACTCGGCTAACTACCCTTGTCCCTTTGCAGTATGGGGCATTGGCCTCATCGGGCCACTCCCGACTGCACCCGGAGGAGTAAAGTTCTATGTGGTTGCAGTAGATTACTTCATTAAATGGGTCGAGGCAAAGCCCCTTACAGTCATTTCGGCAAAAGACATACAAAAATTCATCTAGAAGAGCATTGTATGCAGATTCGGCATACCAAGGGTGATAGTGGCCGACAATGGTTCCCAGTTTGTTGACAAGGGATTCTAAGAATTCATCACCGACTTCGGGATTTGGCCCGATAGCTCATCCTCAAAGCAACGGGCAGGTAGAGGTGTCCAACAGAACCATAAAAGATGGTCTAAAAAAGAGATTGAGGGAAGCAAAGGGAAAATGGCCAGGAGAACTTCCTAATGTGCTATGGAGCTATCGGACAACGCCCCGAAGGGCCACAGGTGAGACACCTTTCTCACTCATTTTCGGCACAGAGCCCATTATGCCTATCGAGGTGGTTCAGCCGTCGGTTAAGATACAAGTGTTCGACGAAGAAGGAAACAACCTCGGGCTGAGAACTAAGCTCAACCTAATTGATGAACACAATGGCTGCAAACCTGCATGTCAGGCAAAAAGGAATCAGGAAGGGAGACCTTGTTCTTTGAAAGGCAGAGTTTGAACCCCGAAGACCATCTCATGGAGTACTTCGGCCAAACTGGGAAGGGCCTTAATTGGTCCCTGACGAGGTACAACCGGGAGTCTATAAGCTCGGCAATGCTGAAGGTGGAGAATTGAAGAACACATGGCATTTAGATACTCTAAAGAAATTCTATACTTAGAATTTCTTTTTTTCAGGAAATTGTATACTTAGAAATTTCTATGTACAAAAAAGCTTTTTGAGGAAAATTTCCCCACCTAAGAAATCTAACCGAACAAGGCGCTGAGTATTTATTTGCGAAAGTCACACATTCTCCACGAAGGCGCGTCAGCTAAACATGGCTAACAACAATGGCCCAAGCTCTGCCAGAACCAGCGTTGCGTCGAATATGGTTAATAAGAGGCGCGGAGAAAATATCTTCCTGAGGGTCCTAGACTAAAAATGGTCAAATTAACCCTTGGAACCGGAGATTATTTAAAGGAAAACTTGTTTTGAGACTTAGCTAAATTTCAGAATGAAAAAAAAGATTCTATTAAAAGGTGCCTTGTTACAAGGAAGAGATTACAAGAAAAGGGTTACAAAGAAAAAGAGAAAGCGAAGCCCTGGACACCTAAGGGACCCTGCCTTCATGAGATGTCCCATCCCCAGCATCCTTTGTTGCAGCCTTTGCACCGAAGGAGGAGCAAAGGGCAGGTTGAGATGATCAATTTTTGACTAGGTCCAGCGAGGCCCCTCGAGGATGTCTAGAGCAGCTAAGAAGGATAAGTCGAGGTTGGGGTACTTCGCCAAGACTTGGTGCCGAGCAAGACAAAAGCCGTCTTGATAAGCGACCTTGGTAGCTTGATCTGCCTTGTTTTTTCTAACGGACAAGTCTCCCAGCTCGTTCCTTAACTCGGCGACCTCCTTCTCGAGCTTTTTCATCTTCTTCTTCGTCTTTGTCTCCTTCTTCAGTGTCTCGACCTCGGCCTAAAGCTCGGAATTGTCAGCAAGGGCCTTCGTCAGGAGAGCAGAGTCTTCCTCCTTTTCCTTTTGATAGGCCTCATTGGCCGAAGTCAGCTCAACGACCTTCACGCCGAGGTCAGACATCTTCCGAGAGAAATCCTTCAAAAGCTCCTCTTGACCCTTCAAGAACTCCTTCCAAAGTTTGGCAACCTCCTCCTTGGTTATTTTGCTCAACTCGGCATTCTTGACGACCGAGTTGGCGCAAAACACCTTGGCCTTCTCTAGACGATCTTCAGCCCAGGATCGGACCGAAAACTGTTTTGCTGCCCAATCTCTGAAATATCCGATATACGCCAGGAGCTGTCAAAAAATAGGGGGGAAGGACATTTGGTAAATATGCACAAGGAAAACCAAACACTTAGAAAAATTTGAAGAAAAGATGAAGGGTCTAGAAAGTACCTGGGTAGCGTGCTTAGACATCATCGCTGTGAGGATCTCTTTGTTCGGGCACTCATCTGCCACGGATTTGAAGGTGGCTTGGGTGAGCACGCCCCTCGCCATTTGGGGAGCCATTTCCTAGCTGTCTTCGGAGAACAAATTCATGTCCTTCGTGAAAGACCAGAAAGGCTCCCTCGGAACCTTATCCTTCAGGATATGAGAGTCCCGAAGGGCCCGCCTCCGGGCGTGCTCCACCATCCATGCCGAGGGCGCCAGTTCTTCTGCAAAGTCACGACGCAATTCCATTAGTACATTGTCCTTTAGCCAAATGTCTATAAGATTGATAGTGCCAAAAAGGCCTAAATTTATACAGAAATGGCTAAGGGGCAAATCTGGCGGAACATAGGCCACGTCATCGTCGGAGTCGTGGACCTCTTCCACTTCGGCAGGGACATGTTTGCCCTTGCTTCTTCTGTGCTCCTCGAGCTTTTCAGCAGAATGGCCCCTCGCCGAAGTGGTAGGACTCCAGGGAGTGGAGTTGATGGCTAGCTCCGGCGGCAGGTCGGCTTGGACCTCAGGCTGGTCCCCGACCTCAACAACGTCCTCTGGAGGTGGGGGAAAAAGGTCCTTCTTCGCCTTCTTGGCCAAAGACGGCCCGCCTCCAAACGCGTTTCTCCTCTTTGGGGCGCCTTTTTCTTCTGTTCTCCCTTCTCGGCTTGACTGAGGAAGAGGGATTTGTAGAAGACGGCTGACTGGTCTCCCATCTCTAAAAAAAGTGAAAAATATTAGTGTAAGTCCAAAGGGATACTTATACCAAAAATTTGGAAAGTAACATACTCTCAAAAAGGGCTTCATAAGTGAGCTCCCCTCGAAGGAGCATCACCAGCCAGGACTTCTTCCCGTCGATGGCAGGAGCTGGCATGCCGAGATTGATTTTATGCTCCTTGAGCACCCCTAGCTCCCGAAGAACCTCTTCCGTCATAAGGTTCCACCTAATGGGGAAGGGATACAAGGATCGTGGCGGGACCTCTGCATCCCAGTCGGCGACAGCTCGGATACAGCTGTCAAAATCCTCAAACCTCGGTGCCAACTCAGGAGTTAGCAACTTCTTGGGATCAATGACGTCCGTCTCCAGCGTCCCCCAGGCCTACCTAGTCGGCACGTGCGACCATGCCTCTGACACCTTCAGGAAGAAGAACTTCCTTTCCCACCCTTGCCAACTATCTCTAGTGTCGAAGGTGAACATGTATTTTTTGCTGCCAGATCCCCGAGGTAGCATGAAATAAAAGCCACCATTCGAGACCGGATACAGCTTGTAGTACTGCATGAAAAAGATGAAGTGGGGTTATATCTTGCACACCCTCGTATGCAGAGAAAAATGTTGAAGTAATAATAGGAGTTGGGAGGAAGCTAATTCACAGCTATGCCATGGAATTGACAAAAGTCCTAAATCATCTTCGGTGGGGGAAACCGAAGTCCGGCCTTCAGTTGGGCTCGAAAAACAGTAACCTTGCCACTATTATTCATGAAGCTGAAATGGCCGGGACGAGGTAGCCTAGTAATGGCATAAGAAGGAAGGAAAAACTTAGTTGTCTATGTCGCTAATTTCTCCGACGTGGTACAACATGGGTGAGACATGAGAGCGAGCCAGCTCTCGGGAGTAGTTTGGATGGATATGAGGGGGACAGGGGAAGACATATTCTGCTAAAAGAAACGACTTCGGGAAAGAATGTCAAAGGACTTCAAGAATAAGAAAATGACTTCCGAATCTAGAAAAAATGGAAATCAAAGAAATCGAGCAACCTCTAAAAGGGACACCCATTGAAACGTTTGCCAAAGTTGGGATTAGTAGACGCCATTGTAAAAGGTCACTGGAAATCGCTTCGTCGCTTGCACTGCCACAAAAGAGAAACAAGAGCTCGAGAGCAGACAAGCACAGTAATGGCGATGAGGGCCATCAGTATCTCCACTGGGTGTCATGGAGAAGGCGGCAGGAGTTTCCGGAGGTGTAGGCGAGCCCTGAAAGAAGGTGCTCTGTGTGGACTGCCTATGATGGACGGCAGCATCTTCGCGTGGCAGGCACGGTGAGGCCGAGAAGGACTTCCGGTATGAGAGAGAGGTCCGAAATGATGGGTTTTGGGAGCCAAACAGCACAGCGGAATTTAACCGAAACCCTCCAGGATCCAAGTGAAACGGGGTAAACCGGGTGTTCGAAAATTTTCATACCTAATTTTCGGTTGAGATCTCTCACTCAAATGTAGAGTCGAATCACAAAACCTGAACAGTTAACGTGTTCAGGCTCTCTATGGTATCCACACGAGCCTCTCGGGATCACCACACTTCCACCACGTCCCGGCAGATGCGTTTCTCTTGCGCTCGCAGTGCTAGCTTGCATCCTCCAAGGAATTGCAAGAGAAGAGTGCGACTGTCCTTTTGGGAGGCTAAGCCAAGGAGACTTGCGAATTTCTCACTAGAAGTTGTATTTATAGTGAGACTCAACTTCCAGGCCTAATGGGTTTCAAAGCCCTAATCCAATTAGGATTTAATTTCGGGCTTAACAATGGCTCAACTCTTGGGCCCATTATTAATATGAAATTAAAGTGAAACCATAACCCAAATAATTAGCCCATGCACTCTAATGATCCAAATAGCTCTATGTGTGCGACCCAATAGGCTCTTCTCACGTTGGCAATGATCATAAATCACATTTATGATCATAAGCAATGAGCGGTGTCTAGCAACACATCATTGCTACCCAAGTGACAAGATTGTCGATGATTCGATTAAACCTTTATGATCATCACCGATATATGTCATTTGTCCCTTTATCCAAGATATCAAGACTAAGCACGAGACATGGAATGTGTCACTCTCGTATAGCCCAATCTTTGGTTTCTTGATTACCGAGTAGACTATCTTAAGCTGATGACATTGATATCGTATATCAACTCATCCGAGCATGGCCATGCATTTTCTAAGTCTTACTTTATCAAAAGGCCCGAAGATAACACTCCCGTTATATAAGAGGGACAAATCCCACCTTGATCATACAAATCCCTCCGCATGATATGTGACATAGCCAATGACCTCCTTCAAGTTCACTCAGTTGCGAGCAACAAAGAAAAGTATCAAAGTATGTGACTTACATGTAGGGAACCTTGATGATCTTAGGTCGAAGGACTACATATACCATGATCACTATGAGAATCACTTATGATACTTATATAACGATCCATGTAGTGTTCTCATGGTGGGTCGGTCCAGTACACAAGTTCTCCAACTTGTACCCATATGTAGACTACATATGTCATATTACTCTCCACATATGTTAGTCGTTATGTATTATTGCAACCCACTCCATAATAATACTAGACTAGGGATGTTTAAGAATATCATTATTCTAGGGTTACAATTATGTTTCTTAAGTTACGCAGAAACAAAACAACAAACATAATTGCTGGATTAATTCCTTAATAAAATATCTTGACTCAATGTGCAAAAATACAATCATCTCATGATTGGGTTTTAGGTACAACACTAACACAAAACGGGGATTCCTCAGGAGGATTGGCCTGAAACACTCAAAAAATAGGGGTTAGAAGGTCCACGGAGTGATTTTCTGGGGCGGAGCCTCCGACGCCCATGTCAGTGCTTTGGGAGGGGTGGAGAGAGAGAGCGGCAAGTACCAGAGAGTCTTGCTTGTCCGTCTTCTCTTTTGAGGGCTGGAAGGAGAGGATTCAGAGCGGAGAGAGGAGAGAGAGGTCTCTCACCTGTGACCATTCCCCTGGTATATATAGGAGGGGGTGAGCCCTTCAGATTGCAGCACGTGTATGGACAAACACCATCCGTACTTCTGGGCGTGGGGGGCCCCTAGCCGCCTGCAGGCTCCTCGAGCCACGAGCTGCGATAATCATAGCCCTACATGAGAGGACGTAGGTAGTGGCGACGCGTCAAAGTGCCTGCGAGGACGGCGTGTACGGTGTACGGGCGTAATGTCAGAGGCTCCTTGATGGCTCCTGCCGTACCTCCGAGGTCCCTTTGGTTGATGTCATACTTCGGAGTGAGGGACCTTTTCCCGGAGTCGCAGTGGTACTTCGGGGCATTCCCTGGCTCCGAAGTTAGCCCTTCAGGGGACTTTCACCTGCAGAAGGTGGCTGACACTTCTCCTCGAAGTTGACTTGGTCGCCCTCCCGATGGAGGCGATATGGTAGTTTCCCGAGGTTGGTATTGGCGGGCTGCTGAGGTCGCGTGCCTCAAGCGTTTGGCTCCCTCATTTCCGGGGTCCTTATGTGTTCGGGGCGATAGCACTTTGGCTATCACACAGGATAGAAGCAAAGGAAAGCAAATGAAGGCTATGAGGGGATGGAAGGTATATATAGACCGAAGAGGGGTAACCGAATCGTCGCCACAACTATCCTGCGAAGGTGAATCATCACCATAATTACCCCTCAAAGGCGAAAGGACGCGGCTGGCGCAACCAATGCAATTGCCCCCCAATCACCGCGTGACATGTGTTGCCTAGCACGGGAAACAAGGGCACGCCTCCAGACAGCACGGAGATCGAGGCAAGCCTATCCGTAGCGATGCGTCCGTCTGATCAAGAGACATAATGATTCACTGACAAATGACATAGGCCCAAAGAAAGGCGATAATCACCTCGGGCTGACAGAACAACTTCGGTAATGTCGGAAATTCGGCCAAAAACTGGGAAAGCCACTTGAGTACCAGAGGACCTACCTTGGTTAAGAAGAGGCATCTCATATTGCCGAAACTCCTTCCGAATGAGATAACCTCGGCTAAACATCCAGTCATGACGACTGAGCCAATGATCATCTTCCACGAAGACTCCCACAATTTGCTCAAACAACCGAAGATATAACTTTGGCTTTCCGAGGGGGGCATGCGATAGGCAAAGGGCTACTACCCTTCGAATTCCCAAGCTTTGCGAAGCACCACCCTCAGAAGAAACGAGCATCACCCCCGAGGAGCACAAGCTCGGGAAAAAGGGGTCTGACACCCTGACCCATTGATCCATCATCACCATTAGCGAATGACAATACTGACCTTGGGAACATGGTGCACTACCACCCTTGGTAAGATGACTTAACAAGCTTCGGGAAAGGTACACCCACCATTTTCGGCAGGGAATACACCTCTGTAGGGGATCATCCGCGCTGAGGGTACTTGCGAATGACGGGAGCAACCTCGGCAAAGAAGTCCTCCTATCCTGAAGATGCCTCTTTTACCGAAGGGATCTCGAGAATATGACAAAAATGGATAAGGAGCCCTTGACACGCCGCCCTCGTACTCGTCCTTACACGCCACCCTCGAACACGCTCTGACACGCAGACCTACTATGGTCCCGGCTCTTGGACAAGACGGCTTATGGCCGGCTAGAGGTCCCCATCCCTGAAGGTACAGACTACATCCAACCGAATACGTGTCATGATCTGAGCAGGCTATGTCAGGCGGATTTCCCCTTACATCCTCCTATAAATATCTGGGAAATGGCCTCAGTAAGTGGTGGACTCTTAAGGAAAAACATACCTCCTATTTTTACCATTCTTCGTCTCACTAAATACTAACTTGGGCGTCGAAGGCTCCTCCGCCGGAAAAACACTCCGGGGACCTCTTAACCCTTGTTTTTTGAGTATTTCAGGCAGTCTCCTCCAGCGAGTCCCTTCTTCAGACGTTCCTCCCTTACCGGAAGTCCTTTCCAGGCTCACCATGTCATACTGCGAAGATGCCGACGGGCATCATGTAGATTCAATAACTTGTGGGATTCTAGCCATCCCATCATTGTCTTTGTGCATGAGATTATCCAATATTTCAAGTATGAATTATTTACAGAAGGATTGCATTTCGTACACATTTCATTTAGTCATGGGATCCCTATGACATAATTTTACATTATTCTTTCAAGTATGTTTGGTGCTGCATTTCTGAATCAAAACATATCATGCATTCGAATACTCAAAGAAGAAAAGCACGAAGGCTTGGGAAAGTTTATTTAAATTTTCACACTAAAGCTGATGTCATCATTAGAACAATTATTAAGAGGTGGCCTAACAAACTTTGCATGACTCATAAATCTTCCCACATGGAGTAATATTCGACGAGTTACATTTTCTTTTTAAGAATTTTTTTTATTAAGATCTTATGTGTATATATATATATATATATATGAACCACTGTTTCTTTCATTAGACAGGCTATGAAATTAGTTTTTATGAATTTTTTTCTAGTTTAAGGCGTTAAAAAATAAAAATTTAACGACGTCATGAAAATTTACTTTCAATTGGATTATTGTCTACATAATATTGACTTTTCAAATAAAATTGGTTTTAGACAAAAAAAATATAAAAGTAAAAAAATTTAATTAACTTAAATTAAAACAATTTCGGCCTAAATCCTTAGTTACAAACTTTATCTTTGGTAAGTTTTCAAAAATCAGGTTATTAGATATTAGTGGGTTCCTAAGTGGTTTATGATACTAGGCATCACTGCATGGGGGGCAGGGGTCTGATGTGTTGGGTTGAGTCCAAAACGTCAAAAACATGTTTTAAGCCAAATTCTCATGTGGATGCAAAATTTTGTAAGTGTTGAACCTCCTAATACTGTTTGGGCATGGGATTTATTTGATAGTTTTGGAGAAGATAAAGCAATGGGCTTAGTAGCACAAAAGGCTTGTCGGGGAAGTTGTTCACATAATTATTCACTATCCAATTCTCCCAAATTTTCGTAACTCTCCTAAACCCTCTTTATTTTTTTTACCGAACTTCACTTAAATCTTTCTTTGTTAGTGAATTTGGAAGCCCATTTAGGTGCCTAAGTGAAGGAAAGCTTGTTTTGTGTTAATTTTGTATTTTTAGAACTCTTGGAGGTGTTTTCTTGCTTGGGTGAGCTTAAGGGCATCAATTATTTCCCAATTCTTGATTTTTTCTTGTTTCTTGAGTTACTTGGAGCTTGGGTTTATCCTAGTTGCTCACAATTTGGTGTCATTTGCCTTATTTGTGCTTTACAACCTAGGAAACTTGATGGAACCTTTGAAACTAGAGTGGTTTGCTTGTGGTTCTTGAATGTTGCTAATTCTGGTTCAACTAAGGTAATGGATTTAATGCATTTCTTAAATTGATACTATTCACAGCTTGGTTGCTTGTTGAGTTCATGTAGATTTGTGAATGACATTGGTTAGTGGGTAGTTTGAACCATAGCAGACTAATGATGTTACCTTGGTTAGTGTGATGATTTGATGGATCCTATGCTTCATTGGAATGGTGTTTTGTGGTGTAGTGTATGTGCTTTTTTAGGAATGAAGCTTTGGGAGGCATCATTATGGCCATTAGAGAGCCTTGGAACCCGCTAAGGTAACTAAGCCACCATTTTTTGGGTATTGGGTATAGGAGCTTGGCGTTGTAGTGCTAGCCCCTCCACTTTGCATCCCGAGGGGTTTTGCTTGTGGCATCGTAACACCACAGGCAAAACCAATGTGCAGTTGAAGTTTTGTAGGTGGGCTTGGGGAAAGGATGGCTAGGGTATTTAAGGATGGGGGATGCTCGATGGTGCCATGAGACTCTCGAAACTCACCTAAAAGCTGAGGCTTTCCTCAAGTTTGTGAGCTACTTTTGTGCTCAAGGAGGAATGTAGTGTAAAAGGCCATAATAGCCAACCATTAAGTCAGGTGTAAGGTTTAGTACAATAGTGAACCTAGGGGGGCTTCGGGGTTTGATGTCCCGATGTGAGAACAATAGTGCACACCAGAACCTAGGTACTTAATGTCCAATCATAGTACTCCTTTATAACTTTAAGGGATGTTCAAATTAGTGATTAAATTCACTATTGCACAAGTAGGCAAAGCTTGCTAGTATGCAAGTCTCTACCTTGTAGTTAAGGACTAGGTAGAGGAGGAATATTATTATTGTCCTAGACAAAAATTGAGACTACCATCGTAAGTCTGATTTTCATGCTTAAAAATTCTATTTACACACTAAGTATTAAATTAAGTAAGTTAATGTAGCAAAAAAGCAAGTGGTTTTATCATTTAAGCAAAGTTTGACTAAAAAATGCAAAATGGTCAAGTCGGCCTTATTTCAGGTCATGAAGAAGATTGGAACAGGAAATTAAGTCATTGAATGATTTGTAGTTCCTATTTGACTTTTGAATGAGGGTTAAGAACTCTTTGAGACACTTGGAGCAAGTAGTACACAAACTTAAGAAACAGAGGACCAAAAGAGATGTTTCTCATGAGGGAATTAAAGATAAGATTTGCAAGACTTGTGTTGTCTTCTTCAAAAACCTCAAAGCCATGCAGTTTTTGATGCAAAAAGCTCTCAAACTTAGCCAAAGTAAGTTTTCATGCCCTAAACCATCCCTAGCCTGTGCCTATCCAAGCATTTTTTGTGAAACATATTATAAATAAATCAACAGCACAAACAGCCAGCTTAGAGCAAGAGTTCCAGGATCAGGTGACTTAAACTAGCACATAATACTCGAGTTCTTAGGCCAAATTTGCCAAAAAAAAAATTTGTTAGGGCTAATTGAAAGAGTTTATTTTGTGCCAAATTTTATATTTAAGCTAGTTTTAGATGCAAGTATAAGGCAAAAATGACTTCAGCCTCAATGACAAGTCATACATTGAAACCCAAAGTAGCTCGAGTCAAGTACATATAGGGAGGTGTTGGGTTTTCGGGAGCCAAATAAGCGTAGCAAAATTTAACCGAAACCCTCTAGGATCATGAAACTGAGTAAACCGGGTGTTCGAATATTTTCATACCTAATTTCGGTTTAGTTATTTTGCCCAATTGTAAAGTCGAATCACAAAAGCTTGAACAGTTTTCGTGTTCAACCTCTTTACGATATCCACACGAGCTTTTTAGGATTACCACGCTTCTACCACGTTTCGGCAGATGAGTTTCTCTTGTGCTCGCAGTGCTCGCTTGTGTCCTCCAAGGAATTGCAAGAGAAAAGTATGACTGTCCTTTTTGGGAGACTAGAGCAAAGTTGTGAATTTCTCACTAAAAGTTGTATTTATAGTGAGAGTCAACTTCTAGGCCTAATGGGTTTCAAAGCCCTAATCCAATTAGGCTTTAATTTTGGGCTTAATAATGTCTCAACTTTTGGGCCCATTATTAATACGAAATTATTATGAACCATAACCCAAATAATTAGCTCATGCACTCTAATAATCCAAATAGCTCTATGTGTGCGACCCAATAGACTCTTACCACATTGGCAATGATAATAAATCACATTTATGATCATAAGCAATGAGTGGTGTTTAACAACACATCATTACTACCCAAGTGACAAGATTGTCGGTGATTCGACTAAACTTTTATGATCATTACCCATATATGCCATTGTCCCTTTGTCGAAAATATCAAGACTAAGAACGAGACATGGAATGTGTTACTTTCATATAGCCTAATCTTTGGTTTCTTGATTACAGAGTAAGCTGACTTAAACTGATGACATTGATATCATATATTGACTCATCCGAGCATGGCCATGCATTTTCTAAGTCTCACTTTATCAATGGGCCCAAAGATATCACTCCCGTTACGTAGGAGGGACAAATCCCATCTTGATCATACAAATCCCTCCGCTTGATATGTGACATACCCAATGGTCTCCTTCAAGTTCACTCAGTTACAAGCAACAAAGGGAAGTATCAAATTATATGACTCACATGTAGGGAACCTTGATGATCTTAGGTCAAAGGACTACATATACCATGATCACTATGAGAATCACTTATGACACTCATATAACGATCCATGTAGCATTCTCATAGTGGGTCGGTCCAATAACAAGTTCTCCAACTTTTACCATATGTAGACTACATTTCTCATATTAGTCTCCATATATGCTAGTCGTTATGTATTATTGTAACCCTTTCCACAATAATATTAGACTAGGGGCATTTGAGAATATCATTATTCTAGGGTTACAATTATGTTTATTACGTTATGTAGAAACAAAACAGCAAACATAATTGCTGGATTAATGCCTTAATAAAATATCATGACTCAATGTGCAAAAAATATAATCATCTCATGATTGGCATTTGGGCACAACACTAACAATCTCCCACTTGCACTAAAGCTAACTATCCATGTATCTAATACCGATGGACCTAGAATTGCTATCATGCTTCTGCTGTGTAAGGGGCTTTTTTAGTGGATCAGCAATGTTGCTGTCTGTCGAAGTCCTGCATATCTTCACATCGCCCCTATCGATGATCTCGCCGGTGAGATCGAGGTTCCTTAGCCTATGCGATTGCTCCATTGTTGTTACAATAGAGCTCTATCGGGTCAGCAATGCTAAGAACAACTGCAAGTTCAGTGATGAACTTCTTGATCCAAACTGCCTCATTTTTAGCATTAGAGGCGGCAATGTACTCAGATTCCATTGTAGAGTCGGCTAATGTCTCTTTCTTTGAGCTCTACTAGCTCACAGCACCACCACTAATACAAAACACATAACCAGATTGCGATCTAAAATCATCCTTATCGGATTGGAAGCTAGCATCGGTGTAACCCCTTAAACGAGCTCATCTTCACCTCCAAGGACGAAGAATGCATCCTTAGTCCTTCATAAGCACTTAAGGATGTTCTTAACAGCTGTCTAGTGACTTTCACCGGGGTTTGATTGGTACCTACTCATCATGCTCAAGGCATACGAGACATCGGGATGAGTACATATCATGGCATACATGATAGATCCAATTGCTGAGGCATATGGAATCTTACTCATGCTCTCTCTCTCCTCGGGTGTACTCGGACACTGACATCTAGGAAGAGTTTTGCCATGTGACATGGGCAAGAATCCTTTCTTGGAATCTTGCATGCTAAACCTCTTTAGCACCTTGTCTATGTATGTACTTTGACTTAGGCCAAGAAGCTTTCTAGATCTATCTTTATAGATCTTGATGCCCAACACATAGGTTGCTTCACCCAAGTCATTTATAGAGAAACATTTTCCTAGATAAATCTTCACAGACTGTAGCTCAGGAACGTCATTCCTGATGAGTAGTATGTCATCTACATACAACACCAATAAGACAATAGCGCTCCCACTAACCTTCTTCTAGACACAAGGTTCATCTTCATTTTTTATAAAACCAAACTCTTTGATTACTTCATCAAAATGAAGATTCCAACTTCGAGAAGCTTGCTTAAGTCCATAAATAGACCTTTGCAACTTGCACACTTTATTGGCATTATTATGAGTGACAAAACCCTTAGGTTGTGTCACGTACACATCCTCAAGTAACTTTCCAGTTAGGACTGCAGTTTTGACATCCATTTGCCATATTTTATAATTATAGTGTGTAGTAATAGCTGACAAAATTTGAATGGATTTAAGCATGTCAATTGATGAAAAAGTTTCATCACACTCAATACCATGAATTTGCTTGAAACCTTTTGCAACCAATCATCCCTTAAAGGTAATCACATTACCATCCATGTTAGTTTTCTTCTTGAAAATCGATTTGCACCCTATGGGTTTTACCCCTTCAGGTGGGTCAACTAAAGTCCATACTTGATTTTCATACATGGAGTCAATCTCGGATTTCATGCCCACTAGACACTTCTCAGAGTCAGGCCTCGACATAGCTTGTTGGTAGGTTGTGGGCTCATCCTTAGCTATGAGGGTCACTTGCCAGTGTGAGTCACGAGAACTCCATATCTCTCGGGCTCATGCCGAATCCTACCAGACCTACGTGGGCTCTGTGCTATAGAAACAGACTCTTGAACCACAACATCTTGTGGTGTCTATTCAGGTTCCGTTTCAAGTTTGATGTCCCCTTGTTGTTCTTGAATTTCCCCAAGTTCTACTTTCCTCCCACTGGTTCCTTTAGAGATAAACTCTTTCTCTAGAAAGATACCAGTTCGAGCAACAAACACTTTTTGCTCAGAAGGATTGTAGAAATAGTAACCCTTTGTTTCTTTGAGATACCCAACAAAGAGGCATTATTGACATTTGGGCCCTAGTTTGTTAAAGGATTGATGTTTCACATAAACGTCATAGCCCCAAATCTTCATACAAGACAAATTGGGATGCCTCCCACTCCATATTTCATAGGGTGTCTTTTGAACCGATTTAGATGGAACTCGGTTTAGTGTAAAAGCGGCTGTCTCTAGAGCATGTCCCCAAAAGGAGTTTGGAAGGTCAGCTTGACGCATCATAGAGTGAACCATGTCTAATAGTGTTTGATTTCTTCTTTTAGATACACCATTCTATTTAGGTGTACCAGGTGGAGTGAGTTGTGATACTATATCACACTCCTTTAGATAGTCAAGGAATTCTCAATCCAAGTACTCTCCACCTCGATCTAATCAAAGTACTTTCATACTCTTCCCGAGTTGATTTTCTACTTCATTCTTGAATTCTTTGAACATTTCAAAGGGTTCTGACTTGTATCTCATGAAATACACATAGCCATATCTGCTGAAGTCATCAGTAAAGGTAATGAAGTATTGGAAGCCTCCTCTACCATGTATAGACATAGGGCCACATACATCACTATGTATGAGTCCTAGTAAGTCATTAGCCCTTTCACTTTGCCCTGTCAATAGGGCTTTCATCATCTTGCCCAACAAACATGACTCACATGTCTCATATGATTCAAAATCAAATGAGTCCAAGAGTCCATTCTTATGGAGCTTGGATATATGGGCCTCATGTATATGGCCCAAGCGACAGTGCCAGAGATAGGTCGGGTTTGAATCATTCAATCTGACCTTCTTGGTATTCACATTATAGATTGGATCTTTGAGGTGTAGAACATACAACCCTTTGCTAAGTTAAGCACTGCCATAAAAGATTTCATTCAAATAAATAAAACAACATTTTTCTTTTATTATAAATGAAAAACCTTTCTCGTCCAAACAAGAAACAAAAATCAAATTTCTACTAATAGTAGGCACAAAGTAGCAGTTGTCTAATTCCAAAACTAATCCACTAAGTAAAGTGAGAACATAAGTCCCTATGGCTAAGGCAGCAACCCTTGCTCCATTTCCAACACGTAGGTCCACTTCACCTCGGGCCAATCTTCTACTCCTACTTAGATCCTGCACATTTGCACAAATTGGAGATCCATATCCAATATCCAATACCCAAGATGAGGAAGTAGAAAAGTTAGCCTCTATAACAAAAATACCTGAAGTGGAAGTCTTGCTTCCCTTCTCCTTATCAAGTTCTTCAAGATAAAGCTTGCAGTTGCGCTTCCAGTGTCCAAGTTGCTTACAATGGAAGCACTCCCCTTCCTTTGCCACACCACCCTTTGGTTTCAGTGCAGCTAAAGAGGAATTAGCATTAGACTTTCCATTAGCTTTATCCTTCTTCTTGTTGGCTTTTCCTTTCCCTTGCCCTTTTGAACCATCAAAATGGGCTTAGCCTTCTTAAGGTTTTGCTCAGCAGTTCTTAACATGTTGAGCAATTCAGGGAGGGACTTGTCAAGGTCGTTCATGTTATAGTTCATGACGTACTGACTGTAGCTTTCAGGCAACAATTGCAAGACTACATCAACAACCAACTCTTTCTGAAAAGGAAATCCCAAACTCTCAAGATTCTCAATGTACCCAATCATCTTGACCACATGAGAATCCACAGGACTTGCTTCAGACATTTTTCACTGAAACAATGCCTTAGAGGTCTCAAACCTCTCATACCTAGCTTGCTTTTGGAAGAGCATTTTGAGATGTTCAATAATATCGAACGCCCCCATGTTTTCATGTTACTTCTGAAGCTTAGATTCCATGGAAATAAGCATGAGGCAAGCAACATCCAAAGCATAATCAGAATGCCTTTTGTGAGCATCCCTTTCAGCTCTTGAAGTAGTTGCAGCAGGCTCATGCGGAATGGGCTACTTTAGGACATAAGCCTTTCTCTCTTGCTTAAGAACTATCCTTAAGTTTCGGTGCCATTTGAGAAAGTTGGTCCCATTCAGTTTTTCTTTCTCAAGGATTGATTGCAACGAAAGTGTCGATGTGTTTTGTCCCATGGTTATCTACAACAGTAATATGCAGTGTAAGAGTCATGTATTTTAATTCATTTAATAAGGACTTTTATTAAATGATACTCTCACTATTTTCCTTAAAATAACAACCCTCGATATTATTTCGGAACACCTCGATGCTAAGGTATTCTAGTGGGCCAAGAACCATATTTCACCACAACCTGTCAGCTTTGGCTTTCGTCTCAAGTTACAGTTATTTTGGTAGGCAACTCCTTGCCAATTGCATCTCATGCAACTCTTGGATGGTTGGGTGAACAACACTTCTCCAAGCTCATCACATGAACTTAAGCCTAACCCTATGCCTCTAGGTCCCCAATCCTATTAGGATGACTTAGTTAAGTCAGACCCAAAGTTAGTAATTCGGATATCACTATTATCCCATCGCGCCTTACTAAGATGAACATAGGTGCTTTGTTTTGGCAAACCCACCCAATGTTGATCAAAGTCTTGACAAGTGCCAACATTTGGAAGGCATCACTTTTAATGACTTAATATTTGTTTGAGGGATTTTTTACTTTTGATCTCACCAATTTGTTATCTCCGGTTGTCTTATACATGCATCACATACAAATATAAAACATGCATCTCATGCTAATAAGAAAGTAAACATGACATGGTTATAGCCCAAATTATGCGATATTCTCAAGCCAATGAGGATATCATAAAAGCCTAAGAAAAGAAAAGGGTCTTCACAAGCTCTTTCTCCTCATTTCTTGGTTGCCCTTTTGTTGTCAACTCCTCGGACATACCACCTTGGAAGATCCTATAATGTACCATTACATCAATAATAGAAACCTCGAGTTACATTCAAGGGGAGTAAGGTGAGAAGAGAAGTACAATGAGAGTTACAAGAAAAGGCACGACTCGCAAGCCGTATTTACAAGTACAACCAATCAAGGGCTATGACCATGCACCATGCTACAACCACCAATCAGCATAACATGTCAAATCTCATTCAACAAAAATGCACGCCAATTAATGCATGTTGATAACCAGATTTTATTTATGTGGTGCTTCACATATGGCAGTCCAGCTTGTCAGACCCTTACATCAGTGCTTGGCCCAGGCCAAATTGTGAGAGAAATTGTAAGAAAAATACATTAAAGACATGCGGGACTAAAATGAAAATGTAAAAGGTGATGTATATGTACAACCAACAACTATCAGGTCTAAATTGTACATGAGGAATGGCTGAAATTCTAATGGTGGAAAACAAATTTTAAGGGCCCATTAGAATGTTCTTTCGGGTGCTAATCTTGACATTGATAGTCATGAAAGGACTATAATGCGTCATGCAATCAATGGGGGTATTAAGGCTAGAATTGGCCCACTTTTAATGCCATTTGGCACTAAACCGGAATGCATGACTCCACTTAAGCCGAGAATCACTAATTTCAGTCAAAACACCATCTTTGCAAGTCAAATGTGTTCTTGGTTGTTCTTGGTGTTGAGGTGCCGAGTTCTTGCCAAATTGGTGAAGATTGGAGCTTGAATTAAAGAATCAAGCTTACATTAGTGGTTTCGGCACTAGGTGACCTTGGACTTGTGATTTCAAAAGTGGTCTTGAAGATTCAAGGTTGCCCGATAACTCAAGCTTGTAATTGGGTAAGGTTTCACGAATTTTACTTGATTTTGGTAATGATTCTATGTTCAAGTAGATTAATGGCATCTAAGTGATAGTATATTGGAGCTATATGATCTTAGTTTGCTAGATGGGGCATATATGGAGCCTTCGGGTTATGTCGTTTCTTGGTTAGCTAGTCAATAATGGCAACTACTAAAGTTCAAGGTAAGTAGGCCAACTTATCTTTGAACTTGGAGCTCTAGTGGATTGAAGATGGAATTGCAAAGCTTGAAGTGAAAAATTATGTGTGTGTACTTGCTAGTGGTTTCGGCTGAGAAGGACATTGTGGTGTGTATGTGTGTTGTGTGCTTGTTTGCTTGGATGTGCTTGCTAACCTTTGTAGTTGTTATTCTCATGAATATAAATATATATATTTCTCGGTTAGCATGTGTATATGTTATTGTGCTTGTGTTTTGGTGTTTTCTTTATCTTTCTTGCCGCTTAAGCCAAGTTAATGGAGGTTAAGCTTTTGGGCTTAACTAAATAAACTCTTTGCAGTTGTAGTGAACCTTACTAAGTTATAAACTCACGCCCCTTATTGTTATGTTTTAGAAAAATGCTTAGAGCTTGAGTGATTGTGTGTGTAGCTTGTGTGCTAAGTTATTGCACATTTTGACAAGGTATGTGCCAAAACCGAGAGCTTGGCTTATAAGTACAATGTACAAGTCTAGGAAGAGTTATCGATGTGTGTTCATGGGCATTAGTGTGGTGATTTGCTTTTATGACTATGAATTTGGTTATAGGACTTGTCCTTCAATGCTTGACCTTGTATTGTACCTTCAAAGTACTTCTCGGGCACTATGGGTAGTGTGGGCTTGTAATGCATAACTTGTGCTAGTTTTGAGACTTTAAGTACTCTTGGTATGTTGCCAAGCTGGTAGTACTTTTGTGGAGGCATTTTGTGTATGTATATGGCCTCGATTGGACTATGAACTTGTGTATATATGTTGAATGGTTGAATGCCAAGTTATGCTTTGTTTATGTGTTCTTGGAATTGCCCTTTTGGAGTTAAACCTCTTATGTTCCTTGATTGGCCGAATGTACATGTCATGAAAACAAGTTTTTTGAACTTGATGATGAGATGGGCTTCTTGGTTGTCATGCATTAAAATGCCATACTTGATGAGCACACACCTTAGACACTTAAAGATAAAAGTGTAATGCCTTGCCCTGTGTTACAAGTTATTATTAAAGCCTTGCCTTGTGTTGCAAGTAAGTTATGGGCCTTGCCTTGGGCTACAAGTAAAGTATACAGGATTATTTAGTAAGCCTCCTGGAGTACCTCCTAGGCCTTAACCTTAAAAAAATAAGACTTAAGCTACAAGTTTGAAAGTTGGCCGAAACTAAAGTCTACTCATAACTCTTAAAAGTGCTTGTCTAATAACTTTCATGGTAGCTTGGTGAGTGGCACTGTGAGTGCACAGGTAGGGACTTGTGTGGGGTGTGACACAGCTGGCTGGTTAGCAGGCGGTGGTCCCATTGTTGGGTTTCGGGAGCCAAACAAGCGTAGCGGAATTAAACCAAAACCTTACAGGATCCAAAAGAAACGGGGTAAATCGGGTGTTCAGAAATTTTCATACCTAATTTTGGTTTAGATATTTCGCTCAACTGTAGAGTCGAATCACAAAAACCGGAACAGTTGTCATGTTCAAGCTCTCTATGGTATCTACACAAGCTTCTCAGGATCACCACGCTTCCACCACATCCTGGTAGATGCGTTTCTTTTGCGCTCGCAGTGTTAGCTTGCATCCTCCAAGGAATTGCAAGAGATGAGTGCGGCTGTCCTTTTTGGTAGGCTAGGGCAAAGTTGCGAATTTCTCACTAAAAGTTGTATTTATAATAAGACTCAACTTTTAGGCCTAATAGGTTTCAAAGCCCTGATCCAATTAAGCTTTAATTTCGGGCTTAATAATGGCTCAGCTTTTGGGCCCATTATTAATACGAAATTGATAGCCAAAGGGCTATCAACCCTTCTAGAATTCCCAAAATGACCTGAGAAGCACCACCCTCGGGAAACATGAATGACCAACCTCAGGAAAGAGGGGGCCCTTGCCATCCTCGGGAAGAACACCACCTTTTAACCGAGGGGCCATGATCCTCGAGATCTCCAGATCACCTAGCCAAAAACGACCCTCGAGGAAGACCTAGCACCAACCTCGGTGAACGACAACCACCCTCGGTAGGTAACAAAATTGACCTTGGAAAATCTATATACTATCACCTTCGGAATAGCGAACTCACCAAGTTCAGAAAAGTATATCTCCATCCTCGGCAAGGAAGAGCATCTTCCGAAGGTGCCCTACTCTGCCGAAGGGCTTCTCCTAATAGCCCTCGGTGGCTATATTGAGCCGAAGAGGGCCTCCAATTCTGAAGGAGCCTTATACCCCGAAAGGGTCTCAATCTCCGAACAAGTATTGCGGAGATACAACAAAAATAGTTGAGCCTTTGACAGAGAGACCTCACACATGCCCTTGCCCTCTGGCTAGAACGGCCTACGGCCAGCTGGAGATACCTATCCCCGAGGGTACAGATCAAATCTAACCGAATATGTGTCATGATCTGAACAAGCTGTGTCGAGTGGCCTCCTCCCTCCACCCTCCTATTAATATTTAGGAAGGACCTTGGTAAGAAAGAGGTACAAAACTCCGGCTATTCCCCATTCTTTGCTCCTTACAACTCTTACTCTCAAATATTGACTTGGGGGTCAGAGGCTCCTCCCTCGGGAACACATTCCAGGGAGTCTCTAACCCCTGTTCTTCAAAGTCCTAAAGACACGATCCTACCGGAAGTCTCTCATACAGGCACCTTCACACCGAAAGTCTCTCCCTCAGGCCAACATGTCATACATAGAGGATGCCGCCAGGCATAAAAAGTTATTATGAACCATAACCCAAATAATTAGCCCACGCACTCTAATAATCCAAATAGCTCGATGTGTGTAGCCCAATAGGCTCTTACCACATTGGCAATGATCATAAATCGCATTTATGATCATAAGCAATGAGTGGTGTCTAGCAACACATCATTGATACCTACGTGACAAGATTGTCGGTGATTCAACTAAACCTTTATGATCATTACCCATATATGCCATTATCCCTTTGTCCAAGATATCAAGACTAAGCACGAGACATGGAATTTGTCCAAGATAGCCCAATCTTTGGTTTCTTGATTACCGAGTAGGCTAACTTAAACTGATGACATTGATATCGTATATCAACTCATCTGTGCATGGCCATATATTTTCTAAGTCTCACTCTATCAAGGGGCCCAAAGATATCACTCCCGTTGCATAGGAAGAACAAATCCCATCTTGATCATACAAATCCCTCCACATGATATGTGACAGTGTACAATGAGAGTGATAAGAAAAGGCATGACTCGCAAGTCGTATTTACAAGTACAACCAATCAAGGGCTATAACCATGCACCATGCTTCAAACACCAATCAGCACATCATGTCAAATCTCACTCAACAAAGATGCATGCCAATTTTTGCTAGTTGATTAACCAGTTTTTATTTAAGTGGCGCTTCGCATACGGCAGTCCCGCTGGCCGGTCAGCGGGCAGTGGTTCCTAAGTTACAATTGTCTTACAATTGCTTAGCCCGAAATCTTTTATTTTGAGCAAGTAGGCACCCGAGACTCCTCCATTCGAGCCACCAAAAATACCTTACTTTCGGTGCCCGAATAGGTCGAATACAAACCAAGCGAGGATTTTTGCAACTATTGCAAGAATCCTACTCCATATAGGTATCTCATACCAATCAATTTCGGGTTAATCTCATTAACCAATTAGTGTCATTTCTAATATACGTCATATGTTCATTACAAGTTCCAATTTCATGCATCATGAATCAATCTAATTAATCATGGCAGAAAAGCAACCGAACACAAAACATCATGCGATTCAACATCAATCCCGGTTTAGGGTTTCACTAGTAGCTCTAATACCACCGATAGGTTTCGGGAGCCAAACAGCGCAGCGGAATTTAATCGAAACGCTCCAGGATCAAAGTGAAACGGGGTAAACCAGGTGTTTGAAAATTTTCATACCTAATTTTCGGTTGAGATCTCTCACTCAACTATAGAGTCGAATCACAAAACCTGAACAGTTGATGTGTTCAAGCTCTCTATGGTATCCACACGAGCCTCTCGGGATCACCATGCTCCCACCACGTCCCGGCAGATGCGTTTCTCTTGCACTCGCAGTGCTAGCTTGCATCCTCCAAGGAATTGTAAGAGAAGAGTGCGGCTGTCCTTTTGGGAGGCTAGGGCAAGGAGACCTGCGAATTTCTCACTAGAAGTTGTATTTATAGTGAGACTCAACTTCTAGGCCTAATAGGTTTCAAAGCCCTAATCCAATTAGGCTTTAATTTCAGGCTTAATAATGGCTCAACTATTGGGCCCATTATTAATATGAAATTATTGTGAAACCAAAACCCAAATTACTAGCCCATGCACTCTAATGATCCAAATAGCTCTACGTGTGCGACCCAATAGGCTCTTACCAGTTGGCAACGATCATAAATCACATTTATGATCATAAGCAATGAGCGGTGTCTAGCAACACATCATTGCTACCCAAGTGACAAGATTGTCGATGATTTGACTAAACCTTTATGATCATCACCGATATATGCCATTGTCCCTTTGTCCAAGATATCAAGACTAAGCACGAGACATGGAATGTGTCACTCTCGTATAGCCCAATCTTTGGTTTCTTGATTACCGAGTAGACCAACTTAAACTGATGACATTGATATCGTCTATCAACTCATCCGAGCATGGCCATGCATTTTTCTAAGTCTTACTCTATCAAGGGGCCTGAAGATATCACTCCCGTTACATAGGAGGGACAAATCCCATCTTGATCATACAAATCCCTCCGCATGATATGTGACATACCCAATGACCTCCTTCAAGTTCACTCAGTTACGAGCAACAAAGGAAAGTATTAAAGTATGTGACTCACATGTAGGAAACCTTGATGATCTTAGGTCGAAGGACTACATATACCATAATCACTATGAGAATCACTTATGACACTCATATAACGATCCATGCAGTGTTCTCATGGTGGGTCAGTCCAGTACACAAGTTCTCCAACTTGTACCCATATGTAGACTACATATCTCATATTATTCTCCACAGATGCTAGTCGTTATGTATTATTGCAACCCGCTCCACAATAATACTAGACCAGGGACGTTTAAGAATATCATTATTCTAGGGTTACAATTATGTTTGTTAAGTTACGCAGAAACAAAACAATAAACATAATTGCTGGATTAATGCCTTAATAAAATATCATGACTCAATGTGCAAAAAAAATACAATCATCTCATTATTGGCTTTTGGGCACAGCACTAACAAAGGGAACCCCTCTGATAGCCGAAGGACTATCGCCTCCGCCTGGCCGAACTCCCTGCCATCAGAATGGCCAGGAGATCTGGCGTTACCCGGAAAAACGTGGGATCACACACCTCGGAGAAAAGCCGAAGAGCCCGAGCTCGGCATGCCAGGAAACCTGAGGATACTATCAGCCCCCCGGAGGATAGTAAACGGACCGCCTTCGGAAAAGTGGCACCAGCTAGGGCGGGCCGAACATGATCTTCCCGAAGGCGGAACTCCCTGGATCTGGGAACCCCTGAACTAGGGGCAGGTTTCCCGAAGTCTCACAGTCCGTACTACAGTACGACCTCACCCAAGGACCTAGGGAGTACGGCAAGAGCATTTAAGGAAGCCTCTGACATGTCGCCCACAGACGTCACAAGCCGCCTAAAACGGCGCTCTGACACGCCGACGCCATCAAAATCACATCATGGCCCGTCTCGGCTCAAGGCTCAAGGAAGCCTGCCACCAGCTACTTGTCCTCTACGCCCAGACATTCAGAGACCATCCGACCGAACACGTGTCACAATCTGAACGGGCTGGACGCCTTTATAAATATCAGGGGAAAACACCCTGGCAAACGGTTGGTTGGCAAAGATCCTGACTCCTCACCCTGAGAAAACACGACCAGACGAGTTCACTGAACCCCTCAGTGCTATTCCCTCTGCCTTCTCTCAGCACCACTGACTTGGGCGTCAGAGGCTCCTCCCCGGAAAAACACCCCGGGGACCTCCTAACCCACTTTTTCTGAACATCTCAGGCACTCTCCCTTGGGCAAACCGGCCACCAGGCATTCTTCCTCTCCTAGAGTCGCTCCATCAGTCACCATGACTACCAACGATGAAGCCCCCGGGCATCACCCTTATCCTTTACCTCGCAGTCACTGAGAAGGTGGTAAGTTCGGTACTGGTAAGGGAAGAAGGAGGAAAACAATGGCCGGTATATTTTGTCAACGAATCCTTGCACGGTGCCAAAGTTAGGTACCTTCTACTACAAAAAGCCATCTACGCCTTAGTCATGGCAAGTAGGAGACTCTAACCCTATTTCTAAGGACATTCTATCACGGTCTAAAGTAACTTACCTCTTCGAGATGTCATGAAAAAGTTGTATCATTTCGGCCGACTATCAAAATGGTGTGTCGAGCTCGGTGAATACAACATCATATATGAAGTGAGAAAGGCCATAAAAGGTCAGGCTTTAGTAGACTTTATTTCTGAATTTCTTAAAACTAGGGACACTTACGACAACCTCGGAAATGATAAAGCTAAATGGGCTTTGTATGTAGATGGCGCTTAAGGGTCAGAACACCAGTGGTTAGAGATAATGCTTCGAGGTCCTACAGGGATGGAAATGGCCAAAGCTATCAAGTTTGGATTCTAGGTCACCAACAACATCGCCGAATATGAAGCCCTCGTGGCTAGACTATGGTTGAAAAAAAGAGTTTGTGTAAAGAATCTAAAGGGTTATAGTGACTCCTAGTTGGTTTTCTGATAGGCAATAGGGCAGTACGGTGCCAAGGATCCCAGCCTGGCAAAATACCATGGCCTTGTCACAGAATTGATCCAAGAATTTGTCAAAGTAAGCATAGAATAGGTACCTCGGAAAAAGAGCGTTGAAGCTAACACACTGGTGAACTCAAAACTGTCAACTGAGGTACTTGACCACCTGAGCATAGCCATAATGGTGCTCACCACACCAAAGAAGGGGTGGAAAGACCCTATAAAGGAATACCTAGTCAACTCATCCTTACCCTAGGATCTAAAGGATATGACGAAAGTGCGTAGACGCTCTGGAAGCTCCTTTTTGGTTGGGGAAGAATTGTACTGCCAAGGGTACACAAATCCACTGGAAAAGTGCATCAGTGAAGAAGGCATCAAGATAATCCTTACAGAAGTCCATGAAGGAGCCTATGGATCCCACATCAGGATTGACGCCCTTGCTGGGGTACTACTTCGGTAAGGACATTTCTGGCCTATTTTATGTAAGGACGCAAGGTAGTTCATCAAAAAATGTGATAGGTGCCACTGACACGAACCCATCCAAAGAGTAGCCTCAGAAGGGATAACTTTGGCTGACTATCCTTGCCTCTTCGCTGTTTAAGGTATTAACCGCATGGGCATTCTCCCAACGGCTCCTGGAGCAGTGAAGTTTTGAGTACTGACAGTATATTATTTCACCAAGTGGATTAAGGCAGAGCCTCTAGCAACAATTTTGGAAAAGAACTTCTAGAAGTTTGTCTGGAAGAACATCATATGTAGATTTGATGTACCAAGAGTGATAGTCACATATAATGGTTCCCAATTCATTGATAGAGGATTTTATGAATTTACAACCAACCTTGGGGTAAAATTACACTTTGCCTCAGTTTCCCATCCTCAAAGCAATGGACAAGTTGAGGTGTCGAATAGGACAATAAAAAGTGGTCTCAAGAACAGGTAGAAAGAAACGAAAGGAAAATGGCCAGGAGAACTCTTGAGTGTACTATAGATTTATCGAACAACTCCTAGAAGAGCTACTAGTGAAACACCTTTTTTACTTGTATTCGGCACTGAGGCCATTATCCTTGTCGATGTCGTGCAACGGTCTATCAGAGTACAAGCGTTCGATGAAGAAGGGAACAACCTCGGTTTAAGGGCCAAGTTAGATATGATTGATGAACATAGGGAGATGGCAGAACTCAAAAGAAAAGCTTTTCAGCAAAAGGTAGCCATTGCTACGAACTCGCATGTCAAACCTAAAGGGATCAAGGAAGAAGACCTTGTTCTCCGAAAGGCTGAACTGGAATTCTGAAGACCATCTCATGGCGTACTTCGGGCAAATTGGGAAGGACCATATTTGGTCCTCAAGGAAGTTTGGCTAGGAGTCTATAAACTTGGAAATATTGAAGGAAAAGTGTTGAATAACACATGGCATTGAGACTCCTTCAAAAAATTCTACACTTAGAATTTTCCAAGAGAGGAGGTTAACCGAATATGGTTGCTTCCAAAAGTACCTTAGTGATATTGTACAAGTTTTATCAAAGAAAGTTAACTGAATATGGTTACTTTTGAAATGCTCAACTTTCCAAAAACAAAAGGCTAAGGCTTTGAACCCTTGATAGTATTCTTGTTGAGGGTAGTACATGACCGAATCTGTTTAGGATTGCTGAATTGAAGGTCACAAGTTACCTGAAGATGGTGAATTAACCGAAAAGCCTCACAGCCAAGCTATACTTGCTGAACATAGTGCTAATCTTGGACTTAGCCAAAATTCTAAGAAATGAGGCCAATTACATTAGAGAGTGCAAAGTACAAAAAAAAAACTACCAAAATGTAGCCCTAAGGGTTAGTTTCCACATCTGCGGGCTCCTTGGCATTAGCATACTCGGTATCATCCTCATCATCATCATTAGCATCTTCAGCCGAAGGAGGATGCTCTGGCAGGTTGACGAACTCCATCTTTGACAATGGCGAGGATGGTCCTTCGGATATACCGAGTGCTCTTAGGAAGGAGATGTCGAGGCTGGGAAACCGTAAGAGCATCTGATGGCGAGCAAGGCAGAAACCATCTTGAATGGAAGACTTCGCCGCCTCCTCTACTCTGGCCTTCTCAGTTTTTAGACGCTCTACCTCCTTCTTCAGCACCTCCATCTCCTTCTATACCTTCTTCTTTTTCTTCTTCTTCTTCTTTTTTTGCTTCTTCAGCTAATCAATTTTGGCAAGAAGCTTGGCATTTATTTCCAGTGCCTTTACGAAATTGGCTATGGATTCCTCCTTTTCTTCCTAATGACCTCCCCCACCGAGCTCAGTTGCACCACCTTCACTCTGACGTTAGATATTTTGGAGGAGCACTCATTAAGGACCCCCCTCTGGCTCTCCAGCAGCTTCTGGCGAAGCTTGGCCAAGTCCTCCTTGGCAATTTTGTTGAGGTCGCCATATTTCATGCTTGAGCTCGCAAACATTTCCTTGGACTTGGCCAAGTTCTCCTCCCACTGACTTCAGATGGAGCACTGCTTGGTTGCCTAGGCCTGAAGGTAGCCCTCGTACGTTAAAAGCTGCAAGGAAAAAGACTGAATGTGAGTTACATCAACTTATAGACCCAAAATTTTTCTAAGTACTCAAGGACTAAGGTTTGCCTGAGTAGGATGCTTGGAAATCCGAGCAGCAAGGATCTCCTCATTCGGGCAGTCCCCGGTCAAGGTCTGAAAGGTGGCATTCATGATGATGCCCTTCACCATCTGTGGGACCATTTTTTGGCAATCCTTCAAAAACAAGTTCATGTATTTGGTGAATGTCAAAAAGGTTTCTCTCAGCACTTTATCACGTGGGATCTCCAAATCTCGATAGCCCTATTCCAAAGGTGGTCCATCATCCACTCCACCTCGGCTCGTTCTTTTGCAAAATCATGCCAAAGTTCCTTTATCACATTCTCTCCTAGCCATTAATCTAAAAATTCTAAAATGCCGAAAAAGCCAAAATTCATAGATGAATGACTAAGAGACAAACCTGGGGAATTTTGACATCTTCTCTGTTAGAGTCACTGAAATCAATCAACTCAGCAAGGATCTATTTCCCCTTCCTTCTTCACCTCTCTTCGGCCTTTTTAACCGAAATCTCCCTTATTAAGGTCCTTAAGGTTTAAGCTGCGGCATTGGGACTTAGAGGAATTGATAGGTGGCCACGTTTGATGAAGGGTCAGCACCAGCAGACGAATGATCCAATGTCCCAAGCTGGTCTTCGGGGGGAGGGGGAAGGGAATCCTCCTTTGATTTTTTGGTCTTCAGGGCCAAAGACTACCTAGTCGACCCCTTCTTCCTTTTTAGGGCCTTCTTCTTCTGCTCCCTTTTCTCAGCTTGGCAGAGGAAAAGGCTATTGTAGAAGGTTGCTGATTTATCGCCCATCTCTGCAAAGAAAAAATAATCAATGTAAGTACAGAGAAATCCCGAATAACAAGTTGGAAAGAACCTTACTCTTTACAAGGGCCGAATACGAAAGTTCACCCCGAAGAAGCATGACCAGCCAGGACTTCTTCTCGTCCACTACTAGTTTTGGCATTTTCTTGTCAGTAATATGCTCTTTAATGACCCCGAGCTCCTGAAGTACATCTTTAGTCATAAAGTTCCATCTGATTGGGAAAGGGTATAGTGGACATGAAGAAGCTTGGTCTTACCATTCAGCTCCTGCCCGAATACGAGTGTCGAATTCTTTGAACTGAGATTGAAGTTCGAGGGAATCTTAGTTCGAGGGTAAGTAGCTTCGATGGATCCATCACGTCGCTGTCAAGGGTCCCAGAAGCCTACTTAGCAGGCATGTCCTTCCATTTCTCGTCCACCGCTATAAAGAAGTACTTCTTCTGCCATCCTTGCAGCTATCTTTGGTGCCGAAGGTGAAAGTGAATTTTTTGCTCCCGCATCCCCGAGGGAGCAAGAAGTAAAACCTGCCCTTCAAAATGAGGTGAAGCTTGTAGTATTGCATGAAAAAGATGAAGTGAGGGGCTATCTTAAAAACCCCGCACATCTAGAGAAAGGCATTGAAATAAGAGTAAGAGTTTGGTGGTAATTGCTTGATGGCTATGCCATAAAATTGGCAAAAGTCGCTCACCAGCTTCGATGTAGGATACCAAAGTCCTACCTTTAGCTAAGCTCTAAAGACCGTAACATTGTTACACCGAGGAAGGTAGCTTAGCTCACCAGGGCCAGGGAGACTAGTGATGGCATAAGAAGGAAGGAAAAATTTTGCTGACCACTTCTTCAATTTTTTTGAAGTGGCGTAACTCAAATGAGAGATGAGAGGAAGCCAACTCTCGGGAACAAAATCAACTTCGGCCTGAGAAGAAGGCATGTTTGAACAAGAAGAACCCTAACCTTGAAAATATTGAGAGACAAGGGGACTAGAGAGACAAACCAACCTTGGAGATACTAACTTATGAAAACTACCGCAAGGGATTGTCGGAAATCACTTCTCCGCTAATGCCGCCGCAGACAAAAGCTAGAGAGCGAAAGGGAGTAAAAAAGGAAGAGTGAGGACACCTTGAAGGGAGATGGCTTTATATAGCCCGAAGGAGATAGGTGAAGTGTTGCCATAATGATCCTCTATAGGCGAAGAGACGTAACCGGTGTAACGGACATGAAGGCTGGCGAATGCCCTTGTGACATGTGTCACAAGGCGCAAGAAACAAGGGCATGCCTACTGATCTACTAGGTCTATGTCATGTAACCCGAGGTGACATGACTACTCAGCCAAAAGATAGGATGATTCATTTACAGGAGGTAGGAATAAAAACCCTAAGGAGAAAATAACTCCTTGCGTGCCGAAGATGTAACCTCGCTAGAGTTAAGAATTCAGCTTGAGGTATAAAATAACTCCCTAACGAGCCAAAGGTGTGACCTCGCCCAAAAATAAGAAATTGGCTTGAAGTAACGTCCTCAACAAGGGTTAAGATTTGGAAAATGGAACACGAACAAAGGTTCCAAGAGAATGCTGAAAGTGCAATATCGGGGAAATGAGGGATATTTGACTAAAAGGATAGTTCCCCAAAGAGGTAACCTCAGCAGAAAGAAGTTCTTTTGACAAGGTTAGCTTCAGCTTCCTAAGGGCAGGATTTTCGTAACATACTCCCAAATGATTAGTATCGAAGATACAACATTGATCTTTCGAAGGGGGCATATGATAGTTGAAGGGCTATCACACACAAAACCTTGTTATTTGTAGACCTGAGACCACCCTCAGGAATTCATATGACCAACCTTGGGATAACTCTCCACACCACCCTCAGAAGTATATACGACAAACTCCAGAAAAACGTTCCTTACCTTCTTCAGGAGTGTACATTACCAACCTCGGGAACATAGGACTATCATCCTCGATAGAGAAAATGTCTCCCGAAAATAAGCTTGCCCATCCAAAAGGCCTTCTCCATACGCCCTTGGTTGAGATTCTTGTTCGAAGGGGTCTCAAATCCCTAAAGAGGTCTTATGGAGAAACAACAAATACAGTTAAGGGATCTCTGACAAGAAGCCTCGCACATGCCCCTACCATCTGGCCGAAAATACCCACGGCTAGCTAGAGATTCCTCTCTCCAAAGGTACAAACCAGATCTAGCCGAACACGTGTCCTGATCTGCTCAGGCTAGGCACAATGTCCTTCTTCCCTCGTCCTCCGATAAATACTTGGGAGGCCCCCAGGTAATGATATGGGACTTTCTCGTTCCTACTCTTTTGTCTTAGCAACTTCTCTCCCATATACTAACTTCGGTGTCGGAGGTTCCTCCCTTGGAAACACACTCTGGGGAACTCCTAACCCACATTCTTCAGGGTCTTGCAGATATCTTACCGGAAGTCTCTCTCTCTGGCCCAGCATGTGATACAATGGAGATGTCATCGGGCATCAATTTCTTTTCCTTAAACTCATGGCCCACATTTGACTCCTTTTCCCCTTGCCATGGCCAACCTTACTAGTATGGGAGAACTCCAAATTGCTTCCATTTGACTCAAGTCAAAAGCTTGAACATCTTAAGGCTTACATTAGGACACTTTAGTCCTTAATGCCTTTGATGTTTTCTTTCTTCAAACTTGTCTTCCATAAGCAATTTTGTCCTCCAGTAGCACTTTCATACCATTCATATCCTTTCCATAACTCTCCTTAGCTTTCCTTGAGAGTTTTGCAGTTGAGTGCCCAAATTTCGAAATCCTTACAAAAAAAATTCATAGGTTGCCTGACAAACAAGCAATCCTTAAGACTTTTATTGGGGGCCAAGTTACCAACTTAGAATACTTTTAAGGAGGTGTTTGACCATTATGCCACACTTTGTAATTCTCTCATTTTTGTGAGGTGGTGACATACTTGAAGGTATCCCTAATCCCTAACATTCACATAGGTTTATCCGGATTCAACCATCACCCATGACTAGCATTTCCACAAAAATCACAAGTCTAGCTTCTGATTACAAGGGAAACTAAAGCATATTCAACCATTACCACAACCAATTTCCAGCAAAACCAAAGTAAAGCTACTTGCCACTGATTTTAGTTGTCTTGTGGCCGAAGTAACCTCTTTGGTGGAGTGCTTAGGTTGATTCCTTCTTCCTCCCACTTTAATTTCTCTACAACTTAGCTCTGTTTGCCAGGAAATCTCCTTCATCTGTCGAATTGCTTTCCAGAGCTTGATCAAACCTGGTAGTTGTGAGTCGTAACATGCAATTGGGTGGCCATGCATATGTGGCAAGAAATTGCATGATACAAGGCAACCCTTAAGTTTTTTAATTGGCTGAATTTTCCCACTCAATAAACTTTTAATTGTAGATAGTTATGTTCTGCAACCTCCACTTCAATAAAAGTAAGCTATAAGCATAGAAAATTTTCTGTAGTGCCCATACTTTTTTTAGACTTTGCTAACATAAAACTTTATTATTTTCATTTCAATCCTTAAAATCTCACTTTTTTTGTTCTAACCTCTTCATTTCCTTCCTTTGCAAGTTACTTTCCCTCATTGTCTTCTAGCCCCAGGCCTACGCAAGTTAGGGGCATGACAATCTTTCCCCCTTAATAAATTTGGTCCTCCATATTTTCTAGCAACTTAGGGAAAAGACTTTTGTACTTCTTTGGCATTTCAGCTTCTGTTTCCTAGGTTGCTTCTTACTCTGTGTGGTTTGTACACTATACCATAACCATCTTTATCCATTTGCTTCTCAACTTTCTATTATACTTAGCCAACATTCTCATTTGCTCTCCATCATAAGTGAGGTTTGGGACTATCGGAATACTAGTTGTTGGTATCACACGTTTGAGGTTAAAGAAGTACCTCTTTAGAATACTCACATGAAAGGTATGTTGTATATGTCTTTAGTTTAGGGGGTAGATCCAGTTTGTATGCTACATTGCCCATTCTTGCAAGTACTTAAAAAGGTACAACATATCTTGGAGCCAACTTCCTCTTTTCCCAAATCTAACTACTCTTTTGCAGGTTAGTATATGCTTTCTCCTTAATATTGGCTGCCTTGATTGTTTCTTGAATTACTTTGTTCTTTTATGTGATTTAACACACAAGGTTCAACCCAAGTTCTAAATTATCACCAAGTTGATGCCAGGAATGGGGAGTAATATAGTTTGTTCCATATAATGCCTCATATGGAGCCATCTTGTTCACTGTGTAATAGTTGTTGTTGTTGGGTTTCGGGAGCCAAACAGCGCAGCGGAATTTAACCGAAACCCTCCAGGATCTAAGTGAAACGGGGTAAACCGGGTGTTTGAAAATTTCATACCTAATTTTTGGTTGAGATCTCTCACTCAACTATAGAGTCGAATCACAAAACTTAAACAGTTGATGTGTTCAGGCTCTCTATGGTATCCACACGAGCCTCTCGGGATCACCACGCTTCCACCACGTCCCGGTAGATGCGTTTCTTTTGCGCTCGCAGTGCTAGCTTGCGTCCTCCAAGGAATTGCAAGAGAAGAGTGCGGCTGTCCTTTTGGGAGGCTAGGGCAAAGAGACCTGCGAATTTCTCACTTAAAAGTTGTATTTATAGTGAGACTCAACTTCCAGGCCTAATGGGTTTCAAATCTTTAATCCAATTAGGATTTAATTTCAGGCTTAATAACGGCTCAACTCCTTGGCCCATTATTAATATGAAATTAAAGTGAAACCATAACCCAAATAATCAGCCCATGCACTCTAATGATCCAAATAGCTCTATGTGTGCGACCCAATAGGCTCTTGCCATGTTGGCAATGATCATAAATCACATTTATGATCATAGGCAATGAGCGGTGTCTAGCAACACATCATTGCTACCCAAGTGACAAGATTGTCGGTGAATTGACTAAACCTTTATGATCATCACCGATATATGCCATTGTCCCTTTGTCCAAGATATCAAGACTAAGCACGAGACATGGAGTGTGTCACTCTCGTATAGCCCAATCTTTGGTTTCTTGATTCCCGAGTAGACCAACTTAAACTGACGACATTGATATCATATATCAACTCATCGGAGCATGGCCATGCATTTTCTAAGTCTCACTCTATCAAGGGGCCCAAAGATATCACTCCCGTTATATAGGAGGGACAAATCCCATCTTGATCATATAAATCCCTCCGCATGATATGTGACATACCCAATGACCTTCTTCAAGTTCACTCAGTTACGAGCAACAAAGGAAAGTATTAAAGTATGTGACTCACATGTAGGGAACCTTGATGATCTTAGGTCGAAGGACTACATATACCATGATCAACATGAGAATCACTTATGACACTCATATAACGATCTATGAAGTGTTCTCATGGTGGGTCGGTCCAGTACACAAGTTCTCCAACTTGTACTCATATGTAGACTACATATCTCATATTAGTCTCCACATATGCTAGTCATTATGTATTATTGCAACCCGCTCCACAATAATACTAGACTAGGGACGTTTAAGAATATCATTATTCTAGGGTTACAATTATGTTTATTACGTTACGCAGAAACAAAACAACAAACAAAATTGCTGGATTAATGCCTCAATAAAATATCATGACTCAATGTGTAAAAATACAATCATCTCATGATTGGCTTTTTGGGCACAACACTAACAGTTGTTATAGTTGATGGCCTGGGGCCTCATCGTTGTGAGTCATGATGACTGTTGAGGAGACTTCTAGGAGGAAGAACGCCTGGAAGGTGGATCGCCCCAAGGAGAGTACCTGAAAAGCTGGTAAACAGGGTTAGGAGGCCCCCGGAGTGTTTTTCCGGGGGGGGAGCCTCCGACGCTTAAGTCAGTGGTGGCCGGAAAAAAGGAGAAAGTCACTAGCTCAAAGAGAAAGGCAGAAAAGTCTCGCCTGGTATTTTCTCAGAGTGTGGGAGCTGTATCTCCGGCCAACCAACCTCCTGTCAAGTATTTATTTCCTGTATATATAGGAATACCTAGCCCGTTCAGATCATGACACGTGTGCGGTCGGATGCTCCTGAACTTCTGGGCGTAGGGGACAGATAGTTGGTAACCAGCTCGCCTCGAGCCTTGTGCTGAGACGGCCATGATGTTATTCTGATGGCATCTGCGCGTCAGGGCGGCTTTTTACGTGTGTGGTGGGACATGTCAGAGGCTTCCTTAAATGCTTCCATAAATGCTCCTGCCGTACTCCCGAGGTCCCTGGGCGAGGTCGTCCTCTAGTTCGGACAGAGCCTCTTCGGGAAGCATACCCTCAGTTCGGGGGTTCCCAGTTCCAGGGGGTTCCGCCTTCGGGGATATCATGTTTGGGTAGCAATGTCTGGTGCCACTTTTCCGAAGGCGCGCTGTTCACAACCTTGGGGGGCGAATAGAGTCCTCAAGTTTTACTGGCGTGCCGAGGCTCGGAGCTCTCCGGCTATCTCCCGAGGTGCATGACTCCACTTATTCCCGGGAAGCGCCAGTTCTTCTGGCCATTGTTGTGGCAGGGTGTTCGGCCAGATTGAGGCGCTGAGACGGGCCATGATGTGATTCTGATGGCGTCTGCGCGTCAGGGCGGCTTTTTACGTCTGTGGTGGGACGTGTCAGAGGCTTCCTTAAATGCTTCCATAAATGCTCCTGCCATACTCCCGAGGTCCCTGGGCGAGGTCGTCCTCTAGTTCGGACAGAGCCTCTTCGGGAAGCATACCCTCAGTTCGGGGGTTCCCAGTTCCAGGGGGTTCCGCCTTCGGGGATATCATGTTCGGGCAGCAATGTCTGGTGCCACTTTTCCGAAGGCGCGCTGTTCACAACCTTGGGGGGCGAATAGAGTCCTCAAGTTTTACTGGCGTGCCGAGGCTCGGAGCTCTCCGGCTATCTCCCGAGGTGCATGACTCCACCTGTTCCCGGGAAGCGCCAGTTCTTCTGGCCATTGTTGTGGCAGGGTGTTCGGCCAGATTGAGGCGCTGAGACGGGCGATGATGTGATTCTGATGGCGTCTGCGCGTCAGGGCGGCTTTTTACGTCTGTGGTGGGACGTGTCAGAGGCTTCCTTAAATGCTTCCATAAATGCTCCTGCCGTACTCCCGAGGTCCCTGGGCGAGGTCGTCCTCTAGTTCGGACAGAGCCTCTTCGGGAAGCATACCCTCAGTTCGGGGGTTCCCAGTTCCAGGGGGTTCCGCCTTCGGGGATATCATGTTCGGGCAGCAATGTCTGGTGCCACTTTTCCGAAGGCACGCTGTTCACAACCTTGGGGGGCGAATAGAGTCCTCAAGTTTTACTGGCGTGCTGAGGCTCAGAGCTCTCCGGCTATCTCCCGAGGTGCATGACTCCACCTGTTCCCGGGAAGCGGCAGTTCTTCTGGCCATTGTTGTGGCAGGGTGTTCGGCCAGATTGAGGCGATAGCCTTTGGCTATCAATAGTGAAATTCTACAAAAGAAAAATGTTTGTCCCATTCTCCTTGAAAGTTTATAATGCAACATATTAACATGTCTTCCAAGACTTGAATAGATATTTTTTTGTGCCCATCTATTTGGGGTGGTGGGCTGAACTAAGTGTCAGTTGAGTGCCCAGAACATGATGTAGTGACCTCCAAAATTTAGAGCCGAATCTTGGGTCATTGATTGAAAGTATATAATTAGGAACCCCATGTAACCTCACAATTTCTTGTATGTACAGCTATGGAAGCTCATCCAAAGGATTAGTGACATTAATGTGTAGAAAGCATGCTGACTTAGTGAGCCTATCCACAATAACCCAAATGGTATCATGCCTCCTCCTAGTCATTGGCATCCTAACCAAGAAATCTATAGCGATAGAGCCTCACATCTTTTATGGTATGGGTAAACTTTGCAATTTACCCTTAGGTTGATAGTGTTCTAATTTAACTTGTTGACAAGTTAAACAATTTGATGCACAAACACTAATATCTTGCTTCATGTTGGGCCAGCAAAAATGCTCTTTTAGATCTTTGTACAATTTTAGAATTCCTAGGAGCACACTTATCTTGCTATGATGAGCTTCTTTCATAATTTGATTCCTTAGGTCATTTCCATTGGGCACATAGATTCTGTCTTGAAAGTATAGCAATCCTTACCTATAGGAAAACCCTTGAAATAGTTTTTGATGCATTTGTCTAGACTTCCTAGCAAGATGTTCATCATGATTTTGAGGCCTTTTAACCATTTCTTTCCATTCTAAGTTTATGGTTATAACATTTTCTTGGTCTAGTTCCCATTGCTTCCATATATTTTCTAACCAACTTAAGTTATTGTTACCCACTCCGGGGTAGCCTAATTATGGTGCCAAAATTGTGCATTTAGACTCCCAGGATTGGTAATGTTCTGTAGGCCATCAGAACACTACCCTTAGTGTGCATACTCAAGTGGCTCTCTTGGGCACTATGTAAACACATGCATATTGGTCCAACCATCACACACATATTCACATTTCATGCACACCATGTGTTACCACCACACAAAAATGGGAGAATTACAAGTGTGTCATAATGGTTAAAAACCATTATATTGTGTAATTCTCACCATAGTGATTGAAGTATGGGGGGTAAAAGGCATGATCAACACCTCATTAAAATTGTTCCAAGTTGCTAACTTGGCCCCCAAGAAAAGCCTTAAGAATTGCTTATTTGTCAAGCAACCTATGGACTTTTTTGTAAGGTTTTAGAAATTCGGGTACTCAATTGCAAAACTCTTAAGAAAGAGACTTGGAGAGTTATGGGAAGGACATGAATGGTATGAAAGTTCTATTGGAGGACCAAATTAGTCATGCAAGACAAGTTTGGACAAAGGAAACACTAAAGGCGATAAGGACCTAAATGTCATAGTGTAAACCTTAAGGTGTTCAAGCTTTTGACTTAAGTCTAAGGGTAGAATTGTGGGGTTATCCCACCATGGGGGATGCAGCCAAGACTTGAGAATTAGTTAAAAATGTTGGGCACTTGTGTACCAATGAGTTTAAGACAAAGAAACCATAATTAGTAGGAAAGAAAATGACATAAAGCAAGGTTAAGCTTGTTAAGTGTGTTTTATGCCCTTAAGCTTATTTAAGGCCATTTAAGTGGCCAAATCACTTATCCCTCTCTCATTTTCATCCTCCCCTGGCCCAAGAACATAGCCATACTTCATCCATACCACCACAACTTCAAACATGCAATTGATTGAAATTGAAGGCAAAAGGAATCAATTGGAAGCAAACTAGAGCTATTGCTTGAGTACTTCAAGGATCAAGCTTGATTTTTGGCCTACCCATCAAGGTAAGGGTTCTCTTGCTCTCATGGATGATTTTCTGTAATTTTCAAACATCCATGGAGCTAGGGCTAAGCTTGGAAGAGAGTCATGAGCTTGATGAACCAAGCTTAGTGAGGGGAATGCACTTATTGAAGGTTTTGTGACCTAGTGTGAAGTGCACAAAGATGGCAGTAAAGTGAGGGTTTCTAGAGCCCAAAGTTAGTACTAACTATTGTTAAAATCCTCCTAAGATGAAGCATTAGCTTGAGGAGGGCTGCCATAGTGATTTATTTAAGTTTATTGCATGTTTTATGGACTAACCTAAGGTATATGTTGTTGCTGTATTTCATGTGCTTGTTTGTTGTGAATGGCTGATGCATTTGGTTGCTATATCTTGTATATTTGCATTGTGGTTTTTGTGTTTTTGTGTATTTGGATTCATTTTTTGAGGATGGTCACATTGCCTATTGAAACTAAGTGTTACCCTTACTAAGTTTCTCAATGAAACTTACTCCCCTCAATTCTGTCATTTCAGGTCCAGGACAAAGATCACCTTCAAACTGATCTTTGTGGTTCGATTTTTGATCTGAAATTTCAGGTACATAAACTTCCATGTGTCTAGTTATGATCTGGAAATTTTGGTGATTTTAGGAGCACATTTGGTATTTTTAATGGTGGTACCTATTCTGGTATGCAGCAGCTGTCCAGCATCCTGTTCTGGAGTCCATTGTGTCTCAGCCACTACTGTAAGTTAGGGTGTGTATTTAGCTGAGTTAAGACCATTATGTAGTGCATGTATGCATTTAAATGTAGTGTATGTAAAATGAGACAAGTATGTGAACATTTGAGTAATGTTTTGGCTACGTAAGTGAGGTGGTGCAAAGCTGCCTAAGTGTGAATGATGGGCTGCTTACTACTAAATTCTGTTTTGGCCACATAAAGTTGTTAAAAGAAAGGGAATGTAATTCCTATGTGTAATGGACGTATATGGGATAGCCTTGGAGGGATTTCCCCTTGTGAATGAAGTGTTTGCATGGTTTGGAAAAATTGTATGGGCAAAATGGTCCAAAAGTTGCCAGAATTTTGACTCTGGACCTAAATTTTAATATCTCCCTGTGTAGAATTAATCTTGGTATGAACTTTTGACCACACATAGAGGAAATCTATTAGGTTAACTGAGCCTTGGAATTTCTGGATTTAGATCCCTATAGCCAAAGATATTACATTGCAAAGTTGGCTTAGTTACTGTTCATTTGGTCAGAATTTTGTAACCAACTTAAAAAATCCATAACTTGATCCATAGGTGGGCTATTGATGTAAAAAAAAATTCCTTGGTTTTCTATAAGTCTCTAATTGATAATGGAGTAAAGAAAATGGGGGAGTATGTGGCTATAATGATATAGTTTATTAGTGGAAGTTACAGGCACAGTGGCTGGTCACTAGAACTTAACAAGATTGCCTAATGTGTGGAAGCCAAAACTAAGACTTGTGCTAGTGTTTTCCTTCTTAGCTACCATATTGTGCATAAATGTAAATATGTGTGTTATGGTTAGACCAATATGCATGTATTTGCATAGTGCTCAAGAGTGTCACTTGAGTATGTACACTAGGGGTGTTGTTCTGATGACCTACAGGACACACCAATCCTGGGACTTTAAATGCGCAGGTTTGGCACCATAACTGGTCTACCCCGGAGTGGGTAACACCATGGCAGAAAAGAAGGAAAACACTAGCACAAGTCTTAATCTTGGCTACCACACATTAGGCAATCTTGTTAAGTTCTAGTGACCAGCCACTGCACCTGGAACTTCCACTAATAAACTGTATCATTCTAGCCATGTACCCCATTTTTTATTTGCTCCATCATCAAGTAGAGAGTTAGAGAAACCCAATGAATTTTTGTTTACATCAATAGCCCACCTATGGACCAAGTTATGGATTTTTTAAGTTGGTTACAAAATTCTGACCAAATGAACAGTAACTTAGCCAAATTTCCAATGTCATATATTTGGATACAGAGCTCCAAATTCAGAAATTATAAATTCCAGTTCCACCTATAGATGTTATCTAGGGGTGGTCAAAATCTCATACCAATATTCCTTCTACACAGGGAGATATAGAACTTTAAGTGTAGAGTCAAAATTCTGGTCACTTTATAACCATTTTGCCCATACAAAATTTTATAAGTGTTCAAACACTTCTTTCACATGGGGAAAACCATCCAAAGCTATGCCATATATGTCCATTACACATAGGAATTACATTACCTTGCTTTTAACAACTTTATGTGGCCAAAACAGAATTTACAAGTAAACAGCCCATGATTCACACTTAGGCAGCTTTGCACCACATCACTTACATAGCCAAAACATTACTCAAATGTTCACATACTTGTCTCATTTTACATACACTACATGTATATGCATACATGCACTACATAATGGTCTTAACTCAGCTAAACACAAACCTAGGTTACAGGGGTGCCTGAGATACTTCGGACTCCAGAATGGGATCCTGGATAGCTGCTGCATAACACAATAAGTACCACTATTAAAAATAACAAATGTGCTCATAAAATCACCAAAATTTCCAGTTCACAACTAGACATATGGAAGTTCATGTAACTGAAATTTCAGATCAAAAATCAAAGTAGAAATGTTATTTTGAAAGTGATCTTTCTGCTGGACCTGAAATGACAGAATTGAGGGGAGTAAGTTTCATTGAGAAACTTAGTAAGGGTAGCACTTGGATTCAATAGGCAATGTAACTATCATTAAAACCTGCATCCAAAGACACTAAAACAAAAAAAACACAATGCATATATACAAGATATAGCAACCAAATGCAGCATCTGTTCACAACCAACAAACACATGAAATGCAGCAGCAATAATAACCGTAGGTTTGTCCACAAAACATGCAATAAACTTAAATAAATCACTATGGCAGCCCTCCTCAAGCTAATAATTGGTATTATGAGGATTTTAAAAGTATTTAGTACTAAATTTGGGCTCTAGAAACCCTTATTTCACTGCCATCTTTGTGCATTTCACACTAGGTCACAAAACCTTCAATAAGTGCACTCCGCTCACTAGGCTTGGTTTATCAAGCTTATGGCTCTCTTCCAAGCTTAGCCCTAGCTCCATGGTTTCTTAAAAATACAGAAAACAACCCATGACAGCAAGAGAACCCTTACCTTGATAGGTGCACTGAAATTGGAGCTTGATCCTAGGTGCACTCGAGCAATAGTACCAAATAGCTTCCAATTGTGCTTCCTTGACTTCAATTGCAAGTAGTTTTGAGTTTGAAGGTATGGTGGCTATGGAGGATGTGTGGCTATGTTTTTGGGCTGGAGGAGGATGAAAATGAGAGGGAGATAAGTAATTTGGCCACTTAAATGGCCTTAAATGAGCTTAAGGGCACAAAACACACTTAACAAGCTTAACCTTGCTTTATGTCATTTTCCTTCTCACTAATTATGGTTTCCTTGTCCTAAACACATTGGTACACATGTGCCCAACATTTTTGAATATTTATCAAGTTTTGGCCGCCTCCCCCATAGTGGGATAACCCCACAATTCCACCCTTAGACTTAAGTCAAAAGCTTGAACACCTTAAGGTTTACACTAAGACATTTAGGTCCATAATGCCTATAGTGTTTCCTTTGTGAAAACTTGTCTTCCATGACCAATTTGGTCCTCCAATAGTACTTTCATACCATTCATATCCTTCCCATAACTCTCCAAGTCTCTTTCTCGAGAGTTTTGCAATTGGGTACCCGAATTTCCAAAATGTTACCAAAAAGTCCATAGGTTGCTTGACAAACAAGCAATCCTTAAGGCTTTTCTTGGGGGTCAAGTTACTAACTTGGAACTTGGAACACTTTTAAGGAGCTGTTGATCATGCCTTTTAACCCCCACACTTCAATCATTATGGTGAGAATTACACAATATAATGGATTTTAGGCATTATGACACACTTGTAATTCTCCCAATTTTGTGAGGTGGTAACAGTTGTTGAGCTCACACTTAATTTCTTCACCTCCAGCCTTCAACACCTCAGTATACTTTCTACTTAACACATCAACTACTACATTAGCTTTGCTTGAGGTGTACTCAATGGTACAATCAATGTCCTTAAGATATTCCAGCCACCTCCTTTGCGTCATATTCAAGTCTTTCTGTATGAGAGGTACTTCAAGCTTTTCTGATGAATAAAGAATTAAAACTTGTTTCTCAGCAAATAATGCCTCCATTGCCTAAGAGCAAAGGCCACAACTGCTGTTGGATTTTAGAAGCCAAACAAGTGTAGTAGAAAGTAACTAAAACCCTCCAGGATCCAAGTAAAATGGAGTAAACTGGGTGTTCAAAATTTTTAACTAGTTGGCTGAGATCTTTCACCCATTATTGAGCCGAATCACAAAGACTTGAACAGTTGACATGTTAAAAATCTCTATAGTATCCACATGAACCTCTGAAATCACCACGCCTCCACCAAATCCCAGCAGATGCGTTCCTCTTGCACCCGCAGCGCTAGCTAACTTAGGAAAGGCAAGAGAAAAATGTGGTTGGAACATTTTAGAACCCTTCTGATTTTGTCGTTCTTGGGAGGCTAGGGTTAGGGTATGAAAATTTTTACTATATGATGTATATATAGTGAGACTTAACTGCCAAGCCTAATGGGTTTCAAAACCCTAATCCAATTAGGTTTAATTTTGGGCTTAACAATGGCTCAAACTTTCAGCCAATTATTAATTCGAAATTATCATGAAACCAAAATCAAAAAATTTAGCTCATGCACTCAAATAATCCAATTGGCTCTAAGTGTGTGACCGTATAGGCTTATACCACGTTGGCAATGATCGTAAATCACATTTATGATAAAAAAATAACAGCGATGTCTAGCAACACATCATTGCCACCCAAGTGACAAGATTTTTGATGATTCGAGTAAACCTCTTTGATCATTTTTCATATATGTCATTGTCTATTTGTCCAAAATATAAGGACTAAGCACGAGACATGGAATCTGTCACTTTCATATGGCCCAATTTATGGTTTCTTGATTCCTGAGTAGACTAACTTAAACTGATGACATTGATATTGTATATCAACTCATTGGAGCATGGCCATGCATTTTCTTAGTCTCACTCTATCAAGGGGCCCAAAGATATCACTCCAATATATAGGGCAAACAAATTCCATCTCGACCATACAAATCCCTCCACATGATATGTGAGTTACCTAGTGACCATTTTTATGTTCACTCAGTTATGAGCAACATACAGTAGTATCAAAGTATGTGACTCACATGTACGGAACCTTTGATGATCCCAGGTCAAAGGACTACATACACCATGATCACTATGAGAAACACTTATGGCACTCATAGAATGATCCATGTAGTGTTCTTTTGATGGGTTTGAGTACCACTACAACAAAAGTGGTCAGGTATTGTTTAAGTACTCTCTACATAAGATCCATAACAAAAGTAGGAGCATTTGTAAGGCCAAATGGCATTACCGTGTATTCAAAATGACCATACCTTGTTCTAAAGGCAATCTTTGGTATATCCTCTTCTGATGCGAACCCCGATGGTATTACGACCATGAAACTCGCCCAAGATGTTTTTCAAGCTCCACAAGACATCAAAGAGACTGGGTTTGAAGACCCCCACCCCTAATCAACCTGTGACTAGAAACGAGAAGTATAGAACTCCAAGAACACAAGCATACTTGTGCACCAAGGCAGTCCGCCAAGAACCAAAGAGAAAACCTCTCCAAAGAGCAATATTATTTCGGCAATAATCTGTGTGTTTACATCCAGAATATGTGCCTTTATATAGGCCTAAACTAGGGTAAAAATCTGGGCAAAATTCTCAGCCCAAGTCACCTAGGAAACCTAGTTACAAAGAACTCAAGAAAACCTAGTCAAACTAGGATTCCTACACCCTTTTAACACATGTTTAAGGTGTGCAGCGAATTCCATTTATCCTAAGTGACCTAAATCACTTCCATGGCCTAAATAAAATCCTAAATAATGTATCTAAATAGGAAAATAAAATAAGATACGTTACAGCACAAGATTGGGCATAAAAACCCAAAATAGTCTTCTCAGGTGGTTCCTGCTTGTGTCTTCAACTTCAAGCTGAAATTCGAACTTGATGCAGCCATGATTTCTCAAAATGTAAAACATGAAAGTTGTAGATGTCTTTCTTAGCTTCGAAAACACACTTTAATCACACAAAATGGACTTCTAAATCGAAAGATATTACCAAAATACTGCAACTGCTTCTGAACCAGTGATAACTCGTAAATCGTGACTTTGAAGCTAAATTGGACCTCCTTAACGTGCAAACTGGGTTTGATGGTATTCATATGATTTGTAGCTCCGGATGTTATGTTTCCAATGAATCAAGAATTACTCAATTCTGATCTGTTTAGCTCAATATATGATTTTTCTACCAGAACATCACCAATCTGTCAACATCCGAGCTTGAAGTGCACTAGTGAGCTCCTTAGCCTTCTCCCTTGTCAATGGTCCACTAGTTATCTTCAATGGGTCCTTATCATCACTGGTTTTGCCTTCTTTGATCATATCATCTTCCTTAACTCTTAGCTAGCGGTATCCAAATCTATGATCAATCTTGGAAAATACCTTTGCTATTTCAATTGATCAAACACATCTGCAATTCTGGGAGAAGGATACCTATTTTTCACAGTCATTGCATTGAGCTTCCTATTGTCAACACATAACCTAAGGGGTTCATCCTTTTTCTTCATAAATAGCATTAGTTCTCCCAATAGATAAACAACATTAGTAGCTCCTATTACCAATTTCATCTCAAATTCAACTTCCCTTAATGGAAGAAGTCCTAGCAAGTTTGAAGGAAAAAATTCAGGATATTCCCTTACTATAGGAATTTTACTTTGTTCATCAACTACCTTGTCTTCATTGAACCCCATACATTGATAATCAGAGACTATAGAAATCTACTCCACTACTTTTATTTCCTAACCTTTATCAAATTATAGTGACTTATTCAAGTCATAGACTTTTGAACTTGGTAAAATTAACTTCCTAGCCTGGTAATCTATCACCACATGATTTTCAACAAGCCAATTCATGGAAGGAGCACACCATAACCATTGGTTTCAAGTATTATCAAGTTGGCCCCGAGTTCTAGATTTCTTAGCCTAATCAAACAATCATTCACTATGTAATGGGTAAACATTATTTCTTGACCAATGATTTTAACCAAGTACATTCCAGATAATGTACTTACTTCATGGTTCATTTTTCTTACCAACCTAATAGATATTATGGACATTGAAGCTCTAGTATCATACAAAATAGAGACAAGCTTATTACTAAGGTAAATCCTACCTTTTAGTGCTTTCTTTCTCAACCTTTCATTGCCTTGCTCCCCCATTTCAGATTCTGGCTCTTGTTGTCTCCTTGGTGCTTCAATGTGAAACACTTTTGCTTTTTTGCTGATGCTGTCCTTTATATTGTGGTGGTTGATGGCTTGGCCCTCCTGGTATCACTTTTGGTGGTAGTAGAGGCATCCTTCCCTTTTGCTATTTTGTTCTAGGCCATTGTGTTCCAAACCTTATGGATTGCCTCATTTTTTCTCTTTTGATGTGGTAGTCTCTGACCTAGTGCTCTTGTGAACAACACTTTAAACATCCATCAGTTAACTTGTTGTAGGGTTTATAGCCATGCTTTTTTCCACATGTCTAGCACTATGTCCAAAGTGCTAAGGCCCATTTTCTTTTCTTATCTCATTCTTAGGGTCCTAAATTGGTGGTGATACTTCAACCCTCTCCTTTTTTCCTTTTTGTGCACCACTAGTGCCTCCTAGAACTCCTTTTTCCTGATCCTTCAACTCTTGTTGAAAAGTCAATGCCTTCTATACAGCTTCATAGGTGTCTCTTATGACTACAACCCTGAGTAATTGCCTCAACTCAGGCCTCAAGCCCCTCATAAATCCCTTGCTCTTTAACTTTTCTTATCCATCAATTAGGGGCCATACCTTATAGGACTACTAAATTTCTATTCATATTCCATCACATATTGTTCCCCTTGTTCCAATTGGTCAAACTCAACTTGTTTTTGGTCTTTAATGGCCTCACTCACATACTATTGTTGGAAAACTTGAAGAAATTTAGGCTATCTCATGGCCCTTCTTCTTTCCATTGGCATCCTTTCATTCTTACTTTGGTAGGTCCTTTGTACTACCCTTTACCAAAGTTCAGCACTTTACCCTAGACTGAATGTTGATAAACTTACTTTCTGGGTTGAGGTGACTTCTAACCTTTTAAACATTTTTTCTATCTGGTAGATCTAGTACTCAGCTTCTACTGGATCCCTACTTCCATGGAAATGGGAGGTTTGAGGCCTAAGAACTACTCTAGCTCTTCTTCCCTCAACCCTTCTCCTTTCTTTCTTCCACCTTTTTGAGAGTCATTTTTGGATATAGCCTTTACTGGTCCTTGTCTTCCAGAAATTTCAGTGGCTTGCAGATGTCTCATAGCATTTCTACCTGTTCCTTCAACTTCCATCTCTTGACTCACTTTAATTTCATATTTCACCTCTTGCCTCACCTCAGATCTCATCCTTCTGGCCTTCAAGTGCCTCTTCTCTTCATTTTGCCCTTCCCCCAGTCCTTCATCATTTCTACTTGCCTGATCATCCCCTGTTTGTTCCTTCCCTAGCCTTCTTCCCCCTTTTTTCCTCTTCAATTTTTCTAATAGCTCTGTACCCATTGGTGCTTGGGCCTAACCTGTTACACCCGGAAAGGGCTAAATGACTAAGTCCCGGGTTAAGAGGATTAGTGGAAATAAAAAGTTTCCTAATTTGGAAACTTAGCAATTAAATTGAGGAGACATGGAAATTTTTCCTAATTGGGAATTGAGCATGGTAAGCTCGGGAGATCTTAAATTAATTATGGAATGGGCATAAATGAGTGTTGGACACTCTTGGAATTTTACTTCGCTTAGGCCAAGAGTTTTGGTGATGAAAATGGAAAATTATGAAGTTGAGGGACTCAATTGAAGAATTGAAGAAAGATGGAGGACTAAAGGTGAGATTAGACCATTTTGCATGGCATTTTAAGCCATGGCCGGCCATCCCATGAATTTTGCTATTTAAAATGGCCACATAAGCCTCCGCCCACATTATTTAAATTGCCCACATGGATTTGATCCCACCATCACCATAAACAAATATTTTGCCCACCATTTTTTACTAGTCTTTGTCTCCTACTTTACATTATTTTATTTCTCCTCACCATCACTTGTCAAATCAATTCTTTAATGAGCATTTGACTCATTCTCCCCCCCTTTCCATTCAAAAATTCGCCCATGCCATATAAATTGCCTAAATGGCGCCTTGAAGGAAGCAAATGGATTGTTTATTGGGTTTTCTTTTCTTGATGGGACACCACCTTCTTTTGTCCAAGAATTATTGCATTTGACTAAATCTCCTCCCACTTTGAATTACATGGCCGGCCCTCCTCCTAAATGTGCATTTAGTATGCATTTTGGTGCATTTCTCCTCCATTTTGCAAAGCATACATCCGGCCATACAGTCCCAAAATCATTTCAACACTTACCTCACTATCTCTCTAGCTCACTTTGCTCTCCCTTCTCTCTAAAAAACCAGCCATGGCGTTCTTCCAAGTTCATCATCTTCTTCCTTGCTTCTAAGATTCGGCCATGAGCAAACCAACTCCTTTTCGACATGCAAACACGATTTTGTAGTGATTTCGTACTCCTAAACACATCTAAACCAAGAACCAAGTGAGAAATCAAAGAAAACACATGAAGAAATGGCTATGAAGTTTCGGCCTTAAGAAGATGTTAGTGTTCTTGAGCTTCACTCTTGAGCTCATGAGTATACATGGCATTTCTAGGCCATGAGGAGCAAGAAAAACAAGGAGAACATCAAGGAAGAACAAGCTCAAGATTCGGCCATGTTCAAGGTTGTAAGTGAACCAAGTTTTTCTTGGTAGTTTCATGTGTTTTGAGCTAGATGCTACTCTCTAATGACTTGGTTATGTTGGATTTTTGCAAGAAAATCAAGTTGGATTTTCGGCCATGGAAGGATCTTGGTGTTCTTGGACTCCGCTTAAGAGTTCAAGGCATGCATGGCACTTTTAAGCCATGAAAAGGAAGAAATCAAGCAAAGATTGAAGAAAAACCCATGTGTAAGTTTTAGCTTACATTTTCTCTTGGATTTTCGGCCATGTTTGTATCATGAGTTTTATGGATGTTTAACCAAGTGTTCTTGGTGTCTTGATGATTTTATGGCCATTCCAAGGAAGAAAACAAGCAAAGGATGGAAGAAAAAGCAAAGAGTAGATTCGGCCAAGTTGATATCTTGGTATGCATGTGCTTTTTTCCAAGTGTTCTTGGTATCCTTGAAGAACTTGTGAGTATACAAGACAATGGTCAAAAGTTGGAGGAAAAAAGAGGAATTTTGTGGGCTATGGAAGCACTTGAAGTTTCAGCCAAGTGGTAATCTTGGCATGCATGATGTTTAAACCATGTGTTCATGGTAGTACAAGTGTTCTTTTGAACATGCAAGGTGTTGGCCAAAGTCTTGATGTAAAAAGAGAAGATTTTGTAAGCTAAGGAAGAAATGATGGTTTCGGCCATGTTGTGATTTTGTGACTTGGCATGTTAACCGAGGTGTTTGTGACTTGGCATGTTAGCCAAGGTGTTCTTAGTACTTTTGAGTTGTTGGATGCATGTGGAGCCAAGATGTTAAAGAAAGAAATAAAGAGAAATTTGGCCTTAGTGCCAATTTTTGGTGGTTGTGTGTGTGATCCATGTGTTAATGGTATCTAGGTGTTCCTAGTAAAAAGTGAAGCCAAAATGGTGAAGAAAGTATGATGATAGATTCGGCCATAAGGACAAGTTGGTGAAAAATTGGTGTTAGCCAAGTGTTCTTGGCATAAATGGTCCTTAGAAAACTTGTGGGACTCAATTGAGCAAAAGAAGGAAATAATGGGACAAATTCGGCCAAGAGATAAATTTGAAGGCCCAAATTGAAAACCAAGTGTTCTTGGTCCAGAAACTCTTAAATGGGCTATTTAGGCCATAATGGCATTATTGGCAAATAGGCTAAATCCTGAAAAGATAAAATTGGGCTAAAATCTTGAAAAGGTGGAAATTGGGCCTAAATGCTAAGTTGGGCCGAGTCCAGAAAATAAATTAAAAAGGCCAAGTTGGCCTGAGAGAACTTAAAAGGCCAAGTGGGCCAGAATTCCAGAAAAGGCCAAGTGGGCCTGAACTCCAGAAAAGTGCAAATTGGGCAGGTTTTCCAGGAAAAGGCCAATGTAGGCCTGAGTTCACAGAAGATTGGGCCTCAGTTCACAGAAAAGGCTAATTTGGGCCTTACCTCTTTAAGTAGAGGTTGAGTAAGTTAAACCAAGTATGCTTGGTAAATTATGGTTCTCTTGTTTAATAGAAAGCAATTAAGTAACTTGTTAGTATTTTGGGCTTTATAGGTCCATTATGGAAAAGATAAGTTCCAACAACAAACAAAGCAAAGCAAGGCAAAGACAATGAGCAAAAGGTTACACAAATGGTGGTAAGAATACCTACACTCACTCTTTGCATGGTATATTTTCCATGACCTTTCATTGCAAGTATTAGTGCCCCTATTTGATGGTCAAAGAACCAAATGACCATAGGTGTGCATGACAGGGCTTTGTGGTTGTTACTTTTTGTGAGGACTCATGATACTTTCTTAGTTGAATAATTGGGCACATAAGTGCATAATGGATGAAGTAGTGATGCTTTCGTGACTATGGTTATGGTTTACTCATGAGTAATTAGCAAGCATTTAGGGCTAGGAGTTGAGTTTGGCCAACTCAATTCTCAAGCTAAGGAGCGCTCAGTAGGTTATAAAAATAAATGGCATATCGGGATTAGTGGTATGGATTATGCTAACGCTTGCGATACCCACGATGACATGGAACATGATGTTATGAGGACAGTGTTGTGTGTGTTGAGTTGCGTGCTTCTCTGAAATTGTTTGTGCATGCTGACCCATATTATTATTGTTATTGTTATTGTGCTATATCTTGTGTTTTCTTTGTTTTAATGTGCTAAAGGGTTGGGTATGTGTATAGTGTTGCTCAGTACATTCATTGGTTCTAAGTGACTTCTGTGGTATAGATTGCTTGTGAATCAAGCTAATGGTTTGGACTTCCTTGTGCAGGCTTATGGAGTATAGAAGTTGTGGGAACAAGGTCTATTAAGCTGGAATGTGTTCCAGGTTATTATGAGTCGAGGTTTGGGTAGTATGAGAGTGTGGTCTATAAAACCTGAACCTGGCTAATTAGAGACATATAGCATCCTTAGTACATTTTCTTTTCCAAGTAGGTGATGCTTTATTGTTGCCATTATGATCGTGATTAGCCTTGGATGATTATATACCATGTTTGCATGGTTTTATGCAGATGGAATGCCATGATGGATATTCAGGTTATGTGTACTAGACTTGGCTGATACTCATGGTCATATAAATGTGGTTTTCAAACTTGTAATCGGATGGGCTTCTTGGTTGCCATGCATTGGATTAGTACACTTGATGGACACACATTCTATGCACTTAATGGATTAAGTGTATGCTTTACTTGTATTACAAGTGTAATTAGTTGAGTATGTGCACCTAAGGAAAGATTTCCAGTGAATCTGGATATGCATGGATATTGTTGCCTAGCTGTTAAAAGGGCATCTAGAGACTTATGTGTGTAACTGGCAAAGGGGTTAAGTCCATAAATGGAAAACTAGAATTCCACATAGGTATTAGCTCGTTCCTTAAGAGCACCCTGACAACATATTGAAAGTATTTAAGTAACAAGCTAGTACCAAAATAGATCCTGGAGTCACGCCGTAGGTGCTCATAATATTTAATTAAGCCCTTCTGTTTAAGTAACTTCCGCTGCATTACTCTGATAATTGGGCCCAGGTGGGCCAGGGGCAGTTTGGGGCGTGACATAACCCTTTGTTCAAATTTGTATACCAACAACTAGCTGATTAGCTTGCTAGCCAAAGGGCTATTTGTTGGGTTTCAGGAGCCAAACAGTGCAGCGCAATTTAACCCAAACCCTTTAGGATCTAAGTGAAACGGGGTAAACTGGGTGTTCAAAAATTTTCATACCTAATTTTCAGTTGAGATCCCTCACTCAACTATAGAGTCGAATCACAAAACCTGAACAGTTGATGTGTTCAAGCTCTCTATGGTATCCACACGAGCTTCTCGGGATCACCACGCTTCCACCACCTTCCAGCAGATGCGTTTCTGTTGCGCTCGCAGTGCTAGCTTGTGTCCTCCAAGGAATTGCAAGAGAAGAGTGCGGCTGTCCTTTTGGGAGGCTAGTGCAAGGAGACCTACGAATTTTTCACTAAAAGTTGTATTTATAGTGAGACTCAACTTCCAGGCCTAATGGGTTTCAAAGCCCTAATCCAATTAGGCTTTAATTTCGGGCTTAATAATGGCTCAACTCTTAGGCCCATTATTAATACGAAATTAAAGTGAAACCATAACCCAAATAATTAGCCCATGCACTCTAATGATCCAAATAGCTCTATGTATGTGACCCAATAGGCTTTTACCACGTTGGCAATGATCATAAATCACATTTACGATCATAAGCAATGAGTGGTGTCTAGCGACACATCATTGCTACCCAAGTGACAAGATTGTCGGTGATTCGACTAAACCTTTATGATCATCAACGATATATTCCATTGTCCCTTTGTCCAAGATATCAAGACTAAGCACGAGACATGGAATGTGTCACTCTCATATAGCCCAATCTTTGGTTTCTTGATTATCGAGTAGTCCAACTTAAACTGATGACATTGATATCGTATATCAGCTCATCGGAGCATGGCCATGCATTTTCTAAGTCTCACTCTATCAAGGGGCTCGAAGATATCACTCCCGTTACATAGGAGGGACAAATCCCATCTTGATCATACAAATCCCTCCGCATGATATGTGGCATACCCAATTACCTCATTCAAGTTCACTCAGGTACGAGCAACAAAGGAAAGTATCAAAGTATGTGACTCACATGTAGGGAACCTTGATGATCTTAGGTCGAAGGACTACATATACTATGATCACTATGAGAATCACTTATGACACTCATATAATGATCCATGTAGTGTTCTCATGGTGGGTCGGCCCAGTACACAAGTTCTCCAACTTGTACCCATATGTAGACTACATATCTCATATTAGTCTCCACATATGCTAGTTATTATGTATTATTGCAACCCGCTCCACAATAATACTAGACCAGGGACGTTTAAGAATATCATTATTCTAGGGTTACAATTATGTTTATTACGTTACGTAGAAACAAACAACAAACATAATTGCTGGATTAATGCCTTAATAAAATATCATAACTCAATGTGAAAAAAATACAATCATCTCATGATTGGCTTTTGGGCACAACAATTAACACTATTGCCCACAAAACCTTCTTATTGGCAGACCTAACATCACCCTCGGGAATTCATACGACCAATCTTGGGAGAATTCTCCACACCACCTTCAGAAGTATATATGACCAACTCCGAAAAAGGGTTCCTTACCTTTCTTGGAAGTGTACATTACCAACCTCAAGAACATAGGTCTACCATCCTTGACAGAGGAAATGATTCCAGAAGATAGGTCCACACATCCGAAGGGCCCTCTCTAGGCGCCCTCAGTTGAGATTCCCGTCCGAAGGTGTCTCAGATCCCCGAAAGGGTCTTATGGAGAAACGGCAAATACAGTTGAGGGATCTCTAACAAGAAGCCTCACATACACTCCCACCCTCTAGTCGGAACTACCTACAGCCAGCTAGAGATTCCTCTCTTCAAAGGTACAGACTAGATCTAGCCAAACACATGCCCTGATCTGCTCAAGATAGGCACAACGGCCTTCTTCCTCCATCCTCCTATAAATACTTGGGAGGCTCCTAGGTAATAACACATTGGACTCTCTTTTTCCTTCTCTTTTCTCCTAGCAACTTCTCTCCTGTATACTGACTTAGGCATTAGAGGCTCCTCCCCCGGAAACACACTCCGGGGAGCTCCTAACCAATATTCTTCATGGTCTTGCAGATACCTTCTCACCAAAAGTCTCTCACTCAGGGCCACCATGTCATACAACGAAGATGTCATAGGGCATCATTTGGCACCATTTGTGGGAATCGAACCCACGACCATATGGTACCTCGAAAAGTGAACATTGAAGCTGACACACTGGGAAAGTGAAAACAACCAACTGAGGTACTTGACCACCCGAGCATAGCCATAATGGCATTCACCATACGAAAGAAGTGGTGGAAATACCTTATAAAGGAATACCTAGTCAATTCGTCCTTACCCCAGGCTCTAAAGGAAGTGGTGAAGGTGCATAGACACTCTAGAAGGTACTTCATTATTAGGGAAGAATTATATTGGCAAGGGTACGCAAATCCACTACAAAGGTGTATCAGTGAAGAAGTCATCGATACAGTCTTGACAGAAGTCCATAAAGGAGCTTGCGGATCTCAAATCGAGACTGATGCCCTTGTAGGGTCAGGAAATATTAGGATATGGGCTCTAGTTAGCTTCTCTTTTAGTTCCTAGAAACTTTGCTTACATTCTTTTCCCTATTCAAACTTCTAATCATTCATTGTTAATTGGGTCAATGGGGCAGCTATTATAGAGAATTTATGTCCAAGCCTTCTGTAATAGCCTTCCTACCCCATAAAACTTCCCACTTCCCTCACAATCTAGGGCTTATTCCATTCAATGATGGCTGTGAACATTTTTGGATCAACTGCTAGCCCTTCTCTACTAATAATATGGTTTAGGAATCCTACTTCTTAGGTCCATAAATGGCATTTAACTTGCTGTAAATTAATGTTTCTTTATCAAGTCAAGTACCATCTTAGATGCTCTTTATGAGTCTTCTCATCCTTTGGGTACATTAGAAAATCATCTATAAATACCATCACAAAGAAATCTTGGTATGGTTTGAATACTCTCCACATAAGGTCCATGAAAAAGGCATGAGCATTTGTGAGCCAAATTGGCTTCACTATGTACTCAAAGTGACCATGCCTTGTTCTGAAGGTAGTATTTGGCACATCCTCTTCCCTAACACTCAGCTAAAACTATCCAGATCTAAGATCAATCTTGGAAAAAACTATTACCCACTCCGGGGTAGTCCAATTATTGTGCCAAAATTGTGCATTTAGACTCCCAAGATTTGTAATGTTCTATAGGCCATCAGAACACTACCCTTAGTGTGCATACCCAAGTGGCCCTCTTGGACACTATGTAAATAGAAGCATATTGGTCCAACCATCACACACATATTCACATTTTATGCACACAAATGCAGCAAGGAAGGAAAAAACTAGCACAAGTCCTAATTTTGGCTACCACACATTAGGCAATCTTTTTGAGTTCTAGTGAATAGCCACTGTACCTGTTGATAGCCAAAGGCTGTCGCCTCAATCTGGCCGAATACCCTGCCACAACAACGGCCAGAAGAACTGGCGCTTCCCGGGAATAGGTGGAATCATGCACCTCGGGAGATAGCCTGAGAGCTCCGAGCCTCGGCACGCCAGTAAAACTTGAGGACTCCATTCGCCCCCCAAGGTTGTGAACAACGCGCCTTCGGAAAAGTGGCACCAGACATTGCTGCCCGAATATGATATCCCCGAAGGCGGAACCCCCTGGAACTGGGAACCGCCGAACTGAGGGTAGGCTTCCCGAAGAGGCTCTGTCCGAACTAGAGGACGACCTCGCCCAGGGACCTCGGGAGTACGGCAGGCGCATTTAAGGAAGCATTTAAGGAAGCCTCTGACACGTCCCACCACAGACGTAAAAAGTCGCCCTGACGCGCAGACGCCATCAGAATCATATCATGGCCCGTCTCAGCACAAGGCTCGAGGCCATCTAGTTACCAACTATCTGTCCCCTACGCCCAGACGTTCAGGAGCATCCGACCGCACGCGTGTCATGATCTGAACGGGCTAGGTATTCCTATATATACAGGAAATAAATACTTGATAGGAGGTTGGCAGGCCGGAGATACAGCTCCCATACTCTGAGAAGATACCAGGCGAGACTTTTCTGCCTTTCTCTTTGAGCTAGTGACTTTTTCCTTCTTCCGGCCACCACTGACTTGGGCGTCGGAGGCTCCCCCCCCGGAAAAACACTCCGGGGGCCTCCTAACCCTGTTTCCCAGTTTTCCAGGTACTCTCCTTGAGGCGATCCACCTTCCAGGCATTCTTCCTCCTAGAAGTCTCCTCAACAGTCATCATGACTCACAACGATGAGGCCCTGGGCCATCATTTGGCGCCGTCTGTGGGAACCCGCTCGCAGATTGCCGTCGTTGAGACTCGGCGTTCTAAGGACAAGGGACTCCCAAGGTCCTCGTCCGCGCCTGAGATACAACCGGCTGCTGAGCAGACACTCCCAGAGACTTCTACGCCCGAGGAGGACCGCCCTCTGGTAATCACCATGAGCTTCTTGAGGGACTTTCAGCGCTCGGTCGTTGCTGAAATGACTCAGCAGATCGACCGAAGATGGCCACAGCAGTCACAGGCCCAGAAACCCTCCTCATCAACACGCCCTCGGGAGAGAAGCCCCAAGTCTACACACCGCAGTTCAGAAAGTGGAGATCCTCGCGGAGAATCATCCACAGAAGATATAGCCCTCGGGAAACGGCCTGTGGGACAAACCGGGTCCAAGCGACCGAGAGTCTCACAGCGAAGCAGTTCGTCGCCCGAGGCGAGGGCCCTGACCCCTCCGCGCCGAACTCGCTCCCCGAAAAGGCGCCGTCGATCACCCTCCCGCGAAAATGGTCCTAGCGCCACTGCGCTTATGGAAAGGATATTGGCACGGCTGGACAGAGTGGAAAAGCAAGTGACCAGAAAACCCGTTTGGGACAGGCTGTCGGGGGCGTTATGCGAAGATGGCTCCCCGTTTATTCGCACCGTCGTTGAGGCAGCTATGCCAGGCGACTTCAGAGTGCCTAGGCTGGAGATCTATGATGGCCGGACTGATCCACAGGCCCATCTGACGAAGTACAGGCGGAGCATGATAATGCACGGAGCTGATGACGCTACCATGTGCAAATGCTTTGAAGTCACCCTCACGGGCCCAGCAACAGCATGGTACAATTCGTTGCCCCCAGGGACTATCACTGAGTTTCAGGAGTTGTCCACAGCCTTTACCCAGCAGTTCATTGGGAGCAGGCCGACGGCCAAAATGCCTGTACAGATGTTCGACATAGAGCAGAGAAACGGAGAGACGATCCGAGACTATGTCGAACGATTCAACAGGGAAGCACTCAGCGTCCCGGACTTCCGGCCCGAAATCCGCATCCTCGCTATGACACGGGGCCTTCGGCGTGACTCACAGCTGTTCTACGAGTTCTCAAAGGACCCCCCGGAGACCCTCGGAGAATTTTACCGAAGGGCAGAGCAGCACATGACAACCGAGGAATTGAGGATGGCGGGGCCGAAGTCTGATCATCACCGCGCCGAAGGGTCCAGCCAGCAAGCTCGGTATCTTTCTGAACACGCAGGTCGACCACGGCGAATGCGAGGAAAGAAACCTCAAAGTTTCACACCCTTGAGCACGACACGGACCAACATTCTCATGGCGCTGGAAAGGCAAGGGACGCAGATTCGGCGGCCAAAGGCCATGGCCGCCGATAATAAGAACAATGCCAAGAAGTTCTGCCAGTTTCATCGCGACCACAGTCATGACACCGAAGACTGCTTCCAGTTGAAGAAGTACATAGAGTCGCTGATCAAACAGGGCCAACTTCGCAAGTATCTGCGGATGCCCTCCCCAAAAGGCAGAAAAGGGGAGGAAGAGAGGGCCGAAAACGAGGACTATGACTCCGACAGGCGGAGAAACAGAAGTCCAAAAAGGCGCCTTCCACCTCCAGTAGGGGTCATCCAAACCATCACCACGGGGCTCCCATCCTCGGAAAGAAAGCGGAAGGCCAGAGAAATTGCGGTTATGGAGTATCAAAGTCCATCAAAGAAATTGGCTCGCAAAGATGGCTCCACTGTCGTCTTCCCCCACGACGACCCGCTGCTGATAATGGCGAGAATAGGGAACTGGGACGTCAAGAGAGTGTTGCTTGATGATGGCTCAAATGCTGACGTCCTATTCTCGCACTTACTGCCGAGCTTGGGCATCACCAGCAGCGAGCTGAAACCTGTCACCACGCCCACCTTCGGCGTTGGGCCATCCGAACTACCCGTCCTCGGATGGATCGACCTCCCTTTGATGATGAAAGGCACTTCGGTAGACGGAGCAGCTGAGTCGTACGCGTCCACAATGGCAAGATTCATCGTCATGGATGTCCCGTCTTCGTACAACGCCATCCTTGGAAGGCAGACTCAGGGGAACCTGCACATTCGCCCCGATGTGAAGTACTTGACTGTCACATTCGCCACCAAGGATGGAGATGCAGAGGTCTTCATCGACCAAGCCGAGGTAAGAAAGGTGTTTGTAAAAACACGAAAGGCTCCGGCAAACAGCTCTACACAAACGGTGGAGGCAAAGGCGCAGGAGAAAGGCAAAGAAGGAGATCCCGCAGAAGCAGAAACGGAAGCAGTAGATCTTGTCCCAGGACAATCTACCCGAATAGGGAAGAGCTTGGCCAAAGGTGATAAGGAAAATCTTGTATCCTTTCTGCTAAAAAATAAAGATCTGTTTGCCTACTCGCCGAAAGACATGCCAGGAGTGAACCCTGGCATAATACAGCACAGCCTCAAAGTAAGCCCGGAAGCAAAACCTATCAGGCAAAAGAAACGAAGCATCTCAGCCCACAAAAGCAACTTTGTGAAAACAGAAGTCCAGCGCCTATTGGATGCTGAAGTTATCAGGGAGGTAAAATACCCCGAATGGTTAAGCAACGTGGTCATTGCCACAAAAGAAGGTAGCAGCAAACTCCGGATGTGCATTGATTTCAGAAACTTGAACGATGCTTGCCCGAAAGACTCATTTCCCCTCCCGCCAATAGATCAACTGGTAGATTCAACGGCCGAATACGGGCTCCTGAGCTTCCTAGATGCCTTCAGCGGCTACCATCAGATAAGGATGGACCCGGAAGATGAAGAGAAAACTGCCTTCATCACCGAGGGAGGAACGTACTGCTATATCAGAATGCCCTTTGGGCTGAAAAATGCAGGAGCCACCTACCAGAGACTGATGAACAAGGTCTTTAAAGACCAAATGGGGAGAAACATGGAAGTATATGTTGACGATATGATAGTAAAAAGCAAGCTGCCCGGCTACCACGTTGCAGATTTGGAGGAAACCTTCCAAAAGCTCAGAGCCTTCGGGATTCACCTTAACCCCGAGAAGTGTATCTTCGGGGTGACGTCGGGAAAATTCCTTGGGTACATGGTATCCGAAAGAGGCATCGACGCCAATCCTGAGAAGATTAAGGCTCTACTTGAGTTCCGAACTCCTGCCACAGTGAAAGACGTGCAGAGACTAACCGGAAGAATAACCTCTCTGAGCAGGTTTATTTCCAGGTACGGAGATAGGTGTCGACCTTTCTTCAAAGTCCTCACAAAGGCAGCAAAGATGGAAGGCGACCTCGGAAGAAACAATCATCCCTGGGAAGGAGATTGCCAAAAGGCCTGGGAAGAACTCAAAGTCTACCTGGCCAGCCTGCCGACTCTGCGGCAACCTCGGGAGGGAGAACCCCTCGTACTGTACCTCGCCGTCACAGAAAAGGCCGTGAGCTCGGTCCTGATAAAAGAAGAAGGGCCGAAACAATGGCCGGTCTACTACCTCAGCAAGTCCCTGCACGGCGCCGAGGTCAGGTACCCTTTGCTTCAAAAAGCTATATACGCCTTGGTGCTTGCAGGAAGAAGGCTGCGACCATATTTCCAGGCTCACCCCATCATCGTCCGAAGTAGTCTACCACTACGGGATGTTATGAAGAGAGTTGATCATTCGGGAAGGCTCTCCAAGTGGTGCATAGAGCTTGGCGAACACGAAATCACGTATGAGCCTCGGAAGGCCATAAAAGCCCAAGCATTGGCAGATTTTATCGCCGAAATACCCACCACTGAGGAGAACCACTCAGATCCGAAAGAAGGTGAGCCAGAATGGACCTTGCATGTTGACGGAGCCTCGGGGTCCGAACACCAGGGAGCTGGAATAGTTATCAGAGGACTCGAAGGCCTAGAGGTGATGAAGGCTATCAAGTTCAGCTTCAACGTCACCAATAATGTGGCTGAGTATGAAGCCCTCATAGCGGGATTACGCTTGGCCAGAAAGATTGGCGTGAGAAACTTAAGGGCTCACAGCGATTCCCAGCTGGTAGTTCGGCAGACGGCAGGAGATTATGGGGCGAAGGACCCCATCTTGGCAAAATACCACGAGCTGGTAAGAAAACTCATCCAAGAGTTTGACGCCGTACGGATCGAAAATGTACCCCGGCGGAATAACACTGAGGCAGATTGCTTAGCGAAGTCCAAAACATACACCGAGGTGCTAGACCATCCAAGCATCTCCGTGCTAAGCGTAACGACCTCGGGAATGGGGTGGAAGGACCCCATAAAGAGATACCTCGCAGAGAATGAGCTTCCCGAAGACGCCGGCAATGCTGCAAGACTGCGAAGACGCGCCGGAAGATTCTTCCTGATTGGTGAAGAGTTATATCGGCAAGGATATGCAAATCCGCTGCAGAGATGTGTGGGCGAAGAGGATACTGAGATGGTCCTCGAAGAAGTCCACGAAGGCATGTGCGGCTCGCACATTGGAACTGATGCCCTTGCAGCAGTGATACTCCGCCAAGGATACTTCTGGCCTACCCTGAGAAAGGACGCAAGGCAGTTCGTCCAGAAGTGCGGTAGTTGCCAGAGACATGCAAAAATCCAGAGGATACCCTCGGAAATGATAACGTCGGCAGACTATCCTTGGCCCTTCGCAGTCTGGGGTATAGACCTCATTGGGCCACTCCCCACAGCGCCCGGAGGCGTGAAATTCTGCGTGGTAGCAGTGGACTATTTCTCAAAGTGGGTAGAGGCAGAACCACTAGCAACTATCTCGGCAAAAGAAGTGCAGAAGTTCGTATGGAAAAACATCGTATGCAGATTTGGCATACCGAGGGTACTAGTAGCTGATAATGGATCCCAGTTCATAGACAAAGGATTCCAGGAATTCATCAGTGACCTCGGAATAAAGATGCACTTCGCCCCAGTAGCTCACCCCCAAAGCAATGGGCAGGTGGAAGTATCAAACAGGACCATAAAAGATGGCCTGAAAAAGAGACTTGGGGAAGCCAAGGGGAAATGGCCAGGAGAACTCCAAAGTGTATTGTGGAGCTACCGAACGACGCCACGAAGAGCCACAGGGGAAACTCCCTTCTCACTCGTCTTCGGAACAGAGGCCATTATCCCAATAGAGATAGTTCAGCCTTCAATACGGGTGCAAGTATTTGATGAAGGCGGAAACGACCTCGGTCTGAGAACTAAGCTCGACCTTGTGGCCGAACACAGAGAAATAGCCGAGCTGAGAAGAAAAGCTTTCCAGCAAAGAGTGGCCGCGGCTATCAACTTAAAAGCCAGGCCAAAAGAAATCAAAAAAGGAGACCTCGTTCTCCGAAAGGCCGACTTTGCACCCCGAAGGCCATCTCACGGAGTACTTCGCGCAAATTGGGAAGGACCTTATCTGGTTCTCGCCGAAGTATGAAAAGGCGTGTACAAGCTTGGCGACGCCGAAGGCGTAGAATTGAAAAACACTTGGCATTCAGACGCCCTGAAAAGATTCTACGCCTAAGCTTGAGCGGAAGAAGTATATTGTACAAGAAATATTCTAAGTACAGAATGGTCTAGAGAAGAATGGTCTTGAGAAAAATTTTCAAGTATACCAAATTGTCCAAGACAGATTTCCGCGAAGGTGCTCGCCACGAAAAAAGCGGTTGTGACTTCCCGAAGCCCCTTGAGCCACTATGCTCGGGAAAAATGGGAAACAAGAATCTTGCAAAGGTACTCAGCATAATCAGTGCAGAGAAAATTTTTCGAACACCCTTGAGCGAACATGCTCGGGAGAAAGGGAAAGCAAGAATCTCGCAAAAGTACACGCCAAAACAAAAGCAGAGGTAATTTCCGAACACCCTTGAGCGAACGTGCTCGGGAAAAAGGGAATGAGCAATCTCGTGAAGATTTTCCTAAGTCCCTTGAGCAAATATGCTCGGGACAATAGGAAGACAGAAAAATTTGGCTAAAGGTTTTCCGAAGGCCCTTGAGCGAACATGTTCGGGATAAAAGGAAACAAAAAGCCTGCAAAAGACTTAGCCAAATTTTTACAAATTTTCCAGAAAGTCTCTTGAGCGAGCACGCTCGGGACAAAGGAAGGTAAAAAGTTTCTTTGGTTGCAGGTTTTTCGAAAGTCTCTTGAAGCGAACGTGTTCGGGACAGTGGAAATGAAGAAACTTGCAAGAAAGGACTTAGCCGAAAAGATTGTTCATTTAGAGCAAACGCTGCCTTACAAAGAAGTGTCCAAAGAAGGAGCACGAAGGAGAAAAATAAGAGGAGCCCTAAAACAAACTAGGGAGAACCGGGCGGACGAAGACCAGGAAGCTTCAGATGCTCGACCCTGGACCACTGCCACCGAGGTCCCTCAGGAATATTTAGGCCCTCCAGAAAAGAGAGGTCCAAATCTGGGAACCTCTGCAGCACCTGGTGCCGAGCGAGGCAGAAGCCGTCCTGAAAGGCGACCTTGGCCATGTCGTCAGAAGTACGTTTTTGAATGCCAAGGACATTGACCTCGTCCCTCAGCTCAGCAACCTCCTCTTCGAGCTCGCTTATCCCCAGCATCTCTCCGGACTCCTTCTTCAGAGCCTCGACCTCGGCTTGAAGAGCAGTGTTCTCGTCCGTCAACCTCGACGCAAGACTATCGGAAATAGCCTTGTCCTTGACAAGATCTTCATTGGCGGCAAGCAGCTCCTTTACTTGGTCGCCGAGGTCGGCAATCTTCCGGGAGGAGTCCTTTTCAAGTTCTTCTCTTTTCTTCGAGAACTCCTCCCGAACGGCAGCAAGTTGCTGAGAACAATCCGCTGTCAGCTGCTGGTTGCTGGCGATCACCTTCGCAAGCGAAGCCTTCGCTTCACTGAGTTCCCGCGAAGTCGCATCCTTGGAGGCAGCCTATCTGGCCACCCGAACTCGGAGATAACCAGCGTACTCCAGCAGCTACGGCAAGGCAAAAGTCCAGGTTAGTACAAGTCTAAACACTTAGAAAATTGAGGAAAAAAGTGTAAAGACTATACCTGAGCGGCATGCTCGGTGACTTTTGCGGCGAGGGTATTATCCCCCGGGTGAGTCGCCGCAATGGCCCGGAAGGAGGCATCAGTGGTCATCCCCTTCCAAATCTCTTTGGTCATCTTCGGACAATCGTCGGAGAACAGATTCATATCCTCCGTGATTGTCCAAAAGGGCTCCAAGCGGATCTTCCCCTCAGGGATTGTGGCATCGCGCAGGGCCCGTTTCCTCTCATGAATGGCCCTCCAGCCAACAGTAAGAGGCTCCCCTGAAAGTGAGAAGGAAGTTAGGAGCAAAAGAAAAATTCGCGAAAGGAAAAGGAGCTGAACTTCGCCTAAAGACATACCTGGAGGAACCTCGGAGACAGTGTCCTCGGGATCCTCGGGCCCCTCGGAAGAAAGACCCTTACCCTTCTGCTGGTACCGCTCCTCGGCGGTGGGTACTTCTACCACTACAGTGTTTCTGGGGGCCTCGAGGTCGGGAGGAGGCACCTCGGCGGAAGTAGCGGGGACCTCGGCCGGTGGAATTTCAACAACACCAGCGTCTTCGCCAGCTTCTTCTTCCAAAAGCTCTGGCTGAGAAGGCTGGAGAGCCCTCCTAACTCGTTTCGCCGAGGGCCCCGCCCCTGTCGTCTTCCTTCTTCGGGAAGCCGCCTTCTTTGTCTGCTCCCCCTTCTCCACTTGGCCAGAAAAGAGGGCCTTGTAATAAGCGGCAGCCCCATCACCCATCTCTGAAAAAGAGAAGAAATATCAGCGTAAGTCCGAGGAAAAAGTATAAAGGGATGGAAGATTACTCACTCTCGGCAAAAGTTTCGAAAGAAGTCTCCCCCTTAAGGAGCTTGACCAGCCAGGAGTCCTTCCCGGCAATGGCGGGAGCGGGCATATTGAGGTCGGTCACGTGCTCCTTAACCACTTTCAGCTCCCGAAGGACTTCTTCGGTCATCAACCTCCAGTTGATAGGAAAGGGGTAAAAAGCACGAGGAGAGACCTCGGGAGCCCAGTCAGCGACTGCCCGAATGCGGGCGTCGAAATCCGCGAACACGGAAGCCAACGGTGGGGTCAGCAGCATCCTCGGATCAACGACGTCTGTGTTCAGCACTCCCTGAGCCCACCTGGTCGGGACATCAGACCAGTTCTTATCCACCTTGAGGAAAAAGAACTTAGGCTGCCACCCCCGCCAGCTGTCCTTCGTGTCGAAGGTGAAGGTGAATTTTTTGCTCCCGGATCCCCGAGGCAGCAGGAAATAGAAGCCACCCTTCGGGACCACATAGAGCTTGTAGTACTGCATGAAAATGATGAAGTGGGGCTCTATCCCGAACACGCCACACATGCAGAGGTAGGCGTTAAAATAGCAGTACGCGTTCGGGGGAAGCTGGTTCACGGCAATGCCATGGAATTGGCAGAACTCGCAAACCACCTTCGGGGGAGGATACCGAAGTCCGGCCTTCAGTTGGGCTCGGAAGACGGTAACCTCGTCGCCACGGTTTGAAAAAGCAAAATGGCTAGAACGAGGCAGTCTGGTCACAGCGTAAGACGGAAGAAAGAATTTTTTCTTCCACCTCTCTAGTTTTTCGGGGGTGGTACAGCAAGGATGGGCCAGAAGAGGTTTCCAGCTCTCGGGAACAGGCATCGCAGACATGAAAAAGAGTTTGAGATGGAAAAGAAAATAGTTTCCAGAAAAAACTCAGAAGACGAGTTTGGAAAAAACAACAGTTTTCCAGAAAAACTCAGAAAAACAGAGGAATCAAGTACTCTGGAAATCAAAACCCACCAAAAGATTTGCCTGAGGACGCCGTTGTAAAAGTTGGTAGGAATAAGCTCTGATTAAAGAAGCTCCGCCACAGAAAGCAAGATAAAACGCAAGAACAGAGGGCAGAGCAGAAAAAGAGCAGAAAAACAGTAAGTGGGACTTATGATCGAATGGGCTATTTATAGGCCAAAGGTGGGTAACCGAAAGAACATCATAAGTACCCATTGGAGGCGAACCGTCGCCGTAACTGCCCGCTGCAACCGAAAAGGCGCGCCCTCTGTAAATGATGCGCCTCTCCTCCAATGGCAAGAAGCCACGTGTCAACCGCTGCGCAGAAATGGGGGACGTGCCTCCCCAAACGTGCCTGGAAAACCGGGACACGCCTCCTGATTGGGACACGTCGTTTGACATCCCTGAGAAATGGAGACGCGCCGCTCAGTCTGACACGCTTGGCCATCAGACCTGCAGAAATAAAAAAGCAGGCCACCTCGAGGACACCAAGAGACAGGCTATGGCTGAACAGCCCATGACTTTTGGGCAAGAGGTGTATCTTCGGTACAGGCTTTGCCTCGGAGACACCAAAGAATAGGCCAAGGCCGAACAGCCCAGACCCTCGGGCAAAAGGTGCGACCTCGGAACAGGTTATGCTTCCCAACAAGACTCCCAACGGCAACCTCGGAAAGAGATGCAAACCGAAGTCTTCACTTCGGCTTTCCAGAGGGGGGCATGTGATAGCCAAAGGCTGTCGCCTCAATCTGGCCGAATACCCTGCCACAACAACGGCCAGAAGAACTGGCGCTTCCCGGGAATAGGTGGAATCATGCACCTCGGGAGATAGCCTGAGAGCTCCGAGCCTCGGCACGCCAGTAAAACTTGAGGACTCCATTCGCCCCCCAAGGTTGTGAACAACGCGCCTTCGGAAAAGTGGCACCAGACATTGCTGCCCGAATATGATATCCCCGAAGGCGGAACCCCCTGGAACTGGGAACCACCGAACTGAGGGTAGGCTTCCCGAAGAGGCTCTGTCCGAACTAGAGGACGACCTCGCCCAGGGACCTCGGGAGTACGGCAGGCGCATTTAAGGAAGCATTTAAGGAAGCCTCTGACACGTCCCACCACAGACGTAAAAAGTCGCCCTGACGCGCAGACGCCATCAGAATCATATCATGGCCCGTCTCAGCACAAGGCTCGAGGCCATCTAGTTACCAACTATCTGTCCCCTACGCCCAGACGTTCAGGAGCATCCGACCGCACACGTGTCATGATCTGAACGGGCTAGGTATTCCTATATATACAGGAAATAAATACTTGACAGGAGGTTGGCAGGCCGGAGATACAGCTCCCATACTCTGAGAAGATACCAGGCGAGACTTTTCTGCCTTTCTCTTTGAGCTAGTGACTTTCTCCTTCTTCCGGCCACCACTGACTTGGGCGTCGGAGGCTCCCCCCCCGGAAAAACACTCCGGGGGCCTCCTAACCCTATTTCCCAGTTTTCCAGGTACTCTCCTTGAGGCGATCCACCTTCCAGGCGTTCTTCCTCCTAGAAGTCTCCTCAACAGTCATCATGACTCACAACGATGAGGCCCTGGGCCATCACCTGTAACTTCCACTAATAAACTGTACCATTCTAGCCATGTAACCCCATCTTTTATTTGCTCCATTATCAATTAGAGGTTTATATAAAACCAAGGAATTTTTTTTTACATCAATATCCCACCTATGGACCAAGTTATGGATTTTTGAAGCTGGTTACAAAATTCTGACCAAATGAACAGTAGCTTAACAAAATTTGAAACTTCATAACTTTGGCTACAAGGCTCCAAATCCAGAAATTCCAAATTCCAGTTAAAAATATAGATGTCCTCTAGGCGTGGTAAAAATTTCATGCCAATATTGATTTTACACAGGGAGATATAGAATTTTATGTGCAGAGTCAAAGTTCTGGTCACTTTATGACCATTTTACCCATACAATTTTTCATAAGTGTGCAAACACTTCATTCACAAGGAGTAAGCCCTCCAAGGCTATCCCATACATGTACATTACACAAAAGAATTACATGCTCTTGCATATAGCAACTTTATGTGGCAAGAACAGAATTTATAAGTAACCAGCCCATCATTCACACTTAGGCAGCTTTGCACCACATCACTTACATAGCCAAAACACTGCTCAAATGTTCACATTCTTGTCTCATTTTACATACACTACATGTAAATGCATACATGTACTAAAAAATGGTCTTAACCCAGCTGAATATGAACCCTAGGTTACAAGAGTTCCTGAGACACAATGGACTCGAGAACAGGATGCTGGATAGCTGCTGCATAACAAAATAAGTACCACCATTAAAAATAGCAAATGTGCTCCTAAAATCACCAAAATTTCTAGATCATAACTAGACATATGGAAGTTCATGTACCTGAAGTTTCACATAAAAACTCAAAACAAAAAATTTAGTTTGAATGAGATCTTTCTGCTGGACTAGAAATGACAGAATTGAGGGAGTAAGTTTCATTGAGAAACTTAGTAAGGGTAACACTTGGATTCAATAGGCAATGTGACCATCATTAACATCTGCATCCAAAGACACTAAAAACAAAAACAATGCATATATAAAAGATATAGCAACCAAATGCAGTAGCCATTCACAACTGACAAACACATGAAATGTGGCAGCAACATATACCATAGATGAGTCCATAAAACAAATAATAAACATAACCAAATCACTATGGCAGCCCTCCTCAAGCTAATGCTTGGTCTTAGGAGATTCTAACACTAGTTAGTACTAACTTTGGGCTCTAGAAACCCTCATTTCACTGCCATCATTGTGCACTTCACACCAGGTCACAAAACCTTCAATAAGTGCACTCTCCTCACTAAGCTTGGTTCATCAAGCTCATGGCTCTCTTCCAAGCTTAGCCCTAGCTCTATGGTTACTTGAAAATATATAAAACAACCCAAGAGAGCAAGAGAACCATTACCAAAGTGGGTAGGCTGAAAATCAAGCTTGATCCTTGAAGCATTCCAAGCAATAGCTCTAGTTTGCTTCCAATTGCTGCCTTTTGCCTTCAATTTTAATCAATTGCAAGCTTAAAGGTGCGGTGGTTATGGAGGAATTGTGGCTATGTTGTTGGGCTGTAGGAGGCCAAAAATGAGGGAGAGATAAGTGAATTGGCCACTTGAATGGCCTTAAATGAGCTTAAGGGCACAAAACACACTTAGACAAGCTTAACCTTGCTTTATATCATTTTCCTTCTCACTAATTATGGTCTCTTTGTATTAAACTCATTGGTACACATGTGCCCAACATTTTTTACTATTTATCAAGCCATGGCTGGCCCCCCAACGGTGGGATAACCCCACAATTCCGCCCTTTGACTTAAGTCAAAAGCCTGAACACCTTAAAGTTTACACTAAGACATTTAGGTCCTTAATGCCTTTAGTGTTTCCTTTGTCCAAACTTGTCTTTCATGAGCAATTTAGTCCTCCAATAGCACTTTGATACCGTTCATATCCTTCCTCTTACTCTCCAAGTCTATTTCTTGAGAGTTTTGCAATTGAGTACCAGAATTTGCAAAACCTTACAAAAAAATCCATAGGTTGCTTGACAAACAAGCAATCCTTAAGGATTTTCTTGGGGGCCAAGTTACCAACTTCGAACACTTTTAAGGAGGTGTTGATCATGCCTTTTACCCCCCACACTTCAATCACTATGGTGAGAATTACACAATATAATGACTTTTGGCCATTATAACACGCTTGTAATTCTCCCATTTTTGTGAGGTGGTAACAAATAACCTTGCCTCCATCTGTTGATCAAACAAATCCTCAATTTTGGGAAGAGGAAACTTGTTCTTTGCAGTTATTACATTGAGCCTCCTACAGTCAATGCAGAACCTAAGGGTTCCATCTTTTTTCATTACAAGCAACACTAGTACTCCCTATGGACATACACTTGACATAATGTAACACTTTTCGAGAGGCTCATCAAGCTGTTTCTTTAGTTTATTCATTTCTAGAATTTCCATCTTATAGGGAGGTATAGACACAAGAGTAGCTTTTAGTACTAGTTTGATCTAAAAATTAACTTTCCTTATTGTAGGAAGCCCTGGCGAGTTTAAAGGAATGACCGTAGGATATTCCCTTTTTGTGGAAATTCTACTTCGTTCATCAACTTCCTTGTCCCTATTGAACACCATACATTCATCTTCAAAGACTATAAGAATCTGCACCACTACCTTTATTTGCTAATTTTTATCAAATTTTGGTAAGTAACTTAAGTCATAGACTTCTGAACCTGGTAAGATTAATTTTCTAGATTAGCAATCTATCAGAACATGATTTTCAGCAATGAATTCATGCCTAGGATCACATCATAAACACTAGTTCCAAGTATTATCAACCTAGCTCTTAGCTCTAGCTTTGTTAGCCTAATCACACAATTTCTCACCATGTGATGAGTAAACATTATTTATTGACCAGCAGAATTAACAAGATACATTTTAGATAATGTGCTTATTTCTTGGTTCTTGTCTTTGTTAAGTCTAGCAGATATTATAGTGATTGAAGATCTAGTATCATACAACAGTTAGACAAGCTGATTATTAAGGTAAAGCTTACCTTTCAGTGTCTCCATACTCAGCCTTTCATGGCCTTGCTCCCTTCTTTATGATTCTAGTACTTCTTGTCTTCTTGGTGCTTCAATATGAAAAAATCTTCCTTGCTATTGATGTACCATCCCCTACTTCGAATGAGGTCCTCCCAGGAAGACTATCGAACAAAGTTCTATACTAGTTGTAGTTGGCCAATTAATTACTTGCCCTATTTTAAAACCTTTCATGCATCTAGTTATTAGCCTACAATGCACTATTCATGTACTTACTTCAACTTGAATTTCAATTTAAGAAGATGAATGAAAAACATTTTCATGGCTCTTATAAAACATAAACAAACTACAAGTCAAAGCATAAAACATAAGTGTATTTACTACAAGTAATAAGCGCACATATGCATCATTACATAAGTAGAGACTATGCACATGCCCAAAAGCAACTAGAATACTACTTGACCTAGAGACATTGGGGGCTAAACTAGCATACATATGTGTACTGAAAGACTACTATTGAGATCTATGGTCTACTATGTCTGTCCTTGTGCCACTAGCCTCTGCAAGGTTGCAAGACAACTATAGTTAGAACAGACAACTTAACCAGTAAAGCTAGAATCAATGAATGATTCACTAGGTGGTTACCTAGAATATAAATGCTAGCTCAACAATCCTCCAATGTCACTGGCTCCATATAGATATAATCTGCACAACAACACTAAAGGGACTGAGAATCCAAAGATTCCCAGTAAGGGATTTGGGCACCTGCAAAGACACATTAAAAACCTACAAACAAAAACCTAAGGACACTTATATGTATAATATATGAAATCTATTGCGGGCCCAATGTAGTTTGAGGCCTAACCTGAGTGCATATTTAGAGTCCTTTGGGACCCTACCTCTCCCTAGTCCTCGTACGGATGTCACCCTGTGCCTAGTGAGTTCCAGGCCCCTAACTCGCTTATAGCAAGCTTACCTTGCTGATGTCCTAGTGAGCTTAGCTCACTGGTTAACCTTCCTTTTTTTGTGTATAGGTGAACATGGTGGACACTCCTTGCTTGAGTTCTAAGGAACTCATTACGTGGACTGGACTCCTACATAGTGCCTCAAGCTGTTGGTTTGTCTAGACCATTATTGTACTAAGCCTCCACCCAACTAGGTGCACTAGGCTCCCACTTGGTGTCCTAAGCTAATATGCTCTCCCTAAATCACCAAGGTACTAAGCCTTTCCAATTTAACCTACCAAGGATGCATTAAGCTTTCACTTATGCCTCAAGCCATAACTTAGCTAGGCCACAAGCGCATTAAGCCTTCATCCATGTTGCTCCACTATCCACCATCACTTGGTTCACACTATTATGGTAAGATTTTTTATGGATGGACTTAATTTACTAGGTTCCATAGAACCCCTCATGTGCACTAGGGTTTTTCATTGGTTTCTTAAGCTCTAAGCATCCAACTAGAGTACCAATGGTGCTAAACCCCCTTAAACTTTCCTAATGGCCTTATTGTAGTCCTTGAAACATCTTCCAAATTATTTTCCACCATGCTTTGTTTATACCCAAGAAGGCTTAATTAACTACCTAGTGCCTTAAGGAGCCATGGGAGGTACTAAGGCACTAATAAACACCTTCCACCCCAAGTCCCGGTAGGCACTCTTAAGCCTCTTCCTTTAGAAATAAATCCAAAAATAATCTTGGCAGAATTTGGCATTTTATATAGTGTAAAATTATAGTTCTTCCTCTTAGCATCATGTGGAATCATGAATCACCTCAATCAGACATCCAAGTGAAAAGTTATGCCAAAAATACTACAGCATGTCAATGCTGTTAAGGGCTTGGGGATGCGGTGGTGACACGACGCCAACAACTATAACGCTCGGGTTCCAAACGTGCCCTATTTCTACTCCTTGTGTCCATACACACTTTGGGGGCATCAAACACCTTTCAAACATCCAAGGCAAGCCTCCACAATTTCAAAAACTTCAAAACTACTACAATAAGCCATAAAGATGCTAACCTAACCAAGCATCAAGTGTCCAAATGATCTACACAAGTGCTTGGTCAATAGTAGTCCATCACAACACAAATCTCACCATAACAATGCATATCTTGCAAACCACATCAAGCCTACATTCAAGCGACAAAAACATGCATTATAAGAGTATGTAAACTAAATCTGTTACCTTAATTGAGAAGAACAAGTAAGCAATCAAGCACCACATGCAACAAAGGCCCCACTAAGGTGTTCCCATGGTTCCAAGAATAAACCAACAAAAAAGGCACAAATTCATGCTCACTCAAGAAACCAAGAACAACAAGAAAACAATAGGATCAAAATGTTACCTAAGCTCCCAAGCATGAAAAACTCAATCCAAAGCTCACCACACCAAAACCATGCAAAAAGAAGCCCATTCATGCATATATACCTCATGGGGCATTGATTTCCATAAAAAATTGAAGAGAAATTGAAGTTTTGGCTTGGCTATGGAATTTAAGAGGAGATGAAGGGTTACAGGTTTGAGATGGAGAAGATGATGAATAGTGCCCAAAATCCTACCAAAATGTGTTTAAAAGCACATATATTATGTCCTTGAAGCATAGGAATCATTGCTTCTAGGCAAAGGATTCATACAAGGACCCTTTGTCTTCCCCTAAAACCTTTTTCAAATTAGGGTACGCTCTTTGTGACTTTCTTATCTCTTCAATCTATCCAGACTGAATAGTTATGTACAAACTTGCACTTCTTCCCATTGTTGTCACTTATGCGAAAGGCATAATAAATTGTTCTCTTCAATGGTGTCCTTAGTAGAACCACCTTTTATCAATCATGCATATTTTTTGCTCAAGGCATATGTTGTTAGTGTTGTGCACAGAAGCCAATCATGAGATAATTGTATTTTGGACATTGAGGCATTAATCCTGTAATTATGTTTGTTGTTTTGTTTTTGCATAACATAATAAACATAACTATAAACATACAATAATGATATTCTTAAATGTCCTTGGTCTAGTATTATCGTGGAGCGGGTCACAATAATACATAAAGACTAGCATATGTGGAGACTACTACAAGATATGTAGTCTACATATGGGTACAATTTAGAGAAATCGTGTCTTGGACTGACCCACCATGAGAATGCTACATGGATCATTATATGATTGTCATAAGTGATTCTCATAGTGATCATGTATATGCAGTCCTTTGACCTAAGGTCATCACGGTTCCCTACATGTGAGTCACATACTTTGATACTTCTCTTTGTTGCTCATAATTGAGTGAACTTGAAAGAGGTCATTGGGTATGTCACATATCAGGCGGAGGGTTTTATATGATCAAAATGGGATTTGTCCATCCTATGTAGCGGGAGTGATATCTTCAGGACTCATGATAGAATGAGACTAAGAAAATCCATACCTATGCTCGAATGAGTTGATGTACGATATCAATGTCATCATTTTAAGTTAGTTTACTTGGTAATCAAGAAACCATAGATCGGGCTATAGGAGAGTGACACATTCCATGTTTCGTGCTTGGTCTTAATATCTTGGGTATAGGGACAATGGCATATACAGATAATGATCATAAAGGTTTAGTCGAATCACAAACAACCTTGTCACTTGGGTGGCAATGATGTGTTGCTAGGCATCGCTCATTGTTTATGATCATAAATGTGATTTATGATCATTGCGAATGTGATAGGAGCCTATTTGTTACCCACTCTGGGGTAATCTAGTTATGGTGCCAAAATTGTGCATTTAAAACTCTTAGGATTGCTATGTTCTGTAGTCCATCAGAACAACACCCTTCATGTGCATACCCAGTGGCCTTCTGGGGCATTATGTAAATGCATGCATATTGGTCCAACCACTACAAACATATTCACATTTTATGCACACCATGGTAGCAAGGAAGGAATACACTAGCACAAGTCTCAATCCTGGCTACTACACGTTAGGCAGTCTTATTGAGTGTAAGTGACCAGCCACTACAACTGAAACTTCATAAAAAAAAATATATTAATCTAGCCATGTAACCCTATGTTTTCTTTGCTTAATTATCAAGTAAGGTATTTAAGCAAATGAAGGAATTAGGTTTTACATCAATAGCCCACCTATGGACCAAGTTATGGATTTTTTAAGTTAGTTATAAAATTTTGACCAAATAAATAGTAACTTAGTTAACATTCAATGTCATATCTTTGGCTATAGAGCTCCAAATTTAGAAATCCCAAATCATAGTTCAACCTATAGATGTGCTCTAGGTGTGGTCATAATTTCATAAGAAGATTCATTCTAAACAGGGAGATATAGAACTTTGAGTGTAGAGTCAAAATTCTGGTCACTTTATGACCATTTTGCCCATACAAAATTTCATAACTGTGCAATCACTTCATTCACAAGGGGTAAGCCCTCCAAGGCTATCCTATACATGTCCAATAAAGACAGGAATTACATGCTCATGCATGTAGTAATTTTATGTGGCCAAAATAGAATTTACAAGTAAGCAACCTATCATTCACACTTAGGCAGCTTTGCACCACATCACATACATACCCAAAACATTACTCAAATGTTCAGATACTTGTCTCATTTTACATACACTACATGTACATACATACATGCACTACATAATTCTCTTAACATAGCTAAATATGAACCCTAAGTTACAAGAGTGCTTGAGACAGAATGGACTCTAGAAATAGGATGCTGGACAGCTGTTGCATAGCACAATAAGCACAGTCACTAAAAATACTGAATGTGCTCCTAAAATCAGTAAACTTTCTAAATCACAACTAGAGATGGGGAAGTAAAAATACCCAAAATTTCAGATCAACAATCAAATGAAAAATGTCAATTTGAATGTGATCTTTCTGCTAGACCTAAAATGGCAGAATTAAGGGGAGTAAGATTCATTGTAAAATTTAGTAAGGGAAACACTTGGTTTCTGAAGGAAATGTGTGACCCTCTATAAAACCTGAATCCAAAGACACTAAAAAAAAAAACTACAAATGCATATATACAAGATATAGCAACCGAATGCAGTAGCCATTCACAACCAACAAACACATGAAATGTGGCAGCAACATAAACCATAGGTTAATCCATAAAACATGCAATGAACATAAGTAAATCACTATGAAAGCCCTCCTCAAGCTAATTCTTGGTCTTAGGAGGATTTTAACACTAGTTAGTACTAACTTCATGCTCTAGAAACCCTCACTTCACTGCCATCATTGTGCACTTCACACTAGGTCGCAAAACCTTCAATAAGTACACTCCCGTCAGTAAGCTTGGTTCATCAAGCTCGTGGCTCTCTTCCAAGCTTAGTCCTAGCTCCATGGATGCTTGAAAATATGGTAAACAATCCATGAGAGCAAGAGAACCCTTACCAAGATGAATAGGCCAAATTTTAAGCTCGATCCTTGAAGTATTCAAGCAATAGCTCTAGTTTGACTCCAATTGCTTCCTTTTCCGTTCAATTTCAATCTTGGAGGTATGATGGCTATGATGGAGCTATGGAAGAAGTATGGAGGAAGGTGGTTGTTGTTTGGGTCAAATATGACAGAAGAAAAAATGAGTTTGGCTTCTTAAATTAGCTTTAGGGCACTAAATATCCTTATTAGCCTTAATCATGCCTTATGTCATTATCTTTGCCCATAAGCATGATTTGTTTGTCCTAAACTTATTGGTCCACATTTTGCCCAACCTTTTGACAATTTACCAAGCCATAGTCGCCTCCTCCATGGTGGGATATGTTGGGTTTCTAGAGCCAAACAGCGCAGCAAAATTTAACCGAAACCCTCCAGGATCCAAGTGAAACGGGGTAAATCGGGTGTTCGAAAATTTTCATACCTAATTCTCGGTTAAGATCTCTCACTCAATTGTAGAGTCGAATCACAAAACCTGAACAGTTGACGTGTTCAGGCTCTCTATGGTGTCCACAAGAGCCTCTCGGGATCACCGCGCTTCCACCACGTCCCGGCAGATGCGTTTCTCTTGCGCTCGTAGTGCTAGCTTGCGTCCTCTAAGGAATTGCAAGAGAAGAGTGTGGCTGTCCTTTTGGAAGGCTAGGGCAAGGAGACCTGTGAATTTCTCACTAAAAGTTGTATTTATAGTGAGACTCAACTTCTAGGCCTAATGGGTTTCAAAGCCCTAATCCAATTAGGCTTTAATTTCAGGCTTAATAATGGCTCAACTCTTGGGCCCACTATTAATACGAAATTAAAGTGAAACCATAACCCAAATAATTAGCCCATGCACTCTAATGATCCAAATAGCTTTATGTGTGCGACCCAATAGGCTCTTATCACGTTGGCAATGATCATAAATCACATTTATGATCATAAGCAATGAGTGGTGTCTAGCAACACATCATTGCTACCCAAGTGACAAGATTGTCGATGATTTGACTAAACCTTTATGATTATCACTGATATATGCCATTGTCCCTTTGTCCAAGATATTAAGACTAAGCACGAGACATGGAATGTGTCACTCTTGTATAGCCCAGTCTTTGGTTTCTTGATTACCGAGTATACTAACCTAAGCTGATAACATTGATATCGTATATCAGCTCATCCGAGCATGGCCATGCATTTTCTAAGTCTCACTCTATCAAGGGGCCCGAAGATATCACTCCCATTACATAAGAGGGACAAGTCCCATCTTGATCATACAAATCCCTCCGCATGATATGTGGCATACCCAATGACCTTCTTCAAGTTCACTCAGTTACGAGCAACAAAGGAAAGTATCAAAGTATGTGACTCACATGTAGGGAACCTTGATGATCTTAGGTCGAAGGACTACTTATACCATGATCACTATGATAATCACTTATGACACTCGTATAACGATCCATGAAGTGTTCTCATGGTGGGTCGGTCCAGTACACAAGTTCTCCAACTTGTACCCATATGTAGACTACATATCTCATATTAGTCTCCACATATGCTAGTCGTTATGTATTATTGCAACCCTCTCCACAATAATACTAGACCAGGGACGTTTAAGAATATCATTATTCTAGGGTTACAATTATGTTTGTTACATTACGCAGAAAAAAAAACGGCGAACATAATTGCTAGATTAATGCCTTAATAAAATATCATGACTCAATGTGCAAAAAAAATTCAATCATCTCATGATTGGCTTTTCGGGCACAACACTAACAGGATAACCCCACAATTCCACCATTTGACGTTAGTCAAAAGCTTGAACACCTTAAGGTTTACATTAAGACATTTAGGTCCCCAATGCCTTTAGTGTTTCCTTTGCCCAAACTTGTCTTCCATGAGCAATTTGGTTCCCCAATAGCACTTTCATACCATTCATATCCTTCTCATAACTCTCCAAGGCTCTTTCTTGAAGTTTTGCAATTAAGTACCTGAATTTCCAAAACCTTACAAAGAGGCCCATAGGTTACTTGAAAAACAAACAATTCTTAAGGCTTCTCTTGGGGGCTAAGTTACCAAGTTAGAACACTTTTAAGGAGGTTTTCACTATACCTTTTACCCCTTATACTTCAATCACTACGAAGAGGATTATACAATATATTGGTTTTTTGACCATTATGCCACACTTGTAATTCTCCCATTTTTGTAATGTGGTAACACTATTGGGTTGCACACGTAGTGCTAACTGGATCATTTGAGTGCATTGGCCGAATTGTTTAGTCTTAGTTTCATGATAAATTCATGTTAATGATTGGACCAATGGTTAGGCCATTATTAGGCTTGAAATTAAAGCTTAATTCGATTAAGGCTTTAAAACACATTAGGTTTGGGAGTTGATTCTCACTATAAATACATCATATAGTGAGAATTTCATAGTAATTGCCCTAGCTTCCTTAATGACAAATTCAGAAGACTTTTGAAAGTTCTAGCTGTACTTTTCTCCTGGCTTTTCTTGGAGGACACAAGTTACCACTGCGAGCACAAGAGGATCGCATCTACCAGGATGTGGTGGAGGCGCAGTGATCCCGAGAGGCTTGTGTGGATACCATAAAGAGCATGAACGCGTCAACTGTGCAAGTGTTGTGATTTGACTCAACAATTGGGTAAAACTAGGTACAAAATTTTGAGCACCTGATTTACCCTATTTCACTTGGATCCTAAAGGGTTTCAGTTATATTCAACTGTGCTTGCTTGGTCTCGGAACCCTACATCTGCCACCAAGTTGCCTTTGCCTTTAGTATACTTAATGCTACAATCATCCATAATATACTTTAACCATCTTCTTTGCCTCATGTTCAACTCTTTATGAGAAAACAAGTACTTTAGGCTTTAGGCTTTTATGGTCAAAGTATGTCATAAAATGCCCTTCCCAATAGGTAATGCCTCCATTGCTTTAAGGCATAGATCACTACAGCAAATTCTAGATCATGGGTAGGGTAGTTTTGTTCATGAGGCCTCAACTGCCTTGACCTATGAGCAATCACATTCCTTTCTTACATCAATAAACATCCTAACCCAAATCTAGATGCATTTGTAAAGATGGTGTAGGACTTGTTTGGATCAGGTAGGATTAACACTAGAGCTTGAATCAATCTGCACTTTGGCTCTTGAAAACTCTTTTCACATTTTTTAGTCCACTCAAACTTTTGACCCTTCTAGGTCAGCTGAGTAAGAACTGAAGCAATCATTGTGAATTTTGGTTCAAATCTCCTATAATATCCTGCCAATTGAAGAAAAATTCCAACTTCCTTTACACTCTTAGGTATTTCCTAGTCTTGCATAGCCTTAACTTTTTCAAGGTCTGCTCTAAGTCATTTCTGCATCAATGATGTTTCCTAGGAATGATACCTCTTTAATCCAAAATTTGCACTTGGAAAATTTTGCATACAACTAGTTTTCCATAAAGTCTTCTATCCTCATCTTCAGCTTCTTCATTCTCTTCATTTTCATCAGTAGGAACATTAACCATGTTATTATTCCTATAACCTTCTCTGGCAACTTCCTGATTCTACTCTTGTGGTGTAGCTTGTGTTCCTTGTTGATATCCTTGCAGAAGCGGTACTAAGCCTTTATTTATCTGGGCAAGATTTCTCTGCAGCTCTTCGTACACTTGAGGCATTTTTAATTTAGGTGTAGGGTTCGCTGTCCCTTGAGCCCTTTGTGTCGTCTGTTCACCCCTTATTTGTTCTTCATTCCTTATCTCCAGCCTTTGCTTACTAGCATGTTTTAGAGGTCCTTGATCCCCTCTCCTTATGGCAACCATTTTCCTGTTTCAGGATAATTAGAAGAGCATAATATACACTGTGTGCTAGGTACTTAACACTAGCATCTGACCTAACTAAGCTACATGTATGCAACTATATGCATCATCTCATATGCACTTAAGCCATATTCAAACCTTGCTCTGATAACAACTTCTGTTACCACTTTAAGAGTTTAAATTTAGTGAGCATATTTAGTGTATCCAATTCCTTGGGCAATGCATGTTATGTAGGCCAATCAAAACAATGCTCACTATTTTTACACAAGCAACCCTCTTAGTCATTATATAAATATATATATATTTGTCCAACCATCATACACATATTCACATAAAATCTCACTTGGGAGGGAAGAGAATGGCCAAAACCTTATATTGAGCCAAATTAAAGCTCATGGACAATTACATGTACACTTGTTGCATTTGGTGCCCTTTTCACGTATCTAAACTTTCACACCGTATCCAACTTGGATTCTACACATGTCCTCCTATGCCCTAAAGGATTTAAAGCCTTTAATTATAGTTAAAAATTCATAAGGGAACAAGTTTGAGGCATTAAGTCTATCTAGAAACCACATTATGAACTTTACAAGTTATTCGGGCAAAATGACCAAATGAACAGTAACCATCAAAATGGCCAACTTTGAGAGGCCATATCTGATGGGTTTCGGGAGCCAAACAGCGCAGTGGAATTTAATCGAAACCCTCCAGCATCCAAGTGAAATGGGGTAAACCGGGTGTTCGAAAATTTTCATACCTAATTTTCGGTTGAGATCTCTTAGTCAATTGTAGAGTCGAATCACAAAACCTGAACAGTTGACCTGTTCAGGCTCTCTATTGTATCCACACGAACCTCTCGGGATCACCATGCTTCCACCACGTCCCGGCAGATGCGTTTCTCTTACGCTCGCAGTGCTAGCTTGCGCCCTCCAAGGAATTGCAAGAGAAGAGTGTGGCTGTCCTTTTGGGAGGCTAGGGCAAGGAGACTTGCGAATTTCTCACTAGAAGTTGTATTTATAATGAGACTCAACTTCAAGGCCTAATAGGTTTCAAAGCCCTAATCCAATTAGGCTTTAATTTCAGGCTTAATAATGGCTCAACTATTGGGCCCATTATTAATACGAAATTATTGTGAAACCAAAACCCAAATTATTAGCCCATGCACTCTAATGATCCAAATATCTCTATGTGTGCGACCCAATAGGCTCTTACCACGTTGGCAATGATCATAAATCACATTTATGATCATAAGCAACGAACGGTGTTTAGCAACACATCATTGCTACCCAAGTGACAAGATTGTCGATGATTCGGCTAAACCTTTATGATCATCACCGATATATGCCATTCTCCCTTTGTCCAAGATATCAAGACTAAGCACGAGACCTGGAATGTGTCACTCTCATATAGCCCAATCTTTGGTTTCTTGATTACCGAGTAGACCAACTTAAAATGATGACAATGATATCGTATATCAACTTATGTGAGCATGGCCATGCATTTTTCTAAGTCTTACTCTATCAAGGGGCCCGAAGATATCACTCCCGTTACATAGGAGGGACAAATACCATCTTGATCATACAAATCCCTCCGCATGATATGTGACATACCCAATGACCTCCTTCAAGTTCACTCAGTTACGAGCAACAAAGGAAAGTATCAAAGTATGTGACTCACATGTAGGGAACCTTGATGATCTTAGGTCGAAGGACTACATATACCATGATCACTATGAGAATCACTTATCACACTCATATAACGATCCATGTAGTGTTCTCATGGTGGGTCAGTCCAGTACACAAGTTCTCCAACTTGTACCCATATGTAGACTACATATCTCATATTAGTCTCAACATATGCTAATCGTTATGTATTATTGCAAGCCGCTCCACAATAATACTAGCCTAGGGTTGTTTAAGAATATCATTATTCTAGGGTTACAATTATGTTTGTTAAGTTACGCAGAAACAAAACAACAAACATAATTGCTGGATTAATGCCTTAATAAAATATCATGACTCAATGTGCAAAAATACAATCATCTCATGATTGGCTTTTGGGCACAACACTAACAATATCTTAAGCTATGGGGCACTAAATTGAGTGATTTGAATGCCAAATTCTTCATCTCAAAGAATACTAATTGATGTCAAAATTTCGTAGCTAAATTCAATTTGTACAGGAAGTTATGGCTTCTAGACTATAGGGTGTCAAAACATACCAAGAATTTCCCATAATGTCCATACAAAATTTGCAAATAAATCACCCACTTAACTTTTTAGTGAAAAACTAGGTTGGGAAGGTTCACACATGGCTTAAACATTTTGGAAAGTCACTCCCCTGAATTTAGAGCCATTTCATACTCATTGAACATAATTTCCTTTAAAATAGCCCATACCTAGCAAAATGGACAGAATTGCACATACAGGCTCAAACATCACTTCATTACTTCAAATATCATCCATACAACTTATAAAGTTTTTTTACATGCATACATGCATCATACATATGCCCTAGTTTCATTGGTTACAGACACTAGCTTCTTGGAGAGGCTTACAAACATAATGCACTCCAGAAACATCAAAAGGCAGCTGCTGTGTGAGGCAGAAAGTACCAACACAAAATTTTGTAAATGTGCTCCAAAAATTATGAAAAACTCCATTTCAATAATAAACATATGGTAGTTTATGTACCTGAAATTGAACTACAAGTTTTAATTTCATTGGTCTCTTTCAAGATCACCTGAAATTTGGACAAAAAGGGTGATAAATTGCTTTGAAGAACTTAGTAAGGGCTTATCATTAAAACCTTAAATTCCAGCCATATACCAGAAATCAAAAGACACTTAAAAAAAAAAAATACAGCACATATATGCAAATATAGCCATCAAAATGAACAAACACACATAGCAACAAACATATATAATGCTGGCACCAAGAACACATTAGGGTTAGTCTATAAACATTCACATAATCAATATGTAATCACTATGGCAGCCCTCCTCAAGCTAAGCTTGGTCTTAGGAGGTCATTAGGTCTTAGTTCGTAATAACTTAGGCTCTAGAAACCCTTTCATAAGCTACCATTTTTGTGCATGAAAAATAGTAAGGTTGAAACCTTGTTCATGCACTCCCCCTTAACCTATACTTGGTTCATAGAGCTCTTTGCTCTCTTCCAAGCATAGTCTTAGCCTGATGGATGTTTGATCATCACCTCAAAAAAGTAAATGACCATGAAACATGAAGATAAACCCTCATCTTGGCTGTCAAAACCCAAAAACTCTAGGTAAAACTCAATAAACCCAAAACTAGGGTTTTTGTGCTCTTTGTTGAATTCTCTTGCTTTCTCTTGGTTTCTTTTGATTTCTTAAGCCATGGTGGATATGGAGGGCTATAAAAGATATCAAGGAAGAACCTTATATATTGGGGGCTGAATATGGAGGAAGAAATTAAAGAAGTGGCTAAGAAATGAAGATTTTTCTTCATTTATTCATCATTTTGACTTATGTCAAAAATATCTCATGGCACAGTTAAAATTTTTGTAACTTCAAGCTCACACTTGGACATATTTTGGCCAGCTAAATAGGGAGGGAAAATGATAGATTTTGACCTCTTTTAACCTTGTCAAAATCATTATAACTTTAGGCAAAAAGTTGGACACTTAAGCACCTTAGTTGTTATTATGCCATAAATGGCAATCTTTGCCTCTTTGAGCTCTTTGGTCGCCAACAATATCTTGAACTCCATCCATGCCCTTTCTTCATAATTTCATCCATGTCCTTTCCGTAGCCATCTTTAGAAATTTGTACAGTTGAGTACCCAACCTTTTGTAACCTTACAATTTAGTCCTTAGGCTATTTGAAAATTAGGCAATGTATTAATGGTTTCCTAAGGGCCAAAACTATCATTGTGTGTGCCACTTAAGGGCATCTATATTAAATACTTTACACTTCATTATTCATACAGTATGGTGAAAATTAATGCATATAAGTTTAGATCCTTATGTTATAATTTTCCCATGTTGTGAAGGTAGTAACATGGTGGAAGTAGGATAATGACTAGGACCTTCCATTTTGATAATCTACAACCTTATTTCTTATAGGTGTCATCAATTAAATGAAGGCTCTCATCATTTTCCATTATGTATTATTATTACCTATGAAGATTTGCCCAATAATTAAAGGTTTAACAAACGAGGTCCCAGGTAGACCTTTAAGAAACAAGGCCCTAAAATAAGACCATTGAAAGGGTTGAAAAAGTACCAGAAAAAATGAACGAAGGCCAATAGTGGCCATTAGGGTGATGACCCCGTGAAAGGCTGGTTAAAAGAGGTACAAAATGGCCAATGGGGCCCTGGCCCTAGTAAATATCTGAGGCTAAGCCAAAATGAAGCCAAAATGGTGATTGGAGCAAAAAATGGAAAAACATTTGACTTATCAAAATTTTTTGAAACATAACCTAAATATTCAAAATCCAAAAAAAATGAGCCATACCAATCAACTGAACTGCAAAAAAAATTAAAATATGGGCCAAAAGAGAAAATGAAGGAATTTTATCAAGACTTTACTAAATTTACAAATATAGTAGAATCATTAGAAATTACAAGTTCCTCTTTGGGACTACCATAAAACAACAAAGAAGAGCCATAAATTTGACAGTTGTGGAGGAGCGTAAATCAGATGATGGAATCTTTGTGAACCCAATGTAGATACAGGATAGGACGCACTATTACCACCTCATAAAAATGAGAGAATTACAAGTGTGTCATAATGGCTAAAAACCATTATATTGTGTAATTCTTACCATAGTGATTGAAGTGTGGGGGGATAAAAGGCAAGATCAACACCTCCTTAAAAGTGTTCCAAGTTGGTAACTTGGCCCCAAAGAAAATTCTTAAGGATTGCTTGTTTGTCAAGCAACCTATGGACTTTTTTGTAAGTTTTTGGAAATTCGGGTACTCAATTGCAAAACTCTAAAGAAAGAGACTTGGATAGTTATGGGAATGATATGAATGGTATGAAAGTGCTATTGGAGGACCAAATTGCTCATGGAGGACAAGTTTTGACAAAGCAAACACTAAAGGCTTAAGGACCTAAATGTCTAAATGTAAACCTTAAGGTGTTCAAGGTTTTGACTTAAGTCTAAGGGTGGAATTATGGGGTTATCCCACCATAAGGGAGGCAGCCAAGACTTAATGAATAGTCAAAAAATTTGGGTAGATCTGTACCAATGATTTTAAGACAAAGAAACTGATGGCCTAGGGCCTCATCGTTGTGAGTCATGATGACTGTTGAGGAGACTTCTAGGAGGAAGAACACCCGGAAGGTGGATCGCCCCAAGGAGAGTACCTGAAAAGCTGGTAAACAGGGTTAGGAGGCCCCCGGAGTGTTTTTCCGGGGGGGGAGCCTCCGACGCCCAAGTCAGTGGTGGCCGGAAGAAGGAGAAAGTCACTAGCTCAAAGAGAAAGGCAGAAAAGTCTCGCCTGGTATTTTCTCAGGGTGTGGGAGCTGTATATCCGGCCTGCCAACTTCCTGTCAAGTATTTATTTCCTGTATATATAGGAATACCTAGCCCGTTCAGATCATGACACGTGTGCGGTCGGATGCTCCTGAACGTCTGGGCGTAGGGGACAGATAGTTGGTAACTAGATGGCCTCGAGCCTTGTGCTGAGACGGGCCATGATATGATTCTGATGGCGTCTGCGCGTCAGGGCGACTTTTTACGTCTGTGGTGGGACGTGTCAGAGGCTTCCTTAAATGCTTCCTTAAATGCGCCTGCCGTACTCCCGAGGTCCCTGGGCGAGGTCGTCCTCTAGTTCGGACAGAGCCTCTTCGGGAAGCCTACCCTCAGTTCGGGGGTTCCCAGTTCCAGGGGGTTCCGCCTTCGGGGATATCATATTCGGGCAGCAATGTCTGGTGCCACTTTTCCGAAGGCGCGTTGTTCACAACCTTGGGGGGCGAATGGAGTCCTCAAGTTTTACTGGCGTGCCGAGGCTCGGAGCTCTCCGGCTATCTCCCGAGGTGCATGATTCCACCTATTCCCGGGAAGCGCCAGTTCTTCTGGCCATTGTTGTGGCAGGGTGTTCGGCCAGATTGAGGCGATAGCCTTTCGCTATCACATGCCCCCCTCTGGAAAGCCGAAGTGAAGACTTCGGTTTGCATCTCTTTCCGAGGTTGCCGTTGGGAGTCTTGTTGGGAAGCATAACCTGTTCCGAGGTCGCACCTTTTGCCCGAGGGTCTGGGCTGTTCAGCCTTGGCCTATTCTTTGGTGTCTCCGAGGCAAAGCCTGTACCGAAGATACACCTCTTGCCCAAAAGTCATGGGCTGTTCAGCCATAGCCTGTCTCTTGGTGTCCTCGAGGTGGCCTGCTTTTTATTTCTGCAGGTCTGATGGCCAAGCGTGTCAGACTGAGCGGCGCGTCTCCATTTCTCAGGGATGTCAAACGACGTGTCCCAATCAGGAGGCGTGTCCCGGTTTTCCAGGCACGTTTGGGGAGGCACGTCCCCCATTTCTGCGCAGCAGCTGACACGTGGCTTCTTGCCATTGGAGGAGAGGCGCGTCATTTACAGAGGGCGCGCCTTTTCGGGTGCAGCGGGCAGTTACGGCGACGGTTCGCCTCCAATGGGTACTTATGATGTTCTTTCGGTTACCCACCTTTGGCCTATAAATAGCCCATTCCATCATAAGTCCCACTTACTGTTTTTCTGCTTTTTTTCTGCTCTGCCCTCTGTTCTTGCGTTTTATCTTGCTTTCTGTGGCGGAGCTTCTTTAATCAGAGCTTTTTCCTACCAACTTTCACGACGGCGTCCTCAGGCAAATCTTTTGGTGGGTTTTGATTTCCAGAGTACTTGATTCCTCTGTTTTTCTGAGTTTTTCTGGAAAACTGTTGTTTTTTCCAAACTCGTCTTCTGAGTTTTTTCTGGAAACTACTTTCTTTTCCATCTCAAACTCTTTTTCATGTCTGCGATGCCTGTTCCCGAGAGCTGGAAACCTCTTCTGGCCCATCCTTGCTGTACCACCCCCGAAAAACTAGAGAGGTGGAAGAAAAAATTCTTTCTTCCATCTTACGCTGTGACCAGACTGCCTCGTTCTAGCCATTTTGCTTCTTCAAACCGTGGCGACGAGGTTACCGTCTTCCGAGCCCAACTGAAGGCCGGACTTCGGTATCCTCCCCCGAAGGTGGTTTGCGAGTTCTGCCAATTCCATGGCATTGCTGTGAACCAGCTTCCCCCGAACGCGTACTGCTATTTTAACGCCTACGTCTGCATGTGTGGCGTGTTCGGGATAGAGCCCCACTTCATCATTTTCATGCAGTACTACAAGCTCTATGTGGTCCCGAAGGGTGGCTTCTATTTTCTGCTGCCTCGGGGATCCGGGAGCAAAAAATTCACCTTCACCTTCGACACGAAGGATAGCTGGCGGGGGTGGCAGCCTATGTTCTTTTTCCTCAAGGTGGATAAGAACTGGTCTAATGTCCCGACCAGGTGGGCTCAGGGAGTGCTAAACGCAGACGTCGTTGATCCGAGGATGCTGCTGACCCCACCGTTGGCTTCCGTGTTCGCGGATTTCGACGCCCGCATTCGGGCAGTCGCTGACTGGGCTCCCGAGGTCTCTCCTCGTGCTCTTTACCCCTTTCCTATCAACTGGAGGTTGATGACCGAAGAAGTCCTTCGGGAGCTGAAAGTGGTTAAGGAGCACGTGACTGACCTCAATATGCCCGCTCCCGCCATCGCCGGGAAAGACTCCTGGCTGGTCAAGCTCCTTAAGGGGGAGACTTCTTTCGAAACTTTTGCCGAAAGTGAGTAATCTTCCATCCCTTTATACTTTTTCCTCGGACTTACGCTGATATTTCTTCTCTTTTTCAGAGATGGGCGATGGGGCTGCCGCTTATTACAAGGCCCTGTTTCCTGGTCAAGTGGAGAAGGGGGAGCAGACAAAGAAGGCGGCTTCCCGAAGAAGGAAGACGACAGGGGCGGGACCCTCGGCGAAGCGAGCTAGGAAGGCTCTCCAGCCTTCTCAGCCAGAGCTTTTGGAAGAAGAAGCTGGCGAAGACGCTGGTCTTGTTGAAATTCCACCGGCCGAGGTCCCCGCTACTTCCGCCGAGGTGCCTCCTCTCGACCTCGAGGCCCCCAGAAACACTGTAGTGGTAGAAGTACCCACCGCCGAGGAACGGTACCGGCAGAAGGGTAAGGGTCTTTCTTCCGAGGGGCCCGAGGATCCCGAGGACACTGTCTCCGAGGTTCCTCCAGGTATGCCTTTAGGCGAAGTTCAGCTCCTTTTCCTTTCGCGAATTATTCTTCTGCTCCTAACTTCCTTCTCACTTTCAGGGGAGCCTCTTACTGCTGGCTGGAGGGCCATTCATGAGAGGAAACGGGCCCTGCGCGATGCCACAATTCCTGAGGGGAAGATCCCCTTGGAGCCCTTTTGGACAATCACGGAGGATATGAATTTGTTCTCCGACGATTGTCCGAAGATGACCAAGGAGATTTGGAAGGGGATGACCACTGACGCCTCCTTCCGGGCCATTGCGGCGGCTCACCCGGGGGATAATACCCTCGCCGCAAAAGTCACCGAGCACACTGCTCAGGTATAGTCTTTACACTTTTTTCCCTCAATTTTCTAAGTGTTTAGACTTGTACTAACCTGGACTTTTGCCTTGCCGTAGCTGCTGGAGTACGCTGGTTATCTCCGAGTTCGGGTGGCCAGACAGGCTGCCTCCAAGGATGCGACTTCGCGGGAACTCAGTGAAGCGAAGGCTTCGCTTGCGAAGGTGATCGCCAGCAACCAGCAGCTGACAGCGGATTGTTCTCAGCAACTTGCTGCCGTTCGGGAGGAGTTCTCGAAGAAAAGAGAAGAACTTGAAAAGGACTCCTCCCGGAAGATTGCCGACCTCGGCGACCAAGTAAAGGGGCTGCTCGCCGCCAACGAAGATCTTGTCAAGGACAAGGCTACTTCTGACAGTCTTGCGTCGAGGTTGACGGACGAGAACAAGGCTCTTCAAGCCGAGGTCGAGGCTCTGAAGAAGGAGTCCGGAGAGATGCTGGGGATAAGCGAGCTCGAAGAGGAGGTTGCTGAGCTGAGGGACGAGGTCAATGTCCTTGGCATTCAAAAACGTACTTCTGATGACATGGCCAAGGTCACCTTTCAGGACGGCTTCTGCCTTGCTCGGCACCAGGTGCTGCAGAGGTTCCCAGATTTGGACCTCTCTTTTCTGGAGGGCCTAAATATTCCAGAGGGACCTCGGTGGCAGTGGTCCAAGGTCGAGCATCTGAAGCTTCCTGGTCTTCGTCCGCCCGGCTCTCCCTAGTTTGTTTTAGGGCTCCTCTTATTTTTCTCCTTCGTGCTCCTTCTTTGGACACTTCTTTTGTAAGGCAGCGTTTTGCTCTAAATGAACAATCTTTTCGGCTAAGTCCTTTCTTGCAAGTTTCTTCATTTCCACTGTCCCGAACACGTTTGCTTCAAGAGACTTTCGGAAAACCTGCAACCAAAGAAACTTTTTACCTTCCTTTGTCCCGAGCGTGCTCGCTCAAGAGACTTTCTGGCAAGTTTGTAAAAATATGGCTAAGTCTTTTGCAGGCTTTTTGTTTCCTTTTAACCCGAACATGTTCGCTCAAGGGCCTTCGGAAAACCTTCAGCCAAATTTTTCTGTTTTCCTATTGTCCCGAGCATATTTGCTCAAGGGACTTAGGAAAATTTTCACGAGATTGTTCATTCCCTTTTTCCCGAGCACACTCGCTCAAGGGTGTTCGGAAATTACCTCTGCTTTTGTTTTGGCGTGTACTTTTGCGAGATTTTTGCTTTCCCTTCTTCCCGATCATGTTCGCTCAAGGGTGTTCGGAAAATTTTCTCTACACTGATTATGCCGAGTACTTTTGCAAGATTCTTGTTTCCCATTTTTCCCGAGCATAGTGGCTCAATGGACTTCGGGAAGTCATATCTGCTTTTTTCGTGCGAGCACCTTCGCGGAATTTTGTCCTGGACAATTTGGTATACTTAAAATTTTTCTCAACGCCATTCTTCTCCGGACCATCTTGTACTTAGAATACTTTTTGTACAATATATTTCTTCCGCTCAACCTTAGGCGTAGAATTTTTTCAGGGCGTCTGAATGCCAAGTGTTTTTCAATTCTACGCCTTCGGCGTCGCCAAGCTTGTACACGCCTTTTCGTACTTCGGCGAGAACCAGATAAGGTCCTTCCCAATTTGCGCGAAGTACTCCGTGAGATGGCCTTCGGGGTGCAAAGTCGGCCTTTCGGAGAACGAGGTCTCCTTTTTTGATTTCTTTTGGCCTGGCTTTTAAGTTGATAGCCGCGGCCACTCTTTGCTGGAAAGCTTTTCTTCTCAGCTCGGCTATTTCTCTGTGTTCGGCCACAAGGTTGAGCTTAGTTCTCAGACCGAGGTCGTTTCCGCCTTCATCAAATACTTTCACCCGTATTGAAGGCTGAACTATCTCTACTGGGATAATGGCCTCTGTTCCGAAGACGAGTGAGAAGGGAGTTTCCCCTGTGGCTCTTCGTGGCGTCGTTCGGTAGCTCCACAATACACTTTGGAGTTCTCCTGGCCATTTCCCCTTGGCTTCCCCAAGTCTCTTTTTCAGGCCATCTTTTATGGTCCTGTTTGATACTTCCACCTGCCCATTGCTTTGGGGGTGAGCTACTGGGGCGAAGTGCATCTTTATTCTGAGGTCGCTGATGAATTCCTGGAATCCTTTGTCTATGAACTAGGATCCATTATCAGCTACTAGTACCCTCGGTATGCCAAATCTGCATACGATGTTTTTCCATACGAACTTCTGCACTTCTTTTGCCGAGATAGTTGCTAGTGGTTCTGCCTCTACCCACTTTGAGAAATAGTCCACTGCTACCACACAGAATTTCACGCCTCCGGGCGCTGTGGGGAGTGGCCCAATGAGGTCTATACCCCAGACTGCGAAGGGCCAAGGATAGTCTGCCGACGTTACCATTTCCGAGGGTATCCTCTGGATTTTGGCATGTCTCTGGCAACTACCGCACTTCTGGACGAACTGCCTTGCGTCCTTTCTCAGGGTAGGCCAGAAGTATCCTTGGCGGAGTATCACTGCTGCAAGGGCATCAGTTCCAATGTGCGAGCCGCACATGCCTTCGTGGACTTCTTCGAGGACCATCTCAGTATCCTCTTCGCCCACACATCTCTGCAGCGGATTTGCATATCCTTGCCGATATAACTCTTCACCAATCAGGAAGAATCTTCCGGCGCGTCTTCGCAGTCTTGCAGCATTGCCGGCGTCTTCGGGAAGCTCATTCTCTGCGAGGTATCTCTTTATGGGGTCCTTCCACCCCATTCCCGAGGTCGTTACGCTTAGCACGGAGATGCTTGGATGGTCTAGTACCTCGGTGTATGTTTTGGACTTCACTAAGCAATCTGCCTCAGTGTTATTCCGCCGGGGTACATTTTCGATCCGCACGGCGTCAAACTCTTGGATGAGTTTTGTTACCAGCTCGTGGTATTTTGCCAAGATTGGGTCCTTCGCCCCATAATCTCCTGCCGTCTGCCGAACTACCAGCTGGGAATCGCTGTGAGCCCTTAAGTTTCTCACGCCAATCTTTCTGGCCAAGCGTAATCCCGCTATGAGGGCTTCATACTCAGCCACATTATTGGTGACGTTGAAGCTGAACTTGATAGCCTTCATCACCTCTAGGCCTTCGGGTCCTCTGATAACTATTCCAGCTCCCTGGTGTTCGGACCCCGAGGCTCCGTCAACATGCAAGGTCCATTCTGGCTCACCTTCTTTCGGATCTGAGTGGTTCTCCTCAGTGGTGGGTATTTCGGCGATAAAATCTGCCAATGCTTGGGCTTTTATGGCCTTTCGAGGCTCATACGTGATTTCGTGTTCGCCAAGCTCTATGCACCACTTGGAGAGCCTTCCCGAATGATCAACTCTCTTCATAACATCCCGTAGTGGTAGACTACTTCGGACGATGATGGGGTGAGCCTGGAAATATGGTCGCAGTCTTCTTCCTGCAAGCACCAAGGCGTGTATAGCTTTTTGAAGCAAAGGGTACCTGACTTCGGCGCCATGCAGGGACTTGCTGACGTAGTAGACAGGCCATTGTTTCGGCCCTTCTTCTTTTATCAGGACCGAGCTCACGGCCTTTTCTGTGACGGTGAGGTACAGTACGAGGGGTTCTCCCTCCCGAGGTTGTCGCAGAGTCGGCAGGCTGGCCAGGTAGACTTTGAGTTCTTCCCAGGCCTTTTGGCAATCTTCATCCCAGGGATGATTGTTTCTTCCGAGGTCGCCTTCCATCTTTGCTGCCTTTGTGAGGACTTTGAAGAAAGGTCTACACCTATCTCCGTACCTGGAAATAAACCTGCTCAGAGAGGTTATTCTTCCGGTTAGTCTCTGCACGTCTTTAACTGTGGCAGGAGTTCGGAACTCAAGCAAAGCCTTAATCTTCTCAGGATTGGCGTCGATGCCTCTTTCGGATACCATGTACCCAAGGAATTTTCCCGACGTCACCCCGAAGATACACTTCTCGGGGTTAAGGCGAATCCCGAAGGCTCTGAGCTTTTGGAAGGTTTCCTCCAAATCTGCAACGTGGTAGCCGGGCAGCTTGCTTTTTACTATCATATCATCAACATATACTTCCATGTTTCTCCCCATTTGGTCTTTAAAGACCTTGTTCATCAGTCTCTGGTAGGTGGCTCCTGCATTTTTCAGCCCGAAGGGCATTCTGATATAGCAGTACGTTCCTCCCTCGGTGATGAAGGCAGTTTTCTCTTCATCTTCGGGGTCCATCCTTATCTGATGGTAGCCGCTAAAGGCATCTAGGAAGCTCAGGAGCCCGTATTTGGCCGTTGAATCTACCAGTTGATCTATTGGCGGGAGGGGAAATGAGTCTTTCGGGCAAGCATCGTTCAAGTTTCTGAAATCAATGCACATCCGGAGTTTGCTGCTACCTTCTTTTGTGGCAATGACCACGTTGCTTAACCATTCGGGGTATTTTACCTCCCTGATAACTTCAGCATCCAATAGGCGCTGGACTTCGGTTTTCACGAAGTTGCTTTTGTGGGCTGAGATGCTTCGTTTCTTTTGCCTGATAGGTTTTGCTTCCGGGCTTACTTTGAGGCTGTGCTGTATTATGCCAGGGTTCACTCCTGGCATGTCTTTCGGCGAGTAGGCAAACAGATCTTTATTTTTTAGCAGAAAGGATACAAGATTTTCCTTATCACCTTTGGCGAAGCTCTTCCCTATTCGGGTAGATTGTCCTGGGACAAGATCTACTGCTTCCGTTTCTGCTTCTGCGGGATCTCCTTTTTTGCCTTTCTCCTACGCCTTTGCCTCCACCGTTTGTGTAGAGCTGTTTGCCGGAGCCTTTCGTGTTTTTACAAACACCTTTCTTACCTCAGCTTGGTCGATGAAGACCTCCGCATCTCCATCCTTGGTGGCGAATGTGACAGTCAAGTACTTCACATCGGGGCGAATGTGCAGGTTCCCCTGAGTCTGCCTTCCAAGGATGGCGTTGTACGAAGACGGGACGTCCATGACGATGAATCTTGCCATTGTGGACACGTACAACTCAGCTGCTCCGTCTACCGAAGTGCCCTTCATCATCAAAGGGAGGTCGATCCATCCGAGGACGGGTAGTTCGGATGGCCCCACGCCGAAGGTGGGCGTGGTGACAGGTTTCAGCTCGCTGCTGGAGATGCCCAAGCTCGGCAGTAAGTGCGAGAATAGGACGTCAGCATTTGAGCCATCATCAAGCAACACTCTCTTGACATCCCAGTTCCCTATTCTCGCCATTATCAGCAGCGGGTCGTCGTGGGGGAAGACGACAGTGGAGCCATCTTTGCGAGCCAATTTCTTTGACGGACTTTGATACTCCATAACCGCATTTTCTCTGGCCTTCCGCTTTCTTTCCGAGGATGGGAGCCCCGTGGTGATGGTTTGGATGACCCCTACTGGAGGTGGAAGGCGCCTTTTTGGACTTCTGTTTCTCCGCCTGTCGGAGTCATAGTCCTCGTTTTCGGCCCTCTCTTCCTCCTCTTTTCTGCCCTTTGGGGAGGGCATCCGCAGGTACTTGCGAAGTTGGCCCTGTTTGATCAGCGACTCTATGTACTTCTTCAGCTGGAAGCAGTCTTCGGTGTCATGACCGTGGTCGCGATGAAACTGGCAGAACTTCTTGGCATTCTTCTTATTATCGGCGGCCATGGCCTTTGGCCGCCGAATCTGCGTCCCTTGCCTTTCCAGCGCCATGAGAATGTTGGTCCGTGTCGTGCTCAAGGGTGTGAAACTTTGAGGTTTCTTTCCTCGCATTCGCCGTAGTCGACCTGTATGTTCAGAAAGATGCCGAGCTTGCTGGCTGGACCCTTCGGCGCGGTGATGATCAGACTTCGGCCCCGCCATCCTCAATTCCTCGGCTGTCATGTGCTGCTCTGCCCTTCGGTAAAATTCTCCGAGGGTCTCCGGGGGGTTCTTTGAGAACTCGTAGAACAGCTGTGAGTCACGCCGAAGGCCCCGTGTCATAGCGAGGATGCGGATTTCGGGCCGGAAGTCCGGGACGCTGAGTGCTTCCCTGTTGAATCGTTCGACATAGTCTCGGATCGTCTCTCCGTTTCTCTGCTCTATGTCGAACATCTGTACAGGCATTTTGGCCGTCGGCCTGCTCCCAATGAACTGCTGGGTAAAGGCTGTGGACAACTCTTGAAACTCAGTGATAGTCCCTGGGGGCAACGAATTGTACCATGCTGTTGCTGGGCCCGTGAGGGTGACTTCAAAGCATTTGCACATGGTAGCGTCATCAGCTCCGTGCATTATCATGCTCCGCCTGTACTTCGTCAGATGGGCCTGTGGATCAGTCCGGCCATCATAGATCTCCAGCCTAGGCACTCTGAAGTCGCCTGGCATAGCTGCCTCAACGACGGTGTGAATAAACGGGGAGCCATCTTCGCATAATGCCCCCGACAGCCTGTCCCAAACGGGTTTTCTGGTCACTTGCTTCTCCACTCTGTCCAGCCGTGCCAATATCCTTTCCATAAGCGCAGTGGCGCTAGAACCATTTTCGCGGGAGGGAGATCGACGGCGCCTTTTCGGGGAGCGAGTTCGGCGCGGAGGGGTCAGGGCCCTCGCCTCGGGCGACGAACTGCTTCGCTGTGAGACTCTCGGTCGCTTGGACCCGGTTTGTCCCACAGGCCGTTTCCCGAGGGCTATATCTTCTGTGGATGATTCTCCGCGAGGATCTCCACTTTCTGAACTGCGGTGTGTAGACTTGGGGCTTCTCTCCCGAGGGCATGTTGATGAGGAGGGTTTCTGGGCCTGTGACTGCTGTGGCCATCTTCGGTCGATCTGCTGAGTCATTTCAGCAACGACCGAGCGCTGAAAGTCCCTCAAGAAGCTCATGGTGATTACCAGAGGGCGGTCCTCCTCTGGCGTAGAAGTCTCTGGGAGTGTCTGCTCAGCAGCCGGTTGTATCTCAGGCGCGGACGAGGACCTTGGGAGTCCCTTGTCCTTAGAACGCCGAGTCTCAACGACGGCAATCTGCGAGCGGGTTCCCACAGACGGCGCCAAATGATGGCCCAAGGCCTCATCGTTGTGAGTCATGATGACTGTTGAGGGGACTTCTAGGAGGAAGAACGCCTGGAAGGTGGATCGCCCCAAGGAGAGTACCTGAAAAGCTGGTAAACAGGGTTAGGAGGCCCCGGAGCATTTTTCCGGGGGGGGAGCCTCCGACGCCCAAGTCAGTGGTGGCCGGAAGAAGGAGAAAGTCACTAGCTCAAAGAGAAAGGCAGAAAAGTCTCGCCTGGTCTTTTCTCAGGGTATGGGAGCTGTATATCAGGCCTGCCAACCTCCTGTCAAGTATTTATTTCCTGTATATATAGGAATACCTAGCCCGTTCAGATCATGACACGTGTGCGGTCGGATGCTCCTGGACGTCTGGGCGTAGGGGACAGATAGTTGGTAACTAGATGGCCTCGAGCCTTGTGCTGAGACGGGCCATGATATGATTCTGATGGCGTCTGCGCGTCAGGGCGACTTTTTACGTCTGTGGTGGGACGTGTCAGAGGCTTCCTTAAATGCTTCCTTAAATGCGCCTGCCGTACTCCCGAGTTCCCTGGGCGAGGTCGTCCTCTAGTTCGGACAGAGCCTCTTCGGGAAGCCTACCCTCAGTTCGGGGGTTCCCAGTTCCAGGGGGTTCCGCCTTCGGGGATATCATATTCGGGCAGCAATGTCTGGTGCCACTTTTCCGAAGGCGCGCTGTTCACAACCTTGGGGGGCGAATAGAGTCCTCAAGTTTTACCGGCGTGCCGAGGCTCGGAGCTCTCCGGCTATCTCCCGAGGTGCATGATTCCACCTGTTCCCGGGAAGTGCCAGTTCTTCTGGCCATTGTTGTGGCAGGGTGTTCGGCCAGATTGAGGCGATAGCCTTTGGCTATCAAGCTTGTCGGTGAATCGACTAAACCTTTATGATCATCACCGATATATGCCATTGTCCCTTTGTCCAAGATATCAAGACTAAGCACAAGACATGGAATGTGTCACTCTCGTATAGCCCAATCTTTGGTTTCTTGATTACCGAGTAGACTAACTTAAACTGATGACATTGATATCATATATCAACTCATCAGAGCATGGCCATGCATTTTCTAAGTCTCACTCTATCAAGGGGCCCAAAGATATCACTCCCGTTACATAGGAGGGACAAATTCCATCTTGATCATACAAATCCCTCCGCATGATATGTGACATACCCAATGACCTCCTTAAAGTTCACTCAGTTACGAGCAACAAAGGAAAGTCTCAAAGTATGTGACTCACATGTAGGAAACTTTGATGATCTTAGGTCGAAGGACTACATATACCATGATCACTATGAGAATCACTTATGACACTCATATAACGATCCATGAAGTGTTCTCATGGTGGGTCGGTCCAGTACACAAGTTCTCCAACTTGTACTCATATGTACACTACATATCTCATATTAGTCTCCACATATGCTAGTCATTATGTATTATTGCAACCCGCTCCACAATAATACTAGACTAGGGACGTTTAAGAATATCATTATTCTAGGGTTACAATTATGTTTATTATGTTACGCAGAAACAAAACAACAAACATAATTGCTGGATTAATGCCTCAATAAAATATCATGACTCAATGTGCAAAAATACAATCATCTCATGATTGGCTTTTTTTGGGCACAACCCTAACAAAGCATTACTCAAATTTTCACATACTTGTCTCATTTTTTGTACACTCTATGTACATGCATACATGCACTACATAATGGTCTTAAACCAGCTAAATACAGACCCTAAGTTACATGAGTACCTAAGACACAATGGACTCCAGAAACAGGATGTTGTACAGATGCTGCAAAACACAATCAGCACCATCACTAGAATACCAAATGTGCTTCTAAAGCCACCAAAAATTTCTAGATCATAACTAGAGACATGGAAGTCCATGTACCAGAAATTTCAAATCAAAACTTAAACCACAAAGGTCCATTTGAATGTGATCTTTCTACTGGACCTAAAATGGCAGAATTGAGGGGAATAAGTTTCATTGTGAAACTTAGTATGGGAAACATTTAGTTTCCTAAGTAAATGTGACCCTCATTAAAACCTACATCCAAAAAAAGTAAAACACAAAACAACAATGCATATATACAAGACACAACAACCAAATGCTATAGCCATTCACAACCAACAAACACATGAAATGCAGCAACAACATAAACCATAGGTTAGTCCATAAAACATGCAATAAACTTAAGTAAATCACTCTGGTTGCCCTCCTTAAGCTTAAGTTTAGTCTTAGGAGAGTTTTAACACTATTTAGTACTAACTTTGGGCTCTAGAATCCCTTCAATTCACTACCATCACTGTGCACTTCACACTACATCACAAAACCTTTAATAAGAGCATTCCCCTCACTAAGCTTGGTTCATCAAGCTCATGGGTCTTTTCCAAGCTTAGCCCTAGCTCCCTGGATGCTTGAAAATATAGTAAACAATCCATGAGAGCAAGAAAATCCTTAGCAAAGTGAGTAGGCATTACTTGATGGGGTGGCCATTCAGGATCTTCACTTATCATAAGAGTTTGAAATACTTATTCACGAAGAAGGATTTAAACATGAGGCAACATCAGTGGATTGAATACATAAAAGATTATGTTTGTTCAATTGAGTATTGTGCTGGAAAAGGGAACATTGTAGCAGATGCGTTAAGCTAGAAATACATAGGAGTGATCCTATCTAAGGATCAGGTTACTAATTCCTCAAAATGAGCTTTGGGGGATTGTTTCTTGGCTTTGTATGAATGTTAGCGAAACCAAGAGAAATCCTTAGTCTACATTTTGGAAATACAATCAACTTGGTTAGTCAGAGTTAAAGATGCTCAAATGAAAGATCCATTGTTGAAGAAAATTTCAGGACAAGCGAAGCTGTGTATTGTAGATAAGGAATTCCAGTACAAGGGTGGAATGTTAGACCATAGAGATCATCTCTATATATTGAATGTGGAAGGACTTAGGCAGCAAGTCCTATAGGAAGGACATAGTAGTACTTTAAATGTTCATCATGGCATTAGTAAAATGTATCATGACCTAAAAACACATTTCTGGTGGCTAAGACCCAAAAGGGATGTAGTAGGACATGTGGAAAAGTTTTTGACATGCCAAATGGTTAAAGCTGAACATCAGAAACCACCAGGCACACTTCAGAGTTTACCATGTCTAGTGAGGAAGTTGGGGTCCATTACTATGGATTTCCTAGTAGGATTGCCAAATACCTAAAGTTAGCATGATGCTATATGGGTAGTGGTTGATCGGCGGATGAAGTAGGCACACTTTATCCCTATCAGGATCACTTATACATTAGGGAGATTGGCTCAGTTGTATCTCAAGAAGATTGTGAGACTCCATGGTATACCAGATCAGATTATATCTAACATAGATCCTAGGTTTGTGTCATGGTTTTGGAATGCTTTCCAGGAGGGATTAGGAAGCAAGCTTAGTTTCAGTACCGCTTTCCATCCTTAAACTGATGGACAATCTAAAAGAGTGATCCAAACTTTGAAGGATAAGTTGTGTATACATGCTATTGATTTCAGAGATGACTGGGATCAGCATTTACCATTCATTGAGTTTGCTTATAATAACAGTCATCAAACTGTTATTGGTATGGCACCATATGAGGCTTTATATGGAAGACGGTGCATGATGCCGCTTTGTTAGGCTGACCCTTCAAATAGAATCATTGTTGGACCTAAAATCATAGCTAATACCACAGCTAAGGTTAAATTGATCAAAAAATGAATTAAAGTTGGCAATGACCGGTAGACTAAATATGCCAATTTGAGAAGAAGAGATTTAAGTTTTGAAGTTGGGGGCAAAGTACTTCTCAAAGTGTCACCCATGAAAGAAGTTACCCATTTTGGGCAGAGGGGTAAGTTAGCCCTAGGTGTTGGGTTTTGGGAGCCAAATAATGCAGCGGAATTTAATCGAAACCCTACAGGATCCAAGTGAAACAGGGTAAACCGGGTGTTCAAAAATTTTCATACGTAATTTTCGGTTGAGATCTCTCACTCAACTATAGAGTCGAATCACAAAACCTGAACAGTTGACGTGTTCAAGCTCTCTATGGTATCCACACGAGCCTCTCAGGATCACCAAGCTTCCACCACATCCGGGCAGATACGTTTCTCTTGCACTCGCAGTGCTACCTTGCATCCTCTAAAGAATTGCAAGGGAAGAGTGCGGCTGCCCTTTTGGGAGGCTAAGGCAAGAAGCTGCAAATTTCTCACTAAAAGTTGTATTTATAATGAGGCTCAACTTCTAGTCCTAATGGGTTTCAAAGCCCTAATCCAATTAGGCTTCAATTTAAGGCTTAATAATGGCTCAACTTTTAGGCCCATTATTAATATGAAATTATTGCGAAACCATAACCCAAATAATTAGCCCATGCACTCTAATGATCCAAATAGCTCTATGTGTGCAACCCAATAGGCTCTTACCACATTGGAAATGATCATAAATCACATTTATGATCATAAGCAATGAGCAGTGTCTAGCAACACATCATTGCTACCCAAGTGACAAGATTGTCGGTGATTTGACTAAACCTTTATGACCATCATCGATATATGCCATTGTCCATTTGTCTAAGATATCAAGACTAAGCACAAGACATGGAATGTGTCACTCTCGTATAGCCCAATCTTTGGTTTCTTGATTACCGAGTAGACCAACATAAACTGATGACATTGATATCGTATATCAACACATCCGAGCATGGCCATGCATTTTCTAAGTCTCACTCTATCAAGGGGCCCGAAGATATCACTCCCGTTACATAGGAAGGACAAATCCCATCTTGATCATACAAATCCCTCTATATGATATATGGCATACCCAATGACCTCCTTCAAGTTCACTCAGTTACGAGCAACAAAGGAAAGTATCAAAGTATGTGACTCACATGTAGGGAACCTTGATGATCTTAGGTCAAAGGACTACATAGAACATGATCACTATGAGAATCACTTATGACACTCATATAACGATCCATGTAGTGTTCTCATGGTGGGTCGGTCCACTACACAAGTTCTCTAACTTGTACCCATATGTATACTACATATCTCATATTAGTCTCCACATATGCTAGTCGTTATGTATTATTGCAACCCGCTCCACAATAATACTAGACCAGGGACGTTTGAGAATATCATTATTCTAGGGTTACAATTATGTTTATTATGTTACGCAGAAACAGAAAAACAAACATAATTGCTGGATTAATGCCTTAATAAAATATCATCACTCAATGTGCCAAAAATACAATCATTTCATGATTGGCTGTTGGGTACAACACTAATACTAGGTACATTGGACCCTATGAAGTTTTGGAGAAGATAAGAAAGGTTGCTTATTAGTTGGTGTTACCACCTAACTTATCCCAAGTGCATAACGTGTTTCATGTTACTCTTCTAAGAAAATGCACAGTGCATCTAGGACAAGTAATTAATCCTTCAGTGGTACCCATCCAGGAAGACATGACTTATGAAGAAAAAGCCATTCAAATACTTGATAGGCAAGTCAATAAAACCCAAACCAAGTCGATTCCAATGGTTATGATCCTTTGGTCTAACCATAGTGAAGAAGAAGCTAACTAGGAAATGGAGCAAGATATGCTGAAAAGATATCCATTGTTTTTCCAAAGTTGCAGCAAGATTTGGAGGACCAAATTCTAGAAGGAGGGGAGAATGTTATGGCTCTCCTAGCTGAAGGCTTGTGTGAAGAAGGTGAAGTGCTTTACATCAAGTTTGAAACCTTAATTCAAGTTCACACTAAGTTCCAAGGAGATTAAGCCCTATATAAGGTTTGGGGGTAAAATGGTAATTTTGCATCCTAAATAGTCGGGCTCGATTTCAAGTGTTGAAAATGAGTTTTTATAACCTAATTTTTAACTTTAACCCAAACTTAGTTAAAATAAACAAGATTTGACCAAGTTTGAGTAAGGTTATCTAAAGAAGAAGACTTATTTGTAAATTTTTAAATTCTTGGATGGCTTCATGGTTAAGTGGCGTATAAAAGTAGTTAAGGAGGAAATGGCTGCCATTTTCACCTTCAAACCCGAGCTCACCCTTCTCTCTACCAATTTTATGTGATTCCAAGCCCAAAACCAAGAGTTTTTTTTATAGAAATCGAAGGGACCAAGGATATAGAAGCTATGGAAGGCTTCTTTCAAGAATGATTTAAAGTTCCTGAAGCTTAGAACTGAGTTTTCCACTATCCCCAATTTTTTATGCAAGGTAACACTTGAGTACTTGGTGAATCATTGTTTATTAGATGTTTGGAAACTTGGGTTTTAGTTAGAAGGTAGATATTATGTAATTTGTGCATTTGGTTGCTTGGTACTAGGTGCAGCTTTATAGAACTTGAGTTCTTGAGGAAGAGTTAGTTGTTTCTTGCTTGTGAAGTAAAGTTAAGGTAAGGGAGTTGTGTTTTCAAGTTCAATTGATGCTATTGGAATGAGTGTACTTGATGAATTCAAGTAGTTCTAGCAATAGCATTAGTTAGTGGGCAAGGTTGAATTATGGTGGACTACGAGGTTTGTGGTGATTGGAACGATGTTATAATGCATCATAGGTTGGCTTAGGATGGTTGGTTGTGATCTATGCAACATGTTTTTACAAGTATGTGAAGTTTGGAGGCTATCCATGCATGTTTGATATGTTTGGAAAGTGTCCAATGTTCATAGTAGCGAAATTGGAAATTTTCTGGGTTGTTGTAGGTATTGGCAACGTGTCACCAACTGTTGCCAGTGCCCGTGACATGTCACCAATCGTTGCTAGTACTCGTGACGTGTTGCCGTTACCACGAAAATTGGTAGTTCGTTACTAAATATGGTGACACGTTGTTAGGACCATCTCCCAGTGCTTGGCCCAGGCCAGGAATACAAAGGAAATGTAATAAAATGTAAAGGAAACATGAAAGACTTGATTTAAAATGTGAATAAGGGCGTAAGTGCAAAACCGAGAAAGTTTGGGACTCAATTGCACATGAAAACCATTTATGTTGTTGATGCCGAGAAAAAATTTTAGGAACTACTTTTTGTTACCCACTCTGAGGTAGTCCAGTTAGGGTGCCAAAATTGTGCATTTAGACTCCCATGATTGGTAAGGTTCTGTAAGCCATCAGAACACTACCCTTAGTGTGCATACCCAAGTGGTCATCTTGGGCACTATGTAAACACGTGCATATTGGTCCAACCATCACACACATATTCACATTTCATGCACACCATGGCAGCAAAGAAGGAAAACACTAGCACAAGTCTTAATCTTGGCTACCACACATTAGGCAATCTTGTAAAGTTCAAGTGACCAGCCACTGCACCTGTAACTTCCACTAATAAACTGTATCATTATTGCCATGTAACCCCATGTTTTCTTTCCTCCATTATCAATTAGAGACTTATATCAAACCAAAGAATTTTATTTTACATCAATAGCCCACCTATGGACCAAGTTATGGATTTTTGAACTTGGTTACAAAATTCTGACCAAAATGAACAGTAACTTAGCCAACTTTGCAAGATCATATCTTTGGGTACAGGGCTCCAAATTCAGAAATTCAAAATCTCAGTTCAACCTATAGATGTTATCTAGGTGTGGTAGAAATTTGATACCAAGATACCTTCTACATGGGAAGATATATAACTTTAAGTGCAGAGTCAAAATTCTGGTCACTTCATGACCATTTTGCCCATATAAAATTTCATAATGGTGCAAACACTTCATTCACATGGGGAAAGCCCTCCAAGGCTACCCCATATATGTCCAATACACATAGAAAATATATTCCCTTGCATTCACACTTAGACAGCTTTGCACCACATCATTCACACTTAGACAGCTTTGCACCACATCACTTATATAGCTAAAACATTACCCAAATGTTCACATACTTGTCTCATTTTACATACACTACATGTACATTAATACATTCACTAGAATATGGTATTAACTCAGCTAAATACACACCCTAAGTTACAGGAGGTCCTGAGACACAATGGACTCCAAAAACAGGATGCTGGACAGCTACTGTGCAACACAATAAGTACCACCATTAAAAATACCAAATGTGCTCCTAAAATTATCAAAATTTCCAGATCATAACTAGACATATGGAAGTTCATGTACCTGAAATTTGAGATTAAAACTCAAACGAAAAGGTTAGTTTGAAGGTGATCTTTCAGCTGGACCTGAAATGACAGAATTGAGGGGAGTAAGTTTCATTGAGAAACTTAGTAAGGGTAGCACTTGGATTCAATAGGCAATGTAACCATCATTAAAACCTGAATCCAAAGACACTAAAAAAAAACACAATGCACATATACAAGATATAGCAACCAAATGGAGCAGCCAAACACAAACAACAAACACATAAAATGTGGCAGCAACATATACCATAGGTTAGTCCATAAAACACATAATAAACATAACCAAATCACTATGGCAGCCCTCCTCAAGCTAATGCTTGGTATTAGGATGATTTTAAAAGTAGTTAGTACTAACTTTGGGCTCTAGAAACCCTCACTTTACTGCCATCATTGTGCACTTCACACTAGGTCACAAAACCTTCAATAAGTGCACTCCCCTCACTAAGCTTTGTTCATCAAGCTCATGGCTCTCTTCCAAGCTTATCCCTAGATCCATGGATGTTTGAAAATTTTAGAAAACAACCCATAAGAGCAAGAGAACCCTTACCAAAGTGGGTAGGCCGAAAATCAAGCTTGATCCTTGAAGTATCAAAGAAATAGCTCGAGTTTGCTTCCAATTGCTTCCTTTTGCCTTCAATTTCAATCAATTGCAAGTTTGAAGGTGTGGTGGCAATAGAGGAAGCATGGCTGTGTTCTTGGGCTGGGGGAGGAAGAAAATGAGAGAGGGATAAGTAATTTGGCCACCTAAATGGCCTTAAATGAGCTTAAGGGCACAAAACACACTTAACAAGCTTAACCTTGCTTTATGTCATTATCTTTCTCACTAATTATGGTTTCTTTGTCTTAAACTCATTGTTACACATGTGCCCAACATTTTTGACTAATTATCAAGTCTTAGCTGCCTCCCCCATGGTGGGAAAACCCCACAATTCCACCCTTAGACTTAAGTCAAAAGCTTGAACACTTTAAGGTTTACACTAGGACATTTAGGTCCTTATTGCATTTAGTGTTTCCTTTGTCCAAACTTGTCTTCCATGAGAAATTTGGTCCTCCAATAGCACTTTCATACTATTTATATCCTTGCCATAACTCTCCAAGTCTCTTTCTTGAGAGTTTTGCAATTGAGTACCAGAATTTCCAAAACCTTTCAAAAAAGTCCATAGGTTGCTTGACAAACAAGCAATCCTTTAGGCTTTTCCTGAGGGCCAAGTTACCAACTTGGAACACTTTTAAGGAGGTGTTGATCATGCCTTTTACCCCTCACAATTCAATCACTTTGTTGAGAATTACATAATATAATGGTTTATAGCCATTATGACACACTTGTAATTCTCCCATTTTTTGAGGTGGTAACACTTTGAGTACTCTTTCAGATGCTAATTTCAGCACTAGGAATTGTAGAAGGGCTTATGCGAGCCATGCAATTATTTGGAGCCTTTGGGCTAGCATTTGCCCATTTTTAGTGCCATTTGGCACATACCTGGCTAATGCATGTTTCCACCCAAAATTAAGCCATCATTTCAGGTTAACCTTCACCCTTGCAAGGCTGAAATGAGTTCTTGAAGTTCATGGTGAGTTGCTGCCAAAATCTTGCCAATTTGTTGATGAATTGAAGCTTGGAAGAGAAATCAAGCTTGGATTCCTCATTTTCGGCACTTGGCGACATCACCATTGAAGTTACAAGCTTGGTCTTGAGCATTCAAGTACAAACTGAGAACTCAAGCTTGGATTTGAGGTAGGGTTCATGTTCTACCTGATTTCTTGGTAAATTTCCATGAATAAGTAGTTAATGGTGGCTAAGTGATAGTCAATTTATGCTATATGATCTTATTTTGCTAGATGGGCATGTAGTGACCTTTCGGGTTCATGTTATTGGGCTAGCTAGTCGATAGTAATGGCAAGCATCTAAAGTTCTTAGTGAGTTGGGCCGGCTTTCTAATGAATTTGGAGCTTTAGTGGATTTGGTGAACTTTTGGGTTGCTTGAAGTGCAAGATTGTACAATGATGCTTGCTAGTGGCCTCGGGCGAATGTGAACTTGTGGTGTGTGTGTGTGTGCTAACCCATAGTAGATAGTATTTATGCATATATAGTGTTTCGGCCATTATATGTATATGTTGTATCTTGGTGTTTTGATGTTTTTCTTGCAGGTTAAGTAAGCTTTGGGGAGGTTAAGTCTTGGACTTAACTAAATAGACTCAATTGTGAGTTGTTATGAATCCTACTGAGTATTTGTACTCATGCCCATATTATTGTGTTTTAGGTAAGGACATTGAGCTTGAGTGAGATTGCTTGTACTTGCTTACTTGTGTGTGCTAGTAGTACACTTAGTGTACAAGGTATGTGCCAACTACATGCTTGGCTTGAATATGTGTATTTACAAGTCTTATAGTTTTCGGCCGAAACTTATGCTCTAAGTTTTGCAAGCTTGTGTAGTTGTGGGACTGTCTAGGTTGCAAGATGGTTGTGTGGACCATGGCATTGATTGTGGTGTTCACCTTTATGGTGATGAATATGGTCATAGGGCTAGTGCTTCAGTGTGTGCTTCTGTATTGCACACTTAGGTACCTTCTTGGGGAGTAAGGAAAAACTTGGACTGTAATATAATCTTGACTAATATTTTGGACATGTAGCATCCTTGGTGTGTTGCCAAGTACGAGATTCTTGGTTATAGGCTTTTGTGTACATATGTAGCCTCGGTTAAGTTGGATTTGATTGTACATATGTTGGATGCTTGTATGACAAGTTATATTATGGTTATGAGATAATGGATGTGCTTTATGAAGTTAAACCTCTTATGTACTATACTTGGCCAAAAGCTCACATGCATCTGAGACTTGGTTTTCAAACCTTATTGAGTTATGGGCTTCTTGGTTGCCATGCATTGAAATAGTACACTTGATGAGCACACACATCCTAGACACTAAAGGAAATAAGTGTTTGCCTTGCTTGTTATGCAAGTTATTGAGTTACAGCCTTGCTTGTGATGCAAGTTAGTGGTTGGGCCTTACCTTAAGTTGCAAGTAAACGTTCTAAACTTCACAAGAGCCTCTTGGGGCATTCCCTCCCAGCTTAAGAAAATAAGGCTTAAATTTACCTACCAGAAAGTTGGCTGAAATTAAAAGCAGTTAACAACACTTAGAAAGACATTTGCTTAATAACTATCTGGGTAGTATTTGGTGAGTGGCACTGAGTCTGCATGGGCTGGGGCCTGTGTGGGGTGTGACATAGGTCGCCACAGGTAGAATGACTAAAATTTTCTAGTTTTTGCCAAAGAGGTTGTGGGAAGACCTAAGGTGGTTCTTGGGGTACCTTGGGGTCCAAGCATTCCGGGGTACTCTGAGTCTTCCAAAATTCCTTCGAAACCTATGAGCTTCCTTGAGTTTTATAGTTGCTTTTACCATAAGCAAAGAAACTAGTTTTAAATGATCACAACTAACTATCACTAGCTTGGGTGAGAGGTTTAGAACCCTTCGCGATCTAGCCATGCCATTAGCAACGAGGTTGCAAGGTGAAACCTTAGTGCACCTAGTCTACAATGGTCCCACCATAGTGCCCCTACACATCATAAAAAAGAGAGGTTCAACTGGTGATTTATCACTAGTTAGGTTGGCAAGCTAAGCTTGCCAGAGGACAAGGCTATGCCTTGTAGTTGAAGGACAAGGATGAGGACAGGTCCCAAGGGACCTAGGTATATGCATTTATTAGTCCCTTAGGTTGTATGAGCTCACAGCAAGTTACATATGTTCTCACAGCTAAAATGAAGACTGTTATTGAGAATTTCTAAATTCTCACTCCCTAGTTATGTTTTGCAGATTCTGAAGTTGTTGGGCCGGGTAACCACTGAGGGTTATCGTCGTAGTTTGCTTTTGTTCCAGGTATTTCACTTGAGAATCTTTATGACTCTAGTCTACTTGGGTTGCTTGTTGGTTAAGTGACAGTGCTAACTATAGTCTTCATTTGGCCGCAGAGCCTACTAACACGTGGACAAGGACTTTTTTGACTTGCCACTAGGGCTTGCATCCAAGGTGGGAGTTAGTTCAAGAAGATCTTAGTTGAGGCTTGTATACATAGTACTCCTAGTTCCCTCCATTCTCTATGTTTTGAGGAGTCCTACACTCTAGGGTTGCTCTTAGGTAAAGGCATTAGTCTACTTTATATATGAATGCTCCCACATAGTTTTTGTATGTAGTAAACTCACATAAATGTTGATTTTGTATGCTTTGGCTATTTGAACTCATTTTTTATGGAAAGATTTTGGCCAAGTCAATGTTTTGTGGATTTTGTTAATCTAAGTCAAAGTATAAAGAGCATGCATTTTGCATATTCTAGGTTAATCAACTAATATCACAAAGTTTTAATCCACGCACATATATAGCAAGCCAATTACAACCACCATGAGACTAGCTTTCACAGGCTTTGTTGGCAAGGGCCAAGGATGGCCGTGTCATGTAAGGACACAACTGACTTGGATGGTAATGTGATTACCTTTAAAGGAGGATTAGTTGCAAAAAGTTTCAAGCAAATTCATGCTATTGACTATGATGAAAAATTTTCACTAGATGCCATGCTTAAATCCATCATAATATTGTTGGCTATTATTGTACACTATAATTATGAAATATGGAAAATGGATGTCAAAACCACTTTCCTTATTGGAAAGCTACTTGAGGATATGTAAATAACACAACTTAAGGGTTTTGTCACTCTAGAAAATGCCAATAAAGTGTGCAAGTTGCAAAGGTCCATTTATGGGCTGAAATAGGCTTCTCAGAGCTAGAATCTTCATTTTGATGAAGCAATCAAAGAGTTTGGTTTTATAAAAAATGAAGATGAACATTGTGTCTACAAGATGGTTAGTGGGAGCACTATTCTCTTCTTGGTGTTGTATGTAGATCACATACTACTAATCGGGAATGACATTCCTGAGCAGTAGTTTATAAACGCTTGGCTGGGAATATGTTTCTCTATGAAGGACTTGGGTGAAGTGGCCTATGTGTTAAGGATGAAGATCTATAAAGATAGATCTGGAAAATTGCTCAATTTAAGTCAAAGTACATACATTGATAATGTGCTAAAGAGGCTTAGCATGCAAGACTCCAAGAAATGATTCCTGCCCATGTCAGATGGTGTAACTCTTTCTAAAGCTCAATGTCTGAGTACGCCCAACGAAAGAGAGCGCATGAGTAAGATTTCATATGTCTCAACAATTGGATCTATCAGGTATGCCATGACTTGTTTTCATCCTAATGTCTCATATGCCTTGGGCATGACGAGCTGGTACCAATCAAACCCCCATGAGAGTCACTGGACAATTGTTAAGAACATCCTTAATTACTTATGAAGGACTAAGGATGCATTCTTGGTCTTTGGAGGCGAGGATGAGCTTGTTGTAAGGGGGTTACACTGATGCTAGCTTTCAATCTAATAACGATGATTTCAGATCACAATCTGGTAATGTGTTTTGCATTGGTGGTGGTGCTGTGAGTTGAAAGAATTCAAAGCAAGAGACAATAGCTGACTCCACAACAAAATTTGAGTACATTGTTGTCTCTGATACAGTGAAGGAGGCTGCTTGGATCAAGAAGTTTGTCACAGAACTTAGAGTGCTTCGGAGCATTACTAACCCAATATAGCACCATTGTGACCAAAATAGAGAAATCGCATAGGCTAAGCAACCTCAATCTCACCAACAATCCAAACACATACTCCGACGTTATCACCTCATTAGGCAGATCATCAAAATGGGTGATGTGAGGATATGCAGGACTTCGATAGACAGCAACATTGCTCATCCACTAATAAAACCCCTTATGCAGCAGAAGCATGATAGTCATTCTAGGTCTATTGGTATTAGATACATGGATGATTGGATTTAGTGCAAGTGGGAGATTGTTAGTGCTGTGCCCAAAGCCAATCATGAGATGATTGTATTTTGCACATTGAGTTGTGATATTTATTGAGGCATTGTTATAACAATTGTGTTTATTGTTTGTTTCAACATAATGTAATCAAACGTAATGATATTCTTCAATTTCCCTGGCCTAGTATTATTGTGGAGTGGGTTGCAATTATACATAAAGACTAGCATATGTGGAGACTAATATGAGATATGTAGTCTGTTACCCACTCCGGGGTAGTCCAGTTATGGTGCCAAAACTGTGCATTTAGACTCCCAGGATTGATAATGTTCTGTAGGCCATCAGAACACTACCCTTAGTGTGCATACCCAAGTGGCCCTCTTGGGCACTATGTAAATACATGCATATTGGTCCAACCATCACACACATATTCACATTTCATGCACACCATGGCAGCAAATAAGGAAAACACTAGCACAAGTCTTAGTTTTGGCTTCCACACATTAGGCAATCTTGTTAAGTTCTAGTGACCAGCTACTGCACCTGTAACTTCCACTAATAAACTGTATCATTCTAGCCTCATAACCCCATGTTTTATTTGCTCCATTATGAAGTGGAGACTTAGAGCAAACCAAGAATTTTTTTTTTACATCAATAGCCCACCTATGGACCAAGTTATGGATTTTTTAAGTTGGTTACAAAATTCTGACCAAATGAACAGTAACTCAGCCAATTTTGCAACGTCATATATTTGGCTACAGGGCTCTAAATCCAGAAATTATAAATCCCAGTTATCCCTCTAGATGTCCTCTAGGTGTGGTCAAAATTTCATACCAAGATTCATTCTACACAGGGAGATATTAAACTTTAGGTCCAGAGTCAAAATTCTGGCAACTTTTGGACCATTTTGCCCATACAATTTTTCCAAACCATGCAAACACTTCATTCACAAGGGGAAATCCCTCCAAGGCTATCCCATATATGTCCATTACACATAGGAATTATATTCCCTTTCTTTTAACAACTTTATATGGTCAAAACAGAATTTACAAGTAAGCCGCCCATCATTCACACGTAGGCAGCTTTGAACCACATCACTTACATAGCCAAAACATTACTCAAATGTTCTCATACTTGTCTCATTTTACATACACTACATGTACATGCATAAATTCACTATAATATGGTCTTAACTCAGCTAAATACACACCCTAGGTTACAGGAGTTCTTGAGACACAATGGACTCCAAAAATAGGATGTAGGACAGCTGCTGCACATCACAATAAGTACCACCATTAAAAATACCAAATGTGCTCCTAAAATCACCAAAATTTCCAGATCACAACTAGACATATGGAAGTTCATGTACCTGATATTTCAGATCAAAACTCAAAACAAAAAGGTTAGGTTGAAGGTGATCTTTCTGCTGGACCTGAAATTACAGAATTGAGGGGAGTAAGTTTCATTGAGAAACTTAGTAAGGGTAACACTTGGATTCAATAGGCAATGTAACCATCATTAAAACCTGCATCCAAAGACACTAAAACACAAAAACCACAATACATATATACAAGATATACCAACCAAATGTAGCAGCCAAACACAAACAACAAACACATGAAATGTGGCAGCAACATATACCATAGGTTAGTCCATAAAACATGTAATAAACTTAACCAAATCACTATGGCAGCCCTCCTCAATCTAATGCTTGGTCTTAGGAGGATTTTAACACTAGTTAGTACTAACTTTTGGGCTCTAGAAACCCAGAAATTCGCTGCCAACACTGTGCACTTCACACTAGGTCACAAAACCTTCAATAAGTGCACTCCCCTCACTAAGCTTGGTTCATCAAGCACATGGCTCTCTTCCAAGCTTAGCCCTAGCTCCATGGATGTTTGAAAATTGCAGAAAACAACCAATCAGAGCAAGAGAACCCTTACCTTGATGGGTATGCTGAAATTGGAGCTTGATCCTAGGTGCACTCAAGCAATAGCACCAAATAGATTCCAATTGTGCTTCCTTGACTTCAATTGCAAGTAGTTTTGAGTTTGAAGGTATGGTGGCTATGGAGGAAGTGTGGAGGAGAGGGCTGGCTTTTCTTTTGCTGGTGGAGGCCGAAATTTAGAGAGCAAAGGTGGTCTTGACTACTTAAATAGTCAAAAGTACACTAAACACACTTAAGTAGTCTTAACCTTGTCTTATGTCATTTTCCTTGCTACAAGACTATGGTTTCTTAGTCTTAATCTCTTGGCCCACATTTGACCATCCTTATCTTCCTTTAGCAGCCCTCCTTATGTGGGATAACCCCACAAAACTTCCATTTGACTTAAGTCATAGACATACACATCTTAAGGTCTACATTAGAACACTTAGGTCCTTTATGCCTTTTTGTGTTTTCTTTGTCCTTAGTTCTCTTCCATAAGCAATTTGGTCCTCCAATAGCACTTTCATACCATTCATATCCTTCCCATAACTCTCCAAATCTCTTTTGTGAAAGTTTTGCAATTGAGTACCCGAATTTCCAAAATCTTACAAAAAAGTCCATAGGTTGCTTGACAAACAAGCAATCCTTAAGGCTTTTCTTGGGGACCAAGTTACCAACTTGGAACACTTTTAAGGAGGTGTTGATCATACCTTTTACCCCCCACACTACAATCACTATGGTGAGAATTACACAATATAACGGTTTTTAGCCATTATGACACATTTGTAATTCTCCCATTTTGTGAGGTGGTAACATAGTCTACATATGGGTACAAGTTGGAGAAGTTGTGTACTAGACCGACCCATCAAGAGAACCCTACATGGATCATTCTATGAGTGTTATAAGTGTTTCTCGTAATGATCATTTTGTTTATAGTCCTTCAACTTGAGATCATCAAAGTTCCTTACATATGACTCACATACTTTGATACTACTATATCTTGCTCGTAACTGAGTGAACATAAAAGTGGTTATTGGGTAAGTCACATATCAAGCGGAGGGATTTGTATGGTTAAGAAGGAATTTGTCTGTCCTATATATTGGAGTGATATCTCTAGGACCCTTAATGGAGTGTGACTAAGAAAATGCATGGCCATGCTTAGATGAGTTCATATATGATATCAATGTCATCAGTTTAAGTTATTCTACACAAGAATCAAGAAACCATAGATTGGGCTATACGAAAGTGACACATTCCATGTCTCATGCTTGGTCTTGATATCTTGGACATAGGGACAATGGCATATATGAATAATGATCATAGAGGTTTAGTCGAATCACTGATTATCTTGTCACTTGGGTAGCAACGATGTGTTGCTAGACACCGCTCATTGTTTATGATCATAAATTATATTTCATCAGTTTAAGTTAGTTTACTCGAGAATCAAGAAACCATAGATTAGGTTATACGAGAGTGACACATTTCATGTCTCGTGCTTGGTCTTTATATCCTGGACAAAGGGACAATGGAATATATGAATAATGATCGTAAAGGTTTAGCCGAATCACCGACTATCTTGTCACTTGGGTAGCAATGATGTGTTGCTAGACACCGCTCATTGTTTATGATCATAAATATAATTTCTGATCATTGCCAATATGGTAGGAGCCTATAAGGTCGAACACATAGAGCTAATTGGATTATTTGAGTGCACGGTCTGAATTGTTTGGTTTTGGTTCCATGATAATTTTGAATTAATAATTGGCCCAAAAAGTTGCGCTATTATTAAGCCCGAAATTAAACCTACTATATTAGGTTTTTGAAACCCATTAGGCTTGGGAGTTAAGCTTCACTATACATACATCATATAGTAAGGATTTTCACACAATAACCCTAGCCTCCCAAGAAGGATGAAATCAAAAAGATTCTGAAAGGTTTTAGTTGCACCCGCCTCTTGCCTTTCCTTGGAGTACATAAGCTAGCACTATAAGTGCTAAAGGAATGCATTTGTTGGGACGTGGTAGGGGCGTGGTGGTCCAAAAGGTTGGTGTGGATACCATAGAGAGCTCGAAGAAGTCAACTATTTAAGTCTTTATGATTTAGCTCAACAGTTAGATGAAAGATCTTAGCCAACTAGGTAAAAGATTTTGAACCCCTGATTTACTCCATTTCACTTGGATCCTGGAGGTCTTTCATTATTTTTCATTGTGCTTGTTTGGAACCCAAAACCCTACAGTAAAATCACTATGGATTTCTTAATTGGGCTGCCTATGACCAAATTAAGACATGTTATAATATGGGTCATTGTGGATAGTGATAGCCAAAGGCTATCGCCACAATCTGGCCGAACACCCTGCCACAACAATGGCCAGAAGAACTGGCGCTTCCCGGGAACAGGTGGAATCATGCACCTCGGGAGATAGCCGGAGAGCTCCGAGCCTCGGCACGCCAGTAAAACTTGAGGACTCTATTCGCCCCCCAAGGTTGTGAACAGCGCGCCTTCGGAAAAGTGGCACCAGACATTGCTGCCCGAACATGATATCCCCGAAGGCGGAACCCCCTGGAACTGGGAACCCCCGAACTGAAGGTATGCTTCCCGAAGAGGCTCTGTCCGAACTAGAGGACGACCTCGCCCAGGGACCTCGTGTTACGGCCCTTCTAGAGGGAGGTAAGGACTTTAGAATTTAGTTTAGAAGTTTAATTTAAGTTTGCCTAGCAAGAATTAAGAAGTTTGCCAAAGTTCACTAAGTTCCGACAAGAATAAAGCTCTGAACTAAGTTCAGGGGCAAAATGGTAATTTTGCACCCTGAGTGGCCGGGACGAGTCCCGAGTGTTTTAAAATGAATTTTTAGAACTTAACTTTTAACCTTAACTCAAACTCCACAAATAGACAAGGATTTAATCAAGAACTGTTAAGTTACAAAGATGGGGGACCTAATTGCACTTAACTTGAAACCTTGGTGATCTTGGTTGCTAAGTGAGGGTTTAAGAAGGGAAAGAGGGGGAGAAGCTAACATTAACACGTTCTTAAGCTTCCCTCACTCATTTCTCTCTCAAATTGAACTTGGAATCAAGTGATCTTGGTGCCAAAAGGTGCAATTAAGGGTGTATAAGCTTGGAGAAGTGATTTTCAAGCTTAAATCCATGTTTTTGAAGCTTGAAAGGGCGTTTTTCTCCATCCCCTGTTTTTGAACGAGGTATGAATCATGTTCTTGATTGAATTCGTGTTATTTGATTGATTGGAAGCTTGGGTTTTGGTTGGAAGAGTTGTTTTTGACGTTTAGGAGCTTTGTTTTGGTTTGAAATTGTGTAGAACTTTGGAAGCTTGTTTGGAAGAGGAAGGGTTCGAATTCTTGCTTGTTCTTGGTGTTAAGGTAAGGGAGAAAGTGTTTTTAAGTTGTTGGATTGCTTTTGGATTGAAATGAATTGAGAAAGTTGAGTAATTTTTGGGTTTGGTGTGAAGAAACGTTTTTGGGAATTATGATGGACTAGCTAGATTCGAAGGATTGGTTTGATGCTTCTAATGCATCATAGTTTGGCTTTGATAGTTGGTTTTGTTCCTTGCAACATGTACTTCATGTGTATGAAATTTGGTAACTTTTGATGCATGTTTGCCATATGTATTTGGTTGCCAAAGTTCGTAGCAGCAAACGGCCGAATTCTGCATTTCTGCAGAATTGGCGACGCGGCGCCAATTGGCCCGAAAGTTGGCGACGCGTCGCCAATTCAATTTTTCTTCACAGAGCGTTTGTTCGTCGGCGACGCGTCGCCAATTCCTTTTGCCTTTGGCGACGTGGCGCCAACACAAGAAAATGGGGGGTTTGACTTTTTGCTGCGTTGACCCGACCGAGACTACGGAAGGCTCGGAACGTGCCTAAGGGTCCGAGGATCCCGATGGTACTCCGAAACTTCTGAAAGTCCCACCGGAAGTATGAGTTTTCTTGAACTGTTTGAGGTAAGTAAGTTGCTTAGGCAACAAGTAAGGAAACGAATGTTGCAATTGAACTTAATTAGCTATCAATAGCTCAGGTGAGAGGTTTAGAACCCTCGTCGGCCTAGCCATGCGGTAGCCACGAGGCCCCGAGGCGAAACCTTGTTCATCTAGTTTACATCAAAGAGGCCCGGCGGCCTAGTCTACAAGTCCCGTCATAGATTCCCCTGCATAACAATTAGGTGAGAGGTTCTATGTTTGAATGAGGCTTGCTAAGGTTCGCCCTTGAGCCATATGATAGGTTGCTAAGTGATAGCGCTTGGCCTACATGTCAGGTTGCTAAGTGATTGCGCTTGGCCTGTATATGTGTCAGGTTGCTAAGTGATTGCACTTGGCCTGATACAGAGGACTACTTGAGGAGAGGTCTACCGACCTAGTTTATATATATATGACTAGTACCCTCATGCTGTGTGAGCTCGCAGCCAGAGTCCTAGTAATTTTTCTTGCAGGTACATCGAAGACCCTTACTGAGAATGTTGAATTCTCACTCCCTGTTTGTTATGCAGAGTCTGGAGTAGCAGGACCGGATAATCACTGAGGATTATCACGGTAGTACCTTTTTGTCTGTAAAGGTACGGTAGTTGAGAAACTTTAAGTTTCTAGCCTGCTTAAGTGATTAGTTGGTCTGTTGGTCAGGCTGTGGTACTAACTTGCTTCTTCCTTTGGCTGCAGAGCCTAGTAGCACTTGGCAAAGGACTTGTGAGACTCGCCACTGGGACAGGAGTCCAAAGTGGGAGCTAGGGTAAAAGATCTCAGCAAAGTCTTGTATTTTGATACAGTACTTTATTTTGCCTCCAGTATTTATGTTATAAAGAGTCCTTGACTCAGGGGATTGGTCTCTGGGTGAGAGCATTAGTTACTTATGTATAAATGCTTTCACGAGCGGTGTATGTGTAGTTAATCACTCAAAGGTTGATTTTGATATGCTTTGGCATTTTGTATTTATTTATATAGAATTTTACCTAGCCGGCTAAATGTCTAAATGATTAAATGTTTTATGGTTTTAATAAACCAAGTCAAAGCATAAGTGCATACATATTGCATTTCTAGGTTAATCAACTAGTAGCATTGGATTTAATCCACACACATAACCAGCTAGCCAATTACAATCCACCGTGAGACAAACGCTCACAGGGTATCCCGGGCAGGGGCACGGGGATCGTGTCAGCATTTTTGGTATCAGAGCTAAGGGTTTTATTTCATAGATATTGGAGGCTTAGACTGAGATCTAGTAGTAAAGTCCAAGTGCTAGGAAGTTAGTACTGACCAACATCTGGGGAAATGTTGTCTGGTTGTGGTTGCAGGTTGTCATGGTTGATACGAGGTCTGGAACTTCGAGGGGGACTAGGGAACCTGGTGAAGGTTCTAGTGACCCAGTTGTGGCGAGGTTGGATGAGATATCCAGAGTGCTACAGGGTTTGACTGAGACTATGTCTCAGGTGGCACAGGGTATGAACACTCTTGTAACAGAGATGTTCAGAGATTATGGGGACAGAGGTGTTGCCCAGGAGGAAGTTGAGCCACAACAGGAACAGGAAAGGCATGCTGAGCAACAGCAAGTGCCTAGAGCTCAGGAACCCAGAAATCAAGTTCTTGAGGAGGTTGAGGAACCAGAGATGATGGAGGCTCCAAGGAGGGGAGACACTCCACATCAGATGAGGTTGCTGGAAAAGTTTAAGACAGTTGATCCACCTAGCTTTGATGGGACGGGAGATCCTGACAGAGCAGAGGATTGGTTGTCTGTTATGAACCGCCTCTTTACTTGTGGTGGTTATGAGACAGAGCAGAGGATGGTTCTGGTACCATTCTTTCTGAGAGGGAGAGCCAGTCTTTGGTGGGATGATGTGATGGAGTTATTGAGGGAGAGTAATGGCACTCGTCCAGAGCACAAGAAAAAGGTGCTCAAGTGGTCAGACTTCGAGAAGAAGTTTAGACAGGAGTATATCAGTGAAGCTGCACAGGATCAGAGGAGGATCCAGTTTGAGAATCTGACACAGGGGGAGATGTCAGTACGAGAGTATGAGCAGCGCTACAATTCACTTATTCGGTATGCTCCATATATGATGGGTAATGAGGAGTTGAAAGCCAAGAAGTTTTCCCAGGGCCTGAAGCCTATTTTCAGGAGGTATATGGCGACAGTTGACATCAGGAGTTATCGCCAGATGGTTCAGAAGGCATTGGCATTGGAAAGGGAATTCGAGGATTCCAGAGCACCTATGAAAAAGGTGGAAGCTGGGCCATCTAACTTGGGGAAAAGTGCTGGAAAGCGACCAATGGTAGGGAACCAGGATCCATCCAAGAGGAGGAGGACAGGTGTGTGTCCTAGGTGCAGACGGTTCCATGGTGGAAGACCATGTACACTGGGCACAGATATTTGCAATGTCTGTGGTCAGAGAGGGCATTGGGCCAGGGACTGCCCAAGAGTTCGTTCAGTTATAGGTCCATCTCGGGTTTTACCTCCAGTACCGCTTGCCATTAGGAACCGGCCTGGAGTAGTTGCTGCAGCAGTGAACCCAAGAGTCTTCGCTTTGACGAACCAGGCGGCTAGAGAACCGCCAGCTGTACGAGGTAATTTTACTTTTCTGAGCAGTAGTGTTAGAGTGCTTTTCGATACGGGAGCTACTCTTTCAGTGATATCTTCTGCCTTGGTAGATAAGCATAGTTTACAGCGTGAAATTGCGAGTGAGTTGAGACTCATCAGGACTGCAGGGAGAGGTTTTATTGTGACCAATGAAGTGGTTACTAGGTATCCTTTGCAGTTAGGTGATCATGACTTTTGTTGTGAGTTGTGGGTGATTGAGTTGAAATCATATGACCTGGTGCTAGGAATGGATTGGTTGAGTAAGCACAAGGCACAAATTAACTGTGAGAATCACTCAGTTGACATCATTGATGCTCATGGAGCTAGAGTGACTTGCACAGGAGGGTTGGCATCTAGTGCTAAGAGTTTACACCTTAGACTTGTAGATACCGTCCCTGTAGTTGGTGAAGAGGAGTATTACTCGTTGAATGGAGTAGCTATAGAGGAAGAGTTGGGGAGCATTCCTGTAGCTAATCAGTTTCCTGAGGTGTTTCCAGTGGAGTTACCTGGGTTACCACCTAGGAGGGATACTGAGTTTGCTATCCATCTGCAACCAGGGGTTGAGCCTATTTCAGTACCCCCTTATAGGATGTCGGCTCCTGAGATGGATGAGTTGAAGAAGCAGTTGGAGGAACTGCTAGGGAAAGGTTTCATAAGACCGAGTGTATCACCGTGGGGAGCTCCAGTATTATTTGTGAAGAAGAAGGATGGGACTTTCAGGTTGTGCATCGATTACAGGAAGTTGAATGCAGTGACAGTTAAGAATAAGTATCCACTTCCTAGAATTGATGATTTGTTTGACAGACTCAGAGGAGCGAGTGTGTTTTCCAGGATTGATCTTCGATCTGGGTATTTTCAGATCAGAGTTAAGGAGGAAGACATTCCGAAGACTGCCTTCAGGACAAGGTACGGGCATTATGAGTATACGGTTATGCCTTTTGGTGTGACTAATGCTCCAGCAGTGTTTATGGAAGCTATGAATCGGATCTTTAAGCCATTTCTGGATCAGTTTGTTAAGGTCTTCATCGATGATATTCTGATCTATTCACAGTCTACAGCAGAGCATGAGGAGCACCTTAGAACGGTTTTGCAAGTGCTGAAGGATAATCAGTACTATGCAAAATTTTCTAAGTGTGAGTTTTGGTCCGAGAGGATTCAGTTTTTGGGGCATATTATCAGTGCTCAAGGTTTGTCAGTTGATCCTGAAAAGGTTCAAGCAGTGGTTGATTGGAAGAGACCGACTACAGTTACAGAGGTCAGGAGTTTCTTGGGTCTAGCAGGTTACTACAGACGCTTCATAGAGAAATTCTCTGTGATAGCTACGCCGTTGACAGCATTGACCAGGAAAGCTCAGAAATTTGAGTGGACACCGAAGTGTGAAGAAGCCTACATGAAGCTGAAGGAAAAGTTGACCAGTGCACCCATACTTGTGTTACCAGACCCGGACAGAGCCTTTACAGTTTATACTGATGCGTCAGGTTCAGGTTTAGGTTGTGTTCTACATCAGGACAGTCAGGTGATTGCTTATGGTTTGAGACAGCTGAGGCCTAATGAGTTGAACTACCCTGTTCATGATCTAGAGCTTGCAGCAGTGATCTTTGCACTGAAATTATGGAGACATTATTTGATGGGAAGATCGTTCAGAATCTTCACTGATCACAAGAGTTTGAAGTATTTGTTTACTCAGAAGGATCTGAACATGAGACAGCGGCGATGGATTGAGTACATTAAAGACTATGATTGTTCGATCGAGTATTGTGCGGGTAAAGGGAACGTGGTAGCAGATGCTTTGAGCCGGAAGTACACAGGAGTGATCTTGTCCAAGGATCAGGCTACAGATTCTTCAGAAGGAGCATTGAAGGATTGTTTCTTAGCTTTGCATGAATTATGGCAAAGTCAAGAAAAATCCTTAGTCTACGTTTTGGAGATTCAGACGGCTTGGTTAGCCAGAGTCAGAAAAGCTCAGTTGAAAGATCCATTGTTGAAGAAGATTTCAGGTGAAGCTAAGACTGGTGCTTTGAAGAAAGAGTTCAAGTACAAAGATGGAATACTGCATTATGGTGATCGACTCTATGTGTCGAATGTTGAGGGACTTAGGCAGCAAGTCCTACAGGAGGCACATAGCAGCACATTGAGTATTCACCCTGGTGTTAGTAAGATGTATCAAGATCTGAAAACACATTTTTGGTGGCCAGGACTAAAGAGAGATATACGAGGACATGTGGCAAAGTGTTTGACATGTCAAGTGGTGAAAGCTGAACACCAGAAACCAGCAGGCACACTTCAGAGTTTATCTCTACCAGTGAGGAAGTGGGGATCCGTTACTATGGATTTCCTAGTGGGGTTACCGACCACCCGGAGTCAGCATGATGCTATTTGGGTAGTGGTTGACAGATTGACGAAGTCGGCACACTTTATACCGATCAGAGTCACCTATACATTGGAGAGGTTGGCTCAGTTATATCTCAGGGAGATTGTGAGACTCCATGGGATACCAGATCAGATCATATCAGACAGAGATCCACGATTTACATCACGGTTTTGGAATGCTTTTCAGGAAGCATTGGGCAGTAAAGTTAGCCTCAGTACTGCTTTTCATCCACAGACTGACGGACAGTCAGAGAGGGTGATTCAGACTTTGGAGGACATGCTACGCATGTGTGTCATTGATTTCAGAGGTGATTGGGATCAGCACTTACCACTGATCGAGTTTGCCTATAATAACAGTCATCAATCTGTTATTGGAATGGCGCCCTATGAAGCTTTGTATGGGAGACGGTGTATGACACCTCATTGTTGGGCAGATCCAACAGACAGAGTGGTTATTGGACCTGAGATCATAGCTGACACTACAGCTAAGATTAAGTTGATTCAGCAGAGAATCAAGACAGCTAATGACAGACAGACTAAATATGCAAACAGAAGAAGAAGAGAATTGAGTTTTGAGGTTGGTGACAAAGTACTTCTGAAAGTGTCGCCCATGAGAGGAGTTAGTCATTTTGGACAGAGGGGCAAGTTAGCTCCAAGGTTCATTGGACCGTATGAAGTGTTAGAGAAAGTTGGGAAAGTTGCTTATCGGTTGGCTTTACCGCCTAACCTTTCTCAAGTGCATAATGTGTTTCACGTTAGTTTACTCAGGAAGTGCACAGTTGAGCCCGGACAGGTAGTAAATCCTTCAGTGATACCCATTCAGGAGGACTTGACTTATGAAGAGAAACCAGTTCAGATTTTGGATAGGCAAGTCAAGAAACTACGGACTAAGTGGATTCCGATGGTTAAGATCCTTTGGTCTAACCATAGTGAGGAGGAAGCTACCTGGGAGACGGAGCAGGATATGCTGAAAAGATATCCTGGTGTTTTTCCAGAGTTGCAACGGAATTTGGGGGACCAAATTCCAGAAGGAGGGGAGAATGTTACGGCCCTTCTAGAGGGAGGTAAGGACTTTAGAATTTAGTTTAGAAGTTTAATTTAAGTTTGCCTAGCAAGAATTAAGAAGTTTGCCAAAGTTCACTAAGTTCCGACAAGAATAAAGCTCTGAACTAAGTTCAGGGGCAAAATGGTAATTTTGCACCCTGAGTGGCCGGGACGAGTCCCGAGTGTTTTAAAATGAATTTTTAGAACTTAACTTTTAACCTTAACTCAAACTCCACAAATAGACAAGGATTTAATCAAGAACTATTAAGTTACAAAGATGGGGGACCTAATTGCACTTAACTTGAAACCTTGGTGATCTTGGTTGCTAAGTGAGGGTTTAAGAAGGGAAAGAGGGGGAGAAGCTACCATTAACACGTTCTTAAGCTTCCCTCACTCATTTCTCTCTCAAATTGAACTTGGAATCAAGTGATCTTGGTGCCAAAAGGTGCAATTAAGGGTGTATAAGCTTGGAGAAGTGATTTTCAAGCTTAAATCCATGTTTTTGAAGCTTGAAAGGGCGTTTTTCTCCATCCCCTGTTTTTGAACGAGGTATGAATCATGTTCTTGATTGAATTCGTGTTATTTGATTGATTGGAAGCTTGGGTTTTGGTTGGAAGAGTTGTTTTTGACGTTTAGGAGCTTTGTTTTGGTTTGAAATTGTGTAGAACTTTGGAAGCTTGTTTGGAAGAGGAAGGGTTCGAATTCTTGCTTGTTCTTGGTGTTAAGGTAAGGGAGAAAGTGTTTTTAAGTTGTTGGATTGCTTTTGGATTGAAATGAATTGAGAAAGTTGAGTAATTTTTGGGTTTGGTGTGAAGAAACGTTTTTGGGAATTATGATGGACTAGCTAGATTCGAAGGATTGGTTTGATGCTTCTAATGCATCATAGTTTGGCTTTGATAGTTGGTTTTGTTCCTTGCAACATGTACTTCATGTGTATGAAATTTGGTAACTTTTGATGCATGTTTGCCATATGTATTTGGTTGCCAAAGTTCGTAGCAGCAAACGGCCGAATTCTGCATTTCTGCAGAATTGGCGACGCGGCGCCAATTGGCCCGAAAGTTGGCGACGCATCGCCAATTCAATTTTTCTTCACAGAGCGTTTGTTCGTCGGCGACGCGTCGCCAATTCCTTTTGCCTTTGGCGACGCGGCGCCAACACAAGAAAATAGGGGGTTTGACTTTTTGCTGCGTTGACCCGACCGAGACTACGGAAGGCTCGGAACGTGCCTAAGGGTCCGAGGATCCCGATGGTACTCCGAAACTTCTGAAAGTCCCACCGGAAGTATGAGTTTTCTTGAACTGTTTGAGGTAAGTAAGTTGCTTAGGCAACAAGTAAGGAAACGAATGTTGCAATTGAACTTAATTAGCTATCAATAGCTCAGGTGAGAGGTTTAGAACCCTCGTCGGCCTAGCCGTGCGGTAGCCACGAGGCCCCGAGGCGAAACCTTGTTCATCTAGTTTACATCAAAGAGGCCCGGCGGCCTAGTCTACAAGTCCCGTCATAAATTCCCCTGCATAACAATTAGGTGAGAGGTTCTATGTTTGAATGAGGCTTGCTAAGGTTCGCCCTTGAGCCATATGATAGGTTGCTAAGTGATAGCGCTTGGCCTACATGTCAGGTTGCTAAGTGATTGCGCTTGGCCTGTATATGTGTCAGGTTGCTAAGTGATTGCACTTGGCCTGATACAGAGGACTACTTGAGGAGAGGTCTACCGACCTAGTTTATATATATATGACTAGTACCCTCATGCTGTGTGAGCTCGCAGCCAGAGTCCTAGTAATTTTTCTTGCAGGTACATCGAAGACCCTTACTGAGAATGTTGAATTCTCACTCCCTGTTTGTTATGCAGAGTCTGGAGTAGCAGGACCGGATAATCACTGAGGATTATCACGGTAGTACCTTTTTGTCTGTAAAGGTACGGTAGTTGAGAAACTTTAAGTTTCTAGCCTGCTTAAGTGATTAGTTGGTCTGTTGGTCAGGCTGTGGTACTAACTTGCTTCTTCCTTTGGCTGCAGAGCCTAGTAGCACTTGGCAAAGGACTTGTGAGACTCGCCACTGGGACAGGAGTCCAAAGTGGGAGCTAGGGTAAAAGATCTCAGCAAAGTCTTGTATTTTGATACAGTACTTTATTTTGCCTCCAGTATTTATGTTATAAAGAGTCCTTGACTCAGGGGATTGTTCTCTGGGTGAGAGCATTAGTTACTTATGTATAAATGCTTTCACGAGCGGTGTATGTGTAGTTAATCACTCAAAGGTTGATTTTGATATGCTTTGGCATTTTGTATTTATTTATATAGAATTTTACCTAGCCGGCTAAATGTCTAAATGATTAAATGTTTTATGGTTTTAATAAACCAAGTCAAAGCATAAGTGCATACATATTGCATTTCTAGGTTAATCAACTAGTAGCATTGGATTTAATCCACACACATAACCAGCTAGCCAATTACAACCCACCGTGAGACAAACGCTCACAGGGTATCCCGGGCAGGGGCACGGGGATCGTGTCACCTCGGGAGTACGGCAGGAGCATTTAAGGAAGCATTTAAGGAAGCCTCTGACACATCCCACCACAGACGTAAAAAGCTGCCTTGACCCGCAGACGCCATCAGAATCACATCATTGCCCGTCTCAGCACAAGGCTCGAGGCCATCTGGTTACCAACTATCTGTCCCCTACGCCCAGAAGTTCAGGAGCATCCGACCGCACACGTGTCATGATCTGAACGGGCTAGGTATTCCTATATATACAGGAAATAAATACTTGACAGGAGGTTGGTTGGCCGGAGATACAGCTCCCACACTCTGAGAAAATACCAGGCGAGACTTTTCTGCCTTTCTCTTTGAGCTGGTGACTTTCTCCTTTTTCCGACCACCACTGACTTGGGCGTCGGAGGCTCCCCCCCCGGAAAAACAGTCCGGGGGCCTCCTAACCCTGTTTACCAGCTTTTCAGGTACTCTCCTTGGGGCGATCCACCTTCCAGGCGTTCTTCCTCCTAGAAGTCTCTTCAACAGTCATCATGACTCACAACGATGAGGCCCCAGGCCATCATTTGGCGCCGTCTGTGGGAACCCGCTCGCAAATCGCCGTCGTTGAGACTCGGCGTTCTAAGAACAAGGGACTCCCAAGGTCCTCGTCCGCGCCTGAGATACAACCGGCCGCTGAGCAGACATTCCCAGAGACTTCTACGCCCGAGGAAGACCGCCCTCTGGTAATCACCATGAGCTTCTTGAGGGACTTTCAGCGCTCGGTCGTTGCTGAAATGACTCAGCAGATCGACCGAAGATGGCCACAGCAGTCACAGGCCCAGAAACCCTCCTCATCAGCACGCCCTCGGGAGAGAAGCCCCAAGTCTACATACCGCAGTTCAGGAAGTGGAGAGCCTCGCGGAGAATCATCCACAGAAGATATAGCCCTCGGGAAACGGCCTGTGGGACAAACCGGGTCCAAGCGACCGAGAGTCTCACAGCGAAGCAGTTCGTCGCCCGAGGCGAGGTCCCTGACCCCTCCGCGCCGAACTCGCTCCCCGAAGAGGCGCCGTCGATCCCCCTCCCGCGAAAATGGTCCTAGTGCCACTGCGCTTATGGAAAGGATATTGGCATGGCTGAACAGAGTGGAGAAGCAAGTGGCCAGAAAACCCGTTTGGGACAGGCTGTCGGGGGCATTATGCGAAGATGACTCCCCGTTTATTCGCGCCGTCGTTGAGGCAGCTATGCCAGGCGACTTCAGAGTGCCTAGGCTGGAGATCTATGATGGCCGGACTGATCCACAGGCCCATCTGATGAAGTACAGACGGAGCATGATAATGCACGGAGCTGATGACGCTACCATGTGCAAATGCTTCGAAGTCACCCTCACGGGCCCAGCAACAGCATGGTACAATTCCTTGCCCCCAGGGACTATCACTGAGTTCCAGGAGTTGTCCACAGCCTTCACCCAGCAGTTCATTGGGAGCAGGCCGACGGCCAAAATGCCTGTGCAGATGTTCGACATAGAGCAGAGAAACGGAGAGACAATCCGAGACTATGTCGAACGATTCAACAGGGAAGCACTCAGCGTCCCGGACTTCCGGCCCGAAATCTGCATCCTCGCTATGACACGGGGCCTTCGGCGTGACTTACAGCTGTTCTACGAGTTCTCAAAGGACCCCCCGGAGACCCTCGAAGAATTTTACCGAAGGGCAGAGCAGCACATGACAGCTGAGGAATTGAGGATGGCGGGGCCGAAGTCTGATCATCACCGCGCCGAAGGGTCCAGTCAGCAAGCTCGGCATCTTTCTGAACACACAGGCCGACCACGACGAATGCGAGGAAGGAAACCTCAAAGTTTCACGCCCTTGAGCACGACAGGGACCAACATTCTCATGGCGCTGGAAAGGCAAGGGACGCAGATTCGGCGGCCAAAGGCCATGGCCGCCGATAATAAGAACAATGCCAAGAAGTTCTGCCAGTTTCATCGCGACCACGGTCATGACACCGAAGACTGCTTCCAGCTGAAGAAGTACATAGAGTCGCTGATCAAACAGGGGCAACTTCGCAAATACCTGCGGATGCCCTCCCCAAAAGGCAGAAAAGAGGAGGAAGAGAGGGCCGAAAACGAGGACTATGACTCCGACAGGCGGAGAAACAGAAGTCCAAAAAGGCGCCTTCCACCTCCAGTAGGGGTCATCCAAACCATCACCACGGGGCTCCCATCCTCGGAAAGAAAGCGGAAGGCCAGAGAAATTGCAGTTATGGAGTATCAAAGTCCATCAAAGAAACTGGCTCGCAAAGATGGCTCCACCATCGTCTTCCCCCACGACGACCCGCTGCTGATAATGGCGAGAATAGGGAACTGGGACGTCAAGAGAGTGTTGCTTGATGATGGCTCAAATGTTGACGTCCTATTCTCGCACTTACTGCCGAGTTGGGCATCTCCAGCAGCGAGCTTAAACCTGTCACCACGCCCACCTTCGGCGTTGGGCCATCCGAACTACCCGTCCTCGGATGGATCGACCTCCCCTTGATGGTGAAAGGCACTTTGGTAGACGGAGCAGCTGAGTTGTACGCGTCCACAGTGGCAAGATTCATCATCATGGACGTCCCGTCTTCGTACAATGCCATCCTTGGAAGGCAGACTCAGGGGAACCTGCACATTCGCCCCGATGTGAAGTACTTGACTGTCACATTTGCCACCAAGGATGGAGATGCAGAGGTCTTCATCGACCAAGCCGAGGTAAGAAAGGTGTTTGTAAAAGCACGAAAGGCTCCGGCAAACAACTCTACACAAACGGTGGAGGCAAAGGCGCAGGAGAAAGGCAAAGAAGGAGATCCCGCAGAAGCAGAAACGGAAGCAGTAGATCTTGTCCCAGGACAATCTACCCGAATAGGGAAGAGCTTGGCCAAAGGTGACAAGGAAAATCTTGTATCCTTTCTGCTGAAAAATAAAGATCTGTTTGCCTACTCGCCGAAAGACATGCCAGGAATGAACCCTGGCATAATACAGCATAGCCTCAAAGTAAGCCCGGAAGCAAAACCTATCAGGCAAAAGAAACGAAGCATCTTAACCCACAAAAGCAACTTCGTGAAAATCGAAGTCCAGCGCCTATTGGATGCTGAAGTTATCAGGGAGGTAAAATACCCCGAATGGTTAAGCAACGTGGTCATCGCCACAAAAGAAGGTAGCAGCAAACTCCGGATGTGCATTGATTTCAGAAACTTGAACGATGCTTGCCCGAAAGACTCATTTCCCCTCCCGCCAATAGATCAACTGGTAGATTCAACGGCCGAATACGGGCTCCTGAGCTTCCTAGATGCCTTCAGCGGCTACCATCAGATAAGGATGGACCCCGAAGATGAAGAGAAAACTGCCTTCATCACCGAGGGAGGAACGTACTGCTATGTCAGAATGCCCTTCGGGCTCAAAAATGCAGGAGCCACCTACCAGAGACTGATGAACAAGGTCTTCAAGGACCAAATGGGGAGAAACATGGAGGTATATGTTGATGATATGATAGTCAAAAGCAAGCTGCCCGGCTACCACGTTGCAGATTTGGAGGAAACCTTCCAAAAGCTCAGAGCCTTCGGGATTCGCCTTAATCCCAAGAAGTGTATCTTCGGCGTGACCTCGGGAAAATTCCTTGGGTACATGGTATCCGAAAGAGGCTTCGACGCCAATCCTGAGAAGATTAAGGCTCTGCTTGAGTTCCGAACTCCTGCCACAGTCAAAGACGTGCAGAGACTAACCGGAAGAATAACCTCTCTGAGCAGGTTTATTTCCAGGTACGGAGATAGGTGTAGACCTTTCTTCAAAGTCCTCACAAAGGCAGCAAAGATGGAAGGCGACCTCGGAAGAAACAATCATCCTTGGGACGAAGATTGCCAAAAGGCCTGGGAAGAACTCAAAGTCTACCTGGCCAGCCTGCCGACTCTGCGACAACCTCGGGAGGGAGAACCCCTCGTACTGTACCTCGCCGTCACAGAAAAGGCCGTGAGCTCGGTCCTGGTGAAAGAAGAAGGGCCGAAACAATGGCCGGTCTACTACGTCAGCAAGTCCCTGCATAGCGCGGAAGTCAGGTACCCTTTGCTTCAAAAAGCTATATAGGCCTTGGTGCTTGCAGGAAGAAGACTGCGACCATATTTCCAGGCTCACCCCATCATCGTCCGAAGTAGTCTACCACTACGGGATGTTATGAAGAGAGTTGATCTTTCGAGAAGGCTCTCCAAGTGGTGCATAGAGCTTGGCGAACACGAAATCACGTATGAGCCTCGGAAGGCCATAAAAGCCCAAGCATGGGCAGATTTTATCGCCGAAATACCCACCACTGAGGAGAACCACTCAGATCCGAAAGAAGGTGAGCCAGAATGGACCTTCCATGTTGACGGAGCCTCGGGGTCCGAACACCAGGGAGCTGGAATAGTTATCAGAGGACCCGAAGGCCTAGAGGTGATGAAGGCTATCAAGTTCAGCTTCAACGTCACCAATAATGTGGCTGAGTATGAAGCCCCCATAGCGGGATTACGCTTGGCCAGAAAGATTGGCGTGAGAAACTTAAGGGCTCACAGCGATTCCCAGCTGGTAGTTCGGCAGACGGCAGGAGATTATGGGGCGAAGGACCCAATCTTGGCAAAATACCACGAGCTGGCAACAAAACTCATCCAAGAGTTTGACGCCGTGCGGATAAAAAATGTACCCCGGCGGAATAACACTGAGGCAGATTGCTTAGCGAAGTCCAAAACATACACCGAGGTGCTAGACCATCCAAGCATCTCCGTGCTAAGCGTAACGACCTCGGGAACAGGGTGGAAGGACCCCATAAAGAGATACCTCGCAGAGAAGGAGCTTCCCGAAGACGCCGGCAATGCTGCAAGACTGCGAAGACGCGCCGGAAGATTCTTCCTGATTGGTGAAGAGTTATATCGGCAAGGATATGCAAATCTGCTGCAGAGATGTGTGGGCGAAGGGGATACTGAGATGGTCCTCGAAGAAGTTCACGAAGGCATGTGCGGCTCGCACATTGGAACTGATGGCCTTGCAGCAGTGATACTCCGCCAAGGATACTTCTGGCCTACCCTGAGAAAGGACGCAAGGCAGTTCGTCCAAAAGTGCGGTAGTTGCCAGAGACATGCAAAAATCCAGAGGATACCCTTGGAAACGGTAACGTCGGCAGACTATCCTTGGCCCTTCGTAGTTTGGGGTATAGACCTTATTGGGCCACTCCCCACAGCGCCCGGAGGCGTGAAATTCTGTTTGGTAGCAGTGGACTATTTCTCAAAGTGGGTAGAGGCAGAACCACTAGCAACTATCTCAGCAAAAGAAGTGCAGAAGTTCGTATGGAAGAACATCGTATGCAGATTTGGCATACCGAGGGTACTAGTAGCTGATAATGGATCCCAGTTCATAGACAAAGGATTCCAGGAATTCATCAGCGACCTCGGAATAAAGATGCACTTCGCCCCAGTAGCTCACCCCCAAAGCAATGGGCAGGTGGAAGTATCAAACAGGACCATAAAAGATGGCCTGAAAAATAGACTTGGGGAGCCAAGGGGAAATGGCCAGGAGAACTCCAAAGTGTATTGTGGAGCTACCGAACGACGCCACGAAGAGCCAAAGGGGAAACTCCCTTCTCACTCGTCTTCGGAACAGAGGCCATTATCCCAATAGAGATAGTTCAGCCTTCAATACGGGTGCAAGTATTTGATGAAGGCGGAAATGACCTCGGTCTGAGAACTAAGCTCGACCTTGTGGCCGAACACAGAGAAATAGCCGAGCTGAGAAGAAAAGCTTTCCAGCAAAGAGTGGCCGCGGCTATCAACTTAAAAGCCAGGCCAAAAGAAATCAAAAAAGGAGACCTCGTTCTCCGAAAGGCCGACTTTGCACCCCGAAGGCCATCTCACGGAGTACTTCGCGCAAATTGGGAAGGACCTTATCTGGTTCTCGCTGAAGTACGAAAAGGCGTGTACAAGCTTGGCGACGCCGAAGGCGTAGAATTGAAAAACACTTGGCATTCAGACGCCTTGAAAAAATTCTACGCCTAAGGTTGTGCGGATGAGATATATTGTACAAGAAATATTCTAAGTACAGAATGGTCTGGAGAAGAATGGTCTTGAGAAAAATTTTTAAGTATACCAAATTGTCTAAGACAGAATTCCGTGAAGGTGCTCGCCACGAAAAAAGCAGATGTGACTTCCCGAAGTCCCTTGAGCCACTATGCTCGGGAAAAATGGGAAACAAGAATCTTGCAAAGGTACTCAGCATAATCAGTGCAGAGAAAATTTTCCGAACACCCTTGAGCGAACATGCTCGGGAAAAAGGGAAAGCAAGAATCTCACAAAAGTACACGCCAAAACAAAAGCAGAGGTAATTTCCGAACACCCTTGAGCGAACGTGCTCAGGAAAAAGGGAAATGAGCAATCTCGTGAAAATTTTCCTAAGTCCCTTGAGCAAATATGCTCGGGACAATAGGAAGACAGAAAAATTTGGCTGAAGGTTTTCCAAAGTCCCTTGAGCGAACATGTTCGGGATAAAAGGGAACAAAAAGCCTGCAAAAGACTTAGCCAAATTTTTACAAACTTTCCAGAAAGTCTCTTGAGCGAGCACACTCAGGACAAAGGAAGGTAAAAAGTTTCTTTGGTTGCAGGTTTTCCGAAAGTCTCTTGAGCAAACGTGTTCGGGACAGTGGAAATGAAGAAACTTGCAAGAAAGGACTTAGCCAAAAGATTGTTCATTTAGAGCAAACGCTGCCTTACAAAAGAAGTGCCCAAAGAAGGAGCACAAAGGAGAAAAATAAGATGAGCCCTAAAACAAACTAGGGAGAGCGGGGCGGACGAAGACCAGGAAGCTTCAGATGCTCGACCTTGGACCACTGCCACCAAGGTCCCTCAGGAATATTTAGGCCCTCCAGAAAAGAGAGGTCCAAATCTGGGAACCTCTGCAGGACTTGGTGCCGAGCAAGGCAGAAGCCGTCCTGAAAGGCGACCTTGGCCATTTGATCGGAAGTATGTTTTTGAAGGCCAAGGTCGTTGAGCTCGTCCCTCAGCTCAGCAATCTCCTCCTCCAGCTCGCTTATCCCCAGCGTCCCTCCGGACTCCTTCTTCAGAGCCTCGACCTCGGCTCCGAGAGCATTGTTCTCATCCGTCAACCTCGGCGCAAGACTGTCAGAAACAGCCTTGTCCTTGACAAGATCTCCATTGGCGGTGAGCAGCCCCCTTACTTGGTCGCCGAGGTCGGCAATCTTCCGGGAGGAGTCATTTTCAAGTTCTTCTCTCTTCTTCGAGAACTCCTCCCGAACGGCGGCGATTTGCTGAGAACAATCCACTGCCAGCTGCTGGTTGCTGGCGACCACCTTCGCAAGCGAAGCCTTCGCTTCACTGAGTTCCCGCGAAGTCGCATCCTTGGAGGCAGCCTCTCTGGCCACCCGAACTCGGAGGTAACCAGCGTACTCCAGCAGCTACGGCAAGGCAAAAGTCCAGGTTAGTACAAATCTAAACACTTAGAAAATTGAGGAAAAAGAGTGTAAAGAGTATACCTGAGCAGCATGCTCGGTGACTTTTGCGGCGAGGGTATTATCCCTCGGGTGAGCCGCCGTAATGGCCCGGAAGGAGGCGTCAGTGGTCACCCCCTTCCAAATCTCCTTTGTCATTTTTGGACAATCGTCGGAGAACAAATTCATATCCTCCGTGATTGTCCAAAAGGGCTCCAAGGGGATCTTCCCCTCAGGGATTTTGGCATCGCGGAGGGCCCGTTTCCTCTCCTGAATGGCCCTCCAGCCAGCAGTAAGAGGCTCCTCTGAAAGTGAGAAGGAAGTTAGGATTAGAAGAAAAATTCGCGAAAAGCAAAGGAGCTGAACTTCGCCTGAAGGCATACCTGCAGGAACCTCGGAGATAGTGTCCTCGGGATCCTCGGGCCCCTCGGTAGAAAGACCCTTACCCTTCTGCCGATACTGCTCCTCGGCAGTAGGTACTTCTACCACTACAGTGTTTCTGGGGGCCTCGAGGTCGGGAGGAGGCACCTCGGCGGAAGTAGCGGGGACCTCAGCCGGTGAAATTTCAACAAGACCAGCCTTTTCGCCAGCTTCTTCTTCCGAAAGCTCTGGCTGAGGAGGCTGGACAGCCTTCCTAGCTCGCTTCGTCGAGGGCCCCGCCCCGGTCGACTTCCTTCTTCGGGAAGCCGCCTTCTTTGTCTGCTCCCCCTTCTCCACTTGGCCAGAAAAGAGGGCCTTGTAATAGGCGGCAGCCCCATCGCCCATCTCTGAAAAAGAGAAGAAATATCAGCATAAGTCTGAGGAAAAAATATAAAGGGGTGGAAGATTACTCACTTTCGGCAAAAGATTCGAAAGAAGTCTCCCCCTTAAGGAGCTTGACCAGCCAGGAGTCCTTCCCGGCGATGGCGGGAGCAGGCATATTGAGGTCAGTCTCGTGCTCCTTAACCACTTTCAGCTCCCGAAGGACTTCTTCGGTCATCAACCTCCAGTTGATAGGAAAGGGGTAAAGAGCACGAGGAGAGACCTCGGGAACCCAGTCAGCGACTACCCGAATGCGGGCGTCGAAATCCGTGAACACGAAAGCCAACGGTGGGGTCAGCAGTATCCTCGGATCAACGACGTCTGCGTTCAGCACTCCCTGAGCCCATCTGGTCGGGACATCAGACCAGTTCTTATCCACCTTCAGGAAAAAGAACTTAGGCTGCCACCCCCGCCAGCTATCCTTCGTGTCGAAGGTGAAGGTGAATTTTTTGCTCCCGGATCCCCGAGGCAGCAGGAAATAGAAGCCACCCTTCGGGACCACGTAGAGCTTGTAGTACTGCATGAAAATGATGAAGTGGGGCTCTATCCCGAACACGCCACACATGCAGAGGTAGGCGTTAAAATAGCAGTACGCGTTCGGGGGAAGCTGGTTCACAGCAATGCCATGGAATTGGCAGAACTCGCAAACCACCTTCGGGGGAGGATACCGAAGTCCGGCCTTCAGTTGGGCTCGGAAGACGGTAACCTCGTCGCCGCGCTTTGAAAAAGCAAAATCGCTAGAACGAGGCAGCCTGGTCACTGCGTAAGAGGGAAGAAAGAATTTTTTCTTCCACCTCTCTAGTTTTTCGGGGGTGGTACAGCAAGGATGGGCCAGAAGAGGTTTCCAGCTCTCGGGAACAGGCATCGTAGACATGGAAAAGAGTTTGAGATGGAAAAGAAAATAGTTTCCAGAAAAAACTCAGAAGACGAGTTTGGAAAAAAAACAACAGTTTTCCAGAAAAACTCAGAAAAACAGAGGAATCAGAGTACTCTGGAAATCAAAACCCACCAAAAGATTTGCCTGAGGACGCCGTCGTGAAAGTTGGTAGGAAAAGCTCTGATTAAAGAAGCTCCGCCACAGAAAGCAAGATAAAACGCAAGAACAGAGGGCAAAGCAGAGAGAGAGCAGAAAAACAGTAAGTGGGACTTATGATGGAATGGGCTATTTATAGGCCAAAGGTGGGTAGCCGAAAAGAGATCATAAGTACCCATTGGAGGCGAACCGTCGCCGTAACTGCCCGCTGCACCCGAAAAGGCGCGCCCTCTGTAAATGACGCATCTCTCTTCCAATGGCAAGAAGCCGCGTGTCAACCGCTGCGCAGAAATAGGGGACATGCCTCCCCAAACGTCCCTGGAAAACCGGGACACACCTCCTGATTGGGACACGTCGTTTGACATCCCCGAAAAGTGGAGACGCGCCGCTCAGTCTGACACGCTTGGCCATCAGACCTGCAGAAATAAAAAGCAGGCCACCTCGAGGACAACAAGAGACAGGCTATGGCTGAACAGCCCATGACTTTTGGGCAAGGGTGTATCTTCGGTACAGGCTTTGCCTCGGAGACACCAAAGAATAGGCCAAGGCCAAACAGCCCAGACCCTCGGGCAAAAGGTGCGACCTCGGAACAGGTTATGCTTCCCAACAAGACTACCAATGACAACCTCGGAAAGAGATGCAAACCGAAGCCTTCACTTCGGCTTTCCAGAGGGGGGCATGTGATAGCCAAAAGCTATCGCCTCAATCTGGCCGAACACCCTGCCACAACAATGGCCAGAAGAACTGGCGCTTCCCGGGAACAGGTGGAATCATGCACATCGGGAGATAGCCGGAGAGCTCCGAGCCTCGGCACGCCAGTAAAACTTGAGGACTCTATTCGCCCCCCAAGGTTGTGAACAGCGCGCCTTCGGAAAAGTGGCACCAGACATTGCTGCCCGAACATGATATCCCCGAAGGCGGAACCCCCTGGAACTGGGAACCCCCGAACTGAGGGTATGCTTCCCGAAGAGGCTCTGTCCGAACTAGAGGACGACCTCGCCCAGGGACCTCGGGAGTACGGCAGGAGCATTTAAGGAAGCCTCTGACACGTCCCACCACAGACGTAAAAAGCCGCCCTGACGCACAGACGCCATCAGAATCAGATCATGGCCCGTCTCAGCACAAGACTCGAGGCCATCTGGTTACCAACTATCTGTCCCCTACGCCCAGAAGTTCAGGAGCATCCGACCGCACATGTGTCATGATCTGAACGGGCTAGGTATTCCTATATATACAGGAAATAAATACTTGACAGGAGGTTGGTTGGCCGGAGATACAGCTCCCACACTCTGAGAAAATACCAGGCGAGACTTTTCTGCCTTTCTCTTTGAGCTAGTGACTTTCTCCTTTTTCCGGCCACCACTGACTTAGGCATCGGAGGCTCCCCCCCCGGAAAAACACTCCGGGGGCCTCCTAACCCTGTTTACCAGCTTTTCAAGTACTCTCCTTGGGGCGATCCACCTTCCAGGCATTCTTCCTCCTAGAAGTCTCTTCAACAGTCATCATGACTCACAACGACGAGGCCCCAGGCCATCAGATAGGTTAACCAAGTGTGCCCACTTCTTACCAATGAAGATCACAGACTCACTATAAAATTTGGTACAAAAGTACATCAAAGATATAGTAAAACTGCATGGAGTGCCAAACTCCATAGTGTTAAACAGGGATCCAAGGTTGATAGCCAAATTTTATAGTGCTTTTCATAAAGCAGCAGGAACCAAAATCTGCTTGAGCATGGCTTACCACCCTTAGAAAAATGGACAAACTAAGAGGGTGATTTAGATACTTGAAGACATGTTGAGGAGTTGTGTCTTGGATCTCAAGGGAGAATGAGACCAACACTTACCTTTGGTTTAATTTTCTTACAATAATAGCTATTGAAGCACCATTGGAATGGCACCGTATAAAGCCTTTTAAGGGAGAATGTCATGCCTAACATAGCCCATAGCCCAAATAAGGGTCTTAGTACCTGAATTGAAAGGCAAATATGCCAATTCTTCACTATTGGAACAAGTCTAGCTTATGCCTTACTAAGTGTCCAAGTCTAAGGAACACATGGGCTAGTGCACCTTTGGTGCCTCTTAGGCATTTAGAGGTTTAGTGCTAAACCTCAAGACACATGAGGGAGGGGCACGAGGGTGTGCCTAGACACCACCAAGACACAAAGGCATTCACCTAGGACATATATAGCACAAAGCTTTTAATTCAACCAAACTTTCATGCTCTTCCAAAACAAGCTAAGTACCTAGATGGATATCATGCTAGAATCATATTGGCAACCATTCAATCAACACAAACATATATGCATGGCAACCAAAAAACCAATTCAAGTTTTGAAAACACAAGTTTACATGCATAAAGGAACCCACAAGTCTTGGTAGGCCTACCATTGACTACCCTAGTGCATACAACTGATAGCCAAAGGCTGTCACCTCAATCTGGCCGAATACCCTGCCACAACAACGGCCAGAAGAACTGGCGCTTCCCGGGAATAGGTGGAATCATGCACCTCGGGAGATAGCCTGAGAGCTCCGAGCCTCGGCACGCCAGTAAAACTTGAGGACTCCATTCGCCCCCCAAGGTTGTGAACAACGCGGCTTCGGAAAAGTGGCACCAGACATTGCTGGCCGAATATGATATCCCCGAAGGCGGAAACCCCTGGAACTGGGAACCCCCGAACTGAGGGTAGGCTTCCCGAAGAGGCTCTGTCCGAACTAGAGGACGACCTCGCCCAAGGACCTCGGGAGTACGGCAGGCGCATTTAAGGAAGCATTTAAGGAAGCCTCTGACACGTCCCACCACAGACGTAAAAAGTCGCCCTGACGCGCAGACGCCATCAGAATCATATCATGGCCCGTCTCAGCACAAGGCTCAAGGCCATCTAGTTACCAACTATCTGTCCCCTACGCCCAGACGTTCAGGAGCATCCGACCGCACACGTGTCATGATCTGAACGGGCTAGGTATTCCTATATATACAGGAAATAAATACTTGACAGGAGGTTGGCAGGCCGGATATACAGCTCCCACACCCTGAGAAAATACCAGGCGAGACTTTTCTGCCTTTCTCTTTGAGCTAGTGACTTTCTCCTTCTTCCGGCCACCACTGACTTGGGCATCGGAGGCTCCCCCCCCGGAAAAACACTCCGGGGGCCTCCTAACCTTGTTTACCAGCTTTTCAGGTACTCTCCTTGGGACGATCCACCTTCCAGGCGTTCTTCCTCCTAGAAGTCTCCTCAACAGTCATCATGACTCACAACGATGAGGCCTTAGGTCATCATTTGGCGCCGTCTGTGGGAACCCGCTCGCAGATTGCCGTCGTTGAGACTCGGCGTTCTAAGGAAAAGGGACTCCCAAGGTCCTCGTCCGTGCCTGAGATACAACCGGCTGCTGAGCAGACACTCCCAGAGACTTCTACGCCCGAGGAGGACCGCCCTCTGGTAATCACCATGAGCTTCTTGAGGGACTTTCAGCGCTCGGTCGTTGCTGAAATGACTCAGCAGATCGACCGAAGATGGCCACAGCAGTCACAGGCCCAGAAACCCTCCTCATCAACACGCCCTCGGGAGAGAAGCCCCAAGTCTACACACCGCAGTTCAGAAAGTGGAGATCCTCGCGGAGAATCATCCACAGAAGATATAGCCCTCGGGAAACGGCCTGTGGGACAAACCGAGTCCAAGCGACCGAGAGTCTCACAGCGAAGCAGTTCGTTGCCCGAGGCGAGGGCCCTGACCCCTCCGCGCTGAACTCGCTCCCCGAAAAGGCGCCGTCGATCTCCCTCCCGCGAAAATGGTCCTAGCGCCACTGCGCTTATGGAAAGGATATTGGCACGGCTGGACAGAGTGGAGAAGCAAGTGACCAGAAAACCCGTTTGGGACAGGCTGTCGGGGGCATTATGCGAAGATGGCTCCCCATTTATTCACACCGTCGTTGAGGCAGCTATGCCAGGCGACTTCAGAGTGCCTAGGCTGGAGATCTATGATTGCCGGACTGATCCACAGGCCCATCTGACGAAGTACAGGTGGAGCATGATAATGCACGGAGCTGATGACGCTACCATGTGCAAATGCTTTGAAGTCACCCTCACGGGCCCAGCAACAGCATGGTACAATTCGTTGCCCCCAGGGACTATCACTGAGTTTCAGGAGTTGTCCACAGCCTTTACCCAGCAGTTCATTGGGAGCAGGCCGACGGCCAAAATGCCTGTACAGATGTTCGACATAGAGCAGAGAAACGGAGAGACGATCCGAGACTATGTCGAACGATTCAACAGGGAAGCACTCAGCGTCCCGGACATCCGGCCCGAAATCCGCATCCTCGCTATGACACGGGGCCTTCGGCGTGACTCACAGCTATTCTACGAGTTCTCAAAGGACCCACCGGAGACCCTCGGAGAATTTTACCGAAGGGCAGAGCAGCACATGACAGCCGAGGAATTGAGGATGGCGGGGCCGAAGTCTGATCATCACCGCGCCGAAGGGTCCAGCCAGCAAGCTCGGCATCTTTCTGAACATACAGGTCGACCACGGCGAATGCGAGGAAAGAAACCTCAAAGTTTCACACCCTTGAGCACTACACGGACCAACATTCTCATGGCGCTGGAAAGGCAAGGGACGTAGATTCGGCGGCCAAAGGCCATGGCCGCCGATAATAAGAAAAATGCCAAGAAGTTCTGCTAGTTTCATCGCGACCACGGTCATGACACCGAAGACTGCTTCCAGCTGAAGAAGTACATAGAGTCGCTGATCAAACAGGGCCAACTTCGCAAGTACCTGCGGATGCCCTCCCCAAAGGGCAGAAAAGAGGAGGAAGAGAGGGCCGAAAACGAGGACTATGACTCCGACAGGCGGAGAAACAGAAGTCCAAAAAGGCGCCTTCCACCTCCAGTAGGGGTCATCCAAACCATCACCACGGGGCTCCCATCCTCGGAAAGAAAGCGGAAGGCCAGAGAAATTGCGGTTATGGAGTATCAAAGTCCATCAAAGAAATTGGCTCGCAAAGATGGCTCCACTGTCGTCTTCCCCCACGACGACCCGCTGCTGATAATGGCGAGAATAGGGAACTGGGACGTCAAGAGAGTGTTGCTTGATGATGGCTCAAATGCTGACGTCCTATTCTCGCACTTACTGCCGAGCTTGGGCATCTCCAGCAGCGAGCTGAAACCTGTCACCACGCCCACCTTCGGCGTTGGGCCATCCGAACTACCCATCCTCGGATGGATCGACCTCCCTTTGATGATGAAAGGCACTTCGGTAGACGGAGAAGCTGAGTTGTACGCGTCCACAATGGCAAGATTCATCATCATGGACGTCCCGTCTTCGTACAACGCCATCCTTGGAAGGCAGACTCAGGGGAACCTGCACATTCGCCCCGATGTGAAGTACTTGACTGTCACATTCGCCACCAAGGATGGAGATGCAGAGGTCTTCATCGACCAAGCCGAGGTAAGAAAGGTGTTTGTAAAAGCACGAAAGGCTCCGGCAAACAGCTCTACACAAACGGTGGAGGCAAAGGCGCAGGAGAAAGGCAAAAAAGGAGATCCCGCAGAAGCAGAAACGGAAGCAGTAGATCTTGTCCCAGGACAATCTACCCGAATAGGGAAGAGCTTGGCCAATGGTGATAAGGAAAATCTTGTATCCTTTCTGCTAAAAAATAAAGATCTGTTTGCCTACTCGCCGAAAGACATGCCAGGAGTGAACCCTGGCATAATACAGCACAGCCTCAAAGTAAGCCCGGAAGCAAAACCTATCAGGCATAAGAAACGAAGCATCTCAGCCCACAAAAGCAACTTCGTGAAAACCGAAGTCCAGCGCCTATTGGATGCTGAAGTTATCAGGGAGGTAAAATACCCCGAATGGTTAAGCAACGTGGTCATTGCCACAAAAGAAGGTAGCGGCAAACTCCGGATGTGCATTGATTTCAGAAACTTGAACGATGCTTGCCCGAAAGACTCATTTCCCCTCCCGCCAATAGATCAACTGGTAGATTCAACGGCCGAATACGGGCTCCTGAGCTTCCTAGATGCCTTCAGCGGCTACCATCAGATAAGGATGGACCCCGAAGATGAAGAGAAAACTGCCTTCATCACCGAGGGAGGAACGTACTGCAATATCAGAATGCCCTTCGGGCTCAAAAATGCAGGAGCCACCTACCAGAGACTGATGAACAAGGTCTTTAAAGACCAAATGGGGAGAAACATGGAAGTATATGTTGATGATATGATAGTAAAAAGCAAGCTGCCCGGCTACCATGTTGCAGATTGGAGGAAACCTTCCAAAAGCTCAGAGCGTTTGGGATTCGCCTTAACCCCGAGAAGTGTATCTTCGGGGTGACGTCGGGAAAATTCCTTGGGTATAGACTATCCTTGGCCCTTCGCAGTCTGGGGTATAGACCTCATTGGGCCACTCCCCACAGCACCGGGAGGCGTGAAATTCTGCGTGGTACCAGTGGACTATTTCTCAAAGTGGGTAGAGGCAGAACCACTAGCAACTATCTCGGCAAAAGAAGTGCAGAAGTTCGTATGGAAAAACATCGTATGCAGATTTGGCATACCGAGGGTACTAGTAGCTGATAATGGATCCCAGTTCATAGACAAAGGATTCCAGGAATTCATCAGCGACCTCGGAATAAAGATGCACTTCGCCCCAGTAGCTCACCCCCAAAGCAATGGGCAGGTGGAAGTATCAAACAGGACCATAAAAGATGGCCTGAAAAAGAGACTTGGGGAAGCCAAGGGGAAATGGCCAGGAGAACTCCAAAGTGTATTGTGGAGCTACCGAACGACGCCATGAAGAGCCATAGGGGAAACTCCCTTCTCACTCGTCTTCGGAACAGAGGCCATTATCCCAATAGAGATAGTTCAGCCTTCAATACGGGTGCAAGTATTTGATGAAGGCGGAAACGACCTCGGTCTGAGAACTAAGCTCGACCTTGTGACCGAACACAGAGAAATAGCCGGGCTGAGAAGAAAAGCTTTCCAGCAAAGAGTGGCCGCGGCTATCAACCTAAAAGCCAGGCCAAAAGAAATCAAAAAAGGAGACCTCGTTCTCCGAAAGGCCGACTTTGCACCCCGAAGGCCATCTCACGGCGTACTTCGCGCAAATTGGGAAGGACCTTATCTGGTTCTCGCCGAAGTACGGAAAGGCGTGTATAGGCTTGGCGATGCCGAAGGCGTAGAATTGAAAAACACTTGGCATTCAGACGCCTTGAAAAAATTCTACGCCTAAGGTTGGGCGGAAGAGATATATTGTACAAGAAATACTCTAAGTACAGAATGGTCTTGAGAAAAATTCTTAAGTATACCAAATTGTCCAAGACAGAATTCCGCGAAGGTGCTCGCCACGAAAAAAGCAGATGTGACTTCCCGAAGGCCCTTGAGCCACTATGCTCGGAAAAAAGGGAAAGCAAGAATCTCGTAATAGTGCACGCCAAAACAAAAGCAGAGATAATTTCCAAACACCCTTGAGCGTACATGTTCGGGAAAGAGGGAAATGAGCAATCTCGTGAGAATTTTCCTAAGTCCCTTGAGCAAATATGCTCGGGACAATAGGAAGACAGAAAAATTTGGCTGAAACTTTTCTGAAGTCCCTTGAGCAAACATGTTCGGGATAAAAGGAAAGAAAAAGCCTGCAAAAGACTTAGCCAAATTTTTGCAAACTTTCCAGAAAGTCTCTTGAGCGAGCACACTCGGGACAAAGGAAGGTAAAAAGTTTCTTTGGTCGCAGGTTTTCCAAAGTCCGTTGAGCAAACATGTTCGGGATAAAAGGAAACAAAAAGCATGCAAAAGACTTAGCCAAATTTTTGCAAACTTTCCAGAAAGTCTCTTGAGCGAGCACACTCGGGATAAAGGAAGGTAAAAAGTTTCTTTGGTTACAGGTTTTCCGAAAGTCTCTTGAGCAAACGTGTTCGGGACAGTGGAAATAAAGAAACTTGCAAGAAAGGACTTAGCCAAAAAGATTGTTCATTTAGAGCAAATGCTGCCTTACAAAAGAAGTGTCCAAAGAAGGAGCACGAAGGAGAAAAATAAGAGGAGCCCTAAAACAAACTAGGGAGAGCCGGGCGGATGAAGACCAGGAAGCTTCAGATGCTCGACCTTGGACCACTGCCACCGAGGTCCCTCAGGAATATTTAGGCCCTCCAGAAAAGAGAGGTCCAAATCTGGGAACCTCTGCAGCACCTGGTGCCGAGCGAGGCAGAAGCCGTCCTGAAAGGCGACCTTGGCCATGTTATCAGAAGTACGTTTTTGAACGCCAAGGACATTGACCTCATCCCTCAGCTCAGCAACCTCCTCTTTGAGCTCGCTTATCCCCAGCGTCTCTCCGGACTCCTTCTTCAGAGCCTCGACCTCGGCTTGAAGAGCATTGTTCTCGTCCGTCAACCTTGACGCAAGACTGTCAGAAACAGCCTTGTCCTTGACAAGATCTTCGTTGGCGGCGAGCAGCCCCTTTACTTGGTCGCCGAGGTCGGCAATCTTCCGGGAGGAGTCCTTTTCAAGTTCTTCTCTTTTCTTCGAGAACTCCTCCCGAACGGCAGCAAGTTGCTGAGAACAATCCGCTGTCAGCTGCTGGTTGCTGGCGATCACCTTCGCAAGCGAAGCCTTCGCTTCACTGAGTTCCCGCGAAGTCGCATACTTGGAGGCAGCCTGTCTGGCCACCCGAACTCGGAGATAACCAGCGTACTCCAGCAGCTACGGCAAGGCAAAAGTCCAGGTTAGTACAAGCCTAAACACTTAGAAAATTGAGGAAAAAAGTGTAAAGACTATACCTGAGCAGCATGCTCGGTGACTTTTGCGGCGAGGGTATTATCCCCCGGGTGAGCCGCCGCAATGGCCCGGAAGGAGGCGTCAGTGGTCATCCCCTTCCAAATTTCCTTTGTCATTTTTGGACAATCGTCGGAGAGCAAATTCATATCCTCCGTGATTGTCCAAAAGGGCTCCAAGGGGATCTTCCCCTCAGGGATTATGGCATCGCGGAGGGCTTGTTTCCTCTCATGAATGGCCCTCCAGCCAGCTGCAAGGGGCTCCTCTGAAAGTAGGAAGGAAGTTAGGAGCAGAAGAAAAATTTGCGAAAGGAAAAGGAGCTGAACTTCGCCTAAAGGCATACGTGGAAGAACCTCGGAGACAGTGTCCTCGGGATCCTCGGGCCCCTCGGAAGAAAGACCCTTACCCTTCTGCCGGTACCGCTCCTCGGCGGTGGGTACTTCTACCACTACAGTGTTTCTGGGGGCCTCGAGGTCGAGAGGAGGCACCTCGGCGGAAGTAGCGGGGACCTCGGCCGGTGGAATTTCAACAAGACCAGCGTCTTCGCCAGCTTCTTCTTCCAAAAGCTCTGGCTGAGAAGGCTGGAGAGCCTTCCTAGCTCGCTTCGCCGAGGGTCCCGCCCCTGTCGTCTTCCTTCTTCGGGAAGCCGCCTTCTTTGTCTGCTCCCCCTTCTCCACTTGGCCAGAAAAGAGGGCCTTGTAATAAGCGGCAGCCCCATCGCCCATCTCTGAAAAAGAGAAGAAATATCAGCGTAAGTTCGAGGAAAAAGTATAAAGGGATGGAAGATTACTCACTTTCGGCAAAAGTTTTGAAAGAAGTCTCCCCCTTAAGGAGCTTGACCAGCCAGGAGTCTTTCCCGGCGATGGCGGGAGCGGGCATATTGAGGTCAGTCACGTGCTCCTTAACCACTTTCAGCTCCCGAAGGACTTCTTCGGTCATCAACCTCCAGTTGATAGGAAAGGGGTAAAGAGCACGAGGAGAGACCTCGGGAGCCCAGTCAGCGACAGCCCGAATGCGGGCGTCGAAATCCGCGAACACGGAAGCCAACGGTGGGGTCAGCAGCATCCTCGGATCAACGACGTCTGCATTCAGCACTCCCTGAGCCCACCTGGTCGGGACATCAGACCAGTTCTTATCCACCTTGAGGAAAAAGAACTTAGGCTGCCACCCCCGCCAGCTATCCTTCGTGTCGAAGGTGATGGTGAATTTTTTGCTCCCGGATCCCCGAGGCAGCAGGAAATAGAAGCCACCCTTCGGGACCACATAGAGCTTGTAGTACTGCATGAAAATGATGAAGTGGGGCTCTATCCCGAACACGCCACACATGCAGAGGTAGGCATTAAAATAGCAGTACGCGTTCGGGGGAAGCTGGTTCACAGCAATGCCATGGAATTGGCAGAACTCGCAAACCACCTTCGGGGGAGGATACCGAAGTCCGGCCTTCAGTTGGGCTCGGAAGACGGTAACCTCGTCGCCATGGTTTGAAAAAGCAAAATGGCTAGAACGAGGCAGTCTGGTCACAGCGTAAGACGGAAGAAAGAATTTTTTCTTCCACCTCTCTAGTTTTTCGGGGGTGGTACAGCAAGGATGGGCCAGAAGAGGTTTCCAGCTCTCTGGAACAGGCATCGCAGACATGAAAAAGAGTTTGAGATGGAAAAGAAAATAGTTTCCAGAAAAAACTCAGAAGACGAGTTTGGAAAAAACAACAGTTTTCCAAAAAAACTCAGAAAAATAGAGGAATCAGAGTACTCTGAAAATCAAAACCCACCAAAAGATTTGCCTGAGGACGCCGTCGTGAAAGTTGGTAGGAAAAGCTCTGATTAAAGAAGCTCCGCCACAGAAAGCAAGAACAGAGGGCAAAGCAGAGAGAGAGCAGAAAAAGAGCAGAAAAACAGTAAGTGGGACTTATGATGGAATGGGCTATTTATAGGCCAAAGGTGGGTAACCGAAAGAACATCATAAGTACCTATTGGAGGCGAACCGTCGCCGTAACTGCCCGCTGCACCCGAAAAGGCACGCCCTCTGTAAATGACGCGCCTCTCCTCCAATGGCAAGAAGCCACGTGTCAACCGCTGCGCAGAAATGGGGGACCTGCCTCCCCAAACGTGCCTGGAAAACCGGGACACGCCTCCTGATTGGGACACGTCGTTTGACATCCCTGAGAAATGGAGACGCGCCGCTCAGTCTGACACGCTTGGCCATCAGACCTGGAGAAATAAAAAGCAGGCCACCTCGAGGACACCAAGAGACAGGCTATGGCTGAACAGCCCATGACTTTTGGGCAAGAGGTGTATCTTCGGTACAGGCTTTGCCTCGGAGACACCAAAGAATAGGCCAAGGCCGAACAGCCCAGACCCTCGGGCAAAAGGTGCGACCTCGGAACAGGTTATGCTTCCCAACAAGACTCCCAACGGCAACCTCGAAAAGAGATGCAAACCGAAGTCTTCACTTCGGCTTTCCAGAGGGGGGCATGTGATAGCCAAAGGCTATCGCCTCAATCTGGCCGAATACCCTGCCACAACAATGGCCAGAAGAACTGGCGCTTCCCGGGAATAGGTGGAATCATGCACCTCGGGGAGATAGCCTGAGAGCTCCGAGCCTCGGCACGCCAGTAAAACTTGAGGACTCCATTCGCCCCCCAAGGTTGTGAACAGCGCGCCTTCGGAAAAGTGGCACCAGACATTGCTGCCCGAATATGATATCCCCGAAGGCGGAACCCCCTGGAACTGGGAACCCCCGAACTGAGGGTAGGCTTCCCGAAGAGGCTCTGTCCGAACTAGAGGACGACCTCGCCCAGGGACCTCGGGAGTACGGCAGGCGCATTTAAGGAAGCATTTAAGGAAGACTCTGACACGTCCCACCACAGACGTAAAAAGTCACCCTGACGCGCAGACGCCATCAGAATCATATCATGGCCCGTCTCAGCACAAGGCTCGAGGCCATCTAGTTACCAACTATCTGTCCCCTACGCCCAGACGTTCAGGAGCATCCGACCGCACACGTGTCATGATCTGAACGGGCTAGGTATTCCTATATATACAGGAGATAAATACTTGACAGGAGGTTGGCAGGCCGGATATACAGCTCCCACACCCTGAGAAAATACCAGGAGAGACTTTTCTGCCTTTCTCTTTGAGCTAGTGACTTTCTCCTTCTTCCGGCCACCACTGACTTGGGCGTCGGAGGCTCCCCCCCCGGAAAAACACTCCGGGGGCCTCCTAACCCTATTTACCAGCTTTTCAGGTACTCTCCTTGGGGCAATCCACCTTCCAGGCGTTCTTCCTCCTAGAAGTCTCCTCAACAGTCATCATGACTCACAACGATGAGGCCTTAGGCCATCAGAGTGGTGCCCAACCTGAAAAGGAATAACAATTGTATGGCAAACTAAGTGCCAATTCTGGGCTAAGGAAAATTGAAATCCTCAGACATATGATCAATGAGCATAGTTTACCTATTAATCCCAAGAAGATTAAGCTATCTTGGAATGAAAGGAACCTCTGACTGTGATGAACTTAAGAAAAGATTGACTGCAGCCCAATACTGGTTTTACCAGACCCTAAGGTGTATCAGATATTTATTGATGGGATGGGTTGAGTCTTACGAAAAGGGAAACAAGCCATAACTTATGGATCAAGGCAAATAAGGCCTCACGAGGAGAAGTATCCAGTATATAACCTGGAGTTAACAGAGACAGTTGAAACTAAAAAGGAGAATGATGAGTGCTTATATGGCCAAGAAGGGAACTGATTGACAATTACGGTATGCCACCAGTGTTCTGGTAATAAACAGGCTACCTGAGCATGATACATTTTGGACTCCTAGGAAATTTGGAGGACCAAATTTCTTAAGGTGGGGAGTGTCGTAATACCTAGAAAATAATAAATGATTAAGTCCCAGGTTAAGTGGATTCAAGACATGGAATTTTTTTTTCCTAATTGGGAATTGAGCTTAGTAAGCTCAAGAGACCTTGAATTAATTATGGAATGGGCATAAATGAGTGTTGGACACTCTTGGAATTAAACTTGGCTAAGGCCAAGAGTATTGGTCATGAAAATGGTGAAGTACGAAGTTAAGGAACTCAATTGCACAAAGGAAAGTGATAGCCAAAGGCTATTGCCTCTATCTGGCCGAACTCCCTGCCACAAGAATGGCCAGAAGAGACTGGCGCTACCCGAGAAAAGATGGGATCATACACCTCGGGAGATAGCCAAAGAGCTCCGAGCCTGGCATGCCAGGAAACTTGAGGATACTACCAGCCCCCCCCAAGGTTGTAAACAGATCGCCTTCGGAAAAGAGGCACCAGCTATTGTGGGCCGAATATGATATCCCCGAAGGCGGAACACCTTGAAGCTGGGATCCCCCATACTAAGGGCGTGTTTCCCGAAGAGGCACCATCCGTACCAAAGGATGACCTCGCCCAGGGACTTCGGGAGTACGGCAGGAGCATTTAAGGAAGCATTTAAGGAAGCCTCTGACACGTCCTTTCACGAACGTCATAAAGCCGCCTCAATAGGCGCTCTGACACGCTGACGCCATCAAAATCACATCATGGCCCATCTCAGCACATGGCACAAGGCAACCTGCTACCAGCTATCTGTCCCCTACGCCCAGAAACTCAGGGAACATCCGACCGAACACATGTCGCGATCTGAACGGGCTAGGCACTCCTATAAATACCAGGAAATAAATACTTGGCAGGAGGTTGGTTGGCAAAAGGACTGACTCCCAGACTCTGAGAAAATCACCAGGCGAGACTCTTCATCCCCTTTGTGCTATTTCCTCTGCCTTTCTCGGCCACCACTGACTTGGGCGTCGGAGGCTCCCCCCCCGGAAACACATCCGGGGGCCTCCTAACCCTTTATTTCTAGACTTTTAGGCACACTCCCAAGGGCGAACCATCCTCCGAGCGTTCTTCCTCCTAGAAGTCTCTCCACCAGTCACCATGACTTTAAACGATGAGGCCCCCGGCCATCATTTGGCGCCGTCTGTGGGAACCCGCTCTGAGATCGCCGTCGTTGAAACTCGGTGTTTTAAGGACAAGGGACTCCCGAGGTCTCCGTCCGCGCCTGAGACACAACCGGCTGCTGAGCAAACACTCCCAGGGACTTCTGCGTCCGAGGAAGACCACCCTCTAGTAATCACTATGAGCTTTATGAGGGAGTTTTAGCGTTCGGTCGTGGCTGAAATTACACAGCACATCGACCAAAGGTGGTCACAGCAGACACAGGCCCAAAAACCTCCCTCACCTGCACGCCCTCGGGAGAAAAGTCAGAGGTCCACTCATCGCAGTTCGGGAAGCATAGACCAGCGCGAAGAATTGTCCACAGAAAATATGCCCCTCGGGAAACAGCCTATGGGGCAGAATAGGTCTGAGCGACCGAGGGTCTTGCAGCAAAGAAGCTCGCTGCCTGAGGCGAGGTCCCTGTCCCCTCAACGCCGAACTCGCTCCCCGAAGAGGCGCCGGCAATCTCCCTTCCCTGAAGAAGGGCCCAGTGCCACAGTGCTTATGGAGAGGATATTGGCACGGCTAGAAAGGGTGGAGAAACAAATGGCCAGAAAACCCGTTTGGGCCAGACTTTCGGGAACGTTCTGTGAAGATGACTCCCCATTCATTCAGGCCGTTGTTGAGGCATCCATGCCAGGTGACTTTAGAGTACCTCGGTTCGAGATTTATGATGGTCGTACTGATCCACAGGCCCATCTGACGAAGTACAGACGCAGCATGATAATGCACGGTGCTGATGACGCTACCATGTGCAAGTGCTTCGAAGTCACCCTCACAGGGCCAGCAACTGCGTGGTACAATTCATTGCCTTCAGGGACCATCACTGAGTTCCAGGAGTTGTCCACGGCCTTCACGCAGCAATTCATTGGGAGTCGACGTACTGCGAAGATGCTTGTCCAGACGTTCGACATAGAGCAGAGGAATGGAGAAACCATCCGAGACTATGTCGAAAGATTTAACAGGGAAGCTCTGAGCGTCCCAGACTTCCGGCCCAAAATCCGCATTCTTGCCATGACACGGGGCCTTCGGCGAGACTCACAGCTATTCTACGAGTTCTCAAAGGACCCCCCTGAGACCCTCGGAGAATTTTACCGAAGGGCAGAAACAGCACATGACCGCCGAGGAACTAATAATGGCTGGGCCGAAGTCCGATGACCACCACGCCGAAGGGTCCAATCAATAACCTCGGCATCCGACCGAACAGGCAGGACGACCTCGGAGGATGCGGGGAAGGAAACCCCAAAGTTTCACACCACTGAGCACTACACGGACCAACATCCTCATGGAGCTGGAAAGGCAAGGGACGCAAATCCGGCGGCCAAGGGCCATGACCGCCGATAATAAGAAGAATGCAAAGAAGTTCTGCCAGTTTCATCGCGACCACGGTCATGACACCGAAGACTGCTTCCAGCTGAAGAAGTACATAGAGTCGCTGATAAAGCAGGGCCAACTTCGGAAATACCTGCGGATGCCATCCCCGAAAGGCAGAAAAGTGGAGGAAGAAAGGGCCGAAGATGAGGACTATGACTCCGACAGGCGGAGAAACCGAAGTCCAAAAAGGTGCCCTCCACCTCCGATAGGGGTTATCCAAACGATCACCACGGGGCTCCCATCCTCGGAAAGAAAGCGGAAGGCCAGAGAAATTGCAGTCATGGAATATCAAAATCCAGCAAGGAAGCTAGCCCGCAAAGATGGATCCACTATCGTCTTTCCCCACGACGATCCACTGCTGGTCATGGCGAGGATAGGCAACTGGGATGTCAAAAGGGTGCTACTTGATGATGGATCAAATGCGGACGTCCTATTCTCGCACTTACTGCCAAGCTTGGGCATCTCCAACAGCGACCTTAAGCCAGTCACCTCGCCCACCTTCGGGGTCGGACCATCCGAACTGCCCGTTCTCGGATAGATCGACCTCCCACTAATGATGAAAGGGACTTCGGTAGATGGAGCAGCTGAGTTGTACGCCTCCATAATGGCAATGTTCATCGTCATCGACGTCCCATCCTCGTACAACGCCATCCTTGGAAGGCAGACACAGGGAAACCTGCACATTCACCCTGATGTGAAGTACTTGACTGTCACATTCGCCACCAAGGATGGAGATGCAGAGATCTTCATAGACCAGGCCGAGGTGAGAAAGGTATTTTTGAAAGCACGAAAGGCTCCGGCGAGCAACTTCGCACAAACAATGGAGGCGAAGGTGCCAGAAAAAGGCAAAGAAGAAGATCTCGCTAAAGCGGAAATGGAAACAGTAGAACTTATCCCAAGACAATCTACCCGAATAGGGAAGAGCTTGGCCGAAGGTGAGAAGGAAACCCTTGTATCCTTTCTGCTGAAAAATAAAGTTCTGTTTGCCTACTCGCCGAAAGATATGCCAGGGGTAAACCCTGGCACAGTACAGCATAGCCTCAAAGTAAGCCTGAAAGCAAAACCTGTCCGGCAAAAGAAACGAAACATCTCAGCTCACAAGAGCAACTTCGTCAAAACCGAGGTCCAGCGTCTGTTAGACGCCAAAGTCATCAAGGAAGTGAAATACCCCGAATGGTTAAGCAACGTGGTGATTGCCACAAAAGAAGGCAGCAGCAAACTTCGGATGTGCATCGACTTCAGAAACTTGAACGATGCTTGCCCGAAAGACTCATACCCTCTTCCGCTAATAAACCAACTGGTAGACTAAACTGCAGAATACGGGCTCCTAAGTTTCCTAGACGCCTTCAGTGGCTACCATCAAATAAGGATGGACCCCGAAGATGAAGAAAAAACCGCCTTCATCACCGAGGGAGGAACATACTGCTATGTCAGGATGCCCTTCGGGCTCAAAAATGCAGGAGCCACCTACCAAAGGTTGATGAACAAGGTCTTTAAAGACCAAATGGGGAGAAACATGGAGGTGTATGTTGATGATATGATAGTCAAGAGCAAGTTGCCTAGCTATCACGTCGCAGATCTAGAGGAAACATCCAAAAGCTCAGAGCCTTCGGGATTCGGCTCAATCCTGAAAAGTGCATCTTCGGGGTAACCTCGGGAAAATTCCTTGGGTACATGGTATCCGAAAGAAGCATTGACGCTAACCCCGAGAAGATTAAGGAACTGCTTGAGTTCCGAACTCCTGCCACAGTCAAAGACGTGCAGAGGCTCACCGGAAGAATAACTGCTCTGAGCAGATTTATTTCCAGGTACGGAGATAGGTGTCGACCTTTCATCAAAGTCCTCATAAAGGCAGTAAAAATGGAAGGTGACCTCGGAAGGAATGATCACCCTTGGGACGAAGATTGCCAAAAGGCCTGGGAAGAACTCAAAGTCTACTTGGCTAGCCTGCCGACTCTGCGACAACCTCGGGAGGGAGAGCCCCTTGTTTTGTACCTCGCCATCACGGAGAAAGCTCTAAGCTCGGTCCTCGTGAAAGAAGAAGGGCCAAAGTAATGGCTAGTCTATTACGTCAGCAAATCCTTGCATGGTGCCCAAATCAGGTACCCTCTGCTTCAAAAAGCTATATACGCCTTGGTGCTTGCAGGGAGAAGGCTGCGACCATACTTTCAGGCTTACCCCATCATCGTCCGAAGTAGTCTACCACTACGGGATGTTATGAAGAAAGTTGATCATTCGGGAAGGCTCTCCAAATGGTGCATAGAGCTTGGCGAACACGAAATCATATATGAACCTCGGAAGGCCATTAAAGCTCAAGCACTGGCAGATTTTATCGCCGAAATACCCACCACTAAGGAAAGCCATTTGGGTCCGAACGGAGGTGAGCCAGAGTGGACCTTGCATGTTGACGGAGCCTCGGGATCCGAACACCAGGGAGCTGGAGTAATTATCAGAGGACCCGAAGGCCTAGCGGTAAAAAAGGCTATCAAGTTCAGCTTTAGCGTCACTACCAATGTGGCTGAGTATGAAGCCCTCATAGCGGGATTACGCTTGGCCAGAAGGATTGGCGTGAGAAACTTAAAGGCTCACAGCGATTCCCAGCTGGTAGTTCGGCAGACGTCAGGACATTATGGGGCGAAAGACCCAATCTTTGCAAAATACCACGAGCTGGTAGCAAAGCTCATCCAAGAGTTTGACGCCGTACGGATCGAAAATGTACCTCGGCGGAATAACACTGAGGCAGATTGCTTGGCAAAGTAAAAATCATACACCGAGATGCTAGATCACCCGAGCATCTCAGTGCTAAGCATAGCGACCTCGGGAAAAGGATGGAAAGATCCCATAAAAAGATACCTTGCAGAAAATGTGCTCCCCGAAGACCCCGGCGACACTGCAAGACTGTGAAGACGCTCCGGCCGATTCTTCCTGATTGGTGAAGAGTTATACCGACAGGGATATGCAAACCCGCTCCAAAGATGCGTGGATGAAGAGGATACTGAAATGGTCCTTGAAGAGGTCCACGAAGGCATGTGTGGTTCACATATTGGAACTGATGCCCTTGCAGCAGTGATACTTCGCCAAGGATACTTCTGGCCTACCCTGAGAAAGGATGCAAGGCAGTTCGTCCGAAAATGCGGTAGTTGCCAGAAACACGCGAACATCCAGAGGGCACCCTCGGAAATGGTAACTTCGGCTGACTACCCCTGGCCCTTCGCAGTCTGGGGTATAGACCTTATTGGGCCACTCCCCTCAGCGCTCGGAGGCGTGAAATTTTGCGTGGTAGCAGTGGACTATTTCTCCAAATCGGTCGAGGCAGAACCCCTAGCAACTATCTCGGCAAAAGAAGTGCAAAAGTTTGTATGGAAGAACATAGTATGCAGATTCGGCATACCGAGGGTGCTAGTGGCTGATAATGGATCCCAGTTCATAGACAAAGGATTCTAGGAATTTATCAGCGACCTCAAAATAAAGATGCACTTCGCCCCGGTAGTTCACCCCCAAAGCAACGGGCAGGTGGAAGTATCTAATAGGACCATAAAAGATGGCCTGAAAAAGAGACTGGGGGAAGCAAAAGGGAAATGGCCAGGAGAACTCCAAAGCGTATTATGGAGTTACCGAACGACGCCCCGAAGAGCCACAGGGGAGACTCCCTTCTCACTCGTCTTCGGAACAGAGGACATCATCCCTATCGAGATAGTTAGACCATTAGTACGGGTGCAAGTATTTGATGAAGGTGGAAACGACCTCGGCCTAAGAAGGAAGCTTGACCTCGTCGGCGAACATAGAGAAATAGCTGAGCTGAGAAGAAAAGCTTTCCAGCAAAGGGTGGCCGCGGCCATAAATTTGCGAGCTAGGCCAAAGGAAATCAGGAAAGGAGACCTCGTTCTCCGAAAGGCTGACTTTGTGCGCCGAAGGCCATCCCACGGAGTACTTCGCGCAAACTGGGAAGGACCTTTTCTGGTCCTCGCCGAAGTACGAAAAGGCGTGTACAAACTTGGCGATGTCGAAGGCGTAGAATTGAAAAACACTTGGCACTCAAATGCCTTGAGAAAATTCTATGCCTAAGCTTGAGCGAAGGAATCATACTGTACGAAAAATATTCTAAGTACAGAAGTGCCTTGAGAAAATTTCTTAAGTACAGACTTGTACAGAATTCCGCGAAGATGCTTACCACAAGCGCAGATATGACTTTCCGAAGTCCCTTGAGCCATCATGCTCGGGAAAAATGGAAAACAAAAATCTCGCAAAAGGTTTCCTAAGTCTCTTGATCAAACATGCTCGGGACAAGGGGAAATGAAAAATTTTGACTAAAGGGTTTCTGAAGTCCCTCGAGCGAACGTGTTCGGGACAAAATGGAAATGCAAAATCCTGCAAAAAGACTTAGTCAAATTTTTCAGAATTTCCAAAAAGCCTTTTGAGTGAACAGGCTCGGCCAATGGAAAGATCTTTCACACTTAGTCAAGTTTCTTTGATCGCAGGTTTTCCGAAGTCTCTTGAGCAAATGCGTTCGGGGCAATGGAAATAAAGAAACTTGCAAAAATACTTAGCCAAAAAAGATCTTCATTTACAAGAAAGCTGGATTACAAAGAAAAAGTGCCCGAAGAAGGAACTCCAAAACGAAGAGGAAAAAAGGAAAAGGCCCCTAAAATAGCCTAAGGGTTCTCGGCGTCCCGGGAGCTATCAGCCTCTGTGCCCTTCTCCACCACCTTCGGCGCCGGAATTGTGGAAGGAAGGTTCAGGTGCTCGATTTTGGACCAGGACCACTGAGGTCCCCCGGGAATGTTGAGCGCTTCCAAAAAAGAGAGGTCCAGACTTGGGAACCTCTCAAGGACTTGGTGCCGAGCAAGGCAGAATCCGTCTTGGAAGGCGACCTTGGTCATTTGGTCGGATTTGTCCTTCTCAACCTCATGGTCCTCGAGCTCATCCTTTAAGTCTGCAACCTCCTTCTTCAGTGCCTTCACCCTTTTCTTCGCATCGGGCTCCTTCTTCAAAGACTGGACCTCGGCTTCAAGAGCCTTTTTCTCGCTCACCAACGACCGAATCAGATTGTCACAATCTGACTTATCTTTGAGAAGGTCTTGGTTGGCGATAGCCAAAGGCTATCGCCTCAATCTGGCCGAATACCCTGCCACAACAACGGCCAGAAGAACTGGTGCTTCCCGGGAATAGGTGGAATCATGCACCTCGGGAGATAGCCTGAGAGCTCCGAGCCTCGGCACGCCAGTAAAACTTGAGGACTCCATTCGCCCCCCAAGGTTGTGAACAACGCGCCTTCGGAAAAGTGGCACCAGACATTGCTGCCCGAATATGATATCCCCGAAGGCGGAACCCCCTGGAACTGGGAACCCCCGAACTGAGGGTAGGCTTCCCGAAGAGGCTCTGTCCGAACTAGAGGACGACCTCGCCCAGGGACCTCGGGAGTACGGCAGGCGCATTTAAGGAAGCATTTAAGGAAGCCTCTGACACGTCCCACCACAGACGTAAAAAGTCGCCCTGACGCGCAGACGCCATCAGAATCATATCATGGCCCGTCTCAACACAAGGCTCGAGGCCATCTAGTTACCAACTATCTGTCCCCTACGCCCAGACGTTCAGGAGCATCCGACCGCACACGTGTCATGATCTGAACGGGCTAGGTATTCCTATATATACAAGAAATAAATACTTGACAGGAGGTTGGTAGGCCGGAGATACAGCTCTCACACCCTGAGAAAATACCAGGCGAGACTTTTCTGCCTTTCTCTTTGAGCTAGTGACTTTCTCCTTCTTCCGGTCACCACTGACTTGGGCGTCGGAGGCTCCCCCCCCGGAAAAACACTCCGGGGACCTCCTAACCCTGTTTACCAGCTTTTCAGGTACTCTCCTTGGGGCGATCCACCTTCCAGGCGTTCTTCCTCCTAGAAGTCTCCTCAACAGTCATCATGACTCAAAACGATGAGGCCCTAGGCCATCATTTGGCGCCGTCTGTGGGAACCCGCTCGCAGATTGCCGTCGTTGAGACTCGGCGTTCTAAGGACAAGGGACTCCCAAGGTCCTCGTCCGCGCCTGAGATACAACCGGCTGCTGAGCAGACACTCCCAGAGACTTCTACGCCAGAGGAGGACCGCCCTCTGGTAATCACCATGAGCTTCTTGAGGGACTTTCAGCGCTCGGTCGTTGCTGAAATGACTCAGCAGATCGACCGAAGATGGCCACAGCAGTCACAGGCCCAGAAACCCTCCTCATCAACACGCCCTCGGGAGAGGAGCCCCAAGTCTACACACCGCAGTTCAGAAAGTGGAGATCCTCGCGGAGAATCATCCACAGAAGATATAGCCCTCGGGAAACGGCCTGTGGGACAAACCGGGTCCAAGTGACCGAGAGTCTCACAGCGAAGCAGTTCGTCGCCCGAGGCGAGGGCCCTGACCCCTCCGCGCCGAACTCGCTCCCCGAAAAGGCGCCATCGATCTCCCTCCCGCGAAAATGGTCCTAGCGCCACTGCGCTTATGGAAAGGATATTGGCACGGCTGGACAGAGTGGAAAAGCAAGTGACCAGAAAACCCGTTTGGGACAGGCTGTCGGGGGCATTATGCGAAGATGGCTCCCCGTTTATTCACACCGTCGTTGAGGCAGCTATGCCAGGCGACTTCAGAGTGCCTAGGCTGGAGATCTATGATGGCCGGACTGATCCACAGGCCCATCTGACGAAGTACAGGCGGAGCATGATAATGCACGGAGCTGATGACGCTACCATGTGCAAATGCTTTGAAGTCACCCTCACGGGCCCAACAACAGCATGGTACAATTCTTTGCCCCCAGGGACTATCACTGAGTTTCAGGAGTTGTCCGCAGCCTTTACCCAGCAGTTCATTGGGAGCAGGCCGACGGCCAAAATGCCTGTACAGATGTTCGACATAGAGCAGAGAAACGGAGAGACGATCCGAGACTATGTCGAACGATTCAACAGGGAAGCACTCAGCGTCCCGGACTTCCGGCCCGAAATCCGCATCCTCGCTATGACACGGGGCCTTCGGCGTGACTCACAGCTGTTCTACGAGTTCTCAAAGGACCCCCCGGAGACCCTCGGAGAATTTTACCAAAGGGCAGAGCAGCACATGACTGCCGAGGAATTGAGGATGGCGGGGCCGAAGTCTGATCATCACCGCGCCGAAGGGTCCAGCCAGCAAGCTCGGCATTTTTCTGAACCTACAGGTCGACCACGGCGAATGCGAGGGAAGAAACCTCAAAGTTTCACACCCTTGAGCACGACACGGACCAACATTCTCATGGCGCTGGAAAGACAAGGGACGCAGATTCGGCGGCCAAAGGCCATGGCCGCCGGTAATAAGAAGAATGCCAAGAAGTTCTGCCAGTTTCATCGCGACCACGGTCATGACACCGAAGATTGCTTCCAGCTGAAGAAGTACATAGTGTCGCTGATCAAACAGGGCCAACTTCGCAAGTACCTGCGGATGCCCTCCCCAAAAGGCAGAAAAGAGGAGGAAGAGAGGGCCGAAAACGAGGACTATGACTCCGACAGGCGGAGAAACAGAAGTCCAAAAAGGCGCCTTCCACCTCCAGTAGGGGTCATTCAAACCATCACCACGGGGCTCCCATCCTCGGAAAGAAAGCGGAAGGCCAGAGAAATTGCGGTTATGGAGTATCAAAGTCCATCAAAGAAATTGGCTCGCAAAGATGGCTCTACTGTCGTCTTCCCCCACGACGACCCGCTGCTGATAATGGCGAGAATAGGGAACTGGGACGTCAAGAGAGTGTTGCTTGATGATGGCTCAAATGCTGACGTCCTATTCTCGCACTTACTGCCGAGCTTGGACATCTCCAGCAGCGAGCTGAAACCTGTCACCACGCCCACCTTCGGCGTTGGGCCATCCGAACTACCCGTCCTCGGATGGATCGACCTCCCTTTGATGATGAAAGGCACTTCGGTAGACGGAGCAGCTGAGTTGTACGCGTCCACAATGGCAAGATTCATCGTCATGGATGTCCCGTCTTCGTACAACGCCATCCTTGGAAGGCAGACTCAGGGGAACCTGCACATTCGCCCCGATGTGAAGTACTTGACTGTCACATTCGCCACCAAGGATGGAGATGCAGAGGTCTTCATCGACCAAGCCGAGGTAAGAAAGGTGTTTGTAAAAACACGAAAGGCTCCGGCAAACAGCTCTACACAAACGGTGGAGGCAAAGGCGCAGGAGAAAGGCAAAGAAGGAGATCCCGCAGAAGCAGAAACGGAAGCAGTAGATCTTGTCCCAGGACAATCTACCCGAATAGGGAAGAGCTTGCCTAAAGGTGATAAGGAAAATCTTGTATCCTTTCTGCTAAAAAATAAAGATCTGTTTGCCTACTCGCCGAAAGACATGCCAGGAGTGAACCCTGGCATAATACAGCACAGCCTCAAAGTAAGCCCGGAAGCAAAACCTATCAGGCAAAAGAAACGAAGCATCTCAGCCCACAAAAGCAACTTCGTGAAAACCGAAGTCCAGCGCCTATTGGATGCTGAAGTTATCAGGGAGGTAAAATACCCCGAATGGTTAAGCAACGTGGTCATTGCCACAAAAGAAGGTAGCAGCAAACTCCGGATGTGCATTGATTTCAGAAACTTGAACGATGCTTTCCCGAAAGACTCATTTCCCCTCCCGCCAATAGATCAACTGGTAGATTCAACGGCCGAATACGGGCTCCTGAGCTTCCTAGATGCCTTCAGCGGCTACCATCAGATAAGGATGGACCCCGAAGATGAAGAGAAAACTGCCTTCATCACCGAGGGAGGAACGTACTGCTATATCAGAATGCCCTTCGGGCTGAAAAATGCAGGAGCCACCTACCAGAGACTGATGAACAAGGTCTTTAAAGACCAAATGGGGAGAAACATGGAAGTATATGTTGAGGATATGATAGTAAAAAGCAAGCTGCCCGGCTACCACGTTGCAGATTTGGAGGAAACCTTCCAAAAGCTCAGAGCCTTCGGGATTCGCCGTAACCCCGAGAAGTGTATCTTCGGGGTAACGTCGGGAAAATTCCTTGGGTACATGGTATCCGAAAGAGGCATCGACGCCAATCCTGAGAAGATTAAGGCTCTGCTTGAGTTCCGAACTCCTGCCACAGTGAAAGACGTGCAGAGACTAACCGGAAGAATAACCTCTTTGAGCAGGTTTATTTCCAGGTACGGAGATAGGTGTAGACCTTTCTTCAAAGTCCTCACAAAGGCAGCAAAGATGGAAGGCGACCTCGGAAGAAACAATCATCCCTGGGATGAAGATTGCCAAAAGGCCTGGGAAGAACTCAAAGTCTACCTGGCCAGCCTGCCGACTCTGCGGCAACCTCGGGTGGGAGAACCCCTCGTACTGTACCTCGCCGTCACAGAAAAGGCCGTGAGCTCGGTCCTGATAAAAGAAGAAGGGCCGAAACAATGGCCGGTCTACTACGTCAGCAAGTCCCTGCATGGCGCCGAAGTCAGGTACCCTTTGCTTCAAAAAGCTATATACGCCTTGGTGCTTGCAGGAAGAAGACTGCGACCATATTTCCAGGCTCACCCCATCATCGTCCGAAGTAGTCTACGACTACGGGATGTTATGAAGAGAGTTGATCATTCGGGAAGGCTCTCCAAGTGGTGCATAGAGCTTGGCAAACACGAAATCACGTATGAGCCTCGGAAGGCCATAAAAGCCCAAGCATTGGCAGATTTTATCGCCGAAATACCCACCACTGAGGAGAACCACTCAGATCCGAAAGATGGTGAGCCAGAATGGACCTTGCATGTTGACGGAGCCTCGGGGTCCGAACACCAGGGAGCTGGAATAGTTATCAGAGGACCCGAAGGCCTAGAGGTGATGAAGGCTATCAAGTTCAGCTTCAACGTCACCAATAATGTGGCTGAGTATAAAGCCCTCATAGCGGGATTACGCTTGGCCAGAAAGATTGGCGTGAGAAACTTAAGGGCTCACAGCGATTCCCAGCTGGTAGTTCGGCAGACGGCAGGAGATTATGGGGCGAAGGACCCAATCTTGGCAAAATACCACGAGCTGGTAAGAAAACTCATCCAAGAGTTTGACGCCGTGCGGATCGAAAATGTACCCCGGCGGAATAACACTGAGGCAGATTGCTTAGCGAAGTCCAAAACATACACCGAGGTGCTAGACCATCCAAGCATCTCCGTGCTAAGCGTAACGACCTCGGGAATGGGGTGGAAGGACCCCATAAAGAGATACCTCGCAGAGAATGAGCTTCCCGAAGATGCCGGCAATGCTGCAAGACTGCGAAGACGCGCCGGAAGATTCTTCCTGATTGGTGAAGAGTTATATCGGCAAGGATATGCAAATCCGCTGCAGAGATGTGTGGGCGAAGAGGATACTGAGATGGTCCTCGAAGAAGTCCACGAAGGCATGTGCGGCTCGCACATTGGAACTGATGCCCTTGCAGCAGTGATACTCCGCCAAGGATACTTCTGGCCTACCCTGAGAAAGGACGCAAGGCAGTTCGTCCAGAAGTGCGGTAGTTGCCAGAGACATGCAAAAATCCAGAGGATACCCTCGGAAATGGTAACGTCGGCAGACTATCCTTGGCCCTTCGCAGTCTGGGGTATAGACCTCATTGGCCCACTCCCCGCAGCGCCCGGAGGCGTGAAATTCTGCGTGGTAGCAGTGGACTATTTCTCAAAGTGGGTAGAGGCAGAACCACTAGCAACTATCTCGGCAAAAGAAGTGCAGAAGTTCGTATGGAAAAACATAGTATGCAGATTTGGCATACCGAGGGTACTAGTAGCTGATAATGGATCCCAGTTCATAGACAAAGGATTCCAGGAATTCATCAGCGACCTCGGAATAAAGATGCACTTCGCCCCAGTAGCTCACCCCCAAAGCAATGGGCAGGTGGAAGTATCAAACAGGACCATAAAAGATGGCCTGAAAAATAGACTTGGGGAAGCCAAGGGGAAATGGCCAGGAGAACTCCAAAGTGTATTGTGGAGCTACCGAACGACGCCACGAAGAGCCACAGGGGAAACTCCCTTCTCACTCGTCTTCGGAACAGAGGCCATTATCCCAATAGAGATAGTTCAGCCTTCAATACGGGTGCAAGTATTTGATGAAGGCGGAAACGACCTCGGTCTGAGAACTAAGCTCGACCTTGTGACCGAACACAGAGAAATAGCCGAGCTGAGAAGAAAAGCTTTCCAGCAAAGAGTGGCCGCGGCTATCAACTTAAAAGCCAGGCCAAAAGAAATCAAAAAAGGAGACCTCGTTCTCCGAAAGGCCGACTTTGCACCCCGAAGGCCATCTCACGGAGTACTTCGCGCAAATTGGGAAGGACCTTATCTGGTTCTCGCCGAAGTACGAAAAGGCGTGTACAAGCTTGGCGACGCCGAAGGCGTAGAATTGAAAAACACCTGGCATTCAGACGCCTAAGGTTAAGCGGAAGAAATATATTGTACAAGAAATATTCTAAGTACAGAATGGTCTAGAGAAGAATGGTCTTGAGAAAAATTTTCAAGTATACCAAATTGTCCAAGACAGAATTCCGCGAAGGTGCCCGCCACGAAAAAAGCAGATGTGACTTCCCGAAGTCCCTTGAGCCACTATGCTCGGGAAAAATGGGAAACAAGAATCTTGCAAAGGTACTCGGCATAATCAGTGCAGAGAAAATTTTCCGAACACCCTTGAGCGAACATGCTCGGGAAAAAGGGAAAGCAAGAATCTCGCAAAAGTACACGCCAAAACAAAAGCAGAGGTAATTTCCGAACACCCTTGAGCGAACGTGCTCGGGAAAAAGGGAATGAGCAATCTCGTGAAAATTTTCCTAAGTCCCTTGAGCAAATATGCTCGGGACAATAGGAAGGCAGAAAAATTTGGCTGAAGGTTTTCCGAAGGCCCTTGAGCGAACATGTTCGGGTTAAAAGGAAACAAAAAGCCTGCAAAAGACTTAGCCAAATTTTTACAAACTTTCCAGAAAGTCTCTTGAGCGAGCACGCTCGGGACAAAGGAAGGTAAAAAGTTTCTTTGGTTGCAGGTTTTCCGAAAGTCTCTTGAAGCAAACGTGTTCGGGACAGTGGAAATGAAGAAACTTGCAAGAAAGGACTTAGCCGAAAAGATTGTTCATTTAGAGCAAACGCTGCCTTACGAAAGAAGTGTCCAAAGAAGGAGCACGAAGGAGAAAAATAAGAGGAGCCCTAAAACAAACTAGGGAGAGCCGGGCGGACGAAGACCAGGAAGCTTCAGATGCTCGACCTTGGACCACTGCCACCGAGGTCCCTCAGGAATATTTAGGCCCTCCAGAAAAGAGAGGTCCAAATCTGGGAACCTCTGCAGCACCTGGTGCCGAGCGAGGCAAAAGCCGTCCTGAAAGGCGACCTTGGCCATGTCATCAGAAGTACGTTTTTGAACGCCAAGGACATTGACCTCGTCCCTCAGCTCAGCAACCTCCTCTTCAAGCTCGCTTATCCCCAGCGTCTCTCCGGACTCCTTCTTCAGAGCCTCGACCTCGGCTTGAAGAGCAGTGTTCTCGTCCGTCAACCTCGACGCAAGACTGTCAGAAACAGCCTTGTCCTTGACAAGATCTTCGTTGGCGGCGAGCAGCCCCTTTACTTGGTCGCCGAGGTCGGCAATCTTCCGGGAGGAGTCCTTTTCAAGTTCTTCTCTTTTCTTCGAGAACTCCTCCCGAACGGCAGCAAGTTGCTGAGAACAATCCGCTGTCAGCTACTGGTTGCTGGCGATCACCTTCGCAAGCGAAGCCTTCGCTTCACTGAGTTCCCGCGAAGTCGCATCCTTGGAGGCAGCCTGTCTGGCCACCCGAACTCGGAGATAACCAGCGTACTCCAGCAGCTACGGCAAGGCAGAAGTCCAGGTTAGTACAAGTCTAAACACTTAGAAAATTGAGGAAAAAAGTGTAAAGACTATACCTGAGCAGCATGCTCGGTGACTTTTGCGGCGAGGGTATTATCCCCCGGGTGAGCCGCCGCAATGGCCCGGAAGGAGGCGTCAGTGGTCATCCCCTTCCAAATCTCTTTGGTCATCTTCGGACAATCGTCGGAGAACAAATTCATATCCTCCGTGATTGTCCAAAAGGGCTCCAAGGGGACCTTCCCCTCAGGGATTGTGGCATCGCGCAGGGCCCGTTTCCTCTCATGAATGGCCCTCCAGCCAGCAGTAAGAGGCTCCCCTGAAAGTAAGAAGGAAGTTAGGAGCAGAAGAAAAATTCGCGAAAGGAAAAGGAGCTGAACTTCGCCTAAAGGCATACCTGGAGGAACCTCGGAGACAGTGTCCTCGGGATCCTCGGGCCCCTCGGAAGAAAGACCCTTACCCTTCTGCCGGTACCGCTCCTCGGCGGTGGGTACTTCTACCACTACAGTGTTTCTGGGGGCCTCGAGGTCGGGAGGAGGCACCTCGGCGAAAGTAGCGGGGACCTCGGCCGGTGGAATTTCAACAAGACCAGCGTCTTCGCCAGCTTCTTCTTCCAAAAGCTCTGGCTGAGAAGGCTGGAGAGCCTTCCTAGCCCGCTTCGCCGAGGGTCCCGCCCCTGTCGTCTTCCTTCTTCGGGAAGCCGCCTTCTTTGTCTGCTCCCCCTTCTCTACTTGGCCAGAAAAGAGGGCCTTGTAATAAGCGGCAGCCCCATCGCCCATCTCTGAAAAAGAGAAGAAATATTAGCGTAAGTCCGAGGAAAAAGTATAAAGGGATGGAAGATTACTCACTTTCGGCAAAAGTTTCGAAAGAAGTCTCCCCCTTAAGGAGCTTGACCAGCCAGGAGTCTTTCCCGGCGATGGCGGGACCGGGCATATTGAGGTCAGTCACGTGCTCCTTAACCACTTTCAGCTCCCGAAGGACTTCTTCGGTCATCAACCTCCAGTTGATAGGAAAGGGGTAAAGAGCACGAGGAGAGACCTCGGGAGCCCAGTCAGCGACTGCCCGAATGCAGGCGTCGAAATCCGCGAACACGGAAGCCAACGGTGGGGTCAGCAGCATCCTCGGATCAACGATGTCTGCGTGCAGCACTCCCTGAGCCCACCTGGTCGGGACATCAGACCAGTTCTTATCCACCTTGAGGAAAAAGAACTTAGGCTGCCACCCCCGCCAGCTATCCTTCGTGTCGAAGGTGAAGGTGAATTTTTTGCTCCCGGATCCCCGAGGCAGCAGGAAATAGAAGCCACCCTTCGGGACCACATAGAGCTTGTAGTACTGCATGAAAATGATGAAGTGGGGCTCTATCCCGAACACGCCACACATGCAGAGGTAGGCGTTAAAATAGCAGTACGCGTTCGGGGGAAGCTGGTTCACAGCAATGCCATGGAATTGGCAGAACTCGCAAACCACCTTCGGGGGAGGATACCGAAGTCCGGCCTTCAGTTGGGCTCGGAAGACGGTAACCTCGTCGCCACGGTTTGAAAAAGCAAAATGGCTAGAACGAGGCAGTCTGGTCACAGCGTAAGATGGAAGAAAGAATTTTTTCTTCCACCTCTCTAGTTTTTCGGGGGTGGTACAGCAAGGATGGGCCAGAAGAGGTTTCCAGCTCTCGGGAACAGGCATCGCAGACATGAAAAAGAGTTTGAGATGGAAAAGAAAATAGTTTCCAGAAAAAACTCAGAAGACAAGTTTGGAAAAAACAACAGTTTTCCAGAAAAACTCAGAAAAATAGAGGAATCAGAGTACTCTGAAAATCAAAACCCACCAAAAGATTTGCCTGAGGACGCCGTCGTGAAAGTTGGTAGGAAAAAGCTCTGATTAAAGAAGCTCCACAACAGAAAGCAAGATAAAACGCAAAAACAGAGGGCAGAGCAGAAAAAGAGCAGAAAAACAGTAAGTGGGACTTATGATGGAATGGGCTATTTATAGGCCAAAGGTGGGTAACCGAAAGAACATCATAAGTACCCATTGGAGGCGAACCGTCGCCGTAACTGCCCGCTGCACCCGAAAAGGCGCGCCCTCTGTAAATGACGCGCCTCTCCTCCAATGGCAAGAAGCCACGTGTCAACCGCTGCGCAGAAATGGGAGACGTGCCTCCCCAAACGTGCCTGGAAAACCGGGACACGCCTCCTGATTGGGACACGTCGTTTGACATCCCTGAGAAATGGAGACGCGCCGCTCAGTCTGACACGCTTGGCCATCAGACCTGCAGAAATAAAAAGCAGGCCACCTCGAGGACACCAAGAGACAGGCTATGGCTGAACAGCCCATGACTTTTGGGCAAGAGGTGTATCTTCGGTACAGGCTTTGCCTCAGAGACACCAAAGAATAGGCCAAGGCCGAACAGCCCAGACCCTCGGGCAAAAGGTGCGACCTCGGAACAGGTTATGCTTCCCAACAAGACTCCCAATGGCAACCTCGGAAAGAGATGCAAACCGAAGTCTTCACTTCGGCTTTCCAGAGGGGGGCATGTGATAGCCAAAGGCTGTCGCCTCAATCTGGCCGAATACCCTGCCACAACAACGGCCAGAAGAACTGGCGCTTCCCGGGAATAGGTGGAATCATGCACCTCGGGAGATAGCCTGAGAGCTCCGAGCCTCGGCACGCCAGTAAAACTTGAGGACTCCATTCGCCCCCCAAGGTTGTGAACAACGCGCCTTCGGAAAAGTGGCACCAGACATTGCTGCCCGAATATGATATCCCCGAAGGCGGAACCCCCTGGAACTGGGAACCCCCGAACTGAGGGTAGGCTTCCCGAAGAGGCTCTGTCCGAACTAGAGGACGACCTCGCCCAGGGACCTCGGGAGTACGGCAGGCGCATTTAAGGAAGCATTTAAGGAAGCCTCTGACACGTCCCACCACAGACGTAAAAAGTCGCCCTGACGCGCAGACGCCATCAAAATCATATCATGGCCCGTCTCAGCACAAGGCTCCAGGCCATCTAGTTACCAACTATCTGTCCCCTATGCCCAGACGTTCAGGAGCATGCAACCGCACACGTGTCATGATCTGAACGGGCTAGGTATTCCTATATATACAGGAAATAAATACTTGACAGGAGGTTGGCAGGCCGGATATACAGCTCCCACACCCTGAGAAAATACCAGGCGAGACTTTTCTGCCTTTCTCTTTGAGCTAGTGACTTTCTCCTTCTTCCGGCCACCACTGACTTGGGCGTCGGAGGCTCGCCCCCCGGAAAAACACTCCGGGGGCCTCCTAACCTTGTTTACCAGCTTTTCAGGTACTCTCCTTGGGGCGATCCACCTTCCAGGCGTTCTTCCTCCTAGAAGTCTCCTCAACAGTCTTCATGACTCACAACGATGAGGCCTTAGGTCTTCACCTTCCTCTTGCGCCGCTCCTCGGCAGAAGGAGCCTCTTCCACGGCCTCTAGAAGGGTCTATGACACCGAAGGGCTCTGCGGAGTGACGTCGGCGGAAGGAACCTCGGCAGCAGCAGGGACCTCGGCAGAAGCCTCGGTCGGCGGAATCTCGGCTGCCCCAGGCTCCCCATCAGCCTCCTCGGAAATATCCTCCAGAGGAGCCTGGCCAGTTTTCTTTGCCCGTTTCGCCGAATGCCCAGCGCCAGTAGACTTCCGCCTTCGGGAAGCCGCCTTCTTTGTCTGATCGCCCTTCTCCACCTGGCCGGAGAAAAGGGACTTGTAAAATGCAGCAGTCCCGTCGCCCATCTCTGAAAAAGAAAAAAGACATCAGCGTAAGTCCGAGGGAAAAACAACAAGGGAGTAGAAGATAACTCACTTTCGACAAGCGTTTCGAAAGAGATTTCCTCCTCAAGAAGAAGCTTGACCAACCAGGAATCCTTCCCGGCGATGGCAGGAGCTAGCATCTCGAGGTCGGTCTCGTGCTCCTTAACCACCTTTAACTCCTCGAGGAACTCTTCGGTCATCAACCTCCAGTTGATAGGGAAGGGGTATAGAGAGCGCGGCGCGACCTCGGGAGCCCAGTCAGAGACAGCATGGATGCGGCCGTCAAAGTCCGCAAAAGTGGAAGCCAACTCTGGAGTCAGCAACAACCTCGGATCAACTACGTCCACATCTAACCTTCCCTGAGCCCATTTGGTCGGAACATACGACCAGGCCTCCTCCATCTTCAGGAAGAAGAATTTCTGTTGCCACCCCCGCCAGCTGTCCTTGGTGGCGAAGGTGAACATGAATTTTTTGCTCCCGAATCCCCGAGGTAGCATAAAGTAGAAGCCACCCTTCGGGACCACAAAGAGCTTGTAGTACTGCATGAAGATTATAAAATGGGATTATAAAAGGCGTTAAAATAGCAGAACGAGTTCGGGGGAAGCTGGTTCACAGCAATGCCATGAAATTGGCAGAACTTGCAAACCATCTTCGGGGGAGGATACTGAAGTCTGGCCTTCAGCTGGGCTCGAAAAATGGTAATCTCATTACTATGGTTTGAAAAAGCATAATGGCTAGAGCGAGGCAGCCTAGTAACGGCGTAAGAGGGAAGAAAGAACTTTTTCTTCCACCTCTCTAATTTTGCGGGGGTGGTGCAACAAGGATGGGCTAAAAGAGGCTGCTAGCTCTCAGGGATTGGCATTTTCGACATGAAAACGAGTTCGGGAAAGGCAAGAAAACAGTTTCCGGGAAAAACTCAAAAGAGCAGAGGAATCAAAACACTCTGGAAAACAAAAACCCACCAAAAGATTTGCCAAAGTCTGAGGACGCCGTCATGAAAGTTGGCTGAAAAAAGCTCTGATTAAGATAGCTCCGCCACAGAAAGCAAGAAAGTACGAAAACAGGGGCAAAGCAGAGGAAAGAGCAGAAGTAAAAGCAAGTGGGACTTATGATGGAATGGGCTATTTATAGGCCAAAGGTTGGTAACCGAAACGTCGTCATAAGTACCCTTTTGGAGGCGAACCGTCGCCGTAATTGCCCTCTGCACCTGAAAAGGCATGCCCTCTGTAACCGACATGACTCTCCTCCAATGGCAAAGTGCCATGTGTCAATCACCGCAACAAAACAGGGAACACATCTTCTGACATCCCTAAAAAGCTGGGGCGCGCCGCTTAGACTGACACGCTTGGCCATCTGACGCGACGTTACACAGACCTGCAAGAAGAAAGAGCAGGTTACCTCAAGGACACCAAGAGACAGGCTATGGCCAAACAGCCCATGACCTTCGGGCAAGAGGTGTATCTTCGGCACAGGATCCACCTCGAAGACACCAAAGAACAGGCCAAGGCCGAACAGCCCATGACCTTTGGGCAAGAGGTGCACCCTCGGAACAGGTTGAGCTTCCTAAGAGACTCCCAAGAACAACCTCGGAAAGAGATGCAAAACCGAAGTCTTCACTTCGGCTTTCCAAAGGGGGGCATGTGATAGCCAAAGGCTATCTCCTCTATCTGGCCGAACTCCTTGCCACAAGAATGGCCAGAAGAGACTGGCGCTACCCGAGAAAAGGTGGGATCATTGATGGCCCAAGGCCTCATCGTTGTGAGTCATGATGACTGTTGAGGAGACTTCTAGGAGGAAGAACGCCTGGAAGGTGGATCGCCCCAAGGAGAGTACCTGAAAAGCTGGTAAACAGGGTTAGGAGGCCCCCGGAGTGTTTTTCCGGGGGGGGAGCCTCCGACGCCCAAGTCAGTGGTGGCCGGAAGAAGGAGAAAGTCACTAGCTCAAAGAGAAAGGCAGAAAAGTCTCGCCTGGTATTTTCTCAGAGTGTGGGAGCTGTATATCCGGCCTGCCAACCTCCTGTCAAGTATTTATTTCCTGTATATATAGGAATACCTAGCCCGTTCAGATCATGACACGTGTGCGGTCGGATGCTCCTGAACGTCTGGGCGTAGGGGACAGATAGTTGGTAACTAGATGGCCTTGAGCCTTGTGCTGAGACGGGCCATGATATGATTCTGATGGCGTCTGCGCGTCAGGGTGACTTTTTACGTCTGTGGTGGGACGTGTCAGAGGCTTCCTTAAATGCTTCCTTAAATGCGCCTGTCGTACTCCCGAGGTCCCTGGGCGAGGTCGTCCTCTAGTTCGGACAGAGCCTCTTCGGGAAGCCTACCCTCAGTTCGGGGTTCCCAGTTCCAGGGGGTTCCGCCTTCGGGGATATCATATTCGGGCAGCAATGTCTGGTGCCACTTTTCCGAAGGCGCGCTGTTCACAACCTTGGGAGGCGAATAGAGTCCTCAAGTTTTACCGGCGTGCCGAGGCTCGGAGCTCTCCGGCTATCTCCCGAGGTGCATGATTCCACCTGTTCCCGGGAAGCGCCAGTTCTTCTGGCCATTGTTGTGGCAGGGTGTTCGGCCAGATTGAGGCGATAGCCTTTGGCTATCACATGCCCCCCTTTGGAAAGCCGAAGTGAAGACTTCGGTTTGCATCTCTTTCCGAGGTTGTCGTTGGGAGTCTTGTTGGGAAGCATAACCTGTTCCGAGGTCGCACCTTTTGCCCGAGGGTCTGGGCTGTTCGGCCTTGGCCTATTCTTTGGTGTCTCCGAGGCAAAGCCTGTACCGAAGATACACCTCTTGCCCAAAAGTCATGGCTCTTGGTGTCCTCGAGGTGGCCTGCTTTTTATTTCTGCAGGTCTGATGGCCAAGCGTGTCAGACTGAGCGGCGCGTCTCCATTTCTCAGGGATGTCAAACGACGTGTCCCAATCAGGAGGCGTGTCCCGGTTTTCCAGGCACGTTTGGGGAGGCACGTCCCCCATTTCTGCGCAGCGGTTGACACGTGGCTTCTTGCCATTGGAGGAGAGGCGCGTCATTTACAGAGGGCGCGCCTTTTCGGGTGCAGCGGGCAGTTACGGCGACGGTTCGCCTCCAATGGGTACTTATGATGTTCTTTCGGTTACCCACCTTTGGCCTATAAATAGCCCATTCCATCATAAGTCCCACTTACTGTTTTTCTGCTCTTTTTCTGCTCTGCCCTCTGTTCTTGCGTTTTATCTTGCTTTCTGTGGCGGAGCTTCTTTAATCAGAGCTTTTTCCTACCAACTTTCACGACGGCATCCTCAGGCAAATCTTTTGGTGGGTTTTGATTCCCAGAGTACTTGATTCCTCTGTTTTTCTGAGTTTTTCTGGAAAACTGTTGTTTTTTCCAAACTCGACTTCTGAGTTTTTTCTGGAAACTATTTTCTTTTCCATCTCAAACTCTTTTTCATGTCTGCGATGCCTGTTCCCGAGAGCTGGAAACCTCTTCTGGCCCATCCTTGCTGTACCACCCCCGAAAAACTAGAGAGGTGGAAGAAAAAATTCTTTCTTCCGTCTTACGCTGTGACCAGACTGCCTCGTTCTAGCCATTTTGCTTTTTCAAACCGTGGCGACGAGGTTACCGTTTTCCGAGCCCAACTGAAGGCCGGTCTTCGGTATCCTCCCCCGAAGGTGGTTTGCGAGTTCTGCCAATTCCATGGCATTGCTGTGAACCAGCTTCCCCCGAACGCGTACTGCTATTTTAACGCCTACCTCTGCATGTGTGGCGTGTTCGGGATAGAGCCCCATTTCATCATTTTCATGCAGTACTACAAGCTCTATGTGGTCCCGAAGGGTGGCTTCTATTTCCTGCTGCCTTGGGGATCCGGGAGCAAAAAATTCACCTTCACCTTCGACACGAAGGATAGCTGGCGGGGGTGGCAGCCTAAGTTCTTTTTCCTCAAGGTGGATAAGAACTGGTCTGATGTCCCGACCAAGTGGGCTCAGGGAGTGCTGAACGCAGACGTCGTTGATCCGAGGATGCTGCTGACCCCACCGTTGGCTTCCGTGTTCGCGGATTTCGACGCCCGCATTCGGGCAGTCGCTGACTGGACTCCCGAGGTCTCTCCTCGTGCTCTTTACCCGTTTCCTATCAACTGGAGGTTGATGACCGAAGAAGTCCTTCGGGAGCTGAAAGTGGTTAAGGAGCACGTGACTGACCTCAATATGCCCGCTCCCGCCATCGCCGGGAAAGACTCCTGGCTGGTCAAGCTCCTTAAGGGGGAGACTTCTTTCGAAACTTTTGCCGAAAGTGAGTAATCTTCCATCCCTTTATACTTTTTCCTCGGACTTACGCTAATATTTCTTCTCTTTTTCAGAGATGGGCGATGGGGCTGCCGCTTATTACAAGGCCCTCTTTTCTGGCCAAGTGGAGAAGGGGGAGCAGACAAAGAAGGCGGCTTCCCGAAGAAGGAAGACGACAGGGGCGGGACCCTCGGCGAAGCGAGCTAGGAAGGCTCTCCAGCCTTCTCAGCCAGAGCTTTTGGAAGAAGAAGCTAGCGAAGACGCTGGTCTTGTTGAAATTCCACCGGCCGAGGTTCACGCTACTTCCGCCGAGGTGCCTCCTCCCGACCTCGGGGCCCCCAGAAACACTGTAGTGGTAGAAGTACCCACCGCCGAGGAGCGGTACCGGCAGAAGGGCAAGGGTCTTTCTTCCGAGGGGCCCGAGGATCCCGAGGACACTGTCTCCGAGGTTCCTCCAGGTATGCCTTTAGGCGAAGTTCAGCTCCTTTTCCTTTCGCGAATTTTTCTTCTGCTCCTAACTTCCTTCTTACTTTCAGGGGAGCCTCTTACTGCTGGCTGGAGGGCCATTCATGAGAGGAAACGGGCCCTGCGCGATGCCACAATCCCTGAGGGGAAGGTCCCCTTGGAGCCCTTTTGGACAATCACGGAGGATATGAATTTGTTCTCCGACGATTGTCCGAAGATGACCAAAGAGATTTGGAAGGGGATGACCACTGACGCCTCCTTCCGGGCCATTGCGGCGGCTCACCCGGGGGATAATACCCTCGCCGCAAAAGTCACCGAGCATGCTGCTCAGGTATAGTCTTTACACTTTTTTCCTCAATTTTCTAAGTGTTTAGACTTGTACTAACCTGGACTTTTGCCTTGCCGTAGCTGCTGGAGTACGCTGGTTATCTCCGAGTTCGGGTGGCCAGACAGGCTGCCTCCAAGGATGCGACTTCGCGGGAACTCAGTGAAGCGAAGGCTTCGCTTGCGAAGGTGATCGCCAGCAACCAGCAGCTGACAGCGGATTGTTCTCAGCAACTTGCTGCCGTTCGGGAGGAGTTCTCGAAGAAAAGAGAAGAACTTGAAAAGGACTCCTCCCGGAAGATTGCCGACCTCGGCGACCAAGTAAAGGGGCTGCTCGCCGCCAACGAAGATCTTATCAAGGACAAGGCTGTTTCCGACAGTCTTGCGGCGAGGTTGACGGACGAGAACACTGCTCTTCAAGCCGAGGTCGAGGCTCTGAAGAAGGAGTCCGAAGAGACGCTGGGGATAAGCGAGCTCGATGAGGAGGTTGCTGAGCTGAGGGACGAGGTGAATGTCCTTGGCATTCAAAAAAGTACTTCTGATGACATGGCCAAGGTCGCCTTTCAGGACGGCTTCTGCCTCGCTCGGCACCAGGTGCTGCAGAGGTTCCCAGATTTGGACCTCTCTTTTCTGGAGGGCCTAAATATTCCTGAGGGACCTCGGTCGCAGTGGTCCAGGGTCGAGCATCTGAAGCTTCCTGGTCTTCGTCTGCCCGGCTCTCCCTAGTTTGCTTTAGGGCTCCTCTTATTTTTCTCCTTCGTGCTCCTTCTTTGGACACTTCTTTTGTAAGGCAGCGTTTGCTCTAAATGAACAATCTTTTCGGCTAAGTCCTTTCTTGCAAGTTTCTTCATTTCCACTGTCCCGAACACGTTTGCTTCAAGAGACTTTCGGAAAACCTGCAACCAAAGAAACTTTTTACCTTCCTTTGTCCCGAGCGTGCTCGCTCAAGAGACTTTCTGGAAAGTTTGTAAAAATTTGGCTAAGTCTTTTGCAGGCTTTTTGTTTCCTTTTAACCCGAACATGTTCGCTCAAGGGCCTTCGGAAAACCTTCAGCCAAATTTTTCTGCCTTCCTATTGTCCCGAGCATATTTGCTCAAGGGACTTAGGAAAATTTTCACGAGATTGCTCATTCCCTTTTTCCCGAGCACGTTCGCTCAAGGGTGTTCGGAAATTACCTCTGCTTTTGTTTTGGCGTGTACTTTTGCGAGATTCTTGCTTTCCCTTTTTCCCGAGCATGTTCGCTCAAGGGTGTTCGGAAAATTTTCTCTGCATTGATTATGCCGAGTACCTTTGCAAGATTCTTGTTTCCCATTTTTCCCGAGCATAGTGGCTCAAGGGACTTCGGGAAGTCACATCTATTTTTTCGTGGCGAGCACCTTCGCGGAATTCTGTCTTGGACAATTTGGTATACTTGAAAATTTTTCTCAAGACCATTCTTCTCTAGACCATTCTGTACTTAGAATATTTCTTGTACAATATATTTCTTCCGCTCAACCTTAGGCGTAGAATTTTTTCAGGGCGTCTGAAAGCCAAGTGTTTTTCAATTCTACGCCTTCGGCGTCGCCAAGCTTGTACACGCCTTTTCGTACTTCGGCGAGAACCAGATAAGGTCCTTCCCAATTTGCGCGAAGTACTCCGTCAGATGGCCTTCGGGGTGCAAAGTCGGCCTTTCGGAGAACGAGGTCTCCTTTTTTGATTTCTTTTGGCCTGGCTTTTAAGTTGATAGTCGCGGCCACTCTTTGCTGGAAAGCTTTTCTTCTCAGTTCGGCTATTTCTCTGTGTTCGGCCACAAGGTCGAGCTTAGTTCTCAGACCGAGGTCGTTTCCGCCTTCATCAAATACTTGCACCCGTATTGAAGGCTGAACTATCTCTATTGGGATAATGGCCTCTGTTCCGAAGACGAGTGAGAAGGGAGTTTCCCCTGTGGCTCTTCGTGGCGTCGTTCGGTAGGTCCACAATACACTTTGGAGTTCTCCTGGCCATTTCCCGTTGGCTTCCCCAAGTCTCTTTTTCAGGCCATCTTTTATGGTCCTGTTTGACACTTCCACCTGCCCATTGCTTTGGGGGTGAGCTACTGGGGCGAAGTGCATCTTTATTCCGAGGTCGCTGATGAATTCCTGGAATCCTTTGTCTATGAACTGGGATCCATTATCAGCTACTAGTACCCTCGGTATGCCAAATCTGCATACTATGTTTTTCCATACGAACTTCTGCACTTCTTTTGCCGAGATAGTTGCTAGTGGTTCTGCCTCTACCCACTTTGAGAAATAGTCCATTGCTACCACGCAGAATTTCACGCCTCCGGGCGCTGCGGGGAGTGGCCCAATAAGGTCTATACCCCAGACTGCGAAGGGCCAAGGATAGTCTGCCGACGTTACCATTTCCGAGGGTATCCTCTGGATTTTTGCATGTATCTGGCAACTACCGCACTTCTGGACGAACTGCCTTGCGTCCTTTCTCAGGGTAGGCCAGAAGTATCCTTGGCGGAGTATCACTGCTGCAAGGGCATCAGTTCCAATGTGCGAACCGCACATGCCTTCGTGGACTTCATCGAGGACCATCTCAGTATCCTCTTCGCCCACACATCTCTGCAGCAGATTTGCATATCCTTGCCGATATAACTCTTCACCAATCAGGAAGAATCTTCCGGCGCGTCTTCGCAGTCTTGTAGCATTGCCGGCGTCTTCGGGAAGCTCATTCTCTGCGAGGTATCTCTTTATGGGGTCCTTCCACCCTGTTCCCGAGGTCGTTACGCTTAGCACGGAGATGCTTGGATGGTCTAGCACCTCGGTGTATGTTTTGGACTTCGCTAAGCAATCTGCCTCAGTGTTATTCCGCCGGGGTACATTTTCGATCCGCACGGCGTCAAACTCTTGGATGAGTTTTCTTACTAGCTCGTGGTATTTTGCCAAGATTGGGTCCTTCGCCCCATAATCTCCTGCCGTCTGCCGAACTACCAGCTGGGAATCGCTGTGAGCCCTTAAGTTTCTCACGCCAATCTTTCTGGCCAAGCGTAATCCCGCTATGAGGGCTTCATACTCAGCCACATTATTGGTGACGTTGAAGCTGAACTTGATAGCCTTCATCACCTCTAGGCCTTCGGGTCCTCTGATAACTATTCCAGCTCCCTGGTGTTTGGAACCCGAGGCTCCGTCAACATGCAAGGTCCATTCTGGCTCACCTTCTTTCGGATCTGAGTGGTTCTCCTCAGTGGTGGGTATTTCGGCGATAAAATCTGCCAATGCTTGGGCTTTTATGGCCTTCCGAGGCTCATACGTGATTTCGTGTTCGCCAAGCTCTATGCACCACTTGGAGAGCCTTCCCGAATGATCAACTCTCTTCATAACATCCCGTAGTGGTAGACTACTTCGGACGATGATGGGGTGAGCCTGGAAATATGGTCGCAGTCTTCTTCCTGCAAGCACCAAGGCGTATATATCTTTTTGAAGCAAAGGGTACCTGACTTCGGCGCCATGCAGGGACTTGCTGACGTAGTAGACCGGCCATTGTTTCGGCCCTTCTTCTTTTATCAGGACCGAGCTCACGGCCTTTTCTGTGACGGCGAGGTACAGTACGAGGGGTTCTCCCACCCGAGGTTGCCGCAGAGTCGGCAGGCTGGCCAGGTAGACTTTGAGTTCTTCCCAGGCCTTTTGGCAATCTTCATCCCAGGGATGATTGTTTCTTCCGAGGTCGCCTTCCATCTTTGCTGCCTTTGTGAGGACTTTGAAGAAAGGTCGACACCTATCTCCGTACCTGGAAATAAACCTGCTCAGAGAGGTTATTCTTCCGGTTAGTCTCTGCACGTCTTTCACTGTGGCAGGAGTTCGGAACTCAAGCAGAGCCTTAATCTTCTCAGGATTGGCGTCGATGCCTCTTTCGGATACCATGTACCCAAGGAATTTTCCCGACGTTACCCCGAAGATACACTTCTCGGGGTTAAGGCGAATCCCGAAGGCTCTGAGCTTTTGGAAGGTTTCCTCCAAATCTGCAACATGGTAGCCGGGCAGCTTGCTTTTTACTATCATATCATCAACATATACTTCCATGTTTCTCCCCATTTGGTCTTTAAAGACCTTGTTCATCAGTCTCTGGTAGGTGGCTCCTGCATTTTTCAGCCCGAAGGGCATTCTGATATAGCAGTACGTTCCTCCCTCGGTGATGAAGGCAGTTTTCTCTTCATCTTCGGGGTCCATCCTTATCTGATGGTAGCCGCTGAAGGCATCTAGGAAGCTCAGGAGCCCGTATTCGGCCGTTGAATCTACCAGTTGATCTATTGGCGGGAGGGGAAATGAGTCTTTCGGGCAAGCATCGTTCAAGTTTCTGAAATCAATGCACATCCGGAGTTTGCTGCTACCTTCTTTTGTGGCAATGACCACGTTGCTTAACCATTCGGGGTATTTTACCTCCCTGATAACTTCAGCATCCAATAGGCGCTGGACTTCGGTTTTCACGAAGTTGCTTTTGTGGGCTGAGATGCTTCGTTTCTTTTGCCTGATAGGTTTTGCTTCCGGCCTTACTTTGAGGCTGTGCTGTATTATGCCAGGGTTCACTCCTGGCATGTCTTTCGGCGAGTAGGCAAACAGATCTTTATTTTTTAGCAGAAAGGATACAAGATTTTCCTTATCACCTTTGGCCAAGCTCTTCCCTATTCGGGTAGATTGTCCTGGGACAAGATCTACTGCTTCCGTTTCTGCTTCTGCGGGATCTCCTTCTTTGCCTTTCTCCTGCGCCTTTGCCTCCACCGTTTGTGTAGAGCTGTTTGCCGGAGCCTTTCGTGTTTTTACAAACACCTTTCTTACCTCGGCTTGGTCGATGAAGACCTCTGCATCTCCATCCTTGGTGGCGAATGTGACAGTCAAGTACTTCACATCGGGGCGAATGTGCAGGTTCCCCTGAGTCTGCCTTCCAAGGATGGCGTTGTACGAAGACGGGACATCCATGACGATGAATCTTGCCATTGTGGACGCGTACAACTCAGCTGCTCCGTCTACCGAAGTGCCTTTCATCATCAAAGGGAGGTCGATCCATCCGAGGACGGGTAGTTCGGATGGCCCAACGCCGAAGGTGGGCGTGGTGACAGGTTTCAGCTCGCTGCTGGAGATGTCCAAGCTCGGCAGTAAGTGCGAGAATAGGACGTCAGCATTTGAGCCATCATCAAGCAACACTCTCTTGACGTCCCAGTTCCCTATTCTCGCCATTATCAGCAGCGGGTCGTCGTGGGGGAAGACGACAGTAGAGCCATCTTTGCGAGCCAATTTCTTTGATGGACTTTGATACTCCATAACCGCAATTTCTCTGGCCTTCCACTTTCTTTCCGAGGATGGGAGCCCCGTGGTGATGGTTTGGATGACCCCTACTGGAGGTGGAAGGCGCCTTTTTGGACTTCTGTTTCTCCGCCTGTCGGAGTCATAGTCCTCGTTTTCGGCCCTCTCTTCCTCCTCTTTTCTGCCCTTTGGGGAGGGCATCCGCAGGTACTTGCGAAGTTGGCCCTGTTTGATCAGCGACTCTATGTACTTCTTCAGCTGGAAGCAGTCTTCGGTGTCATGACCGTGGTCGCGATGAAACTGGCAGAACTTCTTGGCATTCTTCTTATTATCGGCGGCCATGGCCTTTGGCCGCCGAATCTGCGTCCCTTGCCTTTCCAGCGCCATGAGAATGTTGGTCCGTGTCGTGCTCAAGGGTGTGAAATTTTGAGGTTTCTTTCCTCGCATTCGCCGTGGTCGACCTGTACGTTCAGAAAGATGCCGAGCTTGCTGGCTGGACCCTTCGGCGCGGTGATGATCAGACTTCGGCCCCGCCATCCTCAATTCCTCGGCTGTCATGTGCTACTCTGCCCTTCGGTAAAATTCTCCGAGGGTCTCCGGGGGGTCCTTTGAGAACTCGTAGAACAGCTGTGAGTCACGCCGAAGGCCCCGTGTCATAGCGAGGATGCGAATTTCGGGCCGGAAGTCCGGGACGCTGAGTGCTTCCCTGTTGAATCGTTCGACATAGTCTCGGATCGTCTCTCCGTTTCTCTGCTCTATGTCGAACATCTGTACAGGCATTTTGGCCGTCGGCCTGCTCCCAATGAACTGCTGGGTAAAGGCTGCGGACAACTCCTGAAACTCAGTGATAGTCCCTGGGGGCAAAGAATTGTACCATGCTGTTGCTGGGCCCGTGAGGGTGACTTCAAAGCATTTGCACATGGTAGCGTCATCAGCTCCGTGCATTATCATGCTCCGCCTGTACTTCGTCAGATGGGCCTGTGGATCAGTCCGGCCATCATAGATCTCCAGCCTAGGCACTCTGAAGTCGCCTGGCATAGCTGCCTCAACGACGGTGCGAATAAACGGGGAGCCATCTTCGCATAATGCCCCCGACAGCCTGTCCCAAACGGGTTTTCTGGTCACTTGCTTTTCCACTCTGTCCAGCCGTGCCAATATCCTTTCCATAAGCGCAGTGGCGCTAGGACCATTTTCGCGGGAGGGAGATCGACGGCGCCTTTTCGGGGAGCGAGTTCGGCGCGGAGGGGTCAGGGCCCTCGCCTCGGGCGACGAACTGCTTCGCTGTGAGACTCTCGGTCGCTTGGACCCGGTTTGTCCCACAGGCCGTTTCCCGAGGGCTATATCTTCTGTGGATGATTCTCCGCGAGGATCTCCACTTTCTGAACTGCGGTGTGTAGACTTGGGGCTCCTCTCCCGAGGGCGTGTTGATGAGGAGGGTTTCTGGGCCTGTGACTGCTGTGGCCATCTTCGGTCGATCTGCTGAGTCATTTCAGCAACGACCGAGCGCTGAAAGTCCCTCAAGAAGCTCATGGTGATTACCAGAGGGCGGTCCTCCTCTGGCGTAGAAGTCTCTGGGAGTGTCTGCTCAGCAGCCGGTTGTATCTCAGGCGCGGACGAGGACCTTGGGAGTCCCTTGTCCTTAGAACGCCGAGTCTCAACGACGGCAATCTGCGAGCGGGTTCCCACAGACGGCGCCAAATGATGGCCCAAGGCCTCATCGTTGTGAGTCATGATGACTGTTGAGGAGACTTCTAGGAGGAAGAACGCCTGGAAGGTGGATCGCCCCAAGGAGAGTACCTGAAAAGCTGGTAAACAGGGTTAGGAGGCCCCCGGAGTGTTTTTCCGGGGGGGGAGCCTCCGACGCCCAAGTCAGTGGTGGCCGGAAGAAGGAGAAAGTCACTAGCTCAAAGAGAAAGGCAGAAAAGTCTCGCCTGGTATTTTCTCAGAGTGTGGGAGCTGTATATCCGGCCTGCCAACCTCCTGTCAAGTATTTATTTCCTGTATATATAGGAATACCTAGCCCGTTCAGATCATGACACGTGTGCGGTCGGATGCTCCTGAACGTCTGGGCGTAGGGGACAGATAGTTGGTAACTAGATGGCCTTGAGCCTTGTGCTGAGACGGGCCATGATATGATTCTGATGGCGTCTGCGCGTCAGGGCAACTTTTTACGTCTGTGGTGGGACGTGTCAGAGGCTTCCTTAAATGCTTCCTTAAATGCGCCTGCCGTACTCCCGAGGTCCCTGGGCGAGGTCGTCCTCTAGTTCGGACAGAGCCTCTTCGGGAAGCCTACCCTCAGTTCGGGGTTCCCAGTTCCAGGGGGTTCAGCCTTCGGGGATATCATATTCGGGCAGCAATGTCTGGTGCCACTTTTCCGAAGGCGCGCTGTTCACAACCTTGGGAGGCGAATAGAGTCCTCAAGTTTTACCGGCGTGCCGAGGCTCGGAGCTCTCCGGCTATCTCCCGAGGTGCATGATTCCACCTGTTCCCGGGAAGCGCCAGTTCTTCTGGCCATTGTTGTGGCAGGGTGTTCGGCCAGATTGAGGCGATAGCCTTTGGCTATCAATCATAAACCTCGGGAGATAGCCGAAGAGCTCCGAGCCCGGCACGCCAGGAAACTTGAGGATACTACCAGCCCCCCCAAGGTTGTAAACAGATCACCTTCGGAAAAGAGGCACCAGCTATTGCGGGCCGAATATGATCTCCCCGAAGGCGGAACTCCCTGAAGCTGGGATCCCCCGAACTAAGGGCGTGTTTCCTGAAGAGGCACCGTCCATACCAAAGGACGACCTCGCCCAGGGACCTCGGGAGTACGGCAGGAGCATTTAAGGAAGCATTTAAGGAAGCCTCTGACACATCCTTTCACAGACGTCATAAAGCCGCCTCAATAGGCGCTCTGACACGCTGACGCCATCAAAATCCCATCATGGCCCATCTCAGCACAAGGCACAAGGCAACCTGCTACCAGCTATCTGTCCCCTACGCCTAGAAACTCAGGGAACATCCGACCGAACACGTGTCGCGATCTGAACGGGCTAGGCACTCTTATAAATACCAGGAAATAAATACTTGGCAGGAGGTTGGGTGGCAAAAGGACTGACTCCCAGACTCTGAGAAAATCACCAGGCGAGACTCTTCAGCCCCTTTGTGCTATTTCCTCTGCCTTTCTCAGCCACCACTGACTTGGGCGTCGGAGGCTCCCCCCCCCCGGAAACACATCCGAGGGCCTCCTAACCCTTTGTTTCTAGACTTTCAGGCACACTCCCAAGGGCGAACCATCCTCCGGGCTTTCTTCCTCCTAGAAGTCTCTCCACCAGTCACCATGACTTTAAACGATGAGGCCCCCGGCCATTAGAAAGTTTTGTGGGAAGACTCAATTGCATAAATTGAGAAAGATCGAGGACTAAACAAGGGATTGGCCAATTTTGCATGGAAATTTCCACTATGGCCGGCCATCCCCCATTTCCATTTAAATATAGGCTACTACATCCTCCACTCACCATATTATATTATCCCACTTATACTTGTCCCCCACCTTCACCATATTTAATTATATTTTCCAATCCTTTGTCTCCCACTACAAACTCCACTATGATTAGTTTATTGTCTCCACTACCAATTGTTTACTGGCCATTTGAAATTGTCCCCCCTCTCCACCAAGTCAATAACCGGCCATCAACCTTACTTCCTCCCATTTCACTTACACACCACTCTCTCTCTAGCCCTTATGCTTTCCCTTCTCTCTAAACTCTTACACAACTGGCCATGGCTTTGTTCAAGCTTCCATCATCTTCTTCCTTCATCCTACCTTCGGCCTAGACAAGAAAACACTCATTCTTACACAAGCAAACACTTTTTCTTAGTGATTCTAAGATCCTAAACACATTTAGAGCATGAAATCAAGTGAGATGTCCAAGAAAGCTCACTGAGAAGTTTCGGCCATATGGAGGTTTTTGTGTTCCTGACCTCAACTCAAGAGCTCATGAACATGCATGGCATTTTCAAGCCATGAGGAGCAAGGAAATCAAGAAGAACTCCAAGGAAAGTGAAGCTCATTTTTGGTCAATACCTCTTCAAAGAGGGGTTGTAAGTAAACTAAGTTTTCTTGGTAGTTTTATGTGTTTTTGAGCTAGATTAAAGCTTGCTAATGTTTCAGCCATGTTGGATTTTTGCTAGAAAAGCTCTTTGAAGTTTCAGCCATGGTGTGTTCATAGTGTTCTTGAGCTCAACTCAAGAGTTCAAGGTATGCATGGCATTTTCAAGCCATGAGAAGCAAGAAATTGAGGAGAAGTCCAAGAAGAACAAAGATGGATTTTCGGCCATGAGTGTACATGGCATTATGAGGCTTGAAACCAAGTGTCCTTGGTGCCTCGGAGCTTGCATGAGCATCCCAAGCAAGGAAACAAGCTAAGGATGGAAGAACAACAAAGAAGAAATTTCGGCCAAAATGGTATTTTTGCCATGCAAGCATAAAACCAAGTTTTCTTGGTAGGAATGGAACTCTTATGAGTATACAAGACAATGGCCAAAAGATGGATGTAAAAAGAGAAATTTTGTAAGCTATAGAAGCCATAAAAGTTTCGGCCATATTGTTGTTTTTGTGACTTGGCATTTTAGCCATGTGTTATTCACAGTAATGGGTTCCTTAATGCATGTGGAACAAAAATATGAAAGAGAGAAATGAAGAGTACTTTCGGCCTTAGTGCCAATTTTTGGTGGATGTATGTAGACCAAGTGTTCTTGGTGGTGTAAGTGTTCCTAATGAAAAATGGGGCTAAAATGAGAAAAGAGAAGTAAAGGACAAATCTGTCAACAATTGTTCTTGAAGTCCTTAAGTGGAAACCAAGTGTGCTTGGTAAATGTGAAGCTATTAAGTACAAGAAAGCTTGAAAATCAAGTAAAGCTTGAGAGAGAAGTAAAGACAATATTTGGCCATGACCATTACAGAAAAACTTCCAGAACTACACGCTTGAGGATAGTGTTCTTAAACTCCTACATTGGCTAAATTGGCCACATTGGCGATATTGGCAAAATGGGCTACAATTGACTACATGGGCTACATTGGCAAAAGACTTGGACAATAACCAAGAAAGGTTAAATTATGGGCCTTACCTCTTTACGTGAGGTTGAGTAAGTTAAACCAAGAGTTCTTGGTAAATTATGGTTCTCATGGTTAATGAAAAGCAAAAGATTAACTTGCAAGTGTTTTGGGCTTTATAGGTCCATTAAGGCAAAGACAAAGTTACAACAACAAACAAAGCAAAGAAAGGCAAAGGCAATAAGCAAAAAGGCTACACAAATGTTGGTAAGGATGCCTATACTCACTTTCTCCATGGTATATTTTCCGTTACATTTCATTGTGAGTATTAGTGCCCCTATGTGATGGTCAAAGAGCCAAGTGAGCATAGGTGTGCATGTCAGGGCTAAGTGGTTATTACTTTTTGTGAGGACTCATGATACTTTCTTAGTTGGATATTTGGGCACATAAGTGCATAATGGGTGAGGTATTGTTGCTCTGGCAACTATGGTTTACTCATGAGTAATTATGCAAGCATTTGGGTCTTTGCATCGAGTTTGGCCAACTCGGTCCCAAGTTAATGAGCTTAGTATAAAATAAAAAAATGGTCGACCAGGAATGGTGTTATGGAAATGCTAATGCTTGCGATGCCCACGGTTCCATGAGGAATGGTGTCACGGGACACGATGTTACAAGAACAGTGTTGTGTGTGTTAAGTTGTGTGCTTTTCTGAAATTGTTTGCGCATGCTGACCCAAATTATTATTGCTATTGCGTTATATCTTGTGTTTTCTTTTTTGTAGTGTTTTCCTTTGCAGGAACATGGATTAATTGTCATGACAATCTTGGCACAAGTTAGGCTTTTAAAGCCGTATAATGACTAAAAAAGTCATGAGATAACTACCTCACTAGGCATTGGATGCCGCCGGGATTCTTATTGAGTTTTATAACTCACACGCCCTGCTCTACCTTTTCAGGAAATGGATGGCTTGATAGATCAAGCGAAGAGTACCAGAGTACTCGTTATGATGTACTAAAGGGTTGGGTATGTGTATAGTGTTGCTCAATATATTCATTTGGTCAAAGTGACTTATGTGGTATAGATTGCTTGTGGATCAAGCTAATGTTGTGGACTTACCTGTGCAAGATATGGAGTCTAGAAGTTGTGGGAACAAGGTCTATAAGGTGGATTATGTTCCATGTCTATATGACTTGAAGATTAAGTAGTTATGAGAACTTGGTCTGTAAAACTTGAACTTGGATAAACTTAGACATGAAGCATTCCTTGGTATGTTTTCCAAGTAGCTGATGCTTGTTTGCTATTCTATGGATAGGCATAGTTCTAGATAACTTATGATGATGAATTTTGCTTTGGATGGATGATTATGATGACTTATGATGTTGATGACTTTGAAGGATGAATATATGAGAAGTATGCTTGAATTCATGCAGGTGGAATGTCTTGATGGATGATTGTGTTATGTGTACTAGATTTGGCAGAATGCTCATGGATATGAAATATGGTTTTCAAACTTGAAATGGAATATGGGCTTCTTGGTTACCATGCATTGAAATAGTACACTTGATGGAAACACATATGATGCACTTAGTGGATTAAGTGTATGGCTATATGTAGCTTGGATGAAATGAGCATGTGAAGATATTATAAGAGAAGCTTATGTTGAATTGGAATAAGTAGGCATGTGATGAAGTATGCATGTAAGTAGGATAAAATCATGAATGGAACACTAGAAATTTCACTTAGGTGCTAGCTTGTACCTAAAGAGCACCCTAACATCACCTAGGAAGTAATTAATTGACAAGCTAGTACTAGAATAAATCTTGGAGTCACGCCGTAGGTGCTCATAATAGTTAATAAAGCCCCTTCTGCATGAATAACTTCTGCTTATTAATCTGATAATCGGGCCTAGATGGGCCAGGGGCAGTTCAGGGTGTGAGACGTGAAAATACGTGCCTGGTGTAACCGACGTGACCGACCTCAACTAGTGCCTGCCATGTGTCACCCAACGCGAGAAACTAGGATGCGCTTTCTGACATCCTGAAAACCCGAGCATGCCGCTCCAGACTGACACGCTCAATTTCAAGATGCGACGGTCCACTGACCTAAGACAGAAAAAGTAAAGAAATTGGGTATCTTGAGAACACCAAGGGACAGATAGTGACACTTGTTCGCACAAGGCTTGTCCCCCACTGACGAAGTACCTTCTCTGGGAAAGTCACACTCCGAATCCTGAAAGGTGCCCCTAGGAGGACCGTTAGCCGAAGCCTCTACTTCGGCTTTCCGAGGGGGGGGCATGTGATAGCCGAAGTGCTATTGCCCCAGTAACCTGAGAACTCCGGCTAGGTGTCACACTCGGTAAATCCGATGTCACCCACAAGGAGAGCCAGTACCAACCTTGGAATGGAGGAAGTCTAACGCCTTGGGCACACGACCTCAGTAATCCACCAGCGCTCCTCGAGGATGACAGTGCCAACCTCGGGAAACTAGCGTGTTGCCTCCCTCGGAAAGCCGACCGAACCGGTTTTGGGGGAGAAGGACCAGCTACCTTCGGTAGGAGAGAATCCCTTCGCAGGAAAAATTTAAGAGCTAGGGAATCCCCCGAACTACTGGTACGATTCCAAAAGAAGGCTCCTCACTCCAAAGGGCGACTTCAACCAAGGGGACCTCGGGGGTATGGCAGAAGCAATTAAGGAGCCTCTGACATGTCGCCCGCACATGCTACATGCCGCCCTCATATGCGCTTTGACACGCTGACGCCGCCTATGTCTTGTCATGCAAGGTTATACTTGCCCTAGCTCGTGGCCCGAGGAGCCTGTAGGCGGCTAGAGGCCCCCATGCCTAGAAGTACGAATTACATCCGACCTAGCACGTGTCACAATCTGAATGGGCTACACCCTCTTATATATATCAGGGAAATGGTCTCAACAAGGGATCTTTTTTCCTCCCTCAAAATAAAACGTAACAGGCAAGAATCTCGGGTCCTTAGTACTATCTCTCTCCACCTCCAAAAAAACTGACTTGGGTGTCGGAGGCTCCTCCCCGGAAAAAGACTCTGGGGACCTCCTAACCTCTGTCTTCTAAGTGTTACAGGCAGCTCCCCTTCAGAAATCTCCCCTTTCGACGTTCTTCTTCAGTAGAAGTCCCTCTCGGCCTTACCATGTCACACAACGAAGGTGCTGCTGGGCATCAAAGATGTTGTGGTTTAAAAGTTTGTTCATGTAGTATAGAGCCCACGTAGGTCTGGTAGGATTTGGCGTGAGCCCGAGAGATATGGATTTCCCGTGACACACACTGGTGATGTGATGCTCATGGATCAGGATGAGCCCACAACCTACCAACAAGCTATGTCGGGGCCTGACTCTGAGAAGTGGCTAGTGGCCATGAAATCCGAGATGGAATCCATGTATGAAAACCAAGTATGGACTTTGGTTGACCCACTTGAAGGGGTAAAACTGTCGCGGAATGGGGCCCTAGTGCCCCATAACCTTGTAGGCCTTAGGGATTTATGAATCCCACTAGTTACTATTGGCTAACTATTACTTGTCAATATAAATTAAACAATTTATATGCAACTAGTTTCTTAGCCTACTTAGTTTAAGTTATGCATGCTTCTGTCTTGGCAATGCAAACAAATTTTTATAAGTCGTAGATTAAAACATTGCTCGAGCATTTCACTAAAACATATATAAAACGTGCCAAGACCTTGAAAATACTTGTTGCTTTAACTACAAGTAACAGTTTGTGCATACATTACACCTCTAGTATGCACCCAAAAGTAACAAGGTGGATTTACATCGCAATGTATCCTATTAGAGGCAACTTACTTAGTACACAAAGTACTATGTACAAGAGACAAAAACTACTAACTAAGATCAACTACTTGAGTCCCACCTTGGGCTATACCAAGCTCCAAGTGTAAACCCTTCACTAGATCTTGTTCTTGTGTACTCTTAGCCTCTACACTGTAAAGGCACAACTTGGTTAGCACATAACTTATTTTACAAGTAACTTAGAATCATTAGGATTCTCAAGAGAAATACCTGCAAAATATAAAGCTTAGGCCTCGACTATCACTTAGTGATTAGGCCCGATGTTAGAACCTGCACAATAAAACTTAAGGGAATGAGTACTTGAAAGTACTCAGTAAGTATCCCTTGAATACCTGCAAGGAAAAATGCAGCAACAATGCAATATGGCAACCAAGCACTCAAACAAACAATTCAATCATCAAACAACTCAAACAATCAACAAAATATAAAATATGCAATGTATGAATGTATGGTAGGAAATGCACACAATATATGCACTTGGGACTTTCTGCACTCTCGGTGCCTTAAAACTTTGCCGTGAGCTCAAACGGCGGAGGTACTTGAGATACTGGCCCTCGTATCCCGGATACTTTACCTCACTTAAGTCCCACTTACGGGTTCTAGAGTAGGTCGTCACCTATCTCAAACTTACCTGCCTTTTCCCTTAACTTATTGTACAGGGTAGTCTTCCTATGTGGTTTAACTAGCCAAACCCTCAAGGTTTAACTCAGAATACTACTAGTGGCTTACTTACCAAACCAAATGCTTCGGTTGGGATCGACTTAGGTTTTTCTCTTCATTGACAATATTTAAATGACGCCCTATACGGCCAACAAAGAGTCTAAAAACCCACTTAAATCTCCTTAATGCTCATCTAAAAGCTTAAGCACTATGGATAACTTAGCCACCAAGTCATACTTTTGTTCTTAACCACACAACTTGACTACCTTCCAAATTGATAGCCAAAGGCTGTCGCCTCAATCTGGCCGAATACCCTGCCACAACAACGGCCAGAAGAACTGGCGCTTCCCGGGAATAGGTGGAATCATGCACCTCGGGAGATAGCCTGAGAGCTCCGAGCCTCGGCACGCCAGTAAAACTTGAGGACTCCATTCGCCCCCCAAGGTTGTGAACAACGCGCCTTCGGAAAAGTGGCACCAGACATTGCTGCCCGAATATGATATCCCCGAAGGTGGAACCCCCTGGAACTGGGAACCCCCGAACTGAGGGTAGGCTTCCCGAAGAGGCTCTGTCCGAACTAGAGGATGACCTCGCCCAGGGACCTCGGGAGTACGGCAGGCGCATTTAAGGAAGCATTTAAGGAAGCCTCTGACACGTCCCACCACAGACGTAAAAAGTCACCCTGACGCGCAGACGCCATCAGAATCATATCATGGCCCGTCTCAGCACAAGGCTCGAGGCCATCTAGTTACCAACTATCTGTCCCCTACCCCCAGACGTTCAGGAGCATCCGACCGCACACGTGTCATGATCTGAACGGGCTAGGTATTCCTATATATACAGGAAATAAATACTTGACAGGAGGTTGGCAGGCCGGATATACAGCTCCCACACCCTGAGAAAATACCAGGCGAGACTTTTCTGCCTTTCTCTTTGAGCTAGTGACTTTCTCCTTCTTCCGGCCACCACTGACTTGGGCGTCGGAGGCTCCCCCCCCGGAAAAACACTCCGGGGACCTCCTAACCCTGTTTACCAGCTTTTCAGGTACTCTCCTTGGGGCGATCCACCTTCCAGGCGTTCTTCCTCCTAGAAGTCTCCTCAACAGTCATCATGACTCACAACGATGAGGCCCTAGGCCATCATTTGGCGCCGTCTGTGGGAACCCGCTCGCAGATTGCCGTCGTTGAGACTCGGCGTTCTAAGGACAAGGGACTCCCAAGGTCCTCGTCCGCGCCTGAGATACAACCGGCTGCTGAGCAGACACTCCCAGAGACTTCTACGCCCGAGGAGGACCGCCCTCTGGTAATCACCATGAGCTTCTTGAGGGACTTTCAGCGCTCGGTCGTTGCTGAAATGACTCAGTAGATCGACCGAAGATGGCCACAGCAGTCATAGGCCCAGAAACCCTCCTCATCAACACGCCCTCGGGAGAGAAGCCCCAAGTCTACACACCGCAGTTCAGAAAGTGGAGATCCTCGCGGAGAATCATCCACAGAAGATATAGCCCTCGGGAAACGGCCTGTGGGACAAACCGGGTCCAAGCGACCGAGAGTCTCACAGCGAAGCAGTTCGTCGCCCGAGGCGAGGGCCCTGACCCCTCCGCGCCGAACTCGCTCCCCGAAAAGGCGCCGTCGATCTCCCTCCCGCGAAAATGGTCCTAGCGCCACTGCGCTTATGGAAAGGATATTGGCACGGCTGGACAGAGTGGAGAAGCAAGTGACCAGAAAACCCGTTTGGGACAGGCTGTCGGGGGCATTATGCGAAGATGGCTCCCCGTTTATTCACACCGTCGTTGAGGCAGCTATGCCAGGCGACTTCAGAGTGCCTAGGCTGGAGATCTATGATGGCCGGACTGATCCACAGGCCCATCTGACGAAGTACAGGCGGAGCATGATAATGCACGGAGCTGATGACGCTACCATGTGCAAATGCTTTGAAGTCACCCTCACGGGCCCAGCAACAGCATGGTACAATTCGTTGCCCCCAGGGACTATCACTGAGTTTCAGGAGTTGTCCACAGCCTTTACCCAGCAGTTCATTGGGAGCAGGCCGACGGCCAAAATGCCTGTACAGATGTTCGACATAGAGCAGAGAAACGGAGAGACGATCCGAGACTATGTCGAACGATTCAACAGGGAAGCACTCAGCGTCCCGGACTTCCGGCCCGAAATCCGCATCCTCGCTATGACACGGGGCCTTCGGCGTGACTCACAGCTGTTCTACGAGTTCTCAAAAGACCCCCCGGAGACCCTCGGAGAATTTTACCGAAGGGCAGAGCAGCACATGACCGCCGAGGAATTGAGGATGGCGGGGCCGAAGTCTGATCATCACCGCGCCGAAGGGTCCAGCCAGCAAGCTCGGCATCTTTCTGAACATACAGGTCGACCACGGCGAATGCGAGGAAAGAAACCTCAAAGTTTCACACCCCTGAGCACTACACGGACCAACATTCTCATGGCGCTGGAAAGGCAAGGGACGCAGATTCGGCGGCCAAAGGCCATGGCCGCCGATAATAAGAAGAATGCCAAGAAGTTCTGCCAGTTTCATCGCGACCACGGTCATTGATAGCCAAAGGCTGTCGCCTCAATCTGGCCGAATACCCTGCCACAACAACGGCCAGAAGAACTGGCGCTTCCCGGGAATAGGTGGAATCATGCACCTCGGGAGATAGCCTGAGAGCTCCGAGCCTCGGCACGCCAGTAAAACTTGAGGACTCCATTCGCCCCCCAAGGTTGTGAACAACGCGCCTTCGGAAAAGTGGCACCAGACATTGCTGCCCGAATATGATATCCCCGAAGGCGGAACCCCTTGGAACTGGGAACCCCCGAACTGAGGGTAGGCTTCCCGAAGAGGTTCTGTCCGAACTAGAGGATGACCTCGTCCAGGGACCTCGGGAGTACGGCAGGCGCATTTAAGGAAGCATTTAAGGAAGCCTCTGACACGTCCCACCACAGACGTAAAAAGTCGCCCTGACGCGCAGACGCCATCAGAATCATATCATGGCCCGTCTCAGCACAAGGCTCGAGGCCATCTAGTTACCAACTATCTGTCCCCTACGCCCAGACGTTCAGGAGCATCCGACCGCACACGTGTCATGATCTGAACGGGCTAGGTATTCCTATATATACAGGAAATAAATACTTGACAGGAGGTTGGCAGGCCGGAGATACAGCTCCCATACTCTGAGAAGATACCAGGCGAGACTTTTCTGCCTTTCTCTTTGAGCTAGTGACTTTCTCCTTCTTCCGGCCACCACTGACTTGGGCGTCGGAGGCTCCCCCCCCGGAAAAACACTCCGGGGGCCTCCTAACCCTGTTTCCCAGTTTTCCAGGTACTCTCCTTGAGGCGATCCACCTTCCAGGCGTTCTTCCTCCTAGAAGTCTCCTCAACAGTCATCATGACTCACAACGATGAGGCCCTGGGCCATCATTTGGCGCCGTCTGTGGGAACCCGCTCGCAGATTGCCGTCGTTGAGACTCGGCGTTCTAAGGACAAGGGACTCCCAAGGTCCTCGTCCGCGCCTGAGATACAACCGGCTGCTGAGCAGACACTCCCAGAGACTTCTACGCCCGAGGAGGACCGCCCTCTGGTAATCACCATGAGCTTCTTGAGGGACTTTCAGCGCTCGGTCGTTGCTGAAATGACTCAGCAGATCGACCGAAGATGGCCACAGCAGTCACAGGCCCAGAAACCCTCCTCATCAACACGCCCTCGGGAGAGAAGCCCCAAGTCTACACACCGCAGTTCAGAAAGTGGAGATCCTCGCGGAGAATCATCCACAGAAGATATAGCCCTCGGGAAACGGCCTGTGGGACAAACCGGGTCCAAGCGACCGAGAGTCTCACAGCGAAGCAGTTCGTCGCCCGAGGCGAGGGCCCTGACCCCTCCGCGCCGAACTCGCTCCCCGAAAAGGCGCCGTCGATCACCCTCCCGCGAAAATGGTCCTAGCGCCACTGCGCTTATGGAAAGGATATTGGCACGGCTGGACAGAGTGGAAAAGCAAGTGACCAGAAAACCCGTTTGGGACAGGCTGTCGGGGGCGTTATGCGAAGATGGCTCCCCGTTTATTCGCACCGTCGTTGAGGCAGCTATGCCAGGCGACTTCAGAGTGCCTAGGCTGGAGATCTATGATGGCCGGACTGATCCACAGGCCCATCTGACGAAGTACAGGCGGAGCATGATAATGCACGGAGCTGATGACGCTACCATGTGCAAATGCTTTGAAGTCACCCTCACGGGCCCAGCAACAGCATGGTACAATTCGTTGCCCCCAGGGACTATCACTGAGTTTCAGGAGTTGTCCACAGCCTTTACCCAGCAGTTCATTGGGAGCAGGCCGACGGCCAAAATGCCTGTACAGATGTTCGACATAGAGCAGAGAAATGGAGAGACGATCCGAGACTATGTCGAACGATTCAACAGGGAAGCACTCAGCGTCCCGGACTTCCGGCCCGAAATCCGCATCCTCGCTATGACACGGGGCCTTCGGCGTGACTCACAGCTGTTCTACGAGTTCTCAAAGGACCCCCCGGAGACCCTCGGAGAATTTTACCGAAGGGCAGAGCAGCACATGACAGCCGAGGAATTGAGGATGGCGGGGCCGAAGTCTGATCATCACCGCGCCGAAGGGTCCAGCCAGCAAGCTCGGTATCTTTCTGAACACACAGGTCGACCACGGCGAATGCGAGGAAAGAAACCTCAAAGTTTCACACCCTTGAGCACGACACGGACCAACATTCTCATGGCGCTGGAAAGGCAAGGGACGCAGATTCGGCGGCCAAAGGCCATGGCCGCCGATAATAAGAAGAATGCCAAGAAGTTCTGCCAGTTTCATCGCGACCACGGTCATGACACCGAAGACTGCTTCCAGCTGAAGAAGTACATAGAGTCGCTGATCAAACAGGGCCAACTTCGCAAGTATCTGCGGATGCCCTCCCCAAAAGGCAGAAAAGAGGAGGAAGAGAGGGCCGAAAATGAGGACTATGACTTCGACAGGCGTGATGGCCCAGGGCCTCATCGTTGTGAGTCATGATGACTGTTGAGGAGACTTCTAGGAGGAAGAACGCCTGGAAGGTGGATCGCCTCTAGGAGAGTACCTGGAAAACTGGGAAACAGGGTTAGGAGGCCCCCGGAGTGTTTTTCCGGGGGGGGAGCCTCCGACGCCCAAGTCAGTGGTGGCCGGAAGAAGGAGAAAGTCACTAGCTCAAAGAGAAAGGCAGAAAAGTCTCGCCTGGTCTTTTCTCAGAGTATGGGAGCCGTATCTCCGGCCTGCCAACCTCCTGTCAAGTATTTATTTCCTGTATATATAGGAATACCTAGCCCGTTCAGATCATGACACGTGTGCGGTCGGATGCTCCTGAACGTCTGGGCGTAGGGGACAGATAGTTGGTAACTAGGTGGCCTCGAGCCTTGTGCTGAGACGAGCCATGATATGATTCTGATGGCGCCTGCGCGTCAGGGCGACTTTTTACGTCTGTGGTGGGACGTGTCAGAGGCTTCCTTAAATGCTTCCTTAAATGCGCCTGCCGTACTCCCGAGGTCCCTGGGCGAGGTCGTCCTCTAGTTCGGACAGAGCCTCTTCGGGAAGCCTACCCTCAGTTCGGGGGTTCCCAGTTCCAGGGGGTTCCGCCTTCGGGGATATCATATTCGGGCAGCAATGTCTGGTGCCACTTTTCCGAAGGCGCGTTGTTCACAACCTTGGGGGGCGAATGGAGTCCTCAAGTTTTACTGGCGTGCCGAGGCTCGGAGCTCTCAGGCTATCTCCCGAGGTGCATGATTCCACCTATTCCCGGGAAGCGCCAGTTCTTCTGGCCGTTGTTGTGGCAGGGTATTCGGCCAGATTGAGGCGACAGCCTTTGGCTATCAAGGCGGAGAAACAGAAGTCCAAAAAGGCGCCTTCCACCTCCAGTAGGGGTCATCCAAACCATCACCACGGGGCTCCCATCCTCGGAAAGAAAGCGGAAGGCCAGAGAAATTGCGGTTATGGAGTATCAAAGTCCATCAAAGAAATTGGCTCGCAAAGATGGCTCCACTGTCGTCTTCCCCCACGACGACCCGCTGCTGATAATGGCGAGAATAGGGAACTGGGACGTCAAGAGAGTGTTGCTTGATGATGGCTCAAATGCTGACGTCCTATTCTCGCACTTACTGCCGAGCTTGGGCATCACCAGCAGCGAGCTGAAACCTGTCACCACGCCCACCTTCGGCGTTGGGCCATCCGAACTACCCGTCCTCGGATGGATCGACCTCCCTTTGATGATGAAAGGCACTTCGGTAGACGGAGCAGCTGAGTCGTACGCGTCCACAATGGCAAGATTCATCGTCATGGATGTCCCGTCTTCGTACAACGCCATCCTTGGAAGGCAGACTCAGGGGAACCTGCACATTCGCCCCGATGTGAAGTACTTGACTGTCACATTCGCCACCAAGGATGGAGATGCAGAGGTCTTCATCGACCAAGCCGAGGTAAGAAAGGTGTTTGTAAAAACACGAAAGGCTCCGGCAAACAGCTCTACACAAACGGTGGAGGCAAAGGCGCAGGAGAAAGGCAAAGAAGGAGATCCCGCAGAAGCAGAAACGGAAGCAGTAGATCTTGTCCCAGGACAATCTACCCGAATAGGGAAGAGCTTGGCCAAAGGTGATAAGGAAAATCTTGTATCCTTTCTGCTAAAAAATAAAGATCTGTTTGCCTACTCGCCGAAAGACATGCCAGGAGTGAACCCTGGCATAATACAGCACAGCCTCAAAGTAAGCCCGGAAGCAAAACCTATCAGGCAAAAGAAACGAAGCATCTCAGCCCACAAAAGCAACTTCGTGAAAACCGAAGTCCAGCGCCTATTGGATGCTGAAGTTATCAGGGAGGTAAAATACCCCGAATGGTTAAGCAACGTGGTCATTGCCACAAAAGAAGGTAGCAGCAAACTCCGGATGTGCATTGATTTCAGAAACTTGAACGATGCTTGCCCGAAAGACTCATTTCCCCTCCCGCCAATAGATCAACTGGTAGATTCAACGGCCGAATACGGGCTCCTGAGCTTCCTAGATGCCTTCAGCGGCTACCATCAGATAAGGATGGACCCGGAAGATGAAGAGAAAACTGCCTTCATCACCGAGGGAGGAACGTACTGCTATATCAGAATGCCCTTCGGGCTCAAAAATGCAGGAGCCACCTACCAGAGACTGATGAACAAGGTCTTTAAAGACCAAATGGGGAGAAACATGGAAGTATATGTTGACGATATGATAGTAAAAAGCAAGCTGCCCGGCTACCACGTTGCAGATTTGGAGGAAACCTTCCAAAAGCTCAGAGCCTTCGGGATTCGCCTTAACCCCGAGAAGTGTATCTTCGGGGTGACGTCGGGAAAATTCCTTGGGTACATGGTATCCGAAAGAGGCATCGACGCCAATCCTGAGAAGATTAAGGCTCTACTTGAGTTCCGAACTCCTGCCATAGTGAAAGACGTGCAGAGACTAACCGGAAGAATAACCTCTCTGAGCAGGTTTATTTCCAGGTACGGAGATAGGTGTCGACCTTTCTTCAAAGTCCTCACAAAGGCAGCAAAGATGGAAGGCGACCTCGGAAGAAACAATCATCCCTGGGATGAAGATTGCCAAATGGCCTGGAAAGAACTCAAAGTCTACCTGGCCAGCCTGCCGACTCTGCGGCAACCTCGGGTGGGAGAACCCCTCGTACTGTACCTCGCCGTCACAGAAAAGGCCGTGAGCTCGGTCCTGATAAAAGAAGAAGGGCCGAAACAATGGCCGGTCTACTACGTCAGCAAGTCCCTGCACGGCGCCGAAGTCAGGTACCCTTTGCTTCAAAAAGCTATATACGCCTTGGTGCTTGCAGGAAGAAGGCTGCGACCATATTTCCAGGCTCGCCCCATCATCGTCCGAAGTAGTCTACCACTACGGGATGTCATGAAGAGAGTTGATCATTCGGGAAGGCTCTCCAAGTGGTGCATAGAGCTTGGCGAACATGAAATCACGTATGAGCCTCGGAAGGCCATAAAAGCCCAAGCATTGGCAGATTTTATCGCCGAAATACCCACCACTGAGGAGAACCACTCAGATCCGAAAGAAGGTGAGCCAGAATGGACCTTGCATGTTGACGGAGCCTCGGGGTCCGAACACCAGGGAGCTGGAATAGTTATCAGAGGACCCGAAGGCCTAGAGGTGATGAAGGCTATCAAGTTCAGCTTCAATGTCACCAATAATGTGGCTGAGTATGAAGCCCTCATAGCGGGATTACGCTTGGCCAGAAAGATTGGCGTGAGAAACTTAAGGGCTCACAGCGATTCCCAGCTGGTAGTTCGGCAGACGGCAGGGGATTATGGGGCGAAGGACCCAATCTTGGCGAAATACCACGAGCTGGTAACAAAACTCATCCAAGAGTTTGACGCCGTGCGGATCGAAAATGTACCTCGGCGGAATAACACTGAGGCAGATTGCTTAGCGAAGTCCAAAACATACACCGAGGTGCTAGACCATCCAAGCATCTCCGTGCTAAGCGTAACGACCTCGGGAATGGGGTGGAAGGACCCCATAAAGAGATACCTCGCAGAGAATGAGCTTCCCGAAGATGCCGGCAATGCTGCAAGACTGCGAAGACGCGCCGGAAGATTCTTCCTGATTGGTGAAGAGTTATATCGGCAAGGATATGCAAATCCGCTGTAGAGATGTGTGGGCGAAGAGGATACTGAGATGGTCCTCGAAGAAGTCCACGAAGGCATGTGCGGCTCGCACATTGGAACTGATGCCCTTGCAGCAGTGATACTCCGCCAAGGATACTTCTGGCCTACCCTGAGAAAGGATGCAAGGCAGTTCGTCCAGAAGTGCGGTAGTTGCCAGAGACATGCAAAAATCCAGAGGATACCCTCGGAAATGGTAACGTCGGCAGACTATCCTTGGCCCTTCGCAGTCTGGGGTATAGACCTCATTGGGCCACTCCCCACAGCGCCCGGAGGCGTGAAACTCTGCGTGGTAGCAGTGGACTATTTCTCAAAGTGGGTAGAGGCAGAACCACTAGCAACTATCTCGGCAAAAGAAGTGCAGAAGTTCGTATGGAAAAACATCGTATGCAGATTTGGCATACCGAGGGTACTAGTAGCTGATAATGGATCCCAGTTCATAGACAAAGGATTCCAGGAATTCATCAGCGACCTCGGAATAAAGATGCACTTCGCCCCAGTAGCTCACCCTCAAAGCAATGGGCAGGTGGAAGTATCAAACAGGACCATAAAAGATGGCCTGAAAAAGAGACTTGGGGAAGCCAAGGGGAAATGGCCAGGAGAACTCCAAAGTGTATTGTGGAGCTACCGAACGACGCCACGAAGAGCCACAGGGGAAACTCCCTTCTCACTCGTCTTCGGAACAGAGGCCATTATCCCAATAGAGATAGTTCAGCCTTCAATACGGGTGCAAGTATTTGATGAAGGCGGAAACGACCTCGGTCTGAGAACTAAGCTCGACCTTGTGGCCGAACACAGAGAAATAGCCGAGCTGAGAAGAAAAGCTTTCCAGCAAAGAGTGGCCGCGGCTATCAACTTAAAAGCCAGGCCAAAAGAAATCAAAAAAGGAGACCTCGTTCTCCGAAAGGCCGACTTTGCACCCCGAAGGCCATCTCACGGAGTACTTCGCGCAAATTGGGAAGGACCTTATCTGGTTCTCGCCGAAGTATGAAAAGGCGTGTACAAGCTTGGCGACGCCGAAGGCGTAGAATTGAAAAACACTTGGCATTCAGACGCCCTGAAAAAATTCTACGCCTAAGGTTGAGCGGAAGAAATATATTGTACAAGAAATATTCTAAGTACAGAATGGTCTAGAGAAGAATGGTCTTGAGAAAAATTTTCAAGTATACCAAATTGTCCAGGAAAAAATTCCGCGAAGGTGCTCGCCACGAAAAAAGCAGATGTGACTTCCCGAAGTCCCTTGAGCCACTATGCTCGGGAAAAATGGGAAACAAGAATCTTGCAAAGATACTCGGCATAATCAGTGCAGAGAAAATTTCCCGAACACCCTTGAGCGAACATGCTCGGGAAAAAGGGAAAGCAAGAATCTCGCAAAAGTACACGCCAAAACAAAAGCAGAGGTAATTTCCGAACACCCTTGAGCGAACGTGCTCGGGAAAAAGGGAATGAGCAATCTCATGAAAATTTTCCTAAGTCCCTTGAGCAAATATGCTCGGGACAATAAGAAGACAAAAAAATTTGGCTGAAGGTTTTCCGAAGGCCCTTGAGCGAACTTTCCAGAAAGTCTCTTGAGCAAGCACGCTCGGGACAAAGGAAGGTAAAAAGTTTCTTTGGTTGCAGGTTTTCCCGAAAGTCTCTTGAAGCAAACGTGTTCGGGACAGTGGAAATGAAGAAACTTGCAAGAAAGGACTTAGCCGAAAAGATTGTTCATTTAGAGCAAACGCTGCCTTACAAAAGAAGTGTCCAAAGAAGGAGCACGAAGGAGAAAAATAAGAGGAGCCCTAAAACAAACTAGGGAGAGCCGGGCGGACGAAGACCAGGAAGCTTCAGATGCTCGACCTTGGACCACTGCCACCGAGGTCCCTCAGGAATATTTAGGCCCTCCAGAAAAGAGAGGTCCAAATCTGGGAACCTCTGCAGCACCTGGTGCCGAGCGAGGCAGAAGCCGTCCTGAAAGGCGACCTTGGCCATGTCATCAGAAGTACGTTTTTGAATGCCAAGGACATTGACCTCGTCCCTCAGCTCAGCAACCTCCTCTTCGAGCTCGCTTATCCCCAGCGCCTCTTCGGACTCCTTCTTCAGAGCCTCGACCTCGGCTTGAAGAGCAGTGTTCTCGTACGTCAACCTCGCCGCAAGACTGTCGGAAACAGCCTTGTCCTTGACAAGATCTTCGTTGGCGGCGAGCAGCCCCTTTACTTGGTCGCCGAAGTCGGCAATCTTCCGGGAGGAATCCTTTTCAAGTTCTTCTCTTTTCTTCGAGAACTCCTCCCGAACGGCAGCAAGTTGCTGAGAACAATCCGCTGTCAGCTGCTGGTTGCTGGCGATCACCTTCGCAAGCGAAGCCTTCGCTTCACTGAGTTCCCGCGAAGTCGCATCCTTGGAGGCAGCCTGTCTGGCCACCCGAACTCGGAGATAACCAGCGTACTCCAGCAGCTACGGCAAGGCAAAAGTCCAGGTTAGTACAAGTCTAAACACTTAGAAAATTGAGGAAAAAAGTGTAAAGACTATACCTGAGCAGCATGCTCGGTGACTTTTGCGGCGAGGGTATTATCCCCCGGGTGAGCCGCCGCAATGGCCCGGAAGGAGGCGTCAGTGGTCATCCCCTTCCAAATCTCTTTGGTCATCTTCGGACAATCGTCGGAGAACAAATTCATATCCTCCGTGATTGTCCAAAAGGGCTCCAAGGGGATCTTCCCCTCAGGAATTGTGGCATCACGCAGGGCCCGTTTCCTCTCATGAATGGCCCTCCAGCCAGCAGTAAGAGGCTCCCCTGAAAGTGAGAAGGAAGTTAGGAGCAGAAGAAAAATTCGCGAAAGGAAAAGGAGCTGAACTTCGCCTAAAGGCATACCTGGAGGAACCTCGGAGACAGTGTCCTCGGGACCCTCGGGCCCCTCGGAAGAAAGACCCTTACCCTTCTGTCGGTACCGCTCCTCGGCGGTGGGTACTTCTACCACTACAGTGTTTCTGGGGGCCTCGAGGTCGGGAGGAGGCACCTCGGCGGAAGTAGCGGGGACCTCGGCCGGTGGAATTTCAACAAGACCAGCGTGAGTGGTCATCCCCTTCCAAATCTCTTTGGTCATCTTCGGACAATCGTCGGAGAACAAATTCATATCCTCCGTGATTGTCCAAAAGGGCTCCAAGGGGACCTTCCCCTCAGGAATTTTGGCATCGCGCAGGGCCCGTTTCCTCTCATGAATGGCCCTCCAGCCAGCAGTAAGAGGTTCCCCTGAAAGTGAGAAGGAAGTTGGGAGCAGAAGAAAAATTCGCGAAAGGAAAAGGAGCTGAACTTCGCCTAAAGGCATACCTGGAGGATCCTCGGGCCCCTCGGAAGAAAGGCCCTTACCCTTCTGCCGGTACCGCTCCTCGGCGGTGGGTACTTCTACCACTACAGTGTTTCTGGGGGCCTCGAGGTCGGGAGGAGGCACCTCGGCGGAAGTAGCGGGGACCTCGGCCGGTGGAATTTCAACAAGACCAGCGTCTTCGCCAGCTTCTTCTTCCAAAAGCTCTGGCTGAGAAGGCTGGAGAGCCTTCCTAGCTCGCTTCGCCGAGGGTCCCGCCCCTGTCGTCTTCCTTCTTCGGGTAGCCGCCTTCTTTGTCTGCTCCCCCTTCTCCACTTGGCCAGAAAAGAGGGCCTTGTAATAAGCGGCAGCCCCATCGCCCATCTCTGAAAAAGAGAAGAAATATCAGCGTAAGTCCGAGGAAAAAGTATAAAGGGATGGAAGATTACTCACTTTCGGCAAAAGTTTCGAAAGAAGTCTCCCCCTTAAGGAGCTTGACCAGCCAGGAGTCTTTCCCGGCGATGGCGGGAGCTGGCATATTGAGGTCAGTCACGTGCTCCTTAACCACTTTCAGCTCCCGAAGGACTTCTTCGGTCATCAACCTCCAGTTGATAGGAAAGGGGTAAAGAGCACGAGGAGAGACCTCGGAAGCCCAGTCAGCGACTGCCCGAATGCGGGCGTCGAAATCCGCGAACACGGAAGCCAACGGTGGGGTCAGCAGCATCCTCGGATCAACGACGTCTGCGTTCAGCACTCCCTGAGCCCACCTGGTCGGGACATCAGACCAGTTCTTATCCACCTTGAGGAAAAAGAACTTAGGCTGCCACCCCCGCCAGCTATCCTTCGTGTCGAAGGTGAAGGTGAATTTTTTGCTCCCGGATCCCCGAGGCAGCAGGAAATAGAAGCCACCCTTCGGGACCACATAGAGCTTGTAGTACTGCATGAAAATGATGAAGTGGGGCTCTATCCCTAACACGCCACACATGCAGAGGTAGGCGTTAAAATAGCAGTACGCGTTCGGGGGAAGCTGGTTCACAGCAATGCCATGGAATTGGCAGAACTCGCAAACCACCTTCGGGGGAGGATACCGAAGACCGGCCTTCAGTTGGGCCCGGAAGACGGTAACCTCGTCGCCACGGTTTGAAAAAGCAAAATGGCTAGAACGAGGCAGTCTGGTCACAGCGTAAGACGGAAGAAAGAATTTTTTCTTCCACCTCTCTAGTTTTTCGGGGGTGGTACAGCAAGGATGGGCCAGAAGAGGTTTCCAGCTCTCGGGAACAGGCATCGCAGACATGAAAAAGAGTTTGAGATGGAAAAGAAAATAGTTTCCAGAAAAAACTCAGAAGACGAGTTTGGAAAAAACAACAGTTTTCCAGAAAAACTCAGAAAAACAGAGGAATCAAGTACTCTGGAAATCAAAACCCACCAAAAGATTTGCCTGAGGACGCCGTCGTGAAAGTTGGTAGGAAAAAGCTCTGATTAAAGAAGCTCCGCCACAGAAAGCAAGATAAAACGCAAAAACAGAGGGCAGAGCAGAAAAAGAGCAGAAAAACAGTAAGTGGGACTTATGATGGAATGGGCTATTTATAGGCCAAAGGTGGGTAACCGAAAGAACATCATAAGTACCCATTGGAGGTGAACCGTCGCCGTAACTGCCCGCTGCACCCGAAAAGGCGCGCCCTCTGTAAATGACGCGCCTCTCCTCCAATGGCAAGAAGCCACGTGTCAACCGCTGCGCAGAAATGGGGGACGTGCCTCCCCAAACGTGCCTGGAAAATCGGGACACGCCTCCTGATTGGGACACGTCATTTGACATCCCTGAGAAATGGAGACGCGCCGCTCAGTCTGACACGCTTGGCCATCAGACCTGCAGAAATAAAAAGCAGGCCACCTCGAGGACACCAAGAGACAGGCTATGGCTGAACAGCCCATGACTTTTGGGCAAGAGTTGTATCTTCGGTACAGGCTTTGCCTCGGAGACACCAAAGAATAGGCCAAGGCCGAACAGCCCAGACCCTCGGGCAAAAGGTGCGACCTCGGAATAGGTTATGCTTCCCAACAAGACTCCCAACGGCAACCTCGGAAAGAGATGCAAACCGAAGTCTTCACTTCGGCTTTCCAGAGGGGGGCATGTGATAGCCAAAGGCTGTCGCCTCAATCTGGCCGAATACCCTGCCACAACAACGGCCAGAAGAACTGGCGCTTCCCGGGAATAGGTGGAATCATGCACCTCGGGAGATAGCCTGAGAGCTCCGAGCCTCGGCATGCCAGTAAAACTTGAGGACTCCATTCGCCCCCCAAGGTTGTGAACAACGCGCCTTCGGAAAAGTGGCACCAGACATTGCTGCCCGAATATGATATCCCCGAAGGCGGAACCCCCTGGAACTGGGAACCCCCGAACTGAGGGTAGGCTTCCCGAAGAGGCTCTGTCCGAACTAGAGGACGACCTCGCCCAGGGACCTCGGGAGTACGGCAGGCGCATTTAAGGAAGCATTTAAGGAAGCCTCTGACACGTCCCACCACAGACGTAAAAAGTCGCCCTGACGCGCAGACGCCATCAGAATCATATCATGGCCCGTCTCAGCACAAGGCTCGAGGCCATCTAGTTACCAACTATCTGTCCCCTACGCCCAGACGTTCAGGAGCATCCGACCGCACACGTGTCATGATCTGAACGGGCTAGGTATTCCTATATATACAGGAAATAAATACTTGACAGGAGGTTGGCAGGCCGGATATACAGCTCCTACACCCTGAGAAAATACCAGGCGAGACTTTTCTGCCTTTCTCTTTGAGCTAGTGACTTTCTCCTTCTTCCGGCCACCACTGACTTGGGCGTCGGAGGCTCCCCCCCCGGAAAAACACTCCGGGGACCTCCTAACCCTGTTTACCAGCTTTTCAGGTACTCTCCTTGGGGCGATCCACCTTCCAGGCGTTCTTCCTCCTAGAAGTCTCCTCAACAGTCATCATGACTCACAACGATGAGGCCCTAGGCCATCATCATGGATCTTAAGGAGACTTTTCACCAGCTCAGAGCCTTCGGGATCCGTCTCAATCCTGAAAAATGCATCTTCGGTGTGACCTCGGGAAAATTCCTGGGGTACATGGTATCCGAAAGAGGCATTGATGCCAACCCAGAAAAAATTAAGGCTCTGCTCGAGTTTCGAACTCCCGCCACAATAAAAGATGTGCAGAGACTCACTGGAAGGATAACCTCCCTCAGCAGGTTTATTTCCAGTTACGGAGATCGGTGTCGGCCATTCTTCAAAGTCCTCACAAAGGCAGCAAAAAAAGGAGGACAACCGCGGAGGTGATGACCATCCCTGGGGTGAAGATTGCCAAAAGGCCTGGGAAGAACTGAAAATCTACTTGGCCAGCCTGCATACTCTGCGACAACCTCGCGAAGGAGAGCCTCTCGTACTATACCTCGCCGTCACAGAAAAAGCTGTGAGTTCGGTCCTTGTAAAAGAAGAGGGGCCAAAGCAATGGCCGGTCTATTACGTGAGCAAATCCCTGCATGGCACCGAAGTCAGGTATCCTTTGTTGCAAAAAGCTATATATGCCTTGGTGCTAGCAGGGAGAAGACTACGACCATACTTTCAGGCTCACCCCATCATCGTCCGAAGTAGTCTACCACTACGGGACGTCATGAGGAAAGTTGATCATTCTGGAAGACTCTCTAAGTGGTGTATAGAACTTGGCGAGCATGACATCGCTTATGAACCTCGGAAGGCCATAAAAGCTCAAGCACTGGCAGACTTCATTGCCGAAGTACCCACCACCGAGGATAGCCACCCAGACCTAGGCAAAGGCGAGCCAGAATGGACCTTGCATGTTGACGGAGCCTCGGCGTCCGAACACCAGGGAGCTGGGGTAATTATCAGAGGCCCCGAAGGCCTAGAGGTAATGAAGGCCATCAAGTTCGGCTTCAACGTCACTAATAATGTGGCTGAGTATGAATCCCTCAAAGCGGGATTGCGCCTAGCAAGAAAAATCGGCGTAAGAAAGTTAAAGGCCCACAGCGATTCCCAGCTAGTGGTCTGACAGACGGCAGGAGACTATGGGGCAAAGGACCCAACCTTGGCAAAATACCATGAGCTGGTAGCAAAACTCATCTAAGAGTTTGACGCCGTAGAGATTGAGAATATACCCCGGAGAAATAACACCGAGGCAGATTGCTTGGCAAAATCAAAAACATACACCAAGGTGCTGGACCATCCGAGCATCGCAGTGCTGAGCATAGTAACCTCGGGAAAAGGTTGCAAAGACCCAATAAAAAGGTATCTCGCAGAAAATGTGCTCCCCGAAGACCCCGGTGATGCTGCAAAGTTGCGAAGATGCTCAGCCCAATTCTTCCTAATCGGCGAAGAGTTATATCGGCAGGGATACGCAAATCCGCTGCAAAGGTGTGTGGACGAGGAGGATACTGAAATGATCCTCGAAGAAGTCCATGAAGGCATTTGTGGTTCGCACATCGGAACCGATGCCCTTGCAGCAGTAATACTTCGCCAAGGATACTTCTGGCCTACCCTGAGAAAGGACGCAAGGCAGTTCGTCCGGAAATGCGGTAGTTGCCAGAGACACGCGAATATCCAGAGGACACCCTCAGATGTGGCAACTTCGGCTGACTATCCCTGGCCCTTCGCAGTCTAGGGCATAGACCTCATTGAGCCACTCCCCATAGCGCCTGGAGGCATGAAATTCTGCGTGGTAGCAGTAGACTATTTCTCCAAATGGGTTGAGGCAGAACCACTAGCGACTATCTCGGCAAAAGAAGTGCAGAAGTTCATGTGGAAGAACATCGTATGCAGATTTGGCATACCGAGGGTGCTAATAGCTGACAATGGATCCCAGTTCATAGACAAAGGATTCCAGGAATTTATCAGCGACCTCGAAATAAAGATGCACTTCGCCCCAGTAGCTCACCCCCAAAGCAATGGGCAGGTAGAAGTATCTAATAGGACCATGAAAGATGGTATGAAAAAGAGACTGGGGGAAGCAAAAGGGAAATGGCCAGGAGAACTCCAAAGTGTATTATGGAGCTACCGAACAACACCCCGAAGAGCCACAGGGTAAACGCCTTTTTTGCTAGTCTTCGGTATAGAGGCCATCATTCCAATCGAGGTAGTACGACCATCAATACGGGTACAAGTGTTCGATGAAAGTGGAAACGACGTCGGCCTAAGAACAAAGCTTGACCTCATCGGTGAACATAGAGAAATAGCCGAGCTGAGAAGAAAAACTTTTCAGCAAAGAGTGGCAGCGGCCATAAATTTACGAGCCAGGCCAAAAGGGATCAAGAAGGGAGACCTCGTTCTCCGAAAGGCTGACTTTGCACCCCGAAGGCCATCCCACGAAGTACTTCACGCGAATTGGGAAGGACCTTATCTAGTTCTTGCCGAAGTACGAAAAGGCGTGTACAGACTCGGTGACGCCGATGGCATAGAATTAAAAAATACTTGGCATTCAGATGCCTAGAAAAAATTCTATGCTTAAGGTTTCGTGGAAGAATTGTGTTGTACAAATTAGAGAAATATTCTAAGTACAAAAGTTTCTTAGAGAAATTCTTGAAGTACAAAACCAAAATTCCACTGATAGCCAAAGGCTATCGCCTCAATCTGGCCGAACACCCTGCCACAACAATGGCCAGAAGAACTGGCGCTTCCCGGGAACAGGTGGAATCATGCACCTCGGGAGATAGCCGGAGAGCTCCGAGCCTCGGCACGCCAGTAAAACTTGAGGACTTCATTCGCCCCCCCAAGGTTGTGAACAGCGCGCCTTCGGAAAAGTGGCACCAGACATTGCTGCCCGAACATGATATCCCCGAAGGCGGAACTCCCTGGAACTGGGAACCCCCGAACTGAGGGTATGATTCCCGAAGAGGCTCTGTCCGAACTAGAGGACAACCTCGCCCGGGGACCTCGGGAGTACGGCAGGAGCATTTATGGAAGCATTTAAGGAAGCCTCTGACACGTCCCACCACAGACGTAAAAAGTCGCCCTGACGCGCAGACGCCATCAGAATCATATCATGGCCCGTCTCAGCACAAGGCTCGAGGCCATCTAGTTACCAACTATCTGTCCCCTACGCCCAGACGTTCAGGAGCATCCGACCGCACACGTGTCATGATCTGAACGGGCTAGGTATTCCTATATATACAGGAAATAAATACTTGACAGGAGGTTGGCAGGCCGGATATACAGCTCCCACACTCTGAGAAAATACGAGGCGAGACTTTTCTGCCTTTCTCTTTGAGCTAGTGAATTTCTCCTTCTTCCGGCCACCACTGACTTGGGCGTCAGAGGCTCCCCCCCCGGAAAAACACTCCGGGGGCCTCCTAACCCTGTTTACCAGCTTTTCAGGTACTCTCCTTGGGGCGATCCACCTTCCAGGCGTTCTTCCTCCTAGAAGTCTCCTCAACAGTCATCATGACTCACAACGATGAGACCTTAGGCCATCATTTGGCGCCGTCTGTGGGAACCCGCTCACAGATTGCCGTCGTTGAGACTCGGCGTTCTAAGGACAAGGGACTCCCAAGGTCCTCGTCCGCGCCTGAGATACAACCGGCTGCTGAGCAGACACTCCCAGAGACTTCTACGCCCGAGGAGGACCGCCCTCTAGTAATCACCATGAGCTTCTTGAGGGACTTTCAGCGCTCGGTCGTTGCTGAAATGACTCAGCAGATCGACCGAAGATGGAAACAGCAGTCACGGGCCCAGAAACCCTCCTCATCAGCACGCCCTCGGGAGAGAAGCCCCAAGTCTACACACCGCAGTTCAGGAAGTGGAGAGCCTCGCGGAGAATCATCCACAGAAGATATAGCCCTCGGGAAACGGCCTGTGGGACAAACCGGGTCCAAGCGACCGAGAGTCTCACAGCGAAGCAGTTCGTCGCCCGAGGCGAGGTCCCTGACCCCTCCGCGCCGAACTCGCTCCCCGAAAAGGCGCCGTCGATCTCCCTCCCCCGAAAATGGTCCTAGCGCCACTGCGCTTATGGAAAGGATATTGGCACGGCTGGACAGAGTGGAGAAGCAAATGACCAGAAAACCCATTTGGGACAGGCTGTCGGGGGCATTATGCGAAGATGGCTCCCCGTTTATTCGCACCGTCGTTGAGGCAGCTATGCCAGGCGACTTCAGAGTGCCTAGGCTGGAGATCTATGATGGCTGAACTGATCCACAGGCCCATCTCACGAAGTACAGGCGGAGCATGATAATGCACGGAGCTGATGACGCTACCATGTGCAAATGCTTTGTAGTCACCCTCACGGGCCCAGCAACAGCATGGTACAATTCTTTGCCCCCAGGGACTATCACTGAGTTTCAGGAGTTGTCCACAGCCTTTACCCAGCAGTTCATTGGGAGCAGGCTGACGGCCAAAATGCCTGTGCAGATGTTCGACATAGAGTAGAGAAACGGAGAGACGATCCGAGACTATGTCGAACGGTTCAACAGGGAAGCACTCAGCGTCCCGGACTTCCGGCCCGAAATCCACATCCTCGCTATGACACGGGGCCTTCGGCGTGACTCACAGCTGTTCTACGAGTTCTCAAAGGACCCCCCGGAGACCCTCGGAGAATTTTACCGAAGGGCAGAGCAGCACATGACAGCCGAGGAATTGAGGATGGCGGGGCCAAAGTCTGATCATCACCGCGCCGAAGGGTCCAGCCAGCAAGCTCGGCATCTTTCTGAACACACAGGTCGACCACGGCGAATGCGAGGAAAGAAACCTCAAAGTTTCACACCCTTGAGCACGACACGGACCAACATTCTCATGGCGCTGGAAAGGCAAGGGACGCAGATTCGGCGGCCAAAGGCCATGGCCGCCGATAATAAGAAGAATGCCAAGAAGTTCTGCCAGTTTCATCGCGACCACGGTCATGACACCGAAGACTGCTTCCAGCTGAAGAAGTACATAGAGTCGCTGATCAAACAGGGCCAGCTTCGCAAATACCTGCGGATGCCCTCCCCAAAAGGCAGAAAAGAGGAGGAAGAGAGGGCCGAAAACGAGGACTATGACTCAGACAGGCGGAGAAACAGAAGTCCAAAAAGGCGCCTTCCACCTCCAGTAGGGGTCATCCAAACCATTACCACGGGGCTCCCATCCTCGGAAAGAAAGCGGAAGGCCAGAGAAATTGCGGTTATGGAGTATCAAAGTCCATCAAAGAAATTGGCTCGCAAAGGTGGCTCCACTGTCGTCTTCCCCCATGACGACCCGCTGCTGATAATGGCGAGAATAGGGAACTGGGACGTCAAGAGAGTGTTGCTTGATGATGGCTCAAATGCTGACGTCCTTTTCTCGCACTTACTGCCGAGCTTGGGCATCTCCTGCAGCGAGCTGAAACCTGTCACCACGCCCACCTTCGGCGTTGGGCCATCCGAACTACCCGTCCTCGGATGGATCGACCTCCCTTTGATGATGAAAGGCACTTCGGTAGACGGAGCAGCTGAGTTGTACGCGTCCACAATGGCAAGATTCATCGTCATGGACGTCCCGTCTTCGTACAACGCCATCCTTGGAAGGCAGACTCAGGGGAACCTGCACATTCGTCCCGATGTGAAGTACTTGACTGTCACATTCGCCACCAAGGATGGAGATGCAGAGGTCTTCATCGACCAAGCCGAGGTAAGAAAGGTGTTTGTAAAAACACGAAAGGCTCCGGCAAACAGCTCTACACAAACGGTGGAGGCAAAGGCGCAGGAAAAAGGCAAAGAAGGAGATCCCGCAGAAGCAGAAACGGAAGCAGTAGATCTTATCCCAGGACAATCTACCCGAATAGGGAAGAGCTTGGCCAAAGGTGATAAGGAAAATCTTGTATCCTTTCTGCTAAAAAATAAAGATCTGTTTGCCTACTCGCCGAAAGACATGCCAGGAGTGAACCCTGGCATAATACAGCACAGCCTCAAAGTAAGCCCGGAAGCAAAACCTATCAGGCAAAAGAAACGAAGCATCTCAGCCCACAAAAGCAACTTCGTGAAAACCGAAGTCCAGCGCTTATTGGATGCTGAAGTTATCAGGGAGGTAAAATACCCCGAATGGTTAAGCAACGTGGTCATTGCCACAAAAGAAGGTAGCAGAAACTCCGGATGTGCATTGATTTCAGAAACTTGAACGATTCTTGCCCGAAAGACTCATTTCCCCTCCCGCCAATAGATCAACTGGTAGATTCAACGGCCGAATACGGGCTCCTGAGCTTCCTAGATGCCTTCAGCGGCTACCATCAGATAAGGATGGACCCCGAAGATGAAGAGAAAACTGCCTTCATCACCGAGGGAGGAACGTACTGCTATATCAGAATGCCCTTCGGGCTGAAAAATGCAGGAGCCACCTACCAGAGACTGATGAACAAGGTCTTTAAAGACCAAATGGGGAGAAACGTGGAAGTATATGTTGATGATATGATAGTAAAAAGCAAGCTGCCCGGCTACCACGTTGCAGATTTGGAGGAAACCTTCCAAAAGCTCAGAGCCTTCGGGATTCGCCTTAACCCCGAGAAGTGTATCTTCGGGGTGACGTCGGGAAAATTCCTTGGGTACATGGTATCCGAAAGAGGCATCGACGCCAATCCTGAGAAGATTAAGGCTCTGCTTGAGTTCCGAACTCCTGCCACAGTCAAAGATGTGCAGAGACTAACCGGAAGAATAACCTCTCTGAGCAGGTTTATTTCCAGGTACGGAGATAGGTGTAGACCTTTCTTCAAAGTCCTCACAAAGGCAGCAAAGATGGAAGGCGACCTCGGAAGAAACAATCATCCCTGGGATGAAGATTGCCAAAAGGCCTGGGAAGAACTCAAAGTCTACCTGGCCAGCCTGCCGACTCTGCGACAACCTCGGGAGGGAGAACCCCTCGTACTGTACCTCGCCGTCACAGAAAAGGCCGTGAGCTCGGTCCTGGTGAAAGAAGAAGGGCCAAAACAATGGCCGGTCTACTACGTCAGCAAGTCCCTGCATGGCGCCGAAGTCAGGTACCCTTTGCTTCAAAAAGCTATATACGCCTTGGTGCTTGCAGGAAGAAGACTGCGACCATATTTCCAGGCTCACCCCATCATCGTCCGAAGTAGTCTACCACTACGGGATGTTATGAAGAGAGTTGATCATTCGGGAAGGCTCTCCAAGTGGTGCATAGAGCTTGGCGAACACGAAATCACCTATGAGCCTCGGAAGGCCATAAAAGCCCAAGCATTGCCAGATTTTATCGCCGAAATACCCACCACTGAGGAGAACCACTCAGATCCGAAAGAAGGTGAGCCAGAATGGACCTTGCATGTTGACGGAGCCTCGGGGTCCGTACACCAGGGAGCTGGAATAGTTATCAGAGGACCCGAAGGCCTAGAGGTGATGAAGGCTATCAAGTTCAGCTTCAACGTTACCAACAATGTGGCTGAGTATGAAGCCCTCATAGCGGGATTACGCTTGGCCAGAAAGATTGGCGTGAGAAACTTAAGGGCTCACAGCGATTCCCAGCTGGTAGTTCGGCAGACGGCAGGAGATTATGGGGCGAAGGACCCAATCTTGGCAAAATACCACGAGCTGGTAACAAAACTCATCCAAGAGTTTGACGCCGTGCGGATCGAAAATGTACCCCGGCGGAATAACACTGAGGTAGATTGCTTAGCGAAGTCCAAAACATACACCGAGGTGCTAGACCATCCAAGCATCTTCGTGCTAAGCGTAACGACCTCGGGAATGGGGTGGAAGGACCCCATAAAGAGATACCTCGCAGAGAATGAGCTTCCCGAAGACGCCGGCAATGCTGCAAGACTGCGAAGACGCGCCGGAAGATTCTTCCTGATTGGTGAAGAGTTATATCGGCAAGGATATGCAAATCCGCTGCAGAGATGTGTGGGCGAAGAGGATACTGAGATGGTCCTCGAAGAAGTCCACGAAGGCATGTGCGGCTCGCACATTGGAACTGATGCCCTTGCAGCAGTGATACTCCGCCAAGGATACTTCTGGCCTACCCTGAGAAAGGACGCAAGGCAGTTCGTCCAGAAGTGCGGTAGTTGCCAGAGACATGCAAAAATCCAGAGGATACCCTCGGAAATGGTAACGTCGGCAGACTATCCTTGGCCCTTCGAAGTCTGGGGTATAGACCTCATTGGGCCACTCCCCACAGCGCCCGGAGGCGTGAAATTCTGCGTGGTAGCAGTGGACTATTTCTCAAAGTGGGTAGAGGCAGAACCACTAGCAACTATCTCGGCAAAAGAGGTGCAGAAGTTCGTATGGAAGAACATCGTATGCAAATTTGGCATACCGAGGGTACTAGTAGCTGATAATGGATCCCAGTTCATAGACAAAGGATTCCAGGAATTCATCAGCGACCTCGGAATAAAGATGCACTTCGCCCCAGTAGCTCACCCCCAAAGCAATGGGCAGGTGGAAGTATCAAACAGGACCATAAAAGATGGCCTGAAAAAGAGACTTGGGGAAGCCAAGGCGAAATGGCCAGGAGAACTCCAAAGTGTATTGTGGAGCTACCGAATGACGCCACGAAGAGCCACAGGGGAAACTCCCTTCTCACTCGTCTTCGGAAAAGAGGCCATTATCCCAATAGAGATAGTTCAGCCTTCAATACGGGTGCAAGTATTTGATGAAGGCGGAAATGACCTCGGTCTGAGAACTAAGCTCGACCTTGTGGCCGAACACAGAGAAATAGCCGAGCTGAGAAGAAAAGCTTTCCAGCAAAGAGTGGCCGCGGCTATCAACTTAAAAGCCAGGCCAAAAGAAATCAAAAAAGGAGACCTCGTTCTCCGAAAGGCCGACTTTGCACCCCGAAGGCCATCTCACGGAGTACTTCGCGCAAATTGGGAAGGACCTTATCTGGTTCTCGCCGAAGTACATAAAGGCGTGTACAAGCTTGGCGACGCCGAAGGCGTAGAATTGAAAAACACTTGGCATTCAGACGCCCTAAAAAAATTCTACGCCTAAGGTTGAGCGGAAGAAATATATTGTACAAAAAATATTCTAAGTACAGGATGGTCCGGAGAAGAATGGTCTTGAGAAAATTTTTAAGTATACCAAATTGTCCAGGACAAAATTCCGCGAAGGTGCTCGCCACGAAAAAAGCAGATATGACTTCCCGAAGTCCGTTGAGCCACTATGCTCGGGAAAAATGGGAAACAAGAATCTTGCAAAAGTACTCGGCATAATCAGTGCAGAGAAAATTTTCCGAACACCCTTGAGCGAACCTGCTCGGGAAAAAGGGAAAGCAAGAATCTCGCAAAAGTACACGCCAAAACAAAAGCAGAGGTAATTTCCGAACACCCTTGAGCGAACGTGCTCGGGAAAAAGGGAATGAGTAATCTCGTGAAAATTATCCTAAGTCCCTTGAGCAAATATGCTCGGGACAATAGGAAGACAGAAAAATTTGGCTGAAGGTTTTCCGAAGGCCCTTGAGCGAACATGTTCGGGATAAAAGGAAACAAAAAACCTGCAAAAGACTTAGCCAAATTTTGACAAACTTTCCAGAAAGTCTCTTGAGCGAGCATGCTCGGGACAAAGGAAGGTAAAAAGTTTCTTTGGTTGCAGGTTTTCCGAAAGTCTCTTGAAGCAAACGTGTTCGGGACAGTGGAAATGAAGAAACTTGCAAGAAAGGACTTAGCCAAAAGATTGTTCATTTAGAGCAAATAGCCTTACAAAAGAAGTGCCCAAAGAAGGAGCACAAAGGAGAAAAATAAGAGGAGCCCTAAGACAAACTAGGGAGAGCCGGGTGGACGAAGACCAGGAAGCTTCAGATGCTCGACCTTGGACCACTGCCACCGAGGTCCCTCAGGAATATTTAGGCCCTCCAGAAAAGAGAGGTCCAAATCTGGGAACCTCTGCAGCACCTGGTGCCGAGCGAGGCAGAAGCCGTCCTGAAAGGCGACCTTGGCCATGTCATCAGAAGTACGTTTTTGAACGCCAAGGACATTGACCTCGTCCCTCAGCTCAGCAACCTCCTCTTCGAGCTCGCTTATCCCCAGCGTCTCTCCGGACTCCTTCTTCAGAGCCTCGACCTCGGCTTGAAGAGCATTGTTCTCATCCGTCAACCTCGACGCAAGACTGTCAGAAACAGCCTTGTCCTTGACAAGATCTTCGTTGGCGGCGAGCAGCCCCTTTACTTGGTCGCCGAGGTCGGCAATCTTCCGGGAGGAGTCTTTTTCAAGTTCTTCTCTTTTCTTCGAGAACTCCTCCCGAACGGCAGCAAGTTGCTGAGAACAATCCGCTGTCAGCTGCTGGTTGCTGGTGATCACCTTCGCAAGCGAAGCCTTCGCTTCACTGAGTTCCCGCGAAGTCGCATCCTTGGAGGCAGCCTGTCTGGCCACCCAAACTCGGAGAGAACCAGCGTACTCCAGCAGCTACGGCAAGGCAAAAGTCCAGGTTAGTACAAGTCTAAACACTTAGAAAATTGAGGAAAAAAGTGTAAAGACTATACCTGAGCAGCATGCTCGGTGACTTTTGCGGCGATGGTATTATCCCCCGGGTGAGCCGCCGCAATGGCCCGGAAGGAGGCGTCAGTGGTGATCCCCTTCCAAATATCTTTTGTCATCTTCGGACAATCGACGGAGAACAAATTCATATCCTCCGTGATTGTCCAAAAGGGCTCCAAGGGGATCTTCCCCTCAGGGATTGTGGCAAAGCGCAGGGCCCGTTTCCTCTCATGAATGGCCCTCCAGCCAGCAGTAAGAGGCTCCCCTGAAAGTGAGAAGGAAGTTAGGAGCAGAAGAAAAATTCGCGAAAGGAAAAGGAGCTAAACTTCGCCTAAAGGCATACCTGGAGGAACCTCGGAGACAGTGTCCTCGGGATCCTCGGGCCCCTCGGAAGAAAGACCCTTACCCTTCTGCCGGTACCGCTCCTCGGCGGTGGGTACTTCTACCACTACAGTGTTTCTGGGGGCCTCGAGGTCGAGAGGAGGCACCTCGGCGGAAGTAGCGGGGACCTCGGCCGGTGGAATTTCAATAAGACCAGCGTCTTCGCCAGCTTCTTCTTCCAAAAGCTCTGGCTGAGAAGGCTGGAGAGCCTTCCTAGCTCGCTTCGCCGAGGGTCCCGCCCCTGTCGTCTTCCTTCTTCGGGAAGCCGCCTTCTTTGTCTGCTCCCCCTTCTCCACTTGGCCAGAAAAGAGGGCCTTGTAATAAGCGGCAGCCCCATCGCCCATCTCTGAAAAAGAGAAGAAATATCAGCGTAAGTCCGAGGAAAAAGTATAAAGGGATGGAAGATTACTCACTTTCGGCAAAAGTTTCGAAAGAAGTCTCCCCCTTAAGGAGCTTGACCAGCCAGGAGTCTTTCCCGGCGTTGGCGGGAGCGGGCATATTGAGGTCAGTCACGTGCTCCTTAACCACTTTCAGCTCCCGAAGGACTTATTCGGTCATCAACCTCCAGTTGATAGGAAAGGGGTAAAGAGCACGAGGAGAGACCTCGGGAGCCCAGTCAGCGACTGCCCGAATGCGGGCGTCGAAATCCGCGAACACGGAAGCCAACGGTGGGGTCAGCAGCATCCTCGGATCAACGACGTCTGCGTTCAGCACTCCCTGAGCCCACCTGGTCGGGACTTCAGACCAGTTCTTATCCACCTTGAGGAAAAAGAACTTAGGCTGCCACCCCCGCCAGCTATCCTTCGTGTCGAAGGTGAAGGTGAATTTTTTGCTCCCGGATCCCCGAGGCAGCAGGAAATAGAAGCCACCCTTCGGGACCACATAGAGCTTGTAGTACTGCATGAAAATGATGAAGTGGGGCTCTATCCCGAACATGCCACACATGCAGAGGTAGGCGTTAAAATAGCAGTACGCGTTCGGGGGAAGCTGGTTCACAGCAATGCCATGGAATTGGCAGAACTCGCAAACCACCTTCGGGGGAGGATACCGAAGTCCGGCCTTCAGTTGGGCTCGGAAGACGGTAACTGATGGCCTAGGGCCTCATCGTTGTGAGTCATGATGACTGTTGAGGAGACTTCTAGGAGGAAGAACGCTTGGAAGGTGAATCGCCCCAAGGAGAGTACCTGAAAAGCTGGTAAACAGGGTTAGGAGGTCCCCGGAGTGTTTTTCCGGGGGGAGAGCCTCCGACGCCCAAGTCAGTGGTGGCCGGAAGAAGGAGAAAGTCACTAGCTCAAAGAGAAAGGCAGAAAAGTCTCGCCTGGTATTTTCTCAGGGTGTGGGAGCTGTATATCCGGCCTGCCAACCTCCTGTCAAGTATTTATTTCCTGTATATATAGGAATACCTAGCCCGTTCAGATCATGACACGTGTGCGGTCGGATGCTCCTGAACGTCTGGGCGTAGGGGACAGATAGTTGGTAACTAGATGGCCTCGAGCCTTGTGCTGAGACGGGCCATGATATGATTCTGATGGCGTCTGCGCGTCAGGGCGACTTTTTACGTCTGTGGTGGGACGTGTCAGAGGCTTCCTTAAATGCTTCCTTAAATGCGCCTGCCGTACTCCCGAGGTCCCTGGGCGAGGTCGTCCTCTAGTTCGGACAGAGCCTCTTCGGGAAGCCTACCCTCAGTTCGGGGGTTCCCAGTTCCAGGGGGTTCCGCCTTCGGGGATATCATATTCGGGCAGCAATGTCTGGTGCCACTTTTCCGAAGGCGCGTTGTTCACAACCTTGGGGGGCGAATGGAGTCCTCAAGTTTTACTGGCATGCCGAGGCTCGGAGCTCTCAGGCTATCTCCCGAGGTGCATGATTCCACCTATTCCCGGGAAGCGCCAGTTCTTCTGGCCGTTGTTGTGGCAGGGTATTCGGCCAGATTGAGGCGACAGCCTTTGGCTATCACATGCCCCCCTCTGGAAAGCCGAAGTGAAGACTTCGGTTTGCATCTCTTTCCGAGGTTGCCGTTGGGAGTCTTGTTGGGAAGCATAACCTATTCCGAGGTCGCACCTTTTGCCCGAGGGTCTGGGCTGTTCGGCCTTGGCCTATTCTTTGGTGTCTCCGAGGCAAAGCCTGTACCGAAGATACAACTCTTGCCCAAAAGTCATGGGCTGTTCAGCCATAGCCTGTCTCTTGGTGTCCTCGAGGTGGCCTGCTTTTTATTTCTGCAGGTCTGATGGCCAAGCGTGTCAGACTGAGCGGCGCGTCTCCATTTCTCAGGGATGTCAAATGACGTGTCCCAATCAGGAGGCGTGTCCCGATTTTCCAGGCACGTTTGGGGAGGCACGTCCCCCATTTCTGCGCAGCGGTTGACACGTGGCTTCTTGCCATTGGAGGAGAGGCGCGTCATTTACAGAGGGCGCGCCTTTTCGGGTGCAGTGGGCAGTTACGGCGACGGTTCGCCTCCAATGGGTACTTATGATGTTCTTTCGGTTACCCACCTTTGGCCTATAAATAGCCCATTCCATCATAAGTCCCACTTACTGTTTTTCTGCTCTTTTTCTGCTCTGCCCTCTGTTTTTGCGTTTTATCTTGCTTTCTGTGGCGGAGCTTCTTTAATCAGAGCTTTTTCCTACCAACTTTCACGACGGCGTCCTCAGGCAAATCTTTTGGTGGGTTTTGATTTCCAGAGTACTTGATTCCTCTGTTTTTCTGAGTTTTTCTGGAAAACTGTTGTTTTTTCCAAACTCGTCTTCTGAGTTTTTTCTGGAAACTATTTTCTTTTCCATCTCAAACTCTTTTTCATGTCTGCGATGCCTGTTCCCGAGAGCTGGAAACCTCTTCTGGCCCATCCTTGCTGTACCACCCCCGAAAAACTAGAGAGGTGGAAGAAAAAATTCTTTCTTCCATCTTACGCTGTGACCAGACTGCCTCGTTCTAGCCATTTTGCTTTTTAAAACCGTGGCGACGAGGTTACCGTCTTCCGAGCCCAACTGAAGGCCGGACTTCGGTATCCTCCCCCGAAGGTGGTTTGCGAGTTCTGCCAATTCCATGGCATTGCTGTGAACCAGCTTCCCCCGAACGCGTACTGCTATTTTAACGCCTACCTCTGCATGTGTGGCGTGTTCGGGATAGAGCCCCACTTCATCATTTTCATGCAGTACTACAAGCTCTATGTGGTCCCGAAGGGTGGCTTCTATTTCCTGCTGCCTCGGGGATCCAGGAGCAAAAAATTCACCTTCACCTTCGACACGAAGGATAGCTGGCGGGGGTGGCAGCCTAAGTTCTTTTTCCTCAAGGTGGATAAGAACTGGTCTGATGTCCCAACCAGGTGGGCTCAGGGAGTGCTGAACGCAGACGTCGTTGATCCGAGGATGCTGCTGACCCCACCGTTGGCTTCCGTGTTCGCGGATTTCGACGCCCGCATTCGGGCAGTCGCTGACTGGGCTCCCGAGGTCTCTCCTCGTGCTCTTTACCCCTTTCCTATCAACTGGAGGTTGATGACCGAAGAAGTCCTTCGGGAGCTGAAAGTGGTTAAGGAGCACGTGACTGACCTCAATATGCCCGCTCCCGCCATCGCCGGGAAAGACTCCTGGCTGGTCAAGCTCCTTAAGGGGGAGACTTCTTTCGAAACTTTTGCCGAAAGTGAGTAATCTTCCATCCCTTTATACTTTTTCCTCGGACTTACGCTGATATTTCTTCTCTTTTTCAGAGATGGGCGATGGGGCTGCCGCTTATTACAAGGCCCTCTTTTCTGGCCAAGTGGAGAAGGGGGAGCAGACAAAGAAGGCGGCTTCCCGAAGAAGGAAGACGACAGGGGGGGGACCATCGGCGAAGCGAGCTAGGAAGGCTCTCCAACCTTCTCAGCCAGAGCTTTTGGAAGAAGAAGCTGGCGAAGAGGCTGGTCTTGTTGAAATTCCACCGGCCGAGGTCCCCGCTACTTCCGCCGAGGTGCCTCCTCCCGACCTCGAGGCCCCCAGAAACACTGTAGTGGTAGAAGTACCCACCGCCGAGGAGCGGTACCGACAGAAGGGTAAGGGTCTTTCTTCCGAGGGGCCCGAGGGTCCCGAGGACACTGTCTCCGAGGTTCCTCCAGGTATGCCTTTAGGCGAAGTTCAGCTCCTTTTCCTTTCGCGAATTTTTCTTCTGCTCCTAACTTCCTTCTCACTTTCAGGGGAGCCTCTTACTGCTGGCTGGAGGGCCATTCATGAGAGGAAACGGGCCCTGCGCGATGCCACAATTCCTGAGGGGAAGATCCCCTTGGAGCCCTTTTGGACAATCACGGAGGATATGAATTTGTTCTCCGACGATTGTCCGAAGATGACCAAAGAGATTTGGAAGGGGATGACCACTGACGCCTCCTTCCGGGCCATTGCGGCGGCTCACCCGGGGGATAATACCCTCGCCGCAAAAGTCACCGAGCACGCTGCTCAGGTATAGTCTTTACACTTTTTTACTCAATTTTTCTAAGTGTTTAGACTTGTACTAACCTGGACTTTTGCCTTGCCGTAGCTGCTGGAGTACGCTGGTTATCTCCGAGTTCGGGTGGCCAGACAGGCTGCCTCCAAGGATGCGACTTCGCGGGAACTCAGTGAAGCGAAGGCTTCGCTTGCGAAGGTGATCGCCAGCAACCAGCAGCTGACAGCGGATTGTTCTCAGCAACTTGCTGCCGTTCGGGAGGAGTTCTCGAAGAAAAGAGAAGAACTTGAAAAGGATTCCTCCCAGAAGATTGCCGACCTCGGCGACCAAGTAAAGGGGCTGCTCGCCGCCAACGAAGATCTTGTCAAGGACAAGGCTGTTTCCGACAGTCTTGCGGCGAGGTTGACGGACGAGAACACTGCTCTTCAAGCCGAGCTCGAGGCTCTGAAGAAGGAGTCCGGAGAGACGCTGGGGATAAGCGAGCTCGAATAGGAGGTTGCTGAGCTGAGGGACGAGGTCAATGGCCTTGGCATTCAAAAACGTACTTCTGATGACATGGCCAAGGTCGCCTTTCAGGACGGCTTCTGCCTCGCTCGGCACCAGGTGCTGCAGAGGTTCCCAGATTTGGACCTCTCTTTTCTGGAGGGCCTAAATATTCCTGAGGGACCTCGGTGGCAGTGGTCCAAGGTCGAGCATCTGAAGCTTCCTGGTCTTCGTCCGCCCGGCTCTCCCTAGTTTGTTTTAGGGCTCCTCTTATTTTTCTCCTTCGTGCTCCTTCTTTGGACACTTCTTTTGTAAGGCAGCGTTTGCTCTAAATGAACAATCTTTTCGGCTAAGTCCTTTCTTGCAAGTTTCTTCATTTCCACTGTCCCGAATACGTTTGCTTCAAGAGACTTTCGGAAAACCTGCAACCAAAGAAACTTTTTACCTTCCTTTGTCCCGAGCGTGCTCGCTCAAGAGACTTTCTGGAAAGTTTGTAAAAATTTGGCTAAGTCTTTTGCAGGCTTTTTGTTTCCTTTTATCCCGAACATGTTCGCTCAAGGGCCTTCGGAAAACCTTCAGCCAAATTTTTCTGTCTTCCTATTGTCCCGAGCATATTTGCTCAAGGGACTTAGGAAAATTTTCACGAGATTGCTCATTCCCTTTTTCCCGAGCACGTTCGCTCAAGGGTGTTCGGAAATTACCTCTGCTTTTGTTTTGGCGTGTACTTTTGCGAGATTCTTGCTTTCCCTTTTTCCCGAGCATGTTCGCTCAAGGGTGTTCGGAAAATTTTCTCTGCACTGATTATGCCGAGCACCTTTGCAAGATTCTTGTTTCCCATTTTTCCCGAGCATAGTGGCTCAAGGGACTTCGGGAAGTCACATCTGCTTTTTTCGTGGCGAGCACCTTCGCGGAATTCTGTCTTGGACAATTTGGTATACTTGAAAATTTTTCTCAAGACCATTCTTCTCTAGACCATTCTGTACTTAGAATATTTCTTGTACAATATATTTCTTCCGCTCAACCTTAGGCGTAGAATTTTTTCAGGGCGTCTGAATGCCAAGTGTTTTTCAATTCTACGCCTTCGGCGTCGCCAAGCTTGTACACGCCTTTTCATACTTCGGCGAGAACCAGATAAGGTCCTTCCCAATTTGCGCGAAGTACTTCGTGAGATGGCCTTCGGGGTGCAAAGTCGGCCTTTCGGAGAACGAGGTCTCCTTTTTTGATTTCTTTTGGCCTCGCTTTTAAGTTGATAGCCGCGGCCACTCTTTGCTGGAAAGCTTTTCTTCTCAGCTCGGCTATTTCTCTGTGTTCGGCCACAAGGTCGAGCTTAGTTCTCAGACCGAGGTCGTTTCCGCCTTCATCAAATACTTGCACCCGTATTGAAGGCTGAACTATCTCTATTGGGATAATGGCCTCTGTTCCGAAGACGAGTGAGAGGGGAGTTTCCCCTGTGGCTCTTCGTGGCGTCGTTCGGTAGCTCCACAATACACTTTGGAGTTCTCCTGGCCATTTCCCCTTGGCTTCCCCAAGTCTCTTTTTCAGGCCATCTTTTATGGTCCTGTTTGATACTTCCACCTGCCCATTGCTTTGGGGGTGAGCTACTGGGGCGAAGTGCATCTTTATTCCGAGGTCGCTGATGAATTCCTGGAATCCTTTGTCTATGAACTGGGATCCATTATCAGCTACTAGTACCCTCGGTATGCCAAATCTGCATACGATGTTTTTCCATACGAACTTCTGCACTTCTTTTGCCGAGATAGTTGCTAGTGGTTCTGCCTCTACCCACTTTGAGAAATAGTCCACTGCTACCACGCAGAATTTCACGCCTCCGGGCGCTGTGGGGAGTGGTCCAATGAGGTCTATACCCCAGACTGCGAAGGGCCAAGGATAGTCTGCCGACGTTACCATTTCCGAGGGTATCCTCTGGATTTTTGCATGTCTCTGGCAACTACCGCACTTCTGGACGAACTGCCTTGCGTCCTTTCTCAGGGTAGGCCAGAAGTATCCCTGGCGGAGTATCACTGCTGCAAGGGCATCAGTTCCAATGTGCGAGCCGCACATGCCTTCGTGCACTTCTTCGAGGACCATCTCAGTATCCTCTTCGCCCACACATCTCTGCAGCGGATTTGCATATCCTTGCCGATATAACTCTTCACCAATCAGGAAGAATCTTCCGGCGCGTCTTCGCAGTCTTGCAGCATTGCCGGTGTCTTCAGGAAGCTCATTCTCTGCGAGGTATCTCTTTATGGGGTCCTTCCACCCCACTCCCGAGTTCGTTACGCTTAGCACGGAGATGCTTGGATGGTCTAGCACCTCGGTGTATGTTTTGGACTTCGCTAAGCAATCTGCCTCAGTGTTATTCCGCCGGGGTACATTTTCGATCCGCACGGCGTCAAACTCTTGGATGAGTTTTGTTACCAGCTCGTGGTATTTTGCCAAGATTGGGTCCTTCGCCCCATAATCCCCTGCCGTCTGCCGAACTACCAGCTGGGAATCGCTGTGAGCCCTTAAGTTTCTCACGCCAATCTTTCTGGCCAAGCGTAATCCCGCTATGAGGGCTTCATACTCAGCCACATTATTGGTGACGTTGAAGCTGAACTTGATAGCCTTCATCACCTCTAGGCCTTCGGGTCCTCTGATAACTATTCCAGCTCCCTGGTGTTCGGACCCCGAGGCTCCGTCAACATGCAAGGTCCATTCTGGCTCACCTTCTTTCGGATCTGAGTGGTTCTCCTCAGTGGTGGGTATTTCGGCGATAAAATCTGGCAATGCTTGGGCTTTTATGGCCTTCCGAGGCTCATACGTGATTTCGTGTTCGCCAAGCTCTATGCACCACTTGGAGAGCCTTCCCGAATGATCAACTTTCTTCATAACATCCCGTAGTGGTAGACTACTTCGGACGATGATGGGATGAGCCTGGAAATATGGTCGCAGTCTTCTTCCTGCAAGCACCAAGGCGTATATAGCTTTCTGAAGCAAAGGGTACCTGACTTCGGCGCCATGCAGGGACTTGCTGACGTAGTAGACCGGCCATTGTTTCGGCCCTTCTTCTTTTATCAGGACCGAGCTCACGGCCTTTTCTGTGACGGCGAGGTATAGTACGAGGGGTTATCCCTCCCGAGGTTGTCGCAGAGTCGGCAGGCTGGCCAGGTAGACTTTGAGTTCTTCCTAGGCCTTTTGGCAATCTTCATCCCAGGGATGATTGTTTCTTCCGAGGTCGCCTTCCATCTTTGCTGCCTTTGTGAGGACTTTGAAGAAAGGTCTACACCTATCTCCATACCTGGAAATAAACCTGCTCAGAGAGGTTATTCTTCCGGTTAGTCTCTGCACGTCTTTGACTGTGGCAGGAGTTCGGAACTCAAGCAGAGCCTTAATCTTCTCAGGATTGGCGTCGATGCCTCTTTCGGATACCATGTACCCAAGGAATTTTCCCGACGTCACCCCGAAGATACACTTCTCGGGGTTAAGGCGAATCCCAAAGGCTTTGAGCTTTTGGAAGGTTTCCTCCAAATCTGCAACGTGGTAGCCGGGCAGCTTGCTTTTTACTATCATATCATCAACATATACTTCCATGTTTCTCCCCATTTGGTCTTTAAAGACCTTGTTCATCAGTCTCTGGTAGGTGGCTCCTGCATTTTTGAGCCCGAAGGGCATTCTGATATAGCAGTACGTTCCTCCCTCGGTGATGAAGGCAGTTTTCTCTTCATCTTCGGGGTCCATCCTTATCTGATGGTAGCCGCTGAAGGCATCTAGGAAGCTCAGGAGCCCGTATTCGGCCGTTGAATCTACCAGTTGATCTATTGGCGGGAGGGGAAATGAGTCTTTCGGGCAAGCATCGTTCAAGTTTCTGAAATCAATGCACATCCGGAGTTTGCTGCTACCTTCTTTTGTGGCAATGACCACGTTGCTTAACCATTCGGGGTATTTTACCTCCCTGATAACTTCAGCATCCAATAGGCGCTGGACTTCGGTTTTCACGAAGTTGCTTTTGTGGGCTGAGATGCTTCGTTTCTTTTGCCTGATAGGTTTTGCTTCCGGGCTTACTTTGAGGCTGTGCTGTATTATGCCAGGGTTCACTCCTGGCATGTCTTTCGGCGAGTAGGCAAACAGATCTTTATTTTTTAGCAGAAAGGATACAAGATTTTCCTTATCACCTTTGGCCAAGCTCTTCCCTATTCGGGTAGATTGTCCTGGGACAAGATCTACTGCTTCCATTTCTGCTTCTGCGAGATCTCCTTTTTTGCCTTTCTCCTGCGCCTTTGCCTCCACCGTTTGTGTAGAGCTGTTTGCCGGAGCCTTTCGTGTTTTTACAAACACCTTTCTTACCTCAGCTTGGTCGATGAAGACCTCTGCATCTCCATCCTTGGTGGCGAATGTGACAGTCAAGTACTTCACATCGGGGCGAATGTGCAGGTTCCCCTGAGTCTGCCTTCCAAGGATGGCGTTGTACGAAGACGGGACGTCCATGACGATGAATCTTGCCATTGTGGACGCGTACAACTCAGCTGCTCCGTCTACCGAAGTGCCTTTTATCATCAAAGGGAGGTCGATCCATCCGAGGACGGGTAGTTCGGATGGCCCAACGCCGAAGGTGGGCGTGGTGACAGGTTTTAGCTCGCTGCTGGAGATGCCCAAGCTCGGCAGTAAGTGCGAGAATAGGACGTCAGCATTTGAGCCATCATCAAGCAACACTCTCTTGACGTCCCAGTTCCCTATTCTCGCCATTATCAGCAGCGGGTCGTCGTGGGGGAAGCCGACAGTGGAGCCATCTTTGCGAGCCAATTTCTTTGATGGACTTTGATACTCCATAACCGCAATTTCTCTGGCCTTCCGCTTTCTTTCCGAGGATGGGAGCCCCGTGGTGATGGTTTGGATGACCCCTACTGGAGGTGGAAGGCGCCTTTTTGGACTTCTGTTTCTCCGCCTGTCTGAGTCATAGTCCTCGTTTTCGGCCCTCTCTTCCTCCTCTTTTCTGCCCTTTGGGGAGGGCATCCGCAGGTACTTGCGAAGTTGGCCCTGTTTGATCAGCGACTCTATATACTTCTTCAGTTGGAAGCAGTCTTCGGTGTCATGACCGTGGTCGCGATGAAACTGGCAGAACTTCTTGGCATTCTTCTTATTATCGGCGGCCATGGCCTTTGGCCGCCGAATCTGCGTCCCTTGCCTTTCCAGCGCCATGAGAATGTTGGTCCGTGTCGTGCTCAAGGGTGTGAAACTTTGAGGTTTCTTTCCTCGCATTCGCCGTGGTCGACCTGTATGTTCAGAAAGATGCCGAGCTTGCTGGCTGGACCCTTCGGCGCGGTGATGATCAGACTTCGGCCCCGCCATCCTCAATTCCTCGGCAGTCATGTGCTGCTCTGCCCTTCGGTAAAATTCTCCGAGGGTCTCCGGGGGGTCTTTTGAGAACTCGTAGAACAGCTGTGAGTCACGCCGAAGGCCCCATGTCATAGCGAGGATGCGGATTTCGGGCCGAAAGTCCGGGACGCTGAGTGCTTCCCTGTTGAATCGTTCGACATAGTCTCGGATCGTCTCTCCGTTTCTCTGCTCTATGTCGAACATCTGTACAGGCATTTTGGCCGTCGGCCTGCTCCCAATGAACTGCTGGGTAAAGGCTGTGGACAACTCCTGAAACTCAGTGATAGTCCCTGGGGGCAACGAATTGTACCATGCTGTTGCTGGGCCCGTGAGGGTGACTTCAAAGCATTTGCACATGGTAGCGTCATCAGCTCCGTGCATTATCATGCTCCGCCTGTACTTCGTCAGATGGGCCTGTGGATCAGTCCGGCCATCATAGATCTCCAGCCTAGGCACTCTGAAGTCGCCTGGCATAGCTGCCTCAACGACGGTGTGAATAAACGGGGAGCCATCTTCGCATAATGCCCCCGACAGCCTGTCCCAAACGGGTTTTCTGGTCACTTGCTTCTCCACTCTGTCCAGCTGTGCCAATATCCTTTCCATAAGCGCAGTGGCGCTAGGACCATTTTCGCGGGAGGGAGATCGACGGCGCCTTTTCGGGGAGCGAGTTCGGCGCGGAGGGGTCAGGGCCCTCGCCTCGGGCGACGAACTGCTTCGCTGTGAGACTCTCGGTCGCTTGGACCCGGTTTGTCCCACAGGCCGTTTCCCGAGGGCTATATCTTCTGTGGATGATTCTCCGCGAGGATCTCCACTTTCTGAACTGCGGTGTGTAGACTTGGGGCTTCTCTCCCGAGGGCGTGTTGATGAGGAGGGTTTCTGGGCCTGTGACTGCTGTGGCCATCTTCGGTCGATCTGCTGAGTCATTTCAGCAACGACCGAGCGCTGAAAGTCCCTCAAGAAGCTCATGGTGATTACCAGAGGGCGGTCCTCCTCGGGCGTAGAAGTCTCTGGGAGTGTCTGCTCAGCAGCCGGTTGTATCTGAGGCGCGGACGAGGACCTTGGGAGTCCCTTGTCCTTAGAACGCCGAGTCTCAACGACGGCAATCTGCGAGCGGGTTCCCACAGACGGCGCCAAATGATGGCCGAGGGCCTCATCGTTGTGAGTCATGATGACTGTTGAGGAGACTTCTAGGAGGAAGAACACCTGGAAGGTGAATCGCCCCAAGGAGAGTACCTGAAAAGCTGGTAAACAGGGTTAGGAGGTCCCCGGAGTGTTTTTCCGGGGGGGGAGCCTCCGACGCCCAAGTCAGTGGTGGCCGGAAGAAGGAGACAGTCACTACCTCAAAGAGAAAGGCAGAAAAGTCTCGCCTGGTATTTTCTCAGGGTGTGGGAGCTGTATATCCGGCCTGCCAACCTCCTGTCAAGTATTTATTTCCTGTATATATAGGAATACCTAGCCCATTCAGATCATGACACGTGTGCGGTCGGATGCTCCTGAACGTCTGGGCGTAGGGGACAGATAGTTGGTAACTAGATGGCCTCGAGCCTTGTGCTGAGACGGGCCATGATATGATTCTGATGGCGTCTGCGCGTCAGGGCGACTTTTTACGTCTGTGGTGGGACGTGTCAGAGGCTTCCTTAAATGCTTCCTTAAATGCGCCTGCCGTACTCCCGAGGTCCCTGGGCGAGGTCTTCCTCTAGTTCGGACAGAGTCTTTTCGGGAAGCCTACCCTCAGTTCGGGGGTTCCCAGTTCCAGGGGGTTCCGCCTTCGGGGATATCATATTCGGGCAGCAATGTCTGGTGCCACTTTTCCGAAGGCGCGTTGTTCACAACCTTGGGGGGCGAATGGAGTCCTCAAGTTTTACTGGCGTGCCGAGGCTCGGAGCTCTCAGGCTATCTCCCGAGGTGCATGATTCCACCTATTCCCGGGAAGCGCCAGTTCTTCTGGCCGTTGTTGTGGCAGGGTATTCGGCCAGATTGAGGTGACAGCCTTTGGCTATCAGTAACCTCGTCGCCACGGTTTGAAAAAGCAAAATGGCTAGAACGAGGCAGTCTGGTCACAGCGTAAGACGGAAGAAAGAATTTTTTCTTCCACCTCTCTAGTTTTTCGGGGGTGGTACAGCAAGGATGGGCCAGAAGAGGTTTCCAGCTCTCGGGAACAGGCATCGCAGACATGAAAAAGAGTTTGAGATGGAAAAGAAAATAGTTTCCAGAAAAAACTCAGAAGACGAGTTTGGAAAAAACAACAGTTTTCCAGAAAAACTCAGAAAAACAGAGGAATCAAGTACTCTGGAAATCAAAACCCACCAAAAGATTTGCCTGAGGACGCCGTCGTGAAAGTTGGTTGGAAAAAGCTCTGATCAAAGAAGCTCCGCCATAGAAAGCAAGATAAAACGCAAGAACAGAGGGCAGAGCAGAAAAAGAGCAGAAAAACAGTAAGTGGGACTTATGATGGAATGGGCTATTTATAGGCCAAAGGTGGGTAACCGAAAGAACATCATAAGTACCCATTGGAGGTGAACCGTCGCCGTAACTGCCTGCTGCACCCGAAAAGGCGCGCCCTCTGTAAATGACGCGCCTCTCCTCCAATGGCAAGAAGCCACGTGTCAACCGCTGCGCAGAAATGGGGGACGTGCCTCCGCAAACGTGCCTGGAAAACCGGGACACGCCTCCTGATTGGGACACGTCGTTTGACATCCCTGAGAAATGGAGACGCGCCGCTCAGTCTGACACGCTTGGCCATCAGACCTGCAGAAATAAAAAGCAGGCCACCTCGAGGACACCAAGAGACAGGCTATGGCTGAACAGCCCATGACTTTTGGGCAAGAGGTGTATCTTCGGTACAGGCTTTGCCTCGGAGACACCAAAGAATAGGCCAAGGCCGAACAGCCCAGATCCATGGGCAAAAGGTGCGACCTCGGAACAGGTTATGCTTCCAAACAAGACTCCCAATGACAACCTCGGAAAGAGATGCAAACCGAAGTCTTCACTTCGGCTTTCCAGAGGGGGGCATGTGATAGCCAAAGGCTATCGCCTCAATCTGGCCGAACACCCTGCGACAACAATGGCCAGAAGAACTGGCGCTTCCCGGGAACAGGTGGAATCATGCACCTCGGGAGATAGCCGGAGAGCTCCGAGCCTCGGCACGCCAGTAAAACTTGAGGACTCCATTCGCCCCCCCAAGGTTGTGAACAGCGCGCCTTCGGAAAAGTGGCACCAGACATTGCTGCCCGAATATGATATCCCCGAAGGCGGAACTCCCTGGAACTGGGAACCCCCGAACTGAGGGTATGATTCCCGAAGAGGCTCTGTCCGAACTAGAGGACGACCTCGCCCGGGGCCCTCGGGAGTACGGCAGGAGCATTTATGGAAGCATTTAAGGAAGCCTCTGACACGTCCCACCACAGACGTAAAAAGTCGCCCTGACGCGCAGACGCCATCAGAATCATATCATGGCCCGTCTCAGCACAAGGCTCGAGGCCATCTAGTTACCAACTATCTGTCCCCTACGCCCAGACGTTCAGGAGCATCCGACCGCACACGTGTCATGATCTGAACGGGCTAGGTATTCCTATATATACAGGAAATAAATACTTGACAGGAGGTTGGCAGGCCGGATATACAGCTCCCACACTCTGAGAAAATATGAGGCGAGACTTTTCTGCCTTTCTCTTTGAGCTAGTGACTTTCTCCTTCTTCCGGCCACCACTGACTTGGGCGTCGGAGGCTCCCCCCCCGGAAAAACACTCCGGGGGCCTCCTAACCCTGTTTACCAGCTTTTTAGGTACTCTCCTTGGGGCGATCCACCTTCCAGGCGTTCTTCCTCCTAGAAGTCTCCTCAACAGTCATCATGACTCACAACGATAAGGCCTTAGGCCATCATCCACAAAGGTGCTCGCCGAAAAAAGCACAGATGATTTCCCGAAGTCCCTTGAGCAATCATGTTCGGGAAAAATGGGAAATAGCGAATCGCGCAAAGATACTTGCCGTAACAAATGCAGATGCCATTTCCCGAAGTCTTTTGAGCGAATGTGTTCGGGGCAAAAGGAAATGAAAAAACTCGCAAAAAGACTTAGCCAAAAAATCTTCATTAAAGATAAACCAGCTTACAAAGAAGAAGGATTTCCAAACAGAAGAAGAAGAGAAAAAAAGAACGAGGAAAAGGCGAAGGGCCCTAGAAGAGACTAAGGATTCTCGGCGTCCTGAGAGACAGCAGCCCCTGCATCCTTCTCCACCACCTTGGGCGCCGGGAAAGAAGAAGGCAGGTTCAGATGCTCGATCTTGGACCAGGACCACAGAGGCCCCTCGGGAATCTTCAAAGCCTCCAAAAAAGAGAGGTCCAGATGTGGGAACCTCTGAAGGACTTGGTGCCGAGCGAGGCAAAACCCGTCCTGGAAAGCGACGTAAGTTATCTGGTCAGATTTATCCTTCTCGACCTCCAGGTCTTCGAGCTCATCCTTCAGGTCCGCGACCTCCTTCTTTAGCGCCTTTATCCTTTTCTTCTTCTCAGGATCCTTCTTCAAGGAATCGACCTCGGCATGAAGCGCATTCTTCTCAATCATCAACCTCGCCAGAAGTTCTTCAGACTCTGATTTCGACTTTAGAAGCGCTTCGTTGGCCAAAAGCAGTCCCGCCACCTCGGAGCCGAGGTCAGAAATCTTCTGGGAGGAGTCCTTCAAAATCTCCTCTTTTTCCTGCCGAAGGGCGGCAACCTCCTTCTCCGCAGCATTAGCCAGCTGCAGGTTCTTGACGGCCAGTTCCGAATACATGGCCTTCGTTTTCTCTAAGGCCTATAAGACCGAGTTTCGGAACTGTGTCTGCCTGGCCACTCAAACTCTGAGGTAGCCAGCGTACGCCAGCAGCTGCAAAAAGATGAAGGCGAGGTCAGTAAGAGCCAAACACTTAGAAAAAATTCTCCAAGGGCAAACCAGCATACTTGGGCAGCATGCTCGGTAACCTTCGCTGTGACGGTGTCATCGCCCGGATGAGCCGCCGCAATAGCCTTGAAGAAGGCCTCAGTAAGCACCCCCTTCGAGATCTCCTTAGCCATTTCGGGGCAGTCTTCGGAGAACAAATTCATGTCCTCCGTAAACGTCCAAAAAGGCTCCTTCAGGATCTTCCCTTTCGGGACTTTGGCATGACAGAGGGCTCACTTCTGGGCGTGTTCAGCCGCCCAACTTGGAGTAAGGGACTCCTCTGCATGGCAACACGAGAAGCTGGTGAGAACAAAAAGAACTTCAAAAAATAAAGGCATTACACTTCGGCGAAAAAAGCAAACCTGGCGGCACCTCGACGATGTCATCGTCAGAAGCCGGGGCCTCCTCGGTAGAGATCCCCTTACCCTTGCGTTTACGCCGCTCCTCGGCAGAAGGAGCCTCCACCACGGCATCCAGAAGAGCCTGCGACGGAGTGGGGCTCTGAGGAGGGACGTCGGCAGCAACCTCGGGAAGAGGAATGGCAGCGACCTCGGGCTCCTCACTTTCCTCCTCAATACTTTCCAAAGGGGGAGGAAGAATAGTCTTCTTCGCCCGTTTGGCCGAAGGTCCAGCACCAGTGGTTTTCCGCCTTCAGGAAGCCGCCTTCTTCGTCTGCTCGCCCTTCTCAACTTGGCCGGAGAAGAGCGACTTGTAGAAGGGAGTAGTGCTGTCACCCATCTCTGAAAAGGAAAGAAAGCATCAGCGTAAGTTCGAGACGAAAGCTATAACAACGGGAGTCAGAGATAACTTACTCTCATCAAAAGTTTCATAAGAAACCTCCTCTCGAAGGAGCTGCACCAACCAGGAATCCTTCCCGGCGATGGAAGGAGCTGGCATCTTGAGGTCCGTCTTGTGCTCTTTCACTACCCCTAACTCCCGAATAACCTCTTCGGTCATCAACCTCCAATTGATTGGGAAGGGGTAGAGAGAGCGCGAAGGGACCTCGGGACCCCAATCAGAAACGGCACGAATACGGCCGTCGAAGTCCATGAATACGGGAGCCAACTCTGGAGTCAGCAGTATCCTCGGATCTATGACGTCCATCTTCAGCGTTCCCCGAGCCCATGTGGTCAGAACATCCGACCAGGCCTTCTCCATCTTCAGGAAGAAAAATTTTTGTTGCCACCCTCGCCAGCTGTCCTTGGTGGCAAAAGTGAACATATACTTTTCGCTCCCGGATCCCCGAGGTAGCATGAAGTAAAAGCCACCCTTCGGGACCACGAAAAGCTTGTAGTACTACATAAAAATCACAAAATGGGGATCTATCCCGAAGATGCCACACATACAGAGGAAGGCGTTAAAATAGCAGTACGAGTTTTGGCGGAAGCTGATTTACAGCAATGCCATGAAATTGGAAAAAGTCCGGCCTTCAGCTGGGCTCGGAAAATGGTAACCTCGTTACTATGGTTTGAAAAACTAAAATGGTCAGACCGTGGAAGCCTCGTAACGACATACGAGGGGAGAAAGAATTTTTTCTTCCACTTCTTTAATTTTTCGAGGGTGGTACAGCAAGGATGAGATAAAAGAGGCTGCCAGCTCTCAGGAATAGGCATATTGGCAGAAAAATGGGTTCGGAAAAAGGCAAGAAAACAAAGTTCCGGAAAAAACTCTAAAAATCAGAAGAGTCTGGAAAACAAAAACCCACCAAAAGACTTGCCAAAATCTGGGTTTGGAGTCACCGTCGTGCAAGGTTGCCTGAAAAACTCTGATTAAAACAGCTCCACTACAAAAAGCAAGAGAAAGCGCAAAAGCAGTGGCAAGCAGGGAAAAGAGCAGAAGCAAAAGCAAAAAGGGAACTTATGATGGAATGGGCTATATATAGGTCAAAAGTGGCTAGTCGAATCGGCGTCATAAGTGATGGCTAGGGGCCTCATCGTTTAGAGTCATGATGACTAGTGGAGAGACTTCTGGGAGGAAGAACGCCTGGACGATGGTTCGCCCTTGGGAGTGTGCCTGAAAATCCAGAAATAAAGGGTTAGGAGGCCCCCGGAATGTGTTACGAGGGGGGAGCCTCCGACGCCCAAGTCAGTGGTGGCTGAGAAAGGCAGAGGAATTAGCACAAAAGGGGCTGAAGAGTCTCGCCTGGTGATTTTCTCAGAGTCTAGGAGTCAGACCTTAGCCAACCAACCTCCTGCCAAGTATTTATTTCCTGGTATTTATAAGAGTGCCTAGCCCGTTCAGATCACGACACGTGTTCGGTCAGATGTTCCCTGAGTTTCTGGGCGTAGGGGACAGATAGCTAGTAGCAGGTTGCCTTGAGCCTTGTGGTGAGATGGGCCATGATGTGATTTTGATGGCATCAGCATGTCAGAGCGCCTATTGAGGCGGCTTTATGACGTCTGTGGAAGGACGTGTTAGAGGCTTCCTTAAATGCTTCCTTAAATGCTCCTGCCATACTCCCGAGGTCCCTGGGTGAGGTCATCCTTTAGTACGGACGGTGCGTCTTCGGGAAACACGCCCTTAGTTCGGGGGTACCCAGCTTCAGGGAGTTCCGCCTTCGGGGAGATCATGTTCAGCTCGCAATAGCTGGTGCCTCTTTTCCGAAGGCGATCTGTTTGCAACCTCGGGGGGCTAGTAGTACCCTCAAGTTTCCTGGCGTGCCGGGCTCGGAGCTCTTCGGCTATCTCCCGAGGTGTATGATCCCACCTTTTCTCGGGTAGCGCCAGTTTCTTCTGGCCATTCTTGTGGCAGGGAGTTTGACCAGAGAGAGGCGATAGCCTTTGGCTATCACATGCTCCCCCTTTGGAAAGCCGAAGTGAAGACTTCGGTTTTGCATCTCTTTCCGAGGTTGTTCTTGGGAGTCTCTTAGGAAGCTCAGCCTGTTCTGAGGATCCACCTCTTGCCCAAAGGTCATGGGCTGTTCGGCCATAGCTTGTCTCTTGGTGTCCTCGAGGTAACCTACTTTTTCTTCTTGCAGGTCTGTGTAGCGTCGTGTCTGATGGCCAAGCGTGTCAGTCCAGGCGACGCGTCCCAGGTTTTTAGGGGTGTTAGAAGACGTGTCCCCTGTTTTGGAGCGGCGGTTGACACGTGGCATTTTGCCATTGGAGGAGAGTCGCATCGGTTACAGAGGGTGAGCCTTTTCAGGTGCAGAGGGCAGTTACGGCGACGGTTCGCCTCCAAAAGGGTACTTATGACGATGTTTTGGTTACCAACCTTTGGCCTATAAATAGCCCAATCCATCATAAGTCCCATTTGCTTTTACTTCTGCTCTTTCCTCTGCTTTGCCCCTGTTTTCGTACTTTGTTGTCTTCTGTGGCGGAGCTACCTTAATCAGAGCTTTTTTCAGCCAACTTTCACGACTGCGTCCTCAGACTTTGGCAAATCTTTTGGTGGGTTTTTGTTTTCCAGAGTGTTTTGATTCCTCTGTTCTTTTGAGTTTTTTCCGGAAACTGTTTTCTGGCCTTTTCCGAACTCATTTTCATGTCGAAAATGCCTATCCCTGAGAGCTGGCAGCCTCTTTTAGCCCATCCTTGTTGCACCACCCTCGCAAAATTAGAGAGGTGGAAGAAAAAGTTCTTTATTCCCTCTTATGCCGTTACTAGGCTGCCTCGCTCTAGCCATTATGCTTTTTCAAACCATAGTAACGAGATTACCGTTTTTCGAGCCCAGCTGAAGGCCGCACTTCGGTATCCTCCCCCGAAGATGGTTTGCAAGTTCTGCCAAATTCATGGCATTGCTGTGAACCAGCTTCCCCCGAACTCGTTCTGCTATTTTAACGCCTTCCTCTGTATGTGTGGCGTGTTTGGGATAAAACCCCATTTTATAATCTTCATGCAGTACTATAAGCTCTTTGTGGTCCCGAAGGGTGGCTTCTATTTTATGCTACCTCGGGGATCCGGGAGCAAAAAATTCATGTTCACCTTCGCCACCAAGGACAGCTGGCGGGGGTGGCAACAGAAATTCTTCTTCCTGAAGATGGAGGAGTCCTTGTCGTATGTTCCGACCAAGTGGGCTCAGGGAAGGCTAGATGTGGACGTCGTTGATCCGACGTTGTTGCTCACTCCAGAGTTGGCTTCCACTTTCACGGACTTCGACGGCCGCATCCGCGCCGTTTCTGACTGGGATCCCGAGGTCGCGCCGCGCTCTCTATACCCCTTCCCTATCAACTGGAGGTTGATGACCGAAGAGGTCCTCCGATAATTAAAGGTGGTTAAGGAGCACGAGACTGACCTCGAGATGCCAGCTACTGCCATCGCAGGGAAGGATTCCTGGTTGGTCAAGCTTCTTAAGGAGGAAATCTCTTTCGAAACGCTTGTCAAAAGTGAGTTATCTTCTACTCCCTTGTTTTTTTTCCTCGGACTTACGCTGATGTCTTTTTTCTTTTTCAGAGATGGACGACGGGACTGCTGCATTTTACAAGTCCCTTTTCTCCGGCCAGGTGGAGAAGGGCGATCAGACAAAGAAGGCGGCTTCCCGAAGGCGGAAGTCTACTGGCCCTGGGCCTTCGTCGAAACGGGCAAAGAAAACTGCCCAGGTTCTTTTGGAGGATATTTCCGAGGAAGCAGCCGAGGAGCCTGGAACAGCCGACGAGCCTGGTACAGCCGAGGTTCCGGCGTCTGAGGCAGCTGCCGAAGTCCCTGCTGCTACCGAGGTTCCTTCCGCCGACGTCCCTCAGCAAAGCCCTTCGGCGTCGCAGGCCCTTCTGGAGGCCGTGGAAGAGGCTCCTTCTGCCGAGGAGCGTCGTAAGAGGAAGGGCAAGGAGATTTCGACCGAGGAGTCTCAGGATTCCGAGGACGCCGTGTTCGAAGTGCCGCCAGGTCTGTTTCTTTCAGAACAAGTATGGCTCTTTCTGTTTTTCTGAATTTCCCTTTGTCTCTGACCCGCTTCTCGTTTTCGCCATGCAAAGGAGTTCCTTACCCCGAACTGGGCGGCCGAACACGCGAAGGCGAGGGCCCTTTGCGACGCCAAAGTCCCGCAAGGGAAGGTACCGAAAGAGCCTTTCTGGACGTTCACGGAGGACATGAACTTGTACTCTGAGGACTGTCCTGAAATGGCAAAGCAGATTTCGAAGAGGGTGCTTACTGAGGCCTCCTTCAAGGCCATCGCGGCGGCCTATCCGGACGATGACACTTTTGCTGCAAAAGTCACCGAACATGCTGCTCAGGTATGTCCTTCACACCTTTTTCCCTTCAATTTTTCCTAAGTGCTTGGCTCTTACTGACCTCGCGTTTATCTTTTTGCAGCTGCTGGGGTACGCTGGCTTTCTCCGAGTTCGGGTAGCCAGGCAGGCGGCGTTCCGAGCTTCGGCCTTAGAGACCTTAAAGAAGGCGAAGGAAACGCGCTTGGCATTGATCGCCAAGAACCAGCAGTTGTCGGATGCTGCGAAGAAAGAAGTTGATGCCCTTCGGGAGGAGTTTCGGAAGGAAAAAGAAGATATTGAGAAGAACTCCTCCCTGAAGATTGCTGACCACGGCGATCAGGTGGCGGGGATGCTTGCCGCCAACCAAGAGCTTCTCAAAGATAAGTCAGATTCTGACAATCTCATTCTGTCGTTGGTGAGTGAGAAAAAGGCTGTCGAAGCCGAGGTTCAGTCTTTGAAGAAGGAGCTTGATGCGAAGAAGAGGGTGAAGGCGTTGAAGAAGGAGGTTGCAGACTTGAAGGACGAGCTCGAGGACCTTGAGGTTGAGAAGGACAAATCCGACCAAATGACCAAGGTTGCCTTCCAAGACGGATTCTGCCTTGCTCGGCACCAAGTCCTTGAGAGGTTCCCAAGTCTGGACCTCTCTTTTTTGGAAGCTCTCAACATTCCCGAAGGGCCTCGGTGGTCCTGGTCCAAGATCGAGCACCTGAACCTGCCTTCCACAATTCCGGCGCCGAAGGTGGTGGAAAAGGGCGCAGAGGCTGGTGGCTCGCGGGACGCCGAGAACCCTTAGGCTATTTTAGCGACCTTTCCTCTTTGTTTTTGTGCTCCTTCTTTGGGCACTTCTTCTTTGTAAGCCTGATCATTGTAAATGAAGATCTTTTTTGGCTAAGTGTTTTTGCAAGCTTCTTTATTTCCATTGCCCCGAACACATTTGCTCAAGAGACTTCGGAAAACCTGCGATCAAAGAAACTTAACTAAATGTGAAAGATCTTTCCATTGGCCGAGCCTGTTCGCTCAAAAGGCTTTTTGGAAAGTCTGAAAAATTTGACTAAGTCTTTTTGCAGGATTTTGCATTTCCATTTTGTCCCGAACACGTTCGCTCGAGGGACTTTGGAAACCCTTTTGTGAGATTTTTGTTTTCCATTTTTCCCGAGCGTGATGGCTCAAGGGACTTCGGAAAGTCATATCTGCGCTTATTACGGCGAGTACCGCTGGGAGATTTTCCCATCTTTCCCGAGCGTGATGGCTCAAGGGACTTCGGAAAGTCATACCTGCGCTTGTGGTGAACATCTTTGCGGAATTCTGTACAATTCTGTACTTAATAAATTTTCTCAACGCACTTCTGTACTTAGAATATTTTTCGTACAGTATGATTCCTTCGCTCAAGCTTAGGCGTAGAATTTTCTCAAGGCATCTGAGTTCCAGGTGTTTTTCAATTCTACGCCTTCGGCGGTCCCAAGTTTGTACACGCCTTTTCGTACTTTGGCGAGGACCAAATAAGGTCCTTCCCAGTTTGCGCAAAGTACTCTGTGGGATGGCCTTCGGGGTGCAAAGTCAGCCTTTCGGAGAACGAGGTCTCCTTTCCTGATTTCCTTTGGCCTAGCTCGCAAGTTTATGGCCGTGGCCACCCTTTGCTGGAAAGCTTTTCTTCTCAGCTCAGCTATTTCTCTATGTTCGCCGACGAGGACGAGCTTCGTTCTTAGGCCGAGGTCGTTTCCACCTTCATCAAATACTTGCACCCATATTGATGGTCTAACTATCTCGATAGGGATGATGGCCTCTGTTCCGAAGACGAGTGAGAAGGGAGTCTCCCCTGTGGCTCTTCGGGGCGTCGTTCGGTAACTCCATAACACGCTTTGGAGTTCTCCTGGCCATTTCCCTTTTGCTTCCCCCAGTCTCTTCTTCAGGCCATCCTTTATGGTCCTGTTAGATACTTCCACCTGCCCGTTGCTTTGGGCGTGAGCTACTGGGGCGAAGTGCATTCTTATTCCGAGGTCGCTGATAAATTCCTGGAATCCTTTGTCTATGAATTGGGATCCATTATCAGCCACTAGTACCCTTGGTATGCCGAATTTGCATACTATGTTCTTCCATACGAACTTTTGCACTTCTTTTGCCGAGATAGTTGCTAGGGGTTCTGCCTCGACCCATTTGGAGAAATAGTCTACTGCTACTACGCAGAATTTCACGCCTCCGGGCGCTGAGGGGAGTGGCCCAATAAGGTCTATACCCCAGACTGCAAAGGGCCAGGGGTAGTCAGCTGAAGTTACCGTTTCCGAGGGTGCCCTCTAGATGTTCGCGTGTTTCTGGCAACTACCGAATTTTCAGACGAACTACCTTGCATCCTTTCTCAGGGTAGGCCAGAAGTAGCCTTGGCAGAGTATCACCACTGCAAGGGCATCAGTTCCAATATGTGAACCACACATGCCTTCGTGGACCTCTTCAAGGACCATTTCAGTATCCTCTTCATCCACGCATCTTTGCAGCGGGTTTGCATATCCCTGTCGGTATAACTCTTCGCCAATCAGGAAGAATCGGCCGGAGCGTCTTCGCAGTCTTGCAGCGTCGCCGGGGTCTTCGGGGGGCACATTTTCTGCGAGGTATCTTTTTATGGGATTTTTCCATCCTTTTCCCGAGGTCGCTATGCTCAGCACTGAGATGCTCGGGTGATCTAGTATCTCGGTGTATGTTTTTGACTTTGCCAATCAATCTGCCTCAGTGTTATTCTGCCGAGGTACATTTTTGATCCGTACGGCGTCAAACTCTTGAATGAGTTTTGCTACCAGCTCGTGGTATTTTGCCAAGATTGGGTCCTTCGCCCCATAATCTCTTGCCGTCTGCCGAACCACCAGCTGGGAATCGCTGTGAGCGTTTAAATTTCTCACGCCAATCCTTCTGGCCAAGCGTAATCCCGCTATGAGGGCTTCATACTCAGCCACATTGTTAGTGACACTGAAGCTGAGCTTGATAGCCTTTTTTACCGCTAGGCCTTCGGGTCCTCTGATAATTACTCCAGCTCCCTGGTGTTCGGATCCCGAGGCTCCGTCAACATGCAAGGTCCACTCTAGCTCACCTCCGTTTGGATCTATATGGCTTTCCTTAGTGGTGGGCACTTCGGCGATAAAGTCTGCCAGTGCTTGAGCTTTTATGGCCTTCCGAGGTTCATATATGATTTTGTGTTCACCAAGCTCTATGCACCAATTGGAGAGCCTTCCCGAATGATCAACTTTCTTCATAACATCCCGTAGTGGTAGACTACTTCGGACGATGATGGGGTGAGCCTGAAAGTATGGTCGCAGCCTTCTCCCTGCAAGCACCAAGGCGTATATAGCTTTTTGAAGCAGAGGGTACCTGACTTCAGCGCCATGCAGGGATTTGCTGACGTAATAAACTGGCCATTGCTTTGGCCCTTCTTCTTTTACGAGGACCGAGCTTACAGCTTTCTCCGTGGCGGCGAGGTACAAAACGAGGGGTTCTCCCTCCCGAGGTTGTCGCAGAGTCGGCAGGCTGGCCAAGTAGACTTTGAGTTCTTCCCAGGCCTTTTGGCAATCTTCTCCCCAAGGGTGATCACTCCTTCCGAGGTCGCCTTCCATTTTTGCTGCCTTTGTGAGGACTTTGAAGAAAGGTCGACACCTATCTCCGTACCTGGAAATAAATCTGCTCAGTGAGGTTATTCTTCCGGTGAGCCTTTGCACGTCTTTGACTATGGCAGGGGTTCGGAACTCAAGTAGCGCCTTAATCTTCTCGAGGTTAGTGTCAATGCCTCTTTCGGATACCATGTACCCAAGGAATTTTCCCGAGGTTACCCCGAAGATGCACTTTTCAGGATTGAGCCGAATCCCGAAGGCTCTGAGCTTTTGGAAGGTTTCCTCTAGGTCTGCAACGTGGTTGCAAGGGAGCTTGCTTTTGACTATCATATCGTCAACATACACCTCCATGTTTCTCCCCATTTGGTCTTTAAAGACCTTGTTCATCAACCTTTGGTAGGTGGCTTCTTCATTTTTGAGCCTGAAGAGCATTCTGACATAGCAGTATGTTCCTCCCTCGGTGATGAAGGCGGTTTTTTCTTCATCTTCAGGCTCCATCTTTATTTGATAGTAGCCACTGAAGGCATCTAGGAAACTTAGGCGCCCATATTCGGCAGTTGAATCTACCAGTTGATCTATTGGCGGCAGAGGGTATGAGTCTTTTGGGCAAGCACCGTTCAAGTTTTTGAAGTTGATGAACATCCGGAGTTTGCTGCTACCTTCTTTTGTGGCAATGACCATGTTGCTCAACCATTCGGGGTACTTCACTTCCCTGATGACTTTGGCGTCTAACAGATGCTGGACCTCGGTTTTGACAAAGTTGCTCTTGTGGGCTGAGATGCTTCGTTTCTTTTGCCGGACAGGTTTTGCTTTCAGGCTTACTTTGAGGCTATGCTGTATTATGCCATAGTTTACTCCTGGTATATCTTTCGGCGAGTAGGCAAACAGATCTTTATTTTTCAGCAGAAAAGATACAAGGTTTTCTTTCTCACCTTCGGCCAAGCTCTTCCCTATTCGGGTAGATTGTCCTGGGATAAGTTCTACAATTTCCATTTCCGCTTTTGCGAGATCTTCTTCTTTGCCATTTTCTGACGCCTTTGCCTCCATTGTTTGTGCGAAGTTGCTTGCCGAGGCCTTTCATGCTTTCACAAACACCTTTCTTACCTTGGCCTGATCTATGAAGATCTCTGCATCTCCATCCTTGGTGGCGAATGTGACAGTCAAGTACTTCACATCAGGGCGAATGTGCAGGTTTCCCTGTGTCTGCCTTCCAAGGATGGCGTTGTACGAGGACGGGACGTCCATGATGATGAACCTCGCCATTGTGGAGGCGTACAACTCAGCTGCTTCATCTACCGAAGTCCCTCTCATCATCAGTGGGAGGTCGATCCATCCGAGAACGGGCAGTTCGGATGGTCCAACCCCGAAGGTGGGCGAGGTGACTGGCTTAAGCTCGCTACTAGAGACGCCCAAGCTTGGCAGTAAGTGCGAGAATAGGACGTCCGCATTTGATCCTTCATCAAGCAGCACCCTTTTGACGTTCCAGTTCCCTATCCTCGCCATGATCAGCAGCGGATCGTCGTGGGGAAAGACGACGGTGGATCCATCTTTACGGGCCAGCTTCTTTGCTGGATTTTGATATTCCATGACTGCAATTTCTCTGGCCTTCTGCTTTTTTTCCGAGGATGGGAGCCCCGTGGTGATTGTTTGGATAACCCCTGTCGGAGGTGGAGGGCGCCTTTTTGGACTTCGGTGTCTCCGCTTGTCGGAGTCATAGTCCTCATCTTCGGCCCTTTCTTCCTCCACTTTTCTGCCTTTCGGGGATGGCATCCCCAAGTATTTCTGAAGTTGGCCCTGCTTTTTCAGCGACTCTATGTACTTCTTCAGCTAGAAGCAGTCTTCGGTGTCATGACCGTGGTCGCGATGAAACTGGCAGAACTTCTTTGCATTCTTCTTATTATCGGCGGTCATGGCCCTTGGCTGCCGAATTTGCGTCCCTTGCCTTTCCAGCGCCATGAGGATGTTGGTCCGTGTAGTGCTCAGTGGCGTGAAACTTTGGGGTTTCCTTCCCAGCATCCTCCGAGGTCGTCCTGCCTGTTCGGTCGGATGCCGAGCTTGTTGATTGGACCCTTCGACGCGGTGGTGATCGGACTTTGGCCCAGCCATTCTTAGTTCCTCGGCGGTCATGTGCTGTTCTGCCCTTCGGTAAAATTCTCCGAGGGTCTCTGGGGGGTCCTTTGAGAACTCATAAAACAGCTGTGAGTCTCGCCGAAGGCCCCGTGTCATGGAAAGAATGCGGATTTCGGGCCGAAAGTCGGGGACGCTAAGAGCTTCCCTGTTGAATCTTTCGACATAGTCTCGGATGGTTTCTCCGTTCCTCTGCTCTATGTCGAACATCTGGACAGGCATCTTCGCAGTAGGTCGACTCCCAATGAATTGCTGCGTGAAGGCCGTGGACAACTCCTGGAACTCAGTGATGGTTCCTGAAGGCAATGAATTGTACCATGCAGTTGCTGGCCCTGTGAGGGTGACTTCGAAGCACTTGCACATGGTAGCGTCGTCAGCACCGTGCATTATCATGCTGCGTCTGTACTTCATCAGATGGGCCTGTGGATTAGTACGGCCATCATAAATCTCCAACCGAGGTATCTGAAGTCACCTGCCATGGCTGCCTCGGCCACGGTCCGGGTGAACGGGGACCCATCTTCGCAGAAGGCTCTCGTGAGCCTGTCCCAAACGGGTTTTCTGGCCATTTGTTTCTCCACCCTATCTAGCCATGCTAATATCCTCTCCATAAGCACGGTGGCACTAGGCCCTTCTTCAGGGAAGGGAGATCGTCGGCGCCTCTTCGGGGAGCGAGTTCGGTGCTGGGGGGACACGGACCTTGCCTCAGGGGACGAACTCCTTCGCCGTGAAACTTTCGGTCGTTTGGACCCAGTTTGTCCCACAGGCCATTTCCCGAGGGGTATACTCTCCGTGGATGACTCTTCGCGCGGGTCTACGCTTACCGAACTGCGATGGGTCGACCTCTGACTTTTCTCCAGAGGGCGTGCAGGTGAGGGAGGTCTTTGGGCCTGTGTCTGCTGTGACCACCTTCGGTCAATCTGCTGTGTCATTTCGGCCACGACCGAACGCTGAAACTCCCTCATAAAGCTCATAGTGATTCCTAGAGGGCGATCTTCCTCGGACGCAGAAGTCCCTGGGAGTGTTTGCTCAGCAGCCGGTTGTGTCTCAGGCGCGGACGGAGACCTCGGGAGTCCCTTGTCCTTAGAACGCCGAGTTTCAAGGACGGCAATCTCAGAGTGGTTTCCCACAGACGGCGCCAAATGATGGCCAGGGGCCTCATCGTTTAGACTCATGATGACTGGTGGAGTGACTTCTGGGAGGAAGAACGCCTGGAGGATGGTTCGCCCTTGGGAGTGTGCCTGAAAGTCCAGAAATAAAGGGTTAGGAGGCCCCCGGAATGTGTTCCGGGGGGGGAGCCTCCGACGCCCAAGTCAGTGGTGGCTGAGAAAGGCAGAGGAAATAGCACAAAAGGGGCTGAAGAGTCTCGCCTGGTGATTTTCTCAGAGTCTGGGAGTCAGACCTTTGCCAACCAACCTCCTGCCAAGTATTTATTTCCTGGTATTTATAGGAGTGCCTAGCCCGTTCAGATCACGACACGTGTTCGGTCGGATGTTCCCTGAGTTTCTGGGCGTAGGGGACAGATAGCTGGTAGCAGGTTGCCTTGAGCCTTGTGCTGAGATGGGCAATGATGTGATTTTGATGGCGTCAGCGTGTCAGAGCGCCTATTGAGGCGGCTTTATGACGTCTGTGGAAGGACGTGTCAGAGGCTTCCTTAAATGCTTCCTTAAATGCTCCTGCCGTACTCCCGAGGTCCCTGGGTGAGGTCGTCCTTTAGTACGGACGGTGCCTCTCCGGGAAACACACCCTTACTTCGGGGGTACCCAGCTTTAGGGAGTTTCGCCTTCAGGGAGATCATGTTCGGCTCGCAATAGCTGGTGCCTCTTTTCCGAAGGCGATCTGTTTGCAACCTCGGGGGGCTAGTAGTACCCTCAAGTTTCCTGGCGTGTCGGGCTCGGAGCTCTTCGGCTATTTCCCGAGGTGTATGATCCCACCTTTTCTCGGGTAGCGCCAGTTTCTTCTGGCCGTTCTTATGGCAGGGAGTTCGACCAGATAGAGGCGATAGCCTTTGGCTATCAATAAGTAGCCTTTGAAGGTGAACCATCGCCATAACTGCTCTCTGCGCCCGAAAAGACGTGCTCTCTGTGACCGACATGACTCCCCTCAAATGATAGTGTACCACGTGTCAGCCGCCACGCCAAAATAGGGGACGCACCCTCTGACATCCTTAAAAAACTGGGACACGCCGCTTAGATTGACACGCCTGGTCATAAGACGCGACGTTAAAAAGACCTGAAAAAAGAAATGAGCAGGTTACCTCGAAGACACCAAAAAACATGCTATGGCCGAATAGCCCATAACCTCGGGCAAAAGGTGCATCTTCGGAACAGGTTGTGCTCCCTGAAAAACTCCCAAGGAACATTCTCGGAAAGACCACAAAACCAAATTTATCACTTCGGCTTTCCAGAGGGGGGCATGTGATAGCTGAAGGGCTGTCACCTCTATCTGGTCGAACTCCCTGCCGGGAGATCGGCCTTGAAACCTGGCGTTACCCAAGGAAAGGTGGAATCACGCACCTCAGAAGTAAAGCTGAAGATCCCGAGCTCGGGACGTCAGGAGACTTCAGGATACTATTAGCCCCCCTGAGGTACTAAACAGATCGCCTTCGGAGAAGAAATACCTCTTAGTGCAAGCCAAAGAAGATCCCCCAAAGGTGGAACCCCTGAATTAGGGAACCCCCGAACTGTGGGCACATTTCCCGAAGGGGCATCGTCCGTACCAGAGGATGACCTCGGCCAAGGACCTCGGGAGTACGGCAGGAGCATTTAAGGAAACTCTGACGTGTCGCCCACAGACGCTACAGATCGCCTCAAATGGTGGTCTGACACACCGATGCCATCCAGGTCACGTCACGGCCTGTCTCGGTTCAAGGCTCAAGGAGCCTGCCACCGGCTACTTGTCCCCTACGCCCAGAAATTCAGAGAACATTCGACTGAACACGTGTCACGATCTGAACGGGCTGGACTATCCTATAAATACCAGGAAACAAGCCCTGGCAAAGGGTTGGCAAACAATCCAGCTCTCTCTCTCTGAGACAATACAAACAGGCAAGCCCACCAAGCCTCTTAGTGCTATTCCTCCATTTTCTCTCAGCACTACTGACTTGGGCGTCGGAGGCTCCTCCCCGGAAACACACCCCGGGGACCTCCTAACCCTCTTTTCCTAAGCTTTTCAGGCACGCCCTCTTGGGCAATCTACCCTCCCTGCGGTCTCCCTCTCAAGAGGTCCCTCCACAAGTCTCAATGTCACCCTACGAAGATGTCGCTGGGCATCATGTAGTACTACAAGCTCTATCCGGTTCTGAAGGGTGGCTTTTATTTTATGCTACCTCGGGGATCTGGGAGCAAGAAATTTATGTTCACCTTCTCTACCAAGGACAGTTGGCGAGGGTGGCAAAGAAAGTTCTTCTTCCTGATGGTGGTGAAGGCCTGGTCACACGTCCCGACTAAGTGGGCTCGGGGAGAGCTGGAGGCGGACGTCATTGACCCCAGGCAACTACTAACTCCTGAGTTGGTGGCGAGGTTTGGGGACTTTGACAGACGAATCCGTGCTGTCACCGACTGGGATACCGAGGTTCCTCCGAGTTCCCTCTACCCTTTCCCGGTCATGTGGAAGCTCATGACCGAGGATGTCATTCGGAAACTAGGGGTGGTTACGGAACACAAAATGGATCTCGGCATGCTAGCTCCTGCTATCGAGGGGAAGAGTTCTTGGTTGGTGCAGCTCCTTCGAAGCGAGCTCACTTTTGAAGCCCTTTCTTAAAGTAAGTTTCTTTCAAAGTTTTTCAGCATAAGTACGTGTGGACTTACACTGATTTTTTCCCTCTTTTCAGAGATGGGCGACGATTCTGCCGCCTATTATAGGTCTCTTTTCCTCGGGCAGGCCGAGAAGGGAGAACAAACGAGGAAGAGGCGCAAGGCTTCTGGGAGTGGATCATCTTCAGCCAAGAAGACCAAGAAAGACGCCCTTCTTCCCCCCTCGGAGGTTACTCCAGAAGTCGTTGAAGTTAAAGCGACTTCCGCTAATGCTACCGATGTCATTGCGACTTCAGCCGAGGTCGCAACTTTATCCCAGCCTGGAACTCTGGGGGGGTTCTAGCTGAGGTGGCTATTCCTGCACTTCCGAGTCCCACCACATCGGCGGATATATTGGGCTCTTCGGAGGGTCCTGTTGCTGAAGAGCTACAAAGGCATCGAAGAGCCAAGGGTAAGCATGTTCCTGTCGATGTGGAGAAGGTCGGTGACTCTGATGATGACTGTGCCGAGGTCGCGCCAGGTTTGTTTATCCTTTTCCTGCAATTACTCACAGACTTAACACTTTTTCATAATCAAGGAAGTTTTGCCTGATTAGATGGATTTTTCTTTTTGCAGTGGATGTGGCACCTTGGCTTGGAAGATCGAGCACGCCCGAAGGCGTGATCTTCGGGATTCCCATGTCCCGCAGGACAAAGTCCCGAGGGAGCCGTTCTGGTATTTCATGGAGGACATGAATCTGTTCTCCGAGGACTGCCGGGGGATGGCTCCGTAAATGGCAAGGGGCGTGCTCACTCAGGCATCCTTCAAGGTAGTTGCTGAGGAGTGTGCCTCCGAGGATGCCCTTGCTGCAAAAGTTTCCGAGCATGCTGCTCAGGTAACTCTTTAGCCTCTTTACTTTTCCTTCCCACTTTTTGTCTAAATGTTTTTATCTTTTCCTTGCGAATTTTGCTAAGCACCTTCTCTTTTTGCAGCTTCTGGGGTATAGTGGATACCTCCGAGCTTGGGCAGCAAAGCAGTCTTGGGTCCGAGCTTGGGCTGAAGAAAAGTTGGAGAAGGCCAAAGTCTTCTACACCAACTCGGTGTTGACGAACACCAAGTTGAGCCAAATATACAAGGGGGAGATTCCTAAACTTCGGGAGGAGTTCTTGAAGGGCCATGAAGAGCTCTTGAAGGACTTTTCCATGAAGATGTCCTATCTTGGAGGCAAACTGGTCAGCCTGACTTCGGCCAATGAGGTCCTTCAAAAGGAAAAAGAAGGGGAGTCTGCCTTTCTGACCAAGGCAATGGTTGAAAATGCTGAACTTCGGGCCAAGGTCGACTTGCTGAAGGAGAGTTCAGAGAAGGAGAAAAAGACTGAGCAGCTAGAGGAGGAGATTTCCGGGCTTCAGAAAGAGGTTGCTGATCTTAAGCATGAAGCGAATGAGCTAGATGTTGAAAGAAACAAAGTCGTTCAAATGTCCAAGGTTGCTTTTCAGGACAGCTTCTGCTTAGCTCGTTATCAATTCCTGAAGAAGTATCCTGACCTCGATCCTTCCTTTCTGGCTACCCTTGATATTCCCAGGGGACCTGGATGGATGTGGTCAGGATCCGAATTCCATAACCTGCCTCCCCATTCAGCAATGAAGGCGCCGGTGAAGGGTTCGGGAGCTGGAGCTTCCCACGACGCCGGGGTCTCTTAGAGATTCTAGGGCAATGCCTTTTTCTCCTTCTTTGTACTTTTCTTCTTGTAATCTCCTCTTTGTTTATGGACCTTCTTCCATGAATTTTTCCTTCATGAATTTGGCTAAGTCTTTTTGAGCATTTTTTGCTTCCCAATCATCCTGACCATTTTTGGTCATGGGACTTCGGTACTTTTTTCCTAATTGTCCCGACCATTTTCGGCCAAGGGACTTCGGTACTTCTTTGCTCGTTTCACCGGCCGTCCTTCGGGCGAACTTTCGTAGTTAACAAAATTTCTTTAGGCAAATTTTAGCTTGCCCTTTGTCGGCAGTGTTCGGTGGACTTAACCTCTTTTGGGTTTATGACCCAACTGACTTTGGTAGGAATAGGAGACTTTTAGGAGTACATGCCTTAACTTCGTTCGGCGAACATTTCCATATAGGAAAAACTTTATGTACTTAGACAAATCTCTGGCTTACGCCATTTATTTGTCTAAAAATTCTAAATCTTTACGGCGCCCAGGTGCCTTGTACTTTTTCAGTTTTCCTTCTTCAGTTTTGCCGAACTTGTATGCTCCCTTTCGGACCTCGTCCAAGACCGAATAAGGCCCTTCCTCATTTGACCGAAATACCTTACGGGGGGTACAGATTCGGCCCTTCGGGGGTGAGGTCTCTTTTTCCTTATTCCTTTTTGGCCTATTATGCAGGTTCGCACTTATGGCCACCTTTTGCCGAAAAGGCTTTTCTTTTCAGCTCTGCTGCTTCTCTATGTTTGACAATTAAGTCAAGCTTGATTCTCAACCCGAGGATACTTCCTCTTTCGTCAAACATCTTCATGATGGCCGAACTACTTCAAATAGGTAGTGGCTTCTGCACTGGCAACTTCTCAGTACGACAGAAAACTGTTCAGGCCACTTTCCCTTTGCTTTCCTTTTAGTTGCTTGGTCCCCTTTTTTTGGATTACCTCTACTTGTCTGGTGCTCGGGGGCTAAGCTAGTGGGCTAAAGTGCCTTTTCATTCCGAGGTCGGTGATGAATTCTTTGGAATCCTTTGCCCATAGATTGGAAATCACTACTTGGCCAGTATCACCGTCGGTATTCCTAATCAGCATATTATGTAGTTTTGGATGAACTTCTTGTGCACTTTTTGTCGGCATGGCCGCTTGTTATGACCCTTCTTGAGGAAGGTAAAGAGTTTTGAATTAAGTTTAGAAGTTTAATTTAAGTTTACTTAGCAAGAATAAAGGAGTTTACCGAAGTTCACTCAGTTCCGACAAGAATAAAGCTCTGAACTAAGTTCAGGGGCAAAATGGTAATTTTGCACCCTGAATAGCCGGGACGAGTCCTGAGTGTTTTAAAATGAATTTTTAGAACTTAACTCTTAACTATAACTCAAACTTGACAAATAGACAAGAATTTAATCAAGAACTCTTAAGTTACAAAGATGGGGGACTTAATTGCACTTAACATGAAACCTTGGTGATCTTGGTGTTAAGTGAGGGTTTAAGAAGGGAAAGAGGAGGAGAAGCTACCATTAACACGTTCTTAAGCTTCCCTCACTCATTCCTCTCTCAAATTGAACTTGGAATCAAGTGATCTTGGTGTCAAGAGGTGCAATTAAGGGTGTATAAGCTTGGAGGATGCATTTTCAACCTTGAATTCATGTTTTTGAGGCTTGGAGAGGCGTTTTTCTCCATCCCCTGTTTTTGAACGAGGTAAGAGTTGTGTTCTTGATTGAATTCTTGGTCTTTGGTTGATTGGAAGCTTGGGTTTTGGTTAGGAGGCAAGAATTTGATGTTTAGAGCTTTGTTTTTGGTTTGGAATTAGGTAGAACTTGGGTGAGCTTGGTTGGACGAAAAGGAGCTTGATTCTTGCTTGGCTCTTGGAGTTAAGGTAAGGGAGTTGTGTTTTTAAGTTCATGGAATGCCATTAGCTTGGATTGGCTTGAGAAATTTGAGTGGTTTTAGCTAAGGCATTAAGGAAACATTTTGGTGAATTATGGTGGACTAGCGGGATTGAGAGGAATTGTTTGATGTTACGATACATCATAGCTTAGCTTTTGATAGTTGGTTATGTTCCTTGCAACATGTACTTTGTGTATGAAATTTGGTAGCTTTCTATGCATATTTGATATGTGTAATTGGTTGCCAAAGTTCATAGCAGTAAAACGCGCCAATTTTGCATTTCTGCAGATTGGAGACGCGTCGCCAATTTCAGGTCGAAACCAGGGACGCATCGCCAATCCAGTAAAAATGTCTCCGAACGTCGACAACTGTGGCGACGCGTCGCCACAGTTGGCGACGCGGCGCCGAGACAACATCCGACACCCAATTTTGTTTTCAACATAACTTTTCGCTCGGGTGTCTGATTGAGGTCATTCAAGATTCCACTCGAAGCTAAGAGGGAGTACTATCACCTCAATGTTTTAAAAACACTTAAATTGTCCTAGTTTTAGATTTATATTAACTCAAAGTGGAGGAAAGTTTTTAAGGAAACTATGTTGCATTTGAACATAATTAGCTACCACTAGTTCAGGTGAGAGGTTTAAAACACTCATCGGCCTAGTCATGCCGTAGCCACAAGTCCACGAGGCAAAACCTTGTTCATCTAGTCTACATCAACGAGGCCCTGCGGTCTAGTCTACAAAGTCCCACCATAATTCCCCTGCATAACAACTAGGTAAGAGGTCTTATGATTGTTTGTGGCTTGCTACGGTTTGCCCTTGGGCCGTGTGCCAGGTTGCTAAGTGGTTGCGCTTGGCCTGGTTGCCAGGTTGCTAAGTGGTTGCGCTTGGCCTGGTGAGGAGGACTACTTGAGGAGAGGTCTACAGACCTGGTTATATGCATATATACTAGTACCCTCATGCTGTGTGAGCTCGCAGCCAGAGTCCTAGGTTTTTCTTGCAGGTACTTGGAAGACCCCTTACTGAGAATTATTGAATTCTCACTCCCTGTTTGTTATGCAGAGCCTGGAGTAGCTGGACCAGATAATCGCTGAGGATTATCGCGGTAGTACCTTTTTGGTGTGTAAAGGTAAGGTAGTTGAGAAACCTTGAGTTTCTAGTTTGCCTAAGTGCTCAGTTGGTTTGTTGGTCAGGTAGCAGTACTAACTTGTTTCTTCCTTTGGCTGCAGAGCCTAGTAGCACTTGGCAGAGGATTTGTGAGACTCGCCACTGGGACGGGTGTCCAAAGTGGGAGCTAGGGTAAAGAGATCTCAGCAAAGTCTTGTATTTTGATACAGTACTTTCTTTTGCCTCCATAATCTATGTTATAAAGAGTCCTTGACTCAGGATTGTTGTTGGGTGGGAGCATTAGTTACTTCATTGTATGAATGCTTTCATGAGTTGTTTATGTGTAGTTAACCACACAAATTGTTGATTTTGATATGCTTTGGCAGTTTGTATATATTTGTGCAGAAATTACTCGGCCGAGTTCTTGTTTTAATCTTTTATGGTTTTAATAAACCAAGTCAAAGCATAAGATCATACATATTGCATTTTTAGGTTAATCAACTAGTAGCATCGGATTTAATCCAAACACATACTCAGCTAGCCAATTATAATCCACCGTGAGACATACGCTCACAGGGTATCCCGGGCAGGGGCACGGGGGATCGTGTCAGTGTTTTTGGTATCAGAGCTAAGGGTTTATTTCATAGATATTGGAGACTTAGACTGAGATCTACTTTAGAAAGTCCAAGTGCTAGGAAGTTAGTACTGACCAACATCTGGGGACTGTCGTCTGGCTGTGGTTGCAGGTTACCATGGTTGACACTAGATTCGGAGCTTCAAGGGGAACTAGAGAACCTGGTGAGGGTTCTAGTGACCCAGTTGTGGCGAGGCTGGATGAGATATCCAGGGTGCTACAGGGGTTGACTGAGACTATGGCTCAGGTGGCACAGGGCATGAACACTCTTGTGACAGAGATGTTCAGGGATTATGACGACGGAGGTGCTGTCCAGGAGAAGGATGAACCACAACAGGAGCAGGAAAGGCATGCTGAGCCACAGCAAGTGCCTACAGCTCATGAACGCAGAAATCAAGTTCATGAGGAGGTTGAGGAACCAGAGATGATGGAGGCTCCAAGGAGGGGAGACACTCCACATCAGATGAGATTATTAGAGAAATTCAAGACAGTTGATCCACCTAGCTTCAACGGGACAGGAGATCCTGACAGAGCAGAGGACTGGTTGTCTGTTATGAACAAACTCTTCACTTGTGGTGGTTATGAGTCAGAGCAGAGGATGGTTTTGGTACCATTCTTTCTGAGAGGGAGAGCCAGTCTTTGGTCGGATGACGTGATGGAGTTATTGAGGGAGAGTAATGGTACCCGTCCAGAGCACAAGAAAAAGGTGCTCAAGTGGACAGACTTCGAGAAGAAGTTCAGACAGGAGTATATCAGTGAAGCTGCACAGGATCAGAGGAGGATCCAGTTTGAGAATCTGACTCAGGGGGAGATGTCAGTATGGGAGTATGAGCAGCGCTACAATTCACATATTCGGTATGCTCCGTACATGTTGGGTAATGATGAGTTGAAAGTTAAGAAGTTTTCCCAAGGTTTGAAACCTTTATTCAGAAGGTATATGGCGACCGTTGATATCAGAAGCTATTGCCAAGTGGTTCAGAAGGCATTGGCCCTAGAGAGGGAATTTGAGGATTCCAGAGCACCTATGAAAAAGGTGGAAGCTGGACCATCCAACTTGGGAAAAAGTGCTGGGAAGCGACCGATGGTGGGGAACCAGGATCCATTTAAGAGGAGGAGGACAGGTTTATGTCCAAGGTGCAGACGGTTTTATGGTGGCAGACCATGTACACTGGGTACAGATACCTGTAATATCTGTGGCCAGAGAGGGCATTGGGCGAGGGATTGCCCAAGAGTTTGATCGATGACAAGACCGCCTCGGACCATACCTCCAGTACCACTTGCAGTTGGGAATCGGCCTGGTGTGGCCGCAGCAGCAGTAGAGCCGAGGGTTTTTGCCTTGACGAGTCAAGTGGCCAGAGAACCGCCCGCCGTTCGAGGTAATTTTATTTTTCAGAATGGTAGTGTTAGAGTACTTTTCGATACAGGAGCTACTCTTTCAGTGATATCTTCTGCCTTGGTAGATAAGCTTAGTTTGCAGCGTGAAATTTCGGGTGAGTTGAGACTCATCAGGACTGCAGGGAGAGGTTTTATTGTGACCAATGAAGTGGTTACTAGGTACCCCTTGCACTTAGGTGATCATGGCTTTTGTTGTGAGTTGTGGGTTATTGAACTGAGATCTTATAATCTAGTGTTGGGAATGGACTGGTTGAGTAAGCATAAAGCACAAATTAACTGTGCGAATCACTCAATTGACATCACTGATGCTCAAGGAGCTAGAGTGACTTGCACAGGAGGGTTGGCATCTAGTGCTAAGAGTTTACACCTTAGACTTATAGATACCATCCCTGTAGTTGGTCAAGAAAAGTATTATTCATTGAATGGAGTGGCTATAGAGGAGGAGTTGGGGAGAGTTCCTGTAGCTAATCAGTTCCCTGAGGTGTTTCCAGTGGAGTTACCTGGGTTACCACCTAGGAGGGATACTGAGTTTGCTATCCATCTGCAACCAGGGGTTGAGCCTATTTCAGTACCACCTTATAGGATGTCAGCTCCTGAGATGGATGAATTGAAGAAGCAGTTGGAGGAACTGCTAAGGAAGGGCTTTATAAGGCCTAGTGTATCACCGTGGGGAGCTCCAGTGTTATTTGTGAAGAAGAAAGATGGAACTTTCAGGTTGTGCATTGATTATAGGAAGTTGAATGCAGTAACAGTTAAGAATAAGTATCCACTTCCTAGAATTGATGATTTGTTTGACAGACTTAGAAGAGCGAGAGTGTTTTCTAGGATTGATCCTCGGTCTGGGTATTTTCAGATCAGAGTTAAGGAGGAAGACATTCCGAAGACTGCCTTCAGGACAAGGTACGGGCATTATGAGTATACGGTTATGCCTTTCGGTGTGACTAATGCTCCAGCAGTGTTTATGGAAGCTATGAATCAGATCTTTAAGCCATTTCTGGATCAGTTTGTTGAAGTCTTCATCGATGATATTCTGGTTTATTCACAGTCTACAGCAGAGCATGAGGAGCACCTTAAAACAGTTTTGCAAGTGCTGAAGAATAATAAGTACTATGCAAAATTGTCTAAGTGTGAGTTTTGGTCCGAGAGGATTCAGTTTTTGGGGCATATCATCAGTACTCAGGGTTTGTCAGTTGATCCTAAAAAAGTTCAAGCAGTAGTTGATTGGAAGAGACCGACTTCAGTTACAGAGGTCAGGAGTTTCTTGGGTTTAGTAGGCTACTACAGACGCTTCATAGAGAAATTCTCTGTGATAGCTACACTATTGACAGCATTGACCAGGAAGGCTCAGAAGTTTGAGTGGACACCGAAGTGTGAACAAGCTTACATGAAATTGAAGGAAAAGTTGACTAGTGCACCTATACTTGTCTTGCCAGATCCAGACAGAGCTTTTGCAGTTTATACTGATACATTAGGTTCAGGTTTGGGATGTGTGCTGATGCAGGACAGTCAGGTGATTGCTTATGGTTCGAGACAGTTGAGGCCTATGAGTTGAACTATCCTCTTCATGATCTTGAGCTTGCAGCAGTAATTTTTGCACTGAAGTTGTGGAGGCATTATTTGATGGGAAGGTCATTCTGAATCTTCACTGATCACAAGAGTTTGAAATATTTGTTTACCCAAAAGGATTTGAACATGAGACAGCGGCGATGGATTGAATACATTAAAGATTATGATTGTTTGATTGAGTATTGTGCGGGTAAAGGAAATGTGGTAGCAGATGCTTTGAGCCGGAAGTACACAGGAGTGATATTGTCTAAGGATCAAGTTACAGACTCCTCTGAAGGAGTGTTGAGAGATTGTTTCTTAGCTTTTCATGAATTGTGGCAAAGTCGAGAAAAATCCCTAGTCTACATTTTGGAAGTTCAGTCGGCTTGGTTAGCCAGAGTCAGAGAAGCTCAGATGAAAGATCCACTATTGAAGAAGATTTCAGGTGAAGCTAAGTCTGGCGCTTTGAAGAAGGAGTTCAGATACAAAGATGGAATACTGCACTATGGTGATCGACTCTATGTACCGAATGTTGAGGAACTTAGGCAGCAAGTCCTACAGGAGGCACATAGTAGTACTTTGAGTATCCACCCTGGTGTTAGTAAGATGTATCAAGATCTGAAGACACATTTTTGGTGGCCAGGATTGAAGAGAGATGTACGAGGACATGTGGCAAAGTGTTTGACATGTCAGGTGGTGAAAGCTGAACATCAGAAACCAGCAGGCACACTACAGAGTTTATCTCTGCCAGTGAGGAAGTGGGGATCCGTTACTCTGGATTTCCTAGTGGGGCTACCAGCCACCCGGAGTCAGCATGATGCTATTTGGGTGGTGGTCGATAGATTGACGAAGTCGGCAAACTTTATATCGATCAGAGTCACCTACACATTGGAGAAGTCGGCTCAGTTGTATCTCAGGGAGATTGTGAGACTCCATGGGATACCGGATCAGATTATACCAAAGGACAACCTCACCCAGGGACCTCGGGAGTACGGCAGGAGCATTTATGGAAGCATTTAAGGAAGCCTCTGACACGTCCTTTCACAGACGTCATAAAGCCGCCTGAATAGGCGCTCTGACACACGGACGCCATCAGAATCACATCATGGCCCATCTCAGCACGTGGCTCAAGGCAACCTGCTACCAGCTATCTGTCCCCTATGCCCAGAAATTCAGGAACATCCGACCGAACACGTGTACCGATCTGAACGGGCTAGGCACTCCTACAAATACCAGGAATTAATATTTGGCAGGAGGCTGGTTGGTTGGCAAAACACTGCTCCCACACTCTGAGAAAACTACCATGTAAGACTCTTCAACCCTTTGTGCTATTTCCTCGGCCTTTTCTTAGCCACCACTGACTTGGGCGTCGGAGGCTCCCCCTCCCGGAAAAACACTCCGGGGGCCTCCTAACCCTTTGTTTCTGAGCTTTCAGGCACTCTCCTTTGGGCTATCCATTCCATCAGACGTTCTTCCTCCCAGAAGTCTCTCCACCAGTCACCATGACTATAAACGATGAGGCCCCTGGCCATCATTTGGCGCCGTCTGTGGGAACCCGCTCTGAGATCGCCATCGTTGAGACTCGGCGTTCTAAGGACAAGGGGCTCCCAAAGTCCCCGTCCGCGCCTGAAATACAACCGGCTACTGAGCAAACACTGCAGGGACTTCTGCGCCTGAGGAAGACCGCCCTCTGGTAATCACCATGAGCTTCTTGAGGGACTTTCAGCGCTCGGTCGTGTCTGAAATGACCCAGCAGATCGACTGAAGGTGGCCACAGCAAGCACAGGCCCAGAGACCACCCTCACCGACACGCCCTCGGGAGAAAAGCCCCAAGTCTACACATCGCAGTTCGGGGAGTGGAGACCCTCGCGAAGAATCATCCATAGAAGATATAGCCCTCGGGAAACGGCCTGTGGGACAAACCGGGTCCAAGCGACCGAGAGTTTCACAGCGAAGCAGTTCGTCGCCTGAGGCGAGGTCCTTGTCCCTTCAGCGCCGAACTCGCCCCCCGAAGAGGCGCCGGCGATCTCCATTCCCTGAAGAAGGCCCTAGCGCCACAGTGCTGATGGAGAGGATACTAGCACGGCTAGACAGAGTGGAGAAACAAGTGGCCAGAAAACCCATTTGGGCCAGACTCTCGGGAACATGCTGCGAAGATGACTCGCCATTTATTCAGGCCGTTGTTGAGGCAGTCATGCCAGGTGACTTCAGAGTACCTCAGTTGGAGATTTATGATGGCCGTACTAATCCACAGGCCCATCTAACAAAGTACAGACGCAGCATGATAATGCACGGTGCTGACGACGCTACCATGTGCAAGTGCTTCGAAGTCACCCTCACAGGGCCAGCCATGGCGTGGCACAATTCCTTGCCTTCAGGAACCATCACTGAGTTCCAGGAGTTGTCCACAGCCTTCAGCCAGCAGTTCATTGGGAGCCGACCTACGGCGAAGATGCCTGTGCAGATGTTCGACATAGAGTAGAGGAATGGAGAAACCATCCGAGACTATGTCGAAAGATTCAACAGGGAAGCTCTGAGCGTCCCAGACTTCAGGCCCGAAATCCGCATTCTTGCCATGACACGAGGCCTTCGGCGAGACTCACAGCTGTTCTACGAGTTCTCAAAGGACCCCCCGGAGACCCTCGGAGAATTTTACCGAAGAGCAGAACAGCACATGACCGCCGAAGAACTAAGAATGGTTGGGCCGAAGTCTGATCACCACCGCACCGAAGAGTCCAGTCAACAAGCTCGGCATCCTACCGAACACGCAGGACGACCTCGGAGGATGTGAGGAAGGAAACCTCAAAGTTTCACACCATTGAGGACTTCACGGACCAACATTCTCATGGCGCTGGAAAGGCAAGGGACACAGGTTCGGTGACCAAGGGCCATGACCACCGATAACAAAAAGAATGCCAAGAAGTTCTGCCAGTTTCATCGCGACCACGGTCATGACACCGAAGATTGCTTCCAGCTGAAGAAGTACATAGAGTCGCTGATAAAACAGGGCCAACTTCGGAAATACCTGAGGATGCCATCCCCGAAAGGCAGAAAAATGGAGGAAGAAAGGGCCGAAGATGAGGACTATGACTCCGATAGGCGGAGAAATAGAAGTCCAAAAAAGTGCCCTCCACCTCCAGCAGGGGTTATCCAAACCATCACCACGGGGCTCCCATCCTCGGAAAGAAAGCGAAAAGCCAGAGAAATTGCAGTCATGGAGTATCAAAGTCCATCAAAGAAGCTGGCTCGCAAAGATGGCTCCACCGTCGTCTTCCCCCACGACGATCCGCTACTGATTATGGCGAGAGTAGGGAACTGAGACGTCAAAAGAGTGCTGCTTGATGATGGCTCAAATGCTGACGTCCTATTCTCGCACCTGCTGCCGAGCTTGGGCATCTCCAGCAGCGAACTGAAGCCTGTCACCTCGCCCACTTTTGGGGTTGGACCATCCGAACTCCCCGTCCTCGGATGGATCGACCTCCTGCTGATGATGAAAGGGACTTCGGTGAACGGAGTAGCTGAGTTGTACGCCTCCACAATGGCGAGATTCATCGTCATGAATGTCCCGTCCTCGTACAACCCCATCCTTGGAAGGCAGACAATGGGGAATCTGCATATTCGCCCTGATGTAAAGTACTTGACTGTCACATTCGCCACCAAGGATGGAGATGCAGAGGTCTTCATAGACCAAGCTGAGGTAAGAAAGGTGTTTATAAAAGCACGAAAAGCTCCGGCAAGCAACCTCGCGCAAACGATGGAGGCAAGGGCACCAGGAAAAGGCAAAGAAGAAGATCTCGCCAAAACAGAAATGGAAGCAATAGTGCTTGTCCCAGGTCAATCTACCCGAATAGGGAAGAGCTTGGCCGAAGGTGACAAAGAAAAACTTGTATCCTTTCTGCTGGAAAATAAAGACCTGTTTGCCTACTCGCCAAAAGATATGCCGGGGGTGAACCCTGGCATAATACAGCACAGCCTCAAAGTAAGTCCGGAAGCAAGGCCTGTCCGGCAAAAGAAACGAAGCATCTCAGCCCACAAAAGCAACTTTGTCCAAACCGAAGTCCAGCGTCTCCTAGATGCTGAAGTTATCAGGGAGGTCAAGTACCCCGAGTGGTTAAGCAACGTGGTCATCGCCACAAAAGAAGGTAGCAGCAAACTTGAACGATGCTTGCCCGAAAGACTCATACCCTCTGCCGCCAATAGATCAACTGGTAGATTCAACTGCTGAATATGGGCTCCTAAGTTTTCCAGACGCCTTCAGTGGCTACCATCAGATAAGGATGGACCCCGAAGATGAAGAGAAGACTGCCTTCATCACCGAGGGAGGAACATACTGCTATATCAGGATGCCATTCGGGCTCAAAAATGCAGGAGCCACCTACCAGAGGCTGATGAACAAGGTCTTCAAAGACCAAATGGGGAGAAACATGGAGGTTTATGTTGATGATATGATAGTCAAGAGCAAGCTGCCTGGCTACCATGTTGCAGATTTAGAGGAAACCTTCGAAAAGCTCAGAGCCTTCGGGATCCGCCTTAATCCTGAAAAGTGCATCTTCGGGGTGACCTCGGGAAAATTCCTTGGGTACATGGTATCCGAAAGAGGCATCGATGCTAACCCCGAGAAGATTAAGGCTCTGCTTGAGTTCCGAACTCCTACCACAGTCAAAGATGTGCAGAGACTCACCGGAAGAATAACCTCTCTGAGCAGGTTTATTTCCAGGTACGGAGATAGGTGTAGACCTTTCTTCAAAGTCCTCACAAAGGCAACAAAAATGGAAGGCGACCTCGGAAGAAATGATCATCCTTGGGATGAAGATTGCCAAAAGGCTTGGAAAGAACTCAAAGTCTACCTGGCCAGCCTGCCGACTCTGCGACAACCTCGGGAGGGAGAGCCCCTCATACTGTACCTCGCCGTCACAAAAAAAGCTGTGAGCTTGGTCCTCGTGAAAGAAGAAGGGTCAAAGCAATGGCCGGTCTACTATGTCAGCAAGTCCCTGCATGGCGCCAAAGGTACCCTTCGCTTCAAAAAGCTATATATGCCTTGGTGCTTGCAGGGAGAAGGCTGCGACCATACTTTCAGGCTCACCCCATCATCGTCCGAAGTAGTCTGCCACTACGCGATGTCATGAAGAGAGTAGATCATTCGGGAAGGCTCTCCAAGTGGTGCATAGAGCTGGGCGAACACGAAATCACGTATGAGCCTTGGAAGGCCATAAAAGCTCAAGCACTGGCAAATTTTATCGCCGAAATACCCACCACTGAGGAGAGCCACTCGGATCCAAAAGAGGGTGAGCCAGAATGGACCTTGCACATAGACGGAGCCTCGGGGTCTGAACACCAGGGAGTTGGAGTAATCATCAGGGGCCCCGAAGGCCTGGAGGTAATGAAGGCTATCAAGTTCAGCTTCAACGTCACCAACAATGTAGCTGAGTATGAAGCCCTCATAGCGGGATTGCGCTTGGCCAGAAAGATTGGCGTGAGAAACTTAAAGGCTCACAGCGATTCCCAGCTGGTAGTTCGGCAGACGGCAGGAGATTATGGGGCGAAGGACCCAATCTTGGCAAAATATCATGAGCTAGTAGCAAAGCTCATCCAAGAGTTTGACGCCGTATGGATCGAAATGTACCTCGGCGGAATAACACTGAGGCAGATTGCTTGGCGAAGTCGAAAACATATACCGAGGTGCTAGACCATTCGAGCATCTCAGTGCTGAGCATGACGACCTCGGGAACAGGGTGGAAAGACCCAATAAAAAGATACCTCGTAGAGAATTTGCTCCCCGAAGACCCCGGCGATGCTGCAAGACTGCGAAGGCACGCCATAAGATTCTTCCTGATTGGCGAAGAGTTATATCAGCAGGGATATGCGAATCCGCTGCAAAGATGTATGGATGAAAAGGATACTGAAATGGTCCTTGAAGAAATTCACGAAGGCATGTGTGGTTCACACATTGGAACTGATGCCCTGGCAGCAGTGATACTCCGCCAAGGATAGTTCTGGCCTACCCTGAGAAAGGACGCAAGACAGTTCGTCCGGAAATGTGGTAGCTGCCAGAGACACGCGGAAATCCAGAGGACACCCTCGGAAATGGTAACATCGGGAGACTATCCTTGGCCCTTCGCAGTCTGGGGTATAGACCTTATTGGGCCACTCCCCACAGCACCCGGAGGCGTGAAATTCTGCGTGGTAGCAGTGGACTATTTCTCCAAGTGGGTGGAGGCAGAACCACTAGCAACTATCTCGGCAAAGGAAGTGCAGAAGTTCCTATGGAAGAACATCGTATGCAGATTTGACATACCAAGGGTACTAGTAGCTGATAATGGATCCCAGTTCACAGACAAAGGTTTCCAAGAATTCATCAGCGACCTCGGAATAAAGATGCACTTCGCCCTAGTAGCTCACCCCCAAAGCAACGGGCAGGTGGAAGTATCGAACAGGACCATAAAAGATGGCCTGAAAAAGAGACTAGGGGAAGCCAAGGGGAAATGGCCAGGAGAACTCCAAAGTGTATTATGGAGCTACCGAACGACGCCCCGAAGAGCCACAGGGGAGACTCCTTTCTCACTCGTCTTCGGAACAGAGGCCATTATCCCAATAGAGGTAGTTCAACCTTTAGTACGGGTGCAAGTATTTGATGAAGGTGGTAATGACCTCGGCCTGAGAACTAATCTCGATCTTGTGGCCGAACACAGAGAAATAGCCGAGCTGAGAAGAAAAGCTTTTCAGCAAAGAGTGGCCGCGGCTGTAAACTTACGGGCCAGGCCAAAAGAAATCAAGAAGGGAGACCTCGTTCTCCGAAAGGCCGACTTCGCACCCCGAAGGCCATCCCATGGCGTACTTCGCGCAAACTGGGAAGGACCCTATCTGGTTCTTGCCGAAGTACGAAAAGGTGTGTACAAGCTTGGCGACGCCGAGGGCGTAGAATTGAAGAACAGTTGGCACTCAGACGCCTTGAAAAAATTCTACGCTTAAGGTTGAGCGGAGGAGTTATGTTGTACAGAATGGCCTTGAGAAAAATTCTTAAGTGAACAGAAATTGTGCAAAACAGAGTTCCGCAAAGATGCTCGCCATGATAAAGCGTAGATATGACTTTCCGAAGTGCCTTGAGCCATCACGCTCGGGAAAGATGGAAAACAAAAATCTCGCAGAAGTACTCCCCATAGCCAGCGCAGAGATAATTTTTTGAACTCCCTTGAGCGAACATGCTCGGGAAAATGGGAAGTGAAAAATCTCGCGAAAGGTTTTCCGAAGTCCCTTGAGCAAACATGCTCGGGACAATTGGAAAAACAAAAAGTTTGACTGAAGGTCTTGAGCAATCATGTTCGGGGTAAATTGGAAATGCAAAAGCCTGCAAAAAGACTTAGTCAAATTTTTCAGGCCTTCCGGAAAGTCTTTCTAGCAAGCGCACTCGGGACAAAGGAAGGTAAAAAAGTTTCTTTAATCGCAGGTTTTCCGAAGTCACTTGAGCGAACGTGTTCGGGACAATGGAAATGAAGAAACTTGCAAGAAAAGACTTAGCCAAAAAATCGTCATTAAGAGCAAAGCTGCTTTACAGTAAAGAACTGCTCGAAGAAGGATTACAAAATAGAAGGGAAGGAAAAGGGGCCCTAAAATAGCCTAAGGGTTCGCGGCGTCCCGAGAGCCACTCGTTTGCCCGCCCTTTTCCACCACCTTCGGCGCTGGAATTGAAGGAGGAAGTTTCAGATGTTCGACCTTGGACCATTTCCACCAAGGTCCCCCAGAAATGTTTAGACCCTCTAGAAAAGAGAGGTCCAGATCTGGGAACCTCTGGAGAACCTGGTGCCGAGCAAGGCAGAAGCCGTCCTGGAACACGACCTTGTTCATTTGATCAGACTTGTTCTTCTCAAGCTCGAGGTCGTCAAGCTCGTCCTTCAGGTCCGCGATCTCCTCTTCCAGCGCCTTTATCTGCTCCTCCTCCTTCGGCTCCTTCTTCAATGACTCGACCTCAGCCCGGAGAGTATTATTCTCACACGTCAACGACACTATACGGCTGTGAGAACCAGCCTTGTGCTGGAGAAGATCTTCGTTGGTGGCAAGCATCCCCTTTATTTGGTCACCGAGGTCAGCGATCTTCCTGGAGGAGTCCTTTTGAAGTTCTTCTTTTTCCTTCCGGAACTCCTCCCGAAGGGCAGCTACTTCTTTCTCAGCAGCCTCTTTCAGCTGCTGGTTTTTGGTGACCGACTCCGCGAGTGCGGTCCTCGTCTCATTCATGGTTTGAGTGGCCGAAGTTCGAAAGCAACCTCCCTGGCCACCCGAACTCGGAGGAAGGCGGCGTACCCCATCAGCTGCAAAAAGATTAAACTCAAGGTCAGTAAGAGCCAAACACTTAGGAAAAAATTGAAGGGAAAGAGCTGTGAAGGATATACCTGAGCAGCGTGCTCGGTGATCTTTGTGGCAAGGGTGTTATCCCCCGGATGGGCCGCCGCTATAGCCTTGAAGGAGGCCTCGATGAGCACCCCCTACGAAATTTCCTTAGCCATTTGAGGAACGTCCTCGGAGTACATATTCATGTCCTCTGTGAACGTCCAGAAAGGCTCCTTGGGTATCTTCCCTTGTGGGATTTTGGCATCCCGAAGAGCTCATTTCCGAGCATGTTCGGCCACCCAGCCAGGGGTAGTCAACTCCCCTGCATGGTAAGAATGAGAAGGAGATTAAAAGACAAAGAAGCCAATCCAGAAAAAACAAAGGAAGTACACTTTGTCTGGAAACAAACCTGGCGGAACCTCGACAACAATGTCCTCGGAGTCCTCGGCCTCCTCGGCCGAAATGCCCTTGCCCTTCCACTTGCGCCGCTCCTCGGCAGAAGGTACTTCTACCACTACATCAAGGAGGGCCTGCGACGCGGTAGGACTCTGAGGAGGAACGTCGGTTGAAGGGACCTCGGAAGCGGCAGCCTCAGACGCCGGAATTTCGGCTGTCCCAGGCTCCTCAGCGGTCTCCTCGGGGATTTCTTCTAGAGGAGCCTGGGCAGCTCTCTTTGCCCGTTTCCTCGAAGGCCCCGCGCCAGTAGACTTCCGCCTTCGGGAAGACGCCTTCTTCGTCTGATCGCCCTTCTCCACTTGGCCGGTGAAAATGGACTTGTATTAGGCGGCAGTCGCGTCGCCCATCTCTGAAAAAGGAGAGAAACATCAGCGTAAGTCCGAGGAAAAAAGCAGTAAAGGAGTAAAAGATAACTCACTTTCGGCAAGCGCTTCGAAAGAAATTTCCTCCTTAAGAAGCTTGACCAACCAAGAATCCTTCCCGGCGATGGCAGGAGCTGGCATCTCGAGGTCAGTCTCGTGCTCCTTTACCACCTTTAGCTCCCGAAGGACCTCTTCGGTCATCAACCTCCAGTTGATTGGAAAAGGGTAAAAGGCGCGCGGAATGACCTCGGGATCCCAGTCAGACACAACCCGAATGCGGGCGTCGAAATCCGCGAACAAGGGAGCTAACTCTGGGGTCAGCAGCATCCTCGGATCAGCAACGTCCACATCCAGTGTTCCCTGAGCCCATTTGGTCGGAACGTATGACCAGGCCTCATCCATCTTCATGAAGAAAAACTTCTGTTGCCACCCCCGCCAGCTATCTTTAGTGGCGAAGGTGAACATGAATTTCTTGTTCCCGGATCCCCGAGGTAGCATGAAATAGAAGCCACCCTTCGGGACCACAGAGAGCTTGTAATACTGCATAAAGATTCTGAAATTGGGTTCTATCCCGAAGACGCCACACATGCAGAGGTAGGCGTTAAAATAGTAGAACGAGTTCGGGGGAAGCTGGTTCACAGCAATGCCATGAAATTTGCAGAACTCGCACACCATCTTCGGGGGAGGATACCGAAGACCGGCCTTCAGTTGGGCTCGGAAGACGGTAACCTTCTTACTGTGGTTTGAAAAAGCATAATGGCTAGAACGAGGCTGCCTAGTACTGGCGTAAGAGGGAAGAAAGAATTTTTTCTTCCACCTCTCTAACTTTTCAGGGGTGGTGCAACAAGGGTGGGCTAAAAGAGGCTGCCAGCTCTCAGGAATGGGCATTTTCGACATGAAAATGAGTTTAAAAATGGAAGAAAATAGTTTCCAGAGAAAAACCCAAAAGAACACAAGGATCAAAGCGCTCTGAAAAACAAAAACCCACCGAAAGATTTGCCAAAATCTAAGGACGCCGTCGTGAAAGCTGGCTGGAAAAAAGCTCTGATTAAGGTAGCTCCGCCACAGAAAGCAAGAAAGTGCAAGAACAGGGGCAAAGCAGAGAGAGGAGCAGAAGAGGAAGCAAAAGGAACTTATGATGGAGTGGGCTATTTATAAGCCAGAGGTGGGTAACCGAAACATCGTCATAAGTAGCCTTTGGAGGCGAACCATCGCCGTAACTGCTCTCTGCACCTGAGAAGGCGCGCCCTCTGTAACCGACGCGACTCTCCTCCAATGGCAAAGCGCAACGTGTCAACCGCTGCGCGAAAATGGGGGACACGTCCTCCAAACGTCCCTTGAAAGCTAGGACACGTCTTCTGACATCCCTGGAAAACTGGGACGCGCCGCTCAGACTAACACGCTTGGCCAAACAGACCTGCAGAAACAAAGAGCAGGCCACCTCGAGGACGCCAAGAAACAGGCTATGGCCGAACAGCTCATGACCTTCGGGCAAAAGGTGTATCTTCGGCACAGGCTCCGCCTCGAAGACACCAAAGAACAGGCCAAGGCCGAAGAGCCCATGATCTTCGGGCAAAAGGCGCATCCTCGGAACAGGTTAAGCTTCCAAAGAAATTCCCATACACAACCTCGGAAAGAGATGCAAAACCGAAGTCTTCACTTCGGCTTTCCAAAGGGGGGCATGTGATAGCCAAACGTTGTCGCCTCTATCTGGCCGAACTCCCTGCCACAATGATGGCCAGAAGAAGCTGGCGCTACCCGAGAAAAGGTGCGATCAGGCACCTCGGGAGATAGCCGAAGAGCTCCGAGCCCGGCACGTCAGGAAACCCCGAGGACACTACTCGCCCCCCCAAGGTTGTGAACAGATCGCCTTCGGAAAAGCGGCACCAGACAGCGAGCCGAACATGATATCCCCGAAGGCGGAACTCCCTGAAACTGGGAACCCTCGAACTGAGGGCTTGTTTCCCGAAGAGGCTCTGTCCGAACTAAAGGATGACCTCACCCAGGTGTTGGGTTTCGGGAGCCAAACAGCACAGCGGAATTTAACCGAAACCCTCCAGGATCCAAGTGAAACGGGGTAAACCGGGTGTTCGAAAATTTCATACCTAATTTTCGGTTGAGATCTCTCAGTCAACTGTAGAGTCGAATCACAAAACCTGAACAGTTGACGTGTTCAGGCTCTCTATGGTATCCACACGAGCCTCTCGGGATCACCACGCTTCCACCACGTCCCGGCAGATGCGTTTCTCTTGCGCTCGCAGTGCTAGCTTGCGTCCTCCAAGGAAAAGCAAGAGAAGAGTGCGGCTGTCCTTTTGGGAGGCTAGGGCAAGGAGACCTGCGAATTTCTCACTTAAAAGTTGTATTTATAGTGAGACTCAACTTCCAGGCCTAATGGGTTTCAAAGCCCTAATCCAATTAGGATTTAATTTCGGGCTTAATAATGGCTCAACTCCTTGGCCCATTATTAATACGAAATTAAAGTGAAACCCTAACCCAAATAATTAGCCCATGCACTCTAATGATCCAAATAGCTCTACGTGTGCGACCCAATAGGCTCTTGCCATGTTGGCAATGATCATAAATCACATTTATGATCATAAGCAATGAGCGGTGTCTAGCAACACATCATTGCTACCCAAGTGACAAGATTGTCGGTGAATCGACTAAACCTTTATGATCATCACCGATATATCCCATTGTCCCTTTGTCCAAGATATCAAGACTAAGCACGAGACATGGAATGTGTCACTCTCGTATAGCCCAATCTTTGGTTTCTTGATTACCGAGTAGACCAACTTAAACTGACGACATTGATATCATATATCAACTCATCGGAGCATGGCCATGCATTTTCTAAGTCTCACTCTATCAAGGGGCCCAAAGATATCACTCCCGTTACATAGGAGGGATAAATCCCATCTTGATCATACAAATCCCTCCGCATGATATGTGACATACCCAATGACCTCCTTCAAGTTCACTCAGTTACGAGCAACAAAGGAAAGTATCAAAGTATGTGACTCACATGTAGGGAACCTTGCTGATCTTAGGTCGAAGGACTACATATACCATGATCACTATGAGAATCACTTATGACACTCATATAACGATCCATGAAGTGTTCTCATGGTGGGTCGGTCCAGTACACAAGTTCTCCAACTTGTACCCACATGTAGACTACATATCTCATATTAGTCTCCACATATGCTAGTCATTATGTATTATTGCAACCCGCTCCACAATAATACTAGACTAGGGACGTTTAAGAATATCATTATTCTAGGGTTACAATTATGTTTATTACGTTACGCAGAAACAAAACAACAAACATAATTGCTGGATTAATGCCTCAATAAAATATCATGACTCAATGTGCAAAAATACAATCATCTCATGATTGGCTTTTTGGGCACAATACTAACACCAGGGACCTCGGGAGTACGGCAGGAGCATTTATGGAAGCATTTAAGGAAGCCTCTAACACATCCTTTCACAGACGTCATAAAGCCGCCTGAATAGGCGCTCTGACACACGGACGCCATCAGAATCACATCATGGCCCATCTCAGCACGTGGCTCAAGGCAACCTGCTACCAGCTATCTATCCCCTATGCCCAGAAATTCAGGAACATCCGACCGAACACGTGTCGCGATCTGAACGGGCTAGGCACTCCTATAAATACCAGGAATTAATACTTGGCAGGAGGCTGGTTGGTTGGTAAAACACTGCTCCCACACTCTGAGAAAACTACCAGGCAAGACTCTTCGGCCCTTTGTGCTATTTCCTCTACCTTTTCTCAGCCACCACTGACTTGGGCGTCGGAGGCTCCCCCCCGGAAAAACACTCCGGGGGCCTCCTAACCCTTTGTTTCTGAGCTTTCAGGCACTCTCCTTTGGGCTATCCATTCCATCAGACGTTCTTCCTCCCAGAAGTCTCTCCACCAGTCACCATGACTATAAACGGTGAGGCCCCTGGCCATCAATCACTATGGTGAGAATTACACAATAAAATGGTTTTTAGCCATTATGACACACTTGTAATTCTCCCATTTTTGTGAGGTGGTAACAGCTGTTGAGCTTACACTTATTTTCTTCACCTCTGGCCTTCAACACCTTAGTATACTTTCTGCTTAACACATCAACTACTATATTAGCTTTGCTTGATGTGTACTCAATGGTACAATCAAAGTCTTTAAGATATTCCAGCCACCTCCGTTGCTTCTTATTCAAGTCTTTATGTATGAAAGGTACTTCAAGCTTTTCTGATCAATAAAGAATTAAAACTTGTTTCTTAGCAAATAATGCCTCCACTACTTAAGAGCAAAGGCCACAACTATTGTAAGGTTTTAGGAGCCAAACAAGTATAGCAGAAAGTAACCAAAACCCTCCAAGATCCAAGTAAAATGGAGTAAATTGGGTGTGCAAAATTTTTACCTAGTTGGCTAAGATCTTTCACCCAATTATTGAGCCGAATCACAAAGACTTAAGCAGTTGACATGTTCAAAATCTCTATAGTATCAACACGAACCTCTCGGATCACCATGCCTCCACCAAGTCCTAGTAGATGTGTTCCTCTTGCACCCATAATGCTAGCTTAGGAAAGGCAAGAGAAAAGTGTGGCTTGAACATTTTAGAACCCTTCTGTTTTTGTCCTTCTCGGGAGGCTAAGGTTAGGGTATGAAAATTCTTACTATATGATCTATATATAGTGAGACTTAACTCCCTAGCCTAATGGGTTTCAAAACTCTAATCCAATTAGGTTTAATTTTGGGCTTAATAATGGCTCAAACTTTGAACCAATTGTTAATCCAAAATTATCATGAAACCAAAATAAAAAAATTTAGCCCATGCACTTAAATAATCCAATTGGCTCTAAGTGTGCAACCGTATAGGCTAATACCATGTTGCAATGATTTTAAATCACATTTATGATAAAAAAATATGAGCGATGTCTAGCAACACATCATTGCCTCCCAAGTGACAAGATTGTCGATGATTCGACTAAACCTCTATGATCATTTTTCGTATATCTCATTGTCTCTTTGTCCAAGATATAAGGACTAAGTGCGAGACATAGAATCTGTCACTCTCATCTGGCCTAATCTATGGTTTCTTGATTCTTGAGTAGACTAACTTAAACTGATGATGTTGATATCGTATATCAACTCATCTGAGCATGGCCATACATTTTCTTAGTCTTACTCTATCAAAGGGCCCAAAGATATCACTCCAATATATAGGACAAAGAAATTCCATCTCGACCACACAAATCCCTTCGCATGACATGTGACTTAGCGAATGACTATTTGTATGTTCACTCAGTTATGAGCAACATACAGTAGTATCAAAGTATGCGACTCACATGTAGGGAACCTTTGATGATTTCAGGTCAAAGGACTACACACACCTTGATCACTATGAGAAACACTTATAGCACTCACAGAATGATCCATGTAGCATTCTCTTGATGGGTTTAAGTACCACTACAACAAAAGTGGTCTAGGTATGGTTTAAGTACTCTCTACATAAAACCCATAACAAAAGTAGGAGCATTTGTAAGGCCAAATGGCTTTACTGTGTATTGAAAATGATCATGCTGATGGCCGTCGGCATCATTGTTGTACGACATAGTAAGCCTGGAAGAGACTTCCGGTGAGGAGGACATCTGAAGTAGAGAGTCCCGAGGAGAGAACGCCTGCAACACCTAAAGAACAAGAGTTAGGAGGTCCCCGGAGTGTTTTTTTGGGGGAGGAACCACCAACGCCCAAGTTAGTATTTGGCCAAATGAAGAGTGATAAGTAGAGAGTAGAGAGTAGAGAGTTCCCCCTTTACTAAGAGCCTTACCCCAAGTATTTATAGGAGGGTATTAGGAGAGGGTCGTTCAGCTCAGCCTATTCAAATCAGTGACACGTGTACGGTTGGATGCGGTCCGAACCGTCGGGAGTGGGGACCTCTAGCCGTCCATAGGCCGTTTTGGGCAGTTGTTAGGATTGCGGGAGGTCGGTGTGTTAGAGGATGTACAAGGGTGGCGTGTCAGAGCGAGGGCTGCGTGTCAGAGGCTCCTTAACCATTTCTGTCGTGTTCCTGAGATCCCTTGAGTGAAAGAGACCTCTTGGAGATAGGAAGGCTCCTCGCCGAGGTTGCTCTAGTTAGTTGCGAGTTCTTTCAGCACTGATACTCTCCCTTGGAGGAGTTTTACCCTGTTTAAGACAGGGGGTCATCCTTTCCCGAGGGTGGTGATACTCCATACTCCCGAGGTCAATACTATCACTCCCCAAGGGTGATGGGGGGACTACCAAGGTCGTGGAGTCAGGGTGCAGAGCCCTGCTTTCCCGAGATTGTCACTCTCATTAATTGAGGGTGGTGCCCGCCTTTGCCGAGGGTGACACTCCGCCAAGGTTTTGGTCCTTCGCAGGGCAATAGCGCTTCGGCTATCACATGCCCCCCTCGAAAGGCCGAAGTGAAACCTTCGGCTATTCGAGCAGATTATGAGAGTCTTTGGGAAGGAGATGGCTTAGCTCAGTCGTAATGACTAAATTTGTAACCGAGGTTATGTTCTTCGCAGGGATTTCTGGCAATTATAAGGTGCGTCTGTTTTACTGAAGCAGCTCTTTTGGTACCCAAGTGGTTTTCTGAATATCCATCGTTCCTGGAGTTATTTCGTCAGCCCGAGGTAGATAGCCTCTTTCTTTGAGCCTATGCCGTCTGTTAGTAAGTCAGAGAGTTGTTACGTCTTCTAATCAGACAGATGCGTCCCTTCCGATAACCTTGCCTAGGCCTCCATGCTGTCAGGAGGTGTGCCCTTGTTTCCCGTGCTGGGTGACATGTGTCATGCAGCGATTGGGGGACAGTTGCGTCGGTTACATCAATTGCGTCGCTTCGCCTTCGAGTGGAAGTTAGGGCGACGATTCGCCTTCAGGGGATAATTGTCGCAATGATTCGCCTACCCCCTTTTGTTAGGCACCTCCTGAGTTCTTGGCTTAGGCCAAGGAATATCAAGGAAAACCAAGGAAAATGAGAGAAAACAGAAAGGGGAAGTAAGAGAAGCTCCGGAGACTAGTACAGTGACTTATGTGCAAAACTAGAGACTTTCAGGACTTAATTGCACATACAAAATGTACTATGGGAAAGCTGACAGAAAACAGAGAAAGGGGACTAAATTGTGCACTAAGTTAAGTGGTACAAGTGAAACCACAAGGTTTAGGATGGTATTGTTGGCCATGCAAAATTCTATGATGGCTAGTGCAAGACTAGACCATTTGTGGGAGACAACAATGATTACTAGTCAAAATCTTGTCTACCACTAGTGTACTATTCACTAGTTACTAGTTAAGCTAACTAGTCCTTATTTAGTTACATGGCCGGTTTTACAAGGGAGATTTTGTGGCCTTGGTACTTGTGTTGCTTTGTGCTTGGCATTATGAGCCAAGATATGACTTGAGTGTCCATTTTAACACAAGTTTAAGTGGTGACTTTGAGTATTTGTGGAGTTAAGGGCTACATTACATCATGCAAAATTATGAAAGGCAAAGTTAGCATTTTAGCTAACAAAAACAATGGTTAATTCGGCTGAAACCAAGTCCAAAGCCATTTGTTAGTTTCGGGCTTCCTTTGTTCTTCTTTGCCCGAGTGTTCTTGAGAGTTCCTTCATAAATTGATCTTGAATTCCAATGAAACTTGAAGGCTTTAGGGGATTCAAGCTTGGGAAGGAGTGTTTCGGCTCTTGTTTGCTTGGAATCAAAGTTGGAACTTGAAGCTTGAAGAAGAACCGAGCCAACCAAGCTAGGGTTCTTGAGGTAACTTCAATATCTCCTTGAATTCATGGTAGTTCTTCCATGTACAAGGAACCTAAGTACTCAATTGAAGTTATGGTGAGCTAAATGAGCAAGGATTATTTCGGTTTAAGAAGTTATTGTTGGCCGAATGTGTTGGTAGATTTATCTTGGTGTTCTTCTTGATTTCCTTGGAAATTAATCCATGACTAATTGTGTTGTTGCCTAATTATACTTGTGCTAGGCGAAACTTGAGCAAGGAACATGAAGTTGAACAAAAGGAAGTTTGGCCGAGAGTTACGCTTAGAGGCATTGTGGTTGAAGGGCACTTGGACATTTGAAGTTGGCTTGAGACCGAGAGCTATTGAGGTAGGGTTCACTGGCACATGACTTTGCTTGGTAATATACACCATGATTCAAGTGTCTAGAGTGGCTAAGTGATGGTTAAAACTTGCCAAATGACCTTAGTTGCTTGATGGGCATAATGCTTATACTTGGTTGTTTTGTTGATTAGCTAATTAACTATGGTACATGTACTAGAAATGCAAGTAAATGTGGCCTATTTGCTTGGCATTTTGGGAGCTCCAAATGGAAATGATATATTGGTAAGATTTGTGTGCAAGAATTGCACATGGGTACATGCATGGCTTATATGGCCGAGAGCAACAATGTGGAGTGTGTGTGTGTGTACTTGTGTGCTTTGGTGATTTCTTGTGCACGCTAACCACATTTGAGGATTAATTGTTATGATAATATATTTTGGATATGGATATGCTTGGTTTTCTTGTGTTTGTGTCTGTTTTGCAGGTTGAGCTAACCAATTGGAGGTTAAGCTTTGAGTGAACACTCAGCTTAACTAAATAGACTCTTTTTAGAGTTGGTTATATATAAGTGAATCCTACTGAGTTATACTCACTGCGCATCCTTTATTTTTCAGGCAAGGATATTCCGCCTGAGTAGTGCTAAGCTGCCTTGTGTGTGTGCTTAGTGTTTATTTGCTTAGTTACCAAGGTATGTGCCAATGTGTGCTTGGCGTAGCATTTTGGTTTCATTATAAGTCTTATTTACCTATGGTTGGCCGAGACTTATGTTGTAAGTTTGCAGGCTGTAGAGTGGGAACTGTCTAGGAAAGCATGGATACTTGGACTTTAGCTCTGATTGTGGTATTCACCTTTATGACCATGAATATGGCCATAGGTCTAGTGCTGCAGTGTGTACTTCTCTATGGGATTTTGAAGGTTTTGTTTGACCATTAGGAGTATGGTCTTGGTATATAAGAACTTGGCATGAATACTTTTCGTTTCATGGCATGTGTAGCCATGTTATGGTTGCTAGGTAGACTACCCTTTTTGTGTTAATATGTGTAGTCTTTAACACCTAGACTTGTGATGCTTTATGGGTTTTGTATGCCAAGTTATGTATGGATTATGGATGGCATTATGCTTGCTTATGTATGCTGGATATTATGGGCCAAGGTTTGGCACCTTTATGTGAATAGTATGGGCTTTGCATTAGGAAAATGTTGTACACAATTATATGTACCTTAGTTGGCCGAGAGCACCATGCTTATTTTACTTGTGGTTTTCAGAAATCTAAACCAACCTTGTGGCCTTCTTGGTTGCCATATAGTTAGTACACTTGATGCACACCATGTATGCACTTAAATTGCATTTAAGTGTTGCCTTGCTTGTTATGCAAGTTATTATTTGAAACCTTGCTTGTTGTGCAAGTTAGGGGTTTTGGGCCTTGCCCATGCTGCAAGTTGTTAATGGACCTTTGTTAACGCCACCTGAGCCACCTCCCAGGCCTCTTAACTTAAGAAAATAAGACTTAAAAGTTGCCTTTGATTGCTAGGCCGAGAGCTAGGAACCTAGTTATGAAGTTGGGTTTGTGAGCTAGTTTAGGAACTCTTAGGCCAGGGCCTGAGTGAGGTGTGACACCTTCGGCCTATATAAACCCCCTTCCTCCCTAGAGCTCTCATTTGCTTTCCTTTGCTCCAGTTTTTCCTTTCACTCGCTCTCAAGCTGTTCTCTCTTTTCTACGGTGATGTAAGCGATAGAGCATTTTTTCGGCAATCTTTCACGACGGCGTCCACCATCCCTGATTTTGGTAAGAGCTTCGGTGGGTTTTCCTTCCCTAGTTTCCTCAGTTTCCTTCATTTTTATTCCTTCTGGCATCCAGGGTCATTTTTCTCTTTGCCGAGGTCTCCTAGCTTCCTTTTCCGAAGTCACTTCTTTTGACCAAATATGTATTCCCCTGTTTTGCTTATGTTTGTTGAACCTATTCTCGAGAGCTGGGTTTCCCTTATGTCTCATTTGAGTTGTACTACTCCAAACAAATTAGCGAAGTGGATATCAAAATTTTTTCGTCCTTCTTACTCCGTACTTCACATCTAGCCGAATGTGAAGGTTCCCTTGAGTCTGTCTTCCAGGGATGGCATTATATGAAGAGGGGACGTCAATGACTATGAATCTGGTTATGACTAAGGCGAATAGCTCTCGATTGTTCTGAGCATAAATTCCTCTTAACATCAGGGGTAGATCAATCCACCCTAGGACAGGGAGTTCGGAAGGGCCTACCCCGAAGGTGGGAGATGTGACCGGTTGGAGGTCAGCTTTGCCGATGCCTAATCTTGGCAACAGGTGGGAGAATAGAACATCAGTGTTGGATCCATCATCTAGGAGCACCCTTTTCACGTCCCAACTCCTAATTCTTGCCACAATGAGGAGTGGGTCATTGTGTGGGAAAACTATGGTAGGCCCGTCCTTTCGAACAAGTTTGTTCGACGGGTTACCGAATTCCATTACCACGATCTCCCTGGCTTTCATCTTTCTCCCCGCCGAAGCTAATCTGGTGGTGATTGTCTAGATTACCCCAGCCGAAGGTGGCGGATGTCTTTTGGGAGTTCTGTTCCTATGCCTGTTGGAATCGTAGTCCTCATTAACTCCTTTCTCTTCGTCTTCCCTCCTCCCTTTTGGGGAGGGCATTCGCAGGTAGCGCTGAAGTTGGCCTTGCTTTATCAAAGACTCGATGTACTTCCTTAACTAGAAGCAATCTTCAGTATCAAGCCCATGATCACGATGGAACTGGCAAAATTTCTTCATATTCTTCTTGTTGTTCGAAGTCATGCCCTTCGGGCGTTGGATCGGGTTTCCTTGCCTTTCCATGGCGAGCAATATGTTTCCTCGGGAGGTGTTCAGGGGAGTAAATGACATGGGTATTTTCCCCTTCCGCTTCCGAGTTCTTTCCCCACTCTCGGTTAGATAGCAGGTTTGGTGACTTTGGTTTTTGGGAGGATGGTGATTAGACTTTGGTCCTCCTATTCTTAGCTCTTCGGCTGTCATGTGCTGCTCGGTTCTTCGGTAGAACTCGCTGAGGGTGTCTGGAGGGTCTTTTGAGAACTCATAAAAAAGCTGCGAGTCTCATCGAAGTCCTCGTATCATGGTCAGGGTACGTATTTCGAGGTGGAAGTTTGGCACTCTTAGGGCCTCTTGATTGAACCTTTCGACATAGTCACGGATTGTTTCACCATTCCTTTGCTCCAAGTCAAACATCTAAATGGGCATCTTTGCTGTCGGCTTGCTACCAATGAATTGTTGCATAAAAGCTGTCGACAGCTCTTGGAAACTCATCATAGTCCCTGGGGTGAGGGAGTTGTACCACGCGGTTTCCGGGCCGGAGAAGGTGACCTCAAAAAACTTACAAAGGGTAATGTCATCAGCACCATGCAGTACCATGCTATGCCTATACTTGGTCAGGTAGGCTTGGGGATCACTTCGCCCATCATAGGTTTCCAAACAAGGCACCCGAAAGTCGTTTGGCATAGGTGCCTCAACTATTGCTCGGATAAACAGGGACTCGTCCCTGGTGAAGGTTTTTGACAACCTAGACCAGACAGGCTTCCGAGCCACTTGTTTTTCCACCCTTTCCAATCTCTTCAGGATTTTTTCCATGATGACGGTAGTCCTGGGTTCTTCTTGCTGTTGGGAAGCCTGAAGTAGCGGAGAGCAACTCCTCCTTTTAGGGGCGTAACTTCGGCGGTAGGGGGATTTTGATCTTTCTTCGGGTGATGAACTTTGCCGGCGGGAAGTCCTGGGCCCTTTAGACCCTGTTTCCTCGGTACACCAGAATTTGGGGGGTATGTCATCCGTCGAGGACTCATCATGCCGGTCCCCGCTCGCCAAACTCCGGTGAGTAGACTTCGGGCTTTTCTCTCGACGAGGTGCTGGTGAAGGAGGCCTTCGGCCCGAATGCGGTTGTGGCCATCTTTGGTCCAGTTGCCTGGTCATTTCAGCCACAATAGAGCAATGAAAATCATGTAGGAAGCTCATCATGATCGTTAGAGGACGTTCTTCGTTAGGCAAGGGAGTCCTCGCGGCGGGTTGTTCGGTCGCCCGTTGAGTTTCCGGCGCAGACGAAGACTTCGGGAGTCCCTTGTCTTTAGAATGCCAGGTCTCAACGACGGCCACCTGGGAGTGATTTCCCACAGACGGCGCCAAATGATGCCCGCCAACATCATCGTTGTACGATATAGTAAGCTTGGAAGGGACTTCCAGTGAGGAGGACGTCTGAAGGAGAGAATCCCAAGGAAAGAATGCCTGAAACACCTAAATAGCAAGAGTTACGAGGTCCCCGGAGTATTTTTTTGGGGAAGGAACCTTCGATGCCCAAGTTAGTGTTTGGCCAAATTAAGAGTGATAAGTAGAGAGTAGAAGTTCCCCCTTTGCTGAGAGCCTTACCCCAAGTATTTATAGGAGGGCATTAGGAGAGGGCCGTTTAGCTTAGCCTATTTAGATCAGTGACACGTGTTCGGTTGGATGCGGTGTGCACCATAGGGAGTGGGGACCTCTAGCTATCCATAGGCCATTTTGGGCAGATGTTAGGATTGCGGGAGGTCTACGTGTCAGAGGATGTATGAGGGCGGCATGTCAGAGCGAGGGCGGAGTGTCAGAGGCTCCTTAACCTTTTCTGCCATGTTCTCAGGATCCCTTTAGTGAAAGAGACCTCTTCGGGATAGGAAGGCTCATCGCCGAGGTTGCTCAAGTTAGTCGCGAGTTCTTTTGGCACGGATAATCTCCCTTAGAGGTGTTTTCCCCTGCCGAAGATGGGGGATCATCCTTTCTTGAGGTTAGTCAGGTCATTTTACCGAGGGTGGTGATACTCCATACTCCCGAGCTCAGTACTGTCACTCCCCGAGGGTGATTGGGGGACTACCGAGGTCAAGAAGTCAGGGTGCCAAGCCCTGCTTTCCTGAGGTTGTCGCTCTCATTAACTGAGGGCAGCGCCCGCCTTCGCCTAGGGTGACACTCCGCCAAGGTTTTGGTCCTTTGAAGGGCAATAGCGCTTCGGCTATCACATACCTTGTTCTAAAGGTAGTCTTTGGTATATCCTATTCCTTAACTCCTAGCTAGAGGTATCCAAATCTAAGATCAATCTTGGAAAATACCTTTACTATTTTAATTGATCAAACAGATCTCCAATTATAGGAGGATGATACCTATTTTTCACAGTTATTACATTGAGCTTCCTATTGTCAACACATAACCTAAGGGGTCCATCCTTTTTCTTCATAAACATCATTAGTTCTCCCAATCGAGAAACATTTGGCCTAACGAATTCAAGAAGATAATCAAGCTATTTCTTAAGTTCATTCATTTATGTAATGCCCATCCTGTAGGCAGCTATGGACATAGAAGTAGATCCTGTTACCAATTTGATCTCAAATTCAACTTCCCTTAATGGAAGAAGTCCTAGCAAGTTTGAAGGAAAAACTTCAGGATATTCCCTTACTATGGGAATTTTACTTTGTTCATCAACTACCTTGTGTTGATTGAACCCCATACATTGATAATCAGAGACTGTCGAAATCTGCTCCACTACTTTTTGATAGCCTATGGGCTATTACCCTTTACTCCTAAGCTCTAACGAGCATCACCTTCAGAATAGACGGGCATCAGAAGGTCCGCTGTCCTTGACCCCCTGACCTCGGTAATCCATCATCACCCTTGGGGAATAACAGGATGGACCTCTGGAACATGGTGCACTACCACCATCGGTAAGATGACCTGACCAACTTCAGGAGGAGTAGAATCACCATCATCAGCAGGGGAAAACATCCTCCGAAGGGGATCGTCTGTGCCGGGGGGCCTTCCGAGTGACTGGAGCAACCTCGGCTAAAAGCTCTCATATCCCGAATAGGTCTCTTTCACCGAAGAAGTCTTGTGAACACAAAAAAAATGGTTAAAGAGCCCCTGACACAGAGACCTCATACACGCCCCTAACACACAGGCCTCCCACGGCCCTAACTTCTGGCTAGAACGGCCTATGGCCAGCTGGAGATCCCCATCTGAGCGGGCTGTATCTGGCAGAACACATGTCATGATCTGAGCGGGCTGTGTCAAGCGGAATTCTCCCAATGTCCTCCTATAAATACTTGGGAAAACTACCTTGGTAAGGACACAGGCGGAACTCTTAGGAGAACTCTACCCACTCTTTTAGTCTCCACTCTCTACTCCTTACTTGCCAAATACTGACTTGGGCGTCGGATGCTCCTTCCCCGGAAACACATTTCGGGGAGCTCCTAACCCTTGTTCTTTTGAGCATTTTAGGTACTCTCATTCTGGAAGTCTCTCCTTTAGATATCCTCCACACAGGACGTCCCTATTTCAGGCCGCTATGTCGTACAATGAAGATGCCGATGGGCATCATTTGGCACTGTCTATGGGAACCCACCCTCAGGTAGCCGTCGTTGAGACTCGGCGTTCTAAGGATAAAGGACTCCCAAAGTCCCCATCCATGCTGGAGAATCAACTGGCAACTAAGCAACCCACCAAAGGGAGTTCTTTGGCTCAGGATGAACATCCTCTAACGATAACGATGAGCTTCCTACGTGATTGTTAGCGCTCTGTTGTACCTGAAATGACGCAACAGTTGGACTAGAAGTGGTATCAACCACATTTGGGCCGAACGGCGTCCTCACCAACTCCCCATCGGGGAGAAAAGTCCGAAGTCCATTCACCAGAGCTCAGGGAGTGGCAACTTCTACGGTGAGTCCTCAACGGATGACGTACCCCCCAGAGGCCGGTGTACCGGAGAAATGGGGTCAAAAAGAGTCAAAACTTCCCGCCGGCGGAGTTCATCGCCGGAAGAGAGATCACAATCCCCCTGTTGGTGAAGTCATTCCCCAAAAAGGAGGTGTCGTTCTCCATTGTCGGAGGCCTCCAGGCAGCGAGAAGAGCCCAGCACCACCATCCTCATGGAAAAGATTCTAGAGAGATTGGAGAAAGTGGAATGGCAGATGGCTTGGAAGCCTGTCTGGTCAAGGTTTTCGGAAACCTTCATTAGAGAAAAGTCACCCTTCATCTGAGCGATAGTTGAGGCACCTAGGCTAAGCGACTTTTGGGTGCCATGCTTGGAGACGTACGATGGATGTAGTGACCCCCAAGCCCACCTCACAAAGTACAGAGACAGCATGGTGCTGCACGATGCTGATGATGGCACCCTTTGTAAATGCTTTAACGTCACTCTCTCAATGCCGGTGACTGCCTGGTACAACTGCCTGGCCCCCGGAACCATAATGGGTTTCTAGGGGTTATCCATCGCCTTCACTCAACAGTTCATCGGGAGCAGGCTGACGGCGAAGATGCCTGTCCATATGTTTGACATAGCCGAAAAGAATGGGGAGACCATTTGAGACTATGTCGAAAGGTTCAATCGAGAGGCTTTAAGCATGGCAGACTTCCGCCCTGAAATTCATATACTCGCAGTTATCAGGCGACTTTGGAGAGACTCTCTGCTTTTCTATGAATTCTCCAAGGATCCCCTAGACACCCTGGGAGAATTTTACCGAAGGGCCGAGTAGCACATGACAGCCGAAGAGCTGAGAATGGGGGGACCGAAGTTGGATCATCGTCAGTCCGAAGGTCAGAGTTACCAACCTCGGTATTCAGCTGAGGGCAGAGGAAGACCCTGGAAGCAGGGTGGGAAAAAACCCATGTCATTCACTCTGCTGAACAACTCCAGAACAAACATACTACTGGCCATGGAAAGCCAAGGCAATCCAATCCAACGCCCGAAGGCCATGACTTCGGAAAACAAGAAAAATATGAAGAAATTCTACCAGTTCCATCAATACAATGGGCATGACACAGAGGATTGCTTCCAACTGAGGGAGTACATCGAGTTTCTAATAAAGCACGGCCAATTCGGTGCTACCTACAGATGCCCTCCCCGAAAGGGAGGAGTGATGAGGAGGGGAAAGGAGATGATGATGACTATGATTCCGACATACGTCAAAATCGAAGTCCTGAGAGGCATCCACCACCACTGGCAGGAGTAATCCAGACGATTACCACTAGGATACCATCAGCTAAAAGGAAGAGAAATATACGGGAAATCTCAGTGATGGAGTTCGGTCACCAGTCGAACAAGCTTGTTCGGAAGGATGGATCCACCGTGATGTTCCCTCATGATGACCCACTCCTAATCATGGCAAGGATAGGGAGTTGGGATGTTAAGAGAGTACTTCTCGATGATGGTTCCAACACCGATGTCTTATTCTCCCATTTGCTGCTAAGTTTAGGTATCATAAAAGGCGATCTGAAGCCTGTCACTAAGATGCTTAATGAGCTGTTCAAGCTAGGGTTAGCTCAATGTGCTCAAATCCTATCTTAAAAGGATCATGGTGCACCAAGAATTCCAACAAACTCCCACTCGCACTAAGATGCTTTTAAGCTTGTAGCTCCCACTCAAAACAAACTCCTTAATCCTAATAGCCGAAATAATCCAAACACTTGTACATATATAGAGTTGTGGGTGCGACCTTAGGCACACACACTAAGTCTTTTCCATTGAGGTTGTTAGACTCTCAATAGAAGATTGTCATCTCCTCATAGTTTGAACTTCTTCAAACTTTCCTTTGAACACATCAAATTCAAGTGTGTTGCTTAAACACATCAAGCTTGCTTGAACACATCAAGTTATGCCTTCCAGACCCCAGACATATGATACACTTCTTAATCATAATCAGTCTCTTTCTTAGAATTTCAACTCCTTGAAATCCATGATTGTATTAAGCATTGAGTACTCATTTCAATCACTTGTCATTCAATCTAGCATACTACTCACAGTAATATGTGGGCCTAAGATTGAATTTAGTGAACGTGTATCATCTTAATGTCTTTCCTTTTAGCTTCAACTACTTAGGTCAATGAGTTAACATGATTACCCAAAAGGAGGATACTCCAGTCTCATTTCTCTAAGACCTTCGACAACCAATCAAAGTAATCATAATTAACTCAACTTCCTAATAGCAAGCCATAGTCACTAAGAGTCTGAATCGAAGAATCTCACGCTAAGCAAGAATAGAGACAACTTGCTTAAATTCTTCTCTGGTCGTATTTCATGGTCATGGAACACTTGGAACCACATCCATTAAAGTTCCATAATACACTTCTAAGGTGTTTTACTTATGTCACTCCCACTTGGAGTGATATCCATTCCAATTGAGGAGTGTGTCATTTCTCCCTCTTAAAACACCATGAAGTGTACTCCTCTTAACATATAAAAGGAGGACATGTCAATAACCATGAAATTTCTCCATGTAGGCCTTAGCTTACATCTAACATAGGCTAGGATGTATGAATGGGCATACAAACAAAATGCACCAAAGCATTGAATCTTGATTGCTCATAATCAAGGTGACCAAAGCTAAAGTGTCATGTGTTGGAGCATGACTCCCACTTAAATGTATCATTCTCTTAAGTTTCATTTAAGTCTTTAGCCAGTCTCATCCTTAATCTTACACAAAGATCAAGGGCGAATGACTTGTGTGAGAAAGTCACCCTCTGCCTATGTTTGACATGTTCATTTGTTCGTTATGTTTCAAAAAATTGAACTGAGTATTTCATAAAATAATCGGTATTATTTCAAAGAAATACATAACTTGTGTGACACCAAAGAGGTGAAGTACATCCAACATTTACATTCTTCTTAGACCTATTATTCTAACATATCGAGCAAATACAAGTGGTGGCAATGGCTTAGTGAGAGGATCTCTGCCACCATCAGGTCTGTAGAAATGTACTCAATCCTAACTTCACCCTCTTCAATTGCATCCCGCAAAAAATTATATTTCATGCTAATGTGCTTGGTCTTCCCATGGTATTTGGGGTCCTTGGTATAAGCCATGGCCGCCATACTATCACTGTAGATAGTAATAGGTTTCTCAATAGAAACCCTGGACTCCAAATTTTTAAGGAAATAAGCTAGCCAAAGGGCTTCTTGTACAACTGAGGCACATGAAACAAATTCAGCCTCCATTGTGGAAAATGCTGTACAAGTTTGCTTCTTACTACACCAAGTAGTAGCCCCACCATTTAGCATGAAAATAAAACCAGATGTAGACTTGCAAGAGTCTCTATCTCCTCCCCAATAAGCATCAGAATAGCCACGTAAACCAAGGTCTTTACCTTGGTAACAAAGCTAATAATCCTTAGTAACCTTGAGGTACCTTAGGATCCTCTTGACACTCTTCCAATGCTCCAGAACAGGGTTGGAAAAATATCTTGCTAGAAGTCCAACCGCTTGGCTGATGTCTGGCCTTGTACATAACATGGCATACATCAAGCTACCAATGGCACTTAGGTAGGGGACCTGAGCCATCTCTTCCTTCTCCTTTCGAGTCTTAGGACACAAGTCCTCTCCAATCTTGCAACCATATGTAAGAGGTGTACTCATGGGCTTTGCGTTTGTTAAGTTGAACCTTGCAAGAATCTTATCAATATAAGGTTCTTGAGAAAGGGCCAACAGCCTTGCCTTTCTATCCCTCAGGATTTTAACCCCTAGGATAAAAGCAGCCTCCCCCATGTCCTTCATGTCAAAGGTGGAAGATAACCATCCCTTGATGGTACTTAACAACGCAAGCCCATTACTTGCAATCAGTATATCATCTACATATAGAGTCAATACTGCAAAACTAGACCCATAAGAGTATAAGTACACACAATGGTCTTCATGCATCATCACAAAGCCATAGCTTGTGATTGCATGGTCAAACTTCAAGTACCACTGTCTTGAAGCTTGCTTAAGACCATAGATAGACTTCTTTAGTCTACATACCTTGTCCTCTTGACCCTTTTGGACAAACCCCTCAGGTTGTCTCATATATATTTCCTCACTCAAATCACCATTGAGAAAGGCGGTCTTTACATCTGTTTGATGTAACTCTAGGTCTAGATTTGCCACGATGGCAAGTAATATCCAGATGGAAGTGAATTTTACAACAGGAGAGAAGGTGTCTTTGAAATCAACACCCTCCTTCTGTGTAAAACCCTTGGCCACAAAATGGGCCTTGTATCTTTCAATACTTCCATCAGAGTTCACCTTGATCTTGAGAACCCACTTCTTCCCAATTGCCTTATGGCTTGGAAGAAGATCACTTAGCTCCCAAACCCCATTGAGATGCATTGAATGCAACTCTTCCTTCATTGCATTTAGCCACTCTTCCCTCTATGCACCCTCAAGAGCCTCCTTAATGTTACTTGGCTCATGTATCTCAGATGCAACCAAATTTGCCTTGCTATCCAAGATCCACCATTCTTTAGGTGGTCTAAATTTCTTCATTGATCTTCTCAATGTAGGCTGAGATGGAGGCAACTCATGCTCCATCTCTTGAGGCTCGACATTTTGCTCTTGAGTATCCTCAACTCCCTCTTGAACAAAACCTTCCTCTTGGAGGTCTTGCTCATGTTGGTCCACAACAACAGGTATTTTTGGAGCCATTGCTCCATGTGGTTGAGGTACTCCCTCTAGAGTAGGTGCATGTGTCCCAGGTATCCTTATGACACTTGGTTGATCCTCATCTAGGATCTGGCTTAATGAGGTTAAGTCACCATGCTCACCAACTTTGGGGAACTCATCCTCCACAAAGTTAGCATTCCTTGCATCAAAGATGTTCCCAGTTTTGTGACTTATATCCAAGAATACATAACCCCTAGACTGTTCAGCATAACCAAGGAAGGCACACCTCCTCCCTCTTGGACCCGACTTTCCCAAAGGATGGTCTGTTATGTGAACATAAGCTAAACAACCCCAAAGGCGTAAATAGCTTAGGTTAGGATTTTTTTTCTTCCATAACTCATAGGGAGAAGAGTTCACATTCTTGGTGGGTACTCTGTTAAGGACATGAACTACACACAGCAGTGCATCACTCCAATTAGTGATGTCTAAGTTGGCCTTTTCCATCATGGAACGTGATGCCCGGGGGCTTCATCGTTGGTAGTCATGGTGACTGATGGAGGGACTCATGGAGAGGAAGAACGCCTAGTGGCCATTTTGCCCAAGGGAGAGTACCTGAGGTGCTCAGAAAAAGTGGGTTAGGAGGTCCCCGGGGTGTTTTTCCGGGGAGGAACCTCCGACGCCCAAGTCACTGGTGCTGAGAGAAGGCAGAGGAAATAACACTGAGAGGTTCAGTGAACTCGCCTGGTAGTACTTTCTCAGAGTGAGGAGTCAGGATATTTGCCCGCCCCCTACTAGGGTGTATTCCCTGGTATTTATAAGAGTGCCTAGCCCCTTCAGATCTTGACACGTGTACGGTCAGATGTTCCTGAATTTCTGGGCGTAGGGGGCAAGTAGCCGGTGGCAGGCCCCTTGAGCCTTGGGCCGAGACGGGCCATGATGTGACTTTGATGACGTTGGTGTGTCAGGGAGCCGTTTGAGGTGACTTGTGATGTCTGTGGGCGACATGTCAGAGGCTTCCTTAAATGCTCCTGCCGTACTCCTAAGGTCCCTGGGCGAGGTCATCCTCTGGTACGGATGGTGCCTCTTCGGGAGACATACCCTCAATTCGGGGGTTCCTAGCTTCAGCGAGTTCCACCTTCGGAAAGATCATGTTCGGCCCACAATAGCTGGTTCCTCTTTTCCGAAGGCTATCTGTTGACAACCTTGGGGGGCTAGTATTATCCTCAGGTTTCCTAGCGTGCCGGGCTCGGAGCTCTTTGGTTATCTCCCGAGGTGTATGATCCCACCTTTTCTTTGGTAGCGCCAGTTCCCTTCTGGCCATTCTTGTGGCAGAGAGTTCGGCCAGATAGAAGCGATAGACTTTGGCTATCAAAACGTGCCATGTCCATAAGAGTTCTATTCTTCTTCTCAGACACTCCATTATGTTGGGGTGTCCAAGGAAGAGTGAACTCCCTTTCAATACCCTTCAAGTCACAAAATGCCTTGAATGCATTTGATGTATACTCTCCACCCCTATCTGTCCTCAAGGACCTAACCTTCTTACCTCCTTGGTTCTCAACGAAGTGTACATACTTCTCAAAGCATGCCAAGGCCTCTACCTTGTTTCTTAGTAGGTAGATGTGGGTGAATCGAGTATAATCATCTATGAATGTGATGAAATCCTTAAATCCATATCTGGATTCAACCCTCATTGGCCCACACAGGTCAGAGTGAACTAAACTTAGTGCCTCACTTCTCCTAGTTGCTTTGCCGAAAGGCTTTCTTGTGGCTTTGCCCTCTAGGCATGATTGGCAACTTGGAAGGACAACCTTGGTCAAGGAACCTAGCAAGCCACTCTTGGCTAGCTTGTCCATTCTATCTTGACCAATATGACCTAACCTCTCATGCCATCTTATTTCATTTGTGACTTCTGTCACATAGCAACTAGGACTTGCAACAGAATGGTTAGTTGGCTTCAACTCATAAAGCCCATTCTTAACTGAGCAAGTGCATACTATCTTATTATCCTTAATAATAGACACATTATTATTAAAGAAGTTAAAGCAATAATTGTACTTCAACATAGAACTTATAGAAATCAAATTTCTACAAATGTTTGGTACATACAATACATCTATTAGATACAAATATCCAACATTCATAGGAATCTTACATGTTCCTATGCATTCTACTTCCAGCCTAGCATCATTTCCCACTGAAACATGCTTAGCTCCTTTTGAGAGCTTCCTGTAGGCCACAAACCAGGACCTGTCCCAGGCTATGTGGTATGTTGCTCCCGAGTCTACAATCCACAAAGAATTGCACTCAGTTAGTAATGTACATGACACAACATGTACAAAGGAAGTAGAAGGGTATGTATGTACCTTGGGTGGACCCTTGCAATCTTTTGCAAAGTGTCCTTTATAGCCACAGTTGAAGCACTTCAACTTGCTTATGTCCCGCTTCTTCTTGAACCTTTTCTTGGAAGCAGGACCTTTTCCCTTGCACTTCCCTGGCCTTCATTTGCCACCACTCTTCTTCCATCCCTTCTGGATGGAGGATGAGGCAACATATGCCTTAGAATGGTCCTTGAGGGCCATCACCTCAGCCTCAAGGAGGAGGTGACGAGCAATGTCATCAAATGACATTATTTGAGGGTTATGGCATAAGTTGACCTTCATCAACTGCCATTCCTCATCGGGAAAAGAACGAATTATTGCTTGCACTTGTTGCTCATCAGTGAGCACATGCCCTGCTGTCTTGAGTTGGTGGATCATGCATGATATCTCACACAAGTGAGCACTCATAGAGTGATCAGCACGCTTCACATAATTCTCAGACCTGAGAATCATTGAGCATTGTTTCTCTACAGAAACATCTCCATACTTGGCCTTGACTGAGTCCCATATGGCCTTAGCCCCCTCAAGCATGGAGAATTCCACCATAATCTCATCCACCATAGTAGAGAGGAGAGTGACTCTACACATAGAGTTCTTCTTAAGGAATGACTCATAGGCAGTCCTATCCTGTCCCTCAGCAGGTGGCATGATCTCTTGAGTGAGCACATCAAGAGTATCTTGCTCAGTTAAAATGAATTTGACCTTCTGTTTCCAAATTGAATAGTTTTCACCATCCAATTTGAGGTCACGGTTTAATTTAGCAACTATATTCTTACAAGCGATCTACATTGATGCAATTCACATGATTTAGTTCAATTTACACAACAAGACTCAACAAAGCAACATGTGTATGAAACAACTTCTAACATGCTCATATATGCAAAAGAGATGCATATAGCATTTAATCAGAAATACACAAATATGCCTTCATTGCTTCATACACATATCGTTCATTAGCCTTATCACAATCATACACATATGTATGATCCTAAATCATGCTCACTATATGCAACATATACATGTTCAAAACCAGGCTCTGATACCAATTGAAGATTTTAGGATCTCCTGATAACATACTTTTATGTTATCTACTCATGTATATGCCACATGCATATTTGTTCATTTGAGTTTAGCATGGACATAGACATGCATAATTCTAATTCTTAACATTGCACTTAATATAACATGTTATATAGCATGTCAATTTTACATACAAGTTATGTCAAACAAATCCTAGCATGCTACTAAGAACATACATGTAATAAGTGGAACCTAGCATGCTGCTAAAACAAGAAAGAATGTGCACCTTTCTTCTTGGTTATCTTCGGCAAAAACTTGAGGAGGACTTGATCTTGGAGGAGCACCTTGAGGCTTGAATTGAGATGAAGAAATCTCAATGATTCGCACAATGCTCTCAAGAAGTGTTTAATATTTTGGCCTTTAAAGAAAATAGGAGGAGAACAATTTTCTCTCAAGAAAATGGAGCAAATGGAGTGCAAATTCGTGCTTAAAATGACTGGCCTCTAAAGTCTATTTATAGATGACCAAAAGGCACACCTTTAAACCAAGAAAGGTGTCTTTTAAGCCAAAGAACACTTCCTTTGGCCAAGGGTCATGTATGGTGGCGAAAATACATGTCTTTTAGCCAAGGAACACTTCCTTTGGCCTATAACCACCCCATAACTACCTTATGGCGAAAATACATGTCTTTTAGCCAAGGAACACTTCCTTTGACCTATAACCACCCCATAACTACCTTATGGCTGAATATACATGTCTTTTCACTCAAGGAACACTTCCTTTGGATGAAAGGACATGTTCTTTTAGCCAATAGTCATCTATTTTCATGAAGAGACATACCTTTACATAAAAGATGTGTCTTTTGGTGGTTTTGAGCTAAAAGCAAGGTGAGCTGGCACAAACCTAGCTCACTATGCTACTTATGCACCATTGAGCTCCTCTGAGCTCCAATCAAGCTCCATGAACTAAGGTCTAGTTCCCTGAACTGACCTTGAGCTGGAGTTAGCTACTCTCAGCTGAAGTGAACTGAAGCCCAGCTACATTCAGCTATCAAAAGCTGAAGTGAGCTGACTTGAGCTAACTTGAGCTGAAGTCCTGCTACTTTGAGCTACTTATAGCTGAAGTGAGCTGAAGTCCAGCTACATTCAGCTACCAGAACCTGAAGTGAGCTGACCTGAGCTAACTTGAGCTAAAGTCCAGCTACTTTGAGACACTTATAGCTGAAGTGAGCTAACTTGAGCTAAAGGGAGATACTTTTAGCTGCCTTAGATAGCTGTTCAAGCTAGAGTTAGCTCAATGAGCTCAAATCCTATCTTAAAAGGATCTTAGTGTGCCAAGAATTCCAACAACTCCATTATAAAAGTATATATATCGGTAAAAAGGGTGTAGGACAATTCGTCCAAGAGGTGTGAAAATGGCCGGAGACACGGCAGCACCCGAAGACTACCTTCGGAGCGGATAATCTCAGAAAGATCGCACCGAGCCACTCCAGACAGCACTCGAAGATGTGAAGTTCTACATGATAGTGGAGGAGTACTTCACTGAGTGGGGAAAGGCAGAACTCCTAGCAACCATGCCGGCAAAAGGTGCACAAAAAGTTCATCTGGAAGAACATAGTATTCTGATTTGGCATACCGACGGTGACACCGGCCAGTAATGATTTCCAGTCTTTGGACAGAGGATTTCAAGAATCCGTCACCAACCTCGGAATAAAAAGGCACTTCAGCAAACTAGCTCAGCCCCTGAGCAACAGACAAGCAGAGGTGCCAAAAGAGCTATAAAAGAGGGACTATAGGAGATGCAGAGGGAAAGTGGCCAGGAGAACTTCCTACTGTACCAAGGAGTTATCAGGCAACTCCCCGAGGGACCAAGGGAGAGACACCTTTCTCATTTATCTCCAGTGCAGAAGCCACTATCCATTTGAAGTAGTTCAGCCAGCATACAGATGTTTGATGAAAGAGGACATGACCTTAGGTTGAGAACTAGCCTCGACTTAGTTGTCAAACACTGAGAAACGGCCGAGCTCGAAAGAAGGCCTTTTCGGAAAAAGGTGGCCATAAGTGCAAAACTTGCATGATAAGCCAAAAGGAATAAGGAAAAGGAGACTTCACCCCCGAAGGGCCGAATTAGAACCCTGAAAACCATCCTATACTTCGGCCAAATGGGAAAGGGCCTTATTTGGTCATAAACGATCTGCGAAGGGGAGCATACAAGCTTGGCAACAGCGAAGAAGGAAAACTGCAAGGTACAAGGCACTCAGGCGCCTTAAAGAAATTCTATACTCAGAATTTTTAGACAAGAAATGGTGCAAGCCAAAAATTTGTCTAAGTACAGAAAGTTTTCCCCTATATGAGAATGCTCACCGAAAAAAGTTGAAGTATGGACTCCCGACAGTCTCCTAGTCCTTCCGACGTTGGTTGGTGATAGCCAAAGTGCTATCGCCCTGTCCACCAACTTCGGAGAAAGAGGGAGCCAAACACATGAGGTATCCGACCTCGGAAGCCCCATCGTACCAACCTCGGGAAATTACCATATCGCCTCTCTATCAGAGGACGAATGAACCGACTTCGGAAGAATAAGAACACCCCGAAGAAACAATATCACCTCGAGGAAAGGTCCTTGTTGGTTCCCCCTAAAATATAACGTCGGCTGAAAGGACCTCGGAGGAGCGAGGGGTGCCACGAAGGAGTCTCTGACAAATTCACCCGTACGCACTAGACGTTGACCTCAAATCACTCTGACAAGCCACTGCAGTCTCCACTCTGACACGCTGCGACACACTTCTCGATAAGCCACTGCCAGAGAAAGCCTGCAGGAGGCTGGCCACTCCTCGAGTCAGAGGTACGGGCAACATCCATCCATACACGTGTCACAATCCTATGGGCTCATTTTCTCCTATTTACAGTAGGCGGGCTTCCCCCTTGTTGGGGGGCTCCTGGGGGACTTGCCGGAAAAACGCCTTTGGCGAGATTCTTGCGCTTCTGAGCATATCAGATAAATGCTCCCGGCAAGCCTATTTTGCTCTTTCCAGCACCGGAAGGCTCTCTCGACTACTGCTATCCATCACCGGACGGCCCTGTGTGGTACACTTTAGGAGGTCCTGGTTATTCCCGTCGTGGAGCCACGGCGGGAACTTCTATGATGGCCTGTGGAACCTCCATGATGGCCACGCCACGCTATCATTTGGCGTCGTCTGTGGGAACTTTTCCAGGCAGCCGTGGTTGAAAAACTCAGCGTTATAAAGACAAAGGCTCCCTGAGGCCCTTGTCTGCGCAGGAAATCTGCCCGGTGGCCGAACAATCAAGCGCAGGGACTTCCCGTCCCGAAGATGATTCCTTCTCTGGATATCACCGTGGTCGAAGTAAGTGCAGCGGGTAGACCGAAGATGGTTGATGCCCCAAGGCATCTTCGTTTGCTGTCATGTTGACAGGTGGAGAGACTTCCTGAGGAGGCGAGTGCCTGGAGCTCAGATTTCCCAGCTGAGTGTACCTGAAAAGCTCAAAGAAGAGGTTAGGAGGTCCCCGGTTTGCTTTTCCGAGGAGGACCCTCCGACGCCCAAGTCAGTTTTCTGAGTGAAGGTGGAGGAAGAACACTAAGGGATCAAGTGTCTTGCCTGTTTTGTGTTTTCTCAGAGAGAGGGAAATGCCCATCCTTTGCCCAGTCCCATTTCCTAGTATTTATAGGAGTAGCTGGTCCGTTCAGATCATGACACGTGTTCGGTCGGATTTGATCTGTCTCTTTGGACCTAGGGGACAGGCAGCCATTTGCAGCCTCTTTTAGCCCTGGACCCGGACGGGTTGTGTCAGGACTGGGGCGGCTGCGACGTGTCATTTCGCCGTTCAGATGTGACGTGTGGGGCTTGTGGGCGACTTGTCAGAAGCTCCTTAAATGCTCATACCGTACTCCCGAGGTCCCCTGGGCGAGGTCGCCCTTCGGTGCGTGCACCCTCTTCGGATTCTATCCGTCCTTCGGTGCGAGCACCTCCTTCGGGATCTATCCCATAATTCTGGGAGCGCCCTTGATGAACACCTTCTTCGGGACTCACATCCATAATTCGGGGATTCCCTTGTTCAGGTGTTTCTTCTTCGGGGAAGACCTCTTTGGGGCCTCTTCCTTCGGGGAGATTCTCCCTTGCTTCAGGGAGATGGCTCTCTTACCCGAAGACGGTCAGTTTAGCCCCTCGATGGAGACGGTGTTGTCCTCGGAATTCCTGACGAGCTACCGAAGTCTCGAGCTCATAGTGTTTGACTTCGCACCTTCCGAGGTCAGTAAAAAGATCCTCTCTTGGGTGACGTCAGACTCCTCGGCCAATATAATGGCGCGGAGTTACTACTGAGGAGGCGTTAGCCATTGGCTATCACAGGCCCCCCTCCGAAAAGCCGAAGTGAGAAACTTCGGTTCATCGGTTTTCGGGTCCTGTGGTTGTGATATCTGCGCCGAAGACGCCTTCTTCTGCCTGAAGCGATGGGCAGTCCTTTTTGCGTCCTCGAGGCACGAGAAGATAGGCTGTCCGTGTGCCGAAGATACACCTTCTGCCCGAAGGTCATGGGCTGTTCGGTCATAGCCTGTCACTTGGCGTTCTCAAGGTGGCCTGCTCTTTGTTTCTGCAGGTCTGTTTGGCCAAGCGTGTCAGTCTGAGCGGTGCGCCCCAGTTTTCTAGGGATATCAGAAGACGTGTCCCAATCAGGGGACGTGTCCTGGATTTCAAGGGACGCTTGGAGGACGTGGGCCCCATTTTTACGCAGCGGTTGACACATGGCACTTTTCCATTGGAGGAGAGTCACGTCTGATACAGAAGGCGTGCCTTTTCAGGTGCAGAGAGCAGTTGCGGCGACGGTTCGCCTCCAAAGGGCACTTATGATGATGTTTCGGTTACCCACTTCTGACATATAAATAGCCCATTCCATCATAATTTCCTTTCGCTCTTTTCTCTGCTTTGCCTCTGTTCTTGCATTTTTTCTTGCTTTCTGTGGCGGAGCTTCCGTAATCAGAGCCTTTTTCCAGCCAACTTTCACGACGGCATCCTCAGATTTTGGCAAATCTTTCGGTGGGTTTATGTTTGCCAACGCGTTTTGATCTCTGTGTTCTTTTGAGTTTTTCTCTGGAAACTGTTTTGTTCCGTTTTCAAACTCATTTTTATGTCGAAAATGCCCATTCCTGAGAGCTGGCTGCCTCTTTTATCCCATCCTTGCTGCACCACCCCAGAGAAGTTAGAGAGGTGGAAGAAAAAATTCTTTCTTCCCTCTTACGCCGTTACCAGGCTGCCTCGTTCTAGTCATTATGCATTTTCAAACCATAGAAAGGAGGTTACCATTTTCCGAGCCCAACTGAAGGCCGGTCTTCGGTATCCCCCCCCGAAGATGGTGTGCGAGTTCTGCCAATTTCATGGTATTGCGGTGAACCAGCTTCCCCCGAACTCGTACTGCTATTTTAACGCCTTCCTGTGCATGTGTGGTGTCTTCGGGATAGAAACCCATTTCAGGATTTTTATGCAGTACTACAAGCTCTCTGTGGTCCCGAAGGGTGGCTTCTATTTCATGCTACCTCGGGGGTCCGGGAGCAAGAAATTCATGTTCACCTTCGCCACTAAGGATAGCTGGCGGGGGTGGCAACAGAAGTTCTTCTTCATGAAGAAGGCTGAGGCCTGGTCGTACGTTCCGACCGAATGGGCTCAGGGCACACTGGATGCGGACGTTGCTGATCCGAGGATGCTACTGACCCCAGAGTTGGCTCCCGTGTTCGCGGATTTCGACGCCCGCATTCGGGCTGTTTCTGACTGGGATCCCGAGGTCTCTCCGCGCGCCCTTTACCCTTTTCCAATCAACTGGAAGTTGATGACCGAAGAGGTCCTTCGGGAACTAAAGGTGGTAAAGGAGCACAAGGCTGACCTCGGGATGCCAGCTCCTGCCATCGCCGGGAAGGATTCCTGGTTGGTCAAGCTTCTTAAGGAGGAGATTTCTTTTGAGACGCTTGCCGAAAGTGAGTTATCTTCTACTCCTTTGCTGCTTTTTCCTCGGACTTACGCTGATGTTTCTCTCGTGTTTCAGAGATGGGCGACGACACTGCCGCCTATTACAAGTCCCTCTTCTCCGGCCAAGGGGAGAAGGACGATCAGACGAAGAAGGCGGCTTCCCGAAGGCGGAAGTCTACTGGCACGGGTCGTTCGGGAAAACGGGCAAAGAGAGCTACTCAGGTTCCTCTAGAAGAAATTTTCGAGGAGACTGCCGAGGAGCCTGGGACAGCCGAAATTCCGGTGCCTGAGGCTGCTGCTTCCGAGGTCCCTCAACCCGACGTCCTTCCTCAAAGTCCTACTGCGTCGCAGGCCCTCCTTGATGTAGTGGTAGAAGTACCTTCTGCCAAGGAGCGGCGCAAGCAGAAGGGCAAGGGCACTTCGGCCGAGGAGGCCGAGGACGTTGTTGTCGAGGTCCCGCTAGGTTTGTTTCCAGGCAAAGTGTTTTTCCTTTGTTTTTTCTGGAATGGCCTTCGTTCCTGACCTGCTTCTCTTTTTCGCCCTGCAGGGGAGCTACTTACCCCGAACTGGGCTTCCGAACATGCGGAGGCGAGGGCCCGCCGTGATGCCAAAGTCCCGCAAGGGAAGATACCGAAGGAGCCTTTCTGGACATTCACGGAGGACATGAACTTGTACTCCGGGGACTGTCCTGAAATGGCCAAGCAGATTGCAAAGGGGGTGCTCACCGAGGCCTCCTTCAAGGCTATAGCGGCGGCGCATCCGGAGGATAACACCCTCGCTGCGAAGATCACCGAGCATGCTGCTCAGGTATATCCTTCACAGCTTTTCTCCTTCAATTTAATCCTAAGTGTTTGGCTCTTACTGACCTTGCATTTGATCTTCTTTGCAGCTGCTGGGGTATGCCAGCTTTCTCCGAGTTCGGGTAGCCAAGCAGACGGCATTCCGAGCTTCGGCCTTAGAAGCCCTAGGAAAGGCGAAAGCGACATGCTCGGAATTGACCGCCAAGAACCAGCAGCTGGCAAATGCTGCGAAGGAGTAAGCTGCCATCCTTCGGGAGGGGTTCCGAAAGGAGAAGGAATTCTTGATGGCGGACTCTTCCCGGAAGATTGCCGACCTCCGTAATGACGTGGCGGGGCTGTTTGCTGCAAACCAAGACCTTCTTCAAGACAAGGCAAGAAAAGAGAATATCATAGTCACGCTCCTGTCTGAGAAGAAAGCCCTTCAAGCCGAGGTCTAGTCTTTAAAGAAGGTGCCGAAGGGGGAGGAGCGGATAAAGGTGCTGGAAGAGGAGGTCGAGGATCTGAAGGACGAGCTCGATGACCTTGAGCTTAAGAAGAACAAGTCTGATCAAATGAACAAGGTCGCGTTTCAGGACGGCTTCTGTCTCGCTCGGCACCAAGTTCTCCAGAGGTTCCCAGGTCTGGACGTCTCTTTTCTAGAGGGTCTAAATATTCCTGGGGGACCTCGGTGGAAATGGTCCAAGATCGAACATCTTAAGCTTCCTCCTTCAATTCCAGCGCGGAAGGTGGCGGAAAAGGGTGGACAAACGAGTGGCTCTCAGGACGCCGGGAACCGTTAGGCTTTTTTAGGGCCCCCCTTTTCCTTCCCTTATTCTGTACTCCTTCTTTGGGCACTTCTTTATTGTAAGGCAGCTTTGCTCTTAATGAAGATTTTTTTTTTTTTTTGGCTAAGTGTTTCTTCAAGTTTCTCTATTTCTATTTCCCCGAACACGTTCGCTCAAGAGACTTCGGAAGACCTGCAATCAAAGAAACTTTTTTACCTTCCTTTGTCCCGAGTGCGTTTACTCAAGAGACATTTGGGAGATTCTGAAAAAACTTGACTAAGTCTTTTTGCAGGCTTCTGTATTTCCAATTTGTCCCGAACATGATCGCTCAAGGGACTCAAGAAAAACCTTCAGTCAAATTTTTGTTTTTCCAGGTGTCCCGAGCATGTTTGCTCAAGGGACTTCGGAAAACCTTTCGAGAGATTTTTTACTTCCATTTTCCCGAGCATGTTCTCTCAAGGGAGTTCGGAGAATTATCTTTGCATTAGGTATGGCGAGTACTTCTGCGAGATTTTTGTTTTCCATCTTTCCCGAGTGTGATGGCTCAAGGGACTTCCGAAAGTCATATCTACGCTTTATCATGGCGAGCTTCTTTGCGGGACTCTTTCTTGCACAATCTCTGTACACTTAAGTACTTTTCTCAAGGTCATTCTGTGCAATCATAACTCCTCCGCTTAACCTTAAGCGTAGAAACTTTTCTCAAGGCGTCTGAATGCCGAGTGTTCTTCAATTCTACGCCTTTGGCGTCGCCAAGCTTGTACACACCTTTTTGTACTTCGGCGAGAACCGGATAGGGTCCTTCCCAGTTTGGGTGAAATACGCCATGGGGCGCCCGCGGGGTGCGAAGTCAGCCTTTCGGAGAATGAGGTCTCCCTTCTTGACTTCTCAATTGGGCATGATGGCCATTTCTCCGTGTTGGGCCGCAAGATCGAGATTGGTTCTTAGACCGAGGTCGTTACCACGCTCATCAGTTCACCAGTACTGGAGGTTGACCTATCTCTACTGGGATAATGGCCCCTGTTCCGAAGTCGAGTAAGAAAAGAGTCTCTCCTGCTACTTTTCGGGGGGTCGTTCGGTAACTCCATAATACACTTTGGAGTTCTGCCGGCCATTTCCCCTTGGCTTCCCCTGGTCTCTTTTTCAGGCTATCCTTTATGGTCCTGCTCGATACTTCCACCTGCCCGTTGCTTTGGGGGTGAGCTACTGGGGCGAAGTGCATTTTTACTCCGAGGTCGGTGATGAATTCTTGGAATCCTTTGCCTATGAACTGGGATCCGTTATCAGCTACCGGCGCCCTCGGTATGCTGAATCTACATACGATGTTCTTCCATACGAACTTCTGCACTTCTTTCGCCAAGATAGTTGCCAGTGGTTCTGCCTCTACCCAATTTGAGAAATAGTCCACTGCTACTACGCAGGATTTCACGCCTCCGAGGTCTATGCCCCAGACCGCGAAGGGCCAAGGATAGTCTACCGAACTTACCGTTTCCGAGGATGTCCTCTGGATTTTTGCATGTCTCTGGCGGCAACCGCTTTTCTGGACAAATTGTCTTGCGTCCCATCTCAGGGTAGGCCAAAAGTATCCCTGGCGAAGTAACACTGTTGTGAGGGCATCAGTTCCAGTGTGTGAACCACAAATGCCTTTGTGGACCTTTTCAAGGATCGTTTCAGTATCCTTTTCAGCCACGCATCTCTCCAGCGGATTCGGATATCCCTGTTGGTATAACTCTTTGCCAATCAAGGAGAATCTTCCTGGGTGTCTTCGCAGTCTTACAGCATTGCCGGGGTCTTCGGGGAGCAAATTCTTTACGAGGTATCCTTTTATTGGATCTTTCCACCCCGTTCCCGAGGTCATCATGCTCAGCACTGAGATGCTCGGATGGTCTAGCACCTTGGTATATGTTTTCGAATTTGCCAAGCAATCCGCCTTACTGTCATTTCGCCGTGGTACATTTCGATCCGTACGGCGTCAGACTCTTGAGTGGGCTTTGCTACTAGCTCATGATATTTTCCCAGGATTGGGTCCTTTGACCCATAATCTCCTGCTGTCTGCCGAACTACCGGCTGGGAATCGCTGTGAGCCTTGAGGTTTCTCACGCCAATCTTTCTCCAGGCCTTCGGGGCCCCTGATAACTACTCCAGCTCCCTCGTGTTCGGACCCCGAGGCTCCGTCTACGTGCAAGGTCCATTCTGGCTCACCCTCTTTTGGATCTGAATAGCTCTCCTCAGTGGTGGGTATTTCGGCGATAAAATCTGCCAGTGCTTGGGCTTTTATGGCCTTCCGAGGCTCACACGTGATTTCATGCTTGCCCAGCTCTATGCACCACTTGGAGAGCCTTCCCGAATGATCAACTCTCTTCATGACATCCCTTAGTGGCAGACTACTTCGGACGATGACGGGGTGAGCCTGAAAGTATGGTCGCAGCCTTCTTCCTGCAAGCACCAAGGCATATATAGCTTTTTGAAGCAAAGGGTACCTGACTTCGGCGCCATGCAGGGACTTGCTGACATAGTAGACCGGCCATTGATTTGGCCCTTCTTCTTTCAGGAGGACCGAGCTCACAGCCTTTTCCGTAACGGCAGGCTGGCCAGGTAGACTTTGAGTTCTTGCCCGGTTTTTTGGCATTCTTTATCCCAAGGATGATCATTTCTTCCAAGGTCATCTTGCATTTTTGCTGCCTTAATCTTCTTTGGGGTTAGCGTCGATGCCACTTTCGGGTACCATGTACCCAAGGAACTTTCCCGAGGTCACCCAGAAGATGCACTTCTCTGGATTAAGGCGGATCCCGAAGGTTCTGAGCTTTTGGAAGGTTTCCTCTAAGTTCGCAACGTGGTAGGTGGTTCCTGCATTTTTGAGCCCGAAGGGCGCTTCTCTTCATCTTCGGGGTCCATTCTTATCTGATGGTAGCCAATGAAGGCGTCTAGGGGACTTAGGAGCCCATACTCAGCAGTTGAATCTACCAGTTGACCAATTGGCGGCAGAGGATATGAATCTTTTGGGCAAGCATCGTTCAAATTTCTGAAGTCGATGCACATCCGAAGCTTGTTACTTCCTTCTTTTGTAGCAATTACCACGTTACTTAGCCATTCGGGGTAGTTTACCTCCCGGATAACGCTAGCGTCTATGAGGCGCTGGACTTCGGTTTTGACGAATTCACTTTTGTGAGCTGAGATGCTCCGTTTCTTTTCCCGGACAGGTTTTACTTCCGTACTCACTTTAAGGCTATGCTGGATTACACGAGGGTTTACCCCTGGCATGTCCTTCACCGAGTAGGCGAACAGATCTTTATTTGCAAGCAGAAAAGATACAAGTTTTTCCTTGTCTCCTTCGGCCATATTTTTCCCTATTCGGGTACTATGGCCTGGGACAAGCTCTACTTCTTCTGTTCCTGCTTTTGTGGGATCTTTTGCCTCGCCTTTTTTCAGCTCTTTTGCTTCTACAGCATGTGCTAAGTTGCTTGCTGGAGCCTTTCGTGCTCTGACGAACACCTTTCTCACCTCGCCTTGATCAATGAAGATCTTTGCGTCTCCTTCTTTGGTGGCGAAAGTGACGGTCAAGTACTTTACATCAGGGCGAATGTGCAAATTTCCCTGTGTCTGTCTGCCCAGTATGGCGTTGTATGATGAAGGAACGTCCATGACTATGAATCTTGCCATGGTAGAAGCGAACAACTCAGCAGTTCCTTTCTTCGAAGTTCCTTTCATCATCAAGGGGAGGTCGATCCACCCGAGGACAGGTAGCTCAGATGGTCCTACGCCGAACGTGGGTGAAGTAGCAGCCTTGAGGTCACTCCTGGATACGCCCAAGCTTGGCAGCAAGTGTGAGAACAAGACGTCTGTGTTTGACGCATCGTCCAGCAGTACCCTCTTGACGTCCCAGTTTCCTATCCTCGCCGTTATCAGCAATGGATCGTCATGGGGAAATATGATGGTGGAGCCATCTTCACGGGCCAATTTTTTCGTTGGGCTCTGATATTCCATCACCGCTATCTCTCTGGCCCTTCTTTTTCTTTCCGAGGATGGAAGTCCGGTTGTGATCGTCTGTATTACTCCTGCCGAAGGTGGAGGACGCCTTCTCGGACTTCGGTTCCTTCGCCTGTCCGAATCGTAATCCTCGTCACCTTCTTCCTCTTTTTTCCCTTTCGGGGAAGGCATTCTCAAATAACGCCGAAGTTGGCCCTGCTTTATCAACGATTCAATGTACTTTTTCAACTGAAAGGAGTTTTCGGTGTCATGACCGTGATCACGGTGGAACTGACAGAACTTCTTCATGTTCCTTCTATTGTCAGCAGTCATGCCCCTTGGTCGTTGGATTTGAGCCCCCTGTTTTTCCAACGCCATAAGGACGTTAGCCCTCGTGGTGCTCAGTGGTGTGAAGTTTTGGGGCTTCCTTCCTCCTACTCGCATTCTCCAAGGTCGGCCCATCTATTCCGTTGGACACCTGCTTTGCTGGCTGGACCCTTCGCCACGAACGTGAATATGGTCAGCCTTCAGTCCAGTCATTCTCAGCTCTTCGGCTGTCATATGTTGTTCAGCCCTTCGGTAGAATTCTCCCAGCGTGTCCGGGGGATCTTTGGAGAATTCATAAAACAAGTGCGAATCCCTTCGGAGGCCCCTCGTCATCGCGAGGATGCGGATCTCGGGACGAAAGTCCGGGACACTGAGGGCTTCTTTGTTGAACCTCTCGACATAGTCACGGATGGTTTCCCTGTTTCTTTGTGCTATGTCAAACATCTGGACGGGCATCTTCGCCGTCGGCTTGCTCCCGATGAATTGTTGGGTGAACGCTGTGGACAGCTCCTGGAACCCCCTGATGTTTCCGGGAGGCAGGGAATTGTACCAGGCAGTTGCTGGTCCTGCGAGGGTGACTTCAAAGCACTTGCAGAGTGTTGCATCATTAGCCCCGTGTAGCACCATGCTGCGTTTGTATTTCGTTAGGTGGGCCTGGGGATCAGTCCGGCCCTCATAGGTCTCAAGCCGAGGTAGCCTGAAGTCGCTTGGCATGGCCGTCTCGACCACTGTTCGGGCGAAAGGACTTTCATCTCCAGAGACAGTTTCAGTTAGCCTGCCCCAAACAGGCTTGCGTGCCACCTGTTGTTCCACTCTTTCCAGTCTTGCCAAGACTTTCTCCAGGAGCAGCGTGGCACGGGGTTCTTCTTCCTGGGGCCTTCTCTTCGGGGAGCGACTTCGGGACCGAGGTTACTGAGACCTTGCCTCTGGTGACAAACTTCTTCTGGACGGAACTTCGGCTCGTTTAGAGCTCGCTCTTTCCGCCATCCGTGCCCCGAGGGGCAAGTTATCTGTGGAGGACTCTTCCCGTGGCTCCCTACTTCCCGAGCTGTGACGGGTTGCCCTTGGGCTTTTCCCCCAAGGTCGTGCTGATGAAGTGGGATTTTGCGCCTGGGCTGGTTGCGGCCATCTTCTGTCTATTTGTTGTGTCATTTCAGCCACAACAGACCTCTGAAAGTATCTTAAAAAACCCATGGTGATGACAAGAGGGCGTTCCTCTTCAGGTAAGGAAGTCTCTGGGGGACTTCGTTCGGTAGCTAGTTGGGTTTCAGGCGCAGCTGGGGACTTCGGGAGTCCTTTGTCCTTCGAACGCCGAGTTTCGACAACAGCTACCTGGGAGTAGTTTCCCACAGACGGCGCCAAATGATGCCCCAAGGCATCTTCGTTTGCTGTCATGTTGACAGGTGGAGAGACTTCCTGAGGAGGCGAGTGCCTGGAGCTCAGATTTCCCAGCTGAGTGTGCCTGAAAAGCTCAAAGAAGAGGTTAGGAGGTCCCCGGTTTGCTTTTCCGGGGAGGACCCTCCGACGCCCAAGTCAGTTTTCTGAGTGAAGGTGGAGGAAGAACACTAAGGGATCAAGTGTCTTGCCTGTTTTGTGTTTTCTCAGAGAGAGGGAAATGCCCATCCTTTGCCCAGCCTCTTTTAGCCCTGGACCCGGACGGGTTGTGTCAGGACTGGGGCGGCTGCGGCGTGTCATTTCGCCGTTCAGATGTGACGTGTGGGGCTTGTGGGCGACATGTCAGAGGCTCCTTAAATGCTCATACCGTACTCCCGAGGTCCCCTGGGCGAGGTCGCCCTTCGGTGCGTGCACCCTTTTCGGATTCTATCCGTCCTTCGGTGCGAGCACCTCCTTCAGGATCTATCCCATAATTCTGGGAGCGCCCTTGATGAACACCTTCTTCGGGACTCACATCCATAGTTCGGGGATTCCCTTGTTCAGGTGTTTCTTCTTCGGGGAAGACCTCTTTGGGGCCTCTTCCTTCGGGGAGATTCTCCCTTGCTTCAGGGAGATGGCTCTCTTACCCGAAGACGGTCAGTTTAGCCCCTCGATGGAGACGGTGTTGTCCTCGAAATTCCTGACGAGCTACCGAAGTCTCGAGCTCATAGTGTTTGACTTCGCACCTTCCGAGGTCAGTAAAAATATCCTCTCTTGGGTGACGTCAGACTCCTCGGCCAATATTCTGGCGCGGAGTTACTACCGAGGAGGCGTTAGCCTTTGGCTATCAATGGTCACGTGCAAATTTGAGCCGCAGTCCTCTCTCTCAACCTCTCTCTCAATCCTTTCGACGAAAGAAGTAGTGGTGACCGAAGAGTTTAGGGGTAGAAACAAGAAACAAAGAGTAGTGGGATGAGTATTCAAAGGGTGTGCTTCCCTACGGAACATGATGGATGAAAAAAGTAGGGTCGGTGCTATCCAGACCTTCTCGTTGAAAGAGTTCGGGCCAAAGAAAGGTTGTTGCTCCCCCGGCAGCAATACCGAACCCACTCCCTTGAAAAGATGCCTACGCCTTGATATTAAACAGGCAAAAGGCTGTGATCCTACTCCAACGGACACATTACTATCGTCTAAAAATGAGCCGCCCCGGCGTGACGTCAGGAGGAATAGGGTAATCGGGCAAGTGCACCAAACTTCAAAGATATTACATCCCGCACGAGCCCAGAGGGGCAATATAACCCCAGGTGCTAGTAGACGATTGCCGAAATTCTAGAAAAAGAAAAAGTGCAATCCAACGAGGACTGAATATAGATGCAATCAGAAGGAACCCCCAGCGGAAGAAATCCCGGGCGCAAAAAACAATGCGGCGCGGGAATGGTACCGCGGGGGCCCGAGGATAGGGAAGTCACCTGACTTAGCATATTCGGTTAATGAAGTGTTGGACGACCCAAGCTCGGCATTGGCTAGGAATGAAAACATAGGACAAGGGAAGGAAGAACCCCACAAAAAGGCATCTCCCATGAGTCCCGAAAAACCCTCACGAAGCGGTGAAGAATGCAAAAAATGCCTCGCAAAGTGGCATCTCCTAGGAAGCCTGAAAAGTCTTCATGGAAGGCCGGAAAGTACAGAAAATGTTCCAGACAGTCTTCCTCGACTGAGGAGGAAGGATATCGGTAAGGAAGCTCAGGCTCGCTATAGGAAGGCATCAGCAGAAAAGAGGTGCAGAATAGCGCGCAAAAAAGAGGTACGACCAAAAATGCGTCCAAAAAAGGACGAGAATGGCCAAAAATGCACCAGCACCCGAAAGACTGCTGTCACACCCCACACAGGCCCCAGCCCATGCACACTCTGTGCCTCTCACCAACCACTACCCTGAAGGTCCAGAATACTTGGGTCTTTAAGAGTTATCATCAGAGTTTAGTTACCTAACCTTCATTAAGTAGATTATTGGGCATTCTTTTTATTGGCCTGGGAGGTGGCCCAGGATGTCCCTGCTTATTTTAGACCAAGACCTTGCAGCTTAAGCAAGCCCAACCCATTACTTGCAAAACAAGCAACACTTGCACTTTTTCCTTTAAGTGCTTAACTTGTGTGCAATCAAGTGTACTAGTCTTATGCATGGCAACAAAGAAGCCCATATCCATTTTCAAGCTTGAAAACACATACATATATGATGATGAGCATTCGGCCAAGTATAGTACACAAGGAAGCCAACATCAAAACATCATGCTGATAGTCATAAAGTCCAAAGAAACTTGGCTAACATACAGCCAACAAGTCCAACATACAAAGTCCACTAAGGCCCAAAATGCATAAGTCCAACATGGGCCCTAAAGTGCTTAAGTCCACAACTTAACAACAACTACATGGCAATCATGCCAAGGATGCAAATGGGCCCAAAACTTGCAGCCCAATTCTCACATAGCCCATATGTACACAACTACCCATAATGCTCAAAGGGTACTACAAAATGTGCACTATAGGTACAAGTCCAAAAGACCAAGTTATTGGTCTCCAAAGCCCACCAAGTCTCAAATGCCAAAAGCCCACTCAACCAACACCTCCTAGCTCAAGTCCCACAGCTAATCTCCTGCAAAACTTAATCCATTAAATTCGGCCTACATAAGACCATGGAATAAAATGCACATTTCAAGCCAAGAATTTGTTGGCACACATACCTTGGACAATAAGTAAACTTGGTACACAAAAACCAAGAAGTCCAAACAGAAGCACAATTACTCAAGCTCTTTACCCTTTCCTGAAAATTCAACCAATAAGGGCAGTGAGTTTAAAACTCAGTAAGGATTCACACAACTCCAAAGGAGTTCATATTGTTAAGCATAAGCTTAACCTCCATAATCAAGCTAGTACCTACATCCAAAGACACAAAGACAAGGAAAATACAATTTGGCCGAAGCCTATATTCAACATATATCAATAATAAGTTGGTTAGCATGCACAATCAATCAACAAAAGCACACAAACTCACACACACACCACTTCTTCAATTCGGCCATAGCCACTAGCAAGTGCTCATGTACAATTTTGCACACCATTTCTTCATGAAATCATCTCCATTCCCCTCGAGCTCTCAAGTGCTTGATGGATTGGCCAAACCCACCAAGAACTTTACACTTGCCATTCATTGATTAGCTAATCAACCCATGGAACCATTAATTCCATATTGCCCTTCAAGCATACTAACATCACTTGGCAAATCTTGACCATCAATTAGTAGCTTCAATTACTTGTCATTAATCATGGAAAATATACCAAGCACAAGTAATTCATGAATCCTTACCACACTTTTGAGCTTGAGTAAATTCGGCCTTGTTGGATTTCTTCCAAGTTAAGTTTGAAACTTCAACTTCAATGGTGTTTTGGTTAGTTTGTCCAACACAAGCTTGAATGTCTTAATCCAAGCTTCAATCTCCAAGTCCAAGTTACCTTTCATTTTCGGCCATAAACACAGCCACCATGAGTTTCACATATCATTCACATAAACTCATGAAATCATCATTTCCATGCCAAAACACCATGAACTCACCAAGAACACTCAAGAACAAACATGCACACCATTCGGCCAACTAGTGTTCTTTGGTGGTTTAGCTTCAAACTTTCGGTCCAAGGTTCTCCTAACACAATACAGCCTTCCTTTAGTCAATATAACTCTTATTCATGGAAAACATACCATGGATTTAAGTACTCTTGAGCCTTTACCTCAAGAACAAGGCTGAAAATTCTGGACTTGCACAACCGAGCTCCAAATCAACATGCAACACCAAGAACACCAAGTAAACTTCAAGAGAACTTCATGAACATGCATGAACATATTCGGCCATGCCTTGTTCCTTCAAGAACAAGCTCAAATCTTGACGCTCAACAAGGTATCTTCAAGAGTTTTGCTGGAAATTTGGATGTACACTCAAGAACACTCAAGTTTCGGCCAAGAATCAAGATGAACAAGTGAAGAACAAGCAAGAACATGGAAGAACATGGAAGAGCTTTGTGTTTCGGCCAAGTGCTTTCCAAAACCAACGAAGGCAGCAACTAAATGACAACTCCAAGGAATGTTTGCTGCATAAGAAGGCCGCCCACTCAAGTGCCCATTAAACAATAAATTTCAGCATTGTACAATGCAATATTCTCCCAAGCACCAAAAACCCTTCCATATAATATTTGGTCAAAGAATGGGAGCTGCAATTTGGGTGGCGGACAAAGGCTTCCAGCCTTCAATTAATTTACCCAAGTTGGCTTAAATGCCAAGGAAATCCCCCAACTAATTTGCATGGCGCCTCCAACCCTCCATGTCTCCATACTTCCATTCTAGCCACCAAATTCAATGCAATTTCCAGCATTTCTTTTTAAATTGTTGGCCCACATGCCAAGTACACAAAATGTGGACATAATTGCATTATTATACCATATAAAATTCGTCCATCACACCATTCTTTTAGCAATAATTAATTCCATCTTCCATCATCACCAATAAACAAATCAATCATGCTCCACCATGAATAAACAATTCATATCTTTGTCCAAGGTTTACCTTATTTTAATGGCTCCACTAGGCAACTTCCAATATTTTAATAGCTCCACTAACACTTCCAATTAATTAATTTAAGTCAAGTTGGCTGCCCATTGACCAAGAGCCACAATATTGGCTTACCTCCTCTTTAGCCATCTCACAAAATTGCATGGCTAAATTTGTCCATCCTTGGTTTGTAGTTTTAATTCCAGCACTAGTCCAAGGTTTTCAATTGAGTCTTCAAACTTTATTTCTTGCCAAGTCATACATAGTTTTTCATGTATGTGCAATTTGGCCCATAGTATTGCATAGTTCCATGTTAGTCACTAGTTACCAGTCCAGTTTGGTACTAGAACTTTATTTCATGGCATAGTTCACATAGAACTTTTGTATGTGTAATTAAAACACATAATTCACATAGTCTTGTATTCTCATCACTAAGACCATGTTCAAACAAGTCCCTCTTGTACTTAATTTCATCTCTTCATCATTCTCTTCTTGGCCATAGCCAAGTACTAACTGGTGGTCCTGACAATTCCTCCCTCCTTAAAGAATTTGGTCCTCCAAATTCCTCACCAGTCTTTCATACAATTGAGGGTACTTTTGGGCAATTTCTGGTTCAACTTCCCAGGTTGCCTCTTCAGGAGTGTGGTTACTCCACTGAACTTTAATCATAGAGATCCACCTGCTTCTCAACTTTCTGGTATCTCTGGCCAGGAATTGAGTTGGTTCTTCCTCATAAGAGAGGTTTGGTGCCACAGGCACACTAGCAGGCATTTCTATCTGCTTAGAGCTGGGAACATATTTCTTAAGTAGGCTCACATGAAACACATCATGTATGTGTCCAAGCTCTGGTGGCAATTCCAGCTGATATGCCACATTTCCCACTCTGGCCAGTATTTGAAATGGCCCAATATATCTGGGTGCCAGTTTCCCTTTCTTCCCAAATCTTATCACTCCTTTCATAGGAGAAACTTTAAGCCACACCCAGTCACCTTCTTGGAATTCCAGGTCTCTCCTCCTTTTCAGGTTAGCATAGGATTGCTGCCTGTCATTTGCAGCTTTGATCCTAGCTTGGATTAATTTGATCTTTTGAGTGGTTTCTTGGATAATTTCTGGTCCCAATTCCAGTTTATCCTCTGGCTGATGCCAGCAATGGGGAGTTATACACTTCCTGCCATACAAGGCTTCATAAGGGGCCATCCCTATCACTGAGTGATAGCTATTGTTATATGAGAACTCCACAAGTGGAAGATGTACATCCCATTCACCCTGGAAATCTATGACACAACACCTTAACATGTCTTCCAGAGTTTGGATAGTTCTCTCGGTCTGCCCATCTGTTTGTGGATGGTAAGCAGAGCTAAATTTAAGCTCAGTCCCCAGTGCCTGATGTAAAGATTTCCAAAACCTAGAGACAAATCTAGGGTCTCTATCAGACACAATATCATCAGGTACCCCATGCAGTCTGACTATCTCTCTGACATAAAGCTGGGCTAACTTGTCCAGGGAGTCAGTGAGATTCATGGGAAGAAAGTGGGCTGCCTTGGTCAACCTGTCCACTATGACCCAAATGGCATTATGTTTTCTCCTTGTCAATGGCATTCCTACCACAAAATCCATTGATATGGATCCCCACTTTCTCTCAGGTATGGGTAAGCTTTGAAGCTTTCCCCCTGGCTTTTGGTGTTCAACCTTTACTTGCTGACACACCTCACATTTGGCTACATGAGCACTTATATCCTTCTTCAAGTATGGCCACCAAAAGTAAGCTTTGAGGGCATGGTACATTTTGGTAGCCCCTGGGTGCATACTTAGTTTACTGGAATGTGCCTCCTCCAGGATCTGAATTCTCAGATTTTCCTTTTCAGGTACATATAATCTTCCCTGGAAATGCAACATTCCTTGCTTGTAAGAAAACCCTTGGAAAAGTTCTCCTTTACTTTGCCCAGATATTAATCCCAGGTTTTCATCTTTGGCCTGAGCTTCTTTAATGAGCTCCTTCCATTCTGGGGTAATGGTGAGTACCTTAAGTAGGTCACCTTCCCAGGTTAGCCATTGACTTGCTAAACAAGTAAGGCTAAGGATTTCTGCCTTTTGTTCTATTTCTCCACCCTTGAGCACTCCTGTATAATTCCTGCTCAGGGCATCTGCCACAACATTGGCCTTTCCTGCTGTGTATTCAATCACACAGTCAAAGTCTTTCAAGTACTCTAACCATCTTCTTTGCCTCATGTTTAGGTCTTTCTGAGTGAACAAGTACTTGAGACTTTTGTGGTCTGTAAAAACTTGGAATTTATTACCAAGAAGATAGTGCCTCCATTGTTTCAAGGCAAAGACTACTGCTGCCAATTCCAGGTCATGTACTGGATATCTCTTTTCATGGGATCTTAACTGTCTAGAGCCAAAAGATATGGCTTGCTTGTCCTGCATCAGGACACATCCTAGTCCTATATGAGATGCATCAGCATACACCTCATATTCCTTTTCAGGGTCTGGGAGGACTAGTACAGGGGCTGTTGTCAGCCTTCTTTTAAGCTCTTGGAAACTTTCTTCACACTTTGTTTCCCAAATAAATTTCTGGTTCTTCCTGATTAATTGAGTCATGGGTGCTGCTATAACAGAAAACTTTGGCACAAACCTTCTGTAATAGCCAGCCAACCCAAGGAAACTTCTAATTTCCCTCACATTCTGAGGTTGTTTCCAATTCAGGATTGAGCTCACCTTTTCAGGATCTACAGCCAACCCTTGGTCATTAATTATGTGACCTAAAAATGCAATCTCCTTTGTCCAAAATTTGCATTTACTTAGCTTTCCATAAAGCTCATTCTCTTGGAGCAAACCAAGCACTATACTCAGATGTTCTTTGTGAGTTTCTTCATCCTTGGAATATACCAAGATGTCATCAATGAATACAACCACAAAGTGGTCCAGGTGTGCTCTAAACACCCTCTGCATTAAATCCATAAAGAATGCAGGTGCATTTGTAAGCCCGAATGGCATTACTGTATATTCAAAGTGTCCATACCTAGTCCTGAATGCAGTCTTAGGTATGTCCTCTTCCTTGACTCTTAGCTGGAAATATCCAGATCTCAGGTCTATTTTAGAAAAGACCTTGGCTCCTTTCAACTGGTCAAACAAGTCCTCAATCCTGGGGAGAGGATACTGGTTCTTAATGGTCAAGGCATTAAGTTTTCTGTAATCTATACAGAGCCTAAGGGTTCCATCCTTTTTCTTCACAAACAGTACAGGTGCTCCCCAAGGAGACACACTGGGTCTGATGAACCCTTTCTCAAGCAGTTCATCCAACTGCTTCTTCAATTCTACCATTTCTGGCACTGCCATCCTATATGGGGCAGCGAATGCTGGAGTTGATCCAGGTACCAGTTTAATCTCAAATTCTACTTCTCTTTTGGGTGGTAATCCAGGTAAGTCAGTAGGAAACACTCCTGGAAAATTCTGGACTATAGGAATTTGTCTAAGTTCTTCAGCTGCTTCCTGGTCATTAAGTTCCAGGCACTCATGTTCATTATCCAGAGTTATTAGTTTCACTACTTCAATTTGGTGATCCATAGGCAACTCTAGTGATTTATCTAGCTGGTATGGTTTGCAACCAGGTATCACTAACTACCTAGCATGATAGTCTATAACTGCTTTATTTCCACTGAGCCAATCCATGCCCAGTATTACACCATATTCATTGGTGTCCAGTACTAAAAATCTTGCTTTTAGTTTCTGCTTGTCTATCTGGACTTCACAATTTTCCACCATCTGGTATGTAAATAATACTTCTTTTCCAGCAGTTCTAACCACATACACATCAGTCATATGTTTTACTTCTAAGTTCATGACTTTAGCCAAGCTAGCAGATATCACAGATAATGAAGCTCCAGTATCGAACAAGGCAATAGTTAACTGGCCATTAAGGTAAATGGTACCTTTTAAGGCCCTTCTAGCCTTCTGCTGGCTAGTTTCCTTGTCCATAGATCCTGCATCAGCATCATGAGTACCAGGTATTTTCCTGGAAGTCTCCAACTGGAATATCCTACCAGGAGGTACATGTGTCCTTTTCTGGTCCTGTGCTGCTCTCTGTGCCTGCCTTCCATCCTGAAATGGCACAGGTGCCCTTTTCTGGGGCATGGAAGCTTGTCCAAATGGAACTCTGGGATTATACCTTCCCAGCATACTTCTATCTCCAATTCTTTTTGGGCAATCCTTGACCCAATGGTCTTGGGCCCCACACTTGTGGCAACCACTGGAAGCTTTATAGCATGGCTTATAGCCATGGAACTTCCCACACTTGGAGCATTGGGGACCAGGTGTCTGTGGTCCCTTCTCCTGCTTAAATCCTTTTCTGCTCCCATTATGCTCAACCTCTTCTCTTGGCCTCTTCTGAAACTGGCCTTTCTGAACTCTGCTGCTACTTCCAGGGCCACTACTATACTGCTCCTAAAATTCTTGCTCAAATGCCAATGCACTTTGCATCACAGAATAATAGTCTCTGGCTCCAACTGCTCTGAGGATTTGCCTCAGTTCAGGTCTTAGACCCCTCACAAATCTCTTTGTCTTCAGCTCCTCCTCACCATTGTATTGGGGTGCATATCTGATCAGGCTATTAAACCTCTGCTCATACTCAAGAACACTGAGATTTCCTTGCTTTAACTGATCAAATTCTACCTGTTTCTTATCCTTTTGAGCCTCGCTCACATACTGTTGGTGGAAGACTCTGAGAAAGTCTGGCCACCTCATGGATCTTCTCATCAAAAGTGGTTTCCTGCGGTTCCTCTCCTCGTGTGTCCTCTGAACCGTTCTCCACCACAGCTCTGCATGCCCTTCCAGCCTGAATGTAGCCAGAAGTACCTTCTGAGTAGCTGTCACCTCCATTCTTTCAAAAATCTTTTCTAACTGATAAATCCAGAACTCCGCCTCATCTGGTTCACAACCACCTCTGTAGATAGGAGGTTTCAATGCCAGGAATCCCTCCAGCTGGCCCTCCTTTAATTCACTCTTTCTATGCCTTCCTCTGTTGGCAGTTGAATTTCTGGTCCTTTCTCTATATGTTCTTCCTCTAGCTGGGTGTTCAGGGAGAGGCTCAGTCCTCCTGCTGTATATATATGCATCTAGCTCCTCAAGGTCTGGGCTATCACTTTCCTCTTCAGTTTTATGCTCCTGCCTGATTTCAGACCTCATCCTCCTTGATCTGGGATGTCTTTTCTCTTCATCAGTTTCCTCTTCTGGAATACCTCCATTATTGCTGTGCTGATCCAAATCCACTGGCTCTTTGCCAGGTCTCCTTCCCACTCTTCTACCTTCTGTTTTAGAATTTTCTCCTGTTTGCACCTGTTCTGGGTTTTCCTGTACTGGAGGTTGGCCTCTAGCCAAGAGTTGCATTCCAGTCACTATCTGTGTCATTGTTACCTGTAAGTTTTCCATCATCTGTTCCATTCTGTCTTCTCTGTTTCTGCTGGGTTCAGGTATCTGGGACCTGGTATTTGGCTGTCTTGCCAAGTTATGATTTTCTTGTGCATCCTGCCTTTGGGCAGTTTCATCAGGCATCTCTTGCCTGGCACTTGGCTCTCTGGCCAAGGTATGCTCTTTTTGAGCAACTTGTCTCAGGGTATTTCTTTCCCTGGTTCTAGTTCTCATTCCTGCACTTTAAAATTGCAGCCATTTATATATATCCATGTATGCATATGCATGTCTTATGTGACCCTATGTGGGAACTTGACTAGGCTAACTACTTCTCAAATCCTGCTCTGATACCACCGCAGCAGGTCTGCTCTGTCACACCCCACACAGGCCCCAGCCCATGCACACTCTGTGCCTCTCACCAACCACTACCCTGAAGGTCCAGAATACTTGGGTCTTTAAGAGTTATCATCAGAGTTTAGTTACCTAACCTTCATTAAGTAGATTATTGGGCATTCTTTTTATTGGCCTGGGAGGTGGCCCAGGATGTCCCTGCTTATTTTAGACCAAGACCTTGCAGCTTAAGCAAGCCCAACCCATTACTTGCAAAACAAGCAACACTTGCACTTTTTCCTTTAAGTGCTTAACTTGTGTGCAATCAAGTGTACTAGTCTTATGCATGGCAACAAAGAAGCCCATATCCATTTTCAAGCTTGAAAACACATACATATATGATGATGAGCATTCGGCCAAGTATAGTACACAAGGAAGCCAACATCAAAACATCATGCTGATAGTCATAAAGTCCAAAGAAACTTGGCTAACATACAGCCAACAAGTCCAACATACAAAGTCCACTAAGGCCCAAAATGCATAAGTCCAACATGGGCCCTAAAGTGCTTAAGTCCACAACTTAACAACAACTACATGGCAATCATGCCAAGGATGCAAATGGGCCCAAAACTTGCAGCCCAATTCTCACATAGCCCATATGTACACAACTACCCATAATGCTCAAAGGGTACTACAAAATGTGCACTATAGGTACAAGTCCAAAAGACCAAGTTATTGGTCTCCAAAGCCCACCAAGTCTCAAATGCCAAAAGCCCACTCAACCAACACCTCCTAGCTCAAGTCCCACAGCTAATCTCCTGCAAAACTTAATCCATTAAATTCGGCCTACATAAGACCATGGAATAAAATGCACATTTCAAGCCAAGAATTTGTTGGCACACATACCTTGGACAATAAGTAAACTTGGTACACAAAAACCAAGAAGTCCAAACAGAAGCACAATTACTCAAGCTCTTTACCCTTTCCTGAAAATTCAACCAATAAGGGCAGTGAGTTTAAAACTCAGTAAGGATTCACACAACTCCAAAGGAGTTCATATTGTTAAGCATAAGCTTAACCTCCATAATCAAGCTAGTACCTACATCCAAAGACACAAAGACAAGGAAAATACAATTTGGCCGAAGCCTATATTCAACATATATCAATAATAAGTTGGTTAGCATGCACAATCAATCAACAAAAGCACACAAACTCACACACACACCACTTCTTCAATTCGGCCATAGCCACTAGCAAGTGCTCATGTACAATTTTGCACACCATTTCTTCATGAAATCATCTCCATTCCCCTCGAGCTCTCAAGTGCTTGATGGATTGGCCAAACCCACCAAGAACTTTACACTTGCCATTCATTGATTAGCTAATCAACCCATGGAACCATTAATTCCATATTGCCCTTCAAGCATACTAACATCACTTGGCAAATCTTGACCATCAATTAGTAGCTTCAATTACTTGTCATTAATCATGGAAAATATACCAAGCACAAGTAATTCATGAATCCTTACCACACTTTTTAGCTTGAGTAAATTCGGCCTTGTTGGATTTCTTCCAAGTTAAGTTTGAAACTTCAACTTCAATGGTGTTTTGGTTAGTTTGTCCAACACAAGCTTGAATGTCTTAATCCAAGCTTCAATCTCCAAGTCCAAGTTACCTTTCATTTTCGGCCATAAACACAGCCACCATGAGTTTCACATATCATTCACATAAACTCATGAAATCATCATTTCCATGCCAAAACACCATGAACTCACCAAGAACACTCAAGAACAAACATGCACACCATTCGGCCAACTAGTGTTCTTTGGTGGTTTAGCTTCAAACTTTCGGTCCAAGGTTCTCCTAACACAATACAGCCTTCCTTTAGTCAATATAACTCTTATTCATGGAAAACATACCATGGATTTAAGTACTCTTGAGCCTTTACCTCAAGAACAAGGCTGAAAATTCTGGACTTGCACAACCGAGCTCCAAATCAACATGCAACACCAAGAACACCAAGTAAACTTCAAGAGAACTTCATGAACATGCATGAACATATTCGGCCATGCCTTGTTCCTTCAAGAACAAGCTCAAATCTTGACGCTCAACAAGGTATCTTCAAGAGTTTTGCTGGAAATTTGGATGTACACTCAAGAACACTCAAGTTTCGGCCAAGAATCAAGATGAACAAGTGAAGAACAAGCAAGAACATGGAAGAACATGGAAGAGCTTTGTGTTTCGGCCAAGTGCTCTCCAAAACCAACGAAGGCAGCAACTAAATGACAACTCCAAGGAATGTTTGCTGCATAAGAAGGCCGCCCACTCAAGTGCCCATTAAACAATAAATTTCAGCATTGTACAATGCAATATTCTCCCAAGCACCAAAAACCCTTCCATATAATATTTGGTCAAAGAATGGGAGCTGCAATTTGGGTGGCGGACAAAGGCTTCCAGCCTTCAATTAATTTACCCAAGTTGGCTTAAATGCCAAGGAAATCCCCCAACTAATTTGCATGGCGCCTCCAACCCTCCATGTCTCCATACTTCCATTCTAGCCACCAAATTCAATGCAATTTCCAGCATTTCTTTTTAAATTGTTGGCCCACATGCCAAGTACACAAAATGTGGACATAATTGCATTATTATACCATATAAAATTCGTCCATCACACCATTCTTTTAGCAATAATTAATTCCATCTTCCATCATCACCAATAAACAAATCAATCATGCTCCACCATGAATAAACAATTCATATCTTTGTCCAAGGTTTACCTTATTTTAATGGCTCCACTAGGCAACTTCCAATATTTTAATAGCTCCACTAACACTTCCAATTAATTAATTTAAGTCAAGTTGGCTGCCCATTGACCAAGAGCCACAATATTGGCTTACCTCCTCTTTAGCCATCTCACAAAATTGCATGGCTAAATTTGTCCATCCTTGGTTTGTAGTTTTAATTCCAGCACTAGTCCAAGGTTTTCAATTGAGTCTTCAAACTTTATTTCTTGCCAAGTCATACATAGTTTTTCATGTATGTGCAATTTGGCCCATAGTATTGCATAGTTCCATGTTAGTCACTAGTTACCAGTCCAGTTTGGTACTAGAACTTTATTTCATGGCATAGTTCACATAGAACTTTTGTATGTGTAATTAAAACACATAATTCACATAGTCTTGTATTCTCATCACTAAGACCATGTTCAAACAAGTCCCTCTTGTACTTAATTTCATCTCTTCATCATTCTCTTCTTGGCCATAGCCAAGTACTAACTGGTGGTCCTGACAACTGCCTTCGGAATAAAACACACGAAAAATTCCCGTTGGAGTAGGTAAGCCCGAGAGACCGCCCTCAGCCCTTTACAAAAAAAGGGCAAATACGGTCCACTGCTAACAACGCCTGAAGTACAACGCTAGGAAAAAGCAGTAAACTACTCCGTTTCACGAGATAAGACAGAACCCCTACTGATTAAGCAAGCAAAAGGTATACAAATGCTTGCTTGAAGGAACATGACGTACGAAGATGGCATATTATTGCCAGTAGCATGATATCTTCAGTCCTTAGACGAAGGAGGCCAAAAAATTTGCCACTAGCCCCGGAGTGGAATGACATTTCGGTCCACCAGCTTAGTTCTAAAGTAACAAGCAAGTGGAGCCCCAGAATAGAATTGTACACGAGGGACTACGAAAAAATTAGGGGAAGCAAAGGGGAGAAGGTCCAGAATGGCCGAGAAAATTCCTTGTGGGAATAATCAGACAAACTTCACGAAAAATCACAGGGAGAGAAAACCTTCCTTACTCGCCTGCAAAGACCAGTGCCCACTTGGAGCAATGCAGTTACAGAGTGAAACACAAGTATTTGATGAAAGGAAGAACGAGCTCGGGAGGGATGCTCGATAAAGGAAAAATAGCCTCGTATTGGGAAACCAAATTCGAGCCACTCCCCGAAGCATGAACGAGCTCAGGAGAAGTATTTTCTCCAAAAAAGATGGCCGTGAAGGCAAAATTAAGCCGAACGCCAAAAAGAGACCTCGTTCTCCGAAAGGCCAAGACAGAACCCCAAGAACTACCTCAGGGGAGAACTTTGGCCACTAGGAAACAGGACCTCGCTTCTCGGTTTGACAACTTAAATCAACCAGATAGCCAAACATCGATGGAAGAACATGCTCGGGAGGGATGCTCGGTAAAGGAAAAATAGCCTCGTATTGGGAAACCAAATTCGAGCCACTCCCCGAAGCATGAACGAGCTCAGGAGAAGTGTTTTCTCCGTAAAAGATGGCCGTGAGCACAAAATTGCGCCGAACGCCAGAAAAGAGATCTCGTTGTCCGAAAGTCCAACACAGGACCCCGAGAACTACCTCGGGGGAGAACTCCGGCCACTATGAAAAAAGGACCTCGCTTGATCCAGCGCGAGGTCCAAAAGAGAGGATTATCAGCTTGGTAGCATCAATGGGAGAAAAATTGAGAAATATCCTAGAAGAATTCTATACTTAGAATTTTTAAATGAACAAGCTATACTTAGAAAAAGTTCTCTTCTCTCCTGAAACAGGTTACCCGCCGAACAAAGCTGAAGCACACGTGCCCGACGGATATGATATATTTCCCTTCTAAAAAAGAAAAAGCACGAAGTCCATCAAAGGCAATCAATGAGGACAGACTAGAGTTCGCTTGAAAAGTCTTTGTCAAATCAGAGTGGCCGAAAATGCCAGCTCGGCCAGCGGAAAAAGCAAGGATGGGCTTTCCGAAATCCCCTAGCCGAAAGTAGCCAGGGCAATTGGAAAACAAAAAATTGCTCAAGTAAGACAGAGCGAAGAAATGAACAAGAATCCATTAAAGAAGGTCTTTTCATACAAGAGGAGTACAAGAGAAGCACGAAAATGAAAAAGCCTAGGATGTCTAAGGATCCCCAACGACGCGAGAAGTTCCAGCTCCCATGTCTCTAGCCGTCGCCTTCGGCGCAAGTAGAGGAACAGGTGGCAGGTTGAGGTGATCAGCTTTCGACCAAGTCCACCGAGGACCCTCAGGAATGTCCAGGGCCGCAAGAAAGGAGGTCTCGAGGTCTGAGTATCGTTACAGAAATTGATGACGAGCTAGACAGAAGCCGTCCTGAAAGGACACCTTCGACATTTGGACGGCTTTGTCCTTGAACACGTTGAGCAAGTCCGCCTCATTCTCAAGACCAGCAACCTCTTTCTTGAGACCCAGGACCTCCTCCTTAAGACTGGCAATCCTCCTCACCAGTCCTTTTGCGTTCCTTCTCTTCATCGAACTCCTCCTCAGAAAATAGACCCTGGCTTGAAGAACCGTTTTTTCGGCAAGAGTTTTCTCTAGAAGGGCAGCTTCTTCTTCTTTCTCCTTCTGAATAAGCTCATTGGCCAAAGTCAAGCCCACAACCACCTCGCCAAGGTCCCGCATTTTGCGGGGAAAGTCCTTCAAAAGGTCCGATTGGCCTATCAGGAACTCATCCCGGAGCTGAGCCACCTTCTCTCTGGCTATGCGCCTCAACTCAACATTAGCTATGTTTGAGTTAATACAGAAGAGTCTGGCCTTCTCCAACTCCCTGTCAGCCCGAGCTCGGGCAGAAGACTCCTCTACCGCCCAAACTCGGAGGTGCTCACTATACCCCAAAAGCTGCAAAGAAGAAAGAGAAAATCCTTAGCGAAAGCAGTGCAAGGAATGGAAAAGCACTTGGGCAAAAAAGATCACCTGAGCGGCGTGCTCAGAAACTCTAGCAGTGAGGATATCCCCAGAAGCACACTCCTCGGCAATGGCCTTGGAAGAAGCCTCGGTAAGAACACCCCTCGCCATCTGGGGAGCCATCTCTTGGCAATCCCTGGAGAACAAGTTCATGTCCTCCGTGAAAGACCAAAATGGCTCCCTCGGAACCTTGTCTTTCGGGAGAAGGAAGTCCTGAAGAGCCCTTCTTCGGGCATGGTCAACCATCCATTCTGAGGCCGGGTGGTCCTCTGCAAAAATGGAGGGGCGCAGGTCAGGAAGGGCTCCCTGGATACACAAGTCATGAGGGAGGAGGTGTCAAGAAAGAATTCGACGCAAACCTGGCGCAACCTTAATACCCTCCTCCACAAAAGCCAGAATATGCTTACCTTTGTCTTTGCGATGTCTCTCCAGCCTTTTAACAGTAGGACTCTCAGGCAAAGAGCCTAAAAGGTCCACCGACGAGATAGGACTCGACGGAGTGAAAAGGGTGACTACTCCGGCCGGCACCTCGGCTGCAGCAGTATTAGCCCGAGGAGATGTCGCAGCTACTTCGGAGGGGGCAGCAACCCTGGTGGATATCGGGGTGACATCAACCACGGCGAAGGTCGTAGTAGCATCGGTGGAAGTGGTTATCCCATCGGTTGAGATAGCAACCTTGGTGGAAGTAGCAATAACTTCATCGACCTCCACCACATCCTCTGAGGGTGGAGTAAATGTCACGCCCCAAACTGCCCCTGGCCCACCTAGGCCCAATTATCAGTGTAATGCAGCGGAAGTTACTTAAACAGAAGGGCTTAATTAAATAATATGAGCACCTACGGCGTGACTCCAGGATCTATTCTGGTACTAGCTTGTTACATAAATACTTTCAATGTGTTGTCAGCGTGCTCTTAAGGAACGAGCTAATACCTATGTGGAATTCTAGTGTTCCATTTATGGACTTTACCACTTAGCCAGTTCATATGCACATCAAGTCTTTAAATGCCCTCTTAACAACTAGGCAACAAAATCCATGCATATCCAGATTCACTGGAAATCTTTCCTTAGATGCACATACTCAACCAATTACACTTGTAATACAAGTAAAGCGTACACTTAATCCATTAAGTGCATAGGATGTGTGCCCATCAAGTGTACTAATCCAATGCGTGGCAACAAAGAAGCCCATCTCATTATCAATTTTGAAAACTCATTTTTATGTCCATGAGCATCAGCCAAGTCTAGTACACATAACATGAATATCCATCATGGCATTCCATCTGCATAAAACCATGCAAACATGGCATATAATCATCCAAAGCTAATCATGATCACAATGTGCATCAAACAAGCATCATCTCACTTGGAAAACATACCAAGGATGCTATATGTTTCTAATTAGCCAGGTTAAGGTTTTACAGACCACGCTCTCATACTACCCAACCCTCGACTCAAAACAACTTGGAACACATTCCAGCTTAATAGACCTTGTTCCCACAACTTCTAAACTCCATAAACCTGCACAAGAAAGTCTAAACCATTAGCTTGATTCACAAGCAATCTAAACCACATAAGTCACTTAGAGTCAATGAATATATTGAGCAACACTATACACATACCCAACCCTTTAGCACATTGTAACGAGTACTCTGGTACTCTACGCTTGATCTATCAAGCCATTCATTTCCTGAAAAGGTATAACAGGGCGGGTGAGTTATAAAACTCAGTAAGAATCCTGACGGCATCCAATGCCTAGTGAGGTAAATACTCATGACTTTCAAAGTCATCATATGGCTTCCAAAGCCTAAACTTGTGCCAAGAATGTAATGGCAATTAATCCATATTCCTGCAAAGGAAAACACTAAAACAAAGAAAACACAAGATATAGCACAATAACAATAACAATAATAATATGGGTCAGCATGCACAAACAATTTCAGAGAAGCACGCAACTCAACACACACAACACTGTCCTCACAACATCATGTTCCATGTCATCGTGGGTATGGCAAGCATTAGCATAATCCATGCCACTAATCCCGGCATGCCATTTATTTTTTTATAACCTACTGAGCGCTCCTTAGCTTGAGAATTGAGTTGGCGAAACTAAATTCCGAGCCCTAAATGCTTGCTAATTACTCATGAGTAAACCATATTTGCCCAAGCAACAATACCTCGCCCATTATGCACTTATATGCCCAAATATCCAACTAAGAAAGTATTATGAGTCCTCACAAAAAGTAACAACCACATAGCCCTGACATGCACACCTATGGTCACTAGGTTCTTTGACCATTGCATAGGGGCACTAATACTCACAATGAAAGGTCATGGAAAATATACCATGTAGAGAGTGAGTATAGGGATTCTTACCACCATTTGTGTAACCTTTGCTCATTGCCTTTGCCTTGCTTTGCTTTGTTTGTTGTTGGAACTTTGCCATTTCCTTAATGGACCTATAAAGCCCAAAATACTAACAAGTTATTTAATTGCTTTCTATTAAACAAGAGAACCATAATTTACGAAGCATACTTGGTTTAGCTTACTTAACCTCACTTAAGGAGGTAAAGGCCCACTTAGCCTTTCTGTGAACTGAGGCCCTCCTTGGCCTTTTTCTAGAAGTTCAGGCCCAATTGGCCTTCTCTGGAACTCAGGGCCCCTTGGCCTGTTTATTTTCTCAGGCCCACTTGGCCTTTTATTAATCCAGGCCTGCTTGCCCTTTTAATTAACTCAGGCCCACTTGGCCTTTTAATTTCTTTTCTGGACTTGGCCCAACTTAACATTTAGGCCCAATTTTACCTTTTCAGGATTTGGCCCATTTATCACTTAGGCCCAATTTTACCTTTTCATAATTTTAGGCCCAGCTTACATTTCCAGGACTTGGGCCTATATTAACCTTTTCAGGATTTAGCCCAATTCAGCCTTTAGGCCCAATATTACATTTCCAGGACTTGGGCCTATATTAACTTTTTCACTTAAGTACCTGAAGAACAATTGTTGACAGAATTGTTCTTGAATTCTTCTTTGCCACTTTAGTCCAAAATTTCCATTGTGAACACTTTTGCCACCAAAATACTTGGTTAACACACATCCACCAAAATTTGGCACCATGGCCGAATGCATGCTTCATTTCTTCTTTGTGATTTTTGCTTGTACAAGTCATCTAGGACTCAAAAACATGCCAAGAACACTTGGCTCCACATGGCTAACATGCCAAGACATTAAAAACCACATATGGCCGAATCCTCCATGGCTTGATTTTGCTTGCAAAACTCCTCTTTTCACATTCAAATTTTGACCATTATCATGCACACTCACAAGAACATCTTCACTACCAAGAACACTTGGACAAGTGCACATGCAAGCCAAAATACCCATTTGGCCGAATTTGTTCCTTGCTTTTCTTTGCATCCTTTGCTTGATTCCTTGCTTGGAATGGCTATACAAGCCTCGAGGCACCAAGAACACTTGGTTTCACGCCTCAAAATACCATGGACATTTCATGGCCGAAAGTTGCTCCTTGCTTTTCTTAGAGTTCTCCTCCATTTCCCTGCTTTTCATGGCTTAAAAGTGCCATGCATGCCTTGAACTCTCAAGTTGAGTCCAAGAGCACTATAAATCCTCCATGCCCGAATCTTCAAGAGCTTTTCCTTGCAAAAATCCAGCATATACAAAGCATTAAAAAGTAATATCTAGCTCAAAACAGAAGAAATCAACAATGAAAAACATGATTCACTTACAACCTTGTTTTGGCCGAATCTTCACTTGTTCTTTCTTGATGTTTTCCTTGTTTCTCTTGCTCTTCATGGCTTAGAAATGCCATGCATGTAAGGAGCTCTTGAGGTGAGCTCAAGAACACCAATTTCTCACTAAGGCCGAAACTTCACGAGCATTTCTTCATGGGTTTTCTTTGATTTCTCACTTGGTTCTCACTCTAGACGTGTTTAGGAGCTTGAAATCATAAAGGATATGAGTTTGCATGTGTGAGAGTGGGTGATTCTAGCCATGGCCGAGAGGTAGGATGAAGGAAAAAGATGAAGCTTGGAAGAACTTTCATGGCCGAACTTAGAGATAAGGGAGAGCGTATGGCTTAGAGAGAGAGAGATGAAATGAAAATGAGAATGAAATGATGATGGGCAGCCATTATGCTAGCAAATGAGGGATAAATGCAAACCAAATGCGTATCAAATGTACATTTATGATGAATGGCCGGTCAACAATTCAAATGGGAGGAAAGCTAGTCAATTGCTAATAATCTTTTGGACAAAAGAAGGTGATGTCCCATCAAGAAAAGAAAACCCATTAAACAATCCATTTGTTTCCTTCAAGGCGCCATTTTGTTTAGTTTTTATGGTATGGCTGAATTTTTGATTCAAATGGATGGGAGAATAGTCAAATGTTCATTAAAGAATTGATTTGACAAGTGATGGTGAGGAGAAATAAAATAATGTAAAGTGGGAGACAAAGACTAGTCAAAAATGGTGGGCAAAATATTTGTTTATGGTGATGGTGGGGTCAAATCCATGTGGGTAGTTTAAATAATGTGGGTGGAGGCTTATGTGGCCATTTTAAATAGCAAAATTCATGTGATGGCCGGCCATGGCAAAATTTGCCATGAAAATTGGTGAAATCTCACCTTTAGTCCTCCATCTTTCTTCAATTCTTCAATTGAGTCCCTCAACTTCATAACTTGCCATTTTCATCACCAAAACTCTTGGCCTAAGCCAAGCAAAATTCCTAGAGTGTCCAACACTCATTATGCCCATTTCATAATTAATTTAAGATCTGCCGAGCTTACCAAGCTCAATTCCCAATTAGGGAAAAAATTTCCATGTCTCCTCAATTTAATTGCTAAGTTTCCAAATTAGGAAACTATTTATGCCACTAACCCACTTAACCCGGTAATTAATCATTTAGCCCTTTCCGGGTGTAACAGTAAGGGCCCTCTTCTTTGACTTCTTAGCGGAAGACGGTCCACTCCTAGTAGACTTACGTCTTTTGGAACCACTTTTCTTTGCTTGTTCTCCCTTCTCTACCTAACCAAGGAAGAGACTATTGTAGTAGGTGGCAGAATCGTTAGCCATCTCTGAAAAGGGGGAAAAGCATCAGTATGAGTCCAAAAAGGCACTGAAGCTGAAAATGTGAGTCCAAGAACTGTCCAAAAAAGAGCTTCAGGAAGAAAGGAAAACATCAGCAAAAACCAAAAAAATACGACTTCGGGAGGTTGAGAAGATAACAAAATTTGAACGATTCCTGAGAAAGGCACTCACGAAAAGCCTTGCCAAAGTCAGGATTCCTGGATGCCGTCGTAAATAATGGCCGAAAATTGCTCCGCCATGCAGACCGTCACTGTAAGGGATGGAAAAGGTGAAGGAAAACGAGAGCAAGGGCGAGAGCAAAGAAAAAACAAAGGAAAAGAATGGCAGGAGGAGGCTTATATAGAGCAGTTAAGGGCAACTGAAAAGGCATCATAACTGCTGCGTGGGAATGAAACGTCACCGTAATTACCCTTCCCGCGCAAAAAGACGTGCCATCCCAATTAACGCTTGCCACGTGTCGGCCATCGCGAAAAACTAGGGCATGTTTTCTAACATCCTGAAGATATGGGTGCAACCCTAGGTTGACACGCCCAGTTTCAAGGCAAGGCAGTCCACTAATTTAAGATGGAAAAAATAGGATTGGAAATCTCGAAGACGCTGAAAGGAAGGTGTGCGACATCCGCTCGAACAAGCTACGTGCTTAAAATGGCGAAGCACCTTCCCTGCAAACAATATAAGCCGGATCCTCTGAAAAGGCTACAAGCCGAAGTTACACTCCGGCTTTCCGTAGGAGGGCATGTGATAGCCAAAGTGCTATCGCCCTGTCCACCGACTTCGGAGAAAGAGGGAGCCAAACACATGAGGTATCCGACCTCGGAAGCCCCATCGTACCAACCTCGGGAAATTACCATATCGCCTCTCTATCCGAGGACGAATGAACCGACTTCGGAAGAATAAGAACACCCTGAAGAAAAAATATCACCTCGGGGAAAGGTCCTTGTTCGTTCCCCCTAAAATATAACGTCGGCTGAAAGGACCTCAGAGGAGCGAGGGGTGCCACGAAGTAGTCTCTGACATATTCGCCCGTACGCACTAGACGTCGACCTCAAAGCACTGTGACAGGCCACTACAGTCTGCACTCTGACACGCTGTGACACACTTCTCGATAAGCCACTGCCCGAGAAAGCCTGCAGCTGGCCACTCCTCGGGTCAGAGGTACGGGCGGCATCCGTCCATACACATGTCACAATCCTAGGGGCTCATTTTCTCCTATTTATAGTAGGCGGGCTTCCCCCTTGTTGGGGGGCTCCTGGGGGACATGCCGGAAAAACGCCTCCGACGAGATTCTTTGTCACCATTTAGAGACACTGACTTGGGTGTCAAAGGCTCCTTCCCGGAAAACCACTCCGAGGACCTCCTGACCCCTATTTTCTACGCGTTTTAGGTGATGACTACTTGGGGACATTCCCGTTTCAGGCTCTTTCCAGCACTGGAAGGCTCTCTCGGCTACTGCTATCCATCACCGGACGGCCCTGCGCGATACACTTCAGGAGGTCCTGGTTATTCCCGTCGTGGAGCCACGGTGGGAACTTCTATGATGGCCTGTGGAACCTCCACGATGGCCACGCCACGCTATCAGTTGGGTTATATGCCCAAAAGAGAGCAAGTCTACCGAACACGGCCAACAAAGGGCAGGCTAAAATTTTCCTGAAAAGGAACTTCGTCAACTGCGAAAGACCGCACGAAGAATGGCCGACAAAATAAGCAAAAAAAAGAACCGAAGTCGCTTGACCGAAAGTGGTCGGGACGATTGGGAAACAAAAATTGCTCAAAAAGAGTTAGCCAAAATCATGAAGGAAAATCCATTGAAGAAGGTCTTGATACAAGGAGAAGATTACAAGAAGAAGAGTACAAAGAAAAATAAGAAGGCAAAGGTCCTAGAATATCTAAGGGACCCCGGCGTTGTGGGAAGCTTCGGCTCCTGAATCTTTCGCTGCCACCTTCGGTGCAGGAGGAGGAAACGGCAGGTTCAGGAACTTGACTCTTGACCACATCCACTGAGGCCCCCCGGGAATATCCAGGGCAGCCAGAAAGGAAGGATCGAGGTCCGGATACTTCTTCAAAAACTTATAACGAGCTAGGCAGAAGCCGTCCTGAAAAGCAACCTTCGACGTCTGAACGGCTTTGTCTTTTTCAATATCCAACTCATCCGCCTCATGTTGAAGATCCGAAACCTCCTACCGAAGGTCAAAAATCTCCTTCTCCAACTCCTCGATTTTCTTCTTCTTCTTCGAACCCTCCTTCAGCAAGTCGACCTTGGCCAGGAGTTCGGCATTTTCAGCCATTGCCTTCGCCAGGAGGGCAGACTCCCCGTCCTTTTCCTTTTGAAGGGTCTCGTTGGGCGAAGTCAGGCTGATTAATTTGTCGCCATGGTCGGACATCTTCTTGGAAAAATCCTTCAAGAGCCCCTCTTGGCCCTTCAAGAACTCATCCCGAAGACTGGCAATCTTCGCCTTTCATATTTGGCTCAACTTGGTGTTTGTCAGCACCAAGTTGGCACAAAAAACTTTGGCCTTCTCCAATTTTTCTTCAACCCAGGCTCGAGCTGAAGACTGCTTTACTACCCAGGCTTGGAGGTATCCACTACACCCCAAAACTGCAAAAAAAAAGAGAAGGTACTTAGTGAAATTTGCACAAGGAAAGCCAAAAGCACTTAGGCAAAAAGTGGGAAGGAAAAGTGAAGAGCCTGAAGAGTTACGTGAGCAGCATGCTGGGAAACTTTTGCAGTAAGTGCATCCTCGGAGGCATACTCCTCGGCGACTGCCTTGACGGATGCCTGAGTAAGCACACCCCTAACCATTTGGGGAGCCATTTCCCGACAATCCTCGGAGAACAGATTCATGTCCTCCCTGAAAAAGCAGAATGGCTCCCTTGGGCCTTTGTCCTTCGGGACATGAGAATCCCGAAGATCCCTCATTCGGGTGTGCTTAATCTTCCAAGCCAGGGGCGTCGCATCCTCTGCAAAAAGAAACATGCATCTTATCAGGTAAAAATTCCTTGTTTATCAAAAATGTAAGTTTTGATCGCAGGGAAAAAAGAGACAAACCTGGCGTGACCTCGGCACAGTCATCATCAGAGTCACCGACCTCCTCCATGTCGGCAGGAACATGTTTGCCCTTGGCCCTTCGGTGCTTTTCCAAATCTTCGGCAGAAAGATCTGCCAAAGAGGCCAACAAATCCGCCGACGTGGCGAGACTCAGAAGGGCAGGAACGGCCACCTCGGCAAGAACCCCCCCGGCAGTTTCAGGCTGGGGCAAAGTTGCAACCTCTGTCGAAGTTGTAATGACATCGCCAACCTTGGTGGAAGTAGCAATGACATCGCCGACATCCGAAACGTCCTCCAGAGGGGGAAGAGGGATGTCCTTCTTGGCCTTCTTGGCCTAAGATGATCCGCTCCCAGAAGCCTTGCGCCTCTTCTTTTGTTCTCCCTTCTCGGCCTGACCAAGGAAGAGAGACCTGTAGTAGGCGGCAGACTCATCGCCCATCTCTGAAAAAGAAGGAAGAAATTAGTGTAAGTCCACAGACACTTAGGCTGGAAAAACTTTGAAAGAAACTTACTTTCAAAAAAGGCTTCGTAAGTAAGCTCGCTCCAAAGGAGCTTCACCAGCCAAGAGTTCTTCCCCTCGGTAGCAGGAGCTGGCATGCCAAGATCCGTCTTGTGCTCCGTAACCACCCCCAACTCTCGAAGGACATCCTAGATCATGAGTTTCCACATGATCGGGAATGGGTAGAGAGAGCGTGAAGGGACCTCGGCATCCCAGTTGGTGACAGCACGGATTTGTGTGTCAAAGTCCCCAAACCTCATCGCCAACTCGAGAGTTAGCAGCTTCCTGGGATCCATGACATCCGCCTTCAGCTTTCCCCTAGCCCACTTAGTCGGGACGTGCGACCAGGCCTCCGCCACCTTTAGGAAGAAGAACTTCTTTTGCCACCCTCGCCAGCTATCCTTGGTAGCGAAGGTGAACATAAATTTCTTGCTCCCAAATCCCTGAGGTAGCATAAAATAAAAACCACCCTTCGAAACCGGATAGAGCTTGTAGTACTGCATGAAGAGGATGAAATGGGTTCTACCTCGAAGATCCCGTACATGCAGAGAAAGGCGTTGAAATAGCAAAATGAGTTAGGAGGAAGCTGATTCATGGCTATGCCATGAAATTGGCAAAAGTTGCAAATCATCTTCGCAAGAGGAAACCGAAGTCTGGCCTTCAGTTGGGCTCAGAAAATGGTAACCTCGTCACCCGGATTCGTAAAGCTAAACTGGCCAAGGCGAGGTAACCTTGTGATGGCATACGAGGGAAGGAAAAATTTGGTCTTCCACTTTTCTAATTTTTCAAGAATGGTGCAACAAAAGTAAGACATAAGAGGTTGCTAGCTCTCGAGAATAGGCATGGTCGACCCAAAAATGACTTCAAAAAAATGGGGGAAAAACGATTTCGAAAAGAGGACAAATGACTTCGAGAAGTAAAAAGAAAAGCAGAAACCGAACTAACTCTAGAAATCAGAACCCACCAAAAGTCTTGCCGAAGTCTGGGTTTGAGGACGCAGTCGTAAAAGATCGCCGGAAATCGCTCCGCAGCTAAAACCGCCACAAAAGAGGGGAAAAAGGCATAGAGCAAAATGAGAGCAAAGAAATGGAAATAAAGAGTTTGACAGAAGGAAGGCTTATATAGATCGAGGAAGGGCAACCAAAACGGCGTCATAAATGCTGCGCGAAAAGTGAAACGTCACCATAATGGTCCCTCGCGTGAAAAGGCATGCCCATCCCAGCTGATGCCTACCACATGTCGCCCGTCACGAGAAACTAGGATACATTTTCTGACATTCAGAAAACCAGGGCACGCTGCTCGAGACTGGCACGACTAGTTTAAAGACACGACGGTTCACTAGCCTATGGCGGGAAAAATAAAAAAGTTGGGTATCTCGAGGAGCACCGAAGGATGGATAGATGACATCTGTCCGAACAAGGCTTATCACCTAGGAGGTGAAGCGCCTCCCCAATCGACGTCATACTCCAAGTGTAAGTCCATGAGGTCCGGGGTTCAAGGCTCCTTGCCGCCCTGTTCAACCGAAATGGGCATACTACCACGTGGACCTCCGGGAGTCCTGTTGGGTTTCGGGAGCCAAACAGCATAGCAGAATTTAACCGAAACCCTCCAGGATCCAAGTGAAACGGGGTAAACCGGGTGTTCAAAAATTTCATACCTAATTTTCGGTTGAGATCTCTGACTCAACTGTAGAGTCGAATCACAAAACCTGAACAGTTGATGTGTTCAGGCTCTCTATGGTATCCACACGAGCCTCTCGTGATCACCACGCTTCCACCACATCCCGGCAGATGCGTTTCTCTTGCGCTCGCAGTGCTAGCTTGCGTCCTTGAAGGAATTACAAGAGAAGAGTGCGGCTGTCCTTTTGGGAGGCTAGGGCAAGGAGACCTGCGAATTTCTCACTTAAAAGTTGTATTTATAGTGAGACTCAACTTCCAGGCCTAATGGGTTTCAAAGCCCTAATCCAATTAGGATTTAATTTCGGGCTTAATAATGGCTCAACTCCTTGGCCCATTATTAATACGAAATTAAAGTGAAACCATAACCCAAATAATTAGCCCATGCACTCTAATGATCCAAATAGCTCTATGTGTGCGACCCAATAGGCTTTTGCCATGTTGGCAATAATCATAAATCACATTTATGATCATAAGCAATGAGCGGTGTCTAGAAACACATCATTGCTACCCAAGTGACAAGATTGTTGGTGAATCGACTAAACCTTTATGATCATCACCGATATATGCCATTGTCCCTTTGTCCAAGATATCAAGACTAAGCACGAGACATGGAATGTGTCACTCTCATATAGCCCAATCTTTGGTTTCCTGATTACCGAGTAGACCAACTTAAACTGACAACATTGATATCATATATCAACTCATCGGAGCTTGGCCATGCATTTTCTAAGTCTCACTCTATCAAGGGGCCCAAAGATATCACTCCCATTACATAGGAGGGACAAATCCCATCTTGATCATACACATCCCTCCACATGATATGTGACATACCCAATGACCTCCTTCAAGTTCACTCAGTTACGAGCAATAAAGGAAAGTATCAAAGTATGTGACTCACATGTAGGGAACCTTGCTGATCTTAGGTCGAAGGACTACATATACCATGATCACAATGAGAATCACTTATGACACTCATAAAGCGATCCATGAAGTGTTCTCATGGTGGGTCGGTCCAGTACACAAGTTCTCCAACTTGTACCAATATGTAGACTACATATCTCATATTAGTCTCCACATATGCTAGTCATTATGTATTATTGCAACCCGCTCCACAATAATACTAGACTAGGGACGTTTAAGAATATCATTATTCTAGGGTTACAATTATGTTTATTACGTTACGCAGAAACAAAACAACAAACAAAATTGCTGGATTAATGCCTCAATAAAATATCATGACTCAATGTGCAAAAATACAATCATCTCATGATTGGCTTTTTGGGCACAACACTAACAAGTCCATGAGGTCGTCCTGTCAAAACTGCCAATTGAGCGATTCACGGACACCAAAAGGACTACTTGCCGAAGTCTCCACTTCGGCCTTTCCAAGGGGGGCATGTGATAGCCAAAGTACTATCGCCCTGACCACCTGCTGACCATGGGAAAAAGGGCGCCAAACACCTGAGGCATACGACCTCGGAAAGGACTCCGGAGTAAAGGAAGTCATAAACCTGAGGCGCACGGCCTCGGTACATCACCAAATGCCAACTTCGGAAGCCAGTGTAGCGCCTCCTTTGGGATGGCGACCGAACCAGCTTCGGGGGAGAAAGACCAACCACCCCTTGCGGGAGACAGCTCGCCGAAGGCGTAGGCACCGAAGTTCCATCCCGACTCTGAAAAAGGACCCATCACCCAGAAGTGAGACATCAACCAATGGGACCTCGGTTGTACGGAAAAAGCCATCAAGGAGTCTCTGACACTCTGCTCATATACGTCTCCGACACGCCACCCCCAGACACACTCTAACACGCCATCATAGCATGCGTCTTATCGTACAGGGCTACACCTACTACAGCTTGCGGCCCGAGGAGCCTGTGGATGACTAAGGGCCTCCACGCCCAAAAGTACGAACACCAATCGTCCATACACGTGTCACAATCTGAAGGGATCACCTCCTCCCTTATAGACCAGGGAAATGGTCACAGGTAGGAGGTTCTCCGCCCGGAGGACTGAAAGGACAAAAGAACGCTCTCCTCTCTCCACCTGAATACTCTCCCTTCAGCCCTTAGAAACACACGCCAGCCAAGAGTTCCTTGTGCTTATTACTGAGTATCTCTCTTTCTCGGAGCACTGACTTGGGCGTCGGAGGTTCCCCCTCGGAAAACCACCCCGGGGGCCTACTAACCCCTATTTTCTGAGTGTTTCAGCTAGGTCTCACTGAAGGATCTCTACTCCGGGCTCTCTCCCTTGCCGGGAGTCTTTCCCGTCCTCACCAACCACGGTACCAGGAAGCTGCCGGCCACCACTTAACGTGACCCTTTCAGGGTACCTTCTTGCACCTCCAGGACCCCTACTGCCCACACCACTGCACATAGTGGAGATTCTGGCTCCGCCTAACCAGACCACATCAGATGTTGGCTCTACACATCCTGAAGCCCGGTATCACATGGCTAAGCCATGAAATTGGCAAAATTCACAAATCATCTTCGTAGGGGGAAACCGAAGTCCGGCCATCAGTTGGGCTCGGAAAATGGTAACCTCATCACCTCGATTCATAAAGCTAAACTGCCCAAGGCGAGGTAACCTTGTGATGGCATATGAGGGAAGGAAAATTTTGGTCTTCCACTTTTTTAATTTTTCAGGAGTGGTGCAACAAGGGTGAGTCATAAGAGGTTGCCAGCTCTCGGGAACAGGCAAGGTTGACCAAAAAGCGACTTCGATAAAAGGGGGAAAAATGATTTCAGAAAAAGGAAAAATGACTTCAAGAAGCGAAAAGAAAAGTAGAAACCGAAGGAACTCTAGAAATCAGAGCCTACCAAAAGTCTTGCCGAAGTCTGGGTTTGAGGACGCCGTCGTGAAAGATTGCCGGAAATCGCTGATAGCCAAAGGCTATTGCCTCCTCGGTAGTAACTCCTTGCCAGAATATTGGCCGGGGAGTCTGACGTCACCCAAGAGAGGATCTTTTTATTGACCTCGGAAGGTGCGAAGTCAAACACTATGAGCTCGAGACTTCGGTTAGCTCGTCAGGAATTCTGAGGACAACACCGTCTCCATCAAGGGGCCAGACTGACTGTCTTCGGGTAAGAGAGCCATCTCTCTGAAGCAAGGAAGAATCTCCCCGAAGGCAGGGGCCCCGAAGAGGATCTTCCCCGAACAAGAAACACCTGAACAAGGGAATCCCCTAACTATGGGTGTGAGTCCCGAAGAAGGTGTTCATCAAGGGAGCTCCCAGAACTATGGGATAGATCCCGAAGGAGGTGCTCACACCGAAGGACGGATAGAATCCGAAGAGGGTGCACGCACCAAAGGGCGACCTCGCCCAGGGCACCTCGGGAGTACGGTATGAGCATTTAAGGAGCCTCTGACATGTCGCCCACAAGCCCTACACGTCACATCTGAATGGCGAACTGACACGCCGCAGCCCCCCCAGTCCTGACACAACCTGTTCGGGTCCAGGGCTAAAGGAGGCTGCAAACGGCTGCCTGTCCCCTAGGTCCAAAAGTACAGATCAAATCCGACCGAACACGTGTCATGATCTGAACGGACCAACTACTCCTATAAATACTAGGAAATGGGACTGGGCAAAGCATGGGCATTTTGCTCCCTCTGAGAAAACACAAAACAGGCAAGACACTTGATCCCTTAGTGTTCTTCCTCCACTTTCACTCAGAAAACAGACTTGGGCGTCGGAGGGTCCTCCCCGGAAAGGCAAACCGGGGACCTCCTAACCTCTTATTTGAGCTTTTCAGGCACACTCAGCTGGGAAACCAGAGCTCCAGGCGCTCGCCTCCTCAGGAAGACTTTCCACCTGTCAACATGACAGCAAACGAAGATGCTTTGGGGCATCATTTGGCGCCGTCTGTGGGAAACTACTCCCAGGTAGCTGTTGTCGAAACACGGCGTTCGAAGGACAAAGGACTCCCGAAGTCCCCGTCCGCGCCTGAGACCCAACCAGCTACCGAACAAAGTCCCCCAGAGACTTCCTTGCCTGAAGAAGAACGCCCTCTTGTCATCACCATGGGTTTTTTATGAGACTTTCAGAGGTGATGGCCAGGGGCCTCATCGTTTATAGTCATGGTGACTGGTGGAGAGACTTCTGCGAGGAAGAACACCTGGTGGAATGGACAGCTCGAAGGAGAGTGCCTGAAAGCTCAGAAACAAAGGGTTAGGAGGCCCCCGGAGCATTTTTCCGGGGGGGAGCCTCCGATGCCCAAGTCAGTGGTGGCTGAGAAAAGGTAGAGGAAATAGCACAAAGGGCTGAAGAGTCTCGCCTGGTAGTTTTCTCAGAGTGTGGGAGCAGTGTTTGGCCAACCAACCAGCCTCCTGCCAAGTATTAATTCCTGGTATTTAAAGGAGTGCCTAGCCCGTTCAGATCACGACACGTGTTCGGTCGGATGTTCCCTGAGTTTCTGGGCATAGGAGACAGATAACTGGTAGCAAGTTGTCCTGAGCCACGTGCTGAGATGGGCCATGATGTGATTCTGATGGCGTCCGTACGTCAGAGCGCCTATTCAGGCGACTTTATGACGTCTACGAAAGGATGTGTCAGAGGCTTCCTTAAATGCTTCCATAAATGCTCCTGCCGTACTCCCGAGGTCCCTGGGTGAGGTCGTCCTCTAGTTCAGACAGGGCCTCTTCGGGAAATAAGCCCTCAGTTCGGGGGTTCCCAGTTTCAAGGAGTTCCGCCTTCGGGGATATCATGTTCGGCTCGCTATGTCTGGTGCCGCTTTTCCGAAGGCGATATGTTCACAACCTTGGGGGGCGAGTAGTGTCCTCGGGGCTTCCTGGCATGCCGGGCTCAGAGCTCTTCGGCTATCTCCCGAGGTGCCTGACCGCACCTTTTCTCGGGTAGGGCCAGCTTCTTCTGGCCATCATTGTGGCAGGGAGTTCGGCCAGATAGAGGCGATAGCGTTTGGCTATCACATGCCCCCCTTTGGAAAGCCGAAGTGAAGACTTCGGTTTTGCATCTCTTTCCGAGGTTTGTGTATGGGAGTTTCTTTGGAAGCTTAACCTGTTCCGAGGATGCGCCTTTTGCCCGAAGATCATGGGCTCTTCGGCCTTGGCCTGCTCTTTGGTGTCTTTGAGGTGGAGCCTGTGCCGAAGATACACCTCTTGCCCGAAGGTCATGGGCTGTCCGGCCATAGCCTGTGTCTTGGCGTCCTCGAGGTGGCCTGCTCTTTGTTTCTGCAGGTCTGTTTGGCCAAGCGTGTCAATCTGAGCAGCGCGTCCCAGTTTCATCCTAGTTTTCCAGGGATGTCAGAAGACGTGTCCCAGCTTTCAAGGGACGTTTCGAGGACGTGTCCCCTATTTGCGCGTAGAGGTTGACATGTGGCGCTTTGCCATTGGAGGAGAGTGGCGTCGGTTACAGAAGGCGTGCCTTTTCAGGTGCAGAGAGCAGTTACGGCGACGGTTCGCCTCCAAAGGGTACTTATGACGATTTTTCGGTTACCCATTTCTGGCTTATAAATAGCCCACTCTGCCATAAGTTCTTTTTGCTTTCTCTTCTGCTCTCCTCTCTGCTTTGCCCCTGTTCTTGCACTTTCTTGCTTTCTGTGGCGGAGCTACCTTAATCAGAGCTTTTTTCCAGCCAACTTTCACGACGGCGTCCTCAGATTTTGGCAAATCCTTTGGTGGGTTTTTGTTTTTCAAAGCGCTTTGATCCCTGTGTTCTTTTGAGTTTTTCTCTGGAAACTGTTTTCTTCCATTTTCAAACTCATTTTCTGTCGAAAATGCCCCTTCCTGAGAGCTGGCAGCCTCTTTTAGCCCATCCTTGTTGTACCACCCCTAAAAAGTTAGAGACGTGGAAGAAAAAATTCTTTCTTCCCTCTTACGTCATTACTCGGCTGCCTTGTTCTAGCCATTATGCTTTTTGAAACCGCAGTAAGGAGGTTACCATTTTCCGAGCTCAGCTGAAGGCCGGTCTTCGGTATCCTCCCCCGAAGATGGTGTGCGAGTTCTGCAAATTTCATGGCATTGCTGTGAACCAGCTTCCCCCGAACTCGTTCTGCTACTTTAACGCCTACCTCTGCATGTGTGGCATCTTCGGGATAGAACCCAATTTCATAATTTTTATGCAGTATTACAAGCTCTCTGTGGTCCCGAAGGGTGGCTTCTATTTCACGCTACCTCGGGGATCCGGGGGCAAGAAATTCATGTTCACCTTTGCCACTAAAGATAGCTGGCGGGGGTGGCAACAGAAGTTTTTCTTCATGAAGATGGACAAGGCCTGGTCGTACGTTCTGACCAAATGGGCTCAGGGAACATTGGAAGTGGACGTTGCTGATCCGAGGATGCTGCTGACCCCAGAGTTACCTTCCTTGTTCGCGAATTTTGATGCCCGCAGTCGGGCTGTCTCTGACTGGGATCCCGAGGTCGTTCCGCTCGCCCTTTACCCTATTCCAATCAACTGGAGGTTGATGACTGAAGAGGTCCTTCGGGAGCTAAAGGTGGTAAAGGAGCACGAGACTGACCTCGAGATGCCAGCTCCTGCCATCCCCGGGAAGGATTCCTGGTTGGTCAAGCTTCTTAAGGAGGAAATTTCTTTCGAAGCGCTTGCCGAAAGTGAGTTATCTTCTACTCATTTACTGTTTTTTCCTCGGACTCACGCTGATGTTTCTCTCCTTTTTCAGAGATGGGCGACGCGACTGCCGCCTATTACAAGTCCCTTTTCACCGGCCAGGTGGAGAAGGGCGATCAGACGAACAAGGCGTCTTCCCGAAGGTGAAAGTCTACTGGCGCGGGACCTTCGAGGAAACGGGCAAAGAGAGCTGCCCAGGCTCCTTTAGAGGAAAATCCCGAGGAAACTGCCGAGGAGCCTGGGGCAGCCGGGATTTCGGAGTCTGAGGTTGCTGCTTCCGAGGTCCCTTCAACCGACGTCCCTCCTCAGAGTCCAACCGCGTCACAGGCCCTCCTTGATGTAGTGGTAGAAGTACCTTCTGCCGAGGAGCGGCGCAAACGGAAGGGCAAGGGCATTTCGCCGAGGAATCCGAGGACGATGTTGTCGAGGTTCTGCCAGGTTTGTTTCCAGACAAAGTGTACTTCCTCTGTTTTTTCTGGATTGGCTTCTTTGTCTTTAATCTCCTTCTCATTCTTATCACGCAGGGGAGTTGACTACCCCTGGCTGGGTGGCCGATCATGCTCGGAAATGAGCTCTTCGGGATGCCAAAATCCCGCAAGGGAAGATACCCAAGGAGCCTTTTTGGACGTTCACGGAGGACATGAATATGTACTCCGAGGACGTTCCTCAAATGGCTAAGGAAATTTCGAAGGGGGTGCTCACCGAGGCCTCCTTTAGGGCTATAGCGGCGGCCCACCCGGGGGATAACACCCTCGCCGCAAAGAAAACCGAGCATGCTGCTCAGGTATATCCTTCACAGCTCTTTCCCTTCAATTTTTTCCTAAGTTTTTGGCTCTTACTGACCTTGCGTTTATTTTTTGCAGCTGATGGGGTACACCGCCTTTCTCCGAGTTCGGGTGGCCAGGGAGGTTGCTTTTCAAACTTCGGCCACTCGAACCATGAATGAGACAAGGACCGCACTCGCAGAGTCGGTCGCCAAAAACCATCAGCTGAAAGAGGCTGCTGAAAAAGAAGTAGCTGCCCTTCGGGAGGAGTTCCGGAAGGAAAAAGAAGAACTTCAAAAGGACTCCTCCAGGAAGATCGCTGACCTCGGTGACCAAATAAAGGGGATGCTGGCCGCCAACGAGGATCTTCTTCGGCACAAGGCTGGTTCTGACGGCCGTATAGTGTCATTGACGTGTGAGAATAACGCTCTCCGAGCCGAGGTCGAATCGTTGAAGAAGGAGCCGAAGGGGGAGGAGCAGATAAAGGCGCTGGAAGAGGAGGTCGAGGATCTGAAGGACGAGCTTGACGACCTTGAGCTTGAGAAGAACAAGTCTGATCAGATGAGCAAGGTCGCGTTCCAGGACGGCTTCTGCCTTGTTCGGCACCAGGTTCTCCAGAGGTTCCCAAATCTGGACCTCTCTTTCCTAGAGGGTCTAAACATTCCTGGGGGACCTAGGTGGAAATGGTCCAAGGTCGAACATCTGAAACTTCCTCCTTCAATTCCAGCGCCGAAGGTGATGGAAAAGGGCGGGCAGACGAGTGGCTCTCGGGACGCCGCGAACCCTTAGCCAATTTTTAGGGCCCCTTTTCCTTTCCTTCTATTTTGTAATCCTTCTTCGGACAGTTCTCTATTTTAAAGCAGCTTTGCTCTTAATGAGGATTTTTTGGCTAAGTCTTTTCTTGCGAGCTTCTTCATTTCCATTGTCCCGAACACGTTCGCTCAAGAGACTTCGGAAAACCTGCGAGTAAAGAAACTTTTTTACCTTCCTTTGTCCCGAGTGCGCTTGCTCGTAAGACTTTCTGGAAGGCCTGAAAAAATTTGACTAAGTCTTTTTGCAGGCTTTTGCATTTCCATTTTACCCCGAACATGATTGCTCAAGGGACTTCGGAAACCTTCAGTCAAATTTTTTGTTTTTCCAGTTGTCCCGAGCATGTTTGCTCTAGGGACTTCGAAAAACCTTTCGCGAGATTTTTCACTTCCCATTTTCCCGAGCATGTTCACTCAAGGGATTTCGGGAAATTATCTCTGCGCTAGCTATGGCGAGTACTTCTGCGAGATTTTTGTTTTCCATCTTTCCCGAGCGTGATGGCTCAAGGGACTTTCGGAAAGTCATATCTACGCTTTATCATGGCGAGCACCTCTGCGGAATTCTGTTTTGCATAATTTCTGTACACTTAAGAATTTTTCTCAAGGCCATTCTGTACAACATAACTCCTCCGCCCAACCTCAAGCGTAGAATTTTTTCAAGGCGTCTGAGTGCCAACTGTTCTTCAATTCTGCGCCTTCGGCGTCACCAAGCTTGTACACGCCTTTTCGTACTTCATCGAGAACCAGATAGGGTCCTTGTCAATACGCATGAAGTACGGCATGGGATGGCCTTCGGGGTGCGAAGTCGGCCTTTCGGAGAACGAGGTCTCCCTTCTTGATTTCTTTTGGCCTGGCCCGTAAGTTTACAGCCGCGGTCACTCTTTTGCTGAAAAGCTTTTCTTCTCAGCTTGGCTATTTCTCTGTGTTCAGCCACAAGATCGAGATTGGTTCTCAGGCCAAGGTCCTTACCACCTTCATCAAATACTTGCACCCGTACTGAAGGTTGAACTACCTCTAGTGGGATAATAGCCTCTGTTCCGAACACGAGTGAGAAAGGAGTTTCCCCCGTGGCTCTTTGGGGCGTCATTCGGTAGCTCCATAGTACACTTTGGAGTTCTCCTCGCCAATTCCCCTTGGCTTCCCCTAGTCTCTTTTTCAGGCCATCATTTGTGGTCCTGTTCGATACTTCTACCTGCCCGTTGCTTTAGGGGTGAGCTATTGGGTCGAAGTGCATCTTTATTCCCAGGTCGCTGATTAATTTTTGGAATCCTTTGTCTGTGAACTGGGATCCATTATCAGCTACTAGTACCCTCGGTATGCCAAATCTACATACGATGTTCTTCCATGGGAACTTCTGCACTTCTTTTGCCGTGATAGTTGTTAGTGGTTCTGCCTCCTCCCACTTTGAGAAATAGTCTACTGCTACCACGCAGAATTTCATGCCTCTGGGTGCTGTGGGGAGTGGCCCAATAAGGTCTATACCCCAGACTGCGAAGGGCCAAGGATAGTCTGCCGAAGTTACCTTTTCCGAGGGTGTCCTCTGGTTTTTCGCGTGTCTCTGGCAGCTGCCACATTTCCGGGCGAACTGTCTTGCGTCCTTTCTTAGGGTAGGCTAGAAGTATCCTCGGGGGAGTATCACTGCTTCCAGGGCATTAGTTCCAATGTGTCAACCACACATGCCTTCGTGAACTTCTTCAAGGACCATTTTAGTATCCTTTTCATCCACACATCTTTGTAGCGGATTCCCATATCCCTGCTGATATAACTCTTCATCAATCAGGAAGAAGCTTTCAGAGTGTCTGCGCAGTCTTGCAGCATCGCCGGGGTCTTCGGGGAGCAAATTCTCTGCGAGTTATCTTTTTATTGGGTCTTTCCCTCCCGTTCCCGAGGTCGTCATGCTCAGCACTGAGATGCTCGAATGGTCTGGCACCTCGGTATATGTTTTCAACTTTGCCAAGCAATCTGCCTCAGAGTTATTCTGCCGAGGTACGTTTTCGATCCGTACGGCGTCGATCTTGGATGAGCCTTGCTACTAGCTCATGATATTTTCCCAAAATTGGGTCCTTCGCCCCATAATCTTCTACCGTCTGCCGAACTTGGTAGCCTTCATTACCTCTAGGCCTTCGGGGCCCCTGATAATACGCCTTGAGCTCTTATGGCCTTCCGTGGCTCATATGTAATTTCGTGTTCGTCATGCTCTATGCACCACTTGGAGAGCCTTCCCGAATGATCACAGCCTTCTCCCTGCAAGCACCAAGGCGTATATAGCTTTTTGAAGCAAAGGGTACCTGACTTTGGCGCCATGCAGGGACTTGCTGTCATAGTAGACCGGTCATTGCTTTGACCCTTCTTCCTTCACGAGGACCGAGCTCACAGCTTTTTCTGTGACGGCGAGGTATAGTACGAGGGGCTCTCCCTCCCGAGGTTGTCACAGAGTCGGCAGGCTGGCCAGGTAGACTTTTGAGTTCTTGCAGGCCTTTTGGCAATCTTCATCCCAAGGATGATCATTTCTTCCGAGGTCGCCTTCCATTTTTGTTGCCTTATGAGGACTTTGGAGAAAGGTCTACACCTATCTCCGTACCTGGCAAAAAACCTGCTCAGAGAGGTTATTCTTCCGATGAGTCTCTGCACATCTTTGACAGTGCCAGGAGTTCGAAATTCAAGCAGGGCCTTAATCTTTTCGGGGTTAGCGTCGATGCCTCTTTCGGATACCATGTACCCAAGGAATTTTCCCGAAGTCTCCCCGAAGATGCACTTCTCAGGATTAAGGCAGTTCCCGGAGGCTCTGAGCTTTTGGAAGGTTTCCTCTAAATCTGCAACGCGGTAGCCAGGCAGCTTGGTCTTGACTAGCATATCATCAACATACACCTCCATGTTTCTCCTTATTTGGTCTTTGAAGACCTTGTTCATCAGCCTCTGGTAGGTGGCTCCTGCATTTTTGAGCCCGAATGGCATCCTGATATAGCAGTACGTTCCTCCCTCGGTGATGAAGGCAGTCTTCTCTTTATCTTCGGGGTCCATCCTTATCTGATGGTAGCCACTGAAGGCGTTTAGGAAACTTAGGAGCCCATGTTCAGCAGTTGAATGTATTGGTGGCAGAGGGTATGAGTCTTTCGGGCAAGCATCGTTCAAGTTTCTGAGGTCGATGCACATCCGGAGTTTGCTGCTACCTTCTTTTGTGGCGATGACCACGTTGCTTAACCATTCGGGGTACTTGACCTCCCTGATAACCTCAGCATCTAGGAGATGCTGGACTTCAGTTTTGACAAAGTTGCTTTTGTGGGCTGAGATGCTTCGTTTCTTTTGCTAGACAGGCCTTGCTTCCGGACTTACTTTGAGGCTATGCTGTATTATGCCAGGGTTCACCCCCGGCATGTTTTTTGGCGAGTAGGCAAACAGATCTTTATTTTCCAGCAGAAAGGATACAAGATTTTCCTCGTCACCTTCGGCCAAGCTCTTCCCTATTCGGGTAGATTGACTTGGAACAAGCTCTATTGCTTCCATTTCGGTCTTGGCGAGATCTTCTTCTTTGCCTTTTTCTGGTGCCCTTGCCTCCACTGTTTGCGCGAGGTTGTTGCCGGAGCTTTTTGCGCTTTCATGAACACCTTTCTTACCTCGGCTTGGTCTATGAACACCTCTGCATCTTCATCCTTGGTGGCGAATGTGATAGTGAAGTACTTCACATCAGGGCGAATATGCAGGTTCCCCATTGTCTGCCTTCCAAGGATGGCGTTGTATGAGGACGGGGCTTTCATGACGATGAATCTGGCCATTATGGAGGCATGCAACTCAGCTACTCTGTTCAGCGAAATCCCTTTCATCATCAGCGGGAGGTCGATCCATCTGAGGACGGAAAGTTTGGATGGTCCAACCCCAAAAGTGGGCGAGGCTACAGGCTTCAGTTCGCTGCCGGAGATGCCCAAGCTCGGCAGCAGGTGCGAGAATAGGACGTCAGCATTTGAGCCATCATCAAGCAATACTCTTTTGACGTCCCAGTTCCCTACTCTCGCCATAATCAGTAGCGGATCGTCGTGGGGGAAGACGACGGTGGAGCCACCTTTGCGAGCCAGCTTCTTTGATGGACTTTGATACTCCATCACTGCAATTTCTCTGGCTTTCCGCTTTCTTTCCGAGGATGGGAGCCCCGTGGTGATGGTTTAGATAACCCCTGCTGGAGGTGGAGGGCGCTTTTTTGGACTTCTATTTCTCCGCCTGTCGGAGTCGTAGTCCTCATCTTCGGCCCCTTCTTCCTCCAGTTTTTGGCCTTTCGGGGATGGCATCCTCAGGTATTTCTGAAGTTGGCCCTTTTTTATCAGTGACTCTATGTACTTCTTCAGCTGGAAGCAGTCTTCGGTGTCATGACCGTGGTCGTGATAAAACTGGCAGAACTTCTTTGCACTCTTCTTATTATCGGCGGTCATGGCCCTTGGTCGCCGAATCTGCGCCCCTTGCCTTTCCAATGCCATGAGAATGTTGGTCCGTGAAGTGCTCAATGGTGTGAAACTTTGAGGTTTCTTTCCTCGCATCCTCCGAGGTCGTCCTGCGTATTCGGTAGGATGCCGAGCTTGTTGACTGGACTCTTCGGGGCGGTGGTGATCAGACTTCGGCCCAGCCATTCTTAGTTCTTCGGCGGTCATGTGCTGTTCTGATCTTCGGTAAAATTCTCCGAGGGTCTCCGGGGGGTCCTTTGAGAACTCGTAGAATAGCTGTGAGTCTCGCCGAAGGCCTCGTGTCATGGCAAGAATGCGGATTTCGGGCCTGAAGTCTGGGACGCTCAGAGCTTCCCTGTTGAATCTTTCGACATAGTCTCGGATGGTTTCTCCATTCCTCTGCTCTATGTCGAACATCTGAACAGGCATCTTCGCCGTAGGTCGGCTCCCGATGAACTGCTGGGCGAAGGCTGTGGACAACTCCTGGAACTCAGTGATGGTTCCTGAAGGCAAGGAATTGTACCACGCCGTGGCTGGCCCTGTGAGGGTGACTTCGAAGCACTTGCACATGGTGGCGTCGTCAGCACCGTGTATTATCATGCTGCGTCTGTACTTCGTCAAATGGGCCTGTGGATCAGTACGGCCATCATAAATCTCCAACCGAGGTACTCTGAAGTCACCTGGCATGGCTGCCTCAACAACGGCCTGAATAAATGGCGAGTCATCTTCGCAGCACGTTCCCGAAAGTTTGGCCCAAACGGGTTTTCTGGCCACTTGTTTCTCCACTCTGCCCAGCCGTGCTAGTATCCTCTCCATCAGTGCTGTGGCGCTAGGGCTTTCTTCAGGGAATGGAGATCGCCGGCGCCCCTTCAGGGGGCGAGTTCGGCGCTGAGGGGACATGGACCTTGGCTCAGGCGACGAACTGCTTCGCTGTGAGTCTCTCGGTCGCTTGGACCTAGTTTGTCCCACAGGCCATTTCCCAAGGGCTATATCTTCTGTGGATGATTCTTCGTGAGGGTCACCACTCCCCGAACTGCGATGTCTAGACTTGGGGCTTTTCCCCCGAGGGCGTGTCGGTGAGGGGGGTCTCTGGGCCTGTGTTTGCTGTGGCCACCTTCGGTCGATCTGCTGGGTCATTTCAGACACGACCGAACGCTGAAAGTCTCTCAAGAAGCTCATGGTGATTACCAGAGGGCGGTCTTCCTCAGGCGCAGAAGTCCCTGGGAGTGTTTGCTCAGCAGCCGGTTGTATCTCAGGCGCGGACGGGGACTTCGGGAGCCTCTTGTCCTTACAACGCCGAGTCTCAACGACGGCGATCTCAGAGCGGGTTCCCACAGACGGCGCCAAGTGATGGCCAGGGTCCTCATCGTTTATAGTCATGGTGACTGGTGGAGAGACTTCTGGGAGGAAGAACGCCTGGTGGAATGGACAGCCCGAAGGAGAGTGCCTGAAAGCTCAGAAACAAAGGGTCAGGAGGCCCCCGGAGTGTTTTTCCGGGGGGGGAGCCTCCGACGCCCAAGTCAGTGGTGGTTGAGAAAAGGCAGAGGAAATAGCACAAAGGGCTGAAGAGTCTTGCCTGGTAGTTTTCTCAGAGTGTGGGAGCAGTGTTTGGCCAACCAACCAGCCTCCTGCCAAGTATTAATTCCTGGTATTTAAAGGAGTGCCTAGCCCGTTTAGATCACGACACGTGTTCGGTCGGATGTTCCCTGAGTTTCTGGGCGTAGGAGACAGATAACTGGTAGCAAGTTGTCCTGAGCCACGTGCTGAGATGGGCCATGATGTGATTCTGATGGCGTCCGTATGTCAGAGCGCTTATTCAGGCGACTTTATGACGTCTACGAAAGGATGTGTCAGAGGCTTCCTTAAATGCTTCCATAAATGCTCCTGCCGTACTCCCAAGCTCCCTCGGTGAGGTCGTCCTCTAGTTCGGACAGGGCCTCTTCGGGAAATAAGCCCTCAGTTCGGGGGTTCCCAGTTTCAGGGAGTTCCGCCTTCGGGGATATCATGTTCGGCTCGCTATGTCTGGTGTCGCTTTTCCAAAGGCGATATGTTCACAACGTTGGGGGGCGAGTAGTGTCCTCGGGGCTTCCTGGCGTGCCGGGCTCGGAGCTCTTCGGCTATCTCCCGAGGTGCCTGACCGCACCTTTTCTCGGGTAGCGCCAGCTTCTTCTGGCCATCATTGTGGCAAGGAGTTCGGCCAGATAGAGGCGATAGCGTTTGGCTATCAAGAGGTCTGTTGTGGCTGAAATGACACAACAGATACACCGAAGGTGGCTGCCACCAGCCCACGCGCAAAAACCCACTTCGCCAGCACGAGCTCGGGAGAAAAGCCCAAGGGCAACCCATCATAGCTCGGGAAGTGGGGAGCCACGGGAAGAGTCCTCGACAGATAACTTGCCCCTCGGAGCACGGCTGGCGGAAAGAGCGAGGTCTGAACGACCCGAAGTCCCATCCAGAAGAAGTTTGTCGCCAGAGGCAAGGTCCCCCTCACGTCGGCACTGAAGTCGCTCCCCGAAGAGACGACAACAGTCCTTTTACCGAAAACCTCCAAGCACCAGGAAGAGGAGCCCAGTGCTACGCTCCTCCTGGAGAAAGTCTTGGCAAGGCTGGACAGAGTGGAATAGCAGGTGGCACGCAAGCCTGTTTGGGCCAGGCTAATTGAAACCGTCTCCGGAGATGAAACTCCTTTCGCCCGAAAAGTGGTCGAGGCGGCCATGCCAAGTGACTTCAGGCTACCTCGGCTATAGACCTATGAGGGTCGGACTGATCCCCAGGCCCACCTAACAAAGTACAAACGCAGCATGGTGCTACACGGGGCTGATGATGCTACACTCTGCAAGTGCTTTAAAGTCACCCTCGCAGGACCAGCAACTGCCTGGTACAATTCCCTGCCTCCCGGAAACATCAAGGGGTTCTAGGAGCTGTCCACAGCGTTTACCCAACAGTTCATTGGGAGCAAGCCGATGGCGAAGATGCCCGTCCAGATGTTTGACATAGCACAGAGAAACGGGGAGACCATCCGTGACTATGTCGAGAGGTTCAACAGAGAGGCCCTCAGTGTTCCGGACTTTCGTCCCGAAATCCGCATCCTCGCCATGACGAGGGGCCTCCGGAGGGATTCGCATTTATTTTATGAATTCTCCAAAGATCCCCCGGACACGCTGGGAGAATTCTACCGAAGGGCTGAACAACATATCACAGCCGAAGAGCTGAGAATGACCGGACCGAAGGCTGACCATATTCACGCTCGTGGCGAAGGGTCCAGCCAGCAAGCCCGGTGTCCAACGGAACAGTTAGGCCGACCTCAGAGAACGTGAATAGGAGGAAGGAAGCCCCAAAACTTTACACCTCTGAGCACCACGAGGGCTAATGTCCTCATGGCATTGGAAAAACAGGGGGCTCAAATCCAACGACCGAGGGGCATGACTGCTGACAACAGAAGGAACATGAAGAAGTTCTGTCAGTTCCACCGTGATCACGGTCATGACACCGAAGACTGCTTTCAGTTGAAAAAGTACATTGAATCACTGATAAAGCAGGGCCAGCTTCGGCGTTATTTGAGAATGCCTTCCCCGAAGGGGAAAAAAGAGGAAGAAGGAAAGCCTGATGACGAGGATTACGATTCAGACAGGCGAAGGAACCGAAGTCCGAGAAGGCGTCCTCCACCTTCGGCAGGAGTAATACAGACGATCACAACCGGACTTCCATCCTCGAAAAGAAAAAGAAGGCCAGAGAGATAGCGGTGATGGAATATCAGAACCCAACAAAAAAATTGGCCCGCGAGGATGGCTCCACCATCGTATTTCCCCATGACGATCCATTGCTGATAATGGCGAGGATAGGAAATTGGGACATTAAGAGGGTACTGCTGGACGATGGGTCAAATGCAGACGTCTTGTTCTCACACTTGCTGCCAAGCTTGGGCGTATCCAGGAGCGACCTCAAGGCTGTTACTTCACCCACGTTCGGCGTAGGACCATCTGAGCTACCTGCCCTCGGGTGGATCGACCTCCCCTTGATGATGAAAGGAGCTTCGGAGAAAGAAACTGCTGAGTTGTTCGCCTCTACCATGGCAAGATTCATAGTCATGGACGTTCCTTCGTCATACAATGCCATCCTCGGCAGACAGACGCAGGGAAATTTGCACATTCGCCCTGATGTAAAGTACTTGACCGTCACCTTCGCCACCAAAGAAGGAGACGCAAAGATCTTCATTGATCAAAGCGAGGTGAGAAAGGTGTTCGTCAGAGCACGAAAGGCTCCAGGAAGCAACTTAGCACATGCTGTAGAAGCAAAAGAGCTGGAAAGGGGCGAGGCAGAAGATCCCACAAAAGCGGAAACAGAAGAAGTAGAGCTTGTCCCAGGCCATGGTACCCGAATAGGGAAAAGCATGGCCGAAGGAGACAAGGAAAAACTTGTATCTTTTCTGCTTACAAATAAAGATCTGTTCGCCTACTCGCCGAAGGACATGCCAGGGGTAAACCCTCGCGTAATCCAGCATAGCCTCAAAGCGAGTCCGGAAGTAAAACCTGTCCGGCAAAAGAAACGGAGCATCTCAGCTCACAAAAGTGACTTCGTCAAGACCGAAGTCCAGCGTCTGATAGATGCTAGCGTTATCCGGGAGGTAAACTACCCCGAATGGCTAAGCAACGTGGTAATTGCCATAAAAGAAGAAAGTAGTAAGCTCCGGATGTGCATCGACTTTAGAAATTTGAACGATGCCTGCCCGAAAGATTCATATCCTCTTCCGCCAATAGACCAACTGGTAGACTCAACTGCCGAGTACGGGCTCCTAAGTTTCCTGGATGCTTTCAGTGGCTACCATGAGATAAGGATGGACCCCGAAGATGAAGAGAAAACTGCCTTTATCACCGAGGGAGGAACATATTGCTATATTAGGATGCCCTTCGGGCTCAAGAATGCAGGAGCCACCTACCAGAGGCTGATGAACAAAGTCTTCAAAGACCAAATGGGGAGGAACATGGAGGTGTATGTTGATGATATGATAGTCAAAAGCAAACTGCCTGGTTACCATGTTGCAGATTTAGAGGAAACCTTCCAAAAACTCAGAGCCTTCGGGATCTGCCTTAATCCTGATAAATGCATCTTCGGGGTGACCTCGGGAAAGTTCCTTGGGTACATGGTATTCGAAAGAGGCATCGATGCTAACCCCGAGAAGATTAAGGCTCTGCTTGAATTCGAACTCCTGCCACAGTCAAAGACGTGCAAAGACTCACCGGAAGAATAACCTCTCTGAGCAGGTTTATTTCCAGGTACGGAGATAGGTGTCGACCCTTCTTCAAAGTGCTCACAAAGGCAGCAAAGATGGAAGGCGACCTCGGAAGGAATGGTCATACTTGGGATGAAGATTGCCAAAAAGCCTGGGAAGAACTCAAAGTCTACTTCGGGAGGGAGAGCCCCTCGTATTATACCTCACCGTCACAAAAAAAGCTGTGAGCTCGGTCCTCGTGAAAGAAGAAGGGCCAAAGCAATGGCCGGTCTACTATGTCAGCAAGTCCCTGCATGGCACCGAAGTTAGGTACCCTTTGCTTCAAAAAGCTATATATGCCTTAGTGCTTGCAGGGAGAAGGCTGCGGCCATACTTTCAGGCTCACCCCATTATCGTCCAAAGTACCCTGCCTCCACGGGATGTTATGAGGAAAGTTGATAACTCGGGAAGGCTTTCCAAGTGGTGTATAGAGCTTGGCGAACATGACATCACGTATGAACCCCGGAAAGCTATAAAAGCTCAAGCTTTGGCAGACTTCATCACCGAAGTACCAAACACCGAGGAGGGACATTCGTTTTCGGGCGAAGACGAGCCAGAATGGACGTTATATGTTGACGGGGCCTCAGGATCCGAACACTAGGGAGCTGGAGTGATTATCAGAGGCCCCGGAGGCCTAGAAGTAATGAAGGCCATCAAGTTCAGTTTCAACACCACCAACAATATGGCCGAGTATGGGGCCCTCATAGCAGGATTACGCCTGGCCAGAAAAATTGGCGTGAGAAACTTGAAAGCCCATAGTGATTCCCAGCTGGTGGTCCCGCAAATGGCAGGGGACTATGGCGCGAAAGACCCGACCTTGGCAAAATACCACGAGTTGGTAACAAAGCTTATTCGGGAGTTCGACGTCGTGAAAATCGAGAACATACCCCGAAGAGAAAATGCTGAGGCAGACTGTTTGGCGAAGTACAAAACTTGCACCGAAGTGCTAAGCCACCCCAGCATCATGGTGCTAAGCATAGAGACCTCGGGGAAAGGATGGAAAGTACCAATCAAAACGTATCTCGCAACCAACACACTCCTCGAAGACCCCAACGAAGCCGCAAAAGTGCGAAGGCGCTCCGGACGTTTCTTCTTAATTGGAGAAGAACTATATCGGCAAGGATATGCAAATCCACTACAGAGGTGTGTTAGTGAAGAGGATACTGAAATGATCCTCGAAGAAGTTCACGAAGGTGCCTGTGGTTCGCACATCGGAACCGACGCCCTGGCAGCAGTGATACTTCGCCAAGGATACTTCTGGCCTACCCTGAGAAAGGACGCCAAGCAGTTCGTCCGGAAATGTGGTAGTTGCCAGAGACACGCGAACATCCAAAGAACACCCTCGGAGTTCGTGACTTCGGCAGACTATCCTTGGCCCTTCGCAGTTTGGGGCATAGATTTCATTGGGCCACTCCCAACGGCGCCTGGAGGCGTAAAGTTCTGCGTAATAGCAGTAGACTATTTCTCTAAGTGGGTCGAGGCAGAACCTCTGACAACTATCTCGGTAAAAGAAGTGCAGAAGTTCGTATGGAAAAACATCGTATGCAGATTTGGCATACCGAGGGTACTCGTAACGGACAATGGATCCCAGTTCATAGACAAAGGATTCCAAGAGTTCATTAGCGACCTCGGGACAAAAATGCACTTCGCCCCAGTAGCTCACCCCCAAAGTAATGGGCATGTGGAAGTATCTAACAGGACCATAAAAGATGGTCTGAAAAAGAGATTGGGAGAAGCAAAAGGGAAATGGCCAGGAGAACTCCAAAGCGTGTTATGGAGCTACCGAACAACACCCCGAAGAGCCACAGGGGATACGCCTTTTTCACTCGTCTTCGGTACAGAGGCCATCATCCTTGTCGAAGTAGTACAACCGTCAATACGAGTCCAAGTGTTCAATGAAAAAGGAAATGACCTCGGCCTGAGAACCAAGCTCGACCTCGTCAGCGAACACAGAGAAGTAGCCGAGCTGAGAAGAAAAGCTTTCCAGCAAAGAGTGGCAGCAGCCATAAACCTATGCGCCAGGCCAAAAGGAATAAAGAAGGGAGATCTCATCCTCCGAAAGGCTGAATTTGCACCCTGAAAGCCGTCCCACGGGGTACTTCACGCAAATTGGGAAGGACCCTACCTGGTACTTGCCGAAGTACGAAAAGGAGTTTATAAGCTCGGTGATGCCGAAGGCATAGAATTAAAAAATACTTGGCACTCAGAGGCCTTGAAAAAATTCTATGCCTAAAAGGTTTGGTGGTAAAGTTGTATTGCACAAGTTGGACAAATTTGTCTAAGTAAAAAGTTCTGAACAAGAGTCTCCCGAAAGCAATCGCCGAGGAAAGCAAAAGTAAGTTTTTCCGAAGTCTCTTGAGCGAATATGTTCGGGACAAAGGAAAGCAAAAGTAAGTTTTTCCGAAGTCTCTTGAGCGAATATGTTCGGGACAAAGGAAAGCAAAAGTAAGGTTTTCCGAAGTCTCTTGAGCGAATATGTTCGGGACAAAGAAAAGCAAAAGTTAGGTTTTCCGAAGTCTCTTGAGCGAATATGTTCGGGACAAAGGAAAGCAAGGGTATGGTTTTCCGAAGTCTCTTGAGCGAATATGTTCGGGACAAAGGAAAGCAAAAGTATGGTTTTCCGAAGTCTCTCGAGCGAATTATGTTCGGGACAGTGTGAAACAAAGGAATCTGGCAAAAATACTTAGCCAAATTTTTATCTATTGAGCCAAAGAGTGCTTACAGAGAAGAAAGTTGTTGAAAGACTACAAAAAAGAAGAAGAAAATGAAGACAAAAGGCCCTAGTACAAACTATGGAACCTCGGCATCTTGAGAACTGCCAGCCTCTGTGCCTTTGTCGGTAGCCTTAGGCACCGAGAGAGAAGGAGGCAGTTTCAAATGCTCGATCTTGGACCAAGTCCACTGAGGCTCCTTGGGGATGTTCATGCCTTCCAGGAAGGAGAGGTCAAAATCTGGGAACTTCTGCAGAATTTGGTGCCGAACAAGACAGAAGCCGTCTTGAAAGCCCAACTTCGTCATATCATCGGACTCCCGCTTCTTGACCGCCAAATCTGCATAGTCCTTCTCCAGATCCGCGTAATCCTTCTCCAGATTCTTGAGCTTTCTCTTCAATGACTTCATCTTCTTCTTCTCTTCTGAAGGCTTCTTCAAAGATGCGACCTCGGCTTTGAGCTGGGCCTTTTCCCCGAGCGTCTTCGCAAGGATTGCGTTACTTTCTGACTTATCCTTTTGAATCTCTTCTATGATCGAAGTCAGCTCCGCCATCCGAGAGCCGATGTCGGAAAGTTTCTGGGAGGTGCCTTTCTCAAGTTCCTCTTTCTCTTTTATGAACCCCTCCCGAAGTTCAGCAATTTCCTTCTCTGAAGACTGCTTCAGCTGAGCATTGTCGGCAGCCAACGCTGAACACTGGGCCTTCGTCTTGGTGTAAAGGTCCCAGAGTGACGCCCTCCTTTCTGACTCTCGCGCCACCCGAACACGGAGCAACCCGGCATACCCCATCAGCTGCAAAAAAAGCAAACAAAGGGAAAATGATGCCAAGTAAAAAGCAAAGGTGAAATTGGCACTAAGGAAACAGTGAAGCATACCTGGGCGGCATGTTCAGTGAGTTTGGCGGCCAAAGAGATGTCGCTTGGGTAAGCCTCCGTAAGGGCCTTGTAAGAGGCCTCAGTACACACCCCTTTGCACATCTGCTTGGCCATCTCGGGACAGTCCTCGGAGTACATATTCATGTCCTCCGTGAACGTCCAGAAGGGCTCCTTTGGAACTTTCCCTGCTGGGACTTTGGCATCCCGAAGGGCCCTCTTGCGGGCGTGTTTGGCAACCCAGTCAGGAGCGGCCACTTCCACTGCACAACAAAGCAGAAAAATTGGTTAAGGCCAGAGAACTGTTATGGATTTACAAGAGAAAAAAGGTTGTTCGACAAAATACAAACCTGCTGGCACCTCGGTAACGTCGTCGTCAAGAATCGACGTCGCCTCAGTAGAGATCCCCTTGCCTCTTATTTGGCGCCGTTCCTCGGCAGAAGGGGTCTCCTCCCCATCGCCCTCCAGAAGAGCATGCGAAGGCGTGGGGCTTTGAGCAAGGACGTCGGAAGAAGGGACGTCGACAGAAGGAACCTCGGGCAAAGGGGCAGCAGGGTATTCGGGCTCCTCGCCTACCTCCTCCGGAATTTGCGGAAGAGAGGAAGGAGCAGCTTTCTTTGCCCGTTTGGAAGGAGGGCAGCCCGAAGTCTGCTTCCACCTCCGAGAGGCGGGCCTTCTTTGTCTGTTCGCCCCTGTCGGCCTGCCCGGTAAAAAGAGCCTTGTAGAAGGCAGCCGCGTCGTCGCCCATCTCTGAAAAAAGAAAAAGAAGATCAGTGTAAGTCCAAGATGAAGTTATGAAGGAAAAAATGAGAAAGTAACTTACTCTCGTAAAAAGACTCATAAGTCTCTTTCCCCCGAAGGAGTTTCACGAGCCAGGAGTCCTTCCTTGAAGAAGCCGGTTTCGGCATGTTGAGGTCTGTCACATGCTCCTTTACCACCTTGAGTTCCCGAAGGACCTCTTCGGTCATGAGCCTCTAGTTGATCGGAAAGGGGTAAAGGGCACGAGGAGAGACCTCGGCAGCCCAGTCAGAGATGGCCTGGATGCACCTGTCGAAGTCCTCAAAGATAGGTGCTACGTCGGCGTCTAGCAGTATCTTCGGGTCAACAACATCCATCTTGAGCCTCCCCTGAGCCCACTTGGTCAGGACGTGCGACCAAGCCTCCGACTTCTTCAGGAAAACGAATTGTTGTTGCCACCCTCACCAGCTGTCTTTGGTGGCGAAGGTGAACGTATACTTTTTGCTCCTGGATCCCCGAGGTAGCATAAAGTAGAAGCCACCCTTCGGGACCACGAAGAGCTTGTAGTACTGAAGAAAAACTACAAAGTGAGGTTTTATTTTGAAAACGCCGCACATACAGAGGAAGGCGTTGAAATAGCAGTACGAGTTCGGTGGGAGTTGGTTAACGGCAATGCCATGGAAGTTGCAGAACGCGCTAACCATCTCCGGGGGGGGATACCGAAGTCCGGCCTTCAGTTGGGCTTGGAAAACGGTGATTTCATTACTTCGGTTGGAAAAAGGAAATTGGTCAGGACGGGGCAACCTCGTCACAGAGTAAGAGGGTAAGAAAAACTTTTTCTTCCACTTCGCTAGTTTTGCCGGAGTAGTGCAGCAAGGGTGAGAAAGAAGAGGTTGCCAACTCTCGGGAACAGGCATGATGAAAATGAGTTCAGGAAAAACAACGAAAACGAGTTCGGGAAAAACAAAGAAGAAGCTTTGAAAAAAGCAAAAGGACTAAAACCCACCAAAGGTCTTGCCGGAATCTGGATTTCTGGAAGCCGTCGTGAAAAGTGGTCAGAAAAACGCCTGAAAAAGGAGAACCGCCGCGGAAAATCGGGAGAGAATTAGAAGACAGAAGAAAGCAAAAGCAGAAGCAAAAAGAGGGTTATGACAGGGCTGGTATATATAGGCCGAGAAGGCCAGGTGAACCGTCGTCATTAGTACCCCTTGGAAGGTGAAGCGTCGCCATAACCGCTAAATGCGCCTGAAAAGTCGCGCCTGCCGTACTCAGCGCATTCCCATCCAATAATAGTGTGCCATGTGTCGGTCATCGCGCAGCAAACGTGCCACGTGTCGTCCATCACGTCGAGCACGCCCTCTGACACCATTTGGTCTAGAGGCGCCGCCCTAGACTGACTCTGCTGGACACAGGACGAGACGCATGAGCAGACCTATAAAGGCAAAAAAGTAGGTTACCTCGAAGACACCAAAAGACAGCCTGTGACTTCGGGCAAAAGGTCTATCTTCGGTACAAGGTTATCCTATTTTCCCTCGCCACGAGGACACCAAGAGACAGCCTGTGACTTTGGGTGGAAGGCGTATCTTTGGCATAGGGACAACCTATCTTCTCGCGCCTCGAGGACGCAAAAAGGGCTGCCCATCGCTTCAGGCAGAAGAAGGCATCTTTGGCGCAGATATCACAAGCACAGGACCCGAAAATCGATGAACCGAAGTTTCTCACTTCGGCTTTTCGAAGGGGGGCCTATGATAGCCAAAGGCTATTGCCTCCTAGGTAGTAACTCCCTGCCAGAATATTGGCCGAGGAGTCTGACGTCACCCAAGAGAGGATCTTTTTACTGACCTCGGAAGGTGCGAAGTCAAACACTATGAGCTCGAGACTTCGGTTAGCTCGTCAGGAATTCCGAGGACAACACCGTCTTCATCGAGGGGCCAGACTGACCGTCTTCGGGTAAGAGAGCCATCTCTCTGAAGCAAGGAAGAATCTCCCCGAAGGCAGGGGCCCCGAAGAGGATCTTCCCCGAACAAGAAACACCTGAACAAGGGAATCCCCTAACTATGGGTGTGAGTCCCGAAGAAGGTGTTCATCAAGGGAGCTCCCAGAACTATGGGATAGATCCCGAAGAAGGTGCTCACACCGAAGGACGGATAGAATCCGAAGAGGGTGCACGCACCAAAGGGCGACCTCGCCCAGGGGACGTCGGGAGTACGGTATGAGCATTTTAGGAGCCTCTGACATGTCGCCCATAAGCCCTACACGTCAGATCTGAATGGCGAACTGACAAGCCGCAGCCCCCCCAGTCTTGACACAACCTGTCCGGGTCCAGGGCTAAAGGAGGCTGCAAACGGCTGCCTGTCCCCTAGGTCCAAAACTACAGATCAAATCCGACCGAACACGTGTCATGATCTGAATGGACCAACTACTCCTATAAATACTAGGAAATGGGACTGTGCAAAGCATGGGCATTTTGCTCCCTCTGAGAAAACACAAAACAGGCAAGACACTTGATCCCTTAGTGTTCTTCCTCCACTTTCACTCAGAAAACTGACTTGGGCGTCGGAGGGTCCTCCCCGGAAAGGCAAACCGGGGACCTCCTAACCTCTTCTTTGAGCTTTTCAGGCACACTCAGCTGGGAAACCAGAGCTCCAGGCGCTCGCCTCCTTAGGAAGTCTCTCCACCTGTCAACAGGACAGCAAACGAAGATGCTTTGGGGCATCAATCGCTTCGCCGCTAAAACCGCCACAAAAGAGGAGAAAAAGGCACAGAAAAAAGCGAGAGCATAGTGAGAGCAAAGAAACAAAAATGAAGAGTATGACAGGATGAAGGCTTATATAGATCAAGGAAGGGCAGCCAAAAGGGCATCATAAATGCTACGCGAAGGTGTCGCCCGTCACGAGAAACTAGGACATATTTTCTGACATCCAGAAAACCCAGGCATGCTGCTCGAGATTGGCACGACTAATTTCAAGACATGATGGTTCACTAGCCTATGGCGGGAGAAATAAAAAAGTTGGGTATCTCGAGAACACCGAAGGATGGATAGATAGCAACTGCTCGAACAATGCTTATCACCTAGGAGGCAAAGTGCCTCCCCAACCGACGTCATACTCAGAGTGGAAATCCATAAGGTCTGGGGTTCAAGGCTCCATGCCGCCCTGTTCAACCGAAATGGACATACTACCACGTGGGCCTCCGGGAGCCCACGAGGTCGTCCTGTCAAAACTGCCAGTTGGGCGATAGACGGACAACAAAAGGGCTACTTGCCGAAGTCTTCACTTCGGCTTTTCCAAGGGGGCCTTATGATAGCTGAAGTGCTATCACCCTGACCACATACCGACCACGGGAAAGAGGGAGCTAGACACCTGAGGCATACGACCTCGGAAAGGACTCCGGAGTGAAAGAAGCCACACACCTGAGGCGCACGACCGCGGTAGCTCACGAAATTCCAACTTCGGAAGCCAGCGTAGCACCTCCTTTGGGAGGGCGACCGAACCAGCTTCGTTGGAGAAAGACCAACCACCTAATCCAGGAGAAAGCCCCCCGAAGACGTAGACACCGAAGTTCCAGCCCGACTCCGGGAAAGTGCCCTTCACCCCGAAGTGAGACATCAACCAAAGGGACCTCGGTTGTACGACAAGAGCCATCAAGGAGTCTTTAACACTCCGCTCATATACGTCTCCGACATGCCACCCCCAGACCTGCTCTGACACGGCATCGCAGCATACGTCCTGTCACATAAGGCTACATCTATTATAGCTCACGGACCGAGGAGCTAGCATGTGGCTAGGGGCCCCCACACCCAAAAGTACAAATGCCATCCGACCATACACGTGGCACAATCTGAAGGGATCACCCCCTCCCTTATAGACCAGGGAAATGGTCACAAGCAAGGGGGTTCTCCCCCCGAAGGACCAAAAGGACAAGAGGACGCTCTCTTCTCTCCGCCTGAATACTCTCCCTTCAGCCCTCACAAAGACACGCCAGGCAAGAGTCCCTTATGCTTATTACTGTGTCCCCTTCTCTCTAAAAGCACTGACTTGGGCGTTAGAGGTTCCCCCCGGGAAAACCACCCTAGGGGCCTCCTAACCCCTGTTTTCTAAGTGTTTCAGCCAGGTCTCCCCCGCTCCGGGCTCTCCCCCGTACCGGAGGTCCTTCACGTCATCACCCTGTCACGGGACCACGAAGCTGCCGGCCATCACTTAAGGTGATCAAGCCAGGACACCAGCCTTCCTTCTGGACTAGCCTGCACCTCCAGGACCCGTTGCGCCCTCGCCACTGCACATAGTGGAGATGCTGGCTCCGCACCACCGGACCACATCAAATGGAAGTACTGCACCATCTGAGTTTAGCGGTAATCTGCGTAACAACCACGGGAAAAGGGTGGAAGGACCTTATCAAAATATACCTTTTAACCTCGAAACTCCCTGAGGATTCCCTCGAAGTAGCCAAAGTGCGGAAATGATCCAGAAGATACTTCCTGATAAGGGAAGAGCTGTATCGACAAGGATACGCATCCCTATTACAGAGGTGTATCGGTGAAGAGGATGTCAAAGCGATCCTCAAAGAAGTCCATGAGGGAGGTTGCGGTTAACACATAGGAATCGACGCCCTTACCAGAGTCCTCCTTCGGCAAGGGTATTTCTGGCCCACTCTGAGGAAGCACGGAAGGCAGTTCGTCCAAAAATGTGATTGTTGCCAAAGGCACGCTCCAGTCTAGAGACTACCCTCGGAGGAGATAACTTCGGCCAACTATCCCTGTCCCTTCACCGTATGGGGCATCGACCTCATTGGGCCTCTACCGACTGCTCCCAGAGGGGTCAAATTTTGTGTAGTTACCATAGACTACTTCACCAAATGGATTGAAGCAGAGCCCTTAGCAGCGATATCGGCAAAGGATATACAGAGATTCATTTGGAAAAGCATCATATGCAAATTCGGCATTCTTAGGGTAATAGTAGTCGACAACGGCTCCCAATTCATCGTAAAGTGTTCCAGGAATTCATTACCGACCTAGGAACTAAATTGCACTTCGCCCCAGTAGCTCATCCTCAAAGAAATGGGCAAGTTGAAGTGTCCAACATGACAATAAAGCATGGCTTGAAGAAGAGCCCAAATGAAGCAAAGGGAAAATGGCCAGGAGAGCTCCTAAGCGTGTTATGCAGCTACCGAACCACCCTGAGGAGAGCCACGGGTGAAACACCCTTCTCACTTGTATTCAGTTCAGAGGCCATTATTCCCATAGAAATCATCCAACCATCGGTTAGGGTGCAAGTGTTCGACGAAGAAGGAACAACCTTGGATTAAGGACCAAATTGGACCTCATTCATGAACATCGAGAAACGGCCGAGCTAAAAAGAAAAGCTTCCCAATAGAGAGTAGCCGTCACTTCCAACTTACTTGTAAAATGAAAAGGAATAAAAAAAGGAGACCTTATTCTCCGAAAAGCAGAGCTCAGACCCCGAAGGTCATCGCATGGAGCACTTTGTGCAAACTGGGAAGGGCCCTATTTGGTTCTCAAAGAAATACGACCGAGAGTGTACAACCTTGGTGACACCAAGGGTGGAGAATTGAAAAATACATGGCATTCAGATTCTTTAAGAAGATTCTATACTTAGAATTTTCTTAGGAAAAGGAAAAATTGTATTATTCTGCTGGTAAGTAATTAACCGAACATGGTGTAATGAGACTTCTTCCAAAAGGCATTTGAGCAAATAAATTTTCAACATACACGCTCCCGAACAACGACAACACTTGATGATTGGCCGAATTTCCGATCATGGCTACGCCGAAGCAATAAGCTCATAAAAATGACCAGCCTTCGGCAAGCATGTGACGATAGTGGGTAACAAAGGAATTTATCCCCTAAAAGTGCCAAGATGGACACTTAGGAAAAAATTTTAGTTATGTGAAAACACCAAGGAAGCATGACTGAGGATGGTTGTTCCTGAAGATAGGTGTTTCCCTCGGTCAAACGAAGTTCATGAAGGAGAATTTCCCCAAGTACATGCCTGGAACTTGGAAAAATTTTCGGAAACAAATGCTATGAATGCTGAATGACACGGTCGCCCGTGCCCCTGCCCAAGAAGCCCTATGAGAATCGATCTCGCAGTGGATTGCAATTGGCTAGTTGTGTATATGTGCAGATTAAATCCCATGATACTAGTTGATTATCCTAGAATATGCAATATGCATGCTCTTTATGCTTTGACTTTGTTTATTAAAACCATAAAACATTAACTTGGCCAAGTAATTTCTACGCAAAATGTATAAATAGCCAAAGCATACAAAATCAGCATTTGTGTGAGTTTACTACACATAACAACTCGTGAGCACATTCATACATAAAGTAGACTAATGCCCTCACCCAAGAGCAATCCTAGAGTTGAGGACTCCTCATAACATAGACCATGGAGGCAACTAAAGTACTATATAAATACAAGCCTCTACTGATATCTTTTTGACTTAACTCCCACCTTGGATATACATCCCAGTGGCGAGTCTCAAAAGTCCTTTGCCAAGTGCTACTAGTCTCTGCAGCCAAAGGAAGATACTAGTTAGTACTGTTACTTGAGCAACAAGCCAACTAAGTACTTATGTAGACTAGAATCACAGGGATTCTCAACTGCCATACCTGTACACACAAAAGAGCACTACCGCGATAATCCTCAACGATTACCCGGTCTAGCAACTTCAGTCTCTGCATAACAAAACTAGGGAGTGAGAATTCAACAATTCTCAGTAAGGGGTCTTCAGTGTACCTGTAAGAAAATTACTAGGACTCTTGCTGTGAGCTCACACAGCATGAGGGTCTGATATATGCACATATAACTAGGCCATAAAGACCTCTCCTCAACTAGTCGTCCTCACAGTGCATCACTCCATGCCTAGCGAGTTCTGATCACTAACCCACTCTTAGCAAGCTGAAGCTTACTGGATGCAATCATGTAGCCTTCCCATAGTCGTTATGTAGAGGAATTATGGTGGAACTTTGTAGACTAGGCCGCATGGCCTCACTGTTGTAGACTAGATGAACAAGGTTTCACCTTGTGACCTCGTGGCTACAGTACGGCTAGGCCAAAAAGGGTTCTAAACCTCTCACTTGAGCTAGTGGTAGATAGTTATATTTGTTTGCAACATAGTTTCCTTGCTTGTTGCACAAGCAACCATAAAACTCTACAAAACTCAAGGAAACTCTTATATTTGGTGGAACTTTTTGAAGTCTGAAAGTACCCCAGGAATCCTTAGACCCCTAGGCATGCTAAGAACCCCCTTAGGTCTCACTTGGATCACTTGAGCAAAATGTGAAAAGTTCAGCATTTCTGTTTATGGTGACGCATCACCATAGTTGGTAATGTTCTGAGACACTTTTCTAGATTGGCGATGCATCACTGGGGTTGACCTGTAATTGGCGAAAAGTTGCCAATCTGTAAAAATGCAAAAATTGGCACATTTTGCTGCTATGAACTTTGGACGATTCCTACACATAACAAACATGCATGGAATGCCTCCAAATTTCATACACACATAGAACATGTTGCATAGAACATAACCAACTATCACAAGCTAAGCTATGATGTCTTGTAACATCAATCCAATCCTCTTAAATCCTCTAGTCCACCACATTTCAACCAAAATGTTTAACTAATGCCATAGCTAAAACAACTCGAATTCTTCAAGCAAACTCAAGCTAATGGCATCAAATGAACTTAAAAACATATCTCCCTTACCTCAATCCAAGTAACAAGCAAGAATTAATCCCCTTTTCGTTCAACCAAGCTCACCAAAGTTCTACACAAGTTCCAATAAAAAACAATGGCACCAAACATAAAAAATTCACTCTCTAACCAAAACCCAAGCTTCAAACTAACTAACAAACATGAATTCAATCAGGAACATATCTCTTACCTCGTTCAAAAATAGGGGAAGTGGAAAAATGCCCTTCCAAGCTTCAAAATCATGATTTCAAGCTTGAAATGCACTACTCCAAGCTTATATACTTTGATAACCTCTTGTTTCACCAAGAATTTCTTGATTCCAAGGAGAATTGGAGGGAGAAATGAGAGTGGAGACGTTGAACACGAAAATATGACAGCCACACTCACATTCCCCTTCTTAAACCCTCCTTTAACACACAAGCCATCAAAGTATTAAGCTTAAAACAATTAAGTCCCCCATCTTTGTAACTTGGTGATTCTTGATTAAATTCTTGTCTATTCTTTAAGTTTTAGTTAAGGTTGAAAGTTAAGTTATAAAAATTCATTCTAAAACACTCGGGACTCGTCTTGGCTATTCATGATGCAAAATTACCATTTTGCACCTGAATTTCATTCAGTGCTTTATTCTTCTCGGAACTTAGTGAACTTTGCTAAACTTCTCTACTCCTGCTATGTAAACTTGAATTAAGGTTCTAAACTTAATTTGAAACACTTTGCCTTCCTCAATTGCGCTCTCCACTAGAAGGGCCATAACACTAAAGCTGGTCATCCGAGTGTGTATATTGCTGAACCGTACCTTTGTATATAAAAGGTTGATCAGTCATGATTCGAACAAAGGTTAAATTTCACAAAGGATGATGTTTTCCAAAGAAGTACTAACCCAATACAACAGAGTTTGAAGAAAGCAAATTTTATTAACATCGGTAAAAGAATACTACAAATGGATTACAGAAGGGAAAGAAGAAAAAAGAGGTTGCCTATTCGCGATCTTGGGCATCCGCCGGTTCCTCACCATCCTCGGCCTCCAAACCTTCAGAATCTTTATCACTAGATCTAGGAGTCGAAGGTGGAATAGCAGGAAGGTTGAGGAACTCCGCCTTTGACCACTGCCAAGATGGCCCTTCGGGAATGTCCAATGCTGCCAAGAAGGAGAGGTCAAGATCCAGAAATCTTAATAAGACTTGGTGATGGGTGAGGTAGAAGCCGTCTTGATAAGACCTTTTTGTTGCTTGGTCAGAGTTCATCTTCTCCACGTCCAAATCCTCCAGATCTTGCCGAAGCTCCACGATCTCCTTCTCCGGCTTCTTCTTGTTCTTCTTTCCCTCATTCTTCATGTTTGGTTTCGGGAGCCAAACAGCGTAGCGGAATTTAACCGAAACCCTTAGGATCCAAGTGAAACGGGGTAAACAGGGTGTTTGAAAATTTTCATACCTAATTTTTGGTTGAGATCTCTCACTCAACTGTAGAGTCGAATCACAAAACCTGAACAGTTGACATGTTCAAGCTCTCTATGTAGTCACACGAGCCTCTCAGGATTACCACGCTTTCACCACATCCCGGTAGATGCATTTCTCTTGCGCTCATAGTGCTAGCTTGCATCCTCCAAGGAATTGCAAGAGACGAGTACGGCTGTCCTTTTGGGAGGCTAGGGCAAGGAGACCTACGAATTTCTCACTAAAAGTTGTATTTATAGTGAGACTCAACTTCTAGGCCTAATGGGTTTCAAAGCCCTAATCCAAGTAGGCTTTAATTTTGGGCTTAACAATGGCTCAACTCTTGGGCCCATTATTAATACAAAATTAAAGTGAAACCATAACCCAAATAATTAGCCCATGCACTCTATTGATCTAAATAGCTCTATGTGTGCGACCCAATAGGCTCTTACCACGTTGGCAATGATCATAAATCACATTTATGATCATATGCAATGAGCGGTGTCTAGCAACACATCATTGCTACCCAAGTGACAAGATTGTCGATGATTCGATTAAACCTTTATGATCATCACTGATATATGCCACATAAATAAAACTGGTTAATCAACGCGTGAAAATTGGCATGCATTGTTGAATGAGATTTGACATGATATGCTGATTGGTGTTTGAAGCATGATGCATGGTTAGAGTCCTTGATTGGTTGTACTTGTAAATACGGCCTGCGAGTCGTGCCTTTTCTTATCACTCTCACTGTGCATTCTCTTTTCACTTTACTCCCCTTGAATGTAACTCGAGGTTTCTATTATTGATGTAATGGTACATTCAAGGATCATCCAATATGGTATGTCCAAGGAGGTGACAACAAAAAGGCAATCAAGAAAGGAAGAGAAGGAGCTTGTGAAGACCCTTTTCTTTTCTTGGGCTTTTATGATATTCTCATTGGCTTGAGAATATCGCATAGTTTGGGCTATAACCATGTCATGTTTACTTTCTTGTAAGCATGAGATGCATGTTTTATATTTGTATGTTATGCATGTATAAGACAACCGGAGATAATAAATTGGTGAGATCAAAGGAAAAAATTCCCTCAAACAAATATTAAGTCATTAAATGTGATGCCTTCCAAATGTTGGCACTCGTCAAGACTTTGATCAACACTGGGTGGGTTTGCCAAAGCAAAGCACGTATGTTCATCTTGGTAAGAAGAGATGGGATAATAGTGATATCCAAATTGCTAACTTTGGGTCTGACTTAACTAAGTCATCCTAATAGGATTAGGGGCTTAGAGGCATAGAGTTGGGCTTAAGTTCATGAGATGAGCTTGGAAAAATGTTGTTCACCCAACTATCCAAGAGTTGCATAAGATGCAATTGGCAAGGAGTTGCCTACTTAAATAACTGTAACTTGAGAGAAAAGCCAAAGCTGACTCAAGTTGTGGTCAAATATGGATCTTGGCCCACTAGAATACTTTAGTGCCGAGGTGTTCCAAAATAATATCGAGGGTTATTATTTTGAGGAAAATAGTGGGAGTATCATTTAATAAAAGTCCTTATTAAATGAATTAAAATACATGACTCTTACACTACATATTTACTGTTGTAGATAACCATGGCACAAAACACATCGACACTTTCGTTGCGATCACACCTTGAGAAGGAAAAATTGAATGGGACCAACTTCCTCAAATGGTACCGAAACTTAAGGATAGTCCTCAAACAAGAGAGAAAGGCTTATGTCCTAGAGCAGCCCATTCCGAATGAGCCTGTTGCCACTACTCGAAGAGCTGAAAGGGATGCTCACAAGTGGCATTCTGATGATGCTTTGGATGTTGCATGCCTCATGCTTATTACCATGGAATCTGAGCTTCAGAAGCAACACGAGAACATGGGGGTGTTCGATATGATCGAACATCTGAAAATGCTTTTCCAAGAGCAAGCTCGGCATGAGAGGTTTTTCATTTATAATAAAGGACAAATGTTGTTCTATTTATTTGAATGAAATCTTTTATGGTAATGCTCAACTTAGCAATGGGTTGTATGTTCTAGACCTCGAAGATCCAATCTATAATGTGAATACCAAGAAGGTCAGATTTAAATGATTCAAACTCGACCTATCTCTGGCAGTGTCGCTTGGGCCATATAAACGAGACTCGCATATCCAAGCTCCATTGGGATGGACTCTTGGACTCATTTGATTTTGAATTATATGAGACATGTGAGTCATGTTTGTTGGGCAAGATGACCAAAGCCCCATTCACAGGGCAAAGTGAAAGGGCTAGTGACTTACTTGGACTCATACATAGTGATGTATGTGGCCCTATGTCTACACATGCTAGAGGTGGTTTTCAATACTTCATTACTGTCACTGATGACTTCAGTAGATATGGCTGTGTGTATCTCATGAGACACAAGTTAGAATCCTTTCAAAAGTTCAAAGAATTCAAGAATGAAGTAAAGAATCAACTCGGTAAAAGTGTCAAAGTGCTTCGATCAGATCGAGGTGGAGAGTACTTGGATCGAGAATTCCTTGACTATCTGAAGGAGTGTGGTATAGTATCACAACTCACTCCAACAGGTACACCTCAATGGAATGGTGTATCTGAAATGAGAAATCGAACTCTGTTAGACATGGTTCGCTCTATGATGAGTCAAGCTAACCTTCCAAACTTCTTTTGGGGATATGCTCTAGAGATAGCCGCTTTTACACTAAACCGAATCCCATCAAAATCGGTTCAAAAGACACCATATGAGATATGGAGTGGGAGGCATCCCAATTTGTCTTTTATGAAGATTTGGGGTTGTGACGCTTATGTGAAATGTCAGTCCTCTGACAAACTAGGGCCCAAATCTCAAAAATGCCTTTTTGTTGGGTATCCCAAAGAAACAAAGGGTTACTATTTCTACAATCCTTCTATGCAAAAAGTGTTTGTTGCTCGAACTAGTGACTTTTTAGAGAAAGATTTTATCTTTAAAGGAACTAGTGGGAGGAAAGAAGAACTTGAAGAAATTCAAGAGCGACAAGGAGACATTGAACCTGAAATGGAACCTGAATAGACAACACAAGATGTTGTGGTTCAAGAGTCTGTTCTTGTAGCATAGAGCCCACGTAGGTCTGCTAGGATTCAGCGTGAGCCCGAGAGATATGGATTTCTCGTGACTCACACTAGTGCTCATGGATCAGAATGAGCCCAGAACCTACCAACAAGCAATGTCGGGGCCTGACTCTGAGAAGTGGGTAGTGGCCATGAAATCCAAGATGGAATCCATGTATGAAAACCAAGGATGGACTTTGGTTGACCCACCTGAAGGGGTAAAACCCATAGGGTGCAAATGGGTTTTCAAGAAGAAAACTGACATGGATGGTAACATGATTACCTTTAAGGGATGATTGGTTGCAAAAGGTTTCAAACAAATTCATGGTATTGACTATGATGAAACTTTTTCACCAATTGCTATGCTTAAATCCATCCGAATTTTGTTCGCTATTGCTGCACACTATGATTATGAGATATGGAAAATGGATGTCAAAACTACATTCCTAAATGGAAAGCTACTTAAGGATGTGTACATAACACAACCTGAGGGTTTTGTCACTCCTGAGAATGCCAATAAAGTGTTCAAGTTGCAAATGTCCATTTATGGACTGAAGCAAGCTTCTGGAAGTTCGAATCTCCATTTTGATGAAGCAATCAAAGCGTTTGGTTTTATAAAAAATGAAGATGAACCTTGTGTCTACAAAAATGTTAGTGGGAGCACTATTGTCTTCTTGGTGTTGTATGTGATAGCCAAAGGCTGTCGCCTCAATCTGGCCGAATACCCTGCCACAACAACGGCCAGAAGAACTGGCGCTTCCCGGGAATAGGTGGAATCATGCACCTCGGGAGATAGCCTGAGAGCTCCGAGCCTCGGCACGCCAGTAAAACTTGAGGACTCCATTCGCCCCCCAAGGTTGTGAACAACGCGCCTTCGGAAAAGTGGCACCAGACATTGCTGCCCGAATATGATATCCCCGAAGGCGGAACCCCCTGGAACTGGGAACCCCCGAACTGAGGGTAGGCTTCCCGAAGAGGCTCTGTCCGAACTAGAGGACGACCTCGCCCAGGGACCTCGGGAGTACGGCAGGCGCATTTAAGGAAGAATTTAAGGAAGCCTCTGACACGTCCCACCACAGACGTAAAAAGTCGCCCTGACGCGCAGACGCCATCAGAATCATATCATGGCCCGTCTCAGCACAAGGCTCGAGGCCATCTAGTTACCAACTATCTGTCCCCTACGCCCAGACGTTCAGGAGCATCCGACCGCACACGTGTCATGATCTGAACGGGCTAGGTATTCCTATATATACAGGAAATAAATACTTGACAGGAGGTTGGCAGGCCGGAGATACAGCTCCCATACTCTGAGAAGATACCAGGCGAGACTTTTCTGCCTTTCTCTTTGAGCTAGTGACTTTCTCCTTCTTCCGGCCACCACTGACTTGGGCGTCGGAGGCTCCCCCCCCGGAAAAACACTCCGGGGGCCTCCTAACCCTATTTACCAGTTTTCCAGGTACTCTCCTTGAGGCGATCCACCTTCCAGGCATTCTTCCTCCTAGAAGTCTCCTCAACAGTCATCATGACTCACAACGATGAAGCCCTGGGCCATCAGTATGTGGATGACATACTACTCATCGGGAATGACATTCCTGAACTACAGTCTATGAAGACTTGGCTAGGGAGATGTTTCTCTATGAAGGACTTGGGTGAAGCAGCTTATGTGTTAGGCATCAGGATCTATAGAGATAGATCTAGAAAGCTTCTTGGCCTAAGTCAAAGTACATATATTAACAAGGCGCTAAAGAAGTTTAGCATGCAAGATTCCAAGAAAGGATTCTTGCCCAAGTCATATGGTATCACTCTTTCTAGATCTTAGTGTCTGAGTACACCCGAGGAGAGAGAGCACATGAGTAAGATTCCATATGCCTCAGCAATTGGATTCGTCGTGTATGCCATCATATGTACTCATCCCGATGTCTCATATGCCTTAAGCATAATAAGTAGGTACCAATCGAACCCTGGTGAGAGTCACTGGACAGCTGTTAAGAACATCCTTAAGTACTTACGAAGGACTAAGGATGCATTTTGGTATTTGGAGGTGAAGATGAGCTTGTTGTAAGGGGTTACACCGATGCAAGCTTTCAATTTGATAAGGATAATTTTAGATCACAATTTGGTTATGTGTTTTGTATTGGTGATGGTGCTGTGAGCTGGAAGAGTTCAAAGTAAGAGACAGTACCTGACTCTACAACAGAATCTGAGTACATTGCCGCTTCTGATGCTGCAAAGGAGGCAGTTTGGATCAAGTTCATCACTGGACTTGGAGTGGCTCCAAGCATTGCCTACCCGATAAAGCTCTATTGTGACAACAATGGAGCAATCATACAGGCTAAGGAACCTCGATCTCACCAGCGATCCCAACACATACTCCGACGCTATTACCTCATCAAGGAGATCATCGAGAGGGGTGATGTAAGGATATGCAAGACTTCGACAGATAGCAACATCGCTGATCCGCTAACAAAGCCCCTTACGCAGCAGAAGCATGATAGCCATTCTAGGTCCATCGGTATTAGATACATGGATGATTGGCTTTTAGTGCAAGTGGGAGAATGTTACTGTCGTGCCTAAAAATCCAATCATGAGATGATTGTATTTTTTGCACATTGAGTCATGATATTTTATTAAGGCATTAATCCAGCAATTATGTTTGTTGTTCTATTTCTGCATAATGTAATAAACATAATTGTAACCCTAGAATAATGATATTCTCAAATGTCCCTGGTCTAGCATTATTTTGGAGCGGGTTGCAATAATACATAACGACTAGCAAATGTGGAGACTAATATTAGATATGTAGTCTACAAATAGGTACAAGTTGGAGAACTTGTGTACTGGACCGACCCACCATGAGAACACTACATGGATCGTTATATGAGTGTCATAAGTGATTCTCATAGTGATCATGGTATATGTAGTCCTTCAACCTAAGATCATCAAGGTTCCCTACATGTGAGTCACATACTTTGATGCTTTCCTTTGTTGCTCGTAACTGAGTGAACTTGAAGGAGGTCATTGGGTATGTCACATATCATGCGGAGGGATTTGTACGATCAAGATGGGATTTTTCCCTCCTATGTAACGGGAGTGATATCTTCGGCCCCTTGATAGAGTAAGACTTAGAAAAATGCATGGCCATGCTCAGATGAGTTGATATACGATATCAATGTCATTAGTTTAAGTTGGCCTACTTGGTAATGAAGAAACCAAAGATTGAGCTATACGAGAGTGACACATTCCATGTCTCGTGCTTAGTCTTGATATCTTGGACAAAGGGACAATGGCATATATCGGTGATGATCATAAAGGTTTAGTCGAATCATCGACAATCTTTTCACTTGGATAGCAATGATGTGTTGCTAGACACCGCTCATTGCTTATGATCATAAATGTGATTTGTGATCATTGCCAACGTGGTAAGAGCCTATTGGGTCGCACACATAGAGCTATTTGGATCATTGGAGTGCATGGGCTAATAATTTGGGTTTTGGTTTCACAATATTCTAATATTAATAATGGGCCCAATAGTTCAGTCATTATTAAGCCCCAAATTAAAGCCTAATTGGATTAGGGCTTTGAAACTCGTTAGGCCTGGAAGTTGAGTCTCACTATAAATACAGCTTTTAGTGAGAAATTCGCTGGTCTCCTTGCCCTATCTTCCCAAAAGGACAACCGCACTCTTCTCCTGCAATGCCTTGGAGGACATAAGCTAGCACTAGGAGTGCAAGAGAAATGCATTTGCCTGGACGTATTGGAAGCATCGTGATCCCGAGAGGCTCATGTGGATATTATAAAGAGCTTGAACACGTCAACTGTTCAGGTTTTGTGATTGGACTCTACAGTTGAGTAAGAGATCTCAACCGAAAATTAGGTATGAAAAATTTTGAACACCCGGTTCACCCCGTTTCACTTGGATCCTGGAGGGTTTCGGTTAAATTCCGCTGCGCTGTTTGGCTCCCAAAACCCAACAGAGCGAGTGCTCATTGATGATGGATCGAATGTTGACATCCTTTTGTCCAACCTACTGCCAAGCTTGGGCATTTCTGAGGGTGATTTTAAACCCGTTACCTGCCTACCCTTAGTGTTGGTCCTTTAGAACTCCTAGTGTTACTCGGATGCATTGATCTACCATTGATGCTAAAGGGTACCTCCGTCTAGGCCATGGAAGAACTCTTTGCTTCCATTGTGATAAGGTTCATCTTCATAGATGTCCCATCTTCATATAATGCCATCCTCGAAAGATAGATGCAGGGCAACCTTCATATTTGACCAGATGTGAAATACCTGATTGTCACTTTCAAGGCAAAGGAAGGTGATGCAGAAATATTCATTGATCAAGCCAAAGTAAGGAAAGTGTTCATCAAATCAAGACAGAATCTGGTGAAAGTTCACAAACAGAATTTGGGAGAAAATAACATGACTAGCAAAGATACAATAGAAAAGGAAATGAGTGATCTTGAAAAAATAGAAATACAGGATCTAGACCTTGTCCCTGGCAAAAGTACCTGAGTGGGGAAAAAACTAGCTGAAGGTGGCAAGGAAAAACTTGTAACTTTTCTACTAATGAACAAAGGTCTATTTGCTTACTCTCCAAAGGATATGCCTAAAGTAGACCCGAGTATAATTTAGAACAGCCTTAAAGTACGATCGGAGGTGAAGCTCGTTCGACAGAAAAAGCCTAGCCTCTTAGCACATAAGAACAATTTTTTTAAAACCGAAGTCCAACGACTAACGGAAGTAAGCAGAATAAGAAAGGTTAAGTACCCTGAATGGCATAGCAATGTTGTTTTTGGCACAAAGGAAGGGAGCAATAAACTCCAAATGTTCATCAACTTTCAAAATATTAATGACGCCTATCCAAAGGACTCGTATCCTTTGCCATCAATAGACCCATTGGTAAACTCTATTGCTGAATATGGTCTACTTAGGTTGTTCGATGCTTTTAGTGGATACCACCAGATTCGGATGGATGTCAAAGATGAGGGAAAAACTGCCTTCATTACTGAAGACAGGACCTACTATTACGTCAGAATGCCTATTGGCCTTAAAAATGCAGGAGCCACAAAACAAAGGCTGATGAACAGGGTGTTTGGCTCCCAAATTCAGATAAATATGGAAATGTACATTGACGATATGATAGTTAAGAGCAAAATACCTAGTAGTCATATCATAGACTTGGGGGAAACATTCCACCAACTTTAAAAATTTGGAATCCATCTTAGCCCAGAAAAGTGTGTGTTTAGGGTGACTGCTGGTAAATTCTTTTGGTTTATGGTATCTGAAAGAGGTATTGATGGCAATCCAGATAAGGTTAAGGCTTTTCTAGGATTCTGAACTCCCACAACTACAGGGCGAATTACTGCCCTTAGCAAATTCATCTCCAGATATGGAGATTAGTGCCAACCATTCTTTAAAGTGCTCACCAAAGCAGCAAAAACTGAAGGCAACCTCGACCCCAAGGAACATCCTTGGAATGAAGATTGCGAAAAGGCTTTGGATGAACTTAAAAGCTACCTAACCCATTTGCCGACACTTCGGCAACCACGGGAAGGGGAACCTTTCTTCCTCTACCTTGCAGTCATTGAGACGATGGTATGTTCAATTCTACTAAAGGAAGAATGCGGGAAACAGTGGCTGGTATATTACGTTAGAAAATCCTTGCATGGTATCAAAGTTAGGTACCCTTTACTGAAAAAAGCCATCTATGCCTTAGTCATGGCAAGTAGGAGGCTCTGACCTTATTTCCAAAGACATTCTATCACTGTTTGAAGTAAGCTACCTCTTTGGGATGTCATGAAAAAGGTGGATCATTTCGGCTGACTGTCAAAATGCTGTATCAAGCTTAATGAATACGACATCAGATATGGACCAAGGAAGGCCACAAAAGCATAGGCTGTAGCAAACTTTATAGCTGAACTACCTAAAACCGAGGACTCCGCCGACAACATCGGAGATGAGGAAGCCGAATGGGCTTTGTATGTTGATGGTGCTTCAAGGTCAGAAGACCAGGGGGCCGAGATAATACTCCGAGGTCTGGAAGGGATGAAAGTGGTCAAAGCTATCAAGTTTGGATTCCAACTCACAAACAACATCATTGAATATGAGGGCCTAGCTGCCAGATTATGATTGGCAAAAAGAGTTGCTGTAAAGAATCTAAAGGCTTACAGTGACTCATAATTTGTGGTCAAGCAGACAATAAGGGAATATGGGGCTGAGGATCCTATCCTAGCAAAGTACCATGACCTCATCCCAAAATTGACACAAGAATTTGAAAAAGTAAGTGACACGATCCCCGTGCCCCTGCCCGGGATACCCTGTGAGCGTTTGTCTCACGGTGGATTGTAATTGGCTAGCTGGTTATGTGTGTGGATTAAATCCAATGCTACTAGTTGATTAACCTAGAAATGCAATATGTATGCACTTATGCTTTGACTTGGTTTATTAAAACCATAAAACATTTAAACATTTAGCCGGCTAAGTAAAATTCTATATAAATAAATACAAAATGCCAAAGCATATCAAAATCAACCTTTGAGTGATTAACTACACATACACCGCTCGTGAAAGCATTTATACATAAGTAATTAATGCTCTCACCCAGAGAACAATCCCCTGAGTCAAGGACTCTTTATAACATAAATACTGGAGGCAAAATAAAGTACTGTATCAAAATACAAGACTTTGCTGAGATCTTTTACCCTAGCTCCCACTTTGGACTCCTGTCCCAGTGGCGAGTCTCACAAGTCCTGTGCCAAGTGCTACTAGGCTCTGCAGCCAAAGGAAGAAGCAAGTTAGTACCACAGCCTGACCAACAGACCAACTAATCACTTAAGCAAGCTAGAAACTTAAAGTTTCTCAACTACCGTACCTTTACAGACAAAAAGGTACTACCGTGATAATCCTCAGCGATTATCCGGTCCTGCTACTCCAGACTCTGCATAACAAATAGGGAGTGAGAATTCAACATTCTCAGTAAGGGTCTTCGATGTACCTGCAAGAAAAATTACTAGGACTCTGGCTGCGAGCTCACACAGCATGAGGGTACTAGGCATATATATATATACTAGATCCGTAGACCTCTCCTCAAGTAGTCCTCTGTATCAGGCCAAGCATAATCACTTAGCAACCTGACACATATACAGGCCAAGCACAATCACTTAGCAACCTGAAATATAGGCCAAGCGCTATCACTTAGCAACCTATCATATGGCTCAAGGGCGAACCTTAGCAAGCCTCATTCAAACATAGAACCTCTCACCTAGTTGTTATGCAGGGGAATTTATGATGGGACTTGTAGACTAGGCCGCAGGGCCTCTTTGATGTAAACTAGATGAACAAGGTTTCACCTCGGGGCCTCGTGGCTACCGCACGGCTAGGCCGACGAGGGTTCTAAACCTCTGACCTGAGCTATTGATAGCTAATTAAGTTCAATTGCAACATTTGTTTCCTTACTTGTTGCCTAAGCAACTTACTTACCTCAAACAGTTCAAGAAAACTCATACTTCCGGTGGGACTTTCGGAAGTTTCGGAGTACCATCGGGATCCTCGGACCCTTAGGCACGTTCCGAGCCTTCCGTAGTCTCGGTCGGGTCAACGCAGCAAAAAGTCAAACCCCCCATTTTTAGGTGTTGGCGCCGCGTCGCCAAAGGCAAAAAGGAATTGGCGACGCGTCGCCAGCGAACAAACGTTCTGTGACATAAAATTGAATTGGCGACGCGTCGCCAATTTTCGGGCCAATTGGCGCCGCGTCGCCAATTCTGCAGAAATGCAGAATTCGGCCGTTTGCTGCTACGAACTTTGGCAACCAAATACATATAGCAAACATGCATCAAAAGTTACCAAATTTCATACACATGAAGTACATGTTGCAAGGAACAAAACCAACTATCAAAGCCAAACTATGATGCATTAGAAGCATCAAACCAACCCTTCGAATTTAGCTAGTCCATCATAATTCCCAAAACGTTTCTTCATACCATACCCAAAAATTACTCAACTTTCTCAATCCATTTCAATCCAAAAGCAATCCAACAACTTAAAAACACTTTCTCCCTTACCTTAACACCAAGAACAAGCAAGAATTCGAACCCTTCCTCTTCCAAACAAGCTTCCAAAGTTCTACACAAATTCAAACCAAAACAAAGCTCCTCAACATCAAAAACAACTCTTCCAACCAAAACCCAAGCTTCCAATCAATCAAATAACACGAATTCAATCAAGAACATGAATCATACCTCGTTCAAAAACAGGGGATGGAGAAAAACGCCTCTCCAAGCTTCAAAAACATGGATTCAAGCTTGAAAATCACTTCTCCAAGCTTGAACATCCTTAATTGCGCCTCTTGACACCAAGATCACTTGATTCCAAGTTCAATTTAAGAGAGAAATGAGTGAGGGAAGCTTAAGAACGTGTTAATGGTAGCTTCTCCCCCTCTTTCCCTTCTTAAACCCTCACTTAGCAACCAAGATCACCAAGGTTTCAAGTTAAGTGCAATTAGGTCCCCCATCTTTGTAACTTAACAGTTCTTGATTAAATCCTTGTCTATTTGTTGAGTTTGAGTTAAGGTTAAAAGTTAAGTTCTAAAAATTCATTTTAAAACACTCGGGACTCGTCCCGGCCACTCAGGGTGCAAAATTACCATTTTGCCCCTGAACTTAGTTCAGAGCTTTATTCTTGTCGGAACTTAGTGAACTTTGGCAAACTTCTTAATTCTTGCTAGGCAAACTTAAATTAAACTTCTAAACTAAATTCTAAAGTCCTTACCTCCCACTAGAAGGGCCGTAACAGTAAGCATAGAAAAGGTACCTCAGAAAGAGAACGTTTAAGCCAACACACTAGCAAATTCAAAAAAGTTAGCTAAAGTACTTGACCACCCAAGCATACCCATAATGGCACTCACCACGCCAAACAAGGGGTGGAAAGACCCTATAAATGAATACCTGGCTAGTTCACCCTTACCCCAAGATCCAAATGAAACAACGAAAGTGTGAAGATGCTCTAGAAGATAGTTTATGATTAGGGAAGAAATGTACTGGCATGGATACGCAAACCCTTTATAAAGGTGTATCAGTGAAGAGGACATCGAGACAGTCACCAAAGACGTGACTGATGCCCTTGCTGGGGTACTACTTTGGCAAGGATACTTCTGGCCTACTTTAAGGAAGGATGCAAACCTGTTCATAAAAAAATGTGATAAGTGCCAATGACACACACCCATCGAAAGAGTACCCTCGGTGTTACCACCTCACAAAAATGGGAGAATTACAGGTGTGGCATAAAAGTCAAAAAACCATTATATTGTATAATTCTCTTCATAGCGATTGAAGTGTTAGGTTTTGGGAGCCAAATAGGATAACAGAATTTAATCGAAACCCTCTAGGATCCAAGTGAAACGGGGTAAATCGGGTGTTCGAAAATTTTCATACCTAATTTTTGGTTGAGATCTCTCACTCAACTGTAGAGTCGAATCACAAAACCTGAACAGTTGACGTGTTCAGGCTCTCTATAGTATTCACACGAGCCTCTCGGGATCACCACGCTTCCACCACATCCCGGCAGATGTGTTTCTCTTGCGCTTGCAGTGCTAGCTTGCGTCCTCCAAGGAATTGCAAAAGAAGAGTGCGGCTGTCCTTTGGGAGGCTAGGGCAAGGAGACCTCTGAATTTCTCACTAAAAGTTGTATTTATAATGAGACTCAAGTTCCAAGCCTAATGGGTTTCAAAGCCCTAATCCAATTAGGCTTTAATTTGGGGCTTAATAATGACTCAACTATTGGGCCCATTATTAATATTAGATTATTGTGAAACCAAAATCCAAATTATTAGCCCATGTACTCTAATGATCCAAATAGCTCTATGTGTGTGACCCAATAGGCTCTTACCACGTTGGCAATGATCATAAATCACATTTATGATCATAAGCAATGAGCGGTGTCCAGCAACACATCATTACTACCCAAGTGAAAAGATTGTCGATGATTCGACTAAACCTTTATGATCATCACCGATATATGCCATTGTCCCTTTGTCCAAGATATCAAGACTAAGCATGAGACATGGAATGTGTCACTCTCGTATAGCTCTATCTTTGGTTTCTTGATTACCAAGTAGGCCAACTTAAACTCATGACATTGAGATCGTATATCAACTCATCTGAGCATGGCCATGCATTTTTCTAAGTCTTACTCTATCAAGGGGCCCGAAGATATCACTCCCATTACATAGGAGGGAAAAATCCCATCTTGATCATACAAATCCCTTCGCATGATATGTGACATACCCAATGACCTCCTTCAAGTTCACTTAGTTACGAGCAAGAAAGGAAAGTATCAAAGTATGTGACTCACATGTAGGGAACCTTGATGATCTTAGGTTGAAGGACTACATATACCATGATCACTATGAAAATCACTTATGACACTCGTATAACGATCCATGTAGCGTTCTCATGGTGGGTCGGTCCAGTACACAAGTTCTCCAACTTGTACCTATATGTAGACTATATCTCTGATATTAGTCTCCACATATGCTAGTCGTTATGTATTATTGCAACCCGCTCCATAATAATGCTAGACCAGGGACATTTGAGAATATCATTATTCTAGGGTTACAATTATGTTTATTATGTTATGCAGAAATAGAACAACAAGCATAATTGCTGGATTAATGCCTTAATAAAATATCATGACTCAATGTGTAAAAATACAATCATCTCATGATTGGCTTTTTGGGCACAACACTAACATGAAGTGTGAGGGTTAAAAGGTTTAATGAATACCTGCTTAAATGTATTCTAAGTTGGTCACTTGTCCCCCAAGAAAAGCCCTAAGGATTGCTTGTTTTTCAAGTAACCTATGGACCTTTTTGTAAGGTTTTGGAAAATTGGGTACTTAATTGCAAAACTCTCAAGAAAAAGCCTTGGGGAGTTAGGGGAAGGATATGAATGGTATGAAGGTGCTATTGGAGGACCAAGTTGCTCATGGAAGACAAGTTTGGGCAAAGGAAAACTGAAGGCATTGAGGACCTAAATGTCTTTGTCTAAACCTTGAGGTGTTCAAGCTTTTAACTTAAGTCAAATGGTGGAATTGTGGAGGTGGCTATGGCGTGATATATAGTAAAAAAGGTTGGCAAAATGTGGACCAATAAGTTTAGCAGAAATAAGTCATGCTTGTGGGCAAGGAAAATGAGATAAAGCATGATTAAGCCTGATAAGGATGTTTAGTGTCCTAAAGCTAATTTAAGAAGCCAAACTCAATTTTTCTTCTGTCATATTCGACCCAACCAGCAACCACCTTCCTCCACACTTCTTCCATAGTGATGGCCCGGGGCCTCATCGTTGTGAGTCATGATGACTGTTGAAGAGACTTCTAGGAGGAAGAACGCCTGGAAGGTGGATCGCCCCAAGGAGAGTACCTGAAAAGCTGGTAAACAGGGTTAGGAGGCCCCCGGAGTGTTTTTCCGGGGGGGGAGCCTCCGACGCCCAAGTCAGTGGTGGCTGGAAAAAGGAGAAAGTCACTAGCTGAAAGAGAAAGGCAGAAAAGTCTCGCCTGGTATTTTCTCAGTGTGTGGGAGCCGTATCTCCGGCCAACCAACCTCCTGTCAAGTATTTATTTCATGTATATATAGGAATACCTAGCCCGTTCAGATCATGACACGTGTGCGGTCGGATGCTACTGAACTTCTGGGCGTAGGGGACAGATAGTTGGTAACCAGATGGCCTCGAGCCTTGTGCTGAGACGGGCCATGATGTGATTCTGATGGCGTCTGCACGTCAGGGCGGCTTTTTACGTTTGTGGTGGGACGTGTCAGAGGCTTCCTTAAATGCTTCCTTAAATGCTCCTGCCGTACTCCCGAGGTCCCTGGGCGAGGTCGTCCTCTAGTTCGGACAGAGCCTCTTCGGGAAGCATACCCTCAGTTCGGGGGTTCCCAGTTCAAGGGGGTTCCGCCTTCAGGGATATCATGTTCGGGCAGCAATGTCTGGTGCCACTTTTCCGAAGGCGCACTGTTCACAACCTCGGGGGGCGAATAGAGTCCTCAGGTTTTACTGGCGTGCCGAGGCTCGGAGCTCTCCGGCTATCTCCCGAGGTGCATGATTCCACCTGTTCCCGGGAAGCGCCAGTTCTTCTGGCCATTGTTGTGGCAGGGTATTCGGCCAGATTGAGGCGATAGCCTTTGGCTATCACATGCCCCCCTCTGGAAAGCCGAAGTGAAGACTTCGGTTTGCATCTCTTTCCGAGGTTGTGGTTGGGAGTCTTGTTGGGAAGCATAACTTGTTCCGAGGTCGCACCTTTTGCCCGAGGGTCTGGGCTATTCGGCCTTGGCCTATTCTTTGGTGTCTCCGAGGCAAAGCCTGTACCGAAGATACACCTCTTGCCCAAAAGTCATGGGCTGTTCAACCATAGCCTGTCTCTTGGTGTCCTCGAGGTGGCCTGCTTTTTATTTCTGCAGGTCTGATGGCCAAGCGTGTCAGACTGAGCGGCGCGTCTCCACTTTTCAGGGATGTCAAACGACATGTCCCAATCAGGAGGTGTGTCCCAATTTTCCAGGGACGTTTGGGGAGGCATGTCCCCTATTTCTGCGCAGCGGTTGACACGCGTCTTCTTGCCATTGGAAGAGAGACGCATCATTTACAGAGGGCGCGCCTTTTTGGGTGCAGCGGGTAGTTACGCCGACGGTTCGCCTCCAATGCGTACTTATGATCTCTTTTCGGCTACCCACCTTTGGCCTATAAATAGCCCATTCCATCATAAGTCCCACTTACTATTTTTCTTCTCTCTCTCTGCTTTGCCCTCTGTTCTTGCGTTTTATCTTGCTTTCTGTGGCGGAGCTTCTTTAATCAGAGCTTTTCCTACCAACTTTCACGACGGCGTCCTCAGGCAAATCTTTTGGTGGGTTTTGATTTCCAGAGTACTCTGATTCCTCTGTTTTTCTGAGTTTTTCTGGAAAACTGTTGTTTTTTTCCAAACTCGTCTTCTGAGTTTTTTCTGGAAACTATTTTCTTTTCCATCTCAAACTCTTTTCCATGTCTACGATGCCTGTTCCCGAGAGCTGGAAACCTCTTCTGGCCCATCCTTGCTGTACCACCCCCGAAAAACTAGAGAGGTGGAAGAAAAAATTCTTTCTTCCCTCTTACGCTGTGACCAGGCTGCCTCGTTCTAGCCATTTTGCTTTTTCAAACCGCGGCGACGAGGTTACCGTCTTCCAAGCCCAACTGAAGGCCGGACTTCGGTATCCTCCCCCGAAGGTGGTTTGCGAGTTCTGCCAATTCCATGGCATTGCTGTGAACCAGCTTCCCCCGAATGCGTACTACTATTTTAACGCCTACCTCTGCATGTGTGGCATGTTCGGGATAGAGCCCTACTTCATCATTTTCATGCAGTACTACAAGCTCTACGTGGTCCCGAAGGGTGGCTTCTATTTTCTGCTGCCTCGGGGATCCGGGAGCAAAAAATTCACCTTCACCTTCGACACGAAGGATAGCTGGCGGGGGTGGCAGCCTAAGTTCTTTTTCCTGAAGGTGGATAAGAACTGGTCTGATGTCCCGACCAGATGGGCTCAGGGAGTGCTGAACGCAGACGTCGTTGATCCGAGGATGCTGCTGACCCCACCGTTGGCATCCGTGTTCACGGATTTCGACGCCCGCATTCGGGCAGTCGCTGACTGGGTTCCCGAGGTCTCTCCTCGTGCTCTTTACCCCTTTCCTATCAACTGGAGGTTGATGACCGAAGAAGTCCTTCGGGAGCTGAAAGTGGTTAAGGAGCACGAGACTGACCTCAATATGCCCGCTCCCGCCATCGCCGGGAAGGACTCCTGGCTGGTCAAGCTCCTTAAGGGGGAGACTTTTTTCGAATCTTTTGCCGAAAGTGAGTAATCTTCCACCCCTTTATATTTTTTCCTCGGACTTATGCTGATATTTCTTCTCTTTTTCAGAGATGGGCGATGGGGCTGCCGCCTATTACAAGGCCCTCTTTTCTGGCCAAGTGGAGAAGGGGGAGCAGACAAAGAAGGCGGCTTCCCGAAGAAGGAAGTCGACAGGGGCGGGGCCCTCGGCGAAGCGAGCTAGGAAGGCTGTCCAGCCTCCTCAGCCAGAGCTTCCGGAAGAAGAAGCTGGCGAAGAGGCTGGTCTTGTTGAAATTTCACCGGCCGAGGTTCCCGCTACTTCCGCCGAGGTGCCTCCTCCCGACCTCGAGGCCCCCAGAAACACTGTAGTGGTAGAAGTACCTACTGCCGAGGAGCGGTATCGGCAGAAGGGTAAGGGTCTTTCTACCGAGGGGCCCGAGTGATAGCCTAAGGCCTCATCGTTGTGAGTCATGATGACTGTTGAAGAGACTTCTAGGAGGAAGAACGCCTGGAAGGTGGATCGCCCCAAGGAGAGTACCTGAAAAGCTGGTAAACAGGGTTAGGAGGCCCCCGGAGTGTTTTTCCGGGGGGGGAGCCTCCGACGCCCAAGTCAGTGGTGGCCGGAAGAAGGAGAAAGTCACTAGCTCAAAGAGAAAGGCAGAAAAGTCTCACCTCGTATTTTCTCAGAGTGTGGGAGCTTTATATCCGGCCTGCCAACCCCCTGTCAAGTATTTATTTCCTGTATATATAGGAATACCTAGCCCGTTCAGATCATGACACGTGTGCGGTCGAATGCTCCTGAACGTCTGGGCGTAGGGGACAGATAGTTGGTAACTAGATGGCCTCGAGCCTTGTGCTGAGACGGGCCATAATATGATTCTGATGGCGTCTGCGCGTCAGGGCGACTTTTTACGTCTGTGGTGGGACGTGTCAGAGGCTTCCTTAAATGCTTCCATAAATGCTCCTGCCGTACTCCCGAGGTCCTTGGGCGAGGTCGTCCTCTAGTTTGGACAGAGCCTCTTCGGGAATCATACCCTCAGTTCGGGGGTTCCCAGTTCCAGGGAGTTCCGCCTTCGGGGATATCATGTTCGGGCAGCAATGTCTGGTGCCACTTTTCCGAAGGCGCGCTGTTCACAACCTTGGGGGGGCGAATGGAGTCCTCAAGTTTTACTGGCGTGCCGAGGCTCGGAGCTCTCCGGCTATCTCCCGAGGTGCATGATTCCACCTGTTCCCGGGAAGCGCCAGTTCTTCTGGCCATTGTTGTGGCAGGGTGTTCGGCCAGATTGAGGCGATAGCCTTTGGCTATCACCGAGGATCCTGAGGATACTATCTCCGAGGTTCCTCCAGGTATGCCTTCAGGCGAAGTTCAGCTCCTTTGCTTTTCGCGAATTTTTCTTCTACTCCTAACTTCCTTCTTACTTTCAGAGGAGCCTCTTACTGCTGGCTGGAGGGCCATTCATGAGAGGAAACGGGCCCTCCGCGATGCCAAAATCCCTGAGGGGAAGATCCCCTTGGAGCCCTTTTGGACAATCACGGAGGATATGAATTTGTTCTCCGACGATTGTCCAAAAATGACAAAGGAGATTTGGAAGGGGATGACCACTGACGCCTCCTTCCGGGCCACTGCGGCAGCTCACCCGAGGGATAATACCCTCGCCGTAAAAGTCACCGAGCATGCTGCTCAGGTATAGTCTTTACACTCTTTTTCCTCAATTTTCTAAGTGTTTAGATTTGTACTAACCTGGACTTTTGCCTTGCCGTAGCTGCTGGAGTACGCTGGTTACCTCCGAGTTCGGGTGGCTAGAGAGGCTGCCTCCAAGGATGCGACTTCGCGGGAACTCAGTGAAGCGAAGGCTTCGCTTGTGAAGGTTGTCGCCAGCAACCAGCAGCTGGCAGCGGATTGTTCTCGGCAAATCGCCGCCGTTCGGGAGGAGTTCTCGAAGAAGAGAGAAGAACTTGAAAAGGACTCCTCCCGGAAGATTCCCGACCTCGGCGACCAAGTAAAGGGGCTGCTCGCCGCCAACGGAGATCTTGTCAAGGACAAGGTTGTTTCTGACAGTCTTGCGGCGAGGTTGACGGATGAGAACAATGCTCTCCGAGCCGAGGTCGAGGCTCTGAAGAAGGAGTCCGGAGGGACGCTGGGGATAAGCGAGCTGGAGGAGGAGATTGCTGAGCTGAGGGACGAGCTCAACGACCTTGGCGTTCAAAAACATACTTCTGATCAAATGGCCAAGGTCGCCTTTTAGGACGGCTTCTGCCTTGCTCGGCACCAAGTCCTGCAGAGGTTCCCAGATTTGGACCTCACTTTTCTGGAGGGCCTAAATATTCCTGAGGGACCTCGGTGGCAGTGGTCCAAGGTCGAGCATCTGAAGCTTCCTGGTCTTCGTCCGCCCGGCTCTCCCTAGTTTGTTTTAGGGCTCCTCTTATTTTTCTCCTTTGTGCTCCTTCTTTGGGCACTTCTTTTGTAAGCCAGCGTTTGCTCTAAATGAAAAATCTTTTGGCTAAGTCCTTTCCTGCAAGTTTCTTCATTTCCACTGTCCCGAACACGTTTGCTCAAGAGACTTTTGGAAAACCTGCAACCAAAGAAACTTTTTACCTTCCTTTGTCCCGAGTGTGCTCGCTCAAGAGACTTTCTGGAAAGTTTGTAAAAATTTGGCTAAGTCTTTTGCAGGCTTTTTGTTCCCTTTTATCCCGAACATGTTCGCTCAAGGGACTTCGGAAAACCTTCGGCCAAATTTTTCTGTCTTCCTATTGTCCCGAGCAGATTTGCTCAAGGGACTTAGGAAAATTTTCACGAGATTGCTCATTTCCCTTTTTCCCGAGCACGTTCGCTCAAGGGTGTTCGGAAATTACCTCTGCTTTTGTTTTGGCGTGTACTTTTGTGAGATTCTTGCTTTCCCTTTTTCCCGAGCATGTTCGCTCAAGGGTGTTCGAAAAATTTTCTCTGCACTGATTATGCCGAGTACCTTTGCAAGATTCTTGTTTCCCATTTTTCCCGAGCATAGTGGCTCAAGGGACTTTGGGAAGTCACCTCTGCTTTTTTCGTGGCGAGCACCTTTGCGGAATTCTATCTTGGACAATTTGGTATACTTAAAAATTTTTCTCAAGACCATTCTTCTCCAGACCATTCTGTACTTAGAATATTTCTTGTACAATATATCTCCTCCGCTCAACCTTAGGCGTAGAATTTTTTCAAGGCGTCTGTATGCCAAGTGTTTTTCAATTCTACGCCTTTGGCGTCGCCAAGCTTGTACACGCCTTTTCGTACTTCGGCGAGAACCAGATAAGGTCCTTCCCAATTTGCGCGAAGTACTCCGTGAGATGGCCTTCAGGGTGCAAAGTCGGCCTTTCAGAGAACGAGGTCTCCTTTTTTGATTTCTTTTGGCCTGGCTTTTAAGTTGATAGCCGCGGCCACTCTTTGCTGGAAAGCTTTTCTTCTCAGCTCGGCTATTTCTCTGTGTTCGGCCACAAGGTCGAGCTTAGTTCTCAAACCGAGGTCGTTTCCGCCTTCATCAAATACTTGCACCCGTATTGAAGGCTGAACTATCTCTATTGGGATAATGGCCTCTGTTCCGAAGACGAGTGAGAAGGGAGTTTCCCCTGTGGCTCTTCGTGGCGTCGTTCGGTAGCTCCACAATACACTTTGGAGTTCTCCTGGCCATTTCCCCTTGGCTTCCCCAAGTCTCTTTTTCAGGCCATCTTTTATGGTCCTGTTTGATACTTCCACCTGCCCATTGCTTTGGGGGTGAGCTACTGGGGCGAAGTGCATCTTTATTCCGAGGTCGCTGATGAATTCCTGGAATCCTTTGTCTATGAACTGGGATCCATTATCAGCTACTAGTACCCTCGGTATGCCAAATCTGCATACGATGTTCTTCCATACGAACTTCTGCACTTCTTTTGCCGAGATGGTTGCTAGTGGTTCTACCTCTACCCACTTTGAGAAATAGTCCACTGCTACCACGCAGAATTTCACACCTTCGGGCGCTGTGGGGAGTGGCCCAATAAGGTCTATACCCCAGACTGCGAAGGGCCAAGGATAGTCTGCCGACGTTACCATTTCCGAGGGTATCCTCTGGATTTTTGCATGTCTCTGGCAACTATCGCACTTCTGGATGAACTGCCTTGTGTCCTTTCTCAGGGTAGGCCAGAAGTATCCTTGGCGGAGTATCACTGCTGCTAGGGCATCAGTTCTAATGTGCGAGCCGCACATGCCTTCGTGAACTTCTTCGAGGACGATCTCAGTATCCTCTTCGCCCACACATCTCTGCAGCGGATTTGCATATCCTTGCCGATATAACTCTTCACCAATCAGGAAGAATCTTCTGGCGCGTCTTCGCAGTCTTGCAGCATTGCCGGCGTCTTCGGGAAGCTCATTTTCTGTGAGGTATCTCTTTATGGGGTCCTTCCACCCTGTTCCCGAGGTCGTTACACTTAGCACGGATATGCTTGGATGGTCTAGCACCTCGGTGTATGTTTTGGACTTCGCTAAGCAATCTGCCTCAGTGTTATTCCGCCGGGGTACATTTTCGATCCGCACGGCGTCAAACTCTTGGATGAGTTTTGTTACCAGCTCGTGCTATTTTGCCAAGATTGGGTCCTTCGCCCCATAATCTCCTACCGTCTGCCGAACTACCAGCTGGGAATCGCTGTGAGCCCTTAAGTTTCTCACGCCAATCTTTCTGGCCAAGCGTAATCCCGCTATGAGGGCTTCATACTCAGCCACATTATTGGTGACGTTGAAGCTGAACTTGATAGCCTTCATCACCTCTAGGCCTTCGGGTCCTCTGATAACTATTCCAGCTCCCTGGTCTTCGGACCCCGAGGCTCCGTCAACATGCAAGGTCCATTCTGGGTCACCTTCTTTTGGATCTGAGTAGTTCTCCTCAGTGGTGGGTATTTCGGCGATAAAATCTGCCAATGCTTGGGCTTTTATGGCCTTCCGAGGCTCATACGTGATTTCGTGTTCGCCAAGCTCTATGCACCACTTGGAGAGCCTTCCCGAATGATCAACTCTCTTCATAACATCCCGTAGTGGTAGACTACTTCGGACGATGATGGGGTCAGCCTGGAAATATGGTCGCAGTCTTCTTCCTGCAAGCACCAAGGCGTATATAGCTTTTTGAAGCAAAGGGTACCTGACTTCGGCGCCATGCAGGGACTTGCTGATGTAGTAGACCGGCCATTGTTTCAGCCCTTCTTCTTTCACCAGGACCGAGCTCACGGCCTTTTCTGTGACGGCGAGGTACAGTACGAGGGGTTCTCCCTCCCGAGGTTGTCGCAGAGTCGGCAGGCTGGCCAGGTAGACTTTGAGTTCTTCCCAGGCCTTTTGGCAATCTTCGCCCCAAGGATGATTGTTTCTTCCGAGGTCGCCTTCCATCTTTGCTGCCTTTGTGAGGACTTTGAAGAAAGGTCTACACCTATCTCCGTACCTGGAAATAAACCTGCTCAGAGAGGTTATTCTTCCGGTTAGTCTCTGCACGTCTTTGACTGTGGCAGGAGTTCGGAACTCAAGCAGAGCCTTAATCTTCTCAGGATTGGCGTCGATGCCTCTTTCGGATACCATGTACCCAAGGAATTTTCCCGAGGTCACGCCGAAGATACACTTCTCGGGATTAAGGTGAATCCCGAAGGCTCTGAACTTTTGGAAGGTTTCCTCCAAATCTGCAACGTGGTAGCCAGGCAGCTTGCTTTTGACTATCATATCATCAACATATACCTCCAAGTTTCTCCCCATTTGGTCCTTGAAGACCTTGTTCATCAGTCTCTGGTAGGTGGCTCCTGCATTTTTGAGCCCGAAGGGCATTCTGACATAGCAGTACGTTCCTCCCTCGGTGATGAAGGCAGTTTTCTCTTCATCTTCGGGGTCCATCCTTATCTGATGGTAGCCGCTGAAGGCATCTAGGAAGCTCAGGAGCCCGTATTCGGCCGTTGAATCTACCAGTTGATCTATTGGCGGGAGGGGAAATGAGTCTTTCGGGCAAGCATCGTTCAAGTTTCTGAAATCAATGCACATCCGGAGTTTGCTGCTACCTTCTTTTGTGGTGATGACCACGTTGCTTAACCATTCGGGGTATTTTACCTCCCTGATAACTTCAGCATCCAATAGGCGCTGGACTTTGGTTTTCACGAAGTTGCTTTTGTGGGCTGAGATGCTTCGTTTCTTTTGCCTGATAGGTTTTGCTTCCGGGCTTACTTTGAGGCTGTGCTGTATTATGCCAGGGTTCATTCCTGGCATGTCTTTCGGCGAGTAGGCAAACAGATCTTTATTTTTCAGCAGAAAGGATACAAGATTTTCCTTGTCACCTTTGGCCAAGCTCTTCCCTATTCGGGTAGATTGTCCTGGGACAAGATCTACTGCTTCCGTTTCTGCTTCTGCAGGATCTCCTTCTTTGCCTTTCTCCTGCGCCTTTGCCTCCACCGTTTGTGTAGAGTTGTTTGCCGGAGCCTTTCGTGCTTTTACAAACACCTTTCTTACCTCGGCTTGGTCGATGAAGACCTCTGCATCTCCATCCTTGGTGGCGAATGTGGCAGTCAAGTACTTCACATCGGGACGAATGTGCAGGTTCCCCTGAGTCTGCCTTCCAAGGATGGCGTTGTACGAAGACGGGATGTCCATGACGATGAATCTTGCCACTGTGGACGCGTACAACTCAGCTGCTCCGTCTACCGAAGTGCCTTTCATCATCAAGGGGAGGTCGATCCATCCGAGGACGGGTAGTTCGGATGGCCCAACGCCGAAGGTGGGCGTGGTGACAGGTTTAAGCTCGCTGCTGGAGATGCCCAAGCTCGGCAGTAAGTGCGAGAATAGGACGTCAGCATTTGAGCCATCATCAAGCAACACTCTCTTGACATCCCAGTTCCCTATTCTCGCCATTATCAGCAGCGGGTCGTCGTGGGGGAAGACGACGGTGGAGCCATCTTTGCGAGCCAGTTTCTTTGATGGACTTTGATACTCCATAACTGCAATTTCTCTGGCCTTCCGCTTTCTTTCCGAGGATGGGAGCCCCGTGGTGATGGTTTGGATGACCCCTACTGGAGGTGGAAGGCGCCTTTTTGGACTTCTGTTTCTCCGCCTGTCGGAGTCATAGTCCTCGTTTTCTGCCCTCTCTTCCTCATCTTTTCTGCCTTTTCGGGAGGGCATCTGCAGGTATTTGCGAAGTTGGCCCTGTTTGATCAGCGACTCTATGTACTTCTTCAGCTGGAAGCAGTCTTCGGTGTCATGACCGTGGTCGCGATGAAACTGGCAGAACTTCTTGGCATTCTTCTTATTATCGGCGGCCATGGCCTTTGGCCGCCGAATCTGCGTCCCTTGCCTTTCCAGCGCCATGAGAATGTTGGTCCGTGTCGTGCTCAAAGGCGTGAAACTTTGAGGTTTCCTTCCTCGCATTCGTCGCGGTGGGCCTGTGTGTTCAGAAAGATGCCGAGCTTGCTGACTGGACCCTTCGGCGCGGTGATGATCAGACTTCGGCCCGGCCATCCTCAATTCCTCGGCTGTCATGTGCTGCTCTGCCCTTCGGTAAAATTCTCCGAGGGTCTCCGGGGCGTCCTTTGAGAACTCGTAGAACAGCTGTGAGTCACGCCGAAGGCCCCGTGTCATAGCGAGGATGCGGATTTCGGGCCGGAAGTCCGGGACGCTGAGTGCTTCCCTATTGAATCGTTCGACATAGTCTCGGATTGTCTCTCCGTTTCTCTGCTCTATGTCAAACATCTGCACAGACATTTTGGCGGTCGGCCTGCTCCCAATGAACTGCTGGGTGAAGGCTGTGGACAACTCCTGGAACTCAGTGATAGTCCCTGGGGGCAAGGAATTGTACCATGCTGTTGCTGGGCCCGTGAGGGTGACTTCGAAGCATTTGCACATGGTAGCGTCATCAGCTCCGTGCATTATCATGCTCCGTCTGTACTTCATCAGATGGGCCTGTGGATCAGTCCAGCCATCATAGATCTCTAGCCTAGGCACTCTGAAGTCGCCTGGCATAGTTGCCTCAACGACGGCGCGAATAAACGGGGAGTCATCTTCGCATAATGCCCCTGACAGCCTGTCCCAAACGGGTTTTCTGGCCACTTGCTTCTCCACTCTGTCCAGCCGTGCCAATATCCTTTCCATAAGCGCAGTGGCGCTAGGACCATTTTCGCGGGAGGGAGATCGACGACGCCTCTTCGGGGAGCTAGTTCGGCGCGGAGGGGTCAGGGACCTCGTCTCGGTCGACGAACTGCTTCGCTGTGAGACTCTCGGTCGCTTGGACCTGGTTTGTCCCACAGGCCGTTTCCCGAGGGCTATATCTTCTGTGGATGATTCTCCGCGAGGCTCTCCACTTCCTGAACTGCGGTATGTAGACTTGGGGCTTCTCTCCCGAGGGCGTGCTGATGAGGAGGGTTTCTGGGCCTGTGACTGCTGTGGCCATCTTCGGTCGATCTGCTGAGTCATTTCAGCAACGACCGAGCGCTGAAAGTCCCTCAAGAAGCTCATGGTGATTACCAGAGGGCGGTCTTCCTCGGGCGTAGAAGTCTCTGGGAATGTCTGCTCAGCGGCCGGTTGTATCTCAGGCACGGACGAGGACCTTGGGAGTCCCTTGTCCTTAGAACGCCGAGTCTCAACGACGGCGATTTGCGAGCGGGTTCCCACAGACGGCGCGAAATGATGGCCTGGGGCCTCATCGTTGTGAGTCATGATGACTGTTGAAGAGACTTCTAGGAGGAAGAACGCCTGGAAGGTGGATCGCCCCAAGGAGAGTACCTGAAAAGCTGGTAAACAGGGTTAGGAGGCCCCCGGAGTGTTTTTCCGGGGGGGGGGGGAGCCTCCGACGCCCAAGTCAGTGGTGGCCGGAAAAAGGAGAAAGTCACTAGCTCAAAGAGAAAGGCAGAAAAGTCTCGCCTGGTATTTTCTCAGAGTCTGGGAGCCGTATCTCCGGCCAACCAACCTCCTGTCAAGTATTTATTTCCTGTATATATAGGAATACCTAGCCCGTTCAGATCATGACACGTGTGCGGTCGGATGCTCCTAAACTTTTGGGCGTAGGGGACAGATAGTTGGTAACCAGATGGCCTCGAACCTTGTGCTGAGACGGGCCATGTTGTGATTCTGATGGCGTCTGCGCGTCAGGGCAGCTTTTTACGTCTGTGGTGGGACGTGTCAGAGGCTTCCTTAAATGCTTCCTTAAATGCTCCTGCCGTACTCCCGAGGTCCCTGGGCGAGGTCGTCCTCTAGTTCGGACAGAGCCTCTTCGGGAAGCATACCCTCAGTTCGGGGGTTCCCTGTTCCAGGGGGTTCCGCCTTCGGGGATATCATGTTCGGGCAGCAATGTCTGGTGCCACTTTTCCGAAGGCGTGCTGTTCACAACCTCGGGGGGCGAATAGAGTCCTCAAGTTTTACTGGCGTGCCGAGGCTCGGAGCTTTCCGGCTATCTCCCGAGGTGCATGATTCCACCTGTTCCCGGGAAGCGCCAGTTCTTCTGGCCATTGTTGTGGCAGGGTATTCGGCCAGATTGAGGCGATAGCCTTTGGCTATCACATAGCTCCTCCATAGCCACCATACCTCCAAGATAGAAATTTAAGGCAAAAGGAAGCAATTGGAAGCAAACTAGAGCTATTGCTTGAATATTTCAAGGATCAAGCTTCAAATTCAGCCTACTCATCTTGGTAAGGGATCTCTTACTCTCATGGATTGTTTAATGTATTCTCAATCAACCATGGAGCTAGGGCTAAGCTTGGAAGGCAACCATGAGCTTGATGAACCAAGCTTAGTAAGGGGAGTGCACTTATTGAAGGTTTTGTGACCTAGTGTGTGAGTGCACAACGATGGCAGTGAAGTGAGGGTTTCTAGAGCCCAAAGCTAGTACTAACTAGTGTTAAAATCCTTCAAAGACCAAGCATTAGCTTGAGCAAGGCTGACATAGTGATTTACTTAAGTTTATTGCATGTTTTATGAACTAACCTATGGTTTATGTTGTGTCCGCATTTCATGTGTTTGTCGATTGTGATTGGCTGCTGCATTTGGTTGCTATATCTTGTATAAATGCATTCTTGTTTTTTTTAGTGTCTTTAGATGCAGGTTTTAATTAGGGTCACATTTCCTTAAGAAACCAAGTGTTTCCCTTACTAAGTTTGACAATGAAACTTACTCCCCTCAATTCTGCCATTTCAGGTCCAGCAAAAAGATCACAACCAAAATGACCTTTGTTATTTGAGTTTTGATCTAAAATTTTAGGTATCTTAACGTCCATGTATCTAGTTGTGATCTAGAGAGTTTAGTGATTTTAGGAGCACATTTCATATTTTTAGTGATGGTGCTAATTGTGTTATGCAGCAGCTGTCCAGCATCCTGTTCCTAGAGTCCATTGTGTCTTAGGCACTCCTGTAACTTTGGGTGCGTATTTCGCTGAGTTACTACCATTATGTAGTGTATGTATTCATTTACATGTATTGTATGTAAAATGAGACAAGTATGTGAACATTTGAGTAATGTTTTGGCTATGTATGTGGTGTATTGCAAAGCTGCCTAAGAGTGACTGATAGGCTGCTTACTTGTAAATTATGTTTTGCCAACATATGGTTGCTAGATGTAAGATCATGTAATTACTCTATATATTTGACATGTATGGCATAGCCTTGGAGGGCTTACCCCTTGTGAATAAAGTGCTTGCACACTTACGAAATTTTGTATGGGCAAAGTGGTCATAAAGTGATCAAAATTTTGACTCTGCACTCAAAGTTCTATATCTCCATGTGTAGAATCAATCTTGGTTTGAACCTTTGACAATACCTAGAGCACATCTAGATTTTGAATTGGGATTTCGAATTTCTAAATTTGGAACCTTGTAACCAAAGATAAGAATTTGCAAAGTTGGCTAGGTTATTGTTCATTTGGTCAGAATTTTGTAACCAACTTCAAATATCCATAAGTTAGTCCATAGGTGGGCTATTGATGTAAAACCAAGTTTGTTGGTTTGCTTAAGGGCTCTACTTGATAATAAGCATGTAAAACATTGAATTACATTCCTAGATTAATACAGTTTTTTGGAAGAAGTTTTAGGTACAGTGGCTGGTCACTTACACTTAATAAGATTGCCTAAGGTGTGGTAGACAAGATTAAGGCTTGTGCTACTATTTTCATTCCTTGCTACCATGGTGTGCATAAAATGTGAATATGTCTATAATGGTTGGACCAATATGTATGCATTTATATAGTGCCTAAGAGGTCTAATTGGGTATGCATACTAAGGGTTTTGTTCTTATGGCCTATAGAACATACCAATCCTAGGAGTTTTAATTGCACAATTTTGGCACCATAATTGGACTACCCTAGAGTGGGTAACATATGTTCGTATCTGAGCATGGTTTACATATGTATGTAGCATATAGTTGCATTGCATGCTAGCTACATACATGAACTCAGTGTGGTCAATTGCTAGTGTTAAGTACCATTGAAATACCTATGATCTTTATATGTGCTTTGTGATGAATCATCAATGCAGGAAGCAACCATGGTTGCCACAAGGAGAGGGGAACCACCTCAAAGGCCTCCTACTAAGTCTGGGTGAAAAAGAAATGGACAGAATAGAGGGAATCAGGGCCAACAGGTGGCGCTAAACCCTGAAATGCCATAGGTTTCATTAGATCTTCATAGGAACTTAGCTCTAATCAATGAAAACTTAGTAAGGCTCATTCAAGCACAACATCAAGGAGTTCTAATACCACAACCGGAAAAAGTTAAGTATCCATAGCACTACTTCATAGTATATGACTGCTCCAAACATCAGAAAGGCTGTAAGACCATTTGGAGCAGTCATATACTATGAAGTAGTGCAAAAAACTCTATTAGTAGAGCAAGAGGAGAACGAGACTAGGTACTTTCCCAGTAGGCCAGGGGAAAGTAGCCAGGTAGAAGGCAAGTAGAAGAAGCAACCACATGGCAAGGGTATTGACAAGGGTTCCCATCTTGGTGGTGAGGGCAAGGTTAAGGGGAAGTCATCTAGCCTAAGGTACCCTAAGTGCAATAAGTTTCATGGAAAGAAACCTTGCTATTTTGACACTCAAGCTTGGCTAAGGTGTGGTGCCATGGATCATTGGATCAAAGATTGCCCAAATGTGCATGGAAGAAGGTCACAAGACCAAGGCCTGGTGAGACCTACTGGAGTAGGACCCAAAGAGGCAACACCAGGGACAGACATCAAAGAGCAGTTCCTCCAGTGCAAAGAGCAGTTGTTTAATTCTAAAACTAATCCATTAGGTAAAGTGAGAACATAAGTCCCTACGGCTAAGGCAGCAACCCTTGCTCCATTTCCAACATGTAGCTCCACTTCACCTCGGGCCAATCTTCTACTTCTATTTAGATCCTGCACATTTGCACAAATGTGAGATCCACATTCAGTATCCAATACCCAAGATGAGGAAGTAGAAAAGTTAGCCTCTATAACAAGAATACCTGAAGTGGAAGTCTTACTTCCCTTTTCCTTAGCAAGTTCTTCAAGATAGAGCTTGCAGTTGCGCTTCCAGTGTCCAAGTTGCTTACAATGGAAGCACTCCCCTTCCTTTGCCGCACCACCCTTTGGTTTTAGTTCAGCTAAAGAAGAATTAGCATTAGACTTTCCATTAGCTTTATCCTTTGATGCCCCAAAGCATCTTCGTTTACTGTCATGTTGACAGGTGGAGAGACTTCCTGAGGAGGCGAGTGCCTGGAACTCTGGTTTCCCAGCTGAGTGTGCCTGAAAAGCTCAAAGAAGAGGTTAGGAGGTACCCGGTTTGCATTTCCGGGGAGGACCCTCCGATGCCCAAGTCAGTTTTCTGAGTGAAACTGGAGGAAGAACACTAAGGGATCAAGTGTCTTGCCTGTTTTGTGTTTTCTCAGAGGGAGGAAAATGCCCATCCTTTGCCCAGTCCCACTTCCTAGTATTTATAGGAGTAAATGGTCCGTTCAGATCATGACACGTGTCCGGTCGGATTTGATCTGTACTTTTGGACCTAGGGGACAGGCAGCCGTTTGCAGCCTCCTTTAGCCCTGGACCCGGACAGGTTGTGTCAGGACTGGGGCGGCTGCGGCGTGTCCGTTCGCCGTTCTGATGTGACGTGTAGGGCTTGTGGGCGACATGTCAGAGGCTCCTTAAATGCTCATATAGTACTCCCGAGGTCCCCTGGGCGAGGTCGCCCTTCGATGCGTGCACCCTCTTCGGATTCTATCCGCCTTTTGGTGCGAGCACCTCCTTCGGGATCTATCCCATAGTTCTGGGAGTTCCCTTGATGAACACCTTCTTCGGGACTTATACCCATAGTCCGATGATTCCCTTGTTCAGGCGTTTCTTCTTCGGGGAAGATCCTCTTCGGGGCTTCTGCCTTCGGGGAGATTCTTCCTTGCTTCAGAGAGATGGCTTTCTTACCCGAAGCCGGTCAGTTTGGCCCCTCGATGGAGATGGTGTTATCCTCGGAATTCCTGACGAGCTAACCGAAGTCTCGAGCTCATAGTGTTTGACTTCGCACCTTTCGAGGTCAGTAAAAAGATCCTCTCTTGGGTGACGTCAGACTCCTCGGCCAATATTCTGGCAGGGAGTTACTACTGAGGAGGCAATAGCCTTTGCCTATCGCAGGCCCCCCTCCGAAAAGCCGAAGTGAGAAACTTCGGTTCATCGGTTTTCGGGTCCTGTGGTTGTGATATCTGCGCCGAAGACGCCTTCTTCTGCCTGAAGCGATGGGCAGGCCTTCTTGCGTCCTCGAGGCGCGAGAAGATAGGCTGTCTCTGCGCCGAAGATACACCTTCTGCCCGAAGTCACAGGCTGTCTCTTGGTGTCCTCGTGGCGAGGGAAAATAGGATAACCTTGTACCGAAGATAGACCTTTTGCCCGAAGTCACAGGTTGTCTTTTGGTGTCTTCGAGGTAACCTACTTTTTTGCCTTTATAGGTCTGCTCATGTGTCGCGTCCTGTGTCCAGCAGAGTCAGTCTAGGGCGGCGCCTTTAGACCAAATGGTGTCCGAGGGTGTGCTCGACGTGATGGACGACACGTGGCACGTTTGCTGCGCGATGGCTGACACATGGCGCACTTTTATTGGGTGAGAATGCACTGAGTACGGCAGGCGCGACTTTTTAGGCGCTCTTAGCAGTTATGGCGACGCTTGGCCTTCTGAGGGGTACTAATGATGACAGTTCTCCTAGCCTTCTCGGCCTATATATATCAGTCCTGTCATAACCCTCTTTCTGCTTCTGCTTTTGCTTTCTTTTGCCTTCTAATTCTCTCCCGATTTTTTGCGGCAGTTCTCCTTTTTCAGGCATTTTTCTGACCACTTTTCACGACGGCTTCCAGAAATCCAGATTCCGGCAAGACCTTTGGTGGGTTTTAGTCCTTTTGCTTTTTTTTTTTTTCAAAGCTTCTTCTTTGTTTTTCCCGAACTCGTTTTCATCATGCCTGTTCCCGAGAGTTGTCAACCTCTTCTTTCTCACCCTTGCTGCACTACTTCGGCAAAACTAGCGATGTGGAAGAAAAAGTTTTTCTTACCCTCTTACTCTATGACGAGGTTGCCCCGTCCTGACCAATTTCCTTTCTCCAACCGAAGTGATGAAATCACCGTTTTCCGAGCCCAACTGAAGGCCAGACTTCGGTATCCCCCCCCGGAGATGGTTAGCGCGTTCTGCAACTTCCATGGCATTGCCGTTAACCAACTCCCACCGAACTCGTACTGCTATTTCAACGCCTTCCTCTGTATGTGCGGCGTTTTCAAAATAAAACCTCACTTTGTAGTTTTTCTTCAGTACTACAAGCTCTTCGTGGTCCTGAAGGGTGGCTTCTACTTTATGCTACCTCGGGGATCCGGGAGCAAAAAGTATACGTTCACCTTCGCCACCAAAGACAGCTGGCGAGGGTGGCAACAAAAATTCTTTTTCCTGAATAAGTCGGAGACTTGGTCGCACGTCCCGACCAAGTGGGCTCAGGGGAGGCTCAAGATGGATGTTGTTGACCCGAAGATACTGCTAGACGCCGACGTAGCACCTATCTTTGAGGACTTCGACAGGCGCATCCGGGCCGTCTCTGACTAGGCTGCTGAGGTCTCTCGTCGTGCCCTTTACCCCTTTTCGATCAACTGGAGGCTCATGACCGAAGAGGTCCTTCGGGAACTCAAGGTGGTAAAGGAGCATGAGACAGACCTCAACATGCCGAAACCGGCTTCTTCGGGGAAAGACTTATGAGTCTTTTTACGAGAGTAAGTTACTTTCTCATTTTTTCCTTCATAACTTCATGTTGGATTTACACTGATCTTCTTTTTCTTTTTTCAGAGATGGGCGACGACGCGGCTGCCTTCTACAAGGCTCTTTTTACCGGGTAGGCTGAGAGGGGTGAACAGACAAAGAAGGCCGCCTCTCGGAGGCGGAAGTAGACTTCGAACTTCGGCCGACCCTCCTTCCAAACGGGCAAAGAAAGCTGCTCCTTCCTCTCTTCCGCAAATTCCGGAGGAGGTAGGCGAGGAGCCCGAAGACCCTGCTGCCCCTTTGCCCGAGGTTCCTTCTTCCAACGTCCTTCCTCAAAGCCCCACGCCTTCGCATGCTCTTCTGGAGGGCGATGGGGAGGAGACCCCTACTGCCGAGGAACGGCGCCAAATAAAAGGCAAGGGGATCTCTACTGAGGCGACGTCAATTCTTGACGACGACGTTACCGAGGTGCCAGCAGGTTTGTACTTTGTCGAAGAACCTTTTTTCTCTTGTAAATCCTTAAGAGTTTTCTGGCCTTAACCAATTTTTCCACCTTGTTGTGCAGCGGAGGTGGCCGCTCCTGACTGGGTTGCCGAACACGCCCGCAAGAGGGCCCTTCGGGATGCCCAAGTCCCAGCAGGGAAAGTTCCGAAGGAGCCCTTCTGGACGTTCACGGAGGACATGAATATGTACTCCGAGGACTGTCCCGAAATGGCCAGGCAGATGTGCAAAGGGGTGTTTACTGAGGCCTCTTACAAGGCCCTTACGGCCGCTTACCCAGGCGACATCTCTTTGGCCGCCAAACTCACTGAACATGCCGCCCATGTCACACCCCACACAGGCCCCAGCCCATGCACACTCTGTGCCTCTCACCAACCACTACCCTGAAGGTCCAGAATACTTGGGTCTTTAAGAGTTATCATCAGAGTTTAGTTACCTAACCTTCATTAAGTAGATTATTGGGCATTCTTTTTATTGGCCTGGGAGGTGGCCCAGGATGTCCCTGCTTATTTTAGACCAAGACCTTGCAGCTTAAGCAAGCCCAACCCATTACTTGCAAAACAAGCAACACTTGCACTTTTTCCTTTAAGTGCTTAACTTGTGTGCAATCAAGTGTACTAGTCTTATGCATGGCAACAAAGAAGCCCATATCCATTTTCAAGCTTGAAAACACATACATATATGATGATGAGCATTCGGCCAAGTATAGTACACAAGGAAGCCAACATCAAAACATCATGCTGATAGTCATAAAGTCCAAAGAAACTTGGCTAACATACAGCCAACAAGTCCAACATACAAAGTCCACTAAGGCCCAAAATGCATAAGTCCAACATGGGCCCTAAAGTGCTTAAGTCCACAACTTAACAACAACTACATGGCAATCATGCCAAGGATGCAAATGGGCCCAAAACTTGCAGCCCAATTCTCACATAGCCCATATGTACACAACTACCCATAATGCTCAAAGGGTACTACAAAATGTGCACTATAGGTACAAGTCCAAAAGACCAAGTTATTGGTCTCCAAAGCCCACCAAGTCTCAAATGCCAAAAGCCCACTCAACCAACACCTCCTAGCTCAAGTCCCACAGCTAATCTCCTGCAAAACTTAATCCATTAAATTCGGCCTACATAAGACCATGGAATAAAATGCACATTTCAAGCCAAGAATTTGTTGGCACACATACCTTGGACAATAAGTAAACTTGGTACACAAAAACCAAGAAGTCCAAACAGAAGCACAATTACTCAAGCTCTTTACCCTTTCCTGAAAATTCAACCAATAAGGGCAGTGAGTTTAAAACTCAGTAAGGATTCACACAACTCCAAAGGAGTTCATATTGTTAAGCATAAGCTTAACCTCCATAATCAAGCTAGTACCTACATCCAAAGACACAAAGACAAGGAAAATACAATTTGGCCGAAGCCTATATTCAACATATATCAATAATAAGTTGGTTAGCATGCACAATCAATCAACAAAAGCACACAAACTCACACACACACCACTTCTTCAATTCGGCCATAGCCACTAGCAAGTGCTCATGTACAATTTTGCACACCATTTCTTCATGAATTCATCTCCATTCCCCTCGAGCTCTCAAGTGCTTGATGGATTGGCCAAACCCACCAAGAACTTTACACTTGCCATTCATTGATTAGCTAATCAACCCATGGAACCATTAATTCCATATTGCCCTTCAAGCATACTAACATCACTTGGCAAATCTTGACCATCAATTAGTAGCTTCAATTACTTGTCATTAATCATGGAAAATGTACCAAGCACAAGTAATTCATGAATCCTTACCACACTTTTTAGCTTGAGTAAATTCGGCCTTGTTGGATTTCCTCCAAGTTAAGTTTGAAACTTTAATTCCAAGGGTGCTTTGGCTAATTTGTCCAACACAAGCTTGAATGTCTTAATCCAAGCTTCAATCTCCAAGTCCAAGTTACCTTTCATTTTCGGCCATAAACACAGCCATCATGAGTTTCACATATCATTCACATAAACTCATGAAATCATCATTTCCATGCCAAAACACGATGAACTCACCAAGAACACTCAAGAACAAACATGCACACCATTCGGCCAACTAGTGTTCTTTGGTGGTTTAGCTTCAAACTTTCGGTCCAAGGTTCTCCTAACACAATACAGCCTTCCTTTAGTCAATATAACTCTTATTCATGGAAAACATACCATGGATTTAAGTAATCTTGAGCTTTTACCTCAAGAACAAGGCTGAAAATTCTGGACTTGCACAACCGAGCTCCAAATCAACATGCAACACCAAGAACACCAAGTAAACTTCAAGAGAACTTCATGAACATGCATGAACATATTCGGCCATGCCTTGTTCCTTCAAGAACAAGCTCAAATCTTGACGCTCAACAAGGTATCTTCAAGAGTTTTGCTGGAAATTTGGATGTACACTCAAGAACACTCAAGTTTCGGCCAAGAATCAAGATGAACAAGTGAAGAACAAGCAAGAACATGGAAGAACATGGAAGAGCTTTGTGTTTCGGCCAAGTGCTCTCCAAAACCAACAAAGGCAGCAACTAAATGACAACTCCAAGGAATGTTTGCTGCATAAGAAGGCCGCCCACTCAAGTGCCCATTAAACAATAAATTTCAGCATTGTACAATGCAATATTCTCCCAAGCACCAAAAACCCTTCCATATAATATTTGGTCAAAGAATGGGAGCTGCAATTTGGGTGGCGGACAAAGGCTTCCAGCCTTCAATTAATTTACCCAAGTTGGCTTAAATGCCAAGGAAATCCCCCAACTAATTTGCATGGCGCCTCCAACCCTCCATGTCTCCATACTTCCATTCTAGCCACCAAATTCAATGCAATTTCCAGCATTTCTTTTTAAATTGTTGGCCCACATGCCAAGTACACAAAATGTGGACATAATTGCATTATTATACCATATAAAATTCGTCCATCACACCATTCTTTTAGCAATAATTAATTCCATCTTCCATCATCACCAATAAACAAATCAATCATGCTCCACCATGAATAAACAATTCATATCTTTGTCCAAGGTTTACCTTATTTTAATGGCTCCACTAGGCAACTTCCAATATTTTAATAGCTCCACTAACACTTCCAATTAATTAATTTAAGTCAAGTTGGCTGCCCATTGACCAAGAGCCACAATATTGGCTTACCTCCTCTTTAGCCATCTCACAAAATTGCATGGCTAAATTTGTCCATCCTTGGTTTGTAGTTTTAATTCCAGCACTAGTCCAAGGTTTTCAATTGAGTCTTCAAACTTTATTTCTTGCCAAGTCATACATAGTTTTTCATGTATGTGCAATTTGGCCCATAGTATTGCATAGTTCCATGTTAGTCACTAGTTACCAGTCCAGTTTGGTACTAGAACTTTATTTCATGGCATAGTTCACATAGAACTTTTGTATGTGTAATTAAAACACATAATTCACATAGTCTTGTATTCTCATCACTAAGACCATGTTCAAACAAGTCCCTCTTGTACTTAATTTCATGTCTTCATCATTCTCTTCTTGGCCATAGCCAAGTACTAACTGGTGGTCCTGACAATTCCTCCCTCCTTAAAGAATTTGGTCCTCCAAATTCCTCACCAGTCTTTCATACAATTGAGGGTACTTTTGGGCAATTTCTGGTTCAACTTCCCAGGTTGCCTCTTCAGGAGTGTGGTTACTCCACTGAACTTTAATCATAGAGATCCACCTGCTTCTCAACTTTCTGGTATCTCTGGCCAGGAATTGAGTTGGTTCTTCCTCATAAGAGAGGTTTGGTGCCACAGGCACACTAGCAGGCATTTCTATCTGCTTAGAGCTGGGAACATATTTCTTAAGTAGGCTCACATGAAACACATCATGTATGTGTCCAAGCTCTGGTGGCAATTCCAGCTGATATGCCACATTTCCCACTCTGGCCAGTATTTGAAATGGCCCAATATATCTGGGTGCCAGTTTCCCTTTCTTCCCAAATCTTATCACTCCTTTCATAGGAGAAACTTTAAGCCACACCCAGTCACCTTCCTGGAATTCCAGGTCTCTCCTCCTTTTTAGGTTAGCATAGGATTGCTGCCTGTCATTTGCAGCTTTTATCCTAGCTTGGATTAATTTGATCTTTTGAGTGGTTTCTTGGATAATTTCTGGTCCCAATTCCAGTTTATCCTCTGGCTGATGCCAGCAATGGGGAGTTATACACTTCCTGCCATACAAGCCTTCATAAGGGGCCATCCCTATCACTGAGTGATAGCTATTGTTATATGAGAACTCCACAAGTGGAAGATGTACATCCCATTCACCCTGGAAATCTATGACACAACACCTTAACATGTCTTCCAGAGTTTGGATAGTTCTCTCGGTCTGCCCATCTGTTTGTGGATGGTAAGCAGAGCTAAATTTAAGCTCAGTCCCCAGTGCCTGATGTAAAGATTTCCAAAACCTAGAGACAAATCTAGGGTCTCTATCAGACACAATATCATCAGGTACCCCATGCAGTCTGACTATCTCTCTGACATAAAGCTGGGCTAACTTGTCCAGGGAGTCAGTGAGATTCATGGGAAGAAAGTGGGCTGCCTTGGTCAACCTGTCCACTATGACCCAAATGGCATTATGTTTTCTCCTTGTCAGTGGCATTCCTACCACAAAATCCATTGATATGGATCCCCACTTTCTCTCAGGTATGGGTAAGCTTTGAAGCTTTCCCCCTGGCTTTTGGTGTTCAACTTTTACTTGCTGACACACCTCACATTTGGCTACATGAGCACTTATATCCTTCTTCAAGTATGGCCACCAAAAGTAAGCTTTGAGGGCATGGTACATTTTGGTAGCCCCTGGGTGCATACTTAGTTTACTAGAATGTGCCTCCTCCAGGATCTGAATTCTCAGATTTTCCTTTTCAGGTACATATAATCTTCCCTGGAAATGCAACATTCCTTGCTTGTAAGAAAACCCTTGGAAAAGTTCTCCTTTACTTTGCCCAGATATTAATCCCAGGTTTTCATCTTTGGCCTGAGCTTCTTTAATGAGCTCCTTCCATTCTGGGGTAATGGTGAGTACCTTAAGTAGGTCACCTTCCCAGGTTAGCCATTGACTTGCTAAACAAGTAAGGCTAAGGATTTCTGCCTTTTGTTCTATTTCTCCACCCTTGAGCACTCCTGTATAATTCCTGCTCAGGGCATCTGCCACAACATTGGCCTTTCCTGCTGTGTATTCAATCACACAGTCAAAGTCTTTCAAGTACTCTAACCATCTTCTTTGCCTCATGTTTAGGTCTTTCTGAGTGAACAAGTACTTGAGACTTTTGTGGTCTGTAAAAACTTGGAATTTATTACCAAGAAGATAGTGCCTCCATTGTTTCAAGGCAAAGACTACTGCTGCCAATTCCAGGTCATGTACTGGATATTTCTTTTCATGGGATCTTAACTGTCTAGAGCCAAAAGATATGGCTTGCTTGTCCTGCATTAGGACACATCCTAGTCCTATATGAGATGCATCAGCATACACCTCATATTCCTTTTCAGGGTCTGGGAGGACTAGTACAGGGGCTGTTGTCAGCCTTCTTTTAAGCTCTTGGAAGCTTTCTTCACACTTTGTTTCCCAGATAAATTTCTGGTTCTTCCTGATTAATTGAGTCATGGGTGCTGCTATAACAGAAAACTTTGGCACAAACCTTCTGTAATAGCCAGCCAACCCAAGGAAACTTCTAATTTCCCTCACATTCTGAGGTTGTTTCCAATTCAGGATTGAGCTCACCTTTTCAGGATCTACAGCCAACCCTTGGTCATTAATTATGTGACCTAAAAATGCAATCTCCTTTGTCCAAAATTTGCATTTACTTAGCTTTCCATAAAGCTCATTCTCTTGCAGCAAACCAAGCACTATACTCAGATGTTCTTTGTGAGTTTCTTCGTCCTTGGAATATACCAAGATGTCATCAATGAATACAACCACAAAGTGGTCCAGGTGTGCTCTAAACACCCTCTGCATTAAATCCATAAAGAATGCAGGTGCATTTGTAAGCCCGAATGGCATTACTGTATATTCAAAGTGTCCATACCTAGTCCTGAATGCAGTCTTAGGTATGTCCTCTTCCTTGACTCTTAGCTGGAAATATCCAGATCTTAGGTCTATTTTAGAAAAGACCTTGGCTCCTTTCAACTGGTCAAACAAGTCCTCAATCCTGGGGAGAGGATACTTGTTCTTAATGGTCAAGGCATTAAGTTTTCTGTAATCTATACAGAGCCTAAGGGTTCCATCCTTTTTCTTCACAAACAGTACAGGTGCTCCCCAAGGAGACACACTGGGTCTGATGAACCCTTTCTGAAGCAGTTCATCCAACTGCTTCTTCAATTCTACCATTTCTGGCACTGCCATCCTATATAGGGCAGCGAATGCTGGAGTTGATCCAGGTACCAGTTTAATCTCAAATTCTACTTCTCTTTTGGGTGGTAATCCAGGTAAGTCAGTAGGAAATACTCCTGGAAAATTCTGGACTATAGGAATTTGTCTAAGTTCCTCAGCTGCTTCCTGGTCATTAAGTTCCAGGCACTCATGTTCATTATCCAGAGTTATTAGTTTCACTACTTCAATTTGGTGATCCATAGGCAACTCTAGTGATTTATCTAGCTGGTATGGTTTGCAACCAGGTATCACTAACTGCCTAGCATGGCAGTCTATAACTGCTTTATTTTCACTGAGCCAATCCATGCCCAGTATTACACCATATTCATTGGTGTCCAGTACTAAAAATTTTGCTTTTAGTTTCTGCTTGTCTATCTGGACTTCACAATTTTCCACCATCTGGTATGTAAATAATACTTCTTTTCCAGCAGTTCTAACCACATACACATCAGTCATATGTTTTACTTCTAAGTTCATGACTTTAGCCAAGCTAGCAGATATCACAGATAATGAAGCTCCAGTATCGAACAAGGCAATAGTTAACTGGCCATTAAGGTAAATGGTACCTTTTAAGGCCCTTCTAGCCTTCTGCTGGCTAGTTTCCTTGTCCATAGATCCTGCATCAGCATCATGAGTACCAGGTATTTTCCTGGAAGTCTCCAACTGGAATATCCTACCAGGAGGTACATGTGTCCTTTTCTGGTCCTGTGCTGCTCTCTGTGCCTGCCTTCCATCCTGAAATGGCACAGGTGCCCTTTTCTGGGGCATGGAAGCTTGTCCAAATGGAACTCTGGGATTATACCTTCCCAGCATACTTCTATCTCCAATTCTTTTTGGGCAATCCTTGACCCAATGGTCTTGGGCCCCACACTTGTGGCAACCACTGGAAGCTTTATAGCATGGCTTATAGCCATGGAACTTCCCACACTTGGAGCATTGGGGACCAGGTGTCTGTGGTCCCTTCTCCTGCTTAAATCCTTTTCTGCTCCCATTATGCTCAGCCTCTTCTCTTGGCCTCTTCTGAAACTGGCCTTTCTGAACTCTGCTGCTACTTCCAGGGCCACTTCTATACTGCTCCTGAAATTCTTGCTCCAATGCCAATGCACTTTGCATCACAGAATAATAGTCTCTGGCTCCAACTGCTCTGAGGATTTGCCTCAGTTCAGGTCTTAGACCCCTCACAAATCTCTTTGTCTTCAGCTACTCCTCACCATTGTATTGGGGTGCATATCTGATCAGGCTATTAAACCTCTGCTCATACTCAAGAACACTGAGATTTCCTTGCTTTAACTGATCAAATTCTACCTGTTTCTTATCCTTTTGAGCCTCGCTCACATACTGTTGGTGGAAGACTCTGAGAAAGTCTGGCCACCTCATGGATCTTCTCATCAAAAGTGGTTTCCTGCGGTTCCTCTCCTGGTGTGTCCTCTGAACCGTTCTCCACCACAGCTCTGCATGCCCTTCCAGCCTGAATGTAGCCAGAAGTACCTTCTGAGTAGCTGTCACCTCCATTCTTTCAAAAATCTTTTCTAACTGATAAATCCAGAACTCCGCCTCATCTGGTTCACAACCACCTCTGTAGATAGGAGGTTTCAATGCCAGGAATCCCTCCAGCTGGCCCTCCTTTAATTCACTCCTTCTATGCCTTCCTCTGTTGGCAGTTGAATTTCTGGTCCTTTCTCTATATGTTCTTCCTCTAGCTGGGTGTTCAGGGAGAGGCTCAGTCCTCCTGCTGTATATATATGCATCTAGCTCCTCAAGGTCTGGGCTATCACTTTCCTCTTCAGTTTTATGCTCCTGCCTGATTTCAGACCTCATCCTCCTTGATCTGGGATGTCTTTTCTCTTCATCAGTTTCCTCTTCTGGAATACCTCCATTATTGCTGTGCTGATCCAAATCCACTGGCTCTTTGCCAGGTCTCCTTCCCACTCTTCTACCTTCTGTTTTAGAATTTTCTCCTGTTTGCACCTGTTCTGGGTTTTCCTGTACTGGAGGTTGGCCTCTAGCCAAGAGTTGCATTCCAGTCACTATCTGTGTCATTGTTACCTGTAAGTTTTCCATCATCTGTTCCATTCTGTCTTCTCTGTTTCTGCTGGGTTCAGGTATCTGGGACCTGGTATTTGGCTGTCTTGCCAAGTTATGATTTTCTTATGCATCCTGCCTTTGGGCAGTTTCATCAGGCATCTCTTGCCTGGCACTTGGCTCTCTGGCCAAGGTATGCTCTTTTTGAGCAACTTGTCTCAGGGTATTTCTTTCCCTGGTTCTAGTTCTCATTCCTGCACTTTAAAATTGCAGCCATTTATATATATCCATGTATGCATATGCATGTCTTATGTGACCCTATGTGGGAACTTGACTAGGCTAACTACTTCTCAAATCCTGCTCTGATACCACCGCAGCAGGTCTGCTCTGTCACACCCCACACAGGCCCCAGCCCATGCACACTCTGTGCCTCTCACCAACCACTACCCTGAAGGTCCAGAATACTTGGGTCTTTAAGAGTTATCATCAGAGTTTAGTTACCTAACCTTCATTAAGTAGATTATTGGGCATTCTTTTTATTGGCCTGGGAGGTGGCCCAGGATGTCCCTGCTTATTTTAGACCAAGACCTTGCAGCTTAAGCAAGCCCAACCCATTACTTGCAAAACAAGCAACACTTGCACTTTTTCCTTTAAGTGCTTAACTTGTGTGCAATCAAGTGTACTAGTCTTATGCATGGCAACAAAGAAGCCCATATCCATTTTCAAGCTTGAAAACACATACATATATGATGATGAGCATTCGGCCAAGTATAGTACACAAGGAAGCCAACATCAAAACATCATGCTGATAGTCATAAAGTCCAAAGAAACTTGGCTAACATACAGCCAACAAGTCCAACATACAAAGTCCACTAAGGCCCAAAATGCATAAGTCCAACATGGGCCCTAAAGTGCTTAAGTCCACAACTTAACAACAACTACATGGCAATCATGCCAAGGATGCAAATGGGCCCAAAACTTGCAGCCCAATTCTCACATAGCCCATATGTACACAACTACCCATAATGCTCAAAGGGTACTACAAAATGTGCACTATAGGTACAAGTCCAAAAGACCAAGTTATTGGTCTCCAAAGCCCACCAAGTCTCAAATGCCAAAAGCCCACTCAACCAACACCTCCTAGCTCAAGTCCCACAGCTAATCTCCTGCAAAACTTAATCCATTAAATTCGGCCTACATAAGACCATGGAATAAAATGCACATTTCAAGCCAAGAATTTGTTGGCACACATACCTTGGACAATAAGTAAACTTGGTACACAAAAACCAAGAAGTCCAAACAGAAGCACAATTACTCAAGCTCTTTACCCTTTCCTGAAAATTCAACCAATAAGGGCAGTGAGTTTAAAACTCAGTAAGGATTCACACAACTCCAAAGGAGTTCATATTGTTAAGCATAAGCTTAACCTCCATAATCAAGCTAGTACCTACATCCAAAGACACAAAGACAAGGAAAATACAATTTGGCCGAAGCCTATATTCAACATATATCAATAATAAGTTGGTTAGCATGCACAATCAATCAACAAAAGCACACAAACTCACACACACACCACTTCTTCAATTCGGCCATAGCCACTAGCAAGTGCTCATGTACAATTTTGCACACCATTTCTTCATGAAATCATCTCCATTCCCCTCGAGCTTTCAAGTGCTTGATGGATTGGCCAAACCCACCAAGAACTTTACACTTGCCATTCATTGATTAGCTAATCAACCCATGGAACCATTAATTCCATATTGCCCTTCAAGCATACTAACATCACTTGGCAAATCTTGACCATCAATTAGTAGCTTCAATTACTTGTCATTAATCATGGAAAATGTACCAAGCACAAGTAATTCATGAATCCTTACCACACTTTTTAGCTTGAGTAAATTCGGCCTTGTTGGATTTCCTCCAAGTTAAGTTTGAAACTTTAATTCCAAGGGTGCTTTGGCTAATTTGTCCAACACAAGCTTGAATGTCTTAATCCAAGCTTCAATCTCCAAGTCCAAGTTACCTTTCATTTTTGGCCATAAACACAGCCATCATGAGTTTCACATATCATTCACATAAACTCATGAAATCATCATTTCCATGCCAAAACACCATGAACTCACCAAAAACACTCAAGAACAAACATGCACACCATTCGGCCAACTAGTGTTCTTTGGTGGTTTAGCTTCAAACTTTCGGTCCAAGGTTCTCCTAACACAATACAGCCTTCCTTTAGTCAATATAACTCTTATTCATGGAAAACATACCATGGATTTAAGTAATCTTGAGCTTTTACCTCAAGAACAAGGCTGAAAATTCTGGACTTGCACAACCGAGCTCCAAATCAACATGCAACACCAAGAACACCAAGTAAACTTCAAGAGAACTTCATGAACATGCATGAACATATTCAGCCATGCCTTGTTCCTTCAAGAACAAGCTCAAATCTTGACGCTCAACAAGGTATCTTCAAGAGTTTTGCTGGAAATTTGGATGTACACTCAAGAACACTCAAGTTTCGGCCAAGAATCAAGATGAACAAGTGAAGAACAAGCAAGAACATGGAAGAACATGGAAGAGCTTTGTGTTTCGGCCAAGTGCTCTCCAAAACCAACAAAGGCAGCAACTAAATGACAACTCCAAGGAATGTTTGCTGCATAAGAAGGCCGCCCACTCAAGTGCCCATTAAACAATAAATTTCAGCATTGTACAATGCAATATTCTCCCAAGCACCAAAAACCCTTCCATATAATATTTGGTCAAAGAATGGGAGCTGCAATTTGGGTGGCGGACAAAGGCTTCCAGCCTTCAATTAATTTACCCAAGTTGGCTTAAATGCCAAGGAAATCCCCCAACTAATTTGCATGGCGCCTCCAACCCTCCATGTCTCCATACTTCCATTCTAGCCACCAAATTCAATGCAATTTCCAGCATTTCTTTTTAAATTGTTGGCCCACATGCCAAGTACACAAAATGTGGACATAATTGCATTATTATACCATATAAAATTCGTCCATCACACCATTCTTTTAGCAATAATTAATTCCATCTTCCATCATCACCAATAAACAAATCAATCATGCTCCACCATGAATAAACAATTCATATCTTTGTCCAAGGTTTACCTTATTTTAATGGCTCCACTAGGCAACTTCCAATATTTTAATAGCTCCACTAACACTTCCAATTAATTAATTTAAGTCAAGTTGGCTGCCCATTGACCAAGAGCCACAATATTGGCTTACCTCCTCTTTAGCCATCTCACAAAATTGCATGGCTAAATTTGTCCATCCTTGGTTTGTAGTTTTAATTCCAGCACTAGTCCAAGGTTTTCAATTGAGTCTTCAAACTTTATTTCTTGCCAAGTCATACATAGTTTTTCATGTATGTGCAATTTGGCCCATAGTATTGCATAGTTCCATGTTAGTCACTAGTTACCAGTCCAGTTTGGTACTAGAACTTTATTTCATGGCATAGTCCACATAGAACTTTTGTATGTGTAATTAAAACACATAATTCACATAGTCTTGTATTCTCATCACTAAGACCATGTTCAAACAAGTCCCTCTTGTACTTAATTTCATGTCTTCATCATTCTCTTCTTGGCCATAGCCAAGTACTAACTGGTGGTCCTGACAGCCCAGGTATGCTTCACTGTTTCCTTAGTGTCAATTTCGCCTTTGCTTTTTACTTAGCATCATTTTCCCTTTGTTTGCTTTTTTTGCAGCTGATGGGGTATGCCGGCTTGCTCCGTGTTCGCGTGTCGCGAGAGTCAGAAAGGAGGGCGTCACTCTGGGACCTTTGCACCAAGATGAACGCCCAGTGTTCGGCGTTGACTGCCGACAATGCTCAGCTGAAGCAGTCTTCAGAGAAAGAATTTGCCGAACTTCGGGAGGGGTTCATAAGAGAGAAAGAGGAACTTGAGAAAGGCACCTCCCAGAAACTTTCCGACATCGGCTCTCGGATGGCGGAGCTGACTTCGATCGTAGAAATGATTCAAAAGGAAAAGTCAGAAAGTGACGCAATCCTTGCGAAGACGCTCGAGGAAAAGGCCCAGCTTGAAGCCGAGGTCGCATCTCTGAAGAAGCCTTCAGAAGAGAAAAAGAAGATGAAGGCATTGAAGAGAAAGCTCAAGGAACTGGAGAAGGATTACGCGGATCTGGAGAAGGACTATGCAGATTTGGCGGTCAAGAAGCGGGAGTCCGATGATATGACGAAGTTGGGCTTTCAAGACGGCTTCTGTCTTGCTCGGCACCAAATTCTGCAGAAGTTCCCAGATTTTGACCTCTCCTTCCTGGACGGCATGAACATCCCCAAGGAGCCTCGGTGAACTTGGTCCAAGATCGAGCACTTGAAACTGCCTCCTTCTCTCCCGGTGCCGAAGGCTGTTGACAAAAGCACAAAGGCTGCCAGTTCTCAAGACGCCGAGGTTCCTTAGTACTAGGGCCTTTTGTCTTCATTTTCTTCTTCTTTTTTGTAGTCTTTCAGCAACTTTCTTCTCTGTAAGCACTCTTTGGCTCAATAGATAAAAATTTGGCTAAGTATTTTTGCCAGATTCTTTTGTTTCCCACTGTCCCGAACATAATTCGCTCGAGAGACTTCGGAAAACCATACTTTTGCTTTCCTTTGTCCCGAACATATTCGCTCAAGAGACTTTGGAAAAACTTACTTTTGCTTTCCTCGGTGATTGCTTTCGTGAGACTCTTCTTTTGTACTTCCTCAGAATTTTTTACTTAGACAAATTTGTCAAACTTGTGCAATACAACTTTCCCACCGAACTTTTTAGGCATAGAATTTTTTCAAGGCCTCTGAGTGCCAAGTATTTTTTAATTCTATGCCTTCGGCATCACCGAGCTTATAAACTCCTTTTCGTACTTCGGCAAGTACCAGGTAGGGTCCATCCCAATTTGCGCGAAGTACCCCGTGGGACGGCTTTTGGGGTGCAAATTCAGCCTTTCGGAGAACGAGGTCTCCCTTCTTTATTCCTTTTGGCCTGGCGCGTAGGTTTATGGCTGCTGCCACTCTTTGCTGGAAAGCTTTTCTTCTCAGCTCGGCTACTTCTCTGTGTTCGCTGACGAGGTCGAGCTTGGTTCTCAGGCCGAGGTCATTTCCTTTTTCATCGAACACTTGGACTCGTATTGACGGTTGTACTACATCGATAGGGATGATGGCCTCTGTACCGAAGACGAGTGAAAAGTTCGTTTCCCCTGTGGCTCTTCGGGGTGTTGTTCGGTAACTCCATAACACGCTTTGGAGTTCTCCTGGCCATTTCCCTTTTGCTTCCCTTAGTCTCTTTTTCAGACCATCTTTTATGGTCCTGTTAGATACTTCCACCTGCCCATTACTTTGGGGGTGAGCTACTGGGGCGAAGTGCATTTTTTTCCCGAGGTCGCTAATGAACTCTTGGAATCCTTTGTCTATGAACTGGGATCCATTGTCCGCTATGAGTACCCTCGGTATGCCAAATCTGCATACAATGTTTTTCCATACGAACTTCTGCACTTCTTTTGCCGAGATAGTTGTCAGAGGTTCTACCTCGACCCACTTAGAGAAATAGTCTACTGCTACTACGCAGAACTTTACGCCTCCAGGCAGCATTGGGAGTGGCCCAATGAGATCTATGCCCCAAACTGCGAAGGGCGAAGGATAGTCTGCCGAAGTCACGAACTCCGAGGGTGTTCTTTGGATGTTCGCATGTCTCTGGCAACTACCACATTTCCGGACGAACTACTTGGCGTCCTTTCTCAGGGTAGGCCAGAAGTATCCTTGGCGAAGTATCACTGCTGCCAGGGCGTCGGTTCCGATGTGCGAACCACAGGCACCTTCGTGAACTTCTTCGAGGATCATTTCAGTATCCTCTTCACCAACACACCTCTGTAGTGGATTTGCATATCCTTGCCGATATAGTTCTTCTCCAATTAAGAAGAAACGTCCGGAGCGCCTTCGCACTTTTGCGGCTTCACTGGGGTCTTCGGGGAGTGTTTTGGTTGCGAGATACATTTTGATTGGTTCTTTCTATCCTTTCCCCG